>OX465600.1:285287781-287787781 GCA_950022295.1 Bromus sterilis
ATAAGAATGATTATAATGTGGGTGCCTTCATTGCTCGGCGCCTTGTTATGCCACACTCATCCTTGAGTCTCTTGAGCGCACCCCGCATCCTGATGATATTCCCTTTTCATACGCAAGTCTCGATCTTGCTGCTATGAAGAGGCATAAGTTTGTTACCATGAATTCCCAGTTAGGTAACCTTGATTATATTTGAGGTTTGAAAAGACCATTACTCGTGAGATCCGTCTACCTACAGCACTTTTGTTTGATAACACTCGCAGGAACGGATGGTGCTTCAACGATATTCAGTTCGATGAGTTCATGGCTCATTACCAGCCGCATAACCCCATGGAGGGGGTTGTGCCCGACGAGGAGGAGCATGGTGAGTTCCCACCTTTCCAAGGAGAGACCTACACCGAGCATGGTGAGGGGTCTTCTTCTGCTTGGAGCGCGGGGCCTTCCTCATGGAAGGACCCGAGGACTTCGGTGTACTGATACGTCCAAAACGTATCTATAATTTCTGCTTGCTCCATGCCTCTTTTGTGTGATATTGCTATGATATTGATGAACTTCCATACACTTTTGATCATATTTGGACTAACCTATTAACTCAGTGCACCCCAGTGCCAGTTCCTGTTTTCTGCTATTTTTCTATTTCAGGTTCCCCCCATATTAAAAGTGCTCCAAAAATTCACGAAAAATACAATAAAAAATCAGCGATCAGGAAGCTTCCGGAATCACCGAGGGGGGGGGGGGGGGGGGGCAGAGGGGACCCACATGGGCCCTAGGCGCCCTCCCGGCGCACCCCAGTGTGGGGCCGCGCCAGGGGCCCGCCTGGACCCCTGGTGGCCCCCTGGCTGCCGCCTTCGCCTATTTATTCCCCGTGACGCAAAAAACCCAAGACGGGAACCCTTTTTCTGCGATCTCTCCTCTGTTCCGTCGCCGCCGCACTTCCAAGATCGGGAGCACCAGAAGACCTCTTCCCGGCACCGTGCCGGAGGGAGGAACCATCTCCGGGAGCTTCTCCACCACCATGGATGCTTCCCGGATGAACCGTGAGTAGTCCACCTTGGACCATTGGTCAATGATCAGTAGCTATGTGATTTTCTCCTCCCCTCTTTGTTCTTCATGGATTAGACCTCGTGAGCTTCCCTACATGATCGAGGCACATATGTAATATTTTCTGCTGATGCTATGCTGAGTTTGCTGGGATCCGATGGATTATGAGATTATGTTCAGATTGTGTTTGAGTAATATATTTGATTCTCCTCTTTTATATTTATGTTCTTGACTAATTCTTGCATGTTCTCCGTTGTTGTTTATTGCTTTGGCCAAGTAGTAGGTAGTGACTCCAAGAGGGAGCGTTATGCATGATTGTGGGTTCATGCCCCCCGATGACTAGCTTGAGTGACAGAAACATGAGTCTAGGGGATGTGTTGTTGCCACAAGGGGGAAAACAACGGTGCTTGTACTTGCGGGTGCAAGGATTGTTTACTTTACGTAAAGTTCTTTAATGTAGTTGTCTGTTGCTTTGAGTTTACACTTTGGGTGGGATTCGCAACTTAATACCAGCGAGATGTTCTGGATAGATATCTCAAGGTGGATGATTAGTAGGTAGATGCACATGGATTTCGGTCTACTTGTCTTGGCGTACCGCCCATGCTTTTGAGCCTCTTCCTTTCTTTATAGCATAATTAGCATTAGCTTGCGCACATAATCCTGTCAATTGCCCAGCTGTAATTTGTTTACCTCGCATGAATATTTTATCGTCTTTTGGGAGAGAGACATCACTAGTGAACATCATAGGACCCTGGTCCATATTTCCAATACTGTTTACACCCACTATCAATTTACTGCTTTATTTACTTTTCCGTTGCTATCACTATCATTATTATCCCGTGCGTTTTATACTTTGTAAACAATAAGGCCGGAGGGATTGACAACCCCTTTGTACTCGTTGGGATCAAAGTTATCTGTTGTGTGTGCAGGTCCACGACAACCGCTAATCTTTGGCGCCGTTGTCACCTTCTTGTCGTTATCGGAGTCCTACTGGAGACAAACCTTGGTATCTTCACCGAGGGAAATTTGGTGCTGTCTACATCTCAACCTTCCACTTTGGGTAACCAACGAGGGGCGAGAAGTAAACTCTCGTGACATCAAAGAAATTTCTGGCGCCGTTTACGGGGATTCCGCTCTTCAAGATAGGGGAGTTGCACACTATCTTTTATCTTTGCTTTTTAGCCTTGTTTGTTTACCTTTCAGTTTTTGCTTTAGTGTCCTTTATCAAAAATAAATAAAAAATGTTATCTTGCTTGCTGCTACTATGGGTTCCTCTGAGAACACCAAGTTGTGTGACTTCACTAGTCACAACAACAGTTACTTTATCTGCACTCCTATTGCTACACCTGCTACTTCAGCACCTTCTTATGAGATTAAACCTGCTTTGTTGAACCTTGTTATGAAAGATCAATTCTCTGGTACTAGAGATTATGCTGCTTTGCATTTAAATAATTTTATTGAGCTTTGTGATATGCAAAAGTACAAGGAAGTAGATGGTGATATTGTTAAGCTTAAGATTTTTTCCTTTCTCATTGAGAGATGAAGCTAAAATATAGTTTCAATCCTTGCCTAGGAATAGCATAGATTCTTGGGATAAGTGCAAGGATGCTTTTATTGGGAAGTACTACCCCCTTGCTAAGATTATCCAATTGAGGAGCTTTATTATGAATTTTAAACAATTGGATAATGAACACGTTTCCCAAGCTTGGGAACGCATGAAATCTCTTGTTAAGAATTGCCCTACGCATGGTTTGACTACTTGGATGGTTATCCAAACTTTTTATGCAGGCTTGAACTTTACCTCGCGGAACTTGCTAGATTCGGCCGCGGGAGGAACCTTTATGTCAACTACACTTGGTGCTGCCACAAAACTTCTCGATGAGATGATGACCAACTATTCCCAATGGCACACCGAAAGAGCTCCAACAGGTAGGAAGGTAAACTCTGTCAAGGAGATCTCCTCCCTAAATGAAAAAAGTTGACTTGATTATGTCTCTACTTACCAAGCAATGTCCTATTGATCCTCAAGATGTACCTTTAAATTATTTGATTGCTCAAGATCAAGTAGATGTGAACTTTATCTCTAGAAATAACTTCAACAACAATGCTTATAGGAGTAACTTTTGTAGCAACCCTAGACCGTTCCCCTCCAACAACTATGGGAACAACAACACTTATCCTAGCACCAAAAACTCCACTTTTGAATTAGAGAGTATGCTTAAAGACTTTATCAGTACCCAAAAAGCCTTCAACAAGAGTATAGAGGAAAAACTAGACAAACTAGATAACCTCTCTTCGAAGGTAGACAATTTAGCCCACGAAGTAGAATTGCTTAAAATTAGAACTTCTCCCCTTGAGGAGAGGAAGGTCACTCCTATGAATGCTATACAATTGCAAATTAATGAAAACATTAGGATGATGGCTAAACTTAAAGAAAGATGGGCTAGAGAAAAGGAGGAAGAAGATAGAATTAGGAGCCTTCCTACACACCATACTATTGCTACTATGCAAGTGGTTGAGGATATCCAAACTCTTAGCACCCAATGCACCCCTAGTCACATAGGACCTATTAATGGTGATGCTATGACCTCAACCGTAGAAGAATAAATTCCTATGACTATAGAAGCTACCAAACAAGTGAGCCTAAAGGACACCACTACCACTTTACTTGATAGTAGTGACCTTGATTTTGATAATTGCACCCTTTCTGAATTTATTCATTTCCTTCACAAGATGTCTAGAGACCCCCACACTAGCACACTTAACCTTGCCTTCACGGAGCATATCACTAATGCTCTCATCAAAGCTAGGGAGGAGAATCTTAGGGTAGAAGCCTCCATACCTAGAAAGCTAGAAGATGGTTGGGATCCTATGATTAAAATTAAGTTGAATAACTTTTCTTGCTATGCTTTATGTGATGTTGGAGCTAGTACCTCTGTTATGCCCAAAAGAATGTATGATATATTTGAATTGAAACCTTTTATCCTTGTTCTTTTGGTGTTCGTCTTTTTGATTCTTCCGTAAATAAATCTTTGGGGAAGATAGATGATGTTCTTATCATTTTCAATGACAATTATGTTCCCATTGATTTTACAATTATGGACATTGAATGTGAATGTCCAATTATTTTGGGACGTCCTTTTCTTCGGACCGTGGGTGCTGTTATTGATATGAAAGAAGGGATTATAAAATTCCAATTCCCTCTCAAGAAAGGGATAGAACACTTCCCTAGGAAAAAGATTAAGTTGCCTTTTGAGTCTGTCACAAGGGCTAGTTATTTTCTTGAAAAGACTTGATCTATTTGCATTAAGCCTAGCTAATGGCTTTAAAGAAGCGCTTTCGGGAGGCAGCCCGCGACGAATTTAGGATTTACTTTTTTTTCTTCTGTTTTTAGTGGTCTTGATGATTGTTACTACTGTAGCAACATCATTGTATCTTTAGTTTTCAAGCTTTGTGACTTTTATAGCCTCATACGACAAGGGAAGTGAAAGTTGTGACATGCTGTCCAGAAAACAGATTCTGTCCTCGTGACTAGAAAAATCACAGAAAAATCCCAGTTCATCTTTTTGAGCTGAACTTTTTACACAGCGTGCTCTATACAATTACTAAACTTTCGTATGTTCTGAGTTTTTTTATTTGAGTTTCAGAAGTATCCATAAAAAAATCTTTACTACCTGCTGGTCTGTTTTTCACAGATTCTGTCCTGTTTTGCCTTTTCTTCGTTTTACAAACCTTAAGCTTGCTTTTTCTTTGCAAAAACTTTTTGGCGATCTTGAGAAACAATAGCTTTTCAATAATATATTTATTTCCAGTAGATAAAAATATATTTTATTATGGGTACTAACCTCGCTAATCAGATTACGATGAGTTATGTATGAAGGGAGTTTTCAAGTGTGCGAGGGAAGATGATGAAAGATGATTCAGGAGTGTCAAACCCTCAAGCTTGGGGATGCCCCCATGCATCCCCAAGAAATATTCAAGGAGACTGAAGCGTCTAAGCTTGGGGATGCCCCCGTGCATCCCCTTCTCAATCAACAATTATCAGTTCGTCTCTCGTTTCACTATATTTTTATCACTTCATGCATTATGTGCTATGCTTGGAGCGTCTCGCTCTTAGATTTTATTTTTAGTTTTTTTAGATTTTATTGCTGTTCATAGCAAGTTAGAAGCCAGCTTTCTTTGTGTGGGAGAGAAACACGCTCCACTTTCAAAATCTAGAACACAACATAGGACTTTTCATGCTTATCTTTGCTGTGTGTGTTCTTTATCTTTTTCATAGCTACTGTCATGTTTTGCTCTTAGTTTTCATGCTTATCTTTTCAAAGAGCTTTTGTTTAGTTTGTTGCTGGAACTCTCTTGAGTTTTCATGTTTATCTTGTTTAGAGAGTCTGCCTGTTGCACTGAGTTGTGTGTCTTGAATTGAAGTAGGTAATTGAGGTTGCTATTCTTTTTGTAGTAGTAACTTGCAATAGTTTTGAGGTATTGTTTTGAGTAATGTTTGGACTTTTGGTGTCAAGAGATTTAGCCTATTAGTGATAGATGTCGTATTTTGGACAAATTAAAAGATCCCAAAGAGGACAAAATTAAAAGATCCGAAAGAGGACAAATGAGAGAAATAGAAAGAGCCATTGAGGCCACCAAAAAAATACAAAAAAATATAGAAAAGAGAAAAAGAAATAAATAGAGATAAGGGGCACACTACTATTCATTTTGAGAGATCCACACTCGTATTCCCTCTTATATCTTGTACTCCATAGAGATTATCATTCATGCATATAGCTATGTGGGGACCTTCACACTATAGAACTTGGCTTGTATATTCCAATGATGAGCCTCCTCAAATGATCTCTAGGTCTTCTTGAGCAAGCAAGTTGGATGCACCCCCACTAGTTCCATTGGAGAGCTTACCTTAGCTCATATGTGCATCCGTTGCATGGCAATCCCTACTCCTCACATCATATCTATCATTTGGCTTTATCCCGCCTATGATTGTCCTCATTGATGTGAGACTTTCACACCTTTTTTGTCTTCCTCCTCCACCATTTTATCTCTTTGCCATCCTAAGTGTCAACTTCCTTGCTTACGCTCATCCATTGCATGAGTGCTCAAAATGTCGAAAAGGAGTGGATCATTTTGACTTGTACCTGGCTAGTGGTCTCGGGATGAGTCAAGATAAGATTCCAAAGATGACCAAGTATGAAACTTTAGTCGATTAAGTTCTCAACTACAAAATACTTTTTCTCGTATATCCCTATCCTCTTTCTTGCACGCAAACACCATTTGGAGACATTCGATTCACGGACAACGAGATCTCTTGCACCTTTATGTTCTTATGTTGCTTGTTTCAATACTAAATATAGACTCTTGCCTGTTATGACTTCAATTGAATTACATGCCTTGATTGCTTTACTTAAAAGTTATTATATGGTTGTTAGCATGTCACCACATAAATTATGCTTTTATCATTTACCTACTCGAGGACGAGCAGGAATTAAGCTTGGGGATGTTGATACGTCCAAAACGTATCTATAATTTCTGCTTGCTCCATGCCTCTTTTGTGTGATATTGATGAACTTACTTACACTTTTGATCATATTTGGACTAACCTATTAACTCAGTGCACCCCAGTGCCAGTTCCTGTTTTCTGCTGTTTTTTCTATTTCAGGTTTCCCCGATATTAAAAGTGCTCCAAAAATTCGGGAAAAATCCAATAAAAAATCAGCGATCAGGAAGCTTCCGGAATCACCGAGGGGGGGGGGGGGCAGAGGGGACCCACCATGGCCCCATGCGCCCTCCCGTCGCGTCCCAGGGTAGGGCCGCGCCAGGGGACCGCATGGACCCCTGGTGGCCCCCCTAGCTGCCCCACTTCGCCTATTTATTCCCCGTGACGCAAAACCCCCGAGACGGGAACCCTTTTTCGCTATCTCTCCTCTGTTCCTCCGCCGCCGCGCTTCCAAGATCGGGAGCACCAGAAGACCTCTTCCCGTCACCCTACCGGAGGGAGGAACCACCTCCGGGAGCTTCTCAACCACCATGGATGCTTCCCGGATGAACCGTGAGTAGTCCACCTTGGACCATGGGTCTATGATCAGTAGCTATGTGATGTTATCCTCCCCTCTTTGTTCTTCATGGATTAGACCTCGTGAGCTGCCCTACATGATCGAGGCACATATGTAATATTTTCTGCTGATGCTAGTTTGCTGGGATCCGATGGATTATGAGATTATGTTTAGATTGTGTTTGAGTAATATATTTGATTCTCCTCTTTTATATTTATGTTCTTGAGTAATTCTTGCATGTTCTCCGTTGCTGTTTATTTCTTTGGCCAAGTAGTAGGTAGTGACTCCAAGAGGGAGCGTTATGCATGATTGTCGGTTCATGCCCCTCGATGATTAGCTTGAGTGACAGAAACATGAGTCTAGGGGATGTGTTGTTGCCACAATGGGGAAAACAACGGTGCTTGTACTTGCGGGTGCAAGGATTGTTTACTTTACACAAAGTTCTGTAATGCAGTTGTCCGTTGCTTTGAGTTTACACTTTGGGTGGAATTCGCAACTTAATACCAGCGAGATGTTCTGGATAGATATCTCAAGGTGCAGATGGATTTCGGTCTACTTGTCTTGGCGTACCGCCCGTGCTTTTGAGCCTCTTCCTTTCTTTATAGCATAATTAGCATTGGTTTGCGCACATAATCCTGTCAATTGCCCAGCTGTAATTTTTTTACCTCGCATGGCTATTTTATTGTCTTTTGGGAGAGAGACATCACTAGTGAACATCATAGGACCCCGGTCCATATTTCCAATACCGTTTACACCCACTATCAATTTACTGCTTTATTTACTTTTTCGTTGCTATCACTATCATTATTATCCCGTCCGTTTTATCCTTTGTAAACAATAAGGCCGGAGGGATTGACAACCCCTTTGTACTCTTTGGGAGCAGAGTTATCTGTTGTGTGTGTAGGTGCACGACAACCGCTAATCTCTGGCGCCGCTGTCACCTTCTTGTCGTTATCGGAGTCCTACTAGACACAAACCTTGGTATCTTCATCGAGGGAAATTTGTTGCTGTCTACATCTCAACCTTCCACTTTGGGTAACCAACGAGGGGCGAGAAGTAAACTCTCGTGACATCATGTACGCACAGGAGGGCTCATTAGACCCTTGGACTTACAATTACCCCGGAGCAGGAGGCTCCTGGGGGCAGTAGCTGCTACCAACCTAGGCCAAAAGCCTAAGCTTGGGGGAGTACGTGCCCTTCTCACCTTTCCATTGTTTTATCCGTTTTTATTCTATTTTATTTGATCTTTTTCGAAGTTTTTTCCCGTTCCTCTTTGTTATTTTATTTTGCCAAAAGAACAAAAATATTTCTCTTTTCTTTCGCTAACCTTTGAAAAACCCAAAAAGATTTCCTTTTTCTCTTTAGTTTGCTTTGTTTACAGAATTCAGCTCGAGTCCGTGATGGCATTTGATTATATATTTCCCACGTTCGGTCATGCAAGTGACAAGGCAGTAATGACGAAGATCGACGGAAGGGAAGAAACAAGGAAAACCGGTATGAACTCTTCTTGTTTCTACTTTTGTACATATGCTTGTACTTATGATCTAGAGACCAGCTTGTAGTGACATAGTGCTATGTTTACAATGCTGTCCCAGTGTTCATACTTTCTTTGTGGCCGATCTCAAATAGCTAGAGTGCATACTATGTTGCTGAAATGATTTACATGCATTGCATTGTTCATGGTTTGGCATATTGAAGTGGTATTTCCCTTCGGAAAATTCTTGGATTGACTTGGCACATGTTCACACATGTTTATGACTATGATATCTATCATGCCTTGATGACCTTTTTATTTCAGAATAGTCATATCACTTTCATGCCCGATTCAATGTTACTTTGTCGCTTTGCATGATTATGACAATCATTGCTCTCTAGTTGGTCGCTTCCCAGTCTTTTGCCAGCCTTCGCTCACACCAAGCGGAATACTGCTTGTGTATCCAAACTCCTTTTCAAACCAGTTATTCCACTTGAGTCCACCATACCATCCTATATGTGGTATTTACCGTCCACTCCTAACTTAGACTTTCTTGTGCCATCTCGAAATTTATTCAAAAGCTTCCCTTTTGTAACCGTACAAGCTCATGGTGCGGTGAGGGAAAATCAGTATCTACCATGCCAAAAATATTTTGACGGAAGTTTTAACTAGTCAATAAAAAAAGAGTTACACCTTCCCCCATAGTTTATGATGGAATGATATGGACCAAATGCTGCTAATGATAGGTGGAACGATATCCTCCTTCCATCCTCGAGGCAAAATAAAAGGTTCCATATGTTGGGATACGAGGCAGAAAACACAATTTTTTCATACCTACGGTACCCGAACCCAAGATCTATGCTATGGCGATGTAAAGTAACGGAGGGAATCGGTGTTCATACATTTGAAGACCGAAAGAGGGAAACGTTCTTGCGAACGTGGCTGGCGTAGACTCGGAACTACGACCTCCCTGTCGTGTAGAAGACCACCACCGGCGAGGATGACTCCCGGTAAACCTCCAGCGACGAAGTAGCACCACAGGTGTAGTGCCTCGAAGAGATTATACACGTACGGTACAATCGATGTTCCTCCCGGGCCCCGAACCAGGCGAGCAGCGGAAGAAAGACGGCTACGGATCCCGACTCCAGCAGAACGACGACATGCCTTATGGTGGAGAACTCCAATCCAGGTGTAGACTCCAAACAAGGGGAGTCCACTTCCGGGAAGGAGAAGGAGGTAGAAGGAGATATTGGTGTGTTGGAAAAAGGGGGGTGGGTCTACCCCTCCTTATATAGGCCAAGGGGGGTTCCATCCTCCTCCCCTCCCCCATGTGGGACTAAACTCCCAAGGGGGGGGGAGTGCGCCAGCCAAGGGGGGTGGTGGGCCCCACCCTTGGCGCCAAGCCCAAGGGGGGAGACCCCCCTCCTCCCTTAATGAGCTCCATGGGCCCATTTAGCCTTTTTCCCATTTTTTTAATTTATTTAATATGTTTTAAATATTTAATTCAGATAATTAAATAATAAAACATTATTAAAACAATTAAACTTTATTTTGAACTATTCAAAATGTCCGGAAACCATTCCGTCCTCCTCCGGAACTATTCCGGTGATTCCTCCTATTTCACCGATTGATCCCGTAACTGTCCTATGCATCGATTGCCCTTAAGTGAAACACCCTAACGGTCCGGGAAACAACAGACATGGTCGAGACTCTTCTCATTGACCAATGACTAGTCAGTTGGACCTGGTTACAATCCTTGACAGCCCCTGCGCTTCCATCGAATGAATTTCGATCGCTTTTGGAAACCGTTAACGATACGACGTAATCCCTTTGTGTTGCGGTACTTTGTTTGTCCAAGGTTTGATCGTCGGCATCCTACATACCGTGTTCACATCTCGTTCACAACAAACAACTTCTCTCGTCCATGATCATTGCATCTCTTGTGACCTAGTCACGTCCTTGCAAGGTGTTGATGCAATATCACCGAGTGGGCCCAGAGTACCTGTCCTGTCACAAGGACTGACAAATCCCGCTCTGATCTATTATCATACTCATCAACCATCTATTTCGGAATACCCAAAGTGCACCGTTATAGCCAGCATATTTCATTCAGGCGGTGGGATACAAATCAAAGTCTCCTCATAGATGACAATTACGTATGATCGTTACAGTCTAAGGACTAAGCCATACGTTACAAAGTCATAGAAACGCTAAACTATGTGACTCGATCACATTGCAATACTTTAGGTGGGTGTACGTCCATCACATCATTCCCCTTAACGATATGACCCCATTGTCAATGGACTTAAGTGTCGCCATGATCAGGAAAGCTTGATCAATCAATTGCACAATGAGATAGTTTACCCGAGTTAAACTACGGACCATGTTTTATACTACACCTGTATTAGTATTTACAAGTAATACAGTTATAGCACAGTATAAAACGTATTATGAACAAAACGGATATGTGACAAATATCTTTATTAATTTGTTTCTAGGGCACATATCCAACAGTCTCCCACTTGCACTAGAGTACAAATTACACTAGTTTACACTTGGTTTCTCAGTGTTCTTCAAACTTGCCCTGTGGAAGAGGTTTAGTCATCGGGTCTGCTGCGTTCAGATCCGTATGTATCTTGTGAATCCTAGTGTGTCCATCCCTGACGTAGTCTCGCGTCACATGGAACTTTCGGAGGATGTTCTTGGCTGTAGAGTGAGTTCTTGGCTCCTTCGTGTTAGCAATGGCACCCGTGTTGTCGCAGAAGATTCCCACGGGGTCAGTGCAGCTGGGAAAGACGCCAAGCTCGATCACGAACTTCTTCAGCCACAACGCCTCGTTAGACGCTTCACAAGCGGCAATATACTCCGACTCCATTGTAGATTGGGCGACGACTGACTGTTTGCCGCTCCTCCAGCTAATTGCGCCACCGTTCAACATGAAAACATATCCCGTCTGGGATTTTGAGTCATCTATATCTGAGCCGAGGCTTGCGTCAACGTAACCCTTTACGGTGAGCTCCTCGTCAACTCCTCCATAAACGAGAAAGAGATCCTTGGTTCTTCTCAAGTACTTAAGGATGTTCTTTACTGCTGTCCAGTGAGCCATTCCCGGGTTACTCTGGTAGCGATTAGTCATACTAATGGCCAACGCTAAATCCGGTCTAGTACATAACATAGCATACATGAGAGAACCTATGGATGAGGCATACGGCTTTGAGGACATCTCCTCCTTCTCTTTTGTTGTGGTTGGGCATTGAGTCACGCTTAATTTGACACCTTTTATAACTGGCAAGAGGCCTCTCTTGGAGTTACCCATACTGAACCTTTTCAATATCTTGTCAATATAAGTGCTCTGACTCAAGGCCAACCGTCGATTAGGTCTATGTCTATAGATCTTAATCCCCAATATGTACGCAGCTTCACCTAGGTCCTTCATGGAAAATTGTCCATTCAGATATTCCTTCACTTCCTCTAAGAATTTCTTATCGTTCCCTATTAGTAATATGTCATCTACATATAACACAAGGAATGCTACAGAGCTCCCACTCAGTTTCTTATAGACGCAGAACTCTTCGACGTTTTGGACAAATACAAAAGCTTTAATGACCTCATCAAATCGAAGATTCCAGCTCCGAGATGCTTGCTTCAACCCATAGATGGACCGTTGAAGCTTGCACACCTTACCAGCGTTCCTTGGATCGACAAACCCCTCTGGTTGCATCATATACAACTCTTCCTCAATGTTGCCATTTAGGAATGCAGTTTTCACATCCATCTGCCATATCTCGTAATCATGATATGCAGCTATTGCTAGTAGGATCCGAATAGACTTTATCATCGCTACAGGAGAGAACGTCTCCTCGTAGTCAACTCCTTGAATTTGTCGGAACCCCTTCGCGACAAGTCGAGCTTTGTAGACAGATACGTTTCCGTCTGCTTCAGTCTTTTTCTTGAAAATCCGTTTATTCTCGACGGCCTTGCGGTCCTCGGGAATATCCACCGAAGTCCATACTTTGTTGGTGTACATGGAGTCTATTTCGGATTTCATGGCTTCAAGCCATTTCTCGGACTCGGGTCCCTCCATTGCTTCTTTGTAACTTGTAGGTTCATCCGACTCATCAGCCGAGATTGCGTTCACAAGCTGTCCGTAAAACTCGGTAGGTTGACGGACTCTTGATGACCTACGGGGCATAAAAGGTTCCTCTTCATTCTCATCATGATCATCATCAATGTGATGATCGTTATGAATGTCGTTCTGGCCATTCTCTTTAGCTCCCACTGTGGAAGATGGTTCCAGAACAATTTCCGTAGCCGTTTCTTCCAATTGGAGTGATTGGTCAGTCACTTCATCGAGGTCTATTTTCCTCCCACTCAACTCTTTCGCGAGAAACTCCTTCTCAAGAAAGTGTCCCGTCTTGGCAACAAACGTTTTTCTGTCAGACTTGTTGTAGAAGGTGTATCCACAATTTTCCTTGGGATAGGCCACAAAGATGCACTTATCCGCCTTGGATTCAAGTTTGTCAGGCTGTAGTTTCCTAACATAAGCCTCACAACCCCAAATCTTCAGGTGAGACAACTTAGGTTTCGTGCCATGCCATTCTTCAAATGGTGTTGTCTTTACGGATTTGGATGGTGCCCTATTAAGAATATGAGCGGCAGTTTATAATGCATACCCCTAGAATGACACAGGCAAATCAGTATGAGACATCATCGATCGTACGCTATCCAATAGGGTTCGATTACGTCGCTTAGCCACACCGTTTCTCTGAGGTGTGCCTGCCGGTGTAAGCTGTGGTACTATGCCACAAGACTTCGGATGATTGCCAAACTCGTGACTCAAATATTCGCCACCTCGATCCGATCGAAGGTTCTTGATTTTCTTTCTGAGTTGATTTTCGACCTCATTCTGAAATTCCTTGAACTTTTCAAAGGTTTCAGACTTGTGCTTCATCAAGTAAATATACCCATATCTGCTCAAGTCATCAGTAAAGGTCACGAAGTAACGAAGACCATTGCGAGTGGGGACGTTCATGGGTCCACATACATCCGTGTGTATGATCCCCAACAAGTCATCCGCACGCTCCATTATCCCATTGAATGGAGTCCTTGTCATTTTGCCCATGAGGCATGGTTTACATGTATCAAGGGATCCAAAATCCAATGACTCAAGAAGTCCATCCTTATGGAGCTTCTCCATGCGCTTTATACCAATATGACCAAGTCGGCAATGCCACATCTTCATGTGATCTTCATCATTCTTCAATCTTTTTGCCTCAATATTGTTAATGTGACACACGTCACCATCGAGATCAAGTACGAATAAACCATGCAACTCCGGTGCGTGAACATAAAACATTTCATCCTTATAAATCGAACAACCAATTGTATCAGACTTAAAAGAATAGCGGTCTCGCTTCAAGCAAGAGCCACTAACGATGTTCACACTCAACGCAGGTACATAGTAGCAATTATTCAGAACTAAAACCAATCCCGAAGGGAGACTAAGATGCTTCGTGCTGACCGCCAAGACTTAGATTTGACAACCATTCCCCACGCGCATCATCACTTCATCCTTGAGCAAGCGTCTCCTATTCCTTAGTCCCTGGATGGAATTAGAAATATGAGCGACAGATCCTGTATCAAGTATCCAGGATGTGTTCCCGGCGCTTGTCATGAGAAGATCAACAATATGTATATCAAATATACCTTCGTCTCTCTTGGAGACCTTGCCAGCCTTCTTGTCCTTTAGGTACTTGGGGAAGTTGCGTTTCCAGTGACCTTCACCCTTGCAGTAGAAGCACTCCACTCCGGGTTTAGGCTTGGGTGCCTTGGGAGGAGCGGCAACTGACTTGCCATCCCTCTTGGGGCCACCTCTCTTGGCCTTCTCCCGCCTGCTTGACTTTTTGAAGTCAGTGGTCTTGTTGACCATGAAGACGGCGTGCTCCTTCTTGATCACAACCTCGGCGCTCTTCAGCATGGCGAACAACTCAGAAGGGGTTTTGGTCATCCCCTGCATGTTGTAGTTCAGCACAAGGCCTTTGTAGCTAGGGGAAAGCGACTGCAACACCCTATCAACAACAAGTTCATCTGGAATCTGGCATTCTAGAGCATTCAAGCGCTGAACGTAGCCAGACATTTTGACTACGTGCTCACTCACGCTGCCGTGCTCTTCTATCTTTCCTGAGAAGAAGGCTTCAGAAGCCTCGTACCGTTCATCCCTGGCTTGAGGTGCGAAGACCGCCTTGAGGTCGGTGATAATCTCATATGCACCCATCCTCTCAAAGCGTTTCTGCATCTCAGCCTCCATGGAGTAGAGCATGCCACTCTGGACAAGGTTGTAGTCATCAGTCCTGGAGAGATAGACATTCTTCTCGTCCTGACTGGCATCATCTGCTGGTGCGTCACCTAACGCGCCCTCTAGTACGTATGCCATCTTGAGGGGAACGAGGAGAATCCTCAGGGTGCGGAACCAGTTGGTGAAGTTTGTCCCATCTGTTTTTAGCTTATATTTCTCTAGGAATGATCCTAAGTTGAACGAGGGGCGAGGTGCTGCCATCTACAAGGTTGATTCACAAGGGTACATATTTAGACTTTTGTTCATAATGTGGAGTTTCAATTTAATCTCAAAATTCTAGAAAGCTCCCACTTAGATAAACACCTCCCAATTTAACTAAGTGATTACACAATCCCAGCCCCCATACCTCCCCCGATCGTCACTGCCATCAGTATGCGAACCAGGTAGGCCTCTAAGCCAATCACATCAGGCATGTGACTCGTGCTCGACCTTTCGGTCTCCTGTGTTCCAGGCCCGCATCTACATACGTTAAGCCTGCCAATCGAACCTTGATGTTAGCTGTTCAGCAAGGCCATATTGTTGGATATATGCTCTAGAGGCAAATAATATATGATTATTCCAATATATCTAAGCAAGTTCATAACCAGTTTCATACCATGCTAGAACTGTGTCAGTGAAACAATGATGCAGGTGTGGTATAGAAACCCCCAGAGTTCCTAGTTAGCCTCTACATCGATAACTAGTTCATGGTCAACATGATGGTTGTGGTTTCGTGATCATGGACAATTAAGTCTCTTGACTATGAGATCACCTCACTGGTTAAGTGACGTGGTGAACATTACCCAAAGTAAGCATTGCAGCATGATCAAATCTTATGAAGGTTCAGTGCTGTAATTACAGAACGTGGTAGACCGTTCCTTTGACCGTGAGTACGTGCATAATCACTATCTTCCCGGATGCTTTGACTTACATCCCACCACTTGACTGAAATATGCGGGTCATAACGGTTGTATCTTAGGTATTCCGTGGAGATATGTTGAGGAGTATTGTTACAAGAGAGGGATTTTTCAATCCATATAATGGATAGATACTCGGGGCCCACTCGGTGAGATTCCATCCATAAAGCTGCGCAGCGTGTGACTAGGTCACGGGGATGAATATCACGGGAACGAGTGAATAAGGATTTGTTCAGAACGAGGTTAAACCAGACATAGGATGTCATTGATCGAATCTCGGAACAATCCAGTATCGCTGACAAAGGGAATGCTATACGACGTAAGGTCCAATCGGTGTTGATATCCGGAATGCACAGGGGTCATTATGGGCATCCAGGTCCCGCTGATGATCATTGGCCATAGCCTCTGCGAGGTCATGACTGGAGTGTTTTCGGACCGTAGGGTAACACACTTAAGGGCTCGATGAAATCGGAGACCTTTTCGGAACCATCGGAGCAACCAGAGAATAAAGGAAACAATATCGGAGAAGTACCGTGTTGAACCGAAACAAGTTCGGAGTGAACCGGAAGGTGTTCCGGAGCACCGGGAGATAGAATATTATGTTTTAGTTATTAATTAATTGAATTAATAATTAAAATCATTTTATTTCTAATTAATATGTGCTATGGGCCTTAGTGGAGAAAAAGGCCCATTTGGGGAATTAAAAAGGGAAAAAAGAAAAAGAAAAGAGGGGGGAGGCGCCATGGGCCCTAGGGCCCATGAGGGGTGCGCCCCCTCCCCCCCTTGGCCGGCCACCCCCCTTAGCAAGGGACTTTAGTCCCACATTGCTAAGGGAGGAGGGTTGACTCCCTCCCCTCTGCCTATATATAGATAGCCAGGGTGCACATATTTAACACACAGAAATTCGTGAGAAAATAAATATTACTCCGAATTGAGATCGGTTTTCTCCGGTCTTCTCCCCTCCCTTGTCTCTTTCACGGTGGACTCCCTAGTGTGAGTCTATAGTGGAATTGAGGCTTCTCTGCTAGAATCGGAGGCCGTCGTGCTGCCGAAGCTCCGTCCGGAGGTCTGCTTCCGCCACCTCCGCTAGATCGGAGAACGGAGGTCGTCATCGAGTCTCGTATGTGTGCGAGTACTACGAGGTACTGCACGTGTGGCACTACACCCATCCGGGTGCTCAACACAGCCAGGGGGCTGTGAAACTTGATCGGCTACATCAACCACGTTTGCGGGAACGTTTCCCGCGCAACGGACTACACCCCGAGGTATGTTATTTCCGCACTACTTTCCGTTACGGTAATACGGCTAGCTAGATCTTGGGTTATGGGAACGCTAGTTAGAAAAAATTGTGTTTTCTGCTGCGAACCCCAACACATATCTGCATATGCCAGGCTTGCCGAACCCAACCCCATGCGAACTCCGTTGAATATGTAGGACAACTCCGGTATGTACGGAGCATCAATCCATATGGGAGAACCTTCCAGGCGGTGCCCACCAAGGGAGAACACAATGTTGGTATTGTGAGAGATGGTCCTGTTTCGTGCTACCGTCGATATATCTAGCATACTAGCATAAAACAGGAAGTAAAACTGTAAATCATATAACCTATGACCCCCCTTCATGCAAAGCAAAGTTAAACGCCTTTCTACTTTAGCTTGTGCAAGTTTTACGTGGCTGCTAGGGGTTTCGAGAGAGAGAACCGTTTCTATCCTGCGAAAAACATGCCACAACACCGTCTCCCATCCGTCTCTATTACACCCCTGTCGGGGCCCTCCGTTGCAAACATCTTCGCATCGCTAATGCAGAGAGACAGACACCCCCAGCCACTTTATATGGTACAAGCCATATGTCAAGCGTGGAACCAGTCTCGCGTAAACGCGTAAGGTCGGTCGGGGGCCGCTTCATCAAACATTGTTGCAACGCTAAATGAGTACACGTGGGAGGGTAATGAATGAAGATTCGATGCCCACATCCTAGATGTGTTCTACCCGTACAATACATCTACGCATAACCTGGCTCTGATACCACTGTTGGTATACGGGGCAGAAAACACAAAATTTTCATACCTACGGTACCCGAACCCAAGATCTATGCTATGGCGATGTAAAGTAACAGAGGGAATCAGTGTTCATACCTTTGAAGACCGAAAGAGGGAAAAGTTCTTGCGAACATGGCTGGCGTAGACTCGGAACTACGACCTCCCTGTCGTGTAGAAGACCACCACCGGCGAGGATGACTCCCGGTAAACCTCCAGCGACGAAGTAGCACCACAGGTGTAGTGCCTCGAAGAGATTATACACGTACGGTACAATCTATGTTCCTCTCGGGCCCCGAACCAGGCGAGCAGCGGAAGAAAGACGGCTACGAATCCCGACTCCAGCAGAACGACGACCTGCCTTATGGTGGAGAACTCCAATCCAGGTGCAGACTCCAAACAAGGGGAGTCCACTTCCGGGAAGGAGAAGGAGGTAGAAGGAGATATTGGTGTGTTGGAAAAAGGGGGGGTCTACCCCTCCTTATATAGGCCAAGGGGGGGTGCCATCCTCCTCCCCTCCCCCATGTGGGACTAAACTCCCAAGGGGGGGGAGTGCGCCAGCCAAGGGGGGTGGTGGGCCCCACCCTTGGCGCCAAGCCCAAGGGGGGAGACCCCCTCCTCCCTTAATGGGCCCCATGGGCCCATTTAGCCTTTTTCCTTTTTTTAATTTATTTAATATGTTTTAAATATTTAATTCAGATAATTAAATAATAAAACATTATTAAAACAATTAAACTTTATTTTGAACTATTCAAAACACCGGAAACCATTCCGTCCTCCTCCGGAACTATTCCGGTGATTCCTCCTATTTCACCGATTGATCCCGTAACTGTCCTATGCATCGATTGCCCTTAAGTGTAACACCCTAACGGTCCGGGAAACAACAGACATGGTCGAGACTCTTCTCATTGACCAATGACTAGTCATTTGGACCTGGTTACAATCCTTGACAGCCCCTGCGCTTCCATCGAATGAACTTCGATCGCTTTTTGAAACCGTTAACGATACGACGTAATCCCTTTGTGCTGCGGTACTTTGTTTGTCCGAGGTTTGATCGTCGGCATCCTACATACCGTGTTCACATCTCGTTCACAACAAACAACTTCTCTCGTCCAAGATCATTGCATCTCTTGTGACCTAGTCACGTCCTTGCAAGGTGTTGATGCAATATCACCGAGTGGGCCCAGAGTACCTGTCCTGTCACAAGGACTGACAAATCCCGCTCTGATCTATTAACATACTCATCAACCATATATTTCGGAATAACCAAAGTGCACCGTTATAGCCAGCATATTTCAGGCAGGCGGTGGGATACAAATCAAAGTCTCCTCATAGATGACAATTACGTATGATCGTTACGGTCTAAGGACTAAGCCATACGTTACAAAGTCATAGCAACGCTGAACTATGTGACTCGATCATATTGCAATACTTTAGGTGGGTGTACGTCCATCACATCATTCCCCTTAACGATATGACCTCATTGTCAATGGACTTAAGTGTCGCCATGATCAGGAAAGCTTGATCAATCAATTGCCCAATGAGATAGTTTACCCAAGTTAAACTACGGACCATGTTTTATACTACACCTGTATTAGTATTTCCAAGTAATACAGTTATAGCACAGTATAAAACGTATTATGAACAAAACGTATGTGTGACAAATATCTTTATTAATTTGTCTCTAGGGCACATATCCAACACCATAGACAATCAAAGGATTTATGGATAAGGGAACAAGTGTAAGCAAAAAGCATTAATATGGTTGGCATGGGAGATATTGAGAGACCTTTACCGTTCACCGTTGACTGGAAAGTTGCACTTCTCAAAAGAATTTTATCTCTATTTTCAAAACCAAGAGCGCTGGCACATGTTTAGTCTGTGCTTCCTTTCACGGGTTTTCAATCTTGCCATGAAAGATCCACGGTTCGAGAGTCTGACCTTCTTTCTTCAAAGCACCAACTATTGAGAGCATAATTGTCATTCTTAGTGTAACATGCATTGTCCCAAAGTATTACATTGTCTTCTGCATGCTTGTGATATTGCTAGTCTGAAATTCTTAGTTCTAGTCTCCTTTAAAACTCTGGAGGAGTTTCTGCATTTATGTTTTGCTTCACTCATGGAGGCTAGCGAGATACCACTCTGATATGTTCAGTCTATGTGCATTGTGATCTCGTCTTGATTTTCAGCAACATACTATTCACTTTAGACTGTTTGTGATTGATCACTTGAAAGAAGGATTTCTTCGTGCATTGTCCTCATAGCATTGTTTTGATGCTTGCTAAACTCTTTTCGTAGCACCGGCTGATTTACATCTTATGAAGCAAAAGAGTTTGTCAAAGTTTTCTTTGTCGCGTCCAGTTCGTTGAACTGAATTGCTTGAGGACAAGCAATAGGCTAAGCTTGGGGGAGTTGACACGTCTCAAATGTATCTACTTTTCCAAACACTTTTGCTATTGTTTTGCCCTCATTCTTGCATGATTTGAGCTAAACTAACCCGGACTGACGGTGTTTTCAGCAGAGCTGCCTTTATGGTTTTATTGTGCGCAGGAAAATGGATTTTTGGACATCTCAGAAAATTCCCAAAAAAATACCAGAAAATCCACGCACCCGAAGGAGCCCGAAGCCAGAAATGGGGCCAGAGGGCAGCCAGGGGGGCTCTAGGCGCCATGTGGGCGCGGCCAGGGGTGCGGTCGCGCCCTCTGGCCGACTCCCCCCTACCCTGGTGCCCTACTTCGTCTCCTATTTATTCCTGTGACGAGGAAACTCCGAAACAAAAGTCGCTTTTCCAGAACCCGTCGCGGAGCCGCCTGATACGTCTCAAACGTATCTACTTTTCCAAACACTTTTGCTATTGTTTTGCCCTCATTCTTGCATGATTTGGACGAAACTAACCCGGACTAACGCTGTTTTCAGCAGAGCTGCCTGTATGGTTTTATTGTGTGCAGGAAAATGGATTTTTAGACGTTCAAGAAAATTCCCAGAAAATCCACGCACCCGAAGGAGCCAGAAGCCAGAAGTGGGACCAGAGGGGAGCCCTGGGGGCCCCAGGCCGCGCCCTCTGGCCGCCTGGGCGCCTCCCCCCTCCTCTGGTGCCCTACCGAGACTCCTATTTATCCCCGTGACGGGAAAACCCCAGAACAGAAGTTGTTTTCCCAGTTTCCGTCGCGGAGCCCCCGCCACCCTCTGTTCTTCTTCGGGAGGGCTAATCTGGAGGCTGATTTGGCCTCCGGAGAGGGGAGATCGTCTCCATCGTCATCGCCATCACCAATCCATCCATCCTCCATGACTTCTCTTCACATGTGTGAGTAATTCCCTGTTGTAGGCAAAGGGGATGGTAGTGATTGGATGAGTTTGATCATGTAATAGTTCGTCAGATTGTTGGGGGCATGTTGCCTATCATCTAGATTGGTGTTTATCTTCTTTGCTTCAACTTGTTGCTCTTAATGCTTGTCACTTTGGGCCCGAGTGCCATGTTTTCAGATCTGAACCCTATGTGTTTTCATGAATATATTTGTGTTCTAGATCCTATCTATGAGTTGTATGCACCTATTATGGTCCGGAACCGGCGATCCCAAAGGTGACAGCTTGGGACACCAAAGGGGATGGTCCATAATTTGAGGATTCCATGTATCCGTTGAGTTTATTGCTTTGTTCCGGTGCTCTTTGACAGGAGCACCTTAATCTCCATAAGTTCCTTTTGGCCCCGTTCGTAGCGGGATGGTAGGACAAAAGATGTTGTGCAAGTTCTTATTGCAAGCACGCACAACTACCTACGGGATACATGCCTACTGTTTGATATTTTCCTAGATGATCATTGCTTTTCTGTGTGCCTTGCCCCGTGTTAGAATCTATTATATGCACTCTCATCCATGCAGCGCCCAACCGTCCATCTCCCTAGCCTACAGTGTTTTCAATCCTGCTGGTTGTTAGTAGTTACTTTTGCTGTTTACTTTTGTTGTTGCCACCATCACTATCATATTACTTTTACCAATTATCTATTGTTGCAAGCAAGTATATTTCAGGTGCGGTTGAATTGAGAACTCAACTGTCAAAGCTTATAAATACTCTTTGGCTCCCCGTGTGTCGAATCAATAAATTGGGTTAACTTACCCGCGAAGACTATCTCGATCCCTTACGCCTGTGGGGCATCAAGCAGCGTTTTCTGGCGCCGTTGCCGGGGAGCATATCAATATTTACAAGTCTACTTGAAATATCCTGCCTGCTGCACATCATCCGCTATGGGTAAGAAAGGAGACCCCAAGGTTCCGATCTTACCATCCCGTACAAGAAAAGGTACTGTTCTGAACACTAGTGCTACACTTGATTCACCTTTTGTTATGAGTAAGTTACTTCACCACCACTACATGATGCTTCTATTGAGTCTGTCACTATGTCCGATACTTTTGATGATGCTTCCACTACTCTTGATGATGCTACTTTTCTTGGTCACTATATTGAAACTCAGACTACTAAGGCTGCAGCAAAATCCAAGACCGAGACCCCTGCTACCTATATTCCTACCTGCAAAACCTTTGGTTACCCGTGCTTAGATGAACACAATCCTTGATGATGATTATGTTACTCTTGATGATGATTTTTGCAGGGAACTCATAGAGTGTGTCGACTCTGACCCTGGTGCTGTTAAGGAATTGCTCAAAAAGCACTCCATGAAGAACAAAGTTACTCCTGATCCTAAAAATTTGCCACATCTCCTATATGCATCACTGATCCTGATTATGATTTCTCTGTTGATCTTTCACTTATATCTACAGTCGAGGCTGACCCCTTTTATGGCAGAGAAAATGATGATGCTATAGCACACTTGACAAAACTCGCTGAGCTAGGAAACCTATTCACTACTGATGAGAAGATACAAAACTTCTATGTTGCCAAGCTTTTTCCTTTCCCTTTGAAGGAAGACGCTAAATCATGGTATGATGCACTACCCTATGGTTCCATTAAGAGTCCTCAGGATTTAGTCAAATTCTTTGTTGATAAATATTTTCCAGCTCATCTGCAACATGCTGCTTTGCAAAGAATCTATAACTTTAAACAATTGCACGATGAGCGCCTCCCTAAAGCTTGTGGGAGGTTTTGTGATTTACTTAAGGTTATGCCGGGACATGGAGTCCCCAAGAATGAACTTCTTGATATATTTTACGCTGGTTTAACCGATGAATCCAGATCCTACCTGGATAGTTGTGCTAGTTGTGTTTTCAGGGAAACAACGCCGGACGATGCAGAAGAATTAATGTGCAAAATCGCCAAAAACTATGAAGACTGGTCCGTTCCTGAACCACTTCTACCACCCAAAAAGAGGGGCATGCTTGTTCTGAACCCCGAAGATATGCAAGAAGCAAAGAAGTCTATAAAGGAGAACGATATTAAAGCCGAAGACGTGAAGAATTTACCGCCTATTGAGAAGTTGTGTGAGCCTACTACTCACCCTCCCTTGGTAGAGGTACACTCTCTATTAGACTTTACTAAAAGTGAAATCCCTAAAGGTAAGCCTCCCGACCAATGCTTAGATGAGCTTGATAATTTTATTGTTAAGCAAGACCATTTTAATAGGAGGTTACAAAGTCAGTTGCATGATAACTCTCTTGCTATCAAAAGTTTGTGTGATGTTCTAGAAAGAACAGTTAATGATGTTAAATGTCTTGTTAAGCATTTCCATATGGTTCAAACTCAGCTTGAACAAATTTCTAATGTGCAAAAAGATTTGCTTGCTAACAATGCCAAACAGGACATACAAGCTTATGGCATCAAAACTAGAGGTGGAACACACACCCAGGACCCACTCTACCCTGAGGGGCATCCGAAGAGGATCGAGCAAGATTCTCAAGTACAAGAAGAAGACGAGACTGTTAGCTCTCCGAAGAAAAAGAAGAAGAAGAAACACAAGGAAGCTGACAATCCCGATGATCCTATCACAAGTGAAAAGCTAGCTGTTGATCCTAACAACATATCTACCTCCGATGCTGAAACAGAAGATGGTGCTGAGCCTGAAGAAAAGGACACGGAGAAGGATGATTCTCCCAAGGTAAGAGAAGAAGAAGCACCCGATAAACGAAAGAGGTACTCTAAAGAAGACTTCATTGCAAGAAGACATGGGAAGGAAACAGAACCATGGATACAGAAACCCATGCCCTTTCCAGGTAAGTCCCTCAAATCTAAAGAAGAAGAGCATTATAATAAATTTTGTGAATGGATGAAACCTCTTTTTCTTCAAATTCCTTTGACTGATGCTATTAAGTTACCTCCCTATTCGAAATATATGAAAGATATTGTTACTAATAAAAGAAAAGTTCCTAATGAGGCAATATCTACTATGCTTGCTAACTACTCTTTCAGTGGCAAGATTCCTAAGAAGCTCGGTGACCCAGGTATACCCACCATTCCTTGCTCCATAAAGAATAATTACATCAGAACTGCTTTATGTGATCTTGGTGCGGGAGTGAGTGTTATGCCTTTCTCTCTTTACAAAAGGCTTTTTTTAGAGAAACTAATCCCTACAGATATCTCCCTTCAGATGGCTGACAAATCAACAACTGTCCCAATAGGTATTTGTGAGGATGTTCCCATTGAAGTTGCTAACTGTTTGATCCTTACAGATTTTGTTGTTCTTGACATGCCCGAGGATGGGAGCATGTCCATTATTCTTGGTAGACCTTTTCTTAACACCGCAGGTGCTATTATTGATTGTAATAAAGGAAAGGTCACTTTCAACGTTGATGATAAAGAACACACGGTGTATTTTCCAAAGAAGATCGACGAGAGGCATGGCCTTAACTCTATGGAGAATATCGAGACCGTGAAGATTGGAGAATGGGACTGTCCACTACATGTGCACCACAAATAAAAAACCATTATGGTGGGGACAATGTCCATTAAAGTAAAGGTGCAATGATCACTTCATAAGAGGGGAGACTTCTTGTTCTATATATCGCCGGTTTGTTGGTAAGACTTGATCAACCTTACTAGTGAGCTTGTTTTATATAGGTAAAAAGTTAAGCTTGTTATGTTTTCATTTGCTTTAGCTTTCATTCTCTCTGCTGTACCAAGTTTTTATGTTTTTGAAGCTTCACAATACTAATCACTGCTTTAAGTTTTCAGAAAGTTTTGCAGCTTTTTGAACTCCAAATTTTTTTCAACAGTGAAGTTTTCAGGAAAATTCCAGAAAAATAAAAATAAAAATTTCCATGCCGGGAGTGACCGAGAGGCACCTGGGGCTGACCAGGGGGGGGGCACCAGTGGCCCAGGCGGCCAGCTGGCGCGGCCTGCCCCCTGGCCGCGCCCACAGGGCGCCTGGGGCCTAGAGGCCCCACTTCCAGGTATGTCTTCTTCCTCCTCCTTCTTCTCTCTCCAAAAACACGAGTTCTGCACTTTGTTCTTGCGTTCTGCTGTTCTTGGAGGCGATTTTCGATCTCTCTCTACAGCCCACCATTCGAGCTAAAATTTTGAGCAAATACTCCCTGGTATGTAACTCCTTCACCCCTCCAATTAGATTTTTGATTGGTGGCTTCATTTGTGAGTATTTAGCAGCTCTTGGTGCTGTTCATGTGAGCTTGCATGCATGCGTAGAATTTTATTTCCCAAGTTTTGATGCAAGTTTATGCCTTAGGTAAGTGAGTTGAGTAGTTTGCCTTAACTTACTTTGTTTAAATCCTTGTTTTTGTAATTTGTCAAAAATTTCAGAAATGAGTTTGCTAGGAAGAGCAAAGGGGTGGCTTGGGAAGAGAAGGCCCGAGCGCTCCGATCGAGTTACAAGAGCTGCGGCTTCACCCTCGACTGCTAGGGTGAGCTACAACGAAGGTCATGTGCCCTTAGAGTTGTTTGAGGACACAAATCCAGCACGTGCAATGACTTTACCGTGCGATGAATTCCTTGAAACTGCAGGAATTAAGGAGGAGTTCTATAATCTTTGTGCTAATGCAGGTCTGACGCGGCTCGCAACGTGCCGTGTTGCTTAGTATCAAAAACTCACCTCCTGTTTCATTAACAGTTTTAGATATAACCTTGATGCTGGTTCTGTTGAGTTTAAAATTTACAATGATCTTTTTGGAAAAGTTTTGTGAAATAATAGGTGTGCCGAACGTGGGACTGACGGCGAAGATGAGCTCTCAGCCCTTCGAGCTGAGAACCGTCTTCAACTCTCTCTGTAGCATGGATACAAGGGATATTCATCGGTCAAAGATCTCCAACATCTTATTCCCACACCTCAGGTATTTCGCGTATTATATTGCTAGAGGGGTGTTAGCTCGTGACAACACGAGCAACATATCTGCGCCGGATATTGCTATCCTGGCAACCGCCCTCTCAGGGAGGTTTGATTATAATGTGGGTGCCTTAATTGCTCGACGTCTTGCTATGAACGATAACAAGGGAGATTTATTTGGTGGCGTTTACGCCACACTTATCCTAGGGTCTCTTAATGGCACCCCACACCCCGATGATAAGCCTTTTACTTATTTAAGTTTTGAACTTGCTGCTATGAAAAGGCATAAGTTTGTTACCATGACTTCCGAGTTTGGTAACCTTGATTATATCTTGCGTTTCGGATCCACCACGGAACGCAAGATCCGTCTACCTGCACCTTTTTTGTTTGATTTTTCTCGTAGGAATGGATGGTCCTTTAATGTTATCCAGTTCGATGAGTTCGTGGTCTAGCATCAGTTTCATAACCCCATGGAGGGGGTTGTGCCCGACGAGGAGGAGCATGGTGAGTTCCCACCTTTTCAGGGGGAGACAGTCACCCAGTTTGGTGAAGGGTCTTCCTCTGCTTGGAGCGCGGATCCTTCTTCGTGGGAGGATCCGAGGACTTCGGTGTACGCGCCGGAAGCCTCATACGACCCTTGGACTCACCAGTACTTCCCTAGAGCAGGAGGCTGCTGGGGACATTAGCTAGTACCAACTTAGGCCAAAAGCCTAAGCTTGCGGGAGTACGTGCCCTTCTCACTTTTCCATTGTATTATCCGTTTTGTTTTTTGTTCGCTTTGATCTTTTTGAAGCTTTTGCCCGTTCTTCTTTCTTTCTTTCTTTGCAAAAAAAACCAAAAAAGATTTCCTTTCTCTCTTTAGTTTGCTTTGTTTTCAGAGATCAACTCGAGTCCGTGATGGCATTTGATTATATTTCCCACGTTCGATCATGCAAGTGACAAGGCAGTAATGACGAAGATCGACGGAAGGGAAGCAACAAGGAAAACCGGTATGAATTCTTCTTGTTTCTACTTTTGTACGTATGCCTGTACTTATGATCTAGAGACCAGCTTGTAGCGACATAGTGCTATGTTTACAATGCTTTCGCAGTGTTCATGATTTCCTTGTGGCTAGTCTCAAACAGCTAGAGTACATAATGTGTTGTTGAAATGATTTACATGCATTGCATTGTTCACGGTTTGGCATACTGAAGTGGTATTTCCCTTCGGAGAATTTTTGGATTGACTTGGCACATGTTCACACATGCTTATGACTAAAAAGTCTATTTTTGCCTTGATGATCTTTTTGTTTCAGAATAGTTATATCACTTTCATGCCCGATTCAATGTTGCTTTGTCGCTCTGCATGATTATGACAGTTATTGCTCTCTAGTTGGTCGCTTCCCAGTCTTTTGCTAGCCTTCGCTCGCACTAAGCGGAATTCTGCTTGTGCTTCCAAACTCCTTTTCAAACCCAGTTGTTCCATTTGAGTCCACCATACCTACCTATTTGTGGTATTTACCGGCCACTCCTAACTTAGACTTTCTTGTGCCATCTCAAAATTTATTCAAAAGCTTCCCTTTTGTAACCGTACAAGCTCATGGTGCGGTGAGGGAAAATCAGTATCTTTCATGCCAAAAATATTTTGACGGAAGTTTTAACTAGTCAAAAAAATGAAAAAAATATGAGAGTTACACCTCCCCCATACTTGATGATGGAGTGAAATGGACCAAATGCTGCTTATGATAGGTGGAACGATACCCTCCTTCCATCCTTGAGGCAAAATAAAAGGTTTCGTAGACCATCAAAGGATTTATGGATAAGGGAATATGTGTAAGCAAAAGGCATTATATATGGTTGGCATGGGAGATATTGAGAGACCTTTACCGTTCACCGTTGACTGGAAAGTTACACCTCTCAAAAGAGTTTTATCTCTGCTTTCAAAACCAAGAGCTCTGGCACATGTTTAGTCTTTGATTCCTTTCACGGGTTTTCAACCTTGCCATCAAAAGCCACGGTTCGAGAGTCTCCCCTTCCTTCTTCAAAGAACCAACTATGAGAGCATAATTGTCATTCTTAGTGTAACATGCATTGTCCCAAAGTATTACATTGTCTTCTGCATGCTTGTGTTATTGCTAGTCTGAAATACTGAGTTCTAGTCACCTTTAAAACTCCGGAGGAGTTTCTGCATTTATGTTTTGCTTCACTCATGGAGGCTAGCGAAATGCCACTCAAGTATGTTCAAGCTATGTGCATTGTGATCCTGTCTTGATTTTCATTAGCTTATTATTTACTTTTAGTTGTTTGTGACTGATCACATGAAAGAAGAATTGCTTCATGCATTGTCCTTATAGCATTGTTTCAATACTTGCTAAACTCTTTTCGTAGTACATGCTTATATACATCTAATGAAGCAAAAGAGTTTGTCAAAGTTTTCTTTGTCGCGTCCAGTTCGTTGAACTGAATTGCTTGAGGACAAGTAATATGCTAAGCTTGGGGGAGTTGATACGTCTCAAACGTATCTACTTTTCCAAACACTTTTGCTATTGTTTTGCCCTCATTTTTGCATGATTTGGACGAAACTAACCCGGACTAACGCTTTTTTCAGCAGAGCTGCCTGTATGGTTTTATTGTGTGCAGGAAAATGGATTTTTAGATGTTCCAAAAAATTCCCAGAAAATTACCAGAAAATCCACGCACCCGAAGGAGCCAGAAGCCAGAAGTGGGACCAAAGGGGAGCCCTGGGGGCCCCAGGCCCCCCCTGGCGCGACCAGGGGTGGGGCCGCGCCCTCTGGCCGCCTGGGCGCCTCCCCCCTCCTCTGGTGCCCTACCGAGACTCCTATTTATCCCCGTGACGGGAAAACCCCAGAACAGAAGTTGTTTTCCCAGTTTCCGTCGCGGAGCCGCCGCCACCCTCTGTTCTTCTTCGGGAGGGCTAATCTGGAGGCTGATTTGGCCTCCGGAGAGGGGAGATCGTCTCCATCGTCATCGCCATCACCAATCCATCCATCCTCCATGACTTCTCTTCACATGTGTGAGTAATTCCCTGTTGTAGGCAAATGGGATGGTAGTGATTGGATGAGTTTGATCATGTAATAGTTCGTCAGATTGTTGGGGGCATGTTGCCTATCATCTAGATTGGTGTTTATCTTCTTTGCTTCAACTTGTTGCTCTTAATGCTTGTCACTTTGGGCCCGAGTGCCATGTTTTCAGATCTGAACCCTATGTGTTTTCATGAATATATTTGTGTTCTAGATCCTATCTATGAGTTGTATGCACCTATTATGGTCCGGAACCGACGATCCCAAAGGTGACAGCTTGGGACACCAAAGGGGATGGTCCATAATTTGAGGATTCCATGTATCCGTTGAGTTTATTGCTTTGTTCCGGTGCTCTTTGACAGGAGCACCTTAATCTCCATAAGTTCCTTTTGGCCCCGTTCGTAGCGGGATGGTAGGACAAAAGATGTTGTGCAAGTTCTTATTGCAAGCACGCACAACTACCTACAGGATACATGCCTACTGTTTGATATCTGCCTAGATGATCATTGCTTTTCTGTGTGCCTTGCCCCGTGTTAGAATCTATTATATGTTCACTCTCATCCATGCATCGCCCAACCGTCCATCTCCCTAGCCTACAGTGTTTTCAAGCCTGCTGGTTGTTAGTAGTTACTTTTGCTGTTTACTTTTGCTGTTGCCACCATCACTATCATATTACTTTTAGCACTTATCTATTGTTGCAAGTAAGTATATTTCAGGTGCGGTTGAATTGACAACTCAACTGTCAAAGCTTATAAATACTCTTTGGCTCCCCGTGTGTCGAATCAATAAATTGGGTTAACTTACTCGCGAAGACTATCTCGATCCCTTACGCCTGTGGGGCATCACCGCCGCCAACCTCTGTTCTTCCTCGGGAGGGCTAATCTGGAGGCTGATTTGGTCTCCAGAGAGGGGAGATCGTCTCCATCGCCATCACCATCACCACTCCATCCTTCCTCCATGACTTCTCTTCACATGTGTGAGTAATTCCCTGCTGTAGGCAAAGGGGATGGTAGGGGTTGGATGAGATTGATCATGTAATAGTTCGTCAGATTGTTGGGGGCATGTTGCCTATCATCTACTTTTATGTTTATCATCTTTGCTACAACTTGTTGTTCTTAATGCTTGTCACTTTGGGCCCGAGTGCCATGTTTTCATATCTGAACCACTTATGTGTTCATGAGTTTATCTAAGTTCAAGATCCTATCTATGAGTTCTATGCACCTATTATGGTCCGGAACCGACGATCCCAAAAGTGACAGCTTGGGACACCAAAGGGGATAGTCCATAATTTGAGGATTCCATGTACCCATTGAGTTTATTGCTTTGTTCCGGTGCTCTTTGACAGGAGCACCTTAATCTCCATAAGTTCATTTTGGCCCCATTCGTAGCGGGATGGTAGCACAAAAGATGTTGTGCAAGTTCTTATTGCAAGCACTTACAACTACCTATGGGATACATGCCTAATGTTTGATATTTGCCTAGATGATCATTACTTTTCTGTGTGCCTTGCCCCGTGTTAGAATCTATTACATGTTCATTCATATTCATGCAGCGCCCGACCATCCATCTCCCTAGCCTACAGTGTTTTAGTCCTGCTGGTTACTACTAGTTTACTTTTGCTGTTATCATTATCACTATCATATCACAGGAAGCATATTTTAGGTGCGGTTGATTTGAAAACTCAACTGTCAAATCTTATAAATACTCTTTGTGTCCCCTTGTGTCGAACCAATAAATTGGGTTACTTACCCGCGAGAACACTACAATCGATCCCCTAAAGTTGAGGGTCATCAGCATCGCAAAGAAGAAAACACGTCGGCTCTAGCAAACTCACAACCCAAGAGCAACTGGATGGGCCGTGCACAATCCATTGCTTCGAGGACGGTTCGGGATGTATCAGATCAAGCCACACATTGAGGAGCTGCCGTCTGTTCGCCGAACTCTCCAACAAACTCAAGGAAGAAAAACAGAGCAAAGCCAAACGGGCTCGAGAGACAGCGCAGTCGCCAGCGCACAACTCAAAAGAACAGTACCCGCCGTCCCACGGATGAGTCTGAATCATCCAGGAAGGACGACCTCCAAGGGCAAACCAGGAGGTGTACACCACGCAAGCTCGAGCAGCCGAAGACCTGCTGACAGAAGAAACTTACCACCTACATGATTCAGAAACCAACATCACCTTCTCGCAAGACGATCACCCGCCTGCAATTCCGAGACCAGGGCACGTACCTTTGGTTCTTGAAGCTCAGATTGGCGGTTACGACGTGGACAATATTCATGGACGGGGGCAGCAGCCTCAACATCATATTCACCAGCACCTTGAGCAAAATGTCAATCCCACGATTAGTTTGGAAAAAATCTGGCGCCACAATCTACAGCGTAGTACCAGGGGAAGCAGCCTCCTCCCCGGGATCAATCGAGCTAGACGTCATCTTTGGTAGCAGGGGCAACTTCTCAAGAAAAATCCTCGAGTTCAAAGTTCTCGACTGGGAGTCCCAATACCATGCCATACTAGGGAGACCCGCGTTCGCACAGTTCATGGCAGTCCCGCACTACGCATACCTGAAGCTCAAGATGCCTGGGCCATTTGGAGTCATCATGGTCAACGGAAGCTTCGTCAAATCAGATCAATGTGACCGAGATTTCCATCAAGTCTCTGACACGTTTGGAGCACATCAGCATCTCGAAGAAATAGCAATGGTGGTAGACAAAAGCATCTTTCCACTAGCAAGTAGAAGCGAGAAAAAATAATTCACTCGCAATTTTAGCATCGACAGCGACACAACGACTCATCAAGTACACCCGGCCGACCCGGCCAAGACAGTTCAAATCTACACTCATCTAACAGAAGACGAAGCAACAACCCTCATGGTTTTCCTCCGCAAGGAGTGGGAAATCTTCGCCTGGTGTCCGGCCGACATGCCCGGCATACCCCGAGAATTTGTAGAGCATGCTCTGCAAATCTACCCGAACACCAAACCAGTAAAGCAGGCGTTGTGTAGATTCTCCGAGCCAAAGCGCAGAGCTATCGAGGAAGAAGTCGACTGACTACTCGACGCCCAATTCATCAGAGAGACAAAGAAAGGCACTTGGGTTGCAAACCCAGTTCTCGTGCCCAAAAAAGACACAGACATACTGCGCATGTGTTCGATTACGGGCCCGTCAACAAGCATTGCCCAAAGGACCACTTCCCCCTTCCAAGGATCCACCGGATCATCGACTCAACCGTAGGATGTGACCTGCTGTCCTTTCTTGATGCCTACTCAGGATACAACCAGATCAGGATGAAGGAATAAGACGAAGAGCACACCTCATTCCTAACACCCTACGGTGTATTCTGCTACACGATGATGCCATTCGGGCTGAAGAACGCTGGAGCCACGTACCAGCGGATAATGCAGTCATGCCTAAGAGACCAAATCGGCAGGAATGTCCAAGTCTACGTCGACGACATCGTTATCAAGACATACAGCGCAGACACATTACTCGACGACCTCCGAGAAACCTTTACAGCTCTCAACAAGAATCCAGCTTTCTTTGTGTGGGAGAGAAACACGCTCCACTTCAAACTAGAACACATCATAGGATTTTCATGCTTATCTTTCTTTTGTTGTGTGTTCTTTATCTTTTCTTAGATGCTGTCATGTTTAGCTCTTAGTTTTCATGTTTAACTTTTTCAAGAGCTTTTGTTTAGTTTGTTGCTGGAACTCTCTTGTCACAACCCCAAGTTAGGTATGTGCTAGGTTAGCAAGTAACATTGCATCATGTTAAAAATTTCAAAAGAAATCAATTGAAATCAAATTCAAATGCAAAATGGGAGAAGGAACCCCCCAGATGAATTAATTCAAATGGCCAGAAATAAAGTTGCTCCAAAAATTCCTTTTGCATTTTTTAAAAGTCTTATAAATGAGTGTGATCACATATCAAGTGATGTGGGACCAACCCCATGCTCATGGATTTTTCAAATATTCAAACAGGAGCATGGATTTAAATTTAAACCGTTATTTGAATTAAAGTTCAAATTATTTGAATTTAAAAAATGCCCAAACTTTGTAAGTGGGTAGATATTTTTATTTTTGGGCCATATAAAAATTTGGAGCATTTATAAAAATACTTTGCTAATTTTTTTAGCAAGGTAAAACAAATTGTAGAAGAAAAACAGAAAGAAAAAGGAAAAGAAGAAAGTAGCCCACTAACCTGGGCCTCCCCGGCCCAACTTACTGTAAGGCCCGATATGCGGTACTGTTTCAGATTCGGACGTTTCCGCCCGAACCCGAGGACGAAGCACATATCGGTCCCACCGCGACATATGACAAAGCCATATGCCCCGGATTTCCAACATGATATCACAACATTACAGATACAAGATACAACATCTCATACAATCGGCATACAACTGCCTCAAATATAATACAACAACGGAAGATACATGTCTGAGTACAGACTACAAGCAAGTGCCTACTGGCAAAGAGAAAAGCATCGATCCCATAACCACACGGGTCCAGGCCCTCCGCCGGGATCCGCCTAACTAGACGTCGTCGAGTCTCCACGTGAAACGTCGATCACCATACCTGTTGTCGATCAGAACCCTGAAAAGAGTTTGGGGGTAGTATCATGAGTACAGAGGTACTCAGCATCCAACTGTAGTGGTCATCTGACCCAGCAAGGACTTCATCACTCGTCATTCTAGGACAACTAGTAGTTTACGGTAAGGAAGGGGTAAGTGGTGAGGTTGCTGCCGCACTAGCATTATGAAGTGGCTAACGATCTAGAGAGTAAGGTAAGAAGCCAAACATTCGATGAGGAATCGCCTCCAACAAGTCTTGCTATCCACTACTTACGCAAACATAACACCTATCCTATCCTTGTCCTCCTCTTCGCATCCCGACGAAGAAGAAGCAGTCAAGGCACACACACGTTGATCAAGTTGTATTAAGATTATCTCAGTTGTTGTTGTCTATGAACAGGACGTAGGTCTCAAGTCGTCCATAACCGTGGACACGGCTTCTCGAAAAGATTTAACCCTGCAGGGGTGTACCAACTGCCCATTACAAGGCTCCGCACGCACGTCCATCACTCTCAGTTGCTACCCATCATAGGCAACCATTTTATGATTTAGTTCCAAGAGATCCGAAACGACAGGTCCCTCTAGCTAACAACGAACAAATCCGGGTGGCCCCCGGTGAGACGACACCCAGCTCAGGAGCCGGCCGCGCTCTCGATCTGGTCTCTACCGTATGACTCCAGGTTTGGATTGCCGGTTCATCACACATTGGGATAACCGGGTCCTCAGCCGGTCATGATGGGCCAGCAAGGGAACTATGTCCTCACTGGTCCGGGTTATTTTAAAAGATATCTGCTAGGAGCGACCCGACAAGATATATATGCATGTTTTCAAATGGTAAATCAGCTTGGGCCACCACTAGAAATGTTTGAAGCTAGATAGGTAAGAAAAGGGGACCCCATAAAATCCCACACGCGGTTAGGCACGCTCAGTCTTAAAACCAATACCCGGAACTCGGATCCTAGGTGACTCGAATGGAACAAAGCGTCGGGGCGGGATAGCCTAGACCTTCCATCCTTCGTCAAATATAGTCAACATTATAATAATAATCATATCATCAACAATAATAACAATCAGGTGATATCCCAAACCAAGGAGTAACAGGTAACATCGTAGCTTCCTAAGCATGCATACTAAGCAGGGGCTGAGCAACGAGCAAAAGTAACATAGCAGTACAAGGTTTGCTGGAAGGGACATGGCTGTATCGGTTTGAAAGAGGCTGTAAACATGTGGTAGGATCAAACATCGAACCTAACCTATACTAGCATGCAAACCGCTGGTTGAAATAGAATGGATCATAAGTAATGCAAGTCCTTGCCTGTTGATAAGTCGGGTTCCGAAGGTGTAGTTGATCGCAAGCTCGCATCGTCTCCGAGAGGTACCCGCGGGAGCACACAAGAAGTAAACACTGAAAAGCAATCAACGGTGCACCACTATTACTACGGAGCAAACACGATCAAGCATCAACAAGAAGTAACACGAAACATCGCACCTACCGTCGAGAGCGGTTACTAACGATTTAAGTGGAGTACTCGTCACACACGACAAATACCGCACGTTTACGGTGGTTCAAGTTGTTTAGCTACAGGTGATCAAACAACGGTTATTAACATGGCAACTCACTCAAGCATGGCATATCACACAAACAGGGCAAGAGGTGAAGCAAGAATAAACTATCTGATCTAGTCAATTTAAGTGGGGTGAAATCCTAGACATGCAAACTATTGTGGACACCACGATAAAAATGGAATTTGGTACTGTTTTGCCTAAACAATGTTTTATTATTTTTATTAGCAAGCAACAGCAGCAAAAACACATTCTACATGCAATTCTAGTCAAGTTACATATAAAGAACATTTCAAACAGAGCAACAGACAAAAAGTTATAGCAGTTACAGTTTACAGTGGCAGGCAGTGTAATTAGCAGTCAAACAGCATGTAAACAAAGTCAAGCATGCCAACAAGCAACAAATTATTAAACTAGACAAAATTCTAAGCAAGTTTCATATTTAAATCGTCGCAATCCGAGCTACGGTTGAAAAGTTACGGCACTGCAAAAATAAACAACTAACAGATAAATAAAAAGCCTAGAAAAAGAAAAAAAACTGCACTGGGCCAAATCTAATCCTAATGGGCCCAACAGAAAAAAATAACAGAACTAATAAAACAAAAAATAAAAAAAAAGGCTAGGGGGGCGCCTCACCCACGGGCCTCAGCCCACTGGCTGGAGGGGGGTGGCTTGCCTGGGCTGGCTGTGGTGGGCGCTGGAGTGGGCCGCAAGGGGGCAGGGAGGCCCACGGTGGCCGCTGGAGTCCCCGTCCTCGTCCCGACCTGGACAGGACCGGCTCATGGCGCGGCGGCTGCCTCCTGGCCGGCTGGCCTCCCGGCGGCGAGGGACGCGGAGGGAGAGCGACGCCAGGCACAGGGGCGCGCGGATCCGGGCAGGTGGCGGCGCTGGAGGTGGGGGCCGGCGCGGGCTCCTCGGCGGCGCGGCTCGAGCTCGCCGGCTCGGGCTCGGCCGTCCATGGCAGCAACGGCGCGGCGGCGCGGACCTGTGGAGGGAGAAGAGGAGGTGAGGCAGAGGAGGAGGTGAAGGGGGAAGGCGCAAGGGAGAGAGGGAGGCCGGCGGCTGCTGCGGCACGACGGGAGCGGCGATGGCGCTCGGGTCCTCCATGGCTGCGGGAGAGAGAGAGGAGAGAGGTTGGAGAAGGTGGGAGCTGGCCAGGCGACGTGGCGCTCCGGGAGCCCTCCGATCTGCGATCCGACGGCTCCGGGCACCCAGATCTAGGGTTTCGGGATTTTTGGGGGTGTTTTTGGGCAGATCTGAGACAGATCAGGGGGGTGGCTGCAAAATTGGCTTAGGGAAACCCTAATTGGGTGTGGGAGGCTGGCGGTCTATATATAGCATGGGTGGCTGGCAGTTTGCAAAAACATCATCGGTTTTTCTCTCGGGCGCGCGGTGCTCACGTTTCTGACCGCTGGGGGTCCGCAGTACCTTCGATTCGGGTAAAACTTCGAACTGCGCGATCGGTGCGTCGAGCCGGAGGCGTTCACCTGGCGCTGGAACCGTTCCGAAAACACTTTCCGGGGCGCTATAAAATAACCCGTTTAATTATTAAACGGGGTTTTTCGTTCCGTTGGCTTCGGCTGGTCTCGTGCGGTTTCCGCGACGGTGATCGGGCGAAACCCGGTGTCGCAAAGGTCGAGTGTCAGGGTGGCAAGGGTCGGTCTCCGTCCGATACGAGATAAGAGGGGGGAAAATAATCGCCGATCGATAAATCGGGGATGCAAACACCGCAAACAAATCAGACAATCAAACAATTCACATCGAAAACAAAAATTTTAATTTCTGCAAAAACTGGGCTGTTACACTTACCGCACCACAGCCCAAGCCCGCAGCCTCCCCTTGTCGTCTTCCCCGGCGCGGCAAGCAGCTCGCTGGAGCGCATGCCGACACCGACGAGCAGCTCCCTGCCTGCCTGGCCTCTCCCGTGTCTTCTTCTCGCGCCACGGAGAATCCCAGAGCCCCGTGAAGTCTATCCTCTCTCCTCTAGCTCACCCTCCCTCGCTCTGTCAACGGAATCGGAGACGAACCGAGCGCCCCGCCGGAGCAAGCCACCGCGCCAGCGTGGCCAGAGAGCCCCTCCTTCCTTGCCACCTTGTCCAGCACATCGGCCACCCTCCTCTCCGTCGAGTCGAGCTCCCAATCGAAGCAGAAGGTCCACCTACGCGACGCCAGCTCCAAGACCTAGCCGCCGGGAACCGCCGCTCCGACGAGCAATTGCTTGCCGTCCGCTCCATCTCCGGCTCCGCCGTGCCCCTCTTCACGCTCAGGTGAGCTGGGCGCCTCGTTTACCCCTCTCCGTTGTCCTCTCCGGGCTCCGCACTCCGTTTCCCTCCCAGCCACTGCTCCGGCCTCCGCGGGCATCGTCGAAGACGCGCACCAGAGCCTCCGCTTGACACCCCAATGGCGCCAGAAGACGCGCGGCTTCGCGCAGCGCACGCCCGTGCCCTCGGATCCCACCCCCGTGCCCTAAAACTAAAGTCCGGCGAGTTCCCCGACGAACAGTAGCTCGCCGTCGCCATTAGCCAGCCCCCCCGAGCTAATCCCCCTCCTAATCTACCCCCTGGGCCATTGGCCAGTGGGCCCAGGATAGCTAACTAACCCCAATTAGTTTAAACAGAAACTAATTAAACTAACCCCCACTGACAAGCTGGACCCACTTGTCAGCCCCCCCCACACGTCAGCCTGACGTCATGCCTACGCAGTAATTGATTAAATGAATTAAATATATTCCAGAAAAGGCAGAAATTGATTTAAACTTTGGAAATTCATAGAAAATTCATACTAACTCCAAATTGGACAAATAATATGTCTAAAATTATCACAAAAATACAAGGATTGTGAATATGCAACTTGTTTCTATGTTTGACCATTTTAAAATGGGTGAACAGTAGCAAATATGCATATGGCATTCTTTTGAATTCAAAATTGGAGTGAATTTGCAAATGACTTTGCAACACACTTCTTTTAAATGGTTTCATCCACACATCAGAGACTTTAACTCACCTTTACAACATAACTTCATGCTCAAACTTTTCAAATGTTTATTCATAGTTTCAAATGCATTTGAAATTCATTGATAAATCAAATGGAGTTTGAATTTGCATTACAAATGCAATACACTCCTATTAACTGGAATAACTCACACATCAGTGACACATATATCAAGTTTCAACCTTCAACTCATGTGTTTGTGCATTGTACTCATTATGCTTCGATGTTTGTGGTTTGTCGAATAGAGGTGGAGCCGGAACCCGAGGTCACCCCCTTCGTTGAAGACACCGTATGTGAACCCCGTCAGCAAGGCAAGCAAACCCCCATTGATCATGTCGATAAAATCCCACTTCCCTCTCAGTATCTCTTATGCATTGTTTAGGATGATTACCATGCTACGTTTCTACCGCATAGATGAACCCATTCCTTTGCATGACCTATCATTTGTCACAGTAGTAAGCAAACCACAATCCTAGCAAACGTAGGAGTTGATTGATATCATGTGGCCCCTGCAATTGTTACTGCTTATTGCATGCTTAGAGTGTTACAATGATGATACTGTTATGTGAGTCGGGATAGTAGCAATCATGTTGATGATGGTGGAAATGTGTTGGTGAATCTACCCTAATACAAGGTGAACGATGAGAGGCTGTGTAGGAGTACACAGTGGGTTGTCTCGTTGAACACCGCCCTTAGTCCAAGTTCTTGTGTGGTGATCCAAGATGAAGAGTACAACCACACATTGGGCTCACTGACCCCTCTCAGCCTACTAACTCATCCCTTTCGATGTCCATATGTCGCAGTGGTTCGGAGTTCTGGTAGGTTTGTGGCCTGGCTGCTAAGTGAGAGAACGGCTCAGCCAAGACTGGCTTATGCACCACGCACACATCATATGGGTCCACTTTGGTAAACCGACCGGGTTCACGATAGTGGTAGCCAACCCAGGTAGGCGGTTTTCTTGGACTAGATCGGCTATGAGGTAACAGCTGTGGTGGCATCCTCGCTGTCGCCTCTTGAACGGTGACACGCAAAAGGCGGTAACTGATGACACGTGTGTGTAGCGGTACACCCCTGCAGGGTTAACAAAACTATTCGAATAGCCGCGTCCACGGTTAAGGACTGCTTGGAAAGCTTAGCTTGATTATTAGACAACTTGAACTGGATACTTATAAAACTTGCCAAGATAAGCGTGAGTGCTATGGCGTGCTTTCTCGTGGGGAAGTCGAGGAAGGCAACATAGTGGTGTATTTGGTTGGAGACATGTAGTGGACTCGTGTATGCTTCTTACCTCAAGTCTGGTACTCGTAGTTCAGGACTAGCCAAGTCAAAGATGGCACTTCTGCATTGAACCCCACCTCCCTTTGCCTTGATACATGTGCATGAGTAGTATAGTTCCTACGTAAGTCTTGCTGAGTATGACTTTGTACTCACGTTTGCTTATTCTATGTTTTAGATGAACCCACTGACCCCGAAGGTGGATTCTTCCTGGAGCTCGACGACTGATCAAGCTAGTGTAGTACCAGTCAGACGACTGGTCCCTCGTGGAAGGGCTTGTTTATAGATAAGGCTTCTCTAAGCCATTTGTTAAACTTGTCTGTACTCAGACTTACTTTGCTTCCACATGCTTGTTGTAATGTTGGATCACGGTCTCGTGATCTCTGTGTGCACTCTGTAAGAGTTATCAATAAAGTTGTATACTTTGTAGAGAATTACAATGATACCTGCTGCTCATACTAGACATGTGTGTTGCGTGTATGATTATAACATGCATGTCTTAGTATGGGTTTTCGAGACCTTAGCTGTGATCTGGCTGGCGGTCTTTTATACACCAAGTGGCCCTTAGATGTGCGCAGCATGGGGCATCGTGATGCGATTGCTCGTGACTTCATCACGTGCACACTTTGATGTATGATCAAGCCCTCCCTAGACCCCGACTAAGTGATCGGGCTGGAGTAAGTCTATGTAAGGATTATAATACAATCGATAGTATGGTTGAGGCGACTTGTCTATGAGTATGGGAGTTCACCACCCATATCGTTTAGACTTGTGTGCGGACGATGAGGACCCATCTCAGTTGATCATCCGGTCTGGATGGGATGCCCCTCACGTTCGATGCTTTCCGAGAACGTTCTGTGCTTGGCCTTGTCTGCTTAGACAAGTGGTTACGGTTCTCGGCTCTCCATATGATTGTGTTGTAGCGAGTCTTCCATACGCTAACCCCGGGTCCCGACATCTCTTTAGTTTCCATGTTTATCTAGTTAAGAGAGTTGGTTGTTGCACTGAGTTGTGCCTTGTATTTAAGTAGGTAATTGAGGTTGCTATTTTATTGTAGTAGTAACTTGCAATAGTTTTGAGTTATTGATGAGAGTAATGTTTGAACTTTTGGTGTCAAGAGCTCTAGCCTATTAGTGATAGGTGTCGTATTTTGGGTAATCCGTGTTTATTTTCAAAAACTACAAAAACTAGTTGAGAACTCTAGCTACTAGATGGATCACTAATCTTTGGACGGATCGGATATTAGAGTACACTCACGTACCATGAGTCGAGGATGCGCAAGGATAACCAAACCCCCATACACTCCTCCTCGGGGTACTTGTCTCTTTGTGAACCTCCTTATTAGATTGAGAGTTACCGATAATAAGTGCATGAGTTCTTCGTACTAATGTAAGTATTAAAAGTTGACACTTCCACCTCCTCATATTTGCTAGCTTCTTCGGTACCGTGCATTGACCTCTTATCACTCCGAGAGTTGGCACCTACCCGCCGGTGCATCCAAACCCTTGGCATGATACGCTCTGTCATCATAAACCTCCTTATATCTTTCCGCAAAACAGACACCATACCTACCTATCAAGGCATTTCCATAGCCTTTCCGAGATATATTTCCATGCAACATCCACCTTATCATGACTTGATCTTCATGTCATACATGTTCCTGCTGCATTGGCAGAGGCATACATTTGCATACATCATGATAGCTACATCTTCTTTATGTTGAGTACTTTGTAAGTGTGAAAGATCTTCTATACTTCTTGTAAAATAGAGTGTTGCCCTTAAGAGAGGAAAATATACCAAAGAGGACAAATTTAAAAGATCCCAAAGAGGACAAATGAGAGTTAAATAGAAAGACCCATTGAGGCCACCAAAAAAATACAAAAAGATAAAAAAGAGAAAAATAAAATAAATAGAGAGAAGGGGGCAACACTAATATTCCTTTGAAAGATCCACACTCGTACTCCCTCTATATCTTGTACTCCAAAGAGATGATCATATATGCATATAGCTATGTGGCGACCTTTGATACGCGAGAGAGGATTGCTTCTCGCCCTTCGTTGGTTACCCCAAGTGGAAGGTAAGATGCAGCGTAGCAGCAAGTTTCCCTCGGTGAAGATACTGAGGTTGAGTATCGACCAGTAGGACTCCGGCGATGATAAGTAGGTGTCAGCGGCGCACTTGACGCGGACCTGCACACAACACAATTAACTTTGATCACAACGAAGTTCAGAGAGGTTGTCAATCTCTCCGGTCTTGTTGTTTACAAAGGATAAAAAACACAGGATAATGATAGTGATAGCAACTGAAAGTAAAAAGCAATAAAGTAAATGAGCATGTAAACAATGATGAGAATATGGACCGGGGTCCCGTGATGTTCACTAGTGATGTCTCTCTCCCAAAAGACGATAAGACTGCTATGTGAGGTAAACAAATTACAGACGGGAAATTGACAGGATTATAAACGCACCGCAATGCTAACTATGCTACAAAAGAAAGGAAGAGGCTCAAAAGCATGGGCAGTACGCCAAAATAAGTAGACCGAAATCCATCTGCATCTACTACTAATCATCCACCTTGAGATATTTATCCAGAACATCTCACTGGTATTAAGTTGCGAGCCCCACCCAAAGTGTAAACCCAAAGCAACAGACAACTGCATTAAAAAGAACTTTGCGTAAAGTAAACAATCCTTGTAACCGCGGTTACAAGCACCGTTGTTTTCCCCCTTGTGGCCACAACACATCCCCTATGCATGTTTCTGTCACTCAAGCGTGTCATCAGGGGGCATGTACCCACAATCGAGCATAACGTTCCCTATTGGAGTCACTACCTACCAGTTGGCCAAAGCAATAAATAGCAACGGAGAGCATGCAAGAATTACTTCGGAACAAAAATACAAAAGATAAGAACCAATTATATTACTCTATCACAATCTGAACATAATCTCATATTCCATTAGATCCCATCAAACTCAGCATAGAAAAAACAGAAAGAATTACATATGTGCCTCGATCATGTAGGGCAGCTCACGAGGTCTAAACCATGAAGAACAAAGAGGGGAGGAGAACATCACATAGCCACTGATCACAGAACCATGGTCCAAGGTAGACTACTCACGGCACATCCGAGAAGCGTCCATGGTGGAGGAGAAGCTCCCGGAGGTCGATCCTCCCTCCCGGAGGTAGACTACTCACAGCACATCCGGGAAGGGTCCTAACGGTGCTCCCGATCTTGGAAGCGCGGCGGCGGCGGAACAGAGGAGAATTTGCGAAATAGGGTTCTGTCTTCGGAGTTTCCCCATGACGGAGAATAAATAGGCAAAGGGGGCCCTTTGACCCCCACTTGGGTGCTTCTGGAAGACTCCGTTACCCTGATATTTTATCCGATTTTCCCGAATTTTTGGAGAATTTTAATATGGGGGAAACCTGGAATAGAAAAACAGCAGAAAACAGGAACTGGCACTGGGGTGCACTGAGTTAGTAGGTTAGTCCAAATATGATCAAAAGTGTATGAAAGTGTATCTAGACCATAGCAATATCACACAAAACATGCATGGAGCGAGCATAAATTATCGATACGTTTGAGACGTATCAACATCCCCAAGCTTAATTCCTGCTCGTCCTCGAGTGTAAATGATAATAGGCATAATTTATATGGTGACATGCTAGCAACCATATAAGGACTTTGAAAAGTAAAGAAATCAAGGTATGTAATTCAATTCAAGTCATAACATGCAAGACTCCATATTAGCATTGAAACAAGCAACGAAATACATTAGGTGCAAGAGCTCTTGTTGTCCGTGGCTCGAATGTCTCCAAATGGTGTTTGCGTGCAACTCTAGCAAACCGAACACAACTTTCCTACGGCTACAAGGAAGCAAACAACAAGATGTTCTAGTAAGACATAGATGAGCCTAGTCCTATCTTCCCGTAGAAAAGATGAGGGTGACTCAGAACTCAGAACGATGAGAGCAAGGAGAAAAAAGAAGCCTTACGTTGTTCCCTTGTATACCCAGAGTAACTATATAACTATAGAATGCTAGACTCGACATCGACCAAGTTTTGATAATCCTACAGACTGTCCTGCTCTGATACCAAGTCTGTCGGGACCCGGAATATGCGTATGTAATTCCAGTCACAACTCAATCATATGGAGAGCCGAGAGTCGTACCCACTTGTCTAAGCAGACAAGGCCAAGCACAGAACACTCTCGGAAATCATCGTACGTGAGGGGCATCCCTTCCAGGCCGGATGATCAACTGAGATGGGTCCTCATCGCCCGCTCACAAGTCTAAATGATTATGGGTGGTGAAATCCCATACTCATAGACAAGTTGCCTCAACCATATTATCGATTGAATTATAACACTTACATAAGCAGACTCCAGCCCGATCACTTAGTCGGGGTCTCGGGCGGGCTCAATCATACAACAAAGTGTGCCACGTGACAGAGTCACGAGAAATTGCATCACGATGCCCCAAGCTGCGCACATCTAAGGGCCACTTGGTGTATAAAAGACCGCCGGAAAGAACACAACTAAGCTATCGAACCGCACACTAAGACATGCATGTTATAATCATACACGCAGCATACATGTCCAGTGTAACAGCAGGTACACATTGCATGAACTCTACAAAGTATATCTTTATTGACTTACACATAGAGTACACAAATATCACATGTCTGTGATCAACATTACATCATACAACGGAAGCAAATTAGGTCTGAGTACAGACAAGTTTAACAAAGGGCTTAGAGAAGCCTTGTAAACATACATGTCCTTCCACGAGGGACCAGACCGCTGTCTGGAACTATACTAGCTTAGTCAACGTCGAGCTTTAGGAAGGTGACTCCATCGGGGTCCGGGTTCTCATCTAAAACATAAAATAAGCAAACGTGAGTACAAAGTCGTACTCAGCAAGACTTACATCGGAACTATACTACTCATGCTCATGTTTCAAGGTAAAAGGAGGTGGGGTTTCAACATACAGAAGTGCTAGCTTTGACTTGGCTAGTCCTGTACTACGAGTACCAGACTTGAGGTAAGAAGCGTACACGAGTCCACTACCAAGTCTCCAAACAATACACCACTATGGTTACTTCCTCGACTTCCCCACGAGGAAGCACGCCATAGCACTCACGCTTATCTTGCGAGTTTTAGAAGTATCCATTCAAGTTGTCTAACGATCAAGTAGAGGTCTCCAAGTAGTCGATAACCGCGGACACGGCTATTCGTATAGTTTATTAACCCTGCAGGGGTGTACATCTTCACACACGTGTCATAAATTATCGCCTCGTTCTTGTCACCCTTCAAGCGGGTGTCGGACGTGGATGAAACCAAGGCACTACCCCTACATCACCTTCTCTAATCTAGGAGTCGACTACTTGAGTTTGTCACCGCTCGAGAGTCCGGCCGGTTCAACGAAACGGACTCACAAAATGCAAGGGACCGAGACGCCACCTTTGACAGATGGTTTCGCTGACTCACAGGTCCACCCACATATCTATGCATATTTCAAATGGAAAGCCCGAATCTAGTGTGACTCCTGGACCGGATCGGGTACGTAAAGAGGCCAAACGAGGCTCCTATAAACCCTACATGTGGTCATACTCTTTGTCTTGGATCACAAAACAAGAACTCGGGGCCTAGGGCAGTGTTCAACGAGACAACCCACTGTGTACTCCTACACAACCTCTCATCGTTCACCTTTGTTTAGGTGGATTCACCAACACGTTATCATCAGCACCATTATGAATATCCATCCCGACTAACAAACAATGTAACCTCATTGTATCACTAAGCAACAATAAGCAGTAACAGTTGCAGGGGCCACATGCTCATCATTCAACTCCTATATCTGCTAGGATTGTGGTTTGCTTAATACGGTGACAAAATGATAGGTCATGCATCGGAATGGGTTCAACTATGCGAAAGAACGTGTCTCGGTGATCTCCTAAACATGCATAAGCGAGACTGAGAGGGAATTAGGATTTTATAGACATGATCAATAGGGTTTGCTTGCCTTTCTTGGCGTTACACGGGTTTACCGGTCTTCTACTTCTTCGGGGGTGACCTTCGCTTCGGAAACTCTGTTACCGGAACAATCATCAACAAAGAGGGGGCAACATCGAAAGTAAATGCACAAGCACATGTTAATGTTGAGACATGATGTATATATCACTGATGTGTTGAAGATTCATTTTAAATGAAGTGTATTGCAATTGAATTGCAAATTCAAACTCCAAATTTGAATTCAAAATATGCCATATGCACATTTTCTACTGTTAACCCATTTTAAAATGGTCCAACATGAAAACAAATTGCATATTCTTAATCCTTGTATTTTTCTGATAAATTTTCATATATTATTTGTCCAATTTGGAGTTAATATGAATTTTCTATGAATTATTGAAGTTTAATCTATTTCTGCCCATTTCTGTAATTCTTTTGAATTAGAAAACTATTTACTGCGTCAGCATGACATCATGCTGATGTAGGGGGGGCCTCTGACTAGAGGGACCCACTGGTAATCCTCTCTGGGGTTAATCCCCGTTTTGATTAACTTAAACAGAGGGGTTAGGGGGCTGGGGCCCATGTGGCAGTGGCTTCGGGGGGGTGCTTAGCAGGGGGATTAGTCCTAATGGCCGGCTTGATGCCGGTGGCCTCTACGTATGGCGGCGCTCTGCTGGAGTTGGGCTGCAAGCCACGGGGCGGGGAACGGAGGGCACGGGCATGTGCCTCGTACTTGTGCGCGTCGCGTGGCGCACACAGGGGTCAAAGGCGAGCTCCAGGGCGACGGCAGCGTCGAGCCCGCGGCGGCCGGAGCTACTGGAAAGAGTAGCACGGGCTACGGGCTATGGGGAGGTGCGCGGAGAGGCTAGGAGGAACGGGGAGCTCACCCTGAGCACGACACAAAGCATGGCGTGGCCGGGGAGAGGTTGGCGTGGAGGAATTCCTCGCCGGAATCAATGGCGACCGGCGGTGATCCGGGTGTGCTGTTGTCGCCCCCAGTGCGTGCTTGGCTCAATTCGCAGAGGAGTTCGACGAAGACGACGACGCTGGTCCTCCTGGACAGCTCTTCACGGCGCGGCGAGCACGGTGGCCACACGTTTGCTTGTCGGCGGCGACGACGTGCGCTCGGGTGCCGCGGGATCTCATCGGGGAGGAGGGGGAGAGCGAGCAGAGAGAGGTGGGAATGGCCGAGGAGGCTTCTGGGCGCCTCGTGGCGTGAGGACGTGTGCGCGGAGGCTGCTGCGTAGCCTCGCCGTCGACGGCGGCCACGGCATGCACGCCACCGTGCTGCTTCGGTGCGCGGGGGAAGAAGACGACAAGAAGGTGCGGGCTGGGCTGGGCCAAATGGGCTAAGGGGGAATAAGTTCTCCTTCCTTTTATTTTCTCTTTTAAATATTTCTGTTATTTGTTCTGTTTTGATAAAAGAAATACCAAAACAATTTTATAAAATGCCAAAACATTTATATGGCCTTATATGGCATATAGCTATCCGCTCAACAGTTTTGGAGATTTTTGAAATTCATATAATTTGAATTTCAAATCAAATAGGGGTTTTAATTTAATTCCAAGGCACTTATAATATTTTTGAAAAATCAGTGAGCCTTGAGTGGGACCCACCCCACTTTATATGTGATCTCACTTATTTCTAGGACTTTTCAAAAATATCACAGTGATTTTTGGAGCAACTTTTTATCTGGCCATTTGAATTAATTTGTTTGGGAGCGTTTCCTTCTCCAATTCAATTTCCTTTTGAAATTTTTACATGATGCAAAGGCCTAAGCTAAACCTAGCACATAGCAAAACTTGGGTTGTGACAACTCGCCCCCACTCGAAAGAATCTCGTCCCGAGATTCAGAAGTCGTCGGGAGGAAGGTGGGGTACTCGGCACGGAGGCGGTCTTCTCTTTCCCATGTTGCTTCTTTCTCAGAGTGGTGTGACCATTGCACTTTCAAAAACATGATCTTCGGCCGACGAGTGACACGTTCTGCTGAATCAAGAAGATGAACGGGGTACTCTCGATATGAAAGGTCATCTTGGAGATCAAGCGTTTCATGGTCGACTTCGCGGATGGGGTCCTTGAAGAAATGCCTGAGTTGTGACACATGGAATACATCATGTACTCGCGAAAGGTGCGGGGGTAGTTCAAATTGGTAGGCAACTCCACGTTTAGCTAGAATGCGGAAAGGTCCGATGTAACGTGGGGCCAACTTGCCTTTGATACCGAATCGTTGGGTTCCCTTCAGAGGAGTAACCCGAAGGTAAGCCTTCTCATCCAGATTGTAGCTTTCTTGCCTATGATGACGATCATAGTAGCTATTCTGACGAGACTGGGCGGCTTTCAATTGATCATGAACAATGCGAACTTTCTCTTCTGCTTCCTTGATCATATCTGGTCCACAGAATTGTCTTTCACCGGTTTCTGACCAGTTTAAAGATGTTCGACATCTTCGTCCATAGAGGAGTTCAAAAGGATCCATGTTCAGACTAGATTGGAAACTACTGTTATAAGAAAATTCGGCAAATGGAAGAGATTTCTCCCAATTCTTTCCGAAAGATATAACACAAGCTCTGAGCATGTCTTCCAGGATTTGGTTAACCCTTTCAACTTGACCGCTAGACTAAGGATGGAAAGCTGTACTAAAGGACAGATGAGTTCCCATAGCATTCTGAAAACTTTCCCAGAATCTAGAGGTGAAAAGGCTACCACGATCAGAATTGATTTCCAAAGGAACACCATGAAGAGAAAAAATTCTAGAGACATATAAGTCCGCTAACTGGCTAGCAGTTATAGACTCGCGAACAGGAAGGAAGTGAGCAACTTTGGAAAGCCTATCAATGACAACGAAGATGGCATCATTTCCTTTCTGGGTTTTTGGAAAGCCGGTGATGAAGTCCATACCAACCTTGTGCCATTTCCACTCGGGAATAGACAATGGTTGAAGAGTACCAGCAGGTCTTTGGTGTTCTGCCTTATTGCGACGACAAACATCACATTCGGCAACAAATTGTGCAATGTCTCTCTTCATCCGGGTCCACCAAAATCTCTGGCGTAGATCTCGGTACATTTTTGTGGTACCGGGATGAATGGAGAGGGGAGTGTCATGAGCTTCCTTAAGGATCAGCTGCCTTAGGTCTTGATTCTTAGGGACTACTAAATGATTTTCTAAGAATATCATTCCTTGATCATTTGTAGAGAAACATTTAGCATCTCTGCTAGCAATGTTCTTCTTGATCTCTTGAATACCACTTTCATGTTTAAGGTTAGCTATGATTTGATCCTCAAGGGTTGGTTTCGCCACCAAGTTGAAAAGAGATCCACGAGGGACAATCTCGAGGTTGAGCTTTCGAAATTCCTCATGAAGAAGTGGTTGATACCGTTGTAACATGAGGTTGTTACAATACGACTTGCGACTTAGTGTATCAGCCATGACATTGGCTTTGCCTGGGATGAAAGAAATTCCTAAGTCATAATCTTTTATCAACTCTATCCAGCGTATTTTCCTGAGAATAAGATCTGGCTGGGTGAAAATATATTTGAGGCTTTGGTGATCAGAATAGATCTCACAATGATTACCAAGGAGGTAATGTCGCCAAGTCTTCAGGGCATGAACTACGGCAGCGAGTTTAAGATCATGGGTAGTATAATTCTCTTCATGTGGACGCAACTGGCGTGAAGCGTATGCTACCACATGTCGATCTTGCATAAGTATGCATCCTAACCCTTGCCGTGAAGCATCACAATAGATCTCAAAATCCCTTTTGGTGTCTGGAGGCGCAAGTACGGGTGCATAAGTCAATCTTCTTTTCAGCTCTTGAAAGCTTTCCTCGCACTTGGGGGTCCATTCGAATTTCTTATCTTTCTTGAGGAGTTCAGTTAGAGGCTTTGCAACTTTGGAGAAGTTCTCAACGAAGCGGCGACAATAGCTTGCTAAGCCAAGAAAACTCCTAACTTGCTTAACCGATTCAGGTGGAGTCCAGTCAAGGACGACCTGAACTCTCTCGGGATTCACAGCAATGCCTTTGGAAGAAATCACGTGGCCTAAGTAGGTCACTTCTGGTAGCCAAAATTCGCACTTAGAGAACTTGGCATAAAGGCGATGCTCTCGAAGTTTCATCAACACCAACCTAAGATGTTCTGCATGCTATTTTCGTTCTTCGAGTAGATGAGAATGTCATCAAGATGAACCACAACAAATTTATCTAGGTACTCCATGAAGATCGAAATTCATTAAGCGCGAGAATGTGGCGGGGCCATTGGTTAAACCGAAGGAAATGACGGTGAACTCGTAAAGACCATATCGAGTAGTGAAAGCCGTCTTGGGAACGTCCTCGTTTCTGATTTTGATTTGATGATAGCCTAATCTCAAATCCATCTTGGAGAAGATCGAGGATCCAGCAAGTTGATCATAAAGATAATTGATCCTGGGAAGTTGGTTCTTGTTCTTTATCGTCGCTAGATTTAGCGGGCGGTAGTCTACGCACATCCTTTCTGTTCCATCTTTCTTCGTTACGAACAAAACGGGGAAACCCCATGGCGATGAGCTAGGGCGGATGAAGCCTTTTGCCAATGAAGCATCAAGTTGGGTTTTTAGCTCAGCTAACTCATGTGGGGCCATTCTATATGGGTGTCTGGAAATTGGGGTTGTGCATGGTATAAGATCAACTATGAATTCTACACATCTGTCGGGTGGCATAGTTTAAGGGGTTGGATCTCTGGATAGCTTCCTAGAGGATGACCAAGATTTACAAGGGGCTACAACAGATATGTCAGAGTAGCAAAGTACCCCAACACGATGGTTAGTGTGGTTCTTCTTGCTAGAAGACATCTAAAGTGGGAGGAAGAGCTCAAATGAATCACTATAGGTTTCTAGAACAAAACCTACAACAAACTCTAGAGAACGGTCGGGCATGCCACCTAATAATTCTTATGGAAAGACAACCGAAATGGAGGGAAGGATTTTGCAAATGCATCAGATTATGAAGAAACCTGGAATGACTCGGACATCATAACGGTTGTAATTGCAAGAAAAGACAATTTCTTACAACATAGAAACAACACTTACATACGATTTAAGAAATCAGGGAGTAGAGCAACTCTAGCAAACCAAACACAACTTTCCTACGGCTACAAGGAAGCAAACAACAAGATGTTCTAGTAAGACATAGATGAGCCTAGTCCTATCTTCCCGTAGAAAAGATGAGGGTGACTCAGAACTCAGAACGATGAGAGCAAGGAGAAAAAAGAAGCCTTACGTTGTTCCCTTGTATACCCAGAGTAACTATATAACTATAGAATGCTAGACTCGACATCGACCAAGTTTTGATAATCCTACAGACTGTCCTGCTCTGATACCAAGTCTGTCGGGACCCGGAATATGCGTATGTAATTCCAGTCACAACTCAATCATATGGAGAGCCGAGAGTCGTACCCACTTGTCTAAGCAGACAAGGCCAAGCACAGAACACTCTCGGAAAGCATCATACGTGAGGGGCATCCCATCCAGGCCGGATGATCAACTGAGATGGGTTCTCATCGCCCTCTCACAAGTCTAAATGATTATGGGTGGTGAAATCCCATACTCATAGACAAGTTGCCTCAACCATATTATCGATTGAATTATAACACTTACATAAGCACTCCATCCCGATCACTTAGTCGGGGTCTCGGGCGGGCTCAATCATACAACAAAGTGTGCCACGTGACAGAGTCACGAGCAATCGCATCGCGATGCCCCAAGCTGCGCACATATAAGGGCCACTTGGTGTATAAAAGACCGCCGGCAAGAACACAACTAAGCTATCGAACCCCACACTAAGACATGCATGTTATAATCATACACGCAACATACATGTCTAGTGTAACAGCAGGTACACATTGCATGAACTTTACAAAGTATATCTTTATTGACTTACACATAGAGTACACAAAGATCACATGTCTGTGATCAACATTACATCATACAACGGAAGCAAATTAGGTCTGAGTACAGACAAGTTTAACAAAGGGCTTAGAGAAGCCTTGTAAACATACATGCCCTCCCACGAGAGACCAGACTATGGTCTGGAACTATCCTGGCTTAGTCAACATCGAGCTTCAGGAAGGTGAATCCATCGGGGTCCGGGTTCTCATCTAAAAGATAGAATAAGCAAACGTGAGTACAAAGTCGTACTCAGCAAGACTTACATCAGAACTATTCTACTCATGCCCAAGTTTCAAGGTAAAAGGAGGTGGGGTTTCAACATGCAGAAGTGCCAGCTTTGACTTGGCTAGTCCTGTACTACGAGTACCAGACTTGAGGTAAGAATCGTACACGAGTCCACTACCAAGTCTCCAAACAATACACCACTATGGTTACTTCCTCGACTTCCCACGAGGAAGCACGCCATAGCACTCACGCTTATCTTGCGAGTTTTAGAAGTATCCATTCAAGTTGTCTATTGATCAAGTAGAGGTCTTCAAGTAGTCCATAACCGCGGACACGGCTATTTGAATAGTTTATTAACCCTGCAGGGGTGTACATCTTCACACGCGTGTCGTCACTTCTCGCCTCGTTCTTGTAACCCTTCAAGCGGGTGTCGGACGTGGATGAAACCAAGGCACTACCCTCACATTACCTTCTCTAAACCAAGACATGATCAATGCGGTTTGCTTGCCTTGCTTGAGGTTACACGGGTTTACCAGTCTTCTTCTTCTTCGGGGGTGACCTTCACCTCGGAAAGTATGTTACCGAAACAATCATCAACAAAGAGGGGGGCAACATCGAAAGTAAATGCACAAGCACATGTTAATGTTGAGACATGATGTATATAGCACTGATGTGTTGAAGATTCATTTTAAATGAAGTGTATTGCAATTGAATTGCAAATTCAAACTCCAAATTTGAATTCAAAATATGCCAAATGCACATTTTCTACTGTTAACCCATTTTAAAATGGTCCAACATGAAAACGAATTGCATATTCTTAATCCTTGTATTTTTCTGATAAATTTTCATATATTATTTGTCCAATTTGGAGTTAATATGAATTTTCTATGAATTATTGAAGTTTAATCTATTTTTGCCCATTTCTGTAATTCTTTTGAATTAGAAAACTATTTACTACGTCAGCATGACATCATGCTGACGTAGGGGGGGCCTCTGACTAGAGGGACCCACTGGTAAGCCTCTCTGGGGTTAATCCCCGTTTTGATTAACTTAAACAGATGGGTTAGGGGCTGGGGCCCATGTGGCAGTGGCTTCGGGGGGGTGCTTAGCAGGGGGATTAGTCCTAATGGCCGGCTTGACGCCGGTGGCCTCTACGTACGGCGGCGCTCTGCTGGAGTTGGGCTGCAAGCCACGGGGCGGGGAACGGAGGGCACGGGCGTCTGCCCCGTACTTGTGCGCGTCGCGTGGCGCACACAGGGGTCAAAGGCGAGCTCCAGGGCGACGGCAGCGTCGAGCCCGCGGCGGCCGGAGCTACTGGAAAGAGTAGCACGGGCTACGGGCTATGGGGAGGTGCGCGGAGAGGCTCGGAGGAACGGGGAGATCACCCTGAGCACGACACAAAGCATGGCGTGGCCGGGGAGAGGCTGGCGTGGAGGAATTCCTCGCCGGAATCAATGGCGACCGGCGGTGATCCGGTGGTGCTGGCGTCGCCCCCAGTGCGTGCTTGGCTCAATTCGCAGAGGAGTTCGACGAAGAAGACGACGCTGGTCCTCCTGGACAGCTCTTCACGGCGCGGCGAGCACGGTGGCCACGCGTTTGCTTGTCGGCGGCGACGACGTGCGCTCGGGTGCCGCGGGATCTCATCGGGGAGGAGGGGGAGAGCGAGCAGAGAGAGGTGGGAATGGCCGAGGAGGCTTCTGGGCGCCTCGTGGCGTGAGGATGTGTGCGCGGAGGCTGCTGCGTAGCCTCACCGTCGACGGCGGCCACGGCATGCACGCCACCGTGCTGCTTCGGTGCGCGGGGGAAGAAGACGACAAGAAGGTGCGGGCTGGGCTGGGCCAGATGGGCCAGGGGGAATACGTTGGGCTAGTTTCTCCCTTCCTTTTATTTTCTCTTTTAAATATTTCTGTTTTTTGTTCCGTTTTGATAAAATAAATACCAAAACAATTTTTTAAAATCCCAAAACATTTATATGGCCTTATATGGCATATAGGTATCCACTCACCAGTTTTGGAGATTTTTGAAATTCGTATAATTTGAATTTCAAATCAAATAGGGTTTTAATTTAATTCCAAGGCACTTATAATATTTTTGAAAAATCAGTGAGCCTTGAGTGGGACCCACTCCACTTTATATGTGATCTCACTTATTTCTAGGACTTTCCAAAAATATCACAGTGATTTTTGGAGCAACTTTTTATCTGGGCATTTGAATTAATTTGTTTGGGAGGGTTTCCTTCTCCAATTCAATTTCCTTTTGAAATTTTTACATGATGCAAAGGCCCAAGCTAACCGTAGCACATAGCAAAACTTGGGTTGTGACAAGAAGGGAGATAGGGAATACGAGAAAAAAGTATTATTGTTGAGAACTCAATCTACTAAATTTTCACACTTGGTCTTCTTTGGAATCTTATCTTGACTCGTCCCTAGACCACTAGCCAGGTACAATTCAATTTGATTCACTCCCTTTCGATATTTTGAGAACTCATGCAATGGATGAGTGTAAGCACGAGAGTTGACACTTAGGATGGCAAAGAGAGAATATGGTGGAGGAGGAAGTCAAAAAAAGGTGAGAAAGGCTCACATCAATGAGGACAATCACAGGCGAGAAGGACAAATGATAGATATGATGTGAGGAGTAGGGATTTCCATGCAACGGATGCACATACGAGCTGAAAAGATCTCCAATGGAACTAGTGGGGGTGCATCTAACTTGCTCACTCATGAAGACCTAGAGCTCTTTCGAGGAGGCCCATCCTTGGAATATGCAAGCCAAGTTCTATAGTGTGAAGGTCCCCACATAGTTATATGCATGATCATCTCTATGGAGTACAAGGATAAGAGGGAGTACTAGTGTGGATCTTTCAAAAGGATAGTAGTGTTGCCCCTTTCTCTTTTTTTTTCTTTTTCTCTTTTTTCTATTTTTTGTATTTTTGGTGGCCTCAATGACTCTTTCTATTTAACTCTCGTTTGTCCTCTTTGGGATATTTTATTTTGTCCACTTTGGGATATTTTCCTTACTTAAGGGCAACACTCTAATTTACAAGAGGGTACAGAAGATCTTTCACACTTTAGAAGGTACTCAAATCATAAAGAAGATGTAGCTATCATGATGTATGCAATGTATGCCGCTGCCAGTGTAGCAGGAACATGTATGACATGAATATCAAGTCATGAAGAGGTGGAAGTTGCATGGCAATATATCTCGGAAAGGTTATGGAAATGCCTTGATAGGTATGTATGGTGGTTGTATTGAGGAAAGATATAAGGAGGTTTATGATGACAGCGTATCATGCCAAGGGTTTGGATGTACCGGCGAAGGTGGACGCCAACTCTCGGAGTGAGAAGAAGGCAATGCACGGCACGGAAGAGGCTAGCAAATATGAGGAGGTGGAAGTGTCAACTTTCAATACTTACATTACTCCGAAGAACTCATGCACTTATTATCGGTAACTCTCAATCTAATGAGGAGGTTCACAAAGAGACAAGTACCCTGAGGAGGAGTGTATGGGGGTTTGGTTATCCTTGCGCATCCTCGACTCATGGTACGTGAGTGTACTCTATATCCGACCCCTCAGAAGAGTAATGATCCATCTAGTAGGTAGAGTTCTCAACTAGTTTTGTAGGTTTTTGAAAATAAACACGGATTTCCCAAAAAAGGTAGCCTATCACTAATAGGCTAGAGCTCTTGACACCAAAAGTTCAAACATTACTCACATCAATACCTCAAAACTATTGCAAGTTACTACTAAAATTAAATAGCAACCTCAATTACCTACTTCTCAAAACAAGACATAACTCAGTGCAACAACCAACTCTCTTAACAAGATAAACATGAAAACTAAAGAGAGTTCCAGCAATAAACTAAACAAAAGCCAAGGATCTTGCTAAATACAAACAAAAACTAAAACTAACATGGAAGTAGCTACGAAAAGATAAAGAACACACAACAGCAAAAAGATAGGCATGAAGAATCCTATGATGTGTTCTAGATATTGAAAGTGAAGCGTGTTTCTCTCCCACACAAAGTAAGCTGGGGTATAACTTGTTATGATTAGAAAGCAAAGCTAAAGAAAACTAAAAATAAAACCTAAGAGCGAGACGCTCGACCCTCTCACCTCTCGTCCTCTCATCTGATCCACCCAGCCACACACATCGCGAGCTCCTCTCTCGCTCGTCTCCCCCTCTCCGCCGCACCACTCCTCGCCGCCACAACCACCGATGACGGCCCTTTCCGGCGGCCTCTAGCAGCTCCCAGCACCCCCACGTGATCCCCTAGATGTGCTCCTCCATCTCCTCCGACCAGATCCGATGGGCGCGTGCTCCTATGGCTACGCGCGACCCTCCCCATCCACTAGGGTTTCGTTTGCCGCACCTCCGGCGTTACTCCACTCGGGTGAGTCCCCCACTCCTCTTGTCACATCCTCCCTCTCTTCCTCACCACGTCCCCTCTCCCTCTCAGATCCAGCAATCTGGTACACCAGGATGCCATGGATTGGAAGGTTTCTTCCTCACTTGCCTCAACTCCATGCCATGGAGGACGCAACTCCACTAGTACCCCAACGCCATCCAGATCTCGGCCCGCCCCATCCCCTTGCTCTCATATGCCATGGCTGGAGGCCTTCTCCGCCCACCCGGACACCGGCACCACCTCCCCCACCGTCTCCAGGTCTGTTTCCTTCCACTTCTACTTCAGCTGTTACTTCGCTTCTTGTTGTCACTCATCTCGCCAGTCACTGCAGATGGAGCAAGGAGGAGCAGCCAGCCGCGATGTTGACAGCCACTGACTCCACCGCTCAAGTCACACAAATGTCGCGCTCCTTCCTTGCATTTGTGATTTGATTGATCTGATTTGATCTATGGACTCAATTCGGCTGGTTTCTTCAAACTGTTTGTTGCAGGAACTGTCAGAACTGAATGCCAAGTACAGGGAAAAGATTGGGTTCGTCTTCGTGATATGCGAGTCTGGGAGGACCGCCCCTGAGGTCTTAGCTGAGCTCAAGGTCTGCATACGTACACCTTAAGTTCTGGACTTCCAGTATTGTTTGGTTTCTATAATTGGCATGTATCCCTGCATGTCTGGGTCATCTTATATCAGCAATTCGTGCAGCAGTAATGTGGTTTGTGTGTGTTCTAAAGTCTGTTAGTAGCTCCCTCTCTCTTAGGTGATGTGGTATTGTGATCCGTGGAATACTGCAGGTATCTGAATCATGGAACAACTGTTGTTTTCTTTTGAATGAAAGTAGTGGCCTTCCTCGATGGTTTACGAGTTCTGAATCGAAACTGGACTCTGTTCCTTTGGCTTTTGACATCACTGGGGTCATTTAATTTTTTTATTTTAGTCCATATACGCTGCATTGCACGCGCTATGACTTGATGTGTAGATTCCAAAATGATTGTAGCTTGTTTATTTGCCCTTGGAGGCTTTATAGTTATCATAGTAATTCAATAGTGGCTGCAACATGTGATAGGACTTTAAATTGTAATGCTAACAGACTTTTTTGGCACAATGTGCCTTATGATTTTATACTTTAGTAATTAGAGTTGTGTGTATGCCAACCTCTCAATTATTTACATTAATGAAGTTATATCACCGTCAGTCATTTCATATTAGAACCCTGCAACCTTTATATTCCTTTGTTATTTATCTTGCTTCTTAATAATAGCTTTTAAAATTCAGCATGTAATAACTTGTTGTTGTGAAGATTTTAACTGTTAAAAATGGAATTATATTCAATTCTTGAAGAATCACACAAACAACAATTGCCAGAATAGGATGTTAGTTTATTAGGTGATGTTCTCTAAGTCTGTATCATTGGTGTGAGAGCTTGTAGATCTGGACGGTGGCAGCTGACTGACCAATAAACCACGGCTGGCGGCGGTCTCGGTGTTTCTTTTGGGCGCAGGTGAACAACATCTTGCTAGAACGACTACATGACGTGCCTTGCCGCAACCGAGGTAGGTTGGACTCGGCCACGACTACAACCGTGCCCGGTGAGCTCACCTTCTCCTCTCTGTGTACTGATCATGGTGGCTGTGACTTCGGCTTGATGGATAGTTGTTGTGGGACTCCTAGCTTGTTTCCATGATGGATTTGGTGTTTGTGCTCTGATTTACTTACTGTTTTATGATATTTGTGCAACTGTGGTTTGAATTCAAAAACTGTGCACTGTAGGACACAATGTGCTCAATTTGACCTGTATTTACATGTTCCTGTCACTTGTAATTGTGCTACTTTTATTGTCTGAGAACTTTGTGCATTGGCTTAGGTTCTAGCATTATTGTTCTCGGGTTTAGTCACTGGAACTTCTATTTTGTAGAATTTCTGCTGTTTTAATCCTATGTTATGCTTAAGGACGTGTTAGGATGTAACTAGTGCTGCTGTTGGTTCATGCTGCACTGTTAAATCGTATTTATGATCATCATAAGTTCCTATTAATGCTCTACTCTGTATAATTCTACTTGATTGTTCTTTGATGTATAGTTAGTTCAGTTCGTATAAAATCATAACTAATTATCATCTACTGTTAATCATGTATGCGATCTAGCCCTTGTTCTATTCCTGCTATGTGTTTGCACAATTTCGTTTGCATGTTTTTTCAACTACTCCACCAAATTGTAATTGAATTCGTTTTGAACAGCAACAGAGGCTCACCAGTGGAGGTAGGCTCATGCAGCAACAGAGGCGAAGTCGGGATCGGCAGCAACACAACTGTAATCTGGGCTTTCGTTTATGTTTCGCGAGCTATAGAATGAATTTGGAAGAAAGATAGTTCTAGCACATTGGAGCTAGTTATACTTGATAGCTAGTTTAGTTTTAGTTAGTTTAGTTTTGGGTGGTTGGATATCTGACGTGAACAATCTTTGATTGTAATGTGCCAAGTTTGGCGATTTGCTCTATTTGAGATATTAATTCTATTTTCTATCTGTGCTATTTAAATATATTTTTTATTTACTGGAAAAAAATCTGAAGAATATGGCCGTGACAATTAGGTCCCACTTATCTGAACCTAACAATTGGGACCCACTTACCAGAACCTGACAATTGGGACCCACTAGACTAGTGGAGTGAAAAATAGAAAACTATAGCCGCTGAGCCAAAAAGGCCACATCTCAGGAAATAAAAAGGCTGAAATATTGGGCTTGGCCCATCTGACTGATCAAAATTGAAAGGAAAAAGTAAATTAAATGGGTTGAATTGTTGGGCTAGGCCCATATAGGTGGATCAATTGGATCGGGCTGATTTTGCCACATCAGCTTGCCATGTTGGATCTAACGTGGCCTGGCCAATAAGCCAATGACCAAACCAATTGGTCACAACATCTACGACCTTTTGTTTGGTCACAATCATCTATGACCATTTCAGAAAAAAGGTCACATTGTCCGCTTTGCGACCCTCAGCTTTTGACCAATTGATTTTGGTCACAGAAAGGTCACAAATGAAGAACAGTGACCTTCCAGTGACCAATATGTAGGGTCACAAGTTAGCATATTACTTGTAGTGAAAAATAACGAGGAGTCCCATCAACATCCACAAGCGAACATGCTGAGTGAAGACCCGCGACCCTAAACGCACCTTACTGGTCGTTTGAGAAACCTGCAACAGCAAAGGTGACAGCCCGACAATGGGTCAGTACATATGATTTGTACGACAAGACACACGGAAAAGGATATAACAGACCTATCGCTACATGTAAGGATAATTCAAAGGAAAGGCTTATGTTTTTTTTTGCAGAAAGCTGATTTTTCCCAATCTACCTAGTCAAATTTTAGTTTAACTTACTACTTAAGATTGAACTGGCAACACCAGTCCCAATCCACACACTTTATTAAATCTTGCCCACTCAAGTTTATTATGGTGATTAATCTGTCAAGATCCTCCAGTAACAGTAATGTCTAGTAGCTCAAGGATGTCCATAACCGGGGACACGGCTAATCATGATTAGTTTTTACTCTGCAGAGGTTAGTACACTTCTCTCGCTGGACTCAACCCGAAGATTGAGACGAAGTCTTTCAGAAGAGGTCACCTACAACCAACGGCAAGCCGGTACACCTATCACATCTACATCTGCTAGCTTTGCACGGGAGAGGCTTCCTACATCATACTCAACTAAGCCAGAGCCCATATGGCCATCGGCTGTACATAGAAGCTCCTAGTCACTAAGTATGTCTGATCTTTTTGAGCCTGGACGGCGCCCACTTACGTTCAGAGGGTAGATACCATGACGTACTTTCGACCACCAAAACCAACCATTAGGGGTACAACCTGGTCTCGCCTTAGATAAGGCACGAGCCCCCAGGAAGCACTCCCTGCCCGTCCAGAGGTGTATTCTAATTAAAGGTTTGCTAGTCAAGTCATTAAATCCTCACATAGCTCAATGTAATCTCAAACCAATCCACGTCTACAAGCATAGCAAATATATAGCAAGCACATGCTAGGTTGTCTAAGAAAACATGATAAGATCATATGGCTACCCTACCAGGTTTGCAGCAATAATAATATAAAACTCCCTACACATGCATAGGGTGATATTTTCTACATGCATAAGTAAAAAATATAGGTTGTGAAATGGTCAAAGTATGACTTGCCTTGATCCTGTTCCTGACGGTCACACTCTTCACAAATCGAAGCGTTGCACTCCGGACAGTCTACATGATCAAACAATATAGCATTCAATACACTGTATAACACATAAGCAATGCAACAGTAAAAGAACCAAATGAACAGCGAGAAAACAATCTAAACAATAGCTAAACAATATCTACACGTCACCACGACCCCAACGCAACTGGAATCTGCGAAAACGGATACACCGTATAAAAGATACGGTCACCGAAAGTATGAATTTAAATCAGTACAAAATTCAAATTTGAAAATGATAACAGTGCAAAGTGCATCCTACTGTAAACTAGACTTAACTACGGTCGCAACGCAAAAAGAATCACCTAAAATAGAGATACGATTTAAAAGATATAGCGAATACCGTTCTAGGGTGAAATCTGTGAAAAAGGGCCTAATCGTAAATAAAATAACTTTTTTTTGCCGCGAACAGGTCCTTGGCTACGGAGCGAACAACGTCCACTCCGGCGAGCGTTCGCTGTTTAACAAAACCGGGGTTAACCGGAATAAAACCTAACCCTAAAAAAACGGCCCGATCTGTTAGAGACCGTTGGATCTAAATCCAACGGCCGAGAAGAGGCGGTGGCACCCGGATCGACGGGGCGGCGGCCGGCCGGCGCGCGGTGGCGCGGTGAGGACGGGGCGGCGACGTACCGTGGCGGGGCTTCCCAGCGGCGGCGGCGACTTGGCCGAGGCGACGGCGACGCCGAACTATGGCGGCGGCGGCGCGGAGTGAGGAGGCGGGGCGGGTTTCGGGCGAAACCCTAGCGCCCACGGGTCCGCGGGCATTTAAACACCCGCCCCGAGTTTTTTTAATCCGCGTCGAAACCGACTGGGCGTAAAAAAAACCAGAACAGGGCCCAGCAAACCCAAAACAGTTTTATAAAATTAACGGATAATTATTTTTAATTTCCGTTTTCACCAAAACTTTTAAAATAATAAAATTGAATTTTTGGCATTACCAAAATATTCAATAAAAATAAAAACTTTTGCAACTTATTTTTAAGTACATTTAAATACTTTTCCGGTAATATAAAATACCGAAAAAATCAAAAAAAGATTTTAAAATTTCCCGGAGCATAAATAAGTTCCCAAAATAACCCCAAAGTAAATTAAAAAAGTCTCAAGAAAATATATTTTAAACTATCTTCCAACATTTTAAAAATGGGGATAAGTCATATTATATCCTCTCCAATAAAATTGCCTTAAGTTGAAACATGTTTAAAATATTCATAAAATCCAATAATGCAAAACTCCAGCATGACATGCATATGCTGATCTATTAACATCCGAATTTGGAAAAATTGGGATGTTACAGATGTTTCCCGGGGCCTGAAGCTGTATAAAATCGCGTTTCTCTTTCTCTGTGATGTTTCTTCTTCCTCAAACACTCGTAGCAAAGACCTCATAATCAAGTCCGACTCTACGGACATCTGCCGTGACTTTCCCACGAGAGCATCCCCAAGCTTAGACGCTTGAGTCTCCTTGAATATTTATTGGGGATGCATGGGGGCATCCCCAAGCTTGAGCTCTTGACACTCCCGAATATTCTTTCATCATCTTCCATGACACACTTGAAAACTCCCTTCATACACAAATCATCATAAGCTGATTAGAGAGGTTAGTACCCTTAATAAATATATTTTTCCCCACTGGATATAAAGATATTCTTGAAGAGCTACTGTTTCTCAAGATTCTCAAAAGGTTTTTGCAAATAAAAAGCAAGCTTAAGGTTTGCAAAAGTTAGGAGAGACAAAATGTGGCAGAATCTGTGAAAAACAGAACAACAGGTAGTAAAGAATTGTTTAGGGGCACTTCTGCAACTCAAATCAAAAAAAAAATATAGAGCACGTTGTGTAAAAAATTCAGCTCAAAAATATGAACTGGTGATTTATTCTGATGTTTCCCGTCACGAGGACAGAATCTGTTTTCTGGAAGCATGTCACAACTTTCACTTCCCTTGTCATATGAGGCTATACTTGGCACAAAGCTTGAAAATAAAGATACAATGATGTTGCTACAGTATTAACAATCATCAAGACCACTAAAACAGAAGTAAAAACATATTGGGTTGCCTCCCAACAAGCGCTTTCTTTTACGCCTTTAAGCTAGGCATAAGGGAAAAGAGGAGTCAAGTTTTATCAAGAGAAAGAGAATAGCTAGCCCGTGTAACAGACTCAAAAGGTAACTTGACTTTCTTTCTAGGGAAGTGTTCCATCCCCTTTTTGGTAGGTTATTTGAATTTTATATTCCCCTCTTTCATGTCAATGATTGCACCAACGGTGCAAAGAAAAGGACATCCCAAAATAATTGGACATAAAGGTTCACACTCTATATCCATAATGATAAAATCAACGGGAACATACTTGTCATTGACAATGATAAGAACATCGTCGATCTTACCCAAAGGTTTGTTTATGGAAGAGTCGACAAGGCGAACACCAAAAGAACATGAATCAAAAGGTTTCAATTCAAACATATCATACATTCTTTTGGGCATGACGGAGGTACTAGCTCCAACGTCACATAAAGCATAGCAAGAGAAGTTATTTAATTTAATTTTTATCATGGGGTCCCAACCATCATCTAGCTTCCTAGGTATGGAGGCTTCTATCCAAAGCTTCTCCTCCCTAGATTTGATAAGAGCATTTGTGATATGCTCCGTGAAGGCAAGATTAAGTGTGCTAGTGCGGGGGTATCTAGACATTTTATGTAATAAGTTGATAACTTCTCAGAGGGTGCAACTATCAAAATCAATATCACTATTATCAAAGGTGGTAGTAGTGTCATCTAAGCTCACTTGTTTGAAACCCTCTATGTTCATAGGAGTTTCTTCTTCTACGGTTGAGGTATTAGCATCACCATTAATAGGTCCAATGGGACCAGGAGGGCATTGGGTGCTAATAGTTTCAGTGTCCTCAACAATTTGGATAGTGGCAAGAGTGTGGTGTGTAGGAAGGCTCTTAATTCTATCCTCTTCCTCTTTTTCTCTAGCCCATCTTTCTTTAAGTTTAGCCATCATCCTAATGTTTTCATTGATTTGTAACTAGATAGCATTAATAGGAGTGGCCTTACTCTCCTCTAGGGGAGAGGTTCTAATTTTTAACATCTCAACATCAAGGGTTAAGCTGTCTACCTTCAAACAAAGATTATCTATTTTAGCTAGCTTTTCTTACACATTCTTGTTGAAGGCTTTTCGGGTAATGATAAAGTCTCTAAGCATATTTTCTAGTTCAGAAGTGGGGTTCTTGTTGCTAGGGTAGGTGTTGTTGTTCCCATAAGTGGATGGAAACGGTCTAGGATTACTAGCAAAGTTGCCCCTATAATCATTATTATTAAAGTTGTTTCTAGCAATGAAGTTCACATCTACTTGTTCCTGAGCAACCAAAGAATTTAAAGGAATATCATGAGGATCAATAGAGGGTTGCTTGGTAAGTAGAGACATAATTAAATCAACTTTATCATTTAGGGAGGTAATTTCCTCGACGGAATTTACCTTCCTACCTATTGGAGCGCGTTCGGTGTGCCATTGGGAATAGTTGGTCATCATCTCATCAAGAAGTTTTGTGGCAGCACCAAGTGTAGTTGACATAAATGTTCCTTCCGCGGCCGAATCTAACAGGTTCCGCGAGGTAAAGTTCAAGCCTGCATAAAAAGTCTGGATAACCATCCAGGTAGTCAAACCATGTGTAGGGCATTTCTTAACAAGAGATTTCATACATTCCCAATCTTGGGCAACGTGTTCATTATCCAAATGCCTAAAATTCATAATGTTACTCCTCAATTGGATAATTTTAGCAGGTGGGTAGTACTTCCCAATAAAAGCATCTTTGCACTTATCCCAAGAATCTATGCTATTCCTAGGCAAAGATTGAAACCAAATTTTAGCTCTGTCCCTCAAAGAAAGGAAAAAGCTTGAGCTTAACAACATCACCTTCTACTTCTTTATACTTTTGCATATCACATAATTCGACAAAATTATTCAAGTGTAAAGCAGCAGCATCTCCAGCACCCGAGAATTGATCTCTCATAACAAGGTTTAGTAAAGCAGGTTTAATTTCATAAGAGGTAGTTGAAGTGGCAGGTGTGGCAATAGGAGTGCAGATAAAGTCTTTGTTGTTGTGACTGGTGAAGTCACACAACTTTGTGTTTTTTCAGAGGAACCCATAGTAGCAGCAGGTGTGGCAGATTTTTTTTGTAATTTTTGATATAAGACACAAAGATAAAAATAGAAAGGTAAACTAACAAGACTAAAAAGCAAATGTAAAAGGTAGTGGGCAACTCCCCTATCTTATCACTCGAAGTCCCCGAGAACGGCGCCAGAAATTCGCTTGATACACAAGAGAGGATTGCTTCTCGCCCTTCGTTGGTTACCCCAAGTGGAAGGTAAGATGCAGCGTAGCAGCAAGTTTCCCTCGGTGAAGATACCGAGTTTGAGTATCGACCAGTAGGACTCCGGCGATGATAAGTAGGTGTCAGCGGCGCACCTGACGCGGACCTGCACGCAACACAATTAACTTTGATCCCAACGAAGTTCAGAGAGGTTGTCAATCTCTTCGGTCTTGTTGTTTACAAAGGATCAAAAACACAGGATAATGATAGTGATAGCAACTGAAAGTAAAAAAGCAATAAATTAAATGTGTGTGTAAACAGTGATGAGAATATGGACCGGGGTCCCGTGATGTTCACTAGTGATGTGTCTCTTCCAAAAGACGATAAGACTGCTATGCGAGGTAAACAAATTACAGACGGGCAATTGACAGGATTATAAACGCACTGCAATGCTAACTATGCTACAAAAGAAAGGAAGAGGCTCAAAAGCATGTTCAGTACGCCAAAATAAGTAGACCGAAATCCATCTGCATCTACTACTAATCATCCACCTTGAGATATCTATCCAGAACATCTCGCTGGTATTAAGTTGCGAGCCCCACCCAAAGTGTAAACCCAAAGTAACAGACAATTGCATTAAAAAGAACTTTGCGTAAAGTAAACAATACTTGTAACTGCGGTTACAAGCACCGTTATATTACTTGTAACCGTAAAGAAATAAATAGCAACGGAGAACATGCAATAATTACTTCGGAACAAAAATACAAAAGATAAGAACCAATTATATTACTCTATCACAATCTGAACATAATCTCATAATCCATCAGATCCCATCAAACTCAGCATAGCAAAAGAAGACAGAATTACATATGTGCCTCGATCATGTAGGGCAGCTCACGAGGTCTAAACCATGAAGAACAAAGAGGGGAGGAGAACATCACATAGCTACTGATCACGGACCCATGGTCCAAGGTAGACTACTCACGGCACATCCGGGAAGCGTCCATGGTGGAGGAGAAGCTCCCGGAGGTCGATCCTCCCTCCGGAAGGGTGCCGTAAAGGGTCCTGACGATGCTCCTGATCTTGGAAGTGCGGCGGCGGCGGAACATAGGAGAATTTGTGAAATAGGGTTCTGTCTTCAGAGTTTCCCCGTGAAGGAGAATAAATAGGCGAAGGGGGGCAGCCAGGGGGCCACCAGGGGTCCAGGCGCGCCCCTGGCTGCGCCAGGTGGCCGCCTGGGCCCCTGGTAGTGGCCCTTTGGCCCCACTTTGGTGCTTCTGGAAGACTCCGTTACGCTGATTTTTTATCCGTTTTTTCCCGAATTTTTGTAGCATTTTTAATATGGGGGAAACCTGGAATAGAAAAACAGCAGAAAACAGGAACTGGCACTGGGGCGCACTAAGTTAGTAGGTTAGTCCAAATATGATCAAAAGTGTATGAAAGTGTATCTAGATCATAGCAATATCACACAAAACATGCATGGAGCGAGCAGAAATTATCGATACGTTTGAGACATATCAAACTTCACACTATAGAACTTGGCTTGTATGTTCCAATGATGAGCCTCTGTCGTCGATATGTAACGGCAGATGCCATGGGGATGGCTAAAGAGGGGGAGAGACCGAGGTTGGTGTCGCCGGTGCCAGAGGCGAGATTGGGAACACTGCGATGTACCCAGGTTCAGGGCTCTCCGTAGAGATAAAACCCCTACTCCTGCATGTCTGCACTATATGGTGGAATACTGTACATGGTTTCTCCTTGAGTTGTATCTGCTAGCTACTTTGCTCCTGGCCGAGCTGACTTGCTACTGCTAGCTAAGCTACTGCTACTCTACTACTCTGCTACTCTTCTACTCCTAGCCGTGAGAGGAGAAGAGAGCTCTTGCTCTCTCTACTTTTGAGAGGAGGGGGGAATGAGGAAGGAGACCTCTCCACCGTGGGCACCCTTTCCTTTATATAGTGGTGGCAAGATGCTCATGAGGGTGGAGACAAGGGGAAGAAGATAAAAGAGAGTACATGTGAGGTGATGGGGTGATGTGATGTAATGTAACACCTCCACTTTACACTATTCATAGTGTCCTGATGTGACTAGAGATGCCTTTCACTTGTCTTGTCTTGCTTTATCTGGTCTTGTCGACGGGAAACCTCGGTTGACTTCCAAGCAGCCGAGATGCGGGCGACCGGCAGACGAGCAGTCGGCCGGGTGCGCGGGCAGTCGTCGATCCGAGCTAGGGGCGCACTCGGCAGACGCCGAGCTGAGCTGAGGGCGCAATCGGCGCCCGATGCTTTCAAAGATTATTCCTTCTGCTTGAACCTACCGGGGGTATATTCCCCCGACAGCCTCCTCAAACGAGCTCTAGGTCTTCTTGAGTGAGCAAGTTGGATGCACCCCCACTAGTTCCAATGGAGAGCTTTTCTTAGCTCATATGTGCAACCGTTGCATGGAAATCCCTACTCCTCATATCATAACTATCATTTGGCCTTCTCTCGCCTATGATTTTTCTCATTGATGTGAGCCTTTCACGCCTTTTTTGTCTTCCTTCTCCACCATATCTATCTTTTCCATCCTAAGTGTCAACTCTCGTGCTTACGCTCATCCATTGCATGAGTGCTCAAAATATCGAAATGGAGTGGATCAATTTGACTTGTACCTGGCTAGTGTTCTGGGGACGAGTCAAGATAAGATTCCAAAGAAGACTAAGTGTGAAACTTTAGTAGATTGAGTTCTCAACAAATACATATTTTTCTCTCTCTCGTATTCCCAGCCCCACTTCTTGCACGCAAACACCATCTGGAGACATTCGAGTCACGGACAGCGAGAGCTCTTGCACCTTATGTTCTTATGTTGCTTGTTTCAATGCCAATATAGACTCTTGCCTGTTATGACTTGAATTGAATTACATACCTTGATTGCTTTACTTAAAAGTTCTTATACGGTTGGTAGCATGTCACCACACAAATTATGCTTGTTATCATTTACCTACTCGAGGACGAGCAGGAATTAAGTTTGGGATGTTGATACGTCCCAAACATATCTATAATTTCTGCTTGCTCCATGCATGTTTTGGGTGATATTCCTATGCTTTAGATACACTTTCATACACTTTTGATCATATTTGGACTAACCTATTAACTCAGTGCACCCCAGTGCCAGTTTCTGTTTTCTGCTATCTTTTTTATTTCAGGTTTTCCCATTACGTAAAATGCCAGAAAAATTCCAGGAAAAAATATATAAATAATCAGCGCAACGGAAGCTTCCAGAGTTCCGAAGGACGGCCGGAGGGGACCCACCAGGGCTCCAGGCGCCCTGCTGGCGCGGCCAAGGGTGCGGCCGCGCCGGGAGGCCACCTGGACTCCTGGTGCTCCCCCTGGCTTCAACCCTTGGCCCTTATTTATTCTCCCGAGGAGAAAAACCCTGATTCCAGAACCCTTTTCTCAGGAAGCAATTCCGATCTCCGCTGCCATCGCCAACATGCTTCGGGGGACCATAATTCCTGTGCCGGCACCCTGCCGGGACGGGTAAGTGCCCCCAAATTCATCTCCATCGACGTTGCTTCCTCCCTCCATGAAGCTGGAGTAGTTCCTCCTCGGGGCTGAGGTTTCTACCAGTAGCTATGTGGTCTTCTCTCTCTCCCATGACATGATCTTCATTGTGATCATAGGCTATGTTAATCTAGGGTGATCCTATGATATTTCCCCTTCCTCTATGTTGTAACATCCCAATTTTCTAAATTCGGATGTTAATAGATCATCATATGCATCTCATGCTGCTTCTGCATTTTTCTGGAGTTTTAAAATATTTTTAAACATTTTTCAACACATGGCAGTTCGCTAGAGAGGATATAAAAGGACTTATCCCCATTTTTTTATTTGTTGGAAAATAGTTTAAAATATTTTTGGGAGACTTTTAAATTTACTTTGGAGTTATAAATATTTTCTAAAACTATTTTTGGGAATTTATTTATGCTCTGGAAAAGTTTTTAAATCAATTTTCGAAGTTTTCGGTATTTTTAAAATGCCAGAAAAGTATTTTAAAATATTTAAAAATAAGTTGCAAAGTTTTTATTTTTGTTTAATATTTTGGTAAAGCCAAAAATTCATTTTCATTATTTTAAAAATATTGGCGAAGACGGAATTTAAAAATAATTTTCCTAGATTTTTCTAAAATTATTTTGGGCCCAACGGGCCGTGCTGGTTTTTTTCGCGCATCGAATTAGAGTGTAATTCGGATTTTAAAAAAAAAATTGCGGATCGGGTATAAAAATCCGCGGACCCGCGGGCGCTAGGGTTTCCCGACCCGTACCGCGTCACCCGACCCGTACCCCGCCGCCACCCGTTCCCGCCGCCGGAGTCGCCGCCGCCGCCCGACACCGCCGCCGTCGCCTCGCCGGACCGCCGCCGCCGACGCGCCGCCGCGTCGTCCGTCGCCGCCCTCGCCGCGGTAAGCCGTCGCCCCGCGCCGTCAGCCCCGCCGCCCCGCGCCGCCCTGCCGCGCCGCGCGCTGCTGCGCCGGCCAGCCACTGGCCAGCCGCCGGCCGGATCCAGCCAGATCTGGATCCAAACCCGCAGGGACCCGATCGCGTTTTTCCACGTTATTTTATTTGCGGATATGCCCCTGTTTGCATATTAGACCCCGTTTTCGCGCGATACCGTTTTCGCGAGTACTTTTTAACCGTAACTCGGAATGGAGTGATTCCAGTTGCGTTGCGACCGCGGTGAAATTTCCTAGCCATTAGACCAAGTGTGACAGAAGTTTGAAGTTTTCAAATTTGAATCCCAAGCTAATCCAAATTTGAACTTCCGGCAGCCGTAACTCTTTACCGGTGCGCCCGTTTGCGCCGTTTCTTTTTGCGTTGGTTTTTATTTGGCAAGTACTTTAAGTTTATCTACTGTTAGGAAAGTTTTTCTACTGTTCTTTGAATGTTTATTACTGTTTGTGCATAATTATATTGAATATATGTTGATTGGTGCTATGTTTGCTCGTATAGATTGTCCGGAGTGTGCCACCTCGTATTGTGAGGATTGTGACCGTCAGGACCAGCAAGAAGGCAAGTGATGCTTTGACCATACTCATCCCTATATTTTCTATATGCATTATGTTAAGGAATATCACCCTATTGCATGATAGGTAGTTTATTTTACTGTTGCTGGAAAACCAGTTAGGATAGCCACATGTCTTTACTTGTCTACCATAGATCAACCTAGCCGTGTTGTTACTTTATTGCTATGCTTTGTAGACGTGGTTTGGGTTGTGTAAATTCATGGAGTGCATGTGAGCTATTTAATAATTTGTGTAGCAACTTTATCATAAATAGAAATCACCTCTGCACGGGCAGCGAGTGCTTCCTAGGGGCTCGTGCCTTATCTAAGGGCGAGACCAGGTTGTACCCCTAATGGTTGGTTTGGTGGTTGACCGTACATCATGGTGCTACCCTCTGAACGTAAGTGGGCGCCGTCCAGGCTCAAAAAGATCAGACATACTTGGTGACTAGGAGCTTCCATGTATAGCCGATGGCCATATGGGCTCTGGCTTAGTTGAGTATGATGTAGGAAGCCTCTCCCGTGAAAAGCTAGCAGATGTAGATGTGATAGGTGGTACCGGCTTGCCGGTGGGTGTAGGAGACCTCTTCTCAAAGACTTCGTCTCAATCTTCGGGTTGAGTCCAGCGGGGAAAGTGTACTAACCTCTGCAGAGTAAAAACTAATCATGATTAGCCGTGTCCCTGGTTATGGACATCCTTGAGCTACTAGACATTTACTGTTACTGGAGGATCTTGACATATGAATCACCATAATAAATTGTGTGGGCAAGATTAAATAAAGGATGTGGTGTTGGAACTGGTGTGCCGAGTTCGTTCTTAAGTAGTAAGTTCAACTTAAAATTTTGACTAGTTTAGTTCAGGAGAAATTTGGCTTTCTGCAAAACAAAACTAAGCCTTTCCTTTGACTCACCTTGCCTGTAGTTGTAGGTCCTTTATATAACCTTTTCCGTGTCACTTGCCGTACAAATCAGATGTACCGACCGGTTGTCGGGCTGTAACCTTCGGTGTTGCAGGTTTTTCAGACGATCAGTAAGGTGCGTTTAGGGGTTGCGAGTCTACACTCAGCATGTTCGCATGTGGCTGTTGATAGGACTCCACGTTACTTGCTTTTGCTTCTGCTATATTTATATTGAATAAGCTAGCCTTGAGCTATGCAACTTGTTATTTATTTTACTCTGGATCATACGTTGTAATAATGATGCACTTGTACTTTGATATACATCTATGATACTGTGTGTGCCAGCGAGTCCAATCCAGGGACTGGCACTTGAGCACAGAGACTTCAATTCTGTGTGAATTGGGTCGTTACAGATGGTATCAGAGCAGTGTGTTGACTGTAGGACGTGACCCTAGAAAATGGACTAGAAAAGCCATAGGAATCAAAATATTACTTTATATCACTTTGTCTTCTACTTACTTACCTTCTCTATCTCGTATTCATACCTTTTCTAATCTTGCCTTAACTCTCTTTGATTATATATGACCACTTTGTCCTACCGCGCTATGGCGTTTGGACCTGAGCTCAGGGGGATTTGCCACTTCCTGGACATCTACACGCCAGTCTTTCAGTCGGACATCGTGGAGACAAGGGGAGCTGATGACTACTGGCAAGTGGAAACTTTCATCCTTGGAAGCATGGAGAATGAGGAAGGGTGATCACGGAGTCATTCGAGGTGCATGCCCAGGAGAAGGAGTGGTGTGTGCGCATGTCCGCTCACATAGCTCTTGGACGCATTATGGAGACGTATGCCGCCCGGCTAAAGGGTACGGTGTACGCGGAGATGGCCAAGGTTCTCCCATCGCGGAACATAATACCAAAGAGGTTCAGGTATGTGCCTGGGGCCATTTGGCCAGGTACAACCAGCTACATCATCCAAAGCCTGGAGAAGCACATCCATTGCCTGGAGAAGTGCACTCAGTCAGACCTCTACACCATCACTGAGTTGCAGCAGAAGAACACCAGGCTCAAGAGGGACAACAACAAGATGAAGAAGGATAAGTTGGAGATGCAAGCAGAGATAACAAGGCTGAAGGAGAAGATGAAGGCCAATGGAATTGAAGAACCAGAAGAGGAGCCAGAAGTAGAGACCTCGGCAGAAGAAGAGGAGCCGAGTCCCAAAAGGCGCAACCGCATTAACGGGCGCGAATACCGCATGTTGTTTAGCAAAGACAGCATTAAGAATTACTTCACCGACTATTAGTTTACTATCGTTATCGTGTTAGTGTATTTGACCATGTCGACTTATTCGGTGTGGCAATACTAGGTTGCTTGATGTACTCTTATGTTATCCGTGGTTGTGTTGAGGATCTTATATTGCCGTGGTTGTTTTGAGGATCTTATATCAGTTATAAAATATATTTTAAACTATATGGTGTGATATGTGATGGTTTTCCGTATGAGTGCATTGGTTGATGATTGTTATATGTTTGATGCTATGGTAATATTGTTTGGTGAAGTTGATTGGTGATATATGTATTGTATTGTATATATAATGCTTGCCATGATCATCATAAGCATATGGGGTAGGAATATATTTCCCTAGCTACTTTCTGTCTACAACTTACCTATTCTTACCCAACAGATGCCGTCGAGACGTGATCCCACGGGGAATGAGAACAACAACAATGGAGTGCCAGCTTATATGCAGCAGTTACTTCAAGGACAAGCTCAGCTGATCCAGTTGCTCACTCAGAACATGGGCAACAACAACAATACGCCGCCACCACCACCTGTGGACACGCTTGCAAGGTTTCTGAGGTTGAATCCTCAGAGGTTCTCTAGCACTCCTGAGCCCATAGTGGCGGATGACTGGCTTCGTTCAGTGGGCCGGAATATGGAGACAGTTGGCTGCACTGAGGCAGAGAGGGTGAGGTTTGCCTCACATTTGCTGGAGGGTCCTGCCGCGGCATGGTGGGAAAACTACTTGCTGACTTACCCCATCGACACCATCACTTGGGCGCAGTTCCAGTCTGCCTTTCGCGCCGCACATGTTTCAGCGGGCGCCATGAGCTTGAAGAAGAAGGAGTTTCGCAGTTTTCGTCAGGGAGGCCGTTCAGTGGCCGAGTATGTTGAGGTGTTCAACAAGCTTGCCAGATATGCTCCAGATGATGTCAGGAATGATGCAGCAAGGAAGGAGAAGTTCTTGGAGGGGATGAATGATGAGTTGGGAGTCCAGTTGACAGTGGCTACTTTTGCTAACTGCCAGGCGCTCATAGACAAAGCTATTGCGTTGGAAGGCAAGCAGCAAGCCATTGAGAACCGCAAGAGGAAGTACAACAACAACAATGGTGGCAAGTATAACTCTGGACCGCATCAGAAGCCACACAATTCTTATGGTGGCAATGGAGGACATAACCATGGACATAACCACAATGGTGGGAATGGCCATGTTCACAGTGGAGGACACCATCATAATGGAGGTAATGGTCACAACCATAATGGCCACAATCATCACAATGGGCATAAGAATGGCAATGGCAATGGGAAAGGAAATGGAAATGGAGAGAACTACAACCAGAACCGTCAAGTGGTGAATGCTCAGAAGGACCTTAGTCGAGTTCAGTGTTTCAAGCGCAGGAAGATGGGACACTACTCCAACATGTGCCTGGAGAACAAGGACAACAATGGGAATTCTCGAGTCAGCAAGCCCAATCCTTTCAACAAGGGGCATGTGAACCATGTCAACGTGGAGGATATCTATGATGAGCCTGATGTGATTGGTAAGTTTTTTATCAATTCAGTACCCGCACTTGTTCTTTTTGATTCTGGTGCATCGCATTCTTTCATATCGAGGGTATTTGTGGATAAGCATGAGTTACCTACCGTAGTTCTTAAGTCACCTATGCTTATAAGTTCACCGGGAGCGGAGATGTCAGCTAGTTTGGGATGCTATCAGTTGAGCCTAGCCATAGGGAAGCATGTTTTTCCTACAGACTTGATTGTGTTGAAGTCACAAGGTTTGGATATTATATTGGGCATGGATTGGTTAGCCAAGTACCAAGGTGTTATTGATTGTGCCAGTCGGTCTATCACTCTCAGTATACCGAGTGGACAGAAGATCAGATATGTGTCCAAGTATAAGCATCAGCACGCGCAGGTGAATTCTCTTAAGGGGGGTATCCTGGATGATGTGCGTGTTGTGAGGGATTATCCTGATGTGTTTCCGGAGGAGTTGCCAGGTATGCCACCAGATAGGGAGATTGAGTTCCTTATTGATTTAATACCAGGCACTGGGCCTATTGCTAAGAGACCGTATAGGATGCCTGCTAATGAACTTGTAGAGTTGAAGGAGCAGATCAGAGAGTTGCAGGCAAAGGGGTTCATTCGCCCAAGCTCATCACCTTGGGGATCTCCAATGTTGTTTGTTGAGAAGAAGGATGGAACCCAGAGGATGTGTGTTGATTACCGTTCTCTGAATGATGTTACTATCAAGAACAAGTATCCTTTAACTGTGATTAATGATCTATTTGACCAGTTGGAGGGAGCTAGTGTATTCTCTAAGATTGATCTTCGTTCTGGTTATCATCAAGTGAAGATTCGGGAGAAGGATATTCCGAAGACTGCTTTTACTACGAGGTATGGGTTGTATGAGTATACTGTTATGTCATTTGGATTGACTAATGCTCCTGCATACTTCATGAATATGATGAACAAGGTGTTTATGGAGTTCTTGGATAAATTCGTGGTGGTGTTCATTGATGATATATTGGTGTATTCCAAGAATGAGCAAGAGCATGAGGCACATTTGCGTTTGGTATTGGAGAAGCTCAGGGAGCACAAGTTGTATGCCAAGTTTAGCAAGTGTGAGTTTTGGTTAAAGGAGGTCGGATTCCTTGGACATGTTGTGTCAGGAGAAGGAGTAGCTGTGGACCCATCCAAGGTTTCAACAGTTACGGAACGGGAGACGCCCGCGACAGTTGGAGACATTCGCAGTTTCTTGGGTCTTGCAGGATATTATAGGAGGTTCATTGAGAATTTCTCCAAGCTTGCAAAACCAATGACTGAGCCGTTGAAGAAAGAGAATAAGTTTGTTTGGAGTGAGGCTTGTGAAACCAGCTTTCAGGAGTTGAAGAAACGGTTTGTCGTCGATATGTGACGTCAGATGCCATGGGATGGCTAAAGTGAGGGGAAGACGCGAGGGAGAGAATGTCGATGGTGCCGGAATCGGGTTGGGCACAAACACGGTGGAGGACACCACGATGTACCCAGGTTCGGGGCTCTCTGGAGAGATAACACCCCTACTCCTGCCTGTCTCTTGTATATCAATGATCGGGCTACAATAACTGCTTCTCTATCTTCTCAGGGGAAGGTGAGCGCCGCCGCCGTGGGCAAGGCTCTCTCCTGCTTCCCTGAGGAGTAACCACCAGCAGTAAATGAACTGAAGGGAAGGTGAGTAAAAATGGTGATCTAGAGTGGGTCGTCCCTCACGCAGGAGGGGTACCGTGGCTCTTATCGTGTGAGCCCAGGGTACTTCGGTAACTTCACTGCTGAATGGGCCCAGCTGTCATCCTCTAATCGTCCTGGGCCCACCGACTGCTCCTCTCCGGGTGATCCGGATCCTACGAGCGGCGGCCCATGCTGTAGACCCATAGGGCATAGGGATGAACAGTGGAGCTAGGAGGTGCGGTCTTGTCGCCCTGTCTGCGGAATCGGCGGAGAGGTCGACACCGTATCTCCACCAGATCTTCGACATGACATGGCCTTCCTGCCACCCAGATATCTCAGGATATGGCATTTATGACCTCGTAATCATACCTCCGACTGGGTGGTCGACTTCCTCCAAGGGGAATAGGTTGTTCCGATTGCGCCTGGGCCGACTGTTAGTTCTTGGCAAGGTCGATTGCTCTGGGCAATCGGTCTTCCAAGAACCTATCTCGGCCCAGCTGTGGACCAGCCAGACTGATATCTTGGTGAAGGAAGGGTGGAACGATTGCGCCTGGGCCGACTGCTGGCATTCGGTACGGCTGATTGCTTTGGACAATCGGCCGTACACCGCCCAGCTCGGCCCAGCTGCAGCCCAATCGGTCCATCCTTGTCTTGAAAGGTTGCTTCCGCTTGGGTTAGCCTACCCGGGTACCAATCCCCCGACAGTAGCCCCTAAAGCTGTAAAGGTCCCACGGTCACTTGACCGCGGGGCCTTTGCAATTTTTTATCCTTCTTCGATATCCTCCGACTGCTATGGCCTCATCAAGTGCGTCATTCTGAGTTCATCGTCCGACTCGGAGATCACACTCGGCTGGCCGAATTTTCGTCCGATTGGGTTTGATTTGCTTCCAATTCGTGTCTTCACTTTCTCGAGAATGATACCTTTCGCCGATTACATTCCAACGGTTACCTCCGATTCTTCCGGGATGTGATCAATGAGCCGGGACCCACGACCCACGCGCGACTTGACGTAACTGCAGGTCCTGACCCCCACGTCGCACGCCTCGCCTCTCGCGCCAGGATCCTTTGCGCTGATTTGCCGGTTGCCCTTCCTGTGCCCTAGGCCACACTAGGCCACACAGCCGCAGATGCATCCCACTCCCCTCCCCCGCCGCCCATATAAGCCACAGGGGAGGGCCTTCGCCTCTTCCTTCTCTCAAACGCCATCTTCAACCTCCAGCTCTCGCTCCTCTGCGCCATTGCTCCTCCGCGCGAAGCTCTCTGCCGCTCCTACGACCACGGACCTCTGCATCTTGGATCTGCTCCGGCCACGGACCCGTGCTCTCCGCCGCCTCCGCCGCCTCCGCGGCGACTCCTCACCGCCGCTCTTACACTCCTCATCCCTCTTCTTCCCTCCGCCCGCGAACGCCATGGCGCCACGGCGAGACGTGTCGCAGGCGAGCCGCGGGTGCTGGAAAGGCTCTCAGGCCACCGCCGGCGCCGTCCAGGCCCTGATTCGCGCCAGGAAGATGCCCGCTGAGGTTGAATGGCGCATTCCTGGCGCCGAGGTCGTGCCTAGCGCGCGTGCTGGCGAGAGGGTTGTATTCCTTGCTCACTTCGAGCGTGGATTCGGCCTTCCCGCCAGCGCCTTCTTCCGCAGGTTCCTCGACTTCCACCGATTGCAACCTCACCACCTCGCAGCCAACTTCATCATGATTCTTTCCGGTTTCGTGACACTCTGCGAAGGGTATCTCGGCTTCCGTCCAAGCATCGCTCTCTTGAAGCGATTCTTCAACCTCCGAGCTCACAATGCTCGGACGGGAGCTGTGGTGCCATCCACCATCGAAGGCGGCGAACCGACGTACCCGACTGACATGACCGACTGCGGAAGTTGCCTTGTCGCAGCCGGCAAGCCGAGGTACAAGAGTCCCGAGATCGTCCAATCGTGCAAGAATTGGCAGACCTCATTCTTCTACGTCAAATCACCCGACCAGGGGCCCGATCTCCTGAATCTGCCCGAGTTCTCCCTCGCCCAGCCGACTGAAAAGCATCAGTGGTCGCTGAAGCATGGCGTCGGAGATTGCGATGTTGATGCCCAGGTTGTCAGGGTCGCCCAGCTCGAGCAAGAAGGACTTCTCCCGACCGACCTGGTAGACGCTTGGCTTCAAGCTCGGATTCTCCCTCTGCAGCGCCGAGTGCACCGCCTCTGCGATATGTCGGGTTCTCGAGACCCCACTCGGCTCTGCACGTGGCGGGTGAAGAAGGAAGACCTTTGCGCCAGGGTGAAGGCTATTACATCTAGCCCTTTGCCCGACCCCTTCCGCTTCGGGCTTGACTGCCTCACTCGCCAGCAGAAACCGCCTGTGGTATGCTCCGATTGCTCTCTTCTTCCGATTGCTTTTCTCTCAGCTTCTCTGACTACTTTTATCTCCTTTCCAACATTTTATTCAGTCCGACTTGATGGAAGACGACCAGGAGGCTGGCGCGTATGCCCCCGACCGCGCGAAGGATGACCCCGCCGACTTTGAGTATAACGGCGAGGTTCCTTCCGCCGAGTCCGGTGACGATGATGATGATGACGATGAGTCTTCCGGAGAATCCTCCGACTCCATACATGCCAACGACGTCGATGCCGAAACCGCCGACCCTCCAAGGGCCGACACCCAACCGCCAGCTCAAGGGGGTACGCCTGACCCTTCCCTTGAACATTTTTTGGCCGAATGGACTGATGACGATAGTGTCTCAAAGGCTGATGGTCCTGATGCAGCTCCTCGCGCCAAACCTCCGAAGGTGCCGGCTAGGCGCACCTCGACCACCAGCTCCTCCGCTGGTACTGCTCCCAGCAAGGTTGCTAAGGCCACGCCGACAGCCAGAAAAGGCAAACAGCCCCAGGAGACGACCACCCGGAGGCCGACTGCGCAGGCGCCGCTGAACGTCGCCCCGCTGAGATGCCGGATGCCCTCTGGCGCACCAAGAACAGTCGGGTATGCTTTTACCTTCACGCCTTGCACTTTACTGTCTTTCCTTACGCTGATTCTCCTCCTCTTCCTTCTTTCAGGGAACCGATTGGGCTTGATGATGTCGACGCCGGCGTTCCGGTCCGAGCTAGAGTCGTCATCTCGCCCGCTGCGTCTGCAGCCGCCATCCACAAATGGCCGCCTGCTTCTCATCGCTCCTCCAAGGACGCCGAGCGCGCTGCCAAGAAGGCCCGCCTGGAGGCGACCAAGAAGACTACTTCCTCCTCCCTTGCCTCCAAGACTTCCAAGAGCGCAGCTGACCGGGGAGCTCCTGGTGGCAGAGGAACGCAATCGGTCGATCCGATTGCCCCATCTCCGCCACGCCGCTCCGATCCGGTCTCCACTGCCGTGACTGCCCCTGCTCCGACTGCCACCTCCGAGCCACCGACGGTGACAAGCCCGACGCCAATCGTGGTGCCAGCGCCGCCGACTGCCACAACTGTGCCCTCGGTTGTTCTGTCCGCGCCACCGATGACGACGACTTTGCCGCCCGTCGCAATATCACTTCTACTTCAGCTCAGCCGACTACGCCGCCACCACAACCGAGTACTTCCGGCCCTCAGGTGACGCCGGTGCCACTAGCCTTTCCCGCTGCTGCTTCCACCGCCGCTCAAGCTTTAGTGCCAACGCCGACCTCCTCTGCGTCGGAAATTCTTATGCGCTCGGTGGACCAGTTCCGGGCCAAATATTCTCGCGCCCGTCATGTCGGCGTTGAACCTGACGCCTCGCACCACCCTCAAGACCCTCTGACTACCGCTCTCAGTCGAGTGAACCACTTTGCTGATGCCCTTGCTCGGGACCTCCAGCAGCTCACCTCTCATCACATGGTAAACTCTTGACTTTTCTCTCGTGTTTTTCCTTTACTCGGGAGGCTTTTCTTCCGGTGGGTGTAGTCCCCGAGATTCGGGCCGATTGGTTGCAATCGGTTCGGATCTCTCGTACTTCTTGTTTTATTTTTCGCCTTTCTTCAATCGGGAGACTTTTCTTCCGGTGGGTGCGCGCAAGCGCACCCACTGGGTGTAGTCCCCAAGATTCGGGTCGATTGGTATCAATCGGTTCGGATCTTTCATACTTTTTGCTTTATTTATTGCCTTCCTTCAATCGGGAGACTTTTCTTCCGGTGGGTGCGCGCAAGCGCACCCACTGGGTGTAGTCCCCGAGATTCGGGCCGATTGCTTGCAATCGAATCGGATCTTCTGCTGACTGGTGCATCTCTAACTCCGTCTTGTCATTCTTCTCAAGCTGTTATGGAAGAAAGACGTGAGGTCTTCGAAAAGCTTCTTGATGCTTATACTGCCAGCCTCCGAACTCTCGCCCAGGCCCAGCTGCAGGTTAACAATCAATCGGCCGAGATCACCAAACTGAAAGGTAACTTCTATGCCATTTCTGTCTTCTCTCCGATTATCAATTACTCTTGTACTCATATCTTTTATGCTCTCCTCTAGCTTCTAATCCCATGGTAGATGACCTTCAGGGCCGAATTGCTGAATTGACTGCAGAACTCAGCCAACATGGCCCAGCACTTGCCACAGCCAAGGAAGAAATGACCCGACTGCAGGGGGTAGAAACTGCTCTAAATCGTACTATCCAGGGCCTTCGTTCTGAGATGGCTGCCCTCGAACGAAAACACCTGGCTGACATAGCTGCCGTGACGGCTACCGGTGATGGTCTCCTTGCCGAGCGAGATGCTGCCGTCGCCGCCCGAGAAGCCTTGCAAACCGAGCGGGACGAAGCAGTTGCTGCGCGGGATTCCATTCGGCGGGATCGCGATGAACACATCGCCAAGTTTGAGGAACTGGAGAAGCGCAGCTACGAAGAGACCACCCGACTGCGCCGCCGATCCAAAGGCTTCTGCGAGACAATGACCGAGATGGACGTCCTCCTCAGCGGTGAGTGTTTCCTGCATCCGAATGCGTTTTCCGATTGCTTTCTTCTTTTATCTTGTTGCTCATGCTTTCTTTTCGTGACGCAGAAGCTTGGCCCGAGTCTGAAGCAGCTGCCTATGCGGCCGTAGCCAAGTCCCGAGAAGAAACTGTTGCCGCCGGAGGGACCTGCCAACTCGAAGATAACGTCTGGACACGACATGAATACATGATCGGCACCAAAGCCCGCATTCCTGTTATCAAGGGAGTTGCCTTGTCCTTCAAGCTCGGCATATTGAAGATTGCTGAATCATTGTGGTCACCGACTGAGCTTAAGGTCGGACTCCAGAAAATGAAAAATGCCGCTGGCTCCTCCGCCGGATCCCACCAGGCTAAAGGACAGGATGAAGAGGACTCTGACAAAGGAGAGGCTCCAAATGCTACCACTGAACAGACTCGGACTCTCCTGAAGGCCATCCCACGTCGGATCGACGTCCTGCTAAACTCTGCAGGTCGGACTGGCGCGGAAACCGCCCTCCAAACTGTGCTGAGCTGGTACCCTCAGGTGAAGCTCTCCCAACTCTACAGCCTCCGAGAAAACGCCTCCGATCTGCTTGAGAAGACCTATACCGAAGTAAATCGGCTAGCCGGCACTATGGTGAACTGGTTCTCTCCATACGAGTACACTCCGTATCTCGACGAGGGAGGGAATCCACTTGCTGCAACTTCAATCTCTGGCCTGGCCGAGGAGCTTTCAGATAGCGGCTCATCTCAAACATCACCGAGATCCAAGCGGACTAGTGCCACATCTTCTGAAGCGCAATCGGATCCGACTGCTCCGTCTACTAGCTCCGTGCCTCCGACCTCCTGAGCCATGCTGTCAACTATGTTACTTGATGTAGCTTGCCGATACTGGATCGGTTTTATCTTATTTTGTCTTCCGACTATCTGCTTGTAAGACATAATTTTAATTCTGTCGACACCCACTGGGTGTGACTTCGATGTAATGAACTTATTCGGCCTTGGGCCTGCTATTTCTGATGCAATCGATGTGCTTGGTTTTTGCTTTTACTTGTGCGATCAACTTTGCGTCTTTGTCGGTTTCCTTTATCGGCTGCACTTGGGGATGTCTATCGTGTCAACCTTGATGCCGTCATGCGGTCCGCAATCGGATCAACGGTAGATTACTAGCCAAGGTTCGATAAGTTTTTCATTTTTTACACGACAAGATTTCATGCAAAGGATTCTGCGACAGTAGGCGCCGATTGCTCGCTACCGGACTCGACGCCTTGGTTCGCGGCGCAATCGGTGACTTTGTTTTATCGAAATATGCCCTTAGTGGCACGTTTCGAATTGTTTCCCGGGAATTTGTACTACCGGCTGCCTCAAACGCGACCCTTCTCAATGCCACAAACCTTTTAGTGATTTGCGCTTGAGCTAAGTGCCGAGTTGAGTGCCAGCCCGCAGTCCCCATGCCTCGATGGCCTATTCGCTTGACCCCGTGGTTGGTCAGTCCCCGGGTATGTTATACACGCCTTGGGTATGACTGAGCGTCGCCGATTGAGGCTAGCTCTTCGAAAAAAAGGTAATCGAACGCTCATTTTCAGAGGCATGATAACTTTTACTGATTGTTTGCCGAATGGCTTACATAAGTTTCTGCCGCTCAACTATAGAACGGACATAACAACTCGGCGTTCCACGGCCGCTCCGTCTCTGCTCCTGATGTGTCCTTGTGCTGAGTGCCCTTGGTGCAATCGATCAGATAATAGGAGTTGTTCTTGAGCGCTCTGCTGATGACGAATGGCCCTTCCCAAGGTGAGGATAGCTTGTGTTGTCCGTCTGACTTCTGAATTCGGCGTAGCACCATGTCTCCCTCTCGGAAGGCGAGAGGACGGATCTTCTTGCTGTGATAGTGCCGCAACTTCTGCTGATAGACTACTGACCTAGATAAGGCCAACAGACAAGCTTCTTCTTTGAGGTCGATGTCGTCTTCTCGTGCCAATCTGGCTTCTTCTTTGGTGTACAGGGCATGCCGAGGTGAATCAAACTCGATGTCAGATGGGATAACTGCCTCTGAGCCATACACCAGGAAGAAAGGAGTAAATCCAGTCGACCTGTTCGGTGTGGTCCTCAAACTAAACAACACTACGGGGAGCTCTTCAATCCATGCTCCGGGTGCCCTCTCAAGTGGTTCCACCAATCTGGGCCTGATACCCGATAGGATTAGTCCATTTGCTCTTTCGACTTGACCATTTGATTGCGGGTGCGCTACAGATGCCAGATCCAGCCGAATGCCCTGCTGAGATGCATATCGAGCCAGTGCACCCTTCGCAAAATTTGTGCCGTTGTCGGTGATGATGCTGTTAGGCACACCGTATCTGCACACAATGTCGGCCACAAATCGGACCGCAGTCGGACCATCCAGCTTCTTGATCGGTCTGGCTTCAATCCACTTGGTAAACTTGTCCACTGCGACTAGAAGATGTGTCATGCCACTGCGAGCTCTCTTGAATGGTCCGACCATGTCCAAACCCCATACTGCAAACGGCCACGCTATTGGGATTTTCTTCAGTGCCGATGCTGGCTGATGACTCCTTGCCTTGAGCCGCTGACAACCCTTGCAGTACTTTACCAAATTCTCAGCCGATGCGAGCGCAGTCGGCCAGTAGAAACCATGTCGGAAAGCCTTGCTGGCAATGGCCTTTGCAGATGCATGATGACCGCATTCACCTTGATGAATGTCTTTGAGCAGCTCCAAGCCTCTGTCCTCTTCTACACATCTTTGAAGAATACCAGTTGCACTCTTGCGCACTAGCTCATTGTTGATTATTGTGTATGCCCAAGATCGGCGGCTGATTTGTCGTGACTCTGCTTCGTCTTCTGGAAGGACTCCGTCCTCTAAGAAATCTCTGATTGGCTGTGCCCATGACGGCGCGCTAACAACTGCCATTACCGCTGCATGCTGGGGTGGGACTTCTTCTTGGATCTCAGTTTCTTGGCCATTGGCCTCCTGGATCTCGGCCTCTTGGACATCTGCCATCTCTGCCTCTGCATTTGAACTGCCGATTGCGGCGCCTGGCACGCATTCGGCGGCCCCTGGTGTCGACTTCTCGTCAGGAGCTGGAGTTTCATCATTGCAATCGGCGATTTCTGATGTCATTGGCTCTGCGGAGGTTGTGCCTTCTGGCGCAGCCTCTGCTTGCTTCCCTTTGGCTTGGCTTCTCACATCCTTTGGCAGCCCCTGGCTCGCAATCGGCAGCCCCTGGCTTGCACTCGGCATCCCCTGGTGCTGTTGCCGAGATACCTTGGGCGCTGGATTGCTTCTTCACGGTTGCGAGTTTTTCCGGTTGAGCTTCTTTCGCCTTCTTCAATGCTTCGAGATCGGTCTCCGAGATGAAAATGGATTCAGACTCTGGGGATGGTATGATGGATGGCTTCTTGATGTGCTCCAATGACACTCCTGGTGGGATAGCCTGCCTTGTTGAGCCGAGCTTGGACAACGCATCTGCTGCCTCGTTGTTCGCTCTTGGCACATGATGGAACTCGCACCCTTCAAAATATCCGCTGATCTGCTGCACCAGGAAGCGATAGCTTGCCATGTTTGCGTCCTTCGCATACCAGGTGCCTGAGCATTGTTGTATAACCAGGTCGGAGTCACCAAAGCAATCAATATTCCGAATACCGATTTCCTTGGCAAGCTTGATACCATGCACAAGGGCTTCGTACTCGGCGACATTGTTTGATGCTGCAAAGTGAATCTGGAGCACATATTGCAGTTGATCTCCTCTTGGTGAAGTCAGTACCACACCAGCCCCTAAGCCGCTCTTCATCTTGGAGCCGTCAAAATGCATCCGCCAGAAATCCGACACTGGGAGCTGCGGCATGTACTGAGTTTCAGCCCAATCCACCAGGAAATCGGCCAATGCTTGTGACTTGATTGATGTTCTCGGCTCATATTGGATGCCATGGCTAGCGACTTCGATTGCCCATTTTGCCACTCTTCCGGTTGCATCTCTGCTTCCCATGATGTCGGCCAGTGGAGCCGAGCTGAAGACATTGATCAAGTGAGCTTGAAAGTATGGCTTCAATCTCTTGGCTGCCATGTACACTCCATAGCACATCTTCTGATAATGAGGGTAGTTCTTCTTGGATGCCGAGAGCACTTCACTGATGTAATACACTGGACGCTGAATTTGGTGTGCCTTGTCCTTCTCAGGCCACTCCACCACCATAACTGCACTGATCACCCGATTGGTTGCCGAAATGTATAACATCATTGGCTCCTTCTCAATCGGGGCAGCCAGAATCGGTGCTGTGGATAGCATGCGCTTGAGCTCTCGGAATGCTTCATTTGCTTGGGGGGTCCAGGTGAACTTCTCTGTCTTCTTCATTAATTGGTACAACGGGATTGCTTTTTCACCCAGCCGACTGAGGAATCGGCTGAGTGATGCGAGGCAACCGGTGAATTTCTGTACTTGCTTCAGGGTCTTGGGTTGTTCCATGCGCTCTATTGCAGCTATCTTCTCGGGATTGCATTCGATTCCTCTCTCGGAAACAAGAAATCCCAAAAGCTTGCCGGCTTGGACTCCAAACACACACTTCTCCGGGTTGAGCTTGATCTGATAAGGTTCGACCCTGATGTCGGAGGAAATACCCCCGGGTATACCAAAGTCACCAATTCGACGCAACGCCAACTGCACGCCTTCGCCGACTGCGCTCCGTCTCGGCTCGCCGCCGACTGCTCCATGCCGATTGCACGCCAGCTCGGACGCCGGTCGATTGCCCCGTGCCGATTGCCCGCACTCGGCCGACTGACCGCGCACTCGGCCGACTGTTCGCGCACTCGGCTGTCCAAGAGGTCAACCGAGACATCTACCTCAAGCCGACAAGACAACTGAGTGACATCTCTAGTCATGTCAGGAATAGTATAGTGGTTAGATGTCACATTACATCACATCAAGGGGTCACATCACTTGTACTCCCTTTCGACCTCTTCCCCTTGTCTCCACTCTCATGAGCACCTTGCCACCACCTATATAAGGGGCAAGGATGCCCACGGTGGAGAGGAGTTGAACACTTGTGCCTCCCCTAGTTAGCCATTCACCCATCCATCAGATATACAGCTCAAGGAGCACCATGTACACAGATATATGCCTATAGTCTAGACAGGCAGGAGTAGGGGTTTTATCTCCACGGAGAGCCCCGAACCTGGGTACTTTGCGGTGTCCGACTGTGCCTGTACCTAGACCCGTGCCGGAGCGCCGGTCATCTGTGCGTTGTTCCCCCACCTTTAGCCATCCCCATGGCATCTGCCGTCACATATCGACGACAGTTGGCGCCCACCGTGGGGCATATTGCGGCGACCGGAGTTCCGTTCCGACCGGGGTTGTTTCTTCATCGAGCTTCTTCGATAGCGCCAACTTCTGGATCTGGATCTCGATGCGGCTCCGCCCGGCCCCTTTGGCTTCCCGGCGCAAGCTGTTTCACCGCGAGTACATCTCAAGCTCTTCCTCCCCGCGGCTGCATCGCCTCGCCCATGGCCGTCTTCTCGGTCATCCTCCGTATCGACAGCGCCCATGGCGTCCTTCGTCCTCCTCTGCGCCCGGTTTTCTGGCGTTGTCGCGGTCGCCGGCAGCCTCGGCTCGGCTCCCCCGCGTATCTTCGTCCGCGCCCGAAGCCACAGCCTCCTCGTTGCCGGCGCGAGCTCCGTCAGCTGGACTCCCGCGTGCAGCTCCTTCTCGTCGTCTTCGCGCCGCCGCGCGGCAGCGTGGCCACGCCCCCGAGCGGCTCCAGCTGCGGGTCTATGGCCAAGCGCGCCCGGCGCTAGCAGCGCCCCTCGCCTCGGACGGCCTGCGCCACCTGCGACTCCGCCCAGCCGCGCCCGGGGCCCTCCGACCCAAGCTCACAGCTCCGTCCGCCGGCGCTGTCGCCAGCTGCGGGCCTGCCTGCTGCTTTGCGGGCCTCCTCTGACCGTGAGGACGGGCCGCCAGCTGCGTCTCCCGACGTCAGCCCTGCCTCCTCGTGGCCAAGCACGGCCGCCGGCTGCGTGCCCAAGGCCGGTTACGGCTCCCCTTGCCGATAGCGCTCGCTGGCCTGGCCTCCGCCCGGGCCATGGACGGCTGTCGCTCCCTCCTCCTCGCTGCGCATCGCTGTCTCCTCCGCCTGCGCATGCTCCCGCCGAGCTGTTTCCTCCGCCCGCCGGCTGCAGCGCCGAGATCCCCGTGCCGAGCTGCGCTGTTTCGGTTGCCCCCTCTTCGCTGCGCCAGGCTCGAAGTCCGTCCGATTGCCGCGCCCAGTCCGGCTGCCGACTGCGTGCAGAGTTCAAAGTTCAGAGAAAAGAGGAATAGAAGCTGCCGGCTCATCCTCCTCCTCCGTCCTGTTGCTTCCCGTGCAGTTCTCAAATGCATGATGGATCATCCCTCGTACACTAGACATACACTGCCTATTTATTTCCCGTATACACGCCATATATTAGCCATACACTCCCCATACGGTGGCCAGCTTCATCCCATGCAGTATCCCGTGGCTGCGCATCCCAGCTCGGCCCTCGCCTGCGCCTAGCCCGACCTCGTCCGCTGGCTGCGCGTCGCCCTCCCCCGACTGCCGCGCCGTGCCGCCGGCCGACTCCGGCTGCGTGCCCGCATACAGGGTTTGCTGACCGCGCCCAGCTCCGCGCTCCTCCCCCAAGCTCCCTCCGTATCCGCCTGGTCCTCTCCACGCGCCGATTGCATCGGGCCCGCTCGGTCTGGCCAGGTCGGTTGCGCATTGCACGGGTCAGCCGTGCCGACTGCTACGCCTGCTGACCGAAGAAACATACAAGATTCAGAGAAAAGACAGTTCAGAAAAAGGAAAAAATAAGAGAGGCAGCGGGGCCGGCTGCGCCAGCTCGGTCGCTGATTGCGAGAAGGGCAAGTTTTCGGAAGAAGAATGCAGAGTTCAGAGAAATTCAAAAGAGATGTAATTCGCGCTCAGTCCAGCTCGGCCCGCCGATTGGGCCAGGTCGGCCAGCCGACTGCTCGGTCAGTAAAAAAAAAGTGGTCGGTTGTGCCTTGTAAAAAGAGAAAAAGAGGTGGCCGACTGTGATGTTGGTCCCGCCGACTGCACCAGCGATTCAGAGAAGGGTCGGTTGCAACGCGGCATTCGGTCGGCTGCATTTTGTCACATTGCACGCCGGGCCGATTGCTGTCATATAGGCTGTGGCGCCGTGCCTTCGGTCCGCTAGTACATGGCAACGCAAAGGAAGAATTCGGAGGCTGCGTCCCAGACGGCTGTCGTCTGCTCGGAGCGCCTGCAAGAAGCATCCGGCTGCGTCAGATCGCCTGCCGAATGCGCAGATTGGCCGGAAGACTGCAAAAAAAAAGAAGAAGAGTTAGGTCGGTCGGTGTCAATCCAATTGCGCTGACCGGTCAGCTGATTGCGAAAAAGGAGTATGGTTGTGACCCGGATGGCAGGCCATCCGCCGGAGCAATCACAAGGGATCATTTGCCCGGATGACTCGACGAGTCACTCAGAGGCTCGAAGGACGAGCCTGCCGAGTGCCCCGTCTGCTACATCAACAGAGAACCCTCCGGATGACTCACCAAGTCACCCGGAGGCTACACCTTCACCCAGTGGGTGTTCCGACTGCGCCAAAAATTCAATGTGAGTTCCACTCAATACTGCTTACCATAGCAAGCATGACGGATGAACCTGAGTAGTCTTCGGGGGTTAACTCCGCGTTATTTCCAGTTGGCTGCATGTTCGGCCCGAGACCGGCTGCCTCCGGGCAGAACGGATAACCCAAATAGTTATTTCCGACAGACGAATTAGTAGTGTATACGGTGCCAAAAGCATGTGATTTGATCCATCTGCAGACCGCATGCCGGCTGCAACGCTGGCAAAGAGAAAAAGCTGGAGGTCACCACACGTGAACAACGTCCAAAGAAAAAACAGTTTGGACGACCCGGTCGTTTCCTTTTGGAAGTTTGCTCGGTTGAGTTTGCTCCCCAAAGTCTAAGTACTGTACACTTCATCTTGCGGCCGACTGTTCGATCCATCTACAGACCGCAAGCCGGCTGTAATGCTGGCGAGAGCAAGAGCCAAAGGGTGGAATGAACATAAAAATGACTGCGGGGCGAAGGCAAAGCCGAGTCGGCCGCCCGATTGCACAAATCTACATTTTTAGAAAAATAAGAAGTATTCGATATATCCGAGATAACTAACGTTTGTCTTATGCATGATTGTTTCCGGGGGAAAACTACTGAGACCCTCGACGCCATCGACTACAATAAAATCAAGGAACCCTTCGGATGACTCTCCGAGTCACCCGGAGGCTCGGAGGCTACACCCAGTGGGTGCGCTTGCGCGCCCCCACTGGAAAGAAGTTGCACCAAGTGCAAGCGACGTCCGTCTACATCGACAAAGAAGAAACCCTTCGGATGACTCACCGAGTCACCCGGAGGCTCGGAGGCTACTGTCGGAGGAAATACCCCCGAATATACCAAAGTCACCGATTCGACGCAACGCCAACTGCACGCCTTCGCCGACTGCGCTCCGGCTCGGATCGCCGCCGACTGCTCCATGCCGATTGCACGCCAGCTCGGATGCCGGTCGATTGCCCCGTGCCGATTGCCCGCACTCGGCCGACTGACCGCGCACTCGGCCGACTGTTCGCGCACTCGGCTGTCCAAGAGGTCAACCGAGACATCTACCTCAAGCCGACAAGACAACTGAGTGACATCTCTAGTCATGTCAGGAATAGTATAGTGGTTAGATGTCACATTACATCACATCAAGGGGTCACATCACTTGTACTCCCTTTCGTCCTCTTCCCCTTGTCTCCACTCTCATGAGCACCTTGCCACCACCTATATAAGGGGCAAGGATGCCCACGGTGGAGAGGAGTTGAACACTTGTGCCTCCCCTAGTTAGCCATTCACCCATCCATCAGATATACAGCTCAAGGAGCACCATGTACACAGATATATGCCTATAGTCTAGACAGGCAAGAGTAGGGGTTTTATCTCCACGGAGAGCCCCGAACCTGGGTACTTCGCGGTGTCCGACTGTGCCTGTACCTAGACCCGTGCCGGAGCGCCGGTCATCTGCGCGGTGTTCCCCCACCTTTAGCCATCCCCATGGCATCTGCCGTCACATATCGACGACACGGTTAGTAACTGCACCTGTTTTATGTTTTCCTGATATACATAAGGATTTCCAAGTATATTGTGATGCATCTCGTCGAGGACTTGGTTGTGTTTTTTATGCAAGGAGGTAGAGTTGTTGCTTATGCTTCACGTCAGCTTAAGAACCATGAGCGGAACTATCCTACACATGATTTCGAGTTAGCTGCAGTTGTTCATGCATTGAAAACATGGAGGCAATATCTTCTTGGTAATCATTGTGATGTTTTTACTGATCATAAGAGTTTGAAGTATATCTTTACTCAGAAGGATTGGAATCTCAGGCAGAGCAGATGGCTGGAGCTTATTAAGGATTATGACTTGAATGTGCAGTATCATCCTGGTAAAGCGAATGTGGTTGCTGATGCACTGAGCCGTAAGAGTCATATTAATGTTGCTAATGTTGAGGATATGCCACGTGAGTTATGTGAGCAGTTCAAGAATCTCAGGTTGGAGATAGTTCCTAAGGGATATGTGGCAACATTGGAAGTGAAGCCAAATCTGTTGGAAAGAATCAGAGAGGCTCAGAAAGGTGATGCAGAAATTGATGAGATAAAAGTGAGTATGACCAAGGGAAAAGCAGAGGGTTTCCGTGAGGATGAGCATGGAGCCATTTGGTTTGAGAACCGCATTTGTGTACCGCAGGATGCAGAGATCAGGAAGTTGATTCTTCAGGAGGCACATGATTCACCTTATTCTATTCATCCCGGAAATACCAAGATGCATTTGGACTTGAGGGAGAGATTTTGGTGGCCTAGCCTGAAGCGAGAGATAGCTCAGTATATTGCTTTGTGTGATGTTTGCCAGAGAGTCAAGGCTGAGCATCAGAAGCCAGCAGGATTGTTGCAGCCTTTGCCTATACCAGATTGGAAGTGGGATCAGATAGGTATGGACTTTATTACTGGTTTACCCAGGACTCGGTCAGGATATGATTCTATTTGGGTGATTGTTGATCGTTTGACCAAGGTTGCTCACTTCATTCCAGTGAAGACAACTTACAACAGTGCCAAGCTAGCCAAGATTTATATGTCCAGGATCGTGTGTTTGCATGGAGTTCCAAGCAAGGTTGTGTCTGATAGAGGTACTCAGTTTACTTCGAAGTTTTGGCGTTAGTTGCATGAGACCTTGGGCACTAGGCTGGAGTTCAGTACAGCGTTCCATCCTCAGACAGATGGGCAGACCGAGAGAGTCAATTAGATCTTGGAGGATATGTTGAGGGCTTGTGCGTTGGATTATGGTTCGAGTTGGGATGACAACTTACCGTACGCTGAGTTCTCGTATAACAACAGTTACCAGGCTAGTCTTCAGATGGCACCATTCGAGTTACTGTATGGCAGGAAGTGCAGGACTCCGTTGATGTGGGATGAGGTAGGAGAGCGTCAGTTGTTTGGACCAAACCTGATCAGAGATGCCGAGGAGAAAGTCAAGTTGATCCGTGGTAGACTGAAGATAGCACAGTCCAGGCAGAAGAGTTATGCAGATGCTAAGCGCAAGGATGTAACCTATGAGGTTGGAGACCGTGCGTATCTTAGAGTTTCACCAATTCGCGGAATCAAGAGGTTTGGAATCAAGGGCAAGTTAGCACCACGTTTTGTGGGGCCTTACAAGATCTTGGAACGTAGAGGAGAGGTAGCTTATCAGTTGGAGTTGCCAGAAGCTTTGTCAGGAGTTCATGATGTGTTTCACGTATCCCAGCTGAAGAAGTATCATGCAGAGATGGCAGATATTCCTTTGAGAGATACAGTGCCACTTGAGGCAATTCAGTTGGAGAGTGACTTGACGTATGAGGAGAAACCTGTGAAGATTCCGGAGACTGCCGAGAGAGTTACCCGCACCAAGACGATCATGCTATGCAAGGTTCAGTGGGATCATCATACCGAAGAGGAGGCAACTTGGGAGCGTGAAGGGGATCTGAAGCAAGACCACCCGCATCTCTTTGCTAGCCAGCCCGAATCTCGAGGACGAGATTCATCTTAAGGGGGTAGGTTTGTAACATCCCAATTTTCTAAATTCGGATGTTAATAGATCATCATATGCATCTCATGCTGCTTCTGCATTTTTCTGGAGTTTTAAAATATTTTTAAACATTTTTCAACACATGGCAGTTCGCTGGAGAGGATATAAAAGGACTTATCCCCATTTTTTTTATTTGTTGGTAAATAGTTTAAAATATTTTTGGGAGACTTTTAAATTTACTTTGGAGTTATAAATATTTTCGAAAAATATTTTTGGGAATTTATTTATGCTCCGGAAAAGTTTTCAAATCAATTTTCAGAGTTTTCGGTATTTTTAAAATGTCAGAAAAGTATTTTCAAATATTTAAAAATAAGTTGCAAATATTTTTTTTGTTTAATATTTTGGTAAAGCCAAAAATTCATTTTCATTATTTTAAAAATATTGGCGAAGACGAAATTTAAAAATAATTTTCCTAGGTTTTTCTAAAACTATTTTGGGCCTAGCGGGTCGTGCTGTTTTTTTTCGCGGACCGAATTAGAGTGTAATTCGGATTAAAAAAAAGTTTTGCGGATCGGGTATAAAAATACGCGGACCCGCGGGCGCTAGGGTTTCCCGACCCGTACCGCGCCGCCGCCCGTTCCCGCCGCCGGAGTCACCGCCGCCGCCCGACGCCGCCGCCGTCGCCTCGCCGGACCGCCGCCGCCGACGCGCTGTCGTGTCGTCCGCCGCCGCCCTCACCGCGGTAAGCCGCCGCCCCGCGCCGTCCCGCCCCGCCGCCCCTCGCCGCCCTGCCGCGCCGCGCGCTGCTGCGCCGGCCAGCCGCCGGCCAGATCTGGATCCAAACCCACAGGGACCCGATCGCGTTTTTCCACGTTATTTTATTTGCGGATATGCCCCTGTTTGCTGATTAGACCCCGTTTTCGCGAGTACTTTTTAACCGTAACTCGGAATCGAGTGATTCCAGTTGCGTTGTGACCGTGGTGAAATTTCCTAGCCAGTAGACCAAGTGTTACAGAAGTTTGAAGTTTTCAAATTTGAATCCCATGCTGATCCAAATTTGAACTTCCGGCAGCCATAACTCTTTACCGGTGCGCCCGTTTGCGCCGTTTCTTTTTTCGTTGGTTTTTATTTGACAAGTACTTTAAGTTTAGCTACTGTTAGGAAAGTTTTTCTACTATTATTTGAATGTTTATTACTGTTTGTGCATAATTGTATTGAATATATGTTGATTGGTGCTATGTTTGCTCGTATAGATTGTCCGGAGTGTGCCGCCTCGTATTGTGAGGATTGTGACTGTCAGGACTAGCAAGAAGGCAAGTGATGCTTTGACCATACTCATACCTATATTTTCTATATGCATTATGTTAATGAATATCACCCTATTGCATGATAGGTAGTTTATTTTACTGTTGCTGCAAAACCGGTTAGGATAGCCACATGTCTTGACTTGTCTACCGTAGATCAACCTAGCCGTGTTGTTACTTTATTGCTATGCTTTGTAGACGTGGTTTGGGTTGTGTAAATTCATGGAGTGCATGTGAGCTATTTAATAATTTGTGTAGCAACTTTATCATAAATAAAAATCACCTCTGCACGGGCAGCGAGTGCTTCCTGGGGGCTCGTGCCTTATCTAAGGGCGAGACCAGGTTGTACTCCTAATGGTTGGTTTGGTGGTTGACCGTACGTCATGGTGCTACCCTCTGAACGTAAGTGGGCGCCGTCCAGGCTCAAAAAGATCAGCCATACTTGGTGACTAGGAGCTTCCATGTATAGCCGCTGGCCATATGGGCTCTGGCTTAGTTGAGTATGATGTAGGAAGCCTCTCACTTGAAAAGCTAGCAGATGTAGATGTGATAGGTGGTACCGGCTTGCCGTTGGGTGTAGGTGACCTCTTCTCAAAGACTTCGTCTCAATCTTCGGGTTGAGTCCAGCGGGGAAAGTGTACTAACCTCTGCAGAGTAAAAACTAATCATGATTAGTCGTGTCCCCGGTTATGGACATCCTTGAGCTACTAGACATTTACTGTTACTGGAGGATCTTGACATATGAATCACCATAATAAATTGAGTGGGCAAGATTAAATAAAGGATGTGGTGTTGGAACTCGTGTGCCCAGTTTGTTATTAAGTAGTAAGTTCAACTTAAAATTTTGACTAGTTTAGTTCAGGAGAAATTTGGCTTTCTGCAAAACAAAACTAAGCCTTTCCTTTGACTCACCTTGCATGTAGTTGTAGGTCCTTTATATAACCTTTTCCGTGTCACTTTCCGTACAAATCGGATGTACTGACCCGTTGTCGGGCTGTAACCTTCGGTGTTGCAGGTTTTTCAGACGATCAGTAAGGTGCGTTTAGGGGTTGCGAGTCTACACTCAGCATGTTCGCATGTGGCTGTTGATGGGACTCCACGTTACTTTCTTTTGCTTACACTATATTTATATTGAATAAGCTAGCCTTGAGCTATGCAACTTGTTATTTATTTTACTCTAGATCATACGTTGTAATAATGATGCACTTGTACTTTGATATACATCTATGATACTGTGTGTGCCCGCGAGTTCGATCCAGGGACTGGCACTTGAGCACAGAGACTTCAATTCTGTGTGAATTGGGTCGTTACATATGTATTGGATTGATGTACTCCCTTGATCTTATCTAGTATAATCCCCGAGACCATGGTGACAGCGGTCTATTGGACATGGGTTAGAAGACTATTATCATGAGTGATTTCCTCTTTTGTGAATTGATTGAAGATTGAGAGTCTCTTGGTGCTTGTCTTTGACTATCCTTGATATATGTTGTGGTGATTGTGGTACTCTCTTTGGATGGCCGCGGTGACATTGGGAAATCCATATTTGAGAACTACGAACTCTGAGGTGTGCTTTTGTAGCCCTACATAATTCTCGTCCTCTCTTGATCACAAAGGAATGACCTCCGAGTACGTCTCCAATGCATATTTTAGTGGAAATATCTTGTGATTAGACTGTGTTAATGTTGTTGGGAGTTGCCACTAGTGAAAGTATGAAGCCTAGGCCTTCTTTCCACCATTGCAATACCATTTGTGCTCCCGTTTACCACTTTTTTGCTTGATGATACATGAGATAACTTCTCGCCCTCGTTGGTTACCCCAAGTGGAAGGTGAGATGTAGCGTAACGGCAAGTTTCCCTTAGCAAAGATGCTAAGGTTGAGTGTCGGACCAGTAGGACTCCAACAGATACAAGAAGGTGGTGAAGTGAAGAATGGTGCCGTTCACAACCGAGGTTGCTAACTTCACCTGGACCTGCACACACACAGATAGCTTCGCTTCCCAACGAGTACAGAGGAGTTGTCAATTCCTCCGGCCTTGTTGTTTACGAAGGATAAAACGCACGGGATAATGATAGATAGTGATAGCTACTGAAAAGTAAATACTGAAAGTAAATTGATAGTGTAAACAATGGTGGAAGTATGGACCGGGATCCTATGATGTTCACTAGTGATGTCTCTCTCCCAAAAGCCGATAAAATAGCCATGCGAGGTAAACAAATTACAGCTAGGCAACGTGACGCCCCCAAAATCACACCATGTACAGTAATTGTAACATCCCAATTTTTAAAATTCGGATGTTAATAGATCATCATATGCATCTCATGCTGCTTCCGCATTTTTCTGGAGTTTTAAAATATTTTTAAACATTTTTCAACACATGGCAGTTCGCTGGAGAGGATAAACAGCACTTATCCCCATTTTTTAATTTGTAGAAAAATAGTTTAAAATATTTTGGGAGACTTTTTAATTTTACTTTGGAGTTATAAATATTTTCTAAAATTATTTTGGGAATTTATTTATGCCCCGGTAAAGTTTTTAAGTCAATTTTCAGAGTTTTCGGTATTTTTAAAATGCCAGAAAAGTATTTAAAAATATTTAAAAACAAGTTTCAAAGTTTTTATTTTTATTTAATATTTTGGTAAAGCCAAAATTTTAGTTTTATTATTTTAAAATATTGGCGAAGACGGAATTTAAAAATAAATTTACGTGATTTTTCTAATATTGTTTTGGGCCTAATGGGCCTATTCTGTTTTTTTTTCGCAGACCGATTTTGTATTTATCTCGGATTTAAAAAAAGGGATTAGAGGCTGTCTATAAATAGCTCCGATTAGGGCTAGATTATTTTCATTTAGCGTTTTCAGATTAGGTCTAAACTAATCCGCGGGACCCGCCGCCGCCGACATCATCGACGACGTCATCGCCGGAGTTTCGCCGGAATCTCGCCGGAAAGTTCGCCGGAGTCGCGTTTTTCGCCGTTTTTTGAGGTATTCTCCGGAGCCGCCGTATAGCCGCCGACCCCGCCGCCCTAACGCCGCCGCGCCGCCACCCCGGCCCGCACTGCCGCCGCCGCCTGGCCACCGCCGGCGAGTCGCCGGAGCTCGCCCGGCCGCCACGGGTCGCCGCCCGCGCTGTGTGCGCCGCCGCCCACGCCCCCGGCGCGTCCCCGCCGGCCACAGCCGCTGCTGGCCGGCCGACCTCGGCAGCCATAGCCATGGCCATGGCCTTGTGCCCGTGCGGGAGAGAGAGAACTCTGGAAAAAAATTTGTTAGATGCGTTTTAAAAAAAAAATCCAGATCTGGATCCAAAACCACACGAGGACCCGATTGCGTTTTTCGGAAAAATTGTATTTACGTCCGGGTCCTTTTTACAGTAGAGCACCCCGATACCCCCCAGTGTCACCCCGATACCGTTTTCGCGGCTACTTTTTAACCGTAACTCGGAATTGGGCGATTCCAGTTGCGTTGCGACCGTGTAGAAATTCTCTAGCCAGTAGACCAAGTTTTACAGAAGTTTGAAGTTTACAAATTTGAATCCCAAGCTGATCCAAATTTGAACTTCCGGCAGACGTAACTTTTTACTAGTGCGCCCGTTTACGCCGTTTCTTTTTGCGTTGGTTTTATTTTGACAAGTACTTTAAGTTTAGCTACTGTTAGACAAGTTTTGCTACTGTTCTTTGAATGTTTATTACTGTTTGAGCATATTTGTATTGAACATATGTTGATTGGTGCTATGTTTGCTCGTATAGATTGTCCGGAGTGTGCCGCCTCGTATTTGTGAGGATTGTGACCGTCAGGACCAACAAGAAGGCAAGTGATGCTTTGACCATACTCATACCTATATTTTCTATATGCGTTATGTTAAGAAATATCACCCTATTGCATGATAGGTAGTTTACTTTACTGTTGCTGCAAAACCAGTTAGGATAGCCACATGTCTTGACTTGTCTACCGTAGATCAACCTAGCCGTGTTGTTGCTTTATTGCTATGCTTTGTAGACGTGGTTTGGGTTGTGAGAATTCATGGAGTGCATGTGAGCTCTTTAATAAACTGTGTAGCAACTTTATAATAATAGAAATCACTTCTGGACGGGCGGGTTGCATCCCGGTAGTTGTGCCTTGTCTAAGGACAGTGCTGGGGTTAAATGCACCCAATGGTTGTTTTGGTGGTGAACCGGGTGCGACATGGTGTCTACCCTCTGACGCAGTGGGCGCCGTCCAGGCTCAAAAAGATCAGACATGCAATATTACTAGTAGCTTCCGTGTACAACCACTGGCTATATGGGCTCTGGCTTAGCACGAGTACGTTGTGGGGAACCTGGCCCTGGTAGCTAGCTTATGTAGATGTGTGTTAGGTGTACCGGCTACCAACGGGTCGAGGCAACCTCTTTAGAAAGTCTTTGTCTCAATCTTCGGGTTGAGTCCAGTGGGGAACGTGTACAACCTCTGCAGAGTGTATAAACTGATCATGATTAGTCGTGTCCACGGACGAACTTTGAGCAACTAGTCAGTACTATTGATGAGTGATCTTGACAGATGAACACTTAATAATAATTTGGTTGGGACAAGAGTAGCATGGGTTGCTGTGTGTTTCAGGTAGAATTCAACTTAAAACTTTGACTAGTTTAGTTTAGGAGAAAATTGGCTTTCAGCAAAACAAAACCATAAGCCTTTCCTTTGACTTACCTTGCATGTAGCTGTAGGTCCTTTATATAAACTTTTCCGTGTCACTTGCCGTACAAATCAGATGTACTGACCCATTGTCGGGTTGTAACCTTCGGTGTTGCAGGTTTTTCAGACGATCAGTAAGGTGCGTTTAGGGGTTGCGAGTCTACACTCAGCATGTTCGCATGTGGATGTTGATGGGACTCCACGTTACTTGCTTTTGCTTCCGCTATATTTATATTGAATAAGCTAGCCTTGAGCTATGCAACTTGTTATTTATTTACTCTGGATCATACGTTGTAATAATGATGCACTTGTACTTTGATATACATCTATAATACTGTGTGTGCCAGCGAGTTCGATCCAGGGACTGGCACTTGAGCACAGAGACTTCAATTCTGTGTGAATTGGGTCGTTACAGATGGTATCAGAGCAGTGTGTTGACTGTAGGACGTGACCCTAGAAAATGGACTAGAAAAGCCATAGGAATAAAGAATATTACTTTATATCACTCTGTCTTGTACTTACTTACCTTCTCTATCTCGTATTCATACCTGTTCTAATCTTGCCTTACCTCTCTTTGATTATAGATGACCACTATATCATGCCGCGCTATGGCGTTTGGACCTGAGCTCAGGGGGATTTGCCACTTCCTGAACATCTACGCGCCAGTCTTTCAGCCGGACATCGTGGACACAAGGGGAGCTGATGACTACTGGCAAGTGGAGACTTTCATCCTTGGAAGCATGGAGAATGAGGAAAGGGTGATCACGGAGTAATTCGAGGTGCATGCCCAGGAGAAGGAGTGGTGTGTGCGCATGGCCGCTCACATAGCTCTTGGACGCATTGTGGAGACGTTTTCCGCCCGACTAAAGGGTACGGTGTACGCGGAGATGGCCAAGGTTCTCCCATCGGGGAACATAATACCAAAAAGGTTCAGGTATGTGCCTAGGGCCATTTGGCCAGGTACAACCAGCTACATCATCCAAAGCCTGGAGAAGCACATCCATTGCCTGGAGAAGTGCACTCAGTCAGACCTCTACACCATTACTGAGTTGCAGCAGAAGAACACCAGGCTCAAGAGGGATAACAACAAGCTGAAGAAGGAGAAGTTGGAGATGCAAGCGGAGATGACAAGGCTGAAGGAGAAAATGAAGGCAAATGGAATTGAAGAACTAGAAGAGGAGCCAGAAGTAGAGACCTCGGCAGAAGAAGAGGAGTCGAGTCCCAAAAGGCGCAACCGCATTAGCGGGCGCGAATACCGCATGCTGTTTAGCAAAGACAGCATTAAGAATTACTTCATCGAAAATTAGTGCACTACCGTTATCGTGTTAGCGTATTTGACCATGTCGACTTATTCGGTGTGGCAATACTAGGTTGCTTGATATACTCTTATGTTATTCGTGGTTGTGTTGAGGATCTTATATTACCCGTGGTTGTTGAGGATCTTATATGAGTTATAAAATATATTTTAAACTATATGGTGTGATATGTGATGGTTTTCCGTATGAGTGCATTGGTTGATGATTGTTATATGTTTGATGCTATGGTGAGATTGGTTGGTGAAGTTGATTGGTGATATATGTATTTTATATATAATGTTTGTCATGGTCATCATAAGCATATGGGTAGGAATATATTTCCCTAGCTACTTTCTGTCTAAATCTTACCTATTCTTACCCAACAGATGCCGCCGAGACGTGATCCCACGGGGAATGAGAACAACAACAATGGAGTGCCAGCTTACATGCAGCAGTTACTTCAAGGACAAGCTCAGCTGATCCAGTTGCTCACTCAGAACATGGGCAACAACAACAATGCGCCACCACCACCACCACCTGTGGACACGCTTGCAAGGTTCCTGAGGTTGAATCCTCAGAGGTTCTCTAGCACTCCTGAGCCCATAGTGGCGGATGACTGGCTTCGTTCAGTGGGCCGGAATATGGAGACAGTTGGCTGTACTGAGGCAGAGAGAGTGAGGTTTGCCTCACATTTGCTGGAGGGTCCTGCCGCTGCTTGGTGGGACAACTACTTGTTGACTTACCCCATCGACACCATCACTTGGGCGCAGTTCCAATCTGCCTTTCACGCCGCACATGTTTCAGCAGGCGCCATGAGCTTGAAGAAGGAGTTTTGCAGTTTGCGTCAGGGAGGCCTTTCAGTGGCCGAGTATGTTGAGGTGTTCAACAAGATTGCCAGATATGCTCAAGATGATGTCAGGAATGATGCTGCACGGCAGGAGAAGTTCTTGGAGGGGCTGAATGATGAGTTGGGAGTCCAGTTGACAGTGGCTACTTTTGCTAACTGCCAGGCGCTCATAGACAAAGCTATTGTGTTGGAAAGCAAGCAGTAGGCCATTGAGAACCGCAAGAGGAAGTACAACAACATCAATGGTGGCAAGTATAACTCTGGACCGCATCAGAAGCCACGCAATTCCTATGTTGTCAATGGAGGACATAACCATGGGCATAGCCACAATGGTGGGAATGGCCATGTTCACAGTGGATGACACAACCATCATGGTGGGAATGGTCACAACCATAATGGCCACAACCACCACAATGGTAACAAGAATGGCAATGGCAATGGAAATGGAAATGGAAGGAACAATGGGAGAAGCAATGGAGCCAATGGAGGCAATGGAAACAACCGTCAGAATGGCCAGGCACCAAAGGACTTGAGTCACATCCAGTGCTTCAGGTGCAAGAACATGGGACACTTCGCCACAGACAGCCCAGAGTCCAATGGGAATGGAGTCGTCAAGCCCAATCCTTTTAGCAAGGGGCATGTGAACCATGTCAACGTGGAGGAGATCTATGATAAGCCTGATGCTGTGATTGGTAAGTTATTTATCAATTCAGTACCCGAACTTGTTCTTTTTTATTCTGGTGCATCGCATTCCTTCATATCGAGAGTATTTGTGGATAAGCATGAGTTACCTACCGTAGTTCTTAAGTCATCTATGCTCATAAGTTCACCGGGAGCGGAGATGTCAGCTAGTTTGGGATGCTATCAGTTGAGCCTAGCCATAGGGAAGCATGTTTTTCATACAGATTTGATTGTGTTGAAGTCACAAGGTTTGGATATTATTTTGGGCATGGATTGGTTAGCCAAGTACTAAGGTGTTATTAATTGTGCCAGTCGGTCTATCACACTCAGTACACCGAGTGGACAGAAGATCAGATATGTGTCCAAGTATAAGCATCAGCACGCGCAGGTGAATTCTCTTAAGGGGGGTAGCCTGGATTATGTGCGTGTTGTGAGGGAGTATCCGGATGTGTTTCCAGAGGAGTTGCCAGGTATGCCACCGGATAGGGAGATTGAGTTCCTTATTGATTTAATACCAGGCACTGGGCCTATTGCTAAGAGACCGTATAGGATGCCCGCAAATGAACTTGCAGAGTTGAAGGAACAGATCAGAGAGTTGCAGGCAAAGGGGTTCATTCGCCCAAGTTCGTCACCTTGGGGATCTCCAGTGTTGTTTGTTGAGAAGAAGGATGGAACCCAGAGGATGTGTGTGGATTACCGTTCTCTGAATGATGTTACTATCAAGAACAAGTATCCTTTACCTGTGATTAATGATCTATTTGACCTGTTGGAGGGAGCTTGTGTATTCTCTAGGATTGATCTTCGCTCTGGTTATCATCAAGTGAAGATTCGGGAGAAGGATATTCCGAAGACTGCTTTTACTACAAGGTATGGGTTGTATGAGTATACTGTTATGTCATTTGGATTGACTAATGCTCCTGCATACTTCATAAATATGATGAACAAGGTGTTTATGGAGTTCTTGGATAAATTCTTTGTGGTGTTCATTGATGATATATTGGTGTATTCAAAGAATGAGCAAGAGCATGAGGCACATTTGCGTTTGGTATTGGAGAAGCTCAGGGAGCACAAGTTGTATGCCAAGTTCAGCAAGTGTGAGTTTTGGTTGAAGGAGGTCGGATTCCTTGGACATGTTGTGTCAGGAGAAGGAGTAGCTGTGGACCCATCCGAGGTTTCAATAGTTATAGAATGGGAGACACCCGCGTCAGTGGGAGACATTCGCAGTTTCTTGGGTCTTGCAGGATATTATAGGAGGTTCATTGAGAATTTCTCCAAACTTGCAAAACCGATGACTGAGCTGTTGAAGAAAGAGAATAAGTTTGTTTGGAGTGAGGCTTGTAAAGCCAGCTTTCAGGAGTTGAAGAAACGGTTAGTAACTGCACCTGTCTTATGTTTGCCTGATATACATAAGGATTTCCAAGTATATTGTGATGCATCTCGTCGAGGACTTGGTTGTGTTCTGATGCAAGGAGGTAGAGTTATTGCTTATGCTTCACGCCAGCTTAAGAACCATGAGCAGAACTATCCTACACACGATTTGGAGTTAGCTGCAGTTGTTCATGCATTGAAAACATGGAGGCAATACCTTGTTGGTAATCATTGTGATGTTTTTACTGATCATAAGAGTTTGAAGTATATCTTTACTCAGAAGGATTTGAATCTCAGGCAGAGCAGATGGCTGGAGCTTATTAAGGATTATGATTTGAATGTGCAGTATCATCCTGGTAAAGCAAATGTGGTTGCTGATGCATTGAGTCGTAAGAGTCATTTCAATGTTGCTAATGTTGAGGATATGCCACGTGAGTTATGTTAGCAGTTCAAGAATCTCAGGTTGGAGATAGTTCCTAAGGGATATGTGGCAACATTGTAAGTGAAGCCCAATCTGTTGGAAAGAATCAGAGAAGCTTAGAAGAGTGATGCAGAAATTGATGAGATAAAAGTGAATATGACCAGAGGGAAAGCAGAGGGTTTCCGTGAGGATGAGCATGGAGCCATTTGGTTTGAGAAGCGCATTTGTGTACCGCAAGATGCTGAGATCAGGAAGTTGATTCTTCAGGAGGCACATGATTCACCTTATTCTATTCATCCTGGGAATACCAAGATGTATTTGGATTTGAGGGAGAGATTTTGGTGGCCTAGCCTGAAGCGGGAGATAGCCCAGTATATTGCTTTGTGTGATGTTTGCCAGGGAGTCAAGGTTGAGCATCAGAAGCCAGCAGGATTGTTGCAGCCTTTGCCGATACCAGATTGGAAGTGGGATCAAATAGGTATGGACTTTATTACTGGTCTACCCAGGACTCGGTCAGGATATGATTCTATTGGGGTGATTGTTGATCGTTTGACCAAGGTTGCTCACTTCATTCCAGTGAAGACAACTTACAACAGCGCCAAGCTAGCCAAGATTTATATGTCCAGGATCGTGTGTTTGCATGGAGTTCCAAGCAAGGTTGTGTCTGATAGAGGTGCTCAGTTTACTTCGAAGTTTTGGCGTCAGTTGCATGAGACCTTGGGCACTAGGCTGGATTTCAGTACAGCGTTCCATCCTCAGACAGATGGGCAGACCGAGGGAGTCAATTAGATCTTGGAGGATATGTTGAGGGCTTGTGCGTTGGATTATGGTTCGAGTTGGGATGACAACTTACCGTATGCTGAGTTCTCATACAACAACAGTTACCAGGCTAGTCTTCAGATGGCACCATTCGAGTTACTGTATGGCAGGAAGTGCAGGACTCCATTAATTTGGGATGAGGTAGGAGAGCGTCAGTTGTTTGGACCTGACCTGATCAGAGATGCCGAGGAGAAAGTCAAGTTGATCCGTGATAGACTGAAGATAACACAGTCCAGGAAGAAGAGTTATGCAGATGCGAAGCGCAAGGATGTAACCTTTGAGGTTGGAGACCGTGCGTATCTCAGAGTTTCACCAATTCGCGGAATCAAGAGGTTTGGAATCAAGGGCAAGTTAGCACCACGTTTTGTGGGGCCTTACAAGATCTTGGAGCGCAGAGGAGAGGTAGCTTATCAGTTGGAGTTGCTAGATGCTTTGTCGGGAGTTCATGATGTGTTTCACGTGTCCCTGCTGAAGAAGTGTCATGCAGAGATGGCAGATATTCCTTTGAGAGATACAGTACCACTTGAGGCAATTCAGTTGGAGAATGACTTGACTTATGAGGAGAAACCTGTGAATATTCTGGAGACTGCAGAAAGAGTTACCCGCACCAAGACGATCAGACTATGCAAGGTTCAGTGGGATCATCACACCGAAGAGGAGGAAACTTGGGAGCGTGAAGAAGATCTCAAGCAAGACCACCCGCATCTCTTTGCTAGCCAGGCCGAATCTCGAGGACGAGATTCATCTTAAGGGGGGTAGGTTTGTAACATCCCAATTTTCTAAATTCGGATGTTAATAAATCATCATATGCATCTCATGCTGCTTCCGCATTTTTCTAGAGTTTTAAAATATTTTTAAACATTTTTCAACACATGGCAGTTCGCTGGAGAGGATAAAAAAGGACTTATCCCCATTTTTTAATTTGTTGAAAAATAGATTAAAATATTTTGGGAGACTTTTTAATTTTACTTTGGAGTTATAAATATTTTCTAAAATTATTTTGGGAATTTATTTATGCTCCGGAAAAGTTTTTAAATCAATTTTCGGAGTTTTCGGTATTTTAAAAATGCCAGAAAAGTATTTAAAAATATTGAAAAATAAGTTGCAAAGTTTTTATTTTTATTTAATATTTTGGTAAAGCCAAAAATTCAGTTTTCTTATTTTAAAAATATTGGCGAAGACGGAATTTAAAAATAAATTTCCGTGATTTTTCTAATATTGTTTTGGGCCTAATGGGCCTGTTCTATTTTTTTTTTGCACACCGATTTTGTATTTATCTCGGATTTAAAAAAAAGGGATTAGAGGCTGTCTATAAATAACCCCGATTAGGGCTAGATTATTTTCGTTTAGCGTTTTCAGATTAGCCCTAAACTAATCCGCGGGACCCGCCGCCGCCGACATCATCGACGACGTCATCGCCGGAAAGTTCGCCGGAGTCGCGTTTTTCGCCGTTTTTCGAGGTATTCTCCGGAGCCGCCGACCCCGCCGCCCTAGCGCCGCCACGCCGTCACCCCGGCCCGCACCACCGAAGCCGCCTGGCCACCGCCGGCGAGCCGTCGGAGCTCGCCCGGCCGCCACGGGCCGCCGCCCGCGCTGTGTGCGCCGCCGCCCGCGCCCCCGGCGCGTCCCCGCCGACGCCGCCCCCTGGCTGTCCCCGCCGGCCACGGCCACTGCTGGTCGGCCGACCTCGGCAGCCATAGCCATGGCCGTGGCCTTGTGCCCGTGCGGGAGAGAGAGAACTCTGAAAAAAAATTGTTAGATGCGTTTTGAAAAAAAAATCCAGATCTGAATCCAAAACCGCCCAAGGACCCGATCGCGTTTTTCGGAAAAAAATTATTTATGTCCGGGTCCTTTTTACAGTAGAGCTCCCCGGTACCCCCCCCGGTGTCACCTCGATACCGTTTTCGCGGCTACTTTTTAACCGTAACTCGGAATTGGGCGATTCCAGTTGCGTTGCGACCGTGTAGAAATTATCTAGCCAGTAGACCAAGTTTTACAGAAGTTTGAAGTTTTAAAATTTGAATCCCAAGCTGATCCAAATTTGAACTTCCGGCAGCCGTAACTTTTTACTAGTGTGCCCGTTTACGCCGTTTCTTTTTGCGTTGGTTTTATTTTGACAAGTAATTTAAGTTTAGCTACTGTTAGACAAGTTTTGCTACTGTTCTTTGAATGTTTATTACTGTTTGAGCATATTTGTATTGAACATATGTTGATTGGTGCTATGTTTGCTCGTATAGATTGTCCGGAGTGTGCCGCCTCGTATTTGTGAGGATTGTGACCGTCAGGACCAGCAAGAAGGCAAGTGATGCTATGACCATACTCATACCTATATTTTCTATATGCGTTATGTTAAGAAATATCACCCTATTGCATGATAGGTAGTTTACTTTACTGTTGCTGCAAAACCAGTTAGGATAGCCACATGTCTTGACTTGTCTACCGTAGATCAACCTAGCCGTGTTGTTGATTTATTGCTATGCTTTCTAGACGTGGTTTGGGTTGTGAGAATTCATGGAGTGCATGTGAGCTATTTAATAAACTGTGTAGCAACTTTATAATAATAGAAATCACTTCTGGACGGGCGGGTTGCATCCCGGTAGTTGTGCCTTGTCTAAGGACAGTGCCGGGGTTAAATGCACCCAATGGTTGTTTTGGTGGTGAACCTGGTGCGACATGGTGTCTACCCTCTGACGCAGTGGGCGCCGTCCAGGCTCAAAAAGATCAGACATGCAATATTACCAGTAGTTTCCGTGTACAGCCACTGGCTATATGGGCTCTGGCTTAGCACGAGTACGTTGTGGGGAACCTGGCCCTGGTAGCTAGCTGATGTAGATGCGTGTTAGCTGTACTGGCTACCAACGGGTGGAGGCAACCTCTTCAGAAAGTCTTTGTCTCAATCTTCGGGTTGATTCCAGTGGGGAACGTGTACAACCTCTGTAGAGTGTATAAACTGATCATGATTAGCCGTGTCCACGGTTACGGATGAACTTTGAGAAACTAGTCAGTACTGTTGATGAGTGAGCTTGACAGATGAACACTTAATAATAATTTGGTTGGGACAAGAGTAGCATGGGTTGCTGTGTGTTTCACATAGAATTCAACTTAAAACATTGACTAGTTTAGTTCAGGTGAAAATTGGCTTTCAGCAAAACAAAACCATAAGCCTTTCTGTAAGTGCATCAAGTTCCCTCCCCTTGAGGTTTTGGAGTTTGATGACAAAACGGTTAAGGACTGATGTGTTTGTGAGTATACACAGGTGAACAGTCCCTGATTAGGTGTTTAACCACCAATGTCGACCCCCCCAAAATGTTGTGGAACATTGGAGAAATCGGTGTGTTTCCTGAAGAATGAAGTTGCGCGAAATCCTGAGGAAGTAGGATCCTGAAGCGTTCGGTTGAAGCTGAAGCTGAAGACGATCCTGAGGAAGTTCGCGCTGAAGACGAAGTTGAAGCGTAGTCTTTTCTAAGACTTTTTATACTTCTTGAGTAATGAAGTTGCGCGAAATCCTGAGGAAGTAGGATCCTGAAGCGTTCAGTTGAAGCTGAAGCTGAAGACGATCCTGAGGAAGTTCGCGCTGAAGACGAAGTTGAAGCGTAGTCTTCGCTAAGACTTTTTATACTTCTTGAGTCATAGGAAAACACCGCACTGTTGGAGGGGTTGAAGAAAACGAGTTCCGAAGGTCTGAGGAAGTGCTCAGTTAGGAATCCTGAAGAAAAACCCTGAGGAAATCTCCTGAAGTAGAAGTTCAGTTCCTCGGGTGTCTGAGACATTGTTCTTCAGGACACTGAGGAATCTGTCTTCGGTTGAGGAGTATGGAGACTGCGAGTGCAGTTCTCCTGAAGAGAGAGAAATCTCCTGCAGTAGAAGTTCAGTTCCTCGGGTGTCTGAGACGTTGTTCTTCAGGACACTGAGGAATTTGTCTTCGGTTGAGGAATCTGGAGACTGCGAGTGCAGTTCTCCTGAAGAGAGTGAGATCTCCTGCAGTAGAAGTTCAGTCCTCATGTGTCTGAGACGTTGTTCTTCAGGACACTGAGGTAACTAACTTCGGTTGAGGAGTCTGGAGAGAGAATACTTTGACCGTGCCACGTGTTGCGTGGTGAGAGGCTAGAACCTGTCTAGCAACGGTCATTTCCGAGGGCATGAGAGTAATTTCATGCATGGGCATTTATGTCCTTTCACCTCGGGTTGCTCCGCGGCTATAAATAGCCACCCCCAGCCCCATTTGTGGGCTGGCTGCTCCGACAGAAAAACTGACACTTGTCATCTGAGAGCAACCCACCTCTGAGGAAACTGAAGAACCTATGTGAGGAAAAACCACCATCCTGAGTAGTTAAGCATTTCTGAGGAAGTCGGTTCGAGTGATCCGAAGCTTTTTACTCTTGAAGACTGTGATCTTCCAGCCGGTGTAGAAGTCTTCAGTCTAAGGAAGTCAAGATGCAATTGTGACTTCCCGGAGTGACTGAGTCTGTAAAGGTTTCGGGAGTCTACCTTGAAGACTCACCTGATTTATTGGACGGAGTCTGTGGACTTTAGTTCAAGGAGAACAAGGTGAAGACTATGTCTTCTGAGTTGAATCTCAGCCTCTCCAACCAGACGTAGAGTTGTCACAGCAACTTGAACTGGTCTACCAAACCATTGTCTTCAATCTCTGGTGATATCTCTTCAATCTCTTAAGCCTCAGTATTATGTCTTCAGTATCTATGTTGACTGCTTGTGCTTCAGCTCTCCCTCTGCTATTAGTCTTCATACTATGCATCTGAAGCACCTCTGCTTATCTGGATTGATTTATTTCTATTGCATTATGATGAGCTGCCCTAATGATTACATTCTGTGAAGTTTTATTTCTTCATGATTTTGGTTACTTCTTCAGCTTCATGATTGCTTCAGTCCTGAAGAAAATCAAAATCCGGTAGAAAAATTGAAAATCTCCCATTCACCCCCCCCTTTGGTCGATATATTGCACTTTCAATTGGTATCAGAGCAAGGTACTCCCTTGTTCTGTGTGATTCGGTTTAACCACCTGGAGTTTTACTTATGTTGACCTCAGGTACAATGAGCGTTGTCTCAAACTGCCCCATCTTCGACGGAACAGACTATCCATACTGGAAGAACAAGATGAGGATGCATCTTGAAGCCATTGACAAGGATCTGTGGGACATTGTTGATCAAGGCATTCCTGAAGCAAATCTGATGACTGCTCCCGAAGTTGTCAAGAAAAACTGGAAGCTTGATGCAAAAGCTCGAAGCATCATTGGTGGTCATCTCAATAAGGCTCAGTTCAACCGTATCAGTGGTCTGGATACTGCAAAGAAGATATGGACAAGACTGTCTAAAGTTAATGAAGGAGTCTCAGCTCAACGAGACTCACGAGTTGATACACTCCGCAGTCTCTTCAATCGGTTCAAGAGGCTGGATAATGAGCACGTGCAACAAACCTTTGACAGACTCACTGACATATCCAAGGAACTTCAAGCTCTTGGTGTTGTTGATATCACAGATCATGAAGTTGTGAAGAAACTGCTGAGGTCACTGGATGACTCATTTGAGTTCCTATCACTGATGATTCAAGAAAGGCCTGACTTCAAGACTCTGGATCCAGCAGACATTCTCGAGCGCCTCAATGCTCATGAACTGAAGCTCTCTGAAAAACGAGACTTATACAGCCCCACGCCTAAGGTCCGCGCGCTAAAAGCTAGAGCACGAAGAGTGTCCTCTGATGAAGAGTCTGAGGCTGATACTGATAATCCTGAGACTCTCAGCCGTGAACTTGCTCTCCTTACCAGAAAGTTTCAAAGGTTCACGAAGAAGAATCGCTTAGGAAATTCCTCAAGATCGTCCTCAAGAAAAAGCAAAGATGATGATTCTGTCGAAGCTAGAAAGAGAGTTTGCCACAAGTGCAAGAAACCTGGGCATTACATCGCTGAGTGTCCTCTATGGGAAAAGGAAGCTAAACTGAAGAAGAAGAAGAAAGGGAAAGATGAAAGTTCTGATGAAAAGACAAAGAAGAAATCCTCAAGATCCTCAAGGTCTACTGGATACAGGAATAGCAGTTCCCGTAAGGCTCGCGCTTATCTCGGGAAAGAATTGGACTCGGAAGAATCTGGTTCCAACCCTGATGCTGAGGAAGAAGAATCTGAAGAATCTGAGGGTGTGGCCGGTTTGGCTCTTTCCACGACACTTGTCTCAAAGTCAATCTTCAGCACTGAAGAATTTGGTCCATCACATGCTGATGATGAAGCTGAAGACACAACTCCTTCCTTCTGCTTCATGGCCAAGTCCTCCAAGGTATCTTCTTACTCATCATCAGATCAACCCTCTGATGAAGAACCTGATGAAAACTATGCTAAACTTGCTAAACTTGCATCTAAGCAACAACGTGCACTTGAAAAGAATCAGATCTCATTAAACAAAAGTGATGATATGTTGGTTGAGGAAATGACGAAGACTCAAAAGTTGACTGATGAATCAAAAATTCTTCAGTCAAAGTTTGATGACTTGTTCAATCGGCATGAGGCACTCCTTACTGATCATGAAAAGCTGTCTCATGAGTTCCTCATGAGGAAACAAGAACTTGAACGTATAAGGATGTCTCATGACGATCTGAAGAAAGAAAATGATTCACTCCTCTCCCAACAGATCATCATGCCACAAGAAGGATTCAATCCTCCCTGTTTAAGATGCATTGAACGTGATCAAATCATATCTGTGTCTAGTTCCTCAATGTCTTCAGACTCTGTTATTTCTATTACTTCTGTGGTATCTAACCCCTCATCTGAGGATACCATAGACATTACTGAAGAAAATGCTAGGTTGAAGAGTCTACTGGAAACAGGCATGTTCAAGAGTCTGAAAGGACATCAGACTCTCTGTGACATTCTCAAGAAACAGATCCTCAACAGAAACCCGAGGAAAGAAGGCATCGCATTCACTCGGAGACTCAACCCTGATGGGTCTTACTGGAAACCTGAACAATATCCTGAGACCATTTGGGTTCGAGCAATGATGCCTCCTCCTGATCCCTATACCTTATCTGGTTATGATGATGTTTCTTCAGACGTGATGACTGAGTCATTTGACTCAAACTATAAACTGTTTAAGAATGGTAATGGTGAGGTATTTGCCAGGTACATCGGAACTAACTGCAGGAACGGTCCTCCAGTCAAGCAGATCTGGGTGCCAAAGGACCTCATCACTAACCTTCCTATGAATGCAGATGCAAATGAGCTGAGGATATCATCTGAGGACGATACCTCAAAAGGAAATGATTATAATCATATATCTGCTAACCATTTTGTTCACAGGCAAGCTCCTCATAAGAATGCTTACTCATTTGTTTATCCTGATGCTGCCATCTCACACCCCATTAGGTCTCATCATCCTCATCAATCCTCATGTGCCTCAAGACCACCCATAAAGATGTGGGTGGTTAAGAACTAATCATTCTTGCAGGGACATGTCCTGTGGCAATTACAATTTCTGCAGATCATATGCCTAGGACAACAACAAATGAGTCAGTTGAAGGATAATTATATTGTTTGATTTCATAGAATCAATCCTGAGGAACATCCTGAGGAATTAATTCTGAGGAATCTTAAACTCCTCAAACTGAGACTGGCTCATAACTTGCTGTATGAGATACTAATTCATTTGCAGGGAAAGACTGAATGGGTGATGGATAGTGGATGCACAAATCACATGACTGGTGACAGAAGTCTTCTTATGGAATCATCACTAAGTCCTTCTTCAAAGAAAACCATCACCTTCGCTGATAAAGGTAAAATTAAGGTATTGGGTCTCGGCAGAGTGGCTATCTCACGAGACCAACACATTGATAAAGTCATGCTTGTTGAATCTCTTGGATACAACTTGATGTCTGTATCTATGCTGTGTGATCTTGATCTTGCTGTTCTCTTCGGAAAACATGGTTGTATTGTCTTCATGATTAGCGATAAATCCATTGTCTTCAGTGGGGTTAGGAAAGGTGACCTGTATATTGTAGATTTCTCTGAAGGTCCTCAGGTTGCTACATGCCTCTTGGCACGAGCCTCAGAGTGCTGGCTATGGCATCGAAGACTCGGCCACGCTGGAATGAGAAATCTTCAGAAGCTGGTACTGAAGAAACATGTCCTCGGGATTGAGGAAATCAGATTCTCAAAGGACCGGCTCTGTGGTGCCTGCGAAGCTGGAAAGACGACCAAGGCCAATCACCCAACGAATACCATCATGACTACTATGAGACCACTGGAATTGCTTCACATGGATCTATTTGGTCCTCCAAAGTATTCGAGTTTTGGAGGTAACATGTATGGTCTTGTTATTGTTGATGACTTCTCACGATACACTTGGGTGCATTTTCTTCTCTATAAGTCAGAAACTCCAGCAATCCTCAAGCGCTTCGCCCTGCGAGTCATAAACAACTACAACCTGAAGATCAAGCACATTCGAAGCGACAACGGCACTGAGTATCAGATGTCGATGATGGGCGACCTGAAGTTCTTCTTAGGACTCCAAATTCGTCAACAACGTGACGGCATCTTCATCTCTCAGGAGAAGTATCTCAAGGAGTGCCTGAGGAAATTCGGAATGCAAGACTGCAAGGGCATCAAGACACCGATGCCTACAAACGGACAACTTGGTCCCGATGAAAATGGCAAGGACTACGATCAAAAGGTATACCGCTCCATGATAGGGTCTCTGCTATATCTATGTGCATCCAGGCCTGATATAATGTTGAGCGTTTGCATGTGTGCCCGATTCCAAGCGGCACCAAAGGAATCGCATCACCAAGCGGTGAAACGAATTCTTCGATATTTGGCTCACACCCCATCGCTAGGCTTATGGTATCCAAAAGGCACACAGCTGGATCTCATCGGGTACTCAGACTCAGATTATGCTGGAGATCGAGTGGATCGGAAGTCTACCTCAGGAACATGTCACTTCCTCGGACGTTATCTTGTGTGCTGGTCATCGAAGAAGCAGAACTGCGTCTCTCTCTCCACCGCTGAAGCTGAATACATTGCTGCTGGTGCAAGCTGCTCACAGCTTCTTTGGATGAAGCAAACTCTGAAGGACTACGGCATCAACCTGAAGAAAGTACCACTCCTATGTGACAATGAGAGCGCCATCAAGATCTCTCAGAATCCGGTACAGCACTCGAGGACGAAGCATATTGAGATTCGGTATCACTTTCTTCGGGATCATGCCTTGAAGGAAGATATCGTCATCAGCCATGTGAAGACTGAAGACCAACTTGCTGATATATTCACTAAGCCTTTGGATGAGAAGCGATTTAGCACTCTGAGGTGTGATCTAAATATCTTAGATTCCTCAAACGTCCAGTGAATGGACACACATCCTAACGCTTAACAATATTGAAGAATCCTGATGCACAACACACGATGCGTCGTACTCCTCAAATCATGAGGAACTACCTTGCTAAGTGTGAAGAAATCAACGTGAAAATTGACTCAAGATCCATACGACAATTGTATGGTATCAAGTGTCTCATTCCCTATAAGGTGGGTAGCGCCACCGCCCAAAACACCTCAGGATTTGGTGTTCCTCAACTTCCTTCGGATTTGATGTTATTGATCTTCCTCAGGATTCGAAGTCTTCATTTCTGATGATTATCGTGTTTGTCCTCAACAGTGTTCACCTATAGTTATTGATCTTCAGTTTTTGCTTCTTCAACTAGGTGAACGTGATCGGACCCGTCCCTCTGTGCTCACTTATCTAATCTGTCTATCTCATATGCGTTCATCCGGAAATCATATATTCCTCAGGATGAGACCTTAAGTCATCATCATCAGCCTGAGACCATTTGTCTTCGTCTTCAGCCCTTGTCCTCAAGGTCCTCAAATCACGGATTTTCTGTTAACAGCTGTCTTCAATTTGTTGCGATTTTACCGCACGTCGTAATTATCCACCATCACGATATCCACTGAGGATCCCAACAATCAGGGGCTATCTCGTCCACAAATTTCGCAACCTCCTCAGATTTCACCCCTCTATAAATAGCCCTCTACCCCCCCCGGTCATTTACCCCCCACCGCTTCTCTCACTCTCGCGCCGCCGCCCTTGAGCTCCTCAAGCTCGAGCGCTAACTTCGCCGGAGTTCGCCGTCGCCGGGGAGGAAGACTCATTGTCCCTCAGCATTCGCCTCAAGTCTGGTATGCTTATTCCTCAGTGGTTAATTCCTCAGCATATTATTCCTCAGCACAGTTGTGTCCTCAAGCCAGTTCTTCCTCAACTGTACTGCTAGATTTCTGAGACATGTACCTATGCCTCATTTCTTCATTTTCCTCAGCCTATTCCTCATGAACGCATATAACCGTACCCCACTTCCCTCGCAACTTAATTCTGTCACAGGTACATGTCTGCTCAGGAATCGTATGGTTCTCATAGTCTCACTTCATTTGCAGCTCAGCTTGAACGCACAATTCCTCAGACACCTCAGCTGAAGAAAATGGCTCCTCGGCGTAAGCATACTGATACCGCTAAAGACCTGCCTCCTGAACTCTATGAGAAGCTGAAGACTCCCGAAAGAGAAACTACTGATGAACGAAAGAAACGGGTACAGAAGATCACGAGGGAATGGGCCAAGCGCTGGGTGGCCTATCAATGGATTAATCCTCAGCATGAGGAAATGTTTGCAGTAAATCCGCCACTAAAGACCTTGGGTATCAAGGCTCGACCTCCACCAGCTCCTGGAGTCATTCCTGATCCCACAACACTGCATACTCCTGAAGACTTTCCTGCTGCACATAAACAGTACCTCAAGCGCACTCGCAGCCGTGTCAAGAATCTGGTCCGTGACTTGACTGCTTCAATACAGATTCCGCCTCAAGATCAGTCTCAACCCAGACAACAACCACCGCCTCAGCACCGCAAAAAGGCTCCTGGCATGAAACCTTCTCAGAAGACCTCAGCTAAGCCTCAAGATGTTGGCTCCTCATGTCAACGCACGGATGGGGCTGCCCCCTCCTCAAGGACACGCACTGATGAATCAGGTCATACTCCTGAGGCCTCAACCACAATGCCTCAGCCTCAGCTGAAGACCAAAACTGTTCTTCAACGCGGCCCTCGCCCCTCACCAAAGAAAACTGCTATGCGTGGCGCCATTCATCATACTCCTCAATCCTCTGATGATGAAGATGAATTTGAGGATATGGCAGGCTTCGTTGCCACTGAAGCTGATAAAATTGAGTATGTGCGTGCTGCGGCCAGACGCAAAGCTGAAGCAACGGGTTCCGAAATCCCGCTTCTCCTTGATCCCAAGAAGATCTTGGAGTACATGGAAATTTGGTCTGTTAAGCCTGACACTCCGCTTGATGATTTGGACATCCCAAAAGACATCAAATTCTATGTTCAACAGTTCCTCATAAATGAGATTCATCAACGTGATCTTCAGAAACAGTTGAAGGCCAAACTGAAGAAAGTCCACAGTGACTTCAAGAAGAAACCTATCACTGAAGTTACTCCTCAGGAGTTTACTGAGCATCAATGCGAAGTTCAACGTCTCAACATTGAGTTCGCTGCCAATCGTGCTTATATTGGTCAATCCAAGGAACGGATCTCACAACAGATGACCAAGTTGATGAAGCTTCGACAGCCTGCTTCCTCAGTACCCACGGATGCCTCTGCCAAAAGCCTCAAGCGCACGCCTGAAGCACAACCCTCAACTCCACCTGCTGCAAAGAATCCTGCTGTTGAGGACCCCATTGATGCTACACCCCTTTCCTCAGCTCCTCCTACAACACAGCCCGCTGATACCACCGTTCTGGTTACTGCTGCCTCAACTCCACCACAAAATCCTCAGCGCAGTTTAATCGTCTTCACTCCACCCCCTGCTGCAACACCCATTGTTCCCACTCCACCGTCCCCACCGCCACCAGTTATCACTGAAGTTGAAGACATGGACGTCGACATCATGGATCATGGAACTCCTCGTGTTCATGATGAAGACTTTGGATTGACAAATTCACCCACTCACACCGTCTTCTCACCTGAGCCTCATTCCGACACCGTAACCGAGGTGCTTCCAGACACTTCTCTTCAGTCTGAAGACTCTGTTGGTGCATCGTCCTCATCTTCTGATGCTGATGACCCAGACGCCTCCAGTGCTCCCACAAACTCTGTTGCTGATACTGATGCTGCAGCCAACACTAACACTGATACTGATGCTGCTGATCCCAAGCCCGACCCCCCCGTCGCTGAAACTGAAGCTGAAGCTGAGCACAACACCAATGCTCCTCCTGAAGCAGAAAACAGTACCAATGCTAATGCTGACGACAAACAGAACACATCACCTCGTCTTCCCAAGGACCCCAAGGAGCCTGAAGCACCTGCAGTGCCTCCGCCTCAGCTTCAAGCCTCTCTTCAAATTGAAGTGCCTCAAGCGCCTTCACCACCTCAAGGCCCCGTTCAAGCTCGGTCCTTGTGTCCGAAGCAGAAGCAACCATTCTTCCGTGACCTTGAAGCTGATGATACTCCAAGCTTTGATGCTACTGATTTCTTCAATGCCATGAGTTTCTTTCAAGAGGGGATTCAAAATCCGTATCACTCTTCTCCACCTCGAAAGCTACTGAGGTTCTGGACTGCCACTCAGAAGAACTACTATGCTTCAGTGCTCTACAAGCAAAACAAATTGTTTCCTCACAAGCACATTCCTCTGCTGGATATGGAAGCCCTTCCTTGCTTCAACAATGTGCTTCAGGATCTGCATCATGCCAAGCTGCTTCAGTTCTGCTCTGAATGCATACACTGGAATGAAGAGCTTGTGCTTCAGTTTTATGACACATTGTATGTTTCAGGAAATCCTCTGGATATCAACACCTGGGTCCTCGAATGGATGACTGAGAATCATCACTACACCATCACTGTTCCTGAAGCAATTGATATTCTTGAGTTGCCTCAGTGCACTTCCCCTGCTGCCTGCTCCTATGGGTCTCAAATTCTTCGAGATGACCTGATGAACATGCTCATGAAGCCTCAGGCCCCTGAAGCCCCAGCTCGCACAAAGTTTCCAGTCTCTGAGCTTCAGTATCTGCCGAGTACAATGTATCGGATTCTGGCGAAGACCTTCTGCCCCATTAAAGGCTATGAATCCACTGCTGAAGAAGTCATTGGCGTCATGAAGAACATACTCCACAACCTTTGCATGTCTGGGCCAATCAACGTCCCTGACTTCTTCTTCAGAACTATGGTTGATGCTGCACAGAATCCTCATATCCTGAAGCCATATGCGCCTTGGATCATGAAGCTCATCCGAGCCGTGACTGGAATTGACTTCCAACCTGATCACCCGAATCACAGGACCTATCTGCCGCCTGTCGAAGTGCTTCAGCATACGATTGCTTCAAATGACAAAAGCAAAGGCATCTTCTATGAAGAAGTTCTCCCAACCAATTCCCTCGGTGGAAACATTCATCATCCTCAGTCTCGCACAACTGATGAAACCAGAACTCATGCCTCAACTGAGGATACAACTCAGGCTTGAGTGATGACTGACCGAGAGCTTCTGATTAGTCTTCATCAGAAAGTTGATCGTAATCATGATTGGGTGAAGCGTCAGTTTACTGAAATCCTCAGCTACATGGCTCACACGCATTCTTCTGTGAAGAAAGTGCATCAGTATGCTCATCATACATATCAACATCTTGATGCCCTGATGAGAGAAGTCATCACCCCCGAAGACCTTGCCAAGTTGGAGCTTCAACAGCCCCCGATTCCAGCAATCAGACCCCCAAGGCAATTCAGACGCTGCACAACTCCTCCTCCGGCAATGGATTCTTATTCTTCAAACTAGGAGATGACTGCTGAAGAAGCTGAAGACACTGCTGGATGTCCTCACACTGCAACGGATTGCCTCAGGCGTGAATCACCTCAGCCTTGAAGCAACTTCAAAAGGGCGTTAGCTTCAGTTTTTCCCTTTTTGATCATTTTATGACAAAGGGGGAGAAATCTGTTAGTCTTCAAGCGGGTTTTAGTCATGGGGTTCTTCAGTTACAACTCTCGTTCTTCAGATTTTTTTTGTAACGAGTTGTAAACTGTAATTTTGGTGTTTGCCTGATACTATTCCTCAGTTACCTCATGCTATTTCCTCACGTTTATCATATATGCATGTGATTATCTCTGCAAACATCTCTATCAGTGCGTTGTTTAATTCCTCAAACACTTCATAACATGCACTGCTACAAAAATTCCTGGATATAGGGGGAGCTCCTCATATACCTCAAAATGCTTTAGATATTAAACATTCTTCAACTTATATGCATATCCTCAGGGGAGCTTCACTATATTCAGCTTAATGTTAAAAATGTTCTTCAGAGTTTTTTTTATTCTTCAAACTCATAATTTTATCCCCGTTGAAGCTTAACCTGATTGTCATCAAATCACCAAAAAGGGGGAGATTGTAAGTGCATCAAGTGCCCTCCCCTTGAGGTTTTGGAGTTTGATGACAAAACGGTTAAGGGACTGATGTGTTTGTGAGTATACACAGGAGAACAGTCCCTGATGAGGTGTTTAACCACCAATGTCGACCCCCCCAAAATGTTGAGGAACATTGGAGAAATCGGTGTGTTTCCTGAAGAATGAAGTTGCGCGAAATCCTGAGGAAATAGGATCCTGAAGCGTTCGGTTGAAGCTGAAGCTGAAGACGATCCTGAGGAAGTTCGCGCTGAAGACGAAGTTGAAGCGTAGTCTTCGCTAAGACTTTTTATACTTCTTGAGTAATGAAGTTGCGCGAAATCCTGAGGAAGTAGGATCCTGAAGCGTTCGGTTGAAGCTGAAGCTGAAGACGATCCTGAGGAAGTTCGCGCTGAAGACGAAGTTGAAGCGTAGTCTTCGCTAAGACTTTTTATACTTCTTGAGTCATAGGAAAACACCGCACTGTTGGAAGGGTTGAAGAAAACGAGTTCCGAAGGTCTGAGGAAGTGCTCAGTTAGGAATCCTGAAGAAAAACCCTGAGGAAATCTCCTGCAGTAGAAGTTCAGTTCCTCGGGTGTCTGAGACGTTGTTCTTCAGGACACTGAGGAATCTGTCTTCGGTTGAGGAGTCTGGAGACTGTGAGTGCAGTTCTCCTGAAGAGAGAGAAATCTCCTGCAGTAGAAGTTCAGTTCCTTGGGTGTCTGAGACGTTGTTCTTCAGGACACTGAGGAATTTGTCTTCGGTTGAGGAGTCTGGAGACTGCGAGTGCAGTTCTCCTGAAGAGAGTGAGATCTCCTGCAGTAGAAGTTCAGTCCTCATGTGTTTGAGACGTTGTTCTTCAGGACACTGAGGTAACTAACTTCGGTTGAGGAGTCTGGAGAGAGAATACTTTGACCGTGCCACGTGTTGCGTGGTGAGAGGCTAGAACCTGTCTAGCAACGGTCATTTCCGAGGGCATGAGAGTAAGTGCATGCATGGGCATTTATGTCCTTTCACCTCGGGTTGCTCCGCGGCTATAAATAGCCACCCCCAGCCCCATTTGTGGGCTGGCTGCTCCGACAGAAAAACTGACACTTGTCATCTGAGAGCAACCCACCTCTGAGGAAACTGAAGAACCTATGTGAGGAAAAACCACCAGCCTGAGTAGTTGAGCATTTCTGAGGAAGTCGGTTCAAGTGATCCGAAGCTTTTTACTCTTGAAGACTGTGATCTTCCAGCCGGTGTAGAAGTCTTCAGTCTGAGGAAGTCAAGATGCAATTGTGACTTCCCGGAGTGACTGAGTCTATAAAGGTTTCGGGAGTCTACCTTGAAGACTCACCTGAGTTATTGGACGGAGTCTGTGGACTTTAGTTCAAGGAGAACAAGGTGAAGACTATGTCTTCTGAGTTGAATCTCAGCCTCTCCAACTAGACGTAGAGTTGTCACAACAACTTGAACTGGTCTACCAAACCATTGTCTTCAATCTCTGGTGATATCTCTTCAATCTCTTAAGCCTCAGTATTATGTCTTCAGTATCTATGTTGACTGCTTGTGCTTTAGCTCTCCCTCTGCTATTAGTCTTCATACTATGCATCTGAAGCACCTCGGCTTATCTGAATTTATTTATTTATGTTGCATTATGATGAGCTGCCCTAATGATTACATTCTGTGAAGTTTTATTTCTTCATGATTTTGGTTACTTCTTCAGCTTCATGATTGCTTCAGTCCTGAAGAAAATCAAAATCCGGTAGCAAAATTGAAAATCTCCCATTCACCCCCCTCTGGTCGATATATTGCACTTTCACTTTCCTTTGACTTACCTTGCATGTAGCTGTAGGTCCTTTATATAAACTTTTCCGTGTCACTTGCCGTACAAATCAGATGTACTGACCCGTTGTCGGGCTGTAACCTTCGGTGTTGCAGGTTTTTCAGACGATCAGTAAGGTGCGTTTAGGGGTTGCGAGTCTAGACTCAGCATGTTCGCATGTGGCTGTTGATGGGACTCCACGTTACTTGCTTTTGCTTCCGCTATATTTATATTGAATAAGCTAGCCTTGAGCTATGCAACTTGTTATTTATTTACTCTGGATCATACGTTGTAATAATGATGCACTTGTACTTTGATATACATCTATAATACTGTGTGTGCCAGCGAGTTCGATCCAGGGACTGGCACTTGAGCACAGAGACTTCAATTCTGTGTGAATTGGGTCGTTACAGTAATCATACACGTAAGGTACACGATCGAGATTAGGGACTCACGGTGAGATATCACAACACAACTCTACAAATAAAATAATACAAGCTGTTTAATACAAGCCAGGGGCCACGAGGTCTCAATTATAACATCTCGAAAGCACAAAGTTAGCAAAAGCAATAGTATCTGAGTACAGACACAGGGTACACATGATCTGCCTTAAGAAGGCTAGAACAAAACAACAACGATCGAAAAGGCGAGGCCTCCTTCCTGGGAACCTCCAAACTACTCCTGGTCAACGAGGAACCCGACGTCGTAGAAGGCATTGGGGATCTTCACATTGCGGTGGTCGGCATCGGGGATCTCCTGCTCCTGGACTCCAAGGATCCAACGTCGACTGCAGCGGCCGATCAGGCAAAACAAAAAGGGGGAAATAAAGCAAGGGTGAGTATCTAGCATACCCGCGAGTCTTATGTCCGCTACTAAGCATTTATGCATGGTATCAAATGGAAAGGGGAGGCTATATGTAGTGGACTGCAAGATAGAAATCAGAATAAGGGTAAGAATCTAGGCCTATCGAAGACTAGCATCTTCCGACGTGTCTTGCAGCATGAGGAGAGAATAGCCAACAATTTATATAAAGCATAAAGTAACAATGCAGTAGAAGTTGCCGCAGCATTGTATAATAATAAGTTGTAATAATTAGCAATGCCTCCGAGTTCACCTCCTCGACATCCCAGCGAGGAAGAAAACCCGGAACCATACAGTTTAACAATAATAGTTTGTAGTGGTAAGATCCAGCTTCAGCATAAAGCAACCTGTTACCGTGGACACGGCTATTCGAATAGATTAATCTTCCCTGCAGGGGTGCACTTGTGTTACACTACACGCACAGATCTCTAGGGTGGCGTACACCTTGTTAGGGAATGCCCCACCGAGGCTATCCGACACTCCGTAGCCCATCTTTCAAACTCAACAGAGAGGCCATCCGCCGTTCTAAATCCTAAGTACGCCGGGCCTTGGACCCCAACCCGAACGTACTCCTGCACAGTGCGTGGCTGGCCGGTGAAGCATAAGCAAACCAAATAATACATCACCGCGCGAGCAAATAAGAAAACACTACTTCCCGGCAATCAGCCTGCAGTACTGCTGACGTCTGAAGAGTCCTCGGACGACACTACGAAGCAGAGGAGCCCATAACTCGTAATTCCCACGTGTAGGCAGCGCGTATAAGCCAAAAGGCTACTCAAGTCATCCGCCGAACCATTTAGCATTTCAATTAACCTGCGTGACAATCGTTATCGTTGCCTCGATTTAACTGACCCGCGGACAACGACAGCAGTCAGGACCACCAGTACATCGGTGCCTGCCCTGTCGTCCCACCAAGTCTCTACGGTTACCAACAAGGTGAACCTTCTCCTTACCTTGTCTCGCGTGTGCTCCTGGAGGAGCTCGACTTTCGTGGTTTGGTAACTCTCGCGGCCAACGATCAGGGGCCAAGCACACCGGTACATTGGTCGTACCCTCCCTGTCGTCCCGTCGCAATACCACTCGTGGGCACCGTTGGGTCACCCGACTTATTACTTTTAAGGACAACTGTGTTCAGGTCCCTTGGGCGGATATACAGAGTCAACAACGAGTGGAGTACGAGGATTAATCCTCGATAGCTCCACTTGATGTGGCTCGGCAGAGCCGAGGTAGGGGCCTTAGGCGGTGTCTGCATTGTACCGTACCTGTACAGTTATAATCATCGTATCCGCGTTCACTCCCCTGAGTGATCACGACCCGCTATCTAATCCTAGCTAACAATGCGCAGGGCTCACTGCTGAAATATGCATAATTATAATAGGCAGCATAGGATAAAGGAAGGTACATCAAGGGGCGGCAAAAACAGGCGATGCAATTGAATAGGATTGTAATCATAGCAGCAACAGTAACAATGCCTAGTGCAAGAAATGTACGGAAAGATAGGCGATAACTGGGGAAGAGAATGGCTCTGCTTGCCTGTAAGCTCGACGGTAGAGGTACGGTCGTCGACGAAGTAGTCGTACTCGGCAACGGTGTAGTCGACAGCAGCGGGGTCTACCGGAGAATAAAGGGGGAAGAAACAGTAAATATAAAGCAAACATATGCAAACAGATACATGACATGACAGATGCATTGTTAACGGTGTTATAACGTAGTACAAAATTCTATGTTCGGAGCGGGAATTCATCCGGGGAGGAAATACCGGCTCCGGGTGGTTATCGACAGATGGCCCAAAGGGGGAAGGGACCATGCCGAAGGTGTCGTCGACATCCGACAAACGTATGGATGGTGTATCCGTGTTAATTGATCTATTCTGAACAACTTTCGTGTTCAGAATAAATTCATCCGGACAGTTTATTGGTACCGGATAAAACATCAAACAGTGCTACCGGAGGGGGACGGTTCAATGTTTGGTATGTTAGAGGGGGTGGTAGACAAACGGATAGCGTATTCGTATCCATTATATTTTTTGATCAATTTTGATGTATAAAGTTTTTGAATCTGAATTACGGTTTAAAAGATATTGATTTTCAAAGTTTTAGTCATTTTAAAAGAAGTTTTGAATTTCTTTTAATATTAAAATAGAGACATTATCAACAAGTCTATCGAGAACAGTGCTGACATGTGGGACTCATATGTCAGCCTCTGTTTATTAATAATTCAATTATCTAAATTTAAATATCCCCTGGACCCACATGTCATTCACAATAACTTATACTAATACAATTTTAATTAATCTAACCACAGTGGGGCCCAACAGTCAGTGAGACTAACTTAAACTAACAGTTAATTTAATTAACAAATAGCTAGGGCCCACCTGTCAATGACACAGGGTGATTAATCTAACAGTTTTCAATTTGTTTTAAAACGCAACTTAATTAACAGTGGGGTGGCCCACTGTCAGTGGCACATTAGGGCTTAACTAAGCCCCTGACAGTGGTGGCCCACCTGGCAGTGACTCCGGCGAGCTCGCCGGCGGCTGGACTCCGGCAAACTCGAGCTAGCGCTCGATTCTGGCGGCCAAACTCAGCGTCGATTGTTGCTATGGGTTTGGGGAGACGCGCCGCTTCGGTCCATGGTGGGGGAGGGGGTCATGGTGGACGCAGTCGAGCACGGGGTCAACAATGGCGGGAGGCCGAGCTCGGGCGTCCATGGCGAGTCGTGCTATGTGAAGCAAACGGGCGACTTAGCGTGCCAAATCGAACCTACGGGATAGCAGGAACACGTGGGTGTCAAGCGCGTGAACTGAGGCACACGGGAGCGAGCACATGGACGTCCACGGCGGCGCCGATCTCGGCTCCCATGGCAAGTCGGCCTACGGTTCAAGGGAAGGGGCGAGAGGGGTGGGCAACAACGGCCTGACTCACATAGAGCCTGTAGATGAGCTTAGACGGCGCGGGGAGGGCTCGATGCAGTGGTAATTCAGCGGCAATCTTGGGTGGCCCGAGGTTGAAGACGACACGATTGCGTGCGCGGTGGTTGCTCCGGGAACGGCTGCTTCTGCGTGACGACGTGGACGTCGACTGCGAGCACCCAGGACACGGCTTCGGGGGCTATGGTGGCCAATGGCCACGGTTGTTCACCACGGAGGCCATGGCGGCGCTCGATGCTCCTTCCCCCAACGCGAGTGAGTAGAGGAGGAGGGGAAAATGGAGACGGGGGTGTCCAGAGGGGAGCTGGGGCTCGGCCTTATCCTCCCCGCGGCAAAGTGGAGGTGGGGGCAGCCGGCAGGAGCCCCAACCACGGCGGTGGCGCCACGACGACGGGGGCAGGTGGGGATGGTGATGGGAGCAGGTAGGGGAAGGGGTTTGGGCCGGGTGGGCCTCGCCTAGGGCGAGGTTTAATTATTTTTGTATTTCCTTTTGTTTTATGTTTCCTCTTCACGTAATTAATTTAAATGCTTCTGTATTTTGTAAAACACTTTAGGTGTTTTTAATTTAGAGCTACACCCTATAGCAGTGATACAGAAAGTTTGGAGGAAAAATAAATTCCTTTGACATTTCTTTCAAATAGTAAATGCTCAAAATGGAGTTTTAACCTACTGTTTGAATTTTTTGCATTTTTCTATGTATCAAAAATTTCCTAAAATCATCCCCACATGGTTCTATTGATTTTAGGCATTTAACAAAATTGGTTTCATAATTTTTGGCCAAGGTTTTATTTGACACATTGTTTTTATTTTCATTTTATTTCCATGACAATGTTGATAATCCAACCTTATGGGTTTCATGATTATCATTGACTTGGGATTATGAAAATGACTAAGGTGGATTTGGTTTAACCATGATCAAGTTGATTGACATGCATCCACAATCCTTGGAGCAAGATTTACAATCCACATTTATTCGAAAATTTTATCAAGGTGGGAATCTGACAGAGCTATGATCAAAGGTGATCATGGCTTGATTAGCAACAGTGATGATCATTAACAAAGGGATCACTGTAGTGATTACTGTTACTGGATCTGGGGGTGTTACAGGCAATTAACAGGATTATATGCGCAAACCAATGCTAATTATGCAAAACAGAAAGGAAGAGGCTCAAAAGCACGGGCGGTACGCCAAGACAAGTAGACCGAAATCCATCTGCATCTACCCACTAATCATCCACCTTGAGATATCTATCCAGAACATCTCGCTGGTATTAAGTTGCGAATCCCACCCAAAGTGTAAACTCAAAGCAACGGACAACTGCATTAAAGAACTTTGCGTAAAGTAAACAACCCTTGCACCTGCAAGTACAAGCACCGTTGTTTTCCCCCTTGTGGCAACAACACATCCCCTAGACTCATGTTTCTGTCACTCAAGCTAGTCATCGGGGGGCATGAACCCACAATCATGCATAACGCTCCCTCTTGGAGTCACTACCTACTACTTGGCCAAAACAATAGACAGCAACGGAGAACATGCAAGAGTTACTCAAGAATACAAATATAAAAGAAGAGAATCAAATATATAACTCAATCACAATCTGAACATAATCTCATAATCAATCGGATCCCAGCAAACTCAACATAGCAACAGCAGAAAGATTACATATGTGCCTCGATCATGTAGGGCACCTCACGAGGTCTAATCCATGAAGAACAAAGAGGGGAGGAGAACATCATATGGCTACTGATCATGGACCCATGGTCCAAGGTGGACTACTCACGGTTCATCCGGGAAGCATCCATGGTGGTGGAGAAGCTCCCGGAGGTGATTCCTCCCTCCGGCAGGGTGCCGGGAAGAGGTCTTCTGGTGCTCCCGATCTTGGAAGCGCGACGGCGGCGGAACAGAGGAGAGATCGCGAAAAAGGGTTCCGTCCCCGAGGGTTTCTCGTCACGGGGAATAAATAGGCGAAAGGGGGCAGCCAGAGGTGGGCCAGGGGCTCCAGGCGCCCCCTGGCTCCCCTCTGGACCCTCCTGGGCTCTTCGCGAAGCTTCCGGTACGCTGATTTTTCCTATATTTTTCCCAGAATTTTTCTGGTACTTTTAAGGGGGAAACCTGAAATAGAAAAATAGCAGAAAACAGGAACTGACACTGGGGTGCACTGAGTTAATAGGTTAGTCCAAATATGATCAAAAGTGTATGGAAGTTCATCAATATCAAAGCAAAATCACACAAAAGAGGCATGGAGCAAGCAGAAATTATAGATACGTTTTGGACGTATCAACATCCCCAAGCTTAATTCTTGCTCGTCCCCAAGTAGGTAAATGATAACAAGCATATTTTCTGTGGTGACATGCTAACAACCATATAAGAACTTTGTAAGTAAAGCAATCAAAGCATGCAATTTAAATCAAGTCATAACAGGCAAGAGTCTATATCTAGTATTGAAACAAGCAACATAAGAACATAAAGGTGCAAGAGCTCTTGCTGTCCGTGACTCGGATGTCTCCAAATGGTGTTTGCGTGCAAGAAAGGGGATAGGGATATACGAGAAAAAGTTTTTTATTGTTGAGAACTCAATCTACTAAAGTGTCACACTTGGTCTTCTTTGGAATCTTATCTTGACTCATCCCCAGACCACTAGCCAGGTACAAGTCAAAATGATCCACTCCTTTTCGATATTTTGATCACTCATGCAATGGATGAGCGTAAGCAAGAAAGTTGACACTTAGGATGGCAAAGAGAGAATAAAGTGGAGGAGGAAGAAAAAAAGGGTGTGAAAGGCTCACATCAATGAGGACAATCATAGGCAAGAGAAAGCCAAATGATAGATATGATGTGAGGAGTAGGGATTGCCATGCAACGGATGCACATATGAGCTAAAAGCTCTCCAATGGAACTAGTGGGGGTGCATCCAACTTGCTTGCTCAAGAAGACCTAGAGCTCATTTGAGGAGGCTCATCATTGGAATATACAAGCCAAGTTCTATAATGTGAAGGTCCCCACATAGTTATATGCATGAATGATAATCTCTATGGAGTACACGATACAAAATGGAGTACGAGTGGGGATCTTCTCAAAAAGAATAGTAGTGTTCCCCCTTCTCTCTTTTTATTTTTTTGTCTTTCTCTTTATTTTTCCTTTTTCTCTTTTTTATATTTTGTTTTGTATTATTTGGTGGCCTCGATGGCTCTTTCTATTTAATTCTCATTTGTCCTCTTTGGGATCTTTTAATTTGTCCACTTTGGGATCTTTTAATTTTTCCTCTTTGGGATCTTTTCCTCACTTTAGGGGCAACACTCTATATATTACAAAAAGTATAGAAGATCTTTCACACTTTACAAAGTACTCGAATCATAAAGAAAATGTAAATATCATGATGTATGCAAATGTATGCCTCTGCCAGTGTAGCAGGATATGCAATGATACTAGCGCGTCATGTAGCAATGATTAGGGCAAAGCCCAACTAGCATGCGGCACATCTATCAAGCAAGTAGCATGTATGACATGAAGATCAAGTCATGAAAAGATGGATGTTGCATGGCAATGTATCTCGGAAATGCCTTGATAGGTAGGTATGGTGGTTGTGTTGAGGAAGGATATAAGGAGGCTTATGATGACAGAGCGTATCGTGCCAAGGGTTTGTATGTACCGGCGAAGGTGGACGCTAACTCTCGGAGTGAGAAGAAAGCAATGCACGGCACAAGAGAGGCTAGAAAAATATGGGAAGGTGGAAGTGTCAACTTTCGAATACTCACATTAGTCCGAAGAACTCATGCACTTATTATCGGTAACTCTCAATCTAATAATTAAGGAGGTTCACAAAGAGACAAGTACCCCGAGGAGGAGTGTATGGGGGTTTGGTTATCCTTGCGCATCCTCGACTCATGGTACGTGAGTGTACTCTAATATTCGACCCCTCAGAAGAGTAGTGATCCAACTAGTAGCTAAAGTTCTCAACTAATTTGTAGGCTTTTTTGAAAATAAACACGGATTGCCCAAAATACGACATCTATCACTAATAGGCTAAAGCTCTTGACACCAAAAGTCCAAACATTACTCAAGACAACACCTCAAAACTTTTGTAAGTTACTACTACAAAAAGAATAGCAACCTCAATTACCTACTTCAAGTCAAGACACAAAACTCAGTGCAACAGGTAAACTCTCTAAACAAGATAAACATGAAAAATCAAGAGAGTTCAAGCAACAAACTAAACAAAAGCTCTTTGAAAAGATAAACATGAAAGCTAAGAGCAAAGCATGACAGCAACTACGGAAAGAGAAAGAACAAACACAACAAAGATAAGCAGGAAAAGTCCTATGTTGTGTTCTAAATTTTGGAAGTGGAGCGTGTTTCTCTCCCACACAAAGAAAGATGGGCTCTAACTTGTTATGAAAAGCAAGCAAAGCTAAGAGCGAGACGCTCCAAGAATAGCACATAACGCATGAAGTGATAAAAATATAGTGAAACGAGAGATGAACTGATAATTGTCGATGGAGAAGGGGATGCACGGGGGCATCCCCAAGCTTAGACGCTTGAGTCTCCTTGAATATTCCTTGGGGATTCATGGGGGAATCCCCAAGCTTAAACGCTTGACACTTCTTAATCTTCTTTCATCATCTTCCCTCGCACACTTGAAAACTCCCTTCATACATAACTCATCATAATCTGATTAGCGAGGTTAGTACCCATAATAAAATAATTTTTTCTCTACTGGAAAAAAATATAACCTTGAAGAGATACTGTTTCTCAAGATTGCCAAAAAGTTTTTGCAAAGAAAAAGCAAGCTTAAGGTTTGCAAAACGAAGAAAAGGCAAAACAGGACAGAATTTGTGAAAAACAGACCAGCAGGTAGTAAAGAATTTTTTAGGGGTACTTCCGCAACTCAAATCAAAAAACTCAGAACATACGAAAGTTTCGTAATTGTATAGAGCACCCTGTGTAAAAATTCAGCTCAAAAAGATGAACTGGGATTTTTCTCTGATTTTTCTAGTCACGAGGACAGAATCTGTTTTCTGGACAGCATGTCACAACTTTCACTTCCCTTGTCGTATGAGGCTATAAAAGGCACAAAGCTTGAAAAGTAAAGATACAATGATGTTTATACAGTAGTAAAAATCATCAAGACCACTAAAACCTAAAAGGAAAACCTAAATTCGTTGCGGGCTGCCTCCCGAAAGCGCTTCTTTAAAGCCATTAGCTAGGCTTAATGCAAATAGATCAAGTCTTTTCAAGAAAATAACTAGCCCGTGTGACGAACTCAAAAGGCAACTTAATATTTTCCTAGGGAAGTGTTCCATCCCTTTCTTGAGAGGGAATTGGAATTTTATAATCCCTTCTTTCATATCAATAACAGCACCTACGGTGCGAAGAAAAGGACGTCCCAAAATAATTGGACAAGAAGGTTCACATTCAATGTCCATAATAGTAAAATCAACGGGAACATAGTTGCCATTGACAATTATAAGAACATCATCTATCTTCCCCAAAGGTTTCTTTACGGAAGAATCGACGAGACGAACACCAAAAGAACAAGCATCAATAGGTTTCAACTCAAATATATCATACATTCTTTTGGGCATAACAGAGGCACTAGCTCCAAGATCACATAAAGCAAAGCAAGAAAAGTTATTCAACTTAATTTTAATCATAGTATCCCAACCATCTTCTAGCTTTCTAGGTATGGAGACTTCTAACCTAATCTTCTCCTCCCTAGCTTTGATGAGAGCATTAGTGATATGCTCCGTGAAGGCAAGATTAAGTGTGCTAGTGTGGGGGTCTCTAGACATCTTGTGAAGAAAACGAATAACTTCAGAAAGAGTGCAATTATCAAAATCAAGGTCACTAATATCAAGTAAGGTGGTAGTGGTGTCCTTTAGGCTCACTTGTTTGGTAGCTTCTATAGTCATAGGAATTTCTTCTTCTACGGTTGAGGTCATAGCATCACCATTAATAGGTCCTATGGGACTATGGGTGCATTGGGTGCTAAGAGTTTGGATATCCTCAACCACTTGGATAGTAGCAACAGTATGGTGTGTAGGAAGGATCTTAATTCTATCCTCTTCCTCCTTTTCTCTAGCCCATCTCTCTTTGAGTCTAGCCATCATCCTAAGGTTTTCATTAATTTGCAATTGGATAGCATTCATAGGAGTGACCTTCCTCTCCTCAAGGGGAAAAGTTCTAATTTTAAGAAATTCTACTTCATGAGCTAAATTTTCTACCTTCGACGAGAGGGTATATAGTTTGTATAGTTTTTCCTCTACATTCTTGTTGAAGGCTTTTTGGGTAGTGATAAAGTCTTTAAGCATACTCTCTAATTCAGAAGTGGAGTTTTTGGTGCTAGGATAAGTGTTGTTGTTCCCATAGTTGTTGGAGGGGAACGGTCTAGGACTGCTACCAAAGTTACTCCTATAATCATTGTTGTTGAAGTTGTTTCTAGAGATAAAGTTCACATCTACTTGATCCTGAGCAATCAAAGAATTTAAAGGAACATTTTGAGGATCAATGGGAGATTGCTTGGTAAGTAAAGACATGATCAAGTCAACTTTTTCATTTAGGGAGGAGATCTCCTCGACAGAGTTTACCTTCCTACCTGTTGGAGCTCTTTCGGTGTGCCATTGGGAATAGTTGGTCATCATCTCATCGAGAAGTTTTGTGGCAGCACCAAGTGTAGTTGACATAAAGGTTCCTCCCGCGGCCGAATCCAACAAGTTCCGCGAGGTAAAGTTCAAGACTGCATAAAAAGTATGGATAACCATCCAAGTAGTCAAACCATGCTTAGGGAAATCCTTGACAAGAGATTTCATGCGTTCCCAAGCTTGGGCTTCCCGATAAAAGCATCCTTGCACTTATCCCAAGAATCTATGCTATTCTTAGGCAAGGATTGAAACCAGATTTTAGCTTCATCCCTCAAAGAGAAAGGAAAAAGATTAAGATTAACAATATCACCATCTACTTCTTTGTACTTTTTCATATCACAAAGCTCGATAAAATTATTTAAATGCAAAGCAGCATCATCTCTAGCACCAGAGAATTGATCTTTCATAACAAGGTTCAGCAAAGCAGGTTTAATCTCATAAGAAGGTGCTGAAGTAGCAGGTGTAGCAATAGGAGTGCAGATAAAGTCACTGTTGTTGTGACTAGTGAAGTCACACAACTTGGTATTCTCAGAGGAACCCATAGCAGCAGCAAGCAAGATAACTATTTTTTTGATTTTTGATAAAAGACACTAAAGCAAAAACTGAAAGGTAAACTAACAAGACTAAAAAGCAAAGATAAAAGATAGTGTGAAACTCCCCTATCTTGAAGAGTGGAGTCCCCGGCAACGGCGCCAGAAATTTGCTTGATACACGAGATAACTTCTCGCCCTCGTTGGTTACCCCAAGTGGAAGGTGAGATGTAGCATAACGACAAGTTTCCATTAGCAAAGATGCTAAGGTTGAGTGTCGGACCAGTAGGACTCCAACAGATACAAGAAGGTGGTGAAGTGAACAATGGCGACGTTCACAATCGAGGTTCCTAACTTCACCTGGACCTGCACACACACAGATAGCTTCGCTTCCCAACGAGTATAGAGGAGTTGTCAATTCCTCCGGCCTTGTTGTTTACGAAGGATAAAACGCACGGGATAATGATGGATAGTGATAGCTACTGAAAAGTAAATATTGAAAGTGTATTGATAGTGTAAACAGTGGTGGAAGTATGGACCGGGATCCTATGATGTTCACTAGTGATGTCTCTCTCCCAAAAGACGATAAAATAGCCATGCGAGGTAAACAAATTACAGCTGGGCAATTGACAAGATTATGTGCGCAAACCAATTGACAAGAACTTTGCGTAAAGTAAACAATCCTTGCACCCGCAAGTACAAGCACCGTTTTTTTCCCTCTTGTGGCAACAGCACATCCCCTAGACTGATGTTTCTGTCACTCAAGCTAGTCATCGGGGGGCATGAACCCACAATCATGCATAACGCTCCCTCTTGGAGTCACTACCTGCTACTTGGCCAAAGCAATAAACAGCAACAGAGAACATGCAAGAGTTACTCAAGAACACAAATATAAAAGAAGAGAATCAAATATATAACTCAATCACAATATGAACATAATCTCATAATCCATCGGATCCCAGCAAACTCAACATAGCAACAGCAGAAAGATTACATATGTGCCTCGATCATGTAGGGCAGCTCACGAGGTCTAATCCATGAAGAACAAAGAGGGGAGGAGAACATCACATAGCTACTGATCATGGACCCATGGTCCCAGGTGGACTACTCACAGTTCATTCGGGAAGCATCCATGGTGGTGGAGAAGCTCCCAGAGGTGATTCCTCCCTCCGGCAGGGTGCCGGGAAGAGGTCTTCTGGTGCTCCCAATCTTGGAAGCGTGACGGCGGCGGAACAGAGGAGAGATCATGAAAAAGGGTTCTGTCCCCGAGGGTTTCTCGTCACGGGGAATAAATAGGCGAAAGGGGGCAGCCAGAGGTGGGCCAGGGGCTCCAGGCGCCCCCCTGGCGCAGCCAGGGGCCTGGCCGCCTAGGGCCCCCCTGTCTCCCCTCTGGCCCCTCCTGGGCTCTTCGCGAAGCTTCCGGTACGCTGATTTTTCCTATATTTTTCCCGGAATTTTTCTGGTACTTTTAATAAGGGGGAAACCTGAAATAGAAAAACAACAGAAAACAGGAACTGGCACTGGGGTGCACTGAATTAATAGGTTAGTCCAAATATGATCAAAAGTGTATGGAAGTTCATCAATATCAAAGCAAAATCACACAAAAGAGGCATGGAGCAAGCAGAAATTATAGATACGTTTTGGACGTATCACTTGCTGCACTTTTTATTAAATATTTATATTACTTTGTTTTGCCACACCTATCACCCATATTTTACCATCTCTTCGCCGAACTATTGCATCTATACAACTCCTAGTTGTATTAGGTGTGTTGGGGACACAAGAGACTTCTTGTATCTTAATTGCAGGGTTGCTTTAGAGAGAATCTTCAACCTCTACTTCCCTGAGTTCGATAAACCTTAGGTCATCCACTCGAGGGAAATTGTTGCTGTCCTACAAACCTCTGCGCTTGGAGGACCAACATAGTCTACAAGAATAGAACGTGCGTAGACATCTGGAAGATGCTTAAAAGGCATGCTATGAAGAACAAGTTTTCTCCTAATCCTGAATTTGCTACATCTCCTATTTGCATTAAAGATGCTGATTTTTATTTCTCTGTTGATCTTTACTTATATCTACAGTTATAGCTAACCCCTTTTATGGCAGAGAAAATGACGATGCTATTGCACACCTTACTAAACTCACTGAGTTAGGTGGCTTACTTACTAATGAGGACAAGAAGAGAAAATATTATGTTACTAAGCTACTTCCTTTTTATTTGAAGGAGGGTGCTAAAGCATGGTATGATGCACTACCATGTGGTTCTATTAAAATTAATCAAGATTTTGATCAACCTTTTGTTGCTAAATATTTTCCTGCTCATATGAAACATGTTGCTTACAAAGAATTTATAACTTTAAACAGTTACAGGATGAGAACCTACCTAAAGCTTGGGGGAGGTATTGCACTCTACTCAAGGCTAGACCGAGACATGGAGTCCCTATGAATGAATTGCTTGATGTATTTTATGCTGGTCTAACCGATGAATCTACATCATATCTGGATAGTTGTGCTGGTTGTGTTTTTAGGGAGAGAACAGCGGACGATGATGAAGAACTAATGGGCAAGATAGCCAAGAAACATGATGATTGGTCCGTACCTGAACCACCTCCACCACCAAAGAAGAGGGGATTGCTCGTCTTGAACCCCGAAGATATGCAAGAAGCCAAGAAATCTATTAAAGAGAGAGGTATTAAAGCTGAAGATGTGAAGAACCTACCTCCAATTGAAAAACTTTGTGAGCCTACCACTCACCCTCCTATGGTAGAGGTACACTCTCTTTTAGATTTCGATGCAGGTGACATCCCTCATGGTAAGCCTCTTGATCAATGTTTAGATGAGCTTGATGATACGTCCCAAACGTATCTATAATTTTTGCTTGCTCCATGCATGTTTTGTGTGATATTGCTATGTTTTTTATACACTTTCATATATTTTTATTACATATTTTGGAACTAACCTATTAATGGTTGCAAGAGTGCACAAGTTCTTGTTTTTCTACTTTATGTGTAGGAATTACTTGGATAAAGGAAAGATCACAAAAAGAAGCCTTGTAAGAGTTGGACTCTAAGTTTCCCGAAATCTGTCCCCACCAGACAGGTTTTAAAGATCGCCTCGGAAACGCTAGAAGCCGGCCTCAAATGGAAAAACTTAAAACTACAAAGTTGTAGGGAATTTTTTCCGATGGATTTAGACATAAAATTCGGCCCAATCGGAGTTCGGATGCTTCCAGAAATCCCGAAATACAGAAGACGTAATCTGGATGACGGGAATCCGAGAGTAGAGAGGAAACCTAGGTCAAAGGGCACCACGAAAATTCCCCCCCCCCTTGGCAGCCGTCTTGAGGGGTAGATCAATCTCCACAGCAGCACCATCTCTAAGGAAGAAGAAGGGGCCAAGGGCCTCTGCCCCCAAGATCCGTGGTCGTGGGCGCCGCCGCCGCCGTGGCTGCCGCCGTCGCCGTCTCCTTCATCTCCTCCGGGCTGCAACTCTCCCTCTCACCATGTCCATGTGTGAGTAGTTCCCCCTCGGGTCTAAGGCTTATATCTTGATCTATGTGGTTTCTCTCTCTCTCCCATGATGTGATCTTTGTTGTGATCATAGGCTATGTTAATCTAGGGTGATCCCATGATATTTCCCCTTACTTTATGTATTGGATTGATGTACTCAATTGATCTTATCTACTATAATCTCCGAGACCAAGATGACAGCGGTCTATTGGACATGGGTTAGAAGAATATTATCATGAGTGATTTCCTCTTTTGTGTGTGGATTGAAGATTGAGAGTCTCTTGGTGCTTGTCTTTGACTATCCTTTAGATATGTTGTGGTGATTGTGGTACTCTCTTTGGATGGCCGCGGTGACATTGGGAAATCCATAGATTGAGAACTACGAACTCTGAGGTGTGCTTTTGTAGCCCTACATAATTCTTGTCCTCTCTTGACCACAAAGGAATGACCTCCGAGTACGTCTCCATTGCATGTTTTATGGGAAATATCATGTGATTAGACTATGTTAATGTTGTTGGGAGTTGCCACTAGTGAAAGTATGAAGCCTAGGCCTTGTTTCCACCATTGCAATACCGTTTGTGCTCACGTTTACCACTTGTTTCTTTGCTGCACTTTTTATTACAGATTTATATTACCTCGCTTTGCCACACCTATCACCCATATTTTACCATCTCTTCGCCGAACTAGTGCACCTATACAACTCCTAGTTGTATTAGGTGTGTTGGGGACACAAGAGACTTCTTGTATCTTAATTGCAGGGTTGCTTGAGAGAGACCATCTTCAACCTCTACTTCCCTGAGTTCGATAAACCTTAGGTCATCCACTTGAGGGAAATTGATGTTGTCCTACAAACCTCTGCACTTGGAGGCCCAACATAGTCTACAAGAATAGAAGCGTGCGTAGACATCACTTGATAATTGTATTGTCAAGCAAAATCATTTTAATGAGAGGATTCAAAGTCAGTTGCATGATAGTTCTCTTGCTATCAAAAGTCTGCTTGGTGTCCTAGGTAGAACTATTAATGATGTTAAAGGTCTTGTTAAGCATTTTCATATGGTTCAAACTCAGCTTGAACAAATTTCTAATGTGCAAACAGATTTTCTTGCTAACAATGCCAAACAAGATGATATACATGCTTACAGGATTAAAATCCGAGGTGGGACACACACACCCAAGACCCTCTCTATCCAGAGGGGCATCCGAAGAGAATTGAGCAAGATTCTCAATTGTAGGAAGAAGACATTGTCAGCTCTCCAAAGAAGAAGGAGAAGAAACACAAGGAAGCTGGCAATTCAAATGATCCCATAATTAATGAAGAACCTATTGTTGATCCTAATAGTACATCTACTTTTGATGCTGAAACTGAAGATGGTGCTGAACCTGATAAAGATAATGAGAAGAATGATCCTCCTGAAGTACAAGAAGAAGAAGCACCCGATAAACGCAAGAGATATACTAGAGAAGATTTCATTGCAAGAAAGCATGGGAAGGAAAGATAACCATGGGTACAGAAACCAATTCCCTTCCCAGTGAAGTCTCTCAAAACTAAAGAAGAAGAGCACTATAATAAATTTTGTGAATGGATGATGCCTCTTTTTCTTCAAATTCCTTTGATTGATGCTATTAAGTTGCCTCCATACTCAAGGTACATGAAAGATATTGTTACTAATAAAAGAAAAGTTCCTAATGAGGAAATATCTACTATGCTTGCTAACTACTCTTTCAGTGGGAAGATTCCTGAGAAGCTTGGTAATCCAGGTATACCCACCATTCCTTGCTCCATAAAAGATAATTATGTTAGAACTGCTTTATGTGATCTTGGTGCAGGAGTGAGTGTTATACCTTTTTCACTTTACAAGAGGCTTTGTTTACATAAACTAATCCCTACATATAACTCTCTTCAAATGTCTGACAAGTCAACATCCGTCCCTATTGGTATTTGTGAGGATGTTCCTGTTGAAGTTGCTAATTGCTTGATCCTTACTGATTTTGTTGTGCTTGACATGCCCGAGAATGGGAGCATCTCCATTGTTCTTGGAAGACCTTTTCTTAACATCGCAGGTGCTATTGATTGCAATAAAGGAAAAGTTACTTTCAATGTTGATAACAAAGAACACACGGTATATTTTCCGAAGAAGATTGATAAAAGGCGTGGCCTTAATTCTATTGAGAATATTGAGACCGTGAAGATTGGAGAATGGGATTGTCCTTTACATGTGCACCACAAATACAAAACCATTATGGTGGGGACAATGTCCGTTAAAATAAAGGTACCATGAATGCTTTACAAGAAGTGAAACTTTTTGTTTATATACAACTTGCTTGGTAGTAAGACTTGATCAACCTTACTAACAAACTTGTTTTATATAAGTAAAAAAGGAAGCTTGCTATGTTTTCATTTCCTTTTGCTTTCATTCTCCTTGACGTACCTAAGTTTTATGTTTTTGAGCTTCATAAGTTTAACCACTGTTTCGAGCCTTCCGGAAGTTTTTGCAGCTTTCGCTACCTCGGAAATTTTTCAAAAATGAAGTTGTCAGAAAAATTCCAGAAAAAATTATAATAAAATTTCCATAAAAATTGTGGCCTAGGGGTACCTGGAGCTGACCAGGGGGTCCACCCCTGGTCCAGGCGACCAGTGGGCGCGGCCTGGCTCCTGGCCACGCCAAGGGCCGCCTGGGCCCACCAGGGGGCCCCTCCAGGTATTTCTTCTTCCTCTCTCTCTCTTGCTCCAAAAAATGCTGAGTTCCTTGCTGGAACCCGAGTTCTTGGTGCTCTTGGCTGCAAATTCCGATCTGCTTCTACAGCTGATCATTCTGCTGAGATTTTGGGCATTTGCTCCTTGGTATGTGACTCCTCCACTCCTCCAAATAGAATTTTGAATGGTAAAGTTTTTTGTGAGTATTTTGGAGTCCTTGGTGGCTGTTCATTTGAGCTTGCATGCATGTTTAGAAATTTATTTTTGAAGTTTTGATGCAAGTATATGCCTTGGAGAAGTGAGTAGAGTAGTATGCTCCATTTCATTTTTCTTGCTTATCAATTTTTGTAGCTTGCTAAAAATTTCAGAAATGAGTTTGTTAGGAAAAGCTGAGGGATGGTTTGGGGGAAAGAAACCCGGGCCCACAGACAGAGTGACTAGAGCTGCATCATCACCCTCTACTGTGAGGGTGCCTACAATGATGATATCGTGGCTCCGGAGTTTCTTTACGTGACCGGCTCGGTGCATGCCATGACATACCCGTGTTCGGAAATTTTTAAGGGCGGCAGGTATGAAGGATGAGTTTGATAACCTTTGTGCAAATGCAGGTTTGACGAGCCTTGCGACACAACAAGTGCTCCAGTATCCCAAATTCACCTATTATTTTGTCAACTGGTTTAGATTCAATGAAACAACTTCTACTATTGAATTTAGAATTTATGATGAAGTTTTGACCATGTCGTTGGCAGAATTTTTTCAAGTTTTAGGTGTGTGGAATGCTGGGAAGACGAGACACAACACTCTGAGTTGAAGGCCCTCTTCAACTCTCTCTGCAGCGAAAACCCGAGAGAGATTCATCGTGGGAAGATTTCCAGCATCTTGTTCCCTCACATCAGGTATTTCACATATTACATTGCTCGAGGCGTGTTAGCTCGTGGAAACACGATCAACATTTCAGCTCCAGATATAGCTATCTTGGCAACCACCCTCGAGGTGAGTGACACGTATAACATCGGTGCTCTGATTGCTCGCTGCCTTGTCACCAATGGTGAAAAGGGTCCTTACTATGGTGGCATTTATGCCACAATGATTGTTGAGCATCTTCGCCGAGCTATACGTGTCGATGATCACCCTCTTCAAATTCCATGTTTTGATCTTAATGCTATGAAGAGGCATGAATTTGTTACTAGGACTTCTGATCTTGATAACCTTTTTTATATGATGAGGTTCGGAGATACCATTACTCGTGAGATCCGTATACCTGCACCTCTTTTGTTTGATTATACTAGGAGGAACGGATGGTCCTTCTCTTCTACTTGGTTGGACGAGTTCGTGGTTCAGCAGCAGTTCCATAACCCCATGGAGGAGGATGCTCCCGAGGAAGAGGATCAAGAGCAGTTTCTGCCTCCCCGGGAGGAATCTGATGCCCGATGGGGCAAGGGATATTCTTCTTGGAGCGCGAGGCCATCCACCTGGTAGGACGGCAGGATGTCGTTCTTTGTATGAGATGATCAGTACGATCCATGGAGCTATTCCGGAGCCGGAGGGAGCTCCTGGGACCCGCAGTAGTCGAGCCCGACTTCGGCGAAAATCCTAAGCTTGGATGAGTACGTACCCTTCTCCACTTTCATTGTATCATCTGTGGTGTTCGCTTTAATATTTTCAAAGTTTTTGCATGTTCTTCTTTGATCTTTCTTAATTTGCAAAAACAACAAAAAGATTTCTCTTTTATTTTGTTTTTGATTAACCTTTGAAAAACCAAAAAATATTTCATTTCTCTCTCTAGTTTGCTTTTTTTGCAGAGTTCAGCTCACGTCCATGGTTGCATTTACACTTGATTATATCTTTCCACGCTCGGTCGTGCAAGTGACGAGGCAATAATGATGAACATCGACGGAAAGTATGCAACAAGGAAAGCCGGTATGAACTCTACTTGTTTCTACTTTTGTACCTATGCCTGTACTTATGATCTAGAGACCATCTTGTAGCGACATCGTGCTATGTTTACAATGCTTTCCCAGTGGTTCGTGCTTTCTTTGTGACTAGTTTCAAATAGCTGGAGTGCATAATGTGTTATTGAAATGATTTGCATGCATTGCATTGTTCATGGTTTGGCATATTGAAGTGTTGTTTCCCTTCGGAGAATTTTTGGATTGACATGGCACATGCTTACACATTTTTATGACTAGAAGTCTATCAAGCCTTGATGATCTTTTTATTTCAGAGTAGTCATATCACTTTCATGCCCGATTCAATGTTACTTTGTCGCTCTGCATGATTATGACCGTTATTGCTCTCTAGTTGGTCGCTTCCCTGTATTTTTCTAGTCTTCACTTGTACTAAGCGGACTGTCTGCTTGTGCATCCAAAATCCTTGAAACAAGTTGCAACATATTACCACCATACCTTCCTATATATGGTATTTACCGGCCATCCTAACGAAGACTTTCTTGTACCGTCTCAAAACTATTCAAATACACTTCTTTTTTTGTATCCGTACAAGCTCATGGAGTGTTAGGGGCAATCAATATCTTCCGTGCTAAAAATGTTTTACTCCTTGACTAAGTTTAATCTAATCAAATTTATGAGGTAGATGACGGTCTGGAGAATGTCTAGTTCTCACTTGTTTCACAATTTATAAAAACTTGCACTTTCCCCTCCATACTTGATGACGGAATGAAATGGAACTATGTTGGCCAAAGACTGCTAATGATTGGTGGAAGGAGATTTACAATCTTACCTTCCATACTTGAGGCACGATAAAGGGCACCACAATCCTTGTTGTCCATAGACCGTCTATGATTGATGGATAGGGAACACAAGTGTAGGCATACCACAAAAAGCATGGGAACCGCCATTAATATGGTTGGTAGGGAAGATATTGAAAACCTTTACCATCTACCGTTGACTGGAAAGTTACACTACCAAAAGCATTTTATCACTGTTTTCAAAACCACGATCTCTGGTACTTTTTTAGTCTTTGCTTCTAGCCAAGGGTTTTCAACCTTGCCATCAAAAGCCATGGTTCGAGAGTCTCCACCTTCTCCTTCAAAGCACCAACTATTGAGAGCATAATTTTCATTCTAAGTGTAATGTGCATTGTCCCAAAGTACCACATTGTTTTCTGCATGATTGTGATATTGCTCATTTTGAAATATTTATTTCTAGTCTCCTTTGAAACTCCGAAGGTGATTCTGCATTTATGTTTTTCTTCACTCATGGGGGAAAGCAAGATACCACTCTTCTATGTTCAAGTTATGTGCATTGTGATCTTGTTATGATTTTCAGTTGCATATTATTTATTCTTAGCTGTTTGAGAACTTTTCATGAGAATGAAGAATTGCTCTGTGCATTGTCTTTGTAGCATTGTTCTAACGCTTGCTAGACTTGTTCGTAGTACATGCTTGTATACATCTAATGAAGCAAAAGAGTTTGTCAAATTTTTCTTTGTCGCATTCAGTTCGTTGAACTGAATTGCTTGAGGACAAGCAATATGCTAAGCTTGGGGGAGTTGATACATCTCAAACGTATCGACTTTTCCAAACACTTTTGCTATTGTTTTGACTTCCTTCTTGCATGATTTGAATGAAACTAACCCGGACTGACGATGTTTTCAGCAGAGCTGCTTGTGTGGTTTTCTCATGTGCAGGAAAACGGAAATTTAGACATCTCAGAAAATTCCAGAAAATATCACAAAAAATCCATGCAACCGGAGGTCCACGGAGCCTGAAGAGGGTCCAGAGGGGGGGGAACCCCTGGCCCAGGTGGCCAGGTGGTGCATCCTAGCCCCTAGCCGTGCCGGGAGGCCGCCTGAGAGAGCCCACCTCCCCTGGCGCCCTACTTGGACTCCTATTTTTATCCGTGGCGAGAAAACCCCAGAACAGAAGTCGATATCCCAATTCTCGTCGCGGAGCCGCCACCTCCTATGTTCTTCTCTGGGAGAGCTAATCTGGAGGCTGTTTTGGCCTCCGGTGAGGGGAAATCATCGCCATCGTCATCACCATCGCCACTCCATTACCCTTCCACGACTCCCCTTTTCATGTGTGAGTAATTCCCTGCTGTAGGCGAAGGGGATGGTAGGGATTGGATGAGTTAGATCATGTAAAAGTTTGTCAGATTGTTGGGGGCATGTTGCCTATCATATACTATGGTGTTTATCATCTTTGCTACTACTTTTTGCTCTTCATGCTTGTCACTTTGGGCCCGAGTGCCATGATTTCAAATCTGAACCCCTTATGTTTTCATGAATATATTTGTGTTCTTGATCCTATCTATGAGTTGTATACACCTATTATAGTCCGGAACCGGAGATCCCAATGGTGACAGCTTGGAACACCACAGGGGATGGACTATAATTTGAGGATTCCATGTATCCATTGATTGTTAATGCTTTGTTTCGGTGCTCTTTGACATGAGCAACTTAATCTCCATAAGTTCCTTTTGGTCCGGTTGGTAGCGTGATGGTAGGACAAAAGATGTTGAGCAAAGTTCTTATTGCAAGCACGCACAACTACCTTGGGATACATGCCTAATGTTTGATATTTGCCTAGATGATCATTTCTTTTCTGTGTGCCTTGTCCCGTGTTAATTACATGTTATCTCTCATCCATGCAACGCCCAACCATCCATTACCCTAGCCTACAGTGTTTTAATCCTACTGGTTACAAGTTGCTTTACTTTTGTTGTTTTACTTTCGTTGCTTTGCCACCACTATTTCCGTTGCCACCATCACTTTCATATCACCGTTGCTACTAATACCTCGTTTCCAAGCAAGTCTCTTTCAGGTGCGGTTGAATTGACAACTCAACTGTTAAAACTTATAAATATTCTTTGGCTCCTCTTGTGTCGAATCAATAAATTGGGTTAACTTACCCGCGAAGACTGTTGCGATCCCCTACACTTGTGGGTCATCACCGCGGCATCGACTCCGTCGACTCGATTGCTCGGGTATTTGCCGCTAGCCCAATTCGCTAGGATCGATCAGTCGAGTGCTCAAGCCCTTTAGTTTAGCATCCCTCTCAAAACTTACAAAATACATCATGCGAACATCATGCAATTCATAAAGACGACACACACTATAACAACTATTGCAGATTGGAGTCCCTGCGCGACTCCTCGAGTCCCCCAGGCACTCAGGGGCTACTGACGAGGGGATACCCCCATGACTCCTTTCCGTGAGGATACTCGGTGCGTGTCAAGACCGACAGCCCACCAGAAGCCCACTTGGGAAACCCACAGGACGGAATAAGACGTAAAGCCCAAGACTTGAGGTGCAAGACAAAGACTCCTACTTGTAGTTGATTATGACTCATGTAAACCCCTACCTGGCTATTTATATAAAGCGAGGCAGGGGCACCCCTTTAGACAGATCTCTCCACCATAGTCCTCGCGGCACCCCTGTACATCATCATCAATACAAGATCAGACAAGCAACATGTAGGGTTTTCCCTTCGGGGGCCTGAAGCTAGGTAAACCGTGTCCCGTGTGTTGCTTGTCCACCATCCGAATCCTACCAACGCGCGATCTCCTTCCTCCTAAACGGAACCTAGGGTACCTAACCCTAGGATTTTTCGTGATCATACCACGTCATATGGGTACAAAAGGAAAGTTTATTTGAAGGATTTTGAGATGGTACATGAAGGTCTTCGTTAGGAATGATGAGTAAATAACATATATAAGAAGATATAATGGACTCTCATGGTATAACTGGTTTCAAGGATTTTGTATGCACAAGCAGTCGATCCGCTTAATACATGCCAAGGCTAGCAAAATACGGGAAAGTTACAAACTAGAGAGCATTAGCGGTTATAATCATGCAGAGCAACAAAGCAACATTAAATCGGGCATGAAAGTGATATCACTATTCTAAAACAAAAAGATCATCAAGGCTAGATAGACTTCTCAGTCATAATTATGTGTATGCATGTGCCAAGTCAATCCAAATAATTCTACGAAGGAGGATGCCACTTCACTATGCCAAATTATGAGAAAATCAATGTGTACGGACATTTGAATAATACACTATGCATTCTAACTATTTGAGACTAGTCAAAAAGAAAGCATGAACTACTGGGATAACATTGAAAACATAGCACTATGTCGTAGCAAGCTGGTCTCTAGGTCATAAGTACATGCATATGTACAAAACTGAAAACAAATAGAGTTGCCGGCTTTTCTTATCACCTTCGTTCCGTCAATATTCGTCATTATTGCCTTGTCACTTACACGATCGAACGATACAAAAGATAATAGAACGCAAGTGCAGCCACGGACGTGAGTTAAACTCTGCAAACAAAGCAAACTAAAGAGAGCAAATGAAACCTTGTTGGATTTTTCAAAGGTTTAAACAACAGAAAAAGTTTTTTTGTTGTTTTTGATAATTAAGAAGGAATAAGTAAGAACAAACAAACACTTCGGAAAGGGCAAAGAAAAAAAGTGAAATCGTGGATGATACAAATGGAAAAAGGAAGAGAGATGTGTACTCCCCAAACTTAGGTTTTTGGCCTAAGTCAGACTCATCTACTGTGAACCCCAGGAGCATACTCCGGCTTCGTGATTGTAGTGGTGCACCCATCGGTCATATGGGGTGTCGTGTGTGGAGAACGATATCCTGCCTGGCTGCTAATAGGAGGATCCCTCCCAGTGAGGGGCGAGATATCCTTCAGGCGCGTGCATAGGTGACGCATGGTACTCGTCCTCCTGCACCTCTGGGTCCACTGCAGGACGATATGGACTCGCTCGCCCTAAGCAATGAAGGAAACTAATATTAATTAATTAAATATGAGAGGGAAAGTACCCAAAAACACAAAATTAAAATTATAAATGAAAAAATAAATAAATAATGACACAAATCCAGATAAAAACAAACACAAAATCAAATAAAATACAACAACATATGAGAAAAATTATCCTTGTCAAAATAGGATTGTTCCAGATAGGATAGGAGATATATCGCCCGAGAAGAGCAATAGAGTGTTATGACCCTCAATGCTCCACTGAATCTTTTAGTGGTCATTGGGCTATTTCTCACCCATATCAAGAGTTTACTCAGTCTCGCCTCGGAAGGGAGGCAGATGAACCAACCCATTAGCATGTTTGCACTCGTTGCCTTTTTCTTTTGGTTTTTTCATTTGTATTTTTTCTATTCGGTTTTCACTATCTGCATCTGGTATTTTTTGTTAGTTTTTTTCTTCGGTTTTATTTTTTTAGTTTTTTAGTTTTCCGTCAATAGATGTCTATTTTCTAGACATATTCTACATTTTTGTATACATAAAAAAATCTATACGTAATTAACATTATTATCAAATATATGTTTTGACGTCTATTTTTTAACACACGCCTATAGTTATCGTATCCCTAAATTTTTGTACACACCATACTTTTTTGTTTACAACAGAAGTACTTATCTGCATTTTAATCATTTAAAAAAAATACAATATTAGTCTTTTTAATTATTATTTTTTATGTATGATTTCTTCATTCAAATATATAATTTTTATACAAACGAAACTTTTTATACAATTTATGTTGTTAGATAAATGATTAACAGATTATTATTTTTGTGTACTTTTTCATACACTTGATATATATTTGTATACACTTAAAAAATGTTTTTCACATGTGTACAGTTTATAAAATAAAATAATTATTACTTTCTAAAGTACTTGTTCTGATTACTACTTTCAATATATGTTGTTTTTTTTATAATAGAAAAAATGCACACACTTAAAATTTCGAAGATATATAATTAAACTGTTTTATAGTACAATAAATGCTTCGAAATATAAATAAAGAAGTAAGATAAAAAAAAGTAGGTTATTCAAAAATGCAAAAATAAAAAAAATGCTGGACCGACCCACATACTACAACACTCATTTCATTTTACACATCACGCAGGGTATAGTCGGGCCTTTTAATAGAAGCTCATATTCTCCTAGTATTGATAAATCCTGAACTATTTTTCCGTTGGATTCCTTGCATCGAGATCTATGAAACTAGATTTCATGTTAATAGGTTTCGATGATATTATTTTATGAGAGGCACTCCCGAAAGCAAATTTATGCCTCAAGAAGAAGTAAATATGTGCTTCTCACGCAAGAAATCTATGCCTCCACGAGAGGCACAACTAATCTTGTCATAAAAGATAAGAAAAGGCATTTTTTACAGACACGGTCGTGCATCTCGTGAAAAAAAATCTATGCCTCTCGGAAAGGGAAACATACTTTTTTTTGTTACAATAGGTGCCTATTGTAACAAAAAAAAGTATGTTTCCCTTTCCAAGAGGCACGACGTGCCTCTCACGAAAAGAAAACGTGCTTCCGCAAGAGGCACGATCGTACCTCTTAGAGAGAAAAAAAACTTATTTTATTATTATATGAAGGGCATGACCGTACTTCTCGCAGAAACAAGCTCATGCCTCCACGAAAGGCATAACCGTGTCGTGCCTCTTGTAAAAACTACATGTATTTTTTCATGTAATTCCCCCCTCCAAAATCTAAGGAAAAAAATTCAAAAATAATAAATCCGAGCCCCCAAGAAAACTAATTTAAAGCCCGAAAAATGCGTACAAAAGGTAAAATAAAATCCCGAGTAAACACTCAACATGTGAGACATTACACGATCTTTGCCTACAAAAAATGACTCTTTGTGGCTCCCACAAAGAGTATTCCTTAACTAGTTGCTCCCGAAAATAATGTTGTGGATCGAGGAAAACATGAATCCGAAAATGACCACAATAAAATGAATAAAACAACTATTGCTAGGCACTGAGGTTCTGGCACAATACGATCTGAGCATTTAAGCTAGATTATTAGTGAAAATGTTTTTTATTTTTTCATGGACAAATAATATATTGTATGTGCGTCACTTGTCGCAAGATGACAATATTTCTTTTTTCATAGATTTATTTTTTTTAAATATATATTTATTGAACTTTGTGTATGAATCGTGCATTTTTTTTCATTATTGAATTTTTTAGTTGAGATCCTTGAAACTACATCTCATGTTAATAGGTTTTATGTAATTATTTAAAAAAAACGAAAATCAAAAGGAAAAACAAAAAAGTCGGAAATGAGAAAAGATGGAAGCAAAAATGAAAATACAAGAAAATCCAAAAACAAAAAAAACGAGAAAACACAAAAAGCGTGAAAGCACATACTCTAATTTTCATTTTATGAAACACATATTTAGTTCTCCTGAAGGCACATATTCGCTTCTAGTGGAAGCATATGTTGTGTCTTTCCCTTTTTGAGAAGCACACATTTCCTTATTATGCACGCACAATTTCATTTTTCGTGAAAGCACATAGTTGCTTTCCATGAAAACATAAAATCTTTGTTTTTTTAATTACGAAGAAGCATAAGTTTGCATCTCGTAATAACACAGACAATACTTCTCTATTGTGCTTCTCACAAAAAGCACTATTTAAAAATACAATTTACGTGCCAAAACCTAAAGGAAACCAAGAAAGATTCAAAAACCCCATAATTATAATAAAAAAACTCAAAACAGATGCGAAAAAAGAAAACAATAAAATCATGGAAAGACACCATGGTGTAACCGTTAGTTGCGCAATATGAAAATATTATTTATTTCATAGATGTAATCTTCTCAAAATATTTTAGTTAAATTTGAAGCGTGTGTCTAAATCACAAATTATTTTCGTTGTTAATTTTATTAAATTGAGGTCTTTGAAAGTAAATATCATGTTAACAGGTTTTGAGGAACTATTTTCATAAAAAAGCCAAAAATTAAAAGGAAAACTAAAGGGGGAAATTGGTAAATAACACAAAATATATATGAAAATTGATAAAATCCATAAACAAATCAAATAGAAATAGAAAACCTGAATAAGCACTAAAAAGTGTGTAAACATATACTTTGATTTCCATTTTTAGAAAACATACATTTACTTCTCCTCAAGGAGTCAAGGTACATATTCGCTTCTCGTGGAAGCATATGCCGTGTCTTTCCCTTTTCGATAATCATATATTTTATTATTGTGAAGGCCCAATTTCATTTTCATCGAAACGCATACTGTATTGTTAGTGTTGGAAATCATAGTTTTGTTGTCATAAAATCAAAAAACTATCTTTTTAATTTCAAAGATACGCAAACTTGCATCTCGTGAAAACACATACTGTACTTTCTTATTATGTTTCTCAAGAAAACAATTGGAATTTTATTCACTGAAACCTATGGGAAAATAAGAAAGACTCAAGACCCCCAAAGCAATAAATAAAATCCAAAACACATGAAAAAAAAGATAAAAGTCTGAAAAGACGAAAAATGGAATTTGTCGCTATGAGCCATAAATAGGAAATTGCCGTCCCGAGAGATAAACAAAAGGAGGACATATAGTAAATGGGCCATGCTTCTTTTCATTTAACTCCAATAAGGAAAAAAACAAACAAAAAAAAGAAAATAAAAACACATAGAAAGAAAGTAATACATACAAAAACCAGATGAGTAAAGCAGCAAAAACCCAAAAGACACATAAATCATGTGTTAGGGCGAATGCTCTCATTTAGAAAAACAAGAAAAAAAAACCTACATAGAGAGAAAGCATACAAAAACTAGATGAATAAAGCCAGAAAACCAAAAGCCACATAAAAAGAAGAAAGCAAAGATAGAACCAAACAAACAAACATGACATAATATATTTGGAAAACCAATCTTGAGACAAATAACATAGGCTCATAAGATATGCATTTTCTTCCTTTTTACATTTTATTAAAATTTTCTATTACACCCTTTCAAACTAGTTTATTATAAAAAAATCACATGCATAAAAATATTCAATTTAATAATATAATATTTGGGAAAAAGATTAATTTAGTGTGAAAAATGTTTATCGTGTATTTTAAAATATTCACCATGCGCTAAAAAATGTGCAGTGTTTGGAAAAAGGTTTGTCATGTATTTAATAATGTTCAAGGTGATTTTAGAAAATTGTTTAATTTGTATCACGAAATATTCAACATTATATAAAAATGGCGATCATAATTTTAAAAATAAACCAACAAGATTTTTCCTGAAAAAACAAGTCAACATGCATTAAAAGATGTTCCACCATATTAAAAAATATTATGTCATAGTTATTTTTCAAAAGTAAAAAATAATGAAATGATAGTTATGTATTTTGTTTTTTTAACTTATATTAAGCTATTATAAATGTGTGTTTGGTAAATATACAATGTGATCTATAATTGACATTTCCAATTTACAAAATTCTAAAATATTTATAAAAAAATTGTATCTCCTTTAAGATGAAAAAAAAATGAAAGCATGGAAAAAAGAGAAATAAAAAACAAAATAATATAAACAGGAGAATATTGAATTGCTTTATGGAAATGAGTAGATAAACGAATTAAAAATATGGACATATTGGTGGAAATAAAAAGAGAAACAAGAAACATAAAATAAAACAATGACAAAAATGAAAAACTTTATAAATAAAATCAAACGAAAAACGAGCCATTTCGTCCATGCAACATTTTTTAACATAGTCGGGGCCACGCAGTATTGTCCATAGGTGATTTTGTAAAGCTTCTATGGAGTGGTTTGAATCAATTTTATTCTTCTCTTTTTCAAATAAATGTCTAATTTTGAAATACATGTTGCACATTATTTTGTATACATGTGAATCATTTCTTATACACGTTGTTTATTTAATACATGATAAACATTTTTTCAAATATGTTTGACCATTTTGATAATATGCGTTATTAAAAAATACATGTTGGACAACTTTTCGACTGGTACAAAACATTTGAAAATTAGGTGAATATTGTTTTTTAATTTATTTTTTTAAATGTCACAAAAATATGTTTGAAATATGTGAGCATTTTTTAAACTTAATTATTTTACCATAAAAAACTTATTTTTTTACCCTTTTTTACATTGTATAATCAGTTTCAATAATGTAAAATGTCCCTAACATTTTTGTTTATACATGTGAACATTATATTTGAATGCTATCAACATTTTAAAAGTCACACCAACATCTTTCTTACATTGCATGAACATCTTAAATGTGCATGACACTTTGTAAAAATTGATTTTTAAAAATATTTGTAATTAGAATATATTCGTAAATATAAACAAAAGTGAAAACAAATGAGAAATATATTTACTATGCTGACCCAGTAGAAGCTCGCTAGAGTAGTCCTTGTGTCTCGTTGTGGACAAGACACATACTCTTCCTCAATCGAACCTATGTCATACAATAAATAAAACTTAAAAAAATGTGACGCATCAAATATGTGTTCCGTTTGATATTTTATAGCTTGTAATTCACGTTACAATAAGACAATGTCTTTCACAACCCGTGGGGGCTCCTAGCTCAACATCGGTTTCATTAGGAGGAACAAACGACGCAACTGTGTAACATGCATAAAGTATGCAAGTAATAAACATTCTTAACTACAAATTTATCCATGAGAGTAAAACTAGGAATTCCGAGTCCGATAGTTTAGCAGAGTTTTCTTTTTCATTAGATATTAGACATGTTCGGTTTCTTTAACCACATGACGTTGTAATGATTCCTATAAACCTTATGCAATAAAGAGTCATTATACCCCTAAAAAGTGGTAGGCATCCTTTCTAGGAATCAACATACAACATCGCTCGCCCTCCAGTAAGAAGGCGACTGACAAGGTGCCTCAAACCACTCTACCTCCCCTGTCGATAGATCGATGACCCTCACCTTCTTTGTTGGCTTGATCCGTGCAGGAGCATGGGCGAACTCCAATCTACTGAGTCATGTAGGTATCCCCAATAGGGTGTTAATAGGAAGTTCTAGGGTTTGATCGGTGATGTGTGGTGCATCATCCTTGTTTGAGGTGGCAACGTTGCCCTGTATCAGGGGCTCCTGGGGCTTCTTCCTCAGCTCTGATGACAATGGTGTCGCGAAATTTGGAGCTATGGCCAGATGGAGTGGTTTTTACCTCTTCGTTTTGATTTCTCATGCAGTTTCCTTCTTCTTTGTGTCGGAGGGTCTGATGGACATGAAGTTAGGTCTTCTTCAGGCACACATGCTTCGGGGCCACCGACATCAATTGGTTTGGACCCTTCATCTTGGATGCAGGACCAAGCGCGACAACGGCGCAATGAGCTCTGCTTCATTGTGGCACTCTCTCGTCTCACTTCAATTATTTGGGGATCTCCGACATTGGCTCTAGACCGTCCTCCTCAATGGCGTTTTAGGTACGTCTTACCCTTCTTTGGAGTTGCATTAGAGGACGTTTTTGGGTCATTCATCCCCGCGAGTTGTGCGAGTGGTGCCCGGATCCCGAGTGGCAACCGGCGAGGCAAGATTGAGCTGCGATAGTAGGTGATTGAGAAAGAAGACCTTAGACCATTTACAACCTGATGCCTCATATCCGACCGAAATGTTTGGACGGCTTGCCTGATCATTGTCAGGACATGATTTTCCCACAAAAAACGGACCTAGAAAACCCGGCCAACATGCTCGGGCTGACCGACAATCGCCACATCCAACCCATATGTGGGGCGAATATGGGGACGCTCGAGCGCTCCCGGAAGCGTCTGCCACGTCGTACTAGCGGATGGACCTGAGCTAAACCTCGTCCGTACGAAGGGAACTTCCTTCGGTTTAGGCGACGATGCATTCATGGTGGCTCTCTAGCACGCCACCCAAGGGACAACGTTCGTCTATTAAAGTGAGACAATGAGCAAAACTTAGCCCATCCCATTCTCTCCCGGCTGCAACGATGTTATTCCCTCCCCTCCCTCCTATTAGTTTTCCATATTGAATATGAGGTCTACCGATGTCAACACCGCCATGGTCCACATCAAGATTACGTATTAAGAGATGCTCACACCGGAGTAATGTGCGGAGATATATGCGCAGATGCATGCATATGGAGGATGCGCCATGCTTGCGCCGCACACATTGTAACGGACTTGCCTTCAGATAGACCAAAGGAGGAGGCGTCGAAGCACATGAAGGTGAAGGAGCTGGAACAGGAGGAGTTGGGGCGGAGCAGGAGTAGTCGATGCATGATTATAAGGAGGAGAAAGAACTGGCGTGGGAGGATACACTCATGGAGTAAGAGATTGCCAAAGCGACGGAGGTGACTGAGGAGTATGACATCCTCGACTCCATCCACTCTAAGGCGGAGGTGGAGGCCAACCACCGCTTCCTCCACGAGGTGAACATGGAGCATGAGGAGGTCTTCGCGTTAGAGGAGGATGACGAGGAGGTGTCATTGTCTTGCTCGATTGCCAATGACCACAAGGTCGGTAGCTTCGACATGAACATCATCGATATATCCGATGACGAGTAGTGTACGTGGTAGTTTGAGTCGTTCCTTTGTTAGGTAGATCGTGGATGTTGCATGGCTTTATATGAAAACGGAAATCATCAAATGAAGACTGTGGTTGTGATTTTAGAAATATGAAGGTTGACCAGACGTTGTCCGCGGACGCGATCGAACGAATCCTTGAACGCTCATTTGTGCTATTTGTGGTTGTAGATGCTCTTCGTTTTCCTTTATTTATGGGGTTATTCTTGCAAGTTCCTACGTTTGATAATGGGTTTTACTCATGTATTAATGAAATGGTTTATCGCAAAAAAAAACATAATGTATCAACGCATAGCCAACAAAAATCACTCATATAGAGTGTTTTGATGGCGAGTCCTGCGAGGGATCCTACCGGATGAGAGAACTCGATGGCGTCACAATCTCCAATGAATAGATGCAATATCTGATTAACTGTGGAAGAAGATCTTCAACATGCTTTTATCTATTATTCTCATGCAGAACGATTTTGGGAAAAATCCCATGCATGTTCAATATTCGCCTGCCCTCATTTCATCCTAACTTATGGGCAAGGGATATTTTATGTGATCCTCGTTTGTCTAACAGAGGCCGGTCCAGAATTACTACCATAATGTGGTCTATATGGCATTCTCTCAATGGGATAAAACATGAGGATGAAGGTCGATGTTAACCCAACGACATCAATTAGGATGCCTAAGAAGTCATTGGTGTTGCTCCAACTGCCAAGGAGGATGTCTTCGGTTTTTTCGGGGACGTCCGCTGAAGGAAGGGATCATGAAGATCACATCGGATGGAGCGATTAACTTTTCAACAAACTGCGGTGGCACCGGTGAAGTTGCTCGTTCGAGTAGTGAATTCTTGGGAGCTTGGTGTAAGCCTCATGTGGGTGTCTCCTCATGCGGGAGCCTTGGCCATGTGAGATGGTGCGCGGTTTATCAAGCTGCGAGGATTCACTTACACATGTGATCATGGAAGTGGATTGTTTGGAAATGATGTAACTATGAAAAATTAGTCATAGCTCACACTCAGTTGTGCAGTTGACATTGAAGAGCTCATAAATTAATTTTCTTTATTTGATGTTATTCATATAAATAGGTAAGCAAATGTTTTTGCATACCTCTGTGCTAAACATGCCTGCACATTGCATGTGACCGAATATAAATGCCTAGATTTGAATAAAGCCAGTATCTGAATTGTCTGGAGAAAAAGATCAGGCTACAAATTTGAATTTCGTATGCACGGACGTCGTTGACATACTTGTGAGCTTCAACCGTGTGTTCCCGTGATAAAACAAAACAGCAGACTAATTAACCGGACACCCCGCAAATAAACAAAAGAACAGCAGGATCTTTCGGATCACTCAGAGAGCAACAGCCTTAAATTGCCATCGAACAACCAGAGAGCAACAGATCGATTATTGGCCCGTCGGGATCGACGGAGGATATTGCGGCTAACACCAGCCTTTGTGGCATTTGTTGCACAAAATACGGAAACAAAACCTTTGTTGCAGCTAGCACAGTTTAGGCTTAATTTTTTGCACTTGGCCCAAACGAACAACTTTAACCTTGTTAACAGGTTATCTAACAGGCTGGGTCTGCTATTTTGCGCGCAACATAACATTTGAAAACATAAATATATATATTCACACGTGACCTCTTTTTGACAGCAAATATATAAGCAAAAAGTTGTTTTGGTACACAGACACCAGTAATCCCGTTTAAAAAATGATATTTTTTTCTAACTTTTTTGAAAACAATCATGCAAGTGCACATGTGTAGTATGTACGGCCATATTTGCATCAAAATAGATATTCATACTTGACCTACACAAAAAAGACAAATGTTGGAAGAAAAACGAGGTCTTTTTTGCCTATTCAGATACGCCATTTTATGATTTTTGTGTAGCCTATAATGCAATGTATTATGTAGCAAAACTCTAGATGAATGTAGATATCATATAAAATTTTCATAATATTTTCAGTTTAAAATACTTTTAATTTTTTTATAAAATAGTCTCAGGAGCGAAAACAATGACAATCTCAATGACAACAAACATAGCAAAATAAAAGCACAGTCATAGTCAAAAAAATCTCCTCTCTTCAAAATTTCTTTTATCAACATGTCAACGAGTTAAGCTTCTCATTTGGGCCAGGTGCAAAATATTAGGCCAAACCCGTGCTAGCTGCAAAAAAATCTTGTTTATGGGTTTTGTGGAACAAATGCCACAAAGACTGGTGTTAGCTGCAATTTTCTCGGATCGAGGTATGATGCCACGAGAAGCTTCCTACAACCAAGGGAGAAGGAATACTTTTCCCTGGGTTATAATTGATTCTTGAGTGAGTGAGTGAGTGTGATCTAGCTAGCTGCAACATGGCATGTTCGTCCACAGGGGCTGTACATGCACGTCGATGTCGGCGACAACAGTGGCATCCTGTACAATGTATCGCGATCGGATCCGTCTAGCTGTCACCCCGGATGCATCCGTACGTGTGACCAGAGGGCTCGGATCTGTTTGAATCCATGGACATGCGTATCTTAAGGCAGGGCGATTATTAACTTAGTACCGTTGCACGATCACAGACTTGTGAAATTAACACCCCACCGTGCCACTCACGTGCGGTCCTGAGCTTTTTCAAGTGCCGTGCACTTTTGACCGCCATTCTTGTTCACCGCTTTTTTTAGGGTTTATTTACCATTATGAAGTAGAATATATCAGAGCAACTCACCCATTTTATCCACTTTAGTCCATTTAGGTCCCCGCGGACAAAAAATCACTCCCAACGGTTGTACACAAATGAGAGCCAGACAAAAAAATTTCGTTTTTTATCCGTCGTGACCTAAACTGAACCCAATTTTAAGGCCACTTTGCGTTCAAAAGGAACACTTTACGGACACTCAAATGTCCTCCTCTGGTCCGTTTCATTCGGCTGGCCTACCACCCACCCAACTTTTTCCATTACGTTTGCTTTTCTTTTATCTCTGGACCCCATCCCACCCACACCTTCAGCCACGCCATGCCACTCCGCCCACGCCCAAGCGGAGGAGGAGAAGCCGAGAGCCCCTGCCACGGCGATTGAGGACGACGTGTCGATGGACTCGGCGTGGCGGTCCATCGTGAGGCGCGGCGCGCGCAACTCGTGGTCGTGGCGTCGTGTGGAAGAGCAAGAGGCGGGGCGAGCGCGGGCGGCGGGGCAAGCGACAGGCGGCGCTGCACGGCGAGTGGCGGCCGGCGCTGCGGGAGGCGGGGCGAGCGCATGATGGCACTAAAATAGTGCACCTCGTTGGCTACCCCAAGTGGAAGGTTGAGAAGTAGACAACAACAAATTTCCCTCGGTGAAGATACTAAGGTTTGTCTTCAGTAGGACTCCAAGTTTTGCAAGTAGGTGGCAACGGCGCCAGAAATTACTTCTAACTAGGGAATTGTCGTGGACCTGCACACAACAACTTTGCTTCCAACGATTTCAGAGAGGTTTTCAATCTCTCTGGTCTTGTTGTTCACAAAGGATCAAACACAAGCGGGAAATAGTAGTGGTGATTGCAACTAAAAGGAAATAAAAGCAGTAAATGAGTGAGGTGTAAATAATGATGGAAATATGGACAGTGGTCCCATGATGTTCACCAGTGATGTCTCTCTCCCAAAAGACGATAAAACAGTTAAGCTGGGTGAACAAATTATAGCTGGGCAATTAACAGAAATTGAAACGCACCACAATGTTAATTATGCTAGAAGAAAGTTAGAGGCTCAATCGTATGGGCAGTACGCCAAAACAAGTAGACCGTTTAATCATCAGCATCTACTCACTAATCATCCACCTTGAGATATCTATCGAGAGCATCTCGTTGGGATTAAGTTGCGAGCCCCATCCAAAGTGTAAACCCAAAGCAACGGACAATTGCATTAACAAACTTTGCGTAAGGTAAACAATCCTTGCAACCACGGTTACAAGCACCGTTGTTTTCTCCCTGGTGGCAACATCACATCTCCTAGTCTCATGTTTCTGTCACTCAAGTCATACATCAGGGGGCATGAACCCACAATCAAGCATAACACTCCCTCTTGGAGTTACTATTGAAAGGATCGAAATGTCGACTAGAGGGGGGGTGAATAGGCGACTAACAATTTTTATGACTCCTTATAAGTTTAGGCTCAACAAGAAAAGTAAGTTGTCTAGATATGCAACTAGATGAGATCCTATATGACCACTAGACAACTACAACAAGAAAACAAGCACGATATAAGCAATGAGAAGTAACTTGCAAAGTAAAGGTAGAGAGAACACAGAGACAAGGATATGTTACCGGAGTTCCTTCTCTCTCGAGAAGTACGTCTCCGTTTGGAGAGGGTGTGGAGCACAATGCTCACACGAAGGCCAACGAGGGCCACCCTATTCTCCTCACGCTCTCACCAATGCAAGATGTCGTGAACCACTATGCGGTGGCCTTGAAGGCGGCAACCAAACCTTTACAATACAAGGTTGGGGCAATCTTCACAACTCAATTGGAGGCTCCCAACAAACCCCGGAGCTTCACCACAATGGAATGTGGCTCCGAGGTGACCTCTTCCGTCTAGGGCACCAACGCACCCAAGAGTAACAAGATCCACAAGAGAATAATGGGGGGAATCAAATATCCTTTGGTGGAAGTGTAGATCGGGGCCTCCTCTTCCAAACCCTAGAGAATCAACAAGTTTTGATGGCCAGGGAGGGAGATCGGGCAAGAATAAGCTTTGGGCGTCAATGGAGGATCAGCAATAAATGAGGTGCCTCTCCATGAAGAAGAAGACCCCCTTTTATAGGGGGAGCATTAAACAGCCGTTGGACCCCCACCAACCACGGTACTACCGCTCCTAGAGCGGTACTACCGTGGCGCGGTACTACTGCGCTGGGTACGGTACTACCGTGGTACAGTAGTACCGCACTCTAGTGCCGTGCCCACTACCGCTCAGTCCAGAGAGCTTGCGGTAGTGGTTGCGGCACTAGACTGCCGTACTACCGTACTGCGGTACTACCGCGCTGGGTGCGGTACTACCGCGGTACCGTAGTACCGCACTCTAGTGCCGTGCCCACTACCGCTCAGTCCAGAGAGTTTGCGGTAGTGGTTGCGGCACTAGAGTGCCGTACTACCGTACCGCGGTACTACCGCGCTGGGTGCGGTACTACCGCGGTACCGTAGTACCGCACTCTAGTGCCGTGCCCACTACCGCTCAGTCCAGAGAGTTTGCGGTAGTGGCTGCGGCACTAGACTGCCGTACTACCGTACAACGGTACTACCGCATAAGGTACGGTACTACCGCGGGAGCGGTACTACCGCACACCAAGCGGTACTACCGTCCCAGCAGACCCAGGCTGGAATGGCCTCTTATGCTGACCCCACGAAGGCGCTAAGAAGATATGTGGGTGCAGAGAAAAGTGAAGTGTGATGATTCCACCCATCATATCACCGCGGATCCCCTCTTAATAGTACGGATTTCCTATCGACCCAACCACCAGAAAGAATCCGAGAGGGAAACTCCGTCTTCACGTTCCATCAAACGAGGGGATGATAACCGTCCTATGCCATGTCTTACGTTATCTGAAATACTCAAGGCACACGGTTAAACCGCAAATGTGTTGTCATCAATCACTAAAACCAATCATGGGGAAATATGCCCTATCAATCTCCCCCTTTTTGGTGTATTGATGACAACAACTGATTTGCTCAAAAATATAATAGGGAATGAAACATATGGCACGGAGCCACAAATTATAGGCTAGCTCCCCCTAGATGTGTGCACCCTTTGAGATTAACCGTTGGATTGCATGATACACACATTAGAAAGGACCCTCCCCCTATATTTTATCTACCATGCCACACAAGCTACCAACAACAATTATATGAGCGAGAATTAGTACAAGCATAGCATAAGCAACATATAAAGTACTTTAAGCAAAGGGTAGCGTATGTCTCACACCATACTTCACGAAGGTCTCACAAAGCAAACGAACAACGAAAGCAAACACACGGAGTTCACAAGTGGAAGCAAAGACAACACAGAAACTCACTTGTGACTCGACAACCCTGAAAGAAAGCAAATCGAGGTCCTAAACTCTCTCCCCCTTTGGCTCGAGATGCCAAAAAGGCAGAGAGTGACATAACGCCCCACGGTGGTGAACTACTCCTCCGCCTGATACTCGTCATCGTCATCAGCAGACTCATCCGAAGATCCTACCTCTGACTCCTCAGCAGGCTCCTCAGCAGTCCCATCAGCAGGTGGAACAGAAGCAGACGTGCCGGCAGTGTCCTCGTCAATCTCCCATGTGCTGAACTGGTAGATCCATTGATCCTCCTCAGTAATCTTCCCCTCAGATCCGGACTGCACTTCCATGCCTTGGTTCCTATAGAACAGCTTCTGACGCTGACGGTTTATCTTCTCCCTCTTGTGAGCCAGATACATCTTGTGCTGCATGTGAGACTGCATGCAGAAAAACTTCTTCACCTTGCGAGTGAGCTTAGTAGCCCAACCCGGCTGCTCCAAGTCCTGGGAGGAAGACCTCCCACTGCCACCAAAGCTCGTACCAGAGCGAGTGCGGCGGACGCTGCCACCACCAGCCGTAGGCTCATCAGCCTCACCAGCTCCACCCTCCTCATCAGCCATCTCCGCATCAGAAGTAACTGGGGAACCCTGAGCAGCAGCCTCACCACCAGCCCAGTTGGCCTTAATCCGAAGCTGCACCACCTCATGCCTGGTAAGATGCCCCACCCGAAGAGGATCCTCATAAGTGTCACTCCAGACCTTCTCAAACAACAGCTGAAGGTAAGGCCCATAGATAGGGACCTTGCGCTCCATAACGGCAGTGTAGAGCTCCTCATACATGATCGAGCAGATATCCAGAGTCATCGCCGTCCCCCTGTACTCCTGGCAGAGAATAATCATGTTGACCAAGTAGCTATGTATCTTGTCCAGATCGCCAACCCGAGGGAACAGAGAGGTCCGGAAAATCCGGTGCATAATATCCAGAAACGGGGTGAGCAACAGCTTGTGCTTCTCGTTGCCCTTCGCATCATAGTAGACAACAGGAGTCTGGTAGGGGGCCAACTCACTCTTCTTCTTAGCAGGGGCAGGGGTGTGAGGACGTGTGACGCCCCCAAAATCAGACCGTGTACAGTAATCATACACACAGGGTACACGACTGAGATTAGGGTGCCACGGTGATAATATCACAGCACAACACTAAACACAAAAGGATAAACAAATATATTACAATAGAGGGGGTCACACAGACCCGAATATATAAGTCATACAAGCCATAATATCTGAGTACAGGCATAGTTAGTCAAGTTTTGCCTTAAGAAGGCTAGCACAATGTACATCAGAGATACAGAACGAAAAGGCGAGGCCTCCTGCCTGGGATCCACCGTACTACTCCTGGTCAACGGGGAACTCGACGTCGTAGTAGGCGCCTCCGGGGTACTCCTGCTCCTGAGCTCCAACGTCGGCTGCAGCGGCCGATCAGGCAAAACAGTAAAGGAAATAAAGCAGGTGAGTATCTAGTATACCCACGAGTCTTACGTCCGCTACTAAGCATTATGCATTTTATCAACGGAATGAAGAGGCTGTATATAGTGGACTGAAGACAGAAATTTAGGGCAAGGGTAAGAAGCTAGGCCTAACGAAGACTAGCATCTTCCGACGATGTCTTGCAGCATGAGGTAAGAATCAGCCATCAGTTTATATAAAGCAATAAAGTAGCAATGAAGCAGAAGTTGCTGCGACATTGAATAATAATAAGTTGTAATAATTTACAATGCCTCCGAGTTCACCTCCTCGACCTCCCCGCGAGGAAAAGAACCCGGAACCATACAGTTTAATAATAGTTTCTAGTGGTAAGATCCAGCTTCAGCATAAAGCGTCCTGTTACCGTGGACACGGCTATCGATAGATCAATCTTCCCTGCAGGGGTGCACTTGTGTTACGCTACACGCACGGATCTCCAGGGTGGCGGGGACCTTGTTAGGGAACGCTCCACCGAGGCTATCCGACACTTCATAGCCCATCTTTCAAACTCAACAGAGAGGTCATCCGCCGGACTATATCCTATGTACGCGGGGCTTTGGACCCTAACCCCGACGTACTCCTGCACGGTGCGAGGCTGGCCGGTGAAGTTGAAGCAAATCCAAATAAGACACACCGCTCGAGCAAATAAGACAACACCACTTCCCGGCGCAGGCCGCGGTACTGCTGACGTCTGAAGAGTCCTCGGACGACACTACGAAGCAGAGGAGCCCATAACTCGTAATTCCCACGGGTAGGTAGTGCGTACGTGGCATATAGCCAACTCAAGACATTCACTGAACCATTTAGCATTTTAATTAACCTGCGTGACAACCGTTATCATTGCCTCGACTTAACCGACCCGCGGACAACGACAGCAGCCAGGACCACCAGTACATCGGTGCCTGCCTTGTCGTCCCACCAAGTCACTGCGGTTACCAACAAGGTGAACCGTCTCCTTACCTTGTCTCGCGTGTGCTCCTGGAGGAGCTCGACTTTCGTGGTTTGGTAACTCTCGCGGCCAACGATCAGGGGCCAAGCACACCGGTACACTGGTCGTACCCTCCCTGTCGTCCCATCGCAATACCTCTCGCGGGCACCGTTGGGTCGCCCGACTTCTTACCTGAAGGACAACCGTTTTCAGGACCCTATGGCGGCAAGACAAAGTCAGCCTCGAGTGGAGTACAAAGATTACTCCTTGATAGCTCACACTTGAGGTGACTAGGCATAACCCAGATAGGGTCCTTTGACGGTGTCTGCATTGTACCGTACCTGTGCAGTTATAATATAAGTATCCGCGTCCACTCCCCTGAGTGATCACGGCCCTCTATCTAATCCTAGCTAACAATGCGCAGGGCTCACTGCTGAATAATGCATAATAATAATAGGCAGCATAGGATAAAAGAGGTACATCAAGGGGCGACAAAAACAGGCTATGCAATTGAATAGGATTGTAACGTAGCAGCAGCAGTAACAATGCCTAGTGCAAGAAATGTACGGAAAGATAGGCGATATCTGGGGAAGAGAATGGCTCTGCTTGCCTGCAAGCTCGACGGTAGTAGTAGGGTCGTCGACGACGTAGTCGTACTCAGCAGCGGTGTAGTCGACAGCAGCAGCGGGGTCTACCGAAGATTAAGGGGGGGAAGGAAACAGTAAATACACAGCAATAATATACAAACAGATGCATGACAAGACAGATGAAAATGTTAACGGTATTCTAACGCAGTGCAATGCACATTGCTCGGAGCGGAAATTCATCTGAGGATGAACTACCGGCTCCGGGTGATTACCGGACAGGGTGTCCGGAGGGGGAAAGATCAAGCCGGAGGTGTCGTGGTTACCGGAACAACATAAGGGGGTGTATCCGTGCTAGTTGAACCATTCCGGACAACTTTCGTGTTCGGAATAAATTCATCCGGGCACTCTAACAGTACCGGACAATTTATCGGACAGACGGTCTGGAGGGGGAAATGTTCGATGTTCGTGGTGTCAGAGGGGTGTGGTAGACATACGGATAGCGTATTCGTATTCGTTGTATTTTTCTGATCAACTTTCATGTATAAAGTTTTTGAATCCGAGTTACGGTTTAAAAGTTATTGAATTTCAAAGTTTTAAATCAATTTAAATGATTTTCTGGATTTTCTGGATTTTCTTTTATTATTTATTTAAAAATTATCCAAAACATTATCCACAACATTATCCAGAACAGTGCTGACATGTGGGACCCGCATGTCAGCCACTGTTATTTATAAATCATTTATCTAAATTAGAAAATGCCTCTAGACCCACATGTCAGTGACTCAATTTAATAAAATCTTTTAATAAATAAAAACCTGACAAGGGGGGCCCAGGTGTAAGTGTCTCAGGGTTTAGTTTAACCATTAGCTTAAACTAACAGTGGGTTAAGGGGGCTAGGCCCACCTGTCATACTAACATATCCATTTAATCCATTTTATTTACCTAACAAAGATTTCACGGGGGTGGCCCGCATGTCAGTGACTGATTAAGTCCTAACCAGATTGCTAATGACCCATCTGACATTTGGGGCCACACGTCAGTGGCACAGGCGACCCGCCGGCGGCTCGCCGGCGAGCAGACTCCGGCGAACTCGGGCTAGCGCTCGATTCCGAGCACCAAACGAGGCGCTGCTTGTTGCTATGGGTTCAGGGGAACGTGCCGCTTCGATCTATGGTGGGGGGAGGGGTCTTGGTGGACGCATCCGAGCACGGGGTCAACAATGGCGGGAGGCCGAGCTCGGGCGTTCATGGCGTCTTGCGTTCCGAGACGAAATCGAGCGAGCCACGGGGCGGAAGTGAACCTACGGAACACTACGAACGCGTGAGTGCCAAAATCGTGCTCTGGAACGGCTTGGAAGCACGGCTACGACGACAACCCACGGCGGCCGGAGCAGCTCAAAGGGGAAAAAAGGCCACGGGCCTAGCGGGACTCAACGGGCAGTTGGCGACGAACGGGAAGCTCACCAGGAGCACGACGGAGGTGGCAGCGGGCTCGATGCGGGCTGGTGGTGGCCGGAATTCGTCGCGGATCCCGCCGGAGCCGAAGAAGAAGAAGGAGTCGTAGTCGTCGCGGAGAGGCACCACGGCTCGATTCCTCCAGAAGCTCGGTGTAGTCGTCGATGGCGAGTCCAGTGGGCAAGGTGGAGCGGGCTGGTTTGGCTAGTGGCCACGGTTGGCCATGGCAATGGCGACTACGGCCCTCGGCTGGTTTTTCCCCGAGGCGCGAGAGCAGAGGAGGAGGGGAACGGAGGTGCGGGGGTGTCCAGGGGGTCGGGCGGGGTGTGCTTATCGCGTCCGCGGCGGCAAGGAGCAGGTGGAGGGAGGGGCCGGCTGGCAGCGGCGTGCCCACGACGGCCGCCGTACGGGGCAGGTGGGGGTGGTTGGAGGAGGAAGAAGACAAGGGGGGGTTTGGGCTGGGCTGCGGTGGGCCTCGCCCTGGGCGGGTTTTAGCCTTTGTTTCATTTTGTTTTCTTTTCTGTTTGCTCACCTTCTTTTCTGTAATTGATTTATTAGCTCTAGTATTTTGTAAAATATTATTGGTGATTGTAAATTAAGTTTATATATTACTGAGGTGCCACAAAAAGTTTTGCAGCAAAATAAATTCATTGGATATTTATTTTAAATATTAAATGCCCAAAGTAGGGGTTTTAACCCACTGTTTGAATTGTTTACAATTTTCTGCAACTCCAAAAATTACCAAAGTTGGTCCAAAATGATTGTAATGATTTTAGGCAATTTACAAAAATAGTTCCATGATTTTTGGAACAACTTTATCTGAGCACTTTTGTTTTATTTTCCATTTAAAGTAGTTTCAACTAGGGTTTGGTTTGTTAGATGAGCAAGGTGCATTTGGCTTTGGGATTTGATCCCAAGGGCTCAAGTACATGGTGCATGGGGTGTTGATCAACCACAGCAAGGTTTGATCATGAGCATCACAAAGTTTTATCAGGTACAAGGGAGATCAAACAGTGATAATCCAACAGTGATGATCAACAGTGATGAGGATTACTGTTACAGGAACTGAGGGTGTTACAGGACGCAGCCCCACCGGCTCATCGGCAGTGGAGTAGGGGACCTACAGAAGATCCATGAATACCTTCCACTTGCAAGTGAGAACATCATCATCACACATCCAGGTGATGTTCCTATCTTCATCATTATGGAAGAAGACGGTGGCGAAGAACTGGGCCACGAGATCAGCGTCAAAAGGGTTGTTGAAGGAAATGATGTGGCGAAGTCCAAACTGATCCACCAGATCAAGAGCATCAGCAAAGTAGTCCATATGCTGCTCCATGTATGCCAGACTGACGGACTTCACATTGGGCACAAACTTGTTCTTCCTTTCAGATATGAGCAAGTAGAAGACATCACGCTGCTCCTTGTTCCAGAACTTGGACTTCATCAAAGATGGATCACGAGGCTGCCGGTAGGGATTGACCCTACAGTAGTCCCGGTACTCTGGCAGAGGGAGCTCGACCACTGGCTTCCTCTTCGGCTTCTCTCGGTGAGCGGTCTTCTTCAAGGAGCTGTAAGGAGCTTTGCCCTTGGCTGGAGCCTTGCGCTTCAAGTGCGAACGAGAGCCACCACCTGACCAAACCCAAAACAGACAGACACAAAAAGAGCAAGAGAATGAGATGCAAAAGTCCAGGAGATGAGTAATAGAGCAGGGAATGTGATACAGGTTGCGGGTTCTGGAGGTACGGTAGTACCGTGGTTAATGCGGTACTACCGCTCCACGGTAGTACCGTAGAATACTACGGTAGTACCGCAGTAACACTGCGGTAGTACCGTGCTGACAGCTGAGACCACGGATCTGAGATCCGGTACTACCGTGCCTCCACAAATCACAACCATACCAACCAATCTACTCTAAGACTATCTAGCAATCCTTCCATGTCCTCAAAATGCCTAGGAATAGCCAAAAACCTAGTGGATCTAAAAGCATTGCCCTAACCACAAACGCTCAAGAACACGAGCCAAAACAAGGGAGAAACGGGGCAATACCGGGATCCATGGCACACGGGGGAGGTGGGGATCGATCCCACCGGAGGAGAACACGGAGGGGAAGCACGGATGTGGCACTCCGGGGAGGGCGCCGCGGGAGGGCCTTGCTGCTTCGAGAGAGGAGAGAAGGAGAAACTGACTGGGGTATGGGGATAACTCCCCGTACCCCTTCGGTTTTGACTCTCCCCGAGGCTGCGGTAGTACCGCACTGGGCGCGGTAGTACCGCTTCCCCGTGCGGTAGTACCGCAGGAAACAGAAAGCCCATCCAAGGTGGCAAACGAAGATGACTTTTGCGCGACGGTTAAAGGGGGGAAGGCTTAGGTTGGAGACAAGACAAGAATACGACTGGGAAGGGTCACTTCATGATCAAGGAGCACACGAACACAAGAGCAATCTTGAAGTGACCATAACGCAAAACAAAGAAAAACGGACACAAGAAAACACACACTCTTCAACGAAGAGGGGCGGTGGCCGAGGCCACCATGTTTGAGCTTATTTGGTATGACACCACAAAGATGTATCTTGGGTTCATGGCCAATGCTCTTCTTTGAAGCACCGTTATCACCTTGGGTGACCTAGAAAGGCCGCCGAAAGTGACCATAGTGAAAGAATTGTTTCTCTTTATGCATAATAGGTGGAGTGGTTTCCCATTGATTAAGATACACTCCTCCTATGTCCATGCCTACATCCAAGCTAGATACCTTGTTGAGATGGGGTGTGTGTGCCAAGTCTTCAAACCGCATTACTCGAATCAATGATATTTAGCTCATGCCTTAACTCTCGGAATCTTGCTTCATCCAAAGGCTTGGTGAAAATATCCGCAAGTTGATCTCCGATGCCTACATATGAAAGGTCAATATCACCCCGCTTCACATGGTCTCGAATGAAATGATGTCGAATTTCAATGTGCTTCGTCTTGCTATGTTGAACGGGGTTGTAGGCGATCTTGATAGCACTTTCATTGTCACATAATAGAGGCACTTTGTCACAAGTGACACCGTAATCCTTTAAAGTTTGCCTCATCCACAATAATTGAGCACAACAACTTGCGGCAGCAATATACTCGGCTTCGGTAGTTGAAAGAGATACGCAATTTTGCTTCTTGGATGACCAACTCACCAAAGACCTACCAAGGAATTGGCATCCTCCGGAAGTGGACTTCCTCTCCACTTTGTCTCCCGCCCAATCCGAATCCGTGTAGCCAATGAGATTGAAGCTTGAGCCCTTAGGATACCACAAGCCAAAGTTTGGGGTATGAACCAAATATCGAAAGATTCTCTTGACAGCCACCACGTGGCTCTCTTTTGGTGCGGCTTGAAATCTTGCACACATACCCACACTCAACATGATATCCGGCCTAGATGCACAAAGGTAAAGCAAGGAACCGATCATGGAACGATACTCCCTTTGGTCTACCTCTTTGCCGCTCGGGTCTAGGTCAAGTTGACACTTGAGTGGCATGGGGGTCTTGGCTCCTTTAAGACCATCATACTTGAACCTCTTGAGCATGTCTTGAGTGTATTTGGCTTGGTTGATGAAGGTTCCCCTAGATAATTGCTTCACTTCAAAGCCGAGGAAGAACTCCAACTCTCCCATCATGGACATCTCAAACTTGTTGGTCATTAGCTTAGCAAATTCTTCATTAAAAGATTGGTTAACCGAACCAAAGATAATGTCATCAACATATAGTTGGCATATGAACAATTGCCCACCAACTCTCTTAGTAAAAAGAGTGGGATCGATTTGCCCAATTTGAAACCCATAATCGACTAAGAACTCGGTAAGGTGATCATACCAAGCTCTTGGGGCTTGTTTTAGGCCATAGAGCGCCTTGTCGAGTTTATAGACATGATTAGGGAAATTGGGGTCCTCGAACCCGGGGGGTTGCTTGACATATACCAACTCATTAATGGGACCATTAAGAAAAGCACTCTTCACATCCATTTGATATAGTTTGAAGTTATGATGAGAAGCATAAGCAAGAGCTATACGAATGGACTCAAGGCGAGCCACGGGGGAAAAAGTTTCACCGTAGTCAATACCTTCGACTTGGGAAAAACCTTGTGCCACCAACCTTGCCTTGTTCCTTATGACAACCCCATTAGCATCTTGCTTGTTCTTGAAGATCCACTTGGTCCCAATAACATTATGATCACCTTTGGGTCTCTCCACTAATGAACACACCTTGTTGCGCTTGAAGTTGTTGAGCTCATCATGCATGGCCTCAAGCCAATCCGGGTCTTCAAGCGCCTCAAAACCTTTTGGGGTTCAACACAAGAAACAAACGCATTATGGGCACAAAAGTTTCTCAATTGACTACGAGTTGTTACCCCTTTCTTGATGCTTCCGAGCACTTGATCCACCGAGAGATCTTGAGACTTTAACCGGGATGCAATCTTGAGTGCTCGACGTGCTCTTTCTTCCTCCATGGCCTCTTGAGATGGCTCGAGAGGAACATCTCCGGAAGAGGGAGCATCAATAAGGACTTGCTCAACATCTTGAGTTTGTCCTTGAACTTGAACTTGATCTTGGTCATCATTGGGTGCGACACCCTCAACGTTGATGTGATCTTGACCTTGATCTTGTTCGGTAACAAGAGGGCCTCCATCTTGTTCTTGGTTGGCTTGTTGATCTTGAGGAGGTGATGGCTCCACTTGAGTAGAGCATTGTCCTTCTCCTTCCGCCACAAGGGGTTCCTCAATGGGTAGGAAAAATCCCACACCCATTCTTCTTATGGCTTCCGGAGGAATTTCATCACCTACATCATTAAGATCACTTTGCCCCACTTGGGAGCCATTATGTTCGTCAAACTCCACGTTGCTAGATTCTTCAACAAGCCCGAAAGACTTGTTGTAGACTCTATACGCGTGAGAGTGTGAAGCATACCCAACAAATATGCCCTCAATTGCCTTAGACTCAAACTTAGACAAACGGGCACCCTTTTTGAGAATGAAACACTTACACCCGAAGACCCGGAAGTACTTGATGTTGGGCTTCTTCCCGATAAGGATTTCATATGGAGTCTTGTTCAAGATCTTGCGGAGATAAAGACGATTGGTAGCATGACACGCGGTGTTGATGGCTTCCGCCCAAAAATTGTAGGGACTTTTGAACTCCGCCATCATTGTCCTTGCCGCATCAATTAAAGTGCGGTTCTTTCTCTCCGCAACACCATTTTGTTGAGGGGTATAAGCAGCGGAATATTGATGTTTGATCCCCTCATCACCAAGAAATTCATCCAAGGTATAGTTCTTGAACTCGATGCCGTTGTCACTTCTAATAGCCAATATCTTTGAGTTATGTTGACGTTGAGCTTCATTGGCAAACTCGATGACGGTTTGTTGAGTCTCACTCTTCCTCTTGAATAAATAAACCCATGTGTATCTTGAATAGTCATCCACAATCACCAAACAATACTTATGTCCGCCAAGGCTATCATAGGATGGAGGCCCGAAGAGATCCATGTGAAGGAGCTCCAACGGCCTCTTGGTGGAGATGATGTTCTTGACGGGATGTTTCTTCTCATGAAGCTTTCCTTCAATACAAGCCCTACAAGCACGATCTTTGGCAAAACTAATATTTGTTAGTCCCACAACATGATCACCGTTGAGGAGGGTTTGCAAAGATCTCATATTGACATGGGCTAGTCAGCGGTGCCAAAGCCATCCCACATCAACTTTAGCCATTAGACACATGGCGGTTTTGGTGGAAACTTTGGAGAAGTCCACCACATACATACCGTCCTCCACGTGTCCAACAAAGGCTACTTTAAGAGTTTTGCTCCACATCAAGGTGACCAAGTCTTTATCAAAGAAGGTACAAAGACCCATCATAGCAAGTTGACGAACGGAGAGTAAATTGAAGGCACAAGTCTCAACAAGTAATACTTTCTCAATGGATGAGTCCGGAGAAATGATTACTTTACCGAGACCCAATACCTTAGACGTGTTTGCATCACCAAATTGGACACGGGTGGTTCGAGATGGTCTATAGTCGATGACCACCAACATGTCCTTGCTTCCGGTCATATGACTTGTAGCCCCGCTATCAAGTATCCATGAGCCACCACCGGAAGCCGCCACCTACATGGAATCAATGCTTGGTTTTAGGTACCCATTCACGAATGGGTCCTCTCGCGTTAGTAACAAGGGTCTTGGGGACCCAGATAGACCAAGCAATATATTCATCATAAGAACCAATAAATTTGGCATAGACATGCCCATCGTTAGTGCAACAAAGAGCATAAGAAGGATTAGTTGGTCCGGCAAAGTCATTGGGGATGGCATCACCCCTTTTTGCAACACCACCCTCATTGACCTTTGCCACTTTCTCTTGAGGCTTCTCCCCTTCCTTCACGAATGCTACATCTTTTGTGGGAGGGGGAGCTTTTCCTTTCTTCTTCTTGTTCTTCCTTTTCTTGTTCTTCTTTTTGGATGAACTAGCACCAAACCCAACTCCTTCCTTGCCAATCACCACCTTATGGGAACTCAAGAGATCATTGAGATTCTTTTCTCCTTGGATGCAAGAAACAAGTCCCTTCTCTAGTTGTGCCTTTAACCTAGCGTTTTCCTCAATAAGAGGGATATGCTCACAACAAGGATTAGTGGAACTAGGTTTCTCTATCATAAGAATAGGAGAAAAAGTATTAATCTCTTTAGTGAGTTTAATGGAGGTTTCCTCATGTGCTTTCTTGAGAACCATGAGTTCGTGTTTTAAGGACTTGTGGTTCTTTTCGACTTTCTCATGATCCACAAGAAGTCTCTCATGAGCCTCCACAAGTTCATCATTTTTAGTCTTTAGGTCACAAGCAATGGCATTAGCATGTTTAAGATCAACTTTGAGCTTAGAAGTATCACTAGCATATGTCTCCTCGAGAGACAACTTAAGCTCGCACTCTTCTTCAAGAGATCGAGATAGCTCTCCTATCTCATCCGCATAGTCTCGACTATGACCTTGCAACTCGGTGATGGACTCCTCAAGTTCCTCAATGTGGACATGAGCTCCACCTAATTGCTCCAAGAGAGCCACAAAGTGTTTCTTGGCCTCACCTTTGAGTTTGCTCATGAAAAGCTCAAACTCATTTCCTTCTTGAACCTTGGGTTCCTCATGATCCTCCACACAATCCAACAAATATGGGTTAGTGGGAGTAAATGGTTTAAGGGGAGGAGTTACCGAAGTGGTCTTCGCCATGAGACACTTGTGGATGATGTGAGGATTTTCGTTGGGGGAGTTGAAGAGTGAAGACGATGAGGGAGACTCCATGGCGATGGCGATGGTGGCGGTTGCCACAATCTCACCACCTTCTTCATCATCCTCATCATCGGAGAAGTATTCTTCATGAGCCACCAGCACACGTTGTGGCTTCTTCTTCACAAAATTCTTGTTCAACGGCGACTTGGACTTGTCCTTTCGGATTAGCTTGCCACCATGATCTTCTCTCTTCTCATATGGACAGTCCGCAACGAAATGACTCACATTTCCACAATTGAAGCAAGTTCTTATTCTTTGTCCCTTGGGCTTGAAGCTACTAGTGTTGGACTTGAAGTTCTTCTTGTAGCTCCAAAATTGTCTTGATGCAAGAGCCATGTGCTCATTGTAAGCATACTTGGTGTCTTCCGGACCGACATCCTCTTCATCAACATCTTCCTCAAAATGAACTTCCTTTGCCTTCAAGGCGAGGGATTGCATCTTAGGACCTCCATGGCGTGTTATCTTCGTCTTGGCCGTGTCATTCAAAATCTCCATGGCCACAAATTCATCCAAGACTTGGTTGGAAGTCAAGTCACGGAAATCCGGTCTCTGACGAATGACTTGAGTGAGATGCTCCTTATAGAGAAGCATAGCCGAGATGAACTTCCTTTTGACCCAATCATCATTGGTGTCCTTGCTTCCATGATCCGTCATATCATTGGCAAGAGCAACCAACCTTCGATGAACATCCTCGGAAGACTCTCCTTCATTTCTGACAAAGTTATCGGCTTGGTCTTGGACCTTGTCAAATTTGGAGCTTCTAATACTTGCACTTCCCATGAGAGTCCTTTCAAGAAGATCCCAACACTCCTTGGCCGTTTCACATTTTCTGACAAGATTTTCTTGCTCGGGCTTCAAATCATTCCCAATGACAACTATAGCATGACTGTTGATGAAGTTGTCACGGTGTTCTCTTAGAGTCATGTTGTGGCGATCATATGGATGGAAGCCTTCTTGGACAATTTGCCACAAATCCTCCGATGACCCCTTCAAGTGCCTCTTCATTCGGTATGCCCATATAGGATACTCATCTTTGTTAAGGATAGGTATCGGTCCTGCATGTGCAAAATGAGGCTCGGGAAGAGGTAAAGGGTGATAGCTCGAGGGAGGGGCAACTGCGGAATTGACACCCGCTCCATTCCCATGAAGGGGAATGAAAGGGTTGCCATTCCTACCATCATCACGAGATTGAGAGACCGACTCTCCTCCTCCCAACGTTTGAGTGTTGGGTGTGATGACGGCGTTGCCCCCCTCGGGAGCCTTAGACATGAGAGCTCTAAGCAATTGGGTCATTTCATTCATTTGAGCTTTTATGGCGGACATGCCGTCATTATACTCATGTCTAGAGACGGTGGTTGTGTCATCCCTCAAAGACGGGTTTGTGAGTCCCGCGGTACTAGGACTTTCCCCCAAGGAGGGATTGGCCGAAGTACCTACCAACTCACCGTCTTTGTCTTTCCCCTCTGTCGCCATCCTCTTAAGGCGGTGAAGCCCTTAATAAGAGACGAGGCTCTGATACCAATTGAAAGGATCGGAATGTCGACTAGAGGGGGGGTGAATAGGCGACTAACAATTTTTATGACTCCTTATAAGTTTAGGCTCAACAAGAAAAGTAAGTTGTCTAGATATGCAACTAGATGAGATCCTATATGACCACTAGACAACTACAACAAGAAAACAAGCACGATATAAGCAATGAGAAGTAACTTGCAAAGTAAAGGTAGAGAGAACACGGAGACAAGGATATGTTACCGGAGTTCCTTCTCTCTCGAGAAGTACGTCTCCGTTTGGAGAGGGTGTGGAGCACAATACTCACACGAAGGCCAACGAGGGCCACCCTATTCTCCTCACGCTCTCACCAATGCAAGATGCCGTGAACCACTATGCGGTGGCCTTGAAGGCGGCAACCAAACCTTTACAATACAAGGTTGGGGCAATCTCCACAACTCAATTGGAGGCTCCCAACAAACCCCGGAGCTTCACCACAATGGAATGTGGCTCCGAGGTGACCTCTTCCGTCTAGGGCACCAACGCACCCAAGAGTAACAAGATCCACAAGAGAATAATGGGGGGAATCAAATATCCTTTGGTGGAAGTGTAGATCGGGGCCTCCTCTTCCAAACCCTAGAGAATCAACAAGTTTTGATGGCTAGGGAGGGAGATCGGGCAAGAATAAGCTTTGGGCGTCAATGGAGGATCACCAATAAATGAGGTGCCTCTCCATGAAGAAGAAGACCCGCTTTTATAGGGGGAGCATTAAACAGCCGTTGGACCCCCACCAACCACGGTACTACCGCTCCTAGAGCGGTACTACCGTGGCGCGGTACTACCGCGCTGGGTACGGTACTACCGTGGTACAGTAGTACCGCACTCTAGTGCCGTGCCCACTACCGCTCAGTCCAGAGAGCTTGCGGTAGTGGTTGCGGCACTAGACTGCCGTACTACCGTACTGCGGTACTACCGCGCTGGGTGCGGTACTACCGCGGTACCGTAGTACCGCACTCTAGTGCCGTGCCCACTACCGCTCAGTCCAGAGAGTTTGCGGTAGTGGTTGCGGCACTAGAGTGCCGTACTACCGTACCGCGGTACTACCGCGTTGGGTGCGGTACTACCGCGGTACCGTAGTACCGCACTCTAGTGCCGTGCCCACTACCGCTCAGTCCAGAGAGTTTGCGGTAGTGGCTGCGGCACTAGACTGCCGTACTACCGTACAACGGTACTACCGCATAAGGTACGGTACTACCGCGGGAGCGGTACTACCGCACACCAAGCGGTACTACCGTCCCAGCAGACCCAGGCTGGAATGGCCTCTTATGCTGACCCCACGAAGGCGCTAAGAAGATATGTGGGTGCAGAGAAAAGTGAAGTGTGATGATTCCACCCATCATATCACCGCGGATCCCCTCTTAATAGTACGGATTTCCTATCGACTCAACCACCAGAAAGAATCCGAGAGGGAAACTCCGTCTTCACGTTCCATCAAACGAGGGGATGATAACCGTTCTGTGCCATGTCTTACGTTATCTGAAATACTCAAGGCACACGGTTAAACCGCAAATGTGTTGTCATCAATCACTAAAACCAATCATGGGGAAATATGCCCTATCAACTATCTACTACTTGGCCAAAGCAATAAAAAGCAACTAAGAACATGCAAGAATTACTCAAGAACAAAATATAAAAGGAGAACCAAATATATAACTCATCACGATCTGAACATAATCTCATAATCCATCGGATCCCATCAAATATAGCATAGCAACAACAGAAAGATTACATAGGTGCCTTGATCATGTAGGGCAGCTTGAAGCACAAGATTGGATAGAAGACATCGCATAGCTACTGGTCATGGACCCATTGTCCAAGGGGGACTACTCACGGCACATCCAGGAAGCACTCATGGTGCCGAAGAAGCTCCCGGAGATCAATCCTCCCTTCGTCAGGGTGCCGGGACGAGGTCTTCTGGCAATCCCGATCTCGGGGATCGCGGTGGCGTTGGAACAGTGGCGAATTTTGCGATGCGGGGTCTTTTTTCAGGGTTTCCTGCACCAACGACTAAATATAGGCAGAAGGAGGGCCAGAGGGGAGGGCCCACCCCTCCAGACAACCTTCTGGCGCGGCCAGGGGTGGGGCGGCGCTCACTGGCCGCCTGGGAGGGGACTGGCCCCCTACGGCTCCCCTTCGGTCTTCCGGAGTTTTCTGGAACACTGATTTTTTTATATACTTTTTTTAGAATTTTGTGGGCACTGTAAATATGGGTATAAACCTGCAATTCACAGACATCAACAGACAGAAACTGGCACTGGATGCACTGAGTTAGTAGGTTAGTCCAAATATGTGTAGAAATGTAAGAAAGTGTAGCAAAACACATAGCAATGTCACCCAAATAAGCATGAAATAAGCAAAAAATATATATACATTTGGGACGTATCAGCGCACGAGCGGGAGGCGGCGCACGTGTGGGAGGCGGGGCACGCGCGGGAGGCGGGGCGAGCGCACGGGAGTCCGACGGGGCGATGGCCTGTATCGGCGTGCGCGCCCCTAACCCGCCCCGCGCGTCGCGCACTTCCTGTCATGGTTCTCCAAGCTCTGCCCGTTACTGGTTCTCCAAGTTGTTGCTTTGCCTTTGCTGCTTCTCCAAGCTCTTCAAGCTCTGTCATGGTTCCCCACGCTCTACCACTGTTGCTTCCTCTAGGGCCAAGCACGCCGCGGGCGACGACATCGAGCAGCGGCCTGCGGGCGACGACGGCAAGCAGCGGGCGAGCCGGAGCGCGGCCGGCACGCGAGCAGGAGGCTCCTTTTGACGAACCCATAAATGGTTCGTGCTGCCCGAGTTGGGCGAAGTCATTTTTTAGGGTGTCCGCACGGTGTCTGTTGTCCGTTTTACCCGCCAAAACGGACAAAAACGGACAATATGCGTCCATGCTATTGGAGTTGCTCCGACAGAAGACAATCATGATCAGATCGTTACAACATACTCCGTATGAAATTATTACGTACAACTAGATCCACACCTTCCAAAGCAATACCTTCAAAAAGATAAACGTCATTGTGCCATTGTAGATTCATTCATGCTGGCGAAAAGTGGAGATTTTTTTTATATCACACCATGGTCGAAAGGAGTCCATCAACCATAGGAGACGGAAGATGAAGACATCCAAGGTTTGAAGATAGGGGTGATACCAAACCCTCGAAGCGAGCTCTTTCACCGACATAAGATCATCGCATGGTTAGATAAGAGCCTAGCCCACTTCTTGTGATGTCAAGCCCCACCAAGCTCATTAGTCGACTTGTCATCGAGGCACCCGACGACTCTGGATTGCACAATCGGATGGCTCCCGTCATCACCAACTTTCATCACGTACAATGACATGTCATCATCGCTCGTAACGCAGGAACATATGCTTCAGAGAGCGGTTTTGGATTTCTGGATATATAAGGCCCCGTTCGGAAGCTCTCCAGCTCCGCGCTTCGCTGGCTCCACGTGACAAGCTGGGCCGAACGCCTCGGCTCCAAGAAGCCAGCTTCTCGAAGCGGGAGGCCTCATGTAGTGCAAATTGGTGGAGCGACCAAAGTCCAGCTTCAAGAAGCTTAAATCGTGGAGTTCGGTGATATTACGTCGGGATGCCACCGCTAAATTGCGTACCGGTTCGATCTCTTTTCCCCCGAGCTCTCGTAAGAGCAACCAGTAGACGTGGACGCATTAGAATCACCCACGCCTTGACTCCGAACTGGGCTTGCAGCCCATAGCATCAAATGTGCTCCCTGATGGGCCATCTTCCTACAAGCCCAGCGCCAACCTACTCAATGTGGCGAGGAGAAGCTGGTTATGTTACCGAACAGATAGAAAGTCGCTGCGTGGAGTAGAAGCTATGATAAAAAGCTGAAATTATGGAGTTTTGAGAAGCTAGGGAGTTTCAGAACAGGCCCTAAGATTAAGGTATCTTTTAGGTTTACCCGCGAAAAACAGAAGTGTGATTTTTGGGTTATATATTAAGTGTCTTGACTTGTATTAACTTTAATAGTTGTACTAGAGTTAAAACAGTTATTTCAGAATGAAGAAAGTATGTTCATTGCCCATTAACCTCGCCCCTACTTTAATCTTGTCCCTCGGTTTTCCATCCGACGGTCTAACGTCACTGGGTACATCGGCTACACAAAATGTCCCGTCCCATAGGATACGTTCTCCAGCAGCGGCCACGTCGTGGAAGGAAGATGACGCGCCGACGACCCATCACGCAAACTCGTCAGCACATCGTTGCTCTCACATCATGAAGTTTGAAGGGAAAGCGAGCGGCGTCGCGGTGAGCGGAGTGAAGCCGTTGGAAACGCGGGGGCGGCAGCGTGGCGGAGCGCACGCGTGGAGAGGATCAGTTTATTTCTGTTCTACTGTATTTTGACCAGTAATTAAATTGCATGATATTGGAGCGATCTTGAGCTCCAAAATAAAGATGCTCTGGACAAGGCAAACTCGTGACATACAAAAAGTGCTAAGATCCTCAGGTTTGACACGGCATGCTGTTCTTAAAAAAGTTTGGGCGGGACGCAACTGGCAGACCACTCCAATTTCCGTCTGAGTAGCTGACAAACCATTCCGTTCCGTCTGAAATACGCCCTCCACCATGAGCTCCGTCCCATCATTTTTTGTCACATACATGCAGAAAAAGTGCAAGATATCGCGTATATCTGTAGGGCACACGGCAAATGATTGTCATCGACGGACCGGATGGAGGCTCGCTGGCGCGTATCCGATCGTCCGCCCGGCTGTTGCGTCGGAGGCGGCGACAGGGACACGGCACGGCAGCCGGACGCATGCCCCACGGCCATGAAAGCGAGCTCTCTCTGGACCCCTCCATAGCGTGCAGCGCATGGAAACGCAGAACGAAATCTTACCTAACCTAACCTTAGCTAGAGCCAAGCCAGACATCACATGGCCATGGCCGATGCACTGCACCTGCACTTGCATCCCGGACACGCAGAGATGCAAGTACGCAGCGTACCAGCAGAGTGCTAGGGCGTGGTTGCTTGCCATCTGCGGTTTTACCTGCATTGTATACACATTTATGTAAGGTTTGGTTGAGAAAGTGCATGCAAAATTCCATATATGCATGTTGTTTAGTTGTTTACATACCGTCTAGTCTGGTTCGGGTAAAACAGAAAAATTTACTGTTTGTTTGCTCACATTATCTCCGCTCAGCAAACTATACAATGTTTGGTTGACTGCACGTGGTATAATTAAGACTTCTGAGCAGATATGATAAACATAACTATGCTAGTATATTCGATTTATGGGTCGCCGCAAATCGGATATGCGGTACGAAATTTGCTTCGGCAGAACAGGTACTACATCCTCAGACGGGATATTACATATTTAAAATAAGGTTTTTTCCTCGATACACAAAGTTAGACGAAGTATTGCCCAAGCACACAAACACTTTAAAAAACTAATGTTTGGTCACCGGAGGTCACCAATGATCGTCGGGTAGTAGATAGGCCGTCAAGCAAGAGGCAGACCTCACGGCTTGGGGACAAAGCCGGTGCACACTGCGAGGTAATCCTAGTAGACGGAGTCGTAATTAGCCCTAACGGCGGCGCGACCCTCTTGGCCGATAACTATCGTGAAATTGGCGGCGCGGAGAGCCTCCTTGGCGTGGCACAACTGCGTGGTTAACGGCGCAAGCTGTTCGCCGAGCTCCGCAATGTGCATCCACGTGTGCTTGATTTCTTCGTGGCTACCACAGCGGACGAAGAGCTAGTCGTGCTCCCTCGAACCACCGGCCCACCGTTGGTACTTCCTCCGCTCCACCCTTCGTTTGCGCCACGGCTAGGACTTGCTCCCTCACCAGACGCCATGAAATTTCTTGTCGGAGTTGGGTAGTGAACGCGGCGGAGATAAGAAATTGTGGCGGCGGGGAAGGGAAATGGATGAGAGACAGGAACCCTAAAGTGTCGAGCGAGTCTTAGATATAGAGACCGAAGAGCTGTTTTGCGGGTCGCCCACAAAAATTTTACAAGCCGGGGAGAATATGGCGGTTTTGTTCGGGCCCGAAACTTCGCCCGTCCGTCAAAAAGCCTGCATATGTACGGTCCGGCGGCGGGATGACGCATCTGCTATAGTTTCTCTAACGGCTACACATGATACAAGCAACTAGCTCGATAATTAGGAGAAGCATCGGATCAAAGATGGCTCCTGGTCCCCCCTTCCCCGTAGGCGCTCCCTTCCGCTTCGCTTGCGTCACCTCCCTCCTGTTGAGGTGTTCCCGTCTGCTAATTCCTTTCGCATCAGGGTCCGTGTGGAGGGTATGCCTTTACCTCCCTCAGCATGTCCTTCGATTCCTCCTCCGCCTCCCTTGGTTGGTGATGAACCCATTGACTCCAGCAAGAACAATGAGAGATGCACTGAATACACGGGTCCTCCTTTCTCGCAAGCTGAATGGGATGTGTTGGGCCCTCGCATGCAGGCGTTGTACCCCAATTGCGCCCCCTGCAGACCCGTGGATCAGACGGCGGTTGATGCTATCCCCCCCCTCATGTCAACCCCCAACCCCTCCACCACTTTTCCCTGTCGAGGACTCCAACCTTCCTGCCCGCCCATGCTCTCCTCTCGCCTTTGACTTCATGGATTTCCCTTTGGAGGAGGGCTATTTCGACAATTTTGGAGACTCTGCCTTCGCCTCTTGCAAGAAACGCATTGTCGGGAAGTTATTTTCCAAGGATCGTGCTAAGAGAGCGGCCAAGGCGGCCGAGAATGTGTCATCTCCCCTCTTTCAGAAGTCCGATGATGACCTGGGCGTTGTTGGGGTGTCCCTGCGGACATCGTTGATCGAAACGTCACCCCCTCGCCACCCGATGATTGCCACTTTGCCAGGACCCCCTGTCCACCACAGGCAAGAATGCTCGGGTGTCTGATGTTGGGGGCTCTATCCTCGAGCGGGCGGAACGTCATGTCGCGTCCAAGGATGATGCGCTGACTGGTATGTCTTACATCCCTTCTCTGAATCATACGTTTCTTACCGATTTTCCTTATTCGCATTTTCTGCAAGTTTCTTCGATTCGGGTTTGGTGCTTGACCCCCGCCTTCGCTTCCCTTGCCTCTCTGGTTTCTGTGATTACAGCCAATGAGCTATCCCAGGCCGAGCTTGCCCGTGTGCGAGACCTCGCAGCCTCTGTTACTTCTGCTCCTCCTATTACTTCTTTGGTGTAGGGTTCTTCTATCCCAGTTCCTTCACGTGCGGAGGAAGGTAGTGGCCTCCCTTCGTCGGCTCGAGGCGTATCTAAGCCCCATCGTGCCAAAATTTCTACTGTGCCCAGCCGATCGAGCCTCCGCATTAAAAATCTCTCTTTTTAATGAAGTGCCTTTTCTGGAATGTGCGTGGAATTAGCGTTGGGGGGTGCAAGTACCAACTTTAGTCTTTGTTACGTGATCTTGCTATTGATGCCATTTACTGGCAGGAAACTAAGAGTATTTTCCCATTTTGAGCTTTCGGCTACTGTGGGGCCTGGTCGGTGGTCGGTTCTTTTGGCACTGGCTTACTGCCACGGGTAGTGCTGGGGGCATCCTCATCGGGGCGAATTGTGATTTGTTTGATCTTATCTCGGTGGATTTGGAATCCATTTTTGCTAGTATTATCATCTCTCACCGTACCCTGAATGTTTCTTAGGAACTCATTGTAGTTTACGGCTCTACGGCTCATACTTGTTTTCGGATTTTCTCTCTAAACTCTCTACTAAGCTCTCCTCCTCCCATCTCCATGTCCTGGTCGGTGGTGACTTTATATAATCTTATGCCCCCACTCCGACAAGAGTTTGACTATTTTTTGTTGGTCGCGCGCGAATGCATTTAATGACTTTATTAGCAACTTCGCGCTTCGGGAGATCTATCGCGCTGGTACGCGCTTTATGTGGTCTAATCACCAACTCTCTCCAGTTTGTTTTGCCTTGGACCGCATGTTGCTATCGGTCGATTGGGATGCTCTGTATCGACTGTGCTTCTCTCTCGTGGTCGAAGCCTTGGTGGGGTCTGATCACACCTCTGGTTATTGGCTCGGATGATCGCCCCCCCCCCCCTCCTTTTCATTCCCCGTTTTCATTTTCAATATGCTTGACTTGTCTCTGATGGCTTTATCCCCTTGACCTCGGGCAAAATTCGTGAGTTCTTCCTCTCTATAACTCGCTCTTTGGACCCTCTTTTTTTTAAACCAAGACCGTAGAACAATCGTTCTACGACATATATATATATATATATATATATATATAAATAATGTACAATTACAAAAGTGCTGAGTAAAACTCAACCGATTCCAGTTTTATGTGTAATCATAAAAAAAGTCTTCGTTTCAAAAACTTATTGGAGATCACTTGTCAGATTGTGATCAATCCAATTGCTGAGCTTATTCTTGAATTTTTACTTGATCTTATGGTCCAGTAATGTAAGATCCCTGCTTAGGTCCTTCTTCCATGATGTGAGTGATGGAAATATCCCTCTGAAAATCCAATAGTTTCTTTGCATCCATAGGTGCCAACATCCCATGATGATGATTTCTATAGAAATGCCCTTGGGCAGACATTTTTGTATCAATTGAATTTGGTACAAACTTGAAATGCCTCTTAGTCTTTGTGGAGCAATGATATCCCAACACTGCAAAGCAAATGAACAATCCCAGAAGAGATGAATAGATGTCTCCTCAGTGCTCAGTGTGCACAACACTCAATTGTATGATGCCATGTGATAAGATTTTCTGTGTAGAAAATTCCTTGTATTTACTCTGTCAAAGATCATGAGCCAGAAAAATATCTTATATTTGAGTATCACAACGCAATTCCAGATATTTTTGATCACTTGTGGGCATACTTCCTTTGGATGAATTGCTTGATATAATTTTGATGATGAGAATCCATTCTGTCTCCAAGAATAGTGCCATGAATCATGCTCATTAGACAGTGAAATCCGTGCCATCTCAGTTGTAAGGTCATGCAGCTGATTATATGCAATTGAGGATAGTGGAAGCTGGAAGTGATGTCCAATGTCTTGATTATCAATGTATTGTTTTATGCTAATCTTGGTTTTCTTAGCATAAGAGAACAGTTCGGGATATATATTCTGCAAAATGCCTTGTCCCCAGTTATCTTCCCAAAGCAAGATGTTATCTCCTCTTCCAATACTGCCTGCTGCCATATTCTTGAATTCAACTATATACTTAGCAATGATTTTCCACCAAAATGATCCCATTGGTCTGTTGTGTATTATTCCATCATTGTAGTATGATTCCCAGACCAATTTAACCCATGGTAATTCATGGTGGTTGATGAATTTATGAATAAATTTCATCAGTAAGCATTTATTCTGTAGCTGCAGATTCAGAACACCCATGCCTCCATATTTTTTAGGTTTGCAAACCTTGTCCCATTTGATGAGTGGTGTGCCTCTGTCCTCCATACCATATTTGCGCCAAAAGCAGTGCTTGAGGTATTTGTTGATTTGGTCAATGATGCCCATTGGCAGAGGGAGAGTACTCATGTAATAAGAAGGGAGGCTTGTGAAAACTGATTTGATCAGTACCAGTTTCTCTCCTTGTGACAGTAGTGTTGAACATCCTGCAAGTCTTCTTTCAATTCTCTCGATAACAGGTGCAAAATCTTCCAGCTTGGGCTTGGTCACACATAATGGGAGCCCCAGATAAGTAAAGGGGAATTTTCCAATAGTCCATCCAAATTGATTGGCCAACTGTTGGATTTGATGCTCTTCAACATTGATTGGAATCATCATGGATTTAGCATAATTGATTCTGAGGCCAATAAACATGGTGTAGTGCATGAGGAGTGCATTTAGTTGTGACAGCTGAAGTGCAGATGCAGGCATAACAAGAATGGTATCATCTGCATACTGGATAACTGGGAAGTCTGTGCATGGGTTATTGGGCATTGGGTGTTCAATTAGCCCATTGTTCATAGCCTCATTGAGAATGGATTGAAACATATCAGCTGCCAATACAAACAGAAGTGGTGATAATGGATCCCCTTGCCTGACACCTCTCTTGCATAGAAATTGTTTTCCAGTCACTCCATTTAGCAGTACTGATGAAAATCCTGTGTCCAGAATCATTTTGATCCACATCAACCATTTTGGTCCAAAACCCCTAGCCTTTAGAATATCCATGATAGCTTGGTGCTCTAGTATGTCAAATGCCTTCTCAAAATCCAGTTTTAGGATGATTAATTCCTTCTTAGATGCCTGGCATTGATGAATAAACTCATATGCCCATGCCAAACAATCTTGAATAAATCTATTATCCAAAAAACCATATTGATTGGCATGGACCAGTTTCAGAATGATTTTTTGCAGTCTGTTTGCAAGCAGCTTTGTGATAATTTTGAATGAGCAGTTCAGGAGGGAAATTGGTCTGAAGTCTTGTGGTCCCATTGGTGCATCTTTTTTAGGAATAAGTGCTATGAAAGATCCATTTATGCTATGTAAAGAAATCCTTCCCATGTAAAAATCACCAATCATCTTGTAAAAGTCTGGTGCTAAAAAATCCCAGCACTCCTTCACAAAGTTATTTGTAAAACCATCAGGTCCTGGTGATTTATCCAATGGGAGATTCTTTCTCACATTATCAATCTCTTCCTTTGTGAAGGGTGCTTCAATCTCATCCATATCTTCATGTCTATGGAGTAACTCATCAAATTGCAGCATGTTAAAAGTGGGCACCTGATACGTCCCAAACGTATCTATAATTCCTGCTTGCTCCATGCATGTTTTGTGTAATATTGCTATGCGTTTGATACACTTTCATATCTTTTTATAACATATTTTGGAACTAACCTATTAATGGTTGCAAGAGTGCATAAGTTCTTGTTTTTGTACTTTATGTGTAGGAATTACTTGGATAAAGGAAAAATCACAAAAAGAAGCCTTGTAGGAGTTGGACTCTAACTCTCCCGAAATTTGTCCCCACCAGACAGGTTTTAAAGATCGCCTCGGAAACGCTAGAATACGTCCTCAAACGGAAAAACTTAAAAATACAAAGTTGTAGGTAATTTTTTTCCAGTGGATTTAGACATAAAATTCGACCCAATCGGAGTTTGCATGCTCCCTGCAGGCCCGAAATACAGAAGACGTAATCTGGATGACGGGAATCCGAGAGTCTATATAAAGAGAGGAAACCTAGGTCAAAAGGCACCACAAAATTTCCTCCCCCTTGGCAGCCGTCTTGAGGGGGAGATCAATCTCCACAGCAGCACCATCTCCAAGGAAGAAGAATGTAACAACCCAGTTTTCAGAAAAAATTAAAAATTTTGTTTTCGGTGTGAATTATTTGATTGTCTGATTTGTTTGCGGTGTTTGCATCCCCGATTTATCGATCGGCGATTATTTTCCCCCTCTTATCTCGTATCGGACGGAGACTGACCTTTGCCACCCTGACACTCGACCTTTGCGACACCGGGCTTCACCCGATCACCGTCGCGAAAACCGCACGAGACCAGCCGCAACCAACGGAACGAAAACCCCGTTTAATAATTGAACGGGATATTTTTATAGCGCGCCGGAAAGTGTTTTCGGAACAGTTCCAGCACGAGGTGAACGCCTCCGGCTCGACTCACTGATCGCGCAGTTCGAAGTTTTACCCGAATCGGAGGTACTGCGGACCCCCGGCGGTCAGAAACGTGAGCACCGTGCGCCCGAGATAAAAACCGGGGATGTTTTTGCAAACTGCCAGCCACCTGGGCTATATAAAGACCACCACACTCCCACCCATTTTTAGGGTTTCCCTAGCCACAAAGTTGCAGCCACACCCCTGTTTTACCCCAATTTTCGCAGCAGTTCCAGCCCAGCAGATCTGGACCGTCAGATCGCCCGATCTGACGGCCGAGATCGCCTCCAGCCTCTGTCTCCTCTCTCCTCCTCCTTGCGCAGCCGTCTCCAGCCCGAGGGCCACGGCGCCGCCTCGTCCGGCCACCGGCCCGCCGCCGGAGCAGCCGCCGGCCACCTCTTCTCTCCTCCTCCCTTCTCTCCTCCTCCTCCTCTGACACCCTGCCCTCTCCTTCTCTCGCAGGGACGCCGCCGCGCGCCGGCGGGAAGCCACGGCAGCCACCACGCCATGGCCGACGAAGGAGCTCGCCCGCTCGCCCCGATCCGGCCCCTCGCCTCAGATCCGCGCCGCACCCGCCGGGATCCGGCTAGGCTTGCCCCTGCACCGCCCCGCCCGTCGCCGGTGGCCGGCCGGCGAGCCGAGCCACCTGTTGTTGCCACCGCTGCCCTGGAGAGGCCATGCCCGAGCCGGCTGGTTGCTCCCTCCAGCGTGGACGGCCACATGGGCCCCGCGCCTCCACTGGCCCACGGACCAACGCGGCCCAAGCCGGCCTGCCCGCCAGCCTCAAGCCGCCTCTGCCACGAGTGGGCCTCGGCCCAGGGTGAGGAGCCCATGCCCCCTGTTTTTTTTTCTATGTCCAGGACCTCAAAATTTGACTAAGTCCCAGGATTTTTGCTGCTGATTCGATTCCGCGTTGACGATAGCAAGCGATCCGTAGCCCGGATGACTTCGCGCCAAAAATACGAATTGTTTAGAACTGCGTGTACTTTAATTCATCTTTTGTGAGCATTTGAATTTGAGCTCATCTTGATTGTGTAATTGTGTGCTGAACAGGGCATCAGGCCGTTAAACTGCTACTTTTCCTGTTATGTGCTGCTGTTATTATTTTGTTGCTACTTTGCATGATGATTGTAACAAATCCATGAGGCCTATTGCATTGATTCCTTTTGCGTTGCGTTAAGCAATGTTTATACTTCCGTTTCATGCATTCACATGCCATATTTGCTTGCTGCATCATGTTTAAATCTTGCGCCAAAGTAGCTATCCTGATGTTATGTGCTGCTGTTGCTGAAACTGTTATTTTGTTGCAACTTCGGTCGACGAGTGTGTCGCGACCGTTTATCGGAATTGAGTGATTCCAATTGCATTTTGTTAAGCATCATGTCTACTTTCATCTCATGTATTTCTATGTCATGTTGCTGCACTTTTGCATATAGATTTACCCCTGTTTATACAGCATGTGTGCATAACTTGTCTTGCTTATATCTTTTTAACCGTAACTCCGTTTGGAGTGTTCTTTATATGTAACTTGATTAGTTTTTCGTGTACTTTGTGTTTATGCTATTGTTTTCTGTTGTTAACCAACCTAAAATATGGTTTAGGGCAGAACAGTACCAAATATTTTAATCATCGTGTGGCACTTAGTGATATGCCATGTTTAGGTTGTGCCTCACTTAAATTGACTAGGATAAATAGTTTACTTTGTGATTCACCTCTTGACCTGTTTGAGTGAGATGCCATGCTTGCTTGAGTTGCCATGTTAATAACCGTTGTTTGATCACCTGTAGCTAAACAACTTGAACCACCGTAAATGTGCGGTATCGTCGTGTGTGACGAGTACTCCACTTAAATCGTTAGTAACCTTCCTCGACGATAGATCCGTATCGCGTTGTCGTGCCTTGTGTTGTCTCTTTGATCTTGTATTGCTCTGTAGTAATAGTGGTGCACCGTTGATTGCTTTCCAGTGTTTACTTCTTGTGTGCTCCCGCGGATACTCTCGGAGACGTTGCGAGCTTGCGATCGACTACACCTTCGGAACCCGACTTATCAACAGGCAAGGACTATACATTACTTATGATCCATTCTATTTCAACCAGCGGTTTGCATGCTAGTCTAGGTTAGCTTCGATGTTTGATCCTACCACATGTTTACAACCTTTTTCAAACCGACACAGCCATGTCCCCTCCCAGCAAACCTTGTACTGCTATGTTACTATTGCTCGTTGCTCAGCCCCTGCTTAGTATGCATGCTTAGGATGCTACGATGTTACCTATTACCCCTGGGTTTGGGATATCACCTTATTATATTATTGTTGATGATATGATTATTATAAATTTTGACTATATTCGACGAAGGATGGAAGGTCTAGGCTATCCCGCCCCGACGCTTTGTTCCATTCGAGTCACCTAGGATCCGAGTTCCGGGTATTGGTTTTAAGACTGAGCGTGCCTAACCGCGTGTGGGATTTTATGGGGTCCCCTTTTCTTACCTATCTAGCTTCAAACAGTTCTAGTGGTGGCCCAAGCTGATTTACCATTTGAAAACATGCATATATATCTTGTCGGGTCGCTCCTAGCAGATATCTTTTAAAACAACCCGGACCAGTGAGGACATAGTTCCTTTGCTGGCCCACTTTGTCCGGCTGAGGACCCGGTTTCCCAATGTGTGATTAACCGGCTATCCAAACCCGAGACAGACGGTAGAGACCAGATCGAGAGAGCGGCCGGCTCCTGAGATGGACGTCGACTCACCGGGGGCCACCCGGATTTGTTCGTTGTTAGTTAGAGGGACCTGTCGTTTCGGATCTCTTGGAACTAAATCATAAAATGGTTGCCTGTGATGGGTAGCAACTGAGAGTGATGGACGTGCGTGCGGAGCCTCGTAATGGGCAGTTGGTACACCCCTGCAGTGTTAAATCTTTTCGAGAAGCCGTGTCCACGGTTATGGACGACTTGAGACCTACGTCCTGTTCATAGACAACAACAACTGAGATAATCTTAATATAACTTGATCAACGTGTGTGTGCCTTGACTGCTTCTTCTTCGTTGGGATGCGAAGAGGAGGACAAGGATAGGATAGGTGTTATGTTTGCGTAGTAGGTGGATAGCAAGACTTGTTGGAGGCGATTCCTCATCGAATGCTTGGCTTCTTATCTTACTCTCTAGATCGTTAGCCACTTCATAAATGCTAGTGCGGCAGCAACCTCACCACTTACCCCTTCCTTAACGTAAACTACTAGTTGTCCTAGAATGACGAGTGATGAAGTCCTTGCTGGGTCAGATGACCACTACAGTTGGATGCTGAGTACCTCTGTACTCATGATACTACCCCCAAACTCTTTTCAGGGTTCTTGATCGACAACAGGTATGGTGATCGACGTTTCACGTGGAGACTCGACGACGACTAGTTAGGCGGATCCCGGCGGAGGGCCTGGACCCGTGTGGTTATGGGGATCGATGCTTTTCTCTTTGCCACTAGGCATTTGCTTGTAGTCTGTACTCAGACATGTACCTTCCGCTGTTGTATTGTATCTGAGGCAGTTGTATGCCGATTGTATGAGATGTTGTATCCTGTATCTGTAATGTTGTGATATCATGTTGGAAATCCGGGGCATATGGCTTTGTCATATGTCGCGGTGGGAGCGATATGTGCTTCGTCCCCGGATCTGGGTGGAAACACCTAGATCTGGAACAGTACCGCATATCGGGCCTTACAAAGAAGTGGGCCAAGGGCCGCTGCCCCCAAGGGTCGTGGACACCGCCGTGGCCGTGGTCGTGGCCGCCGCCGTTGCCGTATCCTTCATCTCCTTCAGGCTGCACCTCTCCATCAACAACTCTCTCTCTCACCATGTCCATGTGTGAGTATTTCCCCTCGGGTCTAAGGCTTGTATCTTGATCTATGTGGTTTCTCTCTTTCTCCCATGATGTGATCTTTGTTGTGATCATAGGCTATGTTAATCTAGGGTGATCCATGATGTTTCCCCTTCTTCTATGTATTGGATTTGATGTACTCAATTGATCTTATCTAGTATAATCCCCGAGACCAAGGTGACAGCGGTCTATTGGACATGGGTTAGAAGAATATTTTCATGAGTGATTTCCTCTTTTGTGTGTTGATTGAAGATTGAGAGTCTCTTGGTGCTTGTCTTTGACTATCCTTGAGATATGTTGTGGTGATTGTGGTACTCTCTTTGGATGGCCGCGCACTGGGAAATCCATAGATTGAGAACTACGAACTCTGAGGTGTGCTATTGTAGCCCTACATAATTCTCGTCCTCTCTTGACCACAAAGGAATGACCTCCGAGTGCGTCTCCATTGCATGTTTTATGGGAAATATCATGTGATTAGACTATGTTAATGTTGTTGAGAGTTGCCACTAGTTAAAGTATGAAGCCTAGGCCTTGTTTCCATCATTGTTACACCGTTTGCACTCACTTTTGTTACATGTTTGCTTGTTGCACTTTTTATTACAGATTTATATTACTTTGTTTTGCCACACCTATCACCCATATTTTACCATCTCTTCGCCGAACTAGTGCACCTATAGAACTACTAGTTGTATTAGGTGTGTTGGGGACACAAGAGACTTCTTGTATCTTAATTGCAGGGTTGCTTGAGAGAGAACATCTTCAACCTCTACTTCCCTGAGTTCGATAAACCTTAGGTCATCCACTTGAGGGAAATTGTTGTTGTCCTACAAACCTCTGCACTTGGAGGCCCAACATAGTCTACAAGGATAGAAGCGTGCGTAGACATCAAGCTATTTCTGGCGCCGTTGCCGGGGAGGTAAGGCTTGAAGGTATATCTTTAGATCTTGCAATTAAATCTTTTCGTTTCTTGTTTTTTATTTTCACTAGTTAGGCTTATGGAAAACAATAAAAATATTATGAGAGAGCTTTATGAGCTCTACCTTGAGTTGGGACATGAACTGTTTGAAGAGAAAATCAAAAAGCCTATGGAGCTTCATTATTTGCACAACACTCATGCTAGTAGCAATGTTATTAGTATGTCTTCTTTGAAAACCTTTTATTCTAATGATATGCAAAGTTATAAGCTTGGGGATGCTACATTTTATGAAGATGATCTTTTTAGCCACCCAAGTTTTGATGAGGAAATTTATTTTGATGATACTTTGCCTCCTATCTATGATGATTATTGTGATGACACTTATGCTATAAAGAATAAATGTTTGCAAGTGTATCATGATAAGAATGATTCATGTGATAGCTATTTTGTTGAGTTTGCTCCCACTATTACTAATGAGAAGAATTTTGCTTATTTGGGGAGTAACAAATTTTCTATGCTTGTGGATCATGATAAGAAAGTTTTATGTGATACTTATATTGTTGAGTTTTTTTCATGATCCAATTGAAAATTATTATGAGAGGGGAACATATGCTTATATATATTTCAATAATATCAAGTTCCCTCTCTTTATGTCGAAGGTTTTGAAATTGCACTTATTTTGCCTTCCTATGCTAATATCTTTATGTTTCAATGAGTTTTTCCTCTACAAGATCCCTTTGCATAGGAAGCATGTTAGACTTAAATGTGTTTGTTATTTGCTTATTTATGCTCTTTTTTTTTCTTCAACTCTTATTCCTTATTCCTATGAGAGCATCATTAAAATCTTAAGCCTATCTTTATGGCTATAAAGAAAGAGCTCTAGGGAGACAACCCTTGTTATCTTTAGTTTGAATTTTTACTTTCAGTTTTAGTGGTCTTGATGATTGTTACTACTGTAGCAACATCATTGTATCTTTATTTTCAATATGTGTGCCAAGTCTAGCCTCCGATTGAAAGAAAGCTTAAAAGATTGTGACATGCTGTCCAGAAAACAGATTCTATCCTTGGACGAAAAAATTAGCCTAAAATCACCAGATCATCTTTTTGATCTGAATTTTTTTGAAAGCGTGCTCCATAAAATTTACTTTCGAGCGTCTGTTCTGAGTTTTTTGATTCGAGTTGCAGAAGTACCCCTTTAAAATTCTTTACTACCTGCTGTTCTGTTTTTCACAGATTCTGCCACGTTTTTTGTCTCCTAACTTTTGCAAACCTTAAGCTTGATTTTTCTTTGCAATAACCTTTTGGAAATCTTGAGAAACAGTAGCTCTTCAAGAATATCTTTATATCCAGTGGGGAAAAATATTTATTAAGCGTACTAACATCTCTAATCAGTTTATGATGAGTTATGTATTAAGGGAGTTTTCAAGTGTGCGATGGAAGATGGTGAAAGAAGATTCCGGCGTGTCAAGCGCTCAAGCTTGGGGATGCACCCATGCATCCCCAATAAATATTCAAGGAAACTCAAGCGTCTAAGCTTGGGGATGCCCCCGTGCATCCCCTTCTCCATCAACAATCATCAGTTCGTCCTTCGTTTCACTATATTTTTAACACTTCATGCGTTATGTGTTGTGCTTGGAGCATCTCGGTCTTAGGTTTTATTTTTAGTTTTCTTTAGCTTTGCTTGCTGTTCATAAAAAGTTAGATCCCGTCTTACTTTGTGTGGGAGAGAAACACGCTCCGTTTGAACTAGAACTCCTAATAGGATTTGCATGATTATTTTCTTAGCTGTGAGTTGTTCTTTTTCTTTTCTTAGTTGCTGCCCTGTTTAGTTGTAGTGCTTTAGTTTTCTTCTAGAGCTTTTATTTTGTCTCAGTTTGAACTTTCTATAGGTTGCATGTTTTATCTTGTTAGAGAGTTTGCTTGTTGCATTGAGTTTTGTGTCTTGACTAGAAAGTAGGTAGTTGAAGTTGTTATTCTCTTTATAGTAGTAACTTGCAATAGTTTTGAGGTATTGACTAGAGTAATGTTTGAACTTTTTGTGTCAAGAGCTCGAGCCTATTAGTGATAGATGTCGTATTTTGTGCAATCCGTGTGATTTTCGAAAACCAAAAACCCTGTTGAGAACTCTAGCTACTAGATGGATCACTAACCTCTGGAGGGTTCGAATATTAGAGTACACTCACGTACCATGAGTCGAGGATGTGCAAGGATAACCAAACCCCCATACACTCCTCCTCGGGGTACTTGTATCTTTGTGAACCTCCTGATTAGATTGAGAGTTACCGATAATAAGTGCATGAGTTCTTCGGACTAATGTGAGTATTCGAAAGTTGACACTTCCACCCACCTATACTTTTTCCAGCCTCTTCGGTATCGTGCATTGCCCTTTCTCACCTTGAGAGTTGGCGCATACTTCGCCGGTACATCCAAACCCTTGGCACGATACGCTCTGTCATCATAAGACTCCTTATATCTTTCCTCAAAACAGCCACCATACCTACCTACAAGGCATTTCCATAGCCTTTCCGAGATACATTGCCATGCAACATCCACCTTCTCATCACTTGATCCTCATGTCATACATGCTACTTGCTTGATCGATGAGCCGCATGCTAGTTGGGCCTTTCCCTAATCATTGCTACATGACGCGCTAGTATCATTGCATATCTTGCTATCCTGGTAGAGGCATACATTTGCATCATGATAGTTATATCTTCTTTATGTGAGTACCTTTGTAAAGTGTGAAAGATTTCCTATATTCGTGTAAAATATAGAGTGTTGCCCCTAAAGTGAGGAAAAGATCCCAAAGAGGAAAAAAATCAAAAGATCCCAAAGAGGACAAATGAGAGTTAAATAGAAAGAGCCATTGAGGCCACCAAAAAAATACAAAAAAGAGAAAAAAGATAAAAAGAAAAAAGAAAAAGAGAGAAGGGGGCACACTACTATTCCTTTTGAGAGATCCACACTAGTACTTCATCCTCTATCCCTTGTACTCCATAGAGATCATCATCATGCATATAGCTATGTGGGGACCTTCACACTATAGAACTTGGCTTGTATATTCCAATGATGAGCCTCCTCAAACGAGCTCTATGTCTTCTTGAGCAAGAAAGTTAGATGCACCCCCACTAGTTCCCTTGGAGAGCTTTTAGCTCACATGTGCATCCGTTGCATGGCAATCCCTACTCCTCACATCATATCTATCATATGGCCTTCTCTCGCCTATGATTGTCCTCATTGATGTGAGCCTTTCACACCTTTTTTGTCTTCCTCCTCCACCTTCTTTATGTTTCGACTTTTAGGTGTCAAATTTCTTGCTCACGCTCATCCATTGCATGAGTGCTCAAAATACCGAAAGGGAGTGGACCGGTTTGACTTGTACCTGGCTAGTGGTCTGGGGACGAGTCAAGATAAGAATCCAAATGAGACCAAGTGTGAAACTTTAGTAGATAGTTGTTCTCAAAAACCTTTTCTCTCTCTTTTTCCCAGTCCCCTGCTTGCACGCAAACACCATCTGGAGACATTCGAGTCACGGACAGCGAGAGCTCTTGCACCTTTATGTTCTTATGTTGCTTGTTTCAATGCTAATATAGACTCTTGCCTGTTATGACTTGAATTACATGCCTTCATTGTTTTACTTAAAAGTTCTTATATGGTCGGTAGCATGTCACCACAGAAATTTTGCTTGTTATCATTTACCTACTCGAGGACGAGCAGGAATTAAGCTTGGGGATGTTGATACGTCCCAAACGTATCTATAATTTCTGCTTGCTCCATGCATGTTTTGTGTGATATTGCTATGCGTTTGATACCCTTTCATATATTTTTATAACATATTTTGGAACTAACCTATTAATGGTTTCAAGAGTGCACAAGTTCTTGTTTTGTACTTTATGTGTAGGAATTACTTGGATAAAGGAAAAATCACAAAAAGAAGCCTTGTAGGAGTTGGACTCTAACTCTCCCGAAATCTGTCCCCACCAGAAAGGTTTTAAAGATCGCCTCGGAAACGCTAGAAGACGGACTCAAACGGAAAAACTTAAAACTACAAAGTTGTAGGGAATTTTTCCGGTGGATTTAGACATAAAATTCGGCCCAATCGGAGTTCGCATGCTCCCTCCATGCCCGAAATACAGAAGACGTAATCTGGATGATGGGAATCCGAGAGTCTATATAAAGAGACGAAACCTAGGTCAAAGGGCACCACGAAATTTCCTCCCCCTTGGCAGCCGTCTTGAGGGGGAGATCAATCTCCACAGCAACACCATATCCAAGGATGGCAGGGCTGTCTTGAGGTGGAGCAAAGTGTGCCTTCCAGTGCTTCATTCCCTGTTGGTTCAGCTCTTCATATATCTCGTGCTGTGAACTCAGCTCTGTAACCGCAGATGTTGAGGATGAGCTGCCATGCTTAAAACTAGGGAAAGGAAATCCAGGTGGAGCATCTGAATTACCTTCCCTATTAGTGGACTGCTCCTCCAGGGTGAAAGTATTCTCTTCAGTGTGATGTGGATTGGCTTCCTGCAGCTGCAATTCTTCTGTGTGCTCTGCTTCCTTATTGTGTTCCTTTGGCACCATGCTGGTGTTATCCTCATGCATTCCAGCTGAAGCATCCATTTGTGCAATTGCTGGACAAATGGAAGAATCAGTTTCAGGAAACAGGTGAGATGTAGGGAGGTATTGAATATATGCAATTGCATTACCTTGAAGGTTTAAGGCAGCTTGCAACATTTCATCCTCAAACTGCAGCACATTCTTATCCTGAAGAATCAGATTTTCTTCAGTGTCTACAACATCAGTGATTGTCTTTTTCTCAACCACTTTATTTCCAATATCCACATTGTGCTCCTGCCTCTCAAAATTCTCATAGTGAGGTACTTGCAAGTTGAGCAGGGGATTCTCCTGGTTCGGATTTTCAAATGCAGCATGCATGTTGAGATCAATCAAGTCCAATGGCATAATGGGCATGCTAGGAAACTGAACAAGGAGCAGGATATCCAGGCCCATAAGGTTTGGTGATCCCCCCACTGATGCCACATAACTGTTAGTTGGACCCTGGATTCCCATGGATAGGGTGAGTTCACTATCCACTGGTAGTGCAACATGCTCTTGGTTGAAGTCTTCCATGAGCTCATGCATGTGATTAAACTCTCCAGGTACATTCTCCATGTCCATATCTGCATTTTCTTCCTGTTGCTGGTTCTGTGCTGCATCAATCCATGGTCCCCAGTTTTCTGCTTCCTGTTCTGCTGCAGGTGCTACATCCCCTTCAGCAGGCATGTGTGCCTGGTTCTCTTGCTGGTTGTTCTGTACCAGATGAAATGCAGCTGGTCCAACAACAATCTCTTGGTTAGGATGATGGAAATCTTCTATGGGCCTGGGGTGGGGGTTACTATCCACAGGGATGGGATCTTCTACATTAAGTGGTCCACCTAAGGTCTGATCTTGAAAAATAACAACAGGACATGTCCAAGACTGGCTCATAATCTGCTGTCCATCAGATACCACAATGCTAGCAGGAACATCTCTAAGCAAATCTATCCTGACTTTAACTGCAATTGTTGCATCAGTGGTCTTGACTCTGTCCCAAACCAGAAGTCTCCCAAATGTGTTAACTGCATTGCTAATCTCATGCATATTTCTAAGATCCGCAGGAAAACCCACAATCAGAATCCATATTTCTCTATTTAGGTTAAAACTTCTCCAGTTCAATCCTTCATTGTTCTTTTGGAATACCAAATGCACATCATCAAAGAGTATTGGACCTCTTCTAATAAGTCTGTCTCTGTCTACCACACTGACAAATCTAACATATGCTTGTCCAAAAGGGCAGTGAGAGATGGAAGTGAAAGCGACTCGATTGGAAATCAAGAACTCATTGAGAACCCCTCTGGCATTATGAAAATCCACCTCACCTTGGGGCATAGGCCTGATGGTGACAATGGCGAGGTCGTCGTTGTTGCTGTCAGTGACGCCATGGATGACTCTGACTCTGGAAAGGCGGCCCTCCACTTGGACTGCATTGCACCCATGTGGGAGGAAAGGTTTCGGATCAAAGACGAAGTTCGCCATGGATGAGAGCTCGAGAGAGGGGGCGGTGGGAGCAGAGGAGAAAACCCGCAATGAAGATGGTAGGTGCTGAAATGCAGGTGCTTCCGGTAAATTCTCAGTGGGATGATTTGTACCAGGTGGAATGCGAAGCGTCGAGTCACTGGCAGGTGGGGTCACCGGCGCTGTGGCGTGATTCACTACGGCGGTGTCCAAAATCGAACAATCTGCGATCGTTGCTGCCGGTCCAGGTATGGAAACTTCATGGGCCTTGTCTCCTGCTGCCTTGCAATCAATTTGAATATGGCCCAATTTATTGCACGCCCGGCATCTGATGTGATTAGCGCAATTGGGCCTAGAATGCTCCTTGGAGAGGCAGCGATAACAAAAAATTTGGGAATAATTCCGGTGCTGATTATTCGCCCTATTTCTATTACCAAGCGGGATATTATTTGGCGAGGTAATGGCACCATTATTCTGTGTGTTAATGACCATGCCATTATTAGTGGCATTAATGTTGTCTCCTGATGATGCGCCCTGCTCCAAATTCAAATTTCTAGAGATGATCTGTGGTGTTTGAACTACATGTGCATATGATCTCTTGTTGCGATTAACAAGGGTCCATTCTTGATCTTGTTCAAGCATGTACTTGCGATATTCTCTAGCATAGTTTGGTCCCCCATTACCCTAGAGGAAAAATTCCGCATTGAAAAGAGAATTTGCAATGTTCCCTCCTCGAATAATGAAGAAACCAACTGATCGACATGAAACGGAGAATTTGAAAGAAAGATTCATAAGCCTGGATGTTTGGAACCTGGAAGATGATCCCCCAAAGCATGATTGAAGAATTAGTCCCACTGAATCATCATTGAGGCGAATCTTCGATCTCTTGAACGCAATTACCATGATGAAATCACGGTACTTGCTTCCTTCAGCATTGTTGATGGTGACATCAAACTCCTTCCTGATGCCATGCTCGAATTCTATGCCCCTCTAAAAAGAGAGGTCAGAGAGCGCCATGGCACGATGCAGATCGCCGGTAGATGATGATGTGCTCGGTGTGGATGCTCGGTGGTGCTATGGTGGTCACCGCAGCCAGAGTGGCCAACGGTGGTTTTGGCGGTGGCCGCCGTGGCCGGAGTGGCCAGCGGCAGGGTTTAGCGGAGGAGCCTAGCAGAGGATAGGATTGGTTCCAGAAAGGGTCCTTTGGACCCTCTTGACGATCGGCACCCCTATTAACTGAAGGGTGATTTAAATTCCGTGCGATGCGAACTGAATAGTGTTTGCAGGCAATCAAGCAAACTCATTTCTTCTTGGCTAATGATGGTGGCCGGCCGACCGGCCAAAGCCTACGTGTCGGTCGGTCAGGTCCACTTGTGCCCACTTTCCCGCTTTTGCTGCATTTGACATATGATAAATGTTACAACCGTAGTATAAAATGTTAATATCTGTACTACTATTATACTAATATTATTATATTGATCTATATTACTTTTTGCTAAACGGATGTATTTAATAGTATTTTAGTGCTAAGCGCATTCATTTGGTAGCATGATATGAAAAAGTTACTAATGATTTTTGCTACAACAAGATGAAGTGTGATCGGTGATGATGGGTCCGAATTTTGTTGCAACCATTATAAAAAAAGCTACAAGCGTAGATTAAATTTGCTGCAACGAATTGATGGTAAATATGGTACGTAATTTTTTATTAGATTTTTTGTTGCAACAGTGAAAAAAAATGCATACAATAATTTTTTGTTGCATCCATGTACCAAAAAAGTTGCAATCGATAGTAAAAAATGCTACCACCAACTATTAAAATTTGTTACCATAATTTTTTTTTCTGCAAACAACACCAAAAATAAAAAATGTTGCAACCATATAACGAAAATGTTGCAAATGTACCGCAAATGTTGCAAAGGTACCGCAAATGTTGCAGTCAAAACGAAAGGGTACGCGTAAATCTGGACCGTTAAATCGCGGAGATCGGACGGCTGCGGTCTGCGCCTAACTAGCGCCGGTCGACCGGCGCCTATCACTGGCCTTTCTTCTTTAGAGAACCTGATTGGTGGGCTCCAAACACGTCCTAGCTGATGGAGCCAGAATGAATGAATACTTTTCTGATGGAGCTAATTACTAGCCCCTACCCCCGGCACATCACGTGGAGGCTTGCTTTACGCGCTTAATCAGGGGGGGGCTAACCACTGATGCTTTTCTCCCTGTCCCTCTAATTAATTCATCCCCTCAATCGGCCACGATCTGAGAGATGCTGCTCCTGGGTCGTCTTGATGGCAGCACATGGCCACTGGGGCTGTGCTGTGCTGCCATGGATGGATGGGTTTGGTCTCACTGCTGGCCTGGGTGCTGGTGGGAAGGGAGTGGCAGGAAGATGCCAATTCTATCCCGTGTTTTTAGAATTGTTTTCCGGAGGGGACAGCGGAGATCGAGATGGGCTTGATATTTTATCACCATCGTGCGTTCTTTCTTCGCTCCCTCCATGGCTGGTCAAACCTCTCATAAACAACGCCTGCCTAGTGGCTTACCGTTGTACTCAACTAGTTTCATTGTTTTTAAGATACTTTACCACCCATGCCAAGTGCTACTCAGCTAGATTCCTAGTCTCACTAATTTTGTAGTACTATCAAGTAGGTTGGCTTTTCTCCGGTGCTAGCTGTGAAATCACTCGGGACCCATGGGTTTTAGGTGTTGCACGGCCGTTGGTTTTGTCCATGGATTGAGATTGAGAGAAAGCATTGGATATTTTCCTCTGCTTCACCCTTACAGCTCCAACGAGGACTTCTTGAATGAACAAATAAAAAATCAAAACGACATGGTAATATCACGCTAGATACTCGTATTACAACAAATGCCTATGTATTGTTTTTGTTGAGATAAATGCCCACCGCAACGAATCATATCTCATCAAAAACATATTCATCATCCTAGTCGCAAATTTCAAGAGGCTCATCTTCGATGCACGTGTGGCGGTATGTTTCCATGATCAGGTTCATATATCACATGTCTCATAGTACTACGGTGGGCACATGCATGGTGCATCCACATATTTTTTTTCCACAATTACATCATACATTATTATTTACTCCCTTTGTTCCCTAGTATATATGACATCGTGTATTAGGAAACGGAGGGAGTACCTATTAATTAGGTATGATGTGCATACTATCGGTTTCAATACCACACGTCACACACGATGAAACATCACCCATTAACAACTCATTAGCTTGTTTAAAAAAACTTCACAATACCCGGCTATTTTTATCTTTAAATTGATTGGTTTTCTACAGATCTGGAAGCCCTTGTGTAAAAGCGCAGACCTAGAGGATTTGGAGTCCATCATTTCCAAGATGAAGACTACAGCTATCGCTTGCCTTTCGCAACGGCAGTGACTCCATTTCCTCGGTGGCGGCCTTGGCAGCGCTTCAGCTTTTCTTTCCCCCCTTAGTCTACCTCCTCGATCCTGCTCCACCTCCTCCTTTTTCTTCGGCCTGCGTGCCTAGATGGCTCTATGCCTGTATGAATTTCCTTACTCGCTTGGATATGGTTTAAACTCTACCCCTTTACCGTGGTTGATTGTATGCTGTCGCGGCAGCAGTGAACTCGTTTGGGCCGGTTATGGCTTTATTTATAAAGTCGGGCAATAGCCTTTTATCTAAAAAAACTTCACAATATCACGTGACACCATATTTGCGTCTCTCCTTATATTAGCCAATATAAGATTCAGTAGCAGGTTCATCACACCAGGGGTCTCCTTCTTCAAAGGAACTACTCTATTTTTCAGTTCATAGTTTCCGAATATTATTGAAAAAATTGCAGGATATGTATGTGCGTGATCGCCTCGTGATACTCCACACCAACTTTTCAGTTTTTGAAACTTGCAATTTTGACATTCGCCGGTATCAAGTTTTGTGATCTTCTTATACTTCGCATGAGAGCGCCCAAATTCTAAGTTTTAGCTCCTAAAACTTGTGATTTTATCGTTTGTTCATACACCAAGTTTCAACGGTTGAAGCTTGATAAAACTTAAAAACTCATCAAAATGTATTCAAAAAAGATTTTTTGAAAAATCGTGTCATAAAAAACACAAATATGAAAATAAAATTTAATTTGGAATTTTGGTTCAAAGAGAATGAAAGGATGAAAATTGGAAACAAAACGAAAAATGAGCTTGGTGCCCTCGCACCCACGTGCCACAAATCCCCTCCCGACATAAGAATCTACAAACGAAGCCCCCAAATACTTCTCAAACGCCCGAGCAGCCTATCTGGTCGCTGCCCGTCGTTTTTTTCCAGCCAATCGGACCTAGGAAACCCTACCCAAATAACTGGGGCGACCGACATCCTCCATTCCTAGCCCATATGTGGGGTGGACATGGGCACATACAGACGTGGTCGGGCGCGTCCGCCACGTCGAACCAGCCCAAAACAGCTTACCCTAACCCCGCATAAATATGACATCATCCGCTTTTCGAACGAAACTCTAATCACTTTACTCCAAACCTCTCTGCTCCACTTTACCCCCAAGTTTCGCTCCGACGATCTTCGACCTTCTTCGGCATGAAGGCTAGCGGATCTGAGTCATCCATCACTCGATCTATGGACCGGGGCCTCGTCCTAGTCAGATCCGAGAAGGATATGGTCGTCCGCATTGCGCTCCATCGCGCACAAGAGAAGAACAACCGATAGTAGTCGAGCTCAATACATAGGAAATCCATTGTGTCCGCCCAAATGGCGCTCAGATCCCAATCGAGGTGTGCCACCAATGCCTCGTCGAAGGCGGCGCGGTCCGCCAGGCGTACGCATGTCGTCTCCTAGGCACAACTGCACCGTTGGTGCGCGAAGTCGGAAGCCAACACCTACGACCCGATCTATGGGGACGGCACGACACGACATGCCTACCCCGCAAGGTAGAGGGCATGAAAGGCTACGGCAACCCTCGTGGTGGACGCGGCCTAGGTGGAGTCGCACGCCGCGGCACCGCTACGGGTGAACGACAATCCTAGGCGCCACAATCGCGTTGTGATGAAGGTGTTGGACCTGTCGAGGGGATGGCCCAGCTCCATGAGCCGACATATAGAAGAACCAGGCCGACTCTACAAGGAGAAGGCCCAGAAGGAGACTCGGCTCGGGCCAAGTCATGTCACCGCAAAGCTAGAAGATCGTAGAAGGAAATAGACTTGCCTTGTGTGATAAGGAAACTATGTTGTAGAATTAGACTAGGACTCCATCTCCTCTGGAAGTCAAACTCATGTAAATAAGGGACCCGATACCTATATAAACCGACCCCCTTGGACCAAACAGGACAACTCAACTTAGATCCTCTCGAGGCATAGGCAGTGATCTCGCACCTTTGTATTCGAGAAGTCGACACCTCATAATAGAAAAGCAGGAGTAGGTCTTTACCTTTCGAGGGGCCGAAACCTGGGTAAATCTCATGTCTTGTGTTCTCGCTGACTCACCTCCTCGAAACCACCTCGCAGCAAAGGTCCCACACTAAGTTCTCTAATGAGGACATCTGTCGTGACTTTCCCACGACAGGACCCTAACCACGACAGATCCACCTTGGACCTCACATCGATCGACAAGTGCATTCCATAGGCTCCGACGAGGAAGATTAGAACATGGGAAAAGGCAATGTGTTGAGTCCCATGGGTCAGTGCGTGTCCCATGTTCTACTCGACCTCGCCAGAGATCAAATGGACACTCCCGAGGGCTCAGTCGGCCGCCAAACATAGACACGATGGTGAAACAAGTGTGTCGTTCCAAAAATTGTAGTTTAGCTTCCACATCGCATGTAATTGTGTGGATTTGAGATATCGTAATTGAGGGATCCGGTTGTGGCAAATTTAAGATGCGGATGGTCATTGTTCGTGGAAGCATCTGGGCGCGTCCGTGGACATAAAGGGGCTCGAAATAGCCAAGTCTGGTGTAGATGCTCTAACATGGGATTAGAAAAATTATAGAAAATAGGTGACATTTATTTCAATTCCTATTTCAATAGATGTTTGATACATCCCAAGTATATCTATAATTTTTGCGTGTTTAATGCTTATTTAGTTGAAATTGCTATATATTTTGATGCACTTTCATATCTTTTTACAATATTTTTTGGAATTAACCCAATGCCCAATGTCGGTTTCTTTCTATTGTTGTTCGTGCATCGGAAAAAGGTAAAAAATCAATATGCTCAGAAAATTCTAGGAAATTTTCTAAGATTCTAAAGTTCTAGAAGGCACCAGAATCACTAAAGAGTAGTTTCACCTTGGACTTTGGGTTCATGGCAGTAGCTATATGATGTCCTCTCTCCAATCATGTGTTTCATTAATTAGATATTGGTCTTCATCTTTGATGATCAAGACACATATGTTATAGTTGCTATGTTATTATGTTAAGTTTGCTGGGATCGATGGATTATGAGATTATGTTAAAATTGTGAAAGTTATATATTTGATCTTCTTTTATATCGTGTTCTTAATTATTCTTGGATACTCTTTGTTATATTTTGTTGCTTTAGTCAAGTAGTATTTTATAAATTTAAGAGGGAGCGTTGTGCTAAATAGTAGGTACATGCCTCCCTATGTCGCGCTTGAGTGACAGAAACATGCTGACGGAGGAACGTGTTGTTGCTGCTAAGGGTAAAACAGTAGTATTTGTGACTATTTTGTTGTATGTGTTGCTTACATTACGCATTGAGTTTAAAGCATTTGTCAATTGCTTTGAGTTTTCAGCTTATAGTTATTACTCACAACTTAATATCTGTGAGATGTTCTGTATTAGACTTCTCAAGGTGGATATTTAGAAGTAGATGCTTTAGGTTGAGGTCTACCTGCTTTGATGTAATGCATATACGATTGAACCTTGCACTCTATGTAGCATAATTAGCATTGTAGTGTGTTTATAATTTTGTTAGTTGTTCAACTGTAATTTTTTCACCCAGCACAAGTTTTCTCATCTCTTGAGAGAGAGATATCACCAGTGAATGCCGTGACACCGCGGTCCATATTGTCACCATAAGTTTATACCCGCTGCAATTTATTTTCTTAGTTTACTTTTCTGATTTTACTTTTATTGTTCAATCTATCCTATATGTGTAACCTTTCGTAAACAGCAAGACAAGGGGATTGACAATCCTTCTTGCCTCGTTGGGTGCGACAATATCTTTGTTCTTGTGTGCAGGTCCATGTTGAGCAAGCAATCTCGACGCCATTGCCGCTCACCACCTACTTGGACCATTTGGAGTCCTACTGGATTCGATAACTTTGATACTTTACCGAGGGAAATTTGTTGTTATCTACTGAAATACGTTCCACTTGGGGGTCCCAACGAGAGTATGTGATCCACACCATCAATGTGTCATTTGATTCACATGATAAGATTTTTCATTAGGTCTATGGTAATGTTTGTTTTCCTTTGAAAGTAAGGAATTACTTCCTATTCCATACTGAAACAGAAATTTTTTCTTACAAACCAAACGAATCCTTAAGATCTATATCTTTTAAAATTCCTACAAAAATCTTGTAAATCAAAGGATGCAAACATGTCCAGGTTAGCATTCATCTGAAGCTTATTTACATATAAAGGTAACTGGTCTCCAAGATAACATTTGTCTACATGCTAAAGAAATATGTAAACCTAATAAACATATTAGAAAATTAGATAGTTTTGTGATTAATTTCAATAAATAATTCATGTCTATAATTATTACTATCATGCATAGCTTTAGCATAGTAGATGAAAGAACAACATCGCACGTGCAACAACAATCATAAATAGAGACGTAATCAGACCATGGCACACGAATTGTTCGTCTCTATAAGAAATGATTGTTGTTGATGTAGAAGTGATATTGTTGACGATGACGTTTCCAAAGACAGATTAAAAATGATCTTGGTCACGATGGCGTGCAACATTGTTTGACCTTTACGGTGGGCAACCCATGGTGAATAACACGACAAATTGCGTGAAGCACTTCCCAGAATCCATCGATGTTGAATGATAAGGAGGGAGGTTTCTGATCCACTGGACGAATTTTGGCCCCCTGCAAAGCCACGAGACAAATTTTGATGGACCATTCATGTGCATGTCACACATTCGTGCCTTTCACTATGTTCCTGAACAGACAAGACGAGCTCCCATCCTTCTTCTTCTTAATTCCTTGGCCTTCCCCCTAGGTGGGGGAAGGTTTCCCCCACTGTACAATGTCAGACATGGGCCCCGGGGAGGCCAGAGTCCCTCTAAGATTGGATCTCCCTTCTCTCTGTTTTATTGGTTTTCGTAGTTTTTCATCTGTTTCAGAGTCCCTCCACCGCTTCTTAAATATCTAGAGAGTCGTAACTCCGATTGCGGCGAAATTTCAAAATGTTCGAGGCAAAACTTGCGGCCAAAGGAGTGGCCCAACCGACTTAAGGTACCCCACAGACCCCTTCCCCAACTAAGGGTGTGTGTGTGAGGGGTGTGTGGGCGACTCAGATCTCTCGACTTTGCCCTTGTGTCTTCTGGAGACTTCTAGTAAGTTAGAATTTCAGTGATTTTCTTTATATTTTTTGGCTCCATATTTTTATTTGAATACCAACAAATATACAAAAAACAAGAGTTGGCCTCTTGCTCTAGGTTATTAGGTTAGTCTAATAATAATGATAAAATGTGGTGCCAAAAGTTTCACCAACTCCATGTCATCAAGGGGAACATCTTCATAATTTCCATCAACAACACCATCACGCCATTCCCATCTCATCCATCTTTGTACTATCAGGTGTGAATTTCTCACCTTAGAACTTATTGGTTTTAATTTTCGTATTGGTAGCTGATGCATCATGTTTTATTGGAGAAAGATCCTTACTTTATATTGTCATGGTTATCATTACCATTACCATACTGCACACATTCACCATGATGCACTGTAAGTAGTTCCCTTGTGTTCTCGAGGATACGGAAGAAATCAAATTGTGACGTGTCATATATATTTGCAACAAAGATTGTTATTTGATCATGTTGTACTGTAGTTATCTTGTGGTGTTATGCAAATATGGGTTGCATAACTTCAACTAGAGTGAGCATTGTGTTATATTAAGTTTAGGATGAGAGGCGGGGTGACATATATCACTGTTTCTAGGGGCGCGTTTGGTTGGGCGCATATAGCCCAACCAGACCCGCGCGGTCAGCTTTTGGGTTGTTTGGTTACATGCGTTCGATGTATTCCCCGTCGCATGAACCTCAAAGAAGCTCCCAGCCAGGCCCACTAGGAATGTGGCGAAGGGCAATTTCGAGCGAGCTAGGCTGAGTCGAGACATGTTGGTGGGGTCCCGTTGCATGCGAGGAGCCACGCTCGGGAAGTCGCATTGTTTCTCGAAGCCGCCCCATAGCTTCCCCTCACCTCTTCCTCTCCCTCTTCCCCACTCACACCGGCGGCGGCAAGCACCACATCGACTACACGAAGATCCAAGACTTCGGCTAGCAACGGATACACAAGCGCATCGGCAAAGGCGGTAAGCTCTTACTCCATATATTGATCTACTACTTTTGAGTCGCGATAGACTAGATTTGCACACTTGCTTAGAGTGTGTTGGTAGGGGATTGCACATTGGGGTTGGGGGAATGACAGATCGGGGGTGGGGGATGATAACCAATGAACCCTCAAACACATCGGTTGTGCACCAATGGATTCTAGGGTTCTAACTGAGTTTTTTTATTACATCGGGGGGTTGGGGTTACAAGCAATCCGATGCGTAGAGCCGGGTCAATCAACGGGATGCAGGAGTCGAGCGTCGAGGGGAGGGCGGGGGTCATCCATCCTATTTTCCTCCTCCACGTCTTCATCTTCTTTGTGAAGATGGATGATGTCTCCTACCTTATCCAACGTGACCCCCATCTGCATCACGGTGTGGTCGTCCTCCGATATGGTGACCACGCCCTGCTTCACTTCGTGACCATCCTCCGGCAGGGTGACCACGCTCTGCATCATGCTGTGGTCGTCCCCCATTTTTTCCATACCTCTACAACATAGTGGTTGTTTGCAGGAGCCATGTATGCATTGTGCTTGGACCATCTTGCCCTCTGTGCAGGGTCGTCGGAGTCTGCCTAATCCATGGCCTAGCGCAGTATGTTTACTGACCGAGCACCCTTCACTAGGCCAGGGGTCATGGTCTTCTGCTCCTTTGGCGTAGATATCATGATCGCATCGATGTCTTCCCAGTGCATCTCTTGGATGCTGGTGAAATTCGAGCACTTCCATGATGTTCTTGAACCCAGCGAGTCACCTTGTGAGACCCCAAGGAGAAAATACTTTCATCCAATGCCCCGTGGGAAGGGGTTAGGGTTGGAGGCAGGAGCAAAGGGAGAGGGAGAGGTGGAAGAGGGATAACTAAGTCCGATGGTGGGTAGTGAGAATCATGGTGGTTATTTATAGGGGTTGTGGGTATTAAGCATTGAGGGTGGTTATTTATATGTGGTGTGGTATTATTATTGACCAACCTTTGACATTCCTGCTGTTCATGCAGATCGACAAAGGTAAGGAGGTGGTGCCGTCCGTAGAGAAGGGCAAGGAGGTGGTGACACCCATGGAGAAGGGCAAGGAGGTGGTGATACCCATGGAGAAGGGCAAGGGGGAAGTGCCGCCCAAGGAGGTGGAGGAGGTCTTGGGCGATGACATCCCGGAGGCCACACCTGCCAATCGCCAGAACTACAACCACCACACTCTTGAGGTTAGGCCTAACTCCTTCTGTAAGGTCATCAATGCGGCGAAGTTGGACTCCCTACCAATGCCCCTGGAGTTCACAAAGCACTTCTTAGTCGTGCCGACAGACTTCAGGCTGAAGACCAACATCGGCTGCGCATGGAGGGTGACCGTCTGCCTAGTGGACAATGGGGTCACCCTCGATCAGGATTGGGCAGCCTTCGCGGCCGTCCACAAGATCAAGATCAACTACATGGTGATGTTCAAGTTGCTTACCCCATACACCCTTAAGGTCATCGTGTTCAACCACAATGGCATTGAGGTGGTGAACAAGTGCGAGAATCACGACGATGCCTATGTCGTGAATGTCTAAGTGCAACGGGGAGGTTTATTTTAAGTGTTTTCTTTTAGTATTATTGTTGGATGAGAACTTGTGCTTTGTTGGGTACTAAGATATGTGTTATTTGTGTGTTATTTGTGTGTTGTTTGTGTGATGTTTTTTCGCTGCTTGTTAGTGTGTTGGTAATCTCACCACCTCGATGAGGAGGTTACCACACTACACGCGACACATGTAACCAAACATGCAATTTTGCGTTTCTGGCTGGCTAATTGGGCAACCAAACAGCCTGCCGCCCCGTTTCCCCTTAGCCCGACTGGAGTGCATGCAGGCGACCAAACAAAAAGCAGATAATGGTTTTAGCTTGTATTTTCTTAGCCAGGTTGAGTTGGTCAGTTTATGCGATGCAGTCAAAGAGGGAGATGAGAACCAAACACGCCCAAATTATAATTTATGGCATGAGGGGTGAATAGGGACCATAGGGGAAGATATGTCTATGGTTGGGTATTTCCCTTAACAAATCTTAGTAGTTGCATATTTCTTGCTAAGAGCACAATCATAAGCATGTGGGCGTTAATGGTTTTGCAACACATTATATTATGCTTTGTCCCCAAAACATCGGTTAAGCAACAATAGTCAATGCAAGTATTATATGGAGCTGACAATTATGCAATTATTCCCGTGTCCTCAAGAACATTTTATCATCAGAAGTAACACCATTGCAATAACCTTAACATATTTGTGGAATGGGCCATCTGTGTTGGATATGTGCCCTAGAGGCAAATAATAAATATATTGTTTGTCACATATCTGTTTGTTCATAATAAGTTTTATACTATGCTATAGTTGTGTTAAGAGGAAACATTAATACATGTGTAGCATATAAACAACCAGGTCCCTAGTTAACTCAGGTATACTAGTTCATTGGGCAATTGATGATCAAGGTTTCCTGATCATGGAGACACATACGTCCGTTGACAATGAAGTTCATGTCATTAGGAGAATTATATGATGGACACCCACCTACCTAAAGTGTTGCAATGTGATCTAGTCACATAGTACAACATTGCGATAACTTAATAACATAGTGACCCGATCCTTATACCGTAATTTTGATACATAATTGTTATCTGCGAAGGATGCTTTGAATGCATCAACTGTTGCACCGTAATAGGGTAACCATAAAGGTGCATCTTGGGTATTCCAAAGTAGATATGTTGAGGAGTATGAATCGATCAGAACGGGATTTGTCCATCCGAGTGACGGATAGGTACCGTGGGCCCACTCGGTGATATTGCATCAACAACTTGTAAGCAGGTGACTAGGTCAAAGAGAAGTAATACCACAGACGAGTAAATATGTTTTTCGGAGACGAGGATGAACTAGGTATAGGATACCGATGATCGAACCTTGTACAAGCAAAGTACCGTAGAACAAAGGGATCAAGTCTTATCGTTAATTGTTCAAAAGTGATGAAGCTAGTTTGATGGAAGCACACAGGCCATCAAGGATTGTAACCAGATCCCACATGATGATCATTGGTCAGAGAGTGTCTCGATAATGTATGTTGTTGTCCCGAACCGTAGGGTGTCACACTTAAGGGTAATCGATGCATTACGGATAGATTCGGGATCATCGGTGAAATAAGAGAGAGCACCAAAATTGTTCCGGAGAATGCCGGAGTTCTAGATATTTTGAGTGGTTCAAAATGATGTTTAAATATGTTATATTATTTAATTAGCATAATTAAATATTAATGTATAATTTAATATAATTAAAATGAATAAAAAAGGCATATGGGCCAAAATAGGCCCACTAGGGGAAGGAGGGAGCCTCCCCCTTGGGCCATGCATCAAGGGAGGGTCCCACCCCTTATGGCCGGAGCACTCCCCCTCCAAAGGGTTTAGTCCCACATGGGGGGAAAGAGGTTGTAACCCCTCCTTAGCCTATATAAGGAATGGTAGGGTGCCCATTTTCTTCATCCAATTGAGTTCTTTCTCTCTCTCTTTCTCCTACCTTCGTCGGATTCCCAAAGTTTGGAGTCTGCACTGGGTAGGGGGTTTCTCCACCATACGCACATCGTCGCACCGCCGGAGTCGGGATCCGAATCCGTCTTCTTTCTGCCGCTCGCCTGGTTTGGAGCCCAGAGGGAACATCGATTACGCCGTACGCATGTAATCCCGCAAGGTACTGCATGTGTGGTACTCCTTCATCGTCGGGGGACTTCTACATGACCAGGAGGTCGTAAAGATCGCGAGTCTATGCCATCCACGTTCGTAGAACGTTTCCCGCTTTCGGTCTTCAAACGTATGAACACCGATTCCCTTTGTTACTTACATTAGCATAGCGTAGGTTTTGGGTTTGAGCATCGTAGGTAGGAAAAAATATTGTTTTTTGTACCGAAGCCCCAACAATATGGTTCACACTTTTATAATTCTCACTACTTACATTTTGTTGCCACATCATGTTCACAAATCACTACACTATCATACCTTTTTAGCACTTTACTATGAGTTCTTACTATTTTGTACTTACCATATCCTTCATCTCCTCATGGGCTCGATACTTTTACTTATCAAAAGGATCTACGAATGCTCTTCCTCCTCGTTATCGATGGCCACCACACATAAACCAACGTTGTGTTTCCCACCACATGGTGCTATACTTGTGCACAGAAAGGGGTGCCACACCTTGGAAATGGCCACCATACGTTCCACCGATATACAAACCTCGTCCGCACCTGCCACACACCTCACTAGTGGCGATGATACCATACATGAACCCTCGCAGCAACCACCCTGATACGTCTATTATCAATACAACATGGCTCCATCACCAACGCATCGAGGGCCCTGGTGGTGCGAGAGTTGACGGGTGTAGTTTTGTTTGCTTCCTCGACAACGGCGCCAGAAATTACTAGCTTCTTGCTCCTCGTTGGTTACCCCGAGTGGAAGGTTGAGATGTAGCTAGCAGTAAATTTCCCTCGGTGAAGATATCAAGGTTATCATACCAGGAGGACTCCGAATTCTGCAAATAGGTATCAACGGCGCCAGAGATTAAGTTAACAGGAGGAGATGAGGTTGACGTGGACATGCACACAGAAAAAAATAACTTTGCTCCCAACGAGTTCAGAGAGGTTGTCAATCTCTCCGGCCTTATCGTTTACAAAGGATCAAACGCACGATGGAAATAATGATGGTGATTGCAACTGAAAGGAAATAAAAGGGTAAAGAGTTGAGGTGTAAACAATGGTGGAAATATGGACCGGGGTCCCATGATGTTCACTAGTGATGTCTCTCTCCCAAAAGACAATAAAACGGCTAAGCTGGGTGAACAAATTACAGCTGGGCAATTGACAAAATTATAAACGTACCGCAATGCTAATGATGCTGCAAGAAAGTTAGAGGCTCAAAAGTACGGGTAGTACGCTGATACGTCCCAAACGTATCTATAATTTCTGCTTGCTCCATGCATGTTTTGTGTGATATTGCTATGATCTAGATACACTTTCTTACACTTTTGATCATATTTGGACTAACTTATTAACTCAGTGCATCACAGTGCCAGTTCCTGATTTCTGCTATTTTTCTATTTTAGGTTTCCCCCATATTAGAAGTGCTCCAAAAATTCGGGAAAATTCAGATAAAATATCAGCGTGAAGGAACCTTCCGGAATCACCTGGGTGGGGCCAAAGGGCCACCACCAGGGACCCAGGCGGCCACCTGGCGTGACCTAGGGTCTGGCCGCGCCTGGGGAGTGCCTGGACCCCTGGTGGCCCCCTTGGCTGCCCCCCTTCGCCTATTTATTATCCGTGTCGCGAAACCCCCGAGGACAGAACCCTTTTTCGCGATCTCGCCTCTGTTCCGCCGCCGCCGCGCTTCCAAGATTGGGAGCGCCAGCAGACTTCTTCCCTGCACCCTGCCGGAGGGAGGATTGACCTCCGGGAGCTTCCCCTCCACCATCGACACTTTTCGGATGTGTCGTGAGTAGTTTCCCTTGGACCATGGCTCCGTGATCAGTAGCTATGTGATGTTATCCTCCCCTCTTTGTTCTTCATGGTTTAGTCCTCGTGAGCTGCCCTACATGATCGAGGCACATATGTAATTTTCTGCTGTTGTTATGCTGAATTTCCTGGGATTTGTTGGATTATGAGATTATGTTCAGATTGTGATTGAGTAATATATTTGGTTCTTATCTCTTATACTTTCTTTCCTAAGTAATTCTTGCATGTTCTCCATTGCTGTTTATTGCTTTGGCCAAGTAGTAGGTAGTGACTCCAAGAGGGAACGCTATGCTTGATTGTGGGTTCATGCCCCCTGATGACACGCTTGAGTGACAGAAACATGAGTCTAGGGGATTTGTTGTTGTTGCCACAAGGGGTAAAACAACGATGCTTGTAAGCCCTGTTGCAAGGATTGTTTACTTTACGCAAAGTGCTTTTTAATGCAGTTGCCTATTGCTTTGGGTTTACACTTTGGGTGGGGCTCGCAACTTAATACCAGCGAGATGTTCTGGATAGATATCTCAAGGTGGATAATTAGTAGTAGATGCAGTTGGATTTCAGTCTACTTATTTTGGCGTACTGCCCGTGCTTTTGAGCCTCGTCCTTTCTTTGTAGCATAGTTAGCATTGCGGTGCGTTTTTAATCCTGTCAATTGCCCAGCTGTAATTTGTTTACCTCACATAGCAGTTTTATCGTCTTTTGGGAGAGAGACATCACTAGTGAACATGACGGGACCCTGGTCCATATTCTCATTACTGTTTACACGATCATTTATTTTCCTGCTTTTACTTTCTAGCTGCTACCATTATCATTATTATCTGTTGCGTTGATCCTTTGTGAACAGCAAGGCGAGAGAGATTGACAACCTCTTTGTACTCGTTGGGAAGCAAAGTTTTTGTTGTTGTGTGCATGTCCACGTCAGTTGCGCCGCTGACACCTGATGTCACGAGAGTTTACTTCTCGCCCCTCGTTGGTTACCCAAAGTGGAAGGTTGAGATGTAGGTAGTGGCAATTTCCCTTAGCGAAGATGCTAACGTTGAGTATCGAACCAGTAGGACTCCAAGATCGACAAGTAGGTGGTTCGGCAAGTGATGCGCCGTTTGAAAATAATCACTTGCTTCTCCTGGACCTGCACACACAACAGATAGCTTTGCTCCCAACGAGTACAGAGGAGTTGTCAATTCCTCCGGCCTTGTTGTTTACAAAGGATAAAAACGCACGGGATAATAATGATAGTGATAGCAATAGAAAGGTAAATAAAGCAGTAAATTGATAGCGGGTGTAAACAGTATTGGAAATATGGACCGGGGTCCTATGATGTTCACTAGTGATGTCTCTCTCCCAAAATACGATAAAATAGCCATGCGAGGTAAACAAATTACAACTGGGCAATTGACAGGATTATGTGCGCAAACCAATGCTAACTATGCTATAAAGAAAGGAAGAGGCTCAAAAGCATGGGCGGTATGCCAAGACAAGTAGACCGAAATCCATCTGCATCTACCTACTAATCATCCACCTTGAGATATCTATCCAGAACATCTCGCTGGTATTAAGTTGTGAATCCCACCCAAAGTGTAAACTCAAAGCAACAGACAACTGCATTAAAGAACTTGCGTAAAGTAAACAATCCTTGCACCGGAAGTACAAGCACCGCTGTTTTCTGCCTTGTGGCAACAACACATCCCCTAGGCTCATGTTTCTGTCACTCAAGCTAGTCATCGGGGGGCATGAACCCACAATCATGCATAACGCTCCCTCTTGGAGTCACTACCTACTACTTGGCCAAAGCAATAAACAGCAACGGAGAACATGCAAGAATTACTCAAGAACATAAATATAAAAGAGGAGAATCAAATATATTACTCAAACACAATATGAACATAATCTCATAATCCATCGGATCCCAGAAAACTCAGCATAGCAACAGCAGAAAGATTACATATGTGCCTCGATCATGTAGGGCAGCTCACGAGGTCTAATCCATGAAGAACAAAGAGGGGAGGAGAACATCACATAGCTACTGATCATAGACCCATGGTCCAAGGTGGACTACTCACAGTTCATCCGGGAAGCATCCATGGTGGTGGAGAAGCTCCCGGAGGTGGTTCCTCCCTCCGGCAGGGTGCCGGGAAGAGGTTTCCTGGTGCTCCCGATCTTGGAAGCACGGCGGCAAAACAGAGGAGATATCGCGAAAAAGGGTTCCAGTCTCGAGGTTTTTGCGTCACGGAGAATATATGGGCGAAGGGGGGCAGCCAGGGGGGGCACCTGGGGTCCAGGCGCCCCCCTGGCGCGGCCCCACCCTAGGGCGCGTCGGGAGGGCGCCTGGGGCCCTGGTGGGTCCCCTCTGCCCCCCCCCCCCTCGGTGATTCCCGAAGCTTCCGAAGCGCTGATTTTTATTGGATTTTCCCGAATTTTTGGAGCACTTTTAATATGGGGGAAACCTGAAATAGAAAAACAGCAGAAAACAGGAACTGGCACTGGGGTGCACTGAGTTATTAGGTTAGTCCAAATATGATCAAAATTGTATGGAAGTTCATCAATATCATAGCAATATCACACAAAAGAGGCATGGAGCATGCAGAAATTATAGATACGTTTTGGACGTATCAACATCCCCAATCTTAATTCCTGCTCGTCCTCGAGTAGGTAAATGATAAAAGCATAATTTATGTGGTGACATGCTAACAACCATATAAGAACTTTTAAGTAAAGCAATCAAGGCATGTAATTCAATTCAAGTCATAACAGGCAAGAGTCTATATTTAGCATTGAAACAAGCAACATAAGAACATAAAGGTTCAAGAGCTCTCGCTATCCGTGACTCGAATGTCTCCAAATGGTGTATGCGTGCAAGAAAGGGGATAGGGATATACGAGAGAAAAAAGTATTTTTGTGTTGAGAACTCAATCTACTAAAGTTTCACAGTTGGTCTTCTTTGGAATCTTATCTTGACTCATCCCAGACCACTAGCCAGGTACAAGTAAAAATGATCCACTCCTTTTTGACATTTTGAGCACTCATGCAATGGATGAGCGTAAGCAAGAAATTTGACACTTAGGATGGCAAAGAGAGAATATGGTGGAGGAGGAAGACAAAAAGGGTGTGGAAGGCTCACATCAATGAGGACAATCATAGGCAAGAGAAAGCCAAATGATAGATATGATGTGAGGAGTAGGGATTGCCATGCAATGGATGCACATATGAGCTAAAAAGCTCTCCAATGGAACTAGTGGGGGTGCATCCAACTTGCTTGCTCAAGAAGACCTGGAGCTCATTTGAGGAGGTTCATCATTGGAATATACAAGCCAACTTTTATAGTGTGAAGGTCCCCACATAGCTATATGCATGAATGATAATCTCTATGGAGTACAAGATATAAGAGGGAGTACGAGTGTGGATCTCTCAAAAGGAATAGTACTGTGCCCCCTTCTCTCTTTTTATTTCTTTTTCTCTTTTTTTCTATTTTTTTGGTGGCTGTTTGCGCGAGGTGATGATAGTTATTTCTCGCCCTTCGTTGGTAAACCCCAAGAGGAAGGCGTGATGTAGCACAGCAGAAAATTTCCCTCAGTAAAGATACCAAGGTTTGTCTCCAGTAGGACTTCGGAGATGATAAGTAGGTGTCAGCGGCGCAACTGACGCGGACTTGCACACAGACACAAATAACTTTGTTCCCAACGAAGTTCAGAGAGGTTGTCAATCTCTCCGGTCTTGTTGTTCACAAAGGATCAAACACAAGGGATAATGATAGCAACTGAAAGTAAAAGCAGAAAAGTAAATGACTGTGGAAACAGTAATGAGGATATGGACCGGGATACGTGATGTTCACTAGTGATGTCTCTCTCCCAAAAGACGATAAAATTGCTATGCGAGGTGAACAAATTACAGAAGGGCAATTGACAGGATTATAAACGCACCGCAATGCTAACTATGCTACAAAAGAAAGGAAGAGGCTCAAAAGCATGGGCAGAACGCCAAAATAAGTAGACCGAAATCCAACTGCATCTACTACTAATCATCCACCTTGAGATATCTATCCAGAACATCTCGCTGGTATTAAGTTGCGAGCCCCACCCAAAGTGTAAACCCAAAGCAACAGACAACTGCATTAAAAAGCACTTTTCGTAAAGTAAACAATCCTTGTAACCGTGGTTACAAGCACCGTTGTTTTCCCCCTTGTGGCAACAGCAAATCCCCTAGACTCATGTTTCTGTCACTCAAGCGTGTCATCAGGGGGCATGAACCCACAATCGAGCATAACTTTCCCTCTTGGGGTTACTGCCTACTACTTGGCCAAAGCAATAAACAACAATGGAGAACATGCAAGAATTACTTAGGAACAAAAATATAAGAGATAAGAACCAAATATATTACTCTATCACAATCTGAACATAATCTCATAATCCATCAGATCCCATCAAACTCAGCATAGCAACAGCAGAAAGATTACAAAAGTGCCTCGATCATGTAGGGTAGCTCACGAGGTCTAAACCATGAAGAACAAAGAGGGGAGGAGAACATCACATAGCTACTGATCACGGACCCATGGTCCAAAAGAAACTACTCACGGCACATCCGGGAAGCATCCATGGTGGAGAGGAGACTCCCGGAGGTCGGCCCTCCCTCCGGCAGGGTGCCGGGAAGAGGTCTGCTGGTGCTCCCGATCTCGGAAGCGCAGCGGCGGCGGAACAGAGGTGAGATCACGAAAAAGGGTTCTTCTTCGAGGGTTTCTCGTCACGGAGAATATATAGGCGAAGGGGTGCAGCCAGGGGGGCCACCAGGGGTCTAGGCGCCCCCTGGCGCGGCCAGCCCCTAGGGCGCGCCACCAGGGCGCCTGGGCCCCTGGTGGTGGCCCTCTGGCCCCACTCGGGTCCTTCCGGAAGGTTCTTCTGCGCTGATTTTTTTATCTGATTTTTCCCGAATTTTTGGAGCACTTTTTATATGGGGGAAAACTGAAATAGAAAAACAGCAAAAAACAGGAATTGGCACTGTGGTGCACTGAGTTAATAGGTTAGTCCAAATATGATCAAAAGTGTATGAAAGTGTATCTAGATCATAGCAATATCACACAAAACATGCATGGAGCAAGCAGAAATTATATATACGTTTTGGACGTATCAACATCCCCAAACTTAATTCCTGCTCGTCCTCGAGTAGGTAAATAATAACAGCATAATTTCTGTGGTGACATGCTAGCAACCATATAAGAACTTTAAAAATTAAAGCAATCAAGGTTAGAGATTTAATTCAAGTCATAACATGCAAGAGTCTATATTAGCATTGAAACAAGTAACAAAAGAACATTAGGTGCAAGAGCTCTCGCTGTTCGTGACTCGAATGTCTCCAAATGGTGTTTGCGTGCAAGAAGGGGGATAGGGAATACGAGAAAAATATTTATTTGTTGAGAACTCAATCTACTAAAGTTTCACACTTGGTCTTTTTCTGGAATCTTATCTTGACTCGTCCCCAGACCACTAGCCAGGTACAAGTCAATTTGATCCACTCCTTTTTCAATATTTTGAGCACTCAATCTACTAAAACTTCACACTTGGTCTTCTTCAAAATCTTATTTAGACTCGTCCCAGACCACTAGTCAGGCACAAGTCAAACTAATCCTCTCCCTTTCGACTTTGAGCACTCATGCAATGGATGAGGCGAGCAAGATATGTTGGCAGTTAGGATGGCAAAAAGAAAAATGATGGGGAATAGGCGAGAGAAAGCCAAATGATAGATATGATGTGAGGAGTAGGGATTGCCATGTGATGTGCGAGAGATGATAATGGCTTCTCGCCCTTCGTTGGTTACCCCAAGTGGAAGGTGAGATGTAGGACAGCATCAAATTTCCCCTATGTAGAGGATAGGGTGACTCCGAAAGCGACAAGTAGGTGACAACGGCGCTAGAAATTTAGCGGTTGACGTGGACCTCCAACACAGACACAAATAACTTTGCTCCCCACGAAGTTCAGAGACGTTGTCAATCTCTCCGGCCTTGTTGTTTACAAAGGATCAAACGGAAGGGATAAAGGATAATAGTAATTGCAACTAGAAAGTAAAAGCAAGAAATAAATTGAGCGTGTAAACAGTGATGAGAATATGGATTGGGGTCCCGTGATGTTCATGTTGGATATATGCTCTAGAGGAAAATAATATATGATTATTCCAATATATCTAAGCAAGTTCATAACCAGTTTCATACCGTGCTAGAACTGTGTCAGTGAAACAATGATGCAGGTGTGGTATAGAAACCCCCAGAGTTCCTAGTTAGCCTCTACATCGATAACTAGTTCATGGTCAACATGATGGTCGTGGTTTCTCGATCATGGACAATTAAGTCTCTTGACTATGAGATCACCTCACTCGTTAAGTGACGTGATGAACATTACCCAAAGTAAGCATTACAGCATGATAAAATCTTGTGAAGGTTCAGTGTTGTAATTACAGAACGTGGTAGACCGTTCCTTTGACCGTGAGTACATGCATAATTGTTATCTTCCCGGATGCTTTGACCTACATCCCACCACCTGACTGAAATATGCGGGTCATAACGGTTGTATCTTGGGTATTCCGTGGAGATATGTTGAGGAGTATTGTTACAAGAGCGGGATTTGTCAATCCATATAATGGATAGATACTCGGGGCCCACTCGGTGAGATTCCATCCATAAAGCTGCAGCGTGTGACTAGGTCACGGGGATGAATATCACGGGAACGAGTGAATGAGGATTAGTTCAGAACGAGGTTGAATCAGACATAGGATGTCATTGATCGAAACTCGGAACAATCCAGTATCGCTGACAAATGGAATGCTATACGGCGTAAGGTCCAATCGGTGTTTGATATCCGGAATGCACAGGGGTCATTATGGGCATCCAGGTCCCGCTGATGATCATTGACCGTAGCCTCATCTCGGTCATGACTAGAGTGTTCTCGGACCGTAAGGTAACACACTTAAGGGCTCAATGAAACCGGGGACCTTTTTCAGAACCATCGGAGTAACCAGAGAATAAAGGAAACAACATCGGAGAAGTACCGTGTTGAACCGAACAAGTTCGGAGGGAACCGGAAGGTGTTCCGGAGCACCGGGAGATGGAATATTATGTTTTAGTTATTAATTAATTGAATTAATAATTAAAATCATTTTATTTCTAATTAATATGTGCAATGGGCCTTAGTGGAGAAAAAGGCCCATTAGGGGAAGAAATAAAAGGGAAAAAGAAAAAGAAAAAAAGGGAGTGTGGGGAAGGCTCCATGGGCCCTAGGGCCCATGAGGGTGGCGCACCCTCCCCCCCTTGGCCGGCGCCCCCCTAGCATGTGGAATAGTCCCACATTGCTAAGGGAGGGGGGTTGACTCCCTCCCCTACCCCTATATAAAGAGGGCCATGGTGCACATATTTAATTAAGCCAAATACACAATAAATCGGATTAAATTAGTATTTACTCCGAATTGAGATCGATTTTCTCCGGTCTTCTCCCCTCCCTTGTCTCTTTCACGGTGGGCTCCCTAGTGTGAGCCTATAGTGGAATTGAGGCTTCTCTGCTAGAATCGGAGGCCGTCGTGCTGCCGAAGCTCCGTCCGGAGGTCTGCTTCCGCCACCTTCGCTGGATCGGAGAACGGAGGTCGTCATCGAGTCTCGTACGTGTGCGAGTACTACGAGGTGCTACACGTGTGGCACTACACCCATCCGGGTGCTCAACACAGCCAGGGGGCTGTGAAACTTGATCGGCTACATCAACCACGTTTGTGGGAACGTTTCCCGCGCAACAGACTACACCCCGAGGTATGTTATTTCCGCACTCCTTTCCGTTACGGTAATACGGCTAGCTAGATCTTGGGTTATGGGAACGCTAGTTAGAAATTTTTGTGTTTTCTGCTGCGAACTCCAACAGTGGTATCAGAGCCAGGTTTATGCTTAGTATTACTGTACGGATAGAACACATCGGGGATGTGGGCGTTGATTGTATGATTGTTACCCTCCCACGTGTACTTGTTCACATCTGTGGCATTGTTTGATGAAGCGGCCCCCGACCGACCTTACGCGTACGCTTACGCAAGACTGGTTCCACGCTTGGCATACGGCTTGTACCGTATAAAGTGGTTGGGGGGGTGTCTGTCTCTCTACTTTAGCGGATGTGGCATTTGCAACGGAGGGCCCCGTGCGGGGTGTAATAGAGACAATCGTATGGTTGACGTTGTGGTTGACTCATAGGTTAAAACCTGTTTAACTATGAAAGCCCTAGCAGCCACGTAAAACTTGCAATATACAACTAGACCGTCTAAACCTTGTATTGCTAAGTGGGGGCTATCATTCGTTTGTTTGTGATGTAGCGATAGCTTTGCTTTCTGTTTCTAGTGAGTAGTAATCGTCATCATAAAACAAACTAAAATGGAGACACTGTAGACTTAGTGTTGCCATAGCTCAGACATCTTAAAACTTGCTTGTATAGGATACACGACGGTAGCATGTGATAAGATGATCCCTTAACAAAGCCAAACACAAGTATTCTACCGAAGTGTGCACCGCCTGGAAGGTTCTCCCATATGGCTTGATGCTCCGTACGTACCGGAGTTGTCCTACATATTCAATGGAGTTCGCATGAGGTTGGGTTCGTCAAGCCAGTCATATGCAGATATGGCCTTGCTGAGCAGCATATAAACATGGAGGTTAATTTGGCGAGCCTAGCATATGCAGACATGGCCTCGGAATACTAGAGATCGAAAGATCGAGCATGAGTCACAGTACATATAAGATAATGTGATCGCGCAAGTTGTTGTCTACCTTTGAAACTGACCCGTCGGCCGTGTGATATTCGAGGTCGGGCAGTGAATCTGGATCATGTAACCACTAAAACTTCCTAGGGATGAATTGTTTTAGTGCGAGCTCATTTATAATATGATTATATGAACTCATTGTTGTGAACTAGTCTTAATTGTGTTGCTTGCAATTATGTTTGTAGAAAATGAATGCACTAGAGCAACGTGAACTATCTTTCTTCATGGAAGGTGAAAGACTTAGAGAAAATGGGTCAAACTTTGTTGACTGGTACTTATGCCTTAGGACGTCGCTCAAGAGAGCAAACATCTTGTTTACAATAGAAGTGCGTGTGGAAGAACATCCGGACGATCATGTTGGCGATCAAGGGATACTTGATCATTATGCTCGCCGACTGAATGCTCCGTAGTCAGGAATGTCATGATCTTCAGCATGTCAAAGGTTTTGGGCATATAGTTTCAGGACACTGTCTCATATGACATGATGGACACGCTAAAGACAATGTTCGTACGTGAGTTCAGAGTTGCCAGTTTTGAGTTAGAAAGCAAGTTTCTATCTACAAAGATGGAAGAACGCACAAGCCTTGGTGATCACTTGGACAGGATGCATGAGATGTACCTGACCCTGGTGGAGGACTATGAATATTGGACAATGAACGAAAGCACCACAGAAGAGTTTGCAATAAACACGTTATTGCACTCACTCCCTCCGAGTTATGGTGATTATGTTCATAGCTACGTCGGAAGAGGAGCTAATATGAGTCTCCAGAACTTCATGACTGAACTCTTGGCCGCGGACATTGCTCCTATCGAGGATGCAAAAGTCGTGGATGGAGAAGGTATATACTTGATATACTTTATAAATGTTTACTCCCTTATACAACATTTGCAGTAAATGAGTATCTGATACTTATTCTGTTTTATGAAAACAGGACCTGCCGTTGCATGGACGGGAAGAGGTGAAATCGAGGATTGATGGATATCAAGTCAGTTGATGGCCAGCATGGATTCCGCCGAGACATCTATCATAGGAGATACTTAGAGTATTAGATAAATCTTATGTAATCATTATAGTATGAACACTTAGTTGTGTGTCTTGCATCTCGCGAGACAAAGTTATTCATGTAATGAGACAAGTCAGTTGTTCCATCTTTATGAATAAAAGTGTGCTTATACTTTGATTACGTCTTGATTTATGATATGATAGAAAGCATTTATAATACTGCTATTAGTGTCAAGAAATATTCAATGTTTAATGATAAAGTTGTCTTGATTATAACAAGACAAAGATTTGATTGCATGAGGTGACTTCATAACTGATGAATTCATTAAATGTATGATCTATTAACTTGTGAGTTCATTATCGAATGAAAGTCATAACTTGATTGCATGAGATGGATTAGATACACGATCTATGAACCTCTGCAATAAATATAACCATGACAAGGTTCTAGCAAGTAGGACTTGTGCCAATCATTATACATAAATGATGTACTAAATGGGCACGTGAGTTATCATTAAAGACTTCATATGATTAATTGAAAGTTGTATTCAATTGAGATCATAAAACTGAGATTCAGGAATCACAGTGAGAAGTGAGAATACAAGGATACATATCACTACGCTACGATCCGAAGTGATAAGTATTGATATTGACATAATGGGAGACTTGTGGAAGTTGTACCACAAACTACGATGGAAGTTGAAAGTGCTAGACTACTTAAACCATTCGTAGTCATACTAAACCGTAGTATGGTCTAAACGTTCTTTCCCCTAGCACTATAGTTATTGTCGAATAAGGTTGTTTAATTCATTAAGTTAAAACACCCACTTCATGAATAGGAAACCATCCCGAATCTAACGAGACATGATAGCTCCATAACTGATGGTGTTATAAGGTTTCTTAAAAGAAAGAATTTCTTTGTAATAAAACTACAAGCAATTGAAATTACATATTCTCCCCGAATAGCAAAATGTGTGTTGCTTGATTGGTAATGCGAGAAGAAGTCTCTCGACACGGATCCAATGGGAGATAATGGAAACTTTGACCGGGGTATTGGACCTTGCCTTCAGAATATCAGAGTATTGCAATGGAAGCATGTTCTGCTGTAATGACACTGTATAAGGAAGGATATGCCATAGATGATTAATCTTGGTATATGAATTGAAGCCATTGTTGAATTTAGAAGGTTGTCATGAATACGTTCTGTACAGAACAATAATCATGAGTCTTCTTAATAAAACAATAAAGAATAACATTGTTTGAGACACAAAGGAATGATGGTAGCCTAGAACACGAGGAGAAATGAAATAATATTGAGTTACATATAGGATGGCTCACGTCCCGTGAAATAAATCGGTTATTTCATATTCTCGACAAACTGGAGAGTTATTGAGAATAATGTAATGGGCATAAGGCATTATTTGGTTATGACCAAAGTTCAATGGCGATTGACTACGGGAATGTAGGAATGCTTTAATCAATAAAATATTTCATTTACACTACGATGGACCATAGCCTGAAATTGCATCTCAGTCAAATTTGGGATTTGAAAGAGAATTTCAATGGGCATGACGAAGGTTATTTCATTAAAAGGATGGACTATAGTACCTCAAGACTGGAACCCTCAACCTTGATTTGATCAAGTGATTTTGTGATGACCAAAATATTGAGTGGGCTTGCAGTTTCATGAAACTGAGTGGGAGCTTTGAAGACTTCCCGGAAACTTGGAATGCAGAGGGCATTTTTTGAGTGGGAGCTTTGGAAGCATTGTCATTATGTGAGACATAGTGAACAATAAAATGACTTGATGAAAGCTGAACCACAAATATATGAGTATATGATGGATATATTTGAGTGGGAGCATGATCATTGTATCAAACATATATGCATTGATATGTGTGAAGAATGATCTCATATGTATATATATGGATATGCATTGATTGTGTATATAGAGAATCGTCTTATATACATATGTGCATTATGATATATATAGAGCATAAGGCAAATAAAATACAAGATTGCAAGAATCTTCTTTTATGTGAAATACCAACACATTACACGTTGAAATCTATATGAGTAGATTAAGATACGGATAATGAAACGAAGTGAAGGTTCGAATAATCTTCTAAGACAAGAAACAGGTTCTTGTGGCTAGAAATTATATAATGGATGAAATCCAAATATCACAAGCAATGTCTTGATGGAAGAATAGAGATGCACCATGTACTGGACATGTGATCTTATATGTTCTTGACATATGATTCTACCATATAACATGCATTGTGAATCCAACAACAGAATGACTCAAAAGTTCTTGGAAGAAGAACAGATTCCGATGTGCTTTAGGAGTAAAACACATAATCTGAATAAAGTCCATGCATTCAGTATATGAGGAATACTGAGGACTATTCTATAAAATATAGAAAGGATAATAGACTTGAATGTAATGCAAGATTACAATTGCAAGCCATATTATGGGTCTATATGGAATTAGAGACATCACCAAAGACATGAAAGAAATGTGAGAAAAATTCACGGCACTACAAACATAATACTACTTAAGAAAGTAGACGTATGGATAAAAGTTTAGCGTTAGAAGTATTGGACTTCTGGTTGAGTGTATTTCCCAGTATATATATGACTATGGATGAGTCTTCTAAAGACTGAACCAAGAGATCATTGGAGGATACTGTGAAATAATAGTCTCACTCTCCCGCGAAACTTATATCCAACCATTATATGATAATGAGTGGTATGTCAAAAGAGCTTTTGACCTATACCAGTTGCAAAGGAAACATACGAATCTGAATTGGTGCAGTTCGTTGACGAAACCTCTTCCATGAGCATGCATGATCAATGAACACTTATGTGATAAGATGATTATGATCGAAAAAATGCGGCTAGATTATTAGCACTCTAGTGCAAGTGGGAGACTGTTGGATATATGCTCTGGAGGCAAATAATATATGATTATTCCAATATATCTAAGAAAGTTCATAACCAGTTTCATACCGTGCTAGAACTGTGTCAGTGAAACAATGATGCAGGTGTGGTATAGAAACCCCCAGAGTTCCTAGTTAGCCTCTACATCGATAACTAGTTCATGGTCAACATGATGGTCGTGGTTTCGCGATCATGGACAATTAAGTCTCTTGACTATGAGATCACCTCACTGGTTAAGTGACGTGATGAACATTACCCAAAGTAAGCATTACAACATGATAAAATCTTGTGAAGGTTCAGTGTTGTAATTACAGAACGTGGTAGACCGTTCCTTTGACCGTGAGTACGTGCATAATTGCTATCTTCCCGGATGCTTTGACCTACATCCCACCACCTGACTGAAATATGCGGGTCATAACGGTTGTATCTTGGGTATTCCGTGGAGATATGTTGAGGAGTATTGTTACAAGAGCGGGATTTGTCAATCCATATAATGGATAGATACTCGGGGCCCACTCGGTGAGATTCCATCCATAAAGTTGTAGCGTGTGACTAGGTCACGGGGATGAATATCACGGGAACGAGTGAATGAGGATTAGTTCAGAACGAGGTTGAACCAGACATAGGATGTCATTGATCGAATCTCGGAACAATCCAGTATCGCTGACCAAGGGAATGCTATACAGCGTAAGGTCCAATCGGTGTTTGATATCCGGAATGCACAGGGGTCATTATGGGCATCCAGGTCCCGCGGATGATCATTGACCGTAGCCTCATCCCGGTCATGACTGGAGTGTTCTCGGACCGTAGGGTAACACACTTAAGGGCTCGATGAAATCGGAGACCTTTTTCGGAACCATCGGAGTAACCAGAGAATAAAGGAAACAACATCGGAGAAGTACCGTGTTGAACCGAACAAGTTCGGAGTGAACCGGAAGGTGTTCCGGAGCACCGGGAGATGGAATATTATGTTTTAGTTATTAATTAATTGAATTAATAATTAAAATTATTTTATTTCTAATTAATATGTGCAATGGGCCTTAGTGGAGAAAAAGGCCCATTAGGGGAAGAAATAAAAGGGAAAAAGAAAAAGAAAACAAAGGGAGTGGGGGGAGGCGCCATGGGCCCTAGGGCCCATGAGGGTGGCGCCCCCTCTCCCCCCTTGGCCGGCGCCCCCCTAGCATGTGGAATAGTCCCACATTGCTAAGGGAAGGGGGTTGACTCCCTCCCCTACCCCTATATAAAGAGGGCCATGGTGCACATATTTAATTAAGCCAAATACACAATAAATCGGATTAAATTAGTATTTACTCCGAATTGAGATCGGTTTTCTCCGGTCTTCTCCCCACCCTTGTCTATTTCACGGTGGGCTCCCTAGTGTGAGCCTATAGTGGAATTGAGGCTTCTCTGCTAGAATCGGAGGCCGTCGTGCTGCCGAAGCTCCGTCCGGAGGTCTGCTTCCGCCACCTTCGCTGGATCGGAGAACGGAGGTCGTCATCGAGACTCGTACCTGTGCGAGTACTACGAGGTGCTACACGTGTGGCACTACACCCATCCGGGTGCTCAACACAGCCAGGGGGCTGTGAAACTTGATCGGCTACATCAACCACGTTTGCGGGAACGTTTCCCGCGCAACGGACTACACCCCGAGGTATGTTATTTCCGCACTCCTTTCCGTTACGGTAATACGGCTAGCTAGATCTTGGGTTATGGGAACGCTAGTTAGAAAAATTTGTGTTTTCTGCTGCGAACTCCAACAGTTCACTAGTGATGTCTCTCTCCCAAAAGACGATAAAACTGCTATGCGAGGTAAACAAATCACAGCTGGGCAATTGACAGGATTAAAAACGCACCGCAATGCTAACTATGCTACAAAGAAAGGAAGAGGCTCAAAAGCATGGGCGGTACGCCAAAATAAGTAGACTGAAATCAAACTGCATCTACTACTAATCATCCACCTTGAGATCTCTATCCAGAACATCTCGCTGGTATTAAGTTGCGAGCCCCACCCAAAGTGTAAACCCAAAGCAACAGACAACTACATTAAAAGAACTTTGCGTAAAGTAAACAAGCCTTGCAACCGCGGTTACAAGCACCATTGTTTTCCCCCTTGTGGCAACAACACATCCCCTAGACTCATGTTTCTGTCACTCAAGCTAGTCATCAGGGGGCATGAACCTACAATCGAGCATAACGTTCCCTCTTGGAGTCACTGCCTACTACTTGGCCAAAGCAATAAACAGCAACGGAGAACATGCAAGAATTACTCAAGAACAAAAATATAAGAGATAAGAACCAAATATTTTACTCAATCACAAACTGAACATAGTCTCATAATCCATCAGATCCCAGCAAACTCAGCATAGCAACAGCAGAAAAGAATTACATATGTGCCTTGATCATGTAGGGAAGCTCACAAGGTCTAATCCATGAAGAACAAAGAGGGGAGGAGAACATCACATAGCTACTGATCACAGACCCATGGTCCAAGGTAGACTACTCACGGATCATCCGGGAAGCATCCATGGTGGAGGAGAGGCTCCCGGAGGTCAATCCTCCTTCGGCAGGGTGCCAGGAAGAGGTCTGCTGGCGCTCCCGATCTTGGAAGCGCGGCGGCGTCAGAACAAAGGCGAGAAAGCGAAAAAGGGTTTTGTCTTTGGAAGAATCACGCCACGGAGAATAAATAGGTGAATGGGGCAGCCAGGGGGGCACCAGGTGTCCAGGCGGCCACCTGGTGCGTCCTACCCTTAGGGCGCGCCACCAGGGCGCCTGGACCCCTGGTGGTGGCCCTCTGGCCCCACCTTGGTGTTTCCAGAAGCTTCTGTTACGCTGATTTTTTATCTGTTTTTTCCCGAATTTTTGGAGCACTTTTAATATGGGGGAAACCTGAAATAGAAAAACAGTAGAAAACAGGAACTGGCACTCGGGTGCACTGAGTTAATAAGTTAGTCCAAATATGATCAAAAAGTGTATGAAAGTGTGTCTAGATCATAGCAATATCACACAAAACATGCATGGAGCAGGCAAAAATTATAGATATGTTTGGGACGTATCACCATGCAACGGATGCACATATGAGCTAAGGTAAGCTCTCCAATGGAACTAGTGGGGTTGCATCTAACTTGCTTGCTCATGAAGACCTAGAGCTCATTTGAGGAGGCTCATCCTTGGAATATGCAAGCCAAGTTCTATAGTGTAAGGATCTCCACATAATTATGCGTGAATCATATGAACATCTCTATGGAGTACAAATATGGCAATGCAGTACAAGTGTGGATCTTTCAAAAGGAATAGTAGTGTTGCCCCTTCTCTCTTTTTATTTCTTTTTTCTTTCTTTATTCATTTTTTATTTTATTTTTGTGGCCTCATTGGCTCTTTCTATTTATCTCTCATTTGTCCTATTTGGGATCTTTTATTTTGTCCTCTTTTGGGATCTTTTCCTAACTTAAGGGTAACGCTCTATATTTTACAAGAATATAAATAAGATCTTCACACTTTACAAGAAGTACTCAACATAGAGAAAACTGAAAACTATCATGATGTATGCAAATGTATGCCTCTGCCAGTGTAGCAGGATATGCAATTATACTAGTGTGACGCCCTCGATTTACGATCATGTACAGTAATCATACACGCAGGGTACATGATCGAGATCAAGGTGCCACGGTGAGAATATCATAGCACAACACTAAACACAAAAGGATAAACCAAATATATTACAATGAAGTGGGGTCACACGGACCCGAATACATAATTCATACAAACATAATATCTGAGTACAGACATAGTTAGTCAAGTTTTTCCTTAAGAAGGCTAGCACAAATAACATCAGCGAATACAGATCGAAAACGCGAGGCCTCCTGCCTGGGATCCACCGAATTACTCCTGGTCAACGGGAACTCGACGTCATAGTAGGCTCCTCCTGGAATCTCCTGCTCCTGGGCTCCAACGTCGACTGCAGCGGCCGATCAGGCAAAGCGAAAAGGGAAAATAAAGCAAGGGTGAGTATCTAGCATACCCGCGAGTCTTACGTCCGCTACTAAGCATTTATGCATGTATCAAATGGAAAGGGGAGGCTGTATATAGTGGACTGCAAGGTAGAAATCAGAGTAAGGATAAGAAGCTAGGCCTATCGAAGACTAGCATCTTCCGACGAGTCTTGCAGCATGAGGTAAGAATCAGCCAACAGTTTAATATAACAGTAATGAATGTAACAATGCAGCAGAAGTTGCTGCAGCATTGTATAATAATAAGTTGTAATCATAATTAACAATGCCTCTGAGTTCCCCTCCTCGACATCCCCGCGAGGAAGAAAACCCGGAACCAACAGTTTAACAGTAGTAGTTTGTAGTGATAGGATCTGGCTTCAGCATAAAGCGTCCTGTTACCGTGGACACGGCTATTCGAATAGATTAAACTCCCTGCAGGGGTGCACTACTGTTACCCTACACGCTCGGATCTCCAGGGTGGCGTACACCTTGTTAGGGAACACCCCACCGAGGCTATCCGACACGCCGAGGCCCATCCTACAGCTCATCAGAGAGGTCCCCGCCGGTCTACAGTCCTAAGCGCAAGAGCTTCATGGGCCATCACCTCTCGCACTCCGGGTCGTTGTGCGCCAAGTGGATCCAGCGCCGCAGCACGATCCGACCCAACCACAATGCTGAAACTGGACGTCTTTCAGAGCTTTCGAACGAGATCACAACGCGGAGGGCCCACACCGAAACCCCACGTGGAGGTAGTGCGTATAGGGCACGTCGACCCACTCAAGTCATCCGCCGAACCCGTTAAGCATTTTATTAATTTTCTGTCGAGACAACCGTTATCGTTGCCCCTTACTGAATGAGTCGCGGACAACGACAGCAGTCAGGGCCACCAGTAACGTCGGTGCCTGCCCTGTCGCCCCACCAACTCGTGCGGTTACCAACAAGGTGAACCGTCTCCTTACCTTGTCTCGCGTGTGCTCTTGGTAGAGCTCGACTTTCATACAACAGGAAATCCTTCGGCCACGAACAGTACCAGGCCCGCCGCACACCTGACCTGTCGTTCCGCTAAGATAACCTGCGCGGGCACCGTGGGGTCACCCGACTCCTTACCTGTAAGGACAACCGTGGTTCAGTACCCTAGGACGGCTATACAGAGTCAGCAACGAGTGGAGTACAAGGATTACTCCTCGATAGCTCACACTCGATGTGGCTCGGCAGAGCCGGGGTAGGGGCCTGAAGCGGTGTCTGCTCTGAACCGTACTTGTAGCAGTTGTAATGTATCGTATCCGCATTAACTCCCAGAGTGAACACGACCCGCTATCAAATCCTATTGACTAACAATGCGCAGGGTTCACTGCTGAATATAATATAATTATAAGGCAGCATAGGATAAAGGAAGGTACATCAAGGGTGACAATGACAGGCTATGCAATTGAATAGGATGGTAACGTAGCAGCAGCATATGCCTAGTGCAAGAAATGTACGGAAAGATAGGCGATATCTGGGGAAGAGAATGGCTCTGCTTGCCTGTAAGCTTGACGGTAGAGGTACGGTCGTCGACGAAGTAGTCGATCACAGGGGCATCAGCAGCGGACGTCGAGACTACCGGACAATAAAAAAGGCGGGGAGAAACAATAAATACACAGCAATAATAGCAATACAAATACAAGACATGACATATGAAATGTTAGCGATGCTCTAACGTTGTACGATACACTTTGCTCGGAACAGAAATTCATCCGGGGATGAACTGCCAGTTCCGGGTGATTACCGGTCAGAGTGTCCGGAGGGGGAAAGATCATGCCGGAGGTGTCGTGGACATCCGAGAAACGTATGGGTGATGTATCCGGACTAGTTGAACTATTCTGAACAACTTTCGTGTTCAGAATAAATTCATCCGGAGAGTTTTACGGTATCGGGCTATTATCGGACAGACGTCCCGGAGGGGGGATATGTCGATGTTCGTTGTTTTAGAGGGGTGTGGTGGGTATCCGGATAGCATATTCGTATTCGTTATTTTTTTTGATCAATTTTGATGTATAAAGTTTTTTAATCTGACTTACGGTTTAAAAGATATTGATTTTTGAAGTTTAAATCAATTTTAAATCAATTTCTGGATTTCTTTTATTAATTAAATAGCATTATCCAGAACAGAGCTTTGACTGGTCAAACTTACAGGTGGGACCTACATGTCATACACAGCAGCAGTAATAATCCATTTTATTTAATAAATTAAACCAGTGGCCCACATGTCATTGCCACATATTAACAAAAATCATCTAATTAATTAAACAGTGGGTGGGACCCAGCTGTCATGGACTCCAGTTTTAATCCAATGATTCTTTTTTTTAACTTAACAGATGGTTAAGTGGGACTGACCCACATGTCATTGTCTATGGAGGGATTTAATCTAACAGTTTTTTTTATTAAAATTAATCAAATGGCCTGGGGCCCACATGTCATCTACCCAGGGGGTGGTTAATTAACAGAGGGGGGGCATTTAGCCCGTTGCCTAACCCGAGCTCGTCGGCGGCAAGGGCACGACGGCGAGGGGCCGCTCCGGCGAGGGTGGCCGCGGTGGGGGAAGGCGTGGCGTGGCCACGCACGGCGTGCGCACACGCGCAAGGTGCGGGCGGCGGTGGGTTGGACGCGGGCGGGGCGCGGAGCTCGGCAATGGCGGCCGCGGTGGCGCCCGTAGCAGGGGACGGCGGGGAGGGGTGCTACGGCGAGTGGAACGACGGGGAAAAGGGGGAAAGGGTGCGGCTGCTCACCGCGGTGGTGTTGGGGAGAGGTCTGGGAGGCCGGGGAGCGTCATCGGCGACGAATCGCTCGCCGGAACTCCCACGGCGGCCGGAGCTTCCCGTGACGCAGGCGTCGTCTGCAAGGCACCTGGGCTCGAGATCTTCGACGGGGAGTAAGAGGAAGACGTCGCGGATCCCTTGGACAGTTCGGCGCGGCCAGACGAGGCCTCCGGCCACGTTGTCGGTGACTGCCCTCGGCGACGGCCGTGGAGGGCGAGCGCGGCTGCGAGCTATGGGGACGACGACGCGAGCGCGAGAGGGGAGCAGGGGGCGAGCTAGGGTTCGGGTGCGGGGAGGGCATCCCGGGGCTTTTATCCCCCCGCCGGCTAGCCGTGGATGGCCGCCACGGCGGCACGGCCGCGGCCTGGCCGGGGGATGGTTGCCACGGTACCCCCTGAACAGGGGTTGAAGATGATGGGGAGGGGAGTGGGCCGGGGTTGCCGGGCCCAGTGGAGAGGGGAGGGGTCTTGCCCATTAGCGTAGGATAGGTTTTCCCCTTTTTTTTCTTTATGTAATTTATTTTCTGTTAGCATTTATTTTAGTTGGCATTTTGGACTTTTTGTAAAATATGAAACTTGTCCCATAATTAATATTGCAAATTAATAGAGTGCCACAAAAAGTTTGGGTGCAAAAGAAATTCATTTAATATTTATTTTTATTATGCCATTAGTGAAAGGGGCTATTTTAGCACTAGTTTGAATTGTTTGCAATATTTAAATATTGCAATAAATATCCAATGTTAGTTTAACATGGTCCACTGATTTTTAGGCATTTAACAAAATTGGTTGCACAAATTTTGGACAAAGTTTTATTTATCCTATTATTTTTAATATCAACCAAAAGGATTTTTGGAGTGATCATATGCAAAGATGATCAAAGTGAGATTAGCAACAATAATTATCATTAATCAAAATTGATTACTGTTACATGACACCGAGGGTGTTACAACTAGCGCGTCATGTAGCAATGATAAGGGAAAGGCCCAACTAGCATGCGGCTCCTCGATCAAGCAAAAGCATGTATGACATGAAGATCAAGTCATGAGATGATGGATGTTGCATGGCAATGTATCTCGAAAAGGCTATGGAAATGCCTTGATAGGTAGGTATGGTGGCTGTTTTGAGGAAGATATAAGGAGGTTTATGACGACATAGCGTATCATGCCAAGGGTTTGGATGCACAGGTGAAGTTTGCACCAACTCTCATGACGATAAAGGGAAATGCACGGTACCGAAGAGGCTAGCAAAATATGGAAGATGGAAGTGCCAACAATCGAATACTCACATTAGTCTGAATACCTCATGCACTTATTATCGGTAACTCTCTATCTAATCAGGAGGTTCACAAAGAGACAAGTACCCCGAGGAGGAGTGTATAGCGGTTTGGTTATCCTTGTGCATCCTCGACCCATGGTATGTGAGGGTACTCCATATATTCCAACCACTCCAGAGGATAGCAATCCATCTAGTAGATAGAGTTCTCAACTAATTTTTTGTAGTTTTCGAAAATAAACACTGATTGCCCAAAATACTATACCTATCACTAATAGGCTCAAGCTCTTGGCAACAAAAGTCCAAACATTACTCCAATCAATACCTCAAAACTATTGCAAGTTACTACTACACTTATAATAGCAACCTTAATTACCTACTCATCCAAGACACACAACTCAGTGCAACAAGCCAACTCTCTAAACAAGATAAGCATGATAACTCAAGAGAGTTCCAAAAGCAACCTAAATAAAAGCTCTTAAAACGATAAGCATAAAAACTAAGAGCTAAACATGACAACAACTATGAAAAGATAAAGAACACATAAAAAGATAAGCAAGCATACCTATGTTGTGTTCTAGGGTGGAGTGGAGCCTGTTTCTCTCCCAAACAATGAAGTCTAGGGTCCAACTTGTTATGAACAACAAGCAAAACTAAAACAAAATAAAAATTAAAAAAGTGAGATGCTCCAAGCATAGCATATAACACATGAAGAGACCAGCATGTAGTAAATAATTGTTTTGGGGTACTTCTGCAACTCAAATAAAAACTCAGAACAAACGCCAGAAAGCTAATTGTATAGAGCATACTGTCAAAACAAATCAGACCAAAACAATGATCTGGTGATTTATCATGAATTTTTCCGTCAAGCAGACATAATCTGTTTCTCGACAGCATGCCACATCTTTTGAACTTTCTTGCAATCGGAGGCTAAAACTTGACACAAAGCTTGAAAATAAAGATACAATGATGTTGCTACAGTAGTAACAAGCATCAAGACCACTAAAACTGAAAGTAAAACCATTTTCGGTTGCTTCCTAATAAGCGCATTCTTTTATGCCTTTTAGCTAGGCATGATGCAAAAAGATCAAGTTTTATCAACTCCAAAAGAATAACTTGCCCGTGCAACGGACTCATAAGGTAACTTAATCTTATTTTTAGGGAAGTGTTCCATTCCCTTTTTGAGGAGTAATTGGAATCTAATGGTTCCTTCTTTCATATCAATGATAGCACCAATGGTGCGGAGAAAAGGACGTCCCAAAATAATTGGACATGAGGGATCACACTCAATGTCCATGACAAGAAAATCAATGGGAACATAATTATCATTGAAAACAGTAAGAGCATCGTCCATCCCCCCTAAAGGTTTCTGTACGGAAGAATCAACAAGACTAACACCAAAATAACATGGATCAAAAGGTTTCAATTCAAGCATATCATACATTCTTTTGGGTAAAACGTTGGCACTAGCTCCAACAACACATAAAGCAAAGCAAGAGAAATTAATCAATTTAATTTTGACCATAGGATCCCAACCATCTTCTAGTTTTCTAGGAATAGAAGTCTCTAACTTGAGTTTCTCATCCCTAGCTTTGATAAGAGCATTGATAATATGGTCGGTGAAGGCAATGTTAATTGTACTAGTGTGGGGGTCTTTATCATTCTTTGCAAAAAAGTGATAACTTCAGAACGACTACAATTATCAAAATCAAGCTCTTTAAAGAAGAATTCTATCAGAAAAAAATTTATGCAATTACCCCAAGTGTTTTTCTTGCAAGGGGACATGGAATGGAATCACTTTGTTGGTTTTCCCCGAAGGGAGAAATCAAAGAATATTAATTTGAATTGGTCACTATCCATCCCTGGAGGTTTTTGTTCATCACACACCCTCTCATAATTTTCCAAGTGATAGATAGCATCCTCCCCTTTTTTAGAAAATTGATCTCGCAAATCATATTTGAGGAAAGGTCTACTAATAGGGGTGCAAACATAAAAGTTACCATGACAAACAAAATCGCAAGGCCTGAAATCATTAGAAGTGTCCCCACTAGGGGTTCCATGCCTGGGGAAGTCCATGATAGTAGAACCCATGGTAACATCAGCAAGCAAGAACAAAACAACTATTTTTTTGTGGTTTTTGGTATAATACTCTAAATCAAAAACTAGAAAGTAAACTAACAAGACTAAAAAGCAAAGGTAAAAGATAGTGTGCAACTCCCCTGTCTTGAAGATTGGAGTCCTCAACAACGGCGCCAAAAATTACTTAGTGGCGCGAGAGTTGACGGGTGTAGTTTTGTTTGCTTCCTCGGCAACGGCGCTAGAAATACTAGCTTCTCGCTCCTCGTTGGTTACCCCAAGTGGAAGGTTGAGATGTAGCTAGCAGTAAATTTCCCTCGGTGAAGATACCAAGGTTATCGTACCAGGAGGACTCCGAATTCTGCAAGTAGGTGTCAATGGCGCCAGAAATTAAGTTGCCGGAAGGAGATGAGGTTGACGTGGACCTGCACACAAAAACAAATAACTTTGCTCCCAATGAGTTCAGAGAGGTTGTCAATCCCGCCGGCCTTGTCGTTTACAAAGTATCAAACGCACGGTGAAAATAATGATGGTGATTGCAACTGAAAGGAAATAAAAACGGAAAAAAGTTGAGGTGTAATCAATGGTGGAAATACGGACCGGGGTCCCATGATGTTCACTAGTGATGTCTCTCTCCCAACAGACGATAAAACAGCTAATTCAGGCAAAATTATAAACGCACCACAATGCTAATTATGTTGCAAGAAAGTTAGAGGCTCAAAAGTATGGGCAGTACGCCAAGAAAAGTAGACCGTTATCCAACATCATCTACGCAGTAATCATCCACTTTTAGATATCTATCCAGAACATCTCGCTGGTATTAAGTTGCGAGCCCCTCCCAAAGTGTAAACCCAAAGCAACAGACAACTGCATTAACAAACTTTGTGCAAGGTAAGCAATCCTTGTAAACGCGGTTACAAGCACCGTTGTTTTCTCCCTGGTGGCAACAACACATCCCCTAGTGTCATGTTTCTGTCCATCAAGCTAGACATCAGGGGGCATGAACCCACAATCAAGAATAAACACTCCCTCTTGAAGTTACTATCTACTACTTGGCCAAAGCAATAAAAAGCAATGGAGAACATGCAAGAATTACTTAAGAACAAAATATAAAAGGAGAACCAAATATATAACGCATCACAATCTGAACATAATCTCATAATCCATCGGATCCCAGCAAACACAGCATAGAAACAACAGGAAAATTACATAGATGCCTTGATCATGTAGGGAAACTCACAAGGGCTAAGAATTGAAGCACAAGATTGGAGAGAAGACATCACATAGCTACTGGTCATGGACCCATGGTCCAAGGGGGACTACTCACGACACACCCGGGAAGCGCCCATGGTGGTGTTGAAGCTCCCGGAGGTCAATCCTCCCTCTGGCAGGGTGCCGAGAAGAGGTCTTCTGGTGCTCCCGATCTAGGAAGCGCGGTGGCGGCGGAACAAAGGTGAAAATCGCGATGCGGGGCTCTCTCGGAGGGCTTTTTGAACAAGGTGTAAATATAGACCGAAGGGGGGCACCAGGGGAGGTGTCCCCCGCCCAAGCGCCTCCTGGCGCGGCCAGTGGTGAGACCTGTCCCCCCTCTGGCCCCACTTCGGGCTTCTGGAGTCTTTCGATGCGTTGATTTCTTATATATTTTTATTGTAATTTTTGGAGCTCTGTAAATATGGGTAAAAACCTGCAATTCACGGACATCAGCAGACAGAAACTGGCACTGGATGCACTGAGTTAGTAGGTTAGTTCAAATATGTGTAAAAAGGTATGAAGGTGCAGCAAAACACACAGCAATGTCACCCAAATGAGCATGGAATAAGCAGAAATTATAGATACGTTTGGGACGTATCAGACCCACATGCCAACATCCATCCTGCTCCAGTTCCTTCATTTGTTTAAACATAACCCAACTTTAAATATGAGGGAGTTTATATCAAAGATTTTTGTGTGTAGGAATAGATCAAAGAGGTCCATGGTTGGAAAAGTGGAGGAAGAGATTAACTGAAGAAAAATATTGTGACATCCTGACTTAATAGGAATGATAGACTACTCATATCAGCAAGGTGCATCTTTTTTCGGGAATCCCATTTGAAAAGAACTCCAAAGTTAAGCGTTTTTGGCTTGGAGCGATTTGAGTATGGGTGATCGACTGGGAAGTTCTTTCCAGGCGTGCACGAGTGAGAACAAAGTGTGTAGGAAAGACTAGTGTTGGTCCGTGGGACAGTCTGTGACGAGGGAATATCCCCACGATTCCCCTCCGTGAGGGTACCCAGTGCGTGTCAAGACCGGTGGCCCATTGGGATTTGGGAGCCTAGGAAGGCCCAACATCAGCCCGCTGGGCCCACCCGAGGCATTGTCGACCGGACCGACCCGGAGTCCAAGACCTGGCGTACAAGGCATCCTATAATAGGAAATATCCTATAAGCCTAGACGGATTCCTCGGGACCTAGCCTAGTATATAAAGGCTGGGAGAGGGGACGTCTAGGGACATCACAATACATCTAGCAACACCTCTTGGCTTCAGCAATCTCGTCGAATCCATCGCTGTAGACACCTTTTTCATATAGTAGATCGAGCAGGAAGTAGAGTTTTTACAGATCGAGGGCCCTGAACCTGGGTAAATCCTTGTTCCTGTTAACCGACGAGATCACCAACTTCGCACTCCTTCCCCTTCAATCAACCTAGGGTACCTAATGATGGGATTTCCCTAGGTCCATCCTCGTCAGTATAGATCCCGCCAGGCGTAAGCGCCGGGGACCGGTGGTTGTGGCCTGGGCGTTACAAATACGAGGTTCATGTAAGTATAGATCAGTTGTCTCTTTCCATTTTTAGTGACGGCTTGAGTATTGGTGATGAAAATTGGTGACTTATTTAAACCCAACATAGGCCAACAAATGTATTATCGAAAAATTACTCTAATTCCCATGTTCGTGCCAAGTTGGCACAAGGTAATTTGAAATGAAGGATGCATCGTATTTCTCTTTTGGTTTTCTTATGCATCTTGTATCATTCATAGATGCATAATAACAAAAATGAACATTTACAAATATACAATGTAACATTATATATTTCCCTTCGAAGCCCTCGTATAGCTCTTTCGTCTTGCCTATCTAATTAACATGATTTCTTGTTAAATTGGTTATGTGCACTCTGATTTAAGAGAGCCCATACACAGACAAAAGCTCTTTATTTGTGTTTATTTGCAATCCAAGTCATTACAAAGAAATCGTGTGATTAGTTGTGGAGATTACATGCGTTTATCTCTCTATACAGGAAATCCAATTGAATAAACATGACACAATCAAGATGCGAAGTTTAAAGCAATCATAACCTAACTTATAACAATTTTGTGTTTCCCATTTACTAAAAAACAATAAACTATTACTACCAACAGATTATAAAACACAAGAAAACATATGGGTTTTCAGTGTAACATCCATGTTGAAGTGTACATACAAAAATAAAATAAATACAAGAGAGATGGAGGAGTAACTTAGGTCCCATCATTTTAGATCCAAAATGACAGTTCTCGTGCTCCCCACCACATGATGCCATACTCGTGCACACATATGGGGTGACACACCTTGGAAATGGCCACCCTTATGTTGGCACCACCGATAAACGAATCTCGACCGCACCCGCCACACACCTCACTGGTGGCGACGATACCATACACAAGCCCTCGCGGCAACCACCCTGCTACGTCCATTATCAATACAACATGGCTCCACCGCCAATGCATCGAGGGCCCACATGCCAACATCCCTCCTGCTCTAGTTCCTTCATTTGTTTAAACAAAACCCAACTTTAAATCTGAGGGATCTTATATCAAAGAGTTGTGTGTGTGTGTGTGCGAATAGATCAAAGAGGTCCATGGTTGGGAAAGTGGACAAAGAGATTAACTGAAGGAGAAGGTGAGGTTCTTGTGACGTATATATTGGTTATCTTTTTTCATTATTTAGTGACGACATGAGTGTTGCTGATGAAAATTGGTGACTTATTTAAACCCAACACAGGTGAGCAAATGTAATGTCTGAAAATTAATCTAATTCCCATGTTCGTGCCAAGTTGGCACGAGATAATTTGGAATGAAGGATGCATCGTCTTTCTGTTTTGGTTTCCTTATGGATCTCGATTTATTCATAGATGCATAATAACAAAAATAAACATTTACAAATATACAACGTAACATTATATATTCTCTTCGAAGCCCTAATATCACTCTTCTGCCTTGCCCATCTAGCATGATTTCTTGTTAAACTAGATGATGCCCCGCACGTTGTTGCGGATTTTTTTTGCAAAATATTTCAGTGAAAATGTTTGGTTAAATGAAGCATGTATATTTGAAACAATAAATTTTAAAATAATATATGGATTTAATATAAATATCATAATAAAATAAAATTCCCATACATGCATATTGCATGTGGGTTTTTATTATGCATAGTGGCATATTAAGGTGGACCTTTCTCATGCATGTTAGATGATGAGGTGTCATGCTTGCATGTTGAGAAATATGCTAGTGGAGGGTGATGTGTCATGCATGATGAGATGAAGTGTGTGCATGTTGAGAGAATTAATAGTCACGGGGAGCAATTTCTTAAGAATGTAAGATGTAAGATTGGTTACGTGCACTCCGATTTAAGAGAGCCCATACACACAAAAAGCCTCTTTATGTGCAATCCCAAGTCATTACAAGGAAATCATGTGATTAATTGTGGAGATTACATGGGCTTATCTCTCTATCAAAGAAATCCAATAGAATAAACATGACACGGTCAAGATGTGAAATTTAAAGCAATCATAACCTAACTTATAATAATTTTCCATTTACTGAAAATGAAATGAACTACTACTACAAACATATTATAAAACACAAGAAAACATATGGTTTTCAGTGTAACATCCATGTTGAAGCGTACATACAAAACTAAAATAAATACAAGAGAGATGGAGGAGTAACTTAGGTCTCATCATATTAGATCCAAAATGACAGTACTAGGCTAATGTGGACCGTTTGTACAGATTCAAATTATTTCAAAATAATTGGTACTAGACAGCTTGAATTCCAGAACAAGTACACAAGGAAACAAAGGATGGTGGAGGTGGAGTACAAAACAGATCACTCAATCAAAGAAACAAAATAAGTTTACTTAGCCTCTCCACACAAATAAAAATAAAATGGAAAGAAAAGGTGGCCTCCATGACCAATCGAGGAAGAAAAAGGTCCCATCTTTGTGAATGCATCAATTATGGCAGCAGTTTTGCCGTGCAGGCCGAAATTATTTCCTCTTGCCCCCTACCAGCTTTTTCTCGATCTGTTTCCCACATGCAATAATTATAATACCACCCCCATTTTTTCCTTTTTTTATTAGCCAAGGAAAAAACAATAGTTTTTGCCGCTCGCTATGGGTAAGCTGTCCCTGTGTGGTTCCCCATTTCCTGCCTATTTAAGGCCTCTCATCCCCTCCTTCCCTTTCCTTCCTCTCATCGCCGCACCCACCCAGCTCCTCTCATAATCTTGAGATTTTCTTTTCTTTTTTCTTTCTTGGTAGGAGTAACAATAGTTTTGGCTCTCCTCCTTTCTCTCTCCCTGTATCCAAGGAGAGAAATCCAGAGGCGAAGCTTCAGGTAAACATCATCCTTCCCACCTCCAATCTCTCCTATTTATCTCTCTCTGGTTCCTCATGTTCTTATGAGGAGGATTTTTGTTGTATAGTCTGGGGTGGAGGTGTGTAAGAGGTGAGGTTCTTTCTTGCATGTAGAAAGATCCTATTTTTTCTGATAGGTTGTTGCAGATCTTGCGAAATAACCAGCTGTTCTTGCAAAAAGAGAGGAAAAGCTTCAATTTTTGTGCAAATCCATGCATGAATTTCGTTTTTTCTTTGTCAAATCTCCTGAATTTTTCCAGTTCATCTTGATTTATTTTTTTGTGTGCGTGAGGGGAAACTCGGAGAAGTTAGCAGATTTGTTTGGTGTCTCGTTTCATGCAAAGTTCGTGTGAGGATTGATTTATTTTTCCGAAGTGAAACTAAGAAATCTCTCTGTTCTTGTTCTTGCAGGGTTTGTAAATTTTCCGGATCTAATCAACTAACAAAAAAACCCAAAAAAGAAGCCATGAGCCACTTCGCCGCCATGAAGAGCCCAGTCCCGGTCGCCGCCGCCGCCGCCACCGACGCGAAGAGCCCGCTCTTCTGCCCCAAGCCGCGCCGACCGGTCGCGCCCCTCCGGTGCCACCAGAGCAGCCACCCCGACGCCGCGACCGGCATGGATCTGCTCGATCTCCTCCTGTCAAAGGTAGGTCCTTTTTCTCCGTCTCTCCCCAAGATGCATGAGGTTCTTGCTTGGCTTCTCCCCAACGGGTCGCTGACGTTTCTTCTCGGGTTCTTGGCAGGGCGAGGAAAGCAATCTCTCGGCGGCGTCCCCACAGCCGCCGCTGTTCTGCGGCTCGCCGCCGCGGCGAGCCTCGAACCCGGTTGTCCACGACAGCCGGTTCGGCATGGACTGCCCGTCCAGCCCCCTGCCGTGGTGGCCGGTGATGTCTTCACCAGCCGCACCGGCGCCGGTGGTGGTGGTCCGTCCTACCCCGCGCCCGGCGGGGCCACCGATGTCGCCGCGCTCTGCCGCAGGGTGCGCTCGCGTGTTCCAGCCAGCCGTTCGCGTCGAGGGTTTTGACTGCCTCGACGGTGGCCGTAGCGGCCGTGGCCATGGCATCGCCGCCATGGTCTAGATGCACATACATCGAATAACCAAGAAATCTTCTCCCCTCGGTAGTGCAAAAGCTTGGGAGGGAGAGAGATGAGTGAGGAGATGAGTGAGAGGAGCTTAAGTCCAAAATTTAACCCCTATAAAAGACTATAATCCATCCATCAATCAAATCCCATAAGTATAACGAGTTTAGGTAATTTTACCACAAATCTTTTTGTATGTAAATAAAGTTCAGGTTTGAGTCAGATGCAGGTGCCCTTCATGTAAATTTGGGAGCTCTAGTTGGGGAAAAGAGGGTAGAAAAATCTAGAGGGAGGTGGATCAGGGACAGAGGGCACAAGAAACACAAAAGTTTAGCCCTCTTGTATGAATCAATTTTTCATGAGTCCCTTTGCCTTCCTCTGGGATTAGTCATTCAATTAGGTTGGGAAGGGAGGGAGGGGGAGGGTTGGGGATTAGTTAGGTACCTGTCCTAGTTCATCATCTGTCATCATGCTTATTTTTGGTTTATGATGGAATTGTTTTTGTCCATGCAACCAAGATCTCCAAGGCCAAGGCCATGGAGATGTGTACAAATGAGTGGCTACAAAGAGAGCAGCTAGGTTTAAGTCAAGTCAATGAGTGAGTTGTGTGGAGGAGGCATGAATGATGTAATATTTGTGTTATCTTTTTCCCTGTGTATGTAATATATCGTTGGATTCTGAATGAAGCAATATGTGTAATATCTCATGTCATGAATTTCACCAGCCCCTCTGATATCATTTTATTTATTTTTGTATTTTTCGTCGCCTCTCTAGTCCTTGGTGGTTGAATTGTTGTACATCACAGCACATGGTTTCCATGTGCTCAAGCAACACGTACTCTAGGTGATAAGGATGCTGACTAGCCAATGACTAATGCCAATTGAGTGGCCAATAATCTCAGGCCGGCTCTTGGGGATGTGAAGGGCCTAAAATAAAATACTCTACCATGCTTTTCTCCCTTTTGTTTTGGTTTATTCCCCATATGTCCTTTTCTTTGAGATCTTTTGAGTTGAAAATCTGTGGATTTATTGGGGCAGTCAAATCAATCAAACAAGTTGTTGATGAAGATGCTCTGCCAACTGCAACGGGCGTGCACTATTTACCAACAGTAAAATGCAGGCAGAAAAGGCAGCTCAAGTTTTCACCACGCATGGCTGTTGCAAGTCAAAATCCACATGCTTTGTGGCGTCTTGCGCCAGCCTGCGTGCCTGCCTGCCACAAGGTAAGATGTGTAGCAGTACTCCTAGATGCAGTGATCTCACCTCAAAAGGCGTGAGGCTGGGAGGAAAAAGGAGACAGGAAGATGCAAGCAACCACTGGCGTGGCAACTTGAGTGCACTCGAGGACAGATTCAAACGTAGGATTTCCTCACCGGGAGTAAAGTAATCTTTGTTTGGATCTCAGTCCATGTCTTTTCGAAAAAAGAGAATGGATGGATATATTTAGACCCTGAAGATGCTTGCTGCTACAAGATCACTGCTACTGTACCTCAGTAAAGATTTTTTGGAACTTACTATCTCTGTAAATTGATACAAACTGTTTTTTAACACTATCATAGCGTTAAAAATGTTTTATATTAAGTCATAAAGGGAGTATTTGTTAAAGTTTGTTTATGTCTCAGCTTGATCGAGACAAAAAAAATAAAAAATATATATTTACACATCTTTCTTTTTTGACCATTTACACTTGTGCTAGTCTGATTTTTCCTCTCCACTCTTGATAGTTACATTTTGCACCCTAGTGGCATTTGTCAAATTGGTTGTCAACCTCACACTTTCGGCTGGCAATTGGAGCACGATCAATGGAATAAGAACTAACCTAAAAACACATGACCACCCCACCAGTCAGTGCTTCTCTCTCTCTCCTTTTCAACAAAAGGGTTCCAAAAATACATGAGGACCGTTCCGTTCGGCCATCCAACTGGCAACCTCAATTGTGGATGGAGAGGAAAAGGAGGAAGGGAAAGAGAATCCTATGGAGAAGAAAGGAGAGGGGAATGGCAATTGCCAACCTGCAGCCGGCGGCGATGACGGTATCGCCATGGGTAGTGGGTCGTTGAGGTCGGACGAAGCGAACAACATCGGTGTCACTTTGGCTTAATTATCTACACTCGATAATGCCTAGTCTTGATATGGTCGATAGAGTGATATCTGTGAAATGACATAGGTAGGCGATAGGGTGAGAAGGAGCAAGGTAGGCGATAGGGTGAGAGGCAAAAAGATTGTATCTCGGACACATGGAGGTGAAGGATGGGGAAAAGGCAACCATTCACTCTACTCTCATCGTTCTTATTTACATGGCACATACACATTTCGATGTCCAACTTTGAACACTGATTTAACCAACAAAACTTAGGTTTACACGTCACACAATTTATACCATTCGTTTCATATTAAAATATAGTTTCTAATAGTATTATTTAGTGATGAAAATAGTACTTCCTTTGTTTCTAGATATAAGGTGCATTAGTTTAAAAAAAATCAAACTTATTTAACTTTCATCAGATTCGTAGAGAAATATATCGGTATCAATTAGACCAAATCGATATCATTAAATTCACCTCGAAATACATTTTCATATTATATTTATTTACTACTATAGATGCTGATGTTTTTGCTATTAATTTGATCAAAATTAAAGAATTTGATTTTTAAAAAACTTATAAACCTTGTATTAAAAAAATGGAGGAACTATATTTTTTGTGTGTGATGATGGATGAAGTATATGATTGATGAAATTTATGTCTAAAGTTTAGGTGCCATGTCCAAATACAACCCTTTCATGCAACAATTGTCTTTCTTGGATGATGTGCAAGTCCCACAAAAATCAACTCATTTGGTTATTCAGCCCCGCAAGAGACCAAAGATCCAAACCTAATTATTTTTTATTTGAGTGGAACCCAAACCTAGATATCTCCCCTTGTTTCTATGGGTTTGATTTGAGACGTCGTGTCAGCTGATGGGTACCGTAGTTGGTGGTTAACACGTAGCAGCGGTACCGGGTGCCACAGCTGGAAGATGAAAATGACAGGTGGGCCCCAGGTGACTAGATCACATCTCAGCGCATGCGGCCACCAGGCTTTGTGCGTGTGTGCTCCCCGGATAACTAAGCTTTTGTTTTTTCTTCTGAAAAGTTGAAGGAAAAAAACAGTACTGTACTGCTACACCGTTTGGACGGCAGGCAGAGGCAGTCAGTCCAAAAGGATGCTCCCAAGTATATTATTTTATTCCATCTTTCACTTCTTTTCTGGACAAAATTACACGGGCTACCACGTGTTCTCCTTTTTGTTTTGTTTTGGGTGCAGTCTTTACATGGGGCAACTTTAATTCGTATGATCCTCAGAAGTTAATGGCCTCTTTGTTTCAAAATTTTGCAATCGTGAAAAACTTATTCTCTGTCCGTCGTTTGATTCATAGAATGTACTTCTTTGGTAAACTAATATAAGATGTTCTAGATCATTAATTTAGTAATCTATGATACATTTGAACGTCAAGATACATCTGGTGCTATATATCATATAACTTCAGGACGTCAAGATACATCTGGTGTTTTTTTTTTCAAATGGATAACACGAGCGAACGATAGTTTCCAGTCAGGTATAAACATTTCCGTTCACTCAAAAGTCCATTCTTAGCACAAGCTTCAGTACCATGTGAAAGCAGATAAATGTATCGTGTTGTTGTATCATATTTGCCATGTTCTAAAATAAAATTAACATGGTGTACTACCTCTATAATCTTTTATAAGACGTTTTAGATCACTAAAGTATCAATCTAAAACATCTTATAAAAGATTACAGAGAAAGTATATAAGATTCTTAAAAAATTGTCATGTTGTAGCAGGGTATCTGTCTCGCATTTTCAAGGATTGCCATGATGCAAACATAGAAAATTGCCATCTGAAAATAAATCGTGAAAAACTAGCATACTTAGAATTTGTCATGTTGGCTAAAGGAAATTGTGATGCTACATCAATGTGAAATGATGAAAATTGTCATGCTCCAAAAAAAGAATTTACCATATCAAAATGTTGCACGTGTTGTCATCAGCTCGTAGTTTCTGAGAGGGATTCATAAAAGCGGATGCTTTAGAGCAACTCTAACAGATCCGTCAAAAGGCCCCGACCCGCAAAATAACCGCCCATATACAATACGAGGCAAGAAAACAGCCCGAACAGGTACTGTATATCGGCTAATACATCAAATATTTTTACGGGGGCCGACAAGTCCCGCCCTGCTGGCGCCATATCTGGCGTTTTCTCGCACCCTTTTGCGTGGAGTGCTATATCTTTCGTGGCTTGGTGGGACGGAAGTTTCAGAGCCCGCCAGACTTTCCACCGCCGCCCTAGCCTAAAATCCCAGACAATTCGTCCCTTCCCCGACCACCCCTCGCCACCCAGTGCACCGTCCAGACTTCTCATTGCCCGCCCGCAACTTCTTGACCAACAGATCTTATGTATTCCCTAATTTTTGGGAGGCGGCGATGGTGTGGCGTCAGCAAATGGTTATCCATTAAGCAGAGGAAATAGTAATAAAAATAAAAAGGCTCATGGTCCCTTATCTTAAAAGAATGAACTAGCAGGGCCAGCTACTTAGCCAACTAGCATCTCCACTTACCCCTTCTAGCATAATCAATCACACCTTAATGCCCCGCCCAAAAGTATTTCATTGCAATCACACCCTATCTTGGTTGGAAAATCTCGTTTGCACCCACTAACTAATACCTTCTTGTCAGTATTGAATTCTCCATGCTTTCGCCTTGCTTTGTAGCAATTTTCTATGAGTAATCGGTCCAAACTCAATTGAAAGAAAAAACTCTATCTCGGCAATAGAAGTAGATCCGATCAGCGGTGGTGAATAAGGATGCTGCAGCGGGGAAGAAGAAGGAGGCCCCGCCATCTTCGACTCCCTCCTAGAAGGTAAATTTTCACCCTAATTTGCGCTATTTTCTTTCATCCGCGTGGACTGTTGACGAAATCGGTTCGCCCAATTCGTAGATGCATATATGAAGTTCTCCCCCTCCTCGGATTATGATGATTTCGACATAAAGGACATACTCCTCCACGATGAAGATGCGGAGCACCTTCTCCTTCTTTATCTGGTGTAGCAGTTCGAGAAGGGCAAGAAGAAGCGGCGCGGGTCGACGGTGAGGTGCTTGTGCATACCCCGCAACTGAGCTCGCGACCATAAGATGCTCATGCAAGATTACTTCGCCGAGGTACCCACCTATCCGGCTCATCTCTTTCGTAGGCGGTAAAGAATGCCACACCCTCTTTTTATTCGTATTGTGAAAGCTTGCGAGCAAAATCTCTGATTATCACTCACCGGAGAAACACCATGGGCTTGCTAGGATTTAGTGCCTACCAGGAAATATCAGCAGCAATGCGAGTGATTGCATACGGAATTTTTTCCGATTACACCGAAGAGTATCTTCACATTGGTGAAGATACCATGCTAAAATGCGTGCGAGTTTTTGCAAAACCTGCCATCTGTGTCTTTAGGCCAGAATACCTCTGAGCTCCCAACGAGGAGGATACAAAAATATTAATGGCAATTAATGGAGCTAGAGGATGGTCGGGAATGCTTGGCAGCATGGACTGCGTGCACTGGAACTGGAAAAACTGCCCAAAGGCTTGGGCAGGGCAATACACTGGACATCAACACAAACCCACAATAATTATTGAAGCATTTGCTTCTCATGACTTGTGGATTTGGCATTGTTTATTTGGATTGTCTGGGTCTCTCAATAACATCAATGTGTTGCATAAATGACATCTATTTGCTCAGCTAGTAATCAAGCTCATGATTGCAACTATATTGTTAATGGGCATGATTACACAAGAATGGTATTTATCCTTCATGGGAAACATTTGCCATGGTTATTATCTTGTCCATGGTATTTATCCTTCATGGGAAACATTTGTGAAGACAATTAGCAATCCAGTAGGCGGAAAACAAACATTTTTTGCCCAAGCACAAGAATCATGCAGAAAAAGACATTGAAAGGGTATTTGGTGTGCTGCAAGCTTGGTTCGCCATTGTTCGAGGTCCTGCTCGCTAATGGGATAAGAAATCCCTCTCAGATATTATGACTGATTTTGTAATTCTACACAACAAAATCATTGAAGATGAGAGGGATTTGAACTTTGAATTCTTCGATGACAATATTGGTAGGCGTGTGAAGACTGCCACAAACCCTGATGAGTTAGCTGCATTTCTTGAGACCTACAAGCAGATAGCAGATCGTGACGCCCACCAGCAGCTCCGCAAAGATCTCATTGAGCACCACTGGCAGTTGTACGTGAATAATCAGATTCCCAATTTTCCATTTTTCCATATGTCCAAGAGTCCCATTTTTTCCTGTGTGTGGATCCTATTTTTCCTGTGTGTGATTAATTTCTTGAACAACTTTCATTGTAATAGTTTTGGTCCAGTTGTTATTTGAAGTTGACATTTCATTTGACTTGAGACAATTATTGTAATATATGTTGTTAAAAATTACATTTACTGCCCGTCATTTGAAGTTATTCAGCTAAAATCATGTTTTGCGGCACGAATTTGCAATACCGCACAACTTCGGACGGAATAGATGCTGCAAACCCGTACCACATAAAAAATGCGGTACGAGTTTGTCGCGCCTGTTTCGCCAGATTCCGCGTGATACTGCAAATCTAGATGTGGGCCGCCAGCAAAATGTTTTTGCAGGTCGCGTTTGAGCGAATCTGCTAGAGTTACTCTTAGAATTCATGTGTGGCGAATCAACATGCTGGAACGCGTTCGCTTGAAATAGCTACAAATCTAACAAAATATTTTAACATTTCTTTAAATTTAACATACACTCAAATAACGTGGAAATAATATATTGTTTTTTGGTGATGCAATCAAATACATCAAAACCATGTAGGATTCAGATATCATGGATTTTTAGATGATTGATTGCATCCTGGGTACATTCCTTACGGAAGATAGTTGTAATTCGTAGGATCCTCAAAAGTTATGAGGTTGGATTTGCATAAGAAGCTTACCCGATACAATGGAGGGTCCACTCCAGTATCTGCTTTGATTCAGGCAGCTACTATGGTCACTGCTGACATTTTCATGATAACAATGTGCTCTCCTTTATTCGAATACTCACATACGACTTTGATTGTTATTACTTTTGCAGGAGCTATGACGTCATTCCTTGTAGCAACCACTGAAATTGCAAGAATCAAACTGGTTCTAGCACAAGAAATCACATCTCAAACAATGCCAGAGTTATCGGCAGAAAATGTCACCTGAATTCTGAATATGGGAGTATCATTATCATGATTTTTTCTAACATTGGACCACCTTAGCCAGGTCATTGTAAAAAAATACCACTTTTGAAGCAGAATGTCAAAATACACTGGCGATACGATCCGCCACGTGACACCTGGAGCATGTTGCCGCTCCCTCTAGTGGCACATTACCGAAACATAATGATTTTTTGTCAGATTAGACCACTGTTGCCGTTGAAATGTCAAAAAGGACCACTTACAAGTGATAATGTAAAAAATACTACAATGACACGATCGACAAGCGACGCGTGGCACCTGTCGCCACTACCAGCGGCGACACATCTGGTGCAACAAACTAACGAATGGGAACAGTGGGGGTTGCCGCCACAAACAGGCGCGACACGATGTGATGTGTCCGCCTGCCGCCATGGGCATCAATGACAGCTGCTGATGTGGCCGCCTGCCGCCATTGGCGAAGACGGCACGTACTTTTGGCCTTCCGTCAATGTTGTGGAGACACTGACGAGGCTAACTCTAAGGCTGCGCTTGGATGGAGTGTAAGAAATACCGGGCTGTATAATCTACAAGTGTATATTACCGAGCTTAGTACAGATTCCGGCTGTAAACAAAACAACCAGCCGAGACGTGTATTATTTCTACAGTTGTATTTAGAGAAAAACGGGGAACCAAACAGGCCTTAAGAGCATCTCCGTTGATTGCGAGGCGGGCGCTGATTCCAAGAGCACCTCCACACAACCAGTCTACGCGCGTTGCTTCCTTTAAATTGAGAGCTCTTTGCTCTCATTCCTCTCCATTGCTCTCTCTACTCTGAGCCTAATTTTAATCCATTTATAGCTTGTTTTAGAACAAGTTGCATTTGAAGAAAAGATAGATCATGGTAAGATCTGTTCATTTTAGTTGGTTTCGTTGACATGAGTATTGATTTTGTACAATTTAATAGTCTCCTAATTATCTATCTTATGTTGTTTCAAGCAATGTTTGAATTGTGAAGTTTTAGCATTGAATAGAGATCATTGGCTGCGAGGTTGATATGTTTAGAGTTTGATTTTGAAAATGTTGCAGTGGAACAAAAGATAGATGAAGTTAAGTTTTATCATTTTTTGTTTCTTTCGTTAACATGCATGATCATTTTATTATGTTTGATTAGCTCTTAAAAACATATATCTTTTATAATTTGAAGGAGTAGTTGATCACTTTATATGGAGCTGTTGGAATAGCATTTCACATACGTAGTGAACTAAGAAACATAACGATTTTTTTTCATGCATGATTTAAATTAATAGGTTTCATAGCACGTAATTAGCTATGGAAAATTTATGTGCTTAAAGTTTAGGAATATTGTTTAGCAAGACATCATATTTTTCATACACGTTGTTGTTTGTGTTGTCATACAGCTATGATTAATCATTGTGGTTAAAATGAAGTATTATTTCCGGCCATTATTTTTCACAGCAAATAATTATGAAAAAGTGCTAAATATGTGTACGTACATTTTGTATCTGTTTAATACGTTACTTTATGTTTACATGCAACACATGCTTAATATTTGTATGTAAATGCAAGTTGTATAATTCTTAAATTTCTAACATACATAATTTTCGTGGCTAATATAGATATCTATGTGATAATAGGTGGATTGTCTTGATATGTCAATGTTTATGAGTATTTTCTGGAAATATTATGACGCGTAATTTATTTCTGGAAGAACAATCATTTTCAAGTAAAGGTATAAATCACGCTTCATAATATTTGTGAAGCTGGTGTGTATATTTTGTGTGATTAGCGATGATGTTATTCAATAGTATGTTAGTATTGTATTTTATTAAATGAATTAGTATGGTCAAAAATATTTAATCAAACGTTTATGTTGTTAAGAAAAAGGACAACGTTAAAACATTATTATAATTAATTAAAAAAACTATACTATTTTTTCTTGTAAATATTGTTGTTCGGTAAGTATGATGGAAAATTTGTTAGTGTTTTATGGTGACATCGTACACAATGATCCTTCTGGTCTCGATTTGTTCAAATGCGAATCAAAGACATGATCAGTGTAGATTTTTTGGAAGTCACAAGATGCATCCAGAGAACTTTGGTTTTGCGATGCGTGATTTTTTGTGTTCATGGAGGCCCTCATCTGCATAGAAGGGATGAAGGGACACCTACTCGTTGGGGGTATGAGGAAGGTCAAAGCAGAAAAACATTGGAAGATTTACATGGAATTTGCATGCACACCCGGTGCCGCTATATTTTTCTGCTTTTACCCCCTAGAGGCGTAGACCCCAACGAGTAGGTGTTCCATCATCCCCTCCTATGCAAATGAGGGCCTTCATGGTCATTTTTTTCCACGCAATGCAGAACCAAAGTTCTCTCGGATGCGTCTTCTGACTTTCACAAACCTACACTGGCCATGTCTTTCACTAAAACAATCACCGATTCACATTTGGACAAATCGAGACCAGAAGGATCATCGCGTACGATGTCAGCATAAAACACTAACAAATTTTCTATCCTACCTACCAAACAACAATATTTACAAGAAAAAATTGTACAATTTTTTAATTAATTGTAGTAATGCCGTAACATTGTCCTTCTTTTTTAATAACATAAATGTTTGATTAAATATTTTTAACTATAATAATTCCTTTAATAAAATACAATACTAACATACTATTCAATAACATCATCGTCAGTCACACAAAATATATACACCAACTTCACAAATATTATGAAGCGTGATTTATACTTTTACTTGAAATTGATTGTTCTTCCAAAAATAAATTATGAGTCACAATGTTTCCAAAAAATACTCGGAAACATTAACATGTCAAGACAGTCCACCTATTATCACATGAATACCTGTATTAGCCACGAAAATTATGTATGTTGGAAATTTAAGAATCATACAACTTGTATTTACATACAAATATTAAGCATGTGTTGCATGTAAAGATAACGTACATATTAAAAAGATATAAAATGTACATACACATATTTAGAACCTTTTGCATAAATATTTGATGTGAAAAATAATGGCAAAAAATAATACTTAATTTTTACCACAATTATTAATCCTAACTGCATGATAGCACAAACAACAACGTGCATTAAAAATATCATGTCTTGCTACAAAATATTCCTAAACTTTAAGCACATAAATTTTCCATAGATAATTACGGGCTACGAAACATATTAATTTAAACCGTGCATGAAAAAATATATTTATATTTTTTAGTTCACTACGTGTGGGAAATGCAATTCCAACAACTCCATGTGAAGTGATCAACTACTCATTAAAATTATAGAAAATACGTTTTCAAGAGCTAATCAAACATAACAAAATTAGCATGCATGTTAACGAAACCAACGAAAATGACAAAACTTACCTTTATCTATCTTTTGTTCCACTACAAAATTTTCAAAATCGAACTCTAAACATATCAACCTCGCAGCCAATGATCTCTATACGATGCTTAAACTTTCCAAAAAACTCAAACATTGCTTGAAACAACATCAAATAGTAGATAATTAGGGGACTATTAAATTATATAAAACCAATATGCCTGTCAACGAAACCAACTAAAATGGATAGATCTTACCATGATCTATCATTTCTTCAAATAGAACTTGTTCTAAAACAAACTCTAAATGGATCGAAATTAGGCTTAAAGTGGCTATGGAAGTGTTTTTCTTCAAAGAGTAGAGAGCAATGGAGAGGAACGAGAGCAAGCGCTCAATTTAAAGGAAGCAACGCGTAGAGGCTGGCTGTGTGGAGATGCTCCCGGAATCAGCGCTTACCTCGTGATCAGTGAAGATGCTCTCGGAGTTAGCACCATCAGTGTCTCCACAACCTCGACAAAATACCGAAAGCAGACGGCCACATCATGTCGCCGATACCCATGGCGGTAGACGAACACTTCACCTCGTAGATGTATTTTAATGCTAGATACATTCATTTCTTCGATAATTAACCTGGATCGTAGCGAGTATTAAACTTTCCTTGGCTAATCATCGATATGACCGTTGTTTAATCATTGCAACACAAATACAACAAAGCTTCAAGATGCAACTGAACCTTCTGTACGATCCAGTCTCACAGCCACGAATAACTGTCTGACAAATTATCATCACGGCATATTGTTGTTTTCCCTAATTTGTATCCTTTTATGGGTTTGAACCTAAGGCGAGCTAGAGACGACTTTCCCAAAACTGAAGCCAGAAACTGTTTCGAATCCGTGGTGCGCTGAGAGTGACGATTCCGGCATGCTTCCAGAAGACTAACATATGTTCAGAACGATTCATTGTTGAACTATAACAGTTTGCTAGTCTCGATTCTGCGGCGATGCTTGTCAGAATTACTATGTGATCATTTATACTTCACGGCGTTGCATGTAACCTGCGGGTTTCTGATCTCATCCTGGCTTTGTATCAATCGAATCTCTAAGCTGCTGGTTGATGGGTCAAAGCCTGCTCTTTTATAGTCTTCAACTGTTCTTCTTAGGAGTGCCTGCAGAAGTTTCTGTATATGTTAGATTCTGAAGTAATGCATGGTAAGTAAAGATTGAATAACTACATACTCCTACCAATAAAACCGCAAAGTAATATGCCCTAGCCAAGCAAAAAGGGTACTAAGCTGGCTTGCCCTTTTATGTTTTAACTTCTGCAAGATGGCACCTAAACTCAACCAGATTTAAACATGGCATGGCCTATGTGATAGTTGCAGGAGACAATAAGTTTACTAGCCAACGAAAACTGGGACTGACATATGAATTCAAATTCCTTTCCTAGCCCTAACTATATCCACCAAATCCATAAAACACATAACACATGGTTGCTAATAAGAACAGTGCTCAAAAGACCTAAGAGTTAGGTAATGTTGAATAGCAGCAACAAGATACCTGCAAACTGGATACTGCCAGTTCCGCCGCCTTCTCAAGGTTATCAGGGTATTTCTGAAAATTGCATGCAAAGCAAGCATGTGTTAAAAACAGTATAATCATGAAAGGGCCATCCCACAACAACACTGAACTTTCTCTGGGACATACATTGCTCCATCCTAGTAAGAGAGCCGTTGTTAAATCTCCAGTCCCCTGCAAAACATTATCAAGGCAGCAGAATAATTATACAAACTGAAATAGTTGATACCAATTCAAAGCTAGCAATGCTAAAAACAAGAAGCTTTGCTACTGTAACGTCCCGGCCACAGCCACTGGTTCCCGATCGTTACACCTAGCGGGATCTAAACTGACCCACAAACCAATTAGTCTTTTCTGCGCACTTTGTCCTCACTCGTGCGCTCGTGGGATTAACTTCCAGGTCGGTCGGCCATCCTCAAATTGCTCCAAGCCAAACACTCTTTAATGTCGAGGTTCCTTGGGGATGGGCTCCCGGAAAAGAAGGAATCCGTTGTTGATATGAGTAGTCTACCGTTCCTATTAAGCCAGATGTCACAGCAACCCGGTTAAAAAATGACCTTCAGTGCAGAGTGTATCAAGGGAAACAGAAACATGTTACTCGCCTACTCCATTTCTATAACACCTCATTCGACATATATTGACCCATTTCTCCCTCGCTATAAAAAGAGTCCACAAGCACACTGCTGCGATTCTAGTTCTACAATCTACTTTCTAATCAGCTTGCGGACCTCAACCGCTGCTGGACAGCCGACCGACTCGCGCGCCGAGGGCTACAACACCACACAGCCTGCCTACTGTGCGATCAGGAGCCTGAAACTATGTAACACCATCAGTGGCTGTCCCTTCTCTCGACAGATTTGGCATGACTGTCCTGGCTTCGCCTACCCTGCGCTGCACCTGATGGTAATGCCTCCTCCATGGTGGCATGGTGGGAGAAGGCTAGACAGGGGCACAGGGCACCCCCAAGGTCATGCATAAGGGGCTAGCCTCTGTTACCTTGCTGGTGCCTTGGATGATTTGGAAACAGAGAAACTCATGTGTCTTTGACGGCGCACATGCCTCGGTCCGCACCTGCACCATGCTGATCAAGGAGGAGGCCACGCTATGGGCGAGAGCTGGAGCGCTAGGACTCAGGGCCCTAAGGGCAACTCCAACGCGCCGACGCATATCCACCTTTTGTGTCCGTTTTCGTCCGTTTGCGTTGGCGCGGACACAAATCGCGACCCAACGCGCCGGCGCAAACGGACGAATGTCCGTTTTCTTGTCCATCCTGACCCATATCCGGCCCAAATTTGGGCCTGGTTTGCGTCGGCGCGGACACACTCCGGACGTCCGCGCCGCGTCGACTTCCTCCTCCCTTGGCTCGCCCGTCATTGGGCAAACCATCCACTCCCTTCTCCAGACGCTCTGCTTGTGGCTGCGCCGCTAGCTCCCTCCGCTTGTGGTCGCCGCCGCCAGCTCCTCCGCCACCCCCAGCACTTGCGCCGCTTGTGGTCGCCAGCACCAGCTCCCTCCGCTTCGGCCCTAGAGCCGGGGCGTCGCCGGACTCCCTCGTCGACTACGCTCCTCCCCTTCGCCGCGCCGACGTCGGACTCTCTTCGCCACCCTCTGTGCCGGACTCCCTCGTCGGAGACGCTCATCCCCTTCATCGTGCGCCGCTGTAGACGGCGCGCAGTCGCTCGGGCACGCGTCACTGCTGGTGCGCTGGCCATTGCTTCACTGCGCCCGCAAGGTGTTCGACACTTTGCCCACAAGGTACAGTGGACAGTGGGAAGATTTTTTCTTCAAGAATTTCCTTTGTTCATCGGATGATTCGTCTGATGATGAGGAATTGGTGATTGCTACTTTGATCGTAAACAACCACATTGAAAACCTGCAGCCAATTTTTAGAGGGTCGATTCCAGGACATGAAGCCGGGTTGAATCGCAACCGAGAGACTGGGCACGTCCTTCTGTATGATGATTACTTTAGGACGCCAAAACCATTGTTCAATGCCAGACATTTCCGCCGTCGATTTAGAACGGCTAAGCATGTGTTCAATCGCATTAGGGAGGGAGTGGTACAATATGATGACTACTTCAGGTGCAAAAAAGATGCAGTAGGCAATGTTGGTTTTCATAGATCCTGGTGATCTCATAGATGAGTATGTTCGCATGAGTGAATCCACATGCCTTGCATCACTATACAGGTTTTGCAAGGCTGTGGTAGCAGTGTTCGGGCCGGAGTACTTGAGGGAACCAAATGAGGCCGATACTGCCCGATTGTTAGCAATCAATGCGGAGAGAGGATTCTCGGGAATGCTTGGTAGCATAGATTGCATGCATTGAGAGTGGAAGAACTGTCAATTTGCTTGGCAAGACAGTACAAAGGTCATGTGAAAGCTTGCACGGTCATACTTGAGGAGTGGCATCTCAGGATCTTTAGATATGGCATTCTTTTTTGGCATGGCTGGTCCCCATAATGACATCAATGTGCTTCAGAGATCTCCAGTGTTTGCTAGGCATAGCCCCGAGGTTAACTTTGAGGTCAACGACCATCAGTACACCAAATGATACTAACTTGCAGATGGTATCTATCCTCAGTGGTCAACCCTTGAAGACAATCTCAAACCCCCAAGGAGACAAGAGGGCTAGGTTTGCTCAAGCACAGGAGAGCGCAAGGAAGGATGTGGAGCGTGCATTTGGTGTGCTCCAATCTTGTTGGGCTATTGTTCGGCATCCTGCTAGAACATGGAGTTCAAAGAAGATGTGGGAGGTGATGACTGCCTGTGTGATCATGCACAACATGATCGTCGAGGATGAGCGTCCAGAGGATATCGGCTTTCAGGGCTTCCAGTACCAGGGCACAAATGTTGTGCCTCAGCGTGTACTTCATGCCGAGATGCGAGATTATCAGACACATATTCAGCTCCAAGATGATTTGGTTGAGCACATGTGGGGACACGTTGGCAACCAGTAAATGTATGAACTTTTTTGAATTTCAATTTGGTTGTAATAATAAAAGTACGACATTTTATTTGGGCTTGTAAAAATATTTATTTGTGTGCTAAAACTTGTTATTTGAGACTATATTTGATGAATTTGGTGTTCAATTTGGGCGCCGACGCGCGGATAGCGCCCAAATGCGTTGGCGCATTGGCCAAAGCGACCACAGAAGCGCGGACGCGCGCAGACATACGTGCTCCAGCCGACGCAAACAGACTAAAACCGGATAAAACACACGTCCGTTTGCGTCGACGCGTTGGAGTTGCCCTAATGCCGCATACCCGGGTCGTTCACTAATTTCATATTTGCTGTGTGTCTCTGCCTCTTAGGAGGAATGTAACAAAACTTCTCCCTATTCAATGAAAAGAAACACAAAAGTCTTTTGCGTTTTCTCAAAAAAGAAAATAAACCAATAGGTACAATTTTTCTTCATTTAGTCAGCAAACATGCAATTGACTGTAATGTTCATTTTTACTTCGCAGCTAGCTTCACTGAAGTTCAAGAAATATGGTCATGTATCATACAGCTTGGCCAAAATCAAAGGTGCACAAGGTAAACCTGAGAGAAATAGCATGCCATAAAACAAGAAAACTGCCTCTCCTTGGATTTGATCACTGATTGGTCATGCAACATTTTTATTGGATATGATGTGGGATCGTTCTATGACATTATTTTTTTAAACATACAATTAAATTAAGATCCCACATGAACAAAGCTACAACAGATTGAGCAATAATATGTATTAGTCCATACTGAATACTACAATCTAGGGATAAGCTATGCCAATATGTTCCCTACACAAAGTTTTTACAACCAGCATGTAACGACAGATTCATGAAAGAAGATTTGAATTATATCAATATATAAGGAAAAGTCTCCTCTATTATCGGCTGCACATACCGTGAAATATGCAGGTATCTTGGGTATCTCGATCTTAAACTGTTCCGGTGGTTGTTCCTGAAAATCAAGAGACAGTAAAATTCTTTAAAATCAGCACTCTTGACCAATAAGACACCGAGCAATTATAACATGGCTGGAGCTGGAGCCCTGGAAGGCTGGGAACAGATTCATCACGGGATCAGGGTCAAAGAATTTAAATGGTGGCAGTATTTGTCAAGGGAAAATAATAGTCTGACTAAGCTGTATATTTAAGGGTTTGTTTCCAAAGCATGCTATTTAATTATTAAATGTTCTATGAATTCACTCAAACTCAACCAAAATTATTCAGAGCTAACACATGAATGTAAATAGTGCTAGATTCAGTTCGTAATGGGTTGTTTACCTATAACAGCACACAGAAAATGGACCAGGGGCGGACCTACGTTAGAGGTCGTGGGGGCAGTTGCCCCCACTTGTTTTTTTTTCACGCACCTGTACACTAATCCTTCATGTACGTATGTGCCCCCACTCAGTCCAATTTCCTGTGTATTTTCAGAAGCCCACGTACTCTGTTTGTATGAAGAGGCAGCCCATCAAGAAATTATTTATGGCTCGCTGCTTCACTACAGATTTATCCTACACGCATCTGACTATCGCACGTTCCGTGATTATTTTCACACGAGACGGCAGAAGCATGGACGTCGCCCTCACCAATCGAGCAGCCGCCGGTTAACTGCGATGACACTGTCCGCCCCTGTCAGCGTTGCACCATAGCCAAATTATTCTATAATTCCCTAATTATAATTGACACCAAGGTATGTTGTACAAGTGATCTAGGGTTTTTATCTATACAATTCGTTTTCTTTATTTGCAATTTCTGTGTTAAAAAACATGTTAGCCTCACCAATTTATGTGTAGCTTTTTTATCAATCCAGATGATTAGGTCAGTTTAGGTGTTCAATCGATGCTTTTGCGATATAAATTTTAGTTTCCAACTTTCTACTTATGAATAAAATATCTACTCCAGAGTGACAAACTTCAATTTAATTCAGATCATCTATTACTTCATCTTTGAATCCTACTTAACTTCCCCAACTGCCTAGGTTTTAGTTTATATCAATGTCATACATTCTTGCTTGTTTAACTTTCACTTGCAAGAACAGTAAAGTTTAGATATAGACCCTCATGATAGCTCCCTCATGAGGGCAACAAAGCCGGCGACTACCCATCTCCAGTCTCCCTTCCACTCTCCATATCCTCTCCCTTATCATTGTCGACATCCCCCTTATGGCGAAGACCGAAAGGAGCCACCGACAATGGACCTTAGTTTCCTTCGCCCAGAAGGCGGCTCACTCGCGATTTGATGGCCATGGTGGTGGTAGTGTTTCGATCGACTAGCGTCAACTTAGTTTTTTTTTTCAATTTTTCATTTAATAGACCGGGCTGATCTATATTTTATGATCTTTCTATCTATATAAAATTGTGGAAACATCGTGTTTGCAACATCAGTTTTTTTTCCTCTCATATTTTTTCCTGGGTCCGCCCCTGAAATGGACACAAATTTGAACGGAAACAGGCCAATTTGCACAAACAGGTTTGGTCATGCCACATATCAGAACAATCAATCACAAACTATTACTTGTAAATCCTACCTGTTACTTGTAATCTAACTTGCACAATGTTAATGTAACAATATTAGACCACTGAAATAGATCTAGAGTAGACATATGATGATGAGCTTTTTAAAGACCTGGCTTACACATCAGACGACAATGGTTCAATAGCGAACTTGCCTAAATTACTACAATTCCACATGAGTTCTGAGATATCCTAATGCATGGACCTGTCAGTTTATAGTCAGAAAAAAACCTACTAGAACACCTATGTAGCATAGGAGCCATATGGAACTAGAATAAGATAATGTTTGATTGCATGTACATAAGACTGCCTTAGGTTTCCTCCAAAGAAGTAACATTACTAAAATATACGAAGCCATGGAGGTGCCACTCGCTACCTAATGTGCTTGCATAATATTGTAATCTTCTCACAAGTCTCATGGGGATACTTAGGTAAGATAAAATGGTTTCTCATCCTTTTTCTAACTTTTTTTTGAATAATTTTGTAAAACCACTAAATTTATATTCTAATATATTCACAACATCTACATAGATATAATAACCCCAATAAATTTATCAAAAGTTTACCTCTGTTCTTTTGTAACTTCCGATGAGCAGCAGCTTGTCTTCAATAAGTGCACTAGTTATTATAACCTGTAGGACGATAGAAGTCAAACACATCCATAAATTAGTAATAGCATATTTCCATTAGCAGCATTTAGTTCTAAATGCATGCATAAACATGGAACAAGGATAGCTGGTCATAGGGATAGGACCAACAGTGACTATGTAGCCCATCAATACGTTTATTGGTTTATTTAGCAATCTTATAAGCCTATAAGGGACTAACCTTCCGTGGTCCAGCACTGTGCAGGGTATTGCAAGCTTTCAAGCCATCTTCTTCGGAGGTAATTCTGCATGTACACAATCAAATAAGAAAATTAGCAGTACGTTTTTTTCTTCTTCTGGAAGCCATACGCGCTAGATTTAAATTTGAATGGAATCTGATACAAAACAGAAATATGACAGACTGGCGGGTATATGACAATACAGAGAATAGCTTCCATTTTTCCTTTTAGAAAGAATAGAATGAATACCTCAATCCTGTGAGGAGTTCAACTTCAAATTGGTTTGGTGTAAGCATTGAAGCAACTGGGACAACCTGAAGATTATTTGATGAGAAAATGAATACATGAAGATGAGGCCAATGCATTATGAGCAGGAAACACACACAGCTCATTGAGTAAACGGGAGAACAAGTTAACTGAACAAAGCTCGGAACACAATGCACATGACCGGCTCGACTAACTTCTAAAGGGGAAAGGAGATGCAGCTATATGCACTGTTCTATTAAAAAAGGTAACCCTTCAGCATAGGGAAGGGATTTCTTATGTCATGAGTAATGGATGCTGGAGCGGCATTTCTTTTGTAACATGCTAAAAAGCCTTAGAACGAGCAATTCCTAGCATCTGGTATCATAAAAGATAACCTAGCAAGTTGAAATGGGCTAAATCACCTTCTCTTGATAAACAGATACTAAATCCCGAGGAACATATAGTTTGCCTTCATCGCCTAGAACCGGATCGCAAACTGCAGAGCGTTTGTGAATATATATTAGCAAATTCTATTCAGAGTTTGTTTGACATAATTCTCCCATAATATTTTGTACAAAGAAATAACCATACAGATAATGGAAGGTGAGAAAAGGTTACCGTATATAAGATCAGGATTGACTGATCGTAATTTGGCGACGACTTGTAGCACTGTATTTAAAAAGGAAACAGAGCCGATGTAACCTGAATACCATAAATAGCATGTTACTTTGAGAAAATACATGCTTCTTTTGCTTATAAAACATTATGTTTGGCATTAAAAGGAGATGATGATTAATGGTCTGCCATTGAAGACCAATCAACTTGCTTTTCACATTATAAGGATAGGAAATCCTAAATTGAAGAAGTAGTAATGGTCATTCACCTGTTAACAAATGTGTATAGTGCAATAACTCATTTTCCTCCAGTCCTTCAATAAGATCCCACAGCTGATCTCCATTGAGAACCTGTCCTCTAAATTTTGGGTATCCTGAGATAACACATAGTGGGAGATATTTAGGTGTGCCAGACATACTGCACATTGTACCAAACATTCCAATTATATACCTGTATGGTTAGAAAACTGTACAGAGTTTATCGGATCCACATCAAAACCAAGGAGTTGCAATGGAAAGACAGCAGATTTGTTGCCAACGTACCCCTAAATTAAGGAAAAGCAGCGTGAGCGAAGGACATAAATGAAATCATACATAAGGTTTTCAGTAATTTACCACTCCTGATTTCTGAAACAATGCTGTGCACAGTTACTATTGCCCACTAAACAATCCCCAATCCAGAACGATCATATGCGAGTCATACAACAAATGCATTCACCACCAAGCAATCATACTCCCGTGACACTATGTAACAGGCGACAATCATGCTGACGGTGTGCAAGCAGCAAAGCATGCATGCATGCCTGATATAAATATAAATGAACATAATAATATAAGTCATGGAGCAGTTGCAAATGCCTTGAGTACAGTTGTGTTCTCGGCCTAGCCGCCGCAATCTTAGCACTCGCAAAACATTTAATTTGCTCCCAAACCGGAACTATGTAACATATATCCGCCAATTGCTCATGGATACAAGTAGTGAAGCAAGATCAGGGCAGATGGACAGAGGAGAGAAGAGTGTGGTGTGGCACCTGGACGGTGTGGGACTGGATGCTGAGCACGCGCCCCGTGTCCGACGGCAGTGCGACGGAGAGGATCGGAGGCCGCGCCATGGCCGGATGCACCGCCCCTCCGCTCCTCCCTCGCCGCCACCCAAACCCCTCCCTGAGCAGAGCAAGAAAGCAAAGCTTGTAAACGCAGGAGGGAGAAGGAGAGGCCAAATTGTTCTCTTTAAACCCGATCCTCCACCATTAATCCAACCTTATCAATTGACTAATCGGCAGCGGAAAATCTTCGGGGATTTGCAGGTGGACTACGCCACTACGGGTCTACCCGGCTGCTACTTTTATTTATATATAATTGTAATGAATAAAGAAGTAGATTATGTTTAAGCACCTGGAGGAGAAAGGTGAGGTAGCGGATGGGATCCACCGACCAAAGGAGGCGCGCGGGCGGGGGAGCGGCGGCAGGGGCGACACGACGGCGGCGGCGGCGAGCATGCGACGCTGAGGCGGAGGTGAAAGAAAAGTCTGTTGAGGGAGATAGACGAGTCACGGGTGGACCAGCAGCGGACGGTGATGGGATCGTATGCTGACAGTTGCACCATCTGGTCCGTCCGTGCGATAGCGGAGGGTCAGGATTGCTTGACGCAAAGCTTTTTTCTTTATTGTTTTTTCACAAATACGGTAGATTGAGGGCCAGTTTTTTTCACCCACGATTCTTCCGAATTTTGATTCTGGAAAACTTCCCACAAAATCAATTTCTTACAGAATCTATGATCGTGTTCTTTTCTAAAATTATAGTTTAAGATCGTGGTATGAGTTGTATGCTAAAATGTCTACAATGCCCCTAAACTAAAATCATGTTTGAATTGCTAACACTTGTTTGATACATTCATCAATCCAACTATCTATCAATTCATTCATCTATCCATTAATTAAAAATGAGAAGAAAAGATTAACAAATAGATGAGAAGAAAAGAGGAACGGAGATGCATACATCCCGTGTTGTGGTACTGTCAACGAGGGGAAGGGCGGCCGCCCAGGCAGCCGGTTGGCCGAGGGAACAAGGATCGACATGTTTCTCTCCCATTGTGGAGAATGGGGAGACCACACCTCTCTTGGAGACTGTTTGTGTGTCATCTTCTTTGGCTGGCGGGGAACTGGGGTAGGCGGCATCTTCTCCCCTGTGCTTGGCCTCTACCTCTCGCGAGTATTCTCCCTCCACTTTAGGGCCACCGAGGCAGGCGTCCTCAACACCCTTACTGCTTGCTGCGCCATGGACTGGAGGTGTGGGACAGATGGCCTCGGCTTTGGTCTCCTCCTATCCCATCTCTGTCGTGGAGATGAGTCTGAGATGGGTGGTCTCGGTCGCACCCCAGGAGGGGACATCTCTCCCAGTCTGGAAAGATCTTCGACGATGTCCTTGGAGGTGAGCCCGTGACAGGCGGTCTCGGTTTCACCCCCAAATGAATCTCGCAGGCGTTCATCAAAGGCGGTGTGCGAGTCTAGTGTTTCAGTCAGTGTGAGTGCAGGAGGCATTCATCCGATTGAATGTGTTGTTGCAGATGTCGTGGCCTTCGGGGAAATCCCTGACCCAGCGTCCGTGGATCAGAGGGAGAGTCAAAAGGTCCAAGGTCAACAGGACACTGATGACTTGCAGAATGGGTGTGCTATGCGTAATACCAAACTTCGTGACATTGAAACCTCTATGGGTATGTCCGTGAACACTAGCTTTTTTGTTCTTCATTTTTTGGAAGATGATATAATTAGTAAAGCTGATAGGTTGGGAATATCCTTGGGTAGTAATGATCGAGAAGTTGTGTCATCGGTTAATGCTTTGCTTAATTTGGAGGTGGATAGAACGATGGAAGTTATGAGGAATATTGCGGCGGTTAAACCTATGGTTGAAACTGGTTTACAAGAATTAGGTGTTCGTGATTTGGTAGGATAATGTGAAGATCTTATACCTGCGGGTGATTTTGGTGTTGCGGATGTGGATGCACATGAGTATGCGGCTCCTAATCTTCCACATTTGGCATCTAGTGATGAACTTAGTCATGCGGACAAGGAGGTCACATTAGAGAAACCAAAAAAAATGGTCTATAAAGATTTACGTGGAACCGGTAGTACGGCGGAGTACATGTACCAAATAGAAGAAAAAATTCCATGATGAAAGATGAGGGGCATTTTTTGGAATAGCAGAGGTCTTGCAAACTTGTCTAAAAGAAGGTTCCTCATCAATCCGTCTAGAAAGCATAAACTAGACTTTATTGCCCTTTTAGAAATGAACATATATAATTTTACTTCCCAATTCCTTCAAACTATCTCTGGTGGATTAGAATATGACTGGCATTGTCTACCACCACGAGGCAGATATGTGGGGATCTTACTTGGGGTCAACCGCAAGACCCTTGAGGTTGGGAATGTCTTTCTGGGTGATTTCGCCGTCAAATTTCAGGTTAAATCAAGATTCGATGGTTTTCGATGGGCCCTGGTAGCTGTATATGGTGTAGCGCAGCCACAGTTTTAATCGACCTTTCTAGCAGATATGGTGAGGATCTATGGGGATGAGAGGCTACCTATCTTAGTCGGTGGTGATTTCAACATGATTGGACGCGCGTGAAGAATAGAATAATGATAATTTTGATGCTAGGTGGTCTTTTATGTTCAATGCTATTATTGAAATTCTATATCTAAGAGCGATAGACATTACTGGCAGACAATTCACTTGGGATAATTACCTTGAAAATCCAACTTACGAGAAATTAGATCGGGTTCTCACTAGTGTGGATTGGGAGCATAAATACCCCTGTGTGATAGTGCGAGCGTTACAAAGAGGTATTTCAGACCATACTCCCTTCTTGTTGACTTGGGGATGCGACCCATGTAGGCAACAAAAACACCTTCTCTTTTGAACTAGCATGGTTTGAAAAGGAAGAATTTCTCGACTTGGTAGCAAGAGAGTGGGACAAAGAGAACATGGGTCTTTCTAGCATTGAGAGATGGCAGTTCAAAAATCGCCACTTATGACAGTTCTTAAGGGGCTGAGCAAAAAATGAAAGTGGTATATATAAAAAGGAAAAAGATAGACTTCTTTGTCTCATTAATGATTTAGACTTAAGAGCAGAGATTCATTCGCTAAATCCGGTTGATCAGCTTGCTAAGCAGGAGGCTGAGAAGAAGCTTCAATTGCTTCTTAGAGAAGAGGAAATGAAATGGGGCCTTCGAGCAAAGGTGCGCCAGGTTATACAAGGGGATAATAATACTCAGTTTTTTTCATTTGATAGCAAATGGAAAACACGGGAGGAAGAAAATCATTCAACTAGAACAAGATGAAGGAACTATTACTAGACAGGAGAATCTAAAATTATATATTTCTGAATTCTACAAAAAGCTTTTTAGGCCATTCGATGAGAACTTTGTTTCGTTAGATGAGCGCTCGGTTGAGGATATTCCTCAATTAAGGACCGATGAGAATAAGGTTCTATCGGCTCCCTTTACCGAGAAGGAGGTGTTTCAGGCCCTATCGCAAATGAAAAATAACAAAGCGCTGGGATCCAATGACTTTCGTGCATAATTCTATAAGAGATGCTGGGGTATAATCAAAGGGGATGTTTTACCCATGTTCCATGATTTTTGTGTGGCCAGCTTAATCTTTTCCAACTCAATTTTGGTACTATCACGTTGCTACCGAAAAAAGAGGAGGCTATCTGCGTTGAACAGTTCAGACCAATATGCCTGCTCAATGTTGGTTTCAAGATTTTTTCTAAAGTTGGCACAAATCGGCTCACCCAAATAGCGCACTTGATTGTACAACTCTCTCAAACGGCGTTCATGCCTGGAAGACACATCCTAGAGGGAGTGGTTGTTCTACATGAAACCCTTCATGAGATCCATACAAAGAAGTTGGATGGGGTCATCTTCAAAGTGGAATTTGAGAAGGCTTACCACAAAGTCAAATGGACTTTCTTACAACAGGCTTTGCGTATGAAGGGTTTCGATGAAGCCTAGAGGCGATAGGTTCAATCTTTCACGCAAAAGGGGAGCGTTGGAATAAAAGTTAACGATGACATAGGTCATTATTTCTAAACGCACAAGGGATGAGACAAGGATATCCAATGTCCCCGATCCTGTTTAATATTGTCGCTGATATGCTTGCTATTCTAATTGGTAGAGCCAAAGAGGATGGTCAAGTGGGTGGGATAATTCCTCACCTTGTGGATGGAGGAGTATCCATTCTACAGTATGCAGATGACACTATCATTTTCATGGAACATGACTTAGCTAAGCCCAGAAATATGAAGCTAGTGTTGTGTCTTTTCGAACAACTGTTTGGTTTAATGATAAGCTTCCATAAGAGTGAATTGTTCTGCTTTGGACAAGCTATGGAAGAACAGGAGAACCATAAATAGTTTTTGGGTTGTGGATTAGGGAGTATCCCATTCAGTTACTTGGGGATCCTAATACACCACAGAAAGCTTGCCAATAGAGAATGGAAGAGCATCGAAGACAGATTCAAGAAGAAACTTAGTTGCTGGAAGGGTAAGTTGATGTCATAGGGTGGTCGGTTAATTTTGATTAACTCCGTACTGACAAGCATGCCAATGTTCCTGTTATCTTTCTTTGAAGTGCTAGTAGGAGTACGGAAAAGATTGGACTTTTATCGTTCTCGATTCTTTTGGCAAGGTGACGAGAATAAATCAAAATATAGACTAGCTAAGTGGGGCATCATTTGTCGGACGAAGGACCAAGGTGGCCTAGGCATAGAAAATTTGGAGGTTAAAAATAGATGTTTGTTCAGTAAATGGCTCTATAGACTCTTAGTGGAAGATGATGGTATGTGGATTCAGATATTGTGAAATAATTATTTGCACAATAAGACTCTGGCGCAAGTGATGACAAAATCGAATGATTCTCCCTTCTGGAAGGGACGAATGAAAGTTAAGGTGGCCTTTTTCAGTAGATCCAAATTCGTTGTTGGAGGTGGTGAATCCACCAAAATTTGGGAAGACACGTGGTTAGGAGAGAGGCCTCTCGCATGCAATATCCAATTCTCTATAATATTGTGCAAATAAAACAAAATTTTGTCAGCTCGGTTTTGGGTACGGTTCCCCTAAATATTCAGTTTAGACGGTCTCTTGTGGGAGCACGTTGGACTAGTTGGCTTCATCTAGTGTGTAGGTTGATGGATGTCAATCTTACAGATCAGCCTGGTAGAGCGATCTGGAAACTCACTTCTTCTGGGTTTTTTTTTCTGTTAAATCTATGTATATGGATTTGATCAATACAAGTACGATATCCAAGTCTTTAAATATTTAGACAGATGAAGTTCCCCTAAAAATCAAGGTGTTCATGTGGTTTGTACACAAAGGGGTAATCTTGACCAAAGATAACTTGGAAAAACGCCGATGGGCTAGTAGCAAAATGTGTTGTTTTTGTGATCAAGAGGAGACAATAAAACAACTTTTTCTCAAATGCCCGTAAGCCCAGTTACTTTGGCGTTATTTGCACGTGACTTTCAATGTTAGTCCTCCTCACAATATAGATCATCTTATTGGAGATTGGTCGAGTGGGTAGAGTCCAATATAGCGGCGCATATTCGAGTTGGAATGTGTGCATTAATTTGGGCTCTATGGTTATTTCGAAATGATATTGTTTTTAATAGGTTGAATTTCAAAATTTCTTGCAGGTTATCTTCAGGGCATCAGGGTTGATCCGCATGTGGTCATTACTCAGGACTGCGGGAGCCAATGAGCTTTTGGATATTGGCTGCAACCGTTGGGAGACGGTAGCACAGGCTACTTACAACCGGTTTGGATGGCGGTCCAATAATAGAATAGGCGCATAGGCTTCTATTTCTGTTTTTGCCGGTTATGGCCATGATTTTCTTGTGACTTAAAATGTATCGAATAGATTTACTTCGTTTAATAATGATGGGGAAGGAAGACAAAAAAGGTGTGAAAGACTCACATCAATGAGGACAATCATAGCCGGGAGAAAGCCAAATGATAGATATGATGTGAGGAGTAGGGATTGCCATGCAACAGATGCACATGTGAGCTATGGGAAGCTTTCCAATGGAACTAGTGGGGCTTGCATCCAACTTTCTTGCTCACGAAGACCTAGATCATATTTGAGAAGGCTCATCCTTGGAATATGCAAGCCAAGTTCTATAGTGTAAGGATCCCACGTAGTTATGCATGAATGATATGAAAATCTTTATGGAGTACAAATACTATATGGAGCACGAGTGTGGATCTTTCAAAAGGAATGGTAGTGTTGCCCCCTTCTCTCTTTTTCTTTCTTTTTTTCTTTCTTTTTTCTATTTTTTGTATTTTTGTGGCCTCATTGGCTCTTTCTATTTATCTCTCATTTGTCCACTTTGGGATATTCTAATTTGTCCTCTTTTGGGATCTTTTAATTTGTCCTCTTTGGGATCTTTTCCTTACTTAAGGGAAACACTCTATATTTTACAAGGATAAAAAATAAGATCACACACTTTGCAAGAGGTACTCAACATAAAGAAAACTGAAAACTATCATGATGAATGAAAATGTATGCCTCTGCCAGTGTAGAAGGATATGCAATGATACTAGCGCGTCATGTAGAAATTATAAGGGCAAGGCCCAACTAGCATGCGACTCCTTGATCAAGCAAAACCATGTATGACATGAAGATAAAGTCATGAGATGATGGATGTTGCATGACAATGTATCTCGGAATGGCTATCGAAATGCCTTGATAGGTAGGTATGGTGGCTGTTTTGAGGAAGGATATAGTGAGGTTTATGATGACAGAGCGTATCATGCCAAGGGTTTGGATGCACCGGTGAAGTTTGCACCAACTCTCAAGACGAGAAAGGGCAATGCACGGTACCGAAGAGGCTAGAAAAATATGGAAGGTGGAAGTGCCAACAATCGAATACTCACATTAGTCGAAGGAACTCATGCACTTATTATCGGTAACTCTCTATCTAATCAGGAAGTGCCCAAAGAGACCCCGAGGAGGAGTGTATGGGGTTTGGTTATCCTTGCGCATCCTCGACCCATGGTACGTGAGGGTACTCTATATATTCCAACCCCTCCAGAGGTTAGCGGTCCATCTAGTAGCTAGAGTTCTCAACTATTTTTTTGTAGTTTTTGAAAATAAACACGGATTGCCCAAAATATGACACCTATCACTAATAGCCTCAAGCTCTTGGCACCAAAGTCCAAACATTACTCAAATCAATACCTCAAAAATATTGCAAGTTACTACTATAGTCTATACTTATAATAGAAACCTCAATTACCTACTTAGGTCAAGACACACAACTTAGTGCAACAGACCAACTCTCTAAACAAGATAAGAATGATAACTCAAGAGAGTTCCAAAAGCAACAACCTAAATAAAAGCTCTTAAAAAGATAAGCATGAAAACTAAGAGCTAAGCATGACATCAGCTATGAAAAGATAAATAACACACAATAAAAAATAAGCATGAAACCTATGTTGTGTTCTAGCGTGGAGTGGATGATACGTCCCAAACGTATCTATAATTTCTGCTTGCTCCATGCATGTTTTGTGTGATATTGCTATGCTTTAGATACACTTTCATACACTTTTGATCATATTTGGACTAACCTATTAACTCAGTGCACCCCAGTGCCGGTTCCTGTTTTCTGCTGTCTTTTTATTTCAGGTTTCCCCCTTATTAAAAGTGCTCCAAAAATCCCGGAAAAATCCAATAAAAAAATCAGCGTACGGGAACCTTCCAGAGCCCCGAAGGAGAGCCGGGGGCCCACCCTGGTGCCTAGGCGGCCAGGGGGCGCGACCCCACCCTAGGCCGCGCTAGGGGGCACCTGGACCCCTAACTGCCCCACTTCGCCTATATTTACCTCGTCCTCCGAAACCCTCGAGGACATAACCCTTTTTCGCGATCTCGCCTATGTTCCGTCGCCGCCGCGCTTCCAAGTTTGGGAGCGCCAAAAGACCTCTTCCCGGCACCCTTCCGGAGGGAGGATTGACCTCCGGGAGCTTCTCCACCACCATGGACGCTTCCCGGATGATCCGTTAGTAGTCCACCTTGGACCATGGGTCCATGATCAGTATCTATGTGATGTTCTCCTCCCCTCGTTGTTCTTCATAGATTAGACCTTGGGAGCTGCCCTACATGATCAAGGCACATATGTAATTCTTTCTGCTGTTGTTATGCTGACTTTCCTGGAATCTGATAGATTATGAGACTATGTTCAGATTGTGATGAGTAATATATTTGGTTCTTGTCCTTTTATATTTGTGTTCTTGAGTAATTCGTGCATGTTCTCCGTTGTTGTTTATTGATTTGGCCAAGTAGTAGGTAGTGACTCCAAGAGGGAGCGTTATTCTTGATTGTGGGTTCATGCCCCCTGATGACTAGCTTGAGTGACATAAACATGTGTCTAGGGGATGTGCTGTTGCCACAAGGGGGAAAACAACGGTGCTTGTAACCGTGCTTGCAAGGATTGTTTACTTTACGCAAAGTTCTTTTAATGCAGTTGTCTGTTGCTTTGGGTTTACACTTTGGGTGGGGCTTGCAACTAGCTACTAGCGAGATGTTCTCGATAGATATCTCAAGGTGGATGCTTAATAGTAGATGCAGATGGATTTCAGTCTACTTATTTTTGCGTACTGCCCATGCTTTTGAGCCTCTTCCTTTCCTTTGTAGCATAGTTAGCATTGGTTTGCGCCCGTAATCCTGTCAATTGCCTAGCTGTGATTTGTTTACCTGACATAGCAGTTTAGCTTCTTTTGGGAGAGAGACATCACTAGTGAACATCATGGGACCCCGGTCCATATTTCCACCACTGTTTACACCTTCAATTTAGTTCCTGTTTTACCTTCCAGTTGCAATTTTCACTACCTATTATCTGTTGCATTTGATCCTTTGTAAATGACAAGGCCGGAGAGATTGATAACCTCTTTGTACTTGTTGGGAGCAAAGTTATTTGTTGTGTGTGCAGGTCCAGGTTAAGGGAGCAATATCTCAAAACGGCGCGTTGCTCGCTTCACCACCTACTTGTCGTCGTCGGAGTCCTACGGGAGACGATCTTAAACCTTGGTATCTTTTCCAAGGGAAATTTGCTGCTAGGCTACATCCAACCTTCCACTTGGGGTAACCAACAAGGAGCACTACTTCAGTGCCATCAAGCTAATTTCTGGCGCCGTTTCCCGGGACTCCAATCTTCAAGATAGGGGAGTTGCACACTATCTTTTATCTTTTCTTTTTAGTCTTGTTAGTTTACCTCAGTTTTTATCTTTGTGTCCTTTATCAAAAATCATAAAAAATTGCTTGTCCCACTTGCTGCTACTATGGGTACCACTGAAAACACTAAGTTGTCTGACTTCACTAGTCACAACAACAATGATTTTATCTTCACTCTTATTGCTACACCTGCTACTTGATACGTGAGAGATGATAATTGCTTCCTGCCCTTCGTTGGTTACCCCAAGTGGAAGGTGAGATGCAGCGTAGCGGCAAGTTTCCCTCGGTGAAGATACCGAGGTTTTAAGATTGTCTCCCGTAGGACTCTGAAAATGATAAGCAGGTGGTGAAGTGAACAATGGCGCCGTTCACAACTCGGGTTGCTTACTTCACCTGGACCTGCACATAAACACTAATAACTTTGCTCCCAACAAAGTTCAGAGAGGTTTTCAATCTCTCCGGTCTTGTTGTTTACAAAGGATAAAAACACAAGGGATAATGATAACGATGATAGCAACTGAAAGTAAATACTGAAAAGTAAATAAGCGTGTAAACAATGATGAGAATATGGACCGGGGTCTCGTGATGTACACTAGTGATGTCTCTCTCCCAAAGACGATAAGACTGCTATGCGAGGTAAACAAATTACAGAAGGGCAATTGACAGGATTATAAACGCACCGCAATTCTAACTATGCTACAACGAAAGGAAGAGGCTCATAAGCATGGGCAGTACGCCAAAATAAGTAGACCAAAATCCATCTGCATCTACTACTAATCATCCACCTTGAGATATCTATCCAGAACATCTAGCTGGTATTAAGTTGCGAGCCCCACCCAAAGTGTAAACCCAAAGCAACAAACAACTGCATTAAAAAGAACTTTGCGTAAAGTAAATAATCCTTGCAACCGCGGTTACAAGCACCATTGTTTTCCCCCTTGTGGCCACAACACATCCCTTAGACTCATGTTTCTTTTACTCAAGCGTGTCATCAGGGGGCATGTACCCACAATCGAGCATAACATTCCCTCTTGGAGTCACTACCTACTACTTGGCGAAAGCAATAAATAGCAACGGAGAACATGCAAGAATTACTTAGGAATAAAAATATAAGAGATAAAAACCAAATATATTACTCTATCACAATCTGAACATAATCTCATAATCCATCAGATCCCATCAAACTCAGCATAGCAAAAGTAGAAAAAATTACATATGTGCCTCGATCATGTAGGGAAACTCACGAGGTCTAAACCATGAAGAACAAAGAGGGGAGGACAACATCACATAGCTAATGATCACAGACCCATGGTCCAAAGGAAACTACTCACGACACATCCGGGAAGCGTCCATGGTGGAGGGGAAGATCCCGGAGGTCGATCCTCCCTCCGGCAGGGTGACGAGAAGGGTCCTGATGGTGCTCCCGATCTTGGAAGCGCGGCGGCGGCGGAACAGAGGAGAGATCGCGAAAAAGGGTTCTGTCTTCGGAAGTTTCCCGTGGCGGAGAATAAATAGTCGAAGGGGGCAGCCAGGGGGGCCACAAAGGGTCCAGGCGCCCCCTGGCGCGGCCAGGTGACCGCACCAGCTAGGCGCCTGGGGCCCTGGTGGGTCCCACCTGGCCCCCCTTCGGGACTCCGGAAGGTTCCTTCACGCTGATTTTTTATCTGATTTTTCCCTAATTTTTTGAGCACTTTTAATATAGGGGAAAACTGAAATAGAAAAACAGCAGAAAACAGAAACTGGCACTGGGGTGCACTGAGTTAATAGGTTAGTCCAAATATGATCAAAAGTGTATGAAAGTGTATCTAAAGCATAGCAATATCACACAAAACATGCATGGAGCAAGCAGAAATTATAGATACGTTTGGGACGTATCATCCACTCCACGCTAGAACACAACATAGGTTTCAGCAAAGAGTGCTCCCTTATCCTTGAAGGAAAAGGGGGTTGTTCATATTTAACTGCGGGCAAAATAGGATCAGCAACGTGTGAATATCAATAGGCACTTCCTTGAAAGGCTTATGGTACTGATCCTTCTTCATCTTAGAAGAATCAACATGAGAGGAAAAGTTCTTACAAAAATCAATCATTAGATGGGAATCAAGACCAATCTTAGAGCAAAAGGTATTAAAATAATCATTTTTCACATAGCTCTCAATATAATCATGCTCATAATTTATAACAGGTTCAATACCTTTATCAATTTCCCAATCTTCAGTATTCTTCTGGATCCTTTCGATAAGATCCCATCTTTCTTCAACGCTCTTTGTCTGAAATACCCCGCTAGAGGAGGCATCCAGCATTTCCTTATCCTGACGAGAAAGCATGGCATAAAAATTTGTAAGTATAATATCTTTGGGGAGCTTATGAATAGGACATTTGAACATTAGGGATTTAAGTCTCCCCCAAGCTTGAGCGATGCTCTCTCCGTCGCGAGACCTAAAGTTATAGATGTAATTCCTGTCTCGATGAACTTCATGAAGAGGGTAAAACTTTGTATAAAAGAGAGACACAAGCTCTTCCCAATTAAGAGAACGTGAGTTATCGAGGAGCTTATACCAATCTGAAGCTTTATCCGTAAGCGATATGGAGAATAATTTCTTCATAACGAACTCCAGTGACACACCTGCAAGCTTGAATAATGAACATAGTCATGATAAATATATCAAGTGTTCACCTGGATGTCTGTCTCCTGCATAGCGATTAGCTAAGACATAATCGATAATACAAGATGGTATCTTATAAGGCACAATTTTAGCAGGGGCAGGAGTGACTACCTTAGTTGTGGGGCGGTTCCCCAAGAACAACGATCCAAGAGTAGGGGTGTCCATAAGGACAAAAGCAACAACAACAAAACTAAAAGCAGAAATATAAAAACTTCCTTACCAGCTTCACTTACTAATAGCGCTACGCACCCCGGCAACGGCGCCAGAAAACGGTACTTGATGACCCACAACCGTAAGGGATCTATTGCAGCGTTTTCGATAAGTAAGAGTGTCGAACCCAACGAGGAGCAGAAGGTAATAGCAAGTGACTTTGGCAAGGAGATAACTGCAAGCACTGAAAGATAACTTTTTAGGGGTTTTCTTGGTATAAGTAACAGGAAAGTAAAAATGAGCAAAGTAAAAGGCACTGGAGAGTAACGAGTGGCCCAATCCTTTCTGAGAAAAGGAGAGGCCTAGCAACTGAACTTATAAAGGCTAAAGTGTTCTTGAGGACACATGGGAGAGGTAGTCATGTGCTTTCGCCATATTCCGTATCGGCACTATGTACTGTGTTGATAAGTGTTGAGTGGGTGGATCTATGCTAGTGCACCCTCTAGACTAAGATAAGTGCACTCTTATGATTAAACACCTTGCAAGCATCCGCAAATACAAGATAGTAATTAAGGAAAAAGCCTAACCATAGCAATACGATCGGTGATCCATTGTTCCCTTGTGCAAAAGTGTGCAAACTGGGGTTTAGGTTTCTGTCACTCCGACAACCCACCGTAAGCATTCTTTGTACACAATGTATTCCCCTAGGTCCTTGATAAGGCGAAGTATTGAGTGTTCGACTCACACAACACCACTAGGAAAATAACAACACAACTTAAATATCAAACAACACATATTACTTCAACATCATATGACTACTAACAACTAGACTTCTCCCATGTCCTCAAGAACTAAAGTAACTACTCACAAGACATAAAAGAGATCATGATCAGTGGGGATAAATAGATGATAAACAATCTGGACACAATAATATTTCTCCAACAAAACTCAATAGCATTCACCACAAAGTAGTAATCAACACCGATAGAGTAGAGAGGATAGATAGTACGGATTACAACACAAGTTGCAATTGTGAGATGAGATTGGATGGAGGTGGAGATGGTGCTGATGATGGGGATGATGTTGATGATGATCTCGATGATGCCCGTGACGATGGTGATGACGATGGCGATGATCTCCCCTTCCGGGAGGTGATCTCCCCGGAGGAATCTGCCCGCCAGAGATGGATTTTCTTCTCTGTAGGTTTCCGCCACGGAGCGGCGGCGGAACTCCGTAAACTCACCCTGTTTTAGGGTTTCTGGATGATGTGCGATATATAGGCCAGAGAGGGGAGCCGGGAGTGGTCCTAGGGGTCTAGGCGCCCTCCCGGCGCGGCCAGGGTGGGGGCCGCGCCAGGTGGCCGCCTAGGCACCCTGTGGCCCCCCTCTGGTCGCTCTTTTGCGTGTCTTCGTGATCCTTCTGGAAAATACCCTCCGTCGATTTTCAGGTAATTTGGAGGTATTCTTCTTCAGCAACTCAGCGTCCACTTTTTACCGCTGAATCCTGCGTCTGCTGCTTCGACACCGGAAAGTTGCAAACTGTGTAAAATAGGCCAAAACAACATAAGAATAGCATCATATCATGAAATATATCAATGAATAAGAAAGAATTACTATATAAAATAGTGATGCATTTTGGACGTATCAACTCCCCCAAGCTTAAACCTCGCTTGTCCCCAAGCGATTACTGAGCTCGGTAAACCTGTCCACAAGTTTAGAGAGTGAAGTGTCGATAAATAGAATACGGACAAGAAGCATCAAGGTTTCTTCATCAAACTCAAGCATCCTCAACAGTAACCTCAACTCATAAGGCCCTTATGAGAAAGTAATAACAATTATAATCAAAAGTAGGGCTGAGGAAACTCATCAAATTATGGCAAACATATCCTTGGTCAAAGGACAACTAAAAACTTTTACTGTTGCTCTTTCTTTTTAATGAAACACTTTGAAGCTTTTGAAAGAACATGTTATTAGTCATGAAGTGCAAATGCTAACGCAAAGGAAGATGCTTGCTTGGCAAAAGCTTTCGCAAACAACTTACTTATCAAAAGATAATGTCAACAAGGATGTGGCAAGGCAAAACTTAATGCATCTTTATAAGGATGAATCCTCATCAACATCAAATGTCTATTCTCTTAGAGAAAAGAAGGAAGTGGGACAACTGACTCAACATGAAGGTGGATGAAAGGCCTTGTTAAGGGCAAGCAGGGAAAACTCATGTGCTATCCTTAAATCAAACAAAATAAAAAATATATTTTGAGGCGGTGCATAGTTTGTCAACGAATGCTAATAGATAGCTCAATTACTTCTCAAGATGGACAAGTTTCGAGGAACGACTCCCAAGTGGGGACGATCACATCCCCTTAATCTCCTTTGTTTATCACTGCCAAAGTTTCTGATTTCTCATAGACCAAGCGTGAAGGAGGGTTTGTTTGTTATATTATCTTTCGAGCTGGGCGCACCCATGCCAGTTCCTCCTCATATTATGGGTTTGCAGATTAGACATGCAAGCCCGGGGTAAAACTTGTCCAACTTAAGAAGATCATGAATTACCTACTACTTCCTCATGAGCTAAACAAGAGGCACAAAACAGAAGATTTTGAACATTTAAGGATAACACATAAATTCTATACTTATAGGAGTGGTAGGGGAATACCACGAATAGGAAGGTATGGTGGACTCATATGGAAGGTATTGGTTTCAGGGTATGGATGCACAAGCAGAAATCTACTTGGCAAAGAGTTTGGCTAGAAAAGGCTTTGAGAGAACATACAATTGATGCTAATTTAGATGCAAAACATATAAGGCATAAACATTAAGGTAAGCATAACACATCAAGTTGTCTTCCTTGTCAACATAACACTTCAAGCATAATAACATAAAGGTTTTGGCTATGTCGCTACTTGAGAAAACATGCATGTTGTCATGACCAAAGCTATGTTTGCCAAAATTAAATAAAGTTTTCAAAGCCATACCTGATATAAGGTCAATACTCCCCATAATAATCGTCATATGAGGCCGATTGCGCGAAGAGAATACCGGGTGTAGCGAAGGAACTAATAGACTTCTCATTAATATTCCAATATAGACGACTCCACACTCACGGATACAATCTCTCCACAGAAGGAGTGATAGACCTCGATGCAAACACCTAATTCATATAATAACCTCCCTAGACATGATAAGACTCTACTTGACTCTAAAAGACTAAGATAAAGATAAAGATACCGGGCACTCCCCCAAGCTTGGAACAAGCCAAGGGGATGCCATTACCCGAGGAGATTTACTCCTCATTCTTGTTCTTCTCAGTCAGGTACTCCTTGGCGAAGCGCTTCCATGGTAGCTCCTCTCCAGTCTCGAAGGACATTCCCGTCTCCAGGATCCTGCACTCAGCACCTAAACCCATGCGCAGAAACTTTAGTTCATACTCACAGTTCTGGTTGTGCAGATCATAGATTTGTTCTTGGAGCCCGTAAACTTTTTCTTTTAGTGCGGAAAAACTTGACCACATCTCCTTCATCTCTTTCTTATGGGAAACCTCGATCTCGTTCCTGATGTCGAAGTTGGCTTCAACACCACGCTCCACCATCTTCTTGAACTTGAAGACCTCATGTTCCATCTCCTTCAGCCGCTCCTCGGTGCTCCCCTCCATGACTGGTCCCTTCATATCTTCCTTGTGGAGAACACCGTCCTCCACACGAAGGACCTGGGGATGCTTGTTCACCTCAGCGAGGTAAGGGTTGATGACGTTGACGACGAACTTGTCCTTGGGGGAACTTGGGGAAGCCATGGCACATAGGTCTAGCTAAAAGATTTCCTGGCAGAAACAGATTGGAGAGAAAACACACGAAATCGCGAGATACGTTGCCGGAACGATCCGGACAAATATATAGCAAAAATTTCTGCAACAAAAGGAAGGTAACGAGCCAAAGTGGGGTCGGAGACGGACTCCTGGGTGCCCAGGCGGCCTCCCGGCGCGGCCAGGAGGTAGGCCGCGCCAGAGGGGCGCCTGGGCCCCCTGGAGCTCCTCTCCGGCTCCACTTAGGCCTCGAATTTTCCTAATTTTGCAAAAACTCATAATATGGAACTTTTATGGCGGTTCACGATGTTTCCTTACCGTAATACATACCTTTTCTATTCTGCTTCTGTTGGTGTCTGAAACAGGGCTGCAACATGTTCTTCATGAGTTGTTGTGCGTATTATATTTACATCAACATTGACGGGATCTCCCGCCATGTAATGCTTGAGTCTTTACCCATTCACAACTTGAGGTTTGGTGCCTTCAAAATTGTTAATCTTGATTGCACCAGACCAGTAGACTTCTTCGATATGAAATGGCCCTTCCCACCTGGGAAAGTAGTTTACCTGGAGAAAACCTGAAACGGGATCTAAACAATAAAACTTTATCACCAACATTAAATTCACGTTTCAGAATTCTCCTATCATGCCACTTCTTTACCTTTTCCTTGAACATTTTAGCGCTCTCGTAAGCTTCACTTCTCCACTCATCTAGAGAAGTCAAGTTCATGAGACGCTTTTCACCAGCTAACTTTGTGTCAGCATTAAGCTCTCTAACAGCCCATAAAGCTTTGTGCTCTAACTCTAATGGCAAATGGCAAGCCTTTCCATTGACCATTTTATAGGGAGACATGCCCATGGGGTTTTTGTAAGCAGTTCTATATGCCCACAAAGCATCTCCTAACTTATTTGACCAGTCCTTCCTTTTTCTGTTAACTGTCTTTTGCAAGATCAACTTGATCTCTCTATTGGTGAGCTCAACTTGCCCACTAGTTTGAGGATGGTATGGTGAAGCAATTCTATGATTGACATCGTACTTGGCTAAAGCTTTTCTAAAAGCTCCATGCGTGAAGTGTGATCCTCCATTAGTCATGAGATACCTAGGTACACCAAACCTAGGGAAAATTACATCTTTGAGCATTTTCAAAGATGTTTTGTGATCAACACTCTCAGTGGGGATTGCTTCAACCCACTTGGTTACATAATCAACAACAACTAATATGTGAGTGTAGTTGTGCGAAGAAGGAAAAGGACCCATAAAATCAAAACCCCAGCAATCAAAAGGCTCAATCACTAGTGAGTAATTCATAGGCATCTCATTCCTTCTACTAATATTACCAACTCTCTGACATTTATCACAGGCTAAAACATAATTTCTAGCATCTTTAAAGAGAGTAGGCCAATAAAAACCTGATTGGAGAACCTTATGTGCGGTTCTCTCACCGGCGTGATGTCCTCTATAGGGACTATCGTGACATTGCTTGAGAATGTCCTTCTGCTCGTGTTCCGGTATGCATCTTCTCACGATCCCGTCTGGACCTTATTTGAAAAGATGTGGGTCATCCCAAAAGTAATGCCTCAAATCATGGAAGAACTTCTTCCTTTGCTGAAATGTTAAACCTGGAGGCAAATACTTTGCAACGATAAAATTAGCATAATCTGCAAACCAAGGATCGGAAAGAGATTGTACTTTAACAACGACAAGTTGTTCGTCTGGAAAACTGTCGTTGACTGGGATGGGATCATGCGGTACATCTTCCATCCTTGAAAGATTGTCCGCTACAGGGTTGTCTGCTCCTTTTCTATCAACAATCTGCAAATCAAATTCTTGAAGGAGGAGTACCCATCTGATGAGTCTTGGCTTGGCATCCTTCTTCGTCATAAGATACTTAATGGCAGCATGGTCAGTATGAATAATAACTTTAGAATCAACAATATACGGCCTAAACTTATCACAAGCAAACACTACTGCTAAGAATTCCTTCTCAGTAGTAGCATAGTTCTTTTGAGCACTATCAAGGGTTTTACTAGCATAATAGATAACATTCAATTTTTATCAACCCTTTGTCCTAAAACAGCTCCAACAGCAAAATCACTAGCATCACACATAATTTCAAAGGGCAAACTCCAGTCAGGAGGTTGTACTATAGGAGCGGTTATTAAAGCTTTCTTAAGAACTTCGAAAGCCTCCTTACAATCTTCATCAAATACAAAAGGAACATCCTTCTGGAGAAGATTAGTGAGGGGCCTCGAGGTTTTAGAAAATTCTTTAATAAATATTCTATAGAAACCAGCATGACAGAGAAAACTACGAATACATTTAATGTCCCTTGGATAGGGCATCCTTTCGATAGCTTCAATCTTCGCCTTGACCACTTCAATTCCCCTCTCAGAAATCTTGTGGCCACATCAATGAGGACAATCATAGGCGATAAGGCCAAATGATAGATATGATGTGAGGAGTAGGGATTGCCATGCAACGGATGCACATAAGAGCTAAAAAGCTCTCCAATGGAACTAGTGGGGGTGCATCTAACTTGCTCGCTCAAGAAGACCTAGAGCTCTTTTGAGGAGGCTCATCCTTGGTATATGCAAGCCAAGTTCTATAGTGTGAAGATCCCCCCATAGCTATATGCATGAATGATCATCTCTATGGAGTACAAGGATAAGAAGGAGTACTAGTGTGGATCTTTCAAAAGGATAGTAGTGTTTCCCCTTTCTCTCTTTTTATTTTCTTTTTTCTATTTTTTCTATTTTTTGTACTTTTTTGGTGGCCTCAATGGATCTTTCTATTTAACTCTCATTTGTCCTCTTTGGGATCTTTTATTTTGTCCACTTTGGGATCTTTTCCTCACTTAAGGGCAACACTCTAATTTACAAGAGGGTATAGACGATCTTTCACACTTTACAAGGTACTTAAATCATAAAGAAGATGTAGCCATCATGATGTATGCAATGTATGCCGCTGCCAGTGTAGCAGGAACATGTATGACATGAAGATCAAGTCATGAAGAGGTGGATGTTGCATGGAAATATATCTCGGAAAGGCTATGGAAATGCCTTGATAGGTAGGTATGGTGGATGTTTTGAGGAAGAATATAAGGAGGTTTATTATGACAGAGTGTATCATGCCAAGGGTTTGGATGTACCGGCGAAGGTGGACGCCAACTCTCGGAGTGAGAAGAAGGCAATGCACGGCACAGGAGAGGCTAGCAAATATGAGGAGGGTGAAGTGTCAACTTTCAATACTTACATTAGTCCGAAGAACTGATGCACTTATTATCGGTAACTCTCAATCTAATAAGGAGGTTCACAAATAGACAAGTAACCCGAGGAAGAGTGTATGGGGGTTTGGTTATCCTTGCGCATCCTCGACTCACGGTACGTGAGTGTACTCTAATATTTGATCCCTCCAAAGATTAGCGATCCATCTAGTAGCTAGAGTTCTCAACTAGTTTTGTAGGTTTTTGAAAATAAACACGGATTGCCAAAAATACGACACCTATCACTAATAGGCTAGAGCTCTTGACACCAAAAGTTCAAACATTACTCACATCAATACCTCAAAACTATTGAAAGTTACTACTAAAATTAAATAGCAACCTCAATTACCTACTTTCAAGACAAGACACAACTCAGTGCAACAACTGTGATGCCCCAAAAATCAATCCGTGTACAGTAATCATACACGCAGGATACACGGCTGAGATTAGGTTGCCACGGTGAGAATATCACAACACATCACTAAACACAAATAAAATAAATCTGATAATAAAAACCAGGGATCACGAGGATCCGAATACATAAGTCATACAAGCCATAATATCTGAGTACACACATAGTTAGTCAAGTTTTGCCTTAAGAAGGCTAGCACAAATGACATCAGAGATACAGATCGAAAAGGCGAGTGATACGTCCAAAACATATCTATAATTTCTGCTTGCTCCATGCTTCTTTTGGGTGATATTGCTATGATATTGATGCACTTCCATACTTGTATTAACTCAGTGCACCCCAGTGCCAGTTCCTGTTTTCTGCTGTTTTTGTATTTCAGGTTTTCCCATTATTAAAAGTGCCAGAAAATTCCGGGAAAAATAAAGGAAAAATCAGCGTACAGGAAGCTTCGCGAAGAGACAAAGTGGGGCCAGAGGGGGGCCAGGGGGCGCCTGGGGCCTCTGGTCCACCTCTGGCTGCCCCCCTTCGCCTATTTATTCCCCGTGACGCGAAACCCCCAAGGACGGAACCTTTTTTTGCGATCTCTCCTCTATTCCGCCGCCGCCGCGCTTCCAAGATCGGGAGCACCAGGAGCCCTCTTCCCGGCACCCTGCCGGAGGGAGGAATCACCTCCGGGAGCTTCTCCACCACCATGGATGCTTCCCGGATGAACCGTGAGTAGTCCACCTTGTACCATGGGTCTATGATCAGTAGCTATGTGATGTTCTCCTCCCCTATTTGTTCTTCATGGTTTAGACCTCGTGAGCTTCCCTACATGATGGAGGCACATATGTAATATTTCTGCTGTTGCTATGCTGAGTTTGCTGGGATCCGATGGATTATGAGACTATGTTCAGATTGTGTTTGAGTAATATATTTGATTCTCCTCTTTTATATTTATGTTCTTGAGTAATTCTTGCATGTTCTCCGTTGCTGTTTATTAGCCAAGTAGTAGGTAGTGACTCCAAGAGGGAGCGTTATGCATGATTGTGGGTTCATGCCCCCCGATGACTAGCTTGAGTGACAGAAACATGAGTCTAGGGGATGTGCTGTTGCCACAAGGGAGAAAACAACAGTGCTTGTACTTGCGGGTGCAAGGATTGTTTACTTTACGGAAAGTTCTTTAATGCAGTTGTCTGTTGCTTTGAGTTTATACTTTGGGTGGGATTCGCAGCTTAATACCAGCGAGATGTTCTGGATAGATATCTCAAGGTGGATGATTAGTAGGTAGATACAGATGGATTTCGGTCTACTTGTCTTGGCGTATTGCCCAAGCTTTTGAGCCTCTTCCTTTCTTTATAGCATAGTTAGCATTGGTTTGCGCACATAATACTGTCAATTGCCCAGCTGTAATTTGTTTACCTCGCATGGCTATTTTATCGTCTTTTGGGAGAGAGACATCACTAGTGAACATCATGGGATCCCGGTCCATATTTCCAAATACTGTTTACACCCACTATTTATTTTCTGCTTTATTTACTTTTCCGTTGCTATCACTATCATTATTATCCCGTACGTTTGATCCTTTGTAAACAACAAGGCCGGAGGGATTGACAACCTCTCTGAACTCGTTGGGAGAAAAGTTATCTGTTGTGTGTGCAGGTCCACGTCAACCGCCTAATTACTGGCGCCGTTGTCACCTTCCTGTCGTTGTTGGAGTCCTACTGGAGACAAACCTTGGTATATTCACCGAGGGAAATTTGCTGTTGTCTATATCTCAACCTTCCACTTTGGGTAACGAACGAGGGGCGAGAAGCCATCAAAGCTAATTTCTGGCGCCGTTGCCGGGGACTCCACTCTTCAAGATAGGGGAGTTGCACACTATCTTTTATCTTTGCTTTATAGTCCTGTTAGTTTACCTTTCAGTTTTTGCTTTAGTGTCCTTTATCAAAAATAAAAAAATAGTTACCTTGTTAGTAGTTGTCATTATATATGGTCCTTTTGCCTTTGGTGAAGCAGAAGTGCTCACCTTTAAACAAAGAGGTGGTGAAAATCTGAAAGATGCCTGGTATAGAATTAATGATTCTCAAAAAAGGGCCACCAAGAAGCAATCCACTACTATCCTGCTTAGAAACTTTTATGTTGGAATTACTTCTTGGAATAGGTTTATTCTAGATACTGCTATCAATGGGAATTTCCTAGAAGTCCCAGTTTGGGAAGCTCTTAGTGTTATGGAAAATCTTGTTGGAAACCCCCCTTGTTGCTAGCACTCAAGAGGACATTACCTTAGCTCACATTATGAAAAAACTTGAAAAGATAGAGCTAGAGATGCCAAGCATTAATAAGATAAGTGAGTTGGATCATAAGATTCAAGGGAATTTGAATAGACTCGATAGCTCCATGCATAAAATTTTCAAAACCTTGGAGACCATCAAATCCCATGACTTGGATCCTTCTAGGATAGATAAGATTGAGGAAATCATTGACACTCTAGGAACTACTCTCTCCTCGATCAAAACCAAAAAGGTAGAAACTCCGGCAAAGAAGGAACCTAGCTTCGTTTACGTTCCGAAGGCTCCTCGTTTAAAAAATAATCCATCTATTGCCAAAGGGGTTGAAACTGCGAATACTTTGGAAGAGATACCTCTCTTTAATAGAATAAATGAAACTCCAATTGATCTTCCGCCTTTTGCTTTTATCCCTAGAAGTATCTTTATGAGGCCTTTATTTGAAAGACCTCTTAAGAGTGGTTGTATTATTGAAGAGCTTTTTGATGATCTTGATGATGGTTCAATTGATACAACTTGATCTTTTTGCATTAAGCCTAGCTAATGGCTTTAAAGAGGCGCTTTCGGGAGGCAGCCCGCAACGAATTTAGGTTTTCCTTATTGTTTTTTCTTCTGTTATTAGTGGTCTTGATGATTGTTACTACTGTAGCGACATCATTGTATCTTTACTTTTCAAGCTTTGTGCCATTTATAGCCTCATATGACAAGGGAAGTGAAAGTTGTGACATGCTGTCAAGAAAACAGATTCTGTCCTTGTGACGGGAAAAATCATAGAAAAATACCAGTTCATCTTTTTGAGCTGAATTTTTCACACAGCGTGATCTATACAATCACGGAACTTTTGTATGTTCTGAGTTTTTTGATTTGAGTTGCATAAGCATCCCTAAAAAATTCTTTACTACCTGCTGGTCTGTTTTTCACAGATTCTGTCCTGTTTTGCCTTTTCTTCACTTTTCAAACCTAAAGCTTGATTTTTCTTCGAAAAAACTTTTTGGAAATCTTTAGAAACAGTAGCTCTTCAAGAATATCCTTATTTCCAGTAGAGAAAAAATATTTTATTATGGGTACTAACCTGCTAATCAGATTATGATGAGTTATGTATGAAGGGAGTTTTCAAGTGTGCGAGGGAAGATGATGAAAGAAGATTCAGGAGGATCAAACGTTCAAGCTTGGGGATGCCCCCGTGCATCACCAAGAAATATTCAAGGAGACTCAAGCGTCTAAGCTTGGGGATGCCCCCATGCATCCCCTTCTCCATCAACAATTATTAGTTCGTCTTTCGTTTCACTATATTTTTATCACTTCATGCGTTATGTGCCATGCTTCAAGCGTCTTTCTATTTATTTCCCTTTTAGTTTTATTTAGCTTTGCTTGCTGTTCATAACAAGTTAGAACCCAGCTTTCTTTGTGTGGGAGAGAAACACGCTCCACTTTCAAAACCTAGAACACATCATAGGATTCTTCATGCTTATCTTTGCTGTGAGTGTTCTTTATCTTTTTCATAGCTACTGTCATGTTTAGCTCTTAGTTCTCATGCTTATCTTTTTAAGAGCTTTTGTTTAGTTTGTTGCCGGAACTCTCTTGAGTTTTCATGTTTATCTTGTTTAGAGAGTTTGCCTGTTGCACTGAGTTTTGTGTCTTGACTTGGAGTAGGTAATTGAGGTTGCTATTCAATTGTAGTAGTAATTTGCAATAGTTTTGAGGTTTTGCTATGAGTAATGTTTGGACTTTTTGTGTCATGCGCTTTAGACTATTAGTGATAGATGTCATATTTTGGGCAATCCGTGTTTATTTTCAAAACTTACAAAATTAGTTGAAAACTCTAGCTTCTAGATGGATCACTACTCTTTGGAAGGATCGAATATTAGAGTACACTCACGTACCATGAGTCGAGGATGCGCAAGGATAACCAAACCCCCATACACTCCTCCTCGGGGTACTTGTATCTTTGAGAACCTCCTTATTAGATTGACAGTTAACGATAATAAGTGCATGAGTTCTTCGGACTAATGCGAGTATTCGAAAGTTGACACTTTCACCTACCCATATTTTTCTAGCCTCTCCTGTGCCGTGCATTGCCTTCTTCTCACTCTGAGAGTTGGCGTCCACCTTTCCCGGTACATCCAAATCCCTGGCACGATACGCTCTGTCATCATAAACCTCCTTATATCCTTCCTCAAAACAGCCACCATACCTACCTATCAAGGCATTTCCATAGCCTTTCCGAGATACATTGCCATGCAACATCCACCTTCTCATGACTTGGTCTTCATGTCATACATGCTTTTGCTTGATCGATGAGCCGCATGCTAGTTGGGCCTTGCCCTAATAATTGCTACATGACGCGCTAGTATCATTTCATATCCTGCTACACTGGCAGAGGCATACATTTGCATAATTCATGATAGTTACATCTTCTTTATGATTTGAGTACCTTGTAAAGTGTGATAGATCTTCTATACTTCTTGTAATATATAGAGTGTTTCCCCTAAAGTGAGGAAAAGATCCCAAAGAGGACAAAATCCAAAGATCCCAAAGAGGAAAAATGAGAGAAATAGAAAGAGCCATTGAGGCCATAAAAAAATACAAAAAATAGAAAAAAGAGAAAAAGAAATAAAAAGAGAGAAGGGGGCACACTACTATTCCTTTTGAGAGATCCACACTCGTACTCCATCTTATATCTTGTACTCCATAGATATAGAACTTGGCTTGTATATTCCAACGATGAGCCTCCTCAAATGATCTCTAGGTCTTCTTGAGAAAGCAAGTTGGATGCACCCCCACTAGTTCCATTGGAGAGCTTACCTTAGCTCATATGTGAATCCGTTGCATGGCAATCCCTACTCCTCACATTGTATCTATCATTTGGCTTTCTCTCGCCTATGATTGTCCTCATTGATGTGAGCCTTTCGCACCCTTTTTGTCTTCCTCCTCCACCATATTCTCTCTTTGCCATCCTAAGTGTCAACTTTCTTGCTTACGCTCATCCATTGCATGAGTGCTCAAAATACCGAAAAGGAGTGGATCATTTTGACTTGTACCTGGCTAGTGGTATGGGGATGAGTCAAGATAAGATTCCAAAGAAGACCAAGTGTGAAAATTTAGTAGATTAAGTTCTCAACACAAAAATACTTTTTTATCGTAATCCCTATCCCTTTCTTGCACGCAAACACCATTTGGAGACATTCGAGTCACGGACAGCGAGAGCTCTTGCACCTTTATGTTCTTATGTTGCTTGTTGCATTGCTAAATATAGACTCTTGCCTGTTATGACTTGAATTGAATTACATGCCTTGATGTCTTTACTTAAAAGTTCCTATATGGTTGGAAGCATGTCACCACATAAATTATGCTTGTTATTATTTACCTACTCGAGGACGAGCAGGAATTAAGCTTGGGTATGTTGATACGTCCAAAGTGAGGCCAGAGGGGGCCCAGGGGTGGCCCAGTCGGCCACCTGGCACGGCCACCCCCTAGGCTGTGCCAGGGGGCGCCTGGGGCCCCTGGCCCACCTCTGGCTGCCCCCTTCGCCTATTTATTCCCCGTGACGCGAAACCCCCAAGGACAGAACCCTTTTTAGCGATCTCTCCTCTGTTCCCCCGCCGCGCTTCCAAGATCGGGAGCACCAGGAACCCTCTTCCCGGCACCCTGCCGGAGGGAGGAATCACCTCCGGGAGCTTCTCCACCACCATGGATGCTTACCGAATGAAACGTGAGTAGTCCACCTTGGACCATGGGTCTATGATCAGTAGCTATGTGATGTTCTCCTCCCCTCTTTGTTCTTCATGGTTTAGACCTCGTGAGCTGCCCTACATGATCGAGGCACATATGTAATCTTTCTACCGTTTCTATGCTGAGTTTGCTGGGATCCGATGGATTATGAGACTATGTTCAGATTGTGTTTGAGTAATATATTTGATTATCCTCTTTTATATTTATGTTCTTGAGTAATTCTTGCATGTTCTCTGTTGCTGTTTATTGCTTTGGCCAAGTAGTAGGTAGTGACTCCAAGAGGGAGCGTTATGCATGATTGTGGGTTCATGCCCCCCGATGACTAGCTTGAGTGACGGAAACATGAGTCTAGGGGATGTGTTGTTGCCACAAGGGAGAAAACAACGGTGCTTGTACTTGCGGGTGCAAGGATTGTTTACTTTACGGAAAGTTCTTTAATGCAGTTGTCTGTTGCTTTGAGTTTACACTTTGGGTGGGATTCACAACTTAATACCAGCGAGATGTTCTGGATAGATATCTCAAGGTGGATGATTAGTAGGTAGATGCAGATGGATTTCGGTCTACTTGTCTTGGCGTATTGCCCAAGCTTTTGAGCCTCTTCCTTTCTTTATAGCATAGTTAGCATTGGTTTGCACACATAATCTTGTCAATTGCCCAGCTGTAATTTGTTTACCTCGCATGGATATTTTATCGTCTTTTTGGAGAGAGACATCACTAGTGAACATCATGGGATCCCGGTCCATATTTCCAAATACTGTTTACACCCACTATTTATATTCCGCTTTATTTACTTTTCCATTGCTATCACTATCATTATTATCCCTTACGTTTGATCCTTTGTAAACAACAAGGCCGGAGGGATTGACAACCTGTCTGAACTCATTGGGAGCAAAGTTATCTGTTGTGTGTGCAGGTCCACGTCAACCGCCTAATTGCTGGCGCCGTTGTCACCTTCCTGTCGTTGTTGGAGTCCTACTGGAGACAAACCTTGGTATCTTCACCGAGGGAAATTTGCTGCTGTCTACATCTCAACCTTCCACTTTGGGTAACCAACGAGGGGCGAGAAGCCATCGGCGAGGCCTCCTACCTGGGATCCAGCGAACTACTCCTGGTCGACGAGGAACTCGATGTCGTAGTAGTCGCCTCCGGGGTACTCCTAATCCTGGGCTCCAACGTTGATTGCAGCGGACGATCAGGCAAAACAAAAAGGGTGAAATAAATCAAGGGTGAGTATCTAGCATACCCGCGAGTCTTACGTTTGCTACTAAGCATTTATGCATTTGTATCAAAGGAAGGGGAGGCTATATATAGTGGACTGCAAGATAGAAAGCAGAATAAGGGTAAGAAGCTAGGCCTAACGAAGACTAGCATCTTCTGACGAGTCTTGCAACATGAGAAGAGAATAGCCAACAGTTCAATATAAAGCATAAAGTAACAATGCAGCAGAAGTTGCTGCAGCATTGTATAATAGTAAGTTGTAATATATAGCAATGCCTCCGAGTTCCCTCCCTCGACTTCCCTGCGAGGAAGAAGACCCGGAACCGTACAGTTTAATAGTAGTAGTTTTTAGTGGTAAGATCCAACTTCAGCATAAAGCGTCCTGTTACCGTGGACATGGCTATTCGAATAGATTAAACTCCCTGCAGGGGTGCACTACTGTTCAGCCTGCACGCTCGGATCTCTAGGGTGGCGGGCACCTTGTTAGGGAACGCTCCACCAAAGCTATCCGACACGCCGCAACCCATTCTAGGCTCAGCAGAGAGCCCATCCGCCGAACTAAATCCAATGCGCCAAGGGGTCTAGGTCCCTCACCCTTGCACGCTCCTGCACGGTGCGAGGCTGGCCGGGAAGAAAAAGCAAACACCACTCGCGATTAAGGAAGACACACAACTTCCCGGCAATCAGACCGCGATACTGCTGACGTCTGAAGAGCTTTCAAATGAACTACGACGAAGGGGATCCCATAACTCCTTATCCCACGTGAAGGTAGTGCGTACAGACCAACGGGCCTCTCAAGTCATCCATCGAACCATCTATCATTTTATTATTATCTCGCAGACAACCGTTATCGCTGTCTGGCTAACAACACAACGGACAACGAACAACAGCTAGGACCACCAGTACATCGGTACCCGCCCTGTCGTCCCGTCAAAGCGCGTGGTTACCAACAAGGTGAACCGACTCCTTACCTTGTCTCGCGTGTGCTCCTGGAGGAGCTCGACTTTTGTAGTTTGGTAACTCTCGTGGCCAACGATCAGGGTCCAAGCACACTGGTACACTGGTCGTACCCTCCCTGTCGTCCCGTCGCAATACCACTCGCGGGCACCATTGGGTCACCCGACTTCTTACCTTAAGGAAAACCGTTACCCAGGTACCTAGAGCGGCCATACAGAGTTACCAACGAGTGGAGTATAAGGATTACTCCTTGATAGCTCACACTTGATGGTGGCTTGGCAGAGCCGAGCTAGGGTGCCTTAGGCGGTGTCTGCATTGTACCGTACCTGTGCAGTTGTAATAAGTTGTATCCGCGTCACTCCCCTGAGTGATCACGACCCGCTATCTAATCCTAGCTAACAATGCGCAGGGCTTACTGCTGAATAATATATTTATATATAAGGCTGCATAGGACATATGAAAAGGTACATCAAGGGGCGACAAAAACAGGCTATGCAATTGAATAGGATTTTAACGTAGCAGCAACAGTAACAATGCCTAGTGCAAGAAATGTACGGAAAGGTAGGAGATATCTGGGGAAGATAATGACTCTGCTTGCCTGGAAGCTCGACGGTAGGGGTGGGGTCGTCGACGTAGTAGCCGTACCCGGCAGTGGTGTAGTCGGCGGTAGCAGCGGGGTCTACCATAGATTAAGAGGGGAAGAAATAGTAAATATAAAGCAATCATAACAAACGGATGCATGACAATACATATGCATTGATAACGATGTTCTAACGCAGTGCAATGCACGTTGCTCGGAGCAGGAATTCATTCGGGGATGGAATTCCGGCTCCGGGCGATTATCGGCAGACGGCCCGGAGGGGGGATGTCGATGTTCATTGTGTTAGAGGGTGTGGTAGACATACGGATAGCGTATTCGTATTTTTATATTTTTCTGATCAATTTTCTTGTATAAAGTTTTTTAATCAAAGCTACGGTTTAAAAGATATTAATTTCTGAAGTTTAAATCATTTAAAAAGAATTTCTAGAATTTATTTAATTATTAAACTAACATTATCCAAAACAGTGAAGTTTGACTGGTCAAAATGACATCTGGGACCCACATGTCAGCCTCATAGCAATTAAAATTCATTTTATTTAATTCTTACAAGTGGGGCCCATCAGTCATACTCACAGGTTTAATAAAACTATTAAATTAACTAAACAACACATGGGGTCCACATGTCATTGAGTGTGGGGGTTAATTAAATCATTTTAAATATGTTTAAGGGCCTAGGGCCACCTGTAATAGACCCAGGGGGTACTTAGCTTATTTTAGAGTTATATTAGAGGGGGGGGGGTTAATAGGGGGGTTAGGCCCCTAATTGACCTGGGCCTGGCCCACATGGCAGCGAGAGACAGAGGGGGTTAGCCCCATGCTTCTCGCCGGCGGCGACCCAGGGGCATGGCGGCGACCATTCCAGCCGGCCCTGGCGACGGGAGTAGGTGTGGGTGGGCTCCAGGCGTAGTTGCCACTCGTGTGAGTCCATCTTGGACAAACGGGAGGCCGCGGGAGGACGGGAGCAGCGGCAGCGGCGCCATTAGCGGCAGCCGGAGCCATGGCTTCGATGGCGAGGAGCGTGTGCCCACGGTGGTGCGCCATTTGGTGCCGGGAAGGGTGTATTCGAACGGGAGGACTACTGCGCGCCCAACGGAAGTACTAGCTCGGGCCAAACCGGCCTAAAGCCACGGCAGTGACCGTGCCCGGCGGCGGCCGGAGCATGAGCATACGGCGGCGACGTTCTACCGCAGCAAACAGAGCATAGCGAGAGGGGAAAGGGAGAGGGACTCACGGCGGTGCGGGAGAGGAGCGCGAGGAGGTCGGGGGAGGTCGGAGTGGAGCTCCCCGGCGTCAATGGTGCGGCGGCCGTTGACGGAGGTCGGCGTGAAATTCGTCGCACACGTAGCCTCCGGGCTTGATTCCTTGCGCGTGGAGACGAGGAAGACGGTTGCGAGGCTCCTAGACACGACGGTGCGAGCTGGGATGCGCGGTGGCCGCGCGAGCTTATGAGTCCACGGCCATGGTGGCTACGGGTGTGGGGAAAAACGACGAGGGAGGCGATGGAGAAGAAAGAGGAGGGGGCTAGGGTTCCCAGGGGTGCGGGGGTACTTACCCTGGCCGGGGATGCCGTGGATGGCTGCCACGACGGCCAACAGTGGCCATGGCGGCCGGATGGCCGCCACGCCATGGCCACCCTCTACTGTAGCGCGAATTATGTATGGGTACTAACCTCTCTAATTAGCTTATGATGAGTAATGTATGAATGGAGTTTTCAAGTGTGCGAGGGAAGATGATGAAAGAAGATCCGAGAGTGTCAAACGCACAAGCTTGGGGATGCCCCCATGAACCCCAAGAAATATTCAAGGAGACTCATGCGTGTAAGCTTGGGGATGCCCCCGTGCATCCCCTTCTTCATCTACAATTATTAGTATTTCCTTTGTTCCACTATATTTTTATCACTTCATGCGTTATGTGCTATGCTTGGAGCGCCTTGCTCTTTACTTTATTTAATTTTCTTTAGCTTTTGTTTGCTGTTCATAACAAGTTAGAACCCAGCTTTCTTTGTGTGGGAGAGAAACACGCTCCACTTCAAACTAGAACACATCATAGGATTTTCATGCTTATCTTTCTTTTGTTGTGTGTTCTTTATCTTTTCGTATTTGCTGTGATGTTTAGCTCTTAGTTTTCATGTTTATCTTTGTCAAGAGCTTTTGTTTAGTTTGTTGCTGGAACTCTCTTTAGTTTTCATGTTTATCTTGTTTAGAGAGTTGGCTTGTTGCACTGAGTTGTGTCTTGACTTGAAGTAGGTAATTGAGGTTGCTATTCAATTGTAGTAGTAACTTGCAATAGTTTGAGGTATTCTTGTGAGTAATGTTTGAACTTTTGGTGTCAAGAGGTCTAGCCTATTAGTGATATATGTCGTATTTTGGGCAATCCGTGTTTATTTCAAAAACTACAAAAACTAGTTGAGAACTCTAGCTACTAGATGGATCACTAATCTTTGGAGGAATCGGATATTAGAGTACACTCACGTACCATGAGTTGAGGATGCGCAAGGATAACCAAACCCCCATACACTCCTCCTTGGGGTACTTTTCTCTTTGTGAACCTCCTGATTAGATTGAGAGTTACCGATAATAAGTGCATGAGTTCTTCGGACTAATGTAAGTATTTGAAAGTTGACACTTCCACCTCCTCATATTTGCTATCCTCTTCGGTACCATGAATTGCCTTTTCTCACTCCGAGACTTGGCGCCTACCTCGCTGTTGCATCCAAACCCTTGGCATGATACGCTATGTCATCATAAACCTCCTTATATCTTTCCTCAAAACAGCCACCATACCTACCTACCAGGGCATTTCCATAGCCTTTCCGAGATATATTGCCATGCAACATCCACCTTCTCATGACTTGATCTTCATGTCATACATGTTCCCGCTACACTGGCGGAGACATACATTTGCATACATCATGATAACTACATCTTATTTATGATGAGTACTTTTGTAAAGTGTGAAAGATCTTCTATACTTCTTGTAAAATAGAGTGTTGCACCTAAGTGAGGAAAATATCCCAAAGAGGACAAATTTAAAAGATTCCAAAGTGGAAAAATGAGAGTTAAATAGAAAGAGCCATGGAGGCCACCAAAAAATACAAAAAATAGAAAAAAAGAGAAAATAAAATAAAAATAGAGAAGGGGCAACACTACTATTCCTTTTGAAAGATCCACACTCGTACTCCCTCTTATACCTTGTGCTCCATAGAGATGATCATGTATGCATATAGCTATGTGGGGACCTTCACACTATAGAACTTGGCTTGTATATTCCAATGATGAGCCTCCTCAAATGAGCTCTAGGTCTTCTTGAGCAATCAAGTTGGATGCACCCCCACTATTTCCATTGGAGAGCTTTCCCTAGCTCATATGTGCATCCGTTGCATGGCAATCCCTACTCCTCACATCATATCTATCATTTGGCCTTCTCTCGCCTATGATTGTCCTCATTGATGTGAGCCTTTCACACCTTTTTGTCTTCCTCCTCCACCATCTCTCTCTCTTTGCCATCCTAAGTGTCAACTCTCTTGCTTACGCTCAACCATTGCATGAGTGCTCAAAATATCGAAAGGGAGTGGATTAGTTTGACTTGTACCTGGCTAGTGGTCTGGGGATGAGTCAAGATAATATTCCAAAGAAGACTAAGTTTGAAACTTTAGTATATTGAGTTCTTAACCAAAAAAATTATGTTTTCTCTCTCTCTCGTATTCCCATCCCCCACTTCTTGCATGCAAACACCATTTGGAGACTTTCGAGTCACGGACAGCGAGAGCTCTTGCACTTTTATGTTCTTATGTCGCTTGTTTCAATGCTAATATAGACTCTTGATTGTTATGACTTGAATTGAATTACATGCCTTGATTGATTTACATAAAAGTTCTTATATGGTTGCAAGTTACTACTATACTTATAATAGCAACCTCAATTACCTAGTTATGTCAAGACACACAACTCAGTGCAACAGACCAACTCTCTAAACAAGATAAGCATGATAACTCAAGAGAGTTCCAAAAGAAACTACCTAAATAAAAGCTCTTACAAGGATAAGCATGAAAACTAAGAGCTAAGCATGACATCATTTATGAAAGGATAAAGAACACACAATAAAAAATAATCATGAAACCTATGTTGTGATCTAGGGTGGAGTGGATGATACGTCCCAAACATATCTATAATTTCTGCTTGCTCCATGCATGTTTTGTGTGATATTGCTATGCTTTAGATACACTTTTGATCATATTTTGACTAACCTATTAACTCAGTGCACCCCAGTGCGTTTTCTGCTGTCTTTTTATTTCAGGTTCCCCCCTTATTAAAAGTTCTCCAAAAATCTCCGAAAAATCCAATAAAAAAATCAGCGTACGTGAACCTTCCAGGGCCCCGAAGGAGAACTGGGGGGGCCACCCTGGTGCCTAGGAGGCTAGGGGGCGCGGCACCACCCTAGGCCGCGCCAGGGGGGCACCTGGACCCCTGCCTGCCCCCCTTCGCCTATATTTACCTCGTCCTCCGAAACCCTCTTGGACAGAATCATTTTTCGCGATCTCGCCTTTGTTCCGCCGCCGCCGCGTTTCCAAGTTTGGGAGCGCCAGACGACCTCTTCCCGGCACGTTGTCGGAGGGAGGATTGACCTCCGGGAGCTTCTCCACCACCATGGACGCTTCCCGGATGATCCGTGAGTAGTCCACCTTGGACCATGGATCCATGATCAGTAGCTATGTGATGTTCTCCTCCCCTCTTTGTTCTTCATGGATTAGACCTTGTGAGCTGCCCTACATGGTCAAGGCACATATGTAATTCTTTCTGTTGTTGCTATGCTGAGTTTGCCGGGATCTGATGGATTATGAGACTATGTTCAGATTGTGATGAGTAATATATTTGGTTCTTCTCCTTTTATATTTCTGTTCTTGAGTAATTCATGCATGTTCTCCGTCGCTGTTTATTGCTTTGGCCAAGTAGTAGGTAGTGACTCCAAGAGAGAGCGTTATGCTTGATTGTGGGTTCATGCCCCCTGATGACTAGCTTGAGTGACAGAAACATGTGTCTGGGTATGTGCTGTTGCCACAAGGGGGAAAATAACGGTGCTTGTAACCGCAGTTGCAAGGATTGTTTACTTTACGCAAAGTTCTTTTAATGCAGTTGTTTGTTGCTTTGGGTTTACACTTTGGGTGGGGCTCGAAACTTAATACCAGCGAGATGTTCTGGATAGATATATCAAGGTGGATGATTAGTAGTAGATGCAAATGGATTTCGGTCTACTTATTTTGGCGTACTGCCCATGCTTTTGAGCCTCTTCCTTTCTTTTGTAGCATAGTTAGCATTGGTTTGCACCCGTAATCCTGTCAATTGCCCAGCTGTGATTTGTTTACCTAGCATAGCAGTTTATCGTCTTTTGGGAGAGACACATCACTAGTGAACATCATGGGACCCCAGTCCATTTTTCTACCACTGTTTAGACCTTCAATTTACTTCCAGTTTTACCTTCCAGTTGTAATTTTCATTACTTGTTATCTGTTGCGTTTGATCCTTTGTAAACGGCGGGGCCAGAGAGATTGAAAACCTCTTTGTACTCGTTGGGAGCAAAGTTATTTGTTGTGTGTGTAGGTCCAGGTTAAGGGAGAAATATCTCAAAAAGGCGCGTTGCTCGCTTCACCACCTACTTGTCGTCGTCGGAGTCCTACGGGAGATGATCTTAAACCTTGGTATCTTTGCCAAGGGAAATTTGCTGCTAGGCTACATCCAACCTTCCACTTGGGGTAACCAACGAGGAGCACTACTTCAGTGCCATCAGTGGAGCTTGTTTCTCTCCCAAACAATGAAGGCTAGGGTCCAACTTGTCATGAACGGCAAACAAAAGTAAACAAACTAAAAAGTAAAGAGCGAGACGCTGATACGTCTCAAACGTATCAACTTTTCCAAACACTTTTGCTATTGTTTTGACCTCATTCTTGCATGATTTGAATGAAACTAACCCGGACTGACGCTGTTTTCAACAGAGTTTCCTGTATGGTTTTCTTGTGTGCAGGAAAATGGATTACGTGTCCCAGAAAATTGTAGTAAAAATTAGAGAAAATCTATGCACCAGGAGGAGCCAGATGTCAAAAGAGGGGCCAGAGGGGGCTGCCCCTGGCCCAGGCGGCCAGGTGGCCCGGCCAGGCCCCTGGCCGACCAGGAGGGCTCCTGGGAGGGTCCCACCCCCTCTGGTGCCCTACCTCGACTCTTATTTTTACTCAAGACGGAGAAATCCTAGAACAGAAGTCGTTTTGCCAATTTTCTTCGCGGAGCCGCCGCCACCCTCTATTCTTCTCCGGGAGAGCTAATCTGAAGGCTGTTTTAGCCTCTGGTGAGGGGGAATCATCGCCATCGTCATCACCATTGCCACTCCATCACCCTTCCATGACTTCTCCTTTCATTTGTGAGTAATTCCCTTCTGTAGTCAAAGGGGATGGTATGGATTGGATGAGTTAGATCATGTAATAGTTCATCAAATTGTTGGGGGCATGTTGCCTATCATCTACTATGGTGTTTATCATCTTTTCTACTACTAGTTGTTCTTCATGCTTGTCACTTTGGGCCCGAGTGGAATGATTCCAGATCTGAACCCTATGTGTTTCCATGAATATATTTGTGTTCTTGATCCTATCTATGAGTTGTATGCACCTATTATAGTCCGGAACTGGCAATCCCAATGGCGACAGCTTGGGACACTAAATAGGATGGACTATAATTTGAGGATTCCATGTGTCCATTGATTGTTAATGCTTTGTTCCAGTGCTCTTTGACAGGAGCACCTTAATCTCCATAAGTTCCTTTTGGCCCCGTTTGTAGCAGGATGGTAGGACAAAAGATGTTGTGCAAGTTCTTATTGCAAGCAAGTACAACTACCTAGGGATACATGGCTAATGTGTGATATTTTCCTAGATGATTATTGCTTTTATGTGTGCCTTGACCCAAGTAAATTACATGTTATCTCTCATCCATGCAGCGCCCAACCATCCTTCACCCTAGCCTACAGTGTTTTAAATCTGCTGGTTACAAGTTACTTTATTTTTACCGTTTTACTTTCGTTGCTTTGCCACCACTATATCCGGTGCCACCATCACTTCCATATCACTGTTACTACTAATATATCGTTGGCAAGCAAGTATCTTTCAGGTGCGGTTGAATTGAAAACTCAACTGTTAAAGCTTATCAGTATTCTTTGGCTCCCCTTGGGTCGAATTAATAAATTGGGTTATCTTACCCACGAAGACTATCGCGATCCCCTACACTTGTGGGTCATGAAGACTATTTTCTGGCGCTGTTGCCGGGGAGTATAGCTTTATTTACAAGTCTACCTTGAGTTATTTTGCTTGCTGCAATTTATCCGCTATGGGTAAGAAAGGAGACCCCAAGGTTCCTATTTTACCATCCACTACAAGAAAAGGTACCGTTCTTAGCACTAGTGCTACGCTTGATTCACCTTCCAATATGAGTAAGTTTGTTTCACCGCCACCACATGCTGCGTCTACTGAGTCCGTTACTATGTCTGATACTTTTGATGATGCTTCCACTACTTTTGATGAGATTGGTTCTCTTGGTCACTTTGTTGAATCTCAAATTTCTAAGGCTGCAAAATAGTTTGGGGTTGAAATTTCCGTTACACGTTATCCTATTTGCAGATCCTCTGGTTACCTAGACTTGAGTGGACTCAAGGAAAGAATCCTTGATGATGATTATATTGAACTTGATGATGATTTATGCAGGGAACTTACAGAGTGTGTTGACTCTGACCCTCGTGTTGTTAAGAAGCTGCTTGAAAAGCACTCCATGAAGATCAAGTTTACTCCCGATCCTAAATTTGCTTCATCTCCTATTTGCATTGAAGATGCTAATTTTGATTTCTCTGTTGATTTTTCACTTATATCTACATTTGAAGCTGACCCCTTTTATGGCAGAGAAAATGACGATGCTATTGCACACCTTACAAAACTCACTGAGTTGTGTGGCTTATTCGCTCCAGAGGACAACTAGAGAAATTATTATGTTACTAAGATGCTTCCTTTCTCTTTGAAGGAGGGTGCTAAAGCATGGTATGACGCACTACCATGTGGTTCTATTAAAAGTCCTCAAGAATTATCTCAACCTTTTGCTGCTAAATATTTTCCTGCTCATATGCAACATGCTACTTTACAAATAATTTATAACTTCAAACAGTTGCGGGATGAGCACCTCCCTAAAGCTTGGGGGAGGTATTGCACTTTACTCAAGGCTAGACTGGGACATGGAGTCCCTAAGAATGAATTGCTTGGTATATTTTATGTTGGTCTAACCGATTAATCTAGAACCTATCTAGATAGTTGTGCTGGTTGTGTTTTTAGGGAAAGAACACCAGACGATGCTGAAGCAGGGATGGGCAAGATAGCCAAAAACCATGATGATTAGTCCGTCCCTGAACCACCTCCACCACCAAAGAAGCGGGGAATGCTCTTCTTGAACCCCGAAGATATGCAAGAAGCCAAGAATTCTATTAAAGAGAGAGGTATTAAAGCTGAAGATGTGAAGAATCTACCTCCGATTGAAAAACTTTGTGAGCCTACCACTCACCCTCCTACGGTAGAGGTACACTCTCTTTTATATTTCAATGCAGGTGACATCCCTCATGGTAAGCCTCCTGATCAATGTTTAGATGAGCTTGATAATTTTATTATGAAGAAAAATCACGTTAATGAGAGGATTCAAAGTCATTTGCATGATAATTCCCTTGCTATCAAAAGCTTGCTTGATGTTTTAGGTAGAACTGTTAATGATGTTAAAGGCCTTGTTAAGCATTTTCATATGGATCAAACTCAGCTTGAACAAATTTCTAATGTGCAAAAATATTTGCTTGCTAACAATGCCAAACAAGATGACATGCATTCTTTTCGGATTAAAACCCGAGGTGGCACACACTCCCAAGACCCTGTTTATCCTGAGGGACATCCTAAGAGAATCGAGCAAGATTCTCAATTGCAGGAAGAATATATTGTCAGCTTACCTAAAAAGAAGAAGAAACACAAGGAAGCTGACATTTCAAATGATCCCATAATTGATGAAGAACCTATTGTTGATCCTAATAGTATATCTACTTCCAATGCTGAAACTGAAGATGGTGTTGAACCTGATAAAGATAATGAGAAGAATGATCCTCCTGAAGTACGAGAAGAAGAAGCAACCGATAAGCGCAAGATATATACTAGAGAAGACTTCATTGCAAGGAAGCATGGGAAGAACGAGAACCATGGGTGAAGAAACCAACGTCCTTTCCAAGTAAGTCTCTCAAAACTAAAGAACAAGATCACTACAATAAATTTTTTGAATGGATGAAGCCTCTTTTTCAGCAAAGTCCTTTGACTGATGCTATTAAGTTGCCTCAGTATTCGAGGCATATGAAAGATATTGTGACTAATAAAAGAAAAGTTCCTAATGAGGCAATATCTACTATGCTTGCTAATTACTCTTTCAGTAGCAAGATTCCTGAGAAGCTTGGTGATACAGGTATACCCACCATTCCTTGCTCCATAAAGAATAATTATGTTAGAACTGCTTTATGTGATCTTGGTGCAGGAGTGAGTGTTATGCCTTTCTCTCTTTATAAAAGACTTTGCTTAGATAAACTAATCCCCACAGATATCTCTCTCCAAATGGCTGACAAGTCAACAACCGTTCCCATTGGTATTTGTGAGGATGCTCCTGTTGAAGATGCTAATTGCTTGATTCTTACTGATTTTGTTGTGCTTGACATGCCCGAGGATGGGAGCATGTCTATTATTCTTGGAAGACCTTTTCTTAACACCGCGGGTGCCATTATTCATTGCAATAAAGGAAATGTCACTTTCAATGTTAATGATAAGGAACACACTTTTCTTAACTTCTGATGTTAATCCGTGTTTATTTTCAAAACCTACAAAACTAGTTGAGAACTCTAGCTATTAGATGGATCATTAATCTTTTGAGGGATCGGATATTAGAGTACACTCACGCACCATGAGTCGAGGATGCGCAAGGATAACCAAACCCCCATACACTCCTCCTCGGGGTACTTGTCTCTTTGTGAACCTCCTCATTAGATTAAGAGTTACCGATAATAAGTGCATGAGTTCTTCGGACTAATATAAGTATTGAAAGTTGACACTTGCACCTCCTCAAATTTCCTAGCCTCTTTCGTACCGTGCATTGCCTTCTTCTCACTCAGAGATTTGGCGTCCACCTTCGCCGGTGCATCCAAACCCTTGGCATGATACGCTCTGTCACCATAAACCTCCTTATATCTTTCCTCAAAACAGCCACCATACCTACCTATCAAGGCATTTCCATAGCCTTTCTGAGATATATTGCCATGCAACATCCACCTCTTCATGACTTGATCTTCATGTCATGCATGTTCCTGCTACACTGGCAGAGGCATACATTGCATACATCATGATAGCTACATCCTCTTTATGTTTGAGTACCTTGTAAAGTGGGAAGATCTTCAATACCTTCTTGTAAAATAGAGTGTTGCCCTTAAGCGAGGAAAAGATCCCAAAGTGGACAAAATAAAAGATCCCAAATAGTACAAATGAGAGTTAAATAGAAAGAGCCATTGAGGCCACCAAAAAAATAGAAAAAAGAGAAAAAGAAATAAAAAGAGAGAAAGGGGCAACACTACTATCCTTTTGAAAGATCCACACTAGTACTCCCTCTTTTCCTTGTACTCCATAGAGATGATCATTTATGCATATAGCTATGTGGGTACCTTCACACTATAGAACTTGGCTTGCATATTCCAAGGATGAGCCTCCTCAAAAGAGCTCTAGGTCTTCATGAGGGAGCAAGTTAGATGCACCCCACTAGTTCCATTGGAGAGCTTACCTTAGCTCAGATGTGCATCCATTGCATGGCAATCACTACTCCTCACATCATATCTATCATTTGGCCTTCTCGCCTATGATTGTACTCATTGATGTGATCCTTTCTCACCCTTTTTGTCTTCCTCCACCACCATATTTCTCTCTTTGCCATCCTAAGTGTGAACTTTCGTGCTTACGCTCATCCATTGCATGAGTGCTCAAAATATCGAAAGGGAGTGGATCAAATTGACTTGTACCTGGCTAGTGGTCTGGGGACGAGTCAAGATAAGATTCCAAAAAAGACCAAGTGTGAAACTTTAGTAGATCGAGTTCTCAACAAAAATACTTTTTTTTTTCTCGTATTCCCTATCCCCCTTCTTGCACGCAAACACCATTTGGAGACATTCGAGTCACGGACGGCAAGAGATCTTGCACCTAATGTTCTTTCGTTGCTTGTTTCAATGCTAATATAGACTCTTGCATGTTATGACTTGAATTGAATCACATACCTTGATTGCTTTACTTTTCAAAGTTCTTATATGGTTGCTAGTATGTCACCATAGAAATTATGCTTGTTATCATTTACCTATTCGAGGACGAGCAGGAATTAAGGTTGGGGATGTTGATACTTCCCAAACGTATCTATAATTTCTGCTTGCTCCATGCATGTTTTGTGTGATATTGCTATGATCTAGATACATTTTTGATCATATTTGGACTAACTTATTAACTCAGTGCACCACGGTGCCAATTCCTGTTTTTGTTGTTTTTTTATTCCAGATTTTCCCCATATTAAAAGTGCTCCAAAAATTTGGGAAAATCAGATAAAAAATCAGCGTGAAGGAAACTTCCAGAATCACCTGGGTGGGCCCAGAGGGCCACCACCAGGGACCCAGGCGGCCACATGGCGCGGCCTAGGGTCTGGACGCTCCGGGGGGCGCCTGGACCCCTGGTGGCCCCCCTGGCTGCCCCCTTCGCCTATTTATTCTCCGTGTCGCGAAACCCCCGAAGACAGAACCCTTTTTCGCGATCTCGCCTCTGTTCCGCCGCCGCGCTTCCAAGACCGGGAGAGCCAGCAGACTTCTTCCCGGCACCCTGCCGGAAGGAGGATTGACTTCCGGGAGCTTCCCCTCCACCATGGACGCTTCCCGGATGTGCCGTGAGTAGTTTTCCTTGGACCATGGGTCCGTGATCAGTAGCTATGTGATGTTCTCCTCCCCTCTTTGTTCTTCATCGTTTAGACCTCGTGAGCTGCCTTACATGATCGAGGCACATATGTAATTCTTCTGCTGTTGCTATGATGAGTTTGATGGGATCTGATGGATTATGAGATTATGTTCAGATCGTGATAGAGTAATATATTTGGCTTTTATCTCTTATATTTTTGTTCCTAAGTAATTCTTGCATGTTCTCCGTTGTTGTTTATTGCTTTGGCCAAGTGGTAGGTAGTAACTCCAAGAGGGAACGTTATGCTCGATTGTGGGTACATGCCCCCTGATGACACGCTTGAGTGACAGAAACATGAGTCTAGGGGATGTGATGTGGCCACAAGGGGGAAAACAACGGTGCTTGTAACCGCGCTTGCAAGGATTGTTTACTTTTCGCAAAGTTCTTTTAATGCAGTTGTCTGTTGCTTTGGGTTTACACTTTGGGTGGGGCTCGCAAGTTAATACCAGCGAGATGTTCTGGATAGATATTTCAAGGTGGATGATTAGTAGTAGATGCAGTTGGATTTAGGTCTGCTTATTTTGCTGTACCGCCCATGCTTTTGAGCCTCGTCCTTTCTTTGTAGCATAGTTAGCATTGTGGTGCGTTTTTAATCCTGTCAATTGCCCAGCTGTAATTTGTTTACCTCGCATAGCAGTTTTATCGTCTTTTGGGAGAGAGAAAGCACTATAGAACATCACGGGACCCCGATCCATATTCTCATTACTGTTTACACGCTCATTTATTTTACTGCTTTTACTTCCCGTTAGCTCTGATCATTATCATTATTATCTGTTGCGTTGATCCTTTGTAAACAACAAGGCCGAAGAGATTGACAACCTCTCTGTACTTGTTGGGAGCAAAGTTATTTGTGTCGTGTGCAGGTCCAGGAGAAGCAAGTGGTTCTTTTCAGACGATGCATCACTTGTTGAACCACCTACTAATCATTGTCGGAGTCCTACGGGTTCGATACTCAACCTTGGTATCTTCACCAAGGGAAAATTTCCGCTATCCTACATCTCACCTTCCACTTGGGGTAACCAACGAGGAGAGATATCAGTATGTGACTCCTCCACCCCTCAAATTAGAATTTTGATTGGTGGTCTTGTTTGTGACTATTTAGGAGTTCTTGGTGCTTTTCATATGAGCTTGCATGCATGCTTAGAAATTTAATTTGTTGTTTTGATGCAAGTTTATGCCTTGGGGAAGTGAGTAGAGTAGTTTGCCTCAACTCATTTTGCTTAAATCTTCATTTTTATAACTTGTAAAAAATTTAAAAAATGAGTTTATTTGGAAAAGCCAAGGAATAGCTTGGGAAGAAGAGGCCCGAGCCTACAGACAGAGTGACTAGAGCTGCAACTTCATCCTCTACCGCGAGGATGAGCTAAAGTGACGATATCGTGCCATCGGAGTTGCTCCACGAGACGGACACGGCGCGTGCCATGACGTATCCATGTTCGGATTTCCTTACGGTGGTAGGTATTAAGGATGAGTTTGATAACCTTTGTGCAGCTGCAGGTTTGACACGTCTCATGAAACACCGTGTGCCACAATATCCAAAACTCACTTATTATTTTGCCAACTGGTTTAGATATAATGATAGAACTTCCATGGTTGAATTTAGAATATATGAGGAAGTTATCACCATGTCTCTTGCAGAATTTTGTGATATTATAGGTGTGCGGAATGTTGGGAAGACTCGGATATCTGCTCAGCCCTATGAGTTGAAGGCCCTCTTCGCTTCTCTTTGCAGCAAGGATCCGAAGGACGTTCACCGGGGGAAGATTTACAGTATTCTGTTTCCCCACATAAGGTATTTCACATACTATATTTCTCGAGGGGTGTTATCTCGTGACAACACGAGAAACATTTCGGGTCCAGATATTGCTATCTTGGTAGCCGCCATCTTAGGAGATAACAAGTATAATATTGGTGCTTTGATTGCTCGCCGCCTTGTCGCTAACAGCGGCAAAGGGCCTCACTTTGGTGGCGTTTATGCCACGCTTATCCTTGAGCGACTCAAGCGCACTGTACGTGTTGATGATGCGCCTTTTCCTTTCTTAAGCTGTGATCTTACTGCTATGAAGAGCCATGAGTTTGTTACTAGGACTTCTAAGTTTGGTAACCTTGTTTATGTTATGAGGTTTGGCGAGATTACTACTCGCGAGATCCGTCTACATGCACCACTTTTGTTTGATTATACTAGTAGGAACGGATGGTCTTTCACCGTGGTGGAGCTGGACGAGTTTGTGATCCAACAACAGTTCCATAACCCCGTGGAGGGTATTTCTCTCGAGGAAGAGGGGCCGGAGGAGATTCCACATCCCCAGGAGGAGCTTGTTGCCCAGTGGGTCGAAGGACCTTCTTCTTGGGAGGACAGAAGGATGTCCGTCTACGCACCCGAGACCTCGTACGACGGATGGACGTACCAGTACTACCCCGGAGCCAGAGGAAGCTCCTGGGGCCCGCAATAGCCGAGCCCGACTTAGGAAAAAAGCCTAATCTTGGGGGAGTACGTGCCCTTCCCCCCTTCCATTGTATCATCCTTGGTGTTCGCTTTTATCTTTTCAAAGTTTTTGTCGGTTCTTCTTTGTTCTTTCTAAATTTGCAAAAACAACAAAAATATTTCTCTTTTCTTTTGCTTTCGTTTAACTTTGGAAAACCCCAAAAATATTTTCTTTCTCTCTTTAGTTTGCTTTGTTCGCAGAGTTCAAATCACGTCCATGGTTACAAGCACTTGATTATATCTTTCTACGTTCGATTGTGCAAGCGACAAGGCAATAATGACGAAGACCGACGGAACGGATGCAACCAGGAAATCCGATATGAACTCTTTTTGTTTCTACTGTTGTACATATGCCTGTACTTATGATCTAGAGACCAGCTTGTAGCGACATAGTGCTATGTTTACAATGCTTTCCCGGTAGTTCATGTTTTCTTGTGACTAGTCTCAAATAGCTGGAGTGCATAATGTGTTATTGAAATGATTTGCATGCATTGCATTGTTGATGATTTGGCATATTAAAGTGGTATTTTCCCTTCGGAGAATTTTTGGATTGACTTGGCACATGCTTACACATGTTTATGACTAAAAGTCTTTCAAGCCTTGATGATCTTTTTATTCCTGAATAGATATATCACTTTCATGCCTGATTCAATGTTGCTTTGTTGCTCTGCATGATTATGACCGTTATTGCTCTCTAGTTGGTCGCTTCCCCATCTTTTGCTAGCCTTTGCCCGTACTAAGCGGAATTCTGCTTGTGCATCCAAAATCCTTGAAACCCGTTGTGCCATATGAGTCCACCATACCTTCCTATATATGGTATTTACTGGCCATCCTAACAAAGATTTTCTTGTACCATCTCAAAATTATTCAAATGCACTTCCCTTTTTGTATCCGAACAAGCTCATGGGGCCTTAGGGGGAATCATTATATTCCATGCTAAAAATGTTTTACTCCTTGACCAGGTTTATTGTAGTCAAATTTATGAGGCAGAGGCCGGTCTGGAGAATGCCCAGTTCTCACTTGTTTCACATTTTATAAAAGCTTGCATTTGCCCTCCATATTTGATGACGGAATGAAATGGAACTAAATGTTGGCCACCAACTGCTAATGATAGGTGGAGGGAGATTAACAATCTTCACTTACATATTTGAGGCAGGATAAAAGGCACCACACAATTATTGCTGGCCATGGTCCGTTTATGATTGATGGAAAGGGAACACAAGTGTAGGCATAATACAAAAGCATGGGAACCTCCATTAATATGGTTGGTATGGAAGATATTGAGAACCTTTACTGTTACCGTTGAATGGAAAGTTACACTCCCAAAAACACTTTATCTCTGTTTTCAAAACCACGAGATCTGGTACTTGTTTAGTATTTTCTTCCAGCCACGGGTTTTCAACCTTGCCATCAAAAGCCACGGTTCGAGAGTCTCCCCTTCTTTCTTAAAAGCACCAACTATTGAGAGCATAATTGTCATTCTGAGTGTAATGTGCATTGTCCAAAAGTACCACATTCTTTTCTGCATGCTTGTGATATCGCTCATTCTGATATATTTATTTCTAGTCTCCTCTAAAACTCTGAAGGAGCTCCTGCATTTATGTTTTGCTTCACTCATGGAGGCTAGCGAGATACCACTCTAGTATGTTGAAGTCATGCACATTGTGATCTTGTTTTGATTTTCAGTAGCATATTATTCATTCTTGGTTGTTTGAGACTTTTCACATGAAAGAAAGATTGCTTCGTGCATTGTCTTTGTAGCATTGTTCCAAAACTTGCTAGTCTTGTTCGTAGTACATGCTTATATACATCTAATGAAGCAAAAGAAGTTTGTCAAAGTTTTCTTTGTCGCGTCTAGTTCGTTGAACTGAATTGCTTGAGGACAAGCAATATGCTAAGCTTGGGGAGTTGATACGTCTCAAACGTATCGACTTTTCCAAACACTTTTGCTATTGTTTTGACCTCATTCTTGCATGATTTGAATGAAACTAACCCGGACAGACGCTGTTTTTATCAGAGTTTCCTGTATGGTTTTCTTGTGTGCAGGAAAATGGATTTTTAGGTGTCCCATAAAATCCCAGTAAAAAATAGAGAAAATCCACGCACCGGGAGGAGCCATATGTCAGAAGAGGGTCCAAAGGGGGGCTGCCCCCGGCCCAGGCGTCCAGGTGGCGCGGCCAGGCCCCTGGCCGTGCCTGGGGGCGCCTGGGTGGGTCCCACCCCCTCTGGTGCCCTACCTCGACTCTTATTTTTACCCGAGACAGAGAAACCCCAGAACAGAAGTCATTTTGCCAATTCTCGTCTCGGAGCCGCCGCCACCCTCCGTTCTTCTCTGGGAAAGCTAATCTGGAGGCTATTTTGGCCTCCGGTGAGGGGGAATCATCGACATCGTCATCGCCATCGCCACTCCATCACCCTTCCATGACTTCTTCTTTCATGTGTGATTAATTCCTTGCTGTAGGCAAAGGGGATGGTATGGATTGGATGAGTTAGATCATGTCATAGTTCATCAGATTGTTGGGGACATGTTGCCTATCATCTACTATGGTGTTTATTATCTTTGCTGCTACTTGTTGTTCTTCATGCTTGTCACTTTGGCCCCGAGTGCCATGATTCCAGATCTAAACCCTATGTATTTTCATGAATATATTTTTGTTCTTGATCCTATCTATGAGTTGTATACACCTATTATAGTTCGGAAACGACGATCCCAATGGTGACAACTTGGGACACCAAATGGGATGGACTATAATTTGAGGATTCCATGTGTCCATTGATTGTTAATGCTTTGTTTCGGTGTTCTTTGACAGGAGCACCTTAATCACCATAAGTTCCTTTAGGTCCCGTTTGTAGCGGGATGGTAGGACAAAAGATGTTGTGCAAGTTCTTATTGCAAGCATGTACAACTACCTTGGGATACATGCCTAATGTTTGATATTTTCCTAGAGGATCATTGATTTTCTGTGTGCCTTGACCCAAGTAAATTACATGTTATCTCTCATCCATGCAGCGCCCAACCATTCGTCCCCGTAGCCTACAGTGTTTTAAATCTGTCGGTTACAAGTTACTTTACTTTTACCATTTTACTTTCGTTGCTTTGCCACCACTATATCCGTTGCCACCATCACTTCCATATCACCGTTACTACTAATATCTCGTTGCTAAGCAAGTATCTTTCAGGTGCAGTTGAATTGACAATTCAACTGTTAAAGGTTATAAATATTCTTTGGATCCCCTTGTGTTGAATCAATAAATTGGATTATCTTACCCACGAAGACTATCGCGATCCCCTACAGACGCTCCAAGCATAGCACATAACATATGAAGTGATAAGAATATAGCATGGAGAAGGACGAACTGATGATTGTTGATGGAGAAGGGGATGCATGGGGGCATCCCCAAGAATAGACGCTTGAGTCTCCTTGTATATTTCTTGGGGGGTGCATGGGGGCAACCCCAATCTTGAGCGTTTGACACTCCCGGATCTTCTTTCATCATCTTCCTTCGCACACTTGAAAACTCCCTTCATAAAAAACTCATCATAAGATGATTAGAGTGGTTAGTACCCATAAATAAATAATTTTCCTCTACTGGAAATAAAGATTATAATGAAGAGCCACTGTTTCTCATGATTTCTAAAAAGTTTTTGCAAATAAAAAGAAAGCTTAAGATTTGCAAAACGGTGAAAACACAAAACGTGGCAGAATCTGGGAAAAACTGTCCAGCATGTAGTAAATAAAAAAAATTGGGCACTTCTGCAACTCAAATAAAAAAAACTCAGAACAGACTGCCGAAAGTCAATTGTCTAGAGCATACTGTCAAAAAATTCAGATTAAAAAGATGATCTGGTGATTTTAGGCGAATTTTTCCGTCAAGTAGAAAGAATCTGTTTTCTGGACATCATGTCACAATTTTTGATCTTTCTTGCAATGAGAGGCTAAACTTGGCACAAAGCTTGAAAATAAAGATACAATGATGTTTCTACAGTAGTAACAAGCATCAAGACCACTAAAACTGTAAGTAAAAACATTTTGGGTTGCCTCCCAATAAGCGCTTTCTTTTATGCCTTTTAGCTAGGCATGATTCAAAAAGGTCAAGTTCTATCAACTTCAAATGAATAGCTGATACGTCCCAAACATATCTATAATTTCTGCTTGTTCCATGCTCTTTTAGGTGACATTGCTATGTGTTTTGCTACAGTTTCATACATTTTTACACATATTTGGACTAACCTACTAACTCAGTGAACCCAGTGCCAGTTTTTGTGTGCTGATGTCTGTAAGTTGTAGGTTTTTACCCATATTTACAGAACCCCAAAATTCCAAAAATACCAGATAAAAAATCAGCGCAGAAGAAGCTTCCGAAAACACCAAACAAGGGCCAGAGGGGGGCCACCCCCTCCTAGGCGATCAGGGGGCGCGGCCCCACCCCTGCCCGCACCACCATGGCGCTTGGGAGGTGGGGACACCCCCTGGTGCCCCCCTTTGGCCTATATTACCTCCTCGCTCCGGAAACCCTCGGAGAGACCCCCGCATCGTGATTTTCCCCTCTGTTCCGCCGCCGTTGCGCTTCCATATCTCGGGAGCACCAGAAGACCTCTTCCCGGCACCCTGCCGGAGGGAGGATTGACCTCAGGGAGCTTCTCCACCACCATGGACGCTTCCCGGGTATGCCGTGAGTAGTCCCCCTTGGACCATTGGTCCATGACTAGTAGCTATGTGATGTCTTCTCTCCAATCTTGTGCTTCAATTCTTAGCCCTTGTGAGCTGCCCTACATGATCAAGGCATCTATGTAATTCTTTCTGCTATTGCTATGCTGAGTTTGCCGGGATCCGATGAATTATGAGATTATGTTCAGATTGTGATGAGTTATATATTTGGTTCTCCTTTTATAGTTTCTTCTTGAGTAATTTTTCATGTTCTCCGTTGCTTTTTATTGCTTTGGCCAAGTAGTAGATAGTAATTCCAAGAGGGAGCATTTTTGCTTGATTGTGGGTTCATGCCGCCCCGATGTCTGGCTTGAGTGACAGAAACATGAGACTACGGGATGTGTTGTTACCACCAGGGAGAAAACAACGGTGCTTCTAACCGCGGTTGCAAGGATTGTTTACCTTACACAAAGTTTGTTAATGTAGTTGTATGTTGCTTTGAGCTTACACTTTGGGTGGGATTCACAACTTAATACCAGAGAGATGTTCTGGATAGATATCTCAAGGTGGATGATTAGTGAGTAGATCAGTTGGATTTCGATCTACTTGTCTTGGTGTACTACCCATACTCTTCAGCCTCTAACTTTCTTTGCATCATAATTAGCATTGCGGTGCGTTTATAATTCTGTCAATTGGCCAGCTGTAATTTGTTTACCCAACTTAGCTATTTTATCGTCTTTTGGGAGAGAGACATCACTAGTGAACATCATGGGACCCCGGTCCATATTTACACCACTGTTTACACCTCCACTTTACTTTTTTTTCTTTTACTTTTAGTTGCTATCACCACTATCATTATCCCCCTTGTGTTTTGATCCTTTGTAAACGACAAGGCCGAAGATATTGACAAACTCTCTGTACTCGTTGGGAGCAAAGTTACTTATTGTGTGTGCATGTCCAGGTCAAGTGAGTAATTATCTTCAAACGGCACCTTGCTCGTTTGACCACCTACTTGTCGTCTTTGGAGTCCTCCTGGATTCAATAAACCTTACAACCACCGCGTAAGGGAAATTTTCTGCTATCTACATCTCAACCTTCCACTTGGGGTAACCAACGAAGGGCGAGAAGCCGTTATCATCTCTCGTACCATCAATAGCTTATCCGTGTAACGGAATCAAATGGCAACTTAATATTCTTTCGAGGGAAGTGTTCCATGCCCTTTCTGAGGGGGAATTGGAATCTAATAGTCTCTTTTTTCATATCAATGATAGCACCAACGGTGCGGAGAAAAGGACGTCCCAAAATAATTGGACCTGAGGGATCACACTCAATGTCCATGACAAGAAAATCAACGGGAACATAATTATCATTGACAACTATAAGAACATCATCAATCCTTCCTAAAGGTTTCTTTGCGGAAGAATAAACAAGACGAACACCATACGAACATGGATCAAAAGGTTTCAATTCAAGCATATCATGCATTCTTTTGGGTAAGACGGAGGCACTAGCTCCAACATCACATAAAGCAAAGCAAGCAAAATTATTCATTTTGATTTTGACCATAGGATCCCAACCATCTTCTAGTTTTCTAGGAATAGAAACCTCTAATTTAAGCTTCTCCTCCCTAGATTTGATAAGAGCATTGGTAATATGCTCGGTGAAGGCAATGGTGAGTGAACTAGTGTGGGGGTCTTTGGCCATTCTTTGCAAAAAAAAACATCTGGAAGAGTGCAATTATCAAAATCAATTTCTTTGCTATTAATCAAAGCCGTGGTGTCATCCTCTACATTTGATTTGCTTTCTATTATCACAGTTTTGACATCCTCCCAAGTGTGAGGACGTTTAGGAGAAACTTCAAACCAAAGATCCGGTTTCTTTCCCAGGAGACCATGCCATGGGCATAATTCCCCATCATAATTAGTGTAGTCACAAGGTCTATTACTTTTATAAGTACCCATAGTGATAGAGGCAAGATCAAAGGAACTAAATTTTTTGAGGTTTTTGGTAAAAGACTCTAAAGCAAAAACTAGAAAATAAACTAACAAGACTAAAAATCAAAGGTAAAAGATAGTGTGCAACTCCCCTATCTTGTAGACTGGAGACCCCGACAAAGGCACCAGAAATTGCTTTGATGGCACTAAGTGCTCCTCGTTGGTTACCCCACGTGGAAGGTTTGGATGTAGTAGCAGCAAATTTCCCTTACACGAGAACTATAAGGATTATCGAATCCAGGAGGACTCCGAGGATCAACAAGAAGGTGCCTGCTGCTCTGGCGCTGACAGAAGACGTGGATCTGCACAGAAAAGCAAATAATTTTTCTTGAAATGAGTCAGAGAGGTTATCAATCTCTCCGATCTTCTTGTTTACAAAGGATCAAAACACAAGTGGAAATAATGGTGGTGATTTCAATGGAAATGAAAATAAAAGTGGTAAACGATTGAGGTGTAAACAATGGTGGCAATATGGACCGGGGTCCCATGATGTTCACTAGTGATGTCTCTCTATCAAAAGACGATAAAAAACTATGCTGGGTGAACAAATTATAGCCAGGTACTTGACAAAATTATAAACGCAGCGCAATGCGAATTATGCTAAAAAAAGTTAGAGGCTCAATCGTATGGGCAGTATGCCAAGACAACTACACCATTTATTCATCAACTTATACTCACTAATCATCCACCTTGAGATATCTATCCAAAACACCTCTCTAGTATTAAGTTGCGAGCCCCACCCAAAGTGTAAACTCAAAGCAACAGACAACTGCATTGACTAACTATGCGTAAGGTAAACAATCCTTGCAACCACGGTTACAAGCACCATTTATTTCTCCCTGGTGGCAACAACACATCCCCTAGTCTCATGTTTCTGTTACTCAAGCTAGACATCGGGGGGGCATGAATCCAAAATCATGGATAACGCCCCCTCTTGGAGTTCCAATCTACTACCTTGCCAAAGCAATAAAAAGCAATGGAGAACATATAAGAATAACTCAAGAACTAGTATATAAAGGGAGAACCAAATATATAACTCATCACAATCTGAACATAATCTCATAATCCATCGGATCCCAGCAATCACATCATAGTAACACAGAAACTATTACATAGATGCCTTGATCATGTAGGGCAGCTCACAAGGGCTAATAACTGAAGCACAAGATTGGAGAGAAAACATCACATATCTACTGGTCATGGACCCATGGTCCAAGGGGCACTACTACGACACATCCGGGAAGCGCTCATGGTGGTGGAGAAGCTCCCGGAGATCGATCCTCCCTCTGGCAGGGTGCCGGGACAAGGTCTTCTAGCAATCCCAATCTCAGGATCGCGGTGGCGGCGGAAAAGTGGTGAAATTCGCGATACAGAGTGCCTCCCGAGGGTTTACGGAATGGGGGCTAAGTATAGGCCAAAGGAGGGCTCGATGGGAGGCCCCATTCGTTGGGGCGGCCTAGGGTGGGGTCGCGCCACATAGCCTCCCCGGAGGGGGTTCCCCCCTCTGGATATCCTTCGGGCCTCCGGAGTCTTCTGGAATGCTAATTTTTTATATATTTTTATGGAATTTTCCGAGCACTGTAAATATGTGTATAAACCGGCAATGCACAGATATCAGCAGACGAAAACTGGCACTAGGTGCAATGAGTTAGTAGGTTAGTCCAAATATGTTGAAAAAGGTATGAAAGTGTAGCGAAACAAATAGCAATGTCACCCATATAAGCATGGAACAAGCAGAAATTATAGATACATTTGGGACGTATCAGCGACGCCAGCGAGGACCTAGGGCAGCGGCGAGAGGTGGCAGGAGTTAGCGGCATCAAGAGGATGCTTGCGAGGAATTAGCTTCCTTTTCATTCGTTCCGAGGAACAAAGGTGATCTCCATCATGGTAAAGGTCGTATGAGGACTCATCTCGGGTGGAAGTTCTTGCTGGACCAATTTCAAGTCGGAAGAATGAAGACGACAAATTGATTATCCGAGGATCTAACTTCAAAACTGGTCCATTGGCTACTGACGGTGTCCTATATAATGGGCCTCTCATTGTGACGGGTCCGACCTTGTGGGGAGAACTGTCGATATCCTTGAGAATCTCATTGTGTGGCAGTCGATGAAGCCCATGATAGACGAAGGAGGCTTCTTGAAGACCTGTCGTGGATGATAATATGAAAAGATCGTGGAGGATTAGGTCTCGTTGATCATAGACGATTGACGACCCTCAACTACATGGGATCGAGATAGTCTTCGCGGGTAAGATAACCCAATTTATTGATTCAACACAAGCGGAGCCAAATAATATTTATAAGCTTTGACAGTTGAGTTGTCAATTCAACCACACCTAAAATATACTTTCTTGCAACAAAATATTAATAGCAACGGTGATATGGAAGTGATAGTGGCAACATCGAAAGTAAAACATCAAAAGTAAACAACTAGTAACCAGCAGGATTAAAACACTGTAGGCTAGGGAGATGGATGGTTGGGCGCAGCTTGGATGAGAGTGAACATGTAATAGATTTTAACACGGGGCAAGGTGATACGTCCCAAATGTATCTATAATTTCTGCTTGCTTCATGCATGTTTTGTGTGATATTGCTATGATCTACACACACTTTCATACACTTTTGATCATATTTCGACTAACTTATTAACTCAGTGCACCACAGTGCCAGTTCCTGTTTTCTGCTGTTTTTCTATTTCAGATTTTCCCCATATTAAAAGTGCTCCAAAAATTCGGGAAAAATCAGATAAAAAATCAGCATACCGGAAAGTTCCAGAATCACCCGGGAGGGGCCAGAGGGGACCCACCAGGTCCACAGGCGCCCTCCCGGCGCGCCCTAGGGTGGGGCCACGCCTATACATTCACCGTGACGCGAAACCTGTAAGGACAGAACCCTTTTTTCGCGATCTCGCCTCTGTTCCGCCGCCGCCGCACTTCCATGTTCGGGAGCGCCAGCAGACCTCTTCCCGAGTTTTAGTCCTCGGTTCGTTGTGGTGGTGGATCAAGGACCATTTGATCTTATCAAATTTCTCAAGATACGGAACCAATGAAGTTGAAGCGTAAGCTTTTCGGTTAATCTTGAGTATAGGGATCCCCGCACTATTAAGAGGGGATCAGTGGGTTTGTGTTTAAGATTTTCTCAAAGCTGATTAAAACAAAAACATTCCGACACAAAATTGAAGCTAAAATGTAAAAATAATTTCACTGCCTTCGGACGTCCGACAAGGTTTGGACGTCCGACAATTCAAAGTTTCGGGCGTCCGGTTCGGACGTCCGACAGCCATCGGACGTCCGACATCTCATATGCTGGTTTTCGGTTGGAGAGGTGAGTGAGCATGCAAATTCACCGGAAGTCCGACGTGTTTCGGACGTCCGCCCCCTCGGACGTCCGACGTGCTACTGGACTTTTCTTCGGGTGTTGCAAGCTGAGCTCACTTTGAACATTTCGGACGTCCGACTTCGTTCGGACGTGCGACATTTGGACTTTCGGACGTCCGACACGTGACGGACGTCCGACACTTGCACAACTTATTGCCCCAACGGACGTTTCGTCCCTTGGGCTATAAATACCCCCTCACCCCCACTTGTGAGGGTTTACCACTTCATTTGCAAACACCCAAGAACACAAGTGCTCCCTCTTACTCTCTACCTCACCAAATCTCAGATCCTGGAGAGTTCCTTGAGAGTTCTTGACGGATCTTTCACCGAGTGATAGATCTGCCCCTTCTCCATCTTTCAACCAAAGCAAATCGCATTTTGAGCAAGTCTTGAGCATTCCCCATTGATCGTGTTACTATTGGAGGTTGGAGACTCCTAGGCGGGTAGGATTTCTTCGGAGAGGAATCGACCATTGTGATTACCCCCGTTGAGTTTGTGAGGGTTTGGTGACCACCTTTAAGGTCAACCGGTAGTGGTTGGTGATGGCTTCACGCCCCTCGTTGGTTACCCAAAGTGGAAGGTTGAGATGTAGACAACAGCAAATTTCCCTCGGTGAAGATACCAAGGTTTGTCTCCAGTAGGACTCCAACAACGACAGGAAGGTGACAACGACGCCAGTAATTAGGCGGTTGACGTGGACCTGCACACACAACAGATAGCTTTGCTCCTAACGAGTACAGAGACGTTGTCAATCCCTCTGGCCTTGTTGTTTACAAAGGATTAAATGCACGGGATAATAATGATAGCGATAGCAACAGAAAAGGAAATAAAGCGAAAAATAAATAACAGGTGTAAACAGTGGTGGAAATATGAACCGGGGTCCCATGATGTTCAGTAGTAATGTCTCTCTCCCAAAAGACGATAAAATAGCCATGCAAGGTAAACCAATTACAGCTGGGAAATTGACAGGATTATGTGCGCAAACCAATGCTAACTATGCTACTAAGAAAGGAAGAGGCTCAAAATCATGGGGTACGCCAAGACAAGTAGAACGAAATCCATCTGCATCTACCTACTAATCATCCACCTTGAGATATCTATCCAGAACATCTCGCTGGTATTAAGTTGCGAATCCCACCCAAAGTGTAAACACAAACAGACAACTGCATTAAAGAATTTTGCGTAAAGTAAATGGTGTGATGTTGTCTGTTTGTGTTTACACTTTGGGTGGGATTCGCAACTTAATACCAGCGAGATGTTCTGGATAGATATCTCAAGGTGGATGATTAGTAGGTAGATGCAGATGGATTTCGGTCTACTTGTCTTGGCGTACCGCCCATGCTTTTGAGCCTCTTCCTTTCTCTATAGAAAAATTAGCATTGGTTTGCGCACATAATCCTGTCAATTGCCCAGCTGTAATTTGTTTACCTCGCATGGCTATTTTATTGTCTTTTGGGAGAGAGACATCACTAGTGAACATCATAGGACCCCGGTCCATATTTCCAATACTGTTTACACCCTCTATCAATTTACTGCTTTATTATTTTTCCGTTGCTGTCGCTATCATTATTATCCCGTGCGTTTTATCCTTTGTAAACCACAATGCCGGAGGGATTGACAACCCCTTTGTACTCGTTGGGAGAAAATCTATCTGGTGTGTGAAGGTCCAGGACAACCGCTAATCTCTGGCGCCGTTATCACCTTGTTGTCGTTATCGGAGTCCTACTGGAGACAAACCTTGGTATCTTCACCGAGGGAAATTTGCTGCTGTCTACATCTCAACCTTCCACTTTGGGTAACCAACAAGGGGCGAGAAGTAAACTCTCGTGACATCAGCCGCGTGATACAGCCAAACTGCATCACTATTTTATATCGTAATTTATCCTTATTCATTGATATATTTCATGTTACGATGACGTTCTAATGTTGTTTTGGCTTATTTTACACAGTTTGCAACTTTCCGGTGCCGAAGCAACAGACGCAGGATTCAACGGTAAAAACTGGAAGTGAGTTGCTGAAGAAGAATACCTCCAAATTACCTGAAAATCGACGGAGGGTATTTTCCGGAAGATTAACGAAGACACGCCGGAGAGGATCCAGAGGGGGGCCACGGGGGCCCCAGGCGGCCACCTGGCGCGGCCCCACCCCTGGCCGCGCCGGGAGGGCGCTTGGAGCCCGGGGCCACTCTCGGCTCCCCCTCTGGCCTATATACTCCTCGTTACCCAAAAACATAAATAATATAAGCTTTTATGGAGTTTCGCCGCTGCTCCGTGGCGGAAACCTACAGAGAAGAAAAGGGCTCTCCGGCGGGCAGATTCCGCCGAGGAGATCACCTCCCAGAAGGGGAGATCATCGCCATCGTCATCACCATCGTCACGGGCATCATCGAGATCATCATCAACATCATCCCCAACATCAGCACCATCTCCACCACCATTTAATCTCACCTCACAAGTTTATCTTGTGTTGTAATCCATACTATCTATCCTCTTTACTCTATCGGTGTTGATTACTACTTTGTGGTGAATGTTATTGAGTTTTGTTGGAGAAATATCATTATGTCCAGATTGTTTACCATATATTTATCACCTCTTATCATGATCTCTTTTATGTCTTGTGAGTAGTTACTTTAGTTCTTGAGGACATGGGAGCATTCTAGTTGTTAGTAGTCATATGATGTTGAAGTAATTTGTGTTGTTTGATATTTAAGTTGTGTTGTTATTTTCCTAGTGGTGTTGTGTGAGTCGAACACTCAACACTTTGCCTTATTAAAGACCTAGGGGGATACATTGTGTATAAAGAATGCTTATGGTGGGTTGCCGGAGTGACAGAAACCTGAACCCCAGTTTGCACACTTTTGCACAAGGGAATAATGGATCCTTGATTTTATTGATGTGGTTAGGCTTTGCCTTAATTTCTATCTTGTATTTGCGGATGCTTGCAAGATGTTTAATCATAAGAGTGAACTTATCTTAGACTAGAAGGTGTGCTAGCATAGATTCACGCACTCAACACTTATCAGCACAACGCTTGTTATCGATACAGAGTATGGCGAAAGCGCGTGACTACCTCTCCATGTGTCCTCAAGAACGCTTTAGTCTTTATAAGTTCAGTTGCCAGGCTTATCCTTTGCTCAAAAGGATTGGGCCACTTGCTGCTCCTCAGTGCTATTTACTTTTCTTCCTTTTATCTTATTGTTGCTTATATCGAAAACCCCTAAAATGTTATCTTTCAGTGCTTGCAGTTATTCCTTATCCAAAATCACGTATCAATACCTTTCGCTCCTCGTTGGGTTCGACACTCTTACTTATCGAAAACACTGCAATAGATCCCTTACAGTTGTGGGTCATCACCGCGCCAGGTGGTCGCTTGGGCCACCCCTGGCTCCCCTCTGCCCCACTTGGGCTCTTCCCGAAGCTTCCTGTAGGATGATATTTCCTATATTTTTCCCGGAATTTTTCTGGCACTTTAAGTAATGGGAAAACCTGAAATACAAAAAACAGCAGAAAATAGGAACTGGCACTGGGGTGCACCGAGTTAATAGGTTAGTCCAAATATAATCAAAAGTGTATGGAAGTGCATCAATATCATAGCAATATCACACAAAAGAAGCATGGATCAAGCAGAAATTATAGATACGTTTTGTACGTATCAACATCCCCAAACTTAATTCCTGCTCGTCCTCGAGTAGGTAAATGATAACAAGCATAATTTCTGTGGTGACATGCTACCAATCATATAAGAACTTTTAAGTAAAGCAATCAAGGCATGTAATTCAATTCAAGTCATACCAAGCAAGAGTCTATATTAGCATTGAAACAAGCAACATAAGAACATAAAGGTGCAAGAGCTCTCGCTGTCCTTGACTCGAATGTCTCCAAATGGTGCTTGCGTGCAAGAAAGGGGATAGGTATATACGAGAGAGTAAAACATAGTTTTTACTGTTGAGAACTTAAACTACTAAAATTTCACACTTGGTCTTCTTTGGAATCTTATCTTGACTCATCCCCAGACCACTAGCCAGGTACAAGTCAAAATGATCCACTCCATTTTGATATTTTGATCACTTATGCAATGGATGAGCGTAAGCAAGAAAGCTGACACTTAGGATGGCAAAGAGAGAAAAATGATGGGGGAGGAATACAGAAAAGGTGTGAAAGGCTCACATCCATGAGGACAATCATAGACGAGAGAAATCCAAATGATAGATATGATGTGAGGAGTAGGGATTGCCATGCAACGGATGCACATATGAGCTAAGGTAAGCTCTCCAATGGAACTAGTGGGGGTGCATCCAACTTGCTTGCTCAAGAAGACCTAGAGCTCATTTGAGGAGGCTCATCATTGGAATATACAAGCCAATTTCTATAGTTTGAAGGTCCCCACATAGCTATATGCATGAATGATAATCTCTTTGGAGTACAAGATATAAGATGGAGTACGAGTGTGGATCTCTCAAAAGGAATAGTAGTGTGCCCCCTTCTCTCTTTTTATTTCTTTTTCTCTTTTTTCTACTTTTTTGTAATTTTTTGGTGGCCTCAATGGCTCTTTCTATTTAACTCTCATTTGTCCTCTTTGGGATCTTTTGGTTTTGTCCACTTTGGGTTCTTTTCCTCACTTTAGGGGCAACACTCTATATATTACAAAAATTATAGAAGATCTTTCACACTTTACAAAAGTACTCAACATAAAGAGAATGAAACTATCATGAAGTATGCAAATGTATGCCTCTGCGAGTGTAGCAGGATATGCAATGATACTAGTGCATCATGTAGCAATGATTAGGGCAAGGCCTAACTACTATGCGGCTTATCGATACAGAAAAATCATGTATGACATGAAGATCAAGTCATGAGAAGGTGGATGTTGCATGGCAATGTATCTCAGAAAGGCTATGGAAATGACTTGATAGGTAGGTATGGTGGCTGTTTTTAGGAAGGATATAATGAGGCTTATGATGATAGAGTGTATCGTGCCAAGGATTTGGATGCACCGGCGAAGTATGCGCCAATTCTCGAGGTGAGAAAAGGGCAATGCACGATACCGAAGAGGCTAGAAAAATATGGGTAGATGAAAGTGTCAACTTTCGAATACTCACATTAGTCCGAAGAACTCATGCACTTATTATCGGCAACTCTCAATCTAATTAGGAGGTTCACAGAGAGATAAGTACCTCGAGGAGGAGTGTATGGGGGTTTGGTTATCCTTGCGCATCCTCGACTCATGGTACGTGAGTGTACTCTAATATTCGATCCCTCCAAAGATTAGTGATCCATCTAGTAGCTAAAGTTCTCAACTAATTTTGTAGGTTTTTCAAAAATAAACACGGATTTCCCAAAATACGACATCTATCACTACTAGGCTAAAGCTCTTGACACCAAAAGTTCAAACATTACTCATGGCAATACCTCAAAACTATTGCAAGTTACTACTACAATTGAATAGCAACCTCAATTACCTACTTCAAGTGAAGACACAAAACTCAGTGCAACAGGAAAACTCTCTAAACAAGATAAACATGAAAACTCAAGAGAGTTCTAGCAACAAACTAAACAAATGCTCTTAAAAAGATACGCATGAAAACTAAGAGCTAAACATGACAGCACCTAAGAAAAAGATAAAGAACACACACAACAAAGATAAGCATGAAAATCCTATGTTGTGTTCTAGGGTGAAGTGGAGCGTGTTTCTCTCCCATACAAAGAAAGATGGGTTCTAACTTGATATGAACAGCAAGCAAAGCTAAAGAAAATAAAAATGAAATAAAGAGCAAGACGCTCCAAGCATAGCACATAACGCATGAAGTGATAAAAATATAGTGGAACGAAAGACGAACTGATAATTGTTGATGGAGAAGGGGATGCATGGGGGCATCCCCAAGCTTAGATGCTTGAGTCTTCTTGAATATTTCTTGGGGGTGCACAGGGGCATCCCCAAGCTTGAGCGTTTGACCCTCCTAAATCTTCTTTTATCATCTTCCCTCGCATACTTGAAAACTCCCTTCATACATAACTCATCATAATCTGATTAGAAAGGTTAGTACCAACAATAAAATAATTTTTATCTACTGGAAATAAGGAAATTCTTGAAGAGCAACTGTCTCTCAAGATTGCCAAAAAGTTTCTGCAAAGAAAAAGTAAGCTTAAGGTTTGCAAAACGAAGAAAAGGCAAAACATGACAGAATCTGTGAAAAACAGACCAGCAGGTAGTAATTTTTTTTGGGCACTTCTGCAACTCAAATAAAAAAACTCAGAACATACGAAAGTTCCGTGATTGTATAGAGCATGCTGTGTCGAAATTTCAGCTCAAAAAGATGAACTGGGAATTTTCTATGATTTTTCCCGTCACGAGGACAGAATCTGTTTTCTGGACAGCATGTCACAACTTTCACTTCCCTTGTCATACGAGGCTATAAATGGCACAAAGCTTGAAAAGTAAAGATACAATGATGTTGCTACAGTAGTAACAAACATCAAGACACAACAAAAGCAAAATAAACCTAATTCGTTGTGGGCTGCCTCCCAAAAGCGCTTTCTTTTATGCCTTTAAGCTAGGCATGATGCAAAAAGAGAAGATCAAGTTTTATCAAGAGTAAGAGAATAGCTAGCCCGTGTAACGGTCTAAAAAAGTAACTTAATATTATTTCTAGGGAAGTGTTCCATCCCTTTCTTGAGAGGGAATTGGAATTTTATATTCCCTTCTTTCATATCAATGACAGCACCAACGGTGCGAACAAAAGGGCATCCCAAAATAATTGGACATGATGGTTCACATTCAATGTCCATAATAGTGAAATCAACGGGAACATATTTGTCATTGACAATGATAAGAACATCATCGATCTTCGCCAAAGGTTTCTTTACGGAAGAGTCAACAAGATGAACACCGAAAGAACAAGGATCAAAAGGTTTTAATTCAAACATATCATACATTCTTTTGGGCATAACAGAGGTACTAGCTCCAACATCACATAAAGCATAGCAAGAGAAGTTATTCAACTTAATTTTAATCATAGGATCCCAACCATCTTCTAGCTTTCTTTGTATGGAGGCTTCTACCCTAAGCTTCTCCTCCCTAGCTTTAATGAGAGCATTAGTGATATGCTCTGTGAAGCCAAGATTAAGTGTGCTAGTGTGGGGATCCATAGACATCTTGTGAAGGAAAGCAATAACTTCAGAAAGGGTACAATTACCAAAATCAAGGTCACTACTATCAAGTAAAGTGGTAGTGGTGTCCTTTAGGCTCACTTGTTTGGTAGCTTCTATAGTCATAGGAGTTTCTTCTTCTACGGTTGAGGTCATAACATCACCATTAATAGGTCCTATGGGACTAGGGGTGCATTGGGTGCTAAGAGTTTGGATATCCTCAACAACTTGGATAGTAGCAATGGTATGGTGTGTAGGAAGACTCTTAATTCTATCTTCTTCCTCCTTTTCTCTAGCCCATCTCTCTTTAAGTTTAGCCATCATCCTAATGTTTTCATTAGTTTGCACTTGAATCGCGTTCATAGGAGTGACCTTCCTCTCCTCAAGAGGAGAAGTTCTAATTTTAAGCAATTCTACTTCATGGGCTAAATTTTCTACCTTCTACGAGAGATTATCTAATTTGTCTAGTTTTTCCTCTACACTCTTGTTGAAGGCTTTTTGGGTAGTGATGAAGTCTTTAAGCATACTCTCTAGTTCAGCAGTGGAGTTCTTGGTGCTAGGATAAGTGTTGTTGTTCCCATAGTTGTTGGAGGGGAACGGTCTAGGATTGCTACCAAAATTACTCCTATATGCATTGTTATTGAAGTTGTTTCTAGAGATAAAGTTCACATCTACTTGATCTTGAGCAATCAAAGAATTTAAAGGAACATCATGAGGATCAATAGGAGATTGCTTGGTAAGTAGAGACATAATCAAGTCAACTTTTTCATTTAGGGAGGAGATCTCCTCGACAGAGTTTACCTTCCTACCTGTTGGAGATCTTTCGGTGTGCCATTGGGAATAGTTGGTCATCATTTCATCGAGTAGTTTTGTGGCAGCACCAAGCGTTGTTGACACACAGGTTCCTCCCGCGGCCGAATCTAGCAAGTTCCGCGAGGTAAAGTTCAAGCCTGCATAAAAAGTTTGGATAACCATCCAAGTAGTCAAACCATGCGTAGGGCAATTCTTAACAAGAGATTTCATGCGTTCCCAAGCTTTGGCAACGTGCTCATTATCCAATTGCTTAAAATTCATAATATTACTCCTCAATTGGATAATCTTAGCTGGGGGGTAGTACTTCCCAATAAAAGCATCCTTGCACTTATCCCAAGAATCTATGCTATTCCTAGGCAAGGATTGAAACCAGATTTGGAGAAAGGAAAAAGCTTAAGCTCAACGATATCACCATCTACTTCTTTGTACTTTTGCATATCACAGAGTTCAACACAATTATTTAAGTGCAAAGCAGCATCATCTCCAGCACCGGAGAATTGATCTTTCATAACAAGGTTCAGCAAAGCAGGTTTAATCTCATAAGAAGGTGCTGAAGTGGCAGGTGGAGCAATAGGAGTGCAGATAAAGTCACTGTTGTTATGACTGGTGAAGTCACACAACTTGGTGTTCTCGGTGGAACCCATAGCAGCAGCAAGCAAGGTAACTATTTTTTTGATTTTTGATAAGGGAAACTAAACCAAAAACTGAAAGGTGAACTAACAAGACTAAAAAGCAAAGGTAAAAGATAGTGTGCAACTTCCCTATCTTGAAGAGTGGAGTCCCCGGCAACGGCGCCAGAAATTAGGCGGTTGGCGGGACCAGTCTTTTGCTGCACTTCGGAGTCCCCGGCAATGGCGCCAGAAATTAGCTTTGATGGCTTCTCGCCCTCATTGGTTACCCAAAGTGGAAGGTTGAGATGTAGACATCAGCAAATTTCCCTCGGTGAAGATACCAAGCTTTGTCTCCAGTAGGACTCCGACAACGACAGGAAGGTGACAACGACGCCAGCAATTAGGCGGTTGACGTGGACCTGCACACACAACAGATAACTTTGCTCCCAACGAGTACAGAGAGGTTGTCAATCCCTCCGGCCTTGTTGTTTACAAAGCATTAAATGCATGGGATAATAATGATAGCGATAGCAACAGAAAAGGAAATAAAGTGGAAAATAAATAACGGGTGTAAACAGTGGTGGAAATATGGACCGGGGTCCTATGATGTTCACTAGTAATGTCTCTCTCCCAAAAGACGATAAAATAGCAATGCAAGGTAAACAAATTACATCTGGGCAATTGACATGATTATGTGCGCAAACCAATGCTAACTAAGCTACTAAGAAAGGAAGAGGCTCAAAAGCATGGGCGGTACGCCAAGACAAGTAGACCGAAATCCATCTGCATGTACCTACTAATCATCCACCTTGAGATATCTATCCAGAACATCTCGCTGGTATTAAGTTGCGAATCCCACCCATAGTGTAAACTCAAAGCAACATACAACTGCATTAATGAACTTTGCGTAAAGTAAACAATCCTTGCACCCGCAAGTACAAGCACCGTTGTTTTCTCCCTTGTGGCAACAACACATCCCCTAGACTCATGTTTTTGTCATTCAAGCTAGTCATCAGGGGGCATGAACCCACAATCATGCATAACGCTCCCTCTTGGAGTCACTACCTACTACTTGGCCAAAGCAATAAACAACAATGGAGAACATGCAAGAATTACTCAAGAACATAAATATAAAAGAGGAGAATCAAATATATTACTCAAACACAATCTGAACATAGTCTCATAATCCATCAGATCCCAGCAAACTCAGCATAGCAACACCAGAAATATTACATATGTGCCTCGATCATGTAGGGAAGCTCATGAGGTCTAAACCATGAAGAACAAAGAGGGGAGGAGAACATCACATAGCTACTGATCATGGACCAATGGTACAAGGTGGACTACTCACGGTTCATCCGGGAAGCATCCATGGTGGTGGAGAAGCTCCCGGAGGTGGTTCCTCCCTCCGGCAGGGTGCCAGGAAGAGGGCTCCTGGTGGTCCCGATCTTGGAAGCGCGGCGGCGGCGAAACAGAGGAGAGATCGCGAAAAAGGGTTCTATCCTCGAGGGTTTCGGGACGAGAGGGATATATAGGCGAAGGGGGGGGGCAGCCAGAGGTGGACCAAGGGCCCCAGGCGCCCCCCTGGCGCAGCCTAGGGGGTGGCCGCGCTAGGTGGCCGCCTGGGCCACCCCTGGCTCCCCTCTGACCACACTTGGGCTCTTACCGAAGCTTCATGTATGCTGATTTTTCCTATATTTTCCCAGAATTTTTCTGGCACTTTAAGTAATGGGAAAGCCTGAAATACAAAAACAACAGAAAACAGGAACTGGCACTGGGGTGCACTGAGTTAATAGGTTTGTCCAAATATGATCAAAAGTGTATGGAAGTGCAGCAATATCATAGCAATATCACACAAAAGAAGCATGGAGCAAGCAGAAATTATAGATACGTTTTGGACGTATCAGTTGGGAATCGCCTTCGTGGTGATATCTCAAGGGGAATAGAGTGAGCCTTCGTGGTGTTGGTGTGCCTTCGTGGTTTCACCCACTCTCTCCGAACGGTGAGTAGCTTCCCTCCAAGGAAGTGAACATTAGGATACATCATTGTCTTCGCGTCATTCGGTTATCCCTACTCTTTCCTCTTATTACTTGTGCTATCGCATTATTTGCCCCTCACTTTCTTTAGTATATTGTGCTTATTGTTTATCTAGTCTTTGCGAAGTAAACCTTGCAATTGTTAGGCACACCTTATCTTCCGCATTATTGCCTAAAATTGCTAAGTAGTGATAATATTTGTAATAAGACCTATTCACCCCCCCTCTAGGTCTATCTCGATCCTTTCAATTGGTATCGGAGCCTCGTGCTCTATTCTTGTGGCTTAACCGCCCTAGAACGAGATGACCAAGAACGGCATCCCCGAAAGTTCGGGTGCCAATGTGGAGGAGGTCGCAATTGCTGCGAATGCCGCTAGTTCGGAAGCCGAGAGATTGGCTGCCGAACATAAGGCCACCGCACAAGCTGCGTTGCCTCCTTCCATGGGGCATGTTAGTTATGAGATTGAGGATCCCAAGTTGTTCACCTCCGGAGATATGGAAAAAGCCTTGCAAAAGGCTTTGGAGAATCAAAGGAAGGAAATGGAAGCCTCCTTTGCAAGATTGAAGGCTTCGGCATCGGAGTCACAAACGACAAGTGGTGCGGCCCCTAGGTCCCCACAAGCGACCTTTGTGCACCCCAGTTCCGAGGCCCCCTTGCAAAGAGGTGGTCCCTACCAATGGCACTATCCTGCTCCTAAGCTTGTGGAACCTAAGTATAACATTAACGTCAATCCGCCGGTACTAACCGAGAACACTAACTTTTTGGATTGGAAAAGTCTTATGGCATATTATCTTAGGTTTGTGTGAGAACCCACGTGGAACCTCATCGACTCCGGGAAGGGCTATTATCCCGTTGATCCAAACAACCTTACTCCAAGTGAAGTGTTTGATCGACATCTCAACCTTGCGGCTATTGGGTTCTTGAAAAGAGGAATGGATGAGTTGACAGGTGCACCATTTCTTCATATCACCAATGCCAAGGAAATGTGGGATACTCTTCTCATTGCCAAGTCCGGCACCAGGTCTCTTCGAATGACAAGATATGAGACCGCAAAGAATGCATTGCACAACTTTCACATGAAGAAAGATGAGACGCCCCAACAACTTCATATGCGTCTCAAAGTACTCTCCGCTCATGTCCAGTCCTTCACATGTGAGAAATCTTTGGATGGATATCAAATCACCAACCGTTACCTTGTGGACAAGATGTTGAATGCTCTCATGGTGTATTCTCATCAAATGGTGTGGGAATTGAGGCGTATGCCCGCCTTCTTCAAGATGAAACCGGATGATGTAGTTGCCACCTTCTTGAAATATGAAGAGCACCTAAAGGAGTCCAAGAGACAACTTGCCACATATGGTGGTCCGTCCTCAAACCTTGCACTCAAGGCTAGGCTCGAGGAGTTTGATGATGATGAGGAAGAAGATGAGTATGAAGATGATGATAACTCCCTCCCTCATATGATGATATAGCTCTCTTTGTGAAGAAGTTCACCAAAGGGGACTTCAAGGGAAGATTCCAAAAGAAGAAGACAAGAAACTGCTACAAGTGTGAGAGACCAGGACACTTTGCGGAGGATTGTCCATATGAGAAAAGAGAGGAAAAACCTCGATTTCCTCGGAAGGAAGTTGCCAAGAAGCTCCCAAACCCTCTCAACAACAAGTTCAAGAAGAAAGCATTGTTGGCACTTGAAGGGTCCGATCCCGAGGATGTTGGTGGTGTGGCCGGAGTTGCTCAAGATACACAAAAGACCTTGAAGCTCCTCAACAAGGAAGGTGAAGTTGTAAACTACAACTACATGAGTGACTACACCGGCAATGCACACAAGTGTCTCATGGCCAAGTTGGTTGATGATGACACTCCCTCCTCCTCGGCTAAGATCAAGGTAACTCCTATTGATGAGTCCTTCATGTTCTCTTCCGAACCTCATGATGAATTTCATGATGCGGAAAGTGATGATGCACATGCTATTTGTGAAGATTTGTTGTTTGCAAAAGTGAACAAAATGATGAGCTCTCTCAAAGGAAATAAGCTCAAAATGTTTCAATTACTTATGGATGTGGTGGGTACGCACTCCACAACCATTAAGGACCTTGAAATCCTCCTCACCGAGGAAAAGGAGAATTATACTCTCGTTGAGCGAAAGGTTCACTTTGAGGAAGCTCTAAATGATAACTTGTGCAAAGTTGTTCACACATGAAATGACTTAAATGACAAGTATTTTTCCTCCTTGAAAAAGGCTAATGAAATATGTAAGGAACTTGCTAATGATATGAGCAAGCTTGTGGACCTAAACACCTCCCTTTCTAAGGATGTTGAGGTACTCATCGTGTCTCTCAAGACAAAAGATGAGGAACTCGCCACCCTTAAGAAAAATCTTGAGGCTCACAAACTTGCTCATATAAAAACACTTACTAAGATGTCTCCTCCCACTATTGTACATATTGATGCTTGTGATACTAACTCTACCCTTGATCAAGAATCTCTCATTGAGGAGAACTTAGCTCTTCATGCTCAACTAAAGAAGGGCCTTTTGACTTGTGCCCAAGGCGAGAAAAATCTAAATGATGTATTAAGTCATCACAAGGAGTCCTTTGCTAAGGAGGGACTTGGGTTTCACCCAAGTACGAGTGTGACAAAGGATGCCACCCTTAGCAAGGAATCAACTCCACAAAAGGTGATCTTTGTTCGGGAAGGGCACAAGGACAAAGGTAAGAAAATGGTTGATGTGGTTGGTGTTGGGAATGGGAAGGCCACTAGGGGCAAGCCCACTCCTAACAAGAAGAAGGATAAGATTCCTCCATCCTATGTTCTCCATAAGGCAAAGGATGGAGAGGTGTTTGCAAAATTCATTGGGCCCCGTAATGCTTTCCATTTTTATACCATTTGGGTTCCAAAGACCCTTGTTACTAACCTTAGAGGTCCCATTGCAAAATGGGCACCTCTAACCAAAGCTTAAATCTATGTGTAGGATGCTATCTCCGGTGGAGTCAAATGGGTGATTGATAGTGGATGCACCAATCATATGACCGGAGAAAGCCGTTTGCTCAAGGACTTCATGGATGCAATTCAACCATATATGAGCATTGTCTTTGGTGGTGGTTCCAAGGGAAAGGTACTTGGGTTGGGCAAGGTAGCTATTACTAATGACATGTCTCTTGCAAATGTCATGCTTGTCCAATCCCTTCAATACAATTTTCTTTCCGTTCGTCAATTAGCTTCTGTTGGTTATGTTACACTATTTGGTCTAACTAGTGTGAAAGTCTTTAGGAGAGATACTCTCGAAGTGGCCTTTGTTGGAGAGTTGGATGGAAACCTTTACACGTTTGATTTCTCGAAAGAGAGTACTTACCATGACACTTGTCTAATGGCCAAGGCCGACAAGGGGTGGCTATGGCATCGCCGGCTAGCCCATGTCGGTATGAGAAATCTAAAAGATCTCCTAAAGGGTGAACACATCCTCGGACTAGCAAACGTGTCTTTTGAGAAAGATCGTGTGTGTAGTGCATGCATAGCCGGGAAGCAACATCAAGCAAAGCATACCCCCAAGAATATCGTGTCAACTTCAAGGCCTTTGGAGATCCTTCATGTGGATCTCTTTGGGCCTCCATCATGGGATAGTTATGGTGGGAAGAAATATGGCCTTGTCATTGTTGATGATTATTCAAGATACACATGTGTGTTTTTTCTCAAGTCCAAGGACGAGACGAAGGCCACCTTCATTGATTTTGCCAAGCAAGCCCAAAGGAAATACAACATGGCTATCTTGGCAATTCGAAGTGACAATGGCACAGAATTCAAGAACTACACCTTGGAAGAATTTTTGAGTGATGAGGGGATTGAGCATCAATATTCCGCACCTTACACCCCTCAAAAAAATGTTGTAGCTGAGAGGAAGAACCGCACTCTTATGGAGATGGCCCGGTCCATGTTGGATGAGTACAAGTCACCATATAGCTTTTGGGCTGAAGCCATCAACACCGCATGTCATGCATCAAACCGGCTCTTTCTTCGCAAGATCTTGATGAAGACCCCCTATGAGCTTCTAACCGGTCACAAGCCAAACTTCAAATACTTCTGAGTATTCGGTTGTAAGTGTTTCTTTCTCAATAAGAAAGACCGGTTAGCTAAGTTTCAATCCAAAACAATTGAGGGTATATTTGTTGGGTATGCTTCAAACTCTCACGCCTATAGGGTCTACAACAAATCCACCGAATGTGTTGTGGAAACTTGTGACGTGGAGTTTGATGAATTTAATGGCTCCCATGGGGAGCAATTTGATCTAAGTGATGTAGGAAATAATGAAGATTGGTCTCAAGACATCTTGGCTATGGGCATTGGAGATCTTGTGCCTATTGCTCAAGTTCCTAGAGATGATGAGGTGGGTGATGGGCCAAGCATTCCACCACCACAAGCACCTCCTCCTACCACTCAAGATCCAATTGCTCATGATGAGCCCATTATCCAAGAACAAGAACAAGACCCTCCTCAATCTGATGTGGTTGCTCAACCACAAGTTGATGATGCGGTTGATCCATGAGATCGTCTTGACCGCATTTTCTTTGGAGAAAATGATGCTATTGAAGATGGCTGCGCCCTTGATGATGAACCAAATGTTGTTCATGAACCAGAATGGGTGGAGCCTATTGAAACTCCAACTTCCATCATGCCACTGGTGGCTAGACGTCTTGATGTTGACAAGATTCTCACGGGATTGGGGCAAGGTATAGTTACTCGTCGTCAACTTATGAACTTTTGCGCTCACTTCTCGTTTGTGTCTAGCATTGAACCACTTAGGGTTGAACAAGCACTTGAGGATGCGGATTGGCTCATTGAAATGCAAGATGAGCTCACTAGTTTCACCCGGAATGAAGTATGGTGTCTTGTGGAGAGGCCCTCCGGTCAAGATCATAACATCATTGGAACCAAGTGGATCTTCGAAAACAAGCAAGATGAATATGGTAATATCATTCGAAACAAGGCAAGGCTAGTGGCTCAAGGGTAATCCCAAGTTGAAGGCTTGTATTTTGATGAGACCTTTGCTCCCGTTGCCCGTCTTGAATCTATACGCATGTTTCTTGCTTATGCCGCATTCAATGGATTCCCATTATTTCAAATGGATGTAAAAAGTGCTTTTATTAATGGTCCACTACAAGAGGACGTGTATGTAGCACAACCACCCGGCTTTTGTGACCCTCATCACAAGGACCACGTGTACAAACTTCATAAGGCATTATATGGTATTAAGCAAGCCCTTCGGATTGGTATGACCATCTGATACGTCCAAAACGTATCTATAATTTTTGCTTGCTCCATGACTCTTTTGTGTGATATTGCTATGATATTGATGAACTTCCATACACTTTTGATCATATTTGTACTAACCTATTAACTCAGTGCACCCCAGTGCCAGTTCCTATTTTCTGCTATTTTTTCTATTTCAGGTTTCCCCCTTATTAAAAGTACCAGAAAAATTCCGGGAAAAATATAGGAAAAATCAGCGTACCGGAAGCTTCGCGAAGAGCCCGAGAGGGGCCAGAGGGGATCCAGGGGGGCCAGGGCGGCCAGAGGGCGCGGCCAGGCCCCTGGCCGCGCCAGGGGGGGCGCCTGGAGCCCCTGGCCCACCTCTGGCTTCCCCCTTTCGCCTATTTATTCCCCGTGACGAGAAACCCTCGGGGACGGAACCCTTTTTCGCGATCTCTCCTCTGTTCTTCCGTCGCCGCGCTTCCAAGATTGGGAGCACCAGAAGACCTCTTCCTGCCACCCTGCCGAAGGGAGGAACCACCTCCGGGAGCTTCTCCACCACCATGGATGCTTCCCGGATGAACCGTGAGTAGTCCACCTTGGACCATGGGTCTATGATCAGTAGCTATGTGATGTTATCCTCCCCTCTTTGTTCTTCATGGATTAGACCTCGTGAGCTGCCCTACATGATCGAGGCACATATGTAATCTTTCTGCTGTTGCTATGCTGAGTTAGCTGGGATCCGATGGATTATGAGATTATGTTCAGATTGTGATTGCGTTATATATTTGATTCTCCTCTTTTATATTTATGTTCTTGAGTAATTCTTGCATGTTCTTCGTTGCTGTTTATTGCTTTGGCCAAGTAGTAGGTAGTGACTCCAAGAGGGAGCGTTGTGCATGATTGTGGGTTCATGCCCCCCCGATGACTAGCTTGAGTGACAGAAACATGAGTCTAGGGGATGTGCTGTTGCCACAAGGGGGAAAACAACGGTGCTTGTACTTGCGGGTGCAAGGATTGTTTACTTTACGCAAAGTTCTTTAATGCAGTTGTCTGTTGCTTTGAGTTTACACTTTGGGTGGGATTCGCAACTTAATACCAGCGAGGTGTTCTGGATAGATATCTCAAGGTGGATGATTAGTGGGTAGATGTAGATGGATTTCGGTCTACTTGTCTTGGCGTACCGCCCGTGCTTTTGAGCCTCTTCCTTTCTGCATAGCATAGTTAGCATTGGTTTGCGCACATAATCCTGTCAATTGTGCAGCTGTAATTTGTTTACCTCGCATGTCTATTTTATCATCTTTTGGGAGAGAGACATCACTAGTGAACATCATAGGACCTAGGTCCATATTTCCACCATTGTTTACACCTTCAATTTACTTTCAGTATTTACGTTTCCGTAGCTATCACTATCATTATTATCTCGTGCATTTTATCCTTTGTAAACAACAAGGCCGGAGGAATTGACAACTCCTCTGTACTCGTTGGGAGCAAATATATCTGTTGTGTGTGCAGGTCCAGGCGAAGCAAGTGATTATCATAAAACGGCGCCTCACTTGCAGAACCACCTACTTGTTGCCGTTGGAGTCCTCCTGGACGATACTCAACCTTAGCATTTTTGCTAAGGGAAATTTGCCGCTATCTACATCTCACCTTCCGCTTGGGGTAACCAACGGGGGCGAGAAGTTATGTCGTGTATCACCATCTTAGGAAGTTTTTACTCGAAGAAGGATTTGTGAGGGGTGTCATTGATGCCACTCTTTTTACCAAGAGAACCAATGGTGAATTTCTCATATGCCAAATCTATGTAAATGGCATAATATTTGGTTCCCCTAATCCATCTTTGTGCCAGTGGTTCTCGGAAACTATGACCAAGAACTTTGAGATGTACATGATGGGGAGCTTGAAGTATTTCCGTGGATTTACAATCGAGCAATTTTCCGAAGGAACCTTCATCTCCCAAACAAAGTATACTCAAGACATGCTCGTGAAGTTTGGTATAAAGGATGCCAAGCCATGCAAGATGATACGTCCAAAACGTATCGATAATTTCTGCTTGCTCGATGCATGTTTTGTGTGGTATTGCTATGATCTAGATACACTTTCATACATTTTTGATCATATTTGGACTAACCTATTAACTCAGTGCACCCCAGTGCCAGTTCCTGTTTTCTGCCGTTTTTCTATTTCAGTTTTCCCCCATATAAAACGTACCAGAAAAATTTGGGAAAATTCAGATAAAAAATCAGCGTGACGAAAGCTTCGAGAAGAGCCCGGGAGGGGCCAGAGGGGAGCCAGGGGGGCCCAGGCGGCCACCCGGCGCGGCCCCACCCCTGGCCGCGCCAGGGGGGCGCCTGGGGCCCCTGGTCCAACTCTGGCTGCCCCCCTTCGCCTATTTATCCCCCGTCACAGGAAAACTCCAGAACAAGAACCCTATTCCGCGAACTCGCCTCTGTTCCACCGCCGCCACGCTTTCAAGATCGGGAGCACCAGAAGACCTCTTCCCGGCACCCTGCCGGAGGGAGGATTGGCCTCCGGGAGTCTCCTCTCCACCATGGATGCTCCCCGGATGTCTCGTGAGTAGTTTTTCTTGCACCATGGGTCCGTAATCAGTAGTTATGTGATGTTATCCTCCCCTCGTTGATCTTCATTGTTTAAACCTCGTGAGCTGCCCTACATGATCGATGCACCTTTGTAATATTTCTGCTATTGCTATGTTGAGTTTGATCGGATCTGATGGATTATGAGATTATGTTCAGATTGTGATAGAGTAATATATTTGGTTCTTATCTCTTGTATTTTTGTTCCTAAGTAATTCTTGCATGCTCTCCGTTGCTGTTTATTGCTTTGGCCAAGTAGTAGGTAGTGACTCCAAGAGGGAGCGTTGTGCTAGATTGTGGGTTCATGCCTCCCCGATGACATGCTTGAGTGACTGAAACATGAGTCTAGGGGATGTGCTATTGCCACAAGGGGGAAAACAACGGTGCTTGTAACCACGGTTACAAGGATTGTTTACTTTACGCAAAGTTCTTTTTAATGCAGTTGTCTGTTGCTTTGGGTTTACACTTTGGGTGGGGCTCGCAACTTAATACCAGCGAGATGTTCTGGATAGATATCTCAAGGTGGATGATTAGTAGTAGATGCAGATGGATTTCGGTCTACTTATTTTGGCGTACTGCCCGTGCTTTTGAACCTCTTCATTTCTTTTGTAGCATAGTTAGCATTGCGGTGCGTTCATAATCCTGTCAATTGCCTTTCTGTAATTTGTTTACCTCGCATAGCAATTTTTATCGTCTTTTGGGAGAGAGACATCACTAGCGAACATCACGTATCCCGGTCCATATCCTCATTATTGTTTCCAAGCTATATTTACTTTTCTGCATTTACTTTCAAGTTGCTATCATTATCCCCTTGCGTTTTATCATTTGTGAACAACAAGACCGGAGAGATTGACAACCTCTCTGAACTTCGTTGGGAACAAAGTTATCTGTGCCTGTGTGCAGGTCCGCGTCAGTTGCGCCGCTGACACCTACTTATCATCTCTGGAGTCCTACTGGAGACAAAACTTGGTATCTTTACTGAGGGAAAACTCGCTGCTGTACAACATCACGCCTTCCACTTGGGGCCTACCAACGAAGGGCGAGAAGCCAATAAGCAAGAGTATTTCTGGCGCTGTTGCCGGGGACTCCAAGTGCTAATATAGGGGAGTTGCACACTACCCTTTACCTTTGTTTTTTAGTCTTGTTAGTTTATCTTTCAGTTTTTATCTTTGTGTCTTTTATCAAAAACTACAAAAAAATCTGCCACACTTGCTGCTACTATGGGTTCCACTGAAAACACCAAGTTGTGTGACTTCACTAGTCACAACAACCAGGAATTTATCTGCACTCCCATTGCCACACCTGCCACTTCAGCTACCTCTTATGAAATTAAACCTGCTTTGCTAAACCTTGTTATGAGAGATCAATTCTCTGGTGCTGGAGATGACGCTGCTTTACACTTGAATAATTTTGTTGAATTATGTGATATGCAAAAGTATAAAGAAGTAGAAGGTGATGTTGTTAAGCTTAAGCTCTTTCCTTTCTCTTTAAGGGGAGACGCTAAAATCTGGTTTCAATCATTGCCTAAAAATAGCATAGATTCTTGGGATAAGTGCAAAGATGCTTTTATAGGGAAGTACTACCCTCCTGCTAAGATTATTCAATTGAGGAGTAATTTTATGAATTTTAAGCAATTGGATAATGAACACGTTGCCCAAGCTTGGGAACAAATGAAATCTCTTGTTAAGAAATGCCCTACACACGATTTGATTACCTGGATGGTTATCCAGACTTTTTATGCAGGCTTGAACTTTACCTCGCAGAACCTGTTAGATTCGGCCGCGGGAGGAACCTTTATGTCAACTACACTTGGTGCTGCCACAAAGCTTCTCGATGAGATGATGACCAATTATTCCCAATGGCACACCGAACGCGCTCCAACAGGTAGGAAGGTAAACTCTGTCGAGGAAATTACCTCCCTCAATGAAAAAGTTGATTTAATTATGTCTCTACTTACCAAGCAACCCTCTATTGATCCTCATGATGTTCCTTTAAATTCTTTGATTGCTCAAGAACAAGTAGATGTGAACTTTATTGCTAGAAACAACTTCAACAACAGTGCTTATAGGGGAAATTTTGCTAGCAATCCTAGACCGTTTCCATCCAACTATGGGAACAACAACACTTACCCTAGCAACAAGAACCCCTCTTCTGAATTAGAAAGCATGCTTAGAGACTTTATCACCACCCAAAAAGCCTTCAACAAAAATGTAGAAGAGAAATTATGTAAAATATATAATCTCTCTTTGAAGGTAGAAAGCTTAGCCCTTGATATTGAGATGCTTAAAATTATAACCTCCCCCTTGAGGAGAATAAAGCCACTCCTATTAATGCTAGCCAGTTACAAATCAATGAAAATATTAGGATGATGGCTAAACTTAAAGAAAGATGGGCTAGAAAAAAAGAGGAAGAGGATAGAATTAAGAGCCTTCCTACACACCACACAGTTGCCACTATCCAAATTGTTGAGGACACTCAAACTATTAGCACCCAATGCACTCCTAGTCCCGTTGGACCTATTAATGGTGATGCTAATACCTCAACCGTAGAAAAATAAACTCCTATGAACATAGAGGGTTTCAAACAAGTGAGCTTAGATGACACTACTACCACCTTTGATAGTAGTGTTATTGATTTTGATAGTTGCACCCTCTCAGAAGTTATTAGCTTGTTACACAAAATGTCTAGAGACCCCCACACTAGCACACTTAATCTTGCCTTCACGGAGCATATCACAAATTCTCTTATCAAAGCTAGGGAGGAGAAGCTTAGAGTAGAAAACTCCATACCTAGGAAGCTAGATGATGGTTGGGACCCTATGATCAAAATTAAATTAAATAACTTCTCTTGCTATGCTTTATGTGATGTTGGAGCTAGTACCTCTGTTATGCCCAAAAGAATATTTGATATGTTTGAATTGAAGCCTTTTGAGCCTTGTTCTTTTGGTGTTCCTCTTGTTGATTCTTCCATAAAGAAACCTTTGGGGAAGATCAACGATGTTCTTATCATTGTCAATGACAACTTTGTTCCCGTTGACTTTATTGTTATGGATATAGAGTGTGAACCTTTGTGTCCAATTATTTTGGGACGTCCTTTTCTTCGCACCATTGGTGTGGTTATTGACATGAAAGAGGGGAATATAAAATTCCAATTCCCATTTAAAAAGGGGATGGAACACTTCCCTAGAAAGGAAATCAAGTTACCTTTTGAGTCCGTTACACGGGCTAGTTATTCTCTTTCTCTTGATAAAACTTGATTCTTCTTTTTGCATCATGCCTAGCTAATGGCTTTAAAGAAGCGCTTTCGGGAGGCAGCCCGCAACGAATTTAGGTTTTTCTTTTTGCTTTTGTTGTGTCTTGATGATTGTTACTACTGTAGCAACATCATTGTATCTTTATTTTTCAGCTTTGTGCCAAGTTATAGCCTCTTACGGCAAGGGAAGTAAAAGTTGTGACATGCTGTCCAGAAAACAGATTCTGTCCTCGTGACCAGAAAAATTCCAGAAAAATCCCAGTTCATCTTTTTGAGCTGAATTTTTTGCACAGTATGCTCTATAGAATTAAGAAACTTCCGTATGTTCTGAGTTTTTTTCATTTTAGTTGCAGAAGTGCCCCTAAAAATTCTTTACTATCTGCTGTTCTGTTTTTCACAGATTCTGCCACGTTTTGTCTCTCCTAACTTTTGCAAACCTTAAGCTTGGATTTTCTTTGCAAAAACTTTTTGGCACTCCTAAGAAACAGTAGATCTTCAAGATTATCTTTATATTCAGTGGAGAAAAATTATTTATTAAGAGTACTAACCTCTCTAATCAGCTTATGATGAGGTATGTATGAAGGGAGTTTTCAAGTGTGCGATGGAAGATGATGAAAGAAGATCCAGGAGTGTCAAGCGCTCAAGCTTGGGGATGCCCCCATGCATCCCCAATAAATATTCAGGGAGACTCAAGCGTTTAAGCTTGGGGATGCCCCCGTGCATGTAAGGCCCGATATGTGGTACTGTTCCAGATCTAGATGTTTCCATCCAGACCCGGGGACGAAGCACATATCGGTCCCACCGCGACATATGACGAAGTCATACGCCCCGGATTTCCAACATGATATCACAACATTATAGATACAAGGATATAACATCTCATACAATCGGCATACAACTGCCTTCATACATTACATCAACGGAAGATATATGTCTGAGTACAGACTACAATCAAATGCCTACTGGCAAAGAGAAAACATCGATCCCATAACCACACGGGTCCAGGCCCTCCGCCTGGACCCGCCTAACTAGTCGTCGTCGAGTCTTCACGTGAAACGTCGATCACCATACCTGTTGTCGATCAAGAACCCTGAAAAGAGTTTGGGGGTAGTACCATGAGTACAGAGGTACTCAGCATCCAACTGTAGTGGTCATCTGACCCAGCAAGGACTTCATCACTCATCATTCTAGGACAACTAGTAGTTTACGGTAAGGAGGGGGTAAGTGGTGAGGTTGCCGCTGTTGGGAATGTGCCCTAGAGGCAAATAAAATATGTTTTATCGAGCATATTCCATTAGTTCATAATACGTTTGATACTATGCTATAACTGTATTAAGCGGAAACATTAATACAGGTGTGGTATACAAACAACCAGGTCCCTAGTTAACCCTAGTATACTAGTCCATTGGGAGATTGATGATCAAGGTTTCCTGATCATGAGACAATGGCGTCTGTTGACAATGGAGTCGTATCATTGGATAATGATATGATGGACATACACCCACCAGAAGTGTTGCGATGTGATCAAGTCACATAGTTCGACATTGCGATAACTATAACGTAGTGACCAGATCCTTAGACCGTAATGATCATACGTAATTGTCATCTATGAGGAGACTTTGATTTGTATCCCACCACCTGACTGAAATATTCTGGCCATAACTGTGCACTTTGGGTATTCCGAAATAGATGGTTGATGAGTATGAAAATAGATCAAAGCGGGATTTGTCCATCCGTGTGACGGATAGGTACTCTGGGCCCACTCGATGATGTTACATCATAAAGTTTGCAAACGTGTGACTAGGTCACGGAGTTGTAATATCACGGGAACGAGTAAACTTGTTTGTTGAGAACGAGGACGAACTAGTTATATTGGATACCGATGATCAAACCTCGGACAAGCAAAGTACCATAGGACAAAGGGAACAGGCACACGGTTAACGGATCCAACAGCGATTGAAGTTCATTCGATGGAAGCGCAGGGGCTATCAAGGATTGTAACCAGGTCCAATTGATTAGTCATTGATCAATGAGAATTTTCTCGATCATGTCTGCTGTTTCCCGGACCGTAGGGTGTTACACTTAACGGTACTCGACGCAGTAAGGATTGCTTCGGGATCACCGGAGAAATTGGAGAGAACACCGGAATTGTTCTGGTGATGACCGGAATTGTTCCGATGAAGGCCGGAAGTTATTCCGGGTATTTTGAAAGGTTCAAAATATATTTAATAATGTTTAATTAATGTTTTGTTATTTAATTATCTGAATTAAATATTAAAATATATTTAAATATAATTAAAAATGAATTAAAAGGCATATGGGCCTCATAGGGCCCATTAGGGGGAGAGGGAGTCCTCCCCCATGGGCCATGGCGCCATAGAGGGGCCCACCCCCTTTATTCATGGCGCACCCCCCTCCCCTTGGGATTAGTCCCACCCCGGAAGTGGAGGGGGGGGGTGGCACCCCTCCTTGGCCTATATAAGGAGGGGTAGAGGTGCCCTTTTATTCATCATATTTTTTAGATAAGTTCTCATCTCTCTCTCCCTCCTTTCTCCTTCCTCGAGTGGACTCCCCTTGTTTGGAGTCTACACTTGGTTGGGGATTTCTCCCCTATACGCACGCCGTCGTGCTGCTGGAATCGGGATCCGAATCCATCTTCTTTCCGCTGCTCTACTGGTTCGGAGCCCGGAGGGACATCGGGTATACTGTATGTGTATAATCCCGCGAGGCACTACACTTGTGGTGCTACTTCATCGTCGTGGTCGTATCGCGAGGTCTTCATCAGCAACGTTCCGACGGGGACGTAATCCCGTCATCGGTCCACAAGGATCGGGTGGCTACAGGAGTCATCGTGGATCTGCGCGGCATCGGGGATTGCCGGTACGACTGCACCAACCACGTTCATGCGGGAACGTTTCCCGCTTAACGGACTACATACTGGTATGTGATCTATTTCTGTCCGTTACTTGCATCAGCATAGCATAGGTCTTGGGTATGGGTCTCGTAGGTTATGAAAAATTTGTGTTTTCTGCCCCGAACCCCAACAGTGGTATCATGAGCAAGGCTATGCGTAGATGTATTGTACAGATAGAACACATCTAGTATGTGGGCATCAATTCTCCAATTGTTACCCTCTCACGTGTACTCATTTAGCGTTGCGGAAATGTTTGATGATGCGGCCCCCGACCGACCTTACGCGTTTACGCGAGACTGGTTCCACGCTTGACATATGGCTTGTACCATATAAAGTGGCTGGGGGGGGTGTCTGTCTCTCTGCATTAGCGATGCGAAGATGTTTGCAACGGAGGGCCCAGACAGGGGTGTAATAGAGACAATTGCGGGATTGGTGTTGTGGCTTGTTTTCGCAGGATAGAAATCGGTTCTTTTCTCGAAACCCCTAGCAGCCACGTAAAACTTGCAAAAGATAAAGTAGAAAGGCGTTTTCAACTTTAATTTGCATGTCGGGGGGAATCATAGCATGTATGATTTATGTTGCATCCTGTTTTACTAACATGTTAGATATACGACGGTAGCATAATAGGATGATCCCTCACTAAAACCAACATAGTGTCCTTACCCTAGTGAGCACCACCTGGAAAGTTCTACATTATGGAGGCACCACGTGTCACACGTGTGTCAAACATTTTTTCGTTCACATGAGGTGGGTGTAGCAAGCCTGGCATATGTATATGATATGGCCTTGCATGACACAGCAACAAATCACATAGGGTGTGGTGGCGAGCCTGGCATATGTATATGATATGGCCTCGGGACACAAGAGACCGAAAGGTCGAGCATGAGTCACATGGATGATGTGATTGGCATGATGGCCTACCTTGAACAACATACTGATGGCCGTGATGATCGGGGGAGGTATGGTGTTCAAGGATCGTGTAATCACTTAGAATAAACTATGAGGGATGTTTGTCTGAGTGGGAGTTCCAGAATTGTTTTTGAAACATGAACTCCATATTATGAACTTAATCTTCATGTCTTAGCAAATATCATTGTAGATAACGTCATACCAATGTTTAGAACTATGGCTCTTTTAGTATGATAGAACTTAAGGTAAATGGGTCTTACTTCATTGATGTGTACCAACACCATTAGAGACATACTCATTAGTAATGACTTTCTAAACATAATACGAAGAACTGCTAGGAGATACACCTGACAACTCCGTAATCAAGAAAGATGATGATGAGTATCGCACTTACCGTCACTTATGAATGACTGTCCAATACACCATAATTCATTCTATGGAATCTGAATTGTGAATGCATGTTAACCAACACGTATGACGTGCTAGGTGAACTTGAAAGCACTTGGTCACAAATCAGAGTAATGGAATATGAGTATATGGACGGGGTTTCTTTCAACTATGGTGGAAGGAACAACCTGCTGAGAAAGTCACTTGGAAAATGTATAAGATACATGGAACACCTTGTGTATAACTTGGACTAGTGAATGACTGGTTACTTTGCGATAACTGGGGAGTTGCATCCGCTTCCTCCCAGTTAAAAAGACCATGTCTGGACTATGTCATGAAGGAGAATCGTTCACCTGTCATGAGGTCATGGTTAAAGTCAAGAACTTTAAGAGTAGAACCAATGCAGGAATGGTCATTGACGGAGAAGGTATATTTGATATACGAGTTATAAATGTCTTTCCCACGAAACACTAATTGCGGTTGATTAAGTATTCGATGCTTGAACTTACTGCTTGAGAGTGGCTTGAAAGGGATGAGGTGACAATGTGTGCTGACGGCAATCAAGATAGTTGATGGTCGACAACACTCTCCCTCTACATCTATCAATTGATTAATATATGAATAAATTTTATGATTGTTTGAATGAGGACTTTATTAGTGTGTCTTGCATCTCGCGAAGACAATTATTCATATTAGTGAGAAACAAGTCAGTTGTTCTCCTTTTATGAATGATATCTCTTATGGTCACATTACGATTATGAATGAGTTATTCTTATATTGATGATAGTTGTTTGATCATTTATAAGAAATATTGTAATGCCAAGAAATATCCAGGCTTAATAATGACACTACAGTTTAAGTCATGAATGGTATGATGATGTCTTAAGATACTTGATCTCTTGACACATACAAACCATGCCTTTTAGGTGAGATGAATAAAACCTTGCATTCTGGTAAACAAAATGTGTACTGATTGTTGAATATCATACATTGTGATGTATCGTATGTCATCATGTGGTGAATTTCATTATTTTGTGAACTTCGTATGTGGACTTAGATGAATATTTGTATTCACTAATGAAACATGAGTCTGAAATAATATTATATGATCAAAAGGGATTTCAGAGTAAAGATGGATATTAAATTAACAAGAAAGACAAGTCTCTATGATTTGATCAAAGTGACAAATGTTTTGAGTTAGTCTTGGGCATAAAGACTTGTGTGAAAGTTGTTCCACAAATTTCAATGTCTTGAGACACTTCAATATGATTGACGTGCCTGAACATTGTGATCATATTCTATCGAAAAGTCTATGGTCTAAGTTATCTCTTACCAAGTTGCGTTATTATTGTTTAGAGTTATTAATTTAATATGCAAACACTCACTTCAGCATAGGGAACCATCTGAGTTCGTGGAAACCAACACTATATATGTCATGGTGTGTTGTGGTTTCTAGGAAGCTTGATTTATGTAAGATAAATTATCTTTGTAGTGTATCCTTAGACAACTATGGATGCCACTTCCACAACTAGAACCAAAAGGAGCAAAACTTGTATTGCTATGTTTTGGTGTTTGTCAAGAATTGTTCTTGATAAATGTGGTAATGGAAGAAAAGTGAAAGTTCAACCAAGGTAATTGACCTTGCCTCCAAATGTCAGAGTAGTGCAACGGAATATGTTCTGGAAGAAAAGGTCTACAATAAGAGGAGAAACTAATGATAATGATCATGATCTTCTGATGGGAGCTTTTACTGAGAAAAGTAGGATTCAAGAATATATATTTTCCCCTGGTGCAAAAAGGATATTCATGATTCACTTGTCATGTTAATGGAACAAGACATTCCTACGAACTACAAACAAGCGATGGTGGACCTAAGTACGAGATATGACTGCGAGTCATGAAATCCTATGTTGAGTTACATTTAAGATTGCTTGAATCTTATCAAGTAAGGAGGTTACTTGATATTCACAATAACTTCAGAGTTATGAGGAATAAATGTGAACATCAAAGGGACGTCAAGATTGGTTTGTCACAAAGATTGTTTCTAACAAATTCAATGGGTTGACTACAATGTGTAGCAATGCTTGAGTCAAAGGGATATTCACTACGATTGATCCAGAATTGTTATCAATACCGTGACTTCGTCAAATCCTGTATTTGAAGAAGTGTTGTAATTGGTACAACAAGAAGGTTTGGAAAAACATATGAATACTAGTTTCTCGTAAACTGAATTCTCGATTTGATGAATGATCAAAGGATTTTGGACTTAACCAAGATATCGAGGAAACATGCATTTGCATGAAACTGAGTGGGAGCTGAATAGTTTCCTAAAACTTAATATGTAGACGACATATTTTGAGTGGGAGCTATGGGAGTATTATCCTAGACTTATATGTAAATGACATATTTGAGTAGGAGCCATGTGGTTAGTATCCTGAACTTAATATGTGTCTGACATATCTAAGTGGGAGCCATGTGGATGTTATCCTTGTCTTATATGTGGCCGACATATTTGAGTGGGAGCAATATGAGTGTTATCCTATAACTTAATATGTGCATGACATATTTGAGTGGGAGCATGATAACATTCTCATATATGGATAACATATTATGAATGGTGTAGTTGGTGTTAATGATTATTTGAATCTTTCATAAATGAAGATGAATAAGTATTAAGCATTGAAGATCTATTAAGATAGATATGTGTTTAATAACATTGAGTCGTAATACTTTCCTGGATAAGATTCTGAAGGAGTTCAGAATGGGACAAGTCAAGAAGTGGTCCTTACTTGTATATCCAAGAGAAGTGTTGAGTTAATCTCAGTACAAGAACAATGGTTAATGGTTAATGAAAGAAATGGATGTGTTGGATCCTCTATGCCTTTGTCATAGGTTCTTTCATATAAAACCAGAGTTATGTACTCGACGTAATGTGACCCAAGTTCTTAGTAGTAAGAACATGTTGTGATATGATTTATGAGTAAATCATTGAACAAAGAGTTAAGTTTATCCTTCAGTGTCTGAAGAGAACTGAGGATACATCTCAAATTTGTAAAGGATAGTGGACTTGACCATAAATGTTATGCTGGTTCAAGTTTTGACACTAACCTAGAAAATTGAGATATCATACTAATGAATGCCTAAGTTGAAAGAAACATGGTTAGACATCAAAGTTGTATACAATGCACTAAGGATTGAATCAACATTGATGTGGATGCTTTAGAAGTAGCAGGAGTTATATTATGGCTTAAGAAGTTCGACTTCTGATTGAGTGAGTTTCAATTGTGCATGACTATGGGAAAGTCCGCGTGACCCACCGGATGTCATTGCTATGACACAGCAAACGAAGTCTCACTTCACCGCCAAATATATATACCTCATAATTATAGTGGATAATGAAGGAATGTCAAATTAGGTGACATTATGATTTGCAAAAGGACATACGGTTCTGAATGATACCCAGACCGTTGATACAACCTCTTCCACGGGCAAGCATGATCAATAAGGAGTTATGATCGAGAGAAAAATGCAACTAGATTATTTGTACTCTAGTGCAAGTGGGAGACTGTTGGGAATGTGCCCTAGAGGCAAATAAAATATGTTTTATCGAGCATATTCCATTAGTTCATAATACGTTTGATACTATGCTATAACTGTATTAAGCGGAAACATTAATACAGGTGTGGTATACAAACAACCAGGTCCCTAGTTAACCTAGTATACTAGTCCATTGGGCGATTGATGATCAAGGTTTCCTGATCATGAGACAATGGCGTCTGTTGACAATGGAGTCGTATCATTGGATAATGATATCATGGACATACACCCACCAGAAGTGTTGCGATGTGATCAAGTCACATAGTTCGACATTGCGATAACTATAACATAGTGACCAGATCCTTAGACCGTAATGATCATACGTAATTGTCATCTATGAGGAGACTTTGATTTGTATCCCACCGCCTGACTGAAATATGCTGGCCATAAGGGTGCACTTTGGGTATTCCGAAATAGATGGTTGATGAGTATGCAAATATATCAAAGCGGGATTTGTCCATCCGTGTGACGAATAGGTACTCTGGGCCCACTCGGTGATGTTACATCATAAAGTTTGCAAACGTGTGACTAGGTCACGGAGTTGTGTTGGATATGTGCCCTAGAGACAAATTAATAAAGATATTTGTCACATATCCGTTTTGTTCATAATACGTTTTATACTGTGCTATAACTGTATTACTTGGAAATACTAATACATGTGTAGTATAAAACATGGTCCGTAGTTTAACTCAGGTAAACTATCTCATTGGGAAATTGATTGATCAAGCTTTCCTGATCATGGCGACACTTAAGTCCATTGACAATGAGGTCATATCATTAAGGGGAATGATGTGATGGACGTACACCCACCTAAAGTATTGCAATGTGATCGAGTCACATAGTTCAACGTTGCTATGACTTTGTAACGTATGGCTTAGTCCTTAGACCGTAATGATCATACGTAATCACGATCTATGAGGAGACTTTGATTTGTATCCCACCGCCTGACTGAAATATGCTGGCTATAACGGAGCACTTTGGGTATTCCGAAATAGATGGTTGATGAGTATGTTAATAGATCAGAGCGGGATTTGTCAGTCCTTGTGACAGGACAGGTACTCTGGGCCCACTCGGTGATATTGCATCAACACCTTGCAAGGAGGTGACTAGGTCACAAGAGATGCAATGATCATGGACGAGAGAAGTTGTTTGTTGTGAACGAGATGTGAACACGGTATGTGGGATACCGACGATCAAACCTCGGACAAACAAAGTACCGCAGCACAAAGGGATTACGTCGTATCGTTAACGGTTTCCAAAAGCGATCGAAGTTCATTCGATGGAAGCGCAGGGGCTGTCAAGGATTGTAACCAGGTCCAACTGACTAGTCATTGGTCAATGAGAAGAGTCTCGACCATGTCTGCTGTTTCCCGGACCGTTAGGGTGTTACACTTAAGGGCAATCGATGCATAGGACATTTACGGGATCAATTTGTGAAATAGGAGAAATCACCGGAATAGTTCCGGAGGAGGACGGAATGGTTTCCGGACATTTTGAATAGTTCAAAATAAAGTTTAATTGTTTTAATAATGTTTTTATTATTTAATTATCTGAATTAAATATTTAAAACATATTAAATAAATTAAAAAATGGGAAAAAGGCTATATGGGCCCATGGGGCCCATTAGGGGAGGAGGGGGTTTCCCCCCTTAGGCTTGGCGCCAAGGGTGGGGCCCATCCCCCCCTATGGCCGGCGCACCTCCCCCCCTTGGGGGTTTAGTCCCACATGGGGAGGTGAGGAGGATCACACCCCCCCTTGGCCTATATAAGGAGGGGTAGACCCCCCTTTTCCCAACACACCAAATCTCCTTCTTTCTTCCTTCTCCTTCCCAGAAGTGGACTCCCCTTGTTTGGAGTCTGCACCAGGATTGGAGTTCTCCACCATAAGGCAGACCGTCGCTCTGCTGGAGTCAGGATCCGTAGCCATCTTTCTTCCGCTGCTCGCCTGGTTTGGGGCCCGGGAGGAACATCGATTGTACCGTACGTGTATAATCTCTTCGAGGCACTACACCTGTGGTGCTACTTCGTCGCTGGAGGTTTACCGGGAGTCATCCTCGCCGGTGGTGGTCTTCTACACGACAGGGAGGTCGTAGTTCTGAGTCTACGCCAACCACGTTCGTAAGAACGTTTCCCTCTTTCGGTCTTCAAAGGTATGTACACCGATTTCCTCCGTTACTTTACATCGCCATAGCATAGATCTTGGGTTCGGGTACCGTAGGTGTGAAAAATTTGTGTTTTCTGCCCCGTATCCTAATAGTGGTATCAGAGCTAGCTATGCGTAGATGTTTTGTATGGATAGAACACATCTAGGATGTGGGCATCGAATCTTCATTCGTTACCCTCCCACGTGTACTCATTTAGCGTTGCGGCACTGTTTGATGAAGCGGCCCCCGACCGACCTTACGCGTTTACGCGAGACTGGTTCAACGCTTGAAATATGGCTTGTACCATATAAAGTGGCTGGGGGGTGTCTGTCTCTCTGCATTAGCGATGCGAAGGTGTTTGCAACGGAGGGCCCCGATAGGGGTGTAATAGAGACGGATGGGAGACGGTGTTGTGGCATGTTTTTCGCAGGATAGAAACGGTTCTCTCTCGAAACCCCTAGCAGCCACGTAAAACTTGCACAAGCTAAAGTAGAAAGGCGTTTAACTTTACTTTGCATGAAGGGGGATCATAGGTTGTATGATTTACAGTTTTACTTTCTGTTTTATGCTAGTATGCTAGATATATCGACGGTAGCACGAAACAGGACCATCTCTCACAATACCAACATTGTGTTCTCCCTTGGTGGGCACCGCCTGGAAGGTTCTCCCATATGGCTTGATGCTCCGTACATACCGGAGTTGTCCTACATATTCAACGGAGTTCGCATGAGGTTGGGTTCGGCAAGCCTGGAATATGCAGATATGGCCTTGCTGAACAGATAACATCAAGGTTCGATTGGCAGGCTTGACGTATGTAGATGCGGGCCAGGAACACAGGAGACCGAAAGGTCGAGCACGAGTCACATGCCTGATGTGATTGGCTTAGAGGCCTACCTGGTTCGCATACTGATGGCCGTGACGATCGAGGGAGGTATGGGGGCTGGGATTGTGTAATCACTTAGTTAAATTGAGAGGTGTTTATCTAAGTGGGAGATTTCTAAAATTTTGAGATTAAATTAAAACTCCACATTATGAACAAAAGTCTAAATATGTATCCTTGTGAATCAACCTTGTAGATGGCAGCACCTCGCCCCTCGTTCAACTTAGGATCATTCCTAGAGAAAGATAAACTAAAAACAGATGGGACAAACTTCACCAACTGGTTCCGCACCCTAAGGATTCTCCTCGTTCCCCTCAAAATGGCATACGTACTAGAGGACGCGTTAGGTGACGCACCAGCAGATGATGCCAGTCAAGCCGAGAAGAATGTCTATCTCTCCAGGACTGATGATTACAACCTTGTCCAGAGTGGCATGCTCTACTCCATGGAGGCTGAGCTGCAGAAATGCTTTGTGAGGATGGGTGCATATGAGATTATCACCGACCTCAAGGAGGTCTTCGCACCTCAAGCCAGGGCTGAACGGTACGAGGCTTCTGAAGCCTTCTTCTCAGCAAAGATGGACGAGCACGACAGCGTGAGTGAGCACGTAGTCAAAATGTCTGGCTACGTTCAGCGCTTGAATGCTCTGGAATGCCAGATTCCAGATGAACTTGCTGTTGATAGGGTGTTGCAGTCGCTTCCCCCTAGCTACAAAGGGTTTGTGCTGAACTACAACATGCAGGGGATGACCAAAACCCCTTCTGAGTTGTTCGCCATGCTGAAGAGCGCCGAGGTTGAGATCAACAAGGAGCACGTCGTCTTCATGGTCAACAAGACCATTGACTTCAAGAAGACAAGTAGGCGGGAGAAGGCCAAGAGAGGTGGCCCCAAGAGGGATGGCAAGTCAGTTTCCGCTCCTCCAAAGGCACCCAAGCCTAAACTCGGAGTGGAGTGCTTCTACTGCAAGGGTGAAGGTCACTGGAAACACAACTGTCCCAAGTACCTAAAGGACAAGAAGGCTGGCAAGGTCGCGAAGAGAGACGAAGGTATATTTGATATACATATTGTTGATCTTCTCTTGACAAGCGCTGGGAACACATCCTGGATATTTGATACAGGATCTGTCGCTCATATTTCTAATTCCATTCAGGGACTAAGGAATAGGAGACGCTTGCTCAAAGATGAAGTGACGATGCGCGTGGGGAATGGCTGTCGGATTGAGGTCTTGGCGGTCGGCACGAAGCATCTTAGTCTCCCTTCGGGATTGGTTTTAGTTCTGAATAATTGCTACTATGTACCCGCGTTGAGTGTGAACATCGTTAGTGGCTCTTGCTTGAAGCGAGACCACTATTCTTTTAAGTCTGATACAATTGGTTGTTCGATTTATAAGGATGAAATGTTTTATGTTCACGCACCGGAGTTGCATGGTTTATTCTTACTTAATCTCGATGGTGACGTGTGTCACATTAACAATATTGAAGCCAAAAGATTGAAGAATGATGAAGATCACATGATGATGTGGCATTGCCGACTTGGTCATATTGGTATAAAACGCATGGAGAAGCTCCATAAGGATGGACTTCTTGATTCATTGGATTTTGGATCCCTTGATACATGTGAACAATGCCTCATGGGCAAAATGACAAGGACTCCATTCAATGGCGTAATGGAGCGTGCGGATGTCTTATTGGGGATCATACACTCGGATGTATGTGGACCCATGAACATCCCCACTCGCAATGGTCTTTGTTACTTCGTGACCTTTACTGATGATTTGAGTAGATATGGGTATATTTACTTGATGAAGCACAAGTCTGAAACCTTTGAAAAGTTCAAGGAATTTCAGAATGAGGTCGAAAATCAACTCAGAAGAAAAATCAAGCACCTTCGATCGGATCGAGGTGGCGAGTATTTGAGTCACGAGTTTTGCAATCATCTGAAGTCTTGTGGTATAGTACCACAGCTTACGCTGGCAGGCACACCTCAGAGAAACGGTGTGGCTGAGCGACGTAACCGAACCCTATTGGATAGTGTACGATCGATGATGTCTCATACTGATTTGTCTGTGTCATTCTGGGGGTATGCATTAGAAACTGCCGTTCATATTCTTAATAGGGCACCATCCAAATCCGTAAAGACAACACCATTTGAAGAATGGCATGGCACAAAACCTGAGTTGTCTCACCTGAAGATTTGGGGTTGTGAGGCTTATGTTAGGAAACTACAGCCTGACAAACTTGAATCCAAGGCGGATAAGTGCATCTTTGTGGGCTATCCCAAGGAAACTTGTGGATACACCTTCTACAACAAGTCTGACAGCAAAACGTTTGTTGCCAAGACGGGACACTTTCTTGAGAAGGAGTTTCTCGCGAAAGAGTTGAGTGGGAGGAAAATAGACCTCGATGAAGTGACTGACCAATCACTCCAATTGGAAGAAACGGCTACGGAAATTGTTCTGGAACCATCTTCCACAGTGGGAGCTGAAGAGAATGGCCAGAACGACATTCATAACGATCATGACATTAATGATGATCATGATGAGAATGAAGAGGAACCTTTTATGCCCCGTAGGTCATCAAGAGTCCGTCAACCTACTGAGTTTTACGGACAGCTTGTGAATGCAATCTCGGCTGATGAGTCGGATGAACCTACAAGTTACAAAGAAGCAATGGAGGGACCCTAGTCCGAGAAATGGCTTGAAGCCATTAAATCCGAAATAGACTCCATGTACACCAACAAAGTATGGACTTTGGTGGATATTCCCGAGGACCGCAAGGCCGTCGAGAATAAATGGATTTTCAAGAAAAAGAGTGACACAGACGGAAATGTATCTGTCTACAAAGCTCGACTTGTCACGAAGGGGTTCCGACAAATTCAAGGAGTTGACTACGAGGAGACGTGCTCTCCTGTAGCGATGATAAAGTCTATTCGGATCCTACTAGCAATAGCTGCATATCATGATTACGAGATATGGCAGATGGATGTGAAAACTGCATTCCTAAATGGCAACATTGAGGAAGAGTTGTATATGATGCAACCAGAGGGGTTTGTCGATCCAAGGAACGCTGGTAAGGTTTGCAAGCTTCAACGGTCCATCTATGGGTTGAAGCAAGCATCTCGGAGCTGGAATCTTCGATTTGATGAGGTCATTAAAGCTTTTGGATTTGTCCAAAACGTCGAAGAGTTCTGCGTCTATAAGAAACTGAGTGGGAGCTCTGTAGCATTCCTTGTGTTATATGTAGATGACATATTACTAATAGGGAACGATAAGAAATTCTTAGAGGAAGTGAAGGAATATCTGAATGGACAATTTTCCATGAAGGACCTAGGTGAAGCTGCGTACATATTGGGGATTAAGATCTATAGAGATAGACATAATCGACGGTTGGCCTTGAGTCAGAACACTTATATTGACAAGGTATTGAAAAGGTTCAAAATGGATGACTCCAAGAGAGGTCTCTTGCCAGTTATAAAATGTGTCAAATTAAGCGTGACTCAATGCCCAACCACAGCAAAAGAGAAAGAGGAGATGTCCTCAAAGCCCTATGCCTCAGCCATAGGTTCTCTCATGTATGCTATGTTATGTACGAGACCGGATTTAGCGTTGGCCATTAGTATGACTAATCGCTACCAGAGTAACCCGGGAATGGCTCACTGGACAGCAGTTGTAAGGCCCGATATGCGGTACTGTTCCAGATCTAGATGTTTCCATCCAGATCCGGGGACGAAGCACATATCGGTCCCACCGCGACATATGACAAAGCCATATGCCCCGGATTTCCAACATGATATCACAACATTACAGATACAAGGATACAACATCTCATACAAGCGGCATACAACTGCCTTAAATACAATACAACAGCGGAAGATACATGTCTGAGTACAGACTACAATCAAATGCCTACTGGCAAAGAGAAAAGCATCGATCCCATAACCACACGGGTCCAGGCCTTCCGCCGGGATCCGCCTATCTAGTCGTCGTCGAGTCCACGTGAAACGTCGATCACCATACCTGTTGTCGATCAGAACCCTGAAAAGAGTTTGGGGGTAGTATCATGAGTACAGAGGTACTCAGCCTCCAACTGTAGTGGTCATCTGACCCAGCAAGGACTTCATCACTCGTCATTCTAGGACAACTAGTAGTTTATGGTAAGGAAGGGGTAAGTGGTGAGGTTGCTGCCGCACTAGCATTTATGAAGTGGCTAACGATCTAGAGAGTAAGATAAGAAGCCAAGCATTCGATGAGGAATCGCCTCCAACAAGTCTTGCTATCCACCTACTACGCAAACATAACACCTATCCTATCCTTGTCCTCCTCTTCGCATCCCGACGAAGAAGAAGCAGTCAAGGCACACACACGTTGATCAAGTTTATAATAAGATTATCTCAGTTGTTGTTGTCTATGAACAGGACGTAGGTCTCAAGTCGTCCATAACCGTGGACACGGCTTCTCGAAAAGATTTAACCCTGCAGGGGTGTACCAACTGCCCATTACAAGGCTCCGCACGCACGTCCATCACTCTCAGTTGCTACCCATCATAGGCAACCATTTTATGATTTAGTTCCAAGAGATTCGAAACGACAGGTCCCTCTAACTAACAACGAACAAATCCGGGTGGCCCCCGGTGAGTCGACATCCATCTCAGGAGCCGGCCGCTCTCTCGATCTGGTCTCTACCGTCTGTCGCAGGTTTGGATACCCGATTAATCACACATTGGGAAACCGGGTCCTCGGCCGGACAAAGTGGGCCAGCAAGGGAACTATGTCCTCACTGGTCCGGGTTGTTTTAAATAATATCTGCCAGGAGCGACCCAACAGACACACACACGGTTTGCAAATGGTAAATCAGCTTGGGCCACCACTAGAAATGTTTGAAGCTAGGTAGGTAAGAGAAGGGGACCCCATAAAATCCCACACGCGGTTAGGCACGCTCAGTCTTAAAACCAATACCCGGAACTCGGATCCTAGGTGACTTGAATGGAACAAAGCGTCGGGGCGGGATAGCCTAGACCTTCCACCCTTCGTCGAATATAGTCAACATTATAATAATAATCATATCATCAACAATAATATAATAATAATGTGATATCCCAACCCAAAGAGTAACAGGGTAACATCGCAGCATCCTAAGCATGCATACTAAGCAGGGGCTGAGCAACGAGCAATAGTAACATAGCAGTACAAGGTTTGCTGGGAGGGGACATGGCTGTATCGATTTGAAAGAGGCTGTAAACATGTGGTAGGATCAAACATTGAGCCTAACCTATACTAGCATGCAAACCGCTGGTTGAAATAGAATGGATCATAAGTAATGCAAGTCCTTGCCTGTTGATAAGTCGGGTTCCGAAGGTGTAGTCGATCGCACGCTCGCGTCGTCTCCGAGAGGTACCCGCGGGAGCACACAAGAAGTAAACACTGGAAAGCAATCAACGGTGCACCACTATTACTACGGAGCAAACACGAGCAAGCATCAACAAGAAGCAACACTTGACATCGCACCTACCGTCGAGAGCGGTTACTAACAATTTAAGTGGAGTACTCGTCACACACGACGATACCGCACATTTACGGTGGTTCAAGTTGATTAGCTACAGGTGACCAGACAACGGTTATTAACATGGCAACTCAAGCAAGCATGGCATAGCACACAAACATTTCAAGAGGTGAAGCACAAAGTAAACTATCTATGCTAGACAATTTAAGTGAGGCACAACCTAAACATGGCATAACACTAAGTGCCGCACGATGATTAAAAGATTTGGTACTGTTCTGTCCTAAACCATATTTTATCTTGGTTAAAAACAGCAAACAATAGCATAAACACAAAGAACACGAAAAACTAATCAAGTTACATATAAAGAACACCCCAAACGGAGTTACGGTTAAAAAGATATAAGCAAAACAATTTATGCACACATGCTGTAAAAACAGGGGTAAATCTATATGCAAAAGTGCAGCAACATGAGATAGCAATACATGGGATGAAAGTATACATGATGCTTAACAATATGCAATTGGAATCACTCAATTCCGATAAACGGTTGCGAAGCAATCGTCGACCGAAGTTGCAACTAAATAACAGTTTCAGCAATAGCAGCACAATAACATCATGATAGCTACTTTGGAGCAAGATATAAACATGATGCAGCAAGCAAATATGGCATGTGAATGCATGAAACTGAATTAGAAACATTTCTTAACGCAACGCAAAAGGAATCAATGCAATAGGCCTCATGGATTACTCACAATCATCATGCAAAGTTGCAACAAAATAACAACAGCAGCACATAATAGCAAAAACTAGCAGTTTAACGGCCTGATGCCCTGTTCAGCACACAATTACACAATCAAGATGAGCTCAAAACAGAAAGCTCACAAAAGATGAATTAAAGTACACGCAATTCTGAGCAACTTTCGTTTTGGGGGCAACGTCATCGGAGCTACGGATTAATGGCTATTCGCAGCACTAAAATGAATCAGCACAAGTTTTCCTGGGACTTAGCAAAATATAACAGAGCTAGGCAAAAATAAAATAAAAAGGGGCACGGGCTGGCTCACCCAGTGGGCTCGGCCTACTGGCCGTGGCTTGCTTGGCCTTGGCGCCTGGGCCTGGCTGCTGGCTGGTGGGCCTCGCTGGTGGGCCGCGGGCCCACGTGCGGTTGGAGGGGAGGCAACCGGCTGGCTCCTCCCGAGCGGGCACGCGCGGCGGCTGCGGTGGCCTGCCGGCCGGCCACCGGCGGCGGGCGGCACTAGGCGAGGAGGGCAGAGGAGGGGCGCGCGAGGAGGGGACCAGGAGCGGCGGGGGCAGCCGGATCCGCGCGGTGGCTCTCCGGATCCGCGCGGCGGCGGCGCGAGGTCCTCTGATGCGGCGACGGCCATGGCGTCGTCTTCGGCGGCGACCTGCGCAGAGGACGAGGAGGAGAAGTTAGGGGGCAGGGAGGAGAGAGGGAGGAAGAGAAGGGGAGAAGGTGCAGCGGTGGAGGGCTGGCCGGAGCTGCTGCCGGCGGCGGCCTCGGCTTGGCGGCGCGGGCGTGGAGCCTCCACGACATGGAGCTCGGGCGCGGGAGTTCCTCCAAGCCCAGATCGGGCCCGGCGGCTGGCCCTGCGGGGCCCGGCCACCCTGGCTGCTGCGGGAGGAGGCTGGAGGGCCACGTGGCTGTGATCTGAGCCACAGATCTCAGATCTGATGGCTGAAATTTGGAGGTTGGCTAGGGTTTCGAGGGAGAGAGGGATTTGGGGGTAAATTTTGAGGCAGAGTAGGGGGGTGGCTGCAATTTTCCATGGGGTAAACCCTAATTGGGTGTGGGAGGCTGGTGGTCTTTATATAGGCAGGTTGGCTGGCCAGTTGATGCAAACGCCCTCGGTACCCCTCTCGCGTGTCCGGTGATCGCGTTCGTGACCGCCGAGACTCCATACGGACTCCGATTCCGACGAAATCTCCAACCACGCGCTCAGCGCGTCGAGCCCGTCGATCGTACCTCACTGCGGTGACATTCTGACAACATTTTTCGGAGCCCCATAAAATAATCCGTTTATTAAATAAACGGGGTTTTCGTTCCGGTGGCGATGGCTGGTCCTGTACCGGTTGCGACGGGGCTCGGGTGAAATCCCGGTGCCGCAGAGTCGTGTGCCGTTGGGGAAAAGGGTCGGTCACGCATCCGATACGAGAATAAGGGGGAGAAATATTCACCGATTATTATTTCGGTGAAGCAAACACTGCAAACAACTCAGACAATCAAACAATTCACAACGAAAACAAAATTTTTAATTTTTGCAAAAACTGGGCTGTTACAGCAGTAAAGAACATCCTTAAGTACTTAAGAAGAACCAAGGATTTATTTCTCGTTTATGGAGGAGTTGATGAGGAGCTCACCGTAAAAGGTTACATTGACGCAAGCCTCGGCTCAGATCTAGATGACTCGAAATCCCAGACGGGATATGTTTTCATGTTGAACGGTGGCGCAATTAGCTGGAGGAGCGGCAAACAGTCAGTCGTCGCTCAATCTTCAATGGAGTCGGAGTATATTGCCGCTTGCGAAGCGTCAAACGAGGCGCTGTGGCTGAAGAAGTTCGTGATCGAGCTTGGCGTCTTTCCCAGTTGCACTGACCCCGTGGGGATCTTCTGCGATAACACGGGTGCCATTGCTAACGCGAAGGAGCCAAGAACTCACTCTACAGCCAAGCACATCCTCCGAAAGTTCCATGTGATGCGAGATTACGTCAGGGATGGACACACTGGGATTCACAAGATACACATGGATCTGAATGCAGCAGACCCGATGACTAAACCTCTTCCACAGGGCAAGTTTGAAGAACACCGAGAGACCATTGGTGTTAGATACATACCTGATGTAAACTAGTGTAATTTGTACTCTATTGCAAGTGGGAGACTGTTGGATAAGTGCCCTAGAGACAAATTAATAAAGATATTTGTCACATATCCGTTTTGTTCATAATACGTTTTATACTGTGCTATAACTGTATTACTTGGAAATACTAATACAGGTGTAGTATAAAACATGGTCCGTAGTTTAACTCGGGTAAACTATCTCATTGGGCAATTGATTGATCAAGCTTTCCTGATCATGGCGACACTTAAGTCCATTGACAATGAGGTCATATCATTAAGGGGAATGATGTGATGGACGTACACCCACCTAAAGTATTGCAATGTGATCGAGTCACATAGTTCAGCGTTGCTATGACTTTGTAACATATGGCTTAGTCCTTAGACCGTAATGATCATACGTAATCACGATCTATGAGGAGACTTTGATTTGTATCCCACTGCCTGACTGAAATATGCTGACTATAACGGAGCACTTTGGGTATTCCGAAATAGATGGTTGATGAGTATGTTAATAGATCAGAGCGGGATTTGTCAGTCCTTGTGACAGGACATGTACTCTGGGCCCACTCGGTGATATTGCATCAACACCTTGCAAGGACGTGACTAGGTCACAAGAGATGCAATGATCATGGACGAGAGAAGTTGTTTGTTGTGAACGAGATGTGAACACGGTATGTGGGATACCGACGATCAAACCTCGGACAAACAAAGTACCGCAGCACAAAGGGATTATGTCGTATCGTTAACGATTTCCAAAAGCGACCGAAGTTCATTCGATGGAAGCGCAGGGGCTGTCAAGGATTGTAACCAGGTCCAACTGACTAGTCATTGGTCAATGAGAAGAGTCTCGACCATGTCTGCTGTTTCCCGGACCGTTAGGGTGTTACACTTAAGGGCAATCGATGCATAGGACAGTTACGGGATCAATCGGTGAAATAGGAGAAATCACCGGATAGTTCCGGAGGAGGACGGAATGGTTTCCGGACATTTTGAATAGTTCAAAATAAAGTTTAATTGTTTTAATAATGTTTTTATTATTTAATTATCTGAATTAAATATTTAAAACATATTAAATAAATTAAAAAAAAAGGGAAAAGGCTATATGGGCCCATGGGGCCCATTAGGGGAGGAGGGGGTTTCCCCCCTTGGGCTTGGCGCCAAGGGTGGGGCCCATCCCCCCTATGGCCGGCGCACCTCCCCCCCTTGGGGGTTTAGTCCCACATGGGGGAGGGGAGGAGGATCACACCCCCTCTTGGCCTATATAAGGAGGGGTAGACCCCCCTTTTCCCAACACACCACATCTCCTTCTTTCTTCCTTCTCCTTCCCGGAAGTGGACTCCCCTTGTTTGGAGTCTGCACCAGGATTGGAGTTCTCCACCATAAGGCAGGCCGTCGCTCTGCTGGAGTCGGGATCCGTAGCCATCTTTCTTCCGCTGCTCGCCTGGTTCGGGGCCCGGGAGGAACATCGATTGTACCGTACATGTATAATCTCTTCGAGGCACTACACCTGTGGTGCTACTTCGTCGCTGGAGGTTTACCGGTAGTCATCCTCGCCGGTGGTGGTCTTCTACACGACAGGGAGGTCGTAGTTCTGAGTCTACGCCAACCACGTTCGTAAGAACATTTCCCTCTTTCGGTCTTCAAAGGTATGAACACCGATTCCCTCCGTTACTTTACATCGCCATAGCATAGATCTTGGGTTCGGGTACCGTAGGTGTGAAAAAATTGTGTTTTCTGCACCGTATCCCAACAAGTTGTAATATCACAGGAACGAGTAAACTTGTTTGTTGAGAACGAGGACGAACTAGGTATATTGGATACCGATGATCAAACCTCGGACAAGCAAAGTACCATAGGACAAAGGGAACGGGCACACGGTTAACAGATCCAACAGCGATTGAAGTTCATTCGATGGAAGCGCAGGGGCTATCAAGGATTGTAACCAGGTCCAATTGATTAGTCATTGATCAATGATAATTGTCTCGATCATGTCTGCTGTTTCCCGGACCGTAGGGTGTTACACTTAAGGGTACTCGACGCAGTAAGGATTGATTCGGGATCACCGGAGAAATTGGAGAGAACACCGGAATTGTTCTGGTGATGACCGGAATTGTTCCGATGAAGGCCGGAAGTTATTCCGGGTATTTTGAAAGGTTCAAAATATATTTAGTAATGTTTAATTAATGTTTTATTATTTAATTATCTGAATTAAATATTAAAATATATTTAAATATAATTAAAAATGAATTAAAAGGCATATGGGCCTCATAGGGCCCATTAGGGGGAGAGGGAGTCCTCCCCCATGGGCCATGGCGCCATAGAGGGGCCCACCCCCTTTATTCATGGCGCACCCCCTCCCCTTGGGATTAGTCCCACCCCGGAAGTGGAGGGGGGGTGGCACCCCTCCTTGGCCTATATAAGGAGGGGTAGAGGTGCCTTTTTATTCATCATATTTTTGAGATAAGTTCTCATCTCTCTCTCCCTCCTTTCTCCTTCCTCAAGTGGACTCCCCTTGTTTGGAGTCTACACTTGGTTGGGGATTTCTCCACTATACGCACGCCGTCGTGCTGCTGGAATCGGGATCCGAATCCATCTTCTTTCCGCTGCTCTACTGGTTCGGAGCCCGGACGGACGTCGGGTATACTGTATGTGTATAATCCCGCGAGGCACTACACTTGTGGTGCTACTTCATCGTCGTGGTCGTATCGCGAGGTCTTCATCAGCAACGTTCCGACGGGGACGTAATACCGTCATCGGTCCACAAGGATCGGGTGGCTACAGGAGTCATCGTGGATCTGCGCGGCATCGGGGATTGTCGGTACGACTGCACCAACCACGTTCATGCGGGAACATTTCCCGCTTAACGGACTACATACTGGTATATGATCTATTTCTGTCCGTTACTTTCATCAGCATAGCATAGGTCTTGGGTATGGGTCTCGTAGGTTATGAAAAATTTGTGTTTTCTGCCCCGAACCCCAACAGCTGCCGCACTAGCATTTATGAAGTGGCTAACGATCTAGAGAGTAAGATAAGAAGCCAAGCATTCGATGAGGAATCGCCTCCAACAAGTCTTGCTATCAACTACTAACGCAAACATAACACCTATCCTATCCTTGTCCTCCTCTTCGCATCCCGACGAAGAAGAAGCAGTCAAGGCACACACACACGTTGATCAAGTTATATTAAGATTATCTTAGTTGTTGTTGTCTATGAACAAGGAGTAGGTCTCAAGTCGTCCATAACCGTGGACACGGCTTCTCGAAAAGATTTAACCCTGCAAGGGTGTACCAACTGCCCATTACAAGGCTCTGCACGCACGCCCATCACTCTCAGTTGCTACCCATGATAGGCAACCATTTTATGATTTAGTCCCAAGAGATCCGGAACGACAGGTGGCCCCCGGTGAGTCGACATCCAACTCAAAAGCCGGCCGCGCTCTCGATTCGGCCTCTACCGTCTGGATGAGGTCGGGTTAGTTGCCCAAACAGATGTGGACAACCCCCTAGCTCCTTGGGGTGGACCAACAAGAGAAACCATGTCTCCGCTGGCCCAAGTTGTTTTAAAACTGCTGGGAGCTCACCAGTCACACACACGTTTTCAAATGGTAAATCAGCTTAGGCCACCACTAGAAATTTTTGAAGCTAGATAGGTAAGAAAAGGGGACCCCATAAAATCCCACACGCGGTTAGGCACGCTCAGTCTTAAAACCAATACCCGGAACTCGGATCCTAGGTGACTCGAATGGAACAAAGCATCGGGGCGGGATAGCCTAGACCTTCCATCCTTCGTCGAATATAGTCAATTTATAATAATCATATCATCAACAACAATATAATAATGTGATATCCCAAACCAAGGAGTAACAGGTAACATCGTAGCATCCTAAGCATGCATACTAAGCAGGGGCTGAACAACAAGCAATAGTAACATAGCAGTACAAGGTTTGCTGGGAAGGGACATGGCTGTATCGGTTTGAAAGAGGCTGTAAACATGTGGTAGGATCAAACATTGAACCTAACCTAGACTAGCATGCAAACCGCTGGTTGAAATAGAATGGATCATATGTAATGTATAGTCCTTGCCTGTTGATAAGTCGGGCTCCGAAGGTGTAGTTGATCGCAAGCTCGCATCGTCTCCGAAGGTACCCGCGGAAGCACACAAGACGATAAACACTAGAAAGCAATCAACGAGCAAGCATCTATTACTACGAAGCAAGCACGAGCAAGCATCAACAAGAAGGCAACACGAGACATCGCACCTACCGTCGAGAGCGGTTACTAACAGGTTAAGTGGAGTACTCGTCACACACGACAATACCACACATTTAGAAAGGTTCAAGTTGTTTAGCTACAGGTGCTCAATCAACGGTTATTAACATGGAAACTCAAGCAAGCATGGCATATCACATAAACATGTCAAGAGGTGAAGCACAAAGTAAACTATCTATGCTAGTCAATTTAAGTGAGGCACAACCTAAACATGGCATAACACTAAGTGCCACACGACAATTAAAAGATTTGGTACTGTTCTGCCCTAAACCATATTTTAGGTTGGTTAACAACACAAAACAATCGCATAAACACAAAGTACACGAAAAACTAATCAAGTTACATATAAGGCACACTCCAAACGGAGTTACGGTTAAAAAGATACAAGCAACACAAGTTATGGGCACAAATTGCCAACATCGGGAAGGACACTTTAGAGCAATGCATAAACAACATAATGAATGCAACATGCTCACAAATGATATGAAACTAAAGTAGAAATGAAAGGTAAGGCATGGCAAAAAGAATCATGCAAAAAGGCATCATAGATCAAAAGATATTAAGCAAACAACATGGCATCGCAAAGTAACAGACTTAGTGAAAAACTTAGGTGGCTGTCAAAAATAGCAGCATAGAAACTTTGGAGCTAAATATCTATATGACCAGGCATGCTAACATGAATATGCAATACATGTAATGTAAGTAGACATGATGCTTAACAATATGCAATTGGAATCAATCAATTCCGATAAACGGTCGCGACACACTCGTCGACCGAAGTTGCATCAAAATAACAGTTTCAGCATCAACAGCACATTAACATCAGGATCACCACTTTGGAGCAAGATTTAATATAGCTAAAGCACCCAAACATGACAAGTTAAAGCATGGAAATGAAGTACACATGATTCTTAACACATAGGAGAAAGAATCAATGCAATAGGCCTCATGGATTAGTCACAATCATCATGCAAAGTTGCAATAAAATAATAACAGCAGCACTTAACAGGAAAATTAGTAGTTAACGGCCTGGTGCCCTGTTTAGCACACAATTACACAATCAAGATGACCTCAAATGCAAATTCTCACAAAATATGAATTAAAGTACACGCAATTCTGAGAAACTTTCGTTTCGAGGGCACGTTCTTCGGAGCTACGGTTTGATCGCTATCATCGTCGCAAAATGGAATCAGCAACAGTAAACACATGACTTAGCAAAATAAAAAAACAGCGAAGAGAAAAATAAAAAAAGGCTACCATTGGGCTTCGGCCCAGCAGGCCTAGCAGATCTGGCCGGTCCGGGCTGGGGCGCCTGGGCCGCGCGGTGGGTCGGCTCGGACTAGGCTGTGGGGGGGGCGTGGACCACCTGGCCGGGCGGCTGGTGGCTGGGATGGCCTCCCCGTCCCGACGGGGGCAGCAGGCGGCGGCGCCATTCACGCCGGCGAGGGGCGGCGCTACGGCGCGTGGACGAAGCGGGGCGAGGCCGGGGCGGCGGATCCGGCCGTGGTCGCTGGAGGAGGCGGTGGCTGCTTGGACGCGGACGCCGGCGGGCTCCTGCTCGGGCAGCCGAGCTGCTCCAATGGTGGTGGCGGCCGACGTCTTGTCCTGCAGTGAGGAGGCGAGGTGGTCAGGGGAGGAGAGGAAGGAGGAGAGGGAGGCGCGCGGGAGGAGGAAGGGAGGTGGCCGGCGGCTCGCCCTGGCCGGAGACGGAGGAGCGGCGGCGGTGAGGCGCTCGGGCGTGAGGCGGCAGTGAGGAGAGAGAGAGAGGAGAGGCTAGGGGGTGACGTGGCGCCTTCCGGTGCGTCCGATCGCGGGATCGAACGGCCCGAAAAATCTGGGATCTGGGAGGCAAAACTGGGCAAAGTGGAGGGGGGTGGCTGCAAATTTTGTGCTAGGGAAACCCTAGAAATGGGTGGGAGTGTGGTGGTCTTTATATAGCCCCGGTGGCTGGCAGTTTGCAAAAACATCCCCGGTTTTTCTCTCGCGCGCGCGGTGCTCACGTTTCTGACCGCCGGGGGTCCGCAGTACCTCTCATTCGGGTAAAACTTCGAACTGCGCGATCAACTCGTCGAGCCGGAGGCGTTCACCTCGCGCTGGAACCGTTCCGAGAACACTTTCCGGCGCGCTATAAAATTATCCCATTTAATTATTAAACGGGGTTTTCGTTCCATTGGCTGCGGCTGGTCTCATGCGGTTTTCACGACGGTGATCGGGTGAAACCCGGTGTCGCAAAGGTCGAGTGTCAGGGTGGCAAGGGTCGGTCTCCGTCCGATACGAGATAAGAGGGGGAAAAATAATCGCCGATCGATAAATCGGGGATGCAAACACCGCAAACAAATCAAACAATCAAACAATTCACACCGAAAACAAATTTTTTAATTTTGATGAAAACTGGGATGTTACAGTGCATCCCCTTCTCCATCAACAATCATCAGTTCGTCCTTTGTCCCACTATATTTTTATCACTTCATGCGTTATGTGCTATGCTTGGAGCGTCTCGCTCTTAGGTTTTGTTTTTAGTTTTCTTTAGCTTTGCTTGCTGTTCATAACAAGTTCGATCCTTTCTTACTTTGTGTGGGAGAGAGACACGCTCCAATTTCAAAATCTAGAACACATCATAGGATTTTTCCTGCCTATCTTTTTGCTGTTGTGTGTTCTTTATCTTTTCATAGCTACTGCCATGTTCAGTTTTAGTCTTAGTTTGTATTTATCAAGAGCCTTGGCTTTTGTTTAGCTTTTTGCTGCAACTCTTTTTAGTTTTCATGTTTATCTTGTTAAGAGAGTTGGTTGTTGCACTGAGTTGTGTTTTGTCTTGAAAGTAGGTAATTGAGGTTTCTTTTTAGTTTTAGTAGTAGCTTGCAATAGTTTTGAGGTATTGTTGTGAGTAATGTTTGGACTTTTGGTGTCAAGAGCTCTTGCCTATTAGTGATAGGTGTCGTATTTTTGGCAATCCGTGTTTATTTTCAAAACCTACAAAACTAGTTGAGAACTCTAGATACTAGATGGATCACTACTCTTCTAAGGAGTCGAATATTAGAGTACACTCACGTACCATGAGTCGAGGATGCGCAAGGATAACCAAACCCCCATACACTCCTCCTCGGGGTACTTGTCTCTTTGTGAACCTCCTCATTAGATTGAGAGTTACCGATAATAAGTGCATGAGTTCTTCGGACTAATGTAAGTATTGAGAGTTGACACTTCCACCTTCCCATATTTTGCTAGCCTTTCCCGTGCCGTGCATTGCCTTCTTCTCACTCCGAGAGTTGGTGTCCACCTTCGCCGGTACATCCAAACCCTTGGCATGATACGCTCTGTCATCATAAGCCTGCCTTTATCCTTCCTCAAAACAGCCACCATACCTACCTATCAAGGCATTTCCATAGCCTTTCCGAGTTACATTGCCATGCAACTTCCACCTCTTCATGACTTAATCTTCATGTCATACATGTTCCTGCTACACTGGCAGCGACATACATTGCATACATCCTGATAGTTACATCTTCTTTATGATTTTGAGTACCTTATAAAGTGTGAAAGATCTCCTTTACCTTCTTGTAAAATAGAGTGTTGCCCTTAAGTGAGGAAAATATCCCAAAGTGGACACATTAAAAGATCCCAAAGAGGACAATGAGAGTTAAATAGAAAGAGCCATTGAGGCCACAAAAAAATACAAAAAAATAGAAAAAAGAGAAAAAGAAATAAAAAGAGAGAAAGGGGTAACACTACTATCCTTTTGAGAGATCCACACTAGTACTTCCTTTATATCCTTGTACTCCATAGAGATGATCTTTTTGCATATAGTTTGGAGAGCTTCCTAGCTCGTATGCGCATCCATTGCATGGCAATCCCTACTCCTCACATCATATCTATCATTTGGCATCTCTTGCCTATGATTTTCCTTATTGATGTGAGCCTTTCTCATCCTTTTTGTCTTCCTCCTCCACCATATTTTCTCTCTTTGCCATCCTAAGTGTCAACTCTCGTGCCTACGCTCATCCATTGCATGAGTGCTAAAAATATCGAAAAGGAGTGGATCAAATTGACTTGTACCTGGCTAGTGGTCTGGGGACGAGTCAAGATAAGATTCCAAAGAGGACCAAGTGTGAAAATTTAGTAGATTGAGTTCTCAACAAAAACACCTTTTTTTCTCTCGTATTCCCTATCCTCCTTTCTTGCACGCAAACACCATTTGGAGACATTTGAGTCACGGGCAGCGAGAGCTCTTGCACCTTTTGTTCTTTTGTTACTTGTTTCAATGCTAATATAGACTCTTGCCTGTTATGACTTGAATTGAATCTCTAACCTTGATTGCTTTACTTTGCAAAGTTCTTTTATGGTTGCTAGCATGTCACCACAGAAATTATGCTTGTTATCATTTACATACTCGAGGACGAGCAGGAATTAAGCTTGGGGATGTTGATATGTCCAAAACGTATCGATAATTTATGCTTGCTCCATGCATGTTTTGTGTGATATTTCTATGATCTAGATACACTTTCATACATTTTTGATCATATTTGGACTAACCTGTTAACTCAGTGCACCCTAGTGCCAGTTCCTGTTTTCTGCTGTTTTTCTATTTCAGTTTTCCCCCATATAAAAAGTGCCAGAAAAATTCGGGAAAATTCAGATAAAAAATCAGCGTGATGGAAGCTTCGAGAAGAGCCCGGGAGGGGCCAGAGGGGAGCCAGGGGGGCCCAGGCGGCCACCCGGCGCGGCCCCACCCCTGGCCGCGCCAGGGGGGCGCCTGGGGCCCCTGGTCCACCTCTGGCTGCCCCCCTTCGCCTATTTATCCCCCGTCACAGGAAAACTCCAGAACAAGAACCCTATTCCGCGAACTTGCCTCTATTCCGTTGCCGCCGCGCTTCCAAGATCGGGAGCACCAGAAGACCTCTTCTCGGCACCCTGCCGGAGGGAGGATTGACCTCCGGGAGTCTCCTCTCCACCATGGATGCTCTCCGGATGTCTCGTGAGTAGTTTTTCTTGGACCATGGGTCCGTGATCAGTAGCTATGTGATGTTCTCCTCCCCTCTTTGAACTTCATTGTTTAGACCTCGTGAGCTGCCCTACATGATCGAGGAACCTTTTTAATATTTCTGCTATTGCTATGTTGAGTTTGATCGGATCTGATGGCTTATGAGATTATGTTCAGATTGTGATAGAGTAATATATTTTGTTCTTATCTCTTGTATTTTTGTTCCTAAGTAATTCTTGCATGCTCTCCGTTGCTGTTTATTGATTTGGCCAAGTAGTAGGTAGTGACTCCAAGACGGAGCGTTGTGCTAGATTGTGGGTTCATGCCTCCCCGATGACATGCTTGAGTGACAGAAACATGAGTCTAGGGGATGTGCTGTTGCCACAATGGGGAAAACAACGGTGCTTGTAACCGCGGTTACAAGGATTGTTTACTTTACGCAAAGTTCTTTTTAATGCAGTTGTCTGTTGCTTTGGGTTTACACTTTGGGTGGGGCTCGCAACTTAATACCAGCGAGATGTTCTGGATAGATATCTCAAGGTGGATGATTAGTAGTAGATGCAGATGGATTTCGGTCTACTTATTTTGGCGTACTGCCCGTGCTTTTAAACCCCTTCCTTTCTTTTGTAGCATAGTTAGCATTGCGGTGCGTTCATAATCCTGTCAATTGCCTTTCTGTAATTTGTTTACCTCGCATAGCAATTTTTATCGTCTTTTGGGAGAGAGACATCACTAGCGAACATCACGTATCCCGGTCCATATCCTCATTATTGTTTCCAAGCTATATTTACTTTTCTGCATTTAATTTCAAGTTGCTATCATTATCCCCTTGCGTTTTATCATTTGTGAACAACAAGACCGGAGAGATTGACAACCTCTCTGAAATTCGTTGGGAACAAAGTTATCTGTGTCTGTGTGCAGGTCCTCCTCAGTTGCGCTGCTGACACCTACTTATCATCTCTGGAGTCCTACTGGAGACAAACCTTGGTATCTTTACTGAGGGAAAACTCGCTGCTGTACTGCATCACGCCTTCCACTTGGGGCCTACCAACGAAGGGCGAGAAGCCAATAAGCACAAGACACCCATGCCAACCAAGGGATATCTAGATCAAGTCCTTTCCGGTATTCCGTTTGAGGCTACTCTTTATCGTTCTATGATAGGGTCATTGCTTTACATTTGTGCATCTAGACCGGATATTATGCTTAGTGTAGGAATGTGTGCAAGATATCAAGCCTCTCCTATGGAGAGTCATCATTTGGCGGTTAAGCGCATTCTTAGATACCTTGTTCATACTCCTTTGTTGGGTGTTTGGTACCCCAAGGAAGCCAAGTTTGGTCTCTTGGGGTACACCGATGCGGATTGGGCCAGAGACAAGGTGGATTGGAAGCCAACATCCGGTTCATGCCAATTTATGGGGCGCTCATTGGTAAGTTGGCACTCCAAGAAGCAAAACCATGTCTCTCCACCGCCGAAGCTGAGTATGTGGCCGCCGCAAGTTGTGCCACTCAAATCCTGTGGATGAGGCAGACTTTGAAGGACTATGGCCTCACCTATCAGAAGGTACCCATCCTATGTGACAATGAAAGTGCTATCAAGATTGCCAACAACCCTTCTCAACATCCCCACACCAAGCATATTGACATTCGTCATCACTTCATACGGGATCATATTCAAAAGGGTGACATTGTTCTTGCACATGTGGGCACCGACAAGCAACTCGCGGATATCTTCACCAAACCATTGGATGAAGCAAGATTTTGTCAATTAAGGGGTGAACTTGGTATCTTGGAATGTTATAGCTTTTCTGCCTAGGGGTATCGTGCTCTCATTCATGCACATAGCGAATATCTTATCTAGATGTAGGCATGTATGTAGGGGGATAAACTCATTCAATGAGTTCTCTACTCTCTACGTGATGCATAAATGGATTCACACATCAACAATCCGCGTGCTCACCACGGTGAACCCACGTGTAGCGGTTATCGATGGAGTAAGTGTTATTGGACCCAAGGTACATCTTCGCGGTGTCAAAGCACAATACACTCAAACATGGTGGCCTCGGCCACCGCCTCTCCTTTGTGAAAGGCTTGTTTTGCTCATTCATGTGTGCATCCATGGTTATGATTTTGTGTGTTTCTCTACTTTTGGCCCCTGTCAAAGTTGTTTGAAATTATTGAGTAAACTATTTTTCAACATTTTTGGGTTTATACGACAGAGATCAGTAGCCTGTCGGACATCCGTTGGCTCTCGGACGTCCGACCCGCCGGACGTTCGAAACTCGTCGGATTTCCGAAATTCCCTGCTGCCCTGCACCTGATTGCCCTGCCTGGCCTGACTTCGTAGACTCAGCCCTCTTCGGAAATCTGTTGGATTTCGGACGTCAGACATGTCGGACGTCCGAAACCCATCGGACGTCCGAAGTTGGCTGTGCTATATAAACTGGACGTCGGGCCGAGGGGGCAGTTCTTCTCCCCTTCGGCCGTTTTCCCCTCTTTCCTCCCATTGTGCTGCCGCCACCTGGAGTCGCCGCCGGCCGCCCTGGCCTCCCCGGTGCTCGTCTCCTCCGGATCTACTCACTCGTGGTACCTCTCATCCCGATCTATCCGTTCATCCAATTGGTTTTTGATATGCTGCCCGGTTTCTTGCCTCATTCTTGCCTCTCCTTACTCTAGGGTTTCGAGATGGTGAGGACGAAAACTTGCGGTCGCAAGAATCGTGAGGCCTCCGGTTCCCGTGGTATGCTCATGCTTATCATTCATGCCTTCATGGGTCTCCGATTAGATGGTTAGGGTTCCTTGCTAATATGCCTCTCGTATGGCTAGGTGGTTCCGGGGATGAACCGCCCCGTCTTCGTCGCCACATGAAGCAACCAATGTACACGGATCCATCCTCGGACAGTGAGCACACTCCTAGCGCGGAGGATAGCACCTATGGATCAGAATTTGAGGATGAGGAGTAAATTTTGGTTGAAGAGGAAGATCCCCCGGTGGTGACTCGCCCCTCCAAACTTGGCGTGCGTCGCCCGACTAAGGGCTCCTCTTCGGCGTCCGGTGCTCGTGATGCGGAGGATCTTCGTGATGCTCCTCCTATGCCTCCGATACATATCTCCTCCGAGCTGGTGGTTTCTACTGGCCGTATGATGGCGGACTACTCAAAGATTTCTCTGGATGCATACCGCAAGCTTCGCCGTGTCAATCGGTTTGTGGCTCCTCAGGATTGTCTGGATGGCAGGATCCGGACCAATGTGCAGGCAGATATCTTCACGTCAGTTGTAGTTCGTCACGAACTTGCAAACTCTCATGCCTGCATTCCCCTTGACTTCATCCAGGACAATTCGGACAAGTTTCCCGGTGTGATGGATCCTATTGACTCTGTGGGGCTTGGTCCAGTCTTCAGCTTTCGGCATGACTGGAACACTGCTGCGATCCTCCAGTTTTATGCCACATGCTACTTCCACACAAATCACCGAGAGATCTCATGGATGACTGGTGAGCAGCAGTGCACTGCCACGTTTGCTCAGTTTCAGAAAGATTTGGGCATTCGCTCCTCTGGTGTACGAATTCATGCATCTACCAAGGAGAATCCCAAGGGTGACTGTCTCTGCTTTGTTAAGTCTGGGATTGAGGGAGATGACTGTTACCGGAAGCCCAATGACATATCCATTTGGAAGCAGCCCTATAGGTTCATGTACCAGTGCGTGCTCAGGACTTTGTATCCCAAGTCTGGGGATAAGACTCATTGCAGCAGCTCTGCTATCACCTTGATGTGCCATATCCATGACATCCCCCTCAAGCGTCTTGATGTGCCCCACTATCTTTGGCATGAGATTCAGATGGCGAGCCTTCAATAGCGTTGGCAATATCCCCATGCACCTTTCATAATGGTACTCATTCAATCAGTCGCCTCCTCTCCATTGGTGATCACTCAGCCCCATGTTGTGCGGTCCATTCCGGAGCATATATACTTCGATGCCCCTGAGGTTGTCCTGACTCGCCCTGTTCCGATCCACACCACTGTTCGTGGCAATCTTCATCGTCAGTCAGTGGAACAGGCTCCTATGCGTCGCATGGCTGAGTTTTTGGGTAAAGCGCAAGCTGCTATGATGAGGACCATCTCGTTCAACTGCCACTCCAACCACACGGTGGTCTCCACTCTCATCAAGTCCAAAAACTCCCCGAAGGCCCGTCTTCGTGCAGCTGGAGAGACCTACGTCAGTGATGATGAGCGTCTTCCCGATGCTCCTCCCACCGATCTTGGTTTCGGTTTTCCTACGGGACCGGAGTGGGCGGATTTCTTCCCTGGAGACCCTGGCGTGAGCGGCAGTGGGACTCACTAGTATCGTTAGTGCGTGTGCCCCTTTTTGGTACTTGGTGCCAAAGGGGGAGAGTCATATGTGTTTTACTTATGTTGTCTAGGTGATCGAGACTTGATTATGTCGTTGTATGGGACCTGGTTGTGTTAAGACTTGTTTTATGTTGTTTTTTGTGTCTCATGCAATACTTCTGACTTTGTGTTATGCATGGTGTTGCTCTTGCGTCTGACTGGCTTAAAAACTTATTGGCATATGTTTTTGTTCTCATGTTTGGGTGCAATCTAATTTGTCATCTCCATAATCAATGATTGTTTGCCTTGATATCATGTGTTGTGACTCTCCCCAAATGTGTTCATCTTGCGTAAAGTAAAGAATCTTATATGCACACATTAAGGGGCAGTTCATAGTAAAACTTGCTCCCACTAAAAAGTAAAATCTGAATAATTTTGGGAGCTATATGTATGTTGTCATCAACTACCAAAAAGGGGAGATTGAAAGTGCAATCTTGCCCTTAATTATATTTTGATGTTGATGACAATGTACATATAGAGGACTAATAATGTTTGCCAAATATATCTCAGGTTTTAGTCCTCGGTTCGTTGTGGTGGTGGATCAAGGACCATTTGATCTTATCAAATTTCTCAAGATACGGAACCAATGAAGTTGAAGCGTAAGATTTTCAGTTAACCTTGAGTATAGGGATCCCCGCACTATTAAGAGGGGATCAATGGGTTTGTGTTTAAGATTTGCTCAAAGATAATTAAAAAAACATTCCGACACAAAATTGAAGCTAAAATGTAAAAATCAGTTCACTGCATTCGGACGTCCGACAAGGTTTGGACGTCCGACAATTCAAAGTTTCGGGCGTTTGACAGCCATCGGACGTCCGACATCTCATATGCTGGTTTTCGGTTGGAGAGGTCAGTGAGCATGCAAATTCACCGGAAGTCCGACGTGTTTCGGACGTCCGCCCCCTCGGACGTCCGAACCCTGTCGGACATCCGACGTGCTACTGGAATTTTCTTCGGGTGTTGCACGCTGAACTCGATTTGAACATTTCGGACGTCCGACTTGGTTCAGACGTCCGACATTTGGAATTTTGGGCGTCCGACACCTGACGGACGTCCGACACTTGCACAGATTATTGCCCCAACGGCCATTTTGTCCCTTGGGCTATAAATACCCCCTCACCCCCATGTGTGAGGGTTGACCACTTCATTTGCAAACACCCAAGAACACAAGTGCTCCCTCTCACTCTCCCCCTCACCAAATCTCAGATCCCGGTGAGTTCCTTGAGAGTTCTTGACGGATCTTTCACCGAGTGATAGTTCTGCCCCTTCCCCATCTTTCAACCAAAGCAAATCGCATTTTGAGCAAGTATTGAGCATTCCTCATTGATCTTGTTACTCTTGGAGGTTGGAGACTCCTAGGCGGGTAGGAGCTCTTTAGAGAGGAATCAACCATTGTGATTACCCCCGTTGAGTTTGTGAGGGTTTGGTGACCACCTTTAAGGTCAACCGGTAGTGGTTGGGAATCGCCTTCGTGGTGATATCTCAAGGGGAATAGAGTGAGCCTTCGTGGCATTGGTGTGCCTTTGTGGTTTCACCCACTCTCTCCGAACGGTGAGTAGCTTCCCTCCAAGGAAGTGAACATCGGGATACATCGTTGTCTTCGCGTCATTCGGTTATCCCTACTCTTTCCCCCTATTACTTGTGCTACCGCATTATTTGCCCCTCACTTGCTTTAGTATATTGTGCTTATTGTTTATCTTGTCTTTGCTAAGTAAACCTTGCAATTGTTAGGTCCACCTTATCTTCAACATTATTGCCTAAAATTGCTAAGTAGTGATAAATTTTGTAATAAGACCTATTCACCCCCCTCTAGGTCAATCTCGATCCTTTCAATTTGTTTACCTCGCATAGCAGTTTATCGTCTTTTGGGAGAGAGACATCACTAGTGAACATCACGGGACCCCGGTCCATACTCTCATCACTGTTTACACACTCTTTTATTTTCCTTCTTTTACTTTCTAGCTGCTATCATTATCATCATTATCCCTTGCGTTTGATCCTTTGTAAACAACAAGGCCGAAGAGATTGACAACCTCTCTGTAATCGTTGGGAGAAAAGTTATTTGTGTCTTGTGCAGGTCTAGGTCAAGGAAGCAACTTTTGTCGTAAACGGTGCCATTGTTTTCTTGCCACCTACTTATCATTGCCGGAGTCCTACGGGTTCAATACTCAACCTTGGTATCTTCACCAAGGGAAATTTGCGGCTACACTACATCTAACCTTGCACCTGGGGTAACCAACGAGGATAGAGTATCACAAGGCACACAAAAAAGAAAGGATCATCTAGGAAAATATCAAACGCTCAAGCTTGGGGATGCACCCATGCATCCCCAATAAATATTCAAGGAGACTCAAACGTCTAAACTTGGGGATGCCCTCGTGCATCCCCTTCTCCATCAACAATCATCAGTTCGTCCTCCGTCTCACTATATTTTTATCACTTCATGCGTTATGTGTTATGCTTGGAGCGTCTCGATCTTAGGTTTACTTTTTAGTTTTCTTTAGCTTTGCTTGCTGTTCATAACAAGTTATAACCCAGCTTACTTTGTGTGGGAGAGAAACACGCTCCACTTTAAACTATAACACATCATAGGATTTTCATGCTTATCTTTCTTCTGTTGTGTGTTCTTTATCTTTTCGTAGCTGCTTCCATGTTTAGATCTTATGTTTTCATGTTTATATTTTTCAAGAGCCTTAGCTTTTGCTTTGTTTGTTGCTGGAACTCATTTTAGTCTTCATGTTTACCTTGTTAAGAGAGTTGGTTGTTGCACTGAGTTGTGTCTTGTTTTGAAGTAGGTAATTGAGGTTGCTATTCAATTGTAGTAGTAACTTGCAATAATTTTGAGGTATTGTTGTGATTAATGTTTTCACTTTTGGTGTCAAGAGCTCTAGCCTATTAGTGATAGGTGTCATATTTTGAGAAATCCGTGTTTATTTTAAAAAACTACAAAACTAGTTGAGAACTCTAGCTACTAGATGGATCACTAATCTTAAGAAGGATTGAATATTAGAGTACACTCACGTACCATGAGTCGAGGATACGCAAGGATAACCAAACCCCCATACACTCCTCCGGGGGGTACTTGTCTCTTTGTGAATCTCCTTATTAGATTGAGAGTTACTGATAATAAGTGCATGAGTTCCTCGGTCTAATGTAAGTATTGAAAGTTGACACTTCCACCTCCTCATATTTGCTAGCCTCTTTGGTACCGTGCATTGCCCTCTTCTCACTCCGAGAGTTGGCGTCCGCCTCGCCGGTGCATCCAAACCCTTGGCAAGATACGCTCTGTCATCATAAACCTCCTTATATCTTTCCTCAAAACAGCCACCATACCAACCTATCAAGGCATTTGCATAGCCTTTTCGAGATATATTGCCATGCAACATCCACCTTCTCATGACTTGATCTTCATGTCATACATGTTCCTGCTACACTGGCAGAGGCATACATTTGCATACATCATGATAGCTACATATTCTTTATGTTGAGTACCTTGTAAAGTGTGAAGATCTTCTATACCTTCTTGTAAAATAGAGTGTTTCCCTTAAGTGAGGAAAACATCCCAAAGTGGACAAAATTAAAAGACCCCAAAGAGGACAAATGAGAGTTAAATAGAAAGAGCCATTGAGGCCACAAAAAAAATACAAAAAATAGAAAAAAGAGAAAAAGAAAATAAAAATAGAGAAAGGGGCAACACTACTATTTCTTTGAAAGATCCACACTAGTACTCCCTCTTATCCTTGTATTCCATATAGATGATCATAGATGCATATAGATATGTGGGGACCTTCACACTATAGAACTTGGCTTGCATATTCCAAGGATGAGCCTCCTCAAATGAGCTCTAGGACTTCTTGAGGGAGCAAGTTGGATGCACCCCCACTAGTTCCATTGGAGAGCTTTTCTTAGCTCATATCTGTATCTGTTGCTTTGCAATCCCTACTCCTCACATCATATCTATGATTTGGCCTTCTCTCGCCTATGCTTGTCCTCATTGATGTGCGCCTTTCTCACCCTTTTTGTCTTCATCCTCCACCATATCTCTCTCTTTGCCATCCTAAGTGTCAACTCTCGTGCTTACGCTCATCCATTGCATGAGTGCTCAAAATATCGAAAGAGAGTGGATCAAATTGACTTGTACCTGGCCAGTGGTCTGGGGAAGAGTAAAGATAAGATTCCAAAGAAGACCAAGTGTGAAACTTTAGTAGATTTAGTTCTAAAAAAAATACTTTTTTCTTGTATTCCCATCTCCCACTTCTTGCACGCAAACACCATTTGGAGACATTCAAGTCACGGACAGCGAGAGCTCTTGCACCTAATGTTCTTATGTTGCTTATTTAAATACTAATATAGACTCTTGCTTGTTATGACATGAATTGAATTACATACCTTGATTGCTTTACCTTTAAAGTTCTTATATGGTTGTTAGATGTCACCACAGAAATTATCTTTCTTATCTTTACCTACTCGAGGACGAGAGGGAATTAAGCTTGGGGATGTTGATATGTCCCAAACGTATCTATAATTTCTTCTTGCTCCATGCATGTTTTGTGTGACATTGCTATGATCTAGATACACGTTCATACACTTTTGATCATATTTGGACTAACTTATTAACTCAGTGCACCACAGTGCCAATTCCTGTTTTCTGCCGTTTTTCTATTTCAGGTTTCCCCCATATTAAAAGTGCTCCAAAAATTCGGGTAAAATCAGATAAAAAATCAGCGTAATTGAAGCTTCTGGAATCACCCGGGAGGGCCCCAGAGGGGACCTACCAGGGCCCCAGGCGCCCTCCCAGCGCGCCCTAGGGTGGGGCTGTGCCGGGGGGCTCCTGGACCCCTGGTGGCGCCCCTGGCTCCCCCCTTTCTCCTATATATTCTCCGTGACGCGAAACCTCCAAGGACAGAACCCTTTTTCGCAATCTCGCCTCTGTTCCGCCGCCGCCTCGCTTCCAAGATCGGGAGCGCCAGCAGACCTCTTCCCGGCACCCTGCCGGAGGGAGGATTGACCTCCGGAAGCTTCCCCTCCACCATGGACGCTTCCTGGATGATCCGTGAGTAGTTTCCCTTGGACCATGGGTCCGTGATCAGTAGCTATGTGATGTTCTCCTCCCCTCTTTGTTCTTCATGGTTTAGACCTCGTGAGTTTCCCTACATGATCAAGGCACATATGTAATTTTCTGTTGTTGCTATGCTGAGTTTGTTTGGATCTGATGGATTATGAGACTATGTTCAGTTTGTGACTGAGTAATATATTTTGTTCTTACCATTTATATTTTTGTTCCTCAGTAATTCTTGCATCTTCTCTGTTGCTGTTTATTGCTTTGGCCAAGTAGTAGGTAGTGACTCCAAGAGGGAACGTTATGCTCGATTGTGGGTTCATGCCCCCAGATGACAAGCTTGAGTGATAGAAACATGAGTCTAGGGGATGTGTTGTTGCCACAAGGGGGAAAACAACGGTGCTTGTAACCGCGGTTGCAAGGATTGTTTACTTTACACAAAGTGCTTTTTAATGCAGTTGTCTGATGCTTTGGGTTTACACTTTGGGTGGGGCTCGCAACTTAATACCAGCGAGATGTTCTGGATATATATCTCAAGGTGGATGATTAGTAGTAGATGCAGTTGGATTTCTGTCTACTTATTTTGGAGTACCGCCCATGATTTTGAGCCTCGTCCTTTATTTTTAGCAGTTTATCGTCTTTTGGGAGAGAGACATCACTAGTGAACATCATGGAACCCCGGTCCATACTCTCATCACTGTTTACACGCTCTTTTATTTTCCTGCTTCTACTTTCTATCTGCTATCATTATCATCATTATCCCTTGCGTTTGATCCTTTGTAAACAACAAGGCCGGAGAGATAGACAACCTCTTTGTACTCGTTGGGAGCAAAGTTATTTGTGTCGTGTGCAGGTCACGGTCAAGGAAGCAACTTTTGTCGTAAACAGTGACATTGTTTTCTTGCCACCTACTTATCATTGCCGAAGTCCTACGGGTTCGATACTCAACCTTGGTATCTTCACCAAGGGAAATTTTCCGCTACACTACATCTAACCTTCCACTTGGGGTAAACAACGAGGATAAAGTATCACAAGGCACACAAAAAAACAAGGATCATCTAGGAAAATATCAAACATTAGGCATGTATCCCGTAGGTAGTTGTGCGTGCTTGCAATAAGAACTTGCACAACATCTTTTGTCCTACCATCCCGCTTTGAACGGGGCCAAAAGTAACTTATGGAGATTAAAGTGCTCCTGTCAAAGAGCACCTTAACAAAGCATTAATACTCAATGGATACATGAAATCCTAAAATTATAGTCCATTCCCTTTGTTATCCCAAGCTGTCACCTTTGGGATCGCCGGTTTCGGACCATAATAGGTGCATACAACTCATAGATACGATCAAGAACATAAATATACTCATGAAAATTCAAGTGGTTCAGATCTGAAAACATGGCACTCGAGCCCAAAGTGACAAGCATTAAGAGCAACAAGTTGTAGCAAAGATGATAAACACCAAAGTAGATGATATGCAACATGCCCCCAACAATCTGACGAACAATTACATGATCTAACTCATCCAATCCCTACCACCCCCTTTGCCTACAGCAGGGAATTACTCACACATGAAAGGAGAAGTCATGGAGAGATGATGGAGTGGCGATGGTGATGACGACGATCTCCCCTCACCGGAGGCCAAAATAGCCTCCAGATTAGTCCTCCCGGAGAAGAACAGAGGGTGGCGGCGGCTCCGCGATGGAAACTGGGAAAATGAATTCTGTTCTGGGGTTTCCTCACCACGGGAATAAATAGGGGCTTCGGTAGGGCACCAGAGGGGGAGGACCCACCCAGGTGGCCTCCCGGCACGGCCAGGGGTGGGTTCGCGCCAGTAGGGCGCCTGGGGCCCCCTGGCTTCCCTCTAGCCCCACTTTTGGCACAATGGCCTCTCGGGTGCGTGGATTTTCTGTGTTTTTTCCTGGAATTTTCTGAGACACCTAAAAATCCATTTTCCTGCACATAAGAAAACCATATAGGCAGCTCTGCTGAAAACAGCGTCATTCCGTTTTAGTTTAGTTCAAATCATGCAAGAATAAGGCCAAAACAATAGCAAAAGTGTTTGGAAACGTAGATATGATTGAGACGTATCAACTCCCCCAAGCTTAGCATATTGCTTGTCCTCAAGCAATTCAGTTCAACGACCGGGACGCGAGAAAGAAAACTTTGACAAACTCTTTTGCTTCATAAGATGTATATAAGCATGTACTACGAAAAGAGTTTAGCAAGTATTGAAATAATGCTACGAGGATAATGCACGAAGCAATCCTTCTTTCAAGTGATCAATCACAAACAACCAAAAGTAAATAATAAGCTGCTGAAAATCAAAACAAGATCACAACGCAGATAGCTTGAACATACTAGAGTGTTATCTCGCTAGCCTCTATGAGGGAAGCAAAACATAAATGCAGAAACTCCTCCGGAGTTTTAAAGGAGACTAGAACTAAGAATTTCAGAATTAGCAATATCACAATCATGCAGAAGACAATGTGGTACTTTGGTACAATGCATGTTACACTAAGAATGACAATTATGCTTTCAATAGTTGGTGCTTTGAATAAAGAAGGGGAGACTCTCGAACCATGGCTTTTGATGGCAAGGTTGAAAACCCGTGGCTGGAAGCAAAGACTAAACAAGTACCAGAGCTCTTGGTTTTGAAAATAGAGATAAAATTCTTTTGAGAAGTGCAACTTTCCAGTCAATGGTGAACGGTAAAGGTCTCTCAATATCTCCCATACCAACCATATTAATGGCGGTTCCCATGCTTTTTGCTTACACTTTTGTTCCCTTATCCATACATCCTTTGACGGTCTATGGTGCCTTTTTATTTCGCCTTAAGTATGGAAGCAAATTTCTCATTCCATCTATCATTAGCAGCATTTGGCCCATTTCATTCCATCATCAAATATGGGGGAAGTGTAACTTTAAAAAAAAAGTGAAACAAGTGAGAACCGGGCATTCTCCAGACCGGCCTCTGCCTCATAAATTTGACTTGTAAATTTTTTGTCAAGGAGTAAAACATTTTTGGCATGGAAGATACCGATTTTCCCTAACCGCACTATGATCTTGTACGGTTACAAAAAGGGAGCTTCTGAATAAATTTTGAGATGGTACAAGAAAGTCTAAGTTAGGGATAGCAGGTAAATACCATATATAGGAAGGTATGGTGGACTCAAGTGGAAAAACTGGTTTGAAAAGGAGTTGGATGCACAAGAAGAATTCCGCTTAGTGCGAGCGAAGGCTAGCAAAAGACTGGGAAGCGGCCAACTAGAGAGCAATAAAAGTCATAATCATGCAGAGCGAGAAAGCAACATTGAATCGGGCATGAAAGTGATATAACTATTCTGAAACAAAAAGATCATCAAGGAAAGCTATACTTTTTAGTCATAAACATGTGTGAACATGTGCCAAGTCAATCCATGAATTCTCCGAAGGGAAATACCACTTCAATATGCCAAACCATGAACAATGCAATGCATGTCAATCATTTCAACAACACATTATGCACTCTAGCTATTTGAGATCAGCCACAAAGAAAGCATGAACTACTGGGAAAGCATTGTAAACATAGCACTATGTCGCTACAAGCTTGTCTCTAAATCATAAGTATAGGCATATGTACAAAAGTAGAAACAAAAAGAGTTCATACCGGTTTTCCTTGTTGCTTCCCTTCCATCGATCTTCGTCATTACTGCCTTGTCACTTGCACGATCGAACATGGGAAATATAATCAAATGTCATCACAGACTTGAGCTGAACTCTGAAAACAAAGAAAACTAAAGAGAGAAAGGAAAATCTTTTTGGGTTTTTAAAAGTTTAACGAAAGCAAAAGAAAGAGAAATCTTTTTGATGTTTTTTCAAATTAAAGAGAACAAAGAAGAACAGTCAAAAAATTTGAAAAGATCAAAGCGAACAAAATAAAACGGATAATACAATGGAAAAGGTAGAAGGGCATGTACTCCCCCAAGATTAGACTTTCGGCCTAAGTTGGTAACATCTACTGCGATCCCTAGGAGCCTCCAGCTCTAGGGTGGTACGGGTGAGTCCAAGGGTCGTACGAGGTTTCAGGTGCGTACATCGAAGTCCTGGGATCCTCCCACGAAGAAGGCTCCGCGCTCTAAGAAAAGGAAGACCCTTCATCCCACTCCGTGACGGTCTCCCCCTGGAAGGGTGGAAACTCATCGTCCTCCTCCTCATCGGGCACAACCACCTCCACGGGGTTATGAAACTGCTGCTGGACCATGAACTCGTCGAACTGGGTGTCGTTGAAGGACCATCCGCTCCTGCCCGTATAATCAAACCAAAGAGGTGCAGGTAGACGAATCTCTCGAATAGTGATCAGTCCAAATCTCAAAATATAATTAAGGTTAACAAATAGTGAGTCATGGTAACAAACTCATGCCTCTTCATAGCAGCGAGATCAAAGCTTAAATAAGTAAAAGGCTTATCATCAGGGTGTGGGGTGCCATTAAGAGACTCAAGGATAAGTGTGGCGTAAACGCCACCGAATAGATCTCCCTTTGTGGCACCCCGGCTCAGAATACAAGAACGCCCCGTGCTCCATCCTAGAGATCAAGTCTTCTGGAACACGGCACAGCTTGATATAGAACCGAACCACTTTTATTACCGATGAAATGGGTACAAGGGGTCTATTACAACACTAGCGGAGCGAGGCCGCTGACGAGGATTGACCTTGGCAAATCCCATGGTCAGGGACCCTGGGTTAGATCGTAGAGAGGAACAGGTTGGCGATACTCGTCGGCTAACAGGAGAAAGTACTTCCATCTCGATTGTATTATGCGAGGGGTGATTACAGTGGCGGTCTAGGCGAGTTCGCTCAAGACCGGAGGTGGTGATTGGAGATTCGATCTCCTGGGCCGTCACCGCTCCCAGCCATTATATACTAGGCTGGGTCTCGGGGAGTACGTCTCAGGTTACAGGGATGATTGCCTAATCTAGCTTTGCCTTGGACGCCAAGTCTTGCCTTCCATGTTGGTCGCGGACTCCTACGTCGGTGCCTTGAGTGGGCCAGTTGTGGGCCTGTCGAGGCTTCCAGTAGGCCTTCTGTCTTCATATGCACCAGGTATCCTTACATGCAGGAGTCGTGGGGTCACCCCCTCGTCAGTAGCCCCCCGAGTGCCTGGGGGACTCAAAGTGTCGCGCAGGGACTCGAATCCGCCATCACTTTCCTTCACATGTGCAGCGCGGCTACGAGTCATTTGTTGTTAGTCATAAAAATGTTTATTTTGAGGGATGATAAGCTGAAAGGGCCCAAGGTAGTCGACTGGTCGAGCCTTGGCGAGTTGCGCTAGTGGAAAATAGCTCAGTAGCCCGATCAAGCCCGTGTCCCTCGACACGAACTTGGAAATGACCGGTTTCTAGCAAAGCCCATGCCGCTGCAGGCCTTACAGGGTCGATGCCGCCGGTCTCATCAAACAGCCTTAACACGCCCGTTATCGGCTCTACTTCTTCATGCAAGCGCATGGAAAACATCGGGAGTGAAGTCGCGCTGTGGCAAGTCCCGGCCCGGCCGACTGTGCAGCGGGGTCTTACCTATGCGCTAAGCTTGCGCGGAATCTCGGGTGCAGCATGTCGCCGCCCAGGTATCATTTTTTATAGAGGTGCGGAGCCTAATTAGATATGCACCCACTTGGAATAAACAGATCAAGTGGACTATTAGTAGCCACCCGCGGAGCCTTTGCGAGCTCAGGCGAGGAGTTGATAAGAGATGCACCCACTCGGATAGTCGTCGAGTGCGTGGGAAGATTGTCCTCCTGAGTATTAGCCGAGTCTTGCGAGTTCACTCGAATTCTTCGTCATCTTCTGGGTGAGGGAGCGCACGTAATCTGTAGATGTATCGTTTTTTGATAGTGCGAGTGACCACTCGAGCACGTTGTTACCTTCTGGGTGAGGGAGCACCCAAACTCTGTGGATGTTTTTGTTCTTGATAGGGGGGAATAGCCACCCGTGACCTCAAAGTTTAGACCTTGCTCTGTTTTTAGCGAAGGCAAGGTGCTCCCGATGGGAGTAAATTTTTGAAATAAGGTCAAATTTTTTTGCCACAAAGAGATAGGGAATCTGTACCGGGCTTGATTTTTACCAATTGTTTTTATCTTGAAATCATCCTTATTGGGCTGTCACAAGGATAAGCATCATAATAATCCTATTGGTGACCATTGTGATGACAACGCTTGGTCTCCGAAACGTCACATCTTCTGGGCAGCCATAATGACACCTTGGACGTTGCGCTGCAATCCTGCTCTTCTGCTCCCCGTTGGGTTTCTGAGGCGTGCATGGGAAACATGCGAAATTTGATGCGTCCTTTATTAAATTGTGCTTGATGTGAAAGGGCATCTAGTCTTGAAATTCGTAGCGCCAAGCGCGTTTGGTATTGAATTAATGATGACGTCGCTTGGGTTTCTGCGTGTTTTCCTTTCTTGCCCCTGGGCTGTGCTATAAATGCATGTTGTTATTTGACTGGGCTCGGCATCTGTTCTTCTCCCATATCTTCCTGCTCCTTCTTCATGATATGGCGCCCAAGCGTGGTGGCGGCGTGGTTGGCCGAGGTCGTGGCCGACGCGGCCGTGGTGGCCGCACACCTCGCTCTTCGCATTGTGGACGTCATGGAGCTACGACAGCGCCTCCCTCTTCTTATATGGAGGAGGGTGTTTGGCGCTACGACTTTCTTCTGCGTGTTCTTAGACGGACCGCTACTCGGATCCCTCTTCCATTTTCATTTTCCTCCATTATTTTTGAGCTCAATTTGAGGGGTCTGAGGCTCCGGCTTCAAGGGTGTGCTCGATCTCCCTCACGGGTGGAGCTGGAGGTTGATAATTCGTTCCTGATTTTTCTTGGATCTGGCTGGAGGTCCTTTTCTCGACGGATGAATTTGTGTAATGGGGATAGCCTTTGCTGTCGTTTTGATGGTGAAGATACTCTCATCGTCCGTGCGTTTGATGTCGGTGGCAATCGCCTGGACCCGTACTGGGAGGAATCGAGTAGCACTGGTTCTAGAGAGTCGAATGGTGCTTCGGCTTCATTTTCTTCATCTGCCGACTCTTCGACTGGTGGTTCTTGCTCTTCTAGTTGTAGGGAGAGCTCGTACGTAAAGCCAACAGCCAAGCGGGTGCGCCGGTAGGAAAGGTCACCAGGCTCAGGAAGGTGGCGAGTTGCTCTTCGCAGGCTTAGTTTTTTACTTTATTTGTGATGATGCCTGTCAAGACGAGGAGCAACGTGCCAATTATCTCAGCATGTGCACACATGTAGAAGTCACAATTCCTTGGTCTTGTTGTCCTCTGATGTGTAGTAGGGCTTTTGTCTTTTGGTACTGAGCCTTGAATCACTCTGATATGTAATTTGAGATGCCTTCGGGTCCTTTGTAATGGAAACTGCCTTTGAGTCCTTTTGTAAAGGAAACTACCTTCGAGGCCTTTGTAACGGAAATTGTCTTCGAGTCCTTTGCAATGGAGACTGCCTTCAAGTCCTTTGTAATGGAAACTGCCTTCGAGTCCTTTGGAGTGAAAACTGCCTTCGTGTCCTTTGTAACGGAAATTGTCTTCAAGTGCCTTGCAGTACTATCGGGTGCGCGACAGCGCTCCCGATGGGAGTAGTCCCGGAGGCGACGTTCGACTTGTAGAGTCGGACGTAGACTTTGAGCTTTATTCATTCATGCTGACCCTTCTTACGGCTGCACTATTGTTCCAAATTGTCATCGGGTGCGCGGTAGCGCACCCGATGGGAGTAGCCCCCGAGTCTTTAGGTGATCACTTGTGATCGGGTGAAGACTAAAAAGTTGCTCTGTCCGATGTCTACTTTATCCTTATCTTTGGGAAATAGATTGTGCTGATGCGGAAAATTTTGAGTGAGGTTATGCGGGCGTAGTAATGCCTCTCGGTGGAAGTTTTTGCTCGAGCCCCCGAGTGTTGTAGGTGTCATCGTGCAAACGAAATAGCGTCTCTTGGGGGGGAGTCTGTGCTCAAGCCCTCGAGTGCTTTAGGTGTCGTCGCGCAAGAGAAATAACGTCTCTCGGGGGAGTCTGCGCTTGAGCCCCCGAGTGCTTTAATTTTCGTCGCGTAAGCGAAAATAGCGTCTCTCGGGGGGAGTCTGCGCTCGAGCCCCCAAGTGCTTTAATTGTCGTCGCATAAGCGAAAATAGCGTCTCTCGGGGGGGTCTGCGCTTGAGCCCCCGAGTGCTTTAATTGTCGTCGCGTAAGCGAAAATTGCGTCTCTCGGGGGGAGTTGATAACCCACAACTGCAGGGGATCGAGATAGTCTTCGCGGGTAAGAATAACCCAATCTATAGATTCGCCTCAAGTGGAGCCAAAGAATACCCACAAGCTTTGACAGTGGAGTTGTCAATTCAACCGCACCTGAGATGCACTTATTTGCAACAATATATTAATAGTCACTGCGATATGGAAGTGATGGTGGCAACGTAAATAGTGGCGGTGAAACAGTGAAAGTAAAACAGCAAAAGCAAACAACTAGTAACCAGCAGAATTAAAAGCACTGTAGGCTAGGGAGATGGATGGTTGGGTGCTTCATGGATTAGATACATCATGTATTTAACTTGGGGCAAGGCACACAGAAATGCAATGATGATATAGGCATATATCAAACATTAGGCATGTACCCCACAGGTAGTTGTACGTGCTTGCAATAAGAACTTGCACAACATCTTTTGTCCTACCATCCCGCTACGAACGGGGCCAAAAAGAATTTATGGAGATTAAGGTGCTCCTGTTAAAGAGCACCGGAACAAAGCATTAACAATCAATGGATACAAGGAATCCTCAAACTATAGTTCATCCCCTTTGGTGTCCCAAGTTGTCACCTTTGGGATCACCGGTTCCGGACTATAACAGGTGCATACAACTCGTAGATAGGATCAAGAACACAAATATATTCATGCACACACATAGGATTCAGATCTGAAAACATGGCACTCGAGCCCAAAGTGACAAGCATTAAGAGCAACAAGTTGAGGCAAAGATGATAAACACCAATCTAGATGATAGGCAACATGCCCCCAACAATTTGACAAACTATTACATGATCTAACTCATGCAATTCCTACCATCCCCTTTGCCTACAGCAGGGAATTACTCACACATGGAAGGAGAAGTCATGGAGGGAGGATGGAGTGGTGATGATGATGACGATGGTGATGATCTCCCCTCACCGGAGGCCAAAACAACCTCTAGATTAGCCCTCCCAGAGAAGAACAAAGGGTGGCGGCGGCTCCACGACGAGAAATGGGAAAACGACTTCTGTTCTGGGGTTTTCTCGCCACGAGAATAAATAGGAGGCAAAGTAGGGCACCAAAGGGGGGAGGACCCTCCCAGGCGGCCTATTGGCGCGGCCAGGGGTGGGGCCGCGCCAGCAGGGCGCCTGGGGCCCCCCATGGCTGCCGTCTAGCCCCACTTCTGGTATACTGGTCCTTCGGGTGCGTGAATTTTCTTTGATTTTTCCTGGAATTTTTTGAGACACCTAAAAATCCATTTTCCTGCACACAATAAAACAATACAGACAGCTCTGCTGAAAACATCGTTAGTCCGGGTTAGTTTCGTCCAAATCATGCAAGAATGAGGGAAAAACAATAGCAAAAGTGTTTGGAAAAGTAGATACGTTTGAGACGTATCAACTCCGCCAAGCTTAGCATATTGCTTGTCCTCAAGACTTTCAGTTCAACGAACTGAACGCGACAAAGAAAACTTTGACAAACTATTTTGCTTCATTAGATGTATATAAGCATGTACTATGAAAAGAGTCTAGAAGGTATTGAAACAATGCTATAAGGACAATGCATGAAGCAATCCTTCTTTCATGTGAGCAATCACAAACAACTAAAAGTAAATAATATGCTACTGAAAATCAAGGCAAGATTACAATGCACATAGCTTGAACATATTAGAGTGGTATCTCGCTAGCCTCCATGAGTGAAGCAAAACATAAATGCAGAAACTCCTCCAGAGTTTTAAAGGAGACTAGAACTAAGAACTTCAGAATAAGTAATACCACAATCATTCAGAAGACAATGTAGTACTTTGGGACAATGCACATTACACTCAGAATGATAATTATGCTCTCATAGTTGGTGCTTTGAAGAAAGAAGGTGGAGACTCTCGAACCGTGGATTTTGATGGAAAGGTTGAAAACCCGTGGCTGGAAGCAAAGACTAAACATGGACCAAAGCTCTTGGGTTTGAAAACAGAGATAAAATGTTTTTGGGAGGTGCATGATTCGTCAACGAATGCTAGTAGACAACCCAATCACTTCTTATGCTAGACATGTTTTGAGGAACGACTCCCAAGATGGGGACGATCACATCCCCTTAATCTCCTTTGTATATCACTACCAAAGTTTTTCGATTTCTCATAAACAAAGCATGAAGGAGGGTTTGTTGGTTGTGATTATCTTTCGTGAGTTGGGCGCACTCATGCCAGTCCCTCCTCGTATTAGGGGTTTGCAGATTAGACATGCAATCCCGGGATAAAACATATCTAACATAAGAAGATCATGAATTACCTACTACTTCCTCATGAGCTAAAGCAGAGGCACAACACAAGAGTGTATTTGAATAATTTTGAGATGGTACAAGAAAATCTTCGTTAGGACGGCCGGTAAATACCACATAGGAAGGTATGGTGGACTCATATGGAATAACTGGTTTCAAGGATTTTGGATGCACAAGAAGAATTCTGCTTAGTGCGAGCGAAGGCTAGCAAAAGACTGGGAAGCGACCAACTAGAGAGCAATAACGGTCATAATCATGCAGAGCGACAATGCAACATTGAATTGGGCATGAAAGTGATATAACTATTCTGAAATTCAAAGATCATCAAGGCATAGTAGACTTTTTACTCTTAAACATGTGTAAGCATGTGCCAAGTCAATCCAAGAATTCTCCAAAGGGAAATACCACTTCAGTATGCGAAACCATGAACAACGCAATGCATGTAAATCATTTCAACAACACATTATGTACCCTAGCTATTTGAGATTAGCCACAAAGAAAGCATGAACCACTGGGAAAGCATTGTAAACATAGCGCTATGTTGCTACAAGCTGGTCTCTAAATCATAAGTATAAGCATATGTACAAAAGTAGAAACAAAAAGAGTTCATACCGGTTTTTCTTGTTGCATCCCTTTCGTCGATCTTCGTCATTACTGCCTTGTCACTTGCACGATCGAACGTAGGAAAATATAATCAAGTGCAAATGCCATCACGGACTCGAGCTGAACTCTGCAACAAAGAAAACTAAAGAGAGAAAAGAGATCTTTTTGGATTTTTCAAAGGTTAGACGAAAGAAAAAGAAAGAGAAAATCTTTTTTTTTTGTTTTTGCAAAGAAAGAATCAAAGAAGAACAGGCAAAAACTTCGAAAAGATCAAAACGAATGATCATAAAACGGATAATACAATGGAAAAAGGGAGAAGGACACATACTCCCCCAAGCATAGGCTTTTGGCCTAAGTTGGTATCTGCTACTGTGGTCTCCAGGAGCCTCCAGCTCCAGGGTAGTACCGGTGTGTCCATGGGTCGTACGGGGCTTCAGGTGCATAGACCGAAGTCCTGGGATCCTCCCACGAAGAAGGCTCCGCGCTTCAAGCGGAAGAAGACCCTTCACCCCACTGGGTAACGGGCTCCTCCTCCTCATCATGCACAACCCCCTCCATGGGGTTATGGAACTGTTGCTGGGCCACGAACTCATCGAACTGGATGACGTTGAAGGACCATCCGTTCCTGCGAGTAGAATCAAACCAAAAAGGAGCAGGTAGACGGATCTCCCGAATATCGATTAGTCCAAACCTCAGAATATAAATAAGGTTACCAAACTCGGAAGTCCTGGTAACAAACTCATGCCTCTTCAATAGCACAAGGTCAAAGCTTATAAAAGGAAAAGGCTCGTCATCAGGATGTGGGGTGCGCTCAAGAGACTCAAGAATAAGTGTGGCGTAAACGCCACCAAAGAGATCTCCCTTGTTGCCATTAAGGGAAAGTCGGCGAGCAATCAAGGAACCCACATTATACGTAGTTTCCCCTGAGAGGGCATTTGCCAGGATAGCAATATCCGGCGCAGAACTGTTGCTCGTGTTGTCACGAGCTAATACCCCTCTAGCAATATAATATGCGAAATACCTGAGCTAGGGAAACAAGATGCTGAAATTTTTGAACGTCGGATATCCCTTGTATCCTGGTTGCAAAGAGAGTTGAAGAGCATTCTCAGCTCGGTGGGCTGAGTGTTCATCTTTTCCGTCTGTCCAACGTTCGGAACACCTATTATTTCATAAAATCTTTCCAAAGACATGGTTAAAAGATCATTGTAAATTTTAAACTCAATAAAACCAGCATCATGGTTATAAATAAAACTATTAATAAAACAAGAGGTGAGTTTACGGTATTGAATAACACGGCATGTTGCAAGCCGTGTCAAACCTGTATTAGCGCAAAGGTTATCAAACTCCTCCTTAATACCTGCCGCTTCAAGAAAATTGTTGCACGGAAACATCATTGCCCGTGCTGGGCTTGTATCTTCCAACAACTCCAGGGGCACAACATCTTCATTGTAGCTCACCCTAGCAGCTGAGGATGAAGCTGCAGCTCTAGTTACTCTATCAGTATGCTCGGGCTTCTTCTTCCCAAGCCATCCTTTTGATTTTCCTAAGAAACTCATTTCTGAATTTTTTGGCAATTCACAAAACACAAGGATTTAAGAAAAATGAGTTAGGGCAAACAACTCTACTCACTTCTCTAAGTCATAAACTTGCATAAAAACTTGGAAAATAAATTTCTACACATGCTTGCAAGCTTATATGAACAGCACCAAGAGCTACTAAATACTCACTAATGAAGCCACCAATCAAATATCTAATTGGAGCGGTGGAGGAGTCAAATACCAGGGAGTATTTTCTCAAAATCACATCTCGAATGATAGGCTGTAGAGAGAGATCGAAAATCGCCTCCAAGAACAGCCAGAACGCTAGGGGAAGTGCAGAACTCGCGTTTTTTGGTGAGAAAGAGAGAGAGAGGAAGAAGACTCACCTAGAGATGGGGCCTGTGGGCCCCAGGCACCCTGTGGGCGCGGCCAGGGGGCAAGCCGCGCCAGCTGGCTGCCTGGGCCACTGGTGGCCCCCCTGGTCATCCCCAGGTGCCTTTGGGTCACTCCCGGTATGGAAATTTTTATTTTTATTTTTCTGGAATTTTTCTGACAACTTCACTGTTGAAAAAATTTCGAGGTTAAAAAGCTGCAAAACTTTCTGAAAACTTGAAATAGTGGTTAGCTACGTGAAGCTTCAAAAATGTAAAACTTGGGACCAGCAAGAAAGATAAAAGCTAAAATAAATGCGAACATAACAACCTCTACTTTTTACTTATATAAAACTCATTTAATAGCAAGGTTGATCAAGTCCTACTACTAAACAAGCAATACATAGAGCAAAAAGTTTCACTTACTATGAAGCATTCATGGTACCTTCACTTTAATGGATATTGTCCCCACCATAATGGTTTTATATTTGTGGTGCACATGTAGAGGACAATCCCAATCACCAATCTTCACGGTCTTGATATTCTTTATAGAGTTGAGGCCATGCCTTTTGTCAGTCTTCTTTGGAAAATACACCGTGTGTTCTTTATCATTCACATTAAAAGTAACCTTTACTTTATTGCAATCAATAATAGCACCTGCGGTGTTAAGAAAAGGTCTACCAAGAATAATAGACATCCTCCCATCCCCGGGCATGTCAAGCACAACAAAATCAGTAAGGATCAAACAATTAGAACTTCAACGGGAACATCCTCACAAATACCAATGGGAACGGCTGTTGACTTGTCAGCCTTCTGAAGAGAGATATCTGTAGGGATAAGTTTCTCTAAACAAAGCCTCTTGTAAAGATAGAAAGGCATAACACTCACTCCTGCTCCAAGATCACATAAAGCAGTCTTGACATAATTATTCTTTATGGAGCAAGGAATGATGGGTATACCTGGATCACCAAGCTTCTCCGGAATCTTGCCACTAAAAGAGTAGTTAGCAAGCATAGTAGATATTGCTTCATTAGGAACTTTTCTTTTATTAGTAACAACATCTTTCATGTATCTCGAATATGGAGGTAAATTAATAGCATCAGTCAAAGGGATTTGAAGAAAAAGAGGTTTCATCCACTCACAAAACTTATTATAATGCTCTTCTTCTTTAGTTTTGAGAGACTTACCTGGGAAGGGCATGGGTTTCTGTACCCATGGTTCTCTTTCCTTCCCATGTCTTCTTGCGATGAAGTCTTCTCTAGTGTATTTCTTACATTTGTCGGGTGCTTCTTCTTCTCGAACTTCGGGTGGATCATTCTTTTCACCATCCTTTTCAGGCTCAGCACCGTCTTCAGTCTCAGCATCGGAGGTAGATATACTATTTGGATCAATAACAAGCTCTTCACTTGCAATTGGGTCATTGGAATTGTCAGCTTCTTTGTGCTTCTTCTTCTTCTTCTTCTTCGGAGAACTAACAATTTCTTCTTCCTGCATTTGAGAGTCTTGCTCGATTCTCTCCGGATGCCCCTCTGGATAGAGAGGATCTTGAGTGCTAGTTCCACCACGGGTTTTAATCCCGAAGGCCTGTATATCCTGTTTGGCATTGTTAGCAAGCAAATATTTTTGCACATTAGAAATTTGTTCAAGTTGAGTTTGAACCGTATGAAAATGCTTCACAAGACATTTAACATCATTAACTGTTCTACCTAGAACATCAAGCAAACTTTGGATAGCAAGGGAATTATCATGCAACTGACTTTGTATCCTCTCATTAAAGTGACTTTGCTTCATAATAAAATTATCAAGCTCATCTAAACATTGATCAGGAGGCTTACCATGAGGGATGTCACTTGTATTGAAATCTAAAAGAGAGTGTACCTCTACCATAGGAGGGTGAGTGGTAGGCTCACACAACTTCTTAATAGGGGGTAGATTCTTCACGTCTTCAGTTTTAATACCCTTCTCTTTAATTGACTTCTTTGCTTCTTGCATATCTTCGGGGCTTAGGACGAGCATGCCCCTTTTTTTGTGGTGGAGGTGGTTCAGGGGCGGACCAATCTTCGTGGTTCTTGGCAATCTTGCCCATTAATTCGTCTGCATCGTCCGGTGTTCTTTTCCTGAAAACACAACCAGCACAACTGTCCAAATAGGATCTGGATTCATCAGTTAGACCAGCATAGAATATATTGATTAATTCATTCTTAGGGACTCCATTTCCCGGTCTAGCCTGGATTAGACCGCAATACCTCCCCCAAGATTTAGGGAGGTTCTCATCCTGCAACTGTTTAAAGTTATAAATTATTTGTAAAGTAGCATGTTGCATATGAGCAGGAAAGTACTTATCAACAAAAGAGTGAGCTAAGTCTTGAGGACTCTTAATGGAACCACATGGTAGTGCATCATACCATGCTTTAGCACCTTCCTTCAAAGAGAAAGGAAGAATCTTAGTCACATAAAATTTTCGTATCTTTTCATCCGTAGTAAACAGGCTACCCAATTCAGTGAGTTTGGCCAGGTGTGCAATAGCATCATCATTTTCTCTACCATAAAAGGGGTCAGCTTCAACCATAGATATAAGTGAAAGATCAACAGAGAAATTATAATCAGGATCATTCATGCATATAGGAGATGTAGCAAATTCAGGATCAAGACCGTCTTGTTCTTCAGGGAGTGTTTTTCGAGAAGCTTCTTAATAGCACCATGGTCAGAGTCGACAAACTCTGTTAGCTCCATACATAAATCATCATCAAGCATAATATAATCATCCTCAAGGAGTCTCTCCTTGAGTTTACTCAAATCGGGATAATCGTAAGTTCCACCAATAGGGTAGCGAGTAACAGGAATTTCAATTCCAGATTTTTTTTGCAGCAGCGATTTGTTTCTCAAGAGCATAACCAAGTGAAACAATATCATCAAGAGTAGTAGAAGCATCATCAAAAGTATCGGACATAGTAACGGATTCAGTAGAAGCATCATGTGGTGGAGGTGAAGCAAACGTACTCATAACTGAAGGTGAATCAAGTGTAGCACTAGTGTTCAGAACAGTACCTTTTCTTGTACGGGATGGTAAGATCGGAACCTTGGGGTCTTCTTTCTTACCAATAGAGGATAAATTGCAGCAGGTAAAATACTTCATGTAGACTTGTGAATAAAGCTATGCTCCCCGGCAACGGCGCCAGAAAACAGCCTTGATAACCCACAACTGCAGGGGATCGAGATAGTCTTCGCGGGTAAGAATAACCCAATTTATAGATTCGACTCAAGGGGAGCCAAAGAATACCCACAAGCTTTGACAGTGGAGTTTTCAATTCAACCGAACCTGATATACACTTACTTGCAATAATATATTAATAGTAACTGCGATATGGAAGTGATGGTGGCAACGGAAATAGTGGCGGTGAAACAATAAAAGCAAAACAACAAAAGCAAACAACTAGTAACCAGAAGAATTAAAAACACTTTAGGCTAGGGAGATGGATGGTTGGGTGCTGCATGGATGAGATACATCATGTATTTAACTTGGGGCAAGGCACACAGAAAAGCAATGATCATCTAGGCATATATAAAACATTAGGCATGTACCCCACAGGTAGTTGTACGTGCTTGCAATAAGAAGTTGCACCACATCTTTTGTCCTACCATCCCGCTACGAACGGGGCCAAAAGGAACTTATGGAGATTAAGGTGCTCCTGTTAAAGAGCACCGGAACAAAGCATTAACAATCAATGGACACAAGGAATCCTCAAAAGATAGTCCATTCCCTTTGGTGTCCCAAGCTGTCACCTTTGGGATCGCCGGTTCCGGACTATAATAGTTGCATACAACTCATAGATAGGACCAAGAACACAAATATATTCATGCAAACACATAGGGTTCAGATCTGAAAACATGGCACTCAGGCCCAAAGTGACAAGCATTAACAGCAACAAGTTGAAGCAAAGATGATAAACACCAATCTAGATGATAGGCAACATTCTCCCAACAATCTGATAAACTATTACCTAATCTAACTCATCCAATCCCTACCATCCCCTTTGCCTACAGCAGGGAATTACTCACACATGGAAGGAGAAGTCATGGAGGGAGGATGGAGTGGTGATAATGATGACGATGGCGATGATCTCCCCTCACCGGAGGCCAAAACAGCCTCCAGATTAGCCCTCCCGGAGAAGAATAGAGGGTGGCGGCGGCTCCGCGACAAGAATTGGGAAAACGACTTCTGTTCTGGGGTTTTCTCGCCACGGGAATAAATAGGAGACCAATTAGGGCACCAGAGGGGGGAGGACCCTTCCAGGCGGCCTCCTGGCGCGACCAGGGGTGGGGCCGCGCCAGCACGGCGCCTGAGGCCCCCCTGGCTGCCCTCTGGCCCCACTTCTGGTATACTGGTCCTTCGGGTGCGTGGATTTTCTATGATTTTTCCTGGAATTTTCTGAGACGCCTAAAAATCCATTTTCCTGCACACAATAAAATCATACAGACAACTCTGCTGAAAACATCGTTAGTCCGGGTTAGTTTCGTCCAAATCATGCAAGAATGAGGGCAAAACAATAGAAAAAGTGTTTGGAAAAGTAGATACGTTTGAGACGTATCAGGATTGTGCGCTCGAGCCCCCGAGTGCTTTAAGTATCGTCGCGTAAGCGAAATAGCGTCTCTCGGGGGAGTCTGCGGTCGAGCCCCCGAGTGCTTTAAGTAATATTATTTGGGCGACACCTCATTTATTGCTTTGAGTTTTTACATAAGTTGCCAATCGGTGCTTCTACCGATATTGCTTTGCTGGTCGAAAGTGCCTACGGGTAGTCTTTATGGATAGAATAGGCGAAGGTTTGCCACGTTCCAAGGATTTCCCATGTCTTCGTCGGTCTTCTGGTTCTTCAGCTTGGATGCTCCTCCTCCTTTGACCTCCGAGACGATGAACAGCCCTTTCCACTGTGGGGCAAGCTTGTGGACTTTTTCTTGTATTAGTCGCAGGACAAGATCTCCTTTGCGGAAAGTTCTTGTCTGCAGGCGACTGCTTTGGTATGTGCGTATTTGATGTTGGTATCCTTCTGACCTTGCTATAGTTGTGTCACTTTCTTCGTCCGTGGTGTCTTTATCATCCTGGAGTGCTTCTTCTGCCTCTTCCTCTTCGTATCCCGAGATTCGGGGAGCTCCAAACTTTAGGTCGTGTGGCAGCACAGCTTCTGCCCTATATACAATAAAAAAAACGTGTGTACTGGGTTGAGGCGTTGGGGTGGTGCGCAGGCTCCACATGACTGCAGGGAGTTCTTCTACCCAGTTGCCTGCAGCCTGTTCGAGTGGTGCGAGGAGTCGTTTTTTATTCCTCCGCACACTAAGCCGTTTGCCTTTTCCACCTGGCCGTTGGACTGTGGGTGCGCGACCGATGCGTAGTTGATCTTGATGCCCAACTCTTGGCAGAAGTTCTGAAATTCTGCTGCTGTGAAGTTTGTACCGTTATATGTGATGATGTTATGTGGTATGCCGAATCGGAAGATGATGGACTTGATGAAGTTAACTGCCATGAGGGTTGTTGAGATGGTGATTGGTACTGCCTCAATCCACTTGGTGAACTTGTGCACTGCTACTAGGAGATGTGTTCGACCTCCTTTTGAGGATTTCTTGAGTGGACCCACCATGTCGAGTCCCCAAGTGGCGAAAGGCCAGGATAGTGGTATGGTTTTGTGTTCAGATGCTGGAGCGTGTGGCCTGCTAGCGAATTTTTGACAGGCGATGCAGCGTCGCACGATGTCTTCCGCGTTTCGCATTGCGGTTGGCCAGTAGAACCCTGCTCGAAAAGCTTTGGCCACGAGTGCGTGATTGCTCGCATGGTGCCCGCAAGTGCCTTCGTGGATCTCGAGCAACAAGACCTTGTCGTCTTCTTCCTCGATGCACTTTTGGAGGACCTGAGAAATGCTACGCTTGTAGAGCTGTCCGTTGATTACTGTGAATGCTTTAGATCGCCGACTGATGCGTCGGGCTTTTGTAACGTCTTGAGGCAAGGTGCTTTGAATTAGGAATCTAAGGAACGGTTTTGTCCAAGCTGGGCCTTCGGGTGCGGCTAGCTCTGCCTCCTCGACTATCTTCATCAGCGGTTGAGTTCGCAGCCGCCACTTGCGCTGGTTCACTTGTGTTGTCATCCTCTGCGGCTGCTTCTGGCGCGAGTGCATTGGTTTTGATTTATCTCTGGCTGATACTTTCGAGGAAAACGCTTGGGGAACTGTTCCTCGAGTTGATCCAATGTTTGCGAGCTCGTCTGCTTCTGTGTTGCTTGCTCTGGTGACGTAGTTTAGCTCGTAGCTGTCGAATCCTCCTTCTAGAGTGTTGTAGAGCTTTTGGTAAGCTATCATGTTGTCTGCGACTGCTTCACAGTCCCTCATTGCTTGCTGGACGACGAGGTTCGAGTCCCCGTAGATTGAGAGACGGGTGGCACCACAAGCTTTTTACATGCGCATGCCATGGAGTAGTGCCTCATATTCTGCTTCGTTGTTTGATGCCTTGCTGAAGTTGATCTGGAGCAAGTATCTGAGTTTATCTTCTTTGGGCGAGATTAATACGATGCCCGCTCCGACTCCTTGATGTCTTTTTGATCCATCAAAGAACATCGTACATGAGTTGGAGAGGTCTAGAGGGCCAGGTGTTTGCACCTCTATCCATTCGACCAGAAAGTCTAGGAGTACTTGGGCTTTGATTGTCGTTGGATGTTTGAACTGCAGGTCGCGGGGGCTGAGCTCGATGTTCCACTAGGCGACTCAGTCCGTTGCTCCAGGGTTGTTAAGGATGTCTGCGAGTGGTGCGCTGCTCACAACCGTGATGAGGTGCTCGTCGAACTAATGTGTTACTTTCCTTGAAGTCATGACGATGGCATATACGAGCTTCTGGTAGTGCGGGTACCACTGCTGAGATTTTGTGAGGACCACGCTGAGGTAGTAGATTGGCCTTTGTATGCTCTGGGCTTTGCCTTCTTCCGCACGCTCGACGACGAGCGTCGTGCTGACTACGCTGCTGCGTGCCGCTATGTGGAGGTAGAGAGGCTCTCGCTCCTTGGGCACCTCCAGGATTGGTGGGGTCGAGAGGGTCTTTTTTAGGTTCGCGAATGTGTTTCGGGCTTCTTCGGTCCACTCGAATTTCCCTCCTTTTCTGAGCAACTAGTAGAATGGTAGAGTCCTTCCACCCAGCCTGCTGATGAAGCGGCTCAGTGTTGCGAGTCTTCCTGTGAGTTGTTGTACGCCTTTGATGTTCACCGGCTCTTGCATCTTGGAGATTTCTTGGAATTTTTCCGGGTTCGCTTCGAATCCTCGGGCAGAGACCATGTATCCGAGAAGTTTTCCGTTTGGGACGCCGAACACACACTTTTTTGGGTTGAGCTTGATTCTGTATCTGTTGAGTGCTGCAAAGGTTTTGCGGAGGTCGTCGAGTAGCGTGTTTGCACTTTAAGTTTTGATGACGATGTCGTCGACGTAGACGTGGACATTTATGCCGATTTGGTCTCTTAAGCATGCTTGCATCATCCGTTGGTACGTGGCTCCGGTGTTTTTCAGTCCAAAAGGCATTGTCCTGTAGCAGAATACGCCATAGGGAGTGATGAATGAGGTGTGTTCTTCGTATTCTTCCTTCATTCTTATTTGGTTTATCCTGAGTAGGCGTCGAGGAAAGATAGGAGGTCGCATCCTGCGGTAGAGTCGATTATCTGGTTTATCCTTGGCAGAGGGAAGTGGTCCTTTGGGCAGTGTTTGTTGACGGGCCCGTAGTCAACGCACATGCATAGTACGTTGGTGTCATTTTTAGGTACTAAGACTAGGTTTGAGATCCAGGTGGCCTTCTTTGTCTCCCAAATGAATTGCGCGTCGAGTAGTCGATTGAATTCTTCTCCAATGGCTCTGCGCTTGGGTTCGGAGAATCTGCGCAACACATGCTTTACTAGTTTGGTGTTTGGATGTATGTGTAGCGCGTGCTCTGCAAACTCTCGTGGTATTCCGGGCATGTCGGCCGGGCACCAGGCAAAAAAATTCCACTCCTCGCGGAGGAAAACCATAAGGGCAATTGCTTGTTCTTCTGGGAGATGAGCATAGATTCAGACCGTCTTGTCCGGGTCCATTGGGTGCACCTGATGCGTGACTGTGTCGCTGTCGACGCTGAAGTCGCGAGTAAATTCTTTTGATTCGCTTCTGCTTGCCAGTGGAAAAATGCTCTTGTCTTTCACCATGGCTATTTCTTTGAGCTGCTTCTGAGCTCCGAACGTGTCGGAAACTTCGTGAAAATCTCGGTCGCATTGGTCTGATTTGATAAAATTCCCATTGACCATAATGACCCCTGAGGGTCCTGGCATCTTGAGCTTGAGGTACCCGTAGTGCGGGACCGCCATGAATTGAACGAATGCGGGCCGCCCGAGTATGGCGTGGTATTGGGACTGCCAGTCGAGTACTTCGAACTTGAGGACTTTTCTTGCGAAGTTGACCTTGCCGCCGAAGACGACATCGAGATCAATTGTTTCGAGGGAGGAGGCTGCTTCACCTGGAACTATGCCGTAGATTGTGACGCCTGACTTCTTCCAGAATGACCGCGGGATCAGCATCTTGCGCAAGGTGCTGGTGAAGATTATGTTTAAACTGCTGCCCCCGTCCATGAAAACTCTGTCCATGTCGTAAACGCCGATTTGGGCTTCAAGGACCAGTGGTGCGTGCCCTGGCCTAGGAATTGCGGGTGGGTGATCGCTTTGTGAGAAAGTAATGTTGGTCTCCGTGCCGTACAGATGGTAGGTTTCTTCTGGTTTTAGGTCCTCGGCTGCTCGGGTCTGCACGGTGTGGGCGTCCTGTTTTACTTTTGAGGGTCGTCCTTCTTGGATCATGCAGACTCGTCCATGAGACGGAGGGTATTTCTATTCTGTATTGGGTGATGGCGGTTGCACGGTTCCTCAAGCCCGTTTGGCTTCGCGTTGCTTCTCTTCCTTGAGGCTGTTGGAGAGTTCGGTGAACAGACGACAATCACTCAGGGTGTGGCCTGCTCTAAGGCACCCCCAGTCGTCTTCGAAACAGTGGATTATGCAGGGTCCATCTGATGGCTTCTCGCCCTTCGTTGGTTACCCAAAGTGTAAGGTTGAGATGTAGACATCATCAAATTTCCCTCGGTGAAGATACCAAGGTTTGTCTCCAGTAGGACTCCAACAATGACAGGAAGGTGACAACGGCGCCAGCAATTAGGCGGTTGACGTGGACCTACACACACAATAGATAACTTTGCTCTCAACGAGTTCAGAGAGGTTGTCAATCCCTCCGGCCTTGTTGTTTACAAAGGATCAAACGCACGGCATAATAATGATAGCAATAGCAACAGAAAAGTAAATAAAGCAGAAAATAAATAACAGGTGTAAACAGTGGTGGAAATATAGACCGGGGTCCCATGATGTTCACTAGTGATGTCTCTCTCCCAAAAGACGATAAAATAGCCATGCGAGATTAACAAATTACAGCTGGGAAATTTCCAGGATTATGTGCGCAAACCTATGCTAACTATGCTATAAAGAAAGGAAGAGGCTCAAAAGCATGGGTGGTACGCCAAGACAAGTAGACCAAAATCCATTTGCATCTACCTACCAATCATCCACCTTGAGATATATATCCAGAACTACTCGCTGGTATTAAGTTGCGAATCCCACCCAAAGTGTAAACTCAAAGCAACAGACAACTGCATTAAAGAACTTTGCGTAACGTAAAAAATTCTTGCACCCGCAACTACAAGAACCGTTGGTTTCTCCCTTTTGGCAACAACACATCCCCTAGACTCATGTTTCTGTCACTCAAGCTAGTCATCAGGGGGCATGAACCCACAATCATGCATAACACTCCCTCTTGGAGTCACTACCTACTACCTGGCCAAAGCAATAAACAGCAACGAAGAACATGCAAGAATTACTCAAGAACATAAAAATAAACGAGGAGAATCAAAGATATCACTCAATGAAAATCTGAACATAGTCTCATAATCCATCAGATCCCAGCAAACTCAGCATAGCAACAGTAGAAATATTACATATGTGCCTCGATCATGTAGGGCAGCTCACGAGGCCTAAACCATGAAGAACTAAGAGGGGAGGAGAACATCACATAGCTACTGATCATAGACCCATGGTCCAAGGTGGACTACTCACGGTTCATCCGGGAAGCATCAATGGTGGTGGAGAAGCTCCCGGAGGTGGTTCCTCCCTCCGGCAGGGTGCCGGGAAGAGGGCTACTGGTGCTCCCCATCTTGGAAGCGCGGCGGCGGCGGAACAGAGGAGAGATCGCGAAAAAGGGTTCTGTCCTCGAGGGTTTTGGGACGAGAGGGATATATAGGCGAAGGGGGGCAGCCAGAGGTGGACCAGGGGCCCCAGGCGCCCCCCTGGCGCGGCCTAGGGGGTGGCCGGGCCAGGTGGCCGCCTGGGCCACCCCTGGCTCCCCTCTGGCCCCACTTGGGCTCTTCCCGAAGCTTCCTGTACGCTGATTTTTCCTATATTTTTCCCGGATTTTTTCTGGCACTTTAAGTAATGGGAAAACCTGAAATACAAAAACAGCAGAAAACAGGAACTGGCAGTCGGGTGCACTGAGTTAATAGGTTAGTCAAAATAGGATCAAAAGTGTATGGAAGTGCATCAATATCATAGCAATATCACACATGAGAATCATGGAGCAAGTAGAAATTATAGATACGTTTTGGACGTATCAACATCCCCAAGCTTAATTCCTGTTCGTCCTCGAGTAGGTAAATGATAACAAGCATAATTTCTGTGGTGACATGCTACCAACCATATAAGAACTTTTAAGTAAAGCAATCAAGGCATGTAATTCAATTCAAGTCATAACAGGCAAGAGTCTATATTAGCATTGAAACAAGCAACATAAGAACATAAAGGTGCAAGAGCTCTCGCTGTCCGTGACTCGAATGTCTCCAAATGGTGTTTGTGTGCAAGAAAGGGGATATGGATATACGAGAGAGTAAAACATAGTTTTTATTGTTAAAACTTAATCTACTAAAGTTTCACACTTGGTCTTCTTTGGAATCTTATCTTGACTCATCCCCAAACCACTAGCCAGGTACAAGTCAAAATGATCCACTCATTTTCGATATTTTGAGCACTCATGCAATGGATGAGTGTAAGCAAGAAAGTTGACACTTAGGATGGAAAAGAGAGAAAAATGATGGGGGAGGACAAAAAAGGTGTGAAAGTCTCACATCAATTAGGACAATCATAGGCAAGAGAAAGCCATATGATAGATATGATGTGAGGAGTAGGGATTGCCATGCAACGGATGCACATATGAGCTAAGGTAAGCTCTCCAATGGAACTAGTGGGGGTGCATACAACTTGCTCGCTCAAGAAGACCTAGAGCTCATTTGAGGAGGCTCATCATTGGAATATACAAGCCAAGTTCTATAGTGTGAAGGTCCACACATAGCTATATGCATGAATGATAATCTCTATGGAGTACAAGATATAAGAGGGAGTATGAGTGTGGATCTCTCAAAAGGAATAGTAGTGTGCCCCTTCTCTCTTTTTTTGTATTTTTTTGGTGGCCTCAATGGCTATTTCTATTTCTCTCATTTGTCCTCTTTGGGATCTTTTGATTTTGTCCTCTTTGGGATCTTTTCCTCACTTTAGGGTAAACACTCTATATATTACAAGAAGTATAGAAGATCTTTCACACTTTACAAGAGTACTCAACATAAAGAAAATGAAACTATCATGAAGTATGCAAATGTATGCCTCTGCTAGTGTAGCAGGATATGCAATGATACTAGCGCGTCATGTAGCAATGATTAGGGCAAGGCCCAACTAGCATGCAGCACATCGATCAAGAAAAAGCTTGTATGGCATGAAGATCAAGTCATGAGAAGGTGGATGTTGCATGGCAATTGTAACAGCCCAGATTTCACAAAAATTAAAAAAAATTGTTTTCTGCGTGAATTGTTTGATTGTCTGATTTGTTTGCGGTGTTTGCATCCCCGATTTATCGATCGGCGATTATTCCCCCCTCTTATCTCGTATCGGACGGAGACCGACCCTTGCCACCCTGACACTCGACCTTTGCGACACTGGGTTTCGCCCGATCACCGTCGCGAAAACCGCACGAGACCAGCCGCAGCCAACGGAACGAAAACCCCGTTTAATAATTAAATGGGATATTTTTACAGCGCGCCGGAAAGTGTTCTCGGAACGGTTCTAGCGCGAGGTGAACGCCGCTGGCTCGACGCGCTGATCGCGCAGTTCGAAGTTTTACCCGAATCGGAGGTCCTGCGGACCACCGGCGGTGAGAAACGTAAACACCGCGCGCGCGAGAGAAAAATCGGGGATGTTTTTGCAAACTGCCAGCCACCTGGGCTATATAAAGACCACCACACTCCCACCCCTTTCTAGGGTTTCCCTAGTCCAAAATTGCAGCCACCCCCTGGAAAACCTCAGATCTGCCTGAAATACCCCAAAATCCCGAAACCCTAGCCTTAGGCGCTCCCAGCCGTTGGATCTAGCGATCCAAGCGCCCACATCGCGCCACATCAGCGCCCTGGACTCTCCACCTTCTCTCTCCTCTGTCTCCTCACGCGCCCGTGGATGCCGCCGCCGGCAGCAGCCGCCCCCGCGCCCGGCCTCCTCCTCTCCGAGCGCCTCCTCCTATCCTTCCTCGGCTCACCTCCTGCCTCTCTCCTTCGTTGCAGGAGCCAGCCTAGGCCGCCGCCATGGAGAACCCGAGCCGGCGAGCTCGCCGTGGCTCTGGCCTCCCGAGCCCAAGACCCCGCCGGCGGCCAGCCCCGACCCGGATCCGGCTGGATCCGCCTCCGCGCGCCCTCGCCGCCTTGCCATGTAGTCGTCGCCGGCCGGCAAGCCCGGCGACCAGCGCCGCCGCCGCGCGCTACCGGGAGCGAGCCCGAGCCGGCGCCCTCGTCCCAACCGCGTTGGCCACGTGGGCCTGGCCCAGCCAGCCAAGGCCCGTAGCAGCCGTGGAAAGCGCCAGCCGCCAGCCACCGCAATTGGGCCGAGCCCATGGTGAGGCCCAGGCCGCCCTCTCTTTTTTTCCTTAAAGTTTTTTATTTTATTTTCTGCTAGGTCTGTAACTATTGCTGCTGATGTCTGTTTGCGACGTAATTTGCGATCAAACTGTAGCTCGGATCACGTTGCGCCCAAAATGAAAATTGTTTAGAATTGTGTGTACTTCAATCCATCTTTTGTTAGCATTTTAATTTGAGGCCATCTTGATGTTGTTAACCTGTGTTGAAGTGGGCATCAGGTTGTTAATTGCTATTATTTCCTGTTAGTGTGCTGCTGCTGTTATTTTGTTGCAACTTTGATTGATGATTGTGACACATCCATGAGGCCTATTGCATTGATTCTTTTTCCTATGTGTTAAGCATCATGTGTATTTCATTTCCATGCTTTAACTTGTCATGTTTGGGTTCTTTAGCTATATTAAATCTTGCTCCAAAGTGGTGATCCTGATGTTAATGTGCTGCTGTTGATGAAACTGTTAATTTGTTGCAACTTCGGGTGACGGTTGCGTCGCAACCGTTTATCAGAATTGAGTGATTCCAATTGCATATTGTTAAGCATCATGTCTAATTCCATTATATGTATTGAATTGTCATGATATGCTTGCTGGTCATATAGTTATTGAGCTCCAAAGTTGCTATGCTGCTGTTTTTGACAGCCACCTCTATTTTTCTCTAAGTCTGTAACGTTTCGATGCCATGTTGCATGCTTAATATCTTTTGATCTATGATGCCTTTTTGCATGATTCTTTTTGCCATGCCTTCTCTGTCATGTATACTTTAGTTCCATATCATTTGTGAGCATGTTTGCATTGATTTTCCTGCTTATGCATTGCTCTAAAGAGTGCTACCTGATGTTTGCAGATTGTGCCCGTAACTTGTTTTGCTTATATCTTTTGATCCGTAACTCCGTTTGGGGTGTTCTTTATATGTAACTTGATTAGTTTTTCGTGTACTTTGTGTTTATACTATTGTTTGCTGCTTTTAACCAATATAAAATATGTTTTAGGGCAGATCAGTTCAAAATCCTTTAATTGTGGGGCAAGTAGTGCTATGCATGTTTAGGGGTTGCCTCACTTAAAATGACTAGACTAGGTAGTTTACTTGGTGCTTAACCTTTTTCCAGGCTTGTGTGACATGCCATGCTTCTGTGCTTGCCATGTTAAAAACTTTGTTGATCACCTGTAGCTAAACAACTTGAACCACCGTAAACGTGCGGTATCGTCGTGTGCGACGAGTACTCCACTTAACCTAATAGTAACCGCTCTCGACGGTAGGTGCGATGTCTCGTGTTTCCTTCTTGTTGATGCTTGCTCGTGTTTGCTTCGTAGTAATAGATGCTTGCTCGTTGATTGCTTTCCAGTGTTTACCGTCTTGTGTGCTTCGCGGGTACCTCTCGGAGACGATGCGAGCTTGCGATCAACTACACCTTCGGAACCCGAATTATCAACAGGCAAGGACTATACATTACTTATGATCCATTCTATTTCAACCAGCGGTTTGCATGCTAGTCTAGGTTAGGTTCGATGTTTGATCCTACCACATGTTTACAGCCTCTTTCAAACCGATACAACCATGTCCCTTCCCAGCAAACCTTGTACTGTTATGTTAATATTGCTCGTTGCTCAGCCCCTGCTTAGTATGCATGCTTAGGATGCTATGATGTTACCCTGTTACTCCTTGGTTTGGGCTATCACATTATTATATTGTTATGGATGATATGATTATTATAATGTTGACTATATTCGACGAAGGATGGAAGGTCTAGGCTATCCTGCCCCGACGCTTTGTTCCATTCGATTCACCTAGGATCTGAGTTCCGGGTATTGGTTTTAAGACTGAGCGTGCCTAACCGCGTGTGGGATTTTATGGGGTCCCCTTTTCTTACCTATCTAGCTTCAAACATTTCTAGTGGTGGCCCGAGCCGATTTACCATTTAAAACCCCGTGTGTGTGCTTGGTGGATCCCCTCGCAGTTTTTAAACAACCCGGACCAGCGGAGAAATGGTTTCCCTGTTGGTCCACCTTTGACCGGCGAGGGCCCGAGGCCTCACGTGAGGCGTCTCGGTAACCCAACCCCTGTTGAGACGGAAGAGTCCGATCCGAGAGCGTGGCCAGCTTTTGGATTGGGTGTCGACTCCCCGGGGGCCACCCGGATTTGGTCGTTGTTAGTTAGAGGGACCTGTTGTTTCGGATCTCTTGGAACTAAATCATAAAATGGTTGCCTGTGATGGGTAGAAACTGAGAGAGATGGGCGTGCGTGCGGAGCCTTGTAATGGGCAGTTGGTACGCCCCTGCAGGGTTAAATCTTTTCGAGAAACCGTGTCCACGGTTATGGATGACATGAGACCTACTCCTTGTTCATAGACAACAACAACTGAGATAATCTTAATATAACTTGATCAACGTGTGTGTGCCTTGACTGCTTCTTCTTCGTCGTGATGCGAAGAGGAGGACAAGGATAGGATAGGTGTTATGTTTGTGTAAGTAGTTGATAGCAAGACTTGTTGGAGGCGATTCGTCATCGAATGCTTGGCTTCTTCTCTTACTCTCTAGATCGTTAGCCACTTCATCAATGCTAGTGCGGCAGCAACCTCACCACTTACCCCATCCTTACCGTAAACTACTAATTGTCCTAGAATGACGAGTGATGAAGTCCTTGCTGGGTCAGTTGACCACTACAGTTGGATGTTGAGTACTTCGGTACTCATGATACTACCCCCAAACTCTTTTCAGGGTTCTTGATCGACAACAGGTATGGTGATCGATGTTTCACGTGGAGAATCGACGATGACTAGTTAGGCGGATCCCGGCGGAGATCCTGGACCCGTGTGGTTATGGGGATCGATGTTTTTCTCTTTGCCAGTAGGCATTTGATTCTAGTCTGTACTCAAACATGTATCTTCCGCTGTTGTATTGTATTAAGGCAGTTGTATGCCGATTGTATGAGATGTTGTATCCTTGTATCTGCAATGTTGTGATATCATGTTGGAAATCCGGGGCATATGACTTTGTCATATGTCGCGGTGGGACCGATATGTGCTTCTTCCCTGGATCTGGATGGAAACATCTAGATCTGGAACAGTACCGCATATCGGGCCTTACAGCAATGTATCTCGGAAAGGCTATGGAAATGCCTTGATAGGTAGGTATGGTGGCTGTTTTGAGGAAGGATATAATGAGGCTTATGATGACAGAGCCTATCATGCCAAGGGTTTGAATGTATGGGCGAAGGTGGACGCCAACTCTCGGAGTGAGAAGGAGGCAATGCACGACACATGAGAGGCTAGAAAAATATGGGTAGGTGGAAGTGTCAACTTTCGAATACTCACATTAGTCCGAAGAACTCATGCACTTATTATCGGTAACTCTCAATCTAATTAGGAGGTTCTCAAAGAGACAAGTACCCCGAGGAGGAGTGTATGGGGGTTTGGTTATCCTTGCGCATCCTCGACTCATGGTACGTGAGTGTACTCTAATATTCGATCCCTCCAAAGATTAGTGATCCATCTAGTAGCTAAAGTTCTCAACTAGTTTTGTAGGTTTTTCGAAAATAAGCACGGATTGCCCAAAATATTACATCTATCACTAATACGCTAAATCTCTTGACACCAAAAGTTCAAACATTACTCAAGGAAATACCTCAAAACTGTTGGGATACGGGGCAGAAAACACAAATTTTTCATACCTACGGTACCCGAACCCAAGATCTATGATATGGCGATGTAAAGTAACGGAGGGAATCGGTGTTCATACCTTTGAAGACCGAAAGAGGGAAACGTTCTTGCGAACGTGGCTGGCGTAGACTCGGAACTACGACCTCCCTGTCGTGTAGAAGACCACCACCGGCGAGGATGACTCCCGGTAAACCTCCAGCGACGAAGTAGCACCACAGGTGTAGTGCCTCAAAGAGATTATACACGTACGGTACAATCGATGTTCCTCCCGGGCCCCGAACCAGGCGAGCAGCGGAAGAAAGACGGCTACGGATCCCGACTCCAGCAGAACGACGGCCTTCCATATTGTAAGGCCCGATATGCGGTACTGTTCCAGATCTAGATGTTTCCATCCAGATCCGGGGACGAAGCACATATCGGTCCCACCGCGACATATGACAAAGCCATATGCCCGGGATTTCCAACATGCTATCACAACATTACAGATACAGGATACAACATCTCATACAATCGGCATACAAATGCCTTAATACAATATAACAGCGGAAGATACATGTCTGAGTACAGACTACAAGCAAATGCCTAGTGGCAAAGAGAAAAGCATCGATCCCCATAACCACACGGGTCCAGGTCCTCCGCCGGGATCCGCCTAACTAGTCATCGTCGAGTCTCCACGTGAAACGTCGATCACCATACCTGTTGTCGATCAAAACCCTGAAAAGAGTTTGGGTGTAGTATCATGAGTACAGAGGTACTCAGCATCCAACTGTAGTGGTCATCTGACCCAGCAAGGACTTCATCACTCGTCATTCTAGGACAACTAGTAGTTTACGGTAAGGAAGGGGTAAGTGGTGAGGTTGCTGCCGCACTAGCATTTATGAAGTAGCTAACGATCGAGAGAGTAAGATAAGAAGCCAAGCATTCGATGAGGAATCGCCTCCAACAAGTCTGCTATCCACCTACTACGCAAACATAACACCTATCCTATCCTTGTCCTCCTCTTCGCATCCCGACGCAGAAGAAGCAGTCAAGGCACACACACGTTGATCAAGTTATATTAAGATTATCTCAGTTGTTGTTGTCTATGAACAAGGAGTAGGTCTCAAGTCGTCCATAACCGTGGACATGGCTTCTCGAAAAGATTTAACCCTACAGGGGTGTACCAACTGCCCATTACGAGGCTCCGCACGCACGTCCATCACTCTCAGTTGCTACCCATTATAGGCAACCATTTTATGATTTAGTTCCAAGAGATCCGAAACGACAAGTCCCTCTAGCTAACAACGAACAAATCCGGGTGGCCCCGGGGAGTCGACACCCAATCCAAAAGCTGGCCACGCTCTCGGATCGGACTCTTCCGTCGCAACCGGGTTTGGGTTACCGAGACGCCTCACATGAGGTCTCGGGCCCTCGCCGGCCAAAGGTGGACCAACAAAGAAACCATGTCTCCGCTGGCCCAAGTTGTTTTAAAAGATATCTGCTAGGAGCGACCCGACAAGATATATATGCATGTTTTCAAATGGTAAATCAGCTTGGGCCACCACTAGAAATGTTTGAAGCTAGATAGGTAAGAAAAGGACCCCATAAAATCCCACACGCGGTTAGGCACGCTCAGTCTTAAAACCAATACCCGGAACTCGGATCCTAGGTGACTCGAATGGAACAAAGCGTCGGGGCGGGATAGCCTAGACCTTCCATCCTTCCTCAAATATAGTCAAAATTATAATAATAATCATATCATCAACAATAATATAATAATCAGGTGATATCCCAACCCAAGGAGTAACAGGGTAACATCGTAGCATCCTAAGCATGCATACTAAGCAGGGGCTGAGCAACGAGCAAAAGTAACATAGCAGTACAAGGTTTGCTGGGAGGGGACATGGCTATATCGGTTTGAAAGAGGCTGTAAACATGTGGTAGGATCAAACATCGAACCTATCCTAGACTAGCATGCAAACCGCTGGTTGAAATAGAATGGATCATAAGTAATGTATAGTCCTTGCCTGTTGATAAGTCGGGTTCCGAAGGTGTAGTCGATCGCACACTCGCATCGTCTCCGAGAGGTACCCGCGGAAGCACACAAGACGATAAACACTGGAAAGCAATCAACGGTGCACCACTATTACTACGGAGCAACACAAGATGAAGAAGACAGCACACGACACGGCAACGCGATACAGATCTATCGTCGAGAATGGTTACTAACGGTTTAAGTGGAGTACTCGTCACACACGACGAATACCGCACGTTTACGGTGGTTCAAATTGTTTAGCTACAGGTGACCAAAAAAAAGGTTGTTAACATGGCAACTCAAGCAAGCATGGCATAGCACACAAACATAGCAAGAGGTGAAGCATAAATAAACTACCTGGGCTAGTCAATTTAAGTGGGGGTAAAACCTATACATGCCAACTATTACGGACCCCACGATAAATATTGCATCTGGTACTGTTCTGCCCTAAACAATATTTTATTATTTTTATTAGCAAGCAAGAGCAGCAAAAACACAATCTACATGCAATTCTAGTCAAGTTACATATAAAGAACAATTTAAACAGAGCAACAGATAAAAAGTTATAGCAGTTACAGTTTACAGTGGCAAGCAGTGTAATTAGCAGATAAACAACAAGTAAACAAAGTCAAACATGGCGACAAGCAACAATTTATTAAACTAGACACAATTCTAAGCAAGTTTCATATTTTATGCGTCGCAATCGGAGCTACGGTTAAAAAGTTACGGGCACTGCAAAAATTACAACTAAAACTGCCTAAATAAATAAATAAAACTAGCAGCAGAAAAAAAAGACTAAACGGGCCGAATCTACTGGCCCAACAGGAAAAAAAAAACAACAAAAAAATAAAAAAAGAGGGGCTGGGGGCGCCTCACATTGGGCCGTCTTGCTGGGCTGGGCCGTCTCGGCCTGGCTGGCAGATCGGGCCCGCCTGGCCTGGCGGTTCTGGACGGGGGCGCCGGCTCCATGGTCGTCCTGACGAGGCAGCCGGGGCTGCTGGCGGCTCTGGCGAGGCTGCAGCCGCCGGCGAGGAGGGCGGCGCAGGGGCCTGGTGCGAGGAGGCGGGGCAGGGCACGGATCCCGGCCGGTTTCCACCGCGGTGAGGACCAAGGGCGGGGCGGCGGCGAGGTGAGCTCGGGCTCGGCCGAGCTGCTCCCATGGCGCGGCGGCCGGCGGCTCCCGCGGCGGCGACCTGTGCAAGAGGAGAGGAGGGTGAGAAGCGGGAGGAAGGAGAGGAGGGGAGGTGAGGGGGAGAGATGGCCGCGGCGGCCTGCTGCATCGGGCCGGCGGCGCTCGAGGCTTGCTCGACGGCATGGAGGGAGAGACAAAGGAGAGAGAAGGAGTGGGAGCTTGAGGGTGACGACATGGCAGCCTCCGGGCGCGTCCGATCTGCGATCCAACGGCCGAAAACGGATCTGGGAGCTAGGGTTACGGATTTGGGGGTGTTTTTCCAGATCTGGGGGGGGGCTAGTGGCTTAGGGAAACCCTAAGTGGGGTGGTGGTCTTAATATAGCATGGGTGGCTGGCAGTTTGCAAAAACATCCCCGGTTTTTCTCTCGGGCGCGCGGTGCTCACGTTTCTGACCGCTGGGGTTCCGCAGTACCTCCGATTTGGGTAGAACTTCGAACTGCGCGATCAGTGCGTCGAGCCGGAGGCGTTCACCTCGCGCTGGAACCGTTCCGAAAACACTTTCCGGCGCGCTATAAAAATATCCCGTTTAATTATTAAACGGGGTTTTTCGTTCCGTTGGCTTCGGCTGGTCTCGTGCGGTTTTCGCGACGGTGATCGGGCGAAACCCGGTGTCGCAAAGGTCGAGTGTCAAGGTGGCAAGGGTCGGTCTCCGTCCGATACGAGATAAGAGGGGGAAAAATAATCGCCGATCGATAAATCGGGGATGCAAACACCGCAAACAAATCAGACAAGCAAACAATTCACACCGAAAACAAAATTTTTAATTTTTGCAAAAACTGGGCTGTTACAATACAACACCACCAACAAGGGATCTCGTCCCGAGATCCAGGACGATCCGGGGGAGAGGGGGAGGGAGAAAAGAGAGACGACGATCTTCAACACCACCAACAAGGGACTCTGCTCCATGTCGACGTCGAACTTCGATTGAGATAAATTTCCGCAGAGAGACGACATCATCGTAAAACGAAACCATCAGGTGTCAAAAGGAAGAACGACAGCGAAAACCTGGTCAAGGGATAGTGATTTTCGACGCAAGTCGTAAAAACACCAGGCAAAGGACGGATGGCAAAGGACGACCAAGATGATATCCAGAATTCGGAAAAGCTGAAGGTACTACAGGAATTCCCACCTGAGCTCGGAATCGAGACAATACGCTGCAAGCAAGGCATTGTAACGGTTCTAAAACTCCACACACTCGAGATCCTAGAGTTTGAAAGGGGATAAGTCGAGAATAAAACACTTACGACACTTGTCCTGACCAGAGCAAAGGTAAGGAGTAAAAAGATTCCTACTCTCCGATAACTAGCTTAGTAACTACAAAATAATTTTTGTCTAGACTCGACTTCGGCCAGAGAGGGGATCCTACGGTCGGTAAGGCTCTGATACCAAGTTGTAAGGCCCGATATGCGGTACTGTTCCAGATCTAGATGTTTCCATCCAGATCCGGGGACGAAGCACATATCGGTCCCACCGCGACATATGACAAAGCCATATGCCCCGGATTTCCAACATGATATCACAACATTACAGATACAGGATACAACATCTCATACAATCGGCATACAAATGCCTTAATACAATATAACAGCGGAAGATACATGTCTGAGTACAGACTACAAGCAAATGCCTAGTGGCAAAGAGAAAAGCATCAATCCCCATAACCACACGGGTCTAGGTCCTCCGCCGGGATCCGCCTAACTAGTCGTCGTCGAGTCTCCACGTGAAACGTCGATCACCATACCTGTTGTCGATTAGAACCCTGAAAAGAGTTTGGGTGTAGTATCATGAGTACAGAGGTACTCAGCATCCAACTGTAGTGGTCATCTGACCCAGCAAGGACTTCATCACTCGTCATTCTAGGACAACTAGTAGTTTACGGTAAGGAAGGGGTAAGTGGTGAGGTTGCTGCCGCACTAGCATTTATGAAGTAGCTAACGATCGAGAGAGTAAGATAAGAAGCCAAGAATTCGATGAGGAATCGCCTCCAACAAGTCTGCTATCCACCTACTACGCAAACATAACACCTATCCTATCCTTGTCCTCCTCTTCGCATCCCGACGAAGAAGAAGCAGTCAAGGCACACACACGTTGATCAAGTTATATTAAGATTATCTCAGTTGTTGTTGTCTATGAACAAGGAGTAGGTCTCAAGTCGTCCATAACCGTGGTCACGGCTTCTCGAAAAGATTTAACCCTGCAGGGGTGTACCAACTGCTCATTACGAGGCTCCGCACGCACGTCCATCACTCTCAGTTGCTACCCATTATAGGCAACCATTTTATGATTTAGTTCCAAGAGATCCGAAACGACAAGTCCCTCTAGCTAACAACGAACAAATCCGGGTGGCCCCGGGGAGTCGACACCCAATCCAAAAGCTGGCCACGCTCTCGGATCGGACTCTTCCGTCGCAACCGGGTTTGGGTTACCGAGACGCCTCACATGAGGTCTCGGGCCCTCGCCGGCCAAAGGTGGACCAACAAAGAAACCATGTGTCCGCTGGCCCAAGTTGTTTTAAAAGATATCTGCTAGGAGCGACCCGACAAGATATATATGCATGTTTTCAAATGGTAAATCAGCTTGGGCCACCACTAGAAATGTTTGAAGCTAGATAGGTAAGAAAAGGGGACCCCATAAAATCCCACACGCGGTTAGGCACGCTCAGTCTTAAAACCAATACCCGGAACTCGGATCCTAGGTGACTCGAATGGAACAAAGCGTCGGGGCGGGATAGCCTAGACCTTCCATCCTTCCTCAAATATAGTCAAAATTATAATAATAATCATATCATCAACAATAATATAATAATCAGGTGATATCCCAACCCAAGGAGTAACAGGGTAACATCGTAGCATCCTAAGCATGCATACTAAGCAGGGGCTGAGCAACGAGCAAAAGTAACATAGCAGTACAAGGTTTGCTGGGAGGGGACATGGCTGTATCGGTTTGAAAGAGGCTGTAAACATGTGGTAGGATCATACATCGAACCTATCCTAGACTAGCATGCAAACCGCTGGTTGAAATAGAATGGATCATAAGTAATGTATAGTCCTTGCCTGTTGATAAGTCGGGTTCCGAAGGTGTAGTCGATCGCACACTCGCATCGTCTCCGAGAGGTACCCACGGAAGCACACAAGACGATAAACACTGGAAAGCAATCAACGGTGCACCACTATTACTACGGAGCAACACAAGATGAAGAAGACAGCACACGACACGGCAACGCGATACAGATCTATCGTCGAGAATGGTTACTAACGGTTTAAGTGGAGTACTCGTCACACACGACGAATACGGCACGTTTACGGTGGTTCAAATTGTTTAGCTACAGGTGACCAAAAAAAAGGTTGTTAACATGGCAACTCAAGCAAGCATGGCATAGCACACAAACATAGCAAGAGGTGAAGCATAAATAAACTACCTGGGCTAGTCAATTTAAGTGGGGGTAAAACCTATACATGCCAACTATTACGGACCCCACGATAAATATTGCATCTGGTACTGTTCTGCCCTAAACAATATTTTATTATTTTTATTAGCAAGCAAGAGCAGCAAAAACACAATCTACATGCAATTCTAGTCAAGTTACATATAAAGAACAATTTAAACAGAGCAACAGATAAAAAGTTATAGCAGTTACAGTTTACAGTGGCAAGCAGTGTAATTAGCAGATAAACAACAAGTAAACAAAGTCAAACATGGCGACAAGCAACAATTTATTAAACTAGACACAATTCTAAGCAAGTTTCATATTTTATGCGTCGCAATCGGAGCTACGGTTAAAAAGTTACGGGCACTGCAAAAATTACAACTAAAACTGCCTAAATAAATAAATAAAACTAGCAGCAGAAAAAAAAGACTAAACGGGCCGAATCTACTGGCCCAACAGGAAAAAAAAACAAAACAACAAAAAAATAAAAAAAGAGGGGCTGGGGGCGCCTCACATTGGGCCGTCTTGCTGGGCTGGGCCGTCTCGGCCTGGCTGGCAGATCGGGCCCGCCTGGCCTGGCGGTTCTGGACGGGGGCGCCGGCTCCATGGTCGTCCTGACGAGGCAGCCGGGGCTGCTGGCGGCTCTGGCGAGGCTGCAGCCGCCGGCGAGGAGGGCGGCGCAGGGGCCTGGTGCGAGGAGGCGGGGCAGGGCACGGATCCCGGCCGGTTTCCACCGCGGTGAGGACCAAGGGCGGGGCGGCGGCGAGGTGAGCTCGGGCTCGGCCGAGCTGCTCCCATGGCGCGGCGGCCGGCGGCTCCCGCGGCGGCGACCTGTGCAAGAGGAGAGGAGGGTGAGAAGCGGGAGGAAGGAGAGGAGGGGAGGTGAGGGGGAGAGATGGCCGCGGCGGCCTGCTGCATCGGGCCGGCGGCGCTCGAGGCTTGCTCGACGGCATGGAGGGAGAGACAAAGGAGAGAGAAGGAGTGGGAGCTTGAGGGTGACGACATGGCAGCCTCCGGGCGCGTCCGATCTGCGATCCAACGGCCGAAAACGGATCTGGGAGCTAGGGTTACGGATTTGGGGGTGTTTTTCCAGATCTGGGGGGGGGCTAGTGGCTTAGGGAAACCCTAAGTGGGGTGGTGGTCTTAATATAGCATGGGTGGCTGGCAGTTTGCAAAAACATCCCCGGTTTTTCTCTCGGGCGCGCGGTGCTCACGTTTCTGACCGCTGGGGTTCCGCAGTACCTCCGATTTGGGTAGAACTTCGAACTGCGCGATCAGTGCGTCGAGCCGGAGGCGTTCACCTCGCGCTGGAACCGTTCCGAAAACACTTTCCGGCGCGCTATAAAAATATCCCGTTTAATTATTAAACGGGGTTTTTCGTTCCGTTGGCTTCGGCTGGTCTCGTGCGGTTTTCGCGACGGTGATCGGGCGAAACCCGGTGTCGCAAAGGTTGAGTGTCAAGGTGGCAAGGGTCGGTCTCCGTCCGATACGAGATAAGAGGGGGAAAAATAATCGCCGATCGATAAATCGGGGATGCAAACACCGCAAACAAATCAGACAAGCAAACAATTCACACCGAAAACAAAATTTTTAATTTTTGCAAAAACTGGGTTGTTACAATACAACACCACCAACAAGGGATCTCGTCCCGAGATCCAGGACGATCCGGGGGAGAGGGGGAGGGAGAAAAGAGAGACGACGATCTTCAACACCACCAACAAGGGACTCTGCTCCATGTCGACGTCGAACTTCGATTGAGATAAATTTCCGCAGAGAGACGACATCATCGTAAAACGAAACCATCAGGTGTCAAAAGGAAGAACGACAGCGAAAACCTGGTCAAGGGATAGTGATTTTCGACGCAAGTCGTAAAAACACCAGGCAAAGGACGGATGGCAAAGGACGACCAAGATGATATCCAGAATTCGGAAAAGCTGAAGGTACTACAGGAATTCCCACCTGAGCTCGGAATCGAGACAATACGCTGCAAGCAAGGCATTGTAACGGTTCTAAAACTCCACACACTCGAGATCCTAGAGTTTGAAAGGGGATAAGTCGAGAATAAAACACTTACGACACTTGTCCTGACCAGAGCAAAGGTAAGGAGTAAAAAGATTCCTACTCTCCGATAACTAGCTTAGTAACTACAAAATAATTTTTGTCTAGACTCGACTTCGGCCAGAGAGGGGATCCTACGGTCGGTAAGGCTCTGATACCAAGTTGTAAGGCCCGATATGCGGTACTGTTCCAGATCTAGATGTTTCCATCCAGATCCGGGGACGAAGCACATATCGGTCCCACCGCGACATATGACAAAGCCATATGCCCCGGATTTCCAACATGATATCACAACATTACAGATACAGGATACAACATCTCATACAATCGGCATACAAATGCCTTAATACAATATAACAGCGGAAGATACATGTCTGAGTACAGACTACAAGCAAATGCCTAGTGGCAAAGAGAAAAGCATCAATCCCCATAACCACACGGGTCTAGGTCCTCCGCCGGGATCCGCCTAACTAGTCGTCGTCGAGTCTCCACGTGAAACGTCGATCACCATACCTGTTGTCGATTAGAACCCTGAAAAGAGTTTGGGTGTAGTATCATGAGTACAGAGGTACTCAGCATCCAACTGTAGTGGTCATCTGACCCAGCAAGGACTTCATCACTCGTCATTCTAGGACAACTAGTAGTTTACGGTAAGGAAGGGGTAAGTGGTGAGGTTGCTGCCGCACTAGCATTTATGAAGTAGCTAACGATCGAGAGAGTAAGATAAGAAGCCAAGAATTCGATGAGGAATCGCCTCCAACAAGTCTGCTATCCACCTACTACGCAAACATAACACCTATCCTATCCTTGTCCTCCTCTTCGCATCCCGACGAAGAAGAAGCAGTCAAGGCACACACACGTTGATCAAGTTATATTAAGATTATCTCAGTTGTTGTTGTCTATGAACAAGGAGTAGGTCTCAAGTCGTCCATAACCGTGGTCACGGCTTCTCGAAAAGATTTAACCCTGCAGGGGTGTACCAACTGCTCATTACGAGGCTCCGCACGCACGTCCATCACTCTCAGTTGCTACCCATTATAGGCAACCATTTTATGATTTAGTTCCAAGAGATCCGAAACGACAAGTCCCTCTAGCTAACAACGAACAAATCCGGGTGGCCCCGGGGAGTCGACACCCAATCCAAAAGCTGGCCACGCTCTCGGATCGGACTCTTCCGTCGCAACCGGGTTTGGGTTACCGAGACGCCTCACATGAGGTCTCGGGCCCTCGCCGGCCAAAGGTGGACCAACAAAGAAACCATGTCTCCGCTGGCCCAAGTTGTTTTAAAAGATATCTGCTAGGAGCGACCCGACAAGATATATATGCATGTTTTCAAATGGTAAATCAGCTTGGGCCACCACTAGAAATGTTTGAAGCTAGATAGGTAAGAAAAGGACCCCATAAAATCCCACACGCGGTTAGGCACGCTCAGTCTTAAAACCAATACCCGGAACTCGGATCCTAGGTGACTCGAATGGAACAAAGCGTCGGGGCGGGATAGCCTAGACCTTCCATCCTTCCTCAAATATAGTCAAAATTATAATAATAATCATATCATCAACAATAATATAATAATCAGGTGATATCCCAACCCAAGGAGTAACAGGGTAACATCGTAGCATCCTAAGCATGCATACTAAGCAGGGGCTGAGCAACGAGCAAAAGTAACATAGCAGTACAAGGTTTGCTGGGAGGGGACATGGCTATATCGGTTTGAAAGAGGCTGTAAACATGTGGTAGGATCAAACATCGAACCTATCCTAGACTAGCATGCAAACCGCTGGTTGAAATAGAATGGATCATAAGTAATGTATAGTCCTTGCCTGTTGATAAGTCGGGTTCCGAAGGTGTAGTCGATCGCACACTCGCATCGTCTCCGAGAGGTACCCGCGGAAGCACACAAGACGATAAACACTGGAAAGCAATCAACGGTGCACCACTATTACTACGGAGCAACACAAGATGAAGAAGACAGCACACGACACGGCAACGCGATACAGATCTATCGTCGAGAATGGTTACTAACGGTTTAAGTGGAGTACTCGTCACACACGACGAATACCGCACGTTTACGGTGGTTCAAATTGTTTAGCTACAGGTGACCAAAAAAAAGGTTGTTAACATGGCAACTCAAGCAAGCATGGCATAGCACACAAACATGGCAAGAGGTGAATCATAAATAAACTACCTGGGCTAGTCAATTTAAGTGGGGGTAAAACCTATACATGCCAACTATTACGGACCCCACGATAAATATTGCATCTGGTACTGTTCTGCCCTAAACAATATTTTATTATTTTTATTAGCAAGCAAGAGCAGCAAAAACACAATCTACATGCAATTCTAGTCAAGTTACATATAAAGAACAATTTAAACAGAGCAACAGATAAAAAGTTATAGCAGTTACAGTTTACAGTGGCAAGCAGTGTAATTAGCAGATAAACAACAAGTAAACAAAGTCAAACATGGCAACAAGCAACAATTTATTAAACTAGACACAATTCTAAGCAAGTTTCATATTTTATGCGTCGCAATCGGAGCTACGGTTAAAAAGTTACGGGCACTGCAAAAATAACAACTAAAACTGCCTAAATAAATAAATAAAACTAGCAGCAGAAAAAAAAGACTAAACGGGCCGAATCTACTGGCCCAACAGGAAAAAAAAACAACAAAAAATAAAAAAAGAGGGGCTAGGGGCGCCTCACATTGGGCCGTCTTGCTGGGCTGGGCCGTCTCGGCCTGGCTGGCAGATCGGGCCCGCCTGGCCTGGCGGTTCTGGACGGGGGCGCCGGCTCCATGGCCGTCCTGACGAGGCAGCCGGGGCTGCTGGCGGGTCCGGCGAGGCTGCAGCCGCCGGCGAGGAGGGCGGCGCAGGGGCCTGGTGCGAGGAGGCGGGGCAGGGCACGGATCCCGGCCGGTTTCCACCGCGATGAGGACCAAGGGCGGGGCGGCGGCGAGGTGAGCTCGGGCTCGGCCGAGCTGCTCCCATGGCGCGGCGGCCGGCGGCTCCCGCGGCGGCGACCTGTGCAAGAGGAGAGGAGGGTGAGAAGCGGGAGGAAGGAGAGGAGGGGAGGTGAGGGGGAGAGATGGCCGCGGCGGCCTGCTGCATCGGGCCGGCGGCGCTCGAGGCTTGCTCGACGGCATGGAGGGAGAGACAAAGGAGAGAGAAGGAGTGGGAGCTTGAGGGTGACGACGTGGCAGCCTCCGGGGGCGTCCGATCTGCGATCCGACGGCCGAAAACGGATCTGGGAGCTAGGGTTACGGATTTGGGGGTGTTTTTCCAGATCTGGGGGGGGCTAGTGGCTTAGGGAAACCCTAAGTGGGGTGGTGGTCTTAATATAGCATGGGTGGCTGTCAGTTTGCAAAAACATCCCCGGTTTTTCTCTCGGGCGCGCGGTGCTCACGTTTCTGACCGCTGGGGTTCCGCAGTACCTCCGATTTGGGTAGAACTTCGAACTGCGCGATCAGTGCGTCGAGCCGGAGGCGTTCACCTCGCGCTGGAACCGTTCCGAAAACACTTTCCGGCGCGCTATAAAAATATCCCGTTTAATTATTAAACGGGGTTTTTCGTTCCGTTGGCTTCGGCTGGTCTCGTGCGGTTTTCGCGACGGTGATCGGGCGAAACCCGGTGTCGCAAAGGTCGAGTGTCAAGGTGGCAAGGGTCGGTCTCCGTCCGATACGAGATAAGAGGGGGAAAAATAATCGCCGATCGATAAATCGGGGATGCAAACACCGCAAACAAATCAGACAAGCAAACAATTCACACCGAAAACAAAATTTTTAATTTTTGCAAAAACTGGGCTGTTACACATATGGTGGAGAACTCCAATCCAGGTGCATACTCCGAACAAGGGGAGTCCACTTCCGGGAAGGAGAAGGAGGAAGAAGGAGATATTGGTGTGTTGGAAAAAGGGGGGTCTACCCCTCCTTGTATAGGCCAAGGGGGGTGCCATCCTCCTCCCCTCCCCATGTGGGACTAAACTCCCAAGGGGGGGGGGGGAGTGCGCCGGCCAAGGGGGGTGGTGGGCCCCACCCTTGGCGCCAAGCCCAAGGGGGGAGACCCCCTCCTCCCTTAATGGGCCCCATGGGCCCATTTAGCCTTTTTCCCATTTTTAATTTATTTAATATGTTTTAAATATTTAATTCGGATAATTAAATAATAAACATTATTAAAACAATTAAACTTTATTTTGAACTATTCAAAATGTCCGGAAACCATTCCCTCCTCCTCCGGAACTATTCCGGTGATTCCTCCTATTTCACCGATTGATCTCGTAACTGTCCTATGCATCGATTGCCCTTAAGTGTAACACCCTAACGGTCTGGGAAACAACAGACATGGTCGAGACTCTTCTCATTGACCAATGACTAGTCAGTTGGACCTGGTTACAATCCTTGACAACCCCTGCGCTTCCATCGAATGAACTTCGATGGCTTTTGGAAACCGTTAACGATACGACGTAATCCCTTTGTGCTGCGGTACTTTGATTGTCCGAGATTTGATCATCGGTATCCTACATACCGTGTTCACATCTCGTTCACAACAAACAACTTCTCTCGTCCATGATCATTGCATCTCTTGTGACCTAGTCACGTCCTTGCAAGGTGTTGATGCAATATCACCGAGTGGGCCCAGAGTACCTGTCCTGTCACAAGGACTAACAAATCCCGCTCTGATCTATTAACATACTCATCAACCATCTATTTCGGAATACCCAAAGTGCACCGTTATAGCCAGCATATTTTAGTCAGGCGGTGGGATACAAATCAAAGTCTCCTCATAGATGACAATTACGTATGATCATTACGGTCTAAGGACTAAGCCATACGTTACAAAGTCATAGCAACGCTGAACTATGTGACTCGATCACATTGCAATACTTTAGGTGGGTGTACGTCCATCACATCATTCCCCTTAACGACATGACCTCATTGTCAATGGACTTAAGTGTCGCCATGATCAGGAAAGCTTGATCAATCAATTGCCCAATGAGATAGTTTACCCGAGTTAAACTACGGACCATGTTTTATACTACACCTGTATTAGTATTTCCAAGTAATACAGTTATAGCATAGTATAAAACGTATTATGAACAAAACGGATATGTGACAAATATCTTTATTAATTTGTCTCTAGGGCACATATCCAACAGTCTCCCACTTGCAGTAGAGTACAAATTACACTAGTTTACATCAGGTATGTATCTAACACCAATGGTCTCTCGGTGTTCTTCAAACTTGCCATGTGGAAGAGGTTTAGTCATCGGGTCTGCTGCGTTCATATCCGTATGTATCTTGTGAATCCTAGTGTGCCCATCCCTGACGTAGTTTTGCGTTACATGGAACTTTTGGAGGATGTGCTTGGCTGTAGAGTGAGTTCTTGGCTCCTTCGCGTTAGCAATGGCACCCGTGTTGTCGCAGAAGATTCTCACGGGGTCAGTGCAGCTGGGAAAGAAGCCAAGCTCGATCACGAACTTCTTCAGCCACAACGCCTCGTTTGACGCTTCGCAAGCGGCAATATACTCCGACTCCATTGTATATTTGGCGACGACTAACTGTTTGCTGCTCCTCCAGCTAATTGCGCCACCGTTCAACATGAAAACATATCCCGTCTGGGATTTCGAGTCATCTTGATCTGAGTCGAGGCTTGCGTCAACGTAAACCTTTACGGTGAGCTCCTCATGAACTCCTCCATAAACGAGAAAGAGATCCTTGGTTCTTCTCAAGTACTTAAGGATGTTCTTTACTGCTGTCCAGTGAGCCATTCCCGGGTTACTCTGGTAGCGATTATTCATACTAATGGCCAACGCTAAATCCGGTCTGGTACATAACATAGCATACATGAGAGAACCTATGGCTGAGGCATAGGGCTTTGAGGGCATCTCCTCCTTCTCTTTTGTTGTGGTTGGGCATTGAGTCACGCTTAATTTGACACCTTTTATAACTGGCAAGAGGCCTCTCTTGGAGTTACCCATACTGAACCTTTTCAATATCTTGTCAGTATAAGTTCTCTGACTCAAGGCCAACCGTCGATTAGGTCTATCTCTATAGATCTTAATCCCCAATATGTACGCAGCTTCACCTAGGTCCTTCATGGAAAATTGTCCCTTCAGATATTCGTTCACTTCCTCTAAGAATTTCTTATCGTTCCCTATTAGTAATATGTCATCTACATATAACACAAGGAATGCTACAGAGCTCCCACTCAGTTTCTTATAGGCGCAGAACTCTTCGACGTTTTGGACAAATCCAAAAGCTTTAATGACCTCATCAAATCGAAGATTCCAGCTCCGAGATGCTTGCTTCAACCCATAGATGGACCGTTGAAGCTTGCAAACCTTACCAGCGTTCCTTGGATCGACAAACCCCTCTGGTTGCATCATATACAACTCTTCCTCAATGTTGCCATTTAGGAATGCAGTTTTCACATCCATCTGCCATATCTCGTAATCATAATATGCAGCTATTGCTAGTAGGATATGAATGGACTTTATCATCGCTACAGGAGAGAACGTCTCCTCGTAGTCAACTCCTTGAATTTGTCGGAACCCCTTCGCGACAAGTCGAGCTTTGTAGACAGATACGTTTCCGTCTACGTCAGTCTTTTTCTTGAAAATCCATTTATTCTCGACGGCCTTGCGGTCCTCGGGAATATGCACCAAAGTCCATAATTTTTTTGTGTAGATGGAGTCTATTTCGGATTTCATGGCTTCAAGCCATTTCTCGGACTCGGGTCCCTCCATTGCTTCTTTGTAACTTGTAGGTTCATCCGACTCATCAGCCGAGATTGCATTCACAAGCTGTCATGATCATCATCAATGTCATCTTCATGTTTGTCATGATCGTTATGAATGTCGTTCTGGCCATTCTCTTCAGCTCCCGCTGTGGAAGATGGCTCCAGAACAATTTCCGTAGCCGTTTCTTCCAATTGGAGTGATTGGTCAGTCACTTCATCGAGGTCTATTTTCCTCCCACTCAACTCTTTCGCGAGAAACTCCTTCTCAAGAAAGTGTCCCGTCTTGGCAACAAACGTTTTGCTGTCAGACTTGTTGTAGAAGGTGTATCCACAAGTTTCCTTGAGATAGCCCACAAAGATGCACTTATCCGCCTTGGATTCAAGTTTGTCAGGCTGTAGTTTCCTAACATAAGCCTCACAACCCCAAATCTTCAGGTGAGACAACTTAGGTTTCGTGCCATGCCATTCTTAAAATGGTGTTGTCTTTACGGATTTGGATGGTGCCCTATTAAGAATATGAGCGGCAGTTTCTAATGCATACCCCCAGAATGACACAGGCAAATCAGTATGAGACATCATCGATCGTACGCTATCCAATAGGGTTCGATTACGTCGCTCAGCCACACAGTTTCTCTGAGGTGTGCCTGCCGGCTGAAGCTGTGGTACTATGCCACAAGACTTCAGATGATTGCCAAACTCATGACTCAAATACTCGCCACCTCGATCCGATCGAACGTGCTTGATTTTCTTTCCGAGTTGATTTTCGACCTCATTCTGAAATTCCTTGAACTTTTCAAAGGTTTCAGACTTGTGCTTCATCAAGTAAATATACCCATATCTGCTCAAGTCATCAGTAAAGGTCATGAAGTAACGAAGACCATTGCGAGTGGGGACGTTCATGGGTCCACATACATCTGTGTGTATGATCCCCAACAAGTCATCCGCACGCTCCATTATCCCATTGAATGGAGTCCTTGTCATTTTGCCCATGAGGCATGGTTCACATGTATCAAGGGATCCAAAATCCAATGACTCAAGAAGTCCATCCTTATGGAGCTTCTCCATGCGCTTTATACCAATATGACCAAGTCGGCAATGCCACATCTTCATGTGATCTTCATCATTCTTTAATCTTTTGGCCTCAATATTGTTAATGTGACACACGTCACCATCGAGATCAAGTACGAATAAACCATGCAACTCCGGTGCGTGAAAATAAAACATTTCATCCTTATAAATCGAACAACCAATTGTATTAGACTTAAAAGAATAGCGGTCTCGCTTCAAGCAAGAGCCACTAACGTTGTTCACACTCAACGCGGGTACATAGTAGCAATTATTCAGAACTAAAACCAATCCCGAAGGGAGACTAAGATGCTTCGTGCCGACCGCCAAGACCTCAATCCGACAGCCATTCCCCACGCGCATCGTCACTTCATCTTTGAGCAAGCGTCTCCTATTCCTTAGTCCCTGAATGGAATTAGAAATATGAGCGACAGATCCTGTATCAAATATCCAGGATGTGTTCCCAGCGCTTGTCAAGAGAAGATCAACAATATGTATATCAAATATACCTTCGTCTCTCTTCGCGACCTTGCCAGCCTTCTTGTCCTTTAGGTACTTGGGGCAGTTGCGTTTCCAGTGACCTTCACCCTTGCAGTAGCAGCACTCCACTCCTGGTTTAGAGGAGCGGCAACTGACTTGCCATACCTCTTGGGGCCACCTCTCTTGGCCTTCTCCTGCCTGCTTGACTTCTTGAAGTCAGTGGTCTTGTTGACCATGAAGACGGCGTGCTCCTTCTTGATCTCAACCTCGGCGCTCTTCAGCATGGCGAACAACTCAGAAGGGGTTTTGGTCATCCCCTGCATGTTGTAGTTCAGCACAAAGCCTTTGTAGCTAGGGGGAAGCGAATGCAACACCCTATCAACAGCAAGTTCATCTGGAATCTGGCATTCCAGAGCATTCAAGCGCTGAACGTAGCCAGACATTTTGACTACGTGCTCACTCACGCTGCCGTGCTCGTCCATCTTTTCTGAGAAGAAGGCTTCAGAAGCCTCATACCGTTCAGCCCTGGCTTGAGGTGCGAAGATCGCCTTGAGGTCGGTGATAATCTCATATGCACCCATCCTCTCAAAGCGTTTCTGCAGCTCAGCCTCCATGGAGTAGACCATGCCACTCTGGACAAGGTTGTAATCATCAGTCCTGGAGAGATAGAAATTCTTCTCTTCCTGACTGGCATCATCTGCTGGTGCGTCACCTAACGCGTCCTCTAGTACGTATGCCATTTTGAGGGGAACGAGGAGAATCCTTAGGGTGCGGAACCAGTTGGTGAAGTTTGTCCCATCTGTTTTTAGTTTATCTTTCTCTAGGAATGATCCTAAGTTGAACGAGGGGCGAGGTGCTGCCATCTACAAGGTTGATTCACAAGGATACATATTTAGACTTTTGTTCATAATGTGGAGTTTTAATTTAATCTCAAAATTTTAGAAATCTCCCACTTAGATAAACACCTCTCAATTTAACTAAGTGATTACACAATCCCAGCCCCCATACCTCCCTCGATCGTCACGGCCATCAGTATGCGAACCAGGTAGGCCTCTAAGCCAATCACATCAGGCATGTGACTCGTGCTCGACCTTTCGGTCTCCTGTGTTCCAGGCCCGCATCTACATACGTCAAGCCTGCCAATCGAACCTTGATGTTATCTGTTCAGCAAGGCCATATCTGCATATTCCAGGCTTGCCGAACCCAACCTCATGCGAACTCCGTTGAATATGTAGGACAACTCCGGTATGTACGGAGCATCAAGCCATATGGGAGAACCTTCCAGGCGGTGCCCACCAAGGGAGAACACAATGTTGGTATTGTGAGAGATGGTCCTGTTTCGTGCTGCCGTCGATATATCTAGCATACTAGCATAAAACAGAAAGTAAAACTGTAAATCATACAACCTATGATCCCCCTTCATGCAAAGTAAAGTTAAACGCCTTTCTACTTTAGCTTGTGCAAGTTTTATGTGGCTGCTAGGGGTTTCGAGAGAGAGAACCGTTTCTATCCTGCGAAAAACATGCCACAACACCGTCTCCCATCCGTCTCTATTACACCCCTGTCGGGGCCCTCCGTTGCAAACATCTTTGCATCACTAATGCAGAGAGACAGAAACCCCCCAGGCCACTTTATATGGTACAAGCCATATGTCAAGCGTGGAACCAGTCTCGCGTAAACGTGTAAGGTCGGTCGGGGGCCGCTTCATCAAACATTGCCGCAACGCTAAATGAGTACACGTGGGAGGGTAACGAATGAATATTCGATGCCCACATCCTAGATGTGTTCTACCCGTACAATACATCTACGCATAGCTAGCTCATGATACCACTGTTGGGATACGGGGCAGAAAACACAAATTTTTCATACCTACTGTACCCGAACCCAAGATCTATGCTATGGCGATGTAAAGTAATGGAGGGAATCGGTGTTCATACCTTTGAAGACCGAAAGAGGGAAACGTTCTTGCGAACATGGCTGGCGTAGACTCGGAACTACGACCTCCCTGTCGTGTAGAAGACCACCACCGGCGAGGATGACTCCCGGTAATCCTCCAGCGACGAAGTAGCACCACAGGTATAGTGCCTCGAAGAGATTATACACGTACGGTACAATCGATGTTCCTCCCGGGCCCCGAACCACGCGAGCAGCGGAAGAAAGACGGCTACGGATCCCGACTCCAGCAGAACGACGGCCTGCCTTATGGTGGAGAAATCCAATCCAGGTGTAGACTCCAAACAAGGGGAGTCCACTTCCGGGAAGGAGAAGGAGGAAGAAGGAGATATTGGTGTGTTGGAAAAAGGGGGGTCTACCCCTCCTTATATAGGCCAAGGGGGGGTGCCATCCTCCTCCCCTCCCCCATGTGGGACTAAACTCCCAAGGGGGGGGAGTGCGCCGGCCAAGGGGGGTGGTGGGCCCCAACCTTGGCGCCAAGCCCAAGGGGGGAGACCCCCTCCTCCCTTAATGGGCCCCATGGGCCCATTTAGCCTTTCCCATTTTTTTAATTTTTTTAATATGTTTTAAATATTTAATTCAGATAATTAAATAATAAAAACATTATTAAAACAATTAAACTTTATTTTGAACTATTCAAAATGTCCGGAAACCATTCCGTCCTCCTCCGGAACTATTCCGGTGATTCCTCCTATTTCACCGATTGATCCCGTAACTGTCTTATGCATCGATTACCCTTAAGTGTAACACCCTAACGGTCCGGGAAACAGCAGACATGGTCGAGACTCTTCTCATTGACCAATGACTAGTCAGTTGGACCTGGTTACAATCCTTGACAGCCCCTGCGCTTCCATCGAATGAACTTCGATCGCTTTTGGAAACCGTTAACGATACGACGTAATCCCTTTGTGCTGTGGTACTTTGATTGTCCGAGGTTTGATCATCGGTATCCTACATACCGTGTTCACATCTCGTTCACAACAAACAACTTCTCTCGTCCATGATCATTGCATCTCTTGTGACCTAGTCATGTCCTTTCAAGGTGTTGATGCAATATCACCGAGTGGGCCCAGAGTACCTGTCCTGTCACAAGGACTGACAAATCCCGCTCTGATCTATTAACATACTCATCAACCATCTATTTCGGAATACCCAAAGTGCACCGTTATAGCCAGCATATTTCAGTCAGGCGGTGGGATACAAATCAAAGTCTCCTCATAGATGACAATTACATATGATCATTACAGTCTAAGGACTAAGCCATACGTTACAAAGTCATAGCAACGCGGAACTATGTGACTCGACCACATTGCAATACTTTAGGTGGATGTACGTCCATCACATCATTCCCCTTAACGATATGACCTCATTTTCAATGGACTTAAGTGTCGCCATGATCAGGAAAGCTTGATCAATCAATTTCCCAATGAGATAGTTTACCCGAGTTAAACTACGGACCATGTTTTATACTACACCTGTATTAGTATTTCCAAGTAATACAGTTATAGCACAGTATAAAACGTATTACGAACAAAATGGATATGTGACAAATATATTTATTAATTTGTCTCTAGGGCACATATCCAACAAAAACTATGGCAAGTTACTACTACAATTGAATAGCATCCTCAATTACCTACTTCAAGTCAAGACACAAAACTCAGTGCAACAGGCAAACTCCCTAAACAAGATAAACATGAAAACTCAAGAGAGTTCCAGCAACAAACTAAACAAAAGATCTTAAAAAGATAAGAATGAAAACTAAGAGCTAAACATGACAACAGCTACGAAAAAGATAAAGAACACACACAACAAAGATAAGCATGAAAATCCTATGTTGTGTTCTAGGATGAAGTGGAGTGTGTTTCTCTTCCACACAAAGAAAGATGGGTTCTAACTTGTTATGAACAGAAATCAAATCTAAAGAAAACTAAAAAGGAAATAAAGAGCAAGACGCTCCAAGCATAGCACATAACGCATGAAGTGATAAAAATATAGTGCAACGAAAGACGAACTGATAATTGTTGATGGAGAAGGGGATGCATGGGGGCATCCCCAAGCTTAGATGCTTGAGTATTCTGGAATATTTCTTGGGGGTGCACGGGGGCATCCCCAAGCTTGAGCGTTTGACCCTCCTGAATGTTCTTTTATCATGTTCACTCACACACTTGAAAACTCCCTTCATACATAACTCATCATAATCTGATTAGCGAGGTTAGTACCCACAATAAAATATTTTTTATCTACTGGAAATAAGGATATTCTTGAAGATCCACTATTTCTAAAGATTGCAAAAAAGTTTTTGCAAAGAAAAAGCAAGCTTAAGGTTTGCAAAACGAAGAAAAGGCAAAACAGGACAGAATCTGTGAAAAACAGACCAGCAGGTAGTAAATAATTTTTTAGGGATACTTCTGCAACTCAAATCAAAAAACTCAGAACATACAATAGTTCCGTTATTGTATAGAGCACGCTGTGTAAACAATTCAGCTCAAAAAGATGAACTGGGATTTTTCTATGATTTTTCCCGTCACGAAGACATAATCTGTTTTCTGGACAGCATGTCACAACTTTCACTTCCCTTGTCATATGAGGCTATAAATGGCACAAAGCTTGAAAATTAAAGATACAATGATGTTTCTACAGTAGTAACAATCATCAAGACCACTAAAGACAGAAGAAAAAAACAAATAGGAAAACCTAAATTCGTTGCGGGCTGCCTCCCGAAAGCGCTTCTTTAAAGCCATTAGCTAGGCTTGATGCAAAAAGGAGGAATCAAAAGTCATCATAATAATCGGAGTTGTAAATCGCTTCAAATGGTTCCTCAACAAGTTCATCCTTGTTTCTTTTAGGAAAGGGGTACATACCTTTTGTCGTTCCGCGTAGGCGTATTTGTCCCTTACCTATATCAATGAAGCCCTTTACGACCTGGAGAAAATCCCTTCCAAGCACTATGTTTCCTTGGTTTGGCTTCATGACGAAGAAATCAACCATTGCAATCCCTTTAAGGAATGTAACAGGTACATCTTTTATCCTTCCCTGGATTTCAGAAATATCTCCATTAGCATGTTCATGATAGGATGACAATTTGTCCATGTTAAATTTTAAAGAATCATAAACAACTTTTGGCATAGTAGAAACCATGGATCCAATGTCACAAAAAGCAAGGAAGTCTTTATTAGATATTCTAATTCTAACAAAGGGTTCCCAGTCACCATCTAACTCATAAACATCTTTCTTATTTGGCTTTGGTTTCTTTACTTCTCTCAAGTCTAGAGCATCCATTCTCTTTTCAATAGTAGCAAGTCTATCTATTACAGTATCAAAACTATGATCATAAACAAAGTAACTAGATAGACCATGTATAATTTCAAGAGCTCTAGCTTCATCACAATCAAAGAAATATCCTTCGGCTATAATATCAAGAGAGTGTTTGCACCATCTAAAAAGACCATGGTAAAAATTTCTAAGCACAATTTTTATAGGTATCCAAGGCATAATTCTCCTATGTGCATCAAAAATTCTGTCCCATGCCTTTGATGGAAATCTAGGACCTCCGATTACCTCAAGGCACCAAATCCTAACATGCTTGGCTAAACAGAAAGGATAACTAAAAGCAAGGTAACTATTTTTTTGATTTTTGATAAAGGACACTGAAGCAAAAACTGAAAGGTAAACTAACAAGACTAAAAAGCAAAGATAAAAGATAGTGTGCAACTCCCCTATCTTGAAGAGTGGAGTCCCCGGCAACGGCGCCATAAATTAGCTTTGATGGCTTCTCGCCCCTCGTTGGTTACCCAAAGTGGAAGGTTGAGATGTAGACATCAGCAAATTTCCCTCGGTGAAGATACCAAGGTTTGTCTCTAGTAGGACTCCAACAACGACAGGAAGGTGACAACGGCGCCAACAATTAGGAGGATGAAGTGGACCTGCACACACAACAGATAACTTTGCTCCCAACAAGTTCAGAGAGGTTGTTGTTGGGAATGTTCCCTAGAGGCAAATAAAATATGTTTTATCGAGCATATTCCATTAGTTCATAATACGTTTGATACTATGCTATAACTGTATTAAGCGGAAACATTAATACAGCTGTGGTATACAAACAACCAGGTCCCTAGTAAACCCTAGTATACTAGTCCATTGGGCGATTGATGATCAAGGTTTCCTGATCATGAGACAATGGCGTTTGTTGACAATGGAGTCGTATCATTGGATAATGATATGATGGACATACACCCACCAGAAGTGTTGCGATGTGATCAAGTCACATAGTTCGACATTGTGATAACTATAACGTAGTGACCAGATCCTTTGACCGTAATGATCATATGTAATGGTCATCTATAAGGAGACTTTGATTTGTATCCCACCGCCTGACTGAAATATGCTGGCCATAACGGTGCACTTTGGGTATTCCGAAATAGATGGTTGATGAGTATGCAAGTAGATCAAAGCGGGATTTTTCCATCCATGTGACGGATAGGTACTCTGGGCCCACTCGGTGATGTTACATCATAAAGTTTGCAAACGTGTGACTAGGTCACGGAGTTGTAATATCACGGGAACGAGTAAACTTGTTTGTTGAGAACAAGGACGAACTAGGTATATGGGATACCGATGAGCAAACCTCAGACAAGAAAAGTACCATAGGAAAAAGGGAACAGGCACACGGTTAACGGATCCAACAGCGATTGAAGTTCATTCGATGGAAGCGCAGGGGCTATCAAGGATTGTAACCAGGTCCAATTGATTAGTCATTGATCAATGAGAATTGTCTCGATCATGTATGTTGTTTCCCGGACCATAGGGTGTTACACTTAAGGGTACTCGACGTAGTAAGGATTGATTCGGGATCATCAGAGAAATTGGAGAGAACACCGGAATTGTTCCGGTGATGACCGGAATTGTTCCGATGAAGGCCGAAAGTTGTTCCGGGTATTTTGAAAGGTTCAAAATATATTTAATAATGTTTAATTAATGTTTTATTATTTAATTATCTGAATTAAATATTAAAATATAATTAAATATAATTAAAAATGAATTAAAAGGCATATGGGCCTCATAGGGCCCATTAGGGGGAGAGGGAGTCCTCCCCCATGGGCGATAGCGCCATGAGGGGGCCCACCCCCTTATAGGTGCGCCACCCCCCTCCCTTGGGATTAGTCCCACCTCAGAAGTGGAGGGGGGTGACACCCCTCCTTGGCCTATATAAGGAGGGGTAGAGGTGCCCTTTTATTCATCATATTTTTGAGATAACTTCTCATCTCTCTCTCCCTCCTTTCTCCTTCCTCGAGTGGACTCCCCTTGTTTGGAGTCTACACTTGGTTGGGGATTTCTCCACTATACGCACGCCATCGTGCTGCTGGAATTGGGATCCGAATCCATCTTCTTTCCGATGCTCTACTGGTTCGGAGCCCTGAGGGACGTCGGGTATAATGTATGTGTATAATCCCGCGAGGCACTACACTTGTGGTGCTACTTCATCGTCGTGGCCGTATCGCGAGGTCTTCATCGACAACGTTTCGACGGGGACGTAATCCCGTCATCGGTCTACAAGGATCGGGTGGCTACAGGAGTCATCGTGGATCTGCGCGGCATCGGGTATTGCCGGTACGACTACACCAACCACGTTCATGCGGGTACGTTTCCCGCTTAACAGACTACATACTGGTATGTGATCTATTTATGTCTGTTACTTGCATCACCTTAGCATAGGTCTTGGGTATGGGTCTCGTAGGTTATGAAAAATTTGTGTTTTCTGCCCCGAACCCCAACAGTTGTCAATCCCTCCGGCCTTGTTGTTTACAAAGGATCAAACGCACGGGATAATAATGATAGCAATAGCAACAGAAAAGTAAATAAAGCAAAAAATAAATAACAGGTGTAAACAGTGGTGGAAATATGGACCGGGGTCCCATGATGTTCACTAGTGATGTCTCTCTCCCAAAAGACGGTAAAATAGCCATGCGAGGTAGACAAATTACAGCTCGGCAATTGACAGGATTATGTGCGCAAACCGATGCTAACTATGCTATAAAGAAAGGAAGAGGCTCAAAAGCATGGGCGGTACGCCAAGACAAGTAGACCGAAATCCATCTGCATCTACCTACTAATCATCCACCTTGAGATATCTATCCAAAACATCTCGCTGGTATTAAGTTGCGAATCCCACCCAAAGTGTAAACTCAAAGCAACAGACAACTACATTAAAGAACTTTGCGTAAAGTAAACAATCCTTGCACCCGCAACTACAAGCACTGTTGTTTTCTCCCTTTTGGCAACAGCACATCCCCTAGACTCATGTTTCTGTCACTCAAGCTAGTCATCAGGGGGAATGAACCCATAATCATGCATAACGCTCCCTCTTGGAGTCACTACCTACTACTTGGCCAAAGCAATAAACAGCAACGAAGAACATGCAAGAATTACTCAAGAAAATAGATATAAAAGAGGAGAATCAAATATATCACTCAATGAAAATATGAACATAGTCTCATAATCCATCAGATCCCATCAAACTCAGCATAACAACAGGATAAAGATTACATATGTGCCTCGATCATGTAGGGCAGCTCACGAGGCCTAAACTATGATGAACAAAGAGGGGAGGAGAACATCACATAGCTAATGATCATAGACCCATGGTCCAAGGTGGACTACTCACGGTTCATCCGGGAAGCATCAATGGTGGTGGAGAAGCTCCCGGAGGTGATTCCTCCCTCCGGCAGGGTGTCGGGAAGAGGGCTCCTGGTGCTCCCGATCTTGGAAGCGCGGAGGCGGCGGAACAGAGGAGAGATCGCGAAAAAGGGTTATGTCCTCGAGGTTTTCGGGACGAGAGGGATATATAGGCGAAGGGGGCAGCCAGAGGTGGACCAGGGGCCCCAGGCGCCCCCCCTGGCGCGGACTAGGGGGTGGCCGCACCAGGTGGCCACCTGGGCCACCTCTGGCTCCCCTCTGGCCCCACTTGGGCTCTTCCCGAAGCTTCCTGTACGCTGATTTTTCCAATATTTTTACCGGAATTTTTCTGGCACTTTAAGTAATGGGAAAACCTGAAATAATAAATCAGCAGAAAACAGGAACTAGCACTGGGGTAGCTGACAATATGTTCTCTGACTTACCTTGCAACTTGATCGCATTGTTTTTCACCACCCTTCTTATTCACTGTGGGCCCATAACCCACAGTTCCACAGGATCGAAACCTGGCTCTCTTGTACCTTTCTATTCTCGAGGTTATTCCTCTTGCTTGACCTCGTATGCAATTCACGAGTCTGCTACCTTGTGATATTCAGTTCGATATCAGACTCAGTGCTTATGCCTGATGCTCTGGACCCCTTTTTCATCCTCCGTTATCATCGTCAAATGATTGCATATCCGCTTTAAAAAACTTCTCATGCCTTCTTTTGTCTCTCTCGATGTATCTCCCCGAGTTTAACTCGAAAGATACGTCGTACCCCATTCCCTTGGACCACCCCGGTTGATTAACCTGGTACCGATCCAACACCCCCCTTAAGTGTCCCTCCTACTCTATCCGTAGGTACGATGAAGCCCTGAAGGAAGGATGACAACACGTCAAGATGCACTGGTGCAGAGAAATGAAGACATCAACGTGAAGGATTAGCTTCTTCGAGAATGACAACAAGCACCAGAAGACTCGTTAGGATACGAAACCAAAAGTTTACACTTTGCACTACCTTGAATTCTCGGGACGAGAATTCTTTGTAGTGGGAGAGATTTGTAACACCCCGGGTGTCATGCTACAGTAATGACCTACAGTAATCACAATTACTGTTGCTAATCATGCCTTGATCATTTTTGAATCAACACAAACTCAGAATGCCTTTACATGATTATTAAAAATATGTGTTAAATAAAACCTTGTCCAAAATTGGTGCAACCACTTTTGTTAAATACCAAATAATCATTGCACCATGCTAGAACAACAATGGAAATTTATTAAGCTATAAAATAAATCAAACAATTCAAAAAGTAGCAAACCAGTGGCATTTAATATCTTTTAAATAAAACAAAAATAGAGTTTATAAAATTCCAATTCTTTTTGTGGCACTTCTGTATGGTGCTGCAATATTATTGGAGCAAGTTTCACTGTTGATAAAAGTCAAAAACCTAGCTAACAAAATGCAAACAGAAAATAAAAACAAAATAAAATAAAAGGGGAAAACACTAACTCCGGCCCTGGGGCGAGGCCCACCTCCACCCCCGGCCCACCACGGCCCCCATCCCCGTTGTCTTCTTCCCCGGCCACGCGTGGAGAGCATCCAGCGGCTCCACGCCGGCCGACCGTGCCGTGGCGGCCATCGGCGGCTGCCGTCGACGGGTTAAAGCCCCGTGCCCCTCCTCCCCGAACCCTAACTCGTGCCGCTCGGTCGCTCGGCCGTGGCCGACCGTCCTTCGGCCGTGCCCGAGTCGCCCCTCCCGTGCCCAGCTGCTGCGTCGTTCTTGCCGGAGCTGCGCCCCGCTGCTCGCCCCGGCCGCGGCTCCCCTTGCCGCCGGGCACCCCTCGCCGGCATGCTCCGGAGGAGATAACCGTGGGGGTAATACCCCTAAACTAACCTTTCTGCTAATTAAGCCTAACAGCCCACCATTGAGTCAATGACAGGTGGGGCCCAAGCCCATATTAAGCTAAATAAAATGTTATTAAGAATTGTCCCAATGACATGTGGGTCCAGCCACTAAATAACCCTTAAATTAGATTTAATCAGGTAATAAAGTCATTGTGTCACTTACTGCTGGGTCCCACTAGATTATTAGATTAATTGAATTAGATTATAAATAATCAGTGTATGACATGTGGGCCCTAGCTCTATTTTAATTTATTAAAATGATTTATTAGCACTGTGAGGCTGACCAGTGGGACCGACCAGTGGGACCCACTGGTCAGGTTTGACCTAGTCAACCTTCTGTGGATAATGTTTGGATTTATTAATAAAGAAAATCCAAAAATGATTTAAAATAATTTAAACTTTGAATTTGAATATATTTTAAACTGTAAGTCAGATTCAAAAACTTTATACATGAAAATTGATCAGAAAAATATAATGAATATGAATACGCTATCCGTATACCAACCACCCCCGTCTAACATACCAAACATCGAACCGTCCCCCTCCGGACCGTCTGTCCGATGATTTGTCCGGTACTGTCAAAGTATCCGGATGAATTTATTCTGAACATGAAAGTTGTTCAGAATGGATCAACTAACACGGATACACCTTGCACATGTTTGTCGGATGTCCACGACACCTCCGGTATGATCCCTCCCCCTCCGGGCCGTCTGTTGATAATCACTCGGAGCCGGTATTTCATCCCCGGATGAATTCCCGCTCCGAGCTAAACACGTTGCACTGCGTTAGAACACCGTTAACATTGTGTTTGCCATGTCTTGTATTTGTATTGCTATTATTGTTGTGTATTTATTGTTCCCCCCTCTCTTATTGTCTGGTAGTCCCAACGACCGATGTCGATGCCCCTGTGATCGACTACGTCCTCGATGACCCTACCCCTATCGTCGAGCTTCCAGGCAAGCAGAGCCATTCTCTTCCCCAGATATCGCCTATCTTTTCCGTACATTTCTTGCACTGGGCATTGTTACTGCTACTGGTACGATTACAATTCTATTCAATTGCATAGACTGATTTTGTCGCCCCTTGATGTACCTTCCTGATCCTATGCTGCCTGCTTTATCTATATATTATATTCAGCAGTGAGCCCTGCGCATTGTTAGCTAGGATTAGATAGCGGGTCGTGGCCACTCGGGGGAGTGACGCGGATACAAAATATATACAACTGCAACAGGTACGGATCAATGCAAACGCCCTAGGGAACCTACAACGGCGAGACTCTGCCGAGTCGCTTCGAGTTTGACTTACGAGTGGACGAACTCAAATTTCACTATCGTTGGCTCAGTAGCGTAGTATCACTGGGATGATACGAGGGTGTTCCTCTTTAGTTCATTCCGCTGGTGTCTCGGCACCACCGGGGTGATACGAGAATATTCCTCTTTATTTCATTCCGCTGATGTCTCTGCCGAACCTCTTTAAGTGTGCCATCGAGGGTGATACCTCCTGGTTTCACTTAACGGTAGGCACTCGAATCAACTGGTGTCCTTAAAGGTAAGAGTCGGGCGACCCAACGGTGCCCGCGAGCGGTATATTGTCGGGAGCGACAGGGAGGGTACGACCAACGTTACTGGCGTCCTTGGCCCCTGCTCGTATCTCGCGAGAGTTACCAAACCACGAAAAAGTCGAGCTCTACCAAGAGCACACGCGAGACAAGGTAAGGAGACGATTCACCTTGTCGGTAACCGCTCGTTTTGACGGGACGACAGGGCAGGCCCCAACGTTACCGGTGGGCCTTGTTGCTGTTCGTTGTCCATTGTGTTGTTAGTCAGACAGCGATAACGGTTGTCTGCGAGATAATATTAAAATGCTAAATGGTTCGGCGGATGACTTGAGAGACCCGTTGGTCTGTACGCACTACCTTCACGTGGAATAAGGAGTTATGGGCTCCCTTGCGTCTTAGTTTGTCCGAAAGCTCTTCAGACGTCAGCAGTACTGCGGCCTGATCGCCGGGAAGCCGTGTTGTCTTATTTGCTGCAGCAGGTGTGTTTGGATTTGATTTTGCTTCACCAGCCAGACTCGCACCGTGCAAGAGCGTGCAAGGGTGAGGGACCTAGACCCCTTGGCGCATAGGATATAGTTCGGCGGATGGCCTCTCTGCTGAGCCTAGGACGAATTGCGATGTGTCGGATAGCCTCGGTGGGGCATTCCCTAACAAGGTTCACGCCACCCTGGAGATCCGAGCGTGCAGGCTGAACAGTAGTGCACCCCTGCAGGGAGTTTAATCTATTCGAATAGCCGTGTCCACGGTAATAGGACGCTTTATGCTGAAGCTGGATCTTACCACTACGAACTACTACTATTAAACTGTATGGTTCCGGGTCTTCTTCCTCGCAGGGAGTCGAGGAAGGGAACTCAGAGGCATTATTATTATTAATCATTAAAACTTACTATTATACAATGCTGCAACAACTTCTGCTCCATTGTTATTACATTCATGCTATTGAACTGTTGGCTGTTTCTCTTCTCATGCTGCAAGACACGTCAGAAGATGCTAGTCTTCGATAGGCCTAGCTTCTTACCCTTATTCTGATTTCTACCTTGCAGTCCACTATATTCAGCCTCCCCTTTCCATTTGATAGAAATTCATAAATGCTTAGTAGCGGACGTAAGACTCGCGGGTATGCTAGATACTCACCTGCTTTATTTCCCCCTTTTTTTGTTTTGCCTGATCGGCCGCTGCAGTCGACGTTGGAGCCTTGGAGTCCAGGAGCAGGAGATCCCCGATGCCTTCTACGACGTCGAGTTCCTCGTTGACCAGGAGTAGTTTGGAGGTTCCTAGGAAGGAGGCCTCGCCTTTTCGATCGAGTGTTGATTTTGTGCTAGCCTTCTTAAGGCAACCTTGTATTCTTGTGTCTGTACTCAGATACTATTGCTTCCGCTAACTTTGTGCTCTCGAGCTGTTGTATTCGAGCCCTCGTGGCCCCTGGCTTGTATTAAACAGCTTGTATTATTTTATTTTGTAGAGTTGTGTTGTGATATCTCATCGTGAGTCCCTAATCTTGATCGTGTACCTTGCATGTATGATTACTGTACACGGTCTGATTTTGGGGGCGTCACAGAGCCGACGTGTCTTCTTCTTCTTGCGACTAGGAACGACTGCGATTGGTCTTCTGAACGGCAGTGGAACCTTGGGCCGAGCTCTATTCCGTCGTTGATCGATGTGAGAACCCCAATTAGGGTAAGTGCTAGAGTTTGAGTGCCCTTTGCATCAAGTGAAATTTTGAAAATAAATTCAAAAATGGGGAAAAGGAAAGCCCTAAAGAATTTAATTAAATGGCCAGACAAAAATTTCTTCCAAAAAATCCTCTGGTATTTTTGAAAAGTCTTATAAATATGCATGATCACATATAAAGTGAAGTGGGTCCCACTGCATGCACCAAGATTTTTCAAATATTCCAAATAGGGCTTGGAAATTAATTAAATACCCTATTTGATTTGAAATTCAAATTATTTGAATTTCAAAAATCCCCAAACTTTATAAGTGGCTAGCTATATGCATTACAAGTCCACATAAAAGTTTTGGGAATTTTATAAATTGCCTAGGTATTTAATTACTAGGGCAAAACAAATTAACAGAATAGAATTTTAAAAGAAAAAGAAAAGGAAGAAGCCCCCTGGCCATCTGGCCCAACTCTTCCCCCCCCAGCCCACCTCCTCGTTGTCGTCTTCCTCCCCGGGCACGAGCACACAGCTGCGTGCTTGGCATGCCGTGGCCGCCGTGGCCACCAGGGCCACGCAACTGCTCCCCTCCCACGTCACCTGCGCCGCGGAGCACGCCGCGACGCCCCGCGTCCATTCCCCCTCTCTCTGCTCGCTCTCCCCCTTTCCCTCTCGCGAATTCGCCGCCACCTACGGGAACCGGAGTTCACCACCATGGAAATCACGCGCCCACCGAGCCCCTCCGCCTCGCCGGCCGTGTCCTTCGAGCTCGCAGACGACGACTACGTCTCCCCGGAGCGGATCAGGAGCCCGGACGGCCCCAAGCCGCCGTATTCTCCATCGACGTCTCGCCGGAGCTGCGGGAGCTCGCCGTTGATTCCGTCAACGCCAGCCCTCCTCCGGCCTCCTCGACGGTCCCTTCACACTCAGGGTGAGCTCGCGCCCATTTCCCCTCTCTCTGTGGCCGTTCCCGTGCCTCCTCCGTCGACTTCACTTGCACAGGGCCACGGCCGCCGCCGCACCTCGACACCGGCGAGGTTCCGGCCGCCCCCTGGCCTCCATGGTTGCACAGCTTGAAGCGGGCGAGCACGGGCTACCGCCTGGTAGCTTCCCCGTGCCCAGCCGTATCCGGAGCCGCCGTCCACAGCGGGCGCCGCCGCACGGCATGGTCACCGGCAGCTAACCGTTGGCGAGGCCCGCTTAATTAAGGGCTACCCCCTGTTAATTGACCCCTAGGTCAATGACAGGTGGGCCCCAGGCCACCCCTAACCCCTCTGTTAAGTTAACAGAGAGGGGATTAACCCCTGTGAGGCTGACCAGTGGGTCCCTCTGGTCAGAGCCCCCCCCCACGTCATGCTGACGCAGCAGTGATGCAATAACCCTTTTATTGATTTAAAAGAAATCAGAAAATTACAGAAAATAGATTAAACTTTAGAAAATCAAAGAAAAATCAGATTAACTCCAAATTAAACATATAATATATGAAAAATTATTAGAAAAATGCAAGGATTGAGAATATGCATTTTGTTTTCATGTTTGACCATTTTAAAATGGGGCAAGAGTAGCAAGTTTTCATATGGCTTAATTTGAATTCAAATTGGAAGTTTGAATTTGCAATTCTTTTGCAATACACTTCAATTAAATGGAATTGTCAACACATCAGTACCATGTACATCATGTTTTCACAACTTATCATGTGCTTGAGCATCGCAATTATATTTATCCCTTGATTTCTTTGTTTGCTCGATAGAAGTGGAACCGGAACCGGAGGCCACCCCCTTCGTTGAAGACACCGTGTGTGAACCTCGTCAGCAAGGAAAGCAAATCCCATTGATCATGTCTATAAAATCCCAATTCCCTCTCAGTCTCTCTTATGCATGTTTAGGAGATCACCTTGTATCGATTCTACCGGATAGTTGAACCCATATCTGATGCATGACCTATCATCTTGTCACAGTAGTAAGCAAACCACAATCCTAGCTGACATAGGATTTGATTAATATCGTGTGGCCCCTGCAACTGTTACTGCTTATTGCATGCTTAGTTGTACAATGAGGTTGCTTTTGATGTGAGTCGGGATGATAGTGAACATGGTGTTGATGAAAGTGAAACTGTGTTGGTGAATCCACCCTAATACAAGGTGAACGATGAGAGGCTGTGTAGGAGTACACAGTGGGTTGTCTCGTTGAACACCGCCTTAAGCACCGAGTTCTTGTATGGTAATCCAAGACAAAGAGTACAACCACACATTGGGCTCACTGACCCATATCGTCCTAGTACCTTGATCCATGTTGACGTCTAGGAGTCACATTAGTTCGGGCTTTCCATTTGACATGTGCATAGAAAAAGAACGAAGGAAATGGTTGCATCATATAGATATGTGGGTGCACCTGTGAGGCAGGAAAACCATCTGCCAGAGGTGGCGTCTCGGTCACTTGCATTGTTTGAGTCCGTTTCGTTGATCCGGCCGGGCTCTCGAGCGGAGGCAACTCAGATAGTCGACTCCTGGAATAGACCGGTTGTAAGCGAAGTGTCGTGGTGAACATCCTCGCTGTCACCTCTTGAACGGCGGCGAGCAAAAGGAGGTAACCGATGGTCATGTGTGTGTAGCTTACACCCTTGCGAGGTTAACAAAACTATTCGAATAGCCGCGTCCGCGGTTAAGGACTACTTGGAACCTATACCTGATTATTAGACAACTTGAATGGATACTTCTAAAACTCACAAGATAAGCGTGAGTGCTATGGTGTGCTCCTCGTGGGGAAGTCGAGGAAGTATCCATAGTGGTGTATGGGTTGGAGACTTGGTAGTGGACTCGTGTACGCTTCTTACCTCAATTCTGGTACTCGTAGTACAGGACTAGCCAAGTCAAAGCTGGCACTTCTGCATGTTGGAAACCCCACCTCCCTTTACCTTGAAACTTGAGCATGAGCAGTGTAGTTCTGATGTAAGTCTTGCTGAGTACGACTTTGTACTCACGTTTGCTTATTCTATGTTTTAGATGGAAACCCAGACCCCCGATGGAGTCACCTTCCTGAAGCTCGACGTTGACTAAGCTAGTATAGTTCCAGACAGCAGTCTGGTCCCTCTTGGAAGGGCATGTATGTTTACAAGGATTTTCTAAGCCATTTGTTAAACTTGTCTGTACTCAGACCTAATTTGCTTCCGTTGTATGATGTAATGTTGATCACAGACATGTGATCTTTGTATACTCTATGTGTAAGTCAATAAAGAAGTATTTCGTAGAGTTATGTGATGATACCTGTTGTTCATACTAGGCATGTGTGCTGCGTGTATGTTTATGACATGCATGTCTTAGTATGGGTTTTCGAGACCTTAGTTGTGATCTGGCTGGCGGTCTTTTATACACCAAGTGGCCCTTAGATGTGCGCAGCTTGGGGCATCGCGATGCGATTGCTCGTGACTCTGTCACGTGCACACTTTGTTGTATGATCGAGCCCGCCCTAGACCCCGACTAAGTGATCGGGCTGGAGTAAGTCTATGTAAGAGTTAGGATTCAATCGATAACATGGTTGAGGCGACTTGTCTATGAATATGGGATTCACCACCCATAAGCATTTAGACTCGTGAGCGGACGATGAGGACCCATCTCAGTTGATCATCCGGCCTGAATGGGACGCCCCTCACGTTCGATGCTTTCCGAGAGTGTTCTGTGCTTGGCCTTGTCTGCTTAGACAAGTGGGTACGGCTCTCGGCTCTCCATGTGATTGTATCGTGGCTGGAATTACATACGCCTATTCCGGATCCCGACAGACTTGGTATCAGAGCAGTACTGTCTGTAGGATTATTAAACCCTTTGTCGAAGTCGAGTCTAGCATTCTATAGTTATATAGTTACTCTGGGTATAAGGGAACAACGTAAGGCTTCTTTTTCTCCTTATCCTCATCGATCTGAGTTCTGGGTCACCCTTACCTTTTCTACGGGATGATAGGACTAGGCTCATCTACGTCTAACTAGGACACCTCGTTGATTACTTCCTTGTAGCCGTAGGACAGTTGTGGTTGTCTAGAGTCTCTGTTTTTTGAGTTCCTTAAGGAAGTTCTGTTCAATCTGCTCGAGGTTGTCTTGTTTTCCATCCCGGTGTAGCCTTTATGCTGCCGGATATTTTCCGTGTTTCTTTGAGTCATTGGCTTTGCATTATAATCTTTTCCGTCTTCATCATGTCCTTCTTGTCTTTGATTCCATAGTACAACCTGTTCTGATTGTTGATTTTTATCACACAGGATGTCAGGTGGAACTCGTAGTGCTGTTCGTCGGAATCGAGACCGTGTTTGGAATCGAACTAATGATGAACCTCCACCACCGCCTTCTGCGGCGGAAATCATGATGGAAGCCGAGTGGAATAGACGTGATCAAACACGCCTTCTGGAGCTCATCGATCAGAATACCTCACGTCATCGCAATGTGGTTGTGAGCATTCAGGACTTCATCCTCCTCAAGCCACCGGTATTCCGATGTTCTTCTGAGCCCCTTGAAGCTGATGATTGGCTCCGTTCCATCGAGCGTAAGCTTGATAGTGCACATGTTGCTCCCGATGACCGGGTTATTTTCGCGGTATACTTCCTGGAAGGTGCTGCTCTTCAATGGTGGGAGAACTATGTTGCTATGCAGCCAGATGGTCACGTAGTGACTTGGCAGGAGTTCTGTGTTGCCTTTCGAGGGTACCACATTCTGGATGAGTTAATGGAGCGCAAGAAGGAAGAGTTCTGCAATCTGAATCAAGGAGAGATGTCCATTCATGAGTATGTGAGAGAGTTCAACTGTCTTGCTCGATATGCCCAAGATGAGATCACCACCGATGCCAGAAAGCAGGCAAGGTTCCATAAGGGACTTAGCCCCATCCTTCGCCATGATCTCAACCTCATCGAATTTTCCACCTTTGAGGATTTAGTCAACAGATCCTTCAGACCTGAGCATGGCAATGAAGTGTTCGAAGAGTCTCGCAAGCATGCTCTTGAGCTTGCTCCTTCTTCAAGTTCAGCCCCTCAGAAACGCCGAATTTTGATTCCAACTAGTGCCATACCTCAAAACCTTCTTCAGAGGCCACCATCCAATATATGCCATCCACCCCAACACATTATTCCACCCCGGAATGATCGTGTGCAGCCAAGTAATCCCACTCCCAAAAATCCAGACAGGGTATGCTTTAAGTGTGGTCTTCCAGGCCATTACTTTCGTCAATGCCCTCAGGTCTTGATGGCACCACGTCATTCTCTACCTAAGCCTCCAAAGAAATCAACCATCAAAGCCTCTCCAGCAAAGCTTTTAGTCACAGGTAGTGGATATGTGAAACAAATCTCAGTTGAGGACACCACTGCTACTTCTGACATCATTCTTGGCACACTCCCAGTCAATCATGTCCCCGCCTCCGTTCTTTTCAATCCAGGAGCTTCTCATTCATTCATGTCGGAGAGTTATGCACTTCGTCATGAGTTCCCATTTGAAGAAATTTTTTCTTCAATGATCATTCAAACTCCTGGTTCAAAATGGCAAACTAATAGAGTAAGCCATGGTAATCAAATTGCAATTGAGGGTTTAGTATTCCTTGCTTCACTTATAGCCCTCAAGTCTTCGGACATTGATGTAATCCTAGGCATGGATTGGTTATCAAGACAGAATGCTGTCCTTGATTGTAAAGCCAAGTCAGTTAAACTCACCCATCCTTCGGGCCATACATTTGACTACACATCACCCAGCTCTAGAACCCAGATGCATACATTGAATGTGCTTCCCCTTCCTGACCTTGAAGATATTCCGGTGGTTCGTGACTTCCCGGATGTCTTTCCCGAAGAACTGCCAGGAATGCCTCCTGACAGATGTGTAGAATTCATAGTGGATCTTATACCAGGAACAGCCCCAATTTCCAGACGTCCATATAGAATGGCCCCACATGAGTTAGCTGAGCTAAAAACCCAACTTGATGCTTCGTTGGCAAAAGTCTTCATCTGCCCTAGCTCATCGCCATGGGGTTGCCCCGTTCTGTTCGTAACGAAGAAAGATGGAACAGAAAGGATGTGCGTAGACTATCGCCCGCTAAATCTAGCGACGGTAAAGAACAAGTACCCATTGCCCAGGATCAATGATCTTTATGATCAACTTGCTAGATCCTCTGTCTTCTCCAAGATCGATTTGAGATTAGGTTATCATGAAATCAAAATCCAAAACGAGGACATTCCCAAGACGGCTTTCACTACTCGTTATGGTCTTTACGAGTTCACCGTCATGTCCATCGGTCTAACCAATGCCCCTGCTACTTTTTCACGCATGATGAACTCGATCTTCATGGAGTATTTGGACAAGTTCGTCGTGGTTTACCTCGATGACATCCTTATATACTCGAAGAACGAAAAAGAACATGCCGAGCATCTTAGGCTGGTATCGATGAAACTTAGAGATCATCGCCTGTATGCTAAATTCTCCAAGTGTGAATTTTGGCTACCAGAAGTGGCCTATTTAGGCCACGTGATATCTGCAAAAGGCATTGTTGTCAATCCCGAGAGAGTTCAGACCGTCCTTGACTGGACTCCACCTGAATCGGTTAAGCAAGTTAGGAGTTTTCTTGGCCTAGCAAGCTATTGCCGCCGCTTCGTCGAGAACTTTTCTAAAGTTGAAAAGCCTCTGACTGAACTCCTCAAGAAAGATAAGAAATTCGAATGGACAACCAAGTGCGAGGAAAGCTTTCAAGAGCTAAAAAGAAGATTGACTTCTGCATCCGTACTTGCGCCTCCAAACACCAAAAAGGATTTCGAGATCTTTTGTGATCCTTCACGACAAGGGTTAGGATGCATACTTATGCAAGATAGACATGTGGTAGCTTATGCTTCACGCCGGTTGCGTCCACATGAAGAGAACTATCCTACCCATGATCTTGAACTCGCTGCCGTAGTTCATGCCCTGAAGACTTGGCGACATTACCTCCTTGGTAATCGTTGTGAGATATATTCCGACCACCAAAGCCTCAAATACATTTTCACCCAGCCAGATCTTAATCTCAGGCAAAGACACTGGATAGAGTTGATAAAAGATTATGACGTAGGAATTTCTTACACCCCAGGCAAAGCCAATGTCATGGCTGATGCACTAAGTCGTAAGTCGTATTGTAACAACCTCATGTTACAACAGTATCAACCACTTCTTCATGAGGAATTTCGAAAGCTCAACCTTGAGATTGTTCCTCGTGGATCTCTTTTCAACTTGGTGGCTAAACCAACCCTTGAGGATCAAATCATAGTTGCCCAAAGGCGTGCACGAGGAATTCGCCGGATCAAGGAGAACATTGCTAGCGGAGTTGCTAAATGTTTCTCCACAGATAGTAAAGGAACGGTATTCTTTGAAAATCGTTTGGTAGTACCTAAGAATAGGGATCTAAGGCAACTAATCCTCAAAGAGGCCCATGACACACCCCTCTCGATTCATCCCGGTAGCACAAAAATGTACCGAGATCTACGCCAGAGATTTTGGTGGACTAGGATGAAGAGAGACATTGCTCGATTTGTTGCTGAATGTGATGTTTGTCGTCGCATTAAGGCAGAACACCAAAGACCTGCTGGTACTCTTCAACCTTTGCCTATTCCCGAGTGGAAATGGGACAAAGTCGGTATGGACTTCATCATCGGCTTTCCAAAAACCCAAAAAGGAAACGATGCCATCTTCGTTGTCATAGATAGGCTTTCCAAAGTTTCTCACTTCCTTCCTGTTCGCGATTCTATAACTGAAAGCCAGTTAGCGGACTTGTACGTCTCTAGAATTGTGTCTCTTCACGGTGTTCCTTTGGTAATCAATTCTGATCGTGGTAGCCTTTTCACCTCTAGATTCTGGGGAAGCTTTCAGAATGCTATGGGAACTCATCTATCCTTTAGTACAGCTTTCCATCCTCAGTCTAGCGGTCAAGTTGAAAGGGTTAATCAAATCTTGGAAGACATGCTTAGAGCTTGTGTTATCTCATTCGGAAATAATTGGGAGAAATCTCTTCCATTTTCCGAATTTTCTTATAAGAATAGTTTCCAATCTAGTCTGAACATGGCTCCTTTTGAACTCCTCTATGGAAGACGATGTCGAACACCCTTGAACTGGTCAGAAACTGGTGAAAGACAATTCTTTGGACCGAATAAGATCAAGGAAGCAGAAGAGCAAGTTCGCATTGTTCGTGATCAATTGAAAGCCGCCCAGTCTCGTCAGAAAAGCTACTCTGATCGTCGTCATAGGTAGGAAAGCTACAATCTGGACGAGAAGGCTTACCTTCGGGTTACTCCTCTGAAGGGTACCCAAAGATTCGGTATCAAAGGCAAGTTGGCCCCACGTTACATCGGACCTTTCCGCATTCTTGCTAAACGTGGAGAAGTTGCCTACCAACTTGAACTACCCCCGCACCTTTCCCGAGTACATGATGTATTCCATGTGTAACAACTCAGGCGTTGCTTCAAGGACCCCATCCGCGAAGTCGACCATGAAACGCTTGATCTCCAAGATGACCTTTCTTATCGAGAGTACCTCGTTCGTATTCTTGATTCCGCAGAGCGTGTCACTCGTCGTCAGAAGATCAGGTTTCTCAAAGTGCAATGGTCACATCACTCCGAGAAAGAAGCTACATGGGAAAGAGAAGACCGCCTTCGTGCCGAGTACCCCACCTTCCTCCCGACGACTTCTGAATCTCGGGACGAGATTCTTTTGAGTGGGGGCGAGTTGTCAGAACCCCAATTAGGGTAAGTGCTAGAGTTTGAGTGACCTTTGCATCATGTGAAATTTTGAAAAGAAATTCAAAAATGGGGAAAAGGAAAGCCCTAAAGAATTTAATTAAATGGCCAGACAAAAATTTCTTCCAAAAATTCCTCTGGTATTTTTGAAAAGTCTTATAAATATGCATGATCACATATAAAGTGAAGTGGGTCCCACTGCATGCACCAAGATTTTTCAAATATTCCAAATAGGGCTTGGAAATTAATTAAATACCCTATTTGATTTGAAATTCAAATTATTTGAATTAAAAAAATCCCCAAACTTTATAAGTGGCTAGCTATATGCATTACAAGTCCACATAAAAGTTTTGGGCATTTTATAAATTGCCTAGGTATTTAATTACTAGGGCAAAACAAATTAACAGAATAGAATTTTAAAAGAAAAAGAAAAGGAAGAAGCCCCCTGGCCATCTGGCCCAACTCTCCCCCCTCCCCCCCCCCCCGCCCACCAGGCGGCCCAGCCCACCTCCTCGTTGTCTTCTTCCTCCCCGGGCACGAGCACACAGCTGCGTGCCCGGCATGCCGTGGCCGCCGTGGCCACCAAGGCTACACAGCTGCTCCCCGCCCACGTCACCTGCGCCGCGGAACACGCCGCGACGCCCCGCGTCCATTCCTCCTCTCCCTACTCACTCTCCCCCTTTCCCTCTCGCGAATTCGCCGCCACCGACGGGAACCAGAGTTCACCGCCGTGGAAATCACGCGCCCACCGAGCCCCTCCGCCTCGCCGGCCGTGTCCTTCGAGCTCGTAGACGACGACTACGTCTCCCCGGAGCGGATCAGGAGCCCGGACGGCCCCGAGCCGCCGTATTCTCGATCAACGTCTCGCCGGAGCTGCGGGACCTCGTCGTTGATTCCGTGACCGTCAGCCCTCATCCGGCCTCCTCGACGGTCCCTTCACACTCAGGGTGAGCTCGCGCCCATTTCCCCTCTCTCTGTGGCCGTTCCCGTGCCTCCTCCGTCGACTTCACTTGCACAGGGCCACGGCCGCCGCCGCACCTCGACGCCGGCGAGGTTCCGGCCGCCCCCTGGCCTCCCTGGTTGCACAGCTTGAAAAGGGCGAGCACGGGCTACCCCCTGGTAGCTTCCCCGTGCCCAGCCGTTTCCGGAGCCGCCGTCCACAGCGGGCGCCGCCGCACGGCATGGTCACCGGCAGCTAACCGCTGGCGAGGCCCGCTTAATTAAGGGCTAACCCCCTGTTAATTGACCCCTAGGTCAATGACAGGTGGGCCCCAGGCCACCCCTAACCCCTCTGTTAAGTTAACAGAGAGGGGATTAACCCCTGTGAGGCTGACCAGTGGGTCCCTCTGGTCAGAGCCCCCCCGCCCACGTCATGCTGACGCAGCAGTGACGCAATAACCCTTTTATTGATTTAAAAGAAATCAGAAAATTACAGAAAATAGATTAAACTTTAGAAAATCATAGAAAATTCAAATTAACTCCAAATTAAACATATACTATATGAAAAATTATCAGAAAAATGCAAGGATTGAGATGCAATTTTTTTTCATGTTTGACCATTTTAAAATGGGGCAACAGTAGCAAGTTTGCATATGGCTTAATTTGAATTCAAATTTGAAGTTTGAATTTGCAATTCTTTTGCAATACACTTCAATTAAATGGAATTGTCAACACATCAGTACCATGTACATCATGTTTTCACAACTTATCATGTGCTTGAGCATCGCAATTATATTTATCCCTTGATTGCTTTGTTTGCTCGATAGAAGTGGAACCGGAACCGGAGGCCACCCCCTTCGTTGAAGACACCGTGTGTGAACCTCGTCAGCAAGGCAAGCAAACCCCATTGATCATGTCTATAAAAACCCAATTCCCTCTCAGTCTCGCTTATGCATGTTTAGGAGATCACCTTGTATCGATTCTACCGCATAGTTGAACCCATATCCGATGCATGACCTATCATCTTGTCACAGTAGTAAGCAAACCACAATCCTAGCTGACATAGGAGTTGATTGATATTGTGTGGCCCCTGCAACTGTCACTGCTTATTGCATCCTTAGTGGTAGAATGAGGTTGCTTTTGATGTGAGTCGGGATGATAGTGAACATGGTGTTGATGAAAGTGAAACTGTGTTGGTGAATCCACCCTAATACAAGGTGAACGATGAGAGGCTGTGTAGGAGTACACAGTGGGTTGTCTCGTTGAACACCGCCTTAAGCACCGAGTTCTTGTATGGTAATCCAACACAAAGAGTATAACCACACATTGGGCTCACTGACCCATATCGGCCTAGTACCTTGATCCGTGTTGACGTCCAGGAGTCACATTAGTTCGGGCTTTCCATTTGACATGTGCATAGAAAAAGAACGAAGGAAATGGTTGCATCATATAGATATGTGGGTGCACCTCTGAGGCAGGAAAACCATATGCCAGAGGTGGCGTCTCAGTCACTTGCATTGTTTGAGTCCGTTTCGTTGATCTGGTCGGGCTCTCGAGCGGAGGCAACTCAGATAGTCGACTCCTGGAATAGACCGGTTGTGAGCGAAGTGTCGTGGTGAACATCCTCGCTGTCACCTCTTGAACGGTGGCGAGCAAAAGGAGGTAACCGATGGTCATGTGTGTGTAGCTTACACCCTTGTGAGGTTAACAAAACTATTCGAATAGCCGCGTCCGCGGTTGAGGACTACTTGGAACCTGTACCTGATTATTAGACAACTTGAATGGATACTTCTAAAACTCGCAAGATAAGCGTGAGTGTTATGGTGTGCTCCTCGTGGGGAAGTCGAGGAAGTATCCATCGTGGTGTATTGGTTGGAGACTTGGTAGTGGACTTGTGTACGCTTCTTACCTCAATTCTGGTACTCGTAGTACAGGACTAGCCAAGTCAAAGCTGGCACTTCTGCATGTTGGAAACCCCACCTCCCTTTACCTTGAAACTTGAGCATGAGTAGTGTAGTTCTGATGTAAGTCTTGCTGAGTACGACTTTGTACTCACGTTTGCTTATTCTATGTTTTAGATGGAAACCCAGACCCCCGATGGATTCACCTTCCTGAAGCTCGACGTTCACTAAGCTAGTATAGTTCCAAACAGCAGTCTGGTCCCTCGTGGAAGGGCATGTATGTTTACAAGGCTTTTCTAAGCCATTTGTTAAAGTTGTCTATACTCAGACCTAATTTGCTTCCGTTGTATGATGTAATGTTGATCACAGACATGTGATCTTTGTATACTCTATGTGTAAGTCAATAAAGAAGTATTTCGTAGAGTTATGTGATGATACCTGCTGTTCATACTGGGAATGTGTGCTGCGTGTATGTTTATGACATGCATGTCTTGGTATGGGTTTTCGAGACCTTAGTTGTGATCAGGCTGGCGGTCTTTTATACACCAAGTGGCCCTTAGATGTGCGCAGCTTGGGGCATCGCGATGCGATTGCTCGTGACTCTGTCACGTGCACACTTTGTTGAATGATCGAGCCCGCCCTAGACCCCGACTAAGTGATCGGGCTGGAGTAAGTCTATGTAAGAGTTAGGATTCAATCGATAACATGGTTGAGGCGACTTTTCTATGAATATGGGATTCACCACCCATAAGCATTTAGACTCGTGAGCGGAGGATGAGGACCCATCTCAGTTGATCATCCGGCCTGAATGGGATTCCCCTCACGTTCGATACTTTCCGATAGTGTTCTGTGCTTGGCCTTGTCTGCTTAGACAAGTGGGTACGGCTCTCGGCTCTCCATGTGATTGTATCGTGACTGGAATTACATACGCCTATTCCGGGTCCCGACAATCGAGTGGTTCCGAATAAACTTGGTGAACTCATCTGGTCTTTGATCCGGGTCGTAGTACTCGCCAGACTGAGTTTCGGAGTCGCAGACGTGTCCCGTGGCGGGTGTTGTTGGATATATGCTCTAGAGGAAAATAATATATGATTATTCCAATATATCCAAATAAGTTCATGACCAGTTTCATACTGTGCTGGAACTGTATCAGTGAAACAATGATACAGGTGTGGTATAGAAACAACCAGAGTTCCTAGTCAGCCTCTCATGATGACTGGTTTATCGTCAACTGATGATTGTGGTTTCACGATCATGGACAATCAAGTCAATTGACGGTAAGGTCACCTCATTGAGTGAATGACGTCATGAACATTACCCAATGCAAGAATTGCAACATGATCAAATCGTAAAAGTTCAGTGTTGTAATTATAGAACGTAGTGGCATGTTCCATTGACCGTGAGATCACGCATAATTGCTACCTTCTGAGGATGCTTTGAGTGCATTAACCGTCACACTGAAACATGGTTACCATAAAGGTGTATCTTGGGCTATCCGGTGGGATATGTTGAGGAGTGTTGATTCAAGAGCGGGATTTGTCAATCCATATAATGGAAAGATACTTCATGGCCAACTCGGTGAGATTGCATCCATAAAGCTGCGCAGCGTGTGAGTAGGTCACAAGGATGAATATCAAGGAACGAGTGAATAAGATTTGTCGGTAACAAGATAGAACTAATGCATTGGATGCAGTTGATCGAATCTTGGACTAATCTAGTATCGCATGACAAAGGGAATGGTATACAACGTGTACGGTTCAATCGGTTACTTCCGGAATGCACATGGGTCATTATGGGCATCCAGGTCCCGCTATTGATCATTGGTCGTAGCCTTTGTCTCGGTCATGACTGGAGTGTTCTCGGACCGTAGGGTAACACACTGAAGGGCTTGATGAATATCGGAGACCTTTTCGGAACTATCGGAGTTACCGAAGAAGAGAGAAAGATGTACCAGAAAAGTTCGGTGTTGGTCCGAAGGACGTTCGTAGTGAGCTGGAAGGAGTTCCGGATCATCGGGAGATGAAATAATATGTATTATTTATTAATTAAGTGAATTAATAATTTATTTCAGATTAAAAAGTGGAATGGGCCTTATTTGTGAAAGAAGCCCATTAGGGGAAGGAGGAAAAAAAGGGAAAAGAAAAAGAAAAAAAAGGGGGGGCGCCATGGGCCTTGGGATCCATGTGGGTGGCTCCCCACTTCCCCCCTCCTCCTAGCCGCACCCTCCCCCTTGGCAAGGGATTAGTCCCACATTGCCAAGGGAAGGGGGGTTGACTCCTTCCGTCTGCCTATATAAAGATGGGCAGGGGTGCACTTCTTTAACACAAAAAAAATAGCAGGCAATTCAATATTACTCCGAATTGAGATCGGTTTTCACCGGTCTTCTCCCCTCTCTCGTCTCTCTCATGCCGGGGTCCCCTTGTCTGGAACCTGTGCTGGGATTGAGGCTTCTCTGCTATGCGGACGCCGTCGTGCTGTCGAAACTCCGGTTCCGGGAGGTCTACTTCCGCCACCTTCGCTGGATCGGAGAACTGAGGTCGTCATCGAGTCCGTACGTGTGCGAGTACTACGAGGTGCTGCTCGTGCGGCACTACCACCCAACAGGGTGCTAACACAGCCAGGGGGCTGTGAAAGGTTTACGGCTTCATCAACCACGTTTGCGGGAACGTTTCCCGCGCAACGGACTACACCCCGAGGTATGTTTCCGCAAGTCTTTCCGTTATGGCATTACAGCTAGATAGATCTTGGGTTAAGGGCGACGCTAGTTAGAAAAATTATTGTTTTCTGCTGCGAGACCCAACAGCGGTATCATGAGCTAGATCTATGCTTCGTATTGCTGTACGGTTAGAACACATCGGGGATGTGGGCGTTGATTCTACGATTGTTACCCTCTCACGTGTACTTGTTATATTTGTGGCATTGTTTGATGAAGCGGCCCCTGACCGACCTTACGCGTACGCTTACGCGAGACTGGTTCCACGCTTGACATACGGCTTGTACCGTATAAAGTGGCTCTGGGGGGTGTCTGTCTCTCTTACTTTAGCGGATATGGCATTTGCAACGGAGGGCCCCGTACGGGGTGTAATAGAGACAATCTATAATCAGCGTTGTGGTTCAATGTTCGTAGAAATGGTTGATCTATGAAAATCCCTAGCAGCCACGTAAAACATGCAATATAAAAAATTGAGGCGCCTAACTTTATATTTCAGAGGGGGCTATTGTTGTTTGCTTAATCTTGATGTAGTGATAGCTTTGCTATGTGTTACTAGAAAGTAGTAAACGTTCATCATGATGAAACAAACTTAAATGGAGACACTGTAGACTTAGTGCCACCATGATCATACATCTTAAAACTTGCTAGTATAGGATACACGACGGTAGCATTAAATAAGATGATCCCTTATAAAATGCCAAACATAAGTATTCTACCGAAGTGTGCACCACCTGGAAGGTTCTCTTTATGATAGGCAGGCCGTGACGGTCGGGTGTCATACATACATTAGAGTTCGCATGAGGTTGGGCCTGGCAAGCCTAGCATATGTCGATATGGCCTTGCTAAGCAGCATATAAAACTAAGGTCAATTTGGCGAGCCTAGCATATGTAGATATGCCCTCGAAATACTAGAGATCGAAAGATCGAGCATGAGTCACATATAGGATGTGATCGCACAAACTAGTTGTCTACCTTTGAAACTAATCCGTCGGCCGTTGTGATATTTGAGGACGGATAGTGAATCTGGATCATGTAATCACTAAAACTTCTTAGGGATGATTGTTTTAGTGTGAGCTCATCTATAATATGATTATTATGAACTCATTGTTATGAACTAGTCTTAATTGTTTTCCTTGCAAATATTTTGTAGAAAATTAAAATGGAAATGAATCAGTATCATGGATTGGTTACTTTCTTAAGTGGTGAAAGACTTAAAGATGATGGGTCAAATTTTGTTGATTGGTACTTATACCTTAGGATTGTGCTCAAGAGAGCTAACCTCTTGTTCGTGATACAAGAGCGTATGGGAGACCCTCCAGTAGACAACATGGATGAAAAAGTAATGCTTGATTACCATAATCGTCGAAGGACTGACGCCATGGTTAAAAGTGTCATAGAAACTAGCTTTCCGCAAGATTTACGTGAACAATATGCGGATATGGACACGTTTGACACAATCGACATGATGAAGTCATTGTTTATACATCAGTTCAGAGTGGCCAGATTTCAGTTAGAAAATGAGTTTCTTACTACAAAGATGGAAGAGAACACTTGTCTGAAAACTCACGTAGCCAAGATGCATGGGATACATCTGAAACTCGTGGAGGACTTTGACTATTGGACCACAGAGGAGTCTGCTATAAACACGGTGCTACACTCGCTTCCACCGAGTTACACAGACTTTGTCCATGACTATGTCGGAAGAGGTGAAAGCCTTCAGTTCTTTGAGTTCATGATCAACCTCCGAGATTTAGAGGTTGAACCCATTGAAGGAGAAATTTTTGATGGAGAAGGTATATGTTTGATATACTCGTTATAAATGTTTGTTCCCTTATACAACATTTGCAGTTTAATAAGTATTTGATACTTGTTCTGTTTTATGAAAACAGGGCCTGCCGTTGCATGGATGGGAAGAGGTGCGATCCAGGATTGATGGCAACCAAGACAGGTGATGGCCACCAAGATTTCACCAAGACATCTATCATAGGATTATACTTAGAGTATTAGATAAATCTTTTGTAATCAATCGAATATGAACACTTAGTGGTATGTCTTGCATCTCGCGAGACAAAGTTATTCATGTTTTGAGACAAGTCAGTTGTTCCAGTTTGATGAATAAAGTGTGCTTATCCTATGATTGCAATTGAGTTTATAATATGATAGAAGCATTTATAAAACACCATAATTTTCAAGTGATGTTCAATGTTTGATGATTAAGTTATTATGAATAACAATAAAGTCAAAATTCATAACTATACTAAATGCATGAGATGAATTCATAAATGATGAAGTCATTAGATACTCGATCTATTAACCCATGAATTTATTATCAACCAAGATGACTAATGACGAAGTTCTAGAAAATAGAACTTGCGCCAAATATTGTACATAAATGATGTATTAACCAAGCGCATGAATAATCATTAAAGATGCTTCGCATGATTAATTGAACAAGGCATTCAATTAAGATCATAAATCTGAGATTACGGAATCACAGTGAAGTTGGATATAAGAATACAAATCACCATGATGTGATCAAAGTGATGAGTATTATAGTTGACATAAATGGGAGACTTGTGGAGATAATGCCACAAATTACGATGGAAGTTTAAAGTGCTCAAGCACCTGAACCATTTGTAGTCATACTAAAATGTAGTATGGTCTAAATAAATTCCCCTTACGCTAATGCTATTTTGAATGAACAAAGTTGTTATAATTTATTAAGTTAAAACACCCACTTCACGAAATAAGGAAACCATTCTAAATTTAATGAAGCTGATGACTCCATATGATGATGGTGTTAGAAAGTTTCTAGAAGTTTTATATGATATAACTTTCTTTGTATTTGAGTTGTGAGAAATTGTAAAACACACCTTCCCAAATAGCAAAACTTGTATTGCTTGAATTGGTGAATGAGAAGATGGTTCTCAAGGAATAAACTAATGGGAGAAAAGTGAATTCTTTGACCAGGGTGATTGATCCTGACTCCAGATAACAGAGTAACGCAACGGAAAACGTTCCGCTGAAATGACTCCATAAGAAGAGGAAATATGCTATTGATAATGATCATGGTATATTAGTTAAAGCCTTAGTTTAAAAATAACAAGATTGTCATGAATACGTTCTGTACAGAACAATAATCATGAGTCTTCTTAAGTGAAACAAAAGGGACACTGCTCATAAATTACGAAGGATTGATGGTTACCTAGGAAACAAGGAGAAATGAAATCATATTGAGTTTCATATGGGATGGCTCACATCCTATGAAATAAAGTAGTTATTTCACATTCCGAATAACCAGGAAGTTATTAAGAATGATGCAACACATAAAGGCATGATTTGGCACATAAAAGATGTTATGGCTAAATTCAATAATGATTGACTACGGAAGCGTAGTAATGCTAAATCAATATGGGTATTTCATTCACGAACACTATGAAGGGACCATAGCTTGAAATTTCATCACATTCAAGTTGTGGAATTTGAAGAGAAGTAGCAATTGGCATAACGAAAGAATGTTTCGATAAGATGGACCATAGTACCTCAAGGCAGAAACTCTCAACCTTGATTTGGTCAAGTGATTTTGAAGTAATCAAAATATTGAGATGGACTGCAATTTCATGAAACTGAGTGGGAGCTTTGGAGACTTCCTGAAAACTTGGAATGCAGAGAGCATTTTCTGAGTGGGAGCTTTGGGAGCAATATTATTATGTCTGACATAATTAGAATAGAAACTTAATAAAAGCTTACTTACAGATATATGTCGGATATATTTGAGTGGGAGCACAATGTCAATTTCATATATATACGATGATACATGTGAAAACAATCTCATATATATACGTTGATATACATGGAGATTAAGGCTAATAAGATGAAAAGATTACGAGAATCTTATATGAACGAAATACAGATGTGTCACACACTAAAATCTATAAGGATAGATTAGGACACGTGTAATGAACATCAAAAGGATTGGAATGATATCCTAAACAAGAAAAGGTTCTTGTGGCTAGGAATTATATAAAGGATGTAAAACCTTAATATCACAAAATAATGTTTTAATGGAAGAATAGGGATGCACTTTGTCTCAAGACATGTGATCCTATATGACCTTTGACATATGATTCTACCATAAAACGGAAGTTGTGAATCCAATAACAGAATGACTCAAAGGTTCTTAGAAGAAGAACAGGTTCCGTTGTGCTTGGTTGGCAAAACACAGAACCTGAGCAAAGTCCAAGCATTCAGTATCTGAAGAGAAACTGATGACAATACTCTAAATGATAGAAAAGATAATATACTTGAATGTAATACTGGATTACGATTGCAAGCCTTATTATGGGTCTATATGAATTAGAGATATCACCAAAAGGAATAGAAAGGAAATGTGAGCTATAATTTCACGAACCAAAACTCTACAAAATATAAATATCTACTTAAGGAAGTAGAAGGTTGAATAAAGTTTAGCGTAAGAAGTTTAGACTTCTGGCTGAGTGTATTTTTTAGTGTACATGACTATGGGAGTCCTAGGGACTAAAACCATTTTGTCATTAGAGAATACTGTAAAATAAGAAGTCTCACTCTCCCGCCAAACTTATAATTCAAGCATTATTAGATAATGAAGGGTATATCAAGCAAGTTGACCAATACCTGTTGCAAAGGAACATACGAATCTAAACGGGTACAGATCATTGACGAAACCTCTTCCATGAGCAAGCATGATAAATAAACACTTATATGATAAGATGATTATGATCGAGAAAATATGCAGCTAGATTATTTGCTATCTAGTGCAAGTGGGAGACTGTTGGATATGTGCTCTAGAGGCAAATAATATATGATTATTCCAATATATCTAAATAAGTTCATGACCAGTTTCATACTGTGCTGGAACTGTATCAGTGAAACAATGATACAGGTGTGGTATAGAAACAACCAGAGTTCCTAGTCAGCCCCTCATGATGACTGGTTTATGGTCAACTGATGATTGTGGTTTCACGATCATGGACAATCAAGTCAATTGACGGCAAGGTCACCTCATTGAATGAATGACGTGATGAACATTACCCAATGCAAGCATTGCAACATGATCAAATCATAAAAGTTCAGTGTTGTAATTACATAACGTAGTAGCCTGTTCCTTTGACCGTGAGATCGCGCATAATTGCTATCTTCTGAGGATGCTTTGAGTGCATTAACCGTCACACTGAAACATGGTGACCATAAAGGTGTATCTTGGGCTATCCGATGGGATATGTTGAGGAGTGTTGATTCAAGAGAGGGATTTGTCAATCCATATAATGGAAAGATACTTCATGGCCAACTCGGCGAGATTGCATCCATAAAGATGCGCAGCGTGTGACTAGGTCATAAGGATGAATATCACGGAATGAGTGAATAAGATTTGTCGGTAACAAGATAGAACTAATGCATTGGATGCAGTTGATCGAAACTTGGACTAATCTAGTATCACATGACAAAGGGAATGGTATACAACGTGTACGGTTCAATCGGTTACTTCCGGAATGCACAGGGGTCATTATGGGCATCCAGTTCCCGCTATTGATCATTGGCCGTAGCCTTTGGCTCGGTCATGACTGGAGTGTTCTCGGACCGTAGGGTAACACACTTAAGGGCTTGATGAATATCGGAGACCTTTTCGGAACTATCCGAGTTACCGAAGAAGAGAGAAAGACGTACCGGAAAAGTACGGTGTTGGTCCGAAGGACGTTCGGAGTGAGATGGAAGGAGTTCCGGATCATCGGGAGATGAAATAATATGTATTATATATTAATTAAGTGAATTAATAATTAATAATAATTTATTTCAGATTAAAAAGTGCAATGGGCCTTATTTGTGAAAGAAGCCCATTAGGGGAAGGAGGAAAAAAAAGGGAAAAGGAAAAGAAAAAAAAGGGGGGCGCCATGGGCCTTGGGGCCCATGTGGGTGGCGCCCCACTTCCCCCCTCCTCCTAGCCGCACCCTCCCCCCTTGGAAAGGGATTAGTCCCACATTGCCAAGGGAAGGGGGGTTAACTCCTTCCGTCTGCCTATATAAAGATGGGCAGGGGTGCACTTCTTTAACACAGAAAAATTCGCAGAGAATTCAATATTACTCCAAATTGAGATCGGTTTTCACCGGTCTTCTCCCTTCTCTCATCTCTCTCAAGCCGGGGTCCCCTTGTCTAGAACCTGTGCTGGGATTGAGGCTTCTCTGCTACGCGGACGCCGTCGTGCTGCCGAAACTCCGGTTCCGGGAGGTCTCCTTCCGCCACCTTCGCTGGATCGGAGAACGGAGGTCATCATCGAGTCCGTACGTGTGCAAGTACTACGAGGTGCTGCACGTGCGGCACTACCACCCAACAGGGTGCTAACACAGCCAGGGGGCTGTGAAAGGTTTACGGCTTCATCAACCACGTTTGCGGGAACGTTTCCCGCGCAACAGACTACACCCCGAGGTATGTTTCCGCAAGTCTTTCCGTTACGGCATTACAGCTAGATAGATCTTGGGTTAAGGGCGACGCTAGTTAGAAAAATTATTGTTTTCTGCTGCGAGACCCATCAGGTGTCCGGGTGGCGGCGGGTGCTCGAGTGGAGGCCAAGGCTGCTGTGACACGTTGCGGCTCCTCGAGTGGGATTTCTATGCAGACTTCTTGTACTTGTTCCAGCATCTTGGTTGGCTTCGTGGTCGCGGCTTGCGCTTGCCTTCTGGATCGTCGAGTTCTTTTTCTCCAGTGACGACTTTGGTAGTCGCCAAAAGACCGAACTTGGCCTAGCTGCGGGCCGAGCGATCTTGGTGGTGCGATGGAGAGGTTTTCGATGAACTTGAGTTCTTCGAGTGGATTGGATCTTGCTCGAGTCCTTGATTTGTGACTTGCTGATGACGGGACCGCCGAGATCGTGATTCCAACCTGCGTAGTTCCCACAGACGGCGCCAATTGACGAGGATTGATCTCGGGAAATCCCATGGTCAGGAACCATGGGTTAGATCGTAGAGAGGAACAGGTTGGCGATACTCGTCGGCTAACAGGAGAAAGTACTTCCTGCTCGATTGCATTATGCGGGGGGTGGTTACAGTGGTGGTCTAGGCGAGTTCGCTCAAGACCGGAGGTGGTGCTTGGAGATTGGATGTCCTAGGCCGTCACCCCTCCTGTCGTCGATATGTGACGGCAGATGCCATGGGGATGGCTAAAGTGAGGGGAAGACGCGAGGAAGAAGATGTCGATGGTGCCGGAATCGGGTTGGGCACAAACACGGTGACGGAGACCACGATGTACCCAGTTTCGAGGCTCTCCGGAGAGATAGCACCCCTACTCCTGCTTGTCTCTTCTATATCAATGGAACTGAGCTACAATAACTGCTTCTCTATCTACTCAGGGGACGGTGAGAGCCGCCGTGGGCAAGGCTCTCTCCTTCTTCCCTGAGGAGTGACTACAAGCAGTAAACGAACTGAGCGAGATGTGAGTAATGGTGCGAATGTTGTCGATCGTCCCTCACGCAGGAGGGGTACCCCGGGTTCTTATAGTGTGAGCCCGGGGTAAATCGGTAACTTCACTGCCGATTGGGCCCAGCTATCATCCTCTAATCGGCTGGGGCCCACCGACTGCACCTCTCCGGGTGATCCGGACCCAACGAGCGGCAGCCCATGCTGTAGACTCGTAGGGCATGATGATGAATAGTGGAGCTAGGAGGTGCGGTCTTGTCGTCCTGTCCGCGGAATCGGCGGAGAGGTCGACAACGCATCTCTGCCAAATCTTTGAAGTGACTTGGCTTCTCTGCCACCCCGATCTCTCGGGATTGCGCATTTATGACCTTGTACTTGGATCCTCGACTGGTCTCGGGGTCAACTTCTCCAGGGGTGGTAAGTTGTACCGATTGTGCCTGGGCCGACTGGTGGCCCTCGGCAGGGTCGATTGCTCTAGGCAATCAGCCGTGTCGAGGCCCATCTCGGCCCAGCTGCAGGCCAATCGGTTGATTGTCTTGGTGATGAAAAGGGTGGACCGGTTGCGCCTAGGCCGACTGCTGGCATTCGGTACGGCTGATTGCCTTGGAGCAATCGGCCGTACACCTGCCCAGCTCGGCCCAGCTGCAGGCCAATCGGTCCATCCTTTTCTTAAAAGGTTGCTTTCGCTTGGGTGAGCCTACCCGGGTACCAATCCCCCGACAGTAGCCCCTAAAGCTGTAAGGGTCCCACGGTCACTTGATCGCGGGGCCTTTGCAGTTTTCAATCTTTCTCCAACATCTTCTGAATTCTTTGGCCTTATCAAGTGCGTCGTTCCGAGTTCGTCGACCAACTCGGAGATCACACTCGGCAGGCCAAGATTTCGTCCGATTTGACTTGCGTTGCCTCCAATTTATTTCTTCACTCTTTGAGAATCCTATCTCTCGCCGATTTGGATCTGATACGAACCGATTGCCTTCCAACGGTTACCTCCGATTCTTCCGGGGAGCAGTCAATGGACCGGGGCCCACGACCCACGCACGATTTGACGTAACTGCAGGCCTCGGCCCCCACGTCGCACGCCTCGCTTCCCACGCTGGGATCTCTTGTGACGGTTTGCCGGTTGAACTTCCTGTGGGCTAGGCCACACCGGGCCACACGGCCGCAGCCAGATCCCACTCCCCTCCCCCGCCGCCCATATAAGCCACAAGGGAGGGCCTTGGGCTCCTCCTTCTCTCATACTCCTTCTTCCTCCTCCGCCTCTTGCTCTCGTGCACGCCATTGCTGCTCCGCCCCAAGCTCTCCATCGTGCCAGCAGCTCCGCCTCCGAGCACGGAATCCGCTCCGGCCACGCACTCGCATGCTCCTCCGCCACCGCGGTAACCTCTCACCGCCACCTTGCGCTCTTCGTCTTCGTTCTCTTCCCGCCCGCAAGCTCCATGGCGCCCCGGCGAGACACCTCTCAGGCCAACCGTGGGTGCTGGAAGGGCTCCACCGTCACCGCCGGTGCCATCCAGGCCTTGGTTCGCGCCCGCAAGATGTCGGCCGAGGTCCAATGGCGTGCTCCCGGCGCCGAGCTCGTGCCCAATGCGCGTGCTGGCGAGAGAGTCGTCTTCCTCTCTCACTTCGAGCGTGGATTCGGACTCCCCGCCAGCACTTTCTTCCGGGAATTCCTCAACTTCCACTGCCTGCAGCCGCATCACCTCGCGGCGAACTTCATAATGATCCTCTCCGGCTTCGTCACGCTGTGCGAGGGGTATCTCGGCTGCCGCCCAAGCATCGCTCTCTGGAAGCGGTTCTTCAACCTCCAAGCTCACAATGCTCGGACGGGAGTTGTGGTGCCTTCTGCTACGGAAGGCGGCGATCCGACATTTGTGACCGACATGACCGACTGCGGCAGTTGCATCGTCGCAGCCGACAAGCACAAGTACAAAGGTCCCGAGATCGTCCAATCGTGCAAGAACTGGCAAACCACCTTCTTCTATGTCAAGTCACCCGACCAAGGCCCCGATCTCCTGAACTTGCCCGAGTTCTCCCTCGCACGGCCGACTGAGAAATATCAGTGGTCACTGAAGTACGGTGTCGGCGATTGCGATGTTGATGCCCAAGTCGCCAGGATTGCTCGGCTGGAGCAGGAGGGGCTCCTGCCGACTGACCTTGTTGCTGCTTGGCTTCAAGCCCGAGTGCTTCCTCTACAGCGCCGAGTGCACCGCATCTATGACATGTCGGGCCCCCGAGATCCCACTCGGCTCTGCACATGGCGAGTGAGACTCGAAGACCTTTCCACCAGGGAGAAGACTATCACATCCAGTCCTTCGCCCGACCCTTTCCGCCTCGGCCTTGAGTACCTCAACCGCCGGCAGAAACCGCCTGTGGTATGTTCCGACTGTTCCCTTTCTCCGATTGCTTTTTCCTCATACTTAACTTCTCTGATAACCTTCTTCTTCTTGCTCAGCACTTCATTCGATCCGACTTGATGGAAGACGGCCAGGTGGCCGGCACATACGCCCCAACCGTGAGGAAGATGACCCGACGGACTTTGAGTACAACGGTGAGGTTCCCCCATCCGAATCCACCGATGACGATGAATCCTCTGGGGAGTCCTCCGAATCCGACGATCTCGCTGACGACGTCGACGCCGAGGCCGCCGACCCCAAGAACGCCGAGATCCGAACTGCAGCTCAAGGGGGTACGCCTGACCCTTCCCTTGAGCAATTTCTGGCCGAATGGAATGATGACGACAGTGTCTCAAAGGTTGGTGATTCTGATGCAGCTCCTCACGCCAAGCCTCCGAAGGTGCCGACTAAGCGCGCCTCGGCGACCGGCTCCTCCTCTGGTGCCGCTCCCAGCAAGGTTGCTAAGACAGCGCCGACTGCTCACAAAGGCAAACAGCCTCAGGTCGCAGCCACTCGAGTGCCGACTAGTCAAGCTCCTCTCGGCAGGTCCAGGGGCGGACCTGTCCTGAGAGATGCCCCTCTGAATGTCGCCCCACTGAGATGTCGGATGCCCACGGGCGCGCCGAAAACAGTCGGCTATGCCTTTATCTTCACACTTTGAACCTCATCGCCTTCTCTTATACTGATTCACCTCTTCTTTCTTCTTTCAGGGAGCCGATTGGTCTTGATGACGTCGAAGCCGACATTCCTGCCCATGTCGGCGCAGTCATTTCCCCCGCCGCGTCTGCTGCTGCGGTCCACAAACGACAACCGGCTTCACATCGTACCTCCAAGGATGCCGAGCGCGCCGCCAAAAAAGCCCGCCTCGAGACTGCCAAGAAATTTTACTGCTTCCATCACTGCCTCCAAGACCTCCAAGAGCACGGCCGACCAGGGAGTTACTGCTGGCGAAGGAGCGCAACCGGTCTATCCGATTGCCCCATCTCCGCCACGACGCTCCGACCCAGTCTCCGCCCCCGTTATGATTATCTCCTCGCCCATCCTGACGACCACCTCGCCGATTATGACGACCACTTCGCCGATTGTGGCAACCGGTCCTTCGAGCTCGTCTCGTCCGATTTCACCGATGCCACAGCCGCATGCCTCCAGCCTTCCGGCGACGTCGGCGCCATCGGACTTGACCATTGCTTCCTCTGCCGCTGTGACTCAAGCTCCGCCGCCGCAGCCGACCTCTTCCGCGTCAATAATTTTGATGCGCTCAGTGGATCAGTTCCGGGCCGAGTACTCTCGCACCAGACATGTCGGTGCCGAGCCCGATGCTTCACATCGCTCCCCGGTTTCCTCTGAGGGGCCCCTGACGGTGGCCTACAACCGGGTGAATGACTTCTCCACCGCCATGGCTCAAGACCTCCAACTGCTCGACCGCCATCATGCGGTAAGCTCTTCAACCTTCCTCTATGGCTTCCTCAAATCGGGAGACTTTTCTTCCGGTGGGTGCGCGCAAGTGCACCCACTGGGTGTAATCCCCGAGATTCGGGCCGATTGTTCGCAATCGGTTCGGATCTTTTATGCTTTTGGCTTCTTTTTCTTGCCTTTCTTCCGATCGGGAGACTTTTCTTCCGGTGGGTGCGCGCAAGCGCACCCACTGGGTGTAGTCCCCGACATTCGGGCCGATTGTTTGCAATCGGTTTGGATATTTTATACTTTTTGCTTCTTTTGCTCATCTCTCCTGCCTTCCTCCTATCGGGAGACTTTTCTTCCGGTGGGTGCGCGCAAGCACACCCATTGGGTGTAGTCCCCGAGATTCGGGCCGATTGCATGCAATCGATTCGAATCTTCTTTTGGTTGCTGTGTCTCTAAAGTTCATCTTGTTCTCCTTCTCAGGTCGTTATTAAAGAACGACACAAGGTTTTAGAGAAACTCCTCGAGGCCTACGCCGCCAGCCTCCGAACCCTCGCTCAGGCCCAGCTCGAGGTCAACAATCAGTCAGGCTGAGAGGTAAGCTCTCCATTAATTCTATCTTCCCTCCGATTGATAATTTCTCTTGTATTAATATATTTATATCTTCGTCTAGTCTCTGTTCCTATGGTGGATGACTTACAGGGCCGCATTGCTGAATTGACCACTGAACTCAGCCAGCAAGGGCCCGCACTCGCCGCAGCTAGGCAAGAGATGACCCGACTGCAAGGGGTGGAGGACGATTTGTCTCGGACCATCCAAACCCTCCGCTCCGAGCTGGTTGCTCTGAAGAAGACACATTCGTACGACCTGGCCGCCGTGACTGCTGCTGGCGATGGACTTCGCGCTGAACGAGATGCAGCTGTAGCCGCCCGAGAAGCGATGCAGGCCGAGAGGGATGACGCCGTTGCTGCCCGAGACTCCATCGGGAAAAACCGCGACGAGCATATTGCCAAGTATGAAGACTTGGAGAACCGCAACTATGAAGAAACAACCCGACTGCGCCGCCGGGCCAAGGGTTTCTGCGACACCATGACTGAGATGGACGTCCTTCTTAGCGGTGAGTGTTGCTTGCATCTGAGTGCATTTTCCGACTGCTTCCTTCTTCTGAGTTCTTACTCATACTTTCCTTCGTGATGCAGAGGCTTGGCCTGAGTCTGAGGCAGCCACTTATGCAGCGGTGGCCAAATCCCGAGAGGAGACCATCGCGGCCGGAGGGACCGTCCAATTTGAGGCTAATGTTTGGACTCGGCATGAATATCTGATTGCTACGGAGGCTCGCATTCCTATTATCAAGGGAATTGCGCTGTCCTTCAAGCTTGGCATTCTGAAGATTGCCGAATTGCTGTGGCCGCCGACTGAGCTCAAGGTTGGGCTCCAGAGGATGAAGCACGTTGCCGGCTCCTCCGCCGAGACCCGAAAACCTGAGACTTTGGACGAAGAAGATTCTGACAAGGGAGAGGCTCTGAATGCTACCACCGAGCAGACTCGGATTCTTATGAAGGCCATCCCACGTCGGATTGATGTCATGCTTAATTCTGCCGGTCGGACTGGTGCGGAGACTGCCCTTCAAACTGTGCTGAGCTGGTACCCACAAGTGAAGCTTCCCCAGCTCTACAGCATCAGAGAGAACGCAGTCGACTTGCTCGAGAAGACTTATGCTGAGGTGAATCGGCTAGCCAACACCATGGTGAACTGGTTTTCTCCCTATGACTACACTCCATATCTCGACGAGGGAGGGAACCCATTGGCAACAACTTCCATCTCTGGCTTGGCCGATGAGCTTTCTGACAGCGGCTCGTCCCATACCTCTCCGAGATCCAAACAAACTGGGGCCACGTCGACTGACGCGCAGACGGAGCCGAATGCCGCTACTGCTCTAGTTGATCCGACTGCTCCCGCCACCTCGACCGCTCCGACTGCGAGCTCTGCGCCACCAACTGCTCCGACTTCTTGAGCCACGCCGCCGATGACGTCATCTACCTCGGCCGCCGACATCTGATCGGCCTTATCTTGTTTTTATTTTCAGAATAGTTGCTTGTAAGACACTATTTTAATTCCGCCGACACCCACTGGGTGTGGTTCGTTGTAATGAACTTATTCGGCCTTAGGCCTGCTATCCTTATGCAATCCGATTTCTCGTTGCAAGTTTTATTTGTGCGATCTACTTTGCATTTTTGTCGGTTTCCTTTATCGGTCTGCACTTGGGGGCGTCATGCCTTGTCCATTCTGCAACCGACATGCGGTCTGCATGTCAGAACCCTCTGTTAGGTAATGTGCTAGGATCAAGTAACCTTGCATCATGTCAAATTTTCAAAGGAAATCAACTTCAGAATCCAAATGGGAGAAGGAACACCCCCCCAGATGAATTAATTCAAAAGGCCAGATAAAAATCTTCTCCAAAAATTCATGTTAGATTTTTGAAAAGCCTTATAAATGAGTGTGATCACATATGAAGTGATGTGGGACCCATCCCATGCTCATAGATTTTTCAAATATTCAAACAGTGCCTTGGAATTAAAGAAATACCCCTATTTGATTTAAAATTCAAATCTTTTGAATTTTAAAAATGTTGAAAGTTTATAAGTGGCTAGTCTATATTATTATGAGGCCACATAAAAGTTTTCAGCATTTAATAAAATGTTTAGCTATTTATTTTAGCTAAACAGAACAAATGTCAGAAAAGGAAAATAGAAAAGAAAGCAAAAACCACTTACCTGGCGCCTAGGCGGAGCTGGCCCACCCAGCCCAGCCGGCCCACAGGGGCAGGGGCGTCTTCTTCCCCGTCCCTCGCCTCCAAGCTGCTCGGTGGAATGCCACCGAGCTAGCCGGGGACGACACGTCGTCGTCGAGGAGCTTCCAGGCCCCCCGTGGCCTCTTCTCGCACCTGGACGTGCCCTGGAGACGCCGTGAGCTCATTCCCCCCCTCCCCAGTGCCTATCCTCCTCTCTCTCGCTGAGCCCCGAGAAGAACAGGATGCCACCGTCGCCATAGCTTGAAGCCTGCGTGGCCAACGACGTCCCCGAGCTGCTCCGTGCTGTCCATCCTCCTCGCCGTCCTCGACTTCGACTCCGTGCAGAAGGAATCGAGCTCGGACGCTCTGTAGCCGCCGGAATCTTCTCCACGTTGCCGCCGGACCCGCAAACCAACTCCGACGAATTCGTCGTCGTTGAAGCCTCTCCGTCTCCACCGCCTGTGCCGTTGCGTTCACCACCTCCTGGTGAGCAGAACCCCTAATCTTGCGGCCCCTCAATCCCCCCCTAGACGATTCCGCCATGAGAGCAGAGGAAGGTCGCCGCCATGATCGTCGTCCTCCTCGCTCCAGTGCTCATCGTGAACCCCCAGTGCGTGCGTTTGGCTCCTGAACATGCCAGCGTTCGAACGCACCCCGAATCGCCTCAAGTCTTGCACTACAACGTCGACTACGACCTCGCCGTGGTTCTGTCGCCTCCAAGGACGTCGCCGTCGTCGCTCCCGACCACCCCGTGACCCCCTGTTGCCTCCAGAAGACGCGGACGACCTCCAGGAGCAAGCCGGTGCCCTTAGTTTCCCCTCCCGTGGCCGGATTCGTCCTCCCCGTGCAGCGCCGCCGCGGTCCAGTCGCCGGCGTTTAGCCGCCCGCGTGTCAGCCCAAAGCCCCCCTGTTAATCACCCAGTTAGTGACCCCTGGGTCACTGACCAGTGGGCCCAGTGGCTTAATTAAGCCACTGGTTTAATTTAACCCACGGGTTAATTAACCCAGTCACTAACAAGGTGACCCCACATGTCAGCCCCCCCCCTGACGTCAGCACTTGCACAATAATCAGTTAAATGGATTTCCAGAGAATATTTGAATTAAAAGAATTCCAGAAATTCCAGAAAATACCCCAAACTTTGGAAATTCATAGAAAATTAATATTACCTCCAAATTGGACAATTAATATATGAAAAATGATCAGGAGAAAATTATCTTTCCAAATATGCAACTTTTCACTCTGTTTCAGTTGAATTTAAAATGGGATCAGTAGCATTTGCTATTTGATTTAAATGGAATTAAATCAAATTCAAATCAAATAATTTTTGCAACTTGAACCATGGCAACATGCTACATTTCAATCACACATCAGAGGCATATCATACACATTTCCAAAAGGTTCAAAATGATCAAACAATGTCACATGCAACTTGGTTAATTTAAATTCAAATGTGGAGTTTGAATTTGCAATTCAATTTGCAATATACTCCATTTAAATGGAATGCTCAACACATCAGTACCATGAACATCACCCTTTCAATCTTATTCATGTGATTGTGCATTATACATTATGTTGATCCTATGATTGTCATGTTGCTGATAGAAGTGGAGCCGGAACCCGAGGTCACCCCCTTCGTTGAAGACCCCGAACCCGAACCTCGTCAGCAAGGCAAGAAAACCCCCATTGATCATGTCGATAAAATCCCACTTCCCTCTCATGTCTCGCTTATGCATTGTTTAGGATGATCACCATGATTCGTTTCTACCGCATAGATGAACCCATTCCTTTGCATGACCTATCATTTTGTCACAGTAGTAAGCAAACCACAATCCTAGCAAATGTAGGAGTTGTTTGATATCATGTGGCCCCTGCAATGTTATCTCTTATTGCATGATTAGTATGATACCATGTTGTTACTGTGATGTGAGTCGGGATGGGAATGAACATGTTGATGTTGGTATAAAAGTGTTGGTGAATCGACCCTAATACAAGGTGAACGATGAGAGGCTGTGTAGGAGTACACGGTGGGTTGTCTCGTTGAACACCGCCCTAGTACGAGTTCTTGTGTGGTGATCCAAGAAGAAGAGTACAACCACACATTGGGCTCACTGACCCCTCTCAACTTACTAACTCATCCCTTTCGATGTCCAGATGTCGCAATAGTTCGGAGTTCTGGTAGGTCTGTGGCCTGGATGCTAAGTGAGAGAACGGCTCATCCGAGACCGGCTTATGCACCACGCACACATCACTTGGGTCCACTTCGGTAAACCGGCCGGGTTCACGATTGTGGTAACCAACCCAAGTAGGCGGCTTTCTCGGACTAGATCGGCTATGAGGTAACAGTTGTGGTGAGCATCCTCGCTGGCACCCCTTGAATGGTGTCGAGATCAAAGGCGGTAAATGATGGTCATGTGTGTGTAGCGGTACACCCTTGCAAGGTTAACAAAACTATTCGAATAGCCGCGTCCGCGGTTATGGACTGCTTGGAAAGCTTAGCTTGATTAGTAGATAACTTGAACCGGATACTTATAAAACACACCAAGATAAGTGTGAGTGCTATGGCGTGCTTCCTCGTGGGGAAGTCGAGGAAGGCACCATAGATGTGTATTGGTTGGAGAAAGTAGTGGACTCGTGTACGCTTCTTACCTCAAAGTCTGGTATTCGTAGTTCAGGATTAGCCAAGTCAAAGCTGGCACTTCTGGAAATGAACCCCACCTCCCTTTACCTTGATACTTATGCATGAGTAGTATAGCTCCTATGTAAGTCTTGCTGAGTACGACTTTGTACTCACGTTTGCTTAATCTATGTTTTAGATGATGCCACTGACCCCGAAGGTGGCTTCTTCATCGAGCTGGACGACTGAAGACCAACTAGTCTAGTCCCAGTCAGACGACTGGTTCCCTCGTGGAGGGCTTTGTGTTTAAATAAGGCTTCTTAAGCCATTTGTTAAACTTGTCTGTACTCAGACATAATTTGCTTCCGCTTGTAATGTAATGTTGGATCACATGTATGTGATCTCTGTGTGCACTCTATAAGAGTTATCAATAAATATGTACACTTTGTAGAGAATTGCAATGGTACCTGCTGTTCATACAAGGCATGTGTGCTGCGTGTATGTTTATAACATGCATGTCTTTGTATGGGTTTTCGAGACCTTAGTTGTGTTCTGGTTGGCGGTCTTTCATACCCCAAGTGGCCCTTAGATGTGCGCAGCTTGGGGCATCGCGATGCGATTGTTCGAGACTCTGTCTCGTGCACACTTTGTGGTATGATCGAGCCCGCCCTAGACCCCGACTAAGTGATCGGGCTGGAGTAAGTCTATGTAAGAGTTACGAGATAGTCGATAGTATGGTTGAGGCGACTTGTCTTTGAATATGGGAATTCACCACCCATATCATTAGACTTGTGTGCGGACGATGAGGACCCATCTCAGTTGATCATCCGGCCTGGATGGGATGCCCCTCACGTACGATGCTTTCCGAGAACGTTCTGTGCTTGGCCTTGTCTGCTTAGACAAGTGGGTACGGTTCTCGGCTCTCCATATGACTATGCCTTAACTGGACTTGCATACGCTAACCCCGGGTCCCGACAGACTTGGTATCAGAGCAGGACTGACTGTAGGACTAGTAGCCTTGGCCGAAGTTGAGTCTAGCTTGTTATAGCTATATAGTTACTCTGGTTATATAAGGGAATAACGTAAGGCTTCTTTTTTTCTCCTTACCCCCTTCGTTCTGAGTTCTGAGTCACCCTCATCTTATTTTACGGGAAGATAGGACTAGGCTCTCCTCTGTCTGATTAAGAACATCTCATTGTTTGCTTCCTCATAGCCGTAGGAAAGTTGTGATCGTTTTGTTAGAGTGGGTATGCTCCCTGTTTTATTACATCGTATGTAAGTGTTGTTTCCATGTTGTAAGAAATTGTCTTTTTCTTGCAATTACAGCCGTTATGCTGTCCGAGTCATTCCAGGTTTATCTCATAATCTGATGCATTTGCAAACTCCTTTCTGTTTCGGATGGAAGATCTTCCCCCTCGGCAGATTGTTCGTTTGACCAGGTGCCTCGGTGTGCGTGGCCATCCCGCCACGTTGATTGAGATGATGTCCTATGTGGGATATCGGTGGTACCCTGAGTACACCGTCGAGGAGCAGTTCCACGACTTCAACCAGACGCAGTTCCACTGCATTGTCCGGATCTACCCGCACCACGTTGGAGTCACTCAGCCTATCCACTTTGGACATGGCATTGGCGTTACCGAGAACATGGCTGTGCAGGATGCTGCATACTCATGTATGACACTGCTGAGAGAGGAGCACACTTTTCTGAGAGAGGCTTCTTTCCGCTATATCCCTGCTGCACTTCCAGGAGAAGAGGGGTATTACACCGGACTCTACTCAGATCACTCTGCAGAGGATCCCGCACTTCAGATGACTGCTAGGTTTGCTAGTGACAGAGATCGTGATGCACGCGCTCTCCGTTTCGAGCTCCACGCCACCCGTGTTCGTCTGTATCGAGCACTGACACTTTTGGCACCCTTTGTGAGCGTGGGATCAGTTGAGCATGATGCGATCTACCCAGTGAGGACTCAGATGCCTTCTCGAGTTGCTTGGCCCGAGATTGGAGGCATTTTTCCACCCCGTGGTCCTTTGCTTCCACCCAACACTGGACCTAGGCCCCATCCTTGACCAAATGGATATCAGGGTCCACAAGCCTCCGTGTTTTCCGATGGTCACCTCCAGCTACCGGGATACGCGGGTAACTTTTATGAGGACTACTATGGAGATGGAGATGAGTGAGACCGCCTGTGGTCTTACTTAGTGATGATGTAGTAGTATCTTAGTGTATTGTATGCAAGGTGTCTAAGTTCCAGAGGCTTAGATAAATAATGTATAGGAAGTCAGAGTGCCTCTGAAGGATGTATCATCTTCATCATGTTTGTATTAGCTTAGTGCTTGTACTAAAACGATGTATGGTTTGTATGACAGCTTGTGAATATATGGCTTGTATGCTTTATCACCATGTTGTCAAGATGATTACTTCCTTTGCTCTGTAATCCTTCCAGTACTTCAATACCTTGATTAGACTCTTCAAATCAACTCTGTTTGACTTTGGTTTTCACCTTCAGGATGTCTCAAGGAACCCGTGGCCAGGTTGGTCGTAACCAAGGTCGTGGGAATGACCACAAGGAAGGCAACCTTCCACCCCCACCCACGATGGCACAAGTTCTGATGGAGGTCGAGAGGAACCGCCGAGACTCTCACCATCTATTGGAAGTCATTGCACGCAACACCACTCAGCAGCGCAATGAGTTGGTGTCCCTGAACGACTTCATCCGACTTCATCCCCCAGTTTTTAGTTACTCCACCGAGCCCCTTGACGCCGATGAATGGCTTCGCAGCATCGAAAGGAAGCTCCAAGCAGGCCGTGTTGCAGCTGGTGACAAGGTCAGCTATGCCACCTATCACCTCGAAGGTGCAGCTAGCTCTTGGTGGGAGAACTTTCTGAATATGCGTCCCGTTGGACCACCTGCATCTTGGGAGGAATTCTGCACTTCTTTCCGCGAGCACCACATTCCCAAGGGTCTTATGGACCGCAAGCGTGAGGAGTTCTGCAACCTCACTCAAGGAAGAAGGACTGTTGATGAGTTTAGTCGTGAGTTCAACCGACTGGCTCGTTATGCTACCGAAGAAGTCTCCATCGACTCCAAGAAACAAGAGAGGTTCCGTCGTGGCCTCAACACTGGACTTCGTCGTGAGCTCAATCTTCATGACTTTGCCACCTTCCAGGTCCTTGTCAACAAGGCCATCAAAGCAGAGGACATGAACACCCCCAACGACTTTCGCAAACACCCCAGAGATGATGGTTCATTCAGTTCTGGCTCCCAGAAGCGCAAGATCTGGATCCCAAACAACATGTTCCGCCAGAACAACCCACCGAGGCCATCCTATATGGCGCCTCGTCCACCAACCCAGTTTCACCCAGCTCCACCAAACAACCCAGCTCCACGAACTATTTTCGGAGCCTGTTACAAATGTGGTCAGGCAGGCCACTATTCTCGTGAGTGTCCCCAGAACCAGCTTCAGCACCAGAATGCTCCACCCCGTGCCGGAGGCAACAACAACAACAACAATGGCCGTGGCAAGCCACCCCAGAAGGTCTACACCGCCAAACCCGCTCCTCCCGCCACTCGTGGACGTGTGAACCAGATTGCCGCCGAAGAGACTGACGAGACCACTGACGTCATTCTTGGTACGCTCCCAGTCAATTATGTTCCTACTTCCGTTATTTTCGACCCAGGAGCATCTCATTCATTCATGTCGGAAAGTTATGCACTTCGTCATGAGTTACCCTTTGTTGAATTATCCACTCCAATGATTATTCAAACTCCAGGGTCAAGATGGCAAACTAATAGAGTAAGCCATGGTAATCAAATTGCAATTGAGGGTTTAGTATTCCTTGCTTCACTCATATCCCTCAAGTCTTCAGACATTGATGTCATCCTTGGCATGGATTGGCTATCAAGACAGAATGCCTACCTGGATTGCAAAGGCAAATCCGTGAAACTCACCCACCCTTCAGGACAAACAGTCAACTATACCTCACCCAGAACAAGAACCCAAGTGCATTCCTTGAATGTACTTCCCCTTCCTGAACTTGAAGATATTCCGGTGGTTCGTGACTTCCCGGATGTCTTTCCTGAAGAGCTGCCGGGCATGCCACCCGACAGATGTGTAGAGTTTATAGTGGATCTTGCCCCAGGAACAGCACCAATTTCTAGACGCCCGTACAAAATGGCCCCACGTGAGTTAGCTGAACTTAAAACCCAACTGGAAGCTTTGTTGGAGAAAGGCTTCATCCGCCCTAGCTCATCGCCATGGGGTTGCCCCGTTCTGTTCGTAACGAAGAAAGATGGAACAGAAAGGATGTGCGTAGACTATCGCCCGCTAAATTTAGCGACGATAAAGAACAAGTACCCATTGCCCAGGATCAATGATCTTTATGATCAACTTGCAGGATCCTCTGTCTTCTCCAAGATGGATTTGAGATTAGGTTATCATCAAATCAAGATCCGAAACGAGGACATTCCCAAAACGGCTTTTACTACTCGTTATGGTCTTTACGAGTACACCATCATGTCCTTCGGTTTAACTAATGCCCCCGCCACTTTCTCACGCATGATGAATTCGATCTTCATGGAGTATTTGGACCAGTTCGTCGTGGTATACCTCGATGACATCCTTATATACTCAAAGAACAAAGAAGAACATGCCGAACACCTAAGGCTGGTATTGATGAAACTTAGAGAGCATCGCCTGTATGCTAAATTTTCCAAGTGTGAATTTTGGCTACCAGAAGTGACCTACTTAGGCCACGTGATTTCTGCAAAATGCATTGCTGTGAATCCCGAGAGAGTTCAGGCCGTCCTTGACTGGACTCCACCTGAATCGGTTAAGCAAGTGAGAAGTTTTCTTGGCCTAGCCAGCTATTGTCGTCGCTTCGTCGAGAACTTTTCTAAAGTTGCAAAGCCTCTAACTGAACTCCTCAAGAAAGATAAGAAATTCCTATGGACTCCCAAGTGCGAGGAAAGCTTTCAAGAGCTAAAAAGAAGATTGACTTCTGCACCTGTACTTGCACCTCCAGACACCAAAAAGGATTTCGAGATCTATTGTGACGCATCACGGCAAGGGTTAGGATGCATACTTCTGCAAGATCGACATGTGGTAGCTTATGCTTCACGCCAGTTGCGGCCACATGAAGAGAACTATCCTACCCATGACCTTGAACTCGCTGCCGTAGTTCATGCCCTAACAACTTGGCGACATTACCTCCTTGGTAACCGTTGCGAGATCTATTCCGACCACCAAAGCCTCAAATATATTTTCACCCAGCCAGATCTTAATCTCAGGCAAAGACGCTGGATTGAGTTGATAAAAGATTACGACGTAGTAATTTCTTACACCCCAGGCAAAGCCAATGTCATGGCTGATGCACTAAGTCGTAAGTCGTATTGTAACAACCTCATGTTACAACAGTATCAACCACTTCTTCATGAGAACTTTCGCAAGCTCAACCTTGAAATTGTTCCTCATGGCTATCTTTCTACCTTGGTGGCGAAACCAACTCTTGAGGATCAAATCATAGTTGCCCAAAGGCGTGCAAGAGGTGTTCGCCGGATCAAGGAGAACATTGCTAGCGGAGTTGCTAAATGTTTCTCCACAGATAGCAAAGGAACGGTATATTTTGAAAATCGTTTGGTAGTACCTAAGAGTAGGGAACTAAGGCAACTCATCCTCAAGGAAGCCCATGACACACCCCTCTCAATTCATCCCGGTAGCACAAAAATGTACCGAGATCTACGCCAGAGATTTTGGTGGACTAGGATGAAGAGAGACATTGCTCAATTTGTTGCCGAATGTGATGTTTATCGTCGCATTAAGGAAGAACATCAAAGACCTGCTGGTACACTTCAACCTTTGTCTATTCCCGAGTGGAAATGGGACAAAGTCGGTATGGACTTCATCACCGGCTTTCCAAGACCCCAGAAAGGAAACAATGCCATCTTCATTGTCATAGATAGGCTTTCCAAAGTTGCCCACTTCCTTCCGGTTCGCGAGTCTATAACTGCTAGCCAGTTAGCGGACTTGTACATCTCTAGAATTGTATCCCTTCATGGTGTTCCTTTGGAAATCAATTCTGATCGTGGTAGCCTTTTCACCTCTAGATTTTGGGGAAGCTTTCAGAATGCTATGGGAACTCATCTCTCCTTTAGTACAGCTTTCCATCCTCAGTCTAGCGGTCAAGTCGAAAGGGTTAACCAAATTCTTGAAGACATGCTCAGAGCTTGTGTTATCTCATTCGGAAAGAATTGGGAGAAGTCTCTTCCATTTTCTGAATTTGCTTATAACAATAGTTTTCAATCTAGTCTGAACATGGCTCCTTTTGAACTCCTATATGGACGACGATGTCGAACACCTTTAAACTGGTCAGAAACCGGTGAAAGACAATTCTTTGGACCGGATATGATCAAGGAAGCAGAAGAGCAAGTTCGCATTGTTCGTGATCAATTGAAAGCAGCCCAGTCTCGTCAGAAAAGCTACTATAATCGTCATCATAGGCAAGAGAGCTACAATCTGGATGAGAAGGCTTACCTTCGGGTTACTCCTCTGAAGGGAACCCAATGTTTCGGTATCAAAGGCAAGTTGGCCCCACGTTACATCGGACCTTTCCGCATTATTGCTAAACGTGGAGAAGTTGCCTACCAACTTGAACTACCTCCGCACCTCTCCTGAGTACATGATGTATTCCATGTGTCCCAACTCAGGCGTTGCTTCAAGGACCCCATCCGCGAAGTCGACCATGAAACGCTTGATCTCCAAGATGACCTTTCTTATCGAGAATACCCCGTTCGTATTCTTGATTCCGCAGAGCGTGTCACTCGTCGTCAGAAGATTAGGTTTCTGAAAGTGCAATGGTCACACCACTCTGAAAGAGAAGCTACGTGGGGAAGAGAAGACCGTCTCAGTGCTGAGTACCCCACCTTCCTCCCGCAGACTTCTGAATCTCGGGACGAGATTCTGTTGTGTGGGGGCGAGTTGTCAGAATCCTCTGTTAGGTAATGTGCTAGGATCAAGTAACCTTGCATCATGTCAAATTTTCAAAGGAAATCAACTTCAAAATCCAAATGTGAGAAGTAACACCCCCTAGATGAATTAATTCAAAAGGCCAGATAAAAATCTTCTCCAAAAATTCATGTTAGATTTTTGAAAAGCCTTATAAATGAGTGTGATCACATATCAAGTGATGTGGGACCAATCCCATGCTCATAGATTTTTCAAATATTCAAACAGTGCCTTGGAATTAAAGAAATACCCCTATTTGATTTAAAATTCAAATCTTTTGAATTTTAAAAATGTTGAAAGTTTATAAGTGGCTAGTCTATATTATTATGAGGCCACATAAAAGTTTTCAGCATTTAATAAAAATTTTAGCTATTTATTTTAGCTAAACAGAACAAATGTCAGAAAAGGAAAATAGAAAAGAAAGCAGAAACCACTTACCTGGCGCCTAGGAGGAGCTGGCCCACCCAGCCCAGCCGGCCCACAGGGGCAGGGGCGTCTTCTTCCCCGTCCCTCGCCTCCAAGCTACTCGGTGGAATGCCACCGAGCTAGCCGGGGACGACACGTCGTCGTCGAGGAGCTTCCAGGGCCCCCGTGGCCTCTTCTCGCACCTGGACGCGCCCTGGAGACGCCGTGAGCTCATTCCTCCCCTCCCCAGTGTCTATCCTCCTCTCTCTCGCTGAGCCCCGAGAAGAACAGGACGCCACCGTCGCCATAGCTTGAAGCCCGCGTGGCCAACGACGTCCCCGAGCTGCGCCGTGCTGTCCATCCTCCTCGCCGTCCTCGACTTCGACTCCGTGCAGAAGGAATCGAGCTCGGACGCTCTGTAGCCGCCGGAATCTTCTCCACGTTGCCGCCGGACCCGCAAACCAACTCCGACGAATTCGTCGTCGTTGAAGCCTCTCCGTCTCCACCGCCTGCGCCGTTGCGTTCACCACCTCCTGGTGAGCAGAACCCCTAATCTTGCGGCCCCTCAATCCCCCCCTAGACGATTCCGCCATGAGAGCAGAGGAAGGTCGCCGCCATGATCGTCGTCCTCCTTGCTCCAGTGCTCATCGTGAACCCCCAGTGCGTGCGTTTGGCTCCTGAACATGCCAGCATTCGAACGCGCCCCGAATCGCCTCAAGTCTTGCACTACAACGTCGACTACGACCTCGCCGTGGTTCTGTCGCCTCCAAGGACGTCGCCGTCGTCGCTCCCGACCACCCCGTGACCCCCTGTTGCCTCCAGAAGACGCGGACGACCTCCAGGAGCAAGCCGGTGCCCTCCGTTTCCCCTCCCGTGGCCGGATTCGTCCTCCCCGTGCAGCGCCGCCGCGGTCCAGTCGCCGGCGTTTAGCCGCCCGCGTGTCAGCCCAAAGCCCCCCTGTTAATCACCCAGTTAGTGACCCCTGGGTCACTGACCAGTGGGCCAGTGGCTTAATTAAGCCACTGGTTTAATTTAACCCACGGGTTAATTAACCCAGTCACTGACAAGGTGACCCCACATGTCAGCCCCCCCCCCCCCTGACGTCAGCACTTGCGCAATAATCAGTTAAATGAATTTCTAGAGAATATTTGAATTAAAAGAATTCCAGAAATTCCAGAAAATACCCCAAACTTTGGAAATTCATAGAAAATTCATATTACCTCCAAATTGGACAATTAATATATGAAAAATGATCAGGAGAAAATTATCTTTCCAAATATGCAACTTTACACTCTGTTTGAGTTGAATTTAAAATGGGATCAGTAGCATTTGCTATTTGATTTAAATGGAATTAAATCAAATTCAAATCAAATAATTTTTGCAACTTGAACCATGGCAACATGCTACATTTCAATCACACATCAGAGGCATATCATACACATTTCCAAAAGGTTCAAAATGATCAAACAATGTCACATGCAACTTGGTTAATTTAAATTCAAATGTGGAGTTTGAATTTGCAATTCAATTTGCAATATACTCCATTTAAATGGAATGCTCAACACATCAGTACCATGAACATCACCCTTTCAATCTTATTCATGTGATTGTGCATTGTACATTATGTTGATCCTATGATTGTCATGTTGCTGATAGAAGTGGAGCCGGAACCCGAGGTCACCCCCTTCGTTGAAGACCCCGAACCCGAACCTCGTCAGCAAGGCAAGCAAACCCCCATTGATCATGTCGATAAAATCCCACTTCCCTCTCATGTCTCGCTTATGCATTGTTTAGGATGATCACCATGATTCGTTTCTACCGCATAGATGAACCCATTCCTTTGCATGACCTATCATTTTGTCACAGTAGTAAGCAAACCACAATCCTAGCAAATGTAGGAGTTGTTTGATATCATGTGGCCCCTGCAATGTTATCGCTTATTGCATGATTAGTATGATACCATGTTGTTACTGTGATGTGAGTCGGGATGGGAATGAACATGTTGATGTTGGTATAAAAGTGTTGGTGAATCGACCCTAATACAAGGTGAACGATGAGAGGCTGTGTAGGAGTACACGGTGGGTTGTCTCGTTGAACACCGCCCTAGTACGAGTTCTTGTGTGGTGATCCAAGAAGAAGAGTACAACCACACATTGGGCTCACTGACCCCTCTCAACTTACTAACTCATCCCTTTCGATGTCCAGATGTCGCAATAGTTCGGAGTTCTGGTAGGTCTGTGGCCTGGATGCTAAGTGAGAGAACGGCTCATCCGAGACCGGCTTATGCACCACACACACATCACTTGGGTCCACTTCGGTAAACCGGCCGGGTTCACGATTGTGGTAACCAACCCAAGTAGGCGGCTTTCTCGGACTAGATCGGCTATGAGGTAACAGTTGTGGTGAGCATCCTCGCTGGCACCCCTTGAATGGTGTCGAAATCAAAGGCGGTAAATGATGGTCATGTGTGTGTAGCGGTACACCCTTGCAAGGTTAACAAAACTATTCGAATAGCCGCGTCCGCGGTTATGGACTGCTTGGAAAGCTTAGCTTGATTAGTAGATAACTTGAACCGGATACTTATAAAACACACCAAGATAAGTGTGAGTGCTATGGCGTGCTTCCTCGTGGGGAAGTCGAGGAAGGCACCATAGATGTGTATTGGTTGGAGAAAGTAGTGGACTCGTGTACGCTTCTTACCTCAAAGTCTGGTATTCGTAGTTCAGGATTAGCCAAGTCAAAGCTGGCACTTCTGGAAATGAACCCCACCTCCCTTTACCTTGATACTTATGCATGAGTAGTATAGCTCCTATGTAAGTCTTGCTGAGTACGACTTTGTACTCACGTTTGCTTAATCTATGTTTTAGATGATGCCACTGACCCCGAAGGTGGCTTCTTCATCGAGCTAGACGACTGAAGACCAACTAGTCTAGTCCCAGTCAGACGACTGGTTCCCTCGTGGAGGGCTTTGTGTTTAAATAAGGCTTCTTAAGCCATTTGTTAAACTTGTCTGTACTCAGACATAATTTGCTTCCGCTTGTAATGTAATGTTGGATCACATGTATGTGATCTCTGTGTGCACTCTATAAGAGTTATCAATAAAATTGTACACTTTGTAGAGAATTGCAATGGTACCTACTGTTCATACAAGGCATGTGTGCTGCGTGTATGTTTATAACATGCATGTCTTTGTATGGGTTTTCGAGACCTTAGTTGTGTTCTGGCTGGCGGTCTTTCATACACCAAGTGGCCCTTAGATGTGCGCAGCTTGGGGCATCGCGATGCGATTGTTCGAGACTCTGTCTCGTGCACACTTTGTGGTATGATCGAGCCCGCCCTAGACCCCGACTAAGTGATCGGGCTGGAGTAAGTCTATGTAAGAGTTACGAGATAGTCGATAGTATGGTTGAGGCGACTTGTCTTTGAATATGGGAATTCACCACCCATATCATTAGACTTGTGTGCGGACGATGAGGACCCATCTCAGTTGATCATCTGGCCTGGATGGGATGCCCCTCACGTACGATGCTTTCCGAGAACGTTCTGTGCTTGGCCTTGTCTACTTAGACAAGTGGGTACGGTTCTCGGCTCTCCATATGACTATGCCTTAACTGGACTTGCATACGCTAACCTCGGGTCCCGACACTGCAGTCAGATCGAAGGTTGATTTCCGGCCAAGGTTCGATAAGTTTTTTCGAGTTTACACGACAAGACTTAGCGCAAAGGATTCTGCAATGTTAGGAGCCGATTGCTCGCTGCCGGTTGCTCGGTGCACCGGTCTGCGGCACAATTGGTAGCTGACCTAGTCAGCTATGCCCTTTTTAGAGCGTTTCGATTCCTTTCTCGAGAACTTGGACTACCGGCTTCCCCAACCGCTACCTTCCTCAATGCCACAACCACTCTCGTGACTTGTGCTTGAGTCAGGTGCCAGGACGAGTGCCAGCCCGCAGCCCCCGTGCCTCGTTGGCTCATTTTTCTGACCTCGTGGTCAGTCAGTCCCCGAGTGCGTTATTCACGTCTCGGGTATGACTAAGCTTTGCCCACTTGGGATAGCTTTTCGAATGAAATCATGCAAAGGTAGTTGAATGCTCTTCTTCAGAGGCATGATAGCTTTACTGATCATTTGCTGAATAGCATACATACATTTTTGCCGCTCAACTATAGAACGGGCATAAAATCTCGGCGTTACACGGCCGCTCCGTTTCTACTCCTGATGTGTCCTTGTGCCGAGTGCCCTTGGTGCAGTCGATCAAATAATATGAGTTGTTCTTGAGTGCGCGGCTGATGATGAAAGGTCCCTCCCAGGGTGAGGCCAGCTTGTGCTGCCCATCTGACTTCTGAATTCGGCGTAGCACCATGTCACCCTCTCGGAAGGCGAGAGGACGAATCTTCTTGTTGTGGTAGTGCCACAACTTCTGCTAGTAGACTGCCGATCTGGACAAGGCCAGCAGGCAGGCTTCTTCCTTGAGATCGACGCCGTCTTCTCGTGCTAACTTGGCTTCTTCCTCGGTGTATAAGGCATGCCGAGGTGAATCAAACTCGATGTCGGACGGGGTGATTGCTTCTGATCCATATACCAGGAAGAAAGGAGTGAATCCAGTCGACCTATTTGGCGTGGTCCTTAAGCTGAACAATACTGCTGGGAGTTCTTCAATCCAAGCTCCGGGTGCCCTCTCAAGTGGCTCCACCAATCGGGGTCTGATACCCGACAGGATGAGACCGTTTGCTCTTTCTACTTGACCATTCGACTGAGGATGTGCATGTCAGAACCCCAACTAGGGTAAGTGCTAGGTTTGTTTGATCCCTTTGCATCATGCAAAATTTCCAAAAGAAATTCAAAAATGGGGAAAAGAAAAGTCCTGAGAAATTAAAACAAATGGCCAGATAAAAATATTTTTCCAAAAATCATTTGAATGTTTGGAAAATTCCTAGAATTGTTGCTGATCATTGCAAAAGTGGTTTGGGGATTTTCCCATGCCAATGGAATATTCAAAAATTCAAAAAGTGCCTTGGAAAATTAAATAAACCCCTATTTGATTTGAAATTCAAATTATTTGAATTTCAAAAATGCCCAAAAGTTATAAGTGGCTAGCTACTTATATTCTAAGCCCACATAAAAGTTTTGGGTATTTTATAAAATGCTCTGGTATTTTTATTTATTGGAGCAAACAAAAGACAGAAAATTAAAAGGAAAGAAATAGAAAACGGGAAGTATCCCTGGCTTTCAGCCCAACTCACCTAGGCCGGCCCAGCCCTGCAGCCCTTTTTCTTGTCTTCTTCCTTCCTCTCCCCCGATGCTGTTCGCTGGGGAGCATGCAGCCGCCGCGCCACGTCCTGCTTCGCCGTGGCAGCCTCCCCTCCGCCCTTGAACCCTCGTCGTGGAGACCCCGTGCACCCCCTGCTTCTTCCCCTCTCTCTCTGGCTTTCTTCCTCGCCTCCCTCGTGTGAACCCGCAGCCCTAACCGAGGACCGCCGGAACACAGCGACGACTCCGCGCGGCCAACGAGCAAATCCCGACGAGCCAGCTTGTCCACAAGGATCCCCGACGACGAATACGCCAACCCGACGCATCAATTTGAGGCGAGAACGAGCGAGAGTGACGCGGGCTTCAAGTTCTTCGCCGTCGGCCGCCATGGATTCCGGCGTGAAATTCGCCATCGCCTCGCATCCTCCGGCTTCCTCGAGCCCGTCTCTGCACCCAGGGTGAGCTTGCGCTCATTTCCCCTCAAAATCCCACTCGAATCCATGCCCGAGTCGCGTTTCGCCATGGTCCAGTCCATGGCCGCCGCTGCTCCTCATCGCCGGCGAGGTTCCGACCGCCCCCTGACCTCCCTGGTGGCATAGCTCGACGCGGACGAACACGGGCATCAGTTCGATGCCTTCCGCGTGCCCAGCCGTGGCCGAAATGGTCACTCCGGCGGGGCTCCGCCGTGCCCAGTGGCACCGGCGGCTAGCCGCCGGCCGGGTGGATTAGCTTAAGGGCTAATCAGCCCTTAATTCCCCCCCAGTGGCTGACAAGTGGGGCCACCCCCCCTAACCCTCTGTTTAATTTAACTAAAACGGGGTTAACCCCTGAGCCACTTACAGGGATGGCCCACTTGTCAGTCCCCCTGTGACATCACCCTGACCTCATGCTGACGCAATAAAGGTTTTCCAGAGATTTAAAATATTCCAGAAATTACAGAAAATTGAATAAACTTTGGAAAATCATAACTAATTCATATTAACTCCAAATTAAACATATAATATATGAAAAATTATCAGAAAAATACAAGGATTATGAATATGGGCTCTGTTTTCATGTTTGACCATTTTAAAATGGGTGAACAGTGCAAAACATCCATATGGCTTTATTTAAAATTCAAATTTGAAGCACATTTGCAAATGACTTTGCATTTGACTTCTTTTAAATGGAATTGTACCCACATTGTGACCAAGAACATCACCATTTCAATATTGATCATGTGTTTGAGCATTGCAAATAAATTTATACCTTGTTTGATTGTTTGCTCGATAGACGTGCAACCGGAACCGGAGGCCACCCCCTTCGTTGAAGACCCCGATATCGAACCTCGTCAGCAAGGCAAGCAAACTCCATTGATCATGTCTATAAAATCCCAATTCCCTCTCAGTCTCGCTTATGCATGTTAGGAGATCATCTTGTATCGATTCTACCGCATAGTTGAACCCATGTCCGATGCATGACCTATCATCTTGTCACAGTAGTAAGCAAACCACAATCCTAGCTGACATAGGAGTTGTTTGATATCATGTGGCCCCTGCAACTGTTGTAGCTTATTGCATGCTTAGTGTTATAGTGAGGTTACTTTTGATGTGAGTCGGGATGATGGTGAACATGGTGTTGATGAAAGTGAAACTATGTCGGTGAATCCACCCTAATACAAGGTGAACGATGAGAGGCTGTGTAGGAGTACACAGTGGGTTGTCTCGTTGAACACAGCCTTAAGCATCGAGTTCTTGTATGGTAATCCAAGACAAAGAGTACAACCACACATTGGGCTCACTAACCCCTCTCGGCCTAGTACCTTGATCCGTGTCGACGTCCAGGAGTCACATTAGTTCGGGCTTTCCATTTGACATGTGCATAGAAAAAGAACGAAGGAAATGGTTGCATCATATAGATATGTGGGTGCACCTGTGAGGCAGGAAAACCATCTGCCAGAGGTGGCGTCTCGGTCACCTACATTGTTTGAGTCCGTTTCGTTGATCCGGCCGGGCTCTCGAGCGGAGGCAAACTCAGATAGTCGACTCCTGGAATAGACCGGTTGTGAGCGAACTGTCGTGGTGAACATCCTCACTGTCACCTCTTGAACGGTGGCGAGACCTGGCGGTAACCGATGGTCATGTGTGTGTAGTTTACACCCTTGCAAGGTTAACAAAACTATTCGAATAGCCGCGTCCGTGGTTAAGGACTACTTGGAACCTGTACCTGATTATTAGACAACTTGAACTGGATACTTCTAAAATACACCAAGATAAGTGTGAGTGCTATGGTGTGCCTCCTCGTGGGGAAGTCGAGGAAGTAACCATAGTGGTGTATTGGATGGAGGTGTAGTGGACTCGTGTACGCTTCTTACCTCAAGTCTGGTATTCGTAGTTCAGGAATAGCCAAGTCAAAGCTGGCACTTCTGCATGATGAAACCCCACCTCCCTTTACCTTGATACTTGAGCATGAGTAGTTTAGTTCTGATGTAAGTCTTGCTGAGTACGACTTTGTACTCACGTTTGCTTATTCTATGTTTTAGATAAGAACCGGACCCCGATGGAGTCACCTTCGTGAAGCTCGAGGTTGACTAAGTTAGTATAGTCCCAGACAACAGTCTGGTCCCTCGTGGAAGGGCATGTTTGTTGTACAAGGCTTCTCTAAGCCATTTGTTAATCTTGTCTGTACTCAGACCTAATTTGCTTCCGTTGTATGATGTAATGCGATCAAAGACATGTGATCTTTGTATGCTCTATGTGTATATCAATAAAGAGTACTTTGTAGAGTTATGTGATGATACCTGCTGTTCATACTAGGCATGTGTGCTGCGTGATTGTTTATAACATGCATGTCTTAGTATGGGTTTTCGAGACCTTAGTTGTGATCTGGCTGGCGGTCTTTTATACACCAAGTGGCCCTTAGATGTGCGCAGCTTGGGGCATCGCGATGCAATTGTTCTTGACTCTGTCACGTGCACACTTTGTTGTATGATCGAGCCCGCCCTAGACCCCGACTAAGTGATCGGGCTGGAGTAAGTCTATGTAAGAGTTAGGATCCAATCGATAACATGGTTGAGGCGACTTGTCTATGAGTATGGGATTCACCACCCATAAGCATTTAGACTTGTGAGCGGACGATGAGGACCCATCTCAGATGATCATCTGGCCTGAATGGGATGCCCCTCACGTTCGATGCTTACCGACAACGTTCTGTGCTTGGCCTTGTCTGCTTAGACAAGTGGGTACGGTTCTCGGCTCTCCATGTGATTGTATCATGAATGGAATTACATATGCTAACCCCGGGTCCCGACAGACTTGGTATCAGAGCAGGACTGTCTGTAGGCTTATCAAACCCTTGGTCGAAGTCGAGTCTAGCATTCTATAGTTATATAGTTACTCTGGGTATAAGGGAACAACGTAAGATTTCTTTTTCTCCTTACCCTCATCGATCTGAGTTCTGGGTCACCCTTACCTTTTCTACGGGATGATAGGACTAGGCTCATCTATGCTTACTAGAACATCTCGCTGAGTGCTTCCTTTTAGCCGTAGCATTTTTGTGGTCGTCCAGAGTCTCCGTGTTTTGAGTTCCTTGAGGAAGTTCTGTCCAATCTCCTCGAGGTTGTCTTGTTTTCCATCCCGGTGTAGCCGTTATGCTGCCGGATTTATCCCGTGTTTTTATGAATCTTTGCCTTCGCATTACAATCTTTTCCGCCTTCATCATGTCTTGTTATCCTTGAATCCATCATTCAACCTGTTCTAATTGCTGATTTTTATCACACAGGATGTCAGGTGGAACTCGTAGTGTTGTTCGTCGGAATCGAGACCATGTTCGGAATCGAAATGATGATGAACCTCTACCACTGCCTTCTGCGGCGGAAATCATGATGGAAGCTGAGAAGAATCAACGTGACCAAACACGCCTTCTGGAGCTCATCGAGCAGAATACCGCTCGTCAGCGTAATGTGGTCGTGAGCATTCAGGACTTCATCCTCCTCAAACCACCGGTATTTCGATGTTCTTCTGAGCCACTTGAAGCTGTTTATTGGCTTCGTTCCATCGAGCGTAAGCTTGATACTGCACATGTTGCTCCCGATGACCGAGTTATATTCGCGGCATACTTTCTGGAAGGTGCTGCTGCTGAATGGTGGGAGAACTATGTTGCTATGCAGCCAGATAGTCACCTAGTGACTTGGCAGGAGTTCTGTGTTGCCTTTCGAGGGTACCACATTCTGGATGAGTTGATGGAGCGCAAGAAAGAAGAGTTCTGCAATTTGACTCAAGGAGAGATGTCCATTCATGAGTATGTGAGAGAGTTCAACCGTCTTGCTCGGTATGCCCAAGATGAGATCACCACCGATGCCAGAAAGCAGGCAAGGTTCCGTAAGGGACTTAGCCCCATCCTTCGTCTTGATCTCAACCTCATCGAATTTGCCACCTTTGAGGATTTAGTCAACAGATCCTTCAGAGCTGAGCATGGCAATGAAATTTTCGAGGAGTCCCGCAAGCATGCTCTTGAGCATGCCCCTTCTTCAAGTTCAGCCCCTCAGAAACGCAGAATTTGGATTCCAACCAGTGTCATACCTCAAAACCTTCTCCAGAGGCCACCACCAAATATATGCCATCCACCCCAACACATTATTCCACCCCGGAATGATGGTGTGCAACCAAGTAATCCCACTCCGAGCAATTCAGACAGGGTATGCTTTAAGTGTGGTCTTCCAGGCCATTACTATCGTCAATGCCCTCAGGTCTTGATGGCACCACGTCATTCTCGACCCAAGCCTCCAAAGAAATCCACCACCAAGACCATCCCAGCAAATCTTTCAGTCACAAGTAGTGGTTGTGTGAACCAAATCTCAGTTGAGGAAACCACTTCTGCTTCTGACGCCATTCTTGGCACACTCCCAGTCAATCATGTCCCCGCCTCCGTTCTTTTCGATCCAGGAGCTTCTCATTCATTCATGTCGGAGAGTTATGCACTTCGTCATGAATTTCCTTTTGAAGAAATGTTTTCTCCAATGATCATTCAAACTCCTGGTTCAAAGTGGCAAACTAATAGAGTAAGCCATGGCAATCAAATTGCAATTGAGGGTTTAGTATTCCTTGCTTCTCTTATAGCCCTCAAGTCTTCGGACATTGATGTCATCCTAGGAATGGATTGGTTATCAAGGCAGAATGCTTTCCTTGATTGTAAAGCCAAATCGGTTAAACTCACACATTCTTCAGGCCAGACCATTGACTACACATCACCCAGCTCTAGAATCCAGATGCATACTTTGAATGTGCTTCCCCTTCCAGACCTTGAAGATGTTCCGATGGTTCGTGACTTCCCGGATGTCTTTCCTGAAGAGCTGCCGGGAATGCCACCCGACAGGTGTGTAGAATTCATAGTGGATCTTATACCAGGCACAACCCCAATCTCGAGACGTCCATATAGGATGGCCCCACATGAGTTAGCTGAGCTAAAAACCCAACTTGATGCTTCGTTGGAAAAAGGCTTCATCCGCCCTAGCTCATCGCCATGGGGTTGCCCCGTTCTGTTCGTAACGAAGAAAGATGGAGCAGAAAGGATGTGCGTAGACTATCGCCCGCTAAATTTAGCGACGATAAAGAACAAGTACCCATTGCCCAGGATCAATGATCTTTATGATCAACTTGCAGGATCCTCTGTCTTCTCCAAGATGGATTTGAGATTAGGCTATCATCAAATCAAAATCCGAAACGAGGACATTCCCAAGACGGCTTTCACTACTCGTTATGGTCTTTATGAGTACACCGTCATGTCCTTCGGTTTAACCAATGCCCCCGCCACATTCTCGCGCTTAATGAATTCGATCTTCATGGAGTACCTAGATAAAAAATTTGTGGTTTATCTTGATGACATTCTCATCTACTCGAAGAACGAAGAAGAGCACGCAGAACATCTTAGGTTGGTATTGATGAAACTTAGAGAGCATCGCCTTTATGCCAAGTTCTCCAAGTTTGAATTTTGGCTACCAGAAGTGACCTACTTAGGCCACGTGATTTCTGCGAAAGGTGTTGCAGTCAATCCCGAGAGAGTTCAGGCCGTCCTTGACTGGACTCCACCTGAATCGGTTAAGCAAGTTAGGAGTTTTCTTGGCCTAGCAAGCTATTGACGCCGCTTCGTCGAGAACTTCTCTAAAGTTTCAAAGCCTCTTACTGAACTCCTCAAGAAAGATAAGAAATTCCAATGGACCCCCAAGTGCGAGGAAAGATTTCAAGAGCTAAAAAGAAGATTGACTTCTGCACCCGTACTTGCACCTCCAAACACCAAAAGGGATTTCGAGATCTATTGTGATGCTTCACGGAAAGGGTTAGGATGCATACTTATGCAAGATAGACATGTGGTAGCTTATGCTTCACGCCAGTTGCGGCCACATGAAGAGAACTATCCTACCCATGATCTTGAACTCGCTGCCGTAGTTCATGCCCTGAAGACTTGGCGACATTACCTCCTTGGTAATCGTTGTGAGATCTATTCCGACCACCAAAGCCTCAAATATATTTTCACCCAGCCAGATCTTAATCTCAGGAAAAGACGCTGGATATAGTTGATAAAATATTATGACTTAGGAATTTCTTACACCCCAGGCAAAGCCAATGTCATGGCTGATGCACTAAGTCGTAAGTCGTATTGTAACAACCTCATGTTACAACAGTATCAACCACTTCTTCATGAGGAATTTCGAAAGCTCAACCTCGAGATTGTTCCTCGTGGATCTCTTTTCAACTTGGTGGCGAAACCAACCCTTGAGGATCAAATCATAGTTGCCCAAAGACGTGCACGAGGTGTACGCCGGATCAAGGAGAACATTGCTAGCGGAGTTGCTAAATGTTTCTCCACAGATAGCAAAGGAACGATATTCTTTGAAAATCGTTTGGTAGTACCTAAGAATAGGGATCTAAGGCAACTCATCCTCAAAGAAGCCCATGACACACCCCTCTCAATTCATCCCGGTAGCACAAAAATGTACCGAGATCTACGCCAGAGATTTTGGTGGACTAGGATGAAGAGAGACATTGCTCGATTTGTTGCTGAATGTGATGTTTGTCATCGCATTAAGGCAGAACACCAAAGACCTGCTGGCACACTTCAACCTTTGCCTATTCCCGAGTGGAAATGAGACAAAGTCGGTATGGACTTCATCACCGGCTTTCCAAAAACCCAGAAAGGAAATGATGCCATCTTCGTGGTCATTGATAGACTTTCTAAAGTTGCTCACTTCCTTCCCGTTCGCGAGTCTATAACTGCTAGCCAGTTGGCGGACTTGTACGTCTCTAGAATTGTGTCTCTTCACGGTGTTCCTTTGGTGATCAATTCTGACCGTGGTAGCCTTTTCACCTCTAGATTTTGGGGAAGCTTCCAACATGCTATGGGAACTCATCTCTCCTTTAGTACGGCTTTCCATCCTCAGTCTAGCGGTCAAGTCGAAAGGGTTAACCAAATTCTTGAAGACATGCTTAGAGCTTGTGTTAACTCTTTCGGAAAGAATTGGGAGAAGTCTCTTCCATTCGCCGAATTTGCTTATAACAATAGTTTTCAATCTAGTCTGAACATGGCTCCTTTTGAACTCCTATATGGACGACGATGTCGAACACCCCTAAACTGGTCAGAAACCGGTGAAAGACAACTCTTTGGACCGGATATGATCAAGGAAGCAGAAGAGCAAGTTTGCATTGTTCGTGATCGTTTGAAAGCCGCTCAATCTCGTCAGAAAAGCTACTATGATCGTCATCATAGGGAAGAAAGCTACAATCTTGATGAGAAGGCTTACCTTCGGGTTACTCCTCTGAAGGGAACCCAACGATTCGGTGTCAAAGGCAAGTTGGCCCCACGTTACATCGGACCTTTCCGCATTCTTGCTAAACGTGGAGAAGTTGCCTACCAACTTGAACTACCCCCACACCTTTCCCGAGTACATGATGTATTCCATGTGTCACAACTCAGGCGTTGCTTCAAGGACCCCATCCGCGAAGTCGACCATGAAACGCTTGATCTCCAAGATGACATTTCTTATCGAGAGTACCCTGTTCGTATTCTTGATTCCACAGAGCGTGTCACTCACCGTCAGAAGATCAAGTTCCTTAAAGTTCAATGGTCACATCACTCCGAGAAAGAAGCAACCTGGGAAAGAGAAGACCGCCTCCGTGCCGAGTACCCCACCTTCCTCCCGACGACTTCTGAATCTCGGGACGAGATTCTTTTGAGTGGGGGCGAGTTGTCAGAACCCCAACTAGGGTAAGTGCTAGGTTTGTTTGATCCCTTTGCATCATGCAAAATTTCCAAAAGAAATTCAAAAATGGGGAAAAGAAAAGCCCTGAGAAATTAAATCAAATGGCCAGATAAAAATATTTTTCCAAAAATCATTTGAATGTTTGGAAAATTCCTAGAATTGTTGCTGATCATTGCAAAAGTGGTTTGGGGATTTTCCCATGCCCATGGAATATTCAAAAATTCAAAAAGTGCCTTGGAAAATTAAATAAACCCCTATTTGATTTGAAATTCAAATTATTTGAATTTCAAAAATGCCCAAAAGTTATAAGTGGCTAGCTACTTATATTCTAAGCCCACATAAAAGTTTTGGGTATTTTATAAAATGCTCTGGTATTTTTATTTATTGGAGCAAACAAAAGACAGAAAATTAAAAGGAAAGAAATAGAAAACGGGAAGTATCCCTGGCTTTCAGCCCAACTCACCCAGGCCGGCCCAGCCCAGCAGCCCTTTTTCTTGTCTTCTTCCTCCCCCTCCCCCGATGCTGCTCGCTGGGGAGCATGCAGCCGTCGCGCCACGTCCTGCTTCGCCGTGGCAGCCTCCCCTCCACCCTTGAACCCTCGCCGTGGAGACCCCGTGCACCCCCTGCTTCTTCCCCTCTCTCTCTGGCTTTCTTCCTCGCCTCCCTCGTGTGAACCCGCAGCCCTAACCGAGGACCGCCGGAACACAGCGACGACTCCGCGCGGCCACCGAGCTCATCCCGACGAGCCAGCTTGTCCACAAGGATCCCCGACGACGACTACGCCAAGCCGACGCATCAATTTGAGGCGAGAACGAGCGAGAGTGACGCGGGCTTCAAGTTCTTCACCGCCGGCCGCCATGGATTCCGGCGTGAAATTAGCCATCGCCTCGCATCCTCCGGCTTCCTCGAGCCCGTCTCTGCACCCAGGGTGAGCTTGCGCTCATTTCCCCTCAAAATCCCACTCGAATCCGTGCCCGAGTCGCGTTTCTCCATGGTCCAGTCCACGGCCGCCGCTGCCCCTCGTCGCCGGCGAGGTTCCGGCCGCCCCCTGACCTCCCTGGTGGCATAGCTCGACACGGATGAACACGGGCATCAGTTCGGTGCCTTCCGCGTGCCCAGCCGTGGCCAAAATGGTCACTCCGGCGGGGCTCCGCCGTGCCCAGTGGCACCGGCGGCTAGCCGCCAGCCGGGTGGATTAGCTTAAGGGCTAATCATCCCTTAATTCCCCCCTGTGGCTGACAAGTGGGGCCAACCCCCCCCCTAACCCTCTGTTTAATTTAACTAAAACGGGGTTAACCCCTGAGCCACTGACAAGGATGGCCCACCTGTCAGTCACCCTGTGACATCACCCTGACCTCATGCTGACGCAATAAAGGTTTTCCAGAGATTTAAAATATTCCAGAAATTACAGAAAATTGAATAAACTTTGGAAAATCATAACTAATTCATATTAACTCCAAATTAAACATATAATATATGAAAAATTATCAGAAAAATACAAGGATTATGAATATGGGCTCTGTTTTCATGTTTGACCATTTTAAAATGGGTGAACAGTGCAAAACATCCATATGGCTTTATTTAAAATTCAAATTTGAAGCACATTTGCAAATGACTTTGCATTTGACTTCTTTTAAATGGAATTGTACCCACATTGTGACCAAGAACATCACCATTTCAATATTGATCATGTGTTTGAGCATTGCAAATAAATTTATACCTTGTTTGATTGTTTGCTCGATAGACGTGCAACCGGAACCGGAGGCCACCCCCTTCGTTGAAGACCCCGATATCGAACCTCGTCAGCAAGGCAAGCAAACCCCATTGATCATGTCTATAAAATCCCAATTCCCTCTCAGTCTCGCTTATGCATGTTAGGAGATCATCTTGTATCGATTCTACCGCATAGTTGAACCCATGTCCGATGCATGACCTATCATCTTGTCACAGTAGTAAGCAAACCACAATCCTAGCTGACATAGGAGTTGTTTGATATCATGTGGCCCCTGCAACTGTTGTAGCTTATTGCATGCTTAGTGTTATAGTGAGGTTACTTTTGATGTGAGTCGGGATGATGGTGAACATGGTGTTGATGAAAGTGAAACTATGTCGGTGAATCCACCCTAATACAAGGTGAACGATGAGAGGCTGTGTAGGAGTACACAGTGGGTTGTCTCGTTGAACACAGCCTTAAGCATCGAGTTCTTGTATGGTAATCCAAGACAAAGAGTACAACCACACATTGGGCTCACTGACCCCTCTCGGCCTAGTACCTTGATCCGTGTCGACGTCCAGGAGTCACATTAGTTCGGGCTTTCCATTTGACATGTGCATAGAAAAAGAACGAAGGAAATGGTTGCATCATATAGATATGTGGGTGCACCTGTGAGGCAGGAAAACCATCTGCTAGAGGTGGCGTCTCGGTCACCTAAATTGTTTGAGTCCGTTTCGTTGATCCGGCCGGGCTCTCGAGCGGAGGCAAACTCAGATAGTCGACTCCTGGAATAGACCGGTTGTGAGCGAAGTGTCGTGGTGAACATCCTTGCTGTCACCTCTTGAACGGTGGCGAGACCTGGCGGTAACCGATGGTCATGTGTGTGTAGTTTACACCATTGCAAGGTTAACAAAACTATTCGAATAGCCGCGTCCGCGGTTAAGGACTACTTGGAACATGTACCTGATTATTAGACAACTTGAACTGGATACTTCTAAAATACACCAAGATAAGTGTGAGTGCTATGGTGTGCCTCCTCGTGGGGAAGTCGAGGAAGTAACCATAGTGGTGTATTGGATGGAGGTGTAGTGGACTCGTGTACGCTTCTTACCTCAAGTTGTGTATTCGTAGTTCAGGAATAGCCAAGTCAAAGCTGACACTTCTGCATGATGAAACCCCACCTCCCTTTACCTTGATACTTGAGCATGAGTAGTTTAGTTCTGATGTAAGTCTTGCTGAGTACGACTTTGTACTCACGTTTGCTTATTCTATGTTTTAGATAAGAACCGGACCCCGACGGAGTCACCTTCGTGAAGCTCGACGTTGACTAAGTTAGTATAGTCCCAGACAGCAGTTTGGTCCCTCGTGGAAGGGCATGTTTGTTGTACAAGGCTTATCTAAGACATTTTTTAATCTTGTCTGTACTCAGACCTAATTTGCTTCCGTTGTATGATGTAATGCGATCACAGACATGTGATCTTTGTATGCTCTATGTGTATATCAATAAAGAGTACTTTGTAGGGTTATGTGATGATACCTGCTGTTCATACTAGGCATGTGTGCTGCGTGTATGTTTATAACATGCATGTCTTAGTATGGGTTTTCGAGACCTTAGTTGTGATCTGGCTGGCGGTCTTTTATACACCAAGTGGCCCTTAGATGTGCGCAGCTTGGGGCATCGCGATGCGATTGTTCGTGACTCTGTCACGTGCACACTTTGTTGTATGATCGAGCCTGCCCTAGACCCCGACTAAGTGATCGGGCTAGAGTAAGTCTATGTAAGAGTTAGGATCCAATCGATAACATGGTTGAGGCGACTTGTCTATGAGTATGGGATTCTCCACCCATAAGCATTTTGACTTGTGAGCGGACGATGAGGACCCATCTCAGATGATCATCCGGCCTGAATGGGATGCCCCTCACGTTCGATGCTTACCGAGAATGTTCTGTGCTTGGCCTTGTCTGCTTAGACAAGTGGGTACGGTTCTCGGCTCTCCATGTGATTGTATCATGACTGGAATTACATATGCTAACCCCGGGTCCCGATAGTGCAACAGACGCAAGATCTAGCCGAATACCCTGTTGAGATGCATATCGAGCCAGTGAGCCCTTTTCAAAATTGGTGTCGTTGTCGGTGATATTGCTATTGGGCACACCTTATCTGCACACGATGTCGGCCACAAAACGGACCGCAGTCGGACCATCCAGCTTCTTGATCGGGCGGGCTTCAATCCACTTGGTAAACTTGTCCACTGCGACCAGGAGATGTGTCATGCCACTTCGGGCTCTCTTGAATGGACCAACCATGTCCAAACCCCACACCGCAAACGGGCATGCTATTGGCATTGTCTTCAATGCTGATGCTGGCTGATGACTTTTTGCCTTGAACCGCTGGCAGCCCTTGCAATATTTCACCAAGTTCTCAGCTGCTACATGCGAAGTCGGCCAGTAGAAACCATGTCGGAAAGCTTTGTTGGCAATGGCTCTTCCTGACGCGTGATGACCGCATTCACCTTGGTGGATGTCTCTGAGCAACTCCAAGCCTCTGTCTTCTTCTACACATCTCTGAAAGACGCCGGTTGCACTCTTGTGCACTAGCTCGTTGTTGATTATTGTGTATGCCCAAGACCGGCGACTGATTTGTCTTGACTCGGCTTCGTCTTCTGGAAGAACTCCGTCCACTAGGAAATCTCTAATCGGCTGTGCTCATGATGGCGCACTGACGACTACCATCACTACTGCTTGTTGGGGTGCGACTTCTTCTTGGACCTCGGCTTCTTGGCCATTGGCCTCTTGGATTTCGGCCTCTTGACTCTCTGCCATCCCGACTTCTGTCTCTGAACTGCCGATGGCGACGCCTGGCACACATTCGGCAGCCCCTGGTGACGGCTGCTCGTCTGGAGCTGGAACTTCTTCAATGCAATCGGCGGTGCCTGATGTCATTGGCTCTTCTGAGGCTGTGCCATCTGGTGCTTCCTCTGCTCTCTTCCCTTTAGCCTTGCTCTTTTTGCTGCATTCGGCAGCCCCTGGTCTGCAATCGGCAGCCCCTGGTGTTGTCAGCTCTGCTGAGGTTGGAGCACCTTGGGCGCTTGATTGCTTCTTCAGAGTTGGGATTTTTTCCGGTTGAGCTTCTTTCGCCTTCTTCAATACTTCAAGGTCCGTCTCCGAGATGAAGATGGACTCGGATTCTGGAGATGGCATGATGTATGGCTTCCTGATGTGCTCGAGTGATACGCCTGGCGGAATAGCTTGCCTTGTTGAGCCGAGCTTGGACAATGCATCTGCTGCTTCGTTGCTTGCTCTCGGCACATGGTGGAACTCACATCCTTCAAAGTAGCCACTGATCTGCTACACTAGGAAATGGTAGCTTGCCATATTTGCATCCTATGCATCCCAGGTGCATGTGCACTGCTGCACCACCAAATCGGAGTCACCAAAGCACTCAATATTCCGAATGCCGATTTCCTTGGCCAGCTTGATACCGTGCACAAGGGCTTCGTACTCGGCAACGTTGTTTGATGCTGCAAAGTGAATCTGGATTACATAGTGTAGTTGATCTCCTCTTGGTGAGGTGAGCACTACGCCAGACCCTAGGCCGCTCTTCATCTTGGATCCATCAAAATGCATTCGCCAGCAATCCATCCCTAGGGCGGGTGGAGCATACTGAGTTTCATCCCAATCGACCAAGAAATCGGCCAACGCTTGCGACTTGATTGCTGTTCTCGGCTCATACTGGATGCCATGGTTGGCGATCTCGATTGCCCACTTCGCCACTCTTCCGGTTGCATCTCTGCTTCCTATGATGTCGGCCAGTGGAGCCGAGCTGACGACCGTGATCAGATGGGCTTGAAAATATGGCTTCAATCTCTTGGCTGCCTTATATACTCCATAGCACATCTTCTGGTAGTGAGGTTAGTTCTGCTTGGACGCCGAGAGCACTTCACTGATATAATACACAGGTCGCTGAATCTGCTGTGCCTTGTCCTTCTCGGGCCGCTCCACCACCATGACTGCACTGATCACCCGATTGGTTGCCGCAATGTATAACATCATTGGCTCCTTCTCAATCGGGGCAGCCAGAATCGGCGCAGTGGAGAGCATGCGCTTGAGCTCTCGGAATGCTTCGCTTGCCTGAGGTGTCCAGGTGAATTTCTCCGTCTTCTTCATCAGCTGATATAACGGGATTGCTTTTTCACCCAGCCGACTGAGAAATCGGCAGAGTGAGGCGAGGCAACCGGTGAATTTCTGTACTTGCTTCAGGTTCTTGGGTTGCTCCATTCGCTCGATTGCGGCTATCTTCTCGGGATTGCATTCGATTCCTCTCTCGGAAACGAGAAATCCCAAGAGCTTACCGGCTTGGACCCCAAAAACACATTTCTCAGGGTTGAGCTTGATCTGGTAAGTTCTCAAATTTGCAAATGTCTCTCGGAGGTCATCTAGGAGTGTGACTCCCTTGGCCGACTTCACTACCAGATCATCCACATAGACGTGGAGATTTCTGCCGAGTTGGGTGTGTGTACATCTCTGAATTGTGCGCTGATAAGTGGCACCCCCGTTCTTCAAACCAAAAGGCATGGTGATATAACAATAAGCCCCGAAAGGGGTTATGAATGCAGTTTTTATTTGATCTTCCACGGCAAGTTTGATCTGGTGATAGCCAGCTATGGCATCCAGAAAAGACAAAAGCTCACAGCCGGCCGTAGAATCAATCACTTGATCGATACGGGGCAGAGCAAACGAATCTTTCGGGCACGCCTTGTTCAGGCAAGTGTAATCGATACACATGCGCCAAGTCTTGTTCTTCTTCATCACGAGGACTGGATTCACCAGCCACTCGGGGTAAAACACTTCCATGATGAAACCTGCAGCTTGCAGCTTCGCAATCTCTTCGTCGATTGCCCTTCTCTTATCTTCAGAAAAATGTCTCAGGGGTTGCTTGACCGGCTTCGAGCCTGGCCGAATGTGAAGCTTGTGCTCGGCGAGTTCTCTCGGCACACCAGGCATGTCTTGTGGATACCATGCAAAGATGTCCCGATTCTCAAGGAGAAACTCGACGAGCTCTCTTTCCTATTTGGCGCTAAGTCCAGCTCCGACTACAACACACTTGGTTGAGTCGGAGGGATCTAGAGCGACCTTCTTGCTGTCCTTGGCCGACTGAAAAGACGATTCCTCATCTGCTCTCTTGGCTGGGCCGACTGGGAGTGGAGCCGTGTTCTATGCTTGCGCCATTGCTATCACTTTGCCGAGCTGACGCTTCTCTGTTTCAACCACTTGGGAGTCAGCCAAACTGCCGCCAGCCGACGTGCACTCGAGGGACTTCCTGAAGTCCCCGGTGACGGTGATGACGCCGTTTGGCCCTGGGATCTTCATCTTGAGGTAAGTCTGCTGTGCGTTGAACATGAACTTGGCGAATGCGGGCAGTCCCAACAGAGCATGATAAGGACTGCTGAGGTCGGCGACCTCAAACCAGATTGGATCCCTCCTGAAATTCTCCTCTGTGCCAAATATGACATCCAGCCGAATGCGACCCATGGGGGTGCAAGACAACCCAGGGACAATCCCATGGAATGTCGTCCGACTGCGCTCCAGATCCTTCTCGGTAAGCCCTAGCTTGATCAAGGTGTCTCTGTACAGAATGTTGATTGTGCTTCCTCCATCAACGAGCACTCGGGAGAACTTGCATGAAAATCTTGGTCCTGCGAACAGAGCATCAACCACAAGAGGATAGTTGCCTGGATTCGGCAAGATGGTCGGGTGATCTGCTCTGTCGCATGATATGGCACACTCGGACCAATGCATGTATTGAGGAATCAGTGGCATGGTGGCATTGACTTCTTGAGCTCGGGCTCTCCGACTGCCTTGTCGGTGGACTCGCTGGTGAAAATCATGTAAGCGGCGTCTTGCCGCGGGAACTGGTTCTGCTGCTGAGGTGGTCCTCTTTTCTGGGGTGGTGGTGGGGGTGGAGGTGGTAAAGCTTCTCCCTTTGTAATCCTTCTCACAAAGTCGCACTGCCGAGTGGTATGTGTAGACGGCCTGCCATGAGTGTTGTGCAACTTGCACGGTGCATCCAGCATATCATGAAACGTGTACTTGGGCTTCATTTGTCCCTGTGGCCTGACATTGGGTCTCATCTTCCGACTGTCTCCTGCAGCCCCTGGATCTTCTTCATTCTGGACAGCGGCCACCTGCCGGCTGCCATACTGACTATCTGGCTGCTCATCCTTGCGCTTGCCATTGTTCTGCTGATTGTTGTTGTTGTTGCGGTTGTTCTCTCTTCTTTCCTTCCGACTGAGGCCTTGGTTCCCTGCGTCCGACTGCGAGCCCTGGTGACTGAGTGACACCTCCAACTCCGAGCTGGATAGGGCGCATCGCAGAATCAGACACAGCAAACGAGTTGGCCACCTTCATGAGCTCAGCGAGCGATGTGAAATCCTTGCGGAGCAACTTGTGCTTCAACATTGAATCGGCTAGGCATCCATCCGTGATGTACTGAATGGCCTGGATCTCATGGACTCCTTCGCATGAATTCTTCAGCTTGATCCACCGAGATAGATAATCTCAGAGGGGTTCATCCTTGCCTTGCACACAAAGAGCCAACTGTCGTGGGAGGTTGGGTCGCTCGTATGTGCTCGTGAAGTTGTGAATGAATGCACTTTTGAAATCTTCCCAACAATTCACACTGTCCTTGGATAGACTATTCAACCATGTCCGAGCTGAACCCTGTAGCATCAAGGGTGTGTAGAGGACTGCCACGCGCCGACTGCCCCATGCAATGCGAACTGCGGTCAGGTAATCGGACAACCAATCTTCTAGCTTCAAAGAACCATTGTACTTGGGAGTGTCTCTCGGCAGCGTGAAGCCTTTGGGAAACTTCTCGGTCCGAATGCGATGACCGAAACACGACGGGCCAACCTCTCCTTCTTCATCTTCTTGAGCTTCCTTCTCCAGGAGCAAAATGCGATGCCTGGCGTCATTCTGACTGATTTGGCGAGGGCCCAGTCGGGCGCTGATTGCTAGTCTTGCTGCCGACTGCTGAGGCATGTCATTGCGCCTGCTGTTAACAGCTAGCTCTTCTATTCTTCTGCTTGCCGCTGGGGGTGGCCGATTACTTCTGACCCTGCTCCCATGCCGAGATGGGGACGGTTGGTGCCTGTTCTGGCGCGATGCATTCGGTCGCTGGCTAGCTTCCGGAATCGGCCTCACAGTTCCTCTTGACGCCCCAGGTCCTGCATTTGGATTCTCCATTGCCACCAGCCGCTGCTCCTTTGCAGCTGCCAGCAACTCGCGCATTCGGCGCGTTTTCTCACGCCGTTCATCTCCTTCTAGCTCTTCTAGCTCGATTGCTATCTGCTCGGCGGCTCTTAGGTTCTTGTCAGGCGTGCTGTACGTCGGCCTCTGGACGAATGCCGACTCCGCCGGCTGCTCCGGCCTCGCCGGTTGCTCGGCTCCCGACAGCTGCTGATGGACTGACCGACCTCGGCTTCTCAAATCTTCTAAAACTGCGGGCTCAATCAGCCGACGCGTTCCGGCATGCGCTGCGTTGTAATCCCTTGTGATAGCTCCTAGCCTACGCTCTTCTGCCGGCACGTGCTCGGCCCTGCGAGCGAGGGCGAGCCGTGCTGTCTCCAGATCAGTGTGAACTTGATCTGGATCACCATTCCTGTTCACGGGTGTGTACAACACATCCCGCAACGCGCTGGTGCCGACTCTTTCCACGGCGTCAGCTGCCTCCTTGGCTCTCCTAGCCGCACTCGCTGCGCCGCGGTTGCTCGATGAATATGCCCCTGCCATCATGACGGCTGCGTGCACATGGCCATCCTCTCCGCCGGGTGCTGCAGTGCAGCCCCTGGTCGAGAGCGGATCCGTGATGCACAAAAAGACGTGTATCTCCCTGGGATATGCCTCGGGGAAGCTGCCGATGAAGAGGCGATGACTACCAACCTGCAGCGACACACCGGGCGGCAGGGGTGCGTCGACCCCATACCGTGCCGAGTAGTCCACCACGTATTCGATTGCCCCACGCCTAAGAATCAGGCCAGAGGCGTGGCTACCGCCCGATGTAGAGGAAAATCCCGTCCGGATCTTTACTCCAGTCGACGCCTCGGTCTGCCCCACGGTGGGCCCAACTGTCGTCGATATGTGACGGCAGATGCCATGGGGATGGCTAAAGTGAGGGGAAGACGCGAGGAAGAAGATGTCGATGGTTCCGGAATCGGGTTGGGCACAAACACGGTGACGGACACCACAATGTACCCAGGTTCGGGGCTCTCCGGAGAGATAACACCCCTACTCCTGCTTGTCTCTTCTATATCAATGGAACCGAGCTACAATAACTGCTTCTCTATCTACTCAGGGGACGGTGAGAGCCGCCGTGGGCAAGGCTCTCTCCTGCTTCCCTGAGGAGGGACTACAAGCAGTAAACGAACTGAGCGAGATGTGAGTAATGGTGCGAATGTTGTGGATCGTCCCTCACGCAGGAGGGGTACCCCGGGTTCTTATAGTGTGAGCCCGGGGTAAATCGGTAACTTCACTGCCGATTGGGCCCAGCTGTCATCCTCTAATCGGCTGGGTCCCACCGACTGTCTCTCCGGGTGATCCGGACCCAACGAGCGGCAGCCCATGTTGTAGACTCGTAGGGCATGATGATGAACAGTGGAGCTACGAGGTGCGGTCTTGTCGTCCTGTCCACGGAATTGGCGGAGAGGTCGACACCGCATCTCTGCCAGATCTTTGAAGTGACTTGGCTTCTCTGCCACCCCGATCTCTCGGGATTGCGCATTTATGACCTTGTACTTGGATCCTCGACTAGTCTCGGGGTCAACTTCTCCAGGGGTGGTAAGTTGTACCGATTGCGCCTGGGCCGACTGTTGGCCCTCGGCAGGGTCGATTGCTCTAGGCAATCAGCCGTGTCGAGGCCCATCTCGGCCCAGCTGCAGGCCAATCGGGTGTTCGTCTTGGTGATGAAAAGGGTGGACCGGTTGCGCCTGGGCCGACTGCTGGCATTCGGTACGCTGATTGCCTTGGAGCAATCGGCCGTACGCCTGCCCAGCTCGGCCCAGCTGCAGGCCAATCGGTCCATCCTTATCTTGAAAGGTTGCTTTCGCTTGGGTGAGCCTACCCGGGTACCAATCCCCCGACACCTCCCAGCCTTTATATACTAGGTTGGGTCTCGGGGAGTACGTCTCAGGTTACACGGATGATTTCCTAATCTAGCTTTTCCTTGGACACCAAGTCTTGCCTTCCATGTTGGTCGCGGACTCCTACGTCAGTGCCTTGAGTGGGCCAGTCATGGGCCTGTCGAGGCTTCCAGCGGGCCTTCTGTCTTCATATGCAACGGGTATCCTTACATACAGGAGTCGTGGGGTCACCCCCCTCGTCAGCCGCGAACCACTTGCTCCTAATGCTAGCCACATATCTACACCAAGCAGCGAGATGACTCTTCGGCAACGAAATAACTCCTTAGCAGCGGAACAACGGCGGTGATGAACTCCAATACAAAGGGACACTGACTGGGACACCTCCTAGCTCGCAAACTCCGGGAACGCCGTCCTACACAATCACTACATTTCCTGCAAGTCTGGCATGACATGCCAGGTTAGTACATTGAATGTACTTGCAAGCTCACAAACAACCAGATCATCAAGGCAAAACAATAACATAGCAAGAAGGTTAGAGTATATTAATGAAGCAAGCACGTAAGCTAATAAATAACCATCCACCAATTATCCGAGATCACTTACTCGTGATCCCATACCACATCTCATACCGGGATCACTCCAAATCCACAAACCAGGATCACTCCGGATCCATATCTCGGGATCATTCCAGATCCATAACTCAGGATCGCAATGGATCCATAACATCTCATGGCTACCGCGTAGCCATCTCATCAACATCTCGTAAGCTTCGCAAGCTTACCCTCACATGTACTGATCCACGGGTACCAACACAATCTCTCGACTATACCACTATGATCGAACGGTGTGACTTAGTACGAACTTGTCCATAACCGTGGACGCGGCTATTCGAATAGATTTTGACTCTGCAGAGTTTGCGCACTTTACCTACACTATGGAGTGCTTCCTCCATCCAGTACCTTGGAACGTCTTCCATGGAACGGACTAGGATTCTCCAACGAGACCGTCCTACTGCGTGCCTACCTTACCGTATCACCCGACATGCTTCGCAAGCCATGCCTTGGGTAGCCCCGGGCCCTCCAGACACACCTACCATCGCATGGCCAACCACGTTGTCCCAATCGGAGTACAACAGTCCCAATTGGGGACTAAACCAAACCAGCTTTCAAGACTACTGCCGCTTACCAGGACAGGGTAACCGCGCGCGCATAGCCTTCCCTACTTGGTGATACGCATAAGAGGACACCACGATAGACCGAGCCAAGGCCTTCACATACAGGCGAGCGTGGCTGCACTGATAAGTTCGGTTCGGTGGCACCTGATCACACCCTATGAAGACTATCTCTAAAAGCATAAGCATATCGGTGTCAGGTGCTATCTGAGAATCCAAAGTCCAAGTCATGATGACATCCCTAAAAATCCAAGGCACGGCCATGGCTATATCCAATGCACATATCGATGAATCACTTGGCCATGTTGGACGATCAAGATAGTACTAGCAATCACGATGCTCATTATGGCAAGATCATAACCACAACTAACAATCATATTGAATCCAAGTAATCTTCATGGCAATATCATAATCATGGTTAAACTCCGAGCATGCCATGAATACTCATCCTAATAATCCGGGAACTACTGCAAGTTATATAACCACGTCAAAGTTTTACGAAGATGCAGAAGAGAGTTGTGGCTTGCCTTTCACCAGAAGAGTGGGAAAACACTCCTGATCTTCAACACAATAAAAATCCTACAATTATATTTTCAAATAGCAAAAAGTAATTGTCACATAAAGGGTTTTATTTTAACCAGCAAATAACAACAGAAATACATGGCATAAAATCTATGCCAAATTAAAGAGGGCATCAAGAGAAAAATAATGCAAAAAGAATTAACTCATTTGGAGTTGTATTTAAAAAGATATGGGTGGTCAAAGTTTGGTCAAAACATTGATTTTAAATTGATTTAAAATCAATTTCTGGAAAATGAGAGGGGGTGACGTCGATGGCGCATTTTCTGAATATGTTTTCATTAAGAAAATGTTTCGAGCTGGGCTAGGGGTCAATGACATGTGGGGTCGGGTCAGGGGAAAAGAGAGGGGGCAAGCACGGCAAGCTCGCTGGAGGCTCAACGGCGGCGAGGAGACCTCGGCGGTGGGAATGGAGGGTGCAGGGGGCTTGGGCACAACTCGGGGGGTCACGCCCGTACCCGTAGCTCGTCGGGAGGCGGCCTAGCGCCGACGCTAGCCTCGTTTCCGACGGCGGCAGCAACAGGCTCGACAAGGCCGTCGACGTAGCCGTCGATCCCGGCGAGGATTCTCTCGGGGAAAAGCTGGAGAAGGTGCATGAGGACTAGGGAGCCTACTGGTGCGGTCAAATTGGCAGGAGGGGCAAGGGGGAGAGGGGGAGCGGACTGCAATGCCGGCGGCGGAGCTGCGTCCGGAGGCGGGGAAGAAGAGCTCCCAGCTCCAATTCCTTGCACTGGCGCTCGACTGAGAGGTGGTGTGTGCTGGTGGTGCAAGCTGGGGCGAGGGCATGCCCTTTTATAGGCCAGCGGCGGTGCTTGGCCCCGGGCGCCGCCGAGAAGAAGCTGCCATGGCAAGGGGTGAGGTGGCGTGTCTCCAGCGGGTTCGAGGGGTTTCGGGGAGGCTCTAGGAGGCTCACGTGCGAACATGGGATAACCCACAATTGCAGGGGATCGAGATAGTCTTCGTGGGTAAGATAACCCAATTTATTGATTCGACTCAAGGGGAGCCAAAGAATATCCACAAGCTTTAACAGTGGAGTTGTCAGTTCCACCGCACCTGAGATACACTTACCTGCAATAAGATATTAATAGCAACTGTGATAATAGTAGTAGTGACGATAGCAACGGTAATAGTAACAACAAAAGTAAACAACTAGTAACGAGAAGAATTGAAACACTGTAGGCTAGGGAGATGGATGGTTGGGCGCTGCATGGATAAGACACATCATGTAATCAACTTGGGGCAAGGCACACAGAAAAGCAAAGATCATCTAGGCATAAATCAAACATCAGGCATGTATCCCACAGGTAGTTGTACGTGCTTGCAATAAGAACTTGCACAACATCTTTTGTCCTACCATCCCGCTACGAACGGGGCCAAAAGGAACTTATGGAGATTAAGGTGCTCATGTCAAAGAGCACCGGAACAAAGAATTAACAATCAATGGATACATGGAATCCCCAAATTATAATCCACCCCTTTGGTGTCCCAAGCTGTCACCTTTGGGATTGCCGGTTCCGGACCATAACAGGTGCAAACAACTTATAGGTAGGATCAAGAACACAAATATATTCATGAAAACATAAAGGGTTCAGATCTGGAATCATGGCACTCGGGCCCAAAGTGACAAGCATTAAGAACAACAAGTTGAAGCAAAGATGATAAACACCAATCGAGATGAAAGGCAACATGCCCCCAACAATCTGATAAACTATTACATGATATAACTCATCCAATCCCTACCATCCCCTTTGCCTACAGCAGGGAATTACTCACACATGGATGGAGAATTCATGGAGGGAGGATGGAGTGGTGATGACGATGACGATGGCTATGATCTCCCCTCACTGGAGGCCAAAACAACCTCCAGATTAGCCCTCCCGGAGAAGAACAGAGGGTGGCGGCGGCTCCGCGACGAGAATTGGGAAAACGACTTCTGTTCTGGGGTTTTCGCGTCACGGGAATAAATAGGAGCATCGATAGGGCACCAGAGGAGGGGGGAGGCCCCCAGGAGGCCAGAGGGCGCGGCCCCACCCCTGGCCGCGCCAGGGGGGCGCCTGGGGCCCCCAGGACTCCCCTCTGGTCCCACTTCTGGCATCTGGCTCCTTCGGGTAAGTGGATTTCTGGTATTTTTCTGGGAATTTTCCGGGATGTCCAAAAATCCATTTTCCTGCGCACAATAAAACCACACAGACAGCTCTGCTGAAAAAAGCGTCAGTCCGGGTTAGTTTCGTCCAAATCATGCAAGAATGAGGGCAAAACAATAGCAAAACTGTTTGGAAAAGTAGATACGTTTGAGACGTATCAAACCCCCCCCCCCAAGCTTAGCATATTGCTTGTCCTCAAGCAATTCAGTACAACGAACTGAACGCGACAAATAATACTTTGACAAACTCTTTTGCTTCAATAAATGTATATAAGCCTGTACTACGAAAAGAATTTAGCAAGTATCAAAACAATGCTATGAGGACAATGCACGAAGCAATCCTTCTTTCAAGTGATCAATCTCAAACAACTAAAAGCAAATAATATGCTACTGAAAATCAAGACAGGATTACAATGCACAAAGTTTGAACATGCTAGAGTGGTATTTCGCTAGCCTCCATGAGTGAAGCAAAACATAAATGCAGAAGCTCCTCTGGAGTTTTAAAGCAGACTAGAACTAAGAACTTCAGAATAAATAATACCACAATCATGCAAAAGACAATGTAATACTTTGGGACAATGCACATTACACTTAGAATGACAATTATGCTCTCCTAGTTGGTTCTTTGAAGAAAGAAGGTGGAGACTCTCGAACCGTGGAGTTTGATGGAAAGGTTGAAAACCCGTGGAAGGAAGCAAAGACTAAACTTGTACCAGAGCTCTTAGTTTTGAAAACAAAGATTAAAAAAAGTGTTTTGGGAGGTGCATGCTTTGTCTACGAATGCTAGTAGACAACTCAATCGCCTCTTACGCTAGACATGTTTCGAGGAACGGCTCCCAAGATGGAGACGATCACATCCCCTTAATCTCCTTTGTTTATCACTGCCAAATTTTCTGATTTCTCATAGACAAAGCGTGAAGGAGGGTTTGTTGGTTGTGATTATCTTTTGTGAGTTGGGCACACTCATGCCACTCCCTCCTCGTATTGGGGTTTGCAGATTAGACATGCAATCCCGGAATAAAACATGTCTAACATAAGATAGTCATGAATTACCTACTACTTCCTCATGAGCTAAAACAAAGGCACAAAACAGGAATGCTTTTGAATAATTTCGAGATGGTACAAGAAAGTCTTCGTTAGGACGGCCGGTAAATACCACATAGGAAGGTATGGTGGACTCATATGGAAAAACTGGTTTCAAGGATTTTTGATGCACAAGCAGAAATCCGCTTAGTGCGAGCGAAGGCTAGCAAAAGACTGGGAAGCGACCAACTAGAGAGCAATAACAGTCATAATCATGCAGAGAAACAAAATAACATTGAATTAGGCATGAAGATGATATGTCTATTCTGAAATTCAAAGATCATCAAGGCATAGTAGACTTTTCAGTCATAAACATGTGTAAGCATGTGCCAAGTCAATCCAAGAATTCTCCAAAGGGAAATACCACTTCAGCATGCCTTAAATCATTTCAACAACACATTAAGCACTCTAGCTATTTGGGATTGACCGCAAAGGAAGCATGAACACTGGGAAAGCATTGTAAACATAGCACTATGTCGCTACAAGCTGGTCTCTAATTCATAAGTACAAGCATATGTACAAAAGTAGAAACAAAAAGAATTCATACCAGTTTTCCTTGTTGCATCCCTTTCATCGATCTTCGACATTACTGCTTTGTCACTTGCACGACCGAACGTGGGAAATGTAATCAAATGCCATCACAGACTCGAGCTGAACTCTGCAACAAAGCAAACTAAAGAGAGAAAATATTTTTGGATTTTTCAAAGGTTAAGCGAAAGAAAAAGAAAAGAGAAATCTTTTTGTTGTTTTTGCAAAATAAAAGAACAAAGAAGAACAGGCAAAAACCTTCGAAAAGATCAAAGCAAAAAAAAACACATAAAAACGGATAATACAATGGAAAGGTGAGAAGGAAACGTACTCCCCCAAGCTTAGGCTTTTGGCCTAAGTTGGTAGCAGATAGTGCCCACAGGAGCCTCCTGCTCCATGGTAAGGGTAAGTCCAAGAGTCGTATGAGCCCTCCGGTGCGTACACCGAAGTCATCCGGTCCTCCCATGCGGAAGGTCATGCGCTCCAAGCGGAAGAAGATCCCTCGCCATGCTCGGTGAAGATCTCTCCCTGGAAAGGTGGGAACTCACCATGCTCCTCCTCGTCGGGCACAACCCCCTCCATGGGGTTATGCGGCTAGTAATTAGCCAAGAACTCATCGAACTGAATTTCGTTGAAGGACCATCTGTTCCTGCGAGTGTTATCAAACAAAAGTGGTGCAGGTAGACGGATCTCACGAGTAATAGTCCTTTCAAACCTCGAAATATAATCAAGGTTACCAAACTGAGAAGTCATGGTAACAAACTTATGCCTCTTCATAGCCGCAAGATCGAGACTCGCGTATGAAAAGGGAACATCATCAGGATGCAGGGTGCGCTCAAGAAACTCAAGGATAAGTGTGGCGTAAACGCCACCACATAAATCTCCCTTGTTACTGTTCGTAACAGGACGCCGAGCAATCAGGGCACCCACATTATACTCAATCTTACCAGAGAGGGCGTTCGCATAAATAGCAAAGTCAGGTGCAGAACCATTGCTCGTGTTGTCACGAGCTAACACCCCTCTAGCAATAAAATATGCAAAATACCTGAGGTGTGGGAACAAGATGCTGGAAATCTTCGTGCACCGAATATCGGTCTCCTCCTGGCAGCAAAGGGAGTTGAAGAGGGTCCTCAACCCGGAGGGCTGCATGGTCATCTTAGCTGTCTGACCAACGTTCGGCACACCTATTATATCACAAAACTGTGCCAAAGACATGGTTATGAGATCATTATAAAGTTTGAACTCAACAGTTCCAGCATCATGGTTATAACAAAAACTGTTGAAAAAACAGGAGGTAAGCTTTTTGTATTGTACCACACGACATAGAGCTAGCCGTGTCAAACCTGCATTGGCACAAAGGCCATAAAATTCCTCCTTAATTCCGGCAGCTGTAAGAAAATCATCGCACGGATACATCATTGCGCATGTTGGATTTGTGTCTTCCAACAACTCGAGGGGCACATGATCTTCAAGGTAGCTCACCCTAACTGCTGAGGGTGCAGCTGCAGCTCTAGTGACTCGATCGGAGCGCTCGGGCTTCTTCTTCCCAGGCCACCCCTTTGCTTTTCCAAAGAAACTCATTTCTGAATTTTTTTACAATTCACAAAGACAAGGATTTAAACAAAGTGAGTTGAGGCAAACTACTCTACTCACTTACCTAAGGCATAAACTTGCATGAAAACTTGGAAAATAAATATCTACACATGCATGCAAGCTCATAAGAACAGCACCAAGAGTTACTAAATACTCACAAATGAGGCCACCAATCAAAAATCTAATTGGAGGGGTGGAGGAGTCACATACCAGGGAGTATTTGCCCAAAATTTCAGCTCAAATGATGGGTTGTAGAGAGAGATCGAAATACTGGACAAAGGGAAGCAAGAACGCAAGTTCCAGGTGCGGAACTCGTGTTTTGGGGAAGAAAGAGAGAGAGGAAGAAGACTCGCCTGGCTAGCCGCGCCAGCTGGCCTCCTGGGCCACTGGTTCCCCCCCTGGTCAGCCCCAGGTGCCCCTGGGTCACTTTTGTCGTGGAAATTTTGATTTTGATTTTTCAGAAAAATTCACTGTTGAAAAAATTTCGAGGTTCAAAAAGTTGCGAAACTTTCTGAAACTTGAAACAGTGGTTAGAAATGTGAAGCTTCAAAACATAAAAACTTGGTACAGCAAGGAGAACAAAAGCTAAAGCAAATGTAAACATAACAAGCTCCACTTTTTACCTATATAAAACATGCTAGTTAGCAAGGTTGTTCAAGTCTTACCAACAAACCGGCGATATATAGAGCAGAAAGTCTCACCTCTTATAAAGTGATCATTGTACCTACATTAATTGACATTGTCCCCGCCATAATGGTTTTGTATTTGTGGTGCACGTGTAGAGGACAATCCCATTCTCCAATCTTCACGGTCTTGATATTCTCTATGGAGTTAAGGCCATGCCTTTTGTCGATCTTCTTCGGAAAATACACCGTGTGTTCTTTATCATCCACGTTGAAGGTGACCTTTCCTTTATTGCAATCAATAATAGCACCTGCGGTGTTGAGAAAAGGTCTACCAAGAATAATGGACATGCTCCCATCCTTGGGAATGTCAAGCACAACAAAATCTGTAAGTATTAAGCAATTAGCAACTTTAACAGGAACATACTCACAAATACCTATTGGGACGACTGTTGACTTCTCAGCCATCTAAAGAGAGATATCTGTAGGGATTAGTTTATCTAAACATAGCCTCTTATAGAGAGAAAAATTCATAACACTCACTCCCGCACCAAGATCACAAAAAGCGGTTTTGACATAATTATTCTTTATGGATAAAGGAATGGTGGGTATACCTGATCACCAAGTGATACGTCTAGAACGTATCTATAATTTCTGCTTGCTCCATGCTTCTTTTGTGTGATATTGCTATGATATTGATACACTTTCATACACTTTAGATCATATTTGGACTAACATATTAACTCAGTGCACCCCAGTGCCAGTTCCTGTTTTCTATTGTTTTTCTATTTCAGTTTTCCCCCATATTAAAAGTGCTCCAAAAATTCGGGAAAAATCCAATAAAAAATCAGCGCTTCGGAAGCTTCAGGAATCACCAAGGAGGGGCCAGAGGGGACCCACCACGGCCCCAGGCGCCCTCCCGGCGCACCCTAGGGTGGGGTCGCGCCAGGGGGCTGCCTGAACCCCTGGTGGCCCCCCTGGCTATTGGATATATGCTCTAGAGGCAAATAATATATGATTATTCCAATATATCTAAGCAAGTTCATAACCAGTTTCATACTGTGCTAGAACTGTGTCAGTGAAACAATGATGCAGGTGTGGTATACAAACCCCCAGAGTTCCTAGTTAGCCTCTACATCGATAACTAGTTCATGGTCAACATGATGGTCGTGGTTTCGTGATGAACATTACCCAAAGTAAGCATTACAGCATGATCAAATCTTGTGAAGGTTCAGTGTTGTAATTACAGAACGTGGTAGACCGTGAGTACGTGCATAATTGCTATCTTCCCGGATGCTTTGACCTACATCCCACCACCTGACTGAAATATGCAGGTCATAACGGTTGTATCTTGGGTATTCCGTGGAGATATGTTGAGGAGTATTGTTACAGGAGCGGGATTTGTCAATCCATATAATGGATAGATACTCGGGGCCCAATCGGTGAGATTCCATCCATAAAGCTGCAGCGTGTGACTAGGTCACGGGGATGAATATCACGGGAACGAGTGAATGAGGATTAGTTCAGAACGAGGTTGAACCAGACATAGGATGTCATTGATCGAATCTCGAAACAATCCAGTATCGCTGACAAAGGGAATGCTATACGGCGTAAGGTCCAATCGGTGTTTGATATCGGGAATGCACAGGGGTCATTATGGGCATCCAGGTCCCGCTGGGTATCATTGACCGTAGCCTCATCTCGGTCATGACTGGAGTGTTCTTGGACCGTAGGGTAACACACTTAAGGGCTCGATGAAATCGGAGACCTTTTCGGAACCATCGAAGTAACCAGAGAATAAAGGAAACAACATCGGAGAAGTACCGTGTTGAACCGAACAAGTTCGGAGTGAACCGGAAGGTGTTCCGGAGCACCAGGAGATGGAATATTATGTTTTGGTTATTAATTAATTGAATTAATAATTAAAATCATTTTATTTCTAATTAATATGTGCAATGGGCCTTAGTGGAGAAAAAGGACCATTAGGGGAAGAAATAAAAGGGAAAAAGAAAAAGAAAAAAAAGGGAGTGGGGGGAGGCGCCATGGGCCCTAGGGCCCATGAGGGTGGCGCCCCCTCTCCCCTCTTGTCCGGCGCCCCCCCTAGCATGTGGGATAGTCCCACATTGCTAAGGGAGGGGGGTTGACTCCCTCCCCTACCCCTATATAAAGAGGACCATGGTGCACATATTTAATTAAGCCAAATACACAATAAATCGGATTAAATTAGTATTTACTCCGAATTGAGATCGGTTTTCTCCGGTCTTCTCCCCTCCCTTGTCTCTTTCATGGTGGGCTCCCTAGTGTGAGCCTATAGTCGAATTGAGGCTTCTCTGCTAGAATCGGAGGCCGTCGTGCTCCCGAAGCTCCGTCCGGAGGTCTGCTTCCGCCACCTTCGCTGGACCGGAGAACGGAGGTCCTCATCGAGTCACGTACGTGTGCGAGTACTACGAGGTGCTACACGTGTGGCACTACACCCATACGGGTGCTCAACACAGCCAGGGGGCTGTGAAACTTGATCGGCTACATCAACCACGTTTGCGGGAACGTTTCCCGCGCAATGGACTACACCCCGAGATATGTTATTTCCGCACTCCTTTCCGTTACGGTAATACGGCTAGCTAGATCTTGGGTTATGGGAACGCTAGTTAGAAAAATTTGTGTTTTCTGTTGCGAACCCCAACAATTGTATCAGAGCTAGGTCTATGCTTAGTATTACTGTCCGGATAGAACACATCGGGGATGTGGGCGTTGATTGTATGATTTTTACCCTCCCACGTGTACTTGTTCACATCTGCGGCATTGTCTGATGAAGCGGCCCCCGACCGACCTTACACGTACGCTTACGCGAGACTGGTTCCACGCTTGACATATGGCTTGTACCGTATAAAGTGGCTGGGGGGTGTCTGTCTCTCTACTTTAGCGGATGTGGAATTTGCAATGGAGGGCCCCGTGCGGGGTGTAATAGAGACAATCGTATGGTTGACGTTGTGGTTGACTCGTAGGTTAAAACATGTTTAACTATGAAAGCCCTAGCAGCCACGTAAAACTTGCAATATACAACTAGACCGGCTAAACCTTGTATTGCTAAGTGGGGGCTATCATTCGTTTGTTTGTGATGTAGCGATAGCTTTGCTATGTGTTACTAGTAAGTAGTAATTGTCATCATAAAACAAACTAAAATGGAGACACTGTAGACTTAGTGTTGCCATAGCTTAGACATCTTAAAACTTGCTAGTATAGGATACACGACGGTAGCATGTGATAAGATGATCCCTTAACAAAGCCAAACACAAGTATTCTACCGAAGTGTGCACCGCCTGGAAGGTTCTCCCATATGGCTTGATGCTCCGTACATACCGGAGTTGTCCTACATATTCAATGGAGTTCGCATGAGGTTGGGTTCGGCAAGCCTGGCATATGCAGATATGGCCTTGCTGAGCAGCATATAACATGGAGGTTAATTTGGCGAGCCTAGCATATGCAGATATGGCCTCGGAATACTAGAGATCGAAAGATCGAGCATGAGTCACAGTACATATAAGATAATGTGATCGCACAAGTTGTTGTCTACCTTTGAAACTGACCCGTCGGCCGTGTGATATTCGAGGTCGGGCAGTGAATCTGGATCATGTAATCACTAAAACTTCCTAGGGATGAATTGTTTTAGTGCGAGCTCATTTATAATATGATTATATGAACTCATTGTTGTGAACTAGTCTTAATTGTGTTCCTTGCAATTATGTTTGTACAAAATGGATAGTACCCAGTACCTTGAAATGGTTTCCTTCTTACATGGTGAAAGACTTAAAGAAAATGGGTCAAACTTCATTAGTTGGTACTTACGCCTTAGAGCCGTGCTCAAGAGAATCAACCTTTCATTCTTAACTAAAGAGCATGTGGGAAACCCTCCAACAAACGACATGGATGCACAAGCGGCGATTGATTATCAGTATCGTCGAAGGACATATGCCATAGCTAAGGGTATCATAGAAACCAGCATTCCGCAACCTTTGCGTGAGGAGTATGCTGATTTGGATACATATGATATGATCGATGAGCTGAAGTCATCAAACTTGCATCGGTTTAGAGTTGCCAGATTTGAGTTAGAAAGTGAGTTTCTCTCTACAAACATGGAAGAAGGCTCTTGCCTGAAGGCACACTTGGCCAAGATGCATGAGATACATCTAAGCCTCGTAGATGACTTTGACTATGGGACCACAGATGAGTCTGCGATATACACGGTGTTACACTCGCTTCCACCGATCTATACAGACCATGTCCATGGCTATGTCGGCAGAGGTGAAAGCCTCGAGTTCTCTGACTTCATGGATAGACTTCAGTACCTGGAGGTTGAACCCATTGAAGGAGAAGTTGTTGATGGAGAAGGTATATACTTGATATGCTTTATAAATATGTTTTCCCTTATACAACATTTGCATTAAATGAGTATTTGATACTTATTCTGTTTTATGAAAACAGGACCTTCCGTTGCATGGACGGGAAGAGGTGAAATCGAGGATTGATGGATATCAAGTCAGTTGATGGCCAGCATGGATTCCGCCTAGACGTCTATCATAGGAGATACTTAGAGTATTAGATAAATATTATGTAATCATTATAGTATGAACACTTAATTGTGTGTCTTGCATCTCGCAAGACAAAGTTATTCATGTAATGAGACAAGTCAGTTGTTCCATCTTTATGAATAAAAGTGTGCTTATACTTTGATTACGTCTTGATTTATGATATGATAGAAAGCATTTATAATACTGCTATTATTGTCAAGAAATATTCAATGTTTAATGATAAAGTTGTCTTGATTATAACAAGTCAAAGATTTGATTGCATGAGGTGACTTCATAACTGATGAATTCATTAAATGTATGATCTATTAACTTGTGAGTTCATTATCGAATGAAAGTCATAACTTGATTGCATGAGATGGATTAGATACACGATCTATGAACCTCTGCAAAAAAATATAACCATGACAAGGTTCTAGCAAGTAGAACTTGTGCCAATCATTATACATAAATGATGTACTAAATGGGCACGTGAGTTATCATTAAAGACTTCATATGATTAATTGAAAGTTGTATTCAATTGAGATCATAAAACTGAGATTCAGGAATCACAGTGAGAAGTGAGAATACAAGGATACATATCACTACGCTACGATCCGAAGTGATAAGTATTGATATTGACATAATGGGAGACTTGTGGAAGTTGTACCACAAACTATGATGGAAGTTGAAAGTGCTAGACTACTTAAACCATTCGTAGTCATACTAAACCGTAGTATGGTCTAAATGTTCTTTTCCCTAGCACTATAGTTATTGTCGAATAAGGTTGTTTAATTCATTAAGTTAAAACATCCACTTCATGAATAGGAAACCATCCTGAATCTAACGAGACATGATAGCTCCATAACTGATGGTGTTATAAGGTTTCTTAAAAGAAAGAATTTCTTTGTAATAAAACTACAAGAAATTGAAATTATATATTCTCCCCGAATAGCAAAATGTGTGTTTCTTGATTGGTAATGCGAGAAGAAGTCTCTCGACACGGATCCAATGGGAGATAATGGAAACTTTGACCAGGGTATTGGACCTTGCCTTCAGAATACCAGAGTATTGCAACGGAAGCATGTTCCGCTGTAATGACACTATATAAGGAAGGATATGCCATAGATGATTAATCTTGGTATATGAATTGAAGCCATTGTTGAATTTAGAAGGTTGTCATGAATACGTTCTGTACAGAACAATAATCATGACTCTTCTTAATAAGACAATAAAGAATAACATTGCTTGAGACACAAAGGAATGATGGTAGCCTAGAACACGAGGAGAAATGAAATAATATTGAGTTACATATAGGATGGCTCACGTCCCGTGAAATAAATCGGTTATTTCATATTCTCGACAAACTGGAGAGTTATTGAGAATAATGTAATGGGCATAAGGCATTATTTGGTTATGACCAAAGTTCAATGGTGATTGACTACGGAAACGTAGGAATGCTTTAATCAATAAAATATTTCATTTACACTACGATGGACCATAGCCTGAAATTGCATCTCAGTCAAATTTGGGATTTGAGAGAGAATTGCAATGGGCATGACGAAGGTTATTTCGTTAAAAGGATGGACTATAGTACCTCAAGACAGGAACCCTCAACCTTGATTTGATCAAGTGATTTTGTGATGACCAAAATATTGAGTGGGCCTGCAGTTTCATGAAACTGAGTGGGAGCTTTGAAGACTTCCCGGAAACTTGGAATGCAGAGGGCATTTTCTGAGTTGGAGCTTTGGAAGCTTTGTCATTATGTGAGACATAGTGAACAATAAAATGACTTAATGAAAGCTGAACCACAAATATATGAGTATATGATGGATATATTTGAGTGGGAGCATGATCATTGTCTCAAACATATATGCATTGATATGTCTGAAGAATGATCTGATATGTATATATATGGATATGCATTGATTGTGTATATAGAGAATCGTCTTATATACATATGTGCATTATGATATATATAGAGCATAAGGCAAATAAAATACAAGATTGCAAGAATCTTCTTTTATGTGAAATACCAACAAATTACACGTTGAAATCTATATGAGTAGATTAAGATATGGATAATGAAACGAAGTGAAGGTTGGAATAATCTTTTAAGACAAGAAACAGGTTCTTGTGGCTAGAAATTATATAATGGATGAAATCCAAATATCACAAGCAATGTCTTGATGGAAGAATAGAGATGCACCATGTACTGTACATGTGATCTTATATGTTCTTGACATATGATTCTACCATATAACATGCATTGTGAATCCAACAACAGAATGACTCAAAAGTTCTTGGAAGAAGAACAGATTCCGATGTGCTTTAGGAGTAAAACACAGAATCTGAATAAAATCCATGCATTCAGTATATGAAGAATACTGAGGACTATTCTCTAAAATATAGAAAGGATAATAGACTTGAATGTAATGCAAGATTACAATTGCAAGCCATATTATGGGTCTATATGGAATTAGAGACATCACCAAAGACATGAAAGAAATGTGAGCAAAATTCACGGCACTACAAACATAATACTACTTAAGAAAGTAGACGTATGGATAAAAGTTTAGCGTTAGAAGTATTGGACTTCTGGTTGAGTGTATTTCCCAGTATATATGACTAAGGATGAGTCTTCTAAAGACTGAACCAAGAGATCATTGGAGGATACTGTGAAATAATAGTCTCACTCTCCCGCGAAACTTATATCCAACCATTATATGATAATGAGTGGTATGTCAAAAGAGCTTTTGACCTGTACCAGTTGCAAAGGAAACATACGAATCTGAATTGGTGCAGTTCGTTGACGAAACCTCTTCCATGAGCATGCATGATCAATGAACACTTATGTGATAAGATGATTATGATCGGAAAAATGCGGCTAGATTATTAGCACTCTAGTGCAAGTGGGAGACTGTTGGATATATGCTCTAGAGGCAAATAATATATGATTATTCAAATATATCTAAGCAAGTTCATAACCAGTTTCATACTGTGCTAGAACTGTGTCAGTGAAACAATGATGCAGGTGTGGTATAGAAACACTCAGAGTTCCTAGTTAGCCTCTACATCGATAACTAGTTCATGGTCAACATGATGGTCGTGGTTTCGCGATCATGGACAATTAAGACTCTTGACTATGAGATCACCTCACTGGTTAAGTGACGTGATGAACATTACCCAGAGTAAGCATTACAGCATGATAAAATCTTGTGAAGGTTCAGTGTTGTAATTAAAGAACGTGGTAGACCGTTCCTTTGACCGTGAGTACGTGCATAATTGCTATCTTCCCGGATGCTTTGACCTACATCCCACCACCTGACTCAAATATGCGGGTCACAACGGTTGTATCTTGGGTATTCCGTGGAGATATGTTGAGGAGTATTGTTACAAGAGCGGGATTTGTCAATCCATATAATGGATAGATACTCGGGGGCCACACGGTGAGATTCCATCCATAAAGCTGCAGCGTGTGACTAGGTCACGGGGATGAATATCACGGGAACGAGTGAATGAGGATTAGTTCAGAACGAGGTTGAACCAGACATAGGATGTCATTGATCGAATCTCGGAACAATCCAGTATCGCTGACAAAGGGAATTATATACGGCGTAAGGTCCAATCGGTGTTTGATATCCGGAATGCACAGGGGTCATTATGGGCATCCAGGTCCCGCTGATGATCATTGACCGTAGCCTCATCTCGGTCATGACTGGAGTGTTCTCGGACCGTAGGGTAACACACTTAAGGGCTCGATGAAATCGGAGACCTTTTCGGAACCATCAGAGTAACCAGAGAATAAAGGAAACAACATCGGAGAAGTACCGTGTTGAACCGAACAAGTTCGGAGTGAACCGGAAGGTTTTCCGGAGCACCGGGAGATGGAATATTATGTTTTAGTTATTAATTAATTGAATTAATAATTAAAATCATTTTATTTCTAATTAATTTGTGCAATGGGCCTTAGTGGAGAAAAAGGCCCATTAGGGGAAGAAATAAAAGGGAAAAAGAAAAAGGAAAAAAAAGGGAGTGGGGGGAGGCGTCGCGCCCCCTCTCCCCCCTTGGCCGCCCCCCCCCTAGCATGTGGGATAGTCCCACATTGCTAAGGGAGGGGGTTTGACTCCCTCCCCTACCCCTATATAAAGAGGGCCATGGTGCACATATTTAATTAAGCCAAATACACAATAAATCGGATTAAATTAGTATTTACTCCGAATTGAGATCGGTTTTCTCCGGTCTTCTCCCCTCCCTTGTGTCTTTCACGGTGGGCTCCCTAGTGTCAGCCTATAGTGGAATTAAGGCTTCTCTGATAGAATCGGAGGTCGTCGTGCTGCCGAAGCTCCGTCCGGAGGTCTGCTTCTGCCACCTTCGCTGGATCGGAGAACGAAGGTCGTCATCGAGTCTCGTACGTGTGCGAGTACTACGAGGTGCTACACGTGTAGCACTACACCCATCCGGGTGCTCAACACAGCCAGGGGGCTGTGAAACTTGATCGGCTACATCAACCACGTTTGCGGGAACGTTTCCCGCGCAACGTCCTACACCCCGAGGTATGTTATTTCTGCACTCCTTTCTATTACGGTAATACGGCTAGCTAGATCTTGGGTTATGGGAACGCTAGTTAGAAAATTTTGTGTTTTCTACTGCGAACCCCAACACTGGCTGCCCCCCTTCGCCCATATATTCTCCGTGACGTGAAACCCCCGAAGAAAGAACCCTTTTTCGCGATCTCACCCCTGTTCCGCCGTCGTCGCGCTTCCAAGATCGGGAGCACCAGGAGACCTCTTCCCGGCACCCTGCCGGAGGGAGGAACCACCTCCGGGAGCTTCTCCACCACCATGGACGCTTCCCGGATGAACCGTGAGTAGTCCCCCTTGGACCATGGGTCCATGATCAGTAGCTATGTGATGTTATCCTCCCCTCTTTGTTCTTCATTGTTTAGACCTCGTGAGCTGCCCTACATGATCGAGGAACATATGTAATCTTTCTGCTATTGCTATGTTGAGTTTGCTGGGATCCGATGGATTATGAGACTATGTTCAGATTGTGTTTGAGTAATATATTTGATTCTCCTCTTTTATATTTATGTTCTTGAGTAATTCTTGCATGTTCTCTGTTGCTGTTTATTTCTTTGGCCAATTAGTAGGTAGTGACTCCAAGAGGGAGCGTTATGCATGATTGTGGGTTCATGCCCCCCGATGACTAGCTTGAGTGACAGAATCATGAGTCTAGGGGATGTGTTGTTGCCACAACAGAGAAAACAACGGTGCTTGTACTTGTGGGTGCAAGGATTGTTTACTTTATGCAAAGTTCTTTAATACAGTTGTCTGTTCCTTTGAGTTTACACTTTGGGTGGGATTCACAACTTAATACCAGCGAGATGTTCTGGATAGATATCTCAAGGTGGATGATTAGTAGGTAGATGCAGATGGATTTCGGTCTACTTATCTTGGCGTACCGCCCAAGCTTTTGAGCCTCTTCCTTTCTTTATAGCATAGTTAGCATTGGTTTGCGCACATAATCCTGTCAATTGCTGATAACCCTCAACTGTAGGGGATCGAGATAGCCTTCGCGGGCAAGATAACCCAATTTATTGATTTGAGACTTGGGGACACAAAGAATACGTACAGGCTTTGACAATTGAGTTGTCAATTCAACCGCACCTGAAATAAACACTTGCTTGCACAAAGGTATTAGTAGAAACTGTGATACATTGGTAGTAGTGGTGATGATAATAGTGGTGAAATAGCAAAAGTAAAACAACAAAAATAAACAACTAGTAACCAGCAGGAAAGAAAGCACTGTAGGCTAGGGAGATGGATGGTTGGGCGCTGCTTGGATGAGAACGAACATGTAATAGATTCTAACACGGGCAAGGCTCACAGAAAAGAAAGGATCATCTAGGCAAATATCAAACATCAGGCATGTATCCCAAGGTAGTTGTACGTGCTTGCAATACGAACTTTGCACAACATCTTTTGTCCTACCCTCCCGCTACAAACGGGGCCAAAAGGAACTTAGGGAGATTAAGGTACTCCTGTCAAAGAGCACCGGAACAAAGCATTAACACTTCATGGATACACGGAATCCTCAAATTATAGTCCATCCCCTTTGGTGTCCCGAGCTATCACCATTGGGATCGCCGGTTCCGGACTATAATAGGTGCATACAACTCATAGATAGGATCAAGAACACCACAAACTCAAGAAACAAAAGGGTGATCAGATCTGAAATCATGGCACTCGAGCCCAAAGTGGCAAGCATTAAGAGTAACAAGTTGTAACAGAGATGATAAACACCAAGTAGATGATAGGCAACACGCCCCCAACAATCTGATTGAATTATTACATGATCTAACTCATCCAATCCCTACCATCCCCTTTGCCTACAGCAGGGAATTACTCACACATGAGAGAGGAAGTCATGGAGGGGTGATGGAGAGGCGATGATGATGACGATGGCGATGATTTCCCCTCACCGGAGGCCAAAGCATCCTCCAGATTAGCTCTCCCGAAGAAGAACAGAGGGTTGCGGGCGGCTCTGCGACATAGATTGGAAAAGAGACTTCTCTTTCGGGGTTTCTGCGTCGGGAGAATAAATAGGGGCCAAGGTAGGGCACCAGGGGGTGTGGGACCTAGCCAGGAGGGCAGGTGGCGCGGCCAGGGGCTAGGCCGCGCCAGGCACCCTCCTGGCTGCCCCCTGGCTGCCCTGTGTCCCCCCTTTGGACTTGCGGAAACTTCCGGAATGCTGATTTTTTTATATATTTTTGGGATTTTTCCAGCGTACCTAAATATCCAGAAACCTGCACAAAAGAAAACATCACTGGTAGCTCTGCTGAAAACAGCGTCAGTCCGGGTTAGTTTCGTTCAAATCATGCAAGAATGAAGCCAAAACAATAGCAAAAGTGTTTGGAAAAGTAGATACGTTTGAGACGTATCAACTCCCCCAAGCTTAGCTATTGCTTGTCCTCAAGCAATTCAGTTCAACGAACTGGACGCGACAAAGAAAACTTTGACAAACTCTTTTGCTTCATTAGATGTATATAAGCATGTACTACGAAAGAGTTTAGCAAGTTTTGACACCATGCTACAAGGACAATGCACGAAGCAATCCTTCTTTCATGTAATCAGTCACAAACAAACAAAAAGTAAATAATATGCTGCTGAAAATCAATCTAAGATCACAATGCACATAGCATGAACATATCAGAGTGGTATCTCGCTAGCCTCCATGAGTGAAGCAAAACATAAATGCAGAAACTCCTTTGGAGTTTTAAAGGAGACTAGAACTCAGAACTCAAAGTAAGAAACATCACAAGCATGCAGAAGACAATGTGATACTTTGGGACAATGCATGTTACACTAAGAATGACAATTATGCTCTCATAGTTGATGCTTTGGAGAAAGGAAGGTGGAGACTCTCGAACCGTGCCTTTTGATGGCAAGGTTGAAAACCCGTGAAAGGAAGCAAAGACTAAACATGTACCAGAGCTCTTGGTTTTGAAAACAGAGATAAAACTCTTTTGAGAGGTGCAACTTTCCAGTCAACGGTGAACGGTAAAGGTCTCTCAATATCTCCCATGCCAACCATATTAATGCCTTTTGCTTACACATGTTCCCTTATCCATGAATCTTTGATGGTCTACGGAACCTTTATTTTGCCTCAAGTATGGAAGGAGGGTATCGTTCCATCTATGATAAGCAGCATTTGGTCCATTTCATTCCATCATCAAGTATGGGGGAGGTGTAACTCTCATATATTTTTTATTGACTAGTTAAAACTTCCGTAAAAATATTTTTGGCATGAAAGATACTGATTTTCCCTCACCGCACCATGAGCTTGTAAGGTTACAAAGGGGAAGCTTTTGAATAAATTTCGAGATGGCACAAGAAAGTCTAAGTTAGGAGTGGCCGGTAAATACCACATATAGGTAGGTATGGTGGACTCAAATGGAACAACTGGTTTGAAAATGTGTTTGGAAGCACAAGCAGAATTCCGCTTGGTGCTGGAGGAAGGATACCAAAAGATGGGGAAGCGACCAACTAGAGAGCATAACAGTCATAATCATGCAGAGCGACAAAGCAACATTGAATCGGGCATAAAAGTGATATAGCTCACTCTGAAGTAAAAAATATCATCAAGGCAGAACAGACTTTTTAGTCTTAACATGCGTGAACATGTGCCAAGTCAATCCAAGAATCCTCCGGAGGGAAATACCACTTCGATATGCCACACCATGAACAATGCAATGCATGTCAATCATTTCAAGCAACACATTATAAACTCTAGCTATTTGAGACTAACCACAAAGAAAGCATGAACTACTGGGAATGCATTGTAAACATAGCACTATGTCGCTACAAGCTGGTCTCTAATCATAAGTACAGGCATATGTACAAAAGTAGAAACAAAAAGAGTTCATACCGGCTTTCCTTGTTGCATCCCTTCCGTCGATCTTCCTCATTACTGCCTTGTCACTTGCACGATCGAACGTAGGAAATTATAATCAAAAGACATCACGGACTCGAGCTGAACTCTGAAACAAAGAAAACTAAAGAGCAAAGGAAACATATATTTTTTTGGTTTTTTTAAGGTTTAACGAAAGCAAAAGAAAGGAGAAATCTTTTTGGGTTTTTGCAAACTAAAAGAACAAAGAAGAACAGGCAAAAACTTGCAAAAAGATAAAAGAGAACCAACGGTAGATACAATGGAAAGGGGAGGAGAGCACATACTCCCCCAAGCTTAGGCTTTTGGCCTAAGTTGGGCTCTTCTACTGCGGTCCCGAGGAGCCTCCTGCTCCGGGGTAATGGTAATCCCAAGGGTTGTATGAGCCCTCCGGTGCGTACACTGAAGTCCTCGGATCCTCCCACGTGGAAGAGGAAGGTCCAGCCCCCCATCCAGAGGAAGACCCTGTTGGATATGTGCCCTAGAGACAAATTAATAAAGATATTTGTCACATATCCATTTTGTTCATAATACGTTTTATACTGTGCTATAACTTTATTACTTGGAAATACTAATACAGGTGTAGTATAAAACATGGTCCGTAGTTTAACTCGGGTAAACTATCTCATTGGGCAATTGATTGATCAAGCTTTCCTGATCATGGAGACACTTAAGTCCATTGACAATGAGGTCATATCGTTAAGGGTAATGATGTGACGGACGTACACCCACCTAAAGTATTGCAATGTGATCGAGTCACATAGTTCAGCGTTGCTATGACTTTGTAACGTATGGCTTAGTCCTTAGACCGTAATGATCATACGTAATTGTCATCTATGAGGAGACTTTGATTTGTATCCCACCGCCTGACTGAAATATGCTGGCTATAACGGTGCACTTTGGGTATTCCGAAATAGATGGTTGATGAGTATGTTAATAGATCAGAGCGGGATTTGTCAGTCCTTGTGACAGGACAGGTACTCAGGGCCCACTCGGTGATATTGCATCAACAACTTGCAAGGACGTGACTAGGTCACAAGAGATGCAATGATCATGGACGAGAGAAGTTGTTTGTTGTGGACGAGATGTGAACATGGTATGTAGGATACCGACGATCAAACCTCGGACAAACAAAGTACCGCAGCACAAAGGGATTACGTCGTATCGTTAACGGTTTCCAAAAGCGATCGAAGTTCATTCGATGGAAGCGCAGGGGCTGTCAAGGATTGTAACCAGGTCCAACTGACTAGTCATTGGTCAATGAGAAGAGTCTCGACCATGTCTGCTGTTTCCCGGACCGTTAGGGTGTTACACTTAAGGGCAATCGATGCATAGGACAGTTACGGGATCAATCGGTGAAATAGGAGAAATCACCGGAATAGTTCCGGAGGAGGACGGAATGGTTTCCGGACATTTTGAATAGTTCAAAATAAAGTTTAATTGTTTTAATAATGTTTTATTCTTTAATTATCTGAATTAAATATTTAAAACATATTAAATGAATTAAAAAAATGGGAAAAGGCTATATGGGCCCATGGGGCCCATTAAGGGAGGAGGGGGTCTCCCCCCTTGGGCTTGGCGCCAAGGGTGGGGCCCATCCCCCCTTATGGCCGGCGCACTCCCCCCCCTTGGGAGTTTAGTCCCACATGGGGGAGGGGAGGAGGATCACACCCCCCTTGGCCTATATAAGGAGGGGTAGCCCCCCCCCTTTTCCAACACACCAATATCTCCTTCTTCCTCCTTCTCCTTCCCGGAAGTGGACTCCCCTTGTTTGGAGTCTGCACAGGATTGGAGTTCTCCACCATAAGGCAGGCCGTCGTTCTGGTGGAGTCGGGATCCGTAGCCGTCTTTCTTCCGCTGCTCGCCTGGTTCGGGGCCCGGGAGGAACATCGATTGTACCGTACGTGTATAATCTCTTCGAGGCACTACACCTGTGGTGCTACTTCGTCGCTGGAGGTTTACCGGGAGTCATCCTCGCCGGTGGTGGTCTTCTACACGACAGGGAGGTCGTAGTTCCGACTCTACGCCAACCACGTTCGGAAGAACGTTTCCCTCTTTCGGTCTTCAAAGGTATGAACACCGATTCCCTCCGTTACTTTACATCGCAATAGCATAGATCTTGGGTTCGGGTACCGTAGGTGTGAAAAATTTGTGTTTTCTGCCCCGTATCCCAACAGACACTTCACCCTAGGGGGTGACGGTCTCCTCCTAAACTGGAGGATATACCACGTGCTCCTCCTCGTCTGGCTCGACCCCCTCCGTGGGGTGGTGAAACTGGTATCTCCCCGTGATCTCATCAAACTTGGCCACTGAAAAACGAAATCCGTTCCTGCGAGAAAAATCAAACACAAGTGGTGCAGGTAGACGGACAGTGCGTTCCACACCGTTTAAACCGCAAAATATAATCAAGTGCGTAGCGGTCAGAGGCCTTAGTAACAAAGAAATGCCTCTTCATGGCAGCCAAGTCAAGGCTAACAAAAGGAAAGACTGTATCATCTGGCGCGGTTCTCCTTGGAGAAACTGCAAAAGAAGTGTGGCATAGACGCCACCAAAGAGGTCCCCTTGTTACTATTAGTAGCAAGGCGTTTCGCAATAAGCGAACCCACATGATACTCGTGCTTCCCTGAGAGGGCATTCTCCATGATAGAAGTATCAGGCGTAGAAGTGTTGCTCGTGTTGTCTCGATCCAACACTCCTCTAGCAATATAATAGGCGAAATACCTGAGGTGAGGGAACATAATGTTGGATATCTTCTGACGGTTGGATGCCCTCACTTCAGTGTTACAGAACGAGTCGAGGAGGGTGTTGAGTGCAACAGTTTGGACATTTTTCCTCTTCTTCTTCTCGACCAAGCCTGGCAAACCTAAAGCTTCACAAAATGTACTCATAGGCATGGTCATCAATCTTTCATAAAGTTGAAATACCACAGTATCATTGTCAGAATAAAACCTGAAACTGTTAACAAAAATAGTAGTGAGTGTCTCGTACCGTGGTACACGGCTCGTAACAAGCCGTGTCAAACCTGCATTGGCAACCATAGCATAGAACTATTCTCGTATACCGGCATCCTTCATGAAATCTTCGCATGGAAATGCCATGGCTCTCGCGGGTGACGCGTCCAACATCTCTATGGGTACGATATCTTCATTGTAGCTCACCCTCGTGGTCGAAGGTGAAGCTGTGGAACGCGTAACACGGCTAGAGCGCTCGGGTTTCTTCTTCCCAAGCCACTTTCCTAGCCTCTCCATTTCTGAAATTTTTAACAATTCACAAAAACGAAGATTTAAGCAAAACTAGTTTGGGCAAAACATTCTACTTACTTTACCAAGGCTCAAACTAGCAACAAAACTTGAAAAATAAATTTCTACACAAACATTTAAGCTCAACTAAACAGCACCAAGAACCACTAAATACTCACTAATGAAGCCACCAACTAGAAAACTAATTGGAGGGGTGAGGGAGTCACATACCAGATAGTATTTGTTCCAAATTTTAGCTCAAATGAGTGGTTGTAGAAAGAGATCGAGGTTCTGTGCTCAAGAGCAGCAAGAACAACAGAACCAGAGCAAGAACACGAGTTTTTGGGAGGAAGGAGAGAGAGTGAGGGAAGAAATGCCAGCAGGGGGTGCCTGTGGGCCCCAGGAGGGTGGGTGGCGCGGCTAGGAGCTGGGTCGCGCCACCTGGCCTCCTAAGCCAGGGGTGGACCCCCCCTAGTCAGCCACAGGTGCCTCCTGATGGCTTTTTACCTGGAAATTTTGATTTTAATTTTTCTGGAATTTTCTGGGAAACTTCACTGTAGAGAATTTTTCAAAGTTCAAAAAGCTGCAAAAACTTTCGTGAACTCGAGGCAAAAGTTAGAACAAGTGAAGCTTTAAACACAAAAACTTGGGTACATCAAGGAGAATAAAAGCTAAAGGAAATGAAAACATAACAAGCTCAACTTTTTACCTATATAGAACATGCTAGTTAGCAAGTTTGATCAAGTCTTACCAACAAACCTATGGTATATAGCGCAGAAAGTCTCACCTCTTATGAAGTGATCATTGCACTCTCACTTTAATGGACATTGTCCCCACCATAATTGTCTTGTATTTATGGTATACATGTAGTGGACAATCCCATTCTCCAATCATCACGGTCTCGATATTCTCAATGGAGTTAAGGCCATGCCTTTTGTCGATCTTCTTCGGAAAATACACCGTGTGTTCTTTTTCATTCACGTTGAAGGTAACCTTCCCTTTATTGCAATCAATAACAGCACCTGCGGTGTTAAGAAAAGGTCTACCAAGGATAATGGACATGCTCCCATCCTCGGGCATGTGAAGCACAACAAAATCAGTAAGTATTAAGCAATTGGCAACTTCAACAGGAACATCCTCAGAAATACTGATCGGGATGGTCGTGGACTTGTCGGCCATCTGGAGAGAGAGATATCTGTAGGAATTAATTTCTCTAGACAAAGTCTTTTGTAGAGAGAAAAGGGCATAACACTCACTCCTGCACCAAGATCACATAAAGCAGTTCTAACATAATTATTTTTGATGGAGCAAGGAATGGTGGGTATACCTGGGTCACCGAGCTTCTCAGGAATCTTGCCACTGAAAGAGTAGTTAGCAAGCATAGTAGATATTGCCTCATTAGGGACTTTTCTTTTATTAGTAACAATATCTTTCATATATTTAGAGTAAGGAGGTAACTTAATAGCATCAGTCAAAGGGGTTTGAAGAAAAAAGAGGTTTCATCCACTCACAAAACTTGTTGTAGTGCTCTTCTTCTTTGGTTTTGAAGGACTTGCTTGGGAAAGGCATGGGTTTCTGTACCCATGGTTCCCATTCCTTCCCATGTCTCCTTGCAAGAAAGTCTTCTCTAGTATAATTCTTGCGCTTATCGGGTGCTTCTTCTTCACGAACCTCGAGTGGATCATTCTTTTCAGCATCTTTTTCAGGTTCAGCACCGTCTTCAGTCTCATCATCGGAGGTAGATATGTTGTTTGGATCAACAACTTGTTCTTCTTCTTCTATAGGATCATTGGAATTGTCAGCTTCCTTGTGTTTCTTCTTCTTTTTTGGAGAGCTAAAAATTTCTTCTTCCTGCACTTGAGAATCTTGCTCGATCCTCTTTGGATGCCCTTCTGGATAGAGAGGGTCCTGGGTGTGTCTTCCACACCGGGTCTTTATACCATAAGTTGCACATTACAAATTTGTTCAAGCTGAGTTTGAACCATATGAAAATGCTTCACAAGACATTTAACATCATTAACTGTTCTTCCTAGAACATCAAGCAAACTACTGATAGCAAGAGTATTATCATGCAACTGATCTTGTATATTCTCATTGAAGTGACTCTGCTTCATAATAAAATTATCAAGCTCATCTAAACATTGGTCAGGAGGTTTACCTTTAGGGATGTCACTTGCATTGAACTCTAAAAGAGAGTGTACCTCTACCATAGGTGGGTGAGTGGTAGGCTCACACAACTTCTCAATTGGAGGTAGATTCTTCATGTCTTTAGCTTTAATACCTTTCTCTCTTATAGACTTCTTTGCTTCTTGCATATCTTCAGGGCTTAGGACAAGCATGCCCCTCTTCTTTGGTGGTGGAGGTGGTTCAGGCACGGACCAATCTTCATGGTTTTTTGCAATCTTGCCCATCAATTCTTCCGCATCGTCCGATGTTCTTTGCCTGAAAACACAACCAGCACAACTATCTAGATAGGATTTAGACCCGTCGGTTAGACCAGCATAAAATATATCAAGTAATTCATTCTTAGGGATCTCATGTCCCGGTCTAGCCTTCAGCAAACTGCAAAATCTCCCCCAAGCTTTAGGGAGATGCTCATCCTGCAACTGTTTAAAGTTATAAATTCTTTGCAAAGCAGCACGTTGCATATGAGCAGGAAAATACTTATCAACGAAAGATATAGCCATATCTTGAGGACTTTGAATGGAACCACATGGTAGTGCATCATACCATGCTCTAGCATCTCCTTTCAAGGAAAAGGAAAAATCTTGGTCACATAGAAGTTCCGAATCCTTTCATCAGTAGTAAACAAGCCACCCAACTCAGTGAGTTTGGTCAGGTGCTCGATAGCATCATCATTTTCTCTGCCATAAAAGGGATCAGCTTCAACTATGGATATAAGTGAAAGGTCAACACATAAATCATAATCAGGATCAGTGATGCATATAGGAGACGTAGCAAAGGTAGGATCAGGAGTAAACTTGTTCTTCAGGGAATGCTTTGCTAGCAACTTCTTTATAGTAGCAGGGTTGGAATCAACACATTCATTTAGCTCCCTGCATAAATCATCATCAAGTATAACATAATCGTCCTCAAGGAGTTTCTCCTTAAGGCCATCAAGATCATGAATTTTTCCAATAGGTGTTTGGGTAACAGGAATTTCAACACCCGAGAATCAGGCAGCAGCAGCAATTTGTTCTTCAATAAAAGAACCAAGTGAACTTGTAGTCTCAAAGATAGTAGAAGCATCATCAAAAGTATCTGACATATTTTCAGACTCAGCAGAAGTAGCATGTAACTGAGGTGAATCAAACCGACTCATAACTGAAGGTGAATCAAGTTTAGCACTAGTGCTAAGAGTAGTACCTCGTCTCGTACGGGATGGTAAGATCGGAACCTTGGGGTCTCCTTTCTTTACCATAGTGGATAGCGTGCAGCAGGTAGGATACTTCAAGTAGACCTATAAATAAAGCTATGGTCCCCGGCAACGGCGCCAGAAAGCAGTACTTGATAACCCTCAACTGTAGGGGATCGAGATAGTCTTTGCAGGAAAGATAACCCAATTTATTCATTCGACACTTGGGGACACAAAGAATACGTACAGGCTTTGACAATTGAGTTGTCAATTCAACCGCACCTGAAATAAACACTTGCTTGCACAAAGGTATTAGTAGCAACTGTGACACAGTGGTAGTAGTGGTGATGATAATAGTGGTGAAATAGCAAAAGTAAAACAACTAAAATAAACAACTAGTAACCAGCAGGAAAGAAAGCACTGTAGGCTAGGGAGTTGGATGGTTGGGCGCTGCTTGGATGAGAACGAACATGTAATAGATTCTAACACGGGCAAGGCTCACAGAAAAGAAAGGATCATCTAGGAAAATATCAAACATCAGGCATGTATCCCAAGGTAGTTGTACGTGCTTGCAATAAGAACTTTGCACAACATTTTTTGTTTTACCCTCCCGCTACAAACGGGGCCAAAAGGAACTTAGGGAGATTAAGGTATTCCTGTCAAAGAGCACCGGAATAAAGCATTAACACTTCATGGATACACGGAATCCTCAAATTATAGTCCATCCCCTTTGGTGTCCCAAGCTGTCACCATTGGGATCGCCGGTTCCGGACTATAATAGGTGCATACAACTCATAGATAGGATCAAGAACACCACAAACTCAAGAAACAAAAGGGTGATTAGATCTGAAATCATGGCACTCGGGCCCAAAGTGGCAAGCATTAAGAGCAACAAGTTGTAACAGAGATGATAAACACCAAGTAGATGATAGGCAACATGCCCCCAACAATATGATTGAACTATTACGTGATCTAACTCATCCAATCCCTACCATTCCGTTTGCCTACAGCAGGGAATTACTCACACATGAGAGAGGAAGTCATGGAGGGGTGATGGAGAGGCGATGATGATGACGATGGCGATGATTTCCCCTCACGGGAGGCCAAAGCAGCCTCTAGATTAGCTCTCCCGGAGAAGAACAGAGGGTTGCGGCGGCTCCGCGACGTAGATTGGAAAAGTGACTTCTCTTTCGGGGTTTCTGCGTCGGGAGAATAAATAGGGGCCAAGGTAGGGCACCAGGGGGTGTGGGACCCAGCCAGGAGGGCAAGTGGCGCGGCCAGGGGCTGGGCCGCGCCAGGCACCCTCCTGGCTGCCCCCTGGCTGCCCTGTGGCCCCCCTTTGGACTTGCGGAAGCTTCCGGAACGCTGATTTTTATATATTTTTTTGGGATTTTTCCAGCGTACCTAAATATCCAAAAACCTGCACAAAAGAAAACAGCACTGGTAGCTCTGCTGAAAACAGCTTCAGTCCGGGTTAGTTTCGTTCAAATCATGCAAGAATGAAGCCAAAACAATAGCAAAAGTGTTTGCAAAAGTAGATACGTTTGAGACGTATCAATTGCCCAGCTGTAATTTGTTTACCTCGCATGGCTATTTTATCGTATTTTGGGAGAGAGACATCACTAGTGAACATCATGAGATCCCAGTCCATATTTCCAATAATGTTTACACCCACTATTTATTTTATGATTTATTTACTTTTCCGTTGCTATCACTATCATTATTATCCTGTGTGTTTTATCCTTTGTAAACAACAAGACCAGAGGGATCGACAACCTCTCTGAACTCGTTGGGAGAAAAGTTATCTATTGTTTGTATGCAGGTCCACGTCAACCGCCTAATTACTGGCGCCGTTGTCACCTTCCTGTCGTTGCCGGAGTCCTACCGAAGACAAACCTTGGTATCTTCACCGAGGGAAATTTGCTGTTGTCAACATCTCAACCTTCCACTTTGGGTAACCAACGAGGGGTGAGAAGTAAACTCTCGCGACATCAAAGCAATTTCTGGCGCTGTTGCCGGGGACTCCACTCGTCAAGATAGGGGAGTTGCACCCTACCTTTTATCTTTGCTTTTTAGTCTTGTTAGTTTACCTTTCAGTTTTTGCTTTAGTGTCTTGCTTTTAGTTATCCTTTCTGTTTAGCCAAGCATGTTAGGATTTGGTGCCTTGAGGGAATCGGAGGTCCTAGATTTCCATCAAAGGGATGGATAAAATATGAAGAAGGCATGGGACAGAATTTCTGATGCACATAGGAGAATTATGCCTTAGATAACTATAAAAATTCTGCTTAGAAATTTTTACCATGGTCTTTTTAGATGATGCAAACACTCTCTTTATATTATAGACGAGGGAGATTTCTTATATTGTGATGAAGCTAGAGCTCTTGAAATTATACATGGTCTATCTAGTTACTTTGTTTATGATCATAGTTTTGCTACTGTTATAGATAGACTTGCTACTATTGAAAAGAGATTGGATGCTCTAGACTTGAGAGAGGTAAAGGAACCAAAGACAAATAAGAAAGATGTTTGTGAGTTAGATGGTGACTGGGAACCCTTTGTTAGAATTAGCATCTCTAATCAAGACTTCCTTGCTTTTTGTGACATTGGACCCATAGTTTCTACTATGCCAAAAGTTGTTTATGATTCTTTAAAATTTAACATGGACAATTTGTCATCCTATCATGAACATGCTAATGGAGATATTTCTGAGATCCAGGGAAGGATGAAAGATGTACCATTTACATTCCTTAAAAGAATTGCAATGGTTGATTTCTTCGTCATGAAGCCAAACCAAGGAAACATAGTGCTTGGAAGGGATTTCCTCCGAGCCGTAAAAGGCTTCATTGATATAGGTAAGGGACAAATACGCCTACGTGGGAAGGCAAAAGTTATATACCCCTTTCCTAAAAGAAACAAGGATGAACTTGTTAAGGAACCATTTGAAGCAATTTACAACTCCGATTATTATGATGACTTGTGCTTCCTCCTTTTGCATCAAGCCTAGTTAATGGCTTTAAAGAAGCGCTTTCGGGAGGCAGCCCGCAACGAATTTAGGTTTCCCTTTTTGTTTTTCTTCTGTTTTTAGTGGTCTTGATGATTGTTACTACTGTAGTAACATCATTGTATCTTTACTTTTCAAGCTTTGTGTCATTTATAGCCTCATATGACAAGGAAAGTGAAAGTTGTGACATGCTGTCCAGAAAACAGATTCTATCCTCGTGAATGGAAAAATCACAGAAAAATCTCAGTTCATATTTTTGAGCTGAAATTTTTACAAAGCATGCTCTATACAATCACGAAACTTTCGTATGTTCTGAGTTTTTTTATTTGAGTTGCAGAAGTATCCCTAAAAAATTATTTACTACTTGCTGGTCTGTTTTTCACAGATTCTGTCCTGTTTTGCCTTTTCTTCATTTTGCAAACCTTAAGCTTGCTTTTTCTTTGCAAAAACTTTTAGGAAATCTTGAGAAACAGTAGCTCTTCAATATTATCCTTATTTCCAGTAGAGAAAAATTATTTTATTATGGGTACTAATCTCGCTAATCAGATTATGATGAGTTATGTATGAAGGGAGTTTTCAAGTGTGCGATGGAAGATGATAAAAGAAGATTCAGGAGTGTCAAACGCTCAAGCTTGGGGATGCCCCCATGCACCCCCAAGAAATATTCAAGGAGACTCAAGCGTCTAAGCTTGGGGATGCCCCCGTGCATCCCCTTCTCCATCAACAATTATCAGTTCGTCTCTCGTCTCACTATATTTTTATAAATTCATGCGTTATGTGCTATGCTTTGAGCGTCTCGCTCTTTATTTTCTTTTTAGTTTTCTTTAGATTTGATTGCTTTTTTATAACAAGTTAGAACCCAGATTTCTTTGTGTGGGAGAGAAACACGCTCCACTTTCAAAATCTAGAACACATCATAGGATTTTTCATGCTTATCTTTGTTGTGTGTGTTCTTTATCTTTTTCATAGCTGCTGTCATGTTTAGGCGTTTAGCTCTTAGTTTTCATGCTTATCTTTTTAAGAGCTTTTGTTTAGTTTGTTTCTAGAACTCTCTTGAGTTTTCATGTTTATCTTGCTTAGAGAGTTTGCCTGTTGCACTGAGTTTTGTGTCTTGACTTGAAGTAGGTAATTGAGGTTGCTATTCAATTGTAGTAGTAACTTGCAATAGTTTTGAGGTATTGCTTTGAGTAATGTTTGGACTTTTGGTGTCAAGAGCTTTAGCCTATTAGTGATAGATGTCGTATTTTGGGCAATCCGTGTTTATTTTCAAAACTTACAAATTAGTTGAGAACTTTAGCTACTAGATGGATCACTACTCTTTGGAGGGATCGAATATTAGAGTACACTCACGTACCATGAGTCGAGGATGTGCAAGGATAACCAAACCCCCATACACTCCTCCTCGGGGTACTTGTCTCTTTGAGAACCTCCTTATTAGATTGATAGTTACCGATAATAAGTGCATGAGTTCTTCGGACTAATGTGAGTATTCTAAAGTTGACACTTCCACCTACCCATATTTTGCTAGCCTTTCCTGTGTCGTGCATTGCCTCCTTCTCACTCCGAGAGTTGGCGTCCACCTTCGCCGGTACATCCAAACCCTTGGCACGATACGCTCTGTCATCATAAACCTCCTTATATCCTTCCTCAAAACAGCCACCATACCTACCTATCAAGGCATTTCCATAGTCTTTCCGAGATACATTGCCATGCAACATCCACCTTCTCATGACTTGATCTTCATGTCATACATGATACTTGATTGATCGATGAGATGCATGCTAGTTGGGCCTTGCCCTAATCATTGCTACATGACGCGCTAGTATCATTTCATATCCTGCTACACTGGCAGAGGCCTACATTTGCATACTTCATGATAGTTTCATCTTCTTTATGATTTGAGTACTTTGTAAAGTGTGAAAGATCTTCTATACTTTTTGTAAAATATAGAGTGTTGCCCCTAAAGTGAGGAAAAGATCCCAAAGAGGACAAATGAGAGAAATAGAAAGAGCCATTGAGGCCACCAAAAAAATAGAAAAAATATAGAAAAAAGAGAAAAAGAAATAAAAAGACAGAAGGGGGCACACTACTATTCCTTTTGAGAGATCCACACTCGTACTCCCTCTTATATCTTGTACTCCATAGAGATTATCATTCATGCATATAGCTATGTGAGACCTTCACACTATAGAACTTGGCTTGTATATTCCAATGATGAGCCTCCTCAAATGAGCTCTAGGTCTTCTTGAGCAAGCAAGTTGGATGCACCCCCACTAGTTCCATCAGAGAGCTTACCTTAGCTCATATGTGCATCCGTTGCATGGAAATCCCTACTCCTCACATCATATCTATCATTTGGCTTTCTCTCGCCTATGATTGTCCTCATTGATGTGAGCCTTTCACACCTTTTTTGTCCTCCTCCTCCACCATATTCTCTCTTTGCCGTCCTAAGTGTCAACTTTCTTGCTTACGCTCATCCATTGCATGAGTGCTCAAAATATCAAAAGGAGTGGATCATCTTGACTTGTACCTGGCTAGTGGTCTGGGGATGAGTCAAGATAAGATTCTAAAGAAGACCAAGTGTGAAACTTTAGTAGATTGAGCTCTCAACACAAAAATACCTTTTTCTCGTATATCCCTATCCCCTTTCTTGCATGCAAACAGGAGCTCTTGCACCTTTATGTTCTTATGTTGCTTGTTTCAATGCTAAATATAGACTCTTGCCTGTTATGAATTAAATTGGATTACATGCCTTGATTGCTTTACTTAAAAGTTCTTATATGGTTGGTAGCATGTCACCACAGAAATTATGCTTGTTATCATTTACCTACTCGAGGACGAGCAGAAATTAAGCTTGGGGATGTTGATACGTCCAAAACGTATCTATAATTTCTGCTTGCTCCATGCTTCTTTTGTGTGATATTGCTATGATATTGATACACTTTCATACACTTTTGATCATATTTGGACTAACCTATTAAATCAGTGCACCCCAGTGCCAGCTCCTGTTTTCTGCTGTTTTTCTATTTCAATTTCCCCCTTATTAAAAGTTCTCCCAAAATTCGGGAAAATCCAATAAAAAATCAGCGCTTTAGAAGCTTCGGGAATCACCAAGGAGGGGCCAGAGGGGACCCACCAGGGCCCCAGGCGCCCTCCCGGCGGGCCCTGGGGTGGGGTCGCAGCAGGGGGCCGCCTGGACCCCTGGTGGCCCCCCTGGTTGCCCCCTTCGCCCATATATTCTCCGTGACGCGAAACCCCCGAAGACAGAACCCTTTTTCGCGATCTCTCCTCTGTTCCGCCGCCGTCGCGCTTCCAAGATGGGGAGCACCAGGAGACCTCTTCCAGGCACCCTGCCGGAGGGAGGAACCACCTCCGGGAGCTTCTCCACCACCATGGACGCTTCCCAGATGAACTGTGAGTAGTCCCCTTGGACCATGGGTCCATGATCAGTAGCTATGTGATGTTCTCGTCCCCTCTTTGTTCTTCATGGTTTAGACCTCGTGAGCTTCCCTACATGATCGAGGCACATATGTAATCTTTCTGCTGTTGCTATGTTGAGTTTGCTGGGATCCGATGGATTATGAGACTATGTTCAGATTGTGTTTGAGTAATATATTTGATTGTCCTCTTTTATATTTATGTTCTTGAGTAATTCTTGCATGTTCTCCGTTGCTGTTTATTGCTTTGGCCAAGTAGTAGGTAGTGACTCCAAGAGGGAGCGTTATGCACGATTGTGGGTTCATGCCCCCCCGATGACTAGCTTGAGTGACAGAAACATGAGTCTAGGGGATGTGATGTTGCCACAAGGGAGAAAACAACGGTGCTTGTACTTGCGGGTGCAAGGATTGTTTACTTTACGCAAAGTTCTTTAATGCGGTTGTCTGTTGCTTTGAGTTTACACTTTGGGTGGGATTCACAACTTAATACCAGCAAGATGTTCTGGATAGATATCTCAAGGTGGATGATTAGTAGGTAGATGCAGATGGATTTCGGTCTACTTGTCTTGGCGTACCGCCCAAGCTTTTGAGCATCTTCCTTTCTTTATAGCATGGTTTGCATTGGTTTGCGCACATAATCCTGTCAATTGCCCAGCTGTAATTTGTTTACCTCGCATGGCTATTTTATCGTCTTTTGGGAGAGAGACATCACTAGTGAACATCATGAGATCCCGGTCCATATTTCCAATACTGTTTACACCCACTATTTATTTTCTGCTTTATTTACTTTTCCGTTGCTATCACTATCATTATTATCCCGTGTGTTTTATCCTTTGTAAACAACAAGACCGGAGGGATTGACAACCTCTCTGAACTCGTTGGCAGCAAAGTTATCTGTTGTGTGTGTGCAGGTCCACGTCAACCGCCTAATTACTGGCGCCGTTCTTACCTTCCTGTCGTTGCCGGAGTCCTACCGGAGACAAACCTTGGTATCTTCACCGAGGGAAATTTGCTGTTGTCTACATCTCAACCTTCCACTTTGGGTAACCAATGAGGGGCGAGAAGTAAACTCTCGCGACATCACCAATCTTCTCAGGAATCTTGCCACGAAAAGAGTAGTTAGCAAGCATAGTAGATATTGCCTCACTAGGGACTTTTCTTTTATTAGTAATAATATCTTTCATATATTTTGAATAAGGAGGTAACTTAATAGCATCAGTCAAAGGAATTTGAAGGAAAAGAGGTTTCATCCATTCACAAAATTTATTATAGTGGTCTTCTTCTTTGGTTTTGAGAGACTTACCTGGAAAGGGCATGGGCTTCTGCACCCATGTTTCTCTTTCCTTCCCATGTCTTCTTGCGATGAAGTTTTCTCTAGTATATTTCTTGCTTTTATCGGGTGCTTCTTCTTCTCGCACCTCAGGAGGATCATTCCTCTCCTTATCTTTTTCGAGCTCAGCACCGTCTTCAGTTTCAGCATCGGAGGTAGATATACTATTTGGATCAGCAACAAGCTCTACTTTGACTATGGGATCATTTGAATTGTCAGCTTCCTTGTGTTTCTTCTTCTTCTTCTTCGGAGAGCTAACAATTTCTTCTTACTGCGTTTGAGAATCTTGCTCGATCATCTTTGGATGCCCCTCTGGATAGAGAGGGTCTTGGGTGTGTGTTCCACCCCGAGTCTTTATACCATAAGCTTGTAATTTATCTTGTTGGGCATTGTTAGCAAGCGAATATTTTTGCACGTCGGAAATTTTTTCAAGTTGAGTTTGAACCATATGAAAATGCTTAACAAGACATTTCACATCATTAACTGTTCTACCTAGAACATCAAGTAAACTTTTGATAGCAAGAGTATTATCATGCAACTGACTTTGTATCCTCATATTAAAGTGATTTTGCTTTATAATAAAATTATCAAGCTCATCTAAACATTGATCGGGAGGCTTACCTTTAAGTATGTCACTTTCATTGAAATCTAAAAGAGAGTGTACCTCTACCAAAGGAGGATGAGTAGTTGGCTCACACAACTTCTCAATAGGAGGTAGATTCTTCACATCTTCCGCTTTAATACCTTTCGCCTTTATAGACTTCTTTTCTTCTTGCATATCTTCGGGGCTTAGGACGAGCATGCCCCTTCTTTTTGGTGGTGGAGGTGGTTTAGGGACGGACCAATCTTCGTGGTTCTTGGCAATCTTGCCCATTATTTCTTCAGCATCTTCCGGTATTCTTTCCCTAAAACCACAACCAGTAGAACTATCCAGATAGGATCTGGATTCATCGGTTATACCAGCATAAAATATATCAACTAATTCATTTTTAGGGACTCCATGTCCCGGTCTAGCCTTAATTAAACTGCAATACCTCCCCAAGCTTTAGGGAGGTGCTTATCCTGCAACCGTTTAAAGTTATAAATTCTTTGTAAAGCAGCATGTTGCAGATGAGCAAGAAAATACTTATCAACAAAAGATTGAGCTAAGTCCTGAGGACTCTTAATGGAACCACAGGGTAGTGCATCATACCATGCTTTAGCGTCTTCCTTCAAAGAGAAAGGAAAAAGATTATCCACGTAAAAGTTTCATATCCTCTCATCAATAGTAAACAAGCCACCTAACTCAGTGAGTTTGGTCAGGTGTGCTATAGCATCATCATTTTCTCTGCCATAAAAGGGGTCAGCTTCAGCTGTAGATATAAGTGAAAGATCAACAGAGAAATCACAATCAGGATCAGTGATGCATATGGGAGATGTAGCAAATACAGGATCAGGAGTAATCTTGTTCTTCATGGAGTGATTTTCAAGCAGCTTCCTAACAACACCAGGGTCAGAGTCGGCACACTCTGTAATTTCCCTGCATAAATCATCATCAAGAATAACATAATCATCCTCAAGGAGTCTCTCCTTGAGTTTGTCCAAGTTTGGGTAACCAAAGGCTTTGCAAGTGGGAAAATAGGTAGCAGGAGTTTCAGTCTCGGACTGTGCTGCAACCTTAGCAATTTGAGATTCTAGATAGCGACCAAGAAAACCAATTTCATCAAGAGTTGTGGATGCATCATCAAAAGTATCGGACATAGTAACAGACTCAGTAGAAGTAGCATGTGGTGGTGGTGGTGAAGCAAACTTACTTATAACTGAAGGTGAATCAAGCGTAGCACTAGTGCTCAGAACAGTACCTTTTCTTGTAGCGGATGGTAAGATCGGAACATTGGGGTCTCCTTTCTTAACCATAGTGGATAAAGTGCAGCAGGCAGAATACATCAAGTAGACTTGTAAATAAAGTTATGCTCCTCGGCAACGGCGCCAAAAAACAGTACTTGATGACCCTCAACTGTAGGGGATCGAGATAGTCTTCGCGGGTAAGATAACCCAATTTATTGATTTGACACAAGGGAGCCAAATAATATTTATAAGCTTTGACAGTTGAGTTGTCAATTCAACCGCACCTGAAATATACTTGCTTGCAACAAAATATTAATAGCAACGGTGATATGGAAGTGATAGTGGCAACAACGAAAGTAAAACATCAAAAGTAAACAACTAGTAACCAGCATGATTCAAACACTGTAGGCTAGGGAGATGGATGGTTGGGCACTGCTTGGATGAGAGTGAACATGTAATAGATTTTAACACGGGGCAAGGCACACAGAAAAGCAAGGATCATCTAGGCAATATCAAACATTAGGCATGTATCCCGTAGGTAGTTGTGCGTGCTTGCAATCAGAACTTGCACAACATCTTTTGTCCTACCATCCCGCTATGAACGGGGCCAAAAGGAACAAAGGGTGGCGGCGGCTCCACGACGGACACTGGGAAAATGACTTATGTTTTGGGGTTCCCTCACCACGGGAATAAATAGGGGCTTCGGTAGGGCACCAGAGGGGGGAGGACCCACCCAGGCGGCCTCCCGGCGCGGCCATGGGTGGGGCCGCGCCAGCAGGGCGCTTGGGGGCCCCTGGCTGCCCTCTGGCCCCACTTCTGGCACAATGGCCTCTCGGGTGTGTGGATTTTCTGTGATTTTTCTTGGAATTTTCTGAGACACCTAAAAATCCATTTTCCTGCACATAAGAAAACCATACAGGCAGCTCTGCTGAAAACAGCGTCAGTCCGGGTTAGTTTAGTTTAAATCATGCAAGAATGAGGCCAAAACAATAGCAAAAGTGTTTGGAAAAGTAGATACGTTTGAGACGTATCAACGATTAGTATGCATGTAACCCTAGGACCCCTCAGCGTAGTATATAAGTCGAGGGGTCAGGGCTCGTAGAGGCAAAAAAACAATCTCTTAGTACATTGTACTTTGCGATACAACCCATCATATTTTCCAGTACAGGTTTAGCTCATGATGTGTTTGGAAGTCCTAGGTCAGACAAGTATTTCACGAAAAGCCAACAAGGAACTCCGGAAGAACATGCAGGAGTGGGATTTTATCCCTTCGAAGAGCCTGAACCTGGATAACTTTGTGTCTCCTATTACCATCGAATCTAGACCACAAAGCTCGGGACGCCCTACCAAGGGATCTACCGGAATCATCTCTGACACCAACATTGTAGAACCTAACTCCCACTGGGAGAAAGATATAACACCAAGATAAGAATTGTCACAGATTTTTAGAGCAAAGATCAGTACCAAGCATCGAGCCAACGGTACATGACACCACATGGGAACTGGACAAGTGAAGAATAAGTGTTGAGAAGTTTCTCTCAATAAACAAAGGAGCACTTGCGTTACCAGCCCAATTTCTTCTACCCATAACATCATGAGTAAGAACATCAATTTGAGAGAGTTGCCAAAGAAATTGTAAATTTTCAAGCGAAGTTTAGATTTCTAGATCCATCTGAAATCACAGTGAGCAAAACATTTCTCTAGAAATTCATATTCAGATTTTGTGGAGAACAAACCCTTTCAGCCAAAGGCCTAAGTAACTCACACAAGTTCATTAAACAAAATGATACTATTCAAAATAGACTTTATTTAAATCCATTGAATATTCAAAGGGGAAATCAATCTTTGTCCAAAAAAGGGATCAACAGAGATTTGATGTCACTCAACAACCATAGCATCAAATCTAAAGAAGGGAACCATAGCATCATGATAATTACATATACCGCAAAATAGAGGAAATTCGTTGAGCAAGAGGGGATGGCCAAATATGGGATCAGCCCAGATTTGAGTAAGAGCATCTACATCCGGGGGTGCGTCCGTGGACATTAACCGATCATCTTTTTCTTCATTTCCACAATCGGATACCTCACTTAAAAATCTTCAAATCCATATAAGAACATGCATCGTAAACTATCTCCATCGTAAGCACATGCGTTTGACTACTTCATAAACACACGCCATCAGACTATCAAAAATTGGTATGTTGTACCTACATACTCCCTCCGTAAAGAAATATAAGAGTGTTTAGACTACTAAGAAATATAAGAGTGTTTAGACTACTTAGTAGTCTAAAGATCATCCATAAATGCAAGCTATGTTTAGACTATATTTCTTTACGGAGGGAGTACAAGCTATGGATAAAGATCATCCATAAATGCTTTTGCCCTTGCCGGTCAAAGACGCAAAATGGGTCAAGCCGAATCCGCTCTTCATTGGAGTTGTTTTACCCACCACTCGGTTACTTCTCCTCTACAGGGGGCAGTCTTACCAATGCAAGGATCGCTGAGTTTTGATCTCGAACGAGGGTGTGCGTGTGTCTTATAGGTTCCGCTTCTGTATGATATAGGCACGGATGGCTGGCTCCTCTGAGGCATCCCGCGTCATCACCTCCGCCTCCGCTAGGCTGGTAGTGAGGCGAGCCTCGACCTCTTGCACCCTATCCTTCCTATGGTGGGTGCACCAGTCCCTATAGTCCGCATATAGAAGAATGGAGATAGGGCGGTAGACGAACCTCGAGGCTGCAGCCTTGGCGGATCCGAGCACCAATTGTGTCGACGCAATGACATCACACAGATCGATGATGACGTTGATCGGGTGCACTCCTAACGGGAGCGACGGAGGACCATGCAGACATTCATCGTTTCCTCCTTCTGATGTCGTCGGGGTTAGATCCGTTGTCCGCCATGTCGAAGAAGGCCGGAGATCATCGAAAGGGAGCTTGGGGGCAGAGTGGGGAGTGGTTAGGTTTTGGTTGCAGACTAGGCAGGGGTAAATATGCGTGGGGTCAAAGTGGACCAGGTGAGCCGGAACCGATGTGACGAACGCGTCTGAACCTTTCCATATCCACCATAGATTCTATCTAAATATGGGAAGTGTCAATCAATTCAGGAGTATAGAACCGATATGAAAAGTCCATTTAAATCATGTTTTTGTGACTGATCAATGACTCGACCTCCGTTCAATCGTATGGAAAGGATTTGAGAAGCCCTCCTGTAATTGCTTTAACGGGTTTGCCACTCACCGTTGCTACTTGTACCACTGACTCGAAGGTGCATCAATCCACTTAGAGCAACTCTAGTAGAGCCTCTACAATCGCGACACGTAAAAAGCGTTTACAGGTGGTCCGTAAATTTTGTCCACTACTGCGAGGGCTCCGGCAGAACAAATATTGTAACTCGTATCGCAATTTCTTTGCTTTACAAGTTTACATTATCTGGTGCGGGCGAAGGCCTCGCGATACTATTTTTTTTGCAACCAGTATTTACATGATTTAAAAATCAAAATTGATGCACAAAATTTATACTCCCTCCATTCCTAATTATAAGGTGTATAGTTTCTTTAAAAAAGTCAAACTTATTCAACTTTGACCAAATTTGTAGATAAATATATTTATATAAATTATACAAAAAGGGTATCATCAAACTCATCTTGAAATTTATTTTTATATTATATTTCTTGAATATCATAGATGTTGATATTTTTAACTATAAATTTGGTCAAAGTTATAAAAGTTTGACTTTTTTAAAAAAACTATACACCTTACATCAAGGAACGGAGGGAGTATAAAATAGTCATGCCGCAATAACAAATTTATCAACACATCTCAAATCATGCGGTATAGTAAAAGATCATCATGATCAAATCGCATCCAAAATCAAACAGAATGAACTATGGTCATATCACTTCCGGCCATGTTCAAATCATGATCATCGTCGCCACCACCATCGGCCATAGCAAGAGCACCATCTCCATCATCATTTGGGACGGCCGTGGAAGCTTCAACACCATGACCATCGTTGTCTGAAGCTTGAACACCTCCAACAACCCCCCATTGCCAAAACCAACACCACCACAACCTCCAAAGTCCTCCACAATTGTTGAATGCAAAACCTCGAAATGCACCACCACCACCACCTCCAAATCCACAACCTCATCGGTGTTTCAACGAGCACGTCGCGGGCGCCGCTGGACTCAATCAGATCCACTGAAGGAAATGGAGGAGAGGCCAGGAATCACGCCACCGCAGTCTTCTTGGGAGCCTCCTTGGTGGGGGAGGCGGCTTCTGTTGGGAAACGTAGTAGAAAACAAAAAAATTTGGCCTACGAATCAAGAACCCAAGATCATCCAAGAAGATTGCATACAAGGTTTTAGGTCATGGCTCACCAACCGATGTAGCGGAAGTAGAGTTGGTGAAGACCGTTGGTGCAGATCCCCGCAGCTAGGAATTTCAATGACCTCCCAACCGCGAGGATATCGATCCCGCGTACCGTTCCACGATCCGTTGCGCGATTTGTCCCGCGAAACGTCCCATGATCCATCCCGATCAAGTCCCACGAACAAGTCCCTCGAACATGATCTTCGAGGAAGAAGGAGGACCTCGAAGAAGGATCAAAGGTATGATCCCTCTACCGGTATCCACACATCCCGATGTAGCAATCCAGCAGCGCTCCGCCGTCCAGAGAAGAACGCCACCGAGAGAAACTAGAGGGAGAAGAGCCTAGCGGCGTCCGGACTAGAACGATCTAGCCCGAAGAGAATTACAGGCGCGTGGGATTTAGCTGGGGCAGCCTTGGGGCTTTTCTGGTGTGTCTTTGGGGCTACCCCTGCCCCCGAATATATAGGTGGAAGCCTGGGGTCGCAACTTGGGCGAGGGTTCTCCCCAAAGTCGGTTTTGGACACCAGGAGGAGTCCAACACGGATTCCCCGCCGAAACGCCGCGGACCCCGGCGTCCTGGTCCAAAACGCCAGGGACCCTGGCGTCTGGGCCTTGGACTCAAGGAAAGTCCTTTTCCTTCCAAGTTACGACCTTGTGGACCTTCCTACTTGGTCTAACGTCGGTTTCCGCGGTTTGGAGAGTTCCTTAACCCTCCGGATACTTCCATAAGCTCCAGGGAACCTTCCGAAACCTCCCGGAACATTTCCGGAAGTCCCGGAACAATTTTCCCGATGTTCCATAACCTTTCCACAACTATTACCGAATGTTGCAAAACCTTCCGAGACTATCACGGATGTCTTGTTACCACTTCAAGACTCTTCTTGAATGTTCCGGAATCATTCGAGACCGTTCTTAAATATTCTAAAACCATTCGACACCACCTAGAACACTTCTAGTGCTACCCGGAAACACTTCCGGTTCCACCCGAAACAATTCCGGTACCCTTTCTCTTTTCATCTCCTAGTTCTCTAACAGATTACTACTCGTTAAGTGTGTGACCCAATAGGTTCGGTATAATGCGGACATGACTCAGAACATCTTCCGGACATAGGTCAACAGCCTTTTGTCAATAGCCAATAATCAACAGCGGAGCCATGGACACCCATGTTGACTCCCGCACATACACGAATAAACTTCGAGTGAACCTTTATGTTTAGTCATGTACCATTCCCTTTGCTTCGTGATATATGACAAAGTTAGAGGAGAGATGTTTGGCACCCATGTGTAACAACTTCTTGAACACAAGCCACTTGTTATCCTCTTTGCTCGTTTGTCTCTATTTCTCGTTATTGTATTCCGGTATCCCCGTGATTAAATCACAATGCGTCTGGCCAGACTAGAATGGATATCGTCATACCGAGTGGGCCCAAAGTCAATATCTCTTCATCGTGAAGGAGCAAATCCCATTCTTGAACTATCACAGTCACTATCCACACCATCTGACATACCCAGAACTTATTTTACTACTTCCCATTTACGGGAGGATTCATCTAAGAACCAAAGCATGTCTTCCTGTGTGAAGCAACTCGATACTCTCATGGTCTAAGGAATTACGTATATGATAACATTTCATGATATGACTTATAACGTAGTTACGATGTGATCTCTAAGTATATCATTCAATATTGGGGTCGGTTCAACATCATTGTTCTGCTAACAATATGTTCCCATTGCTACTGACATCCTTGTTACAAGAACAATGTCCATGATTAAGAAAACGTAATCATCAGTTAGCACATGAGCTGGTCTTAGAGGCTAAACCAGGAACTCTTGGTGTTTACATTTCCACACATGCAAGTGAGTTTTCTTCTGAATCTCATAGTCAGGGTCATTGCAATTATAGCACAGAAATGTAAACATTAATTACGAACGTGGAAATATATATAATAACATTTTATTATTGCCTCTAGGGCATATTTCCAACAGTCTCCCACTTGCACTAGAGTCAATAATATTATCAGTGCTTGAGCACCTTACACCTATGGCATACCGGTGTAATACATGCTTCATTTGTGGTATAGACTTCATCATCGGATCTGACGTTTCAGGCCCGTTTGTATCTTGCATATCTTCGCGTTTTCACGCTATCATAAAATTCACTAATTTTATCAGTTTAGCTTTGTATATGTTTGAATCATTTGGCAGGACCTTGGTTCCTCAGAATAAGTCATGACATCATTCATCAATGTTCCATGAGCTTCAAGTATCTAAGAAAACCATACCACGTTCATGAATGAACTTATGATTCAAATGACCCTCCTTGTTACTTCTTTAAGTAACTATATACTTAGCCTCTGTTATAGAATTCGCCACAGTATCTAACTTGGCAAAGTTTCTCCATACTGCGCCACCCTTACGTGTAAAACACATAATCCCAATTAAAATCGAAAATCGGTCGGAGTAAGTATGAAGACTGAATTGGTGTAACTATTTACATCAAAAATTCAGCTGGTGTAACTTGTTACAACGAGCTCTTCATTATCTCCATTTTCCGAGAAACATATCTTTTCTATCATAAGTTTAACTTTTCACTGTTTGTCCAATGATCAACATGTTGATCACTTTGGTATCTTGCTCACAACCTTGTGGAGCACTGGACATATCTGGTCGTTTTACATATTATGGTGTACATGATTAATCCAAACACACATGTGAGTGAATTCAATTCATGTGTTTTGCTTTATCCGTGTTCATGAACACTGATTTTTGCAAACAACTTTTCACCATGACCTCGGCAAGAACATCTTTCTTGGCGTATTCATACTAAACTACTTTAGTATCATGTCAACATGTAATGTTGGCTTTAGCATGATCAGGCACTTACTATCTACATAGATCATTATGCTCAATACTAATGCTATATTAGCCCAAGTACTTCAGCTGAAAACTATTTCCAAGGAGGTCCTTATTCGTGTCAACAAATTTATATCATTTCTAGTCAACAATATGTCATCTACATAAGTTTTTAGAAATATCATTCAGCTCCCACTTACTTTCTTGAATATTCAAGCATCTTCGTTTATTCCCGATGAAAACAAATTCTTTTGGCAATTTCATCATAACGAAAATTCCAACTCCATTGTGCTAGCTTCAGTCCATCACTGGATATCCAAGGCTTGCATCTATTTTAGCATCCTTTGAATCGACAAAACATTCCGGTCGTATCACGTATACGTCCTTTGTTATATTTTCGTGTAGGAACTTTGTTTTGACGTTCATTCTACCAAATCCTATAAATGAGATATGTAGTAATTGCTAATATAACCCGAACTGACTAAAGCATCTCTACGGTCGAAACTATTTCGCCGTAGTCAACCTTTGAACATGCTAGAAAACAATTTTCCAACGAGTTGAGCTTTATGGATAAAACAATTTCATCCGAATCAATTATAGATCCATATATATATTCTTCATACTTTTAGTCTTTCAGAGGGTCTACCAAGTTCAAAACTTGACTTACTTCCATGGATATTATCTCGGATTATTTGGCATTTAGCCAAATCCCGGAGTCAGGGCCCATCAACGCTTCTTTGTATATCACAGGTTTATCATTGTCGAACAATAATATCTCGTCTTACATACCATGAATGTTTGTACGAGTCTTGTCTAACCTATGTGGTTCAGCTGCGCACTTATTTGAAGAGTCAACAATCTTTAACAAGTTGCACTGTCCTCCCACTCACTCTTTTGCAAGAAACCATTTTCTTCAAAACACATTGTTCTTAACAGCAAACAGTTTTGCTTTTGTGTAGTGATAGAGGAATACCAAACCTTTTGGAATAACCTTCACAAAGTAGCACTTATCTGATTTGGTGTTTTGAGTATGTCAAACATATGTCTCATACACCCAAATTTTAAGAAAAGACAATATGGCTTTATCATTTCCATATCATATCTAATATGGTGTCATTTCAACAGATTTGATGGTGCTCTTTTCAGTGTAAAAGTTGTAGTCTCTAACGCATAACTTTAATAAGTATAATGGCAAATTGATAAACGTCATGTTTAATCTTACCGTGTCATACATGGCTTGATTATGTCTCTCGAACACTTTACTCATAGTTGAGTTCCGCGAGGCACAAGTTATGACACCTTTTCACAACTCATCAGACGTTCGCTAAACTTGTAACTCAAATATTACTTTCTACAATCTAATTTGCAGAAGCATTATTTCTTGTTACAATACATTTCTATTTCACTCTAATTTTCCTTGAACGTTTCAAAGATTTCAGACGTATGTCTCTATTGAACAGATATCCACATATTTACTTCAACTCATGAGTGAAGATAGGGAATCCACTGCACACAGCTACACTTATTGGACTACACACATCATCATGTATGATTACCAATGGTTTAGTTGCCCGTTCATGTATGGCCTATAAACGGTGTTTTAGTCACATTACTTCGAGACAAAGATCGCAAGCGTCAAGTGATTCATAGTCATATGACTCAAAATTCCATCACTTATGGAAATTCTTCATGCATGTTATGTCACTTGTGATAAACGGCAGTGCCACATCTATGTGGTATTTCTGTCAATCTTGCGACGTTTAGCATCAGTGTTATGGATGTTTAGTATTATTATCAAGATTCATAACATACAACCTATTCATAATGGAAGTATGGCCTTTACGTTATTCATAGCTTTGAACAACTCTCTTGCAACAAACATGATTCAAAATGATGTTTTGCAACAAGGCTAAAGTGTAGTAACAATTTACTCAACTCTAAAATGAATTATGAAGATAATCATAGAGTCAACACACGGTATAGTAAACCTTTTACCGTGTTCCCGAGCGTGTCAAAAACTCATCATTAGCTAGTCATAAAGGCCATAGTATTTCTTGTATCGAGTTGCAACAATATGCAATCGATGTGATATTCCGGTCATCAACAGTTTAATCACAATATACAGAATCCACAATTAACTGCTTAATCATGATTCCCAAGAATTACATCTCTTGACCAGCAATGAATTCATCTATAACTCCGTATGACTTTCATTTCTGAGCTGGTTATTCCAGTCTTCTTTCGTTTTGCCTTTATACGTATCATAGTTCTATTTCCAATGTCACTCCTACTCACAAAAGCTCACACATGATTAAGGTTGGCGCGGGCCATGGACTTTCCGGCGTGTAAGTCTTACTAACACCGTTTGGAACTTCCTTTCCCTTAATTCTCATCATCATATGATCGGTGTTCTTCTGGATCCCACACTTATCAGTTTTGTTTGAGCACAATGAACATTTTTCACTAATGCTTACAATCATACATTGTACTAGATATCTTATATCCTATATCAATTGTCTTACTACTGAAAACAGTTTTTCAGTTCCATGAATGTCAAGTAACTATCCCAAATGTTTCGAAGTTCGGGTTTCATGGTGGTGAAGACAATGCACTTAGCTGTGGTGGAATTCTAGCATTTTGGATTATGGACGTAAGTCACATCATCCATAGCATCAGCGGGAGAGCATAAAAAATTTGCGATAGGACAAGCTCCTTCTCGACACCATTGAGGATAGTCCTCACAATACGGTACCAATCGTAAAGTTTTTACCAGATAATACGGTTAATCAAAATCAATTGGGAAGGTGGTAACGCGAGCCATTATTCTACAACGATAATGCAAATACTAAGACTTTGTTCATAATTAAGTTGCATTTGTGATTAATCAATTTAATTACTTAGTGCGCTCCCACTCAGATCAATATCTCTCGTAATTGATGCTGGAGTGATTCAAGATCCAACCCAATCGTCCTCCATTGATGTGACATCACTGATGACTTAGACTGGACCGGTAGGCCAACTTGCCAATCACGCCAAAGGTGATTCTTGTTCATATTTCGATGGGCGTGTTCCGGTAGCAAAATTTTATCCAAACCGTCAAGATAACCAAGTGTAATGTGATGTGTGTTCTTTTAACACACCCGTCTTTTATGCGTCACACCGTGTGCACCCATGTGACATGACCTGCTCCGGTGTGAAACATAGTATAGACGGTGCTACAGTTGGGAGAACACTATCAACTTGATATTGTTTTGCGAGAGATCACCCTAATAAAATACGACTACCGCGCATCAAACAAGGGTGCATCAAAGGGATAAACATCACAGGCAGTTCATAAAATTATGTGATATAGTATAGCCATTTGCTTCGTGAAGTCTTCATTGTCTTCACGTCGTCGTGGTTGAAGTCACCGTGTCCACCAACTTTGTCCTTGGTGCCGGGACCAACACCACGGCTTCCGGCATGTGCGTCGGGGTCCACCTCCGCATCGTAGATCATCACCTTGCATCTATCTATTGCTTTGCCTCGAGCTAATAAACAGTTCTGGCACGCAGGACATAATTAAGTGACAATCATATGACTCCAGTCATCATGTCGTACCACGACACGCAGGTCGCGAATAAATATTACATAACATATAACATCTCATACAAACACATTGCAAATCTTGAAGGCTATACCACATAACATGCATACTCTGCAAAAACAAGTTAGATCGCTATCTACACGGGTTTTTGCAAATTTTATCGTGGTTGATTAGCAGGTTACAGGCAAACGTTGTTCCCTATACAAACCAAACACGATACTTCAATGTTGCTAGTTTAACGTTCGGGGTGTGTGTAGCAACTAATGCCACAAGCCAAACTTCGTTCAACGCGTGACCCCCGTGTGGATTTGAGTTCATAAAATCCAGAAGCCCCTCCATGTTAAATCTTCTAGTGCGAGATTAAGATGAGATCCAAGGAGTTTGATGTAGACCATGATCAAGGCAACCAGCATACTGAAAGCAGCATAGAGGGATTGATGGAAAACTCAATCCTTGTAGCAAAACCTCAACTTGCCATCAAGCATAGAAAAAATCACATGACAGGGAAGCAACAAGAAAATCAATGTCTCATATCACACATATGATCTAGACCTAAACATGCATCTAATCAAGGATCGCTCATGATACCACTGTTGGGAAACGTAGTAGAAAAAAAAATTCGGCCTACGAATCAAGAACCCAAGATCATCCAAGAAGATTGCATACAAGGTTTTAGGTCATGGCTCACCAACCGATGTAGCGGAAGTAGAGTTGGTGAAGACCGTTGGTGCAGATCCCCGCAGCTAGGAATTTCAATGACCTCCCAACCGCGAGGATATCGATCCCGCGTACCGTTCCACGATCCGTTGCGCGATCTGTCCCGCGAACCATCCCACGATCCGTCCCGATCAAGTCCCACGAACAAGTCCCTCGAACATGATCTTCGAGGAAGAAGAAGGACCTCGAAGAAGGATCAAAGGTATGATCCCTCTACCGGTATCCACACATCCCGATGTAGCAATCCAGCAACGCTCCGCCGTCCAGAGAAGAACGCCACCGAGAGAAACTAGAGGGAGAAGAGCCTAGCGGCGTCCGGACTAGAACGATCTAGCCCGAAGAGAATTAGAGGCGCGTGGGATTTAGCTGGGGCAGCCTTGGGGCTTTTCTGGTGTGTCTTTGGGGCTACCCCTGCCCCCGAATATATAGGTGGAAGCCTGGGGTCGCAACTTGGGCGAGGGTTCTCCCCAAAGTCAGTTTTGGACACAGGAGGAGTCCAACACGGATTCCCCGCCGAAACGCCGCGGACCCCGGCGTCCTGGTCCAAAACGCCAGGGACCCTGGCGTCTAGGCCTTGGACTCAAGGAAAGTCCTTTTCCTTCCAAGTTACGACCTTGTGGACCTTCCTACTTGGTCTAACGTCGGTTTCCGCGGTTTGGAGAGTTCCTTAACCCTCCGGATACTTCCATAAGCTCCAGGGAACCTTCCGAAACCTCCCGGAACATTTCTGGAAGTCCCGGAACAATTTTCCCGATGTTCCATAACCTTTCCACAACTATTACCGAATGTTGCAAAACCTTCCGAGACTATCACGGATGTCTTGTTACCACTTCAAGACTCTTCTTGAATGTTCCGGAATCATTCGAGTCCGTTCTTAAATATTCTAAAACCATTCGGCACCACCTAGAACACTTCTAGTGCTACCCGGAAACACTTCCGGTTCCACCCGAAACAATTCCGGTACCCTTTCTCTTTTCATCTCCTAGTTCTCTAACAGATTACTACTCGGTAAGTGTGTGACCCAATAGGTTCGGTATAATGCGGACATGACTCAGAACATCTTCCGTACATAGGTCAACAGCCTTTTGTCAATAGCCAATAATCAACAGCGGAGCCATGGACACCCATGTTGACTCCCGCACATACACGAATAAACTTCGAGTGAACCTTTATGTTTAGTCATGTACCATTCCCTTTGCTTCGTGATATATGACAAAGTTAGAGGAGAGATGTTTGGCACCCATGTGTAACAACTTCTTGAACACAAGCCACTTGTTATCCTCTTTGCTCGTTTGTCTCTATTTCTCGTTATTGTATTCCGGTATCCCCGTGATTAAATCACAATGCGTCTGGCCAGACTAGAATGGATACCGTCATACCGAGTGGGCCCAAAGTCAATATCTCTTCATCGTGAAGGAGCAAATCCCATTCTTGAACTATCACAGTCACTATCCACACCATTTTACATACCCAGAACTTATTTTACTACTTCCCATTTACGGGAGGATTCATCTAAGAACCAAAGCATGTCTTCCTGTGTGAAGCAACTCGATACTCTCATGGTCTAAGGAATTACGTATATGGTAACATTTCATGATATGACTTATAACGTAGTTACGATGTGATCTCTAAGTATATCATTCAATACTAGGGTCGGTTCAACATCATTGTTCTGCTAACAATATGTTCCCATTGCTACTGACATCCTTGTTACAAGAACAATGTCCATGATTAAGAAAACGTAATCATCAGTTAGCACATGAGCTGGTCTTAGAGGCTAAACCAGGAACTCTTGGTGTTTACATTTCCACACATGCAAGTGAGTTTTCTTCTGAATCTCTTAGTCAGGGTCATTGCAATTATAGCACAAAAATATAAACATTAATTACGAACGTGGAAATATATATAATAACATTTTATTATTGCCTCTAGGGAATATTTCCAACAGCTTCATGGACGACGTGGCTGCCCTGCCACTTCTGTTTCGCGTTGGCGTCTAAAGGAAGAGGAGCGACAGTGGGCACCAAGGGGGGAATTCACTGATTGGGTCGTGGGTACATGTTTCGGCTTCATGGTGTCGACTGGAAACGACATCGAGGCAAGAAGGGGCGGGGCTGGACGGAATAGCGATGGCGGCGACGCAGGGCGGACAATGTGGAAGTGGGAAAATTCCCCTCCTGCCAAGTCACAGATAGGATAGGACAAGCGGTAAAAATGGAAGATTTGCCGGCTGTGAGTCGACTTTTAGAGCTCGCTATAAGAGCATCTCCAGTAGCACCCCCAATAGCCCCCCAGAGCGGCGTTATTAGCGCCGGACAGAACTTTTTCCCCCAGTCGCGTCCCTAGGCGTCCAAATAGCGTCGGATTGGGCCGAATTTGGGTCCGACGACCCCAAGCTGAGCCCAGCGCACTGGGGGCATCTAGGGGCGTCGGACAAAGCAAAAAGCGCCGAGTGGCCCACTCTGTCAAGCGAAATCGTCCAAATCAAACAAATCAACCACCACTCTCTCCACCACCTTGCCGTCGCCGGCGCCTCCCCGCCGCAAAATAGCCGCTGCTCCGCCACCAAACCCGCTGAAAAAGGGGAGAGCTCGCCGCTGCTGACCTCCCTATGTTGGCCGAGCACACCGGCGGCTGGTCGTACCCACCACGCCCGCCAGGTGTTCGGCGAATTACCTGGGCGTCGCGCCACACTTATGGATTCCGACGACGAGGTGCTGTTCGCCGCGCTAATGGACGAAGAGGCCGACACGGGCGCCCAGGACGAGGAACACCTCCTGATGCTCGCCACCTTGGCCGATCTGTTCGGCGCCAACACGAAGCCGCATCGAGGTGGCTCCAAGATGGGCCACCGGAAGGGAAAAGAGAGGCATCGTTCGGAGGGCTATTGCTTGCTCTACGCCGACTACTTTGCCGATGTTCCACTACGCGGCGAGAAGGTATTCCGGCGAAGGTATCGAATGGGCCGAAAGCTCTTTATTCGCATTGTGAATTCCCTCCGGGAGTACAACAACTATTTCGTTTGCAAGAAGGATTGCACCGGCACAGTTGGATTCTCCTCACTTCAGTAGTGCACAATGGCCATGAGGATGCTTGCATACGGAGCTCCCGGTGATCAGCAGGATGACTATGCACGCATGGCCGAGTCCACCGCCCTTGAGTGTTTGTACAAGTTTTGCAGAGCTGTGGCGGACTGCTTTGGAGGACAATACTTGCGAGCACCCAATGCTAAAGACACTGCTCGGATTCTAGCAGAGAATGAAGCAAGAGGATTTCCTGGGATGCTTGGAAGCATCGCCTGCATGCATTGGGAATGGAAGAACTGTCCATTTTCCTGGCAGGGGATGTACAAGGGCGCAAAAGGGCACTATAGTGTGGTACTTGAGGTAGTTGCTATCCATGACCTCTGAATTTGGCACTCCTTCTTTGGCATATCAGGAACACACAATGACATCAACGTCCTGCAGTGCTCAAATGTCTTTGCCAGGCTTGTCGAAGGTCATGCTCCTCCGGTGAACTTCGAGGTGAATGGGTACCGCTACAACAAGGGATACTACCTAGCAGATGGCATCTATCCAAGATGGCCAGTATTTGTGAAGACTATCTCAAACCCTGTGCCAGGAGGCAAGTACTCCTACTTTGCCAAGTGTCAGGAGGCTTGCAGGAAGGATGTCGAGCGAGCATTTGGGGTGCTCCAATCTCGATTTGCCGTTGTCCGATACCCCGCTCTGACCTGGTCGAAATCTCAAATGTGGGAGGTGATGAATTGTTGTGTCATCTTGCACAACATGATCATTGAGAGCGAGAAAGAGGAGCCAGTGTTTGACACCGAACCATATCTCAATCAGGGACCTATTGCGGTAGTTGATCACCAGATACCGACAGATTAGAAAACCTACCTCAATATGCGCCAGGAGATCCGAGACCCACAAATGCATCATCAACTGCAGCAAGATCTAGTGGAGCACCTATGGATGCGCAAAGGCAATGCCTAGTTTGATTTGTACTGTTTTTAGTATTTGTGCCGAACTATATATCTGTATTGTATGTTGTGCGCCAAACTACAGACGAAAGCGCGCCGAGTTTGCATCGAGTTTAGCCGAAATTGCATGTTCTGCATCAAATTTAATCAAAATGAAACGAATTTGGGTCAAAACTGCCTGAATCTAGGCGAATCTGCGCCAAATCTCGATGCCTGGGGAGGGGGGCGACCCTGGGGTCGCGGCTGGGTGACCGATCGCCTCCATGACGATTTTAGCGCCGGTGGCCCCACAAGCGGCGCTAAAATAACGCCGAAACACGTCTTAAGGGGTCGAATGACTGGAGATGCTTAAATAATCGGATTTACGGTAACTGATAAATGTACCCGTTCAGGATTTTATCGGTAGTTTTTTTGCGGGAAGAAAGAGTTGCTCTTTAGACTGGCCCAGCCTGCTTCATTCTCCACTTTCCTGACTCCGCCAAAGCCCCAGGAAAGAAGGGAAAGGAGCCGCCCTAGCCGCCGGAGGCGGAGGCGGCGTGTCTCCTAGAGTCCTACCCCTGGACGGTGAGCAGGTAGGTACTCTCGGGCTCTTCGACCTTCTGAACATCCCTATCACGCTGCAGGGCCTCGTTCCCAGATCCATCGATTCCACTTCTCCGTAATCTCAGTTTCGGGAGTCCGTGGTAAGGGGCGCAGCGTAGGGTTAATGCATTGTGTAGTTGTTCCATGTATGCGTGATCCTTGGTGGCAAGCCATTTTTTCCGATAAAGTGGTGGCAAGTGATTGGGCCGCCTGACTTGGCATTTGCCAAATAGTGGTGATTGCTGCGGTTTCTTCGAATCATTGAGTGTGTGGTGGGGATAATAAGAGCACCGTGTTGACTTAACTGTTTTTTTTTACTTCTCAAGATAGATGAACTGTTGCATTGCAAAAAGACCTAGTTTAGATGATTAACTGCTTTTCCGTTCCAGTGTTGTGATTGTAGTACTTGGGCTAACAAGGCATTGATGGATGAAAAAAAAGGCAATTTTGCCATACCGATAAATATTATGGAAATTGTTTTTCTCATTCGTTTCAACTGTGACACAGCTTTGAAAAGGATTAATGTTACATCTCTTTTCAACACTACATAAAGGAAATAAGTTGAATTTTGTTCTGAGATTCCAGTTCATTGACAAACAATGACACGACGGGATGGAGCCCAAGGGGCGAGAGAGCCGAGATTCATCATGTGATTGAATAATGCTGATATCTGGTAGAGCCTTGGAGGATAATATTTTAGATGTAGGGGAAGATTTAGATTTATGGACCTAACTTCAAGCCAACCAAGTTCTGTTCGTAGCAAAATTAAGTATGGCAATGGAACTCAAATATTTTATATACTGAATTTCCAGCACTTTATCTGAGCGTATTTCGCAGGTGCAGTGGTGTACTGCACTGAACAAACTAGTTATTCGGTGGAAGGCCACCAAAACACCAAACGGAGTGTTATTCTTCCAAGTTCACTATGAGAAGATTACATAACGAAAATCATGCAACTGGATCTTATTCACTTTTGATTTTCGTATACCAACAGGATTTTCTTTATGTAACTGGATTGTTTGCCATATTGTGCCCATTTTGCTGGATATGCCATGAGAATATTGGAAAATTCACGCTATATCCCTTGTTTAAAACTTAATCTACCTATGCGGGCGGGTGATAACGTACACACACCAGCAAAGGTTCCATTTCCTTCTTGTATTGCACATGGGCTTAGACTTTTACTCCCTCCGTACCATAATATAGTAACGTTACTATATTATAGTATAGTTCTACCATTTCCTTCTAGTATAGTTTTCAAAACGTTACTATATTATGGGACGGAGGGAGTATATTGCATGAAATAGCACTGTAATGGGATCACTTATCTGCTTTCACTGGGATCACGTCCGGCACCCCAAACTACTACCCTGAAGAACAATACCTTCCCTTGGAGCCTTAGTCTTAGAGATGCCCTGACCCTCCTCTCACGACTCTGTTCCTTGCCCTGGTCAAAGCCTGGTCCTGATAACTGTGGTTTACACAACGATTTCTCATCAGAGGATTTAGTGCTGACTTGCTTGGAGAAATGAAGCCAAAATATATGAATATTTAAAATTGGCATGATTTTGGGTGTCAAATCTTGTAGAATACCTGGAACATTTATTCCAAAAGGTTGAAAGTTATTATGAGTGTCCCAAATAATTGCCCTCTTCGTTTGTTTTGCTAGACAGCCAGAGCAATATTGCTAGAATACTATATTTGTGGTGGAATCCAAAGAAATATACTGGTGCTGGTGGAATCCAAAGAACCTTGAAAAGTTATGAGGTACTGGTGGAATCCAAAGACGGCACTCCACAGAAAAATTCTATTGTTACTCAGACTGACCTCACTGATATTGTGCAAAAGAAAATGTGATTTTTGTTATACCTGCCACTGTTTAGATTTTAGAACAAAATAGTGGCTATTGTATGTGCAATAATTAATTTTGCTTGTGCTTTCCCACTATCAATGAATCATCCTACCAGTGGGGGTGGTGGGTAGTCGGCAAATGGTAGGGCAGCAAAAAGGTCTAAACATACTTTAACTAAAAATTGTATTTGCCATAGACATTCTCTATCTGAAATTCTGAGTTATTGTGTGCTTGACTATATTTATGTTGCACAAGCATCCCTTAGCTTGGCAGACCCTATGCATTATTTTACTGCTCAAAATATTCCATTAGAAATGGTGTATTTGAATTTAGTGATTGCCGGGCATTACTTTTAACAATTATAAGAAATGGTTTGTTTTCTTGTCATTATTCTTAAACGCACACTGTACTGTACTGTACTGCTTCCAATATGTTATTCCCTTTTTAGTTTTGTTTACGCATCATTTGTATCAATTAGATCTGCACAACTAATAACATCCCTGTTCGGTCTACCTTTATGCATAACAATAGTGGACGTGGAGCAATCGCCTTAATTTCCCTACCATGTTTTCCAGAATAAGATGAACCTCACAGCTAATGGTCAGACAGCACAACAACAAAAACCAAATGGCCGTAGAGCAGTTGGTAGCTCTCAAACCTGGACAGTATGTAGCTCTTTCCTCCTTCATTTTACTCGGTCGTCATGAACAAAACTATGTACTGACAAGCTCTATTTTCTACAGCGGTATGGTGTTCTGCTACCAAGCCAGCAGACAAGGAAGCTAAATGAATGGGTTCTAACTGATGAACAGCAACAACTAGTCAATGCTAGTGGTCTTGGACATCTTGCTCTTACCACAGGATTTACCATTGACCGTTCCTTGCTTACAGCCTTCTGTGAGAGATGGAACAATGAAACAAATACTGCACATTTCATGGGATTTGAAATGGCACCGTCTCTCCGTGACGTATCATACATTCTAGGGATTCCAGTGACTGGTCATGTGGTGACGGCAGAACCTATTGGTGATGACGCTGTGAATCGCATGTGCCTGCATTACTTAGGAAAGAGCCCTGGAAGCGGAGAGCAACTATGTGGATTGATCAGATTAACTTGGTTGTACAGGAAATTCCATCAACTGCCAGAAAACCCCACTGTGAATGACATTGCATTCAGCACCCGAGCGTACCTTCTATATTTGGTTGGCTCAACCTTATTTCCTGACACAATGAGGGGATTTGTATCCCCAAGATATCTGCCACTTTTGGGGGATTTTAGGAAGATACATGAGTATGCTTGGGGGGCTGCAGCCCTTGCCCATTTGTACAGAGGATTATCTGTTGCAGTAACACCGAATGCTACTACCCAGTTTCTCGGCAGTGCAACTTTGCTCATGGTTAAGACTCTTGTGTATTTCTAGTGTTATCTCTTGCTTTGTATCATCCTGTTCACTAATTAGTGATTTTCCTTTTGATCTCTAGCTTTGTGCCATCTTATTCACTAATTAGAGATTTCCCTTGTTTCTACAAGGCTTGGATTTATGAGTATCTTCCTTTAACTCAACCCCAACAAAAGAATCAGAACACCTTGCTGCCCCGGGCATGCCGATGGAACTTTGGAGGAACAACACGTGGGCAGAGAAAGAAAGTTGTGGAATGGAGAAAGGATTTCGAGCAGCTTCAGTTGTCTGATGCAAGTGCAGATTACCTATTTTATAAATTTATACCTACAAATGAACTGCTGTTGAGTTAGTTTTGTCTTAATCATTTATATTTGTACAGGTCAACTGGAATCCTTACGAGGACATAAATCCAGCAATTACTCCAGGATATTGCATTGCAGCAGATAACATCTGCTACTCTCGGACATGGCTAATCAGCTTTAACATAAAGGAGGTGTATGTACCTGACCGGTTTAATAGGCAGTTTGGGAGGGAGCAAGGTCGCCTCCATCAGGTGCCAATGTGGGCAAGGAGAACTTGGAGTAAGGGGAAAGACTGGAGGGTTGAGTATGCTCGTGAGATTGAGGACTTCCATCAATTGGTTGCCCACTGTTCAGAAACTAATATAAACTCCCTCCCAAATGAGTCCATAGCTGAACCGAGTACTACTAGATGCAGCTCGAATGCCTCTCAGACTTTCTCTATGATGGTAAGCCATCAATAGGAATTTATTTCTTTATACATTTTCAATATGAGGTGATCATTGGTTGTTAGTTGTAGGTAGAAGATTTAAAGAAGGACCTCCCGGTAATTGATCTTTATCTGGAGGGACAGGTACTCCCTGTGGAGGTTGCAAGCTTCCTAGAGAGGGTGAGCACGATGATCAAAACCTACCCCCCACCACAAAGCAATGTAAGGAAAGATGAAGCAGATCAGAGCAAGAATGACAGTGTCAGAGCAAAGAAGCCAAGAAAGAGGGCGAGAGAACCTTCAGTCTTTCAAGATCCTCCAAGCCCTCAGGATTCCGGAATAGATGGGTATGCAGGTGCTCTGGTACTTTATCAGGCTAGCAAGTGTGAGAGGGTGTTGGATGGCAGTGGCACGGTGCCTTTGCTCAACGGGGGGCAAATGTCACATTTGACAACAGAATCCTCTTCTTCTCCAGACTCGAGGTTGCCGGAATCAAGGAGGCGGCGGTGGCAACATCCTGAGGAATCCTGAACCCTGAGGGCGTCTGAAGGAATGGAAGGATGTGTGTGCAGCTCAAAATGTTGAAGCACAGGGACGGGGTGGAGGCTGAGGAGATAAACCCGATCTTCCTCTGATGGGGACCGATGCAGCGGTGGTCTTGGCATTGTACAATCCAAAGGTTATGTAGCGTTGTAGGTTATTTTTTGCTTGTAATAAGTGAAAACCTAGCCTTTGGCAGTTTGGATAGCTTATCTGTGTGTGCACGCATGGAGCCCTGTAGGGCAAGGTGGATGCACCGACCTTGGTGGCGTCTGCACCGGATGTCCAGTTAATCTGCAGCACTTTTCCAGTTCATGAGTTTCCTTTTGCCAGTAGATATATGCGCAAGTGCTGGCCATCTTCTCTGGCCGTAGAATGTTGGGTTGGGCCTCCACAAAAAACAGAAAAAAAATGTTGTCTTGGGAGCAGGCCTTTTTTTTAAAGCAAGACCGGATCGTTCTATGGCAAATATATTAATAGTAATAATGTACAATACAAAATGGTGAGATAAACTCAACCAATGCTAGTTTTATGAAAAAACATAGATAACAAAAAAAGGTCTTGGTTTTAAAACTTATTGATGGCTGTCTGTCAAGATGGTGGCAATCTGTATTTGGTCTTGATCCTGTGATCTAATAGCATAAGATCACCCTTTGCTGCTCTCTTCCAAGATGAAATAGATGGTGTTACACTTTTGAAAATCCAATTATTTCTTTGTATCCATATGTGCCAACAGCCCATGATGATGATCTCTGTAGCAATCTCTTTAGGCAAACATGTTTGTGTAAGTTGAATTTGATCCATGCAAGAAATACCCCTCATCCTATTAGGAGCAATGATGTCCCAGCATTGCAGAGTGAATGAGCAATCCCAGAATAGGTGCGATGTTGTCTCTTCATTGCTGGATGTACAAAGTACACAATTATATGATGGCATGTGGAAAGACTTTCTGTGCAACAAGTTCCTTGTATTGATTCTGTCATAAATCAATAGCCAGAAGAATATCTTGTATTTAAGTATGGCTGCACATCTCTAGATATTCTTGAAAATCTGAGGAATATTTTCATTAGGATGGATGACCTAATATAACTTAGATGACGAGAACCCCTTGCTGCTCCATTCATAAGTCCATGAATCATGTTCAGTGGAAAATTATATTCCTTCCATTTCAGCATTTAATTCATGCAGTTGGTTGTATGCTACCCTGAGAGTGAAGGTGGAAATGTTGATCCAATTCTTGATTTTGCCAAAACTGTTGCATGCTGATCCTGGGCTGTTTGGTATATGAGAAGAGCTCAGGTAATCTTGTCTAAGTATTGCCATGTCCCCAGTTGTCCTCCATAGCAGAATGTGTCTCCCTTGCCCACTTTGCCAATGGCCATAGCTTTAAATTCTGTCATGTGCTAGAGCAGGCCTTCTTTGACAACTTTGAAGGAACATATCAACGCTCGGACATCGCCTATGATCTGCACAACATCATACAAGAAGAAAAAGAGATTGTCAAAGACTTTCTAGCACGACATGCTCACCTCAATTTTCAACGAACAAGCAGCCATGACATTCATAAACGAAGCTCAGAAATCGGGCTTGCATCACAAGTTCAGAGTAAAATCCAAGCGGGCGACATTCTAGCACGAAAGAAGAAAACGACGACGACGATAGGAGCTCTCCATCGGCAGCAAACACCTCTTGAAATCAAGGGCGCGTAAATGGAAGAGATCCGTGAAAGACGCCAGAAGGGTTAACATGATCTTCAAAGGGCTCAAATCCAAGTGGGCACAATCAAAGACAACCCGATCCAAGCAAACTCAAGCAAAGGCAACTAGAGAGGTCTACTGGAGTACCACAATACCTAGAATGATTAGAGGTCACAATATCTTTTGATAGGTTGGATCATCTTGATTTTATTCCAAACCCCGATAAACAACCCTCATGTTGGATCCAATAATCGGGGGTTGTCAGTTAACCAAGGTACTCATGGTTGGAGGTAGTGGTATCAACACACTCTACGCAAACACCATGCAAAAAATGAAGTAGACACTCTCAAAACTAAGGCCATCAACAACGCATTTCCATGGAATGGTGCTAAAAAAGAAGACTGTGCCCCTCGATCACATTGAATGTCATGTTTGTAAGAAAAGCCAACTTCATATGTGAAAAACTCTGCTTTGAGGTGGTCCCTTCCAAAGGAGGTTATCACGCACTGCTCGGATATCCGACCTTCGTGTAGTTCATGAACATTCCATGCTATGCATAGATGAAGCTCAAGGTGTTGGGTCTCAATGGGATCATCAGAATAAGAGAAGATGCAATAACACATTTCAGGTAGAATGTGTAAACCTAGAGCTCGCAAAAGCAGAGCTCGACATCATGGGTGAGGCCAGCATGATCAATGACGCAAGCACACAACCAGCCTCCAAGAAGGCTCAAGCCTAGAAGCATGTCGACAAGCAACCAAACTGCGAGGAGACAAGCTCCAAAGGTCCATAAAACCACTCCACCTCCAACACCAAGCATCCAAGTGGCATCGGTTAGGAGCTTGTAGCAAGGTGGCCAGTTTGTCTCCATTATGCCAGACACGACTAAAACGAAACGTCAAACCAACTGTGTCTTTCAAACTTTTAGTTCTATTTTTTACAAAGCTATCCATGTCATTTATATTTTTTGGCAAAACCCCCTAGACATTAATAAAGGTGTTTCATCCGCATGTATGAGCTCCTTTATTTCTGAGTCAGATATGCCAATCGCTAAAAAATACAAACAAAAAGATGACCTCTCTAGGTTGGTCGTAAGGGAGATGTTTCAAGTGAACTCTTTTGATAGCGGACTCATGGGCAGCATCACTCTAAGTGAACCCTCCCAACAATCAGGTCAACTAAAATGCATCCAACAAATACCTATGCTTGCCACGAAAACTTGAGAGCTGCATCATCTCTTGGCTTCCTCACATGGTAGGTTGACAAAACCGAGCTGATTCTACAAAGAGCTCTAAAATATCACCATGAGATGCTAACGAATAAGACCCTTTTCGACCTACCGAGATCAAAAGGCCTGTCCACGCCAAGGACTCCATAAATAGTTTGAAAACCAAAAAACAAATACTTTGTCAGGTCAGAATAGGGAGATGGGATACCAAAAGCACAAACTTGTAAAAAAGGACTCAAGCAAAAGATGATCAAAACAAAAGCCAACAAGGCCAAAATATGATAGAAAACTATCATATTACAAAACTAATGGTCTTCTACCAGTTCTCCTAAGAAGGAGGTGAATCCTTGTGAAGAACACACTCTAAGTCATAGAGCCCGACCACGAAGTTGGCATCTGATACGTCCTAAATGTATCTATAATTTTTGCATGCTCCATGCTTATTTTGGTGATATCGCTATATGTTTTGATGCACTTTCATATCATTTACAACATATTTTGTACTAACCTACTAATTCAGTCCCCAGTGTCAGTTTCTGTCTGTTTTGTCTGTGCATTGAAGAAAAAGGTGAAAAATAAAAGTGCTCAGAAAATTCCAGAAAAAATACTAAAAAAATCCAAGTCAGAAGACACAGGAAGCCCGAAGGGGGCCCCGAGGGGGCCCACCCCCTAGCCAGGCGCCTCCCTGGCGCGACCAGGGGGTGACCACGCCACCTGGCCAGCTGGGGGCCACCCCTCATGCTGCCCTTTGGCCTATATTTGGCCCCTGCTCCAAAAACCCCGAGAGAGCCCCCCCGTCACGCAATTTCATCTACTTTCCCACCGCCGCGACGATTTTGATCTCGAGATCACCTGCAGAACCTATCCCGCCACCCTGTCAGAGGGAGAATTGACCTCCGGAGGCTTCTCCATCACCATGATCGCCTCCGGGATGCGTCGTGAGTAGCCCCCCTTGGAACATGGGTCCATGATTAGTAGCTAGATATGTCTTCACTCCAATCTTGTGCCTCGATTATTAGCCCTTGTGAGCTGCCCTACATGATCAAGGCACTTATGTATTAATTTCTGCTTTCCTATGCTGTGTTTCCTGTGATCCAATGGATTATGAGACTATGTTCAGTTTGTGATGAGTGATATATTTGGTTTACCTTTATATTTTTTCTTGAGTATTCTTGCATGTTCCCTGTTGCATTTGTTGCTTTGGCCAAGTAGTAGATTGCAACTCCAAGAGGGAGCGCTATGCTTGATTGTGGGTTCATGCCCCCGATGTCTAGCTTGAGTGACAGAACACGAGACTAGGGCATGTGTTGTTGCCACGAGGGGTAAAACAGTGGTGCTTGTGACAGCGTGTTGCAAGGATTGCTTACATTACACATAGAGTGTTAAGGCAGTTGTCCATTTCTTTGAGCCTACAATTTGGTTGGGGTTCGCAACTTGATAACAGCGAAATATTCTGGATAGATATATCTAGGTGGATGATTAGTGAGTAGATGCTGATGAATAAACACTCTACTTGTTTTGGTGTAATGCCCATATGATTGAGCCTCTTTACTTTCCAGTAGCATAATTAGCATTGCGATGCCTTTATAATTCTGTTAATTGCCCAGCTGTAATTGTTTCACCCAACATAGTTGTTTACTGTCTTTTGGGAGAGAGTGATGACGGCTTCTCGCCCTTCGTTGGTAGGCCCCAAGTGGAAGGCGTGATGCGGTACAGCAGCGAGTTTTCCCTCAGTAAAGATACCAAGGTTTGTCTCCAGTAGGACTCCAGAGATGATAAGTAGGTGTCAGCGGCGCAACTGACGCGGACCTGCACACAGACACAGATAACTTTGCTCCCAACGAAGTTCAGAGAGGTTGTCAATCTCTCCGGTCTTGTTGTTCACAAATGATAAAACGCAAGGGGATAATGATAGCAACTTGAAAGTAAATGCAGAAAAGTAAATATAGCTTGGAAACAATAATGAAGATATGGACCGGGATACGTGATGTTCGCTAGTGATGTCTCTCTCCCAAAAGACGATAAAAATGCTATGCGAGGTAAACAAATTACAGAAAGGCAATTGACAGGATTATGAACGCACCGCAATGCTAACTATGCTACAAAAGAAAGGAAGAGGTTCAAAAGCACGGGCAGTACGCCAAAGTAAGTAGACCGAAATCCATCTGCATCTACTACTAATCATCCACCTTGAGATATCTATCCAGAACATCTCACTGGTATTAAGTTGCGAGCCCCACCCAAAGTGTAAACCCAAAGCAACAGACAACTGCATTAAAAAGAACTTTGCGTAAAGTAAACAATCCTTGTAACCGCGGTTACAAGCACCGTTGTTTTCCCCCTTGTGGCAACAACACATCCCCTAGACTCATGTTTCTGTCACTCAAGCATGTCATCGGGGAGGCATGAACCCACAATCTAGCACAACACTCCCTCTTGGAGTCACTACCTACTACTTGGCCAAAGCAATAAACAGCAACGGAGAACATGCAAAAATTACTTAGGAGCAAAAATATAAGAGATAAAAACCAAATATATTACTCTATCACAATCTGAACATAATCTCATAATCCATCAGATCCGATCAAACTCAACATAGCAATAGCAGAAATATTACAAAGGTGCCTCGATCATGTAGGGCAGCTCACGAGGTCTAAACAATGAAGATCAAAGAGGGGAGGAGAACATCACATAGATACTGATCACGGACCCATGGTCCAAGGAAAACTACTCACGAGACATCCGGGGAGCATCCATGGTGGAGAGGAGACTCCCGGAGGTCAATCCTCCCTTCGGCAGGGTGCCGGGAAGAGGTCTTCTGGTGCTCCCGATCTTGGAAGCGCGGCGGCAGCGGAACAGAGGCGAGTTCACGGAATAGGGTTCTCGTTCTGGAGTTTTCCCGTGACGGGGGATAAATAGGCGAAGGGGGGCAGCCAGAGGTGGACCAGCGGCCCCAGGCGCCCCCCTGGCGCGGCCAGGGGTGGGCCCGCGCCGGGTGGCCGCCTGGGCCCCCTGGCCCCCCTCTGGCCCCTCCCGGGCTTTTCTCGAAGCTTCCGTCACGCTGATTTTTTATCTGAATTTTCCCGAATTTTTCTGGCACTTTTTATATGGGGGAAAACTGAAATAGAAAAACAGTAGAAAACAGGAACGGGCACTGGGGTGCACTGAGTTAGTAGGTTAGTCCAAATATGATTAAAAATGTATGAAAGTGTATCTGGATCATAGCAATATCACACAAAACAAGCATGGAGCAAGCAGAAATTATCGATACGTTTTGGACGTATCAGAGAGACATCACTAGTGAAAGTTATGGCAGCCCGATCCATATTTCCACCATAGTTTACACCGCTTTTACTTTATGCTTTTATTTTATTTCAGCCGCAACTATTATTTATCCTTGTGTTTTGATCCTTTGTAAACAACAAGGCCGGAGAGATTGACAACCTCTCTAAACTCGTTGGGAGCAAAGTTATTTGCATTCTTGTGTGCAGGTCCACGACAACTGGTGTCCTCAAGCAAAGCTCTGGCGTCGTTGCCACCTTCTTGCTGATCCTGGAATCCTACTGGATTCATAACCTTGGTATCTTTACTGAGAGAAATTTTCTGCTATCTACATCATAACCTTCCACTTGGGGTAACCAATGAGGAGGTATTATCTACACCCATTAGCATCCACTCTCAAAGCTGAATACAAGCTATGAGGATCTACGGGGTTGGGATTCTTCCGGAAAAGGACATTCAAGTCCATGCCTCACGTGCTCCCTCGAAGGCCGCCGAGAACTGTTACTCAACAAGGTGTCTGGGGATCTCCACGGCGTGCTCCAATAGCTCATTCAAAGTAATGTAGGCTCCATGATTTCTCGAGGTCCTTGTTAACCTTGCACTGCTGCACAAGCCACCTTCACAATTCAACAAGATTGGCTTCAAGAGCATGCTTCTCCTCGTCAAATTTCTACAAGACAATACAGAAACATTAGGACATCACGTAAAAAAATATACACTACCTATTCAAGAACAACAACTACCTTATAAAGGTCGCTTCTCGTCCCGGAGGCTAATGCAACAATACAAAGAGTCAAAAGTGTACTCCGGGCGTGGTAGAAAACACAAGACTCGGGGGCTACTACACTATAAAATGAAGGATAAAAGTCACTTCCATAAAGCATGGCTCAATGACGTTGCCCATCAAAGAAAAAATCCTCAAACATCTTGTCGATGTGTACACAGATACCTTACTCATTAGAGCTCATATGTCCTCTTGAAACTCGGGGCTCAATTCTCACGATTGCAACCTCGAGTGATGTCCGATCCTACGCCTCTTCGAGTGAGGCTCGCCATCCTTGCCATCCATGTTGGCCTCTGCCATATCCTTTGTGGGCTCCGCTACTGTAGGGTTGTGTCGCATGCACGACCATTTCTACCATGACATCAGGTGCCAGGCTCGGTGGCGCAACATGACCTTGCATCGATCTCACCAGAAGAGCTATAGGAGCGCCCACAAAAAATTCAGAAGCTTGATAATGGAAGAAATATTCATGAAGAAGCTCAACAGAAAGATAAAGTTTATCATTGTCGCTTGGCACAACACCATGGTCCACAACGACCTCCATTCAAGGAGCTCCGCTCCTAGTTATGGAGGCCTCCATCATCGTCCTATAGGAGGGCATTCATGATTGGTTCCATAATAAGAAAGGATCCCAACACTTATTTTAGTATAAAATCAAATTCACTCATTAAGACAATAGTAGCTAACCTTTTCATTCCAGGGCCACGAATACTAGGGAGTTCAATACAAAAATTTTACACAGAAGGATGTAGATGCACAAATTTCCTTTCAAGTTCAATAACATGCATTATGATAACATACACATAACTATTTGTTCTCATACGGTTAGAGTCTCCTATCATGGGCATGGTTCCAGCACAAGTAAATAATTCTTAGATAGCACTTTTACCTATAATATTAGCATTTATCACAGGAAGACTTATATCCAAATTAAAGAGGTATCATCCTTAGGAAAATCATTATAAGTGGGTGTCTTAGGTGTTTCCTTAAAAGAGTTATCCTCACTAGCAGTCTCAATAATAACTTCTTCAGTAGCAGACATGTTTCCAAGTAGAAAAGATAATGACAAGTTTTTTTTGCATTTTAAGCAAGCAAAGATGCGAGCAAGTATAAGTAACTAAGCAAGATAGCTTTTAGCAAAGAAAGAGATGTGACTGTGTGAGAGTGCCTACTTTCTAAGGCAGAATACTCCCCGACAATGGTGCTAGAAATTTTCTTGATGACTAATTGAGAACCCCTAAGTTGAAGGGATGGTGTAGATGATAACAAGTTTCCCTCGATGAGGAAACGAGGTTGTCAAACCAGTAGGATTTTCCAAACTCGGTAAGTCAAAGAGTACCTACACACAAGAAACAAACTCATTTTGCTCCCAAAAAATGGCAGGAGGGTTGTCAAGCCCCCTATCTTGCTAGTTACAGTATAAAAATTAGTGGCAATTGATAGATATTGAAACATGGTAGTAGTAAAGTAAAAAAGTAAGCAAAAAATATGATAATGAGAATTGACCCTGGGGCCATAGCATCCACTAGTGACATCTCTCTCAAAAAGCAGGATGGCAAGGTGAACAAATTATAGTTGAGCAATTGAGAGATTATGTATTTTATAGCTAGGATCATTCATGGCATAATTCAATATATGCATTACATCTGTGACAAGTAGATGTTGTTTCTCTAGCTACTTCTATTACTATTACTCCACTCCCAAGACCGTTATCCAGCCTATATCTCAAAGTATTAAGTTTACAAGTAAACATAGTAATGCATAAAACAGGATGACATAATGTAGACAAGAACTTGTGCAATACAACGAAACTCCGTAGTTTTCCCCTTACCGGCATCAATACAAATACAATTCTTGTCCCAAACAAGGTCACTAGGATATAGAACACCGCAAGATTGACCCACTACTATGCACCACCCCCTCTGAAGATCACCCCACATACGTGTCCAAGGTAGATTAGAAAGCATACATATCTATGAAATTACACATATATAAACCTCAAAAGATTCAATTGTATATCATGAACAATATGGTTCATAATATCACAATTCATTGTCCGACGAACACACCAAAGTATTACATCAGATTGATCCCAACCTTACAAGATAGAAGGAGGAACATGGTATTGAAGATCCAAAGAGAGAGAGAGAGAGAGAGAACTAGTTTTAGCCATGGACCCGAAGGTCTGAGAAAACTACTCGCACATCACCATGGAGGTAGAAAAGATGATGAGGAAGCCTCTTATTACCGACCCCCTCCGCCAGCACGTCAGAATCAACCTACATATTATTTGGTCAAGGTCCAGGAGCGTGCGGTGGCAGAAGCAAAGTCTATTTTGTAAATTATGAGGTTTTGGAATATATAAGGATTTTAGGCGGTAGAATCAACCTAAAGGATGTCGAGGCCCCCCACGGGAGGTGGCGCCCCCTTCGACGCTTAACCTGGCTGTGTGGGCCACTGGCCCACCGGCTAGTGGTCCCTCGATGTTCCAAGTCCTTCTTCTGCTTGAAAAAAAAATCCATAAAATCCCCATATATTTTGGTGTATTTTTTGTAAAATCCAAAAAACATGTAGAAAATAGGATATGACACTAGGCATTGGGTTAATAGGTTAGTCCAATAAAATAGTATAGAATTTCATCAAAAGTATATGAAAGTGATAATATAATAACATGAAGCAATAGAAAAATATAGATACATTGTAGACCTATCCCACCACTATTGAGAGAGAGTTCCAACTTGTAAGATCGGAATTATGAAACCATATTCATACTTGTTCGAGATTGAGATCAGTTTGTCATTCATACTATTGTGGATCTTTACATTATTATTGATATGATCTCTCTTTACTCAATTATTGAGTTTATTTAGTATCCACTCTCTCTTGTGTGAGTAATTCACCTCTCGATCATGGGAGATGTAGATGATTGGTGATGTTTACGATGTGCATATTCTTATGTATTCATTTGTGAGTTTGTTCTTTGTTTGTTCAAAGTGAACTTGTTTATTTGTGGTGATTGCAATGCGTGTTTATCATGTGTGATCTAATGACCTACACAGATAACACATATCATTTAGTGAACGCGATAGGTGTCAATATCTACGAGGAGCAAAGACAATATGAGGATAACGGGGAACCACGTCACCTAAAGCTTCGATCCGGTCTTTTGACCTCAATTGTGGAGACGACAACATTGTGGCAATGTAGAAGCAGGCCAACAATGGAGAATGAATCCCGTCAGGAGGAGTTCTACTAATCGAGGGTGAACTGTCTACCGAACTACAAATAGAGAATGTAAATCACAATACAAGGTAACTCATATTACCGCAACATTGGCACAATTATAATCACCATGAACCAAATTCTACCCACGCCTGACTTTTCCATTATTGCAGGACAACAAATGTATCCTCCGATAGTTCTTTACTTTCAGTTATTTATATTATAAGTTATTTATTTTCAACGCAAGTTCATTACCATACCAAATCAATCACTCATTTATTTTAATCTGTCTTATCCGTGCTTTTCGGAATGTTACTGATATTTGCAGGTAATCAAATATTTAATTCACACTAAACTTGTGATACCTTGCGTGCGACTGAAACACCTTTATTGACACTCACACATGCTCCTCATTGGAAATGATACCTACTAAGGATACTTTCACGAACACTACTATGACATACCGTTTTTACTTCAGGCACCAAGGCGTCGTTATTTGTTTTTCATCTCCATATTCCGTGCCATGCTGCATCATGTTACCATTGCAGTCTCATCTTCTGATGTAGTGTGATTGTTCCAGAAGCATTTCTTCCGCTATTTTGAAGTTGGGTCGTTGCCTGGTATATATGTTTTCAGGCTGCTGATACGTCCCAAACGTATCTATAATTTCTGCTTGCTTGATACGTCCCACACGTATCTATAATTTTCGCTTGCTCCATGCATGTTTTGTGTGATATTGCTATGATCTAGATACACTTTCATACATTTTTAATCATATTTGTACTAACTTATTAACTCAGTGCACCACAGTGCTAGTTCCTGTTTTCTGTTGTTTTTCTATTTCAGGTTCCCCCATATTAAAAGTGCTCCAAAAATTCGGGAAAAATCAGATAAAAAATCAGCGTGAAGGGACCTTTTAGAATCATCTGGGTGGGGCCAGAGTGCCACCACCAGGGACCCAGGCGGCCACCTGGCGCAGCCTAGGGTCTGGACGCGCCGGGGGGCGCCTGGACCCCTGGTGGCCCCCCTGGCTTCCCGCCTTCGCCTATATATTATCCGTGACGCGAAACCTCCGAAGACAGAACCCTTTTTCACGATCTCGCCTCTGTTCCGCCGCCGACGCGCTTCCAAGATCGGGAGCGCCATCAGACTTCTTCCTGGCACCCTGCCGGAGGGAGGATTGACCTCCGGGAGCTTCCCCTCCACCATGGACGCTTCCCAGATGTGCCGTGAGTAGTTTCCCTTGGACCATGGGTCCGTGATCAGTAGCTATGTGATGTTCTCCTCCCCTCTTTGTTCTTCATGGTTTAGTCCTCGTGAGTTGCCCTACATGATCGAGGCACATATGTAATATTTCTTCTTTTGCTATGCTGAGTTTGATGGGATCTGATGGATTATGAGATTATGCTCAGATTTTGATAGAGTAATATAATTGGTTCTTATCTTTTGTATTTTTGTTCCGAAGTAATTCTTGCATGTTCTCCGTTGTTATTTATTGCTTTGGACAAGTGGTAGGTAGTAACTCCAAGAGGGAACGTTATGCTCGATTGTGGGTACATGCCCCCTGATGACACGCTTGAGTGACAGAAACATGAGTCTAGGGGATGTGCTGTGGCCACAAGGGGGAAAACAATGGTGCTTGTAACCACGGTTGCAAGGATTGTTTACTTTACGCAAAGTGATTTTTAATGAAGTTGTCTGTTGCTTTGGGTTTACACTTTGGGTGGGGCTCGCAACTTAATACCAGCGAGATGTTCTGGATAGATATCTCAATGTGGATGATTAGTAGTAGATGCAGTTGGATTTCGGTCTACTTATTTTGGCGTACCGCCCATGCTTTTGAGCCTCGTCCTTTCTTTGTAGCATAGTTAGCATTGCGGTGCGTTTTTAATCCTGTCAATTGCCCAGCTGTAATTTGTTTACCTAGCATAGTAGTTTTATCGTCTTTTGGGAGAGAGACATCACTAGTGAACATCACGGGACCCCGGTCCATATTCTCATTACTGTTTACACACTCATTTATTTTCCTGCTTTTACTTTCTAGCTGCTACCATTATCATTATTATCTGTTGCATTGATCCTTTGTGAACAGCAAGGCCGGAGAGATTGAAAACCTCTCTGTACTCGTTGGGAAGCAAAGTTATTTTTGTTGTGTGCAGGTCCACGTCAATTGCGTCGTTGACACCTACTTATCATCTCCGGAGTGCTACTAGAGACAAACCTTGGTATCTTCACCGAGGGAAATTTGCCGCTATCCTACATCTCACCTTACACTTGGGGTAACCAATGAGGAGAGTGATACGGCCCAAACGTATCTATAATTTCTGCTTGCTCCATGCATGTTTTGTGTGACTTTGCCATGTTTTGCTTGAACTTTCATACACTTTTGAACCTATTTGGACTAACCTATTAACTCAGTGCACCCAGTTGCCAGTTTCTGTTTTCTGCTGTTTTTGTATTTCAGGTTTTCCGGCCATTAAAAGTGCTCCAAAAATTCCGGGAAAAATATATAAAAAATCAGCGCAACAGAAGCTTCTAGAATCACCAAGAGAGGGAAGGGGGCCACCACTAGGCAGCCAGGAGGGCAGGTGGCGCGGCCCCACCCTGGGCCGCGCCAGGGACCCTCCTGACTGCCTCGTGGGTCCCCTCGATGCCCCCCTTGGCCTATATTTACCCCTCGGGGTGGAAACCCCCTAATATCAATCTCTTTCTCGCGAACTCCCCTCTATACCGCCGCCGCCGCCGTTTCAAGATCAGGGATGCCTGGAGAAGTTGCCCCGGCACCCTGTCGGAAGGAGGAACCCCCTCCGGGAGACCATCCATAACCATGGATGCCTCCCGGATGTGCCGTGAGTAGTCCCCCTTGGACCATGGGTCCGTGACCAGTAGCTATGTGATGAATCTCTCCCCCTTTTGTGCTTCCACTTTTGAGTCCTCGTGAGCTGCCTGACAGGATCGAGGCATCTATGTAATTTCTGCTGTTGCTATGCTGAGTTTGTTGGGATCTGATGGATTATGAGACTATGTTAAGATTGTGATGAGTAATATATTTGGTTCTTCTCTTTTATATTTTGTTCTTGAGTAAATTCTTGCATGTTCTCCGTTGCGGTATTTGCTTTGGCCAAGTATTTTATTTGCAACTCCAAGAGAGAGCGTTATGCTCGATTGTGGGTTCAGCCCCTTGATGTCTAGCTTGAGTGACAGAAACATGAGACTAGGGGATGTGCTGTTGCCACCAGGGATAAAACAACGGTGCTTGTACCTGCGGGTGCAAGGATTGTTTACTTTACGCAAAGTTCTTTTAATGCAGTTGTCTGTTTCTTTGAGTTTACACTTTGGGTGGGATTCGCAACTTAATACCAGCGAGATGTTCTGGATAGATATCTCAAGGTGGATGATTCGTAGTAGATGCAGATGGATTTCGGTCTACTTACCTTGGCGTACTGCCCGTTGCTTTTGAGCCCTTCCTTTCTTTGCAGCATAGTTAGCATTGCGGTGCCTTCATAATCCTGTCAATTGCCCAACTGTGATTTGTTTACCTCGTTAGCACTTTTATCGTCTTTTAGGAGAGAGACATCACTAGTGAAAATCACGGGACCCCAATCCATCTTCACATTATTGTTCACACCATCAATTTACTTTCAGCTTTTAGTTTCCTTTTCACCTTTTATCTCTTGCGTTGATCCTTTGTAAACGACAAGGCCGAAGGAATTGACAACTCCCCTGTACTCATTGGGAGAAAAGTTATTTGTTGTTGTGTGTAGGTCCACGACAACACCCTAGTCAGGAATCAATTTCTGGCGACGTTGCCACCTACTTGTATCTCCTGAGTCCTACTGGTTCGATAACCTTGGTATCTTCACCGAGGGAAACTTGCTGCTGCACTGCATCTCAAACCTTCCACTTGGGGTAACCAACGAGGGGCGAGAAGCCATCAAGAAAATTTCTGGCGCCGTTGCCGGGGACTCAAGTCTACAAGATAGGGGAGTTGCACACTATCTTTTATCTTTGCTTTTTAGTCTTGTTAGTTTACCCTTTAGTTTTTATCTTTGTGTCTTATATCAAAAAAAAGTATGTCTAGTTCCTTACTTGCCAATCAATGTCTGACTTCTTTGAAACTAGATCTTATTGGCATGGAGGATTCACTGAGGATCAACAAAAGTGGTACAAGGAACACCGCTTGTCTCAAAAGGGGATACACTTATGGAAACAAATACATCAGTTGTATGAGTATGCTAGAAACTTGTGCTCAATATATAATATATCTTTCTGCAGGGATGAATCTTGTTGCTTTATGAGGCATAAACACCTTGCTTTCCAATGTGAGTACAATGATGATCAAACCTTAGCTTCTTATGCTAAGAGAAACTATGATTTCTATGATGCAGAGGAAATAGAAGAATTTGTTGCTTATAAGGGTGCCTATGAAATTACTTCTCTTCTTAAAAATATTGATGATGCCCCTTACAAATCTGAGAGTCTTGCTATACTTAACTATTGTTTGGAAAATTACGATGCAAATTACTATATTACTGATTGTCTTGAGAGAATCTCTCCTCCAAACGAAGAGACTAATGTTTTGCAGGACTCTATGGAAGATGAAATTGATGAAACTGAAAGCTCCTTGGATGAAAAAGAGGAGGAGAGTGACGAACAAAAAGAGGAAGAATGGATCCATCCATGTCTACATTCTAATGAGAGTAACTCTTTGAATGTTACCTTTTATGAGTGTTATGATCCTATGTATTCTTTTGAAATATCCCTTTTTGATGAAGTTGATGCCTTCTATGCTTATGGCCGTGATGCCACTATGGATGATGCTTACGGAGATGAACTTTCTATAGTTCCTCATGTTAAGAATGAAATTTTTTCTATTGCACCCACACTTGATTGCCCTATTATATTTTTGAAATCTCCATCTCGTATTTCGGAGAACTTTGCTCTTATCAAGGCTCAATGTGATGGGTTGCATTTATCTTATAATCCTAAATACCGTGTTGAAAACTATACACGTGTGCTTGCAGTTCATGAACAACATGATTTATGTGATAGTTATATTCTTGATGTTGTTCATGATACTACTGAAAATTATTTTGAGAGAGGGAAGTTTGGTTGTAGAAACTTCCATATTACTAAAACACCTCTCTTTATATTGAAAGTTTTGAAGATGTTCTTGTTCCACCTTCCTATGCATATATCTTTGTGCTTTTTTGATTTATTTTCTTACAAGATTCCTAGGCATAGGAAGTGGGTTAGGCTTAAATGCGTTTCAAATTTGCTTCTTGATGCTCTCTTTTGCTAAAATTCCCATTCTCTTGTGAGAGCATCTTTTATAATCTTTAAGCCTAGCTAATGGCTCTAAAGAAGCGCTTTCGGGAGGCAGCCCGCAACGAATTTAGGTTTTTCTTTTTGCTTTTTTTCTGCTCTTATGGTCTTGATGATTGTTACTACTGTAGCAACATCATTGTATCTTTACTTTTCAAGCTTTGTGCCAAGTTTAGCCTCAGATTGCAAGAAAGGTCAAAAGTTGGTGCTTGCTGTCCAGAAACAGATTCTGTCTGCTTGACGGAAAAATTCTCAATAAATCACCAGATCATCTTTTTGATCTGAATTTTTTTGACAGCATGATCCATACAATTACCTTTCAGGCGTCTGTTCAAAGTTTTTTGATTTGAGTTGCAGAAGTACCTCGAAAAAATTATCCTTTCTCTGCTGTTCTGTTTTTCTCAGCTTCTGCCCCGGTTTTTCTTTTCGCAGTTTTGCAATCCTTAAGCTTGCTTTTTCTTTGCAAACTTTTTTGGGAAGGCAAGAGAAACAGTAGTTCTTCCTGGAAATCTTTATTTGCAGTAGAGGAAAATTATTTTATTAGTGTACTAACCTCTATAATCAGCCTACAATGAGTTATGTATGAAGGGAGTTTTCAAGTGCGCGATGGAAGGTGATGAAAGAAGATTTAGGAGTGTCAAACGCTCAAGCTTGGGGATGCCCATGTGCACCCCCAATAAATATTCAAGGATACTCAAGCGTCTAAGCTTGGGTATGCCCCCGAGGCATCCCCTTCTTCATCAACAATCATCAGTTTGTCCCTCGTTGCACTATATTTTTATCACTTCATGCGTTATGTGCTTTGCTTGGAGCGTCTCGCTCTTTACTTTTCTAGGTTTGTTTTGCTTTCTTTGCTGTAGTAACAAGTTAGACCCCAACTTACTCTTTTGTGTGGGAGAGATTCATGATCCGCTTGAACTAGAACTCCTCATAGGATTTGCATGCTTATTCTTTTAGCTGTGAGCTGTTCTTTTTCTTTTCTTAGTTGTTGTTCTGTTTAATTGTAGTGCTTTAGTTTTTCTAGATATTTTCTTTTGTCTTAGGTTGAACTTTCTATAGGTTGCATGTTTTATCTTGTTAGAGAGTTTTCCTGTTGCACTGAGTTCTGTGTCTTGACTGAAAGTAGGTAGTTAAAGTTGCTATTCTCTTTGTAGTAGTAACTTGCAATAGTTTTGAGGTATTGACTAGAGTAATGTTTGAACTTATGGTGTCAAGAGCTCTTGCCTATTAGTGATAGATGTCGTATTTTGGGCAATCCATGTGTTTTTCAAAAACCAAAAAACCCCTGTTGAGAACTCTAGCTACTAGATGGATCACTAACCTCTGGAGTGTTCGAATATTAGAGTACACTCACGTACCATGAGTCGACGATGCGCAAGCATAACCAAACCCCCATACACTCCTCCTCGGGGTACCTGTCTCTTTGTGAACCTCCTGGTTAGATTGAGAGTTACCGATAATAAGTGCATGAGTTCTTCAGACTAATGTGAGTATTCGAAAGTTGACACTTCCACCCACCTATACTTTTTCTAGCCTCTTCGGTACTGTGCATTGCCCTTTCTCACCTCGAGAGTCGGCGCATACTTCGCCGGTGCATCCAAACCCTTGGCATGATACGCTCTGTCATCGTAAGCCTCCTTATATCTTTCCTCAAAACAGTCACCATACCTACCTACAAGGCATTTCCATAGCCTTTCCGAGATACATTGCCATGCAACATCCACATTCTCATGACTTGATCTTCATGTCATACATGCTACTTGCTTGATCGATGAGCCGCATGCTGATGGCTTCTCGCCCCTTCGTTGGTTTCCCCAAGTGTAAGGTTGAGATGTAGTGCAGCAGCAGTTTTCCCTCGGTGAAGATACCAAGGTTTGTCTCCAGCAGGACTCCAGAGATGATAAGTAGGTGTCAGCGGCGCAACTGACGCGGACCTGCACACAGACACAGATAACTTTGTTCCCAACGAAGTTCAGAGAGGTTGTCAATCTCTCCGGTCTTGTTGTTTACAAAGGATAAAACGCAAGGGATAATAATAGCAAATAAAAGCGGTAAAGTAAATGTAGAGTGGAAATAGTGATAAGGACATGGACTGGGATACGTGATGTTCGCTAGTGATGTCTCTCTCCCAAAAGACGATAAAATTTCTATGCGAGGTAAACAAATTACAGAAAGGAAATTGACAGGATTAAGAACGCACCGCAATGCTAACTATGCTACAAAATAAAGGAAGAGGTTCAAAAGCACGGGCAGTACGCCAAAGTAAGTAGACCGAAATGTTGGGATACGGGGAAGAAAACACAAATTTTTCATACCTACGGTACCCGAACCCAAAATCTATGCTATGGCGATGTAAAGTAACAGAGGGAATCGGTGTTCATACCTTTGAAGACCGAAAGAGGGAAACATTCTTGCGAACGTGGTTGGCATAGACTCGGAACTACGACCTCCCTGTCGTGTCGAAGACCACCACCGGCGAGGATGACTCCCGGTAAACCTCCAGCGACGAAGTAGAACCACATGTGTAGTGCCTCGAAGAGATTATACACATACGGTACAATCGATGTTCCTCCCGGGCCCCGAACCAGGCGAGCAGCGGAAGAAAGACGGCTACGGATCCCGACTCCAGCAGAGCGACGGCCTACCTTATGGTGGAGAACTCCAATCCTGGTGCAGACTCCAATCAAGGGGAGTCCACTTCCGGGAAGGAGAAGGAGGAAGAAGGAGATATTGGTGTGTTGGAAAAAGGGGGGTCTACCCCTCCTTATATAGGCCAAGGGGGGGTGTGATCCTCCTCCCCTCCCCCATGTGGGACTAAATTCCCAAGGGGGGGGAGTGCGCCGGCCATAGGGGGGGTTGGGCCCCACCCTTGGCGCCAAGCCCAAAGGGGGGAAACCCCTTCCTCCCCTAATGGGCCCCATGGGCCCATATAGCCTTTTTCCATTTTTTTTAATTTATTTAATATGTTTTAAATATTTAATTCAGATAATTAAATAATAAAACATTATTAAAACAATTAAAATTTATTTTGAACTATTCAAAATGTCCGGAACCCATTCCGTCCTCCTCCGGAACTATTCCGGTGATTTCTCCTATTTCACTGATTGATCCCGTAACTGCCCTATGCATCGATTGCCCTTAAGTGTAACACCCTAACGGTCCGGGAAACAACAGACATGGTCGAGACTCTTCTCATTGACCAATGACTAGTCAGTTGGACCTGGTTACAATCCTTGACAGCCCCTGCGCTTCCATCGAATGAACTTCGATCGCTTTTGGAAACCGTTAACGATACGACGTAATCCCTTTGTGCTGCGGTACTTTGTTTGTCCGAGGTTTGATCGTTGGTATCCTACATACCGTGTTCACATCTCGTTCACAACAAACAACTTCTCTCGTCCATGATCATTGCATCTCTTGTGACCTAGTCACGTCCTTGCAAGGTGTTGATGCAATATCACCGAGTGGGCCCAGAGTACCTGTCCTGTCACAAGGACTGACAAATCCCGCTCTGATCTATTAACATACTCATCAACCCTCTATTTCGGAATACCCAAAGTGCACCGTTATAGCCAGCATATTTCAGTCAGGCGGTGGGATACAAATCAAAGTCTCCTCATAGATGGTAATTACGTATGATCATTACGGTCTAAGGACTAAGCCATACGTTACAAAGTCATAGCAACGCTGAACTATGTGACTCGATCACATTGCAATACTTTAGGTGGGTGTACGTCCATCACATCATTCCCCTTAATGATATGACCTCATTGTCAATGGACTTAAGTGTCGCCATGATCAGGAAAGCTTGATCAATCAATTGCCCAATGAGATAGTTTACCCGAGTTAAACTACGGACCATGTTTTATACTACACTTGTATTAGTATTTCCAAGTAATACAGTTATAGCACAGTATAAAACGTATTATGAACAAAACGGATATGTGACAAATATCTTTATTAATTTGTCTCTAGGGCACATATCCAACAGTCTCCCACTTGCACTAGAGTACAAATTACACTAGTTTACATCAGGTATGTATCTAACACCAATGGTCTCTCGGTGTTCTTCAAACTTGCCCCGTGGAAGAGGTTTAGTCATCGGGTCTTCTGCGTTCAGATCCGTATGTATCTTGTGAATCCTAGTGTGTCCATCCCTGACGTAGTCTCGCGTCACATGGAACTTTCGGAGGATGTGCTTGGCTGTAGAGTGAGTTCTTGGCTCCTTCGCGTTAGCAATGGCACCCGTGTTGTCGCAGAAGATTCCCACGGGGTCAGTGCAACTGGGAAAGACGCCAAGCTTGATCACGAACTTCTTCAGCCACAGCGCCTCGTTTGACGCTTCGCAAGCAGCAATATACTCCAACTCCATTGTAGATTGAGCGACGACTGACTGTTTGCCGCTCCTCCAGCTAATTGCGCCACTGTTCAACATGCAAACATATCCCGTCTGGGATTTCGAGTCATCTAGATCTGAGCCGAGGCTTGCGTCAACGTAACCTTTTACGGTGAGCTGCTCATCAACTCCTCCATAAACGAGAAAGAGATCCTTGGTTCTTCTTAAGTACTTAAGGATGTTCTTTACTGCTGTCCAGTGAGCCATTCGCGGGTTACTCTGGTAGCGATTAGTCATACTAATGGCCAGCGCTAAATCCGGTCTGGTACATAACATATCATACATGAGAGAACCTATGGCTGAGGCATAGGGCTTTGAGGACATCTCCTCCTTCTCTTTTGTTGTGGTTGGGCATTGAGTCACACTTAATTTGACACCTTTTATAACTGGCAAGAGACCTCTCTTGGAGTCATCCATTTTGAAACTTTTCAATATCTTGTCAATATAAGTGTTCTGACTTAAGGCCAACCGACGATTAGGTCTATCTCTATAGATCTTAATCCCCAATATGTACGCAGCTTCACCTAGGTCCTTCATGGAAAATTGTCCATTCAGATATTCCTTCACTTCCTCTAAGAATTTCTTATCGTTCCCTATTAGTAATATGTCATCTACATATAACACAAGGAATGCTACAGAGCTCCCACTCAGTTTCTTATAGACGCAGAACTCTTCGACGTTTTGGACAAATCCAAAAGCTTTAATGACCTCATCAAATCGAAGATTCCAGCTCCGAGATGCTTGCTTCAACCCATAGATGGACCGTTGAAGCTTGCAAACCTTACCAGCGTTCCTTGGATCGACAAACCCCTCTGGTTGCATCATATACAACTCTTCCTCAATGTTGCCATTCAGGAATGCAGTTTTCACATCCATCTGCCATATCTCGTAATCATGATATGCAGCTATTGCTAGTAGGATCCGAATAGACTTTATCATCGCTACAGGAGAGAACGTCTCCTCGTAGTCAACTCCTTGAATTTGTCGGAAACCCTTCGCGACAAGTCGAGCTTTGTAGACAGATACGTTTCCGTCTGCGTCAGTATTTTTCTTGAAAATCCATTTATTCTCGACGGCCTTGCGGTCCTCGGAATATCCACCAAAGTCCATACTTTGTTGGTGTACATGGAGTCTATTTCAGATTTCATGGCTTCAAGCCATTTCTCGGACTCGGGTCCCTCCATTGCTTCTTTGTAACTTGTAGGTTCATCCGATTCATCAGCCGAGATTGCATTCACAAGCTGTCCGTAAAACTCAGTAGGTTGACGGACTCTTGATGACCTACGGGGCATAAAAGGTTCCTCTTCATTCTCATCATGATCATCATTAATGTCATGATCGTTATGAATGTCGTTCTGGTCATTCTCTTCAGCTCCCACTGTGGAAGATGGTTCCAGAACAATTTCCGTAGCCGTTTCTTCCAATTGGAGTGATTGGTCAGTCACTTCATCGAGGTCTATTTTCCTCCCACTCAACTCTTTCCCGAGAAACTCCTTCTCAATAAAGTGTCCCGTCTTGGCAACAAACGTTTTGCTGTCAGACTTGTTGTAGAAGGTGTATCCACAAGTTTCCTTGGGATAGCCGACAAAGATGCACTTATCCGCCTTGGATTCAAGTTTGTCAGGCTATAGTTTTCTAAGATAAGCCTCACAACCCCAAATCTTCAGGTGAGACAACTTAGGTTTTGTGCCATGCCATTCTTCAAATGGTGTTGTCTTTACGGATTTGAATGGTGCCCTATTAAGAATATGAATGGCAGTTTCTAATGCATACCCCCAGAATGACACAGGCAAATCAGTATGAGACATCATCGATCGTACACTATCCAATAGGGTTCGATTACGTCGTTCAGCCACACCGTTTCTCTGAGGTGTGCCTGCCGGCGTAAGCTGTGGTACTATGCCACAAGACTTCAGATGATTGCCAAACTCGTGACTCAAATACTCGCCACCTCGATCCGATCGAAGGTGCTTGATTTTTCTTCCGAGTTGATTTTCGACCTCATTCTGAAATTCCTTGAACTTTTCAAAGGTTTCAGACTTGTGCTTCATCAAGTAAATATACCCATATCTACTCAAGTCATTAGTAAAGGTCACGAAGTAACGAAGACCATTGAGAGTGGGGATGTTCATGGGTCCACATACATCCGAGTGTATGATCCCCAATAAGACATCCGCACGCTCCATTACGCCATTGAATGGAGTCCTTGTCATTTTGCCCATGAGGCATTGTTCACATGTATCAAGGGATCCAAAATCCAATGACTCAAGAAGTCCATCCTTATGGAGCTTCTCCATGCGTTTTATACCAATATGACCAAGTCGGCAATGCCACATCATCATGTGATCTTCATCATTCTTCAATCTTTTGGCCTCAATATTGTTAATGTGACATACTTCACCATCGAGATCAAGTACGAATAAACCATGCAACTCCGGTGTGTGAACATAAAACATTTCATCCTTATAAATCGAACAACCAATTGTATCAGACTTAAAAGAATAGTGGTCTCGCTTCAAGCAAGAGCCACTAACGATGTTCACACTCAACGCGGGAACATAGTAGCAATTATTCAGAACTAAAACCAATCCCGAAGGGAGACTAAGATGCTTCGTGCCGACTGCCAAGACCTCAATCCGACAGCCATTCCCCACACGCATCGTCACTTCATCTTTGAGCAAGCGTCTCCTATTCCTTAGTCCCTGAATGGAATTAGAAATATGAGCGACAGATCTTGTATCAAATATCCAGGATGTGTTCCCGACGCTTGTCAAGAGAAGATCAACAATATGTATATCAAATATACCTTCGTCTCTCTTGGCGACCTTGCCAGCCTTCTTGTCCTTTAGGTACTTGGGACAGTTGCGTTTCCAGTGACCTTCACCCTTGCAGTAGAAGCACTCCACTCCGGGTTTAGGCTTGGGTGCCTTGGGAGGAGCGGCAACTGACTTGCCATCCCTCTTGGGACCACCTCTCTTGGCCTTCTCCCGCCTGCTTGACTTCTTAAAGTCAGTGGTCTTGTTGACCATGAAGACGGCGTGCTCCTTCTTGATCTCAACCTCGGCGCTCTTCAGCATGGCGAACAACTCAGAAGGGGTTTTGGTCATCCCCTGCATGTTGTAGTTCAGCACAAAGCCTTTGTAGCTAGGGGGAAGCGACTGCAACACCCTATCAACAGCAAGTTCATATGGAATCTGGCATTCCAGAGCATTCAAGCGCTGAACGTAGCCAAACATTTTGACTACATGCTCACTCACGCTGCCGTGCTCGTCCATCTTTGCTGAGAAGAAGGCTTCAGAAGCCTCGTACCGTTCAGCCCTGGCTTGAGGTGCGAAGACCGCCTTGAGGTCGGTGATAATCTCATATGCACCCATCCTCTCAAAGTGTTTCTGCAGCTCAGCCTCCATGGAGTAGAGCATGCCACTCTGTACAAGGTTGTAATCATCAGTCCTAGAGAGATAGACATTCTTCTCGTCTTGACTGGCATCATCTGCTGGTGCGTCACCTAACGCGTCCTCTAGTACGTATGCCATCTTGAGGGGAACGAGGAGAATCCTCAGGGTGCGGAACCAGTTGGTGAAGTTTGTCCCATCTGTTTTTAGCTTATCTTTCTCTAGGAATGATCCTAAGTTGAACGAGGGGCGAGGTGCTGCCATCTACAAGGTTGATTCACAAGGATACATATTTAGACTTTTTGTTCATAATGTGGAGTTTCAATTTGATCTCAAAATTCTAGAAAGCTCCCACTTAGATAAACACCTCTCAATTTAACTAAGTGATTACACAATCCCAGCCCCCATACCTCCCCCGATCGTCACGGCCATCAGTATGCGAACCAGGTAGGCCTCTAAGCCAATCACATCAGGCATGTGACTCGTGCTCGACCTTTCGGTCTTCTGTGTTCCAGGCCCGCATCTACATACGTCAAGCCTGCCAATCGAACATTGATGTTAGCTGTTCAGCAAGGCCATATCTGCATATGCCAGGCTTGCCGAACCCAACCTCATGCGAACTCCGTTTAATATGTAGGACAACTCCGGTATGTACGGAGCATCAAGCCATATGGGAGAACCTTCCAGGCGGTGCCCACCAAGGGAGAACACAATGTTGGTATTGTGAGAGATGGTCCTGTTTCGTGCTACCGTCGATATATCTAGCATACTAGCATAAAACAGGAAGTAAAACTGTAAATCATACAACCTATGATCCCCCTTCATGCAAAGCAAAGTTAAACGCCTTTCTACTTTAGCTTGTGCAAGTTTTACGTGGCTGCTAGGGGTTTCGAGAGAGAGAACCGTTTCTATCCTGCGAAAAACATGCCACAACACCGTCTCCCATCCGTCTCTATTACACCCCTGTCGGGGCCCTCCGTTGCAAACATCTTCGCATTACTAATGCAGAGAGACAGACACCCCCCAGCCACTTTAATGGTACAAGCCATATGTCAAGCGTGGAACCAGTCTCGCGTAAACGCGTAAGGTCGGTCGAGGGCCGCTTCATCAAACATTGCCGCAACGCTAAATGAGTACACGTGGGAGGGTAACGAATGAAGATTCGATGCCCACATCCAAGATGTGTTCTACCCGTACAATACATCTACGCATAGCTAGCTCATGATACCACTGTTGGGACACGGGGAAGAAAACACAAAATTTTCATACCTACGGTACCCGAACCCAAAATCTATGCTATGGCGATGTAAAGTAACGGAGGGAATCGGTGTTCATACCTTTGAAGACCGAAAGAGGGAAACATTCTTACGAACGTGGTTGGCGTAGACTCGGAACTACGACCTCCCTGTCGTGTCGAAGACCACCACTAGCGAGGATGACTCCCGGTAAACCTCCAGCGACGAAGTAGCACCACAGGTGTAGTGCCTCGAAGAGATTATACACGTACGGTACAATCGATGTTCCTCCCGGGCCCCGAACCAGGCGAGCAGCGGAAGAAAGACGGCTACGGATCCCGACTCCAGCAGAGCGACAGCCTGCCTTATGGTGGAGAACTCCAATCCTGGTGCAGACTCCAATCAAGGGGAGTCCACTTCCAGGAAGGAGAAGGAGGAAGAAGGAGATATTGGTGTGTTGGAAAAAGGGGGGTCTACCCCTCCTTATATAGGCCAAGGGGGGGTGTGATCCTCCTCCCCTCCCCCATGTGGGACTAAACTCCCAAGGGGGGGGGAGTGCGCCGGCCATAGGGGGGGTTGGGCCCCACCCTTGGCGCCAAGCCCAAAGGGGGGAAACCCCTTCCTCCCCTAATAGGCCCCATGGGCCCATATAGCCTTTTCCCATTTTTTTAATTTATTTAATATGTTTTAAATATTTAATTCAGATAATTAAATAATAAAACATTATTAAAACAATTAAACTTTATTTTGAACTATTCAAAATGTCCGGAAACCATTCCGTCCTCCTCCGGAACTATTCCGGTGATTTCTCCTATTTCACCGATTGATCCCGTAACTGTCCTATGCATCGATTGCCCTTAAGTGTAACACCCTAACGGTCCGGGAAACAGCAGACATGGTCGAGACTCTTCTCATTGACCAATGACTAGTAAGTTGGACCTGGTTACAATCCTTGACAGCCCCTGCTCTTCCATTGAATGAACTTCGATCGCTATTGGAAACCGTTAACGATACGACGTAATCCCTTTGTGCTGCGGTACTTTGTTTGTCCGAGGTTTGATCGTCGGTATCCTACATACCGTGTTCACATATCGTTCACAACAAACAACTTCTCTCGTCCATGATCATTGCATCTCTTGTGACCTAGTCACGTCCTTGCAAGGTGTTGATGCAATATCACCGAGTGGGCCCAGAGTACCTGTCCTGTCACAAGGACTGACAAATCCCGCTCTGATCTATTAACATACTCATCAACCATCTATTTCGGAATACCCAAAGTGCACCGTTATAGCCAGCATATTTCAGTCAGGCGGTGGGATACAAATCAAAGTCTCCTCATAGATGGTAATTACGTATGATCATTACGGTCTAAGGACTAAGCCATACGTTACAAAGTCATAGCAACGCTAAACTATGTGACTCGATCACATTGCAATACTTTAGGTGGGTGTACGTCCATCACATCATTCCCCTTAATGATATGAGCTCATTGTCAATGGACTTAAGTGTCGCCATGATCAGGAAAGCTTGATCAATCAATTGCCCAATGAGATAGTTTACCCGAGTTAAACTACGGACCATGTTTTATACTACACCTATATTAGTATTTCCAAGTAATACAGTTATATCACAATATAAAACGTATTATGAACAAAACGGATATGTGACAAATATCTTTATTAATTTGTCTCTAGGGCACATATCCAACACAAAATCCATCTGCATCTACTACTAATCATCCACCTTGAGATATCTATCCAGAAAATCTCGCTGGTATTAAGTTGCGAGCCCCACCCAAAGTGTAAACCCAAAGCAACAGACAACTGCATTAAAAATAACTTTGCGTAAAGTAAACATCCTTGCAACCGCGGTTACAAGCACCGTTGTTTTCACCCTTGTGGCAACAACACATCCCCTAGACTCATGTTTCTGTCACTCAAGCGTGTCATCAGGGAGGCATGAACCCACAATCTAGCACAACGCTCCCTCTTGGAGTCACTACCTACTACTTGGCCAAAGCAATAAACAGCAATGGAGATCATGCAAGAATTACTTAGGAACAAAAATATAAGAGATAAAAACCAAATATATTACTCTATCACAATCTGAACATAATCTCATAATCCATCAGATCCGATCAAACTCAACATAGCAACAGCAGAAATATTACAAAGGTGCCTCGATCATGTAGGGCAGCTCACGAGGTCTAAATAATGAAGATCAAAGAAGGGAGGAGAACAACACATAGCTACTGATCACGGAAACATGGTCCAAGGAAAACTACTCACGAGACATCCGGGGAGCATCCATGGTGGAGAGGAGACTCCCGGAGGTCAAACCTCCCTCCGGCAGGGTGCCGGGAAGAGGTCTTCTGGTGCTCGCGATCTTGGAAGCGCGGCGGCGGCGGAACAGAGGCGAGTTCGCGGAATAGGGTTCTCGTTCTGGAGTTTTCCCGTGACGGGGGATAAATAGGCGAAAGGGGGCAGCCAGAGGTGGGCCAGGGGCCCCAGGCGCCCCCCTGGCGCGGCCAGGGGTGGGGCCGCGCCGGGTGGCCGCCTGGGCCCCCCTGCTCCCCTCTGGCCCCTCCCGAGCTCTTCTCGAAGCTTCCGTCACGCTGATTTTTTATATGAATTTTCCCGAATTTTTCTGGCACTTTTTATATGGGGGAAAAGTGAAATAGAAAAACAGCAGAAAACAGAAACTGGCACTGGGGTGCACTGAGTTAATAGGTTAGTCCAAATATGATCAAAAATGTATAAAAGTGTATCTAGATCATAGCAATATTACACAAAACATGCATGGAGCAAGCAGAAATAATCGATACGTTTTGGACGTATCAACATCCCCAAGCTTAATTCCTGCTCGTCCTCGAGTAGGTAAATGATAACAAGTATAATTTCTGTGGTGACATGCTAGCAACCATATAAGAACTTTGAAAAGTAAAGCAATCAAGGTTAGAGATTCAAATCAAGTCATAACATGCAAGAGTCTATATTAGCATTGAAACAAGTAACAAAAGAACAAAAGGTGCAAGAGCTCTCGCTGTCCGTGAGTCGAATGTCTCCAAATGGTGTTTGCGTGCAAGAAAGGGGATAGGGAATACGAGAAAAAGGTGTTTTTGTGTTGAGAACTCAATCTACTAAAGTTTCACACTTGGTCTTATTTTGAATCTTATCTTGACTCGTCCCCAGACCACTAGCCAGGTACAAGTCAATTTGATCCACTCCTTTTCGATATTTTGAGCACTCATGCAATGGATGAGCGTAAGCACGAAAGTTGACACTTACGATGGCAAAGAGAGAATTTGGTGGAGGAGGAAGACAAAGAGGATGAGAAAGGCTCACATTAATGAGGACAATCATAGGCAAGAGATGCCAAATGATAGATATGATGTGAGGAGTAGGGATTGCCATGCAACGGATGCACATACGAGCTAAGAAGCTCTCCAAACTATATGCATAAAGATCATCTCTATGGAGTACAAGGATATAAAGGGAGTACTAGTGTGGATATCTCAAAAGGATAGTAGTGTTGCCCCTTTCTCTCTTTTTATTTCTTTTTTCTCTTTTTTCTATTTTTTTGTATTTTTTTGTGGCCTCAATGGCTCTTTCTATTTAACTCTCATTTGTCCTATTTGGGATCTTTTAATGTGTCCACTTTGGGATCTTTTCCTCACTTAAGGGAAACACTCTATTTTACAAGAAGGTAAAGGAGATCTTTCACACTTTACAAGGTACTCAAAACATAAAGAAGATGTAACTAACATGATGTATGCAATGTATGTCGCTGCCAGTGTAGCAGGAACATGTATGACATGAAGATCAAGTCATGAAGAGGTGGAAGTTGCATGGCAATGTAACTCGGAAAGGCTATGGAAATGCCTTGATAGGTAGGTATGGTGGCTGTTTTGAGGAAGTATAAAGGGAGGCTTATGACGACAGAGCGTATCATGCCAAGGGTTTGGATGTACCGGCGAAGGTGGACACCAACTCTCGGAGTGAGAAGAAGGCAATGCACGGCACGGGAAAGGCTAGAAAAATATGGGAAGGTGGAAGTGTCAACTCTCAATACTTACATTAGTCTGAAGAACTCATGCACTTATTATCGGTAACTCTCAATCTAATGAGGAGGTTCACAAAGAGACAAGTACCCCGAGGAGGAGTGTATGGGGGTTTGATTATCCTTGCGCATCCTCGACTCATGGTACGTGAGTGTACTCTAATATTCGACCCCTCAGAAGAGTAGTGATCCATCTAGTAGCTAGAGTTCTCAACTAGTTTTGTAGGTTTTGAAAATAAACACGGATTGCCCAAAATACGACACCTATCACTAATAGGCAAGAGATCTTGACACCAAAAGTCCAAACATTACTCACAACAATGCCTCAAAACTATTGCAAGCTACTACTAAAATTAAATAGCAACCTCAATCACCTACTTCTCAAGACAAAACACAACTCAGTGCAACAACCAACTATCTTTAAGAAGATAAACATGAAGACTAAAAAGAGTTGCAGCAACAAACTAAACAAAATCCAAAGCTCTTGCTAAAGACAAACTAAGACTAAAACTAAACATGGCAGTAGCTATGAAAAGATAAAGAACACACAACAGCAAAAAGATAGGCAGGAAAAATCCTATGATGTGTTCTAAATTTTGAAAGTGGAGCGTGTTTCTCTCCCACACAAAGTAAGAAAGGATCTAACTTTTTATGAACAGCAGGCAAAGCTAAAGAAAACTAAAAAACAAAACCTAAGAGCGAGACGCTCCAAGCATAGCACATAACGCATGAAGTGATAAAAATATAGTGAGACAAAGGACGAACTGATGATTGTTGATGGAGAATGGGATGCACGGGGGCATCCCCAAGCTTAGACGCTTGAGTCTCCTTGAATATTTATTGGGGATGCATGGGGGCATCCCCAAGCTTGAGCGCTTGACACTCCTGGATCTTCTTTCATCATCTTCCATCGCACACTTGAAAACTCCCTTCATACATAACTCATCCTAAGCTGATTAGAGAGGTTAGTACCCTTAATAAATAATTTTTTTCCACTGGATATAAAGATAATCTTGAAGAGCTACTGTTTCTCAAGAGTGCCAAAAAGTTTTTGCAAAGAAAAATCAAGCTTAAGGTTTGCAAAAGTTAGGAGAGACAAAACGTGGCAGGATTTGTGAAAAACAGAACAACAGATAGTAAAGAATTTTTTAGGGGCACTTCTGCAACTCAAATCAAAAAACTCAGAACATACGGAAGACGGAAGTTTCGTAATTGTATAGAGCATACTGTGTAAAAAATTCAGCTCAAAAAGATGAACTGGAATTTTTCTGGTCACGAGGACAGAATCTGTTTTCTGGACAGCATGTCACAACTTTTACTTCCCTTGCCGTAAGAGGCTATAACTTGGCACAAAGTTGAAAAAGAAAGATACAATGATGTTGCTACAGAAGTAACAATCATCAAGACACAACAAAAGCAAAAATAAACACCTAAATTCGTTGCGGGCTGCCTCCCGAAAGCGCTTCTTTAAAGCCATTAGCTAGGCTTAAAGATTATAGAAGATGCTCTCACAAGAATAAGAATTTTGAAGCAAAAGAGAGCATCAAGAAGCAAATGTGAAACACATTTAAGCCTAACCCACTTCCTATGCATGGGAAGCTTGTAAGCAAATAAATCAAAGAAGCACAAAGTTACATGCATAGGAAGGTGGAAAAAGAACAACTTCAAAACTTTCAACATGAAGAGAGGTGTTTTTGTAACATGAAAGTTTCTACAACCAAACTTTCCTCTCTCAAAGTAATTTTCAGTAGCATCATGAACAACATCAAGAATATAACTATCACATAAATCATGTTGTTCATGACCTACAAGCACACGTGTATTGTTTTCAACACGGTTTATAGGATGATAAGATAGATGCAACCCATCACATTGAGCCTTGATAAGAGCAAAATTCTCCGGAATAGTTGGAGATTTCAAAAGGATAATAGGGCAATCAAGTGTGGGTGCAACAACAATAATTCCATGCTTAACATGAGGAACTATAGCAAGTTCATCTCCATAAGCATCATCCATAGTGGCATCACGGCCATAAGCATAGAAGGCATCAACTTCATCAAAAAGGGATATTTCAAAAGAATCCATAGGATCATAATACTCATATAAGGTAAGAGTCAAAGAGTTACTCTCATTAGAAGGTAGACATGGATGGCTCCATTCTTCCTCCTTTTTTTCGTCACTCTCCTCCTCTTCTTCATCCAAAGAGCTTTCAGGTTCAGTAATTTCTTCTTCTATAGAGTCCTGCAAAACATTAGTCTCTTCCTTTGGGGGAGAGATTCTCTCAAGATGATCAGTAATATAATAATTTGCATCATAATTTTCCAAACAATAGTTAAGTATAGCAAGACTCTCAGATTTGTAAGGGGCGTCATCAATATTTTCAAGAAAAGAAGTAATTTCATAGGCACCCTTAAAAGCAACAAATTCTTCTATTTGTTCTGCATCATAAAAATCATAATTTCCCTTAGCATAAGAAGCTAAGGTTTCATCCTCATTGTACTCACATTGGAAAGCAAGGTGTTTGTGCCTCATAAAGCAACAAGATTCATCCCTGCAGAAAGATATATTATATATTGAGCACAAGTTTTTAGCATACTCATACGATTGATGTATGAGTCTCCATAAGTGTATCCCTTTTTGAGACAAGCGGTATTCCTTGTAATATTCTTGTTGATCCTCGGTGAATCCTCCATGGCAATAAGATCTAGTTTCAAAGAAGTTAGACATTGATTGGCAAGTAAGGAACTAGACATACTATATATATATTTTTTATTTTTGATAAAGGACACAAAGATAAAAACTGAAAGATAAACTAACAAGACTAAAAAACAAAGGCAAAGGGTAGCGTGCAACTCCCCTATCTTAGCACTCGGACTCCCCGGCAACGGCGCCATAAAACTCTTGCTTGATGGATTCTCGCCCCTTCGTTGGTTTCCCCAAGTGTAAGGTTGAGATGTAGTGCAGCAGCAGTTTTCCCTCGGTGAAGATACCAAGGTTTGTCTCCAGCAGGACTCCAAAGATGATAAGTAGGTGTCAGCGGCGCAACTGACGCGGACCTGCACACAGACACAGATAACTTTGTTCCCAACGAAGTTCAGAGAGGTTGTCAATCTCTCCAGTCTTGTTGTTTACAAAGGATAAAACGCAAGGGATAATGATAGCAAATAAAAGCGGTAAAGTAAATGTAGAGTGGAAACAGTTATAAGGACATGGACCGGGATACGTGATGTTCGTTAGTGATGTCTCTCTCCCAAAAGACGATAAAATTGCTATGCGAGGTAAACAAATTACAGAAAGGCAATTGACAGGATTAAGAACGCACCGCAATGCTAACTATGCTACAAAAGAAAGGAAGAGGTTCAAAAGCACGGGCAGTACGCCAAAGTAATTAGACCGAAATCCATCTGCATCTACTACTAATCATCCACCTTGAGATATCTATCCAGAAAATCTCGCTGGTATTAAGTTGCGAGCCCCACCCAAAGTGTAAACCCAAAGCAACAGACAACTACATTAAAAAGAACTTTGCGTAAAGTAAACAATCCTTGCAACCGCGGTTACAAGCACCGTTGTTTTCCCACTTGTGGCAACAGCACATCCCCTAGACTCATGTTTCTGTCACTCAAGCGTGTCATCAGGGAGGCATGAATCCACAATCTAGCACAACGCTCCCTCTTGGAGTCACTACCTACTACTTGGCCAAAGCAATAAACAGCAACGGAGAACATGCAAGAATTACTTAGGAACAAAAATATAAGAGATAAAAACCAAATATATTACTCTATCACAATCTGAACATAATCTCATAATCCATCAGATCCGATCAAACTCAACATAGCAACAGCAGAAATATTACAAAGGTGCCTCGATCATGTAGGGCAGCTCACGAGGTCTAAACAATGAAGATCAAAGAAGGGAGGCGAACATCACATAGCTACTGATCACGGACCCATGGTCCAAGGAAAACTACTCACGAGACATCCGGGGAGCATTCCTGGTGGACAGGAGACTCCCGGAGGTCAATCCTCCCTCCGGGAGGGTGCCGGGAAGAGGTCTTCTGGTGCTCGCGATCTTGGAAGCACGGCGGCGGCGGAACAGAGGCGAGTTCGCGGAATAGGGTTCTCGTTCTGGAGTTTTCCCGTGACGGGGGATAAATAGGCGAAAGGGGGCAGCCAGAGGTGGGTCAGGGGCCCCAGGCGCCCCCCTGGCGCGGCCAGGGGTGGGGCCGCGCCGGTGACCGCCTGCGCCCCCTTGCTCCCCTCTGGCCCCTCCCGGGCTCTTCTCGAAGCTTCCGTCACGCTGATTTTTTTTCTGAATTTCCTGAATTTTTCTGGCAGTTTTATATGGGGGAAAACTGAAATAGAAAAACAGCAGAAAACAGGAACTGGCACTGGGGTGCACTGAGTTAATAGGTTAGTCCAAATATGATAAAAATGTATAAAAGTGTATCTAGATCATAGCAATATCACACAAAACATGCATGGAGAAAGCAGAAATTATCGATACGTTTTGGACGTATCACATGCTAGTTGGGCCTTGCCCTAATCATTGCTACATGACGCGCTAGTATCATTGCATATCCTGCTACCCTGGCAGAGGCATACATTTGCATCATGATAGTTACATTTTCTTTATGTGAGTACCTTTGTAAAGTGTGAAAGATCTCCTATATTCTTGTAAAATATAGAGTATTGCCCCTAAAGTGAGGAAAAGATCCCAAAGAGGACAAAATCAAAATATCCCAAAGAGGACAAATGAGAGTTAAATAGAAAGAGTCATTGAGGCCACCAAAAAAATAGAAAAAAGATAAAAAGAGAAAAAGAAAAATAAAAAGAGAGAAGGGGGCATACTACTATTCCTTTTGAGAGATCCACACTAGTACTTCATCTTCTATCCCTTGTACTCCATAGAGATCATCATCATGCATATAGCTATGTGGGGACCCTTCACACTATAGAACTTGGCTTGTATATTCCAATGATGAGCCTCCTCAAATGAGCTCTAGGTCTTCTTGAGCAAGCAAGTTAGATGCACCCCCACTAGTTCCCTTGGAGAGCTTTTAGCTCACATGTGCATCCGTTGTATGGCAATCCCTACTCCTCACATCATATCTATCATATGGCCTTCTCTCGCCTATGATTGTCCTCATTGATGTGAGCCTTTCACACCTTTTTGTCTTCCTCCTCCACCTTCTTTCTGTTTCGCCTTTTAGGTGTCAACTTTCTTGCTCACGCTCATCCATTGCATGAGTGCTCAAAATGTCGAAAGGGAGTGGATCAGTTTGACTTGTACCTAGCTAGTGGTCTAGGGACGAGTCCAGATAAGAATCCAAAGGAGACCAAGTGTGAAACTTTAGTAGATAGTTGTTCTCAACAACATTTTTTCTCTTTCTTCCCAGTCCCTTGCTTGCACACAAACACCATTTGGAGACATTCGAATCACGGACAACAAGAGCTCTTGCACCTTTTGTTCTTTTGTTGCTTGTGTCAATGCTAATATAGACTCTTGCTTGTTAAGACTTGAATTGAATTGCATGCTTTGATTGCTTTACTTAAAAGTACTTTTATGGTTGTGTGGCATGTCACCACAGAAATTATGCTTGATATCATTTACCTACTCGAGGACGAGCAGGAATTAAGCTTGGGGATGTTGATACGTCCCAAACGTATCTATAATTTCTGCTTGCTCCATGCATGTTTTGTGTGACTTTGCCATGTTTTGCTTGAACTTTCATACACTTTTGAACCTATTTGGACTAACCTATTAACTCAGTGCACCCAGTTGCCAGTTTCTGTTTTCTGCTGTTTTTGTATTTCAGGTTTTCCGGCCATTAAAAGTGCTCCAAAAATTCCGAGGAAAATATATAAAAAAATCAGCGCAACAGAAGCTTCCGGAATCACCAAGAGAGGGAAGGGGGCCACCACCAGGCAGACAGGAGGGCAGGTGGCGCGGACCCACCCTGGGCCGCGCCAGGGACCCTCCTGACTGCCTCGTGGGTCCCCTCGATGTCCCCCTTCGCCTATATTTACCCCTCGGGGTGGAAACCCCTAATATCGATCTCTTTCTCGCGAACTCCCCTCTGTACCGCCGCCGCCGTTTCAAGATTGGGGCTGCCTGGAGAAGCTGCCCCGGCACCCTGCCGGAAGAAGGAACCCCCTTCGGGAGACCATCCATAGCCATGGACGCCTCCCGGATGTGCCGTGAGTAGTCCCCCTTGGACCATGGGTCCGTGACCAGTAGCTATGTGATGAATCTCTCCCCTTTTGTGCTTCCACTTTCGAGTCCTCATGAGCTTCCTCACATGATCGAGGCATCTATGTAATTTCTGCTGTTGCTATGCTGAGTTTATTGGGATCTGATGGATTATGAGACTATGTTCAAATTGTGATGAGTAATATATTTGGTTCTTCTCTTTTATATTTTGTTCTTGAGTAAATTATTGCATGTTCTCCGTTGCGGTATTTGCTTTGGCCAAGTATTTTATTTGCAACTCCAAGAGAGAGTGTTATGATCGATTGTGGGTTCCGCCCCTTGATCTAGCTTGAGTGACAGAAACATGAGACTAGGGGATGTGTTGTTGCCACGAGGGATAAAACAACGGTGCTTGTACCTACGGGTGTAAGGATTGTTTACTTTACGCAAAGTTCTTTTAATGCAGTTGTCTGTTGCTTTGAGTTTACACTTTGGGTGGGATTCGCAACTTAATACCAGCGAGATGTTCTGGATAGATATCTCATGGTGGATGATTCGTAGTAGATCCAGATGGATTTCGGTCTACTTACCTTGGCGTACTGCCCATTGCTTTTGAGCCCTTCCTTTCTTTGCAGCATAGCTAGCATTGTGGTGCCTTCATAATCCTGTCAATTTCCCAACTATGATTTGTTTACCTCGCTAGCACTTTTATCGTCTTTTGGGAGAGAGACATCACTGGTGAAAATCACGGGACCCCGGTCCATCTTCACATTATTGTTCACACCATCAATTTACTTTGCACTTTTACTTTCCTTTGCACCTTTTATCTCTTGCGTTGATCCTTTGTAAACGACAAGGCCGGAGGAATTGACAACTCCTCTGTACTCGTTGGGAGCAAAGTTATTAGTTGTTGTGTGCAGGTCCATGACAACACCCTAGTCAGGAAGCAATTTCTGGCGACGTTGCCACCTACTTGTATCTCCTGAGTCCTACTGGTTCGATAACCTTGGCATCTTCATCGAGGGAAACTTGCTGCTGCACTGCATCTCAAACCTTCCACTTGGGGTAACCAACGAGGGGCGAGAAGCCATCAGAGAGATATCAAGCAAATTTCTGGCGCCGTTGCCGGGGAGCGAAGCTCTACACAAGTTTGCCCCGTCAACTTTGGCACCAGCAAGCAAATTTCTGGCGCCGTTGCTGGGGACTCCGAGTGCTAAGATAGGGGAGTTGCACACTACCTTTTACCTTTGCTTTTTAGTCTTGTTAGTTTACCTTTCAGTTTTTATCTTTGTGTCTTATATCAAAAATCACAAAAAAAAAATTTATCTTGCTTTTAGTAGTCCTCCTTGTTTAGATGAACATGTTAGGACTTGGTGCTTTGAGGGAATCGGAAGTTCTAGATTTCCGTCAAAGGGAGGAGAAGCTTAGGATATAAGCCTCCATACCTAGGAAGCTAGACGATGGTTGGTACCCTATGATAAAAATTAAATTAAATAACTTCTCTTGCTATGCTTTATGTGACGTTGGAGCTAGTACCCCCGTCATGCCAAAAAGAATGTATGATATGTTTGAATTGAAACCTTTTGATTCTTGTTCTTTTGGTGTTCGTCTCGTTGATTCTTCTGGAAAGAAACCTTTGGGGAAGATCGACGATGTTCTTATCATTGTCAATGAAAATTATGTTCCCGTTGATTTTATTATTATGGATATAGAGTGTGAACCTTTATGTCCAATTATTTTGGGATGTCCTTTTCTTCGCACCGTTGGTGTTGTTATTGACATGAAAGAGGGGAATATAAAAGATCAATTCCCTCTCAAAAATGGGATGGAAAACTTCCCTAGAAATAAAATCAATTTACCATTTGAGTCCGTTACACGGGCTAGCTATTCTCTTTCTCTTGATAAAACTTGATTTTTCTTTTGCTTTATGCATAGCTTAAAGGCGTAAAATAAAGCGCTTGTTGGGAGGCAACCCAAGATGTTTTTACTTCTGTGTTTAGTAGTCTTGATGATTTTTACTACTGTAGCAACATCATTGTATCTTTATTTTCAAGCTTTGTGCCAAGTTATAGCCTCTTATGATAAGGGAAGCAAAAGTTGTGACATGCTGTCCAGAAAACAGATTCTGTCTGCTTGACGGAAAAAATCAAAATAAATCACCAGTTCATATTTTTTAGCTGAAGTTTTTACACAGCATGCTCTATACAATTGTGAAACTTTCGTATATTCTGATTTTTTATATTTGAGTTGCAGAAGTGCCCCGAAAAAATTCTCTACTACATGTTGTTCTGTTTTTCACAGATTTAGCCACGTTTTGCCTTTTCTTACTTTTGCAAACCTTAAGATTGCTTTTTCTTTGCAAATATCTTTTGGAAATCTTGAGAATCAGTAGCTCTTCAAGAATATTTTTATATCCAGAGGGTAAATATTATTTTATTAAGGTTACTAACCTCTCTAATCAGCTTATGATGAGTTATGTAGGAAGAGAATTTTCAAGTGTGCGAGGGAAGATGATGAAAGAAGATCCGGGAGTGTCAAGCGCTCAAGCTTGTGGATGCCCCCATGCATCCCCAATAAATATTCAAGGAGACTCAAGCGTCTAAGCTTGGGGATGCCCCCGTGCATCCCCTTCTCCATCAGCAATCATCAGATCGTCCTTCGTCTCATTATATTTTTATCACTTCATGTGTTATGTGCTATGCTTGGAGCGTCTCACTCTTAGGTTTACTTTTTAGTTTTCTTTAGCTCTGCTTTATGTTCATAACAAGTTAGACCCCAGCTTACTTTGTGTGGGAGAGAAACACGCTCCACTCCAATCTAGAACACATCATAGGATTTTTCATGCCTATCCTTTTACTGTTGTGTGTTCATTATCTTTTCGTAGCTACTGCCATGTTTAGTTTTAGTTTTAGTTTGTCTTTAGCAAGAGCTTTAGTTTTAGTTTAGTTTAGTTTGTTGCTGGAACTCTCTTTAGTTTTCATGTTTATCTTGTTAAGATAGTTGGTTCTTGCACTGAGTTGTGTCTTGTCTTGAAGTAGGTAATTGAGGTTGCTATTCAATTGTAGTAGTAACTTGCAATAGTTTTGAGGTATTTTTGTGAGTAATGTTTGAACTTTTGGTGTCAAGATCTCTAGCCTATTACTGATAGGTGTCGTATTTTGCGCAATCCGTGTTTATTTTCAAAAACCTACAAAAACTAGTTGAGAACTCTAGCTACTAGATGGATCACTAATCTTTTGATGGATCGGATATTAGAGTACACTCACGTACCATGAGTCGAGGATGCGCAAGGATAACCAAATCCCCATACACTCCTCCTCGGGGTACTTGTCTCTTTGTGAACCTCCTCATTAGATTGAGAGTTACCGATAATAAGTGCATGAGTTCTTCGGACTAATGTAAGTATTGAAAGTTGACACTTCCACCTCCTCATATTTTCTAGCCTCTTCGGTACCGCGCATTGCCCTCTTCTCACTCATAGAGTTGGCATCCACCTCGCCGGTGCATCCAAACCCTTGGCATGATGCGCTTTGTCATCATAAACCTCCTTATATCTTTCCTCAAAACAGCCACCATACCTACCTATCAAGGCATTTCCATAGCCTTTCCGAGATATATTGCCATGCAACATCCACCTCTTCATGACTTGATCTTCATGTCATACATGTTCCTGCTACACTCACAGAGGCATACATTTTCATACATCATGATAGCTACATCTTCTTTATGTTGAGTACCTTGTAAAGTGTGAAGATCTTCTATACTTCTTGTAAAATAGAGTGTTGCCCTTATGTGAGGAAAAGATCCCAAAGTGGACAAATTTGAAAGATCCCAAACAGGACAAAAGAGAGTTAAATAGAAAGAGCCATTGAGGCCACCAAAAAAATAGAAAAAATAGAAAAAACAGAAAAATAAAATAAAAAGAGAGAAAGGGGCAACACTAGTATTCCTTTTGAAAGATCCACACTCGTACTCCCTCTTATCTTTGTGCTCCATAGAGATGATCATTTATGCATATAGCTATGTGGGGACCTTCACACTATAGAACTTGGCTTGCATATTCCAAGGATGAGCCTCCTCAAACGAGCTCTAGGTCTTCATGAGCGAGAAAGTTGGACGCACCCCCACTAGTTCCATTGGAGAGCTTTTCCTAGCTCATATGTGCATCTGTTGCATGGCAATCCCTACTCCTCACATCATATCTATCATTCGGCCTTCTCTCGCCTTTTTGTCTTCCTCCTCCACCATATTTCTCTCTTTGCCATCCTAAGTGTCAACTCTCGTGCTTATGCTCATCCATTGCATGAGTGCTCAAAATATCGAAAGGGAGTGGATCAAATTGACTTGTACCTGGCTAGTGCTCTGGGGACGAGTCAAGATAAGATTCCACAGAAGACCAAGTGTGAAACTTTAGTAGATTGAGTTGTCAACAAATAAATATTTTTTCTCTCGTATTCCCATCTCCCCCTTCTTGCACGCAAACACCATCTGGTGACATTCGAGTCAAGGACAGCAAGAGCTCTTGCACCTTTATGTTCTTATGTTGCTTGTTTCAATGCCAATATAGACTCTTCCCTGTTATGACTTGAATTGAATTACATACCTTGATTGCTTTACTTTCAAATTTCTTATATGGTTGTTAGCATGTCACCACCGAAATTATGCTTGTTATCATTTACCTACTCGAAGACGAGCAGGAATTAGGCTTGGGGATATTGACACGTCCCAAACATATCTATAATTTTTGCTTGCTCCATGCATGTTTTGTGTGATATAGCTATGATCTAGATACACTTTCATACAATTTTGATCATATTTGGACTAACTTATTAACTCTGTGCACCACAGTGTCAGTTCATGTTTTCTGTTGTTTTTCTATTTCAGGTTTCCCCCATATTAAAAGTGCTCCAAAAATTCGGGGAAAATCAGCGTAACGGAAGCTTCCGGAGTCCCGAAGGAGGGCCAGAGGGGCCCCACCTGGTGGCCAGGCGGCCAGGTGGCGCGGCCTAGGGCTTGGTCGCGCCGGGAGGCCGCTTGGTCACGCCGGGAGGCCTCCCTGGCTGCCCCCATTCGCCCATTTATTCCACATGACGTGAAACTTCCGAAGACAGAACCCTTTTCCGCGATCTCGCCTTTGTTCCGCCGCCGCCGCGCTTCCAAGATCGGGAGCACTAACAGACCTCTTCCCGGCACCCTGCCGGAGGGTGGATTGACCTCCGGGAGGCTCTCCTCCACCATGGACGCTTCCTGGATGATCTTTGAGTAGTCTACCTTGTACCATGGGTCCGTGATCAGTAGCTATGTGATGTTATCCTCCCCACTTTGTTCTTCATGGATTAGACCTCGTGAGATGCCCTACATGATCGAGGCACATATGTAATTTTATGCTATTGCTATGCTGAGTTTGCTGGGATCTGATGGATTATGAGACTATGGTAAGTTTGTGATTGAGTAATATATTTGGTTCTTATCTTTTATATTTATGTTCTTGCGTAATTCTTGCATGTTCTCCATTGTTGTTTATTGCTTTATCCTAGTAGTAGGTAGTGACTCCAAGAGGGAACGTTATGCTCGATTGTGAGTTTATGCCCCCTGATGACTATCTTGAGTGACAGAAACATGAGTCTAGGGGATGTGTTGATGCCACAACGGGGAAAACAATGGTGCTTGTAACCGCGGTTGCAAGGATTGTTTACTTTACGCAAAGTTCTTTTTAATGCAGTTGTCTGTTGCTTTGGGTTTACACTTTGGGTGGGGCTCACAACTTAATACCAGTGAGATGTTCTGGATAGATATCTCAAAGTGGATGATTAGTAGTAGATGCAGTTGCATTTTGGTCTACTTATTTTGGCGTACTACCCATGCTTTTGAGCCTCGTCCTTTCTTTGTAGCATAGTTAGCATTGCGGTGTGGTTTTAATCCTGTCAATTGCCCATCTGTGATTTGTTTACCTCACATAGTAGTGTCAGAACCCTCTGTTAGGTAATGTGCTAGGGTCAAAGTAACCTTGCATCATGTCAAATTTTCAAAAGAAATCTTTGAAATCAATTCAAAAGCAAAATGGGAGAAGGAACCCCCCAGATGAATTAATTCAAAAGGCCAGATAAAAATCTTCTCCAAAAATTCATGTTAGATTTTTGAAAAGTCTTATAAATGAGTGTGATCACATATCAAGTGATGTGGGACCCATCCCATGCTCATAGATTTTTCAAATATTAAAACAGTGCCTTGGAGTTAAAGAAATAACCCTATTTGAATTAAAATTCAAATCATTTGAATTTTAAAAATGTTGAAACTTTATAAGTGGCTAGTCTATATTATTATGAAGCCATATAAAAAATTTCAGCATTTAATAAAATGCCTAGCTATTTAATTAGCCCAGCAAAACAAAAGACAGAAAAGAAAACAGAAAAGAAAAAGGGAAAAAGGGCTCGCAGGCAAAAGGGCCCAACTTACCGAGGCAGCCCAGCCCAGGGGCAAGCCCGTCTTCTTCCTCGCGCCAACCAGGCTGCTGCCGCCGTGGCGAGCATGCCGACGAGCCCCTGTCCACCTCCTGCTTCCCCCTCGCCACCTCTTCACGCCTGGAGACGCCCAGAAGCTTCCCCGATCCATTCCCCCTCTCCACGAGCTCTCTCCCATTCTCCCTCGCCCGATTCGTCGACACCCGTGAAGAACGCCGGAGTGCGCCACCGCACCTGCGTGGCCAGCGAGCCTGTCGAGCGCCAACGGCGTGTCCATCCTCCTCCTCGTCGTCGACTACGTCTCCCAGTGCAGCGAATCAAACTCGGAGCCCTCCTAGCCGCCGGAATCGAGCTCGAGCCGTCGCCGGACCCGAAGGACGCCTTTGTCGATTTCGTCGCCGTCGAGCCCTCCCAGCTCAAGCCGCCACCTCCGTCGTGTTCCTGGTGAGCAGGCGGTCCAAACCCATCTCTCGCCGCCCCTTATTGTTGTCTCCTTGTCGATCCGCCATGGAAGCCGAAGTCCCTCGCCGCCACGGTCGTCGTAGTCGATCACCAGTAAAGCAAACGAGCTCGGGGGCATGTACACCGTCTTCTCCTTGCTCCTCTGCGTCGATTGCGAGCATCACCGGCTCAAATGGTGCTCCGTAGCGAGTTCGGCCTCCAGCCAGTAGCACCGCCGCCGCAAAGCTCGACGCCGGCGTGCGTACAGAGCCTCCCAGGCTTCCCTCTCGGTCTCCATCGTCGCGCGAACCGAGAGCTTCGTCTCAGTGGTTGAAGCGCGCGATTTGGACCACGGGAGCGCCATCTCGTGCAGACGCCGCCGTGCTGGAAGGTCGCCGACGTTTAGCCGCCGGCAGCCCGTCGACGTGGCCTTGATTAGGGCTTAACCCCACCTGGGTTAAGTGACCCTAGGTCACTGACCAGTGGGCCCAGTGGCTTAATTAAGCCACTGGATAAATTAACCCAGCCGGGTTAATTAACCCAGCCACTGACAGGTGGGACCCCCTTGTCAGCCCCCCCTGACGTCAGCCTGGCGCAATAAATCTATTAAATGAATTTCCAGAAAATCAAATTGAATTAAAGAAATTCCAGAAAATACCCGAAACTTTGGAAATTCATAGAAAATTCATTTTAACTCCAAATTGGACAAATAATATATGAAAAATGATCAGGAGAAAATAATCTATCCAAATATGCAACTTTCAACTATGGTTGAGTTGATTTTAAAATGGGACCAGTAGCATATGTCATTTGAATTATTTGGAATTAATTCAAATTCAAATCAAATGCTTTTGCAACTTGGACCATGGAATTATGCTACATTTCAACCACACTTCAGAGGCATATCATACACATTTGAAGATGATTCAAATTGATCAACCCATGTCACATATAACTTGACTAAGTTTGAATTCAAATTGGAGTTTGAATTTGCAATTCAATTTGCAATATACTCCATTTAAATGGAATTGCTTCACACATCAAAGCATTTACATCAAGTTCCAACCTTTCAACATGTGATTGTGCATTGTATTTACTTTGCTACTTTGCTTGTTGTTTGTCGAGTAGAGGTGGAACTGGAGACGGAGGCTGCCCCCTTCGTTGAAGACCCAGAACCCGAACCTCGTCAGCAAGGCAAGCAAACCCCCATTGATCATGTCGATAAAATCCCATTTCCCTCTCATGTCTCGCTTATGCATTGTTTAGGATGATCACCATGATAACGTTTCTACCGCATAGTTGAACCCATATCCTTTGCATGACCTATCATCTTGTCACAGTAGTAAGCAAACCACAATCCTAGCAGATGTAGGAGTTGGTTGATATCATGTGACCCCTGCAACTGTTACTGCTTATTGCATGCTTAGTGATACAATGAGGTTGCTTATGATGTGAGTCGGGATGATGATAAACATGGTGTTGATGAAAGTGAAATGTGTTGGTGAATCTACCCTAATACAAGGTGAACGATGAGAGGTTGTGTAGGAGTACACAGTGGGTTGTCTCGTTGAACACCGCCCTAAGTCCGAGTTCTTGTGTGGTGATCCAAGATGAAGAGTACAACCACACATTGGGCTCACTGACCCCTCTCAACTTACTAACTCATCCCTTTCGATGTCCAGATGTCGCAATAGTTCGGAGTTCTGGTAGGCTTGTGGCCTGGATGCTAAGTGAGAGAACGGCTCATCCGAGACCGGCTTATGCACCACGCACACATCACTTGGGTCCACTTCGGTAAACCGGCCGGGTTCACGATAGTGGTAACCAACCCAAGTAGGCGGCTTTCTCGGACTAGATCGGCTATGAGGTAACAGTTGTGGTGAGCATCCTCGCTGGCACCCCTTGAATGGTGCCGAGATCAAAGGCGGTAAATGATGATCATGTGTGTGTAGCGGTACACCCCTGCAGGGTTAACAAAACTATTCGAATAGCCGCGTCCGCGGTTAAGGACTTCTTGGAAAGCTTAGCTTGATTATTAGATAACTTGAACTGGATACTTCTAAAACACACCAAGATAAGCGTGAGTGCTATGGTGTGCTTCTCGTGGGGAAGTCGAGGAAGTAACCATAGTGGTGTAATTGGTTGAAGAGATGTAGTGGACTCGTGTATGCTTCTTACCTCAAGTCTGGTATTCGTAGTTTAGGACTAGCCAAGTCAAAGCTGGCACTTCTGCAAGTGAAACCCCACCTCCCTTTACCTTGATACATATGCATGAGTAGTATAGCTCCTATGTAAGTCTTGCTGAGTACGATTTTGTACTCACGTTTGCTTAATCTATGTTTTAGATGAACCCACCGACCCTGATGGTGACTTCTACCTGAAGTTCGAAGAATGAAGACTCAGACCAAGACCAAGCTAGTGTAGTCCCAGTCAGACGACTGGTTCCCTCGTGGAGGGCTTGTTTTTAGATAAGGCTTCTCTAAGCCATTTGTTAAACTTGTCTGTATTCAGACCTACTTTGCTTCCGCTTGTTTGTTGTAATGTTGGATCACATGCTTGTGATCTCTGTGTGCACTCTGTAAGAGTTATTAATAAAGTTGTATAATTTGTAGAGAATTGCAATGATACCTGCTGTTCATACTAGACATGTGTGCTGCGTGTATGTTTATAACATGCATGTCTTAGTATGGGTTTTCGAGACCTTAGTTGTGATCTGGCTGGCGGTCTTTTATACACCAAGTGGCCCTTAGATGTGCGCAGCTTGGGGCATCGCGATGCGATTGTTCGAGACTCTGTCTCGTGCGCACTTTGACGTATGATCGAGCCCGCCCTAGACCCCGACTAAGTGATCGGGCTGGAGTAAGTCTATGTAAGGGTTATAATACAAATCGATAGTATGGTTGAGGCGACTTGTCTATGAGTATGGGAGTTCACCGCCCATATCAATTAGACTTGTGTGCGGACGATGAGGACCCATCTCAGTGGATCATCCGGCCTGAATGGGATGCCCCTCACGTTCGATGCTTTCCGAGAACGTTCTGTGCTTGGCCTTGTCTGCTTAGACAAGTGGGTACGGTTCTCGGCTCTCCATATGATTGTGTTGTAGCGAGGCTTGCATACGCTAACCCCGGGTCCCGACAGACTTGGTATCAGAGCAGGACTGGCTGTAGGACTAGTAGCCTTGGCCGAAGTTGAGTCTAGCTTGCTATAGTTATATAGTTACTCTGGGTATATAAGGGAATAACGTAAGGCTTCTTTTTTCTCCTTACCCCCTTCGTTCTGAGTTCTGAGTCACCCTCATCTTATTCTATGGGAAGATAGGACTAGGCTCTCCTTTGTTTGATTAGAACATCTCGTTGTTTGCTTCCTTGTAGCCGTAGGAAAGTTGTGATCGGTTTGTTAGAGTGGTTATGCTCCCTGTTTTATTACATCGTATGTAAGTGCTGTTTCCATGTTGTAAGAAATTGCCTTTTTCTTGCAATTACAGCCGTTATGTTGTCCGAGTCATTCCAGGTTTATCTCATAATCTGATGCATTTGCAAACTCCTTCTTTCTGTTTCAGATGGCAGATCTTCCCCCTCGGCAGATTGTTCGTTTGACCAGGTGCCTCGGTGTGCGTGGCCATCCCGCCACGTTGATCGAGATGATGTCCTATGTGGGATATCGGTGGTATCCTGAGTACACCGTCGAGGAGCAGTTCCACGACTTCAACCAGACGCAGTTCCGCTGCATTTTCCGGATCTATCCGCACCACGTTGGAGTCACTCAGCCTATCCACTTTGGACATGGCATTGGCATTACCGAGAACATGGCTGTGCAGGATGCTGCATACTCATGTATGACACTGCTGAGAGAGGAGCACACTTTGCTGAGAGAGACTTCTTTCCGCTATATCCCTGCTGCACTTCCAGGAGAAGAGGGATATTACACCGGACTCTACTCAGATCACTCTGCAGAGGATCCAACACTTCAGGTGACTGCTAGGTTTGCTAGTGATCGAGATCGTGATGCACACGCTCTCCGTTTCGAGCTTCACGCCACCCGTGTACGTCTGTATCGAGCACTGGCACTCTTGGCACCCTTTGTGAGCGTGGGATCAGTTGAGCATGATGCTATCTACCCAGTGCGGACTCAGATGCCTTCTCGAGTTGCTTGGCCCGAGATTGGAGGCATTTTTCCACCCCGTGGTCCTTTGCTTCCACCCTACGCTGGACCTAGGCCCCATCCTTGCCCAAATGGATATCAGGGTCCACAGGCCTCCGTGTTTTCCGATGGTCACCTCCAGCTACCGGGATACGCGGGTAACTTTTATGAGGACTACTATGGAGATGGAGATGAGTGAGACCGCCTATGGTCTTACTTAGTGATGATGTAGTAGTATCTTAGTGTATTGTATGCAAGGTGTCTAAGTTCCAGAGGCTTAGATAAATAATGTATAGGAAGTCAGAGTGCCTCTGAAGGATGTATCATCTTCATCACGTTTGTATTAGCTTGGTGCTTGTACTAAAACGATGTATGGCTTGTATGACAGCTTGTGAATATATGGCTTGTATGCTTTTATCACCATGTTGTGAAGATGATTACTTCCTTTGCTCTGTAATCCTTCCAGTACTTCAATACCTTGATTAGACTCTCCCAATCAACTCTGTTTGACTTTGGTTTTCACCTTCAGGATGTCTCAAGGAACTCGTGGCCAGATTGGTCGGAACCAGGGTCGTGGGAATGAACAGGAGGAAGGCAACCTTCCACCCCCACCCACGATAGCTCAGGTTCTGATGGAGGTCGAGAGGAACCGCCGAGACTCTCACCATCTGCTGGAAGTCATTGCTCGCAACACCACTCAGCAGCGCAATGAGTTGGTGTCCCTGAATGACTTCATCCGACTTCATCCCCCGGTTTTCAGTTACTCCACCGAGCCCCTTGACGCCGATGAATGGCTTCGCAGCATCGAGAGGAAGCTCCAAGCAGGCCATGTAGCAAATGGAGACAAGGTCAGCTATGCCACTTATCACCTTGAAGGTGCAGCTAGCTCTTGGTGGGAGAACTTTCTGAATATGCGTCCCGTTGGACCGCCCGCATCTTGGGATGAATTCTGCACTTCCTTCCGCGAGCACCACATTCCCAAGGGTCTTATGGACCGCAAGTGTGAGGAGTTCTGCAACCTCACCCAAGGCAGAAGGACTGTTGCTGAGTTTAGTCGTGAGTTCAACCGACTTGCTCGTTATGCTACCGAAGAAGTCTCCACCGACGCAAAGAAGCAAGAGAGGTTCCGTCGTGGCCTCAACACTGGACTCCGTCGTGAGCTCAACCTTCATGACTTTGCCACCTTCCAGGTCCTTGTCAACAAGGCCATCAAGGCCGAGGACATGAACACCCCCAACGATTTCCGCAAACACCCTAGAGACGACAGTTCATCCAGTTCTGGCTCCCAGAAGCGCAAGATCTGGATTCCAAACAGTATGTTCCGCCAGAACAACCCACCGAGGCCATCCTATGTGGCGCCTCGTCCACCAACCCAGTTCCACCCAGCTCCACCAAACAACCCAGCTCCACGCACTGTTTTTGGAGCCTGTTACAAGTGTGGTCAGGCAGGCCATTATTCTCGTGAGTGTCCCCAGAACCAGATCCAGAATCAGAATGCTCCACCCCGTGCCGGAGGCAACAACAACAATGGTCGTGGCAAGTCACCCCAGAAGGTCTACACCGCCAAACCCGCTCCTCCCGCCACCCGTGGACGTGTGAACCAGATCGCCGCCGAAGAGACTGACGACACCACTGACGTCATTCTTGGTACGCTCCCAGTCAATTATGTTCCTACTTCTGTTCTTTTCGACCCAGGAGCATCTCATTCATTCATGTCGGAAAGTTATGCACTTCGTCATGAGTTATCTTTTCTTGATTTGTCCACCCCAATGATTATTCAAACTCCAGGGTCAAGATGGCAAACTAATAGAGTAAGCCATGGTAATCAGATTGCAATTGAGGGTTTAGTATTCCTTGCTTCACTCATAGCCCTCAAGTCTTCAGACATTGATGTCATCCTTGGCATGGATTGGCTATCAAGACAGAATGCCTACCTGGATTGCAAAGGAAAATCCGTGAAACTCACCCACCCTTCAGGCAAAACCGTCAACTACACCTCGCCCAGAACAAGAACCCAAGTGCATTCTTTGAATGTACTTCCCCTTCCCGAACTTGAAGATATTCCGGTGGTTCGTGACTTCCCGGATGTCTTTCCTGAAGAGCTGCCGGGCATGCCACCCGACAGATGTGTAGAGTTTATAGTGGATCTTGCCCCAGGAACCGCACCTATTTCTAGACGCCCATACAAAATGGCCCCACGTGAGTTAGCTGAGCTTAAAACCCAACTGGAAGCTTTGTTGGAGAAAGGCTTCATCCGCCCTAGCTCATCGCCATGGGGTTGCCCCGTTCTGTTCGTAACGAAGAAAGATGGAACAGAAAGGATGTGCGTAGACTATCGCCCGCTAAATTTAGCGACGATAAAGAACAAGTACCCACTGCCCAGGATCAATGATCTTTATGATCAACTTGCAGGATCCTCTGTCTTCTCCAAGATGGATTTGAGATTAGGTTATCATCAAATCAAAATCCGAAACGAGGACATTCCCAAGACGGCTTTTACTACTCGTTATGGTCTTTACGAGTATACCGTCATGTCCTTTGGTTTAACCAATGCCCCCGCCACTTTCTCACGCATGATGAATTCGATCTTCATGGAGTACTTAGATAAATTTGTTGTGGTTTATCTCGATGACATTCTCATCTACTCGAAGAACGAAGAAGAACATGCCGAACACCTAAGGCTGGTATTGATGAAACTTAGACAGCATCGCCTGTATGCTAAATTCTCCAAGTGTGAATTTTGGCTACCAGAAGTGACCTACTTAGGCCACGTGATTTCTGCAAAAGGCATTGCGGTGAATCCCGAGAGAGTTCAGGTCGTCCTTGACTGGACTCCTCCTGAATCGGTTAAGCAAGTTAGGAGTTTTCTTGGCCTAGCCATCTATTGCCGTCGCTTCGTCGAGAACTTTTCTAAAGTTGCAAAGCCTCTAACTGAACTCCTCAAGAAAGATAAGAAATTCCTATGGACTCCCAAGTGCAAGGAAAGATTTCAAGAGCTTAAAAGAAGATTGACTTCTGCACCTGTACTTGCACCTCCAGACACCAAAAAGGATTCCGAGATCTATTGTGACGCATCACGGCAAGGGTTAGGATGCATACTTCTGCAAGATCGACATGTGGTAGCTTATGCTTCATGCCAGTTGCGGCCACATGAAGAGAACTATCCTACCCATGACCTTGAACTCGCTGCCGTAGTTCATGCCCTAACAACTTGGCGACATTACCTCCTTGGTAATCGTTGTGAGATTTATTCCGACCACCAAAGCCTCAAATACATTTTCACCCAGCTAGATCTTAATCTCAGGCAAAGACGCTGGATTGAGTTGATAAAAGATTACGACGTAGGAATTTCTTACACCCCAGGCAAAGCCAATGTCATGGCTGATGCACTAAGTCGTAAGTCGTATTGTAACAACCTCATGTTACAACAGTATCAACCACTTCTTCATGAGGAATTTCGCAAGCTCAACCTTGAGATTGTTCCTCATGGCTATCTTTCTACCTTGGTGGCGAAACCAACTCTTGAGGATCAAATCATAGTTTCCCAAAGGCGTGCACGAGGTGTTCTCCGGATCAAGGAGAACATTGCTAGCGGAGTTGCTAAATGTTTCTCCACAGATAGCAAAGGAAAGGTATTCTTTGAAAATCGTTTGGTAGTACCTAAGAATAAGGAACTAAGGCAACTCATCCTCAAGGAAGCCCATGACACACCCCTCTCGATTCATCCCGGTAGCACAAAAATGTACCGAGATCTACGCCAGAGATTTTGGTGGACTAGGATGAAGAGAGACATTGCTCAATTTGTTGCCGAATGTGATGTTTGTCGTCGCATTAAGGCAGAACATCAAAGACCTGCTGGTACACTTCAACCTTTGTCTATTCCCGAGTGGAAATGGGACAAAGTCGGTATGGACTTCATCACCGGCTTTCCAAAAACCCAGAAAGGAAACAATGCCATCTTCGTTGTCATAGATAGGATTTCCAAAGTTGCTCACTTCCTTCCGGTTCGCGAGTCTATAACTGCTAGCCAGTTAGCGGACTTGTACATCTCTAGAATTGTATCCCTTCACGGTGTTCCTTTGGAAATCAATTCTGATCGCGGTAGCCTTTTCACCTCTAGATTTTGGGGAAGCTTTCAGAATGCTATGGGAACTCATCTCTCCTTTAGTACAGCTTTCCATCCTCAGTCTAGCGGTCAAGTCGAAAGGGTTAACCACATTCTTGAAGACATGCTCAGAGCTTGTGTTATCTCATTCGGAAAGAATTGGGAGAAGTCTCTTCCATTTGCCGAATTTGCTTATAACAATAGTTTTCAATCTAGTCTGAACATGGCTCCTTTTGAACTCCTTTATGGACGACGATGTCGAACACCACTAAACTGGTCAGAAACCGGTGAAAGACAATTCTTTGGACCGGACATGATCAAGGAAGCAGAAGAACAAGTTCGCATTGTTCGTGATCAATTGAAAGCAGCCCAGTCTCGTCAGAAAAGCTACTATGATCGTCATCATAGGCAAGAGAGCTACAGTCTGGATGAGAAGGCTTACCTTCGGGTTACTCCTCTGAAGGGAACCCAACGTTTCGGTATCAAAAGGCAAGTTGGCCCCACGTTACATCGGACCTTTCCGCATTATTGCTAAACGTGGAGAAGTTGACTACCAACTTGAACTACCCCCGCACCTTTTCCGAGTACATGATGTATTCCATGTGTCCCAACTCAGGCGTTGCTTCAAGGACCCCATCCGCGAAGTCGACCATGAAACGCTTGATCTCCAAGATGACCTTTCTTATCGAGAATACCCCGTACGTATTCTTGATTCCGCAGAGCGTGTCACTCGTCGTCAGAAGATTAGGTTTCTAAAAGTTCAATGGTCACACCACTCTGAGAGAGAAGCTACGTGGGAAAGAGAAGACCGTCTCAGTGCCGAGTACCCCACTTTCCTCCCGCAGACTTCTGAATCTCGGGACGAGATTCTGTTGAGTGGGGGCGAGTTGTCAGAACCCTCTGTTAGGTAATGTGCTAGGGTCAAAGTAACCTTGCATCATGTCAAATTTTCAAAAGAAATCTTTGAAATCAATTCAAAAGCAAAATGGGAGAAGGAACCCCCCCAGATGAATTAATTCAAAAGGCCAGATAAAAATCTTCTCCAAAAATTCATGTTAGATTTTTGAAAAGTCTTATAAATGAGTGTGATCACATATCAAGTGATGTGGGACCCATCCCATGCTCATAGATTTTTCAAATATTAAAACAGTGCCTTGGAGTTAAAGAAATAACCCTATTTGAATTAAAATTCAAATCATTTGAATTTTAAAAATGTTGAAACTTTATAAGTGGCTAGTCTATATTATTATGAAGCCATATAAAAAATTTCAGCATTTAATAAAATGCCTAGCTATTTAATTAGCCCAGCAAAACAAAAGACAGAAAAGAAAACAGAAAAGAAAAAGGGAAAAAGGGCTCGCAGGCAAAAGGGCCCAACTTACCGAGGCAGCCCAGCCCAGGGGCAAGCCCGTCTTCTTCCTCGCGCCAGCCAGGCTGCTGCCGCCGTGGCGAGCATGCCGACGAGCCCCTGTCCACCTCCTGCTTCCCCCTCGCCACCTCTTCACGCCTGGAGACGCCCAGAAGCTTCCCCGATCCATTCCCCCTCTCCACGAGCTCTCTCCCATTCTCCCTCGCCCGATTCGTCGACACCCGTGAAGAACGCCGGAGTGCGCCACCGCACCTGCGTGGCCAGCGAGCCTGTCGAGCGCCATCGGCGTGTCCATCCTCCTCCTCGTCGTCGACTACGTCTCCCAGTGCAGCGAATCAAACTCGGAGCCCTCCTAGCCGCCGGAATCGAGCTCGAGCCGTCGCCGGACCCGAAGGACGCCTTTGTCGATTTCGTCGCCGTCGAGCCCTCCCAGCTCAAGCCGCCACCTCCGTCGAGTTCCTGGTGAGCAGGCGGTCCAAACCCATCTCTTGCCGCCCCTTATTGTTGTCTCCTTGTCGATCCGCCATGGAAGCCGAAGTCCCTCGCCGCCACGGTCGTCGTAGTCGATCACCAGTAAAGCAAACGAGCTCGGGGGCATGTACACCGTCTTCTCCTTGCTCCTCTGCGTCGATTGCGAGCATCACCGGCTCAAATGGTGCTCCGTAGCGAGTTCGGCCTCCAGCCAGTAGCACCGCCGTCGCAAAGCTCGATGCCGGCGTGCGTACAGAGCCTCCCAGGCTTCCCTTTCGGTCTCCATCGTCGCGCGACACCGAGAGCTTCGTCTCAGTGGTTGAAGCGCGCGATTTGGACCACGGGAGCGCCATCTCGTGCGGACGCCGCCGTGCTGGAAGGTCGCCGACGTTTAGCCGCCGGCAGCCCGTCGACGTGGCCTTGATTAGGGCTTAACCCCACCTGGGTTAAGTGACCCTAGGTCACTGACCAGTGGGCCCAGTGGCTTAATTAAGCCACTTGATAAATTAACCCAGCCGGGTTAATTAACCCAGCCACTGACAGGTGGGACCCCCTTGTCAGCCCCCCCTGACGTCAGCCTGGCGCAATAAATCTATTAAATGAATTTCCAGAAAATCAAATTGAATTAAAGAAATTCCAGAAAATACCCGAAACTTTGGAAATTCATAGAAAATTCATTTTAACTCCAAATTGGACAAATAATATATGAAAAATGATCAGGAGAAAATAAGCTATCCAAATATGCAACTTTCAACTATGTTTGAGTTGATTTTAAAATGGGACCAGTATCATATGTCATTTGAATTATTTGGAATTAATTCAAATTCAAATCAAATGCTTTTGCAACTTGGACCATGGAATTATGCTACATTTCAACCACACTTCAGAGGCATATCATACACATTTGAAGATGATTCAAATTGATCAAACCATGTCACATATAACTTGACTAAGTTTGAATTCAAATTGGAGTTTGAATTTGCAATTCAATTTGCAATATACTCCATTTAAATGGAATTGCTTCACACATCAAAGCATTTACATCAAGTTCCAACCTTTCAACATGTGACTGTGCATTGTATTTACTTTGCTACTTTGCTTGTTGTTTGTCAAGTAGAGGTGGAACTGGAGCCGGAGGCTGCCCCCTTCGTTGAAGACCCAGAACCCGAACCTCGTCAGCAAGGCAAGCAAACCCCCATTGATCATGTCGATAAAATCCCATTTCCCTGTCATGTCTCGCTTATGCATTGTTTAGGATGATCACCATGATAACGTTTCTACCTCATAGTTGAACCCATATCCTTTGCATGACTTATCATCTTGTCACAGTAGTAAGCAAACCACAATCCTAGCAGATGTAGGAGTTGGTTGATATCATCTGACCCCTGCAACTGTTACTGCTTATTGCATGCTTAGTGGTACAATGAGGTTGCTTATGATGTGAGTCGGGATGATGATAAACATGGTGTTGATGAAAGTGAAATGTGTTGGTGAATCTACCCTAATACAAGGTGAACGATGAGAGGTTGTGTAGGAGTACACAGTGGGTTGTCTCGTTGAACACCGCCCTAAGTCCGAGTTCTTGTGTGGTGATCCAAGATGAAGAGTACAACCACACATTGGGCTCACTGACCCCTCTCAACTTACTAACTCATCCCTTTCGATGTCCAGATGTCGCAATAGTTCGGAGTTCTGGTAGGCTTGTGGCCTGGATGCTAAGTGAGAGAACGGCTCATCTGAGACCGGCTTATGCACCACGCACACATCACTTGGGTCCACTTCGGTAAACCGGTCGGGTTCACGATAGTGGTAACCAACCCAAGTAGGCGGCTTTCTCGGACTAGATCGGCTATGAGGTAACAGTTGTGGTGAGCATCCTCGCTGGCACCCCTTGAATGGTGCCGAGATCAAAGGCGGTAAATGATGTTCATGTGTGTGTAGCGGTACACCTCTGCAGGGTTAACAAAACTATTCGAATAGCCGCGTCCGCGGTTAAGGACTTCTTGGAAAGCTTAGCTTGATTATTAGATAACTTGAACTGGATACTTCTAAAACACACCAAGATAAGCGTGAGTGCTATGGTGTGCTTCTCGTGGGGAAGTCGAGGAAGTAACCATAGTGGTGTAATTGGTTGAAGAGATGTAGTGGACTCGTGTACGCTTCTTACCTCAAGTCTGGTATTCGTAGTTCAGGACTAGCCAAGTCAAAGCTGGCACTTCTGCAAGTGAAACCCCACCTCCCTTTACCTTGATACATATGCATGAGTAGTATAGCTCCTATGTAAGTCTTGCTGAGTACGATTTTGTACTCACGTTTGCTTAATCTATGTTTTAGATGAACCCACCGACCCTGATGGTGACTTCTACCTGAAGTTCAAAGAATGAAGACTCAGACCAAGACCAAGCTAGTGTAGTCCCAGTCAGACGACTGGTTCCCTCGTGGAGGGCTTGTTTTTAGATAAGGCTTCTCTAAGCCATTTGTTAAACTTGTCTGTATTCAGACCTACTTTGCTTCCGCTTGTTTGTTGTAATGTTGGATCACATGCTTGTGATCTCTGTGTGCACTCTGTAAGAGTTATTAATAAAGTTGTATAATTTGTAGAGAATTGCAATGATACCTGCTGTTCATACTAGACATGTGTGCTGCGTGTATGTTTATAACATGCATGTCTTAGTATGGGTTTTCGAGACCTTAGTTGTGATCTGGCTGGCGGTCTTTTATACACCAAGTGGCCCTTAGATGTGCGCAGCTTGGGGCATCGCGATGCGATTGTTCGAGACTCTGTCTCGTGCGCACTTTGACGTATGATCGAGCCCGCCCTAGACCCCGACTAAGTGATCGGGCTGGAGTAAGTCTATGTAAGGGTTATAATACAAATCGATAGTATGGTTGAGGCGACTTGTCTATGAGTATGGGAGTTCACCGCCCATATCAATTAGACTTGTGTGCGGACGATGAGGACCCATCTCAGTGGATCATCCGGCCTGAATGGGATGCCCCTCACGTTCGATGCTTTCCGAGAACGTTCTGTGCTTGGCCTTGTCTGCTTAGACAAGTGGGTACGGTTCTCGGCTCTCCATATGATTGTGTTGTAGCGAGGCTTGCATACGCTAACCCCGGGTCCCGACAAGTAGTTTTATCGTCTTTTGGGAGAGAGACATCACTAGTGAACATCACGGGACCCCGGTCCATATTCTCATCACTATTTACACGCTCAATTTATTTTCTGTTTTTACTTTCTAGATACTATCACCATTATCATTATCCTTTGCGTTTGATCCTTTGTAAACAACAAGGCCGAAGAGATTGATAACCTCTCTGAACTTCATTGGGAGCAAAGTTATTTGTGTCATGTGCAGGTCTAGGAGAAGCAAGTGATTCTTTTCATACAACACATCACTTGCCGAACCACCTACTTATCACTATCGGAGTCCTACTGGTTCGATACTCAACCTTGGCATCTTCACCAAGGGAAATTTGCTGCTATCCTACATCTCACCTTCCACTTGGGGTAACCAACGAAGGGCAAGAAGCCATTATCACTTCCACGTCATCAATTGCCGAGTTGTTATTCTATGAGGTCCACTCCGAAGCTCAGTGGCTTGGAGCCCGAAATTGGATTATCATCCTCGTCCAAGGTTTGTTACTGGTTTCCAGTGCCTCCTTCCATGCCGCCTCCGGTATGACTCACCATGTTGTTGGTCTCTGACATGAATACATGTTGGAGATCATACCTGATGAGGGGTTACCCCCACGACTCCTCTACGTGAGGGTACCTGGTGCGTGTCATACCTGGCGGCCCACCAGAGGCCCACTCGTGGACACCGACATAATGGAATAAGACGTGAAGCCGAAGACTTGAGGCACAAGACAAGGCCTCCTACTTGTAGTCGACTAGGACTCATGTAAACCCCTACCTGGCTATCTATATAAAGCGAGGCAGGGGCACCTCTCTAGATCAGGTCACAACTCACCACCGAAACCCCCACGCATAGGACTAGACAAATCTCTCTCCACCAAAGCCCTCGTGGCACCTCTGTACATCATCATCAATACAAGATCAGACAAGCATCATGTAGGGTTTTCCCTCCGGGGGCCTGAAGCTGGGTAAGTCGTGCCCCATGTGTCGCTTGTCCGCCGTCCGAGGATCTCAATACACATCTACTCATCCTAGCCTTGCGAGAACTCACCTTGGCCTCAACTGTAATCGCCCCCTCACGTAATAATATCGAGCAGGAAGTGCTTCTCCTGTTAGCCGACGAGTATCGTCCAACCTGTGCCATCTCATGACTAACCCAGGGTCTCTGACCATGGGATTTGCCGGGGTTGATCCCCGTCAATTGGCGCCGTCTGTGGGAACTACACAGGTTGGAATCGCGATCTCGACGGTCCCGTCTCCAGCAAGTCGCAACTCAAGGGCTTCTTCAATAACTACATCAAGATCTACATTAAGCTCACGGAGAAAACAAGAAATTTTCGAGCGCGTCACTCGAAGACCGACATTAACAAAAGTGCTCACGCGCAGCCTACAGGAAAAAAAACATCTGTGTTGCGGGCACTCGCGACGGCGACTCGGAGCTCATCTCGACGATCTCTTCAGTGGAAAGAAGCGAAATCCAATTTTCGAAAATCTGTCAAACTTTCAGTAAATTCCAACGGCTGGATCTCCGTCGGCGACTCCCGCACTAAAGCACTCTCGGAATCTAACGGAACTCCGCGCGACTCCAGCATAAAAATTTCTGACATTGGCTCGGACATCAACTTGAAGATCCCTCCGGTGAAAGCATGCGGGATTCAATCACCCATAAGCACAAAAAATGTCAGAAAATTCCAACGGTTAGATCTCCGTCGGCGGCTCTCGCACTGCAGCACGTTTTTGGATCTACGCGAGATCGCGAATTTTCAATCGCGAATTCGGGTTCAATCTTGACCCACAAGGCTTCTACTCCAACTCGACATGCTATGGATGACTCGCCAAGGTTTCTACATCGACTCGCGCTTCTACAACGAAATCACACAACGAGCAATCGAAGGACCCCGCCCGACGCGTCGAGTCCTTCTCGGTCACTCGCCGCACCGTCGACTCCAAGCACACGAATCATCCTGCGCCGAGCTCCTTTGTATGGGCTCTCCCGTACCGAGCTCCATCGCGCAGGAATTGCCACATCGAGTCCTCTCGTCGAACAACTTTATCACGATGACTTCACTGCGCAACTCCGCCACTTCAACACTCGGGAGCTCGCGGAGTCGGGGGCTGAACGTCGCAGTTGCCCTCACATCGACTCCATTCTTGCCTCGTCGACTGCTCATCGTCGACAGCTCATCTTCGACATCCTCTGGCGCGTCGATCCTAAAACTAAGTTTTCTTTACATTCTTATGCTATGATTCCAAAACCTTTATACATTCTCGATCGGTCGCCAAAGACGACTATGCAGTCGCACACAAACATCTGAGGGCTAAAAAATTATCATGCCGGCTACGTAGTTGTGCAGAAACATCTGTGGGCTATCAAATCATCATGCTGGCTACGCAGTCGTGCAGAAACATTTGAGGGCTACAAAAACATCATGCCGACTACGCAGTCGCGCACGAACTTCTGAGGGCTAAAAAATCATTCTTTGGATCATGCTCAGTTTTATATGATGTTTATTCGCGTTTGTCAAAGTAGTGAGGCTGGGTACTAAAAGGCCGCTCTTGTCTCCGGGTTCAACAAGTCTGGCATAGTGTCCCTGTTACCCGGCAAGAGTATGCTGCTGGAGGGCCTACTCATGAAAAGACACGCATAAACTTTATATGCTGTTACATTATCCTCTCGGCAAAAGTGCAACGTCTACAAATCACGTACCTTATAATTATTTTATATATCGCGCAAGTACATCTTAATACAGCTGCACCTTTTTCTCCTTCTCAGTAGGTGCTCGGGGGTTGGGCGCTCTCGTGACACGGCGAGGCCAACCTCCTCGTCCATGACCGATCCCTACAACAACTCACGCCTACGACGCAAGACCCGAGTCGAGCACTTCCTCGGATGAAAATTACTCGACGACGAAGAAGTCTTGAGTCTATGCTCGACTGCAAGCATAGCCTCGGGGGCTACTCCCATCGGGAGGGCTGACGCGCACCCGACGAGCACTACTCGCGCATCCGACAAGAATGAAGGGGTTAGCTTAAAAACAACTTGAGTCTATGCTCGACTGCAAGCAGTCGAACATAGCCTCGGGGGCTACTCCCATCGGGAGCGCTGACGCGCACCCGACGACCGCTGCTCGCACAGCCTACAAGACGACGAACTCGACTGCAATTTCGATGCTTCATCCAAATACTCCCATCGGGAGCGTACTTACGACACCTTCGATTGCTCATCAAAAAATGATCGACACACACTACGGCGTCTACTGCAGATTCGAGTCCCTGCGCGACTCTTCAAGTCCCCCATGCACTCGGGGGCTACTGACGAGGGGTTACCCCCACGACTCCTCTACGTGAGGGTACCTGGTGCGTGTCATGGATGGCGGCCCACCAGAGGCCCACTCGTGGACACCGACATAATGGAATAAGACGTGAAGCCGAAGACTTGAGGCGCAAGACAAGGACTCATACTTGTAGTCGACTAGGACTCATGTAAACCCCTACCTAGCTATCTATATAAAGCGACGCAGGGGCACCTCTCTAGATTAGTTCACAACTCACCACCGAACCCCCCACGCATAGGACTAGACAGATCTCTCTCCACCAAAGCCCTCGCGACACCTCTGTACATCATCATCAATACAAGATCAGACAAGCAGCATGTAGGGTTTTCCCTCCGGGGGCCTGAAGCTGGGTAAATCGTGCCCCATGTGTCGCTTGTCCGCCGTCTGAGGATCTCAATACACATCTACTCATCCTAGCCTTGCGAGAACTCGTCTTGGCCTCCACTGTAATCGCCCCCTCACATAATAATATCGAGCAGGAAATGCTTCTCCTGTTAGCCGACGAGTATCGTCCAACCTGTGCCATCTCTATGAATAACCCAGGGTCCCTGACCATGGGATTTGCCGGGGTTGATCCCCGTCAATACCCGTCCTCCGTGTGAGGACGCGAATGTGACGATGAAGAGAAATTTTTGCAGCTATCATCACTATTGGGGTTGAGGTTAATCTTTCGTTCGTTGCTGTGATCGAAGCTCTCATGATCACTAAGGTTAAAAGCTCTCAGGATTGTTTAGGTTGATGCTTTTGGCGGCCTTTGTGTCATTGCTATCGTTCGAGCTATCGACGTAAGAGTAGCTCGTGTTGACCATGTCGATGAAGTGAGATGTTGGGGCAGACCAGTTGGTTGATGAAGGTCATATGCCCCTACTCTATTGTCTTGAGGTAGTTGCGGCTGCAGTGGTAGAGGTCGCCGCTCTCTGCCCATGGATTGGATAGGTCATGCGTTGGGGTTGATGAGGCACACGTCTCCTTCTTTGGGTCAGATATGGGGTGGATTTCTTTCACCCTGTCGTACCATTCTCATAGGGTTTTATGCAGTAGGGCGTTGCTGATGTGGAGCCCCACTTGCCCTTCGATGGGACGAAAGGTGTTGTTGTGGATGCTAGTTAGTCATCGAGGTTGATGGTGGCACCTAGATCCTGGATATCGACGTCGGTTTGATGATCTCGAAGGCCGAACGCTCCTCTTTAATGTTTGACGGCACGCAAAGACATGGATTTTCATGTTGATCGATGATGAACTCCATTGTCCCTAAGTTGATAGAGAGGGGAGGGAGGATCTACGAACTGTCATAGAGCCGCCCTGCTTCGTCGGTGATGAAGGCAAGGTCATCGAATGTGAACTCTTGGACCAGTATGAAGATGTTGAAGGTTGGTGAAGCTCCAATCAAGATTAGGTCTCCAGCTCTCGACACACATTCCTAGAGGGCCAACCAACGATGCAGAAAAATGACAGATATCCCGATAGGGTGGTTTGAGTGGCCGGAAGTACCATAGAGGATAATTCTTAGGGGATTTATCCAAGTTCGGGCCCTCATGATAGAGGTAAAACCCTACTCCCTCCTTGATTTGATTATGACAGTATGAAGTCATCGCAAGAGGGAGTTACAATTCTGTCTAAGCTACCAGGATCTATGATTAGATGTCAATGTATCTAAAGCTATCATCGACCTCGCCTTATTTATAGGGGGGGTGAGGCCTAGGGTTACAAGGTCGTGCGGACCTACAACTAAGGAATAACAAGGAAACCTATCCTTGTGCGTGAAGTTGATGATGCTTCTCGAAGGAGGGCCCCATGATCCTCACAGAGACCCGCTGAGGTGCACACAGAGGGCTCCTTGGGAATTCGGAAAGCCCAACTAATTAAGCCGTGTATGGGTCACCCCCTGTATAACACACTGTCAGTTCATGCCCCAAAGACTTGAAGACCCTATTAATGGCTTGTATGTTGTCACTCTTATTAAGAGGGTTTTATATGTTTTTGATATTTCCCTGGCCATTTTGACATTAATCCTTCAAGGAACGAGAAATATTTTTTTTACTATTGATGTGCATGAAATAATGCAAGTTTCCTTTTGGAGGAAAAGACAGAAAAGGCAACATGAGCTCGAGATGGCGCATGGTAAAGACATGACCGATGTACATGTCTATTGTGTATCAAACTAGGTGCATAACAAGGGGTTAGCATCACATGTAATTCATAATATAGTGATTTCATATAAACCTTCCGTTTAAGAACTCCAGATCACCGTTGAAACCTCTTTGTGACAACATTTTTTGCTGCAATGCCAGCAATTTCGAATTTTCTATCGTGGCAACAGTTTTAAAATATGTGTCGTTATAGCCGTTTTTCAATGGAAAATGATGTCGTGTGACAAATTTTTGCTGCCATGGATTTTTTATGTCGTGTCTTTTCTTCAACTCCTTTTGGCTTCCCCTAGATCATAGGGACGGAGGCCATCTTTGGTTCATGTGGCTCCCTGTCCCACGTGACTTAGGGGCTCATCCCAATATGTCCCACTTGTAACCTTATGATAGCTTTTTTTCCTTTTTTGTACATGCCAAGTACCTTCAGAACACTCGTGGGCATCATCGGGACCCTCTCGGGATCTATAGGAACACTTCCGAGATCATTCGAAACATTTTCGAACCCCATTCTCCCATTTTCCATGATCTCCTGTTTCTCTTATATATATATATATATATATATAGGTTTGATAATATGTTTACATGCCCAAAACCTGGACACTCATAATAATTTACACATATTAAATGAGTTCGCTATTGAACAAACTTTTAGTTATCGTATATAATTCCCTTTGCATCGTGATAAATTACAAAACCCGAGTCGAGACCTTTACTACATCCCCATGATCAACTACTTGAGCACTACCTAGTTATCCTTGTTACCGATTTATACTCTTTTCTCGTCTTCATATTCCGATGTCCCCACAATTAAGCAATTATGAACATCGTAATGTCAAGTGAGCCCAGAGGTAACTCTCTATCTTTAAAGGAGCAAATCCAAGTCTGGACATATTTAATACCATAATTTTTTTCCAGCATACCCAAAAGTTAACTTTGTGATCACCCAGATAGACAGTGACATTTCAACCCCAAATTAACCATCTGGTATTCAGTTATACAATATTTTCATGGTCCAAGGAACAAGGTAAACATTAATTCTTTATACAAAAATACAGACAACACATTGTCGACATGATCTCGCAGTATTTCGTAAGATGAGTCTATTCAATACCATTGTTACTCTAACAATGTGTTCTTATTGTTGTTGGCATCCTTGTTATTTAAAATTTACTGTTGTTAGGAAAATAGAACCATCAACAATACATGAGCTGGTTAGAGGTCTTACTAGGCATCTATATAGTGTTTATCTTTCCACACGAAAATATGGTTTTCTTTGAATCTCGCATTGAAGAATCAATGCAATTATACCACATAAATATAAACTTAATTATGAACTTCATTATTGCATCTAAGACTTATTTCTAATAGCAAGCTCAAAGAATATCAGAAGATTAACCATATTGGTATACAACCCATGTTAGAAGAGAAACCATGTAAGCACCCTACATAATTCAAACAATGTACAATTAAGTCGCTGGTGCTAGACAAGAATACAAACTATAACAACCAAAACAATATCGTAAAGTGTAAAATGGAAGATATATATGAATCCATTGAATAAAATTCAAATGGTTAAACTTATTTATTTGTGGTCGATGTTTTGAGATGATAAAACTTTCTAGCCTATAAGACATCACGTTAGTATTTTTTTATACCATGCAAAGACTATGACTAGTAATTAAAAAAATATTTACTACAATAATACACATTTTATGATCATTATTTTACTCTGGAAATATTAACAAGGGTAAAAATGTTTGTTGTTCGATATATTTATCACGACTACTGGAATTAGGGTATGAATTTAAATGTGCACAATGATGTGTTTGTTGACCATATCAGCTATTGATGAAATAAAACAATAGTCATTTACTATAGGTTTTTATTGAAGGAAATACAACATATTTTATTAATTGTATGTTATGTATACTATGTATTCTAGAAAATTCATGCTAGATAAAATACAAAGGATTTTGCCTTCCCACCTCGGCATACACATAGTGCACGATATTTGCATTTTTCCCATGTTTACCATGTATATCTACCAATACAAATATGTGCATGCAAACATTTTCGTGTGGGCACATGATGCTAGCGGGGAAGTTGTCTTCTCGCCCCCTCGTTTGTTACCTCAAGTGGAAGGTTATGATGTAGCTAGCAGCAAATTTCCCTCGGTGAAGATACCAAGATTTGTCTCCGGCGGACTCCAATCTTCAAGTAGGTGTCAATGGCGCCAGAGATTAAGTTGCCTAAAGGAGATAAGGTTGACGTGGACCTGCGCATAGAAACAAATAACTTTGATCCCAACGAGTTCAGAGAGGTTGTCAATCTCTCCGGACTTGTCATTTACAAAGGATCAAACACACGATGGAAATATTGATGGTGATTGCAACTGAAAGGAAACAAAATAGTAAAGAGTTGAGGTGTAGACAATGGTGGAAATATGGACCGGGGTCCCATGATGTTCACTAGTGATGTCTCTCTCCCAAAAGACGATAAAACATCTAAGCTGGGTGAAAAAATTACAGCTGGGCAATTGACAGAATTATAAACGCACCGCAATGCTAATTATGCTGCAAAGAAAGTTAGAGGCTAAAAAGTATGGGCAGTACGCCAAGACAAGTAGACCGTTTATTCATCAGCATCTACTTACTAATCATCCACCTTGAGATATCTACCCAGAACATCTCGGTGGTATTAAGTTGTGATCCCACCCAAAGTGTAAAGCCAAAACAACAGACAACTGCATTAACAAACTTTGCGTAAGGTAAACAATCATTGCAACCGCGGTTACAAGCACCGTTGTTTTCTCCCTGGTGGAAACAACACATCTCCTAGTCTGATGTTTCTGTCACTCAAGCTAGACATCGGCGGGTATGAACCCACAATCAAGCATAACGCTTCCTCTTGGAGTTACTATCTACTACTTGGCGAAAGCTATAAAAAGCACTGGAGAACATGCAAGAATTACTCAAGAACAAAATATAAAAGGAGAACCAAATATATAACTCATCACAATCTGAACATAATCTCATAATCCATCAGAACCCAGCAAACACAGCATAACAACAACAGAAAGATTACATAAGTGCCTTGATCATGTAGGGTAGCTCACAAGGGCTAAGAACTGAAGCACAAGATTGGAGAGAAGACATCACATAGCTACTGGTCATGGGCCCATGGTCCAAGGGGGACTACTCACGGCAAATCCGGGAAGCGCTCATAGTGGTGGAGAAGCTCCTGGAGATCAATCCTCCCTCGGCAGGGTGCCGGGACGAGGTCTTCTGGCGATCCCGATCTCGGGATCTCGGCGACGGTGTAGCTGAGGTGAAAATCGTGATGCGGGGTCTCTTTTCAATGTTTCTGCATCGGGAAGTAAATATAGGCCGAAGGGGGGCACCAGGGAGGTGCCCTCCTCCTAGGCGGCCTGTGGGCGCGGCCCCACCCCAGGCCGCGCCAGGTGGCCGCCTGGGAGGGAGGTAGGCCCCCTCCGGCTGCCCTTCGGGCTTCTGGAGGCGTCCGTTACACTGATTTTTATATATTTTTCTTGAATTTTTTGGGCACTGTAAATATGGGTATATGTTGGATATGTGCCCTAAAGGCAAATTAATAAAGATATTTGTCACATATCTGTTTGTTCATAATACGTTATATATTGTGCTAGAACTGTATTAAGCGGAAACATTAATACACGTGTGATATATAACAACCTGGTCGCTAGTTAAACTCAGGCATACTAGTTCATTGGGCAATTGATGATCAAGGTTTCCTGATCATGAGAACATAATAGTCTATTGACAATGAGGTCATATCATTAGGAGAATGATGTGATGGACACACACCCACCTTAAGCATTGCAGTGTGATCAAGTCACATAAGTTCAGCATTGCGATGACTTAATAACATAGTGACTGAATCCTTAGACCGTGATGATCATACATAATTGCTATCTATTAGGATGCTTTGAGTGCATTAACCGTTACACTGAAACATGGTAACTGAAAAGGCGTATCTTGGGTATTCTGAAGTATATATGTTGAGGAGTATGAAATAGATCAGAGTGGGATTTGTCAATCCGAATAGGTACTCTGGGCCCACTCGGTGGTGTTGCATCAATAGCTTGCAAGCAAGTGACTAGGTCACAAGAGATGTAATATTCACAGACGAGTAAACATGTTATGTCGGAGACGAGGAAGAACTAGGTATTGGATACCGACGATCATACCTCGGACAAACATAGTACCGAAGCACAAAGGGATCAAGTCATATTGTTAACGGTTCAACAGTGATGAAGTTTATTCGATGGAAGCGTAGGGGCACATCAAGGATTGTAACCAGATCCCACATGATGGTCATTGTCAGAGAGTGTCTCGATCATGTCTACTGTTTCCCGGACCGTAGGGTGTCACACTTAAGGGCAATCGATGCATTAAGGATTGATTCAGGATCATCGGTGAAAAGAGAGAAAACATCGGAAATGTACCAGGAGGTGCCGAAAGTTGTTCCGGATATTTTGAAAGGTTCAAAATAACATATATTAATGTTTAAATATGTTTTATTATTTAATTAACAGAATTAAATATTAAAAATGATTTAAATAATTAATTAAAAAGGTGAAAAGGTATTTGGGCCTTAAAAAGCCCATGAGGGGAAGGGGGAGCCTCCCCCCTTGGGCTTGGCGCCAAGGGAGGGGCCCATCCCCCCTCCTATTCGCACCACTCCCCCCTTGCGGGTTTAGTCCCACATGGGGGAAGGGGAGGGGGTGGAGCCCCTCCTTGGCCTATATAAGGTGGGGTGGGGTGCCTTTTTCAATACAACATTGAGTTTCTCTCTCTCTCTCTCTCTTTCTCCGACCTAGAGCGGACTCCTCTGGTTTGGAGTTTGCACCTGGTTGGGGGTTTCACCATCATCCGGACGCCGTCGCGCTGCCGGAATCGGGATCCGGATCAATCTTCTTTCCGCTGCTCTTCTGGTTCGGAGCCCGGAGGGACGTCGGTTGCACCGTACGTGTGTAATCCCGCGAGGCACTACACGTGTGGTGCTACTTCATCGTCAGAGGTTCTTCAACACGACAGGGAGGTCGTAGGATCAGAGTCTACGCCAACCACGTTCGAGGAACGTTTCCCTCTTTCGGTCTTCAAATGTATGAACACCGATTCCTTCCGTTACATACATCAGCATAGCATAGATCTTGGGTTCGGGACTCGTAGGTAGGAAATTATTTGTTTTCTGCGCCGATCCCCAACAGTGGTATCATGATCAAGGCTATGCATAGATGTATTGTACGGGTAGAACACATCTAGGATGTGGGCATCAATTCTCCAATTGTTACCCTCCCACGTGTGCTCGTTTAGCGTTGCGGCAATGTCCTGATGAAGCGGCCCCGACCGACCTTACGCGTTTACGCGAGACTGGTTCCACACTTGACATATGGCTTGTACCATATAAGTGGCTGGGGGTGTCTGTCTCTCTAACATTAGCGACGCAAAGACATTTTCAACGGAGGGCCCCGACAGGGGTGTAATAGAGACGATTGCAGGATTGGTGTTGTTGCTTGTTTTCGCAGGATAGAAAGTGGTTCTCTCTCGAAATCCCTTAGCATCCACGTAAAACTTGCAAAAGATAAAGTAGAAGGCGTTTTAACTTTAATTTGCATGTAAGGGGGATCATAGCTTTTATGATTTACAGTTTTACTTCCTGTCTTGCTAATATGCTAGATATGCGACGGTAGCATGATAGGACAATCTCTCTCAATACCATGATTGTATTCTCCCTTAGTGGGCACCGCCTGGAAGGATATCTTTATGATAGGCAGGCCGTGACGATCGGGTGTCATACATACATTAGCGATAACATGAGGTTGGGTTTGGCAAGCCTAGCATATGCAGATATGGCCTTGCTGAATAGCCATACACTAAGGTTCGACTGGCAGGCTTGACATATGTAGATATGAGCTTGGGATACGGATGACCGAAAGGTTAAGCATGAGTCATATAACGGATATGATTGGCATGATGGCCTACCTAGGGATATGTGTCGTCGGTCGTGTGATATTCGAGGAAGATCATTCAAACTAGGATTATGTTAATCACTTAGTAAATTTGGAGAGATGTTTAACTAAGTGGGAGTTTTAGAATTAATTAAAATTGAACTCCAATTATGAACAAAGTATAAATATGTGTTTTGCAAATAACCATTGTAGATGGCTGCACCTCGCCCCTCATTCAACTTAGGGTCATTCCTAGACAAAGACAAACTGAAAACCGATGGGTCAAACTTCACCAACTGGTTCTGCACTCTGAGGATTCTCCTCGTTCCCCTCAAGATGGCATACGTACTAGAGGCCGCGTTAGGTGACGAACCACCAGCAGACGCTAGTCAGGATGAGAAGAATGTCTACCTCTCCAAGACGGATGATTACAACCTTGTCCAGAGTGGAATGCTTTACTCCATGGAGGCTGAGCTGCAGAAATTCTTTGAGAGGATGGGTGCATATGAGATAATCACCGACCTCAAGGCCGTCTTTTCACCCCAAGCCAGGGCTGAACGTTATGAGGCTTCTGAAGCTTTCTTCTCAGCAAAGATGGATGAACATAGCAGTGTTAGTGAGCACGTGGTCAAGATGTATGGCTACGTTCAACGCTTGAATGCTCTGGAATGTCAGATTCCAGATGAACTTGCTGTTGATAGGGTGCTGCAGTCGCTGCCCCCTAGCTACAAAGGCTTTGTGTTGAACTACAACATGCAGGGGATGACTAAGACCCCTTCTGAGTTGTTCGCCATGCTGAAAACCGCTGAGGTTGAGATCAAGAAGGAGCATGTTGTATTCATGGTCAACAAGACCGTTGAATTCAAGAAGTCTGGCAAGAAGGAGAAGGGAAAGAAGGGAAGCCCGAAGAAGGGTGACAAGCCAGTTGTCACTCCTCGTAAGGCACCCAAACCTGGACCCAAGCCCGGCGTTGAGTGCTTCTACTGCAAGGGTGATGGTCACTGGAAACGCAACTGCCCCGAGTACCTAGAGGATAAGAAGGCTGGCAAGATTGTCAGAAGAGACAAAGGTATATTTGATATACACGTTATTGATCTTTTCTTAACAAGCGCTGGGAAGAAATCCTGGATATTTGATACAGGATCTGTTGCTCATATTTCTAACTCCTCTCAGGGGCTACGGAATAGGCGACTCTTGATGAAAGATGAAGTGACGATGCACGTGGGAAACGGCTGCCTGATTGAAGTGGTGGCGGTCGGCACGAAGCATCTTAGTCTCCCTTCGGGATTAGTTTTGATTTTGAATAAGTGCTACTATGTACCCGCATTGAGTGTGAACATCGTTAGTGGTTCTTGCTTGAAAAGAGACCACTATTCTTTTAAGTCAGATACAATTGGTTGTCCGATTTATAAGGATGATGTGTTCTATGTTCACGCACCGGAGAAAAATGGCTTATTCGTTCTTAATCTCGATTGTGATATACTTCATATTGATAACGTAGAGGCCAAAAGATTAAAACCTAGCGGCGAAGAACACATGACGATGTGGCATTGTCGACTTGGTCATATTGGTGAAAAGCGCATGAAGAAGCTTCATGATGATGGACTTCTGGAGTCATTGGATTTTGGATCCCTTGACACATGTGAACCATGCCTTATGGGCAAGATGACATGGACTCCATTCAATGGAACAATGGAGCGTGCGGAAGACTTGTTAGGGATCATACATTCAGATGTATGTGGACCTATGAACGTCCCCACACGCAATGGTCTTCGTTACTTCGTGACCTTCACATATGACTTAAGCAGATATGGGTATATCTACTTAATGAAACATAAGTCTGAAACCTTTGAAAGGTTCAAGGAATTTCAGAGTGAGGTCGAGAATCAACTCGGGAAGAAAATCAAGCACCTTCGATCCGATCGAGGTGGCGAGTATTTAAGTCACGAGTTTGGCGATCATCTTAAGACTTGTGGCATCGTACCACAACTTACGCCGGTAGGAACACCTCAGCGTAACGGTGTTTATGAGCGACGTAATCAAACTCTATTGGATAGCGTACGATCGATGATGTCTCATACCGACTTACATGTGTCATTCTGGGGGTATGCATTAGAAACTGCCGCTTACATTCTTAAATAGGGCACCGTCCAAATCCGTAAAGACAACACCATTTGAGGAATGGCATGGCAAGAAACCAAAGTTGTCTCACTTGAAGATTTGGGGTTGTGAGGCTTATGTTAGGAAACTTCAGCCTGACAAACTCGAATCAAAAGCGGATAAGTGCATCTTTGTGGGATATCCAAGGGAAACCGTTGGATACACCTTCTACAACCAGTCTGAGGGCAAAACGTTTGTCGCCAAGACTGGATGCTTTCTTGAGAAAGAGTTTCTTTCGAAAGAATTGAGTGGGAGGAAAATAGACCTCAACGAGATGATTGACCAATCACTCCAAGTGGAAGAAATGGCAATGGAAGTTGTTCCGGAACCATCTTCCGTAGTGGGAGCTGAAGAGAACGGTCATCATGATATTCATAACGACCGTGACATACATGATGATCATGGTCAAGATGAAGAGGATCCTATTGTACACCGCAGGTCATCAAGAGCCCGAGTAAAAACTCAGTTTTATGGGCAACTTGTCAATGCAGTCATGTTAAATGAACCTGACGAACCTGCGAACTACAAAGAAGCAATGGAGGGACCCGAGTCCGAGAAATGGCTGGAAGCCATGAAATCCGAGATAGACTCCATGTATGCCAACAAAGTATGGACTTTGGTGGATATTCCCGAGGACCGAAAGGCCGTCGAGAATAAGTGGATATTCAAGAAAAAGACCGACACAGAAGGAAACGTATCTGTCTATAAAGCTCGACTTGTCGCAAAAGGTTTCAGACAAATTCAAGGAGTTAACTACGAAGAGACTTTCTCTCCCGTAGCGATGCTAAAGTCTATCCGGATATTGCTAGCAATTTTTGCCTATTATGATTATGAAATATGGCAGATGGATGTGAAAACCGCGTTCCTAAATGGCAACATTGAGGAAGAGTTGTATATGGTACAACCGAAAGGTTTTATTGATCCTAAGGACGCTGGTAAGGTATGCAAACTTCAACGGTCCATTTATGGGTTGAAGCAAGCATCTCGGAGCTGTAATCTTTGTTTTGATGAGGTGATCAAAGCTTTTGGATTTGTCCAAAATGAAGAAGAATTCTGTGTTTATAAGAAAGCGAGTGGGAGCTCTGTGGCATTCCTAGTACTATATGTGGATGACATATTATTGATAGGGAATGATGTGAAATTTCTAGAGGGAGTAAAGGAATATTTGAATGGACAATTTTCCATGAAGGACCTAGGTGAAGCTGCATACATATTAGGCATTAAAATCTATAGAGATAGATCAAGACGCCTATTAGCACTGAGTCAGAGAACTTACCTTGAGAAGATATTGAAGATGTTCAATATGGATAACGCTAAGAGAGGCCTCTTGACCGTTATGAAAGGAAGTAAATTGAGTGTGACTCAATGCCCATCAACAGCAAAAGAAAGGGAGGAAATGTCCTCAAAGCCCTATGCCTCAGCCATAGGTTCTATCATGTATGCTATGCTGTGTACTCGACCAGATGTGGCCCTGACGGTTAGTCTGACTAATCGTTTCCAAATTAATCCTGGAATGGATCATTGGATTGCAGTAAAGAACGTCCTTAAGTACTTACGAAGAACTAAGGATCTGGTTCTTGTCTATGGAGGGTGTGAAGAAGAGCTCGCCGTAACAGGTTACGTCGATGCCAGTCTTGGTACTGATCCCGATGACTCAAAATCCTAGACGGGATACGTGTTTATGTTGAATGGTGGTGCGATTAGCTGGAGGAGCGGCAAGCAGTCAGTCGTCGCCCAATCTACGATGGAGTCGGAGTATATTGCCGCTTGCGAAGCGTCAAACGAAGCGCATTGGCGGAAGAAGTTCGTCATCGAGCTTGGCGTATTCCCTAGTTGCACTGACCCTGTTAGCATTTATTGCGACAATACGGGTGCCATTGCTAACGCAAGGGAGCCGAGGACTCACTCTACAGCCAAGCATATTCTCCGGCGTTTCCATGTGACGCGGGACTACGTCAAGGATGGTCATACTAGGATTTGCAAAATACATACAGATCTGAATCCGTCAGACCCAATGACTAAACCTCTTCCACAAGCCAAGTTTGAACAACACCGAGAGACTATTGGTGTTAGATACATACATGATGTAAACTAGTGTAATTTGTACTCTAGTGCAAGTGGGAGACTGTTGGATATGTGCCCTAGAGGCAAATTAATAAAGATATTTGTCACATATCTGTTTGTTCATAATACGTTATATATTGTGCTAGAACTGTATTAAGCGGAAACATTAATACACGTGTGATATATAACAACCTGGTCCCTAGTTAAACTCAGGCATACTAGCTCATTGGGCAATTGATGATCAATGTTTCCTGATCATGAGAACATAATAGTCTATTGACAATGAGGTCATATCATTAGGAAAATGATGTGATGGACACACACCCACCTTAAGCATTGCAGTGTGATCAAGTCACATAAGTTCAGCATTGCGATGACTTAATAACATAGTGACTGAATCCTTAGACTGTGATGATCATACATAATTGCTATCTATTAGGATGCTTTGAGTGCATTAACCGTTACACTGAAACATGGTAACTGAAAAGGTGTATCTTGGGTATTCCGAAGTAGATATGTTGAGGAGTATGAAATAGATCAGAGCGGGATTTGTCAATTCGAGTGACGGATAGGTACTCTGGGCCCACAAGGTGGTGTTGCATCAATAGCTTGCAAGCAAGTGACTAGGTCACAAGAGATGTAATATTCACAGACGAGTAAACATGTTATGTCGGAGACGAGGAAGAACTAGGTATTGGATACCGACGATCATACCTCGGACAAACATAGTACCGAAGCACAAAGGGATCAAGTCATATTGTTAACGGTTCAACAGCGATGAAGTTTATTCGATGGAAGCGTAGGGGCACATCAAGGATTGTAACCAGATCCCACATGATGGTCATTGGCCAGAGAGTGTCTCGATCATGTCTACTGTTTCCCGGACCGTAGGGTGTCACACTTAAGGGCAATCGATGCATTAAGGATTGATTCGGGATCATCGGTGAAAAAAGAGAAAACACCGGAAATGTACCGGGAGGTGCCGGAAGCTGTTCCGGATATTTTTAAAGGTTCAAAATAACATATATTAATGTTTAAATATGTATTATTATTTAATTAACATAATTAAATATTAAAAATGATTTAAATAATTAATTAAAAAGGTGAAAAGGTATTTGGGCCTTAAAAAACCCATGAGGGGAAGGGGGAGCCTCCCCCTTGGGCTTGGCGCCAAGGGAGGGGCCCATCCCCCCTCCTAGCCGCACCACTCCCCCCCCTTGGGGGTTTAGTCCCACATGGGGGAAGGGGAGGGGGTGGAGCCCCTCCTTGGCCTATATAAGGAGGGGTGGGGTGCCTTTTTCAATACAACATTGAGTTTCTCTCTCTCTTTTTCTCCGACCTAGAGCGGACTCCACTGGTTTGGAGTTTGCACCTGGTTGGGGGTTTCACCATCATCCGGACGCCGTCGCGCTTCCGGAATCGGGATCCAGATCAATCTTCTTTCCGCTGCTCTTCTGGTTCGGAGCCCGGAGGGACGTCGGTTGCATCGTACGTGTGTAATCCCGTGAGGCACTACACGTGTGGTGCTACTTCATCGTCGGAGGTTCTTCAAACGACATGGAGGTCGTAGGATCAGAGTCTACGCCAACCACGTTCGAGGAACGTTTTCCTCTTTCGGTCTTCAAAGGTATGAACACTGATTCCTTCCGTTACATACATCAGCATAGCATAGATCTTGGGTTCGGGACTCGTAGGTAGGAAATTTTTTGTTTTCTGCGCCGATCCCCAACAGTATAAACCTGCAATTCACAAATATCAGCAGACACAAACTGGCATTGGATGCACTGAGTTAGTAGGTTAGTCCAAATATATGTAAAATGTATGAAAGTGTAGCAAAACACATAGCAATGTCACCTAAATGAGCATGAAATAAGCAGAAATTATAAATACGTTTGGGACGTATCAACGCAACAAAAGAAAAATAATCAAATTAAAAGAAAGTAAAAGAAAAGGATGTAAAACCAACCCAACAACCATGTTATTATTGATATAAAAAATGAAAACAATAAGAAAATCATATAATCAAAAAAAATATATTCAAGGATCATAATTACATGATATAAGCTTGTTAGCTATAATACAACACAATGATTAATTTATTTTACACACCGTAGAACCCAAGATGATAACCATGACACGGTGAACTAATTTGGACCTAAGCAATATCAACGCCTATCAATGATACAAAATGGTAGCTAGGTACCAAGTATCAACAATTGTCTAGAATAACAATGTATGGCTTTTGTTACCATCCTCTACATACTCAAGGAATATGTACAAGGTATGATAATGTTTTTCAAGGTGTATCCAAAGCAAAATAAAAAAGACTACCAAGTATCAACCATTGTCTAGGACAACAATGTACCTTTTTTAACCATAATTAACATACTCAAGAAATATATACAAGTTATGATATTGTTTTCCAAGATGTATCCAAAGCAAAAGCAAAAACGAATACACAAAATAGCCATCATAAACCAAACTTTTGACACCAAAGTGCAGTTCTAATGCGTCACAACGAATGAGTGCCATGAGATGCCCATTTAATCACATCCATGCAAGGCTGTTACCGATGATAGAAAATAATAGCTTTATATCATCTATTTCCCGTGGAAACAGTGAAAACGGTAAGATATATTTTATTATCAGTTATATTTTTCAAAACTTCGCGCTAGAAGAGATACAAAATATTTGTTTTTATCGATCAGTATGCACTAATTCAACATGTTTAAGAAGAAACGTTCGGTAACGTTACTCCGTCACATTCTTTTCACCATCAACGGTATTTACCATGTTGTTACCACTAGACAACAATGCAACAACCAAGTAAATCTTGAAACCAAAATATAAATAAAATATGTATTCAATTGTCATATTTACCTGATATAAACTAGTTATTCATAATAGAACACATTGTATTAGTTTGTCTTTGCACACAAGCCAAACCAATGTGATCACCATAATGGTGAACTATTTTGGGCACAAGGAGGCAATGCCTATCAATTAGACAAAATGCTAGCTGGCTACCAAGTACCAATGTTTTATGTGATATAGTGTATTTATTTTTATCGGTCTTTCGCCTACTCAAGAAACATATACATGTTATAGAGTTGTTTATCCAACTAGCTATCACAACACTAACCCGAATACAAAGGTACATGCATAATGGGCATATATTATGATATTAATAATATATATATATATATATATATATATATATATGCTTGTTATATATTTTTGGTATCACAACGAAGAATCATCATGAAATTCACATTTAATAGCACTCGTACAAAGGGTATACCGATGATAAAAGCATAGCTATTTGCCATCATGGAAACAATAAAAACAACACAAATATTTATTGTTCGACACGTTTCTAAAAACTTCGCGTTATAAAAGACACAAGGTATTTACTTTTATGAGCTGGATCCAGCATACATATAAAAACAAACGTTCAGTAAGGTTATCAATCGTTAAAAGTATTTATCATGCCCCTAAAAAAAGTTTTTTATCATGTATATATTGTGAGAGAAATATACATATACATCCCTAAAAATAATGTATGTACACATTGTTTTGTTTTTGTACAGCAAAGGAAAAGATACTCAAATCAAAACAACAAAGCAAGGGATAGAAAACCAATATAAAACGAACGCAATAACCTTTCTGCCTTCTCTGCATCCGTCCTTAATTTCTTCGTCTTCTCCCTTCCCTCGATTAATACGCAAATAAAGTACAGTACACTTTTTTTTGCTCTCTCATATTCAACTCTCTTCTCCACCTCGTCGGCGTCCTCCTCTTCTTCGATCTCTCCTCCCATTTCAACGCTCAGGGGAGAGGCGGCGGGTAGAAAGCCCCTGCTTTTGCTCCTCTGCAGCATGTGGAGCTAGCTGCGCTGGGGGCCCACGCCATGCAGAGCGGGCTCGCATCGCCGGCCCCGCCGGAGGACACGCCGATGACGGCGGCGGCGGAGGTGGATGCTGAGGTGGAGGTGAAGGAGGAGGCTGACGGGGAGAAGCTGAAGGAGGACGCTGTGAAGGTGGAGGAGCCGGAGCCGGAGCCGGAGCGGGGAGTGAAGAGGGGGCGGGGGCGACCGCGGCGGCGGCCCGCGGAGGGGAACGGGGTGGTGATGATAAAGCGGGAGCAGCTCACGCGCTGCATGACGTGCCCGCTCTGTAAACGCCTGCTCCGCGATGCCACCACCGTCTCCGAGTGCCTCCACACATGTGAGTACCCCGCTCCACCGCCGCACCATGTACGCCGGTAACATCGAAGGCTTAAATCTTTACGACGATTCCCCCGGCGTTGAGCATTGCGGCGACGATTCGAGGCGTTCTTGGTTCTTGGGGATCCGGATTCGGCCGTCGGCGACGTCGGTTTCGGTTGCCTCGAGCTCGCCATTCCCTGATCCGGGGATGCTGTATTGCCATCCCCTTACACGGTTCTTGCATTGTTCATTGTTCTTGCGTTCTTCTAATTCTGGCGTTATACTCGTGTGGCGGGTCCGCCAATCTGAGGGACTCAATCTGGGCTCATGCGTCAATCTTGCGTTCACGCGTTTCGTAACTTCCATGTTCTAGATTCAATGTGCGCTTCAATGGATGGATTTACGTAGATTTATTATCTTTCTGCAAACCTGTCAACTGATTTGGTGCGTACAATCTTGTTTAAATAGTTATTTAGTTCCCTATGCTATTATACATGATGTTATATGAACTTGCCGTGCTCTGTTCTGAGGTAGCATCTTGCTCGAGTTCATGATTTATACTGAATTACTGATGCTGCAAGAGATTGGAACGATGAGTTTAGCCTTTAATTGTTTTGTTTTGCACGTGGGGTTCTTGCAATGTTGTCCTCATGGCCTGTAATTGGTGAAACAGTTCACATAGTTTTTGGGTCCTCAATGAGGAATCACTGTTATGTAAATATTTTATGGCTATCTAATTATTATGCATGCATGAATCAATCGATGTAGTTCATAGTGTGTGCCCTTGAGATGTTGTGAATCTTGTTTTGTTTCTGGTGTTTGTAATTATTTCATTTTCACTGTGGTTAGATGTTAAGAATGAAATTGGTATTTCTTGGTTGATGATTCAAGCTTTAAATCCTTGCGCTAAAATGTTACATGAACCTGATTTCTCACATAATCATATAGTTGCTGCACCGTTTACTTTTATTTGATTTTGGTTGGGATGTGATCATCACTTCGGTTCTATCTCCTTATTGTAACATGTGGATACATCACCATTTTATTTATCCAATTGTAGCTCTATCGTGAAATAAGCTTCTGGAAAGTAGTTAGTATATTAATGGCATTTTGGTATTTGGGAGGCAAGATAGATGGTTTTGATCTATTGCATGCCTATGTTTCTAGTTTTTTTTTTCTTGTTTTGTTTTGAGACTGTGCACATATCAAGTAAATAACAGTGCCAATTGGTTGATAGAATTACTATCTCCACTTTTACTGTTTTTTTCTGAGAAAACATGCACATCTTATTGTTTTTCTTAAATCTGTGGGATACAAGAATTTACTAATGTTTCTTCTATCCAATTTTTTTTTGGTATACAAACATTGTTGATGAGGTTTTTGTCGATTGATCTCCTTTGTTTAATTGTAATAGTTTTTGGAAATTATATGCTAAATGGAAACATTTGGTTTCCATTTGGTTTCCATTTATTTGCATCCATGATTTTGTTCCATGTTGTACACATACTTTAGAGCATTCTTTGTGTTTTCCATAGAGAGGAGTTTTCACGTTGCAGTTTCTTTAGTTACCCCTTTCTAATGAAGCACCAATGCTATGAAATTCACACAGCTTTTTTCCTCATTATTTTTTAACTTTTTCCTTGGCATTATGCAGTTTGTAGAAAGTGTATCTATAAGAAGATTAATGATGAAGAGTTAGATCGATGTCCAGTATGTAAAATTGATCTTGGCGTCGCTCCAATTGAGAAGCTTAGGTATTCTTCTCCTGATCTTATATTTTTGGGTGGGAGACACTCTATGCAGTTACATTTTTATTCTACGTGACTGTTTGCTTTGCCAAATGTTCTTATACGTTTCTTAGTGCCAAAATACATGTTTATTTTCTTAATTTGTTTGTTTGTACTTCACAGCTAAGTTCTCTTGATTTCTCAGTGTGAGTATCTATTTCCATTGGATAAAAAGATGTCAGACTTAAATTTTGATCTTAAATCATCAGACGGATAGCTGGATTGAACTACAGATTGAAGGTAGTGAATAACAGTAGAACCTTAGAAAATCAGAAAATCTGCAGTATAAATGACTTACCCAGCTTTCTGAATAAGCTGGAATATATAGCTATGTTACGCCTGCCCAGTAGGAGCACCCTTCTGGGATTGTTACACTCTCAGTGAACTCTATATCCACAATTGGACAAAGTATCTTATACTCCCTCCTTGCCAAATTATAGTGCATATGTTATTTTTGAAAATTCAAACTTTGTAAACTTTGACCAAATTTATAGAAAAATATATGAGCATTTATGATGCCGAATATTTACCAATGTAAATATTCTCGATGATGAATCTTGTGACATTGATTTGGTATTATGTAAATGTTGATAACTTTTCTACAAACTTGGTCAAAGTTTGACATTTGAGAAATATTATATGCACTATAATTTAGCAACGAGGGAGTATAATGTAAGAAATATACTTCTGTATGCGGTTCCTAGCTTCCTGCTATGATAATGCATTGTCGAACAGAATATTCCACTAAGCTTGGTACAAAATTCCTTCCTAAATATATGTATCCACAGTTGACCTACTGTGGTCTTATCTGGAAGCATTTTGTGCTTTCAATAGTTGACTGACACTATTTTAAGTGTTACTAATACCAAAAGTTTGCTGTCATTATATTTTTATTTCAAGATCTTTTCTCAAGATTTGTTCATGGAGAAAGCCATTTATGTTGGTCTGTATAATGATGAGATGTAACTCTGTCTGTAGTAATGAAAAGGAATTGCTTTTCGTCTAAAATGCTAGTGCTTTTTGTCCAAGTTAATATTTCTTGTTTTGCTTTGCGTGAAAAAACTTTACGATGTAGCTATTTTACATACTCCCTCCGTTTCTTTTTACTTTGCATATAAGGTTTGGTCAAAGTCAATCTTCATAAAGTTTGACCAACTATATAGAAAAAACTATCAACATCCACAATATAAAACAATTACCATTAGATTTATCATGAAATTAATTTTTATATTATATAACTTTGATATTGTAAATGTTGATACTTTTTAATATAAACTTGGTCAAACTTTATGAAGATTGACTTTGACCAAACCTTATATGCAGAGTAAAAAGAAACAGAGGGAGTACTAGCTTCTGCTTTTCTTCTACTCATTTCTGATGTCTTGATTTCAGAGCCGATCACAGTAAACAAGACGTAAGGTTGAAGATTTTTCCATTGAAGAGAAATAAGATCGATGCTAAAGTCGACTCTCCAGTTACACAGCCTATTAAAAGGAAAGAGAGGTCTATCTCTTCATTGGTGGTTGATACACCTCGAATAACAACGGGTTTGACAGGGCGCCGAACAAGAGCAGTTACTAGGAAGGCTGCTGCTGCACTACGTGGCCTTGGTCCTATCCTTGATCCTATAGAAAGGGATAACGGTAGTGCCAATAAGCATGCTGATAATGTAAGCTTGCTAGACAGCTTGAGCAAAGTGCCTCAAACAAGAAGGAAGGTAAAAAACAACTATAACATCCTGACTGTATCATGTACTGTTACTTTTTCTCCTTGCAGTTGTGTTTTTGCGTCAGCTACGTGGATCTCGTGCATATGTGTACATAGCAGCTTCTTTTTACTAATCAACAGAAGAATGAATGTCATCAGCAGTAGTGATTTGACGTTTTTATTTGCAGGCATCATCGATTGCAGACACGTCATACTCTAATAAAGATAAAGCAGGTGATGATAAGGACTTGGATAAGGCAGAGCTCTGGAAACCTCTAAACTGTCTTGTAGAGGCTGCAAGCAAAACAAAGTCCTTCAGGTCAAGTACGTCTGTTAAGGGAGATCAGCCCAATGGATCTCCTAGTAGTGAACATGCTAGCAGAGAAAAGTCTGTGGAGAATCTGCGGAGGTCCAGATTTCAAGATGACAAGAAAGATGTTCCTCTGTCAGTAATGCTTAAAAGGAAAGGGCCTGGCCGGGCGAAGAATGCAACTTCTGTCGCTGCCACTAACCAGAAGGTCCAGAATAGTAGGCCTTCACACCCTGTGTGGTTCTCCTTGATTGCCTCGTTTGAGCAGTAAGTCATGATTATAGTATCAGTTATCCTCAATTCAGTCAAAGCATTATCTTAGGTGTGTCCCCCTCCTCCTTGATCTTCTTTCATCCGAATATTTTCAGGAAAGGTGTCCCGCCCTTGCCACAGATACCTACCCATTTTTTGAGAATAAAGTAAGCTCATGTTCCTCAACTCTGCTGCAGATGCACCGATATTTCTTATCTATCCCAACAGTTCTTTAAATTCATGATTTGAATCTATGTTCTTGACAGCCATTCATTCTCAAAATCTTAGTTAGTTCCACTTTCAAATTATGTGTCCTTCCAGTTGAAATTGGTGATCCTTAGTTCACAGTTATGGATTTTGTCTGTTCTGTATGCACGTGGAAGGGGCTTGTATTTGGGGATAAGTATACATGCACATCTAAGCTTGTTCCTTTATGGTCTTGCTCGGTTGTTCTTTGCTACCCCCTGATCACTGTAGTCCGTTTGTACAGTGTGTAAGTAGCTGTGGAGTGAACTTCAAAAAAATTCTCCTGTAAATACACATCTAACTTTTTTGGCATACAATAATAGTAGTAATAATAAAAGTAGAAAATACAGTCAACTTTACATAGCTTGATTGTTAATCAGCAGTTGCTTATGCTATGTTACAGCTATATATCTTTCAGTTTTTGGGGTTGCAGCTAATGCGTTTTCTAATGATAGAGATGGAAGTATACCTGCATCATCCATCCAAAGGTACATTATGCAGAAGCTCAGTATTGGAAGTGAGTCTGAGGTGAGACTTATACTTGCAGAAGCTATCCAGTTTGCTTAATGTTTTACCAGTTATCCAAAACTATAAGCATGATGTGTAGAAGTCTAGAAGAACATTCATTATAGTAAAGTGGAACCAGTGTAGATGTTGGATTGCTTCTAAAAATTACAAGTTCTCATCTTAGAAGTAGAGGTCCAAACTCGCCTGATGCTTACCAGCACTTCTTATCACTTTACTGCTGCCAGCTACCCATCTGATGCAATTGGAGGGCATGCTAAAGTACTCTACTTGAGCACAGAACCACAGCTTGTCTGAACATTACCTGACCTTGGTGTTTACAGGTTGAACTGAGCTGCTGTGGGCAGTCAGTGAACCCTATACAGCCTCTGCGCAACCTGATGGACAGGTGGATAAGGGGTGGCCCGTCGCGCCAACTGCAGACGTCGGTAGGCTCCTCTGGGGGAGAATATGTGATGGTGATAACCTATGGGCGGCCAAAGAATTGAACGCATGTTTCGCCCGGCGATCTCCTGATGCGCGAAGAGGGTTGCACCGTGCCATGCCCTGGGAAGAGATCCTCGGAAGATGGAAGGTTCTCTCCCCAGTAGACATATACTGAAAAGAATGCGGCTGGCTCGTTCTGCAGCCAGCCCACCTTGTTGGTCTCCATATGATGCTGTTAGATTCTATTAGGATTCATTCGTTGTTCCCTTTGTTATACAGATGGAATTCGTTGTAGTTGGAAACTTGGTGAAATTTGACTGATGCCGAGGCTGGATAAACTGACGACATGTCTTCAACCTTCTTGTGGAAGGGGTGAATGGTTTCTTCGGCTGCGGGATGCCAAATGGCTGATGGTCTGCTGGTTCTGTGGGTTTCGCGCCTCGTCGCTTCCACTGCGGTATTATTCGTGTGCAGATGGTTTCATTGCCTGATGATCTGAAAGCAGGATTGTAACTGGACCCTGTTAGGATAACCCACCTACAACTTCACACTTTTCTACACCTCAAACCTGACCTCTCAAACGCCTGTGGACACATGCGATCAGGTACTTGTAAGATCATCTATAACCGGATCCTTCAAATCTGACCTCTCGAGTATGCACGAGAGTGCATATCATATATTAAAGAAGAGGAAAGGTACAAGGGGCTCCACAAAGTTACGTGACTCCATCCTAGTCCACCGGCCTACTATACATACACCTCACGCAAAACCCACATAGCCAACCTACGAAAGAATGCGTCCATCTCCCCTCGCCGTAGTCCAGCTAGCATCCATAGTCTATCCTCCTTACATACACGTCCAATTACTCGCCTACTCGAAGGTACAACTCTGTCGAATACGATGGTGTTTCGATGTTTCCATAGCCGGGTGGAACTCCTTCCACTTTTTTCTGCATGGCTCCTCAATGTGACCGAGCCAATGCTCAAGTGATATGCATCGTCCAGACCGATCTAGCAAAAACACACGAGACAAGTAGGTGACTGATGGTCTTCATGTCCTGGTCGCGGAATGGACATGATGCCTGGTGCGGAAGCCCGCGCCGTGCCAGCGTGCCAGAAGTCCAGCATCGGTCCTTGAGGGCAAGCCAAACGAAGAATCGGCATTGTGCCGGCACCCTCGAGTGTCAGGCCATGTCCACCGTCGATACGACCACTTTGCCCCAAAAGTTGGAGGCATATGCAGAGCTAACCGAGAACTTGCCGTTGTCTTCCCAAGACCATGCGATGTAGTCTTCCCATGGCATAGGCTCCCAGGCTACCACACATGCCCAAAGTCAGAAAAACTCTTGCAACAACTCATTTCTCAAATCCGGCCCAACATCCAAAGCCCAAGAGCCGTTCTCCCATGCCTCGCGGATATTTCCGGTTGCCCGGATCCTCCCGGGCACCCGAGCATAAACCATCGGCGCAATCTCCTACACACACAACCCATGCATCCATCGGTCCTCATAGAGCACCGTTGTGCGCCCGTCCCGCACATTTATTCTAATGGTCGCTCGGTAAATCATGTTGGACTCCTTCGGAACTGTGATCGCGAATTCCTTCCAAGGCCTCTCAAAGTCTGTCCGCTGGAGCCATGGTCGTCTGCTCCGCATGGTGATACGTCCCAAACGTATCTATAATTTTTTGCTTGTTCCATGCTCCTTTTGGTGATATTGCTCTATGTTTTGATGCACTTTCATATCATTTACAACATATTTGGGACTAATCTAGTAACCTAGTGCCCACTGCATCGCAGAAAAAAGGGTAAGAAATGAAGTTGCTCAGAAAATTTCCAAGAAATTATCAAAATTCTTATTCATCGGAAGAGTACTCCAGCTGGAGGGGGGCCTTTGGGGGTGGCCCACAACCTCTAAGCGGCCATAGGATGCACCCAGCAGGGACACACGCCCTCAGGTTGCCTGGGTGCTGTGCTCCCCCCTCGGACTCCCCTCTGGCCTATATTTACTCTCGGAACCCAAAACCCCGAGATATCCAGACGCCTTTTCTAGAAGAAATTTCGATCTCCGCCACCATCGCCAACAAGCTTCAGGGGACCAGAAGTTCCTGTTCTGGAACCCTGCCGGGGCGGGGAAGTGCCCCTGGATTCATCTCCATCGCCGTTGCTTCCTCCCTCCATGATGCGGGAGTAGTTCCTCCTCGAGGCTGAGGTCTTCTACAGTAGTTATGTGGTTATCTCTCTCCTATGATGTGATCTTTATTGTGATCATTGGCTATGTTAATCTAATTGTCTCCCATGATGTTTCCCCTTCTTCTATGTATTGGATTTGATGTGCTCACTTGATAATATCTATTATAATCTCCGAGACCGCGATGACATTGGGTCTATTGGACATAGATTAGAAGAATATTTTCATGAGTTCTTTCTTCTACTGTGGATTGATTGAGGATTTGAGAGTCTCTTGATGCTTGTCTTGACTATCCTTGAGATATTTTGTGGTGATTGTTAGTACTCTCGTTGGATGGACGCGGTGACATTGGGAAATCCATAGATGTGAACTAAAAAATCTAAGGTGTGCTTTTGTAGCCCTATACAATTCTCGTCCTCTCTTGACCACAAAAGAATAATCTTCGAGTTACGTCTTCCTTGCATGTTTTTGGTGGAAATATCATGTGTTTCAATTATGTTAATGTTGTTGGGAGTGGCCACTAGTGAAAGTATGAAACCTAGGCCTTGTTTCTCACCATTGCAATACCGTTTTTAGTCATTTTTGTCACTTGCTACCTTGTTGTTTTTATTATTTCAGATTTGTATTACTTCGCTTTCCCACCCATATCACTCATATTTTACCATCTCTTCGCCAAACTAGTGCACCTATACAATTTACCATTGTATTAGGTGTGTCGAGGACACAAGAGACTTCTTATTTCATAATTGCAGGGTTGCTTGAGAGAGACCATCTTCAACCTCTACATCCCTGAGTTCGATAAACCTTTAGGTCATCCACTTGAGGGAAATTGTTGTTGTCCTATAAGCCTCTGCGCTTGGAGGCCCAACATAGTCTACAAGAATAGAAGCGTGTTTAGACATCACATAGCGATGTTCATCCATCCCAGGTTGGGAATGCCCAGTCCAACGCTCCACTTGAGTGCGCAAACTTTCTCCCAAGCCACTACATAGTTGCCACCACGGGCACTTGAATGGTCGCACCACAAGAATCCCCGACAAACCTTGTTTAGCACTGCAATTGTCTTCCGTGGTAGGTGCAGCACCAGCATTGCGTGAACTGGCATGGTGAAAATGACCGTTTTGATCAACGTGAACCGTCCACTTTTAGGCATGAGCGATTGATACATCCCAAACGTATCTATACTTTTTGCTTGTTCCATGCTTCTTTTGGTGATAATGTTGCATGTTTTGATGCACTTTCATATAATTTACAACATATTTGGGACTAACCTATTAACCTAGTGCGCAGTGCCAGTTTCTATCTGTTTTTTTCCGTGCATTGCAGAAAAAGGTGAAAAATCAAAGTGCTCAGAAAATTCCAGAAAAAATCCTAAAAAACTTTTACATCAGAAGACTCCAGAAGCCAGAAGGGTTCCCGAAGGGGGCCCACCCTGGCCCAGGTGCCCCTAGGGCGCGACTAGGGGGTCGCTCCCTCTAGCCATCTGGGCCAGTGGGGCCACCCCCGGTGCCCCCTTTGACATATATTTATGTTGTCTCCCAAAAACTCCAGAGGAGGAATCCTTTTTCGCGAATACCCTACTATTACGCCGCCGCCACGATTCTAATATCAGGGTAAGTAGAAGTTCCTGTCCCGACACCCTGCCGGAGGGAGGATTGATCTTCGGAGGCTCCTCCACCACCATGCTCGCCTCCGGGATGCGCCGTGAGTACTCCCCCTTGGACCATGGGTCCATCATCATTAGCTAGTAGATGTCTTCTATCCAATCTTGTGCTTCAATGCTTATCCCTTTTGAGCTTCCTATCATGATCAAGGCATCTAAGTATGAATTCCTGTTTTTCTATGTTGAGTTTGCTGGGATCCGATGGATTATGAGATTATGTTCAGATTTGTGAGAGTAATATATTTGGTTTGACTTTATATTTTTTCTTGAGTAGTCTTGCATGTTTTATGTTGCCGTTTGTTACTTTGGACAAGTAGTAGATTGCAACTCCGAGAGGGAGCGTTATGCTAGATGATGGGTTCATGCCTCCCGATGTCTATCTTGAGTGACAGAAACATGAGACTAGGGAATGTGTTGTTGCCATTAGGGGTAAAACAACGATGCTTATGACTGCGTGTCATAAGGATTGCTTACATTACACATAGAGTGTTAAGGCAATTGTCCGTTGCTTTGCGTTTACAGCTTTAGTTATGGCTAGCAACTTAATACCAGCGAGATGTTTTCGATATATATCTCAAGGTGGATGATTAGTGAGTAGATGCTAATGAATAAACGATCTACTTGTCTTGGTGTAATGCCCATACGATTGATCCTTTTACTTTTATAGTAGCATAATTAGCATTAAGGTGCGTTTATAATCCTGTCAATTTCCCACTTGTAATTTGTTCACCCAACATAGTTATTCACCGTCTTTTGGGAGAGAGGCACTACTAGTGAGAGTCATGGTACCTCGGTCCATCTTCGCATTAGAGTTTACACCATTTACATTTACTGCTTTACTTTTCCTTTCCGTTGCATTACTATTTCCCCTTTGTGTTTGAGCCTTTGTAAACAACAAGGCCAAAGAGATTGACAACCTCTTTGTACTCGTTGGGAGAAAAGTTGTTTGTGTTCTTGTGTGTAGGTCCACGTCAACTTAGCCATCAAGCAAACTTCTCACGTCGTTGCCACGTACTTATCGTCTCTGGAATCCTACTGAATTTATAACTTTGGTATCTTCACCGAGGGAAATTTGCTGTTATCTACATCATAACCTTCCACTTGAGGTAACCAACAAGGAGGTGTTATCTACACCCATCAGCGACGCCTTCCACTTGGGCAGCCTACTCGCAAGCACATTGATGGCTTCTCGCCCCTCGTTGGTTACCCCAAGTGGAAGGTTTGAGATGCAGTGCACTGTGAAGTTTCCCTCGGTGAAGATACCAAGGTTTGTCTCCAGTAGGACTCCAGAGATGATAAGTAGGTGTCAGCGGCGCAACTGACGCGGACCTGCACACAGACACAAATAACTTTGTTCCCAACTAAGTTCAGAGAGGTTGTCAATCTCTCCGGTCTTGTTGTTCACAAAAGATCAAACACAAGGGATAATGATAGCAACTGGAAGTAAAAGAAGAAAAGTAAATGAGCGTGGAAACAGGAATGAGGATATGGACCGGGATACGTGATGTTCACTAGTGATGTCTCTCTCCCAAAAGACGATAAAACTGCTATGCAAGGTAAACAAATTACAGAAGGGCAATTGACAGGATTATGAACGCACCGCAATGCTAACTATGCTACAAAAGAAAGGAAGAGGCTCAAAAGCACGGGCAGTACGCCAAAATAAGTAGACCGAAATCCAACTGCATCTACTACTAATCATCCACCTTGAGATATCTATCCAGAACATCTCGCTGGTATTAAGTTGCGAGCCCCACCCAAAGTGTAAACCCAAAGCAACAGACAACTGCATTAAAAAGCACTCTGCGTAAAGTAAAAAAATCCTTGCAACCGCGGTTACAAGCACCGTTGTTTTCCCCCTTGTGGCAACAACACATCCCCTAGACTCATGTTTCTGTCACTCAAGCGTGTCATCGGGGGGCATGAACCCACAATCGAGCATAACGTTCCCTCTTGGGGTTACTACCTACTACTTGGACAAAGCAATAAACAGCAACGGAGAACATGCAAGAATTACTTAGGAACAAAAATATAAGAGATAAAAACCAAATATATTACTCAATCACAATCTGAACATAATCTCATAATCCATCAGACCCCATCAAACTCAGCATATCAATAGCAGAAAGATTACAAAAGTGCCTCGATCATGTAGGGCAGCTCACGAGGTCTAAACCATGAAGAACAAAGAGGGGAGGAGAACATCACATAGCTACTGATCACGGACCCATGGTCCAAGGAAAACTACTCACGAGACATCCGGGAAGCATCCATGGTGGAGAGGAGACTCCCGAAGGTCGGCCCTCCCTCCGGCAGGGTGCCAGGAAGAGGTCTTCTGGTGCTCCCGATCTCGGAAGCGCGGCGGCGGCGGAACAGAGGCGAGATCGCGAAAAAGGGTTCTGTCCCTGAGGGTTTCACGTCACGGGGAATATATAGGCGAAGGGGGGCAGCCAGAGGTGGACCAGGGGCCCCAGGCGCCCCCCCTGGCGCGGCCAGGGGTGGGGCCGCGCCGGGTGGCCGCCTGGGCCACCCCTGGCTCCCCTCTGGCCCCACTCGGGCTCTTCGCGAAGCTTCCTGTACGCTGATTTTTCCTATATTTTTCCCGGAATTTTTCTGGCACTTTTATATGGGGGAAAATTGAAATAGAAAAACATCAGAAAACAGGAACTGGCACTGGGGTGCACTGAGTTAATAGGTTAGTCCAAATATGATCAAAAGTGTATGAAAGTGTATCTAGATCATAGCAATATCAAACAAAACATGCATGGAGCAAGCAGAAATTATAGATACGTTTTGGACGTATCACACATCCACCAGGTACTGCATCTGCACGGCAGATTTCTTGCGAAGAGTGAGCCCAAAAAAGTTTTGCATTGGTTCCATGACCAGGATGTAAAACATCGGGAAAAGGGGGTCCCTCTGCCGCAAACCTCTGCAGTTGTAGATCGTATCACTGGGTATGCCATTTAACATCACCTTGGTGTTGGAGGTGGCCAGGATTCCACACACCCACTCCCTCCATTTGGCACCGAAGCCAAGCTGCTGTATCACCTCTAGCAGAAACGACCACTTGATACGTCCCAAACATATCTATAATTTTTGCTTGCTCCATGCTTCTTTTGGTGATATTGCTATATGTTTTGATACACTTTCATATCATTTACAATATATTTTGGACTAACCTACTAATTCAGTGCCCAATGCCAGTTTCTGTCTGTTATTGTCTGTGCATTGCAGAAAAAAGACAAATATAAAAGTGCTCGGAAAATTCCAGAAAAAATACCAAAAAATATCCCAAGTCGGAAGACTCCAGAAGCCCGAAGGGGCCCCCTAGGGGGGCCATGTAACACCCTCAGAATCAGTAACAGTAATCACTACAGTGATTCCACTGTTAGTGATCATTACTGTTGATGATCAAGCCATGATCACCTGTGATCATAGCTCTGTCAATTTCCAACCCAGATAAAATTTTCAAATTGGGTAAATTATAAAACTCTGCTCCAAGAATTGTGGATGCCAGTCAATCAACTTGGTCTTGGTTAAACCAAATCATCCCTAGTCATTTGCATAATCCCAAGCCAAGAATAATTATGAAGACCCTAGAGTTGGCATATCTAAATTGTCATGAAATTTAAAATGGAAATGCAATCTTAGTAAACCAAAATGGTGGAATCGAATTCTAAAATGCCTAACAATCATTAGGCCATGATTATATAGCAATAGTTATTTTATTAAAATGGTATAGCAATATTGAGGAATAATAAATGAAATAAAACAATGGGTTTAGGAAATTATTAAATTGCCATGGAATAAAATAAACAAGTGGGAATTTTAATTAAACTAAAAATTGTGAAAAACAATTTTATAAAATGCCTAATAATCTGTAGGCCATAATAAAAGTGATATGGGATTTTAATACCATGTTTAAAAATGTTAAACAAATAATAACAGTGGAAAACAGTAGCATTTAATACCTTTTTAATAAAACAAAAATGCAATTGATTTTATTTAGGCACAAAACTTTCTGTGGCATTGTTATAAGGTGCATCACTAATTTTGGTGCATGTTCCACACATTACAAAAATGAAACAATAACCAAATACATTTAAACAAAAGAAAAGAAAAACAAAAAAACAAAGAAAATCGAAAAACCCTATACTACGCTCAGGGGCGAGGCCCACCCCAGGGCCCAGCCCCCCTCTCTCCTCTCTTCTTCCCTGTTTTCCTCCCCATCCCAACCACCCCGCACGAGCCATGGACAGGGGAGGGCCACGCCGCCGGCCCCCCTCACCTGCCCCCCTCGCTCACCTGCTCCCTCTGGGGCGATAAGAACGCCACCCCGAGCCCTGCAGCGAACCGTAGCCACCCCCTCCTCCTTCCCCCACCCAGTTCACCCCCTCTCCCTCCTTCCCCGTTTTCTTCAGGTCGGCGCCGCCCGGGAGCCGCGGTTCGCCGGCGTGCATCACCGCGGCCAACGGCCACGACAGTCCAACCCGGCTTGTCCAGGAGCGTCGCCATGGGCGTCTCCGTCTTCCCGCGCGACGAACTCGAGCCCCAAGCCACCACGCCGTGCGAATCGAGCTCTCCTCCCACCTCGGGCCGTCCGACGTTCTTCTCCGATTCTGGCGACTCCGTGCCCTCCCCGCGCTGGCTGCCTGCCTCTACCCACTCGCGGTGAGCCTCACCGTCACCGCAAACTTCTCCCCGTCGCCCTCTAGCTCTGTAGCCGCAGCCTGAGCTCGCCGTGCGTGCCTCGGTGGAGCTCGGCTCGCCATGCACACCTTCCCTCCTCACCGACCGCGCGCCCTGCCCTCCTGTGCCGCACCCATGCCGGACGCGCCCTAGTCCTTGGCCCCGCGCGCGCGCTGTCCAGGCCCCGCCCTCGCCGTGCCGGAGCCGTGCCGCCGTGCTCCTCTGATGGACGCCAGCGTGGACGCGAGGTTAACCCCCCCCCCCTGTTTAGCTAACAAAAATAACCCCCTGTTGTTTTATTTGAGTCAATGACACCTGGGCCCATACCCCTCTAATTACCTATGTATTGAAATAACCAGAGAAAACCCTCTGATGAGGCTTACAGGTGGGCCCATGGCTTTGGATTAAATAAATAAAAAAAACTGTTAGATAATAACCCCTGGTGAGTATGACATGTGGGCCCATGTGCCAGATTAATTAAATTAAATATTTTATTTTTCCACTGTGTATGACATGTGGGTCCCTTCTGTCTGGTTGACCAGTCAACAGGACTGTTGAGGATAATGTTTGATTTAATAATAAAAGAAATTCCAGAAAATCATTTAAATTGATTTAAACTTTGAAAATCAATATCTTTTAAACCGTAACTCGGATTCAAAAACTTTATACATGAAAATTGATCAGAAAAATATAACGAATACGAATACGCTATCTGTATGCCTACCACACCCCTCTAACACAACGAACATCGAACATTCCCCCTCCGGACCGGTTGTCCGATAAATGGTCCGGTACTGTTAGAGTGCCCGGATGAATTTATTCCGAACACGAAAGTTGTCCGGAATGGTTCAAATAGCACGGATACACCCCCTTATGTTGTTCCGGTAACTACGACACCTCCGGCTTGATCCTTCCCCTCCGGACACCCTGTCCGATAATCACCCGGAGCCGGTAGTTCATCCTCAGATGAATTTCCGTTCCGAGCAACGTGCATTACACTGCGTTAGAACACCGTTAACATTTCATTTATCATGTCATGCATCTGTTTGTATATGCTTGCTGTGTATTTACTGTTTCTCCCCCCTTTAAATCTCCGATAGACCCCGCTGCTGCCGTCGACTACACCGCTGTTGAGTACGACTACGTCGTCGACGACCCTACTACTACTGTCGAGCTTGCAGGCAAGCAGAGCCATTCTCTTCCCCAGATACCGCCTATCTTTCCGTACATTTCTTGCACTAGGCATTGTTACTGCTGCTGCTACGATTACAATCCTATTCAATTGCATAGCCTATTTTTGTCGCCCCTTGATGTACCTTCCTTTAATCCTATGCTGCCTATTATTACTTATGCATTATTCAACAGTGAACCCTGCGCATTGTTAGCTAGGATTAGATAGAGGGCCGCGATCACTCAGGAGAGTGAACGCGGATATTAATATTATAACTGCACAGGTACGGTACAATGCAGACACCGCCTCAGGCCCTATCTGGGTTATGCCTAGTCACCTCAAGTGTGAGCTATCAAGGAGTAATCTTTGTACTCCACTCGAGGCTGACTTTGTCTTACCGCCATAGGGTCTTGACAACGGTTGTCCTAAAGGTAAGAAGTCGGGCGACCCAACGGTGCCCGCGAGAGGTATTGCGACGGGACGACAGGGAGGGCACGACCAGTGTACCGGTGTGCTTGGCCCCTGGTCGTTGGCCGCGAGAGTTACCAAACCACGAAAGTCGAGCTCCTCCAGGAGCACACGCGAGACAAGGTAAGGAGACGGTTCACTTCGTTGGTAACCGCAGTGACTTGGTGGGGCGACAGGGCAGGCACCGATGTACTGGTGGTCCTGGCTGCTGTTGTTGTCCGTGGGTCGGTTAAGTCGAGGCAACGATAACGGTTGTCACGCAGGTTAATTAAAATACTAAATGGTTCAGTGAATGTCTTGAGTTGGCTATATGCCATGTACGCACTACCTACCCGTGGGAACTACGAGTTATGGGCTCCTCTGCTTCTTAGTGTCGTCCGAGGACTCTTCAGACGTCAGCAGTACCGCGGGCTGATTGCCGGGAAGTGGTGTTGTCTTATTTGCCGCGGCGTGTGATTTGTATTTGCTTTGATTTAACTTCACCGGCCAGCCACACACCGTGCAGGAGTACGTTTGGGTTGGGGTCCAAGGCCCGGCGTACTTAGGATTTAGACCGGTGGATGACCTCTCTATTGAGTTGGAAAGATGGGCTATGAAGTGTCGGATAGCCTCGGTGGAGCGTTCCCTAACAAGGTTCCCGCCACCCTGGAGATCCGTGCGTGTAGCGTAACACAAGTGCACCCCTGCAGGGAAGATTGATCTATCGATAGCCGTGTCCACGGTAACAGGACGCTTTATGCTGAAGCTGGATCCTACCACTAGAAACTATTATTAAACTGTATGGTTCCGGGTTCCCTTCCTCGCGGGGATGTCGAGGAGGTGAATTCGGAGGCATTGTTAATTATTACAACTTATTATTATTCAATGTTGCAGCAACTTCTGCTTCATTGTTACTTTACTGCTTTATATCAACTGTTGGCTGATTCTTACCTCATGCTGCAAGACATCGTCGGAAGATGCTAGTCTTCGTTAGGCCTAGCTTATTACCCTTGCTCTGAAATTCTGTCTTCAGTCCACTATATACAGCCTCTTCATTCCGTTGATATCATGCATAATGCTTAGTAGCGGACGTAAGACTCGCGGGTATACTAGATACTCACCTGCTTTATTTCCTTTACTGTTTTGCCTGATCGGCCGCTGCAGCCGACGTTGGAGCCCAGGAGCAGGAGTACCCCGGAGGCGCCTACTACGACGTCGAGTTCCCCGTTGACCAGGAGTAGTACTGTGGATCCCAGGTAGGAGGCCTCGCCTTTTCGTTCTGTATCTCTGATGTGATTTGTGCTAGCCTTCTTAAGGCAAAACTTGACTAACTATGTCTGTACTCAGATATTATGGTTTGTATGACTTATATATTCGGGTCCGCGTGACCCCCTCTATTGTAATATATTTGTTTATCCTTTTGTGTTTAGTGTTGTGCTGTGATATTATCATCGTGGCACCCTAATCTCAGTCGTGTACCCTGTGTGTATGATTACTGTACACGGTCTGATTTTGGGGGCGTCACAGGCCACCCCTGGCCAGGCGCTTCCCTGGCACGACCAGGGGGGTGGCCACGCCACCTGGCCTCCTGGGCCAAGGGGCCACCCCTCAGGCTTACCTTTTGCATATATTTATCCCTCGTCCTGAAAACCTACAAGGAGGACCCCGTATGCGATTTCATATACTGTTTCGCTGCCCCGACAATTACGATCTCGGGATCGCGAGAAGGACCTGTCCTGACACGCTGCCGGAGGGAGGATTGACCTCTGGAGGCCTCTCCATCACCATGATCGCCTCCGAGATGCGCCGTGAGTAGTTCCCCTTGGACCATGGGTCCATGATCAGTAGCTAGATGATGTCTTCCCTCCAATCTTGTGCTTCAATGTTTAGCCCTTGTGAGCTTCCTATCATGATCAAGGCACCTATGTATTTATTTTTGCGTTTGCTATGCTGTGTTTGCTGGGATCCGATGGATTATGAGATTATGTTCAGTTTGTGATGAGTAATATATTTGGTTTACCTTTTTATTTTAGGTCTTGAGTAATTTTGCATGTTCCCTGTTGCGTTTGTTGCTTTGGCCAAGTGGTAGATTGCAATTCCAAGAGGGAGTGTAATGCATGATTGTGGGTTCATGCCCCCCGATGTATATCTTAAGTGACAGAAACATGAGAGTAGGGGATGTGTTGTTGCCACCAGGGTTAAAACAGTGGTGCTTGTGACTGCGTGTTGCAAGGATTGCTTACATTATGCATAGATTGTTAAGGTAGTTGTCCGTTGCTTTGAGCCTACAATTTGGTTGGGGTTCGCAACTTAATACCATCGAGATGTTCTGGATAGATATCTCAAGGTGGATGATTAGTGAGTAGATGTGGATTAATAAACGGTCTACTTGTTTTGGTGTAATGCTCATACGATTGAGCCTGTTTACTTTCTGGTAGCATAATTAGCATTGCGGTGCGTTTATAATTTTGTGAATTGGCCAGCTGTAATTTGTTCACCCGGCATAGTTTTTTACTGTCTTTTGGGAGAGAGACATCACTAGTGAAAGTCATGCACCCCGGTCTATATTTCCATCATAGTTTACACCATTCTCATTTACTGCTTTTGTTTCCTTTCGGTTGCACCAATTATTATTCCCCCTTTGTGTTTGATCCTTTGTAAACAGCAAGGCTGGATATATTGACAACCTCTGTAATCTCGTTGGGAGCAAAGTTATTTGCGTCTTGTGTGCAGGTCCAGGTTAAGCGAGTAATGTCTATTCAGACGACGCATTTCTCGTTTCGCCAAGTTCTTGTCGAGCTTGGAATTCTACTGGAGACAAACCTCAGTATCTTCACCGAGGGAAATTTACCACTACTACACTTAACATTCCACTTTGGGTAACCAACGAGGAGGTGTTATTTGCACACATCAAAGTAAATTTCTGGCTCCGTTGCTGGGCATTCCAGTCTTCAAGATAGGGGAGTTGCACACTACCTTTTATCTTTGCTTTTTAGTCTTGTTATTTTACTTTCCAGTTTTTGTTTTTTGCTTGTGTGTCTTATACCAAAAATACCAATAAAAAATTAGTTAACTTGTTCTTAGCTTGTTTCAAGTAGTAGTTAGTATGTCTAGTTTTCTTGCTTTTGAAACGTTGCCTGAAGCCGAAATCTTAAATTTTAAACAAGGGATGGTGAGAATCTAAAGAAGTCTTGGGATAGGATTTCTAAAGAAGTCTTCACCGAGGTTGCTATGCTAGTTTAGTAGTAACTGATACGTCCAAAACGTATCTATAATTTCTGCTTGCTCCATGCATGTTTTGTGTGATATTGCTATGATCTAGATACACTTTCATACACTTTTGATCATATTTGGACTAACCTATTAACTCAGTGCACCACAGTGCCAGTTCCTGTTTTCTGCTGTTTTTCTATTTCAGTTTTCCCCCATATAAAAAGTTCTCCAAAAATTCAGGAAAAATCAGATAAAAAATCAGCGCAGAGGAACCTTCCAGATGAACCTAGGTGGGGCCAGAGGGCCACCACCAGGGGCCCAGGCGCCCTGGTGGCGCGCCCTAGGGGCTAGCCGCGCCATGGGGGGTGCCTGGACCCCTGGTGGCCCCCTAGCTGCCCCCCTTCGCCTATATATTCTCCGTGACGAGAAACCCTCAGAAGAAGAACCCTTTTTCGCGATCTCGCCTCTGTTCCGCCGCCGCCGCGCTTCCGAGATCGGGAGCACCAGCAGCCCTCTTCCCGGCACCCTACCGGAGGGAGGGCCGACCTCCGGGAGTCTCCTCTCCACCATGGATGCTTCCCGGATGTGCCGTGAGAAGTTTCCTTTGGACCATCGGTCCGTGATCAGTAGCTATGTGATGTTCTCCTCCCCTCTTTGTTCTTCATGGTTTAGACCTCGTGAGCTGCCCTACATGATCGAGGCACTTTTGTAATCTTTCTGCTGTTGCTATGCTGAGTTTGATGGGATCTGATGGATTATGAGATTATGTTCAGGTTGTGATTGAGTAATATATTTGGTTCTTATCTCTTATATTTTTGTTCTTAAGTAATTCTTGCATGTTCTCCGTTGCTGTTTATTGCTTTGGCCAAGTAGTAGGTAGTATCCCCAAGAGGGAACGTTATGCTCGATTGTGGGTTCATGCCCCCTGATGACACGCTTGAGTGATAGAAACATGAGTCTAGGGGATGGGTTGTTGCCACAAGGGGGAAAACAACGGTGCTTGTAACCGCGGTTGCAAGGATTGTTTACTTTACGTAAAGTGCTTTTTAATGCAGTTGTCTGTTGCTTTGGGTTTACACTTTGGGTGGGGCTCGCAACTTAATACCAGCGAGATGTTCTGGATAGATATCTCAAGGTGGATGATTAGTAGTAGATGCAGTTGGATTTCGGTGTACTTATTTTGGCGTTCTGCCCATGCTTTTGAGCCTCTTCCTTTCTTTTGTAGCATAGTTAGCATTGCGGTGCGTTCATAATCCTATCAATTGCCCTTCTGTAATTTGTTCACCTCGCATAGCAGTTTTATCGTCTTTTGGGAGAGAGACATCACTAGTGAACATCACGTATCCCGGTCCATATCTTTATCACTGTTTCCACGCTCATTTACTTTTCTGCTTTTACTTTCAGTTGCTATCATTATCCCTTGTGTTTGATCCTTTGTGAACAACAAGACCGGAGAGATTGACAACCTCTCTGAACTTCGTTGGGAACAAAGTTATTTGTGTCTGTGTGCAGGTCCACGTCAGTTGCGCCGCTGACACCTACTTATCATCTCCGGAGTCCTACTGGAGACAAACGTTGGTATCTTTACTAAGGGAAATTTACTGCTGTGCTACATCACGCCTTCCACTTGGGGTTTACCAACGAAGGGCGAGAAATCACTATCATCACCTCGCACATCAAGCAAGATTTCTGGCGCTGTTGCCGGGGACTCCGAGTGCTAAGATAGGGGAGTTGCACACTACCCTTTACCTTTGTTTTTTTAGTCTTGTTAGTTTACCTATCAGTTTTTACTTTTGTGTCCCTTATCAAAAATACCAAAAATACCTACTAATGCTATCTTCACCATGGGTGTGGAACCACCCAAATATGGTAGGATGGACATGTTTCACTTGGCTCGTCTTCGATCAATTTGTGCTCGCGCTAAAAACCCAACCGACTTGGTTGAGGGAAAATCATTGGATGAGCATGCTCATTATACGTGGCACCGCCTATCTCAGAAAGGGAAACACTTATGGGATCAAATACAAGTTTCTTATTGCTATGCTGAATCTTTATGCCACATTTATGATTTTACTTGCTGCTCTAATATAGAGCGTAAACACCTTCCTTTCCAATGTGAGTTTAATGAAAATGAGATCCTATCTTCTTATGCCAAAGGTGTTTATGATTACTTTGATGTTGAAAAGATTGAAGAGTTTGTTGCTTTTAAAGGTGCTTATGAGATTGCTTCTTTGATTGAAAAGTATTACGATACTATTCACAAGTCCGAAACCTTTGCTGTTCTTGCTTATTGCTTTGAGAATTATACTTCCAATGCTTATATTGAGGATTTTAAAAATAGAATGCTTGCTTCCCGAGAAGAGGCTAATGATTTCTATGATGAGGAGTCCTATGATTCCGAGGACTCACTTGATACTTCCCTTTCTGATGATTTTGATACTTGCTTTGTTGATGGCCATGATGCCACTATGGATGATGCTTACAAAGATGAACTTGCTATAGTTCCTTATGTTAAGCATGAAATTGTTGCTATTGCACCCACACTTGATTTCCCTATTATCCTTTTGAAATCTCCAACTATTGCGGAGAATTTTGCTCTTATCAAGGCTCAATGTGATGGGTTGCATCTATCTTATGATCCTAAAAACCGTGTTGAAAACAATACACGTGTGCTTGTAGGTCATGAACAACATGATTTATGTGATAGTTATATTCTTGATGTTGTTCATGATACTACTGAAAATTATTTCGAGAGAGGTAAGTTTGGTTGTAGAAACTTCCATATTACTAAAACACCTCTCTTCATGTTGAAAGTTTTGAAGTTGTTCTTTTTCCACCTTCCTATGCATGTCACTTTGCGCTTCTTTGATTTATTTTATTACAAGATGCCTATGCATAGGAAGTGGGTTAGGATTAAATGTGTTTCATATTTGCTTCTTGATGCTCTCTTTTGCTTCGAAATTCTTATTCTTATGAGAGCACCTTTTATAATCCTCAAGCCTAGCTAATGGCTTTAAAGAAGCGCTTTTGGGAGGAAGCCCACAACGAATTAGGTTTATTTTTGCTTTTGTTGTGTCTTGATGTTTGTTAATGCTGTAGCAACATCATTGTATCTTTATTTTCATCTTTGTGCCAAGTTATAGCCTCTTATGATAAGGGAAGCAAAAGTTGTGACATGCTGTCCAGAAAACAGATTATGTCCCTTGACAGAAAAATTCGAATAAAATCACCAGATCATCTTTTTGATCTGAATTTTTTTGAAAGCATGCTCTATACAATTGTGAAACTTTCGTATGTTCTGAGTTTTTTGATTTGAGTTGCAGAAGTGCCCCGAAAAAATTCTCTACTACCTTCTATTCTTTTTTTCACAGATTCTGCCACGTTTTGCCTCTCTTCACTTTTGCAAGCCTTAAGCTTGCTTTTTATTTGCAAAAAACTTTTTGGCACTCTTGAGAAACAGTAGCTCTTCAAGAATATCTTTATATCCAGTGGGGAAAAATTATTTTATTAAGGGTACTAACCTCTCTAATCAGCTTATGATGAGTTATGTATGAAGGGAGTTTTCAAGTGTGCGATGGAAGATGATGAAAGAAGATCCAGGACTGTCAAGCGCTCAAGCTTGGGGATGCCCCCATGCATCCCCAATAAATATTCAAGGAGACTCAAGCGTCTAAGCTTGGGGATGCCCCCGTGCATCCCCTTCTCCATCAACAATCATCAGTTCGTCCCTCGTCTCACTATATTTTTATCACTTCATGCGTTATGTGCTATGCTTGGAGCGTCTCGCTCTTAGGTTTTATTTTTAGTTTTCTTTAGTTTTGCTTGCTGGTCATAAAAAGTTAGACCCCATCTTGCTTTGTGTGGGAGAGAAACACGCTCCACTCTAATCTAGAACACATCATAGGATTTTTCCTGCTTATCTTTTTGCTGTTGTGTGTTCTTTATCTTTTCGTAGCTGCTGCCATGTTTAGTTTTAGTCTTAGTTTGTCTTTAGCAAGAGACTTGGCTTTTGTTTAGTTTGTTGCTGGAACTCTCTTTAGTTTTCATGTTTATCTTGTTAAGAGAGTTGGTTGTTGCACTGAGTTGTGTCTTGTCTTGAAAGTAGGTAATTGAGGTTTCTATTTAATTCTAGTAGTAACTTGCAATAGTTTTGAGGTATTGATGTGAGTAATGTCTGAACTTTTGGTGTCAAGAGCTCTAGCCTATTAGTGATAGGTGTCGTATTTTGGGAAATCCGTGTGTATTTTCAAAACCTACAAAAACTAGTTGAGAACTCTAAACTACTAGATGGATCACTAATCTTTGGAGGGATCGAATATTAGAGTACACTCACGTACCATGAGTCGAGGATACGCAAGGATAACCAAACCCCCATACACTCCTCCTCGGGGTACTTGTCTCTTTGTGAACCTCCTTATTAGATTGAGAGTTACCGATAATAAGTGCATGAGTTCTTCGGACTAATGTAAGTATTGAAAGTTGACACTTCCACCTTCCCATATTTTGCTAGCCTCTCCCGTGCCGTGCATTGCCTTCTTCTCACTCCGAGAGTTGGTGTCCACCTTCGCCGGTACATCCAAACCCTTGGCATGATACGCTCTGTCATCATAAGCCTCCTTATATCTTTCCTCAAAACAGCCACCATACCTACCTATCAAGGCATTTCCATAGCCTTTCCGAGATATATTTCCATGCAACATCCACCTCTTCATGACTTGATCTTCATGTCATACATGTTCCTGCTACACTGGCAGCGACATACATTGCATACATCATGATAGCTACATCTTCTTTATGATTTCGAGTACCTTGTAAAGTGTGAAAGATCTCCTTTACCTTCTTGTAAAATAGAGTGTTGCCCTTTAGTGAGGAAAAGATCCCAAAGTGGACACAATAAAAGATCCCAAAGAGGACAAATGAGAGTTAAATAGAAAGAGCCATTGAGGCCACAAAAAAATACAAAAAATAGAAAAAAAGAGAAAAAGAAATAAAAAGAGAGAAAGGGGCAACACTACTATCCTTTTGAGAGATCCACACTAGTACTCCCTTTATATCCTTGTACTCCATAGAGATGATCATTATGCATATAGCTATGTTGGGACCTTCACACTATAGAACTTGGCTTGCATATTCCAAGGATGAGCCTCCTCAAACGAGCTCTAGGTCTTCATGAGCGAGCAAGTTAGATGCACCCCCACTAGTTCCATTGGAGAGCTTCTTAGCTCATATGTGCATCCGTTGCATGGCAATCCCTACTCCTCACATCATATCTATCATTTGGCATCTCTTGCCTATGACTGTCCTCATTGATGTGAGCCTTTCTCATTCCTTTTTTTGTCTTCCTCCTCCTCCTCCGTACTTCTCTCTTTTCCATCCTAAGTGTCAACTCTCGTGCTTACGCTCATCCATTGCATGAGTGCTCAAAATATTGAAAAAGGACTGGATCAAATTGACTTGTACCTGGCTAGTGGTCTGGGGACGAGTCAAGATAAGATTCCAGAAAAAGACCAAGTGTGAAAATTTAGTTGATTGAGTTCTCAACAAATGAATATTTTTCTCGTATTCCCTATCCCCCTTCTTGCACACAAACACCATTTGGAGACATTCGAGTCACGGACAGCGAGAGCTCTTGCACCTAATGTTATTTTGTTACTTGTTTCAATGCTAATATAGACTCTTGCATGATATGACTTGAATTGAATCTCTAACCTTGATTTCTTTACTTTTCAAAGTTCTTATATGGTTGGTAGCATGTCAACACAGAAATTATGCTGTTCTCATTTACCTACTCGAGGACGAGAAGGAATTAAGCTTGGGGATGTTGATACGTCCAAAACGTATCTATAATTTCTGTTTGCTCCATGCATGTTTTGTGTGATATTGCTATGATCTAGATACACTTTCATACACTTTTGATCATATTTGGACTAACCTATTAACTCAGTGCACCACAGTGCTAGTTCCTGTTTTCTGCTGTTTTTCTATTTCAGTTTTCCCCCATATAAAAAGTGCTCCAAAAATTCGGGAAAAATCAGATAAAAAATCAGCGCAGAGGAACCTTCCAGATGAACCTAGGTGGGGCCAGAGGGCCACCACTAGGGGCCCAGGCGCCCTGGTGGCGCGCCCTAGGGGCTGGCCACGCCAGGGGGCGCCTGGACCCCTGGTGGCCCCCTGGCTGCCCCCCTTCGCCTATATATTCTCCGTGATGAGAAACCCTTAGAAGAAGAACCCTTTTTCGCGATCTCGCCTCTGTTCCGCCGCCGCCGCGCTTTCGAGATCGGGAGCACCAGCAGACCTCTTCCCGGCACCCTGCCGGAGGGAGGGCCGACCTCCGGGAGTCTCCTCTCCACCATGGATGCTTCCCGGATGTGCCGTGAGTTGTTTCCTTTGGACCATGGGTCCGTGATCAGTAGCTATGTGATGTTCTCCTCCCCTCTTTGTTCTTCATGGTTTAGACCTCGTGAGCTGCCCTACATGATCGAGGCACTTTTGTAATCTTTCTGTTGTTGCTATGCTGAGTTTGATGGGATCTGATGGATTATGAGATTATGTTCAGATTGTGATTGAGTAATATATTTGGTTCTTATCTCTTATATTTTTGTTCTTAAGTAATTCTTGCATGTTCTCCGTTGCTGTTTATTGCTTTGGCCAAGTAGTAGGTAGTAACCCCAAGAGGGAACGTTATGCTCGATTGTGGGTTCATGCCCCCTGATGACACGCTTGAGTGACAGAAACATGAGTCTAGGGGATGTGCTGTTGCCACAAGGGGGAAAACAACGGTGCTTGTAACCGCGGTTGCAAGGATTGTTTGCTTTACGCAAAGTGCTTTTTAATGCAGTTGTCTGTTGCTTTGGGTTTACACTTTGGGTGGGGCTAGCAACTTAATACCAGCGAGATGTTCTGAATAGATATCTCAAGGTGGATGATTATCAGTAGATGCAGTTGGATTTCGGTCTACTTATTTTGGCGTTCTGCCCATGCTTTTGAGCCTCTTCCTTTCTTTTGTAGCATAGTTAGCATTGCGTTGCGTTCATAATCCTATCAATTGCCCTTCTGTAATTTGTTCACCTCGCATAGCAGTTTTATCGTCTTTTGGGAGAGAGACATCACTAGTGAACATCACGTATCCCGGTCCATATCTTTATCACTGTTTTCACGCTCATTTACTTTTCTGCTTTTACTTTCAGTTGCTATCATTATCCCTTGTGTTTGATCCTTTGTGAACAACAAGACCGGAGAGATTGAAAACCTATCTGAACTTCGTTGGGAACAAAGTTATTTGTGTCTGTGTGCAGGTCCACGTCAGTTGCGCCGCTGACACCTACTTATCATCTCCGGAGTCCTACTGGAGACAAACCTTGGTATCTTTACTGAGGGAAATTTGCTGCTGTGCTACATCACACCTTCCACTTGGGGTTTACCAACGAAGGGCGAGAAATCACTATCATCACGTCGCACATCAGTAAGTTGCAATAGTTTTGAGGTGTTGTTTCAAGTAATGTTTGGATATCTGTGTGTAAAGAGCTCAAGCCTATTAGTGATATGTGTCATATTTTGGTTCAACGTGCTTATTTTCGAAAAGTAAAAAAATTAGTTGAGAACTCTAGCTACTAGCAAGAACCTCTGGAGGGGTTGTAATATATAGAGTACCCTCACGATATCATGGGTCGAGGATGCGCAAGGATAAACAATCCCCCATACACTCCTCTAAGGGTGCTTGTCTCTTTGTGAATCTCCTAACTAGATAGAGAGTTACCGATAATAAGTGGATGAGTTCCTTTGGCTAATCCGAGTATTCGATTCTTGGCACTTCCACTAGCCATATTTTTCTAGCCTCTTCGGTAACGTGTATTGCCCTTTCTCACATTGAGAGTCGGTGCAAACTTCGCGGGTGCATAAAAATCGTTGGTATGATACACTCTGTCATCATAAGCTTAACTATATCCTTCCTCAAAACAACCACCATACCTACCTATCAAGGCATTTCCATAGCCTTTTAGAGATACATTGCGATGCAACATACATGTTCTCATGACTTGATATTTCATTCTCATACATGCTTTTGCTTGATCGCAGAGCCGCAAGTTAGTTGGGCTTTGTCCTTATAATTGCTACATGATGCGCTAGTATCATTGCACATACTGCTACATTGGTAGAGGCATACATTTGCATACATCATGATTTATCTTCAGTTTTCTTTATGTTTAGTACTTCTGTAAAAGTGTATGATCCTCATCATCCTTGTAATATATAGAGTGTTGCCCTTAAGAGCATCTCCAGCCGCGCCCCAAGAGGCCCCCAAGACGGCGCAAATAGCGCCGAACGGACGTATTTCGCCCAGTCGCGCCCCCAAGAGCCCAAATAGCGCCGGATCGGGCCGATTCTGAGTCCGGCGATCCCAAGACAAACCCGGCGCGCTGGGGGTCGCTTGGGGGCGCCGGACAAAATGAAAGCAGCTGGCTGGCCCACTGGCAGGCCAAACCGACCCAAAAGGGACACCTCTCCCCCACCGCCCTTGTCGCCGCCGGCCGCCGCGCCACCGCTAGGTAGTCGTTTCTGCCGCCCCAAACACACCGCTTCTCCTCCCCGCCACCCCTCTTCCAAGGCCGCCCCTCCCCGCCTAGTTTATCAGCGTTTGGCCGGCGTGATCCGCCAAGCCGAGACTGCCGGCGCTCAGCCGCGCCCACCTCGAGCCCCAGGTGTTCGACGAATTGCCGCCCCGAGATGGACTCCGACGACGAGACACTCTTCGCCGCGTTGATGGAGGAAGAGACGACCGCCGGCGCCCAGGACGACGAGCACCTCATGATGCTCGCCGCCTTGGCCGACCTGTTCGGCGCCAACAAGGAGCCGCAGCGAGGAGGCTCCAAGATGGGCCGCCGGAAGGGAAAGGAGAGGGGCCGTTCAGAGGCCTACTGTTTTCTCTACTCTGACTACTTTGCCGATGATCCCCTGCACGGCGAGAAGGTATTCCGGCGACGGTACCGCATGGGCCGAAAGCTCTTTCTTCGCATTGTCAACTCACTCTGAGAGTACGACAACTACTTCGTTTGCAAGAAAGATTGCACCGGCACAGTTGGGTTCTCCTCACTTCAGAAGTGCACAACGACCATGAGTATGCTTGCATACGAAACTCCTGGTGATGAATAGGACGACTATGCACGCATGGCCGAGTCCATCGCCCTTGATTGTTTCTACAGGTTTTGCGGAGCAGTAGTTGGCTGCTTTGGAGGACAGTACTTGCGAGCACCCAATGCAGAATACACTGCTCGAATCCTAGCAGAGAATGAAGCAAGAGGATTTCCTGGGATGCTTGGAAGCATCGACTGCATGCATTGGGAATGGAAGAACTGTCCATTTTCTTGGCAGGGGATGTACAAGGGTGCAAAAGGTCACTGCAGTGTGGTACTTGAGGCGGTTGCTACACATGATCTCTGGATTTGGCACTCCTTCTTTGGCATGCCAGGAACACACAATGAAATCAACGTCCTGCAGTGCTCAAATGTCTTTGCCAGGCTTGTCGAAGGTCATGCTCCTCCGGTGAACTTCGAGGTCAATGGGCACCAGTACAACAACGGATACTACCTGGCAGATGGCATATATCCAAGATGGCCGGTATTTGTGAAGACTATCTCAAACCTTGTGCCAGGGGGAAGCACGCCCACTTTTCCATGTGCCAGGAGGCTTGCAGGAAGGATGTCGAGCGGGAATTTGGGTGCTATAGTCTTCCGTTGTCCGGTACCCCGCTCAGACTTGGTCGAAAGATCAAATGTGGGAAGTGATGAATTGTTGTGTCATCTTGCACAACATGATCATTGAGAGCGATAAAGAGGCTCCAGTGTATGACTTTGAACCATATATCAACCAGGGGCCTCTTGCAGTTGTTGATCACCAGATACCATCAGATTGGACAGCCTATCTCAACATGCACTAGGAGATCCGAGACCCGCACATGCATCGTCAACTGCAGGAAGATCTAGTGGATCATCTATGGATGCGCAAAGGCAATGTCTAGTTTGATCCATTTTTTTGTATTTGTGCCGAACTATGTGTTTGTAATATCATGTTGTGTGCCGAATTTGTGCCGAACTGCGCCTATATTTCATGTTTGTGCTGAAACTGTGTCAAAAAATTGAATTTGCGTCGTTTTTGGGGCGGATTTGGGCCGAATCTGGGTCGGACCCGCCAGTCTTGGGGGTTGCCTTGGGGGCGCGGCTGGGCGGCCGGCCTCCTCAAGACGTATCGCCGCGCCGAGCGCCCCCAAGCGGCGCTAAAAATAGCGCCGCAAAACGTCTTGGGGGGCGAACGGCTGGAGATGCTCTAAGTAAGGAAAAGATCCCAAAGGGGACACAAATAAAAGATCCCAAAAGAGGACACATGAAAAGATCCCAAAGAGGCCAAATGAGAGATAAATAGAAAGAGCCAAAGAGGCCAAAAAAATACATAAAAAGAGAAAAAAGAGAAAAAAATAAATAAAAAGAGAGAAGGGGGCAACACTACTATTCCTTTTTAAAAGATCCACACTTGTGCTTCAAAGTAGCACTTGTACTTCATAGAGAGTTTTCATATCATTCATGCATAACTATGTGGGGACCATTACACTAAAGAACTTGACTTGTATATTCCAATGATGAGCCTCCTCAAAAGAGCTTTAGGTAGTCGTGAGCAAGCGAGTTAGATGCACCCCCACTATTTCCATTGGAGAGCTTTCATACTCATAGCTCATTTGTGCATCCGTCGCATGGCAATCCCTACTCCTCACACCATATCTACCATTAGCCCTACACTAGCCTAAGGTTGTCCTCATTGTTGTGAGACTTTCATACTTTTTGACTTCCCTTCCCCATCATTTTATTCCCTTCACCATCCTAAGTGCCAACTAATCTTGCTCACGATCATTCATTGGATGAATGCTCGAAATCGAAAGGGAGAAGATCGAATTGACTTGCACCTGGACGACGGTCTGGGGATGAGTCATAATAAGATTACAAAGGAGACTAAGTGTGAAAGTTAGTAGATTGAGTTCTCAACAACTATTCAATATTTTTATGCTCTAACCCATCTACCACTTTCTGCACGGGAACACCGATTGGAGACATTCGAGTCACGGACAGCAAGAGCTTTTTCACCTTTATGTTCTTACTTTGCTAGTTTCAATACTAGATATATACTCTTGCTTGTTATTATCTTGACTTGAATTGCATCTCTTGCTTGTTGTACTTTAAGGTTCAAATCTTTGTTGGTAGCATGTCACCACAAAAATTATCTTTGTTTTCATTTACCTACTCGAGGACGGGTAGGAATTAAGTTTGGGGATGTTGATACGTCCCAAACGTATCTATAATTTCTGCTTGCTCCATACTTATTTTGGTGATATTGCTATGTGTTGATGCACTTTCATATCATTTACAACATATTTTGGACTAATCTACTAATTCAGTGCCCAGTGCCAGTTTCTGTCTATTATTGTCCGTGCATTGCAGAAAAAGGACAAATATAAAAGTGCTCGGAAAATTCAAAAAAAAATACCAAAAAATATCCAAGTTGAAAGACTCCAAAAGCTCGAAGGGGGCCCCGAGGGGAGCCACCCCTGGCCAGCGCGCCAGGGGGGTGTTCGCGCCACCTGGCTGCCTAGGCCAGGGGGGCCACCCCTCAGGTTCCCCTTTGGCATATATTTAGCCCTCATCCCGAAAACCTACAGGAGGACCCCGTCACGCGATTTCATCTACTGATCCGCCGCCGCGACGATTTTGATCTCGGGATCGCCAGAACAACTTGTCCCGGCATGCTGTCGGAGGGAGGATTGACCTCTAGAGGCCTCTCTATCACCATGATCGGCTCCGGGATGCGCCATGAGTAGTTCCCCTTGGACCATGGGTCCATGATCAGTGGCTAGATGATGTCTTCTCCAATCTTGTGCTTCAATGTTTAGCCCTTGTGAGCGGCCTATGATGATCAAGACACCTATGTATTAATTTCTTATTTGCTATGTTGTGTTTGTTGGGATCCGATGGATTAGGAGATTATGTTTAGTTTGTGATGAGTAATATATTTGGTTTACCTTTTTATTTTAGTTCTTGAGTAGTCTTCATGTTCCCTGTTGCCTTTTTTGCTTTGTCCAAGTAGTAGATTGCAACTACTAGAGGGAGCATTATGCATGATTGTGGGTTCATGCCCCCCGATGTCTAGCTTGAGTGATAGAAACATGAGACTAGGGGATGTGATGTTGCCACCACAGATAAAACAGTGGTTCTTGTGAGTGCGTGTTGCAAGGATTTCTTACATTACGCGTAGAATGTTAAGGCAGTTGTCCGTTGCTTTGAGCCTACAATTTGGTTGGGGTTCGCAACTTAATACCAGCGAGATGTTCTAGATAAATATCTCAAGGTGGATGAGTGAGTAGATGATGATGAATAAACGGTCTACTTATTTTACTATAATGCCCATACGATTGAGCCTCTTTACTTTCTAGTAGCATAATTAGCATTCCGGTGTGTTTATAATTTTGTCCATTGCTCGGCTGTAATTTGTTCACTTGACATAGTTTTTTACTGTCTTTTGGGAGAGACACATCACTAGGGAAACTCATGACACCCCGGTTCATATTTCCATCGTAGTTTACACCGGTCTCATTTACTGCTTTTGTTTCCTTTCAGTTGCACCAATTATTGTTTCTCCTTTGTGTTTGATCCTTTGTAAACAGCAAGGCCGGAGAGATTGACAACCTCTGTGAACTCGTTGGGAGCAAAGTTATTTGCATCTTGTGTGCAGGTCCAGGTTAAGCGAGTAATATCTTTTCAGATGGGCGTTGCTTGTTTCGCCACCTTCTTGTCGAGCTTGTATCCTACTAGAGACAAACCTCGGTATCTTCATCGAGGGAATTTACCACTACTACATCCTAACCTTACACTTTAGGTAACCAACGAGGAGGTGTTATCTACACCCATCACCACTCCACTGAGTCAAAAGCCTTCGATATGTCCAACTTATTCAACACCGTGGGGCACCCCGAGGCATGCAGTTTGTGCGCCATGCTTTGGAAAAGTGATATGTCCAACGTATCCATAAATTTTGTTTTTTCCATGCTTCTTTTGGTGACATTGTAACATGTTTTGATGCACTTTCATATCATTTACATCATATATGGGACTAACGTATTAACCTAGTACCCAGTGCCAGTTTATGTCTGCTTTGTCCGTGCAATGCAAAAAATAGCTAAAAAATCAAAGTGCTCGAAAAAATCCAGAAAATTTTCAAAAATTCTATTTTGACGGAAAACTCCACAAGCCCAAAGGAGAGCCGGAGGGGGGCCACTCCTGGCCAGGTGACCTCCTAGCGCGAGAAGGGGCTGGCCGCGCCCCTGGCCGCCTGTCCAGGTGGGGCCACCCACGAGGCCCCCTTTGGCCTATATTTACATCTTGTTCCATAAACCCTCGAGGAGGACTACTTTACGCGATATTCACCAATGTTCCACCGCCGTCGCGATCCCGAGATCAAGATCAGCAGAAGTTCCTGTCCCGGCACTCTGCCGGAGGGAGGATTGATCTTCGGAGGCTCCTCCATCACCCTGATTGCCTCCGGGATGCTCCGTGAGTAGTCCCACCTTGGACCAAGGGTCCATGATAACAAGCTAGTAGATGTCTTCTCTCCATTCTTCTTCTTTAATTATCTAGACTTTGTGAGGTGACTATCATGATCAAGGAAGTTTTGTTACAATTCCTATGTTGTTATGTTGTGTTTGCTGGGATCGGATGGATTATGAGATTATGTTCAGTTTGTGAAAGTAATATATTTGGTTCTCCTTTATATTTTTGTTCTTGAGTAGTCATGCATGTTCTCCATTATAGTTTGTTGCTTTGGCCAAGTAGTAGATTGTAACTCCAAGAGGGAGCGTTATGCTAGGGAATGTATTGTTGCCATTAGGGGTAAAACAGCGATGCTTATGACTGCGTGTCATAAGGATTTCTTACATTACGCATAGAGTGTTAATGTAGTTGTCTGTTGCTTTGAGTTCACAACATTAATTGTGGCTCACAACTTAATACCAGCGAGATGTTCTGGATAGATATCTCAAGGTGGATGATTAGTAAGTAGGTGCTGATGAATAAACGATCTACTTTTCGTGGTGTAATGCCCATACGATTGAGCCTTTTACTCTATCTTATATATACTAATTAGAAGCACCATACGAGCCTCCATGTTAATCCTCACACACAAACAAAATTGTACGTCCGATATTTATAATATGGATTGTTGGCTTTCAGATTAGGCCTCCTCTCTTTCGTCTCTTATCCTCCCTGTCTCCAAGTTATTCATGATCAAGCAACCTTTCTCCTCGGTAGAACCCTTCCTCAGGATGTAAGACACTAACAAAATCTCACGAGAGCCCCAAATTTATGTGCCATGGTTAGAACCTAGCGGAGCAAGCACATGGCGTAGCAAAGAAAGAAGGGGAAGAGAAACTAACAGGAGAAGATATCAAGAGAGTCCAACCTGATCTCCACCATGGCTAGAAGGAACCTAACATAACAAAAACATGGGAAGATGGAGAGAAGAAGAGGAGTCCTCCATGGGTGGAAGGAACCCAAAGGAAAAAATAGCTTGGGAAAATAGAGAGGAGAAGGGGAAGAGATATTAACTTTAGAAAATCTCACGAGATCATAATCTCTGTGCCATATCTGAGACCTAACGGACCAAGCACTTTCGAAGGCAGAGACATTAATGGGAGAAAACTTAAAACCTCACGAAATCCCAATCTCCGTGCCATGGATGGAACAACCTAACAGAACAAGCACCTGCAAAGGCAGAAGGGGAGGAGTGATTAACTAGAACCGAACCACCATATGCAGGTTCGAGGGTAGCCAGCTCCGCGAATGTCCGTCGGTGGTGGCTGCAAGCAGGATGCACATCGCCAGGTGCTGCAGCGAATTGCCTAAGAAAGCCAAAACTGAAAGCATGGCTACCCTTGGTCAGACAATGGCAATGAGAAGAGCATTTGTTCACCCAATATAACTGTTTACTGTCTTTTGGGAGAGAGACACTACTAGTGAGCACCATGGTACTCCGATCCATATCCTCATGATAAGTTTACACCGGATTTATTTACTGCTTTACTTTTCCTTTTGTTGCATTATCACTACTACCCTTTGCGTTTGATCCTTTGTAAACAAGAAGGCCAGAAATATTGACAACCTCTCTGTACTCATTGGGAACAAAATCATTTGTGTCTTGTTGTCTCCAGAATCCTACGGGAGACATAAACCTTGGTATCTTCACTGAGGGAAATTACTGCTATCTGCATCATAACCTTCCACTTGGGGTAACCAACAAGGAGGTGTTATCTGCACCCATCAACAAACATGAAGTTATCCTGCAGTGACCTCCCCTTGACGAAGGCACTCTGATGATGCCCCGCCAATCTCGGCAAGTCCCTAGATAGACGTGTGGCCAGCATCTTCTCAAAGATTTTAGTCGCTCCATGAACAAGATTTATTGGTCGAAAGTCACTCACATCCATGACTCCATCCTTCTTCGGCAGCAGGGTGATAAGGGCTTTATTAATGGCCGTCATCCCACGAACATCGCCATTGTAGAAGCACACAAATGCACACATGAAATCCTCCCTTATGATGTCCCATCACATAGCGAAGAAGCGCGATGTGAACCCATCCGACCCCGACACCTTATCCAAGGGCATGGATTTAATCACCCCTTCCACCTCATCGCACATAAACGGGGCCTCTAGATGTGATAGATCTATTTGAGGGATATTGAGCACCTCCATGATCAGAGCATACTCCCCGTCTGCGCATGTACCAAAGGCCTCCAAAAGTATGTATCCACAGTCGACGCCACCTCCTCCTGCCCCACATAGTCGCTCACATTGTACCGGACCGAACACATCACAATCTTCATCTTCCCGTGACATGCCAGCTGGTGGAACAACAATGCGTTCCCATCCCCGTCCCGGAGATGTAGGAAACGTGATCTCTGCCTCGCAATGGTCCTCTCATGTGAACATAGACCTAACAGCTTACGTTTAAGGCACTTGCGCAACTCCCGCTCCGCCAAAGATAGGGCATGTGATTCCATGGCAACGTCGAGTCTCATGATGACCTCAAGGGCGATCGTGATCTGCAGCTTCACTTTCCGGATCCGTCTATCACTCCACGGTTGGAGCGCTTGCAGGGTGGCCTGGAGTTTGGTATGCAGGGTGAGATAATCATTCGTCGCGATCGGCGTGGAATCCCAAGTTGTCTTCACTACCTCCAGGAACCCATCCGCCTTCACCCGAAACACCTCGAATTTTAACCGCTTGCCCATGCAAACCTCCACATTCATATCTAGCACCAAAGGGCAGTGATCAGATATCGCAGTGCCCAAAGACTATATAAATCTCGTGGGGAAAGCCTCATCCCAATCATTCGTGGAGAACAAGTGATTCAGCTTCTCCAAGGTCGCAACCTTCCACTAATTCGACCAAGTTTATCACCTACCGTTGAGATATAGTTCCTTGAGCTCTAGCCTGTTTAACTTGAACTAAAATCTTGTGATCATACCCCGGTTCACCCTTGAGTTATTCTTGTCCTCCTCCTACATTAGGAGGTTGAAATCGCCATCCAACAACCACGGACCAGCATGGAGATCGCGAATGTCCACCAGCTCTTGCAGGAACTCTATCCTGTCATCAGCCGCCAACAAGCCATACACACCCATCATCTACCAGGCTACAACCCCCTCCGACTACACCAACACAGTAAGGGTGTAGTCAGTCATGTGTGGATTTTTTAGTGTTACACATGTGCGGTCCCATGCGATGAGAATACCACCACGAGTGTCGGCCACCGACAAATAAAAGAAGTCACTGAATCTATTACCAAGACACTGTTGGACAATCATGGGCGTAAAAACCTCTAACTTGGTATCTTGTAGACAACCAATGCCCGGATTGGACGCCAATACTACCTGAAACACAACATTCCTACGTGCCACGACATTTAGTCCCCGAACATTCCACACGAGCACTCTGAGCGGTTGTGTACTCATTGAGAAGGACCTACATCTACCACCGGACAGGTGCCCAATTAGGCCATGCCTACCATGCCACCCCCTGCTCCCCTTGTAGTGGGAGTATCGATGGTTCCCAGCCAAACAACGCCAAAACTGCCGCGATATGTGCATCCGAGAGGGGCTGAGAGAAGAGTTCCACATAGAGATTAAGGGCCTCATCCGATATCACCTCCCCTTCATGCGCAATAGACAGATTCCGAATGAGCACTGTTTGTTGCATTGAATCCCCTTGCTTAGCAATATGAGCACTCCTCCTTGGCTTAGTATCCATTCTCCTCTACTTCGTCTGGTTTCCAGCCTGCTTGGCAGGAGCACGGTTGGCCGGCTTGGCTAGGATAGGCGACAATGATTTGTGCATCTCCTCACAAAGCAACTTCACCATGTCACAAACATACCGTAGGGGGGCATCACCAACGGTGTGCATGGCAGCGTCCCATCCACATGCACATCCTCAACCATTGAGAGGCTCACCACACAGGTATACCATGCATGCACCAGCTGAACGTGATCCGATTCCTCCAACAATCTAGAGCTCAACCAACCCCCTGGGACCCACCAACAAAAATTTCCAAGTCCATAGCACCTTGTGGGCCATCCTAGGACTCGCCAACAGACAACATCCCTAAAACCACATCATGTGCGCCAATCCTTACGGCCTGCATGGTCCACGGAAAGCTACCGTGCAACAGATCCCCAGCATGCGGGTGATGACGGATAAGTTAATAGGTTTAGTTGGGTTGCCTTCCCTATTAACCGCGCCAATAAACGATTCTTGATAACCCACAAGTCTAGGGGATCAATTGTAGCTTGTCGATAAATAAGGATGCCGATCCCACGAGGAGCAGAAGGTGTTGATAAGTGACACTGGATAAGGAAAGGGCTGCACACACTCAAAGGTAAATATTTAGGGGTTTTTGGTTTAAGCAACAGAAAAGTAAAAGACAAGCAAAGTAAACAGGGTAACTGAGGAGTAGAAAGTGGCCCAATCCTTTCACAAGGATAAGCCTAGGAACTAAACTTATAAAAGCTAAAGCGTTCTCGAGAACACACGGGAGAGATAGCCAAGTTACTTTCATCATACTCCGCCAAGTAATATGTTTTGTGTTGATAAGTGTTGGTGGGTAGATCAATGCTAGTACACCTTCTAGACTAAGATAAGTGTACTCTTATGATTACACACCTTGCAAGCATCCGCAAATACAAGGTAGTAATTAAGGCATAAGCCTAACCACAGCATTACGATCAAGGATCCATAACTCCCTTGTGCAAAAGTGTGCGAACTGGGGTTCAGGTTTCTGTCACTCCGGCAACCCACCATAAGCATCCTTTGTGCACAATGTATTCCTCTAGGCCCATGAAAGGTGAAGTGTTAAGTGTTCGACTCACATAACACCACTAGAGAAATAACAACACAACTTAAGTATCAAACAACACATAATACTTCAACATCATATGACTACTAACAACTAGACTTCTCCCATGTTCTCAAGAACTAAAGTAACTACTCACAAGACATAAAAGAGATCATGATCAGAGGTGATAGATGGGTGGCAAACAATCTAGACACAATGATATTTCTCCAACAAAACTCAATAGCATTCACCACAAAGTAGTAATCAACACCAACAGAGTAGAGAGGATAGATAGTATGGATTACAACACAAGTTGCAATTGTGAGATGAGATGGGATGGTGATGGAGATGGTGCTGATGTTGGGGATGATGTTGATGATGATCTCGATGATGCCCGTGACGATGATGATGATGATGGCGACGATCTCCCCTTCCGGGAGGTGATCTCCCCGGCGGTGCGTGGTTTCCGCCCCGTGGCGGCGGCGAAACACGGAAACTCTTCTCTATTTAGGGTTTCTACCCCAGGGGGGTCTTATAGGCGAGAGGGGGCACCGAGGGGGGCCACCAGGCATCCAGAAGGGTGCCTGGCGCGGCCAGGAGGGGGGCCATGCCAGGCACCCTTCTGGCTGCCTGGTGGGTCCCCTCACCTCCATCCTCGGTGATCGCCAGTCAATCTTTGTAAAAATACTCCCCGTAAATTTTCATCGCATTTGGAATTGATCTGATTCAGCAACTTGGTGTCCACTGTTCACCGTTGAATCCTGGTTCTGCTGCTTCGGCACCGGAAAGTTGTAAACTGTGTAAAACAAGCCAAAACAACATAAGAATAATACTTTAAAGTGGAATATATCAATGAATAGGATGAAATTACAATATAAAATAGTGATGCATTTTGGACGTATCAACTCCCCCAAGCTTAGACCTCGCTTGTCCCCAAGCGATTGCCGAGCTCGGTAAACCTGTCCACAAGTTTAGAGAGTGAAGTTTCGATAAAAGAATACGGACAAGAAGCATCAAGATTTCTCACCAAACTGAAGCATCCTCAACAGCAACCTCAACTCATAAGGTCCTTATGAGAAAGTAGTAACAATTATAACAAAGTAGGACCTGGAAAACTCATCAAATAATGGCAAACATAGCCTTGGTCAAGGAACAACTAATAACTTTTAATTTTGCTCTTTCACTTATAATGGAACTAGCTGAAGCTTTGGAAAGAACATGTTATCAGTCAAGAAATGCACATGTTAACACAAAGGAAGATGTTTACTAAGCAAGATTTTGCAAACAACTCACTTATCAAAAGATAATGTCAACAAAGATGTAACATGCTAACTTACATTGCACCTTTGTATGAAAGAATCTTTATTAACATCAAGTGTCTGTTCTCTCTCAAGAAGGAAGGAAGTAGGAAGGACTGACTCATCACAAAATAAAGGATAAACCCCGTGCAAAAGGGTAAGCAGGGAAAACTCATGTGCCATCTCTAGATCAAACAGAATAAAAACAGGCCTTTGGGAGGTGCATGATCCGTCAATGACTGCTGATAGATAACTCACTCACTTCATGATTTGGACAAGTTTAGAGGAACGGCTCCCATGTGGGGACGATCACATCCCCTTAGATTCCTTTGTTCAATGAGCGAAGGAACTTGTGCGTTAATATTTATCTTTTACGAGCTGGGCACTCATGCCAGTCCCTTATCGTATTAGGGGTTTGCAGATTAGGCATGCAATCCCAAGATAAAACTTGTCCAAATTAAGAATATCATGGGTTACCCACCACTTCCTCATGAGCTGAATCAGTGGCACAAAATAGAAGATTTTGAACATCTAGAGATAGCACATAAATTATACACTTTAGGAGTGGTAGTGGAATACCACAAATAGGAAGGTATGGTGGACTCAAGTGGAAGATGTTGGTTTCAGGGTATGGAAGTACAAGCAGAATTCCGCTTAGTACAGAGTTTTGGCTAGCAAGGCTTTGAGAGACCAGAAAATTGATGACAACTTAGATGCAAGAAATACAAAGCATAAACATTAAAACTAGCATGAAACATCAAGTTGTCTTCCTTGTCAACATAACACTTCAAGCATAATAACACAAAGGTTTTGGCTATGTCGCTACTTTGAGAAAAACATGCTTGTTGTTATGACCAAAGCTATACTTGCCAAGATTTAAATAAAGTTTTCGAAACCATACCTGATATAAGGCCAATACTCCCCATAAGAATCAGCTCATAATGTCAATTGCGTGAAGAGAATACCGAGTGCAGCGAAGAAACCAACAGACTTCTCATTAATATTCCTTCATAAAAGACCCCACACTCATGGATACAAAGCTCTCCACAAAAGGAGTGATAGACCTCAAAGCAACACCTATTTCATAAAGTAACTTCCCTAGACATGATACGACTCTACTTGACTCCTAAAGACAAAGATAAAGATAAAGATACCCGGCTGATACGTCCCAAACGTATCTATAATTTCTGCTTGCTCCATGCATGTTTTGTGTGACTTTGCCATGTTTTGCTTGAACTTTCATACACTTTTGAACCTATTTGGACTAACCTATTAACTCAGTGCACCCAGTTGATAGTTTCTGTTTTCTGCTGTTTTTGTATTTCAGGTTTTCCGGCCATTAAAAGTGCTCCAAAAATTCCGGGAAAATATATGAAAAATCAGCGCAACAGAAGCTTCCGGAATCACCAAGAGAGGGAAGGGGGGCCACCACAAGGCAGCCAGGAGAGCAGGTGGTGCGGCCCCACCCTGGGCCGCGCCAGGGACCCTCCTGACTGCCTCGTGGGTCCCCTCGATGCCCCCCTTCGCCTATATTTACCGCTCGTGGTGGAAACCCCTAAGATCAATCTCTTTCTCGCGAACTCCCCTCTGTACCGCCGCCGCCGCCGTTTCAAGATCGGGGCTGCCTGGAGAAGCTGCCCCAGCACCCTGCCGGAAGGAGGAACCCCCTCCGGGAGACCATCCATAGCCATGGACGCCTCACGGATGTGCCGTGAGTAGTCCCCCTTGGATCATGGGTCTGTGACCAGTAGCTATGTGATGAATCTCTCCTCCTTTTGTGCTTCCACTTTTGAGTCCTCATGAGCTGCCTCACATAATCGAGGCATCTATGTAATTTCTGCTGTTGCTATGCTGAGTTTGTTGGGATCTGATGGATTATGAGACTATGTTCAGATTGTGATGAGTAATATATTTGGTTCTTCTCTTTTATATTTATCTCTTGAGTAAATCCTTGCATGTTCTCCGTTGCGGTATTTTCTTTGGCCAAGTATTTTATTTGCAACTCCAAGAGAGAGCGTTATGCTCGATTGTGGGTTCAGCCCCTTGATGTCTAGCTTGAGTGACAGAAACATGAGACTAGGGGATGTGTTATTGCCACCAGGGATAAAACAACGGTGCTTGTACCTGCGGGTGCAAGGATTGTTTACTTTACGCAAAGTTCTTTTAATGCAGTTGTCTGTTGCTTTGAGTTTACACTTTGGGTGGGATTCACAACTTAATACCAGCGAGATGTTCTGGATGGATATCTCAAGGTGGATGATTCGTAGTAGATGCAGATGGATTTCTGTCTACTTACCTTGCCGTACTGCCCATTTATTTTGAGCCCTTCCTTTATTTGCAGCATAGTTAGCATTGCGGTGCCTTCATAATCCCGTCAATTGCCCAACTGTGGTTTGTTTACCTCGCTAGCACTTTTATCGTCTTTTGGGAGTGAGACATCACTAGTGAAAATCACGGAACCCCGGTCCATCTTCAAATTATTGTTCACACCCTCAATTTAGTTTCAGCTTTTACTTTCCTTTGCACCTTTTATCTCTTGCGTTGATCCTTTGTAAACGACAAGGCCGGAGGAATTGACAACTCCTCTGTACTCGTTGGGAGCAAAGTTCTTTGTTGCTGTGTGCAGGTCCACGACAACACCCTAGTCAGGAAGCAATTTCTGGCGACATTGCCACCTACTTGTATCTCCTGAGTCCTACTGGTTCGATAACCTTGGTATCTTCACCGAGGGAAACTGGCTACTGCACTGCATCTCAAACCTTCCACTTCGGGTAACCAACGAGGGGCAAGAAGCCATTACCGGCACTCCCCCAAGCTTGGAACAAGCTAAGGGGATGCCATTAACCGAGGAGATTTACTCCTCATCTTGTTGTGGTTGTTTCTTCAGATCCCTGATGACACGGCGAAGGGTTCGGTTCTCTAACTCCAAGACTTCCACTTGTACTTTTAGTACACGGAAATCTTCACAGAGTTGGTTGGTGATGCGGTAGGCCTCAGAGATGGTGTAAAGCATGCGTTGATCTTCAAGTGAAGTGGAGGGCCCTGAAAGGTTAAGAAAAGATCATACTGAGGTTGGACAGATCCCACCATGATGGGATTGCTTGGACCTCCTTGTTGTTGGGCAGTGATAGTCTTGACTTCCTCTCTCACGGCGCGCTCCATCTCCGCTTGTCTTGCGGCAATTTATTCTTCGGTAGCCCAATCAACGTGCTTCCCTTGATTGAGATCCTTCTGGAATTGACGTAGACGCCATCCCAAGAAGCCCTCTCCGCTCAAGCCAGAAGAAGACATCTCTAGCAATAGCTTTTCACCCTGGCAGAAATAGACCGAGAAAGAAAACACACGAAATCGCGAGATACGGTGCCAGGACTATCCGGGAAAATATATAGCAAAAATTTATACAACAGAAGGAAGGTTTCAAGCCTAGGTGGAGTCAGAGTCGGAGTCCAGGGCACCCAGGAGGGTGCCTGGCGCGGCCAGGAGGGGGCGCGCGCCGGGAGGCCTCCTGGGCCCCCTGGAGATCCTCTCCGGCTCCACTCGGGCTTGGAGTTTTCCTAATTTTGCAAAAACTTTGAAAAGTAAATTTTTATTGACGTTCGCGATGTTTCCTTACCGTAATACATACCTTTTCTTATTCTGCTCATGCCGGTGTCTGAAACTGGGCTGCAACATGTTCTTCATGAGTTCTTGTATATATCATGTTCACATCCACATTGATAGGATCACCTGCCATGTAATGTTTGAGTCTTTGTCCATTTACAACTTGAGGTTTGGTGCCTTCGAAATTATTGATCTTGATTGCACCAGACCGATATACTTCTTCGATATGAAAAGGTCCTTCCCATCTGGAAAGTAGTTTACTTGGAGAAAACCTGAAACGAGATCTAAACAACAAAACTTTATCACCAATATTAAATTCACATTTCAGAATTCTTTTATCGTGCCACTTCTTTACCTTTTCCTTGAACATTTTAGCGCTCTCGTAAGCTTCACTCCTCCACTCATCTAGAGAAGTCAAGTTCATGAGACCGCTTTTCACCAGCTAACTTTGGGTCAGCATTTAGCTCTCTGACAGCCCAGAAAGCTTTGTGCTCTAACTCTAATGGTAAATGGAAAGCCTTGCCATAGACCATTTTATACGGAGACATGCCCATGGGGTTTTTGTAAGCAGTTCTATACGCCCACAAAGCATCTCCTAACTTCTTTGACCAGTCCTTTCTAGAACCGTTTACTATCTTCTGTAAGATCAACTTGATCTCCCTATTGGTGAGCTCAACTTGCCCACTAGTTTTAGGGTGGTACGGTGATGCAATCCTATGATTGACATCGTACTTGGCTAGAGCTTTCCTAAAAGCTCCATGCGTGAAGTGTGACCCTCCATATGTCATGAGGTACCTTGGTACTCCAAACCTAGGAAAAATTACATCCTTGAGCATTTTCAAAGATGTCTTGTGATCAGCACTCTCAGTGGGGATTGCTTCAACCCACTTGGTTACATAATCAACAGCAACTAAGATGTGTGTGTACCTGTGTGAAGGAGGAAAAGGACCCATAAAATCGAAACCCCAGCAATCGAAAGGTTCGATCACTAGTGATTAATTCATAGGCATCTCATTTCTCCTGCTAATGTTACCAACTCTCTGACACTTATCACAAGATAGAACATACCTTCGGGCGTCCTTAAAAAGAGTAGGCCAATAAAAACCAGATTGTAAAACTTTATGTGCGGTCCTTTCACCGGCATGATGTCCTCCATAGGGACTATCGTGACATTCTCGAAGAATGTCCTGCTGCTCGTGCTCCGGTATACATCTTCTCACGATCCCATCTGGACCCTCTTTGAAAAGATGTGGATCATCCCAAAAGTAGTGCCTCAAATCCGTGAAGAATTTCTTCCTCTGCTGAAATGTAAAACCTGGAGGCAAAAACTTTGCAACGATAAAATTAGCATAATCTGCAAACCAAGGGTCGGGATGAGATTGTACTTTTACAATAGCAAGCTGTTCATCTGGGAAACTTTCGTTGACTGGAATAGGATCGTGCGGGATATCTTCCATCCTTGAAAGATTATCCGCCACCGGATTGTCTTCTCCTTTTCTATCGACAATCTGCAAATCAAATTCTTTAAGAAGGAGTACCCATCTAATGAGTCTTGGTTTGGCGTCCTTTTTCTGCATAAGATACTTAATGGAAGCATGATCAGTATGAATAATAACTTTAGGATCAACAATATACGGTCTAAACTTATCACAAGCAAACACCACTGCCAAGAATTCCTTCTCGGTACTAGCATAATTCTTTTGAGCACTATCAAGTGTCTTGATGGCATAGTGGATGACGTTCAACTTCTTGTCAACCCTTTGTCCTAAAACAACTCCCACAGCAAAATCACTAGCATCACACATAATTTCAAAGGGAAAATTCCAGTCAGGTGGTTCTACTATAGGAGCGGTTATCAAGGCTTTCTTAAGAACTTCGAAAGCTTCCTTACAATCTTCATCAAATACAAAAGGAGAATCCTTCTGGAGAAGATTGGTAAGGGGTCTCGAGGTCTTGGAAAAGTCCTTGATAAATCTTCTATAGAAACCAGCATGACCTAGAAAACTACGAATACCTTTGATGTCCCTTGGATAGGGCATCCTTTCAATAGCTTCAATTTTTGCCTTGTCCACTTCAATTCCCCTTTCGGAAATCTTGTGTCCAAGAACTATCCCTTCGTTAACCATGAAATGGTACTTCTCCCAATTGAGCACCTGGTGGCAAGAGAGTGTTATACTCTTCAAGCCCTCGTTGATTACCCCAAGTGCAGGGTTAGATATATAGTGCAGCGGCAAGTTTTCCCTTGGCAAAGATACCAAGGTTTGTCTCCCGTAGGACTCCGAAGGATACAAGAAGGTGGTAAAGTGAACAATGGCGCCGAGGTTGCTACTTCACCTGGACCTGCACACAGATACAGATAACTTTTCTCCCAACGAGTACAAAGGAGTTGTCAATTCCTCCGGCCTTGCCGTTTACAAAGGATTAACGCAAGAGATAATGATAGTGGAAACTGAAAGTAAAGACTGAAAGTAAATTGAGGGTGTAAACAATGATATGAAGATGGACCAAGGTCGCGTGATTTTCACTAGTGATGTCTCTCTCCCAAAAGACGATAAAAGTTCTAGCGAGGTAAACAAATCACAGTTGGGCAATTGAAAGGATTATGAAGGCAACACAATGCTAACTATGCTGCAAAGAAAGGAAGGGCTCAAAAGCAATGGGCAGTACGCCAAGGTAAGTAGACCGAAATCCATCTGCATCTACTATGAATCATCCACCTTGAGATATCTATCCAGAACATCTCGCTGGTATTAAGTTGCGAATCCCACCCAAAGTGTAAACTCAAAGCAACAGACAACTGCATTAAAAGAACTTTGCGTAAAGTAAACAATCCTTGCATCCGCGGATACAAGCACAGTTGTTTTATCCCTGGTGGCAACAACACATCCCCTTGTCTCATCTTTCTGTCACTCAAGCTAGACATCAAGGGGCTGAACCCACAATCAAGCATAACGCTCCCTTTTGGAGTTGCAACAAATCACTTGGCCAAAGTAAAATACGGGAATGGAGAACATGCAAGAATTTACTCAAGAACAAAATACAAAAGATAAGAACCAAATATATTACTCATCACAATCTGAACATAGTATCATAATCCATCAGATCCCATCAAACTCAGGATAGCAACGGCAGAAAATTACAAAGGTACCTCGATCATCTGAGGCAGCTCACGAGGTCTCGAAAGTGGAGGCACAAAGAAGGGAGAGATAGATCACATAGCTACTGGTCACGGACCCATGGTCCAAGGGAAACTACTCACGGTACATACGGGAGGCGTCCATGGCTATGGATGGTCTCTCGGAGGGGGTAGCTTCTCCCGGCAGGGTGCCGGAGTAGCTTCTCCAGGCAGCCCCGATCTTGAAACGGCGGTGGCGGCGTTACAGAGGCGAGATCGCGAAAGAGGAGTCCGTCCTAGGGGTTTCCACCCCAAGGGATAAATATAGGCGAAGGGGGGGTGTCGAGGGGACCCACGAGGCAGTTAGGAGGGTCCCTGGCGCGGCCTAGGGTGGGGCCGCGCCACCTGCCCTCCTGGCTGCCTAGTGGTGCCCCCCCTTCGTTTCTTTGGTGTTTCCGGAAGCTTCCGCGACGCTGATTTTTTATCTGATTTTCCTGGATTTTTTGGAGCACTTTTAATGGCCGGAAAACCTGAAATACAAAAACAGCAGAAAACAGCAACTGGCAATTGGGTGCACTGGGTTAATAGATTAGTCCAAATATGCTCAAAAGTGTATGAAAGTTCAAGCAAAACATGGCAAAGTCACACAAAACATGCATGGAGCAAGCAGAAATTATAGATACGTTTTGGACGTATCAACATCCCCAAGCTTAATTCATGCTCGTCCTCGAGTAGGTAAATGATAACAAGCATAATTTCTGTGGTGACATGCCACACGACCATAAAAGGACTTTTAAGTAAAACAATCAAAGCATGCAATTCAATTCAAGTCTTAACAAGCAAGAGTCTATATTAGCATTGACACAAGCAACAAAAGAACAAAAGGTGCAAGAGCTCTCGCTGTCCGTGACTTGAATGTCTCCAGATGGTGTTTGCGTGCAAGCATGGGATAGGGAAATACGAGAGAAAAAGTATTTTATTGAGAACAACTATCTACTAAAGTTTCACACTTAGTCTCCTTTGGATTCTTATCTTGACTCGTCCCCAGACCACTAGCCAGGTACAAGTCAAACTGATCTACTCCCTTTCAATATTTTGAGCACTCATGCAATGGATGAGCGTGAGCAAGAGACTTGACACCTCAAAGGCGAAAGAGAAAGAAGGTGGAGGAGGAAGACAAAAAAGGTGTGAAAGGCTCACATCAATGAGGACAATCATAGGCGAGAGAAGGCCATATGATAGATATGATGTGAGGAGTAGGGATTGCCATGCAACGGATGCACATGTGAGCTAAAATCTCTCCAAGGGAACTAGTGGGGGTGCATCTAACTTGCTTGCTCAAGAAGACCTAGAGCTCGTTTGAGGAGGCTCATCATTGGAATATACAAGCCAAGTTCTATAGTGTGAAGGTCCCCACATAGCTATCTGCATGATGAGGATCTCTATGGAGTACAAGGGATAGAGGATGAAGTACTAGTGTGGATCTCTCAAAAGGAATAGTAGTGTGCCCCCTTCTCTCTTTTTATTTCTTTTTCTCTTTTTTGTATTTTTTTGTATTTTTTGGTGGCCTCAATTGCTCTTTGTATTTAACTCTCATTTGTCCTCTTTGGAATCTTTTGATTTTGTCCTCTTTGGGATCTTTTCCTCACTTTAGGGGCAACACTCTATATTTTACAAGAATATGGGAGATCTTTCACACTTTACAAAATTACTCACATAAATAAGATATAACTATCATGATGCAAATGTATGACATGAAGATCAAGTCATGAGAAGATGGATGTTGCATGGCAATGTATCTCGGAAAGGCTATGGAAATGCCTTGTAGGTAGGTATGGTGGCTGTTTTGAGGAAAGATATAAGGAGGTTTATGATGACAGAGTGTATCGTGCCAAGGGTTTGGATGCACCGGCGAAGTATGCGCCAACTCTCAAGATGAGAAAGGGAAATGCACGGTACCAAAGAGGCTAGAAAAAGTATAGGTGGGTGGAAGCGTCAACTTTCGAATACTCACATTAGTCCGAAGAACTCATGTACTTATTATCGATAACTCTCAATCTAATCAGGAGGTTCACAAAGAGACAAGTACCCCGAGGAGGAGTGTATGGGGGTCTGGTTATCCTTGCGCATCCTCGACTCATGGTACGTGAGTGTTCTCTAATATTCGAACCCTCTAGAGGTTAGTGATCCATCTAGTAGCTAGAATTCTCAACAGGGGTTTTTGGTTTTCGAAAAACACACGGATTTCCCAAAATACGACATCTATCATTAATAGGCTCGAGCTCTTGACACCAAAGTTCAATCATTACTCTAGTCAATACCTCAAAACTATTGCAAGTTACTACTACAAAAAGAAAATCAACTTCAACTACCTACTTCTAGTCAAGACACAAAACTCAGTGCAACAGGCAAACTCTCTAACAAGATAAAACATGCAACCTATAGAAAGTTCAACCTAAAACAAAAGTAAATATCTAGAAAAACTAAAGAATTACAACTAAACAGACCAGCAGCTAAGAAAAGAAAAAGAACAACTCACAGCTGAAAGAATAAGCATGCAAATCCTATGAGGAGTTCTAGTTCAAGCGGAGCGTGTATCTCTCCCACAAAAAAGAGTAAGTAAGCTGGGATCTAACTTGTTACTACAGCAAACAAAGCAAAACAAACCTAGAAAAGTAAAGAGCGAGACGCTCCAAGTATAGCACACAACGCATGAAGCGATAAAAATATAGTGTAACGAGAGACGAACTGATACTTATTGATGAAGAAGGGGATGCACGGGGGCATTCCCAAGCTTAGATGCTTGAGTCTCCTTGAATATTTATTGGGGGTGCACATGGGCATCCCCAAGCTTAAGCGTTTGACACTCCAAGATCTTATTTCATCATCTTCCATCGCACACTTGAAAACTCCCTTCATACATAACTCATTGTAGACTGATTAGAGAGGTTAGTACCCTAATAAAATAATTTTTCCCTTACTGGAAATAAAGATAATCTTGAAGAGCTACTGTTTCTCAAGATTGCCAAAAAGTATTTGCAAAGAAAAAGCAAGCTTAAGGTTTGCAAAAGTAAGGAGAGACAAAACGTGGCAGAATCTGTGAAAAACAGAACAACAGATAGAAAAGAATTTTTTAGGGATACTTCTGCAACTCAAATCAAAAAACTCAGAACATACGCAAGTTTCGTAATTGTAAACAGCATGCTGTGTAAACATTTCAGCTCAAAAAGATGAGCTGGGATTTTTCTCTGATTTTTCAAGTCACGAGGATAGAATCTGTTTTCTGGACAGCATGCCACAACTTTCACTTCCCTTGTCGTATGAGGCTATAAAAGGCACAAAGCTTGAAAAGCAAAGATACAATGATGTTGCTACAGTAGTAACAATCATCAATACCACTAAAAACAGAAGAAAAGCAAAAAGAAAAATCTAAATTCGTTGCGGGCTGCCTCCCGAAAGCGCTTCTTTAAAGCCATTAGCCAGGCTTAATGCAAAAGATCAAGTTTTTTCAAGAGAATAACTAGCCCGTGTGACGGACTCAAAAGGTAACTTAATATTTTTCCTAGGGAAATGTTCCATCCCTTTCTTGAGAGGGAATTGGAATTTGATATTCCCCTCTTTCATGTCAATAACAGCACCAACCGTGCGAAGAAAAGGACGTCCCAAAATAATTGGACAAGAAGGTTCACATTCAATGTCCATAATAGTAGAATCAACGGGAACATAATTGTCATTGACAATGATAAGAACATCGTCGATCTTCCCCAAAGGTTTCTTTACAGAAGAATCAACAAGACGAACACCAAAAGAACAAGGATCAAAAGGTTTCAATTCAAGCATATCATACATTCTTTTGGGCATAACAGAGGTACTTGCTCCAACATCACATAGAGCATAACAAGAGAAGTTATTCAATTTGATTTTTATCATAGGATCCCAACCATCTTCTAGCTTCCTAGGTATGGAGGCTTCTAGTCTAAGCTTCTCCTCCCTAACTTTGATTAGAGCATTGGTGATATGCTCTGTGAAGGCAAGATTAAGTGTGCTAGTGTAGGGGTCTCTAGACATCTTGTGTAGAAAACCAATAACTTCAGATAAATTGCAGTTGTCAAAGTTTAAATCGCTACTATCTATCAAGGAGGTAGTGATATCATTTAAGCTCACTTATTTGAAAGCCTCTATGTTCATAGAGGTTGCTTCATCTATGGTTGAGGTGGTAGCATCACCATTGATAGGTCCAGTGGGACTAGGGGTGTGATGGGTGCTACAGTTTGGACATCCTCAACTACTTGGATAGTAGCTACTGTGTGGTAGGTAGGAAGGCTCTTAATTTTATCCTCTTCCTCTGGAATGACTTCTGGTTTGGCCGCCATCTGGTTTATCAAGGTAGATTGGGTGTGATACATGTTTGAAACATAGGTCTCCATGGTAGTGAGTCTAGTTTGGAGGCTGGAAATGTCACTGTTCAGGCTCTCAAGTTGTTTGCTAATGTTTTGCAGGATAGAGGAGTGCTCATCTAACTGTCTGGAAAAGGCCTTGTTTTGTTCAAACTGTGTGTGCATATAGCTTTTGGTGGCTTTTCTATTTCTACAAGTTTCTCATAGCTGGGTAGGTCTCTCTCCCTATAATTCTGGCTGTAGGAGTTGTTATTACCGTTCCCATAAGTGGATGGAAACGGTCTAGGATTACTAGCAAAGTTGCTCCTATAAGCATTATTGTTGAAGTTGTTTCTAGAGATAAATTTCACATCTACTTGAACCTGAGGAATCAAAGAATTTAAAGGAACATTTTGAGGATCAATAGGAGATTTCTTGGTAAGTAGAAACATGATAAGGTCAACCTTTTCATTTAGAGAGGAGATCTCCTCGACAAAATTTTCCTTCTTACCAGTTGGAGATCTTTCGGTGTGCCACTAAGAGTAGTTCAGCATCATCTCGTCAAGTAGCTTTGTGGCACACCAAGTGTGGTCGACATAAAGGTTCCTCCCGCGGCCGAATCTAACAGGTTCCGCGAGGTAAAGTTCAAGCTTGCATAAAAAGTCTGGATAACCATCCAGGTAGTCAGTCCATGTGTAGGGCAGTTCTTGACAAGCGTCTTCATACGTTCCCATGCCTGGGCAACGTGTTCATTATCCAATTTCCTGAAATTCATAATGTTACTCCTCAATTGAATAATTTTAGCAGGGGGATAGTACTTCCCGATAAAAGCATCCTTGCACTTATCCCAAGAATCTATGCTATTCTTAGGCAAGGATTGAAACCAGATTTTAGCTTCATCCCTTAAAGAGAAAGGAAAAAGCTTAAGCTTAACAATTTCACCATCTACTTCTTTGTACTTTTGCATATCACAAAGCTCAATAAAATTATTTAAATGCAAAGCAGCATCATCTCTAGCACCAGAGAATTGATCTTTCATAACAAGGTTTAGCAAAGAAGGTTTAATCTCCTAAGAAGGTGCTGAAGTAGCAGGTGTAGCAGTAGGAGTGCAGATAAAGTCACTGTTGTTGTGACTAGTGAAGTCACACAACTTAGTGTTTTCATTGGAACCCATAGTAGCAGCAGGTATTTTTGGTATTTTTGATAAGGGACACAAAGGTAAAAACTGAAAGGTAAACTAACAAGACTAAAAAGAAAAGATAAAAGATAGTGTATAACTCCCCTAACTTGTAGGCTGGAGTCCCCGGCAACGGTGCCAGAAAACTTGCAGGTGGCAAGAGAGTTTTATACTCTTCAAGCCCTCGTTGATGACCCCAAGTGCAGGGTTATATATATAGTGCAGCGGCAAGTTTTCCCTTGGCAAAGATACCAAGGTTTGTCTCCCGTAGGACTCCGAAGGATACAAGAAGGTGGTAAAGTGAACAATGGCGTCGAGGTTGCTACTTCACCTGGACCTGCACACAGATACAGATAACTTTGCTCCCAACGAGTACAGAGGAGTTGTCAATTCCTCCGGCCTTGCCGTTTACAAAGGATTAACGCAAGAGATAATTATAGTGGCAACTGAAAGTAAAGACTGAAAGTAAGTTGAGGGTGTAAACAATGATATGAAGATGGACCAAGGTCGCGCGATTTTCACTAGTGATGTCTCTCTCCCAAAAGAAGATAAAAGTGCTAGCGAGGTAAACAAATCACAGTTGGGCAATTGACAGGATTATGAAGGCACCGCAATGCTAACTATGCTGCAAAGAAAGGAAGGCTAAAAAGCAATGGGCAGTATGCCAAGGTAAGTAGACCGAAATCCATCTGCATCTACTACGAATCATCCACCTTGAGATATCTATCCAGAACATCTTGCTGGTATTAAGTTGCGAATCCCACCCAAAGTGTAAACTCAAAGCAACAGACAACTGCATTAAAAGAACTTTGCGTAAAGTAAACAATCCTTGTAGCCGCGCATACAAGCACCGTTGTTTTATCCCGGGTGGCAACAGCACATCCCCTAGTCTCATGTTTCTGTCACTCAAGCTAGACATCAAGGGGCTGAACCCACAATCAAACATAACGCTTCCTCTTGGAGTTGCAACAAATCACTTGGCCAAAGTAAAATACGGCAACGGAGAACATGCAAGTATTTACTCCAGAACAAAATACAAAAGATAAGAACCAAATATATTACTCATCACAATCTGAACATAGTCTCATAATCCATCAGATCCCATCAAACTCAGCATAGCAACGGCAGAAAATTACAAAGGTGCCTCGATCATGTGAGGCAGCTCACGAGGTCTCGAAAGTGGAGGCACAAAGAAGAGAGAGATAGATCACATAGCTACTGGTCACGGACCCATGGTCCAGGGGAAACTACTCACGATACATACGGGAGGCGTCCATGGCTATGGATGGTCTCCCGGAGGGGGTAGCTTCTCCCGGCAGGGTGCCGGAGCAGCTTCTCCAGGCAGCCCCGATCTTGAAACAGAGGCGGCGGCGGTATAGAGGCGAGATCGCAAAAGAGGAGTCCGTCCTAGGGGTTTCCACCCCGAGGGGTAAATATAGGCGAAGGGGGGTGTCGAGGGGATCCACGAGGCAGCCAGGAGGGTCCCTGGCGCGGCATAGGGTGGGGCCGCGCCACCTGCCCTCCTGGCTGCCTGGTGGTGGCCCCCCTTCGCTTCTTTGGTGTTTCCGGAAGCTTCCGCGACGCTGATTTTTTATCTGATTTTCCTGGATTTTTTGGAGCACTTTTAATGGCCGAAAAACCTGAAATACAAAAATAGCAGAAAACAACAACTGGCAGCTGGGTGCACTGTGTTAATAGATTAGTCCAAATATGCTCAAAAGTGTATGAAAGTTCAAGCAAAACATGGCAAAGTCACACAAAACATGCATGGAGCAAGCAGAAACTATAGATACGTTTTGGACGTATCAGCACCAAATTCGTTTCTTCACATCTCTACAAAACTTTATTAAGATTGTGGAGACAGTGGTCAAAGGAATTTCCATTGACGGAAAAGTCGTCCATGAAAACTTCTACAATGTCCTCACAGAAACCATGAAATATTGCAGACATACACCTTTGAAAAGTAGCAGGTGCATTACACAAACCAAAAGGCATACGCCTATAAGCATAAGTACCGTAAGGACACGTAAAGGTGGTATTCTCTTGATTCGCGGTGTTAACGTGAATCTGGGAGAAGCCAGAATACCCATCAAGATAGCATAAGTGGGTGTTTTTAGACAGCCGCTCAAGCATCTGATCAGTAAAGGGCAGAGGATAATGGTCCTTCCCGGTGTCCTTGTTCAACTTCCTGAAATCAATACACATTCTATATCCAATAATAGTCCTCTGAGGTATTAGTTCATTTTTATCATTAGGAACAACAGTTATACCTCCATTCTTAGGAACACAATGAACGGGACTTACCCACTTACTATCAGCTATAGGATAGATGATACCTGCGGCTAGAAGTTTGAGAACCTCCGTCCTAACCACGTCCTTCATCTTTGGGTTCAACCGTCGTTGATGATCAACAACCGGTTTAGCATCGGGCTCGAGATTGATAGTATGTTGGAAAATGGATGGACTGATACCCTTGAGATCATCAAGAGTATAGCCAATAGCACCTCGGTGTCTGCGAAGTGTCTCCAATAATCGCTCTTCTTCATACCCTGAAAGGTTAGAATTGATAATAACAGGATATACTTTCTTTTCATCTAAATAAGCATACTTGAGTGTATCGGGTAGTGGTTTTAGATCAAACATCGGGTCTTCTTTTGGTTGCGAGAGGATTCCTAAAGGTTCAACCGGGAGGTTGTGCTTCAGGATAGGAGTTTGTCTTAAAAATATGTCTTCTAGTTCATCCATCTCCTGCATATGTATGTCATTCTCGTGGTCTTCCATAAATTGCTGCAAAGTATCATCAGGAGGAATAGCAATAGAAGCAATTTCTTCAATAATTTTTTCATTACTTGACAAGTCAGTACCACGAGGCTGCACTGAAAACTTAGAAAAATTAAATTCATACGTCTCACCGTTGAATTCAACAGAAACTTTACCTTTCTTGCAATCTATTATAGCTCTACAAGTGCTGAGGAAGGGCCTACCAAAGATAATAGGGAAAAAACTATCTTGCACTGAACCAAGCACAAGAAAGTCAGTAGGATATTTTACCTTCCCGCAGAGTACTTCTGTTGGGAATGTGCCCTAGAGGCAAATAAAATATGTTTTATCAAGCATATTCCATTAGTTCATAATACGTTTGATACTATGCTATAACTGTATTAAGCGGAAACATTAATACAGGTGTGGTATACAAACAACCAGGTCCCTAGTAAACCGTAGTATACTAGTCCATTGGGCGATTGATGATCAAGGTTTCCTGATCATGAGACAATGGCGTCTGTTGACAATGGAGTCGTATCATTGGATAATGATATGATGGACATACACCCACCAGAAGTGTTGCGATGTGATCAAGTCACATAGTTCGACATTGCGATAACTATAACGTAGTGACCAGATCCTTTGACCGTAATGATCATACGTAATTGTCATCTATGAGGATACTTTGATTTGTATCCCACCGCCTGACTGAAATATGCTGGCTATAATGGTGCAATTTGGGTATTCCGAAATAGATGGTTGATGAGTATGCAAATAGATCAAAGCGGGATTTGTCCATCCGTGTGACGGATAGGTACTCTGGGCCCACTCGGTGATATTGCATCATAAAGTTTGCAAACGTGTGACTAGGTCACGGAGTTGTAATATCACAGGAACGAGTAAACTTGTTTGTTGAGAACGAGGACGAACTAGGTATACTGGATACCGATGATCAAACCTCGGACAAGCAAAGTACCCCAGGACAAAGGGAACTGGCACACGGTTAACGGATCCAACAGCGATTGAAGTTCATTCGATGGAAGCGCAGGGGCTATCAAGGATTGTAACCAGGTCCAATTGATTAGTCATTGATCAATGAGAATTGTCTCGATCATGTCTGCTGTTTCCCGGACCGTAGGGTGTTACACTTAAGGGTACTCGACGCAGTAAGGATTGATTCGGGATCACCGGAGAAATTGGAGAGAACACCGGAATTGTTCCGATGAAGGCCGGAAGTTGTTCCGGGTATTTTGAAAGGTTCAAAATATATTTAATAATGTTTACTTAATGTTTTATTTTTTAATTATCTGAATTAAATATTAAAATATAATTAAATATAATTAAAAATGAATTAAAAGGCATATGGGCCTCATAGGGCCCATTAAGGGGAGAGGGAGTCCTCCCCCATGGGCCATGGCGCCATGAGGGGGCCTACCCCCTTTATTTGGTGCGCCACCCCCCTCCCTTGGGATTAGTCCCACCCCGGAAGTGGAGGGGGGTGGCACCCCTCCTTGGCCTATATAAGGAGGGGTAGAGGTGCCCTTTTATTCATCATATTTTTGAGATAAGTTCTCATCTCTCTCTCCCTCCTTTCTCCTTCCTCGAGTGGACTCCCCTTGTTTGGAGTCTACACTTGGTTGGGGATTTCTCCACTATATGCACGCCGTCGTGCTGTTGGAATCGTGATCCGAATCCATCTTCTTTCCGCTGCTCTACTGGTTCAGAGCCCGGAGGGACGTCGGGTATACTGTATGTGTATAATCCCGCGAGGCACTACACTTGTGGTGCTACTTCATCGTCGTGGTCGTATCGCGAGGTCTTCATCAGCAACGTTCCGACGGGGACGTAATCCCGTTATCGGTATACAAGGATCGGGTGGCTACAAGAGTCATCGTGGATCTGCGCGGCATCGGGGATTGTCGGTACGACTACACCAACCACGTTCATGCGGGAACGTTTCCCGCTTAACGGACTACATACTGGTATGTGATCTATTTCTCTCCGTTACTTGCATCGCCATAGCATAGGTCTTGGGTATGGGTCTCGTAGGTTATGAAAAAATTGTGTTTTCTGCCCCGAACCCCAACAACTTCAACATCTCTTACAATCCCAACTGGAGAGATTGTTTGTTTATTTGCAAGATGAATCGTGACATCAATGTCCTCGATCTCACACGACTGAGTCTCGTGCATGATCTCTTGATAAAGTGTGAAGGGAATAGCGCTGACACTAGATCCCAAATCACATAGCCCATAGTAATTATGATCTCCTATTTTGACAGATACAACTGGCGTACCTGAAATTGGGCCTTTGTTCTTGGCTGTGACAATGTTAGTGGAAACAACACAAAAACTAATAGTGGATTCTTTAATATCACTGGTTACCAGATCCTTGACCATTGCAACTTGAGGCTTGACCTTGATCATGTCCTCAGGTTCGTCAGTGGTCCTTCCGTTTTTGTTAAGAATACATGTAACAAAAGAGTGCTCCTTTATCCTTGAGGGATAAGGAGGCTGTTCATACACAACTACAGGTAAAACAGGATCAGTAACATTAATCTCAATAGGTGACTCCTTGAAAGGTTTATGATGTTGACTCTCCTTCTTCTTAGAAGAATCAATATGAGAAGCAAAGTCCTTGCAAAAGTCAACCATTAGCCGGGAATCAAGACAAATTTTAGAGAAAAAGGTATTAAAGTAATCAGTCTTCACATAACTCTCAATGTAGTCATGCTCATAGTTTATAGCGGGTTCAATACCTTTATCAATTTCCCAGTCTTCAGTGTTCTTCTGGATCCTTTCTATAAGATCCCATTTTTCTTCCATACTTCTGGTCTGGAATACCCCGCTAGAGGAGGCTTCCAACATCTCCCTGTCCTGACAAGAAAGCCTCGCATAAAAATTTGTAAGTATAATTTCCTTGGGGAGCTCATGGTTTGGGCATTTGAGCATCAGGGACTTCAGTCTCCCCCAAGCTTGAGCGATGCTCTCTCCATCGCGAGACCAAAAGTTGTAGATGTAGTTCCTTTCTTGGTGAATTTCACGAAGAGGATAAAACTTTGCATAAAAGAGAGATATAAGCTCTGGCCATTCAAGCAGATCAGAGTTATCGAGTAGCTTATACCAATCTGAAGCTTTATCTTTGAGTGATACGGAGAATAGTTTCTTCATGAAGAACTCCATTGTTACACCTTCAAGCTTAAATAAAGAACATAATTGTGATAAATATAGCAGGTGTTCTCCCGGATGTCCTTCTCCTGTATAACGATTAGCCAAGACATAACCAATAATACCAGGTGGTATTTTATAGCGCACAATTTTAGTAGGGGTAGGAGTGACCACCACAGTCGTGGGGCGACTCCTTACCAGCAACGAACCAACAGTAGAAGAGTCCATAAGGACTGAAGGTAACAACAGAAAATAAAGGTTTCCTTACCGGCTTCACTTACAAATAGCGCTACACTCCCCGGCAACGGCGCGAGAAAAGCTCGTTGATGACGGAGAAGTTAATAGGTTTAGTTGGGTTGCCTTCCCTGTTAACCGCGCCAATAAACGATTCTTGATAACCCACAAGTCTAGGGGATCAATTGTAGCTTTTTGATAAATAAGGATGACGATCCCACGAGGAGCAGAAGGTGTTGATAAGTGACACTGGATAAGGAAAGGTATGCACACACTCAAAGATAAATATTTAGGGTTTTTTGGTTTAAGCAACAGAAAAGTAAAAGACAAGCAAAGTAAACAGGGTAACTGAGGAGTAGCAAGTGGCCCAGTCCTTTCACAAGGATAAGCCTAGGAACTAAACTTATAAAAGCTAAAGCGTTCTCGAGAACACACGGGAGAGATAGCCAAGTTACTTTCACCATACTCCGCCAAGTAATATGTTTTGTGTTGATAAGTGTTGGTGGGTAGATCAATGCTAGTACACCTTCTAGACTAAGATAAGTGTACTCTTATGATTACACACCTTGCAAACATCCGCAAATACAAGGTAGTAATTAAAGCATAAGCCTAACTACAACATTACGATCAAGGATCCATAACTCTCTGATACGTCCAAAACGTATCTATAATTTCTGCTTGACCCATGCATGTTTTGTGTGATATTGCTATGATCTAGATACACTTTCATACACTTTTGATCATATTTGGACTAACCTATTAACTCAGTGCACCCCAGTGCCAGTTCCTGTTTTCTGCTGTTTTTCTATTTCAGTTTTCCCCCATATAAAAAGTTCCAGAAAAATTCTGGGAAAATATAGGAAAAATCAGCGTACAGGAAGCTTCGCGAAGAGCCCGAGTGGGGCCAGACGGGAGCCAGAGGTGGCCCAGGCGGCCACCCGGAGCGGCCCCACCCCTGGCCGCGCCAGGGGGCGCCTGGGGCCCCTGGTCCACCTCTGGCTGCCCCCCTTCGCCTATATATTCCCCGTGAAGTGAAACCCTCGGGGATAGAACCCTTTTTCGCGATCTCGCCTCTGTTCCGCTGCCGCCGCGCTTCCGAGATCGGGAGCACTAGAAGACCTCTTCCCGGCACCCTGCCGGAGGGAGGGCCGACCTCCGGGAGTCTCCTCTCTACCATGGATGCTTCCCGGATGTCTCGTGAGTAGTTTTTCTTGGACCATGGGTCCGTGATCAGTAGCTATGTGATGTTCTCCTCCCCTCTTTGTTCTTCATGGTTTAGACCTCGTGAGCTGCCCTACATGATCGAGGCACTTTTGTAATCTTTCTGCTATTTCTATGCTGAGTTTGATGGGATCTGATGGATTATGAGATTATGTTCAGATTGTGATTGAGTAATATATTTGGTTTTTATCTCTTATATTTTTGTTCTAAGTAATTCTTGCATGTTCTCCGTTGCTGTTTATTCCTTTGACCAAGTAGTAGGTAGTAACCCCAAGAGGGAACGTTATGCTCGATTGTGGGTTCATGCCCCCCGATGACACGCTTGAGTGACAGAAACATGAGTCTAGGCCTGTTGCCACAAGGGGGAAAACAACGGTGCTTGTAACCGCGGTTGCAAGGATTGTTTACTTTACGGAGAGTGCTTTTTTAATGCAGTTGTCTGTTGCTTTGGGTTTACACTTTGGGTGGGGCTCGCAACTTAATACCAGCGAGATGTTCTGGATAGATATCTCAAGGTGGATGATTAGTAGTAGATGCAGTTGGATTTTGGTCTACTTATTTTGGCGTACTGCCCGTGCTTTTGAGCCTCTTCCTTTCTTTTGTAGCATAGTTAGCATTGCGGTGCGTTCATAATCCTGTCAATTGCCCTTCTGTAATTTTTTTACCTCGCATAGCAGTTTTATCGTCTTTTGGGAGAGAGACATCACTAGTGAACATCACGTATCCCGGTCCATATCCTCATTACTGTTTCCACGCTCATTTACTTTTCTGCTTTTACTTTCAGTTGCTATCATTATCCCTTGTGTTTGATCCTTTGTGAACAACAAGACCGGAGAGATTGACAACCTCTCTGAACTTCGTTGGAAACAAAGTTATTTGTGTCTGTGTGCAGGTCCGTGTCAGTTGCGCCGCTGACACCTACTTATCATCTCTGGAGTCCTACTGGAGACAAACCTTGGTATCTTCACCGAGGGAAACTTGCTGCTACACTGCATCTCAAACCTTCCACTTGGGGTAACCAACGAGGGGCGAGAAGCCATCACTCCCTTGTGAAAAAGTGTGCGAGCTGGGGTTCAGGTTTCTGTCACTCCGACAACCCACCATAAGCATAGTTTGTGCACAATGTATTCCTCTAGGACCATGAAAGGTGAACTGTTAAGTGTTCGACTCACATAACACCACTAGAGAAATAACAACACAACTTAAGTATCAAACAACACATAATACTTCAACATCATATGACTAGTAACAACTAGACTTCTCACATGTTCTCAAGAACTAAAGTAACTACTCACAAGACATAAAAGAGATCATGATCAGAGGTGATAGATTGGTGGAAAAAAAGCTGGACAGAATGATATTTCTCCAACAAAACTCAATAGCATTCACCACAAAGTAGTAATCAAGTGAGATGAGATGAGATGGTGATGGAGATGGTTGATGGCTTCTCGCCCTTCGTTGGTTACCCCAAGTGGAAGGTGGAGATATAGCGCAGCAGCAAGTTTCCCTCGGTGAAGATACCAAGGTTTGTCTCCAGTAGGACTCCGGAGATGATAAGTAGGTGTCAGCGGCGTAACTGACGTGGACCTGCACACATACACAGATAACTTTGTTCCCAACGAAGTTCAGAGAGGTTGTAAATCTCTCCGGTCTTGTTGTTCACAAAGGGTAAAACACAAGGGATAATGATAGCAAGTAAAAGCAGTAAGGTAAATATAGTGTGAAAATAAGAATAAGGATATGTACCGGGATACGTGATGTTCACTAGTGATGTCTCCCTCCCAAAAGACGATAAAACTGCTATGCGAGGTAAACAAATTATAGAAGGGCAATTGACAGGATTATAAACGCACCACAATGCTAACTATGCTACTCCCTCCGATCCGAAAAGAGTGTCGTAACCTCAGTTTTGCAATAAACCCCTCTAGTTTTTTGCACGTCAACCCGCACTCCAGTCTGTCGTTAGAAACTTCATCCCCCTCCGCTCGACCTATCGCTCCACCTCTCCTGGCTCGACTCTGCCGTCGCCCTCCTTCTCTCTGCCTCATCGGCGCGCTCCCCTCGCCTCCTCGCGCTCCATCGCCTCGCTGCGCTCTTCCCCCCACCTTTCCTCGCCTCGCGCAGAATCAAGGCGGCAAGCACAGATCAACCACAAAAAAAGGTCCCGTCTTTTCTGTGCAAATCGCATACGAATCGCCGGATCCAGCGTAGACAAGGTCAGATCCGGTGACTGCGATTCCGGAAGCGCTGGCTCCGTCCATCTCGGAGGGGGACACAAAGGCGAAGACCAAGAGTAGCGGCACCACCGTCCTCTACATCTGATGAAAGGTTATGCGCCGCCACGGCAACTCCGGCGTAGTGCGCGCCCAGTTCCGTTCCAACCTCTCCGCCACTCCAAGGTGAATCCCACGCTCGCTTGCCGCTTGTGCCATTGTACATCATTGTTGTCTACAGTGCTCTGAGATGATGTACTCCGTATTTGGTTGTTTGATTTTGGGTTTGCAGGGCAAGAAGGTCCACGTCTTCATGTATCCCAGCAGCACCTAAGGTAAAAATAGATTACCTATTGTGTCACGTTTCAGTTCATTGGGTTAGGAGTTCAGGAATGAAACGACCATAGCCTAATTTGTAAGCCAAAAGTGTAGATTCTGACAGAAAATTCAGTTCGTACTCCCAATAACATTAAAATTCAGTGAGCTTTTCATCTTTCTGTACAAGTTGATCTGCCGTTGCACTAAACAGCTAGCCAACCATTTGTTCGCGAGATGTAATTTATTTGTATGTGTGTGCTTGTAGAGAGAATGGAATGGTGCTGGTGCCCAACTAAGTACAGGTGAGACAGAGAAGCATCAAGTCGATGAGAATGAGGGCGGAGACCAAGAGCAGCGACACCACCTCATACACAGGTACGTACAACTTTTTCACTGCCACTGCCAATATATATTTCTTGTACTGTGCGTGTGTGCGATGGTGGGAAATTTCTGGTGGGGAATTTCTTTAGGCATTTCATCGAGCAAAATATGCAACTTGTTTTTGTGTGTGTGTGTGTGCCTAAATTGGCAAATGCAGAAGTTTTTGTTGAAAAAAACAATATAAATTCAGTGCTGCTGGAATGTTGTTGCATATGGGCACTAGTTCATTTTGTTGGACTGGATACTCTTTACTAGGCATGCACTTCAGATATGAATTTAGTTAGTCCTTCCATCCAAATTCTAACCTGGCAGTATGACAACCTGATAACAAGGGTGAAATGATCTTGTTGCAGTGTTGAATTTCACAACCACTAATCTGGTTTTGCCAACTAGTGCATGAAGTTAAACAAGGATTACAACATGTTACTGTCATGAATTTAAACAAGGATTACAACATGTAAACATTGTGAGTAATTATTCTAATTCTGCCTTTTCTAAACAAGGATTACAACATGTAATCTGCTTTCCTTTCTTTTCCTTCTTTCCTTTCATTTCCTTTCTCGTGTGTACTGATGTAGTGGACTAGGACCATTACTCCATTGGACAAGGGCCAGCTATAACTTCCAAGGTTTTTTTTATAGAGTTCACCATCAACTCTTAGAGGCCTACGCAAGCTTCCTTCCCGTTGCATCCTATCTTTGTTTAGGTGTGGGATCTTATATCCCATGCCTCCTCCATCTTTCATAACTTCCACCAAGATTGACTGCAGAGTTACAAACACTTTGTCTAGCTTATGAACATCATAGTTTTCATATGCCTCTTCAACAGATTCTATCAGTTCCTGTATATTGTTTGGTGCACTTTCAAGTGTCAAGGACTGAATAGAATTGAAGATGGAAAGGTCCAACGCATTCATATCTGGTGAGTTGGCAGGTTGTTGTATCAACCGTATCTTTAGTTCTGTAGCGTCGGATCATTAGGTAGAATATGGGTTCTGGCGTTGTCTTGCTGGATGTAGATGGTTCTGTCATCATCTTCGGGCCATAGGGCTTCAATAGCTGGAATTACCTTCTCACAAATATATTCCCTCATCACGTCACGAGTAACTATAATTGACTTTAATTCCATTGTCCCTTTGTCCCTGTTTTTGGAATTTCTCGCCGCTGCAATTTCCTTGACAAATGTCCATACTCCTATCTTTCCGTCAAAAGTCTGGACACCATCAGCATCAAACCTTGGCCTGGAAACCGCACAAAGAAACATTACTTTGCCTATGCTGTTTTTGTTTTGGACAGTGCGATGAGGATCAGTTTCTTCAGGCAGAAGGTAGTAGGTTCTCTTTCTCTTTGTCATATCGAACCACTTTTCATCAATATGGATAATGTTTTGCATTTCAGTGAAGCTAGGCATAGCATTTGATAGTGTTCCTTGATCCAGCATTTCGACGCAGAACTTGAGTTTGGCTATTTTGTTGGCTGGTTTCAAATGGGGCTTTAAACTGCTTGTGTGTCGCCTAATGTTGCCCCATTTGAACCTTCTTTGCAATGTTGTATAGGCAACATTCAAAGATAGAGCTAGAGCCCTCATGTTAGACCGTTTGTTGAGAGGAATTGTAGGTATCCTCGAGAGACCAAGGTCTACCCTCTTGCGACCAGATCTGCCTTTCTTTTTATTTGCCACATCAACTTCTTCCCCTCTTGCAATCTGCTCGTTTGCATCTTTCCATATTCTCTCGACACTTCTTACACTTGTTTTTAGTAGATCAGCTACAAGAATTTTGTTAGCCGGGAGTACTTCTCTGTCTTTACTGAGTGCTTTTAGTGCAATATAAGCTCCAAACCTATGATCATCTGGTAGATTTTTTTTCTTGGCACCCGATCTACTGCAAAGTATTGAAACCGAGTTAGATGCAGCTATAACAATATGTATTTATGTGATATGCAGGTTGAAAGGAGTAAAATGATAAACTGGAGTAATATGGTGTCTATTCTTGCACAGAAGGTAATTAGCTCTTCTCAGTTTGAAAACTTCTTTGAAATTGATGCATACTATGATGCTCTCACTGCTGAGTCATACTTTCATGAAATGTTGTGGTCAAATGTAGATAGTTGAATGTTTTGCAAACTCATGTGAAAGATACATCAGTGGTGACATAGATGGATTTTGTTGTGTAGGAGTAATTAACTCATGTTTGAATGTTTGATTTCTTGTGCAGGAGTAATTAACTCATGTTTGAATGTTTGATTTCTTGTGCAGGAGTACCTGATGCTGATCCGGAGGCTGAGGAGGAAGAAGATGTCGTAGCACTTGAAGATCCAGATGCTGAGGAGGAAGATGGTTCCGCACTTGAAGATCCAGAGGCGGAGGAAGAAGATGCATCCATCAACGACGCAAATGCAGAGGATGATCTAGATTCTGGACCTAGCGTCGGCCGGAGGAGGAGCTTGCCGGAGGCGCGGAGGGGCTTGCCGGAGTCACGAAGGAGCTTGCCGGAGGCGCGGAGGATCCTGCCGGAGGCGTGGAGGGGCTTGTCGGAGGCGCGGAGGAGCTGGACCTGGCGTTGGACGGAGGAGCGGACCTGGTGCTGGCAGGAGTAGCTGGACTTTCACGACGGAGTAGCTGGACCCGGATCCGGTGCTAGCAGGAGGCGGAGCTGGACCAGGCACTGGCCGGAGGAGCACCTGGATCTGGCGAATTTTTGAATCCCGCCGGCGATCTGGACCTGGATGGCCATGCTATTTTTTTGAATCCATCGATCTGGCGAGCTGGCTGGTGACCGAAATGTGCTGTTCGGCTAGTCCTTTCTTTTTTAGCAGTTTTTTTTGACAGAGTGCCAGAAGAGGGCCTTAGCATTTTTTGAATTTAGAAGGGCTAAATTGTAAAGACTACTTGTACTATGGGCTGCGACACTCTTTTCGGATCGGAGGGAGCACAAAAGAAAGGAAGAGGCTCAAAAGCACGGGCAGTACGCCAAAATAAGTAGACCGTAATCCAACTGCATCTACTACTAATCATCCACCTTGAGATATCTATCCAGAACATCTCGCTGGTATTAAGTTGCGAGCCCACCCAAAGTGTAAACCCAAAGCAACAGACAACTACAATAAAAAGAACTTTGCGTAAAGTAAACAATTCTTGTAACCGCGGTTACAAGCACCGTTGTTTTCCCTCTTGTGGCAACAACACATCCCCTAGACTCATGTTTCTGTCACTCAAGCGTGTCATCGGGGGGCATGAACTCACAATCTAGCACAACGTTCCCTCTTGGAGTCACTATCTACTACTTGGCCAAAGTAATAAACAACAACGGAGAACATGCAAGAATTACTTAAGAACAAAAATATAAGAGATAAAAACCAAATATATTACTCTATCACAATCTGAACATAATCTCATAATTCATCAGATCCCATCAAACTCAACATAGCAATAGCATAAATATTACAAAGATGCCTCGATCATGTAGGCAGCTCACGAGGTCTAAACAATGAAGATCAAAGAAGAGAGGAGAACATCACATAGCTACTGATCACGGATCCATGGTCCAAGGAAAACTACTCATGAGACATCCGGGGAGCATCCATGGTGGAGAGGAGACTTCCGGAGGTCAATCCTCCCTCCGGCAGGGTGCCGGGAAGAGGTCTTCTGGTGCTCCCGATCTCGGAAGCGCGGCGGCGGCGAAAGAGAGGCGAGTTTGCGAAATAGGGTTCTTCTTCTGAGGGTTTCTCGTCACGGAGAATATATAGGCGAAGGGGGGCAGCTAGGGGGCCACCAGGGGTCCAGGCGCCCCCTGGCGCGACCAGGGGTGGGGCCGCGCCGGGTGGCCGCCTGGGCCCCCCTGGCTCCCCTCTGGCCCCTCCCGGGCTCTTCTCAAAGCTTCCAATACGCTGATTTTTCCTGTATTTTTCCCGAAATTTTTCTGGCACTTTTTATATGGGAGAAAACTGAAATAGAAAAATAGAAGAAAACAGGAACTGGCACTGGGGTGCACTGAGTTAATAGGTTAGTCCAAATATGATCAAAAGTGTATCTAGATCATAGCAATATCACACAAAACATGCATGGAGTAAGAAGAAATTATAGATACGTTTTGGACGTATCAACATCCCAAGGTTAATTCATGCTCGTCCTCGAGTAGGTAAATGATAACAACATAATTTCTGTGGTGACATGCTAGCAACCATATAAGAACTTTGAAAATAAAAGCAATCAAGGTTAGAAATTCAATTCAAGTCATAACATGCAAGAGTCTATATTAGCATTGAAACAAGTAACAAAAGAACAATAGGTGCAAGAGCTCTCGCTGTCCGTGACTCGAATGTCTCCAAATGGTGTTTGCGTGTAAGAAGGGGGATAGGGAATACGAGAAAAAAATATTTTTGTGTTGAGAACTCAATCTACTAAAGTTTCACACTTGGTCTTCTTTGGAATATTATCTTGACTCGTCTCCAGACCACTAGCCAGGTACAAGTCAATTTGATCCAGTACTTTTCGATATTTTGAGCACTCATGCAATGGATGAGCGTAAGCACGAGAGTTGACACTTAGGATGGCAAAGAGAGAAATATGGTGGAGGAGGAAGACAAAAAGGATGAGAAAGGCTCACATCAATGAGGACAATCATAGGCAAGAGACGCCAAATGATAGATATGATGTGAGGAGTAGGGATTTTCATGCAACGGATGCATATACGAGCTAAGAAGCTCTCAAATGGAACTAGTGGGGTGCATCTAACTTGCTTGCTCATGAAGACCTAGAGCTCGTTTGAGGAGGCTCATCCTTGGAAAATGCAAGCCAAGTTCTATAGTGTGAAGGTCCCACATAGCTATATGCAAAAAGATCATCTCTATGGATTGCAAGGATAGAGGAAGAAGTACTAGTGTGGATCTGTCAAAAGGATAGTAGTGTTGCCCTTTCTCTCTTTTTATTTCTTTTTCTCTCACATAGCTATATGCAGAAAGATCTCTCTATTTTTTTGTATTTTTTGTGTGGCCTCAATGGCTCTTTCTATTTAACTCTTATTTGTCCTCTTTGGGATCTTTTAATGTGTCCACTTTGGGATCTTTTCCTCACTTAAGGGCAACACTCTATTTTACAAGAAGGTAAAGGAGATCTTTCACACTTTACAAGGTACTGAAAATCATCAAGAAGATGTAACTAACATGAAGTATGCAATGTATGTCGCTGCCAGTGTAGCAGGAACATGTATGACATGAAGATCAACTAATGAAGAGGTGGAAGTTGCATGGCAATATAACTCGGAAAGGCTATGGAAATGCCTTGATAGGTAGGTATGGTGGCTGTTTTGAGGAAAGATATAAGGAGGCTTATGATGACAGAGCGTATCATGCCAAGGGTTTGGAAGTACCGGCGAAGGTGGATACCAACTCTCGGAGTGAGAAGAAGGCAATGTACGGCATAGGAGAGGCTAGCAAAATATGGGAAGGTGGAAGTGTCAACTTTCAATACTTACATTAGTCCGAAGAACTCATGCACTTATTATCGGTAACTCTCAATCTAACAAGGAGGTTTACAAAGAGACAAGTACCCCGAGGAGGAGTGTATGGGGGTTTGGTTATCCTTGCGCATCCTCGATTCATTGTACATGAGTGTTCTCTGATATTCGACCCCTCAGAAGAGTAGTGATCCATCTAGTAGCTAGAGTTATCAACTAGTTTTGTAGGTTTTGAAAATACACACGGATTGCCCAAAATACGACACCTATCACTAATAGGCAAGAGCTCTTGACACCAAAAGTTCAAACATTACTCACAACAATACCTCAAAACCATTGCAAGCTACTACTAAAATTAAATAGCAACCTCAATTACCTACTTTCAAGACAAGACACAACTCAGTGCAACAACCAACTCTCTTTAACAAGATAAACATTAAAACTAAAAAGAGTTCCAGCAACAAACTAAACAAAGCCAAGGCTCTTGTTAAAGACAAACTAAGACTAAAACTAAACATGGCAGTAGCTACGAAAAGATAAAGAACACACAACAGCAAAAAGACAAGCAGGAAAAATCCTATGATGTGTTCTAAATTTTGAAAGTGGAGCGTGTTTCTCTCCCACACAAAGTAAGAAGGGATATAACTTGTTATGAACAGCAAGCAAAGCTAAATAAAACTAAAAACAAAACCTAAGAGCGAGACGCTCCAAGTATAGCACATAACGCATGAAGTGATAAAAATATAGTGAGACGAAGGACGAACTGATGATTTGTTGATGGAGAAGGGGATGCACGGGGGCATCCCCAAGCTTAGACGCTTGAGTCTCCTTGAATATTTATTGGGGATGCATGGGAGCATCCCCAAGCTTGAGCGCTTGACACTCCTGGATCTTCTTTCATCATCTTCTATCGCACACTTGAAAACTCCCTTCATACATAACTCATCATAAGCTGATTAGAGAGGTTAGTACCCTTAATAAAATAATTTTTACCCACTGGATATAAAGATATTCTTGAAGAGCTACTGTTTCTCAAGAGTGCCAAAAAGTTTTTGCAAAGAAAAAGCAAGCTTAAGGTTTGCAAAAGTTAGAAGAGACAAAACGTGGCAGAATCTGTGAAAAACAGAACAGCAGATAGTAAAGAATTTTTTAGGGGCACTTATGCAACTCAAATAAAAAAACTCAGAACATATGGAAGTTTCGTAATTGTATAGAGCATACTGTGTAAAAATTTCAGCTAAAAAATATGAACTGGGAATTTTCTGGAATTTTTCTGGTCACGAGGACAGAATCTGTTTTCTGGACAGCATGTCACAACTTTTACTTCCCTTGCCGTAAGAGGCTATAACTTGGCACAAAGTTGAAAAAGAAAGATACAATGATGTTGCTACAGTAGTAACAATCATCAAGACACAACAAAATCAAAAAGAAAAACCTATATTCGTTGCGGGCTGCCTCCCGAAAGCGCTTCTTTAAAGCCATTAGCTAGGCATGATGCAAAAAGAAGAATCAAGTTTTATCAAGAGAAAGAGAATAACTAGCCCGTGTAACTGACTCAAAAGGTAACTTGATTTTCTTTCTAGGGAAGTGTTCCATTCCCTTTTTGAATGGGAATTGGAATTTTATATTCCCCTCTTTCATGTCAATAACCGCACCAACGGTGCGAAGAAAAGGACGTCCCAAAATAATTGGACATAAATGTTCACACTCTATATCCATAACAATAAAATCAACGGGAACATAGTTTTCATTGACAATGATAAGAACATCGTCGATCTTCCCCAAAGGTTTCTTTATGGAAGAATCAACAAGACGAACACCAAAAGAACAAGGCTCAAAAGGATTCAATTCAAACATATCAAATATTCTTTTGGGCACAACGGAGGTACTAGCTCCAACATCACATAAAGCATAGCAAGAGAAGTTATTTAATTTAATTTTGATCATAGGATCCCAACCATCATCTAGCTTCCTAGGTATGGAGGCTTCTACTATAAGCTTCTCCTCCCTAGCTTTGATGAGAGCATTTGTGATGTGCTCCGTGAAGGCAAGATTAAGTGTGCTAGTGTGGGGGTCTCTAGACATTTTGTGTAGCAAACTGATAACTTCTGAGAGGGTGCAACTATCAAAATCAATATCACTACTATCAAAGGTGGTAGTAGTGTCATCTAGGCTCACTTGTTTGAAACCCTCTATGTTCATTGGAGTTTCTTCATCTACGGTTGAGGTATTAGCATCACCATTAATAGGTCCAACGGGACTAGGAGTGCATTGGGTGCTAATAGTTTGAGTGTCCTCAACAATTTGGATAGTGGCAACTGTGTGGTATGTAGGAAGGCTCTTAATTCTATCCTCTTCCTCTTTTTCTCTAGCCCATCTTTCTTTAAGTTTAGCCATCATCCTAACATTTTCATTAATTTGTAATTGGATAGCATTAATAGGAGTGGCCTTATTCTCCTCAAGGGGAGAGGTTCTAATTTTAAGCATCTCAATATCAAGGGCTAAGCTTTCTACCTTCAAAGAGAGATTATCTATCTTAGCTAATTTCTCCTCTACATTTTTGTTGAAGGCTTTTTGGGTAGTGATAAAGTCTCTAAGCATGCTTTCTAATTCAGAAGAGGGGTTCTTGTTGTTAGGGTAGGTGTTGTTGTTCCCATAGTTGGATGGAAACGGTCTAGGATTGCTAGCAAAATTTCCCCTATAAGCATTGCTGTTGAAGTTGTTTCTAGCAATAAAGTTCACATCTACTTGTTCTTGAGCAACCAAATAATTTAAAGGGACATCATGAGGATCAATAGAGGGTTGCTTGGTAAGTAGAGACATAATTAAATCAACTTTTTTATTGAGGGAGGTAATTTCCTCGACAGAGTTTACCTTCCTACCTGTTGGAGCGCGTTCGGTGTGCCATTGGGAATAATTGGTCATCATTTCATCGAGAAGCTTCGTGGCAGCACCAAGTGTAGTTGACATAAAGGTTCCTCCCGCGGCCGAATCTAACAGGTTCCGCGAGGTAAAGTTCAAGCCTGCATAAAAAGTCTGGATAACCATCCAAGTAGTCAAACCATGTGTAGGGCATTTCTTAACAAGAGATTTCATTCATTCCCAAGATTGGGCAACGTGTTCATTATCCAATTTCTTAAAATTCATAATATTACTCCTCAATTGGATAATCTTAGCAGGAGGGTAGTACTTCCCTATAAAAGCATCTTTGCACTTATCCCAAGAATCTATGCTATTCCTAGGCAAAGATTGAAACCAGATTTTAGCGTCTCCCCTTGAAGAGAAAGGAAAGAGCTTGAGCTTAACAACATCACCTTCTACTTCTTTATACTTTTGCATATCACATAATTCAGCAAATTTATTCAAGTGTAAAGCATCATCATCTCCAGCACCAGAGAATTGATCTCTCATAACAAGGATTAGCAATGCATGTTTAATTTCATAAGAGGTAGCTGAAGTGGCAGGTGTGGCAATGGGAGTGCAGATAAAGTCTTGGTTGTTGTGACTAGTGAAGTCACACAACTTGGTGTTTTCAGTGGAACCCATAGTAGCAGCAAGTGTGGCAGATTTTTTTGTAATTTTTGATAAAAGACACAAAGATAAGAACTGAAAGGTAAACTAACAAGACTAAAAAACAAAGGTAAAGGGTAGTGTGCAACTCCCCTATCTTAGCACTCGGAGTCCCCGGCAACGGCGCCAGAAATTCGCTTGATGGCTTCTCGCCCTTCGTTGGTTACCCCAAGTGGAAGGTGGAGATGTAGCGCAGCAGCAAGTTTCCCTCGGTGAAGATACCAAGGTTTGTCTCTAGTAGGACTCCGGAGATGATAAGTAGGTGTCAGCGACGCAACTGACGTGGACCTGCACACAGACACAGATAACTTTGTTCCCAACGAAGTTCAGAGAGGTTGTCAATCTCTCCGGTCTTGTTGTTCACAAAGGGTAAAACACAAGGGATAATGATAGCAAGTAAAAGCAGTAAGGTAAATATAGTGTGGAAATAATAATAATAAGGATATGGACCGGGATACGTGATGTTCACTAGTGATGTCTCTCTCCCAAAAGACGATAAAACTGCTATGCGAGGTAAACAAATTACAGAAGGGCAATTGACAGGATTATAAACGCACCGCAATGCTAACTATGCTACAAAAGAAAGGTAGAGGCTCAAAAGCACGGGCAGTACACCAAAATAAGTAGACCGTAATCCAACTGCATCTACTACTAATCATCCACCTTGAGATATCTATCCAGAACATCTCGCTGGTATTAAGTTGCGAGCCCCACCCAAAGTGTAAACCCAAAGCAACAGACAACTGCATTAAAAAGAACTTTGCGTAAAGTAAACAATCCTTGTAACCACGGTTACAAGCACCGTTGTTTTCCCCCTTGTGGCAACAACACACCCCCTAGACTCATGTTTTTGTCACTCAAGCATGTCATCGGGGAGGCATGAACCCACAATCTAGCACAACACTCCCTCTTGGAGTCACTACCTACTACTTGGCCAAAGCAATAAACAGCAACGGAGAACATGCAAAAATTACTTAGGAGCAAAAATATAAGAGATAAAAACCAAATATATTACTCTATCACAATCTGAACATAATCTCATAATCCATCAGATCCCATCAAACTCAACATAGCAATAGCAGAAATATTACAAAGGTGCCTCGATCATGTAGGGAAGCTCACGAGGTCTAAACAATGAAGATCAAATAGGGGAGGAGAACATCACATAGCTACTGATCACGGACCCATGGTCCAAGGAAAACTACTCACGAGACATCCGAGGAGCATCCATGGTGGAGAGGAGACTCCCGGAGGTCAATCCTCCCTCCGGCAGGGTGCCGGGAAGAGGTCTTCTGGTGCTCCCGATCTCGGAAGCGCGGCGGCGGCGGAACAGAGGTGAGTTTGCAAAATAGGGTTCTGTCTTCGGAGTTTCCCCGTGACGGAGAATAAATAGGAGAAGGGGGGCAGCCAGAGGTGGACTAGGGGCCCCAGGCGCCCCCCTGGCGCGGACAGGGGTGGGGCCGCGCCGGGTGGCCGCCTGGGCCCCCCTGGCTCCCCTGTCGCCCTTCTCGGGCTCTTCACGAAGCTTCCTGTACGCTGATTTTTCCTGTATTTTTCCCGGAATTTTTCTGGCACTTTTTATATGGGGGAAAACTGAAATAGAAAAATAGCAGAAAACAGGAACTGACACTGGGGTGCACTGAATTAATAGGATAGTCCAAATATGATCAAAAGTGTATGAAAGTGTATCTAGATCATAGCAATATCACACAAAACATGCATGGAGCAAGCATAAATTATAGATACGTTTTGCACGTATCAATGGTGCTGATGTTGGGGATGATGTTGATGATGATCTCGATGATTCCCGTGACGATGATGATGATGATGGTGACGATCTCCCCTTCCGGGAGGTGATCTCCCCGGCGGAATCTTTCCGCCGGATATGGATTTTCTCCTCTGTAGGTTTCCTCCCCGTGGCGGCGGCAAAACACGAAAACTCTTCTCTATTTAGGGTTTCTACCCCAGGGGGGTCTTATAGGCGAGAGGGGGCACCGAGGGGGGCCACCAGGCATCCAGGAGGGTGCCTGGTGCGGCCAGGAGGGGGTCGCGCCAGGAACCCTTCTGGTTGCCTGGTGGGTCCCCTCACCTCCATCCTCGGTGATCCCCATTCAATCTTCGTAAAAATACTCCCCGTAAAATTTCATCGCATTTGGACTTGATCTGATTCAGCAACTTGGTGTCCACTTTTCACCGCTGAATCCTGGTTCTGTGGCTTCGGCACCGGAAAGTTGTAAACTGTGTAAAACAAGCCAAAACAACATAAGAACAATTCTTTAAAGTGGAATATATCAATGAATAGGATGAAATTACAATATAAAATAGTGATGCATTTTGGACGTATCAGCGGGCCATCATGTGAAGCCGCACTAGACCTCCCAGGCCCATCCACGAAGTTCCACCTTAACAACTGCACCAAACCAGGGGAAGTGTTGAAGCCCGCCAGATCGCCTGTGCCCGTGGAAAAGTTCACTACAAAATCGGTGATATTTTTTGACAAAAAACATCGTGGCCGAGTAATGGCACTGAAGTAGTGCTCCTCGTTGGCTACCCCAAGTGGAAGGTTGAGATGTAGCGTAGCAGTAATTTTCCTCGGTGAAGATACCAAGGTCTGTCTCCAGTAGGACTCCGACGATGACAAGTAGGTGACAAAGACGCTAGATAGATAGTGCGAGGTTGACGCGGACCTTCACACAGCAACAAATAACTTTTCTCTCAACGAGTACAAAGGGGTTGCCAATCCCTCCGGCCTTGCCGTTTACAAAGGATCAAACACAAGAGATGATGGTAGTGATAATTGCAACTGCAAAGTAAAAAACAAGAAGTACATTGAGGGTGTAACCAGTAATGGAAATATGGACCAGAGTCCCATGAAGTTCACTAATGATGTCTCTCTCCCAAAAGACGATAAACAGCTATGTGAGGTGAACAAATTACATCTGGGCAATTGAAAGGATTAAAAATGCACCGCGATGCTAACTATGCTACAAAAGAAAGGAAGAGGCTCAAAAGCATGGGCAGTATGCCAAGAAAAGTAGACCAAAATCCATCTGCATCTACTCACTAATCATCCACCTTGAGATATCTATCCAGAACATCTCGCTGGTATTAAGTTGCGAGCCCCACCCAAAGTGTAAACCCAAAGCAACAGACAACTGCATTAAAAGAACTTTTCGTAAAGTAAACAATCCTTTCACCCACAAGTACAAGCACCGTTGTTTTCCCTCTTGTGGCAACATCACATCCCCTAGACTCATGTTTCTGTCACTCAAGCCAGTCATCAGGGGGCATGAACCCACAATCATGCATAGCGCTCCCTCTTGGAGTGACTACCTACTACTTGGTCAAAGCAATAAATAGCAACGGAGAACATGCAAGAATTACTCAAGAACACAAATATAAAAGGAGAAGAACCAAATATATTACTCATCACAATCTGAACATAATCTCATAACCCATCAGATCCCAGAAAATTCAACATAGCAATAGCAGAAACAATTACATATGTACCTTGATCATGTAGGGCAGCTCACAAGGTCTAATCAATGAAGAGCAAAGGTGGAGAGAAGAAATCACATAGCTACTGATCATCGACCCATGGTCCAAGGTGGACAACTCACGGCTCATCCGAGAAGCGTCCATGGTGGTGGAGAAACTCTCGGAGGTCAATCCTCCCTTCGGCAGGGTGCCGTGAAGGGGTCTTCTGGCGCTCCTGATCTTGGAAGCGTGGTGGCGGCGGAACAGAGGCGAGATCGTGAAAAGGGGTTCTGTCCTCGAGGGTTTCAGAGGACGGAGAATAAATATGCAAAGGAGGGTAGCCAGGGGGACCACCAGGAGTCCAGGCGGCCCCCTGGCGCCCCACTCCTGGTTGCGCCGGGAGTGCGCCTGGGGCCCTGGTGGGTCCCCTCTGGCCCTCCTTCGGGGCACTGGAAGCTTCCGAAGCGCTGATTTTTATTGTATTTTCCCAGAATTTTTGGAGCATTTTTAATACGTGGAAAACCTGAAATAGAAAAACAGCAGAAAATAGAAACTGGCACTGATGTGCACTGAGTTACTAGGTTAGTACAAATATGATCAAAAGTGTATGAAAGTGTATCTAAAACATAGAAATATCACACAAAATATGCATGGAGCAAGAAGAAATTATAGATACGTTTGGGACGTATCAACATCCCCAAGCTTAATTCCTGCTCGTCCTCGAGTAGGTAAAGGATAATAAGCATAATTTATGTGGTGACATGCTAACAACCATATAAGAACTTTGTAAGTAAAGCAATCAAGGTATGTAATTAACTTCAAGTCATAACAAGCAAGAGTCTATATTGTCATTGAAACAAACAACATAAGAACATAAAGGTGCAAGAGCTCTCACTTTCCGTGACTCGAATGTCTCCAGATGGTGTTTGCGTGCAAGAAGTGGGGGATGGGAATACGAGAGAAAATATGTATTTGTTGAGAACTCAATCTAGTAAAGTTTCACACTTAGTCTTGTTTGGAATCTTATCTTGACTCATTCCCAGACCGCTTGCCAGGTACAAGTCAATTTGATCCACTCCCTTTCGATATTTTGAGCACTCATGCAATGGATGAGCGTAAGCATGAGAGTTGACACTTAGGATTGCAAAGAGAGAGATAAGGTGGAGGAGGAAGACAAAAAAGGATGTGAAAGGCTCAGATCAATGAGGAAAATCATAGGCGAGAAGGCCAAATGATAGATATGATGTGAGGAGTAGGGATTGCCATGCAACCGATGCACATATGAGCTATGGAAAGCTCTCCAAAGGAACTAGTGGGGGTGCATCCAACTTGCTTGCTCAAGAAGACCTATAGCTCATTTGAGGAGGCTCATCATTGGAATATACAAGCCAAGATCCATAGTGTATAGGTCCCCCACATAGCTATATGCATATATGATCATCTCTATGGAGTACAAGGTATAAGAGGGAGTACGAGTGTGGATCTCTCAAAAGGAATAGTAGTGTGCCCCTTTCTCTCTTTTTATTTTATATTTCTATTTTTTCTCTTTTTTATATTTTTGGTGGCCTCAATTGCTCTTTCTATCTATCTCTCATTTGTCCTCTTTGGGATCTTTTCCTTACTTTAGGGGCAACACTCTATATATTACAAGAAGTATAGAAGATCTTTCATACTTTACATAAGTACTCAACATAAAGAAGATGAAGCTATCATGATGTATGCAAATGTATGCCTCTGCCAGTGTAGCAGGAACATGTATGACATGAAGATCAATTCATGAGAAGGTGGATGTTGCATGGCAATGTATCTCGGAAAGGCTACGGAAATTCCTTGATAGGTAGGTATGGTAGCTGTTTTGAGGAATGATATAAGAAGGTTTATGATGACATAGCGTATCATGCCAAGGGTTTGGATGCACTGTCGAAGTATGCGCCAATTCTCGAGGTGAGAAAAGGGCAATGCACGGTACCGAAGAGGCTAGCAAAATATGGGAAGGTGGAAGTGTCAACTTTTGAATACTCACATTAGTCCGAAGAACTTATGCACTTATTATCGGTAACTCTCAATCTAATCAGGAGGTTCACAAAGGGACAAGTACCCCGAGGAGGAGTGTATGGGGGTTTGGTTATCCTTGCGCATCCTCGACTCATGGTACGTGAGTGTACTCTAATATCCGATCCCTCCAAATATTAGTGATCCATATAGTAGCTAGAGTTCTCAACTAGTTTTTATTAGTTTTCAAAAAGAAACACGGATTGCCCAAATTACGACATCTATCACTAATAGGCTAAAGCTCTTGACACAAAAAGTTCAAACATTACTAAAAACAATACCTCAAAACTATTGCAAGCTACTACTACAATTGAATATCAACCTCAATTACCTACTTCAAGTCAAGACACACAACTCAGTGCAACAGGCCAACTCTCTAAACAAGATAAACATGAAGACTCAAGAGAGTTCCAGCAATAAACTAAACTAAAGCTCTTAAAAAGATAAGTATGAAAACTAAGAGCTAAGCATGACAGCAGCTACGAAAAGATAAAGAACACACAACAAAGAAAGATAAGCATGAAAATCCTATGATGTGTTCTAGGTTAAAGTGGAGCGTGTTTCTCTCCCACACAAAGAAAGATGGGTTCTAACTTGTTATGAACAGCAAGCAAAACTGACGAGAACTAAAAAGTAAAGAGCAAGACGCTCCAAGCATAGCGACTAACGCATGAAGTGATAAAAATATAGTGGAACAAAGGACGAACTGGTAATTGTTGATGAAGAAGGGGATGCACGGGGGCATCCCCAAGCTTAGATGCTTGAGTCTCCTTGGATATTTCTTGGGGGTGCATGGGGGCATCCCCAAGCTTGAGCGTTTGACACTCCCGGATCTTCTTTCATCATCTTCCCTCGCACACTTGAAAACTCCCTTCATACATAACTCATCATAAGCTGATTAGAGAGGTTAGTACCCATAATTAAATAATTTGCCTCTACTGCAAATTAAGATATTCTTGAAGAGCTACTGTTTCTCAAGATTCCCTAAAAGTTTTTGCAAAGAAAAAACTAGCGCAAGATTTGAAAAACTTGAAAATGCAAAACGGGGCAGAATATGTGAAAAACAGACCAACATGTAGTAAATAAATTTTTTGGGGTAATTCTGCAACTAAAATCAAAAACGTCATATCATATGCACGAAAGCTAATTGTATAGAGCATGCTGTCAAAAAAATTCAGATCAAAAAGATGATCTGGTGATTTTAGCCGAATTTTTCCGTCAAGGGACATAATCTGTTTTCTGGACAGCACGTCACAACTTTTGAACCTTCTTGCAATCAGTGGCTAAACTTGGCACAAAGATTGAAAATAAAGATACAATGATGTTGCTAAAGTAGTAACAATCAGCAAGACCACTAAAAACAGAAGGAAAAAACATCTTGGGTTGCCTCCCAACAAGCGCTTTCTTTTACGCCTTTGAGCTACGTAAGAAGCAAAAATATCAAGTTGTATCAATTGAACCATCATCAAGATCATCAAAAACCTCTTCAATTGTACAATTGGTTTTAAGAGGTCTTTGAAATAAAGGTCTAATGAATATACTTCTAGGTATAAAATCAAAAGGTGGAAGATCAATTGGAGTTTCATTGCTAATTTTAATCAAGAAAGGTATTTCTTCCAAAGTCTTCACAGTTTCAACTCCTTTGTGAATAAGTGGATGGTTTTTGGGTCTAGGAACCATAGGGACGTAAATGAAGTCAGGATTCTTCTTTGCCGGAGTTTCTACCTTTTTGGTTTTGATTGAGGAGAAATTAGTTCCTAAAGTGTCAATGATTTCCTCAATCTTATGTATACTATAAGGATCCAAATCATGGGATTTGATGGTCTCTAAAATTGATAATTTTATGCATGGAGCTATCAAGTCTATTCAAATTCCCTTGAATCTTACGATCTAACTCATTTATCTTATTGATGCTTGGCATTTCTAGCTCTAATTTCTCAAGTTTTTTCGTAATGTGAGCTAGAGTAATGTCCTCTTGAATGCTAACAACGGGGAAATTTCCAACAAGATTTTCCATAACATTAAGAGCTTCCCAAACTGGGACTTCTAGGAAATTCCCATTGGTAGAAGTATCTAGAATAAACCTAATCCAAGAAGTAATTCCAACATAAAAGTTTCTAAGAAGGGTAGTAGTGGATTGCTTCTTGGTGGCTCTTTTTTGAGAATCATTAATTCTATACCAGGCATCTTTCAGATTTTCACCACCTCTTCGTTTAAAGGTGACCACTTCTGCCTCACCAAAGGCAAAAGGACCAGACATAATGACAACTTCTAGTAAGGTAATTAATTCTTTTGGTGTTTTTGATAAAGGAAATAAGGATAAAAACTGAAAGGTAAACTTACAAGACTAAAAAGCAAAGATAAAAGATAGTGTGAACTCCCCTATCTTGAAGAGCGGAGTCCCCGGCAACGGTGCCAGAAATTACTCTTTATGGCACTGAAGTAGTGCTCCTCGTTGGCTACCCCAAGTGGAAGGTTGAGATGTAGCGTAGCAGTAATTTCCTTCGGTGAAGATACCAAGGTTTTTCTCCAGTAGGACTGCGACGACGACAAGTAGGTGACAACGGCGCTAGATAGATAGCGCGAGGTTGACGCGGACCTACACACAGCAACAAATAACTTTGCTCCCAACGAGTACAGAGGGGTTGTCAATCCCTCCGGCCTTGACATTTACAAAGGATCAAACGCAAGAGATAATGGTAGTGATAGTTGCAAAAAGAAAGTTAAAATAGGAAGTAAATTGAGGGTGTAAACAGTAATGGAAATATGGACCGGAGTCCCACTACTGGAAAGGGGGCTAACACGATACTCCTTTCCCAGTCCCTTATACGAAATTGTTTGCGATGCTATCAACGCAAATGGTATAAATAAAAAAACCGTGTGCCCGAAACTGAACATCTGGGAAACGTTGGCCATCTGCCACGATTACAAAATTTATTTTCTGGGCGATATAGGGCTGACGGTTCCGATAAACAATCGTCCGTGATATTGAGGATGAAAACCCACGGTTGCAATTAATGGACCGCTAGCCCGTATTCGCAATCGTTCATAGTTATCGAAATGTGTGGGATGTATTATGTATCAGGCACGGTTCTTAAAATCCTTTTGTGGGCTGAATCTGGCTCATGGTTTGCTCTAAACAACCATCGAGTATGTACATTCAGAAAACCCATGGTTGCAAAGAAGGAACCGCTAGCCCTTCTTACCAATCGGTGGTAGTTAGTGAAATGTTTGGAATGCATAATCTATCAGGTACGTTTTTGGAAATCCTTTCGTGGGCGGCAGCAAGGCTGACAGTTCGTCCAACCGACTGTCCGCTATGAGAATTGGGAAAGCATACGGTTGCAAACAATGGACCGCTAGCCCTTCTTTGCACTCGTTTATTGTGACTGAAATGTGTGGGGTGTAAACTTTCAGGAACGATTCTGAAAATCCTTCTGTTGGTACTAGCTAACTCGAACGGACGGGTGACCAAGGTTTAATTAGCCCCACCGCCTGCTCGTCCAGTCCCCCCTCCTCCGGCGCCACTTCCTAAGTGTCACGCGTACAGCTTGACGCGTCGCCACTGATTGGGCCCCTTCATGGCTGTATGGAATCGTTGTTTGGATTGTCGGATGGATGATGGACGGCCACGGATCCGTCTGCCTCCTCGCATCCTTATTCAATTACCCTCGGCTGGGGCGGCGGCCCAATCAGTTCATGTGCACACCATTCCACACTAGGCAACTGCTCAATATAAGGATCGGTTCCTTGCAATTTGTGAGCGAACCACAGAAATCTAACAATCCCACTAGCATCGATGATGGTGCGCACTCCCTCATGGCCCCCCTTCATCTCCACCGCCGACGCCGAGGGAAGGCCGCCGCTTCCACCACATCCAGCCCTGTTGAATGGCGTATTCGACAAAACCCCCCACAATCCCCAATCTGATGACCAGCCTCCAGCCACTGATGAGCCAACCCTCTTCGTCCACAGCGCCAGGTCACCCACTCGGCTCAAAGCGAAAGCCCGTGACGGACATCGACGGTTCCCCTCCGGCGCAAAGACGTCGCCTGGAAGAAATCGACGATGATACTCTTACAACCTTGGTCTCCGACAACACTAGAGAGGACATGTTGAACGTCACAAGGTTTGCATCATGTGGCCCGGGGGTTATGTGCCTCGTCCTAGGTCGGATTAAGGATATGAAGTTCGTGCTCAAGCTTCCCTGCGTAATGGAACAAGCTGCAGTACGTGATCTGTATATGGCATCGGAGCATGAGAAGACTCAGAGCGACAAGTGCACCATCAACCCTCTTGATAACACTCCTTTTCTAACGACGATTCTCTCACGCCCTCAGGTAGGTGATCTCACGTACGTCGTCTTTCATTACAAAAAAATCATTTCTCTCAGCATGTCAAGTTTTTTGACGATCCAACTGCACGACAGGCTTGGGTTGGTGCGAATGGCGACTGGTCGGCCTTGCTTCTAGGTAACGGACGCATCCAGTTGCACAATGTGTACAATGGGATGACAGTTGATGTGCCTCCATTCACATCTCTTGGTGTTCATCACGCTGGGGGCAGTGGATTGAGACGGTGTTTCAGCTATGATCTCATAGAACTTTTGTTGAAGAAGGTAGCCATTGTACATCCACCATTCCATCGCACTGAAGACGATGGCTAAAATCTCATCGCCATCTTCGACAAAAGGATTCTCATCATAGGCATGGGTGCCGACGACAAACTAAGATGGTACACGCTCGGCACACCCCATCTCAGTCCTTGGGAGTTTGAAGATGCCGTTTTTTCGGGCCAGTACTACGCCGTGACGAACCGTGGTACTTGTTACATGTGGGATCCATATGATGGAGGTAACAAGGCTTTTACATATATAGTCAAATGTTGGTTCATACTTGTCATATGGCTTAATTGTTGGTTCATACTTTAGTCAAATGTTGTATCGTTTGAATTGTAGGTTCGATGCAACCCCCACTTTTAATTCGAGGGACACATCAATTTGAGGACTTTGACAGCTGGATGGACGATTGGGAAGATGAATGGGGTGTGGAATGCTCCCTCGTTCCTGTTGATGGCGAATTTTCAGTACACACATTGCTACTCGTGCGTGTTGTTGTAGAAGCCTCCTGGGACTTATCTGAAATTTGACTGAACCAAAGATTTCGACATTTCGAAAATGCAGTCTGCGACATCTACGGGGTTGATGTATGGTCACCCTGATTAGACCTCGAAGTACAATTTCGGACGATCAGTGACTTAGGAGATCACTCCATATTTTTAGGCCCTAGTTATCCTCGCCTGCTGAAAATATCACCGGAGCGCACTGGCCATGAGGGAAGGACGTTCATCAAACCTGGTTGTGTTTTCCTTACTAGTTCTCACGACTCAGTCTTTGAGAACATACCTGATATATGTCGTTTTCAGTTGGACGGCTCTCCTATGTTGGGTTGTGATTTGAACCCAAACCACCAGACCTACTACAACAATGACCAGTCAGAACATATGTGGATAGTGACGTCGCTGAAAAACTTCAAGGGTTGGACCAACCGGGATAAGAACGTATGAAAGTGTAGTAGTTCCATCCTTAGTATATGTAAGGGATGCATTTATGTAACTGAAGCACACATGTGATGTGTAAATTAAAATTAGTGCATGCTTTTATTGCAGACGATTCATCATATGTGATTGTTTGGACCGTCTCAAAACCAGGGAGGATATCTCGTAACACTAGCGCACAATTATAGCCGTTGGATGTAATCATAGCGCCGAACGATAGTCGTTGGATCTTACCGCGATCCGCGAGAAGCTGGTTATGCGACCTCATTAGGCCGTCTCAAGACCCTGGAGGATATCTAGTAACCCTAGTGCGCAAATATGTCCATTGGATGTAACAGTAGCGTCGAACTGTACTCGTTGGATCTTACTGCGATCCGCGATAAGCTGGTTATGCGACCTGATTGGTTGGATATTAATTCAAGTATATTACAAACAGGTTATATTGCATAAATTTTTCTGATTGTCTGACAGTTACTGGCAATCCCCCACCGAAATTTTCTCGTATCCTCTCATTCGGGTAAACAATAATGCCCGTTTGGGATAATCCTATACTTTCCCCGTCCGCCCCTACTTCACGAATGAAGACATCACGTTATTTCTAAATCCTTAAAATCCAAAACTTTTTTGTGTTCAACAACAATCATTCACACTAAGATCCTGAAAATTCTAAAAATGTTTAACGGGTTACACCCTGTTGAATTTGGATATAACTTTTCGAGTAGATGATTTTTCATATAAAAAACTTTTTCATCGGAGGTCGTATGCAAAAGTTATGCCCATTTTACACAATTCTCGAGATATTTTGCAAAAAAAGTCAAAATTCATGTTTCTAAATTTTCCTAACAACTAGACCACATATCTCATGGGAATCTTATTTTTTTTTGACATTTCTATCATTTTCGTTTATTTATTTTTAAAACTGAAAAGGCGGTCCAGGGGGTGCATTTGGTAAAAAATTTGGCCACCACAGAAAGTTAGTATAAGGTGTGTCATTACTATGTCTTTGACCAAGGTCAACCTTGGTCAAAGACATAGTAATGGCGCACTTTGTAAAGGTGCGCCATTACTAAGTTTGACATAGTAATGGCGCACCTTTACATAGTGCGCCATTACTATGTCTTTGACTGGGTCAAACCTTGGTCAAACATAGTAATGGCGCACCTTTCATAAGTTGCGCCATTACTATGTCACCTTACTAATGTCGCACGTATAAAAAGTGCGCCATTACTATGTCAAGGAATGGGTCAAACCTTGGTCAAACATAGTAATGGCGCACTTTTAACCAGGTGCGCCATTACTGTTTAGGTTACTAATGGCGCACCACATGTATAGTGCGCCATTAGTGTCAATATTATCTATAGCTGTTTTTCCAGTAGTGCGTCCATGAAGACCTCAAAAATTTCCTCACAAAAACCATGAAAGATAGCAAACATACACCTTCGAAAAGTCGCAGGGGCATTGCATAAACCTAAAGGCATACGTCTATAAGCATAAGTACCAAAAGGAAGGGTAAAAGTGGTCTTCTCTTGATCGGCAGTGTTAACATGAATTTTAGAGAAGCCAGAATATCCATCAAGGGTAACAAAAGTGGGTGTTTTTGGATAACCTTTCAAGCATTTGGTCGATGAATGGCAACGGGTAGTGGTCCTTTATCGTCGCCTTGTTCAACTTCCTGTAATCAATACACATTCTATACCCAATAATAATTCTCTAAGGGATTAGTTCATTTTTATCATTAGGAACAACAGTTGTGCTTCCCTTCTTAGTACCAGCTATAGGGTAGATAATACCTGCGCCTAGAAGCTTGAGGATCTCGGTCCTCACAACATCCTTCATCTTTGGGTTCAACCGTCGTTGATGATCAACAACCGGTTTAGCATCGGGATCGAGATTGATAGTATGTTGACAAATAGATGGACTAATTCCCATGAGGTCATCAAGGGTATATCCAATAGCACCATGGTGTCTATGAAGGGTTTCCAATAATCGCTCTTCTTCATATCCTGAAAGGTTAGAATTGATAATAACAGGATATACTTTCTTTTCGTCCAAATAAGCATACTTGAGTGTGTGGGAAAAGGCTTGAGATCAAACACCGGGTCTTCTTTGTGCTGCGATAAAATTCCTAAATGTTCAACCAGAAGGTTGTGCTTCAGGATAGCGGGTTGTCTTAAGAAGGCTTCATATAATTCATTTCTTTCCTCCATATGCATATCATTCTCATGGTCCTCCATATACTGATGCAAAGGATCGTTAGGAGGAATAGCAATAGAAGCAATATCTTAAATTTTATCATTACTAGGCAAATTAGTAGCACGAGTTTGTTTGGAGAATTTAGAGAAGTTAAATTCATATGGCTCACATTGAATTCAACAAATACTTTCCCTTTATTGCAATCTATTATAGCTCCACAAGTTCTGACAAAAGGTCTATCGAATATAATAGGACAAAAATTGTCTTGCACTGAACCAAGTACAAGAAAGTCGGTAGGATATTTTACTTTTCCGCATAAGACTTCAACATCTCTCACAATTCCGATAGGAGAGATAATGTCTTTGTTTGCTAGATAAATGGTAACATCAATCTCTTCAAGTTCACAAGGTGAAATCTCACCCATGATCTCCTGATAGAGTGAATAAGGAATAGCACTAGCACTCGATCCCAAATCACATAGCTAATAATTATGATCTCCTATTTTAACAGATACCACTGGAGTACCTGAAATTGTTGATGACGAGTTGATGATAATGGTTTCTCGCCCTTCGTTGGTTACCCAAAGTGGAAGTTGAGATGTAGGATAGCAGCAAATTTCCCCTATGTAGAGGATAGGGGTTGTCTCCCGTAGGACTCCGGTAATGATAAGTAGGTGGTTCGACAAGTGATGTGCCGTCTGAAAAGAATCACTTTCTTCTCCTGGACCTACACACAGAAACAAATAACTTTGCTCCCAATGAAGTTCAGAGAGGTTGTCTCTCTCCGGTCTTGTTGTTTACAAAGGATCAAACGCAAGGGATAATGATAATGGTGATGGCAGCTAGAAAGTAAAAACAGGAAAGTAAAAGATCGTGTAAACAATGATGGCAATATGGACCGGGTCCCGTGATGTTCACTAGTGATGTCTCTCTCCCAAAAGACGATAAAACTGCTATGCGCGGTAAACAAATCACAGCTGGGAAATTGACAGGATTAAAAACGCACCGCAATGCTAACTATGCTGCAAAGAAAGGACGAGACTCAAAAGCATGGGCGGTACACCAAAATAAGTAGACCGAAATCCAACTGCATCTACTACTAATCATCCACCTTGAGATATCTATCCAGAACATCTCGCTGGTATTAAGTTGCGAGCCCCACCCAAAGTGTAAACGCAAAGCAACACACAACTGCATTAAAAAGCACTTTGCGTAAAGTAAACAGTCGTTGCAACTGCCGTTACAAGCACCATTGTTTTCCCCCTTGTGGCAACAGCACATCCCCTAAACTCATGTTTCTGTCACTCAAGCGTGACATTAGGGGGCTGCTTATTGGCTTCTCTCCCTTCGTTGGTAGGCCCCAAGTGGAAGGCGTGATGCAGTACAACAGCGAATTTTCCCTCAGTAAAGATACCAAGTTTTGTCTCCAGTAGGACTCCAGAGATGATAAGTAGGTGTCAGCGGCGCAACTGACGCGGACCTGCACACAGACACATATAACTTTGTTCCCAACGAAGTTCAGAGAGGTTGCCAATCTCTCCAGTCTTGTTGTTCAAAAATGATAAAACGCAAGGGATAATGATAGCAACTTGAAAGTAAATGCAGAAAAGTAAATATAGCTTGGAAACAATAATGAGGATATGGACCGGGATACGTGATGTTCGCTAGTGATGTCTCTCTCCCAAAAGACGATAAAAATTGCTATGCGAGGTAAACAAATTACAGAAAGGCAATTGACAGGATTATGAACGCACCGCAATGCTAACTATGCTACAAATGAAAGGAAGAGGTTCAAAAGCACGGGCAGTACGCCAAAATAAGTAGACCGAAATCCATCTGCTTCTACTACTAATCATCCACTTTGAGATATATATCCAGAACATCTCGCTGGTATTAAGTTTACGAGCCCCACCCAAAGTGTAAACCCAAAGCAACAGACAACTGCATTAAAAAGAACTTTGCGTAAAGTAAACAATCCTTGTAACCGCGGTTACAAGCACCGTTGTTTTCCCCCTTGTGGCAACAACACAGCCCCTAGACTCATGTTTCTGTCACTCAAGCATGTCATTGGGGAGGCATGAACCCACAATCTAGCACAACGCTCCCTCTTGGAGTCACTACCTACTACTTTTCCAAAGCAATAAACAGCAACGGAGAGCATGCAAGAATTACTTAGGAACAAAAATACAAGAGATAAGAACCAAATATATTACTGTATCACAATCTGAACATAATCTCATAATCCATCAGATCCGATCAAACTCAACATAACAATAGCAGAAATATTACAAAGGTGCCTCGATCATGTAGGGCAGCTCACGAGGTCTAAAAAATGAAGATCAAAGAGGGGAGGAGAACATCACATAGCTACTGATCACGGACCCATGGTCCAAGGAAAACTACTCACGAGACATCCGGGGAGCATCCATGGTGGAGAGGAGACTCCCGGAGGTCAATCCTCCCTCCGGCAGGGTGCCGGGAAGAGGTCTTCTGGTGCTCCAAATCTTGGAAGCGCGGCAGCGGCGGAACAGAGGCGAGTTCACGGAATAGGGTTCTCGTTCTGGAGTTTTCCCGTGACGGGGGATAAATAGGCGAAGGGGGGTAGCCAGAGGTGGACCAGGGGCCCCAGGCACCCCCCTGGCGCGGCCAGGGGTGGGGCCGCGCCGGGTGGACGCCTGGGCCCCCCTAGCTCCCCTCTGGCCCCTCCCGGGCTCTTCTCGAAGCTTCCGTCACGCTGATTTTTTATCTGAAATTTCCCAAATTTTTGTGGCACTTTTTATATGGGGGAAAACTGAAATAGAAAAACAACAGAAAACAGGAACTGGCACTGGGGTGCACTGAGTTAATAGGTTAGTCCAAATATGATCAAAAATGTATAACAGTGTATCTAGATCATAGCAATATCACACAAAACATGCATGGAGCAAGCAGAAATTATCGATACGTTTTGGACGTATCAGGGGCATGAACCCACAATCGAGTATAACGTTCCCTCTTGGAGTCACTACCTACTACTTGTCCAAAGCAATAATCAGCAACGGAGAACATGCAAGAATTACTTAGGAACAAAAATATAAAAACCAAATATATTACTCAATCACAAACTGAACATAGTCTCATAATCCATCAGATCCCAGCAAACTCAACATAGCAACAACAGAAAATTACATATGTGCCTCGATCATGTAGGGCAGCTCACGAGGTCTAAACCATTAAGAAAAAAGAGGGGAGGAGAACATCACATAGCTACTGATCATGGACCCATGGTCCAAAGGAGACTACTCACGGATCATCCGGGAAGCTTCCATGGTGGAGGGGAAGCTCCTGGAGGTCAATCCTCCCTCCGGCAGGGTGCCGGGAAGAGGTATGTTGGCGCTCCCGATCTTGGAAGCGCGGCGGCGGCGGAACAAAGGAGAGATCGCAAAAAGGGGTTCTGGCTTTGGAGGTTTCGCGTCACGGAGAATATATAGGCGAAGGGGGCAGTCAGGGGGGCCACCAAGGGTCCAGGCGCCCCCCTGGCGCGGCCAAGCCCTAGGCCGTGCCAGGTGGCCTCCTGGGCACCTGGTGGTGGCCCTCTGGCCCCACTTTGGTGATTCCGGAAGCTTCCGTTGCGCTGATTTTTTATCTGATTTTTCCCGAATTTTTGGAGCACTTTTAATAATGGAAAAACATGAAATAGCAAAAACAGCAGAAAACAGGAACTGACACTGTGGTGCACTGAGTTAATAAGTTAGTACAAATATGATCAAAAGTGTATGAAAGTGTATCTAGATCATAGCAATATCACTCAAAACATGCATGCAGCAAGCAGAAATTATAGATACGTATGGGACGTATCAATTGTGCCTTTATTCTTGGCTGTGACAAGGTTAGTGGAAACAACACAAAAATTTATACTGGAATCTAAAACATCATTAGTGACAAGATCTTTAACAAATCCAACTTGAGGATCAACCTTGATCTGTTCCTCAGGCTCATCAGTTCTTCTCTCACTTTTATTTAATATGCCTGTCACAAAAGAATGCTCCCTCATCCTTGCGGGAAAAGGGGTCTTTTCATATATAACTTCATGCAAAATAGGGTCAGCAACATGAATATCAATGTATAAATCCTTAAAGGGCTTATGATGCAGATCCTCCTCATTTTTAGAGGAGTCAATATGAGAGGCAATTTTTTTGCCAAAATCAATCATAAGTTGGGAATCAAGACTAATCTTAGCACAAAAGGTATTGAAGTAATCATTTTCACATAGCTTTCAATGTAATCATGCTCATAATATATAACGGGTTCAATACCTTTGTCAATCTCCCAATCTTCAGTGTTCTTCTGGATCCTCTCGATAAGATCCCACCTTTCTTCAACGCTTATGGTGTGGAATACCCCACTAGAGGAGGCATCAAGCATCTCTTTATCTTGACGAGAAAGCCTTGCATAAAAATTTGCAAGAATAATTTCCTTGGGGAGCTCATGATTGGGACATTTGAGCATTAGGGATTTCAATCTCCCCTAATCTTGAGCGATGCTTTCTCCGTCACGAGACCAAAAGTTATATATATAGTTCCTGTATCGATGTATTTCATGAAGAGGATAAAACTTTGCATAAAACAGGGGCATACGTTCTTGCCAATTTAGTAAATGAGAGTTATCAAGAAGCCTATACCAATCCAAAGCCTTATCTTTTAATGAGAGAGAGAATATTTTTCTCATGAAAAAATCCATCGATATGTCTGCAAGCTTAAATAAGGAGCATAGCTGTGAAAGATATAACAAGTGTTCACCTAGATGTCTATCTCCTGCATATCGATTAGCAATAACACAATCAATAATACCAGTTGGTATTTTAAAGGGCAAAATTTCAGTAGGTGGGGGAGCCTTCTCCACCACATTAATGGTGGGGCGGTTCCCCGCAAGCAAAGTACCAAGAGCAGAGTTGTCCATAGGGACTAAAAGTAACAGTAGCAAAATAAAATCAGCACTTACAATATAAAGTTTCCTTACCAATAGCGCTACGCTCCCCGGCAATGGCGCCAGAAAATGGTCTTGATGACCCACAAGTATAGGGGATCTATCATAGCCTTTTCGATAAGTAAGAGTGTCGAACCCAACGAGGAGCAGAAGGTATTGACAAGTGAACTTGAGATAGGAATAACTGCAAGTATTAAAACGTAAATTTTTATGGGTTTTCTGGTATAAGCAATAAGGAGATAAAATCAAATAAGATAAATTGTGATAAAGTGCAGCAAGGTGGCCTAGTCGTTTTGTGCAAAGGATATAAGACAAAGGATCAAACTTATAAAAGCTGAAACGTTCTTGAGGACACATGGGAGAGATAGTCATGTCCCTTCGCCATATTCCATATCGGTACTATGTTTTGTGTTGATAAGTGTTGTGTGGGTGGACCTATGCTATTGCACTTTCTAGACTAAGATAAGCACACTCTTATGATTAATCCTCTTGCAAGCATCCACAAATACAAGAGATAAATTAAGGAAAAAGCCTAACCATAGCAATAAACTTTAGAGCCCGACAATCCCTCGTGCAAAAGTGTGCGAACTGGGGTTCAGGTTTCTGTCACTCCGGCAACCCACCATAAGCATACTTTATACACAATGCATTCCCCTAGGTCCTTAGAAGGCGAAGTGTTGTGTAGTCGACATTCACACAACACCACTAGAAGAATAACACCACAACTTAAATATCAGATAATACATATTACTTCAACATCATATGATTACTAACAACTAGACTTCTCCCATGTCCTCAAGAACTAAATGAACTACTCACAAGACATAAAAGAGATCATGATCAGTGGGGATAAATATATGATAAACAATCTAGTCATAACAATTATTCTCCAAGAAAACTCAATAACATTCACCACAAATAGTAATCAACACCGGTAGAGTAGAGGGGATGGATAGTACAAGTTACAACTTGGATTGCAATGGTGAGATGAGATGGGATGAAGATGGAGATGGTCCTAGTGGTGAGTGTGATGTTGATGATGATCTCGATGATGCCCGTGATGATGGTGATAACGATGAGGATGATCTCCCCCTCCAAGAGGAGTTCTCCCCAGCGGAATCTGCCCGCCGAAAAGGTATTTTCTTCTCCGTTGGTTTCCTCCACGGAGCGGTGGCGGAACTCCGAAAACTCTTCTCCTTCTGGGGATTTTAGGGTACAAGGATGATATAGGCCAAAGGGGGCCACCTGGAGTGGGCCCCACCTCCCAGACGGCTAGGTGGCACGGCTAGGAGGGGGGCCGCGCCACCAAGGCGCCTGAGAGCCTGGTGGCCCCCCTCCGGGTGTCCTTCGGCCAGTCTTCGTTATTTCTTCTGAAAGTTGCACCCCGTGATTTTCACGTCATTTGGAGACGTGCTGATATGGCCACTTGATGTGCACTTTTCCCCGCTGATTCTTGTGTCTGTTATTTTGGCACCGGAAAGTTGCAAACTGTGTAAAACAAGCCAAAACACTATAAGAACATCATCATAATATGAAATATATCAATGAATAGAGGTGAATTATGATATAAAATAGTGATGCATTTTAGACGTATCAGTGGAGAAGCTCCCGGAGGTCAATCCTCCCTCCGGCCGGGTGCCGGGACGAGGTCTTCCGGCGGTCTCGAACTCGGGATCGCGGCGGCGGCGGAACAGAGATGAAATTCGCGATGCAAGGTCTCTTTTTAGGGTTTCTACATCGGGAGGTAAATATAGGCCTAAGGGGGACACCGGGGGAGGTGTCCTCCTCTGAGGCGGCCTGTGGGCGCGGCCCCACCCCAGGCCGCGCCAAGTGGCCACCTGGGAGGGGTGGGCCCCCTCCGGCCCTCCTTCGGTCTTCCGGAAGCTTCTGACAAGCTGATTTTTTATACATTTTATTGTAATTTTTTGGGTTCTGTAAATATTGGTAAAATCCTGCAATTCACAGACACCGGCTAATAGAAACTGGCACTGGGTGCGCTGAGTTAGTAGGTTAGTCCAAATATGTGTAAAAGGGTATGAAAGTGTAGCGAAACAAATAGCAATGTCACCCAAAAGAGCATGGAACAAGCAGAAATTATAGATACGTTTGGGACGTATCAGGTACTACCGCGCTTAGCACGGTACTACCGCCCCGGCGGTACTACCGAATATTAAGTGTCGTGCTACTACCACTCGGGTTACAGAGAGAAAACCCTTGAGCGGTAGTGGCGCAGTAGTTAATGTCCGAAAGTACCGCTGGCACGGTACTGCCGCCCTGGTAAAACCAGGGGGGCCTTAGCACTTAACACATGGCCTCCAAAACACTTGAAAGAATATGTGGGTGCAGAAAGTGTGTATGTGTGATGATTCCACCCACCATTCCACAGCGGATCCCCTCTTAATAGTACAGTCTTCCTATGACTCAATTCACCAAAAAGAAACCGTAAGGAAAACACCATCTTCACGCTCCATACCGAGGGGAAACTAACCGTCTTGTTCTATGAATAATATTATCTGAAATGCTCATTGCACACGGTTAAACCGCAAACATATTGTAATCAATCACTAAAACCAATCAAGGGGAAATATGCCCTATCACAAGCAAGGTCACAAAGGAGGCGCCAAAGTGTGATGATGAAGGCCTACACCAAAAAATAGGACAAGTTGATTTTTGAGGCTTGGACGGAAGTTGGGAAGATATAACCTCCGTCATCAAGCAAAGGGGGGGTTGAATAAGGGTGCATTATTATTTCCATGAACATAGGAAGTGTGCGCCCTACAAGTTTGATAGTGACCACAATGAGTGCTCAATCCAAAAGACGCGGAGTTTAATCCAAAGGGTGTGCAATAAATTTTGTGGCACCTATGATCAAGTGATCGCTCAGTCGGTTAGTATATTGGGCGTCAAGGATTTGGTATGTTCATCATTTTCCTTTTCGTATGATCTTGTTTCTATTTTGTCGGTTTCATGTCCATATGTTGTTCGTTGCATATACATATATAGGTATGGAAAAGTTTGGACACCTTCAAGGTGCAAAATGAAAACAAGTCATTCACGTTTACCGATTGTTGGATGAAGAACGAGAAATGTGAGAAATAGAAGGCTTAAAATGCGGCCCAAAAAAGGGGGGTCCGAGTTATCAACCCAAGTGATAAGAGGCTAGGAGGAAAAGACCAACTCCAAGATAGAAGCAAAACATGATGCTTCAACACAAGCTTTGCAAGAAACATTAAAGGGTTTTATAACCCAAAAGGTGGCATCAAGTGAGAAGAGATAAGAGAGGAAGAAAAGAGGCATCGAGAAAAAAGAGAGGCCATGAAGAGCTTCTTCGATTTTGCAAAAGAATAAGCTCGAGATCAATGAAGAAAATGCTCAATCAAGGCCAAGAAACTAAAGATCGATGAAGAAAATGCTCGATCAAGGACCAAGGAGGTGTCGTTGAAGCAAAACGAGGTGGATCTCTTACTAATGTCAAAGGAGATGGAGATCATATGGCGGTGGACTTGAGCAACATAACATCCAAAAAAGGAAATGGTTTGTGAAAGGATAAAATTCCATGATTATGTGTGATGATCGATGTTGTTGAACTAGGACAGCATGGTATTTTGCAAAATACTTTGCTATGTTTCATTTTAGATGTTGGTGTGATATTTTGCTACATATTTTTCTATGTTTTTTTATTATGTTAAAATTGATCAAAATGTGACCTAGAATGCGATCTGGATAGACCAAATGGATCACCTGATTAAGACCGGTGGCTTGAAAACCCAAACAAAGGCAAACAAATATATGTTTGACCATCCAAACGAACAAAAAGTGAACATACCATCGGTTGGAATTTCCCTAAAGTCAAAATAAGTGATTTTGTCCTCATTGGGAGATGATGGTCCACACGTCCCTATCCCGGCCTCATCGCCATCCAGGGTCCTGAAAAATAAAATAGTAGTCCCTCAGTAAAGATATATAGGACGTTTTAGATAAACGTCTTCAGATCACTAAATATTTAGTGATCTAAAATGCCTTTTATATATTTATAGAGGGAGTCACTACTGGAAAACAAGAAATTAATGGCACACCTATTTTTGCTAGTAATGGCGCACATCCGCCACTACTAACTTTTAGTAATGGCGCACATTTGGTGCGCCATTACCATGGCAGCTAACAGTGGCGCACCAGAGGTGCACCACTACTAACATTTTTTTCATTTTTTTACAATTTTTTCATTTTTTTTCTTAATCTCAGGTCATTATGCTTAATCTCAAGTCAAATTGACCTCCGCGGTCAAACTTCCCGAAGGGTCACCCATCATAACACTACTCCAGCCCCAACACACTTAACTTCTCGGTTCTATCCAACTCCAACACCAGCACGCTTAACAAGCACTTGTTGATATATGTATTATATCAATCCTATTAAACCTTGTTGATGTCCAGCACCATGTTGATGTTCATGTCTGTGATGAAATTTCGAAGATTTATTTCAAACTTCCCTATCGGTCACCTACCATATTTTTGAACATCTTTTTTATTTTTCTGAATTTTTCCAAATTAAAAAAAAAGTTAGCAGTGGCGCACCATTCACAAGGTGCGCCATTACTAAAAAATTTATATATTTTTTCAATTTTTTATGATACCGCCTTCAAAATTCAAAAAAAATAGTAATCGCGCACTATTCACAATGTGCGCCATTACTAAATTTTTTATTTTCTATTTTAATTTTGAAGGCGGGAAAATAAAAAATAAAAAGAAGTTAGTTGTGGCGCACTATTCACAATGTGCGCCATTAGTAACTTTTTTTTTATTTTTTTGAATTTTGAAGGCGTGAAAATAAAAAATATTTTTTTTAGTAATGGCGCACCTATACAAAGTGCGTCATTACTACCCCAAGTTACTAATGGCGCACCTATACAAAGTGCGTCATTAATATGTCTAGAACTGGGTCAAACTTTGGTCAAACATAGTAATGGCGCACTTTTATAAAGATGCGCCATTGCTATGTCAACTTACTAATGATGCACATATACAAAGTGCGTCATTACTATGTTCAGCAATGGGTCAAACCTTGGTCAAACATAGTAATGGCGTACTTTTCACCTGGTGCACCATTACTATTTAGGTTACTAATGGCGCACTATGTATAGGTGCGCCATTACTATATAGTAGTGGCGCACTGATACGTCCCAAACGTATCTATAATTTCTGCTTGCTCCATGCATGTTTTGTATGACTTTGCCATGTTTTGCTTGAACTTTCATACACTTTTGAACCTATTTGGACTAACCTACTAACTCAATGCACCCAGCTGCCAGTTGTTGTTTTCTGCTGTTTTTGTATTTCAGGTTTTCCAGTCATTAAAAGTGCTCCAAAAAATCCAGGAAAATCAGATAAAAAATCAGCGTCGCGGAAGCTTCCGGAAACACCAAAGCAGCGAAGGGGGGCCACCACCAGGGAGCCAGGAGGGTCCTTGGCGCGGCCCCACCCTAGGCCACGCCAGGAGGCCTCCTGGCTGCCTGGTGGGTCCCCTCGACGCCCCCTTCGCCTATATTTACCCCTCGGGGTGGAAACCCCTAAGACAAACTCCTTTTTCGCGATCTCGCCTCAGTTCCGCCGCCGCCGCCGTTTCAAGATCAGGGCTGCCTGGAGAAGCTGCTCCGGCACCCTGCCGGGAGAAGCTACCCCCTCCGGGAGACCATCCATAGCCATGGACGCCTCCCGTATGTACCGCGACTAGTTCCCCTTGGATCATGGGTCCGTGACCAGTAGCTATGTGATCTGTCTCTCCCTCCTTTGTGCTTCCACTTTCGAGTCCTCGTGAGATGCCTCACATGATTGAGGCATCTATGTAATTTCTGCTATTGCTATGCTGAGTTTGTTGGGATCTGATGGATTATGAGACTATGTTCAGATTGTGATGAGTAATATATTTGGTTTTTCTCTTTTATATTTTGTTCTTGAGTAAATTATTGCATGTTCTCCGTTGCGGTATTTGCTTTGGCCAAGTATTTTATTTGCAACTCCAAGAGAGAGCATTATGCTCGATTGTGGGTTCAGCCCCTTAATGTCTAGCTTGAGTGACAGAAACATGAGACTCGGGGATGTGTTGTTGCCACCAGGGATAAAACAACGGTGCTTGTACTTGCGGGTGCAAGGATTGTTTACTTTACGCAAAGTTCTTTTAATGCAGTTGTTTGTTGCTTTGAGTTTACACTTTGGGTGGGATTCGCAACTTAATACCAGCGAGATGTTCTGGATAGATATCTCAAGGTGGATGATTCGTAGTAGATGCAGTTGGATTTTTGTCTACTTACCTTGGCGTACTGCCCATTGCTTTTGAGCCCTTCCTTTCTTTGCAGCATAGTTAGCATTGCGGTGCCTTCATAATCCTGTCAATTGCCCAACTGTGATTTGTTTACCTCTCTAGAACTTTTATCGTCTTTTGGGAGAGAGACATCACTAGTGAAAATCACGGGACCCCGGTCAATCTTCACATTATTGTTCACACTACCAATTTACTTCCAGTATTTACTTTTCCGTTGCTATCACTATCATTATTATCTCTTGCGTTAATCCTTTGTAAACAGCAAGGCCGGAGGAATTGACAACTCCTCTGCACTCGTTGGGAGCAAAGTTATTTGTATCTGTGTGCAGGTCCAGGTGAAGTTAGCAACCTCGGTTGTGAACGGCGCCATTGTTCACTTTACCACCTACTTGTATCTCTTGAGTCCTACTGGAGACAATCTAAACCTTAGCATCTTCGCTAAGGGAAACTTTCCATTGTGCTACATCAAACCTTCCACTTGGGGTAGCCAACAAGGGGCGAGAAGCCATCAAGCAAATTTCTGGCGCCGTTGCCGGGGACTCAAGTCTACAAGATAGGGGAGTTGCACACTATCTTTTAGCTTTGATTTTTAGTCTTGTTAGTTTACCTTTCAGTTTTTGCTTTAGTGTCTTTTATCAAAAATCAAAAAAAATAGTTACCCTGTTAATAGTTATCAGTATGTTTGGCCCTTTTGCCTTGGGTGAGTCAAAAGTACTCACCTTTAAACAAAGAGGTGGTGAAAGTTTGAAAGATGGTTGGTATAGAATTAATGATTCTCAAAAAAGAGCCACCAAGAAGAAATCCACTACTCTCCTGCTTAGAAATTTTTATTTTGGGATTACTTCTTGGAATAGGTTTGTTTTAGACACTGCTATCAATGGGAACTTCATAGAGGCCCCAGTTTGGGAAGCCCTTAATGTTATTGAAAATCTTGTTGGAAGTCTCCCCATTGTTAGTATTAAGGAGAACATTACTTTAGCTCACATTATGAGAAAACTTGAAAAAATAGAGCTAGAGATGCCTAGTATCGATAGGGTGAATGAGTTGGATCGTAAGATTCAAGGGAATTTGAATAGGCTAGATAATTCCATGTATAAAATTGTCAAAACTTTGGAGACTATCAAATCCCTTGATGAAAAGTCTTCTAGGATAGAAAAGATCGAGGAAGTTATTGAAACTTTAGGAACTACCTTTTCCTCACTCAAAACCAAAAAGGATGAAACTCCACCAAAGAAGGAACCTAAGTCCGTTTACGTACCCAAGGTTCCCCGAGCTAAAGCTAGCACACCCAGTGCCAAGAGAGTTGAAACGGTGAAAACTTTGGAGGAGACACTTATCTTTAACTTTAATGAAACTCCAATTGATTTCCCTCCTTTTGATTTTATTCCAAGAAGCATTTTCATTCGTCCTTTATTTGAGAAACCCATTAAGACTAGTTGTACTATTGAAGAGTTTTTTGATTATCATGATAATGGTTCAATAGATGCAACTTGATCTTCTGCTTTAAGCCTAGCTAATGGCTCTAAAGAAGCGCTTTCGGGAGGCAGCCCGCAAAGAATTTAGGTTTTTATTTTTTGCTTTTGTTCTGTTTTTATTGGTCTTGATGATTGTTACTACTGTAGCAACATCATTGTATCTTTATTTTTCAAGCTTTGTGCCAAGTTTAGCCTCATACGGCAAGGGAAGTAAAAGTTGTGACATGTTGTCCAGAAAACAGATTCTGTCCTCGTGACTAGAAAAATTACACAAAAATCCCAGTTCATATTTTTGAGCTGAAATTTTTACACAGCGTTCTCTATACAATTACGAAATTTCCGTATGTTCTGAGTTTTTCGATTTGAGTTGCAGAAGTACCCCTAAAAAATTGGTTTCTATCTGCTGTTCTGTTTTTCACAGATTCTGCCACGTTTTGTCTCTCCGTACTTTTGCAAACCTTAACCTGGCTGTTTCTTTACAAAAACTTTTTGGCAATCTTGATAAACAGGAGCTCTTCCAGGAAATCCTTATTGCAGTAGAGTATTTCCCCTAAAGTGAGGAAAAGATCCCAAAGAGGACAAAATCAAAAGATCCCAAAGAGGACAAATGAGAGTTAAATAGAAAGAGCCATTGAGGCCACCAAAAAAATACAAAAAAATAGAAAAAGAGAAAATAAAAATAAAAGGAGAGAAGGGGGCATACTACTATTCTTTTTGAGAGATCCAAACTAGTACTTCATCTTCTATCCCTTGTACTCCATAGAGATCATCATCATGCATATAGCTATGTGGGGACCTTCACACTATAGAACTTGGCTTGTATATTCCAATGATGAGGCTCCTCAAATGAGCTCTAGGTCTTCTTGAGCAAGCAAGTAGGATGCACCCCCACTAGTTCCATTGGAGAGCTTACCTTAGCTCACATGTGCATCCGTTGTATGGCAATCCCTACTCCTCACATCATATCTATCATATGGCTTTCTTTCGCCTACGATTGTCCTCATTGATGTGAGCCTTTCATACCTTTTTGTCTTCCTCCTCCACCTTCTTTCTGTTTTGCCTTTTTGGTGTCAACTTTCTTGCTCACGCTCATCCATTTCATGAGTGCTCAAAATATCGAAAGGGAGTGGATCAGTTTGACTTGTACCTGACTAGTAGTCTGGGGACGAGTCCAGATAAGAATCCAAAGGAGACCAAGTGTGAGACTTTAGTAGATAGTTGTTCTCAACAACCTTTTTTTCTCTTTTTTCCTAGTCCCTTGCTTGCACGCAAACACCATTTGGAGACATTCGAGTCACGGACAGCAAGAGCTCTTGCACCTTTTGTTCTTTTGTTGCTTGTGTCAATGCTAATATAGACTCTTGCTTGTTAAGACTTGAATTGAATTGCATGCTTTGATTGCTTTACTTAAAAGTCCTTATTTGGTTGTGTGGCATGTCACCACAGAAATTATGCTTGTTATCATTTACCTACTCGAGGACGAGAAGGAATTAAGCTTGGGGATGTTGATACGTCCCAAACGTATCTATAATTTCTGCTTGCTCCATGCATGTTTTGTGTGACTTTGCCATGTTTTGCTTGAACTTTCATACACTTTTGAACCTATTTGGACTAACCTACTAACTCAGTGCACCCAGCTGCCAGTTGTTGTTTTCTGCTGTTTTTGTATTTTAGGTTTTCCGGTCATTAAAAGTGCTCCAAAAAATCCAGAAAAATCAGATAAAAAATCAGCGTCGCGGAAGCTTCTGGAAACACCAAAGCAGCGAAGGGGGGCCACCACCAGGGAGCCAGGCGGGTCCCTGGCGCGGCCCCGCCCTAGGAGGCCTCCTGGCTGTCTGGTGGGTCCCCTCGACGCCCCCCTTCGCCTAAATTTACCCCTCGGGGTGGAAACCCCTAAGACGAACTCCTTTTTCGCGATCTCGCCTCTGTTCCGCCACTGCCGCCGTTTCAAGATCGGGGCTGCCTGGAGAAGCTGCTCCGGCACCCTGCTGGGAGAAGCTACCCTCTCCGGGAGACCATCCATAGCCATGGACGCCTCCCGTATGTACCGTGAGTAGTTCCCCTTGGACCATGGGTCCGTGACCAGTAGCTATGTGATCTATCTCTCCCTCCTTTGTGCTTCCACTTTCGAGTCCTCGTGAGCTTCCTCACATGATCGAGGCATCTATGTAATTTCTGTTGTTGCTATGCTGAGTTTGTTCGGATCTGATGGATTATGAGACTATGTTCAGATTGTGATGAGTAATATATTTGGTTCTTCTCTTTTATATTTTGTTCTTGAGTAAATTCTTGCATGTTCTCCGTTGCGGTATTTTCTTTGGCCAAGTATTTTATTTTCAACTCCAAGAGAGAGCGTCATGCTCGATTGTGGGTTCATCCCCTTGATGTCTAGCTTATGTGACAGAAACATGAGACTAGGGGATGTGTTGTTTCCACCAGGGATAAAACAACGGTGCTTGTACTTGAGGGTGAAAGGATTGTTTACTTTACGCAAAGTTCTTTTAATGCAGTTGTCTGTTGCTTTGAGTTTACACTTTGGGTGGGATTCGCAACTTAATACCAGCGAGATGTTCTGGATAGATATCTCAAGGTGGATGATTCATAGTAGATGCAGATGGATTTTGGTCTACTTACCTTGGCGTACTGCCCATTGCTTTTGAGCCCTTCCTTTCTTTGCAGCATAGTTAGCATTGCGGTGCCTTCATAATCCTGTCAATTGCTCAACTGTGATTTGTTTACCTCGCTAGCACTTTTATCGTCTTTTGGGAGAGAGACATCACTAGTGAAAATCACGGGACCCCGGTCCATCTTCACATTATTGTTCACACTACCAATTTACTTTCAATATTTACTTTTCCGTTGCTATCACTATCATTATTATCTCTTGCGTTAATCCTTTGTAAACAGCAAGGCCGGAGGAATTGACAACTCCTCTGCACTCATTGGGAGCAAAGTTGTTTGTATCTGTGTGCAGGTCCAGGTGAAGTTAGCAACCTCGGTTGTGAACGGCGCCATTGTTCACTTTACCACCTACTTGTATCTCTTGAGTCCTACTGGAGACAATGTAAACCTTAGCATCTTCGCTAAGGGAAACTTGCCGTTGTGCTACATCAAACCTTCCACTTGGGGTAACCAACGAGGCGCGAGAAGCCATCACGCACCGCATGTATAGTGTGCCATTAGTGTCCATATTATCTATAGCCTGTTTTTCAGTAGTGAGTACTCCATGTTGATACGTCCCAAACGTATCGATAATTTCTGCTCCTTCCATGCATGTTTTGTGTGATATTGCTATGATCTAGATACACTTTCATACACTTTTGATCATATTTGGACTAACCTATTAACTCAGTGCACCCCAGTGCCAGTTTCTGTTTTCTGATGTTTTTCTATTTCAGTTTTCCCCCATATAAAAAGTGCTCCAAAAATCCAGGAAAAATCAGATATAAAATCAACGTACCGGAAGCTTCCAGTGCCCCGAAGGAGGGCCAGGGGGCCACCACCAGGTGCCCAGGTGGCCACCTGGCGCGGCCAGGGGACTGGTCGTGCTAGGGGGGCGCCTGGACCCCTGGTGGGCCCCCTGGTTGCCCCCCCCCCTTCGCCTATTTAATCTCCGTCAAGGGAAACTACCGAAGAGAGAACCCTATTTCGCAAACTCGCCTCTGTTCCGCTATCGCCGCGCTCCCAAGATCGGGAGCACCGTCAGGACCCTTCCCGACACCCTACCGGAGGGAGGATCGACCTCCGGGAGCTTCTCCTCCATCATGGACGCTTCCCGGATGTGCCGTGAGTAGTTCCCTTTGGACCATGGGTCCGTGATCAGTAGCTATGTGATGTTCTCCTCCCCTCTTTGTTCTTCATGGTTTAGACCTCGTGAGCTGCCCTACATGATCGAGGCACATATGTAATCTTTCTGCTTTTGTTATGCTGAGTTTGATGGGATCTGATGGATTATGATATTATGCTCAGATTGTGATAGAGTAATATAATTGGTTCTTATCTTTTGTATTTTTGTTCCGAAGTAATTCTTGCATTTCTCCATTGTTGTTTATTGCTTTGGCCAAGTGGTAGGTAGTAACTCTAAGAGGGAATGTTATGCTCGATTGTGGGTACATGCCCCCTGATGACACGCTTGAGTGACAGAAACATGAGTCTAGGGGATGTGTTGTGGCCACAAGGGGGGAAACAACGGTCCTTGTAACCGTGGTTGCAAGGATTGTTTACTTTACGCAAAGTTCTTTTTAATGAAGTTGTCTTTTGCTTTGGGTTTACACTTTGGGTGGGGCATGTCTGCAGTGTCGTGAATATATGACAGACATGTGGATAGTGTATCCGTGATCGTCGATGCATTCTGAACAAAATTTATGTTCAGAACATTTCCATCCGGAAAGTTTTACCGGTACCGGGTATTTATCGGACAAACGATCCGAAGGGGGAAAGTCTCGAGTTCGGTGTGTTAGAGGGGTGCGGTGGGTATTGTAACACTCTCACTGTCAGTGAACAGTAATCAGGATCACTGTTGATCATTACTGTTCCAAAATTTTCTGCGTTGATCAATTTGGGTCAATTCAATTTCCAAATGCCCTTGAGATGTTATTGAAACCAATGTGGCCATGTACCTTGATCATCAGGAATCAAAAACCTGTCCAAGCCCTTTGAATTGAAATCAAAACTATGCCCAAAGATGCCTTTTGATAATATTAAAACTTTGTGGCAAATTAAACTTTGCCCAAAAATTGTGAAACCATTTTTGTAAAATACACAATAATCATTTGATCATGTCCATATAGTTTGGGAAACTTATTGAGCTATAAAATAAATCAAACAATTCAAACAGTAGCCAAACCAGTGGAATTTAATCCCTTCTAAATAAAACCAAAATTCAATTGATTTTATTTTGGCACAAAACTTTTTGTGGCATCTCCGTAATATGCAACAATATTATGCAATCAAGTTTCATGTTTAGAAAAAATGCCCAAGCCATTAAAACAATTGCAAACAGATAAATTTGAGCACAGGTGAGATAAAGAAAATGCAAAATGGCTATAAAACGCACAGGGCGTAGACCCCCCTGGCCCACCCCGGCCCACCTCTTCCTTCTCCCACCTCCCGCTACAGGGAAGGCGACCGAGGCCATGGCACCAGTGCGCCACTCCATCGCAGCCGCGCCCAGTCGCCACCCGAGCCGCTACAGGGCACCCGCCCTCGCATGGATAAGGAGGCCACGAAGCCCCCATGGAAACCTAGATCGAGACCCCTCCCTTTTCTCCCTTGCTCTCCCCAGTTGTCTCCCGCCCGGAGCACCATGACCGTCGCCCACCCTTGAGGTGGCCATTGCCCGCTAGCCCCAGCCAAAGCGCTCAATCGCCCCGCCATCGACGGCCTCGTCGTCCTGCAGAAGGAGCCGTCCTCGGGAGCCACCACAGCAGGCGAACGGCGCCAATCCCCTCGCCACGGTCGTCGGCGACTTCGCCGCGATTCGCTCGTCTCCGACCACCTCGGCCCCGTACAAGCTCGCCATCGGCTTCCCCCTTGTGAGCTGCTCCCATTCCCCTCTTTCCCCGCTCAATTTGGACGCCGTAGCACCCTTCCCCGTCGACGCCACGCTACGGCCCCGACCGGCTGCAGCCGCTGCTGCGCCATGGCCGTGGGGCGCGCACGCTGCCCGCTGGCCGGTGGCCATGCCCCTCCCGTGTACGTCCCCGGCCCGCCCGTGCCCACGGGGTTGTACCCCGCCTCTCGCCGTGGCTCCTCTCGCTGGCGCGGTCCGGTACTCGCCGCCGGCGTGCCCTGTTCAGAGCCGTGGGCAACTCCCCCCCCCCCTCACTGTCAAGTAGGCCCCCCCAGGGTGATTAGCCACTAAAAATATATTAAGAGGAGATAACCCCCTGTTAATTAAAATGTGTTAAAAGAAAACCCCATGTGGCTTACAGGTGGGCCCAAGGCCATTAGCTAGATTAAACAGATCTGTTTAAGGCTGTATGACACATGGCCCCCTTTGGGTTAATAGTTTAAATAAAATGCAAATATTAAATAATGTGAATGACATGTAGGCCCCACTGTCATTTAAATTAATTTAACTTGAATTATTAAAATGTGAGGCTGACCAGTGGGACCCACTGGTCAGGTTTGACCAGTCAACACTGTTCTAGATAATGTTACTAAAATAATAAAAGAAATTATTAAAAAGGATTTTTAATGTTTTAAAATTGATTAAACTTATTAAATCAATATCTTTTAATCCGTATATCGGATCGAAAAACTTTATACATGAAAATTGATCAGAAAAATATAAAGAATACGGATACGCTATACATACCCTCACCACACCCCCCTAACACACCGATCATCGACATTCCCCCCTTTGGGTTGTCTGTCGATAATTCCTGGTACCGATAAAAAGTACCCGGATGAATTTATTCTGAACACTAAAGTTGTCCGGAATGGTTCAACTAACACGGATACACCCCCCTTATGTTTGTCCGGTACCCACGACACCTCCGGCATGAACCCTTCCCCCTCCGGACACCCTGTCCGGTAATCACCCGGAGCTGGCAGTTCATCCCCGGATGAATTCCCGCTCCGAGCAACGTGCATTGCACTGCGTTAGAACACCGTTAACTTTGCATACGCCATGCTATTCATCTGTTTGTTTATGCTTGCTTTGTATTTACTGTTTCTCCCCCCCCCTTTTATTCTCCGGTAGACCCCGCTGCTACCACCGACTACACCGTTGCCGGGTACGACTACTTCGTCGACAACCCTACTACTACCGTCGAGCTTGCAGGCAAGCAGAGCCATTCTCTTCCCCAGATATCGCCTATCTTTCCGTACATTTCTTGCACTAGGCATTGTTACTGCTGCTGCTACGTTACAATCCTATTCAATTGCATAGCCTGTTTTTGTCGCCCCTTGATGTACCTCTTTTATCCTATGCTGCCTATTATTATTATTATGCATTATTCAGCAGTGAGCCCTGCGCATTGTTAGCTAGGATTAGATAGAGGGCCGTGATCACTCAGGGGAGTGAACGCGGATACAAATATTATAACTGCACAGGTACGGTACAAAGCAGACACCGCCAAAGGCCCCTATCTGGGTTATGCCTAGTCACCTCAAGTGTGAGCTATCAAGGAGTAATCCTTGTACTCCACCCGAGGCTGACTTTGTCTTGCCGCCATAGGGTCCTGGATAGCGGTTGTCCTTAAAGGTAAGAAAGTCGGGCGACCCAACGGTGCCCGCGAGAGGTATATCGTCGGGAACGACAGGGAGGGTACGACCGACATTACTAGCGTGCTTGGCCCCTGCTCGTATCTCACGAGAGTTACCAAACCACGAAAGTCAAGCTCTACCAAGAGCACACGAGAGACAAGGTAAGGAGACGGTTCAGCTTGTTGGTAACCGCAGTGACTTGGTGGGACGACAGGGCAGGCACCGATGTACTGGTGGTCCTGACTGCTGTCGTTGACCGCGGGTCGGTTAAGTCGAGGCAACGATAACGGTTGTCACGCAGGTTAATTAAAATGCTAAATGGTTCGGCGGATGTCTTGAGTAGCCTTTTGGCTTGTACGCACTACCTACACGTGGGACGAGGAGTGTGGGCTCCCCTGCATCGTAGTCTCGTTCGAGGGTCTTCAGACGTCAGCAGTACCGCGGGCTGATTGCCGGGAAGTGGTGTTGTCTTCTCTTGCTCGAGCGGTGTATTTGTATTTGCTTTGATTTTGCTTCACCGGCCAGTCACGCACCGTGCAGGAGTACGTTCGGGTTAGGGTCCAAAGCCCGGCGTACATAGGATATAGTCTGGCGGATGACCTCTCTGTTGATTGCCGAAGGATGGGCTACTTTGTGTCGGATAGCTTTGGTGGAGCGTTCCCTAACCAGGTTCCCGCCACCCTGGAGATCCGAGCGTCGTAGAGTCACGCCAGTGCACCCCTGCAAGGAAGATTAATCTATTCGAATAGCCGTGTCCACGGTAACAGGACGCTTTATGCTGAAGCTGGATCTTACCACTAGAAACTATTACTATTAAACTGTATGGTTCCGGGTTTTCTTCCTCGCAGGGATGTTGAGGAGGTGAACTCAGAGGCATTATTATTATTGTTAATCATTACAACTTATATTATACAATGTTGCAGCAACTTCTGCTTCGTTGTTACTTTATGCTTTATATGAACTGTTGGCTGATTCTTACCTCATGCTGCAAGACATCGTCGGAAGATGCTAGTCGTCGATAGGCCTAGCTTCTTACCCTTGCTCTGGATTTCTGTCTTTCAGTCCACTATATACAGCCTCTTCTTTCCGTTGATACAATGCATAATGCTTAGTAGCGGACGTAAGACTCGCGGGTATACTAGATACTCACCTGCTTTATTTCCTTTACTGTTTTGCCTGATCGGCCGCTGCAGTCGACGTTGGAGCCCAGGAGCAGGAGTACCCTGGAGGCGGATACTACTATGTCGAGACCCCCGCTGACCAGGACCAGGAGTAGTTTCGAAGGCTCCCAGGTAGGAGGCCTTGCCTTTTCGATCTGTATCTCTGATGTTATTTGTGCTAGCCTTCTTAAGGCAAAACTTGACTAACTATCTCTGTACTCAGATATTATGGCTGGTATAACTTATGTATTCGGGTCCGCGTGACCCCCTTTATTGTAACATATTGGTTTATCCTTTTGTGTTTAGTGTTGTGCTGTGATATTCTCACCGTGGCACCCTAATCTCAGTCGTGTACCCTGCGTCTATGATTATTGTACACGGATTGATTTTGGGGGCGTCACAAGTTGGTATCTGAGCCGACTGCCTGCAGGAAGCCACCCCACCACTACCTGGTCGAAGTTGAGTCTAGACTTTGAAAAACTATTTTGCTAACAGTGTCGTGTGGCTTATCGGCCCACGTCGCAAAAACTGGGTGGTATTAGCATCTTTTTCTTCGTACCTTTACTCTGGGACTCTACTCTCTCATCCTTTCGGGTTAAAGAATTTGCTAACTCTAACTTTAGGTTCTCGCACCTCCTTCATCCCGGAGAGCCCTTTACCCTGATGATCGCTTATTTTCACCAGAAGATTTCGGAGATACTCTTCGATAAAATTCCCGAGCCCCTATGTGCTCATTGCCTTGATACTCCCGTACCACCGGTATATCCCCGTGGAGAACTACCAATCCTTGCTATCCGTACTTTCATTACCTGATACTCTTGTGTTGGCAAGATACCCCGGAATATCCTTCGATGTCTTGGGCATCCTCGGCAGCCTACTGCCTTGGAGGTTCTTCTTACCTGCTTGCATTATGAATAATTCCATATGTCTGGTATTCTTCGTTTACGTCCCTTGTCGTTGACCTTTTGAACCTACCAATTCAAGGTGTGCGATTGCATGCAATCGTCAGTTGATCCGTGCGAATTCACCCTTCCGGCTCAGATGTCATTCCGGACGTGAGTTGGTTCTCGGTAAATCAAATTGCGAATGGTTGACCGTCAAGCTTCTATTCAACTTGTCCATGTTTGATCGATGTATCTGGATCTGATACACCGATATAAAAATCAAAAGTCCTTTGAACTTAAGCATCAAATTATTCAGATGTTTTTATCGTCCGATGCCTCTCCATTATTTCTTCTTCTGGCTGAGTACCGACACTCATATCAGATTCCTTGCGGTCCACTGAACCCTTTGGTGGATTATTGTTCGACTGATTTTGCATATTCAAGAAACCCTTGAGTTTTTCCCTTGATACGAACCGACTTTGGTGAGTCATATCCTCTACTTTGACCTCGGTACTCTACTTTTAGGGATGTACCCCTTACTTCTGATGTTTGTCGTATTGTTTCGTTAAATATCCTGATGGGTGGTACCTATACCTCCATCATCGGTATGAACCCAAAAACTTCTACGGGTCATACTCTACTGGTGTTATACCATATCAAATTTCAAAATTACAACTTCATCAAAAACGAGAAGTAAGTGAAAGGTTGTACATTGAAGAAGTGGGAGTCGACCCTGGACCTTTGTGTTCATGCCCATGGATACGATGTAGAATTTATCGTGAAAGCTTCTCGTAAAGATAATAATCCCTTGGTATAAATTCATCCTGCACCTATGATCAAGACTCTTGCGATCATGGTTCTAACCATGATATTCTCCTTTGATTCTATTTCACACACAAGGTTGAACACTTGTCTTATACAAATCAGTGATCCAATTCAACTACTATTACATTGTACCTTCGAGTATTAGCCCCCTGGTGTCTCGAGGATATCATGCCTTTGCACTACATCATATGAATTGTGATGAAACATTGCCTATCCCTGTCATAGCCATATCATGGTTTTGGGTTGTTGTCAACCGAGAACATCGAATACCTTTTGCTTCATAATTCCGTTTGCTTGATGAGTCCGTTGCTCGATTGCATTTTCTTGAAACCCCTCGACATAATGTGTCGTGGTCATCATCAACGTTTTGAATTCTCCCATGTGTCTATTGAATTCATGGTGAGAAATGCCATCCTTGACCCTCGATGATTATGTTATGTTTGACAACCTCCTTTGACTCCCTGCCAATACAAACTTGGTCGTATATATCTTGCTCTGCTTTCCCTTGGGAAAGATATACACGTGATACTTGTGTATCATTACATTTTCCTTTTCATTGGTCTGTTTAACCTTTCTTTTAATATAAATTATCCGAGCAGTGATAATTCCCTGCTGATGTAAACACTTCGGTGTACTGCTTTGTCCGTACAACCTGTTACTATTGTTGATGACTTTTCGGTGACCACCGATGGACGAGAACTTTGCCTACTGGTCCGCCTCGTATTAACGAGTAGGAAAATGGTTCTCTTTGTCCCTCGCCCTTGGTACCGACGTTGTTGCCGACATAGCTAACAAGATGTTCTCTGACTTACCTTGCAACTTGATCGCATTGTTTGTCACCACCCTTCTTATTCAACGTGGGCCCATAACCCACAGTTCCACAGGATCGAAACCTGACTCTTGTCATCTACCTTGCGATATTCGGCCCGATATCGTGCTTATGCCTGGTAATCTGGGCCCCTTTCCATCACCCGTTATCGACATCGAATATATGCATATCCGCCTGATACTTCTCATGCGTTCTTTTATTCTCGCGATGTACTTCCCTGAGTTTAAACTCGGAAAGATACTTTGTACCCCATACCTTGGACAACCTTGTTTGATTAACCTTGTACCGATATGACCCCCTTGAATTTACCGCCCCAACCTTTTCGTAAGTACGATGAAGACATTTGCTGAAGAATGACAACTCGTCGACATGCATCGATGCAGAGAAATGAAGACATCAATGAGAAGGATAAACTTCTTCGAGAAGGGAAATAACAACCAGAAGACTCGTTAGAATACGAAACCGAAACCTTACCCCTTGCCCTACTTTTAATTCTCGGGACGAGAATTCTTTGTAGTGGTGGAGATTTGTAACACTCTTACTGTCAGTGAACAGTAATCAGGATCACTGTTGATCATTACTGTTCCAAAATTTTCTGCGTTGATCAATTTGGGTCAATTCAATTTCCAAATGCCCTTGAGATGTTATTGAAACCAATGTGGCCATGTACCTTGATCATCAGGAATCAAAAACCTGTCCAAGCCCTTTGAATTGAAATCAAAACTATGCCCAAAGATGCCTTTTGATAATATTAAAACTTTGTGGCAAATTAAACTTTGCCCAAAAATTGTGAAACCATTTTTGTAAAATACACAATAATCATTTGATCATGTCCATATAGTTTGGGAAACTTATTGAGCTATAAAATAAATCAAACAATTCAAACAGTAGCCAAACCAGTGGAATTTAATCCCTTCTAAATAAAACCAAAATTCAATTGATTTTATTTTGGCACAAAACTTTTTGTGGCATCTCAGTAATATGCAACAATATTATTCAATCAAGCTTCATGTTTAGAAAAAATGCCCAAGCCATTAAAACAATTGCAAACAGATAAATTTGAGCACAGGTGAGATAAAGAAAATGCAAAATGGCTATAAAATGCACAGGGCGTAGACCCCCCTGGCCCACCCCGGCCCACCTCTTCCTTCTCCCACCTCCCGCTACAGGGAAGGCGACCGAGGCCATGGCACCAGTGCGCCACTCCATCGCAGCCGCGCCCGGTCGCCACCCAAGCCGCTACAGGGCACCCGCCCTCGCGTGGATAAGGAGGCCACGAAGCCCCCATGGAAACCTAGATCGAGACCCCTCCCTTTTCTCCCTTGCTCTCCCCAGTTGTCTCCCGCCCGGAGCACCATGACCGTCGCCCACCCTTGAGGTGGCCATTGCCCCCTAGCCCTAGCCAAAGCGCTCAATCGCCCCGCCATCGACGGCCTCGTCGTCCTGCAGAAGGAGCCGTCCTCGGGAGCCACCACAGTAGGCGAACGGCGCCAATCCCCTCGCCACGGTCGTCGGCGACTTCGCCGCGATTCGCTCGTCTCCGACCACCTCGGCCCCGTACAAGCTCGCCATCGGCTTCCCCCTTGTGAGCTGCTCCCATTCCCCTCTTTCCCCGCTCAATTTGGACGCCGTAGCACCCTTCCCCGTCGACGCCACGCTACGGCCCCGACCGGATGCAGCCGCTGCTGCGCCATGGCCGTGGGGCGCGCACGCTGCCCGGTGGCCGGTGGCCATGCCCCTCCCTTGTACGTCCCCGGCCCGCCCGTGCCCGCGGGGCTGTACCCTGCCGCTCGCCGTGGCTCCTCTCGCCGGCGCGGTCCGGTACTCGCCGCCGGCGTGCACTGTTCAGAGCCGTGGGCAACTCCCCCCCCCCCCTCACTGTCAAGTAGGGCCCCCAGGGTGATTAGCCACAAAAAATATATTAAGAGGAGATAACCCCCTGTTAATTAAAATGTGTTAAAAGAAAACCCCATGTGGCTTACAGGTGGGCCCAAGGCCATTAGCTAGATTAAACAGATCTGTTTAAGGTTGTATGACACATGGGCCCCTTTGGGTTAATAGTTTAAATATAATGCAAATATTAAAACATGTGAATGACATGTAGGCCCCACTGTCATTTAAATTAATTTAAATTGAATTGTTAAAATGTGAGGCTGACCAGTGGGACCCACTGGTGTCCCACTGGTCAGGTTTGACCAGTAAACACTGTTCTGGATAATGTTACTAAAATAATAAAAGAAATTATTAAAAAGGATTTTTAATGTTTTAAAATTGATTAAACTTATTAAATCAATATCTTTTAATCCGTATATCGGATCGAAAAACTTTATACATGAAAATTGATCAGAAAAATATAACGAATACGGATACGCTATCCATACCCTCACCACACCCCCCTAACACACCGATCATCGACATTCCCCCCTCCGGGTTGTCTGTCGATAATTCCTGGTACCGATAAAAAGTACCCGGATGAATTTATTATGAACACTAAAGTTGTCCGGAATGGTTCAACTAACACGGATACACCCCCCTTATGTTTGTCCGGTACCCACGACACCTCCGGCATGAACCCTTCCCCCTCTGGACACCCTGTCCGGTAATCACCCGGAGCTGGCAGTTCATCCCCGGATGAATTCCCGCTCCGAGCAACGTGCATTGCACTGCGTTAGAACACCGTTAACTTTGCATACGCCATGCTATTCATCTGTTTGTTTATGCTTGCTTTGTATTTACTGTTTCTCCCCCCCCTTTTATTCTCCGATAGACCCCGCTGCTACCACCGACTACACCGCTGCCGGGTACGACTACTTCGTCGACGACCCTACTACTACCGTCGAGCTTGCAGGCAAGCAGAGCCATTCTCTTCCCCAGATATCGCCTATCTTTCCGTACATTTCTTGCACTAGGCATTGTTACTGCTGCTGCTACGTTACAATCCTATTCAATTGCATAGCCTTTTTTTGTCGCCCCTTGATGTACCTCTTTTATCCTATGCTGCCTATTATTATTATGCATTATTCAGCAGTGAGCCCTGCGCATTGTTAGCTAGGATTAGATAGAGGGTCGTGATCACTCAGGGGAGTGAACGCGGATACAAATATTATAACTGCACAGGTACGGTACAAAGCAGACACCGCCAAAGGCCCCTATCTGGGTTATGCCTAGTCACCTCAAGTGTGAGCTATCAAGGAGTAATCCTTGTACTCCACCCGAGGCTGACTTTTTCTTGCCGCCATAGGGTCCTGGACAGCGGTTGTCCTTAAAGGTAAGAAAGTCGGGCGACTCAGCGGTGCCCGCGAGAGGTATATCGTCGGAAACGACAAGGAGGGTACGACCGACGTTACTGGCGTGCTTGGCCCCTGCTCGTATCTCACGAGAGTTACCAAACCACGAAAGTCGAGCTCTACCAAGAGCACACGCGAGACAAAGTAAGGAGACGGTTCACCTTTTTGGTAACCGCAGTGACTTGGCGGGACGACAGGGCAGGCACCGATGTACTGGTGGTCCTGACTGCTGTCGTTGACCGCGGGTCGGTTAAGTCGAGGCAACGATAACGGTTGTCACCCAGGTTAATTAAAATGCTAAATGGTTCGGCGGATGTCTTGAGTAGCCTTTTGGCTTGTACGCACTACCTACACGTGGGACGAGGAGTGTGGGCTCCCCTGCATCGTAGTCTCGTTCGAGGGTCTTCAGACGTCAGCAGTACCGCGGGCTGATTGCCGGGAAGTGGTGTTGTCTTCTCTTGCTCGGGCGGTGTATTTGTATTTGCTTTGATTTTGCTTCACCGGCCAGTCACGCACCGTGCAGGAGTACGTTCGGGTTAGGGTCCAAAGCCCGGCGTACATAGGATATAGTCCGGCGGATGACCTCTCTGTTGATTGCCGAAGGATAGGCTACTTTGTGTCGGATAGCTTTGGTGGAGCGTTCCCTAACCAGGTTCCCGCCACCCTGGAGATCCGAGCGTCGTAGAGTCACGCCAGTGCACCCCTGCAGGGAAGATTAATCTATTCGAATAGCCGTGTCCACGGTAACAGGACGCTTTATGCTGAAGCTGGATCTTACCACTAGAAACTATTACTATTAAACTGTATGGTTCCGGGTTTTCTTCCTCGCAGGGATGTCGAGGAGGTGAACTCGGAGGCATTATTATTATTGTTAATCATTACAACTTATATTATACAATGTTGCAGCAACTTCTGCTTCGTTGTTACTTTATGCTTTATATGAACTGTTGGATGATTCTTACCTCATGCTGCAAGACATCGTCGGAAGATGCTAGTCGTCGATAGGCCTAGCTTCTTACCCTTGCTCTGGATTTCTGTCTTTCAGTCCACTATATACATCCTCTTCTTTCCGTTGATACAATGCATAATGCTTAGTAGCGGGCGTAAGACTCGCGGGTATACTAGATACTCACCTGCTTTATTTCCTTTACTTTTTTGCCTGATCGGCCGCTGCAGTCGACGTTGGAGCCCAGGAGCAGGAGTACCCCGGAGGCGGATACTACTACGTCGAGACCCCCACTGACCAGGACCAGGAGTAGTTTCGGAGGCTCCCAGGCAGGAGGCCTTGCCTTTTCGATCTGTATCTCTGATGTTATTTGTGCTAGCCTTCTTAAGGCAAAACTTGACTAACTATGTCTGTACTCAGATATTATGGCTGGTATAACTTATGTATTCGGGTCCGCGTGACCCCCTTTATTGTAACATATTGGTTTATCCTTTTGTGTTTAGTGTTGTGCTGTGATATTCTCACTGTGACACCCTAATCTCAGTCGTGTACCCTGCGTGTATGATTACTGTACACGATTGATTTTGGGGGCGTCACAGGTATGCGGGTAGCGTATTCTTATTCATTATATTTTTCTGATCAATTTTCATGTATAAATTATTTTTATCGGAGTTACAGTTTAAAAGATATTGATTTTCTAAATTTAAATCACTTTATAATTATTTATTGGATTTCTTTTATTAAACAATCAATCTTATCCAGAATAGTGTCTTTGACTGGTCAACTGACAAAGAAGGCTTACTTATCGTACACATGGGGTGTTTGACTAGTCAAACTGACCAGTGGGCCCCAATGGTCAGCCACATATTAATAAAAACCTTTAAATTAATTCCTTACAAGTGGGACCTAGCTGTCAGTGGAACTTAGTTATTCTAATAGTTATTTTAACTTAACAGGGGGGTTAAGTGGGGCTAGGACCCACATGTAAGTGTCTGTTTAATTAATAGTCTAATTAACTAACTCCATTAGGGAAGAGGCCCCACATGGAAGTGGCAATAGGCCACAACCGCACAGCCCAGGCCATGGCCGGCCAGCAGCGGCGGCGAGCCACCGTGGCCAGCAGCATCGGTGAGGTCGGGGCCGCGGCGGGGTTGCGGGCTGTGGTGGGCGGAGGCTGGCGCGATGGGGTGTGGTCTCTGGCGCCAGGGGAGGGGCGGGGCGCGCGGCCTGGTGAGCACGGACGCGCACGGGGGTAGCCGAGAGCTCCGGGCGCGGCCATGGAAGCAGGTCGCGGGCGAGGGCGCGGATGCGTCACTACTAGGAAAAGGCCTTATAGTGGCGTCCTTTTTTGGCCTTTAGTGGCGCATTTCAAATGCGCCACTAAGGACAAGCCACTAATAAGGCCTTAATAGTGGCGCATTTCAAATGCGCCACCCCTAAAACTCTTATGCGTGGCGCATTTCGAAATGCGCCACCCATAAGAGTCTTGGGGGCGCATTCTGAACATGCGCCACTATTAATTTTTTTCTAAATTTTGAATTTTGAATCTGGATCTGGAAAACAATTTTTTATTTTTATTTTTTTCTTAATCTCAGGTTAGTATGCTTAATGCTCGGTTACTATGCTTAATCTCAGGTCAAACTTCCCCAAGGGTCACCCATCCTAGCACTACTCTAGTCCCAGCACGCTTAATTTCTCGGATCTATTCAACTCCCACTCCAGCTCACCTAGCAGGCACTTGTTGATATATCTATCATATAAATCCTATTGAACCATGTTAATGTCTAGGACCTTGTTGATGTTCATGGGTGTGCTATGATTTTCAATATTTTTTTGAAACTTTCTCGATGGGACCATTAGCATATTTTAAACTTTAAAAAAATGAAAATAAAAAATTAAATTTTTATTTTATTTTAACCTTTTTTTAAACTTTCGGATCGGTCCTCTAGCCTATTTTGAATTTTTTTAAACTAAAAAAATATTTTTAAAAAATTCAAAAAAAATTTATATTACTAGTGGCGCATTTCATACAAAATGCGCCACTACTAAGTTCAAAAAAAATCATTTTTTTGTCTCCAGATCTTCAAATGCTAGTAACTTTTTTTCTATTAGGTTTTTGAGGATTCTAAAAATGTCCAACGGGTTCCACCCAGTTGAATTTGGATATAACTTTTCGAGTAGATGATTTTTCATATAAAAAACTTTTTCATCGGAGGTCGTAAAAAGTTATGCCCATTTTACAAAATTCTCGAGAGATTTTGCAAAAAAAAGTCGAAATTCATATTTGTAAATTTTCCTAACAACTAGACCACATATCATATGGGAAACTTATTTTCTTTTATTTTTTTGACATTTCTATCATTTTCTTTTATTTTTTTCAAATTGAAAAGGCGGTCCACGGGGGGGGGGGTGTATTTGAGAATTTTCTCACAGTTTTTTCTTAGTAGTGACGCATATGCAAGATGCGTCACCCCTAAGAGCTTATGGGTGGCGCATTCTGAATGCGCCACTAATAATTCCTTAGGGGTGGCGCATTTGCAGAATGCGCCACCCATAAGCTCTTAGGGGTGGCGCATTTCCAAAATGCGCCACCTATAAGGTTCTTAGGGGTGGCGCATTATACGTGGCACATTTGGAGAAATGCGCCACCTATAAGAGCTTATGGGTGGCGCATTTTTTACCAGTGCGCCACCCCTTACAACATAGTGACGCATTACATATAAAATGCACCACTAATAAGGTTTCCATGTATAGCTATTTCTCTAGTAGTGCGTGTGACGAGGGCGCGGGATGGAGCACGCGCGCGCGAGCCTCGCAGGGCAGGGGCATGTACCGGAGCGGCCACGGGGCACATGGCGCGTGGCTGTGACAAGCACGGCGATGGCCGGAGTATGGCCGTGGCGGAGGGGGGTTCTACGGCACGGAACAACGACTGGGGAGGGGGAAAAGGAAGTGGCAGCTCACAGCGCCTCGTCGGGGAGGGCAGCGGGCACGTGGGAGCTCCGGGGTCGGCGGATCAACAACGATGGCGCGGCTGCCGTGGCTGGGAACGATGGCGTTGGCGACGAGGAGAGGGTGTCCCGACTCGATCTGGCGCCCGGGATCGACGAAGAAGCTCGTGGTGGACCTCTTGGACAAGATCCCGTGCCCCGGGGTGGCCTTTGGACGCGTCCTTGACGAAGCGGCGGCGACGGCGTCGGGCGGCCGAGCAGATGCATGGGGGAGAGGAGGGGAGGACGATGGCGCAAGGAAGGAAGAGGAAGGGGGGCGCTAGGGTTCATCCAGGGCGGGGCGGCGACTCTTATACGTCAGGGCAGGCGGCGGATGCTCGACACGGCGACGGCAACCGCCAGGTCGCCGTGGGTGCTCGCCACGGTTTCGTTGTGAACAAGAGAAGGTAGGAGATGAGGCAAGGTGGGCTGGGCCTGACCGAGGTGGACAGGGTAGGTGGGCCTTGCCCTGGGCACCTTTTAAGCTTTTCCAAATTTGTTTTATTTAATTTTTCTAGCAGACGTAGGACTTTCTTTTTGGAATCAAATGCATTTTGTAATTAGTTCCAGTGGTCCCAATTTTATGGTTGTAACTTATAGGACTGCTACAAAAAGTATGGGGCACATTAAAATTGTTTTCAATTTTATTTAAATATTAAAAGGTCATTTGGTACTGATTTTCTACTGTTTTAATTTAGTTAGGCTACCTAAACATTTTATTAATTATTGGTTCCATTTTTATCATTGATTTCTGATTATTTGCAATTCATAGGATATTTTTATATAATATTTTATGCAACTTTTATTTGCCACTTTTATTTAACTTTCCCGGGGTAGTTTAATAATTCCAACCTATTGATTTTAAATTTCTATAGTTGCCTATGGGTTATTTGCAAAGTTATGGACATTTGTATTTAACCACTTTTAAAAGTTTTATCTTGACTTTCCTTTGCAAATCTTTATTGGAGTGGAATTATCTCCAAATGCAAAGTTTTAATGAGGATGGTTATGATGACAAGGTAATTAATTAGCTTAATGACAGGGCTAAGTTCCGAGGGTGTTACATGCGCCCCGGCTGAGCCTCGGAGACGACGATCTCTACGTCTGGAGCGTGGACGGGATGGTCCGCGAAGGAGATGGTGAGCACGGCATCGCTGGCACTGGGCTAGGGTGGCTTGGACGTCTCCCAACGGACTCCGATGCGCTACTCCATGACGCAATCGTTGATAGTGTGAGCCTATCTCGGGTCTGATCTAGACCAACAATTGGAGGCCGACCGCACCAGCGAGCCTCTCCTCTGCAGTGGGCCAGTGGCGTGGGTGTTGTCGGCTTGATCTTAATAAAAGTGGTTTGGCGCTCCATTTCTTCGAGCACCAAGTTAGAGATCGGATTCACGAAGGCTTCCTTGATCTCGACATGGATGGGTTTCGGTCTTCCTTTTGGAGTTTTCCGCAGTTTGGAGGTATGGTGCCACTAGATTTCTAGATCGGAATCGATCCGCTTGCGCACACCCTTATTTTCTGCCAGTGAAGCCTTACGAGGGTGTGGTGTGAAGCTTCACTGTCTTGTCGATTCCATGGAAATGTCTACTTTTAGATTTCATGAAACTCACGGAAGTGGAGAAAGTCTTGGCGGATCGGAGGTTTGTAATGGCGAAGAGTTATTTGGTTGCGATGAAGACTTTGCGACACATGCTCTTCTTACATGTCAGCTGTTTGGAGACTTGCAACAACAGCCTTGGTAAGAGGGAGTGACAACATAGGTGGACTGCATTCTTGGTGGTGCTCCTCGAGTACTAAGCCTCGCTTTCCAAAACCCAAGATTTGGTCTTCATTGCTTGTACGTGGCAATAACTTTGTTGGAGTCATTGTTTTAGAAACTCGAACTTGAAAACCCAAGATCTTCGATCGAACGATGACAATGATTCTGCATTGTTTTCTTCTTGAAGGCGTTGCTTTCGGAGCGCCTTATTTGTTGTATGGGTATTTGTTGTATGGGTATTGTATTCGATAGTGGTTAGAATGCTTCTGTGGCTGAACGGCACGATACGGTCTTTGTTTTCTTTTCTTTCTTTTTTTTGTTCTTAGCTATGTGCATCTTAGATATTTTTAGACATATTATTGGTACAGAAGCTGGGCATAATTGATATCTCTGCCATATTAACATATTTTCCTTTTTAAAAAACTATTACTACCTCTGTCCCATAATATAGTATCGTTTATTAAATTAAACTAGCTTAAAAAAGATACTACATTATGGAACGGAGAGAGTACAAGGTATACAAAGGAGATGAGAGAAACACCACGAGTGTCTGAGGAAACGAGCTGCATGTAGAACTCTCTTGAAAGAATAGCTAAGAAAGGATATGCCGGTTCATACAGCTCCAAACCCTTCAAGATAAGGTCGTCGTGGACAAATAGTGCAACCAAACGACATGGACGGAAACATAGCTCACTAGCTATTCATTTTTCACCTTAGTACTACTATATTCTCAGACAGAAAACTTGAAAATAGGCACGGTAACGACCATATATAATCATTATATATAGTACGAGTACTCCGTACAACACAACATCAGTCATATGCTGTCTGACTCAAAACATAAGGTCTCATCGACGTAGCCTACCAAAATCGAGACCTCTGATCGCCCACAGCTTGGGAACTGCCTAACTGTACTAGTAATAGGGCTAGTATCTGGTGCAACGTGCAAGGATATATACAGCAGGGTCGATACAGAGATGTCAGGAGAATCAAAGGCAGCGAAGCGAGTCTTCTTCACTTCTTCCTTCTCTCGTTTCGACCCAGCAACGGCACCACCAGCTGCTTATATTACACGTGCAGCTCCTCCATGGCATTGACAGCCTCCCTGCAAGCAAGATACGAGAATCAAAGGATTAAGAAAAGCCATTGATCACTTACTTTTGACGTGTGTGTTCTCGCGGACTGTATGGACGCAAGTCTGTGCGGTCTTGGGCAGACCGGACTGGACACCGGCCCCGGATGAGACGCTAGCTTCTTGGTGCACTAGCAAGTCGGATATTTGCATCCCGGCTCGGGATGCTAGAGCTTTTCTGACTCTGGTCATGTGGAAGTTATGGAAGCTGCGGAACGCGACTGTGTTCGAGGGGGTTCGTTCCTCGGTGACAGCTCTGGTGCTGGATATTGCTACGGAGGGTGAGACCTGGCGGGTAGCTGGTCTACTCAGGGGCAGCTGGGAAGAGAAGCTAGGTAGACTACGGCGGTGGGCTTGTGGCGAGTAGTAGCCTAGGGTTTTGGTTGAGTCGATTGTGTGGTGCGGTGTGATGAGTGTGTAACATTGTACCGCAGTGGACTTGGGTGTCTTACCCTTCCCTCTTTAATATATGATACGCAAGCTGGGCGTATTCGAGAAAAAAAGAAACAACGTCCAATCATTCAGGGTGGCGAGTGTGTGAGTCACCAGCATTGCTACCTCAGAGCTTTGGTGATCTCGTCGCTCTTAGGGTCGAGTTCCTGTGCTTTCGTGAACGCATCGGCAGCTCCTTTGTAATCCTGCAAGAGGTGTACAATGTGGGTGTATCGAATAAGATTGCTGAGGTGGAACTGGACAGATAGTGCCTAGCTATACATATACCTTCATGAAACTGAGAGCTTTGCCCTCACGGTACCACGCCTTGGCCCAACCGGGCCACATCGTTCTGCACTGCCGTGCATCTTCTAAAGCTCTGTCCCCTTCTCGCATCCTCAGCCAGCAGAGGCTCCGGTTAGCAAGCATGGTGGCATCAAGTGGGTCTATATCCATTACCTGCATTTTACAACCAGAGCTCAGCTTACGGTGTTTGTTAGTGCAGTGGTAAATTAATCGAGTTTAACATCTCATCTGATGTACATAAGTGGTCGTGAGATTTCGAGATAAAATCGTGAATGGTCTATCCTATGAAATTTCAAAACAAGTGTTAAATGGTTCATGCATTTACCAGGCCATAGAAGTACATAGCTGTAAGGTAGTCTTCCTTTCCAAATGCTTCCTTTCCTCGTGACTTCAGATCAACTATTCGTTGTTCCACAGAAGATGCGTCCTGGACGAGTACTATCATGGTCAGTTACATGCATACATAGTGAATGACAGGTTCCAACAGCACGCTAAGTATTGCAGTTGGAAAATTAAATTAATGTTCTTGGTCAGAAATCCTTCAATAATAGGCATACACACTGTTTCCTCAGTTAGCTTTGTTAACTTGGTCAAACAAAATGCCAACTAAATTTGAATACATAAATATATCTATAATACCTACATAGTTCATCCCCACTAACTTATTTATCTTGACATGCAAGTTATCCACATCATCAAATAGGTCCACCATGTAAAAATTCTTTTCCACTAACTATGCATGCACATGCTCTCATTAACTTTGCTTGCACATGCAACCTAAATAAATAATAACTTTTTATGCACTTAGCCTCACAATTTATAAGAGACTTTCACATCATCAAGTAGGTCCACCATATAAAAAAATTTCCACTAACTATGCATGCACATGCTCTCATTAACTTTGCTTGCACATGCAAACTAAATAAATAATAACTTTTTATGCACTTAGCCTCACAATTTATAAGAGACTTTTTATAAAAAAATCAAATCATGAGTTATCTCATATTTTATTTTTTATGCACGTCTATAATTCATATTATTGTTTTAGACTTCGCCAAAAAAAAACTATGAGTTATCTCATATTTGTTTTTTTATGCACATCTATAATTCATATTATTGTTTTAGACTTAGCCAATGGTGGAGATGTCTCCACTATCTCTATTCAACATTATTTTCGTCTTATATTGTCTCACTGATATATTATCAAGGTAATAAATTATCAAAACAAAAAATCATACTCATTTTTTGATTTTTCATCAAACTTTCTTATATTTTTGCTCTAAACAATATCGATTTCAAAAAAGAATTTATTATCAAATTATACTACACTTAATAATTTTCTCATGTTTCAAAAAATAATTTTCTTATATTTTTGCTCTAAACAAGTCCCGCAGCAATGCGCGAGGTATCATCTAGTTTATGTAATACCATCCGCCATCCTAGTATCATACGCATAATAAGTGTCGCTTATTTAGTACTACCTCCGATCCATAATAAATGTCGCTCATCTAGTACAAATTTTGTACTAGCTTAGTACAAAATCTGCGACACTTATTATGGATCGGAGGGAGTACAATGTTTGTACTAGCTTAGTACAAAATGAGCGACACTTATTATGGACCGGAGGGAGTAATACCTAAAGAGTGCTTGTACAACTAGGCTCAGTGTCTTGCCTATGCTTATACTGTAGTCCCTCCGATTCATAATAAGTGTTGCTCATTTTGTACTAAGCTAGTACAATCTTCATATTAAATGAGTGACACTTATTATGGATCGGAGGGAGTACTTTTACGAATTCTTAAATTTCTCAAGAAAATACAGGCCTGAAGGGAGGCTACAATTGCCCTGATTCATTATGTTTAGTTGCATTTTTCTTCTATGGATATCAAAGTGAAAACAATTGAAGGTCCATTGATACATCAAAAAATGGGTGGGTCCATGCATGGGTCCAGTGATACATCAAAAAATGGGTGGGTCCATGCATGTACAGAGGTCATGAGTATGCATACGTCCTGGTTAACTTTTCACTCTGTCAAGGCGAATGCAGCATAACAAAGTACTGTGGTCGAAATAGAAGATACAAACCAATCATGCAGCTACAGGACTACTACATGTTATGGCAGAATGAAAAGGAACCGACAAACCATCTACACACCTGAGGCCTGATATGTGGAGATCTCATTATCGCATTAACGCTCCAAACTGGTTGAGATGGAATGGGTTTTGTCTTAGGAAACAGAATTTCAACAAGCTCACGTTGACCACGAGCTGCTGCTACCTCAATTGGAATTGCGCCATGCTATATCATAGAAAAGAACATAATATGTTATATGATCCAGGATGGAAAGATAAAGTGGTCACCATCATCAAATTATTATTATTAACTGAAATTTCTGTTAGAAAACAAAAAATTCTTCAATCCATCCCAGTGGTAGTAAGAATCCTAGATACTGCTAAATGAACTTCATTTGTGAGCATAAAAATTATTACCTCTGTAACTTAACATAAGGCGTTTCTTGATAGTCATAGTGTCAAAAAAACATCTTATATTAAGTTACAGAGGGATTAGTAAACAGAGAGACAATAACAGAGCTACAATTACCTGGTTAGGGATGTTAGCGTCGGCTCCGGCCTCTAGTAAAACCTTGACAAAGTCAGTTAAGCCATCATCTACTGCCACCGCTAAAGGAGTTGGTCCAGAGTAACCATGAACATTCACATCAGCGCCAGCCTATTAATGAATAGGATTTAAATCAAGTTACTCAACGAAATCAGGACAGATTTAAACATAAAAAGCATATGAAAAAACATGAAGTCAGTAAGTTATTGGAACCTCAATCAGTAGCTTCATGCATTTCAAGGAATTTCCACAGACGGACATCATGAGTGGTGAAAGGACGTGATTAGCCACTCTGTTGGGCTGAAAAGAGAAATGAGCCATAGTTTTGAAAAAAGATAGTAAGATCACATAAATTTTATTTTTAAATGAGGCCATCAAGTATTTGATATATCTACAAGAATAAATCATTACATCATCAAGCCAAACACAGCTAATCGTCTTAACCTTTCCAACTCATAATGTGCATTCAATTAGCAAATAGTGGAATAGACAACTTACATCAGCACCATGCTCCAGCAAAATCTTCACAACCTCAACGCGGTCCTTTGCAGCCGCCAAGTGTAATGGCGCGCCCCGATAATCAATAGGATCCACATGAACCCCTTTGGACAGCAATAGCCTCACAGCCTCGCAGTGTCCTGGAGGTGTAACAAACATAGCACAAATCCAGATAGGTCATAGGTCAGAACCAGAGCCTCTACAGAAGAGTAACCCCTTTTGTATGTATGCAATGTCAATCCTTTGATTCCAGGGACCGAGAGCAAAGAACTCAAGAACAAGAAATACCACCTTCCTCTGCTGCATTGTGTAGTGGCACCGAGCCCCTGTCATCGGGCATGGATGGATCGGCGCCGCAGTCAAGAAGGTACCTCATAACCTCGACATTTCCCTCCAACGCGGCGTAGGACATCGGTGTCACACCTACAAGGGACAACACAACATCTCGGTATTAACAGAAACAAAAACTCAGGGTATGGACACGTAAGATTCCAACTAGGTGCACGCACCTGTTTTCGTGGGGGAATTGACATCAAGCCCCGATTCCTCCACCAGGAACTTGCAGATGTCCAGGCAACCCTTGCTTGCAGCGAAATGAAGTGCGGTTTGCCCTTGAGCGTCCTCGGCTCGCTGCAGATCCACCCTCTTCGCCATTCCTGGGAAGGGGAAATCGCAGCAAGAAGTGAAGTTAGGCAGCGCAATCATTCTAGATCGGTGAAGTGAGGTCGCAATCCTTGATGATTTCGTGAAGTGGGTACACACGGGGTCAAATCTGTGGTTTCTTCCTTCAAAACATTTTCGGGGTTTCCGCCTAACTTTACAGATCGAAGTTTCCTCAGAAAACTAGAGACCACCGCACCTCAAATTCGTCCGTACGGCACAAGCACCATTCGAGAGTGTGTGAGAGAGAAAAAGGAGGCGCTTACTCTTGAGAAGGCGGATTTTGCCTTCGAGGGCTGCCTTCAGGGCGATGTTGCAGGGGGACGAGGGCATGGCGGCGGAAGGTTCTATCTAGGCGCCGAGAGCGGTGAAGGGTTTGGGGGAGGGGAATGGGAATGCCGGAAGGTGGAAGCAGAGGAGGCGGTGAGGTGAAATAAATGGCGCGAAAGGGGGGCAATTGGTGGGAGCGGCAGGCTGACGTCCGCCGCTTGCCGTGGACGTGTCGGCCTCCTCCTGTTTTTCTAAAGACACTACATATATGCAGACAGACATCCATCGCTTAGCGTGGACGTGTCGACATCCTCTGTTTCTCTAAAGACAGTACATATATGCAGATGCTTACAACTATTTATACATACTCAATCCTATAAACGTATATACATATATTTTATTTTTATGAACATTTTTGAAAGACTATTTTTGATTTGGCGAGTCTTGAGATTTAACGAAGCCACTTGAGTTGATGGCACCTGTGCAACAACCGTTGCCACAATAGGGCGGATGAGGTGACGTGGCCGCATGTCATCAGCTTCTTTGGCGATATGTATTATTCTCGATGGGACTGTGTTGGACTGCTTTTTCAATTGGATAGAGCAACACTTGCATTGATTTTCACGCACCGAAAGCAACAACATTTTTCCCGCCATTAAGTTCCCGCGTTTTGTTTCTGAAATGATTCACGCATGCATAATATTCTTAATCTTACATAGGGAAATCTGAAACAAACATAGATAGACAGGGGGTTCATAGAGATAAATGTATCATTATTGTCGATGATGATGGACCGCCCTATGGCGAGGACCGGAAGGCTCTCAACGTTCAGCGGGAGGAAAAGGTACATGATGACCTCGACTGTAATGTGACTCATCATCCTCTTGTGTATCCCATATGGGTGGTGGAGTATCTATTGAGATCCTATGGCAGTTGGAATCAAACCCGAATTCATGTCAGTAGGGTCATAGCCAAAGAATTATAAAATTGCTTTCGAAACCACGTTGTCTCCATGAGATGTTTCGGAATGTCCAAGTGATGGCTCCACATTACGGTTCAAACCAACGTTCATCATGTCCCATGTAGAATCCTGTAGACGGTTATTTTTGTAAATAATCAAAATAAATTATTAATATATGGATTTAAGTAGTAAATAAGAACATATATCAATGTTCTCGTAGCTATGTAAACTCTCGCCTTGAGTGTAAGAGTATTGTTCTTCATATGGGTTGATTTCTGAAAACAAATTGTCATCCTATTACAGACATCACCCATATAGTTGATGAAAGCATCTAACATACATTTATGCGTTGTTGATATAAGATAATACCTCTATAGCGCCATTGCGTTGAGATCCATGACCTGTATACTGCATTTACCGTAACAACTTTTTATATAACTAGATGATTCTCCGCGTGTTGCTGCGGGACATTAGCATGCAAATCAACTCACTTGGAGATGCACGTTAAGGAAAAAACTAAAAGTTGGCTATATGGTGGTACAATGTCTGTTCACACACATGGAAGGATTAACCTCAAGGAAATTTAGTACAAAAAACGTACCATAATATCATTGCTTGATCGCTTCGATTGATACCTACTCTAAGAATGATGCCCTCAAGAGGGGTACGACGCAAGGCGCCACCACCATCCGATCCGAAAGAGCATGAACCTGAGGTTTGCCTCGGAGCAAGGGGCGAAGATGAGAAGAGCGCATGACCCCAACAACGCCTTCAAGAAGTTAGCGACGCCCACGAGCGCAACCTCTACTGGCACTGACCTAAGCCAGTGACAAGCTTTCGCCTGGCATCGTCCCTTCCACCTCCGGCCACACTATCCAATTTGCCAAACCTTCGCACCCTCGCCTTGAACCGGTGCCAACGCACCTCCAGACCCTGTAGAATGAACCATAACCGACAGACGCAACAACAATCGTTGATCCCTGCCGAGCACCATGACAGGGGACGGAGGAGCCGCCCGAGGCTCGGAACCACCGCGGTTCCTAGCCGCAACTGTGGAGCAGATCTACAAGTCGAAGAGGATGACCCCACCCTAGGACGCGTGTAGTCGGGAGCCCCGCAGGCGAGTATCGGATCTAGGCGCATGACCAAGTCCGACAGACAGATCATCCCCTAGGTCATCGTCGTCTAGTCATACCCCGCGGGTCCCCGTGCCCGCACAGGTGCGCCGCACATCGAGGTCGCACCACACCATCCACGCGCCAGATCTGGCGACCCGAAGCCACTGCCGTGAATCACAGCCACAAACGCCGAAGCAGCCTTATCGCGTCGCTGTGAGCACACCTTCCCGCGACCACCCTTGCTAGCACACGCACCGGCGTGAGAAGTAGCGTTGGAGATCTCATCGGACCAACAACCCGCGTTGCAGAGGTACCCCCGGGAGGAGGAAAGGGCCCGCCGCCACCAAGCCACACGGGCTTTTCCCAGGCGACGTTCACCGGCGGCAGCAAGGGAAGGAACTAACGGTGGAGTTTTGCTCGCAGCAGCTAGGGTTCTTCCCTTCCTTCTTTATGAAACGAAGAAAGTAATACTACTACTACTCGTAGTACCCCCTCTATTTTAGATCACTAGTGATCTAAAACATCTTCAGATCACTAAATTAGTGATCTAGAACATCTTCTATATGTTTACAAAGGGAGTACTCCAATCCAAACGATATGAACATGAACACTGCTCACTAGCTATGCATTTTTCACCTTAGTACTACGTACTATATTCTCATACGGAAAACTTAAAAGAGGCCATATATAACCATTTCTATATACAACACAACATCAGTCCTATGCCGTCTGTCACAAAACATGAGGTCTCATCGCCGTAGCCTGCCAAAATCGAGACCTCTGATCGCCCACAGCTTGGGAACTGCCTAATTGTACTAGTAATAGGGGTAGTATTTGGTGCAACGTGCAAGGGTATATACAGCAGGGTCGATACAGACATGTCAGGAGAATTAAAGCCAGCGAGTCTTCTTCACTTCTTCCTTCTCTCATTTCGACCCAGCAACGGCACCACCAGCTTCTTATATTGCACGTGCAGCTCCTCCATGGCATTGACAGCCTCCCTGCAAGCAAGATGCGAGAATCAAAGGCATCAGAAACAACGTCCAATCACTCAGGGTGGCGAGTGTGTGAGTCACCAGCATTGCTACCTCAGAGCTTCGGTGATCTCGGCGCTCTTAGGGTCGAGTTCCTGTGCTTTAAGGAACGCATTGGCTGCTCCTTTGTAATCCTTCACATGGACGCAAGAGGTGTATCAAATCAGATTGATGAGGTGGAACAGGATCAGTAGTGGCATACATACCTCCATGAAACTGAGAGCTTTGCCCTCACGGTACCACCCCTTGGACCAACCGGGCCGCATCATTCTGCACTGTCGTGCATCTTCTAAAGCTCTGTCCCCTTTCTGCATCCTCAGAAAGCAGAGGCTCCGGTTAGCAAACATGGTGGCATCAAGTGGGGCTATCTCCATTACCTGCATTTATGATCAGAGCTCAGCTTCAGGTGTCTATTGGTGCAGTTGTAAATTAATCAAAGTGGTGGTGGGCTTTCCAGATAAAATCACGAATTGGTCTATCGTATGAAATGCACTGTAATCACCCAACCATCACCCCACATAAGCCAACCATACTTCAATGGAAATTTCAACAGAAACCATCAACCATGTATTAAATGGTGCATGCATTTACCAGGCTATAGAAGTACATCGCTGTAAAGTAGTCTTCCTTCCCAAACGCTTCCTTTCCTCGTGACTTCAAATCAACTATCCGTTCTTCCACAGAAGATACATCCTGGACCAGTACCATGGTCAGTTACATGCATACATAGTGAATAACAGGTTCCAACAGCACGCAAGTATTGCAGTTGAAAAATTAAATTAATGTTCATACATAGTGAATGACAGGTTCCAACAGCACGCAAGTATTGCAGTTGAAAAATTAAATTAATGTTCTTGGTCAGAAATCCTTCAATACTACGCATACACACTGTTTCCTCGGTTAGCTTTGAAAACTTGGTCAAACAAAATGCCAAATAAATTTGAATTGCATAAATATATTTATGTATACCATCCACCATCCTAATAGGGTAGGTAATACCTAAAGAGTGCCTGTACGACTGGGCTCAGTGTCTTGCCTATGCTGATACTGTACTTCCTTTTCCAGTTATTAAAATTCTCAAGAAAATGCAGGCTGCAGACCTGCTACAATTTCTCCGATTTATCATGTTCAGTTGCATTTTTCTTCTATATGAACGTCAAAGTGGAAACAATTGAAGGTCCAGTGATACATCAAAAATTGGATATGCATACGTCCTGGTTAACTTTTTACTCTGTCAAGGCGAATGCAAGTACGCAACAGAACAAAGTGTTCGAAATAGAAGATACAAACCAATCATGCAGCTTCAGGACTACATGTTATGGCAGAATGAAAAGTAACCGACGAATCATCTACACACCTGAGGCCCAATATGTGGAGATCTCATTATCGCATTAACGCTCCAAACTGGTTGAGATAGAATGGGTTTTGTCTAGGAAACAGAATTTCAACAAGCTCACGTTGACCACTAGCTGCTGCTACCTCGATTGGAATTGCGCCATGCTATACCATAGAAAAGAACATAACATGTTATATGATCCAGGATGGGAAGATAAAGCGGTCAACATCATCAAATTACTATTTTTAACTGAAAATTCTGTAAGAAAACGAAATATTCTTCAATCCATCCCAATGGTAGTAACAATCCTAGATACTGCTAAATGAAGTTCATTTGAGAGCATACATATTAGTAAAAAGAGAGACAATGACAGAACTACATTTACCTGATCAGGGATGTTAGGGTCAGCTCCAGCCTCTAGTAAAACCTTGACAAAGTCGGTTAAACCATCATCAAGTGCCTCCGTTAAAGGAGTTGGTCCAGAGTAACCATGAACATTCACATCAGCGCCAGCCTGTTAATGAAGAGGAGAAGAAAAAACTTCAGCGATAGGATTTACACAACCATGAAACACTCAACATGGAAAAACTAAGTTACTCAACAAAATCAGGAGAGATTTAAACATATGAAAATACATGAAGTCAGTAAGTTACTCAAACCTCGATCAGTAGCTTCATGCATTTCAAGGACTTTCCGCAGACAGCCATCATGAGTGGTGAAAAGACGTGGTTAGACACTCTGTTGGGCTGAAAAGAGAAATGATACATAATTTTGAAAAGAGCTAGTTAGATCACATAAAGTGTATGTTTAAATGAGCCCATCAAGTATTTGATATGCCTCCAAGAATAAATTATTACATGATCCAGCTAAACACAGTTAATCGAGTTTGCCTTTCCAATTCATAATTTGCATTCAATTAGCCAATATTGGAATGGACAACTTACATCAGCACCATGCTCCAGCAGAACCTTCACAACCTCAATGTGGTCCTTTGCAACCGCTAAGTGTAATGGCGTGCACCTGCTGTAACAGCCCAGATTTCACAAAAATTAATAATTTTGTTTTCGGTGTGAATTGTTTGATTGTCTGATTTGTTTGCGGTGTTTGCATCCCCGATTTATCGATCGGAGATTATTTTCCCCCTCTTATCTCATATCGGACGGAGACCGACCCTTACCACCCTGACACTCGACCTTTGCGACACCGGATTTCGCCCGATCACCGTCGCGAAAACCGCACGAGACCAGCCGCAACCAACGGAACGAAAAACCCCGTTTAATAATTAAACGGGTTATTTTTATGGGGCGCCGAAAAATGTTGTCAGAATGTCACCGCAGTGAGGTACGATCGACGGGCTCGACGCGCTGAGCGCGTGGCTCGAGATTTCGTCGGAATCGGAGTCCGTATGCACCTTCGGCGGTCACGAACGCGATCGCCGGACGCGCGAGAGGGGTACCGGAGGTCATCGGGGGTATTTTCGTCATCCTGCCACCTAGCCTGCCCTATATAATGACCCCTCACCTCCCCCCTTGGAAATTAGGGTTTCCCCCATGTAAAATTGCAGCCACCCACCTCACAAAATCCCCAAATCTGCCCAATAGCCCTCCACCAACCGAAACCCTAGCCCCCATCAGATCCAGACCGTCAGATCTGGGATCTGACGGCCCAGATCTGCCCAACCGCAGCACAGCCAGCCACCAACCGCGCCCGGGCCCCGCGGGCCCGCTCCTCCGCCGCCAGGGCCCGCCCGAGCCCATCTGGCGCCCGAGCCGCCCGCGTCTCCGTCTCCCGGCCGGCGAACCGCCCGACGCCGGCGAGCACAGCGCCGCTGCGCCTCTCCTCCTCCCTCTGCTCACCGCCTCCCCTCTCCCCTGTACAGGACGCCCGCCAGCCGCCGCGCCATGGACGGCCGAGCTCCGAGCTCGGGCCGCCGTGCCCCGCCGCCTGAGGCCACGGGAGGCTACCCCGTCGCCGGATCCAGCCGGATCCCGGCCTCCAGCGCCCCGTCCGCCGCCTGCGTCCTCCGCCGTGCCCCGCCTCGCTCCGCTCCGGTGGCCGGCCGGCACGGGAGCCGCCGCCGCCAGCAGCTCGGGAGGAGCCCGAGCTCCCCGCCGTGCCCGTTCGCCCCGGTCCAGCCAGCTGGGCCGGCTGCCCCCACGGCCCACCACGGGCGCCAGATCCAGCAGCCCGCAAGGCCCAGGCGAAGCCCCCCAGCGGCCAGTTGGGCCGAGCCCGTTTGGGTGAGGCCGGCATCCTTTTTTTTCTGTTGTTTTTTTCCATTTTTCAGATTTTGCTAAGTCTGGAAAATATTGCTGCTGATTCAATTTTTCAATGCGATTTCCCGTTAAACCGTAGCTCGGATCGCGTTGCGCCCAAAAGATGAATTGCTTAGAATTGCGTGTACTTCAATTCATCTTTTGTGAGCATTTGCATTTGAGCTCATCTTGATTGTGTAAATGTGTGCTGAACAGAGCATCAGGCCGTTAAACTGCTACAATTCCTGTTATTGAGCTGCTGTTATTATTTTGTTGCAACTTTGCATGATGATTGTGAGTAATCCATGAGGCCTTTTGCATTGATTCCTTTTGCGTTGCGTTAAGCAATGTTTCTACTTCAGTTTCATGCATTCACATGCCATAATTGCCTGCTGCATCATAATTATATTTTGCTCCAAAGTAGCTATCATGATGTTATTGTGCTGCTATTGCTGAAACTGTTATTTTGTTGCAACTTCCGATGACGATTGCTTCGCAACCGTTTATCGGAATTGAGTGATTCCAGTTGCATACTGTTAAGCATGATGTCTACTTTCATCCCATGTATTGCTATGTAATGTTGCTGCACTTTTGCATATAGATTTACCCCTGTTTATACAGCATGTGTGCATAAATTGTTTTGCTTATATCTTTCTAACCGTAACTCCGTTTGGGGTGTTCTTTATATGTAACTTGATTAGTTTTTCGTGTTCTTTGTGTTTATGCTATTATTTTCTGTTGTTAACCAAGATAAAATATGGTTTAGGACAGAACAGTACCAAATGTTTTAATCATCGTGCGGCACTTAGTGTTATGCCATGTATAGGATTGTGCCTCACTTAAATTGTCTAGCATAGATAGTTTACTTTGTGCTTCACCTCTTGAAATGTTTGTGTGCTATGCCATGCTTGCTTGAGTTGCCATGTTAATAACCGTTGTTTGGTCACCTTTAGCTAAGCAACTTGAACCATCGTAAATGTGCGGTATCGTCGTGTGTGACGAGTACTCCACTTAAATCGTTAGTAACCGCTCTCGACGGTAGGTGCGATGTCTCGTGCTACTTCTTGTTGATGCTTGCTCTTGTATTGCTCCGTAGTAATAGTGGTGCACCGTTGATGGCTTTCCAGTGTTTACCCTCTTGTGTGCTTCCGCGGGTACCTCTCGGAGACGATGCGAGCTTGCGATCGGCTACACCTTCGGAATCCGACTTATCAACAGGCAAGGACTTGCATTACTTATGATCCATTCTATTTCAACCAGCGGTTTGCATGCTAGTATAGGTTAGGCTCGATGTTTGATCCTACCACATGTTTACAGCCTCTTTCAAACCGATACAGCCATGTCCCCTCCCAGCAAACCTTGTACTGCTATGTTACTATTGCTCGTTGCTCAGCCCCTGCTTAGTATGCATGCTTAGGATGCTACGATGTTATCCTGTTACTCTTTGGGTTGGGATATCACCTGATTATTATATTATTGTTGATGATATGATTATTATTATAATGTTGACTATATTCGACGAAGGATGGAAGGTCTAGGCTATCCCGCCCCGACGCTTTGTTCCATTCGAGTCACCTAGGATCCGAGTTCCGGGTATTGGTTTTAAGACTGAGCGTGCCTAACCGCGTGTGGGATTTTATGGGGTCCCCTCTTCTTACCTATCTAGCTTCAAACATTTCTAGTGGTGGCCCAAGCTGATTTACCATTTGAAAACCGTGTGTGTGTCTGTTGGGTCGCTCCTGGCAGATATTATTTTTAAACAACCCGGACCAGCGGAGACATGGTTTCCCTGTTGGTCCACCTTTGGCCGGCGAGGGCCCGGTCTCATAAGAGAACTAACCGGTAACCCAAACCCTGTTGAGACGGAAGAGTCCGGTCCGAGAGCGTGGCCAGCTTTTGGATTGGGTGTCGACTCCCCGGGGGCCATCCGGATTTGTTTGTTGTTAGCTAGAGGGACCTGTCGTTTCGGATCTCTTGGAACTAAATCATAAAAGGGTTGCCTATAATGGGTAGCAACTGAGGGTGATGGATGTGCGTGCGGAGCCTCGTAATGGGCAGTTGGTACACCCCTGCAGGGTTAAATCTTTTCGAGAAGCCGTGCCCACGGTTATGGACGACTTGAGACCTACTCCTTGTTCATAGACAACAACAACTGATATAATCTTAATACAACTTGATCAACGTGTGTGTGCCTTGACTGCTTCTTCTTCGTTGGGATGCGAAGAGGAGGACAAGGATATGATAGGTGTTATGTTTGCGTAAGTAGTTGATAGCAAGACTTGTTGGAGGCGATTCCTCATCGAATGCTGGGCTTCTTATCTTACTCTCTAGATCGTTAGCCACTTCATAAATGCTAGTGCGGCAGCAACCTCACCACTTACCCCTTCCTTACCGTAAACTACTAGTTGTCCTAGAATGACGAGTGATGAAGTCCTTGATGGGTCAGATGACCACTACAGTTGGATGTTGAGTACCTCTGTACTCATGATACTACCCCCAAACTCTTTTCAGGGTTCTGATCGACAACAGGTATGGTGATCGACGTTTCACGTGGAGACTCGACGACGACTAGTTAGGAGGATCCCGGCGGACGGCCTGGACCCGTGTGGTTATGGGATCGATGCTTTTCTCTTTTCCAGTAGGCATTTGCTTGTAGTCTGTACCCAGACCTGTATCTTCCGCTGTTGTATTGTATTTAAGGCAGTTGTATGCCGATTGTATGAGATGTTGTATCCTGTAGCTGTAATGTTGTGATATCATGTTGGAAATCCGGGGCATATGGCTTTGTCATATGTCGCGGTGGGTCCGATATGTGCTTCGTCCTCGGGTTCGGGCGGAAACGTCCGAATCTGAAACAGTACCGCATATCGGGCCTTACACCTGCACCGCTGATTAATAGGATCCACATGAATCCCTTTGGACAGCAATAGCCTCACAGCCTCACAGTGTCCTGGAGGCACAACAAACATAGCACAAATCCAAATAGATCAGAATCAGAGCCTCTACAGAAGAGTTAACTCCTTTTGTATGTAGGCAATGTCAATCCTTTGATTTCAGAAGCTGAGAGCAAACTCAAGAACAAGAAAGACCACCTTCCTCTGCTGCATTGTGCAGTGGCACGGAGCCCCTCTCATCAGGCATGGATGGATCGGCGCCGACGTCAAGAAGGTACCTCATAACCTCAACATTTCCAAACAATGCGGCGTAGGTCATCGGTGTCACACCTACAAGAGTAAACATAACATCTCGGTATTAACAGAAACAAAAAATCCTGGTATGGACACATAAGATTCCAACTAGGTGCACGCACCTGTTTTCGTGGGGGAATTGACATCAAGCCCCGATTCCTCCACCAGGAACTTGCAGATGTCCAGGCAACCTTTGCTTGCAGCGAAATGAAGTGCGGTTTGCCCTTTAGCGTCCTCGGCTCGCTGCAGATCTACCTTCTTCGCCATTCCTACGAAGGGGAAATCGCAGCAAGAACTGAAGTTAGGCAGCGCAATCATTCTAGATCGGTGTAGCTAGGGCAACCCTATATGATTTCGTGAAGTGAGTACACACGGCCTCAAATCTGGGGCTTCTTGCTTCAAAATATTTTTTTGGGGGGTTTCCGCCTAAATTAATAAGTCCAAATCTTCTCATAAAACTAGCAACCACCCCACCCCAAGTTCCAACTTCCAAGAAAATAGTAGATTTGCAACAACCCCATCTCAAATTTGTCCGTACGGCACAAGCACCATTCGAGCGTGAGAGAGAGAAAGAGCGTACTCTTGAGGAGGCGGATTTTGCCTTCGCAGGCTGCCTTGAGGGCTATGTTACAGTGGGACGAGGCCATGGCGGCGGCGGCGGCGGCAGAAGGTTCTATCTAGGCGCCCTGAGCGGTGAAGGGTTTGGGTGGCAGGGGAATAGGTGAGTTGCAACAAATGGCGCGAAACGGGGGCAATTGGTGGGAGCGGCAGGCGGATGTCCACTACTTGGCGTGGATGTGTCGGCGTCGTGTTTGATGTGGTGGCACCCATGCAACAACCGTTGCCACCATGGGTGAGGCCAAGGTTTGGTTTTGCATCATCAGTCTCTCATTTACTATTTTTTGATAATTTCATAATCCTTATGAAAGAAGGCATGATTAATGCAACCTCGTTGAGACATGTTTTGGATGAATACTTTTCTAGCTTTGGTCAGTTGGTGAGTTAAGGTAAATGTAGTATTTTCTTGTGCCCCAATGTTGATGTAGATGTGAAAGCCCAGATGTGTGCGGAATTGAACATCATGACTGAAGTTATATTTGATACATATCTTGGATTACCTTCTATGGTGGGATTGGAAAGAAGTGACAACTTTAACTATTTGGTTGAAAGGAAAATAATGGATGGAGAAATTACCGTCCCTAGGAGGGAAGGAAATCTTAATTGAAGTTATTATGCACGCTATACCAACTTTTTTCCATTGGGGTATTCAAAATCCCTAAGAAGGTTTGTAAAAAGATGGCAAATGCTATATGGCTATATCAGGTTTCTGGTGGGGAGATGGTGATGAAGAGAAGAAGATGCACTGGCTAGCATGATGGAAATTGTGTATCCCAAAAACTAATGGAGGTATGAGATTTAGGGGTCTCCATACTTTCAATCTTGCTATGCTGGCAAATCCGAGTTGGAGGATGTTAACACACCCTAATACTCTATGTGCCAAGTCTTCAAGAGCAAGGGTACTATCCGGACTGAAATCTTTTGAAAGTTGATCCAAAAAAGGAATCATCTTTTACTTGGCAAAGCATAGTTGTTGGATTTCAAACCTTTAGGAAAGGTCACATCTTGAGGGTTGGTACATGAGAAAAGAACAATATTTGGGAGGATCATTGGATCCCATCGAGCCCGAATAGAATGGTGCTTACTCGTAAAGGAAACTAGAAATATACCCCGCGCGTTGCAGCGGGAATTTCTTTAAAAACTATATTACATAAATAAAAAGTATAAAAATATGATACATTAAGTTATCAAAGTGAACCTGCAAAATTTAATTTGTCATAGTCGAGATACTAAATTTATTCGACACGAAACATGTTTGTATAAAAATTGTTAGCTTGGGCAATACAATAATAAAAATATGGTTGATATGGATTTGCATAAAGAGATTAATAATTGGAGATGACATGGATATTTGATTGACTAAGATAATGAACGCTGTGGCTAGCTTGCATGTGGAGATAGATAATTTAAATGGCTTTATAGTGGAGATGACATGGACAATTGATTGGCTAAAAGAATGGATGATGTGGATAGCTTGCATGTTGAGATAGACAACTTAAATGACCCTAAGTGGGGTTTTGCTTTATAAGAGATATAGATATCTTACTATAGAACCGTTGATGAGCTTATGGACCCCCTTACCGGAGGATGGGATGTGGAGATGATCTAGAACTTATTTCTCCCGGTAGATACTAAGAGGATCGTAGCAATCCCCCTCTCTAGTAACCTTACAGAGGACTTTATAGCATGGCACAAAACCAAATCATATACAATCTCGGTGAGGTCTGCATATTACACAAAGTGGGAGCATCAATTCGGAGTCAAAATCAATTTGCAGTAGGGGTTGTTGAGATCAATCTGGTGTGGAGTAGACTATGGAAATTAAATATTCCAAGAAAGATTAAAATATATATTTGGAGAGCACTGAAAGGTGTTCTACCTGGGATGCACATCCTTTCAAATAGGCACGTTAAGGTATCGTCGTAGCGCCCTATGTGTCGTCAAGGTCCGGAAGACATTTGTCATCTCCTATTCACTTGCGAGCGTGCAAATAGAATATGGAGTGCTTTGGGGCTTGAAGCTGTGATATCAAACGCGCTCCCGACGGACCGGTCATGATCCGTGGTAATGGAGGAAATCCTTTGGTGGCCCGCCCAACGCTCACTAGTGCTCGGACAGCTTGGGCTACAGGAGATAGTTGCTACTATCGCCTGGTACATATGGTGGGAGATGAGGTAATTCATTAAAGGTGTTGCAGTTAAAATTTTGTCGAGTACGGCGTTTGCCATTTGTGCCATTACATCAAATGTTGTTGTCATGATCAAAGAAAATCAAGTCACTAGATATGGATGGAAGAAGCTGATGTATGGTACGTATAAAATGAACTCAGATGCCTCATTCTTCGAAGACGGTACGTGTGCCATTGCAGCGGTAATTAGAAACCATAGAGGTGAAGCAGTAGTAGGCGTAGAGAAAACATTTGAGTCTGTGTCGGATGCAACGGATGCAAAAGCTATGGCTCTAAGAAGGAGGTCTTAAACTCATGGAGGAAATATTTTGCACAAATGTTACTGTTGAGTCTAACAACATGCAAACCATTAACATGTGAAATGGTTTATTGGGGGTCTTCTCTCCCTAATCTGCAATCATGGTTGATTGTTTTCAGCATGCTCAAGAAATACATTGTGTTAGATTTCAATTCTACCCAAGGGAGGCTAATGGCTTCGCACACTTCATGGCTAGATATGCCTATGATCATAAGTATATGTATATGTGGGATGATGTTCCTCGGGTCTTTATATCATGTCATGTACTTAAGGATGTAACCATTACTGTTGATCAATAAAGTGCCATGAGTTTCCCCTTAAAAAAAGACCGCCTGCAATCGATAATATCAAAAAAACATCAGACGACACATGGTCCCTATCGCTGATACGTCCAAATTGCATCACTATTTTATATCGTAATTCATCCTTATTCATTGATATATTTCATATTACGATGATGTTCTTATGTTGTTTTGGCTTATTTTACACAGTTTGCAACTTTCCGGTGCCGAAGCAACAGATGCAGGATTCAGCGGTAAAAAGTGGACGCTGAGTTGCTGAAGAAGAATACCTCCAAATTACCTAAAAATCAACGGGGGGTATTTTCCTGGAGATTAACGAAGACTCGCCGAAGAGGGGCCAGAGGGGGGCCACAGGAGCCCCAGGCGTCCACCTGGCGCGGCCCCACACCTGGCCGCGCCGGGAAGGCGCCTGGAGCCCTGGGGCCACTCCCGGCTCCCCCCTCTGGCCTATATACTCCTCGTTACACGAAAACCCTAAAAAAGAGAAGCTTTCACGGAGTTCCGCCGCCGCTCCGTGAAGGAAACCTACAGAAAAGAAAAGGGCTCTTCGACAGGTAGATTCCGTCGAGGAGATCACCTCCCGGAAGGGGAGATCATCGCCATCGTCATCACCATCATCACGGGCATCATCGAGATCATCATAAACATCATCCCCAACATCAGCACCATATCCACCACCATCCAATCTCACCTCACAAGTCTATCTTGTGTTGTAATCCGTACTATCTATCCTCTCTACTCTACCGGTGTTGATTAGTACTTTGTGGTGAATGCTATTGAGTTTTGTTGGAGAAATACCATTGTGTCCAGATTGTTTATCATATATTTATCACCTCTGATCATGATCTCTTTTATGTCTTGTGAGTAGTTACTTTAGTTCTTGAGGACATGGGAGAAGTCTAGTTGTTAGTAGTCATATGATGTTGAAGTAATTTGTGTTGTGTGATATTTAAGTTGTGTTGTTATTTCCCTAGTGGTGTTGTGTGAGTCGAACACTCAACACTTCGCCTTCTTAAGGACCTAGGGGAATACATTGTGTATTAAGAATGCTTACGGTGGGTTGCCGGAGTGACAGAAACCTGAACCCCAGTTTGCACACTTTTGCACAAGGGAGTAATGGATCCTTGATCTTATTGCTGTGGTTAGGCTTTGCCTTAATTTCTATCTTGTATTTGCGGATGCTTGCAATATGTTTAATCATAAGAGTGCACTTATCTTAGTCTAGAAGGTGTGCTAGCATAGATCCACCCACTCAACACTTATCAGATCAACACTTGTTATCGATACGGAGTATGGCGAAAGCACGTGACTACCTCTCCATGTGTCCTCAAGAACGCTTTAGTCTTTATAAGCTCAGTTGTCAGGCTTATCCTTTGCTCAAAAGGATTAGGCCACTTGCTGCTACTCAGTGCTATTTACTTTGCTTGCTTTTATCTTATTGTTGCTTATATCGAAAACCCCTAAAAATTTATCTTTCAGTGCTTGCAGTTATTCCTTGTCCAAAATCACCTATCAATACCTTTAGCTCCTCGTTGGGTTTGACACTCTTACTTATCGAAAACACTACAGTAGATCCCTTTACGTTGAGGGTCATCAAGTAACGTTTTCTGGCGCCGTTGCCGGGGAGCATAGCGCTATTGGTAAGTGAAGCTGGTAAGGAATTTTTATCTCGTTATTTTGCTGTTGCTGTTCTTTGTCCGTATGGACAACCTAGCTATTGGATCGTTGCTTATGGGGAAACACCCCACATCTGTGGTGGTTGTATTTTGGCTAATCGTTATGCAGGAGACGGACATCCCAGTGAACACTTTCTATATTTATCACAACTATGTTCACTATTTAAGCTTGCAGGTGTATCAAAGAAGTTTTTCATGAAGAAATTGTTCTCTGTATCGCTTATAGATAAAGCTTCAGATTGGTATAAGCTTCTTGATAACTCTCATTTGCCTGATTGGCATGAGCTTATGTCTCTTTTATACCAAGTTTTATCCTCTTCATGAAATTCATCGAGACACGAATTATATCTATAACTTTAGGTCTCGTGACGGAGAAAGCATCACTCAATCTTGGGGGATATTGAAATCTCTAATGCTCAAATGTCCTATTCATGAGCTCCCCAAGGAAACTATACTTACAAATTTTTATGCTAGACTTTCTCGTCAGGATAAGGAGATGTTGGATGCCTCCTCTAGTGGGGTATTTCAGACAAAAAGCGTTGAAGAAAGATGGGATCTGCTTGAAAGGATCCAGAAGAATACTGAAGATTGGGAAATAGATAAAGGTATTGAACCCACTATTAATTATGAGCATGATTATATAGAGAGCTATGTGAAAACTGATTCCTTTAATGCCTTTTGCTCTAAGATTGGTCTTGATTCCCATCTAATGATTGATTTTTTTAAGGACTTTGCCTCTCATATTGACTCTTCTAAGAAGAAGAAGAATCAGCATCATAAACCCTTCAAAGAATTACATATTGATATTCATGTTGTTGACCCTATTGTGCCTGCAGTTATATACGAAAAGCCCCCTTTTCCCGTATGAATAAGGGAGCACTCTTTTGTGCCAGGCATAATGAATAAGAGTGAGAGAAGAATTGATGAGCCCGAGGACCAGACCAAGGTCGATCCTCAAGTTGCATTGGTTAAGGATCTTGTTACTAATGATGCTTTAGATTCCAATATAAATTTTTGTGCTGTTTCCACTAACCTTGTCACAACCAAGAATAAAGGCCCAATTTCAGGTACTCCAGTAGTATCTGTTAAAATAGGAGATCACAATTATTATGGGCTATGCGATTTGGGATCGAGTGCTAGTGCTATCCCGTATTCACTTTATCAAGAGATCATGGGTGAGATTTCACCTTGTGAACTTGAAGAAGTTGATGTTACTATTCATCTTGCAAACAGAGCAACTATCTCTCCTATCAGAATTGTGAGAGACGTTGAAGTCTTATGCGGAAAGGTAAAATATCTTACCGACTTTCTAGTACTTGGTTCAGTAAGGGATAATTTTTTTCCTATTATTTTTGGTAGACCTTTTCTCAGAACCTGTGGAGCTATAATAGATTGCAAGAAAGGTAAAGTTTCTGTTGAATTCAATGGTGAGCCATATGAACTTAATTTTTCTAAGTTCTCTAAGCAGCCTCGTGGTACTGATTTGCCTAATAACGATAAAATTATTGAAGATATTGCTTCCATTGCTATTCCTCTAACGATCCTTTGCAACAATATATGGAGGACCACGAGAACGATTTACATATGCAGGAGAGAAATGAGATGGAAGAAATATTCTTAAGACAACCTGCTATCCTAAAGCACAACTGACGGGGATGTGCCCCGGCAAATCCCATGGTCAGGGACCCTGGGTTAGTCATGAGAGGCACAGGTTGGACGATAAGCTCGTTGGCTAACAGGAGGATACGTTCCTGCTCGATATTATTGATTGGAGATGGCGATTACAGGGAAGCCGAGGCTAGTGCGCACAAGGCTAGGTTACAGATTGTGTATTGCTTGATCTCGACATCTCCCCTCCTAGCCCTTATATACTAGACTAGGTCTCGGGGAGTCCGTCCTGATTACAGATGAGGTCTCCTAACCATGATCTTGTTCCGCACGGCAAGTTTGCACCTTCCTTACGACTCACGGACTCCTACGTCGGTGCCACTAGTGGGCCAAGGCTGGGCCCAGCCGGCATCTTTGCGGGCCTTCTGTCTTCTGGTACACCGGGTAGGCTCATCCATAGGAGTCGTGGGGTCACCCCCTCGTCAGTAGCCCCCGAGTGCCTGGGGGACTCGAAGAGGCGCGTGATGGCAAGAGAGTGATAATACTCTTCAAGCCCTTGTTGATTACCCCAAGTGCAGGGTGATATATAGTGCAGCGGCAAGTTTTCCCTTGGCAAAGATACTGTGACGCCCCCAAAATCAATCCGTGTACAGTAATCATACACGCAGGTACACGACTGAGATTAGGGTGCCACGGTGAGAATATCACAGCACAACACTAAACACAAAAGGATAAACCAATATGTTACAATAAAGGGGGGTCACGCGGACCCGAATACATAAGTTATACAAGCCATAATATCTGAGTACAGACATAGTTAGTCAAGTTTTGCCTTAAGAAGGCTAGCACAAATAACATCAGAGAAACAGATCGAAAAGGCAAGGCCTCCTGCCTGGGACCCTCTGAAACTACTCCTGGTCCTGGTCAGCGGGGGTCTCGACGTAGTAGTATCCGCCTCCGGGGTACTCCTGCTCCTGGGCTCCAACGTCGACTGCAGCGGCCGATCAGGCAAAAAATAAAAGGGGAAATAAAGCAAAGGTGAGTATCTAGCATACCCGCGAGTCTTACGTCCGCTACTAAGCATTATGCAGTTGTATCAACGGAAAGGGGAGGCTGTATATATAGTGGACTGCAAGATAGAAATCAGAATAAGGGTAAGAAGCTAGGTCTATCGAAGACTAGCATCTTCTGACGATGTCTTGCAGCATGAGGTAAGAATCAGCCAACAGTTCATATAAAACATAAAGTAACAACGAAGCAGAAGTTGCTGCAACATTGTATAATATAAGTTGTAATGATTAACAATAATAATAATGCCTCCGAGTTCACCTCCTCGACATCCCCGCGAGGAAGAAAACTCGGAACCATACAGTTTAATAATAATAGTTTCTAGTGGCCTGTTACCGTGGACACGGCTATTCGAATAGATTAAACTTCCTGCAGGGGTGCACTACTGTTCAGCCTGCATGCTCGGATCTCCAGGGTGGCGGGAACCTGGTTAGGGAACGCCCCACCGAGGCTATCCGACACGATGCAGCCCATCCTAGGCTCAACAGAGAGGCCATCCGCCGGACTATATCCTATGCGCCAAGGGGTCTAGGACCCTCACCCTTGCACGCTCCTGCACGGTGCGTGGCTGGCCGGTGAAGCAAAAGCAAATCCAAATACACACCGTCCGGACGAAGAAGACACCACTTCCCGGCGCAGGCCGCAGTACTGCTGACGTCTGAAGAGCTTTCGGACAAACTACGACGCAGGGGAGCCCATAACTCCTTATCCCACGTGAAGGTAGTGCGTACAGACCAACGGGCCTCTCAAGTCATCCGCCGAACCATTTAGCATTTTAATTAACCTGCGTGACAACCGTTATCGTTGCCTCGACTTAACCGACTCGCGGTCAACGACAGCAGTCAGGACCACCGGTACATCGGTGCCTGCCCTGTCGTCCCACCAAGTCACTGCGGTTACCAACAAGGTGAACCGTCTCCTTACCTTGTCTCGCGTGTGCTCTTGGTAGAGCTCGACTTTCGTAGTTTGGTAACTCTCACGAGATACGAGCAGGGGCCAAGCACGCCAGTAACGTCGGTCGTACCCTCCCTGTCGTTCCCGACGATATACCTCTCGCAGGCACCGTTGGGTCGCCCGACTTTCTTACCTTTAAGGACAACCGCTGTTCAGGACCCTATGGCGGCAAGAAAAAGTCACCCTCGAGTGGAGTACAAGGATTACTCCTGGATAGCTCACACTTGAGGTGACTAGGCATAACCCAGATAGGGGCCTTTAGCGGTGTATGCTTTGTACCGTACCTGTGCAGTTGTATTTATTGTATCTGTGTTCACTCCCATAGTGATCACGGCCCTCTACCTAACCCTAACTAACAATGCGCAGGGCTCACTGCTGAATAATGCATAAGTAATAATAGGCAGCATAGGATAAAGGAAAAGGTACATCAAGGGGCGACAAAATCAGGCTATGCAATTGAATAGGATTGAAATCGTAGCAGCAGCAGTAACCATGCCTAGTGCAAGAAAGTACGGAAAAGGTAGGCGATATCTGGGGAAGATAATGGCTCTGCTTGCCTGGAAGCTCGCGGGTAGGGGCAGGGTCGTCGACGAAGTAGTCGTACCCGGCGGCGGTGTAGTCGGCGGTAGCAGCGGGGTCTACCGAAGATTAAGGGGGGGGGAACAGTAAATACACAGCAATAATATACAAACACATGCATGACATGATAGATGACATGTTAACGGTGTTCTAACGCAGTGTAATGCACGTTGCTCGGAGCGGGAATTCATCCGGGGATGAACTACCGGCTCCGGGTGATTACCGGACAGGGTGGCCGGAGGTGGAAGGGTTCATGCCGGAGGTGTCGTGGGTACCGGACGAACATAAGGGGGGTGTATCCGTGTTAGTTGAACCATTCCGGACAACTTTCGTGTTCGGAATAAATTCATCCGGGTACTTTTTATCGGTACCGGAAATTATCGACAGACAGCTCGGGAGGGGGAAATGTCGATGATCGGTGTGCTAGGGGGGTGAGGTAGACATACAGATAGCGTATTCATATTCGCTATATTTTTCTGATCAACTTTCATGTATAAAGTTTTTGAATCTGAGCTACGGTTTATTTTCTATGATTTTCTAAAGTTTTAAGCAATTTAAATCATTTTCTAAATCATTTTTAAATTATTTTTATTAATTAACAGAAACATTATCCACAACAGTTTGAATGGTCAAACCTGACAGAGGGGACCCGCCTGTAAGATTGACTGGTCAACTGACCAGTGGGTCCCACATGTCAGCCTCTAGTCATTTAATTAAATCTTTATTTTTATTCTAAAATCAACTGGACCCACATGTCATACTCTACACAGCAATTTATCTTAATAAAAAAAAAGGACTTACAGATGGGGCCCATCTGTAAGTGGGTGGGGGGTTTCTTTTATCTCTATTTTTATTAGCAACATAATTAGAGGGGGGGGGGTTAGCACTAATCGAATCATTAGTACTAATACTAATCGGGCGGGGACCGCGCGTCAGAGATAGGCCACGGGCCATGGGGTGCATCCCGTGCCCCTCGCCGGCGGCGAGTACAGCAACATGGCGGCGAGGCTGCCGGCCAGCACAGGCGACGGGAGGGGGCACGAGGGGGCTCAATCGGACGAGGGGATCATGCTCCGTCCATTCCTCCCATCAACGCGAGCTGAGGTGGCTAGTAGCGGCGGCAACGACGAACTCCGCGGCGACGGAGCACTGTGCCCGAGGGGAAGGGAGCCACGGTGGGCAAACGGCGCGGCTGAGCGAGGGGAAAGGGGCGGGGTGCTCACAGGGGCCGAGCAGGGCTGGCAGCAGGCGCGGGGGAGGTCGGGGCAGAGCTCGGTGGCGTCAATGGCGCGACGGCCCGAGGAAGAAGAAGACGCCGATTCGTAGTCGTGCGGGGGGCCGGGGTCCGATTCCTGGCTCGAGGTGAAGAGGACGTCGGAGAGGAGCACACAGGAAAATACGGAGGAGCTCGGCGTCGCCGTTGGCCGCGCGGACGCCGGCGGCACGGCCACGGGCGGGTCACGGGCAACCACGGGCAAGAACGGGCGGGGCAGGGGAGAAAAAGAAGGGTGGAGGCTAGGGTTTCCGCTGAGGGGGGTCGGGGGGGCCTTTATGCCGCCGGGGAGCCGCCGGATGTGCGGCACGGCGATGGCCGGCCGTCGTGGCACCGGTGGATGGCGTCCACGGGGGGGTGGCGTGAACAGGGGAGGGAGACGAGTCGGGGTGGGCTAGCTGGGCTAGATTCTGGTGTGGTGGGGGTTTTCTGGGCCGGTAGGCCCAGTGGGAGAGGGGGTTTGGGCTCCTTTTGCTTTTATTCAATTTTAATTCTTTTCTGCTTTTTGTTCTTTTCTGTTTATATTTAATTTAGTTGCTTTAGCCATTTTGCAAATTATAATACCTGCCCCATTATTTGTATTGCCTTATGTAGCAATGCTACAAAAAGTTTGGTGATTAAATAAAATCAATTATATTTTTGTTTTATTTAAAAGGGATTAAATGTCACTGGTTTGGCTACTGTTTGAATTGTTGGGTTTATTTTATAGCACAATAAATACCAATCCACACAAGGAAGTGATCCACTGAATATTTGTGAATTTATAAAAGTAGTTTCACAATTTTTGGAGAAAGTTTATATTCCACTTTATTTCTAATATTTCATCAAAGGCATTTTGAGCATTTGATTTGATTTCAAATGTTTATGGATTGGGCTTTGTTTTCATCCATGATGATCAATGCCCAAGGTTCACTTTGCTAGCAACAATATCAAAGGAAAATTGAATTTGAACTGAACCAGTTGATTAAAGCAAAAAATTTGAACAGTACTGGGGAACAGTAATGGTGATTACTGTTCACTGACAGTGAGGGTGTTACAAATCTCCCCCACTACAAGAATTATCGTCCCGAGAATTTAGGTGGTAGAGGGGAAAAGATCGGGGTATTCTTCACGAAGACGATCTTCGCGTTCCCAAGTGGCTTCATCTTCAGAATGATTTGACCACTGAACTTTGAGGAACTTGGTTGTCTTGTTGCGGGTTTTGCGTTCAGACTGATCAAGAATGCGGCTCGGATGTTCTTGATAAGTCAAGTCTTGCTGCAGTTCAATCAGATCATGTTCCACTTCGCGAATAGGGTCTTTGAAGCAGCGTCGGAGTTGCGACACGTGGAATACATCGTGGACTTGAGAGAGGTTCGGCGGCAATTCCAATCGGTATGCCACTGGTCCACTCCGGGAAAGAATACGGAACGGGCCAATGTAGCGAGGAGCTAACTTGCCTTTGATCCCGAAACGATGAGTGCCTCTCATCGGAGTGACACGGAGGTACGCGTATTCGCCAGGCTGATAGACCATTTCCTTGTGCTTGCGGTCATAGTTGCTCTTCTGACGAGACTGAGCAGCTTTCAAGTGTTCACGAATAACGCGAACCTAATCTTCGGCATGCTGAATAATGTCCGGACCAATGAGAGTTCGCTCTCCAGTTTCTGACCAATTCAGAGGGGTTCGACACTTACGTCCATAGAGAACTTCAAAGGGTGCCATCTTCAGACTAGCTTGATAGCTATTGTTGTACGAGAATTCAGCAAATGGAAGAGATTCCTCCCATTTCTTACCGAATGAAATGACACAAGCTCGAAGCATATCTTCAAGCACTTGGTTGACTCGTTCGACTTGTCCTTGCGACTGGGGGTGATAAGCGGTGCTGAAATTTAGGTTAGTGCCCATAGCTTCTTGGAAACTATCCCAGAACTTTGAGGTGAAAATGCTGCCACGGTCTGAACTGATCTCCAACGGAATACCGTGGAGGGAAACAATTCTGGAAACATATAAGTCTGCCAACTGACTAGCAGAGATCGTCTCCTTGACTGGCAGAAATGTCAGATCCCTCTGTTAGGTATGTGCTAGGGTTAGCTAGTACCTTTGCATCATGTAAAAATTTCAAAAAGAAATCTTGGAAATCAAATTCAAAATCAAAATGGGAGAAGGAACACCCCCAGTTGAATTAATTCAAAAGGCCAGATAAAAATATTTTCCAAAATTTCATGTTAGAGTTTTGAAAAGTCTTATAAATGAGTGTGATCACATATCAAGTGATGTGGGACCCACCCCATGCTCATAGATTTTTCAAATATTCAAACAGTACCTTGGAATTAAAGAAATACCCCTTTTTGATTTAAAATTCAAATCATTTGAATTTTAAAAATGTTGAAAGTTTATGAGTGGCTAGTCTATATTATTATGAGGCCATGTAAAAGTTTTCAGCATTTAATAAAATGGTTTGGTATTTTTATCAGAGCCAAAAAAAATTACAGAAAAAGAAAGGAAAGATTAAACAGAGAGAAAAAGAAAAGAAAGAACTTACCTGGTTTCAGCCCAGCTAAACCCCCGCAGCCCACCTGGCCGGCCCAGCCCACCTGGAGGGGGTTACATGCGTCTTCTTCCCTCCAGGCAGGCAGGCACCTCGCCGGCGACCGCCGTGGGCACGACAGGCAGCTGCCTGCCTGTCCCGTGCCTTATCCCTTCGCTGGAGACGCCGCGCAGCCGTCCTGATCCATTCCCCCCCTCTCCTTCGTCTTCCTCCTCCTCCTGCGCCCGATTTCACCGCCGCCCGAAGACCGCCGTGAAGCACGCCGTCGAGAACACGTAGCCACCGTCGTCCCCGAGCCGTGCCGCCGTGTCTAGGAGAACCGCAGCAAGCCTCTTCATCGTTCCCCTCAAGCAATCGAGCCCGAGCACCTCAGCAATCGACGCCAGCTTCACCGAGAGCTCGCCGGACCCGTGAGTCGCCGTCGTCAAATTCCTCGGCTACACAGCATCCCCGGCCTCACCATCTTCTCCATTAGCTTCAGGGTGAGCTTCTTCACCTTTCCCCTAAGTTTGCAGCGCCTCGTTTGCCCCACAACCGAATCCGCCATGGATCCCGAGCAAGCTCGCCGCCATGGCCGAACTGGAGCTCGTTTCAGTGCCCCTGGCGTTGCACCCGTGCGTGTGTTTGGCACCTAGCCTTCCTAGTTTTCGAACGCAACCAAAATCACCCCAAACCGTGCTCCCTAGCCTCGGCTACGACCTCGCCGGTTCTCTGTTTCCGCCGGAGTCGTCGCCGCCGTCTCTCCCGACCACCTCGTGACCCCCTGTTGCCTCCAGATGATGCGGAAGACGATGCTGAGTCGATTGGTGTCCTCCCTGTGCTCTCCCGTGGCCGTTTGGTCACTCCGGCGACTACGCCGCCGTGTCCAGTGCCGCCGGTAGGCTGGGTTAATTAGGGGACTAACCCCTGTTTAGTTAGGCCATGGGCCACTGACAGGTGGGGCCAGCCCCTTCTAAGTTAATCAAAATCTTTAATTAAAACAGATTAACCCCTACAGAGGCTGACCAGTGGGACCCCTTGTCAGTTTGACTCGGGTCAAACCCCCTGATGTCATGCTGATGTATTAATGACGCAGTAATGCTTTTCCAGAAAAGAAAAATAAGTTTAATAATTCCAGAAATTCCAGAAAATACCCCAAACTTTGGAAATTCATAGAAAATTCATATTAACTCCAAATTGGACAAATAATATATGAAAAATGATCAGGAGAAAATTATCTTTCCAAATATGCAACTTTCAACTCTGTTTGAGTTGAATTTAAAATGTGATCAGTAGCATTTGTTATTTTATTTAAATGTAATTAAATCAAATTCAATTCAAATAATTTTGCAACTTGAACCATGGCAACATGCTACATTTCACTTACACATCAGAGTCATATCATACACATTTGAAGATGATTTAAAATGATGAAACTATATCACATATCACTTGGTTAATGTTGAATTCAAATGTGGAGTTTGAATTTGCATTTTAAATGCAATATATTCCACTTAAATGGAATTGCCTCACACATCAAAACTTATACTTCAAGCTTTAACATTCAATCATGTGCTTGAGCATTGCATTCATATTGATTGCTACTTCGTGCTTTGTTTGTCGAGTAGAGGTGGAACCGGAGCAAGAGGTCACCCCCTTCGCTGAAGATCCAGAGCCCGAACCTCGTCAGCAAGGCAAGCAAAACCCCATTGATCATGTCGATAAAATCCCACTTCCCTCTCATGTCTCGCTTATGCATTGTATAGGATGATCACCATGTTACGATTCTACCGCATAGATGAACCCATTCCTTTGCATGACCTATCTTTTGTCACAGTAGTAAGCAAACCACAATCCTAGCAAATGTAGGAGTTGAATGATATCATGTGGCCCCTGCAATGTTACTGCTTATTGCATGCTTAGTATGATACCATGTTGTTACTGTGATGTGAGTCGGGATGGTAGTGATCATGTGGATGATGGTAGAAACGTGTTGGTGAATCGACCTAATACAAGGTGAACGATGAGAGGCCGTGTAGGAGTACACGGTGGGTTGTCTCGTTGAACACCGCCCTAAGTCCGAGTTCTTGTGTGGTGATCCAAGATGAAGAGTACAACCACACATTGGGCTCACTGACCCCTCTCAACTTATTAACTCATCCCTTTCGATGTCCAGATGTCGCAGTAGTTCGGAGTTCTGGTAGGCTCGTGGCCTGGATGCTAAGTGAGAGAACCGCTCAACCGAGACCGGCTTATGCACCACGCACACATCGCTTGGGTCCACTTCGGTAAACCGGCCGGGTTCACGATTGTGGTAGCCAACCCAAGTAGGCGGCTTTCTTGGACTAGATAGGCTATGAGGTAACAGTTGTGGTGAGCATCCTCGCTGGCACCCCTTGAATGGTGTCGAGATCAAAAGCGGTAAATGATGGTCATGTGTGTGTAGCGGTACACCCTTGCAAGGTTAACAAAACTATTCGAATAGCCGCGTCCGCGGTTATGGACTGCTTGGAAAGCTTAGCTTGATTATTAGATAACTTGAACCGGATACTTCTAAAATACACCAAGATAAGTGTGAGTGCTATGGCGTGCTTTCTCGTGGGGAAGTCGAGGAAGGCACCATAGTGGTGTAATTGGTTGGTGAAAGTAGTGGACTCGTGTACGCTTCTTACCTCAAGTCTGGTACTCGTAGTTCAGGATTAGCCAAGTCAAAGCTGGCATTTCTGCAAGTGAACCCCACCTCCCTTTACCTTGATACATGTGCATGAGTAGTATAGCTCCTATGTAAGTCTTGCTGAGTACGACTTTGTACTCACGTTTGCTTAATATATGTTTTAGATGACGCCACTGAACCCGAAGGTGGCTTCTTCATCGAGCTGGACGACTGAAGTTAAGCTAGTCTAGTCCCAGTCAGCAGACTGGTTCCCTCGTGGAGGGCTTTATGTTTGAATAAGGCTTCTTAAGCCAATTTGTTAAACTTGTCTGTACTCAGACATAATTTGCTTCCGCTTTATGTTGTAATGTTGGATCACATATATGTGATCTCTGTGTGTACTCTATAAGAGTTATAAATAAAATGTACACTCTGTAGAGAATTGCAATGGTACCTGCTGTTCATACAAGGCATGTGTGCTGCGTGTATGTTTATAACATGCATGTCTTTGTATGGGTTTTCGAGACCTTAGTTGTGTTCTGGCTGGCGGTCTTTCATACACCAAGTGGCCCTTAGATGTGCGCAGCTTGGGGCATCGCGATGCGATTGCTCGAGACTCCGTCTCGTGCACACTTTGTGGTATGATCGAGCCCGCCCTAGACCCCGACTAAGTGATCGGGCTGGAGTAAGTCTATGTAAGAGTTTTGAGATAGTCGGTAGTATGGTTGAGGCGACTTGTCTTTGAATCTGGGAGCTCACCACCCATATCATTTGACTTGTGTGCGGACGATGAGGACCCATCTCAGTTGATCATCCGGCCTGGATGGGATGCCCCTCACGTACGATGCTTTCCGAGAATGTTCAGTGCTTGGCCTTGTCTTCTTAGACAAGTGGGTGCGGTTCTCGGCTCTCCATATGACTATGTCTTAACTGGACTTGCATACGCTAACCCCGGGTCCCGACAAGAAAGTGGGCAACTTTGGAGAATCGGTCGATGACGACAAAGATCGCATCATGACCCTTCTGTGATCGCGGAAATCCGGTGAAGAAGTCCATTTCAATCTTGTCCCATTTCCATTCAGGAATAGAAAGTGGTTGCAGAGTACCAGCAGGTCTTTGAAGTTCTGCTTTGACGCGACGGCAAACGTCACACTCATCAACATAACGAGCAATGTCTTGCTTCATGTTAGACCACCAGTACCGCTGACGAAGGTCTTGGTACATCTTGGTACTACCAGGGTGAATCGACAAAGGAGTATCATGAGCTTCTTTCATGACGCGCGGGGTCAAGTTTAGATTGGGCTTACTCCTAGGGACCACCAAACGATTCTTGAAATACAACGTACCATCATCAGCAACCGTGAAGCATGATGGCTTCCCACTAGCGATATACTTCTTGATCTTCTCGACATCAGAGTCACATTTTTGTATCCACTTGGTGGTGCTGTCGAGGTCCGGCTCAACAACAAGGTTATTCACATATCCCTGAGGAACAATCTCAAGGTTTAGCTTGCGTAGCTCTTCATACAGAAGTGGTTGTTGTACTTGAACTTCAAGTTCACTACAGTAGGCTTTGCGACTCAGGGCATCAGCCACCACATTAGCTTTGCCAGGGGTGTAAGAAATTCCCATGTTGTAGTCGGCTATTGTCTCGAGCCAACTCTGTTGGCGGAGATTCAGGTCGGGTTGCATAAACAGGTACTTCAGGCTTTGGTGGTCGGTGTAGATCTCACAACGATTACCAACGAGGTAATGTCGCCACAGCTTCAATGCATAAATGACCGCTGCCAATTCGAGATCATGTGTTGGATAGTTTTCTTCATGAGCACGCAACTGGCGAGAGCCATAAGCAATTACTTTGCGCTCTTGCATTAGGACACAGCCTAATCCTTGACGAGATGCGTCGCAATATATCACGAAGTCCTTCTGAGTATCAGGCGGAGCAAGCACCGGGGGAGAAGTGAGCTTGTCCTTGAGAGCTTGAAAACTTTCTTGACATTTATCAGTCCACTCAAACTTGACGCCTTTGTGCAGCAGGTTAGTCAGAGGCCTGGCAATCTTGGAGAAATTCTCAACAAAACGGCGGCAATAGCTGGCAAGGACGAGGAAACTTCTGACTTGCTTGACAGTCCTGGGCGGAGTCCAGTCAAGAATAGCCTGAATACGTTCGGGGTTGACGGCAACACCATCCTTGGAAATCACATGACCAAGGTAGGTTACTTCAGGAAGCCAGAACTCACACTTAGAGTACTTAGCATAGAGTTTGTGTTCTTGAAGCTTTTCCAGTATAAGGCGAAGATGTTCAGCATGTTCTGCATCGGTCTTGGAGTAAATCAATATATCATCCAGATAAACCACGACGAACTTGTCGAGGTATTCCATGAATATATAGTTCATCAATCTGGAGAAGGTGGCTGGTGCATTCGTCAAGCCAAAGGACATGACAGTGTACTCGTATGAACCATAGCGAGTAATGAAAGCGGTCTTCGGGATGTCCTCATCACGGACTCGGATCTGATGGTAACCCAACCTTAAGTCGAGTTTTGAAAACACCGTGGATCCAGCAAGTTGATCATAAAGATCATTGATCCGAGGGAGGGGGTACTTGTTCTGTATCGTGGCCTGGTTGATAGGTCGGTAATCTTGGACCAAACGGTTCATGCCATCACTCTTCTTGACAAAGAGCGAAGGTGCTCCCCAAGCAGAGGAACTTGGACGGATGAAGCCTTTCTCGAGGGCCGTGTCAATCTCCTTCTTCAATTCAAGGAGGTGGTGAGGTGGCATCTTATATGGGCGCTTGGCAATAGGTACGGTGCCAGGCTTCAAGTCGATGACGAATTCAACCTCTCTAATCGGGGGTATTCCCGGCAGCTCTTCTGGGAAGACGTCGGGAAAATCACAAACGACTGGAACTTGCTCAATTCCTTCAAGAGGCGAGACGTTCAAAGCATTCATCATATAGATATGCGTTTCAGCATCACGGGTAATCTGGGTGGTGTCGTTAACAATCTCACCGGAGGGGTGAAAAAGTTGGACAGACTTGGTACCACAATACAGTGCGGCATCGTGGACTTTCAACCAATCCATTCCCAGGATGAGGTTTATGGTGGAAGACTTCAGAATGATGGGGGACACGTGGAATACAACTCCTTCGATTTCAACGGCGGTATTGGGCACCATCATGGTGGTTCGGCATTGGCCTATCGGGGTGCGAACAACCATCGGTGTGTTCATCTTTCCAAGCGTAAAGTTATGCGATAATGCAAATGCTTCCGACATGAATGAATGCGATGCTCCTGTATCAAATAAGACAGTAGCAGGTATTGAGTTAATGAGGAGAGTACCCATCACTGTAGCGGGCTGTGCCTGAGCTTCTTCAACGTCAATGTGGTTAGCATGACCACGAGTGTGAGCAGAAGACCCAGTGTTATAGTTGGGGGTCCTATTGTTGCCACGGCCAGCAGGGTGAACTACCAGTTGATTCTGTCGCTGAGGGCAGTCTCTGGAAAAGTGACCTGGCTGATGGCACTTGAAGCGCAAGCCATCTTGAGGACGGAGGGGTGCAGTCTCAGTCTTCGGCTGTCTCGGCGGAGGCGGAGGCAGACGAGGTGCAACATACGACGGCCTTGGTGCAGGGGCAGGTGGACGATACACACTGTGTGGAAGCCAAACGCGTTGCTTCTGTGTTGTGCCCGAAGATGAGCCAGCATCACGGGGGCGCTTCGGCGAACCACCGAACTTGCGCTGAGCGGTCTCAAGAGTGATAGTCTGGTTCACCATGGTGGCGAAGTCGGGGAAGACGTGCAAAGCTAGTGCAAGCTGGAGATCTGCGTTGAGTCCATCACGGAACTTCTCTTGCCTACTTGCATCATTGGGGAGGTCACTTGCAGCATAGAGGGAGAGGCGGAGGAATTCCCTCTGATATGCCTCGACAGTTTTGTTGCCCTGAACGAGGGTGCGGAACTCGGCCTTCATACGGTTCATAATCGCCTGGGGGACATAACGAGCACGGAAGGCAGTCTTGAAGTCATTCCAGGTGACGACATTCCCTTCAACTAGCGAGCCCTTGTAAGTGTCCCACCACTGAGCAGCGGGGCCACGCAGGAAATAGGACGCAAAGTTGACGTAATCAGCAGCGCTCACATTAGCGAACTCCAGCTGTCGAGTGATGTCACAAAGCCAATCATCAGCATCCAGCGGCTGTTCAGGCTGGTGGAAGAGAGGGGGATTGAGACGCATGAAATCCCGCAGAGTAACCACAGGCGGTTGGTTCTGGTGCTGGTTCTGGTTCTGGTTCTGGAGCTGATCTATGACTCCTTGCATAAACACTTGGTTCATCTGAAACTGTTGCATCATCGCGGCCATGTAGTCCGGCGGCTGAGGTGGATCGTTGGCACCACGACCACGACCACGACCACCACGACCAGCCATCCTGCTAGAATTTAACAGGGGTATTTCAGTGATGAACATTTATCGAGATACCGGAAACGAGTAAGAGGTAAATCGACAACAAAGAGGAGGCGCGGATATATAGGGGTAGTCATATAAGACAATACACATCCACACATAGGAACAATCGAAAATCGGGCAGCGTAACGTCGTAGAAATTAAGGAAAAAGGACACACTAGGCGGCGCGCAGACCGCGGTAAGGATTACACGACGCGACATAGATTCCACTATGTCAATCACGCCGCAAGAAAATTGTTGGCCACAGGAGTTAATGCCAGAGGACGCGCGGCCTGCCCAGAATGAGAATGGGATCCGCGGTCCGGGACCTGGGGTATGACTCCTGCGACACGACTCAATCAATGGGAGAAGCACCAAAAACGCCCGGTGGAATCAAGAGAACGTGATCCTAATGTCAGAGTTTGTAAAACTTACCAGCAAGGATAAGAGAGCAGATTCCCAGAGCATAGGTAAGGAGAAAAGGATCCTAATACCATAGATATCACACGTAGTGACATCGATGTGGGCCCGTAAGCCAAACATTTAAGTTAGCAAAATAGTTTTTCAAAGTCTAGACTCAACTTCGACCAGGTAGTGGTGCGGTGGCTTCCTACAGGCAGTCGGCTCTGATACCAAATTGTGACGCCCCCAAAATCAATCCGTGTACAGTAATCATACACGCAGGGTACACGACTGATATTAGGGTGCCACGGTGAGAATATCACAGCACAACACTAAACACAAAAGGATAAACCAATATGTTACAATAAAGGGGGGTCACGCGGACCCGAATACATAAGTTATACAAGCCATAATATCTGAGTACAGACATAGTTAGTCAAGTTTTGCCTTAAGAAGGCTAGCACAAATAACATCAGATAAACAGATCGAAAAGGCAAGGCCTCCTGCCTGGGAGCCTCCGAAACTACTCCTGGTCCTGGTCAGTGGGGGTCTCGACGTAGTAGTATCCGCCTCCGGGGTACTCCTGCTCCTGGGCTCCAATGTCGACTGCAGCGGCCGATCAGGCAAAACATAAAAGGGGAAATAAAGCAAAGGTGAGTATCTAGCATACCCGCGAGTCTTACGTCCGCTACTAAGCATTATGCAGTTGTATCAACGGAAAGGGGAGGCTGTATATATAGTGGACTGCAAGATAGAAATCAGAATAAGGGTAAGAAGCTAGGCCTATCGAAGACTAGCATCTTCTGACGATGTCTTGCAGCATGAGGTAAGAATCAGCCAACAGTTCATATAAAACATAAAGTAACAACGAAGCAGAAGTTGCTGCGACATTGTATAATATAAGTTGTAATGATTAACAATAATAATAATGCCTCCGAGTTCACCTCCTCGACATCCCCGCGAGGAAGAAAACTCGGAACCATACAGTTTAATAATAATAGTTTCTAGTGGTAAGATCCAGCTTCAGCATAAAGCGTCTTGTTACCGTGGACACGGCTATTCGAATAGATTAAACTCCCTGCAGGGGTGCACTACTGTTCAGCCTGCACGCTCGGATCTCCAGGGTGGCGGGAACCTGGTTAGGGAACGCCCCACCGAGGCTATCCGACACGACGCAGCCCATCCTAGGCTCAACAGAGAGGCCATCCGTCGGACTATATCCTATGCGCCAAGGGGTCTAGGACCCTCACCCTTGCACGCTCCTGCACGGTGCGTGGCTGGCCAGTGAAGCAAAAGCAAATCCAAATACACACCGTCCGGACGAAGAAGACACCACTTCCCGGCGCAGGCCGCGGTACTACTGACGTCTGAAGAGCTTTCGGAAAAACTACGACGCAGGGGAGCCCATAACTCCTTATCCCACGTGAAGGTAGTGCGTAAAGACCAACGGGCCTCTCAAGTCATCCACCGAACCATTTAGCATTTTAATTGACCTGCGTGACAACCGTTATCGTTGCCTCGACTTAACCGACCCGCGGTCAACGACAGCAGTCAGGACCACCGGTACATCGGTGCCTGCCCTGTCGTCCCACCAAGTCACTGCGGTTACCAACAAGGTGAACCGTCTCCTTACCTTGTCTCGCGTGTGCTCTTGGTAGAGCTCGACTTTCGTAGTTTGGTAACTCTCGTGAGATACGAGCAGGGGCCAAGCACGCCAGTAACGTCGGTCGTACCCTCCCTGTCGTTCCCGACGATATACCTCTCGCGGGCACCGTTTGGTCGCCCGACTTTCTTACCTTTAAGGACAACCGCTGTTCAGGATCCTATGGCGGCAAGACAAAGTCAGCCTCGAGTGGAGTACAAGGATTACTCCTGGATAGCTCACACTTGAGGTGACTAGGCATAACCCAACTAGGGGCCTTTGGCGGTGTCTGCTTTGCACCGTACCTATGCAGTTGTATATATTGTATCCGTGTTCACTCCCATAGTGATCACGGCCCGCTACCTGACCCTAACTAACAATGCGCAGGGCTCACTGCTGAATAATGCATAAGTAATAATAGGAAGCATAGGATAAAGGAAAAGGTACATCAAGGGGCGACAAAATCAGGCTATGCAATTGAATAGGATTGAAATCGTAGAAGCAGCAGTAACCATGCCTAGTGCAAGAAAGTACGGAAAAGGTAGGCGATATCTGGGGAAGAGAATGGCTCTGCTTGCCTGGAAGCTCGCGGGTAGGGGCAGGGTCGTCGACGAAGTAGTCGTACTCGGCGGCGGTGTAGTCGGCGGTAGCAGCGGGGTCTACCGAAGATTAAGGGGGGGAGGAAATAGTAAATACACAGCAATAATATACAAACATATGCATGACATGATAGATGACATGTTAACGGTGTTCTAACGCAGTGTAATGCACGTTGCTCGGAGCGGGAATTCATCCGGGGATGAACTACCGGCTCCGGGTGATTACCGGACAGGGTGTCCGGAGGGGGAAGGGTTCTTGCCGGAGGTGTCGTGGGTACCGGACAAACATAAGGGGGGTGTATCCGTGTTAGTTGAACCATTCCGGACAACTTTCGTGTTCGGAATAAATTCATCCGAGTACTTTTTATCGGTACCGGAAATTATCGACAGACAGCTCGGGAGGGGGAAATGTCGATGATCGGTGTGCTAGGGGGTGAGGTAGACATACAGATAGCGTATCCGTATTCGCTATATTTTTCTGATCAACTTTCATGTATAAAGTTTTTGAATCTGAGCTACGATTTATTTTCTATGATTTTCTAAAGTTTTAAGCAATTTAAATCATTTTCTAAATCATTTTTAAATTATTTTTATTAATTAACAGAAACATTATCCACAATAGTTTGACTGGTCAAACCTGACAGAGGGGACCCACCTGTAAGATTGACTGGTCAACTGACCAGTGGGTCCCACATGTCAGCCTCTAGTCATTTAATTAAATCTTTATTTTTATTCTAAAATCAACTGGACCCACATGTCATACTCTACACAACAATTTATCATAATAAAACAAAAGGACTTACAGATGGGGCCCATGTGTAAGTGGGTGGGGGGTTTCTTTTATCTCTATTTTTATTAGCAACATAATTAGAGGGGGGGGGGTTAGCACTAATCGAATCATTAGTACTAATACTAATTGCGCGGGGGCCGCGCGTCAGAGATAGGCCACAGGCCATGGGGTGCATCCCGTGCCCCTCGCCGGCGGCGAGTACAGCGACATGGCGGAGAGGCTGCCGGCCAGCACAGGCGACGGGAGGGGGCACGAGGGGGCTCAATCGGACGAGGGGATCAAGCTGCGTCCATTCCTCCCATCGACGCGAGCTGAGGTGGCTAGTAGTGGCGGCAACGACGAACTCCGCGGCGACGGAGCACTGTGCCCGGGTGGAAGGGAGCCACGGTGGGCAAACGGCGCGGCTGAGCGAGGGGAAAGGGGCGGGGTGCTCACAGGGGCCGAGTAGGGCTGGCAGCAGGCGCGGGGGAGGTCGGGGCAGAGCTCGGTGGCGTCAATGGCGCGACGGCCCGAGGAAGAAGAAGACGCCGATTCGTAGTCGTGCGGGGGGCCGGGGTCCGATTCCTGGCTCGAGGTGAAGAGGACATAGGAGGGGAGCACACAGGACAATACGGAGGAGCTCGGCGTCGCCGTTGGTCGCGCGGACGCCGGCGGCACGGCCACGGGCGGGTCACGGGCAACCACGGGCAAGAACGGGCGGGGCAGGGGAGAAAAAGAAGGGTGGCGGCTAGGGTTTGCGCTGAGGGGGGTCGGGGGGGCCTTTATGCCGCCGGGGAGCCGCCGAATGCGCGGCACGGCGATGGTCGGCCGTCGTGGCACCGGTGGATGGCGTCCACGGGGGGGGGGGGGGGGTGGCGTGAACAGGGCAGGGAGACGAGTCGGGGTGGGCTAGCAGGGCTAGATTCGGGTGTGGTGGGGGTTTGCTGGGCCGGTAGGCCCAGTGCGAGAGGGGGTTTGGGCTCCTTTTGCTTTTATTCAATTTTAATTCTTTTCTGCTTTTTGTTCTTTTCTGTTTATATTTAATTTAGTTGCTTTAGCAATTTTGCAAATTATAATACCTGCCCTATTATTTGTATTTCCTTATGTAGCAATGCTACAAAAAGTTTGGTGATTAAATAAAATCAATTATATTTTTGTTTTATTTAAAAGGGATTAAATGTCACTGGTTTGGCTACTGTTTGAATTGTTGGGTTTATTTTATAGCACAATAAATACCAATCCACACAAGGAAGTGATCCACTGAATATTTGTGAATTTATAAAAGTAGTTTCACAATTTTTGGAGAAAGTTTATATTCCACTTTATTTCTAATATTTCATCAAAGGCATTTTGAGCATTTGATTTGATTTCAAATGTTTATGGATTGGGCTTTGTTTTCATCCATGATGATCAATGCCCAAGGTTCACTTTGCTAGCAACAATATCAAAGGAAAATTGAATTTGAACTGAACCAGTTGATTAAAGCAAAAATTTTGAACAGTACTGGGGAACAGTAATGGTGATTACTGTTCACTGACAGTGAGGGTGTTACAGATACCAAGGTTTGTCTCCCGTAGGACTCCGAAGGATACAAGAAGGTGGTAAAGTGAACAATGGCGCCGAGGTTGCTAGCTTCACCTAGACCTGCACACAGATACAAATAACTTTGCTCCCAACGAGTACAGAGGAGTTGTCAATTCCTCCGGCCTTGCTGTTTACAAAGGATCAACGCAAGAGATAATAATAGTGGCAACTGAAAGTAAAGACTGAAAGTAATAAGGGTGTAAACAGTGATATGAAGATGGACCGGGGTCCTGTGATTTTCACTAGTGATGTCTCTCTCCCAAAAGACGATAAAAGTGCTAGCGAGGTAAACAAATCACAGTTGGGCAATTGACCGGATTATGAAGGGACCGCAATGCTAACTATGCTTCAAAGAAAGGAAGGGCTCAAAATCAATGGACAGTACGCCAAAGTAAGTAGACCGAAATCCATCTGCATCTACTACGAATCATCCACCTTGAGATATCTATCCAGAACATCTCGCTGGTATTAAGTTGCGAATCCCACCCAAAGTGTAAACTCAAAGCAACATACAACTGCATTAAAAGAACTATGCGTAAAGTAAACAATCCTTGCACCCGCAGGTACAAGCACCGTTGTTTTATCCCTGGTGGCAACAGCGCATCCCCTAGTCTCATGTTTCTGTCACTCAAGCTAGACATCAAGGGGCTGAACCCACAATCAAGCATAACGCTCCCTCTTGGAGTTGCAATAAATCACTTGGCCAAAGTAAAATACGGCAACGCAGAACATGCAAGAATTTACTCAAGAACAAAATATAAAAGAGAAGAACCAAATATATTACTCATCACAATCTAAACATAGTCTCATAATCCATCAGATCCAAACAAACTCAGCATAGCAACAGTAGAAATTACATAGATGCCTCGATCATGTGAGGCAGCTCACGAGGACTCGAAAGTGGAAGCACAAAAGGGGGAGAGATAGATCACATAGCTACTGGTCACAGACCCATGGTCCAAGGGAAACTACTCACGGTACATATGGGAGGCGTCCATGGCTATGGAGGGTCTCCCGGAGGGGGTAGCTTCTCTCGGCAGGGTGCCGGAGCAGCTTCTCCAGGCAGCCCCGATCTAGAAACGGCGGCGGCGGCGGAACAGAGGCGAGATCGTGAAAGAGGAGTCCGTCTTAGGGGTTTCCACCCCGAGGGGTAAATATAGGCGAAGGGGGCGTCGAGGGGACCCACGAGGCAGCCAGGAGGCCTCCTGGCGCGGCCTAGGGTGGGGCCGCGCCAGGGACCTTCCTGGCCTCCTGGTGGTGGCTCCCCTTCCCTCTCTTGGTGATTCCGGAAGCTTCTATTGCGCTGATTTTTTATATATTTCTCCCGGAATTTTTGGAGCACTTTTAATGGCCGGAAAACCTGAAATACAAAAACAGCAGAAAACAGAAACTGGCAACTGGGTGCACTGAGTTAATAGGTTAGTCCAAATAGGTTTAAAAGTGTATGAAAGTTCAAGCAAAACATGGCAAAGTCACACAAAACATGCATGGAACAAGCATAAATTGTAGATACGTTTGGGACGTATCAACATCCCCAAGCTTAATTCCTGCTCGTCCTCGAGTAGGTAAATGATAACAAGTATAATTCTGTGGTGACATGCCACACAATCATAAAAGGAATTTTAAGTAAAGAAATCAAAGAATGCAATTCAATTCAATTCTTAACAAGCAAGAGTCTATATTAGCATTGACACAAGCAACAAAAGAACAAAAGGTGCAAGAGCTCTTGCTGTCTGTGACTCGAATGTCTCCAGATGGTGTTTGCGTGCGAGCAAGGGATAGGGAAATACGAGAGAAAAAAGAAGGTTGTTGAGAACAACTATCTACTAAAGTTTTACACTTGGTCTCCTTTGGATTCTTATCTGGACTCGTTCCCAGACCACTAGCCAGGTACAAGTCAAACTGATCCACTCCCTTTCGATATTTTGAGCACTCATGCAATGGATGAGCGTGAGCAAGAAAGTTGACACCTAAAAGGAGAAACAGAAAGAAGGTGGAGGAGGAAGACAAAAAGGTGTGAAAGGCTCACATCAACGAGGACAATCATAGGCGAGAGAAGGCCATATGATAGATATGATGTGAGGAGTAGGGATTGCCATACAACGGATGCACATGTGAGCTAAAAGCTCTCCAAGGGAACTAGTGGGGGTTCATCTAACTTTCTTGCTCAAGAAGACCTAGAGCTCGTTTGAGGAGGCTCATCATTGGAATATACAAGCCAAGTTCTATAGTGTGAAGGGTCCCCACATAGCTATATGAATGATGATGATCTCTATGGAGTACAAGGGATAGGAGATGAAGTACTAGTGTGGATCTCTCAAAAGTAATAGTAGTATGCCCCCTTCTCTCTTTTTATTTTTCTTTTTCTCTTTTTTTATTTTTTTGGTGGCCTCAATGGCTCTTTCTATTCAACTCTCATTTGTCCTCTTTGGGATCTTTTGATTTTGTCCTCTTTGGGATCTTTTCCTCACTTAGGGGCAATACTCTATATTTTAAAAGAATATAGGAGATCTTTCACACTTTACAAAGGTACTCACCTAAATAAAATGTAACTATCATGATGCAAATGTATGCTTCTGCCAGGGTAGCAGGGTATGCAATGATACTAGCGCGTCATGTAGCAATGATTAGGGCAATGCCCAACTAGAATGCGGCTCATCGATCAAGCAAGTAGCATGTATGACATGAAGATCAAGTCATGAGAAGGTGGATGTTGCATGACAATGTATCTCGGAAAGGCTATGGAAATTCCTTGTAGGTAGGTATGGTGGCTGTTTTGAGGAAAGATATAAGGAGGTTTATGATGACAGAGCGTATCGTGCCAAGGGTTTGGATGCACTGGCGAAGTATGCGCCAACTCTCGAGGTGAGAAAGGGCAATGCACGGTACCGAAGAGGCTAGAAAAAGTATAGGTGGGTGGAAGTGTCAACTTTCGAATACTCACATTAGTCCGAAGAACTCATGCACTTATTATTGGTAACTCTCAATCTAATCAGGAGGTTCACAAAGAGAAAGGTACCCCGAGGAGGAGTGTATGGGGGTTTGGTTATCCTTGCGCATCCTCGACTCATGGTACGTGAGTGTACTCTAATATTCGAACCCTCCAGAGGTTAGTGATCCATCTAGTAGCTAGAGTTCTCAACAGGGTTTTTGGTTTTCGAAAAACACACGGATTGCCCAAAATATGACATCTATCACTAATAGGCAAGAGCTCTTGATACCATAAGTTCAAACATTACTCTAATCAAGACCTCAAAACTATTGCAAGTTACTACTACAAAGAGAATAGCAACTTTAACTACCTACTTTCAGTCAAGACACAGAACTCAGTGCAACAGGCAAACTCTAACAAGATAAAACATCCAACCTATAGAAAGTTCAACCTAAGACAAAAGAAAAGCTCTAGAAAAACTAAAGCACTACAACTAAACAGAACATCAGCTAAGAAAAGAAAAAGAACAACTCACAGCTAAAAGAATAAGCATGCAAATCCTATGAGGAGTTCTAGTTCAAGCGGAGCGTGAATCTCTCCCACACAAAAGAGTAAGTTGGGGTCTAACTTGTTACTACAGCAAACAAAGCAAAAGAAAACTAAAAACAAAACCTAAGAGCGAGACGCTCCAAGAATAGCACATAACGCATGAATTGATAAAAATATAGTGCAACGAGAGACGAACTAATAATTGTTGATGAAGAAGGGGATGCATCGGGGGCATCCCCAAGCTTAGACGCTTGAGTCTCTTTGAATATTTATTGGGGGTGCACATGGGAATCCCCAAGCTTGAGCGTTTGACACTCCTGAATCTTCTTTCATCATCCTCCATCGCGCACTTGAAAACTCCCTTCATACATAACTCATTGTAGGCTGATTAGAGAGGTTAGTACCCTAATAAAATAATTTTTCCTATGCTGAAAATAAAGATAAACTTGAATATCTACTGTTTCCCAAGATTCCCAAAAAGTTTTTGCAAAGAAAAAGCAAGCTTAAGGTTTGCAAAAGTGAAGCGAGACAAAACGTGGAAGAATCTGTGAAAAACAGAACAGCAGATAGAAACGAATTTTTTAGGGGTACTTGTGAAACTCAAATAAAAAAACTAAGAACATACGGAAGTTTCATAATTGTATAGAGCACGCTGTGTAAAAAAATCAGCTCAAACAGATGAACTGGGATTTTTCTCTGATTTTTCTAGTCACGAGGACAGAATCTGTTTTCTGGACAGCATGTCACAACTTTTACTTCCCTTGCCGTATGAGGCTAAACTTAGCACAAAGCTTGAAAAAAGAAAGATAAAATGATGTTGATACAGTAGTAACAATCATCAAGACCACTAAGAACAGAACAAAAGAAAAAAGAAAAACCTAAATTCATTGCGGGCTGCCTCCCGAAAGCGCTTCTTTAGAGCCATTAGCTAGGCTTAAAGCAGAAGATCAAGTCTTTTCAAGAGAATAACTAGCCCGTGTGACGGACTCAAAAGGTAACTTAATCTTTTTCCTAGGGAAATGTTCCATCCCTTTCTTGAGAGGGAATTGGAATTTGATAGTTCTCTCATTCATGTCAATGATAGCACCAACTGTGCGAACAAAAGGACGTCCCAGAATAATTGGACAAGAGGGCTCACACTCAATGTCCATAATAGTGAAATCAACGGGAACATAATTGTCATTGACAATGATAAGAACATCGTCGATCTTCCCCAAAGGTTTCTTTACGGAAGAATCAACAAGACGAACACCAAAAGAACAAGGATCAAAAGGTTTCAATTCAATCATATCATACATTCTTTTGGGCATAACAGAGGTACTTGCTCCAACATCACAAAGAGCATAACAAGAGAAGTTATTCAATTTAAATTTTATCATAGGATCACAACCATCTTCTAGCTTCCTAGGTATGGAGGCTTCTAGTCTAAGCTTCTCCTCCCTAACTTTGATTAGAGCATTGGTGATATGCTCTGTGAAGGCAAGATTGAGTGTGCTAGTGTGGGGGTCTCTAGACATCTTGTGTAGGAAACCAATAACTTCAGGTAAAGTGCAGTTGTCAAAGTCTAGGTCACTACTATCTATCAAGGAGGTAGTGATATCATTAGGTTCACTTGTTTGAAAGCCTCTATGTTCATAGAAGTTTTTTCATCTAAGGTTGAGGTGGTAGCATCACCATTGATAGGTCCAGTGGGACTAGGGGTGTGATGGGTGCTAACAGTTTGTGTTGGGATACGGGGCAGAAAACACAAATTTTTCATACCTACGGTACCCGAACCCAAGATCTATGCTATGGCGATGTAAAGTAACGGAGGGAATCGGTGTTCATACCTTTGAAGACCGAAAGAGGGAAACGTTCTTGCGAACGTGGCTGGCGTAGACTCGGAACTACGACCTCCCTGTCATGTAGAAGACCACCACCGGCGAGGATGACTCCCGGTAAACCTCCAGCGACGAAGTAGCACCACAGGTGTAGTGCCTCAAAGAGATTATACACGTACGGTACAATCGATGTTCCTCCCGGGCCCCGAACCAGGCGAGCAGCGGAAGAAAGACGGCTACGGATCCCGACTCCAACAGAACGACGACCTGCCTTATGGTGGAGAACTCCAATCCAGGTACAGACTCCAAACAAGGGGAGTCCACTTCCGGGAAGGAGAAGGAGGAAGAAGGAGATATTGGTGTGTTGGAAAAAGGGGGGTCTACCCCTCCTTATATAGGCCAAGGGGGGTGCCATCCTCCTCCCCTCCTGCATGTGGGACTAAACTCCCAAGGGGGGGGGGAGTGCGCCGGCCAGGGGGGTGGTGGGCCCCACCCTTGGCGCCAAGCACAAGGGGGGGAGACCCCCTCCTCCCTTAATGGGCCCCATGGGCCCATTTAACCTTTTTCCCATTTTTTTAATTTATTGAATATGTTTTAAATATTTAATTCAGATAATTAAATAATAAAACATTATTAAAACAATTAAACTTTATTTTGAACTATTCAAAATGTCTGGAAACCATTCCATCCTCCTCCGGAACTATTCCGGTGATTCCTCCTATTTCACCGATTGATCCCGTAACTGTCCTATGCATCGATTGCCCTTAAGTGTAACACCCTAACGGTCCGGGAAACAGCAGACATGGTCGAGACTCTTCTCATTGACCAATGACTAGTTAGTTGGACCTGGTTACAATCCTTGACAGCCCCTGCGCTTCCATCGAATGAACTTCGATCGCTTTTGGAAACCGTTAACGATACGACGTAATCCCTTTGTGCTGTGGTACTTTGTTTGTCCGAGGTTTGATCGTCGGTATCCTACATACCGTGTTCACATCTCGTTCACAACAAACAACTTCTCTCGTCCATGATCATTGCATCTCTTGTGACCTAGTCACGTCCTTGCAAGGTTTTGATGCAATATCACCAAGTGGGCCCAGAGTACCTGTCCTGTCACAAGGACTGACAAATCCCGCTCTGATCTATTAACATACTCATCAACCATATATTTCGGAATACCCAAAGTGCATCGTTATAGCCAGCATATTTCAGTCAGGCGGTGGGATACAAATCAAAGTCTCCTCATAGATGACAATTACGTATGATCATTACGGTCTAAGGACTAAGCCATATGTTACAAAGTCATAGCAACGCTGAACTATGTGACTCGATCACATTGCAATACTTTAGGTGGGTGTACGTCCATCACATCATTCCCCTTAACGATATGACCTCATTGTCAATGGACTTAAGTGTCGCCATGATCAGGAAAGCTTGATCAATCAATTGCCCAATGAGATAGTTTACCCGAGTTAAACTACGGACCATGTTTTATACTACACCTGTATTAGTATTTCCAAGTAATACAGTTATAGCACAGTATAAAACGTATTATGAACAAAACGGATATGTGACGAATATCTTTATTAATTTGTCTCTAGGACACATATCCAACAGTCTCCCACTTGCACTAGAGTACAAATTACACTAGTTTACATCAGGTATGTATCTAACACCAATGGTCTCTTGGTGTTCTTCGAACTTGCCCTGTGGAAGAGGTTTAGTCATCGGGTCTGCTGCGTTCAGATCCGTATGTATCTTGTGAATCCTAGTGTGTCCATCCCTGACGTAGTCTCGCGTCACATGGAACCTTCGGAGGATGTGCTTGGCTGTAGAGTGAGTTCTTGGCTCCTTCGCGTTAGCAATGGCAGCCGTGTTGTCGCAGAAGATTCCCACGGGGTCAGTGCAGCTGGGAAAGACGCCAAGCGCGATCACGAACTTCTTCAGCCACAGTGCCTCGTTTGACGCTTCCATTGCTATTCCTCCTAACGATCCTTTGCAACAATATATGGAGGACCACGAGAACGATTTACATATGCAGGAGAGAAATGAGCTGGACGAAATATTCTTAAGACAACCTGCTATCCTAAAGCACAACTGACGGGGATGTGCCCCGGCAAATCCCATGGTCAGGGACCCTAGGTTAGTCATGAGAGGCACAGGTTGGACGAGAAGCTCGTTGGCTAACAGGAGGATACGTTCCTGCTCGATATTATTGATTGGAGATGGCGATTACAGGGAAGCCGAGGCTAGTGCGCACAAGGCTAGGTTACAGATTGTGTATTGCTTGATCTCGACGTCTCCCCTCCTAGCCCTTATATACTAGACTAGGTCTCGGGGAGTCTGTCCTGATTACAGATGAGGTCTCCTAACCATGATCTTGTTCCGCACGGCAAGTTTGCACCTTCCTTATGACTCACGGACTCCTACGTCGGTGCCACTAGTGGGCCAAGGCTGGGCCCAGGCGGCATCTTTGCGGGCCTTCTGTCTTCTGGTACACCGGGTAGGCTCATGCATAGGAGTCGTGGGGTCACCCCCTCGTCAGTAGCCCCCGAGTGCCTGGGGGACTCGAAGAGGAGCGTGATGGCAAGAGAGTGTTAATACTCTTCAAGCCCTCGTTGATTACCCCAAGTGCAGGGTGAGATATAGTGCAGCGGCAAGTTTTCCCTTGGCAAAGATACCAAGGTTTGTCTCCCGTAGGACTCCGAAGGATACAAGAAGGTGGTAAAGTGAACAATGGCGCCGAGTTTGCTAGCTTCACCTAGACCTGCACACAGATACAAATAACTTTGCTCCCAACGAGTACAGAGGAGTTGTCAATTCCTTCGGCCTTGCTGTTTACAAAGGATCAACGCAAGAGATAATAATAGTGGCAACTGAAAGTAAAGACTGAAAGTAATAAGGGTGTAAACAATGATATGAAGATGGACCGGGGTCCTGTGATTTTCACTAGTGATGTCTCTCTCCCAAAAGACGATAAAAGTGCTAGCGAGGTAAACAAATCACAGTTGGGCAATTGACCGGATTATGAAGGCACCGCAATGCTAACTATGCTGCAAAGAAAGGAAGGGCTCAAAATCAATGGGCAGTACGCCAAAGTAAGTAGACCGAAATCCATCTGCATCTACTACGAATCATCCACCTTGAGATATCTATCCAGAACATCTCGCTGGTATTAAGTTGCGAATCCCACCCAAAGTGTAAACTCAAAGCAACATACAACTGCATTAAAAGAACTATGCGTAAAGTAAACAATCCTTGCACCCACAGGTACAAGCACCGTTGTTTTATCCCTGGTGGCAACAGCGCATCCCCTAGTCTCATGTTTCTGTCACTCAAGCTATACATCAAGGGGCTGAACCCACAATCAAGCATAACGCTCCCTCTTGGAGTTGCAATAAATCACTTGGCCAAAGTAAAATACGGCAACGGAGAACATGCAAGAATTTACTCAAGAACAAAATATAAAAGAGAAGAACCAAATATATTACTCATCACAATCTGAACATAGTCTCATAATCCATCAGATCCCAACAAACTCAGCATAGCAACAACATAAATTACATAGATTCCTCGATCATGTGAGGCAGCTCACGAGGACTCGAAAGTGCAAGCACAAAAGGGGGAGAGATAGATCACATAGCTACTGGTCACGGACCCATGGTCCAAGGGAAACTACTCACGGTACATACGGGAGGCGTCCATGGCTATGGAGGGTCTCCCGGAGGGGGTAGCTTCTCCCGGCAGGGTGCCGGAGCAGCTTCTCCAGGCAGCCCCGATCTAGAAATGGCGGCGGCGGCGGATTAGAGGCGAGTTCGCGAAAGAGGAGTCCGTCTTAGGGGTTTCCACCCCGAGGGATAAATATAGGCGAAGGGGGGGCGTCGAGGGGACCCATGAGGCAGCCAGGAGGCCTCCTGGCGCGGCCTAGGGTGGTGGCCCCCCTTCCCTCTCTTGGTGATTCCGGAAGCTTTTGTTGCGCTGATTTTTTATATATTTTTCCGGGAATTTTTGGAGCACTTTTAATGGCCGGAAAACCTGGAATACAAAAACAGAAGAAAACAGAAACTGGCAACTGGGTGCACTGAGTTAATAGGTTAGTCCATATAGGTTCAAAAGTGTATGAAAGTTCAATAAAAACATGGCAAAGTCACACAAAACATGCATGGAACAAGCAGAAATTATAGATACATTTGGAACGTATCAGCGCGCAGGGACTCGAATCCACTCTAGCGTAGTTTTGATGTATGCACGGTTCAACCGCGGGTCGCTGGCAGTATGGGGGCATGACAAAACCTGTTTCGAGGGATGCTAAGCTGAAAGGGCCCAAGGTGTCGACTGGTGAATTGCACTAGTGGAAAAAACCGCAGTAGCCCAATCAATCCCATGTCCCTCGACATGACCTTGGAACACTGGTGTCTAGCAAAATTCATGCCGCTGCAGGTCTTACAGTGATCAATTGCCACCAGTAAAGTTCGTAGCCTAGGCGCGTCCGCCTGGATTTTTCTATCATGCATGCACATGGAAAAGGTTGGGAGTGAAATCGCTCTTCGGCAAGTCCCAGCCCGGCCGATCTTCGTAGCGGGGTCTTACCTACACGCTAAGCTTGCGTGGCATCTGGGCACAGTGTATTGTGTTCCAGGAATATGTATTTGTATTGAGGCACGGAGCCTAGTAGATAATGCACCCACTTGGAATAAACAATCAAGTGGGCGGTTTTAGTAGTCACTCGTGGAGCTTCTCCGAGTGCTCGAGCGAAGAGTGACGTAGAGGGTTATTTGCTCGGGAGGTCGTCGAGTGTTTGAGTATATAGAGTTTTGCGAGTAATCACTCGAATATCGTTTTTTCTCTCAGGGTGAGGGAGCACCCGATACTCCAGGACCGCTCGAGCTGGCGAGTGCAGGTCTGCTTATCTTGCGTCATGGTGAGGGAGCACCCGAAACTCTCATGGGTGTGAGTAATCACTCGGGCACGTTTTTGCTTCTAGGTGAGGGAGCACCTGAGACTCTCGTAGGTGCGAGTGATCACTCGAGCACATTTTTTCTTCTGGGTCAGGGGGCACCCGAAACTCGCGCAGGTGGATACGCTCCCGATGGGAGTTAGATATATTTGAAAAATGTATTTAAACTTATGCAAAAATTGGAGGTTGCAAGCTTCCTCTTCTGCTGACTGCCTCTTTAATTTACCTTTTGTTTGGCGAAGATAACTATCTCCTTGCTGGAGGACCGTCAAAAGATGCTCTGGCTTCTCTTTCTCTTCCTCTTCTCATGGCGCCCAAGCGTGGAGCTGGTATGACTGGCCGTGGTCGTGCTTGTCGCGGCCGTGGTGGTCGTACTCCGCGCTCTTCTCGCGGTGGTCGTCATGGTGTAGCATAGGTGCCTTCGTCCTTTACCTCGGAGGAGGGTGTTTGGTGTTATGACTTTCTCCTGCACGTTCGTGGACGGGGCGCTGCTCGTATTCTTCTTCCTTCTGCATTTGCTGCCATTGTTTCTGCGCGTGGCCTTGATGGCTTGCTGCTTCGTCTTCAGGGGTGCGCTCGATCTCCTTCTTATGTTAAGTTGGAGATCAATAGTTCCCGCTTGATTTTTCTTGGCTTCGGCTGGAAATCCTTTGCTCGTCGGTTGAACTTGCGTGATGGTGACACTCTTTGTTGCCGTTTTGATGGTAAATACACTCTTGTCATCCGCGCTTTTGACCCGAGCGGCAACCGCATGGATCCGTACTGGCCGGAGACAGGCAGTGATGGTTCTGACAGGTCGAGGAGTCCTTCGCCTGCGTCTTCAACTGATTCCTCCTCCGGTGACTCTTCGGGTGATGATGCGGAGCCGTCTTCAACTGCTTCCCCCTCCGGTTCTGAAGAGGATCTTGACGTCAAACCACCAGTCAAGCGAGCGCGCCAGGCGACCTTGTAGAACTGGAGGCAGCAGCGTCATCTTCGCCGGCAGCTTGGGTGGAGCTGGAGAAGAAGCTGGTGGAGCAGGAGAAGAAGCTGGTGGAGTATCGTCTTCGACTGCTCCGCAAATAAGTCGAGCTTCACATTTTGTTATGTCATTGACATCATGAGCTTGCTGCTTCGACTCCTCCTTTGTCTGTGATGATGCTCGCTGTCTTGGTGCCAATCATCCCAGCATGGGCACTCATGTAGAAGTCATAATTCCTTGGGTGATTGATGTTGTAGGCTTTATTGGTTGGTTTTGCCTTTTGTAACTAGATTAGTTCTTCATGTAATGAGGATTGCCTTCGAGCAATCAGAGTTGCCTTCTATCCAATGTACTTTCGAATCTTTTGTACTAAGAATGATCTTCGGGTCCTTGTAATGCGAACTGTGCTTGAGGCTTTGTAATGGAATCTGTCTTCGAGTCCTTTGCAAACGAGAGTTGTCTTCGATTCCTTGGCGATCGAAAGCTGTCTTCAAGTCCATTAGAACTTCGCTTTGTGGGTTCTATCGGGTGCGCGACAGCGCTTCCGATGGGAGTAGCCCCCGAGGCTACGTTTTAGTCGAAGAGTCGAACGTAGGCTGAGATCTGTTTCCTTTGTCATTCTTCCATTATTTCCTGTCTTTTATCGGGTGTGCGACAGCGCTCCCGATGGGAGTAGCCCCCGAGTCTTTAGGTGATCGTTGGAGATTGGGTGAAGACTTAAATATTTTTCTGCGTCCTGCGCTCCGTCCGTATTTCTTCAGAGTACAGGGTGTTCCATCTAGTTGTAGCCGTGTCTTTCCCTTTGATTCCGGACAGAGTTCAACAGGTGATGCTTGTCGATGGGTTTTTGCTTGGTTCCTTTTGAGCTTTGGGCTGCGTGAGCTATGACGATGTCTCTCGGGAAGAGATTTTGCAACCGAGCCCTCGAGTGCTTTTGAGAAAGATCGCGATTGCGATGATAGCGTCTCCCGGGGGTTTTTTGTGCTCGAGCCCCCGAGTGCTTTTGTGAGAGATCGCGATTGCGACAATAGCGTCTCTCGGGGGGAGTTTTTGTGCTCGAGCCCCCGAGTGCTTTGGTAAGAGATTGCGATTGCGACGATAGCGTCTCTCGGGGGGAGTCTTTGTGCTCGAGCCCCCGAGTGCTTTGGTAAGAGATCGCGATTGCGACGATAGCGTCTCTCGGGGGGAGTCTTTGTGCTCGAGCCCCCGAGTGCTTTGGTAAGAGATCGCGATTGCGACGATAGCGTCTCTCGGGGGGAGTTTTTGTTCTCGAGTCCCTGAGTGCTTTTTTGTGGTAGGATTTGGGCAACATCATTTTATTGCATCGAAGGTTTACATGAGCTGCCAGATGAGCATGACTGGTGGAGACTATGGGTAGAACAGGCGTAGGTTCGCTACGTTCCATGGATTTCCCACGTCCTCGTCAGTCTTCGGGTTCTTCAGTCTATAGGCGCCTCCTCCTATGACTTCTGTGATTATGAACGGTCCCTCCCATTGGGGGGCGAGTTTGTGAACTTTCTCTTGTATGAGCCGTAGGACAAGGTCGCCTTTATTGAAGGTTCTGGTGCGCAGGCGACTGCTTTTGTAAGTGCGCATTTTGTCCTGGTATCCCTCTGATTTTGCTAGGCTGTGTACCTTGCTTCGTCTGCTGTGTCTTTGTCATCTTGCAACGCTTCTTCTGCTTCCTCTTCTTCGTACCCTGAGATCCGGGGTGCCCCAAATTTGAGGTCATGTGGTAGCACCGCCTCCGACCCGTACACCATAAAGAAAGGTGTGTACTGGGTTGCAGTATTTGGGGTGGTGCGTAGGCTCCATAGTACGGCAGGGAGTTCTTCTACCCAGTTGCCTGCGGCCGGCTCGAGTGGTGCGAGGAGCCGCTTTTTCAGTCCTCCGCATACTAGGCTGTTTGCTTTTTCCACCTGGCCGTTAGATAGTGGGTGTGCGACTGATGCATAATTGACTTTGATGCCCAGCTCTTCGCATAGGTTCTGGAGCTCTGCCGCTTTGGGGTTCGTACCGTTGTCTGTGGTGATGTTGTGCGGCTTTCCGAACTTGAAGGTGATTGATTTGATAAGATTTGCTGTCGTGAGGGTTGTATTGCTAGTAATGGGTGCTGCTTCGATCCACTTGGTGAATTTGTCGACTGCTACTAGCAGGTGGGTTATTCCTCCCTTTGAAGATTTTTTGAGCGGGCCCACCGTGTCGAGTCTCTAGATGGCGAACGACCATGAGGGTGGTATGGTCTTGAGTTCTGAGGCTGGAGCGTGTGGTTTGCTGGAAAATTTGTGGCAGGCCATGCAACATCGCATGATGTCCTCTGCGTTCCTCATGGCTGTTGGCCAGTAAAGTCCTGTTCTAAAGGCTTTTGCCACGAGTGCTCGACTGCAGGCATGGTCCCCGCAGGTGCCTTCGTGGATCTCCAGTAGTAGGGTCTTGCCGTCTTCCTCGTCTATGCATTTGTGTAGGACCTGGGAAACGCCGCTCTTGTAGAGTTGTCCGTTGATTACCGTGAATGTTTTGGAGCGTCGACTAATGCATTTGGCTTCTGAGACGTCCTGCGGTAGGATGCCGTCGATTAGGAACCCGTGGAGTGGCTCTCTCCAAGATTGGTCCTCTGGTGCGGGTGGCTCTGGCTCCTCGTCTATGTTGTGGGCTTCTTCATTAACTACCGGGTCTGCGGCTGCTACTTGTGCTGGTTCAACTGTGTTGTCATCCTCCGTGTCTGCTTCTGGTCCGAGTCCTTTGACTGTTGTGATAGTCTCGTCTATATAGGCATGAATGTTTCCACCGATCCGGTTTCTCATGTGTGATTGCACCATTCGCTGGTGTATTGCTCATGCGTTGCTTAAGCCGAAGAGCATTTTGGGGGGGGGGCTGCTTTTCCTGAGTCCGTCGGGTGTACTTGGTGTTTGACCGCGTCGCTGTCGATCCTGGAGTCCCGTCCATGCTCTTTTGACTCGCTTCTGCCTGCTAGTGGGAAGGTGCTTTCATCTGTCGCCGTGACTGTTTCTGTGAGTTCTTGCTCGGCTGCGAATGTGTCAGAGACTTTGTGGAAGTCTCGGTCACATTTGTCGGACTTGATGAAGCTCCCGTTGACTGTGATGACGCCCGCGGATCCTGGCATCTTGATTTTAAAGTTGGCGTAGTGCGGAATCGCCATGAATTGTGCGAACGCTGGACGTCCCAATATGGCGTGATACTGTGATTGCCAATCGAGTACTTCGAACTCGAGGGTGCGTCTTGAAAAATTGCGTCTATTGCCGAAGACGACTTCGAGCTCGATTAATCCAAGGGAAGTAGCTGCTTCTCCTGGGACTACTCCGTATAACACGGTGCTTGATTTCTTCCATACTGGTCGAGGGATCAGCTTCTTGCGCAGGGTGCCGACGAAGATTATATTCATGCTGCTGCCTCCGTCCATGAAGATTTTGTCCATGTCGTACCCTCCGATTTGAGCGCCGAGGACCAGGGGCGCGTGCCCCGGCCTTGGGACTGCAAGCGGGTGGTCGCTCTGGGAGAACGTGATGCTGGTTTCTGCGTCGTGTAGCTGGTAGACTTCGACTGCGTTAAGATTCTCGGCTGCTCTAGCCTGCAGGGTGTAGGCTTCCTGTTGGGCTTGCGATACCTTGCCTTCTTGGATCATGTACACCTGTCCTTGAGTGGGCGACTGCTCGGCTCATCGGGCGCGCTTGGCTTCTTGCTCTTTTTCGTCCTTGAGGCTGTCGTCGAGTTCATTGAACAGGCGGCAGTCTCCCAGAGTGTGGCTCGATCTGATGTTTCCCCAGCTGTCTTCGAAGCATTGGATCGTGCATGGTCCTTCTAGCTGTTCCCTGACCGTGAGCTTGCTAGATCCGGCGTGCCGTTTCCTCCTTGAGATTCGGGAGAATAGCGCGTGGTCCGACTTCGATCCCTGCACTTAGATTATGGTTCCTTATGAGATTGGAGAATTCATCTGGCCTTCGATCTGGGTCGTAGTATTCGCCGGTACGAGTCTCGGAGTCGCTGCCCTGGCGGGTGGTGGCTGTCCGCGCGACGGCGGGTCGTCGAGTGGTCGGCGATCATGCTGCTGTATAGTTCGACTTGTCGGGTGGAGTCGCTTCGTAGGATCCTCGCGCCTGCCTTCTGGGGCGTCGATTTCTTCCTTGTTGGCGATGATCTTGGCGGTCGCTGATCTCGAGCTCGGAGTCAGTGTCTTGTTGTGCGGCGGGTGCCCGGGTGGCAGTGGGACGTTGAGTGGCCAGCAGGTTCTCTTCTTCATGTTGTAGTTCGTCGATCGGGGTCTCCGTGTAGAACCCTTGCGCCTTTCTTTTGGGTCGTCGAGTTCTCCTTTGCTGGCGGCGGGCTCGGTTTCCGCCGTAGTATTGATCTTGACATGGCTGCAGGCTGAGCGATCTTGCCGGGGCGGCAGAGATGTTCGCCGTGATCTTGAGTTCCTCGGGTAGATTGCATCTGGTTCTTGCCCTTGAGTTACGGCTTGCTGGAGACGGAACCGCCGAGATCGTAATTCCAACCTGTGTAGTTCCCATAGACGGCGCCAATTGACGGGGATGTGCCCCGGAAAATCCCATGGTCAGGGACCCTGGGTTAGTCATGAGAGGCACAGGTTGGACGATAAGCTCGTCGGCTAACATGAGCATACGTTCCTGCTCGATATTATTGATTGGAGATGGCGATTACAGGGAACCGAGGCTAGTGCGCACAAGGCTAGGTTACAGATTGTGTATTGCTTGATCTCGACGTCTCCCCTCCTAGCCCTTATATACTAGACTAGGTCTCGAAGAGTCCGTCCTGATTACATATGAGGTTTCCTAACCATGATCTTGTTCCGTACGGCAAGTTTGCACCATCCTTATGACTCACGGACTCCTACGTCGGTGCCACTAGTGGGACAAGGCTGGGCCCAGGCGGCATCTTTGTGGGCCTTCTGTCTTCTGGTACACCGGGTAGGCTCATCCATAGGAGTCGTGGGGTCACCCCGTCGTCAACAACCTTCAAGTTGAGCCTTTGGGAATTTTATCGCAACCAAAAGAAGATCCAGTGTTTGATCTTAAACCTCTTCCCGATTCGCTTAAATATGCTTATTTAGATGAAAAGAAAGTATATCTTGTTATTGTCAATTCTAACCTTTCAAGTTATGAAGAAGAGCATCTATTGGAAGTACTTCGCAAACATCGAGGTGCAATTGGCTATACCCTTGATGGCCTTAAGGGGATTAGTCCGTCTATTTGTCAACATACCATCAACCTTGAACCTGATGCTAAACCAGTTGTTGATCATCAACGACGGTTGAATCCTAAAATGATGGATGTTGTAAGGACTGAGATTCTCAAGCTTCTAGCCGCAGGTATTATCTACCCTATAGCAGATAGTAAGTGGGTAAGCCCGGTTCATTGTGTTCGAAAGAAAGGAGGAACAACTGTGGTTCCTAATGATAAGAATGAATTAATACCTCAGAGAATTATTATTGGATATAGAATGTGTATTGATTATAGGAAGCTGAACAAGGCAACCAGGAAGGACCACTACCCGTTGCCGTTCATCGACCAAATGCTTGAAAGGTTATCCAAGAATACTCATTTTTGTTATTTAGATGGTTATTTCGGCTTCTCTCAAATTCATGTTAACACTGCTGATCAAGAGAAGATCACTTTTACTTGTCCCTATGGTACTTATGCTTACAGATGTATGCCTTTTGGTTTATGTAATGCCCCTGCTACTTTTCAAAGGTGTATGTCTGCTATCTTTCATGGTTTTTGTGAAGAAATTGTGGAGGTATTCATGGACGATTTCTCCGTCTATGGAACCTTTTTTGACCATTGTCTCCACAACCTTAATAAAGTTTTGCAGAGATGTGAGGAGACAAATCTAGTGCTTAACTGGGAGAAGTGCCACTTTATGGTCAACGAGGGAATTGTTCTTGGCCACAAGATTTCCGAGAGGGGAATTGAAGTGGACAGAGTCAAGATCGAATCAATTGAAAGGATGCCCTACCCAAGGGACATCAAAGGTATTCGTAGTTTTCTCGGTCATGCTGGATTCTATAGAAGATTTATTAAAGACTTTTCTAAGACTTCGAGACCCCTCACTAATCTTCTCCAGAAGGACGTTCCTTTTGTTTTCGATGAAGATTGTAAGGAAGCCTTTGAAGTTCTTAAGAAAGCTTTAATAACCGCTCCTATAGTACAACCACCTGATTGGAATTTACCTTTTGAAATTATGTGTGATGCTAGTGATTTTGCTGTTGGAGCTGTTTTAGGACAAAGGGTTGATAAGAAGTTGAATGTTATATATTATGCTAGCAAAACCCTTGATAGTGCTCTAAAGAATTATGCTACTACTGAGAAGGAATTCTTAGCAGTAGTGTTTTCTTGTGATAAGTTTAGGCAGTATATTGTTGATTCTAAGTTTATTGTTCATACTGACCATGCTGCCATTAAGTATCTTATGGAGAAGAAGGATGCCAAACCAAGGCTCATCCGATGGATACTCCTTCTTCAAGAATTTGATTTGCATATTGTCGATAGGAAAGGAGAAAACAATCCGGTTGCGGATAATCTTTCAAGGATGGAAGATATACCACATGATCCCACTCCAGTCAACGACAGTTTTCCAGACGAACAGCTAGCTGTTGTTAAAGTACAATCTCTCTCTGATCCTTGGTTTGCAGATTATGCTAACTTTATCGTTCCAAAGTTTTTGCCTCCAGGTTTAACGTTTCAGCAACGGAAGAAGTTCTTTCATGATTTGAGGCATTACTTTTGGGATGACCCACATCTTTTCAAAGAAGGTCCAGATGGGATCGTGAGAAGATGCATACCGGAACACGAGCAGAAGGACATTCTCAAACAATGTCATGACAGTCCATATGGAGGACATCATGCTGGTGAGAGGACCACACATAAGGTTCTTCAATCGGGTTTTTATTGGCCTACTCTCTTTAAGGATGCTAGAAATTATGTTTTATCCTGTGATAAGTGTCAGAGAGTTGGTAATATTAGTAGAAGGAATAAGATGCCTATGAATTACTCTCTAGTGATTGAGCCTTTTGACTGCTGGGGTTTTTATTTTATGGGTCCTTTTCCTTCCTCACACAAGTACACTCATGTTTTAGTTGCTGTTGATTATGTAACCAAGTGGGTAGATGCAATCCCCACTGAAAGTGCCGATCACAAGACATCTTTGAAAATGCTCAAGGATGTAATTTTTCCTAGGTTTGGAGTACCCAGGTATCTCATGACTAATGGGGGTTCGCATTTTACACATGGAGCTTTTAGAAAAGCTTTAGCCAAGTACGATGTCAATCATAGAATTGCTTCACCGTACCACCCTCAAACTAGTGGGCAAGTTGAGCTCACCAATAGAGAGATCAAATTGATCTTACAGAAGACAGTCAATAGAAATAGAAAGGATTGGTCAAATAAGTTAGGAGATGCTTTATGGGCGTATAGAACTGCTTACAAAAACCCAATTGATACGTCCAAAACGTATCTATAATTTCTGCTTGCTCCATGCATGTTTTGTGTGATATTGCTATGATCTAGATACACTTTCATACACTTTTGATCATATTTGGACTAACCTATTAAATCAGTGCACCACAGTGCCAGTTCCTGTTTTCTGCAGTTTTTCTATTTCAGTTTTCCCCCATATAGAAAGTGCTCCCAAAATTCGGGAAAATCAGATAAAAAATCAGCGTGAAGGAACTTCCGGAAGAACCTGGGTGGGGCCAGAGGGCCACCACCAGGGGCCCAGGCGCCCTGGTGGCGCGCCCTAGGGCCTGGCCGCGCCAGGGGGCGCCTGGAACCCTGGTGGCCCCCATGGCTGCCCCCCTTCGCCTATATATTCTCCGTGACGAGAAACCCTCGGAGACAGAACCCTTTTTCGCAATCTCGCCTCTGTTCCGCCGCCGCCGCGCTTCCAAGATCGGGAGCACCAGAAGACCTCTTCCCGGCACCCTGCCGGAGGGAGGGCTGACCTCCGGGAGTCTCCTCTCCACCATGGATGCTTCCCGGATGTCTCGTGAGTAGTTTCCTTTGGACCATGGGTCCGTGATCAGTACCTATGTGATGTTCTCCTCCCCTCTTTGTTCTTCATGGTTTAGACCTCGTGAGCTGCCCTACATGATCGAGGCACTTTTGTAATCTTTCTGCTGTTGCTATGCTGAGTTTTATGGGATCTGATGGATTATGAGATTATGTTCAGATTGTGATTGAGTAATATATTTGGTTCTTATCTCTTATATTTTTGTTCTTAAGTAATTCTTGCATGTTCTCCGTTGCTGTTTATTGCTTTGGCCAAGTAGTAGGTAGTAACTCCAAGAGGGAACGTTATGCTCGATTGTGGGTTCATGCCCCCTGATGACTAGCTTGAGTGACAGAAACATGAGTCTAGGGGGTGTGTTTTTGCCACAAGGGGGAAAACAACGGTGCTTGTAACCGCGGTTACAAGGATTGTTTACTTTACGCAAAGTTCTTTTTAATGGAGTTGTCTGTTGCTTTGGGTTTACACTTTGGGTGGGGCTCGCAACTTAATACCAGCGAGATGTTATGGATAGATATCTCAAGGTGGATGATTAGTAGTAGATGCATTTGGATTTCGGTCTACTTATTTTGGTGTTCTGCCCATGCTTTTGAGCCTCTTCCTTTCTTTTGTAGCATAGTTAGCATTGCGGTGCGTTCATAATCCTGTCAATTGCCCTTCTGTAATTTGTTCACCTTGCATAGCAGTTTTATCGTCTTTTGGGAGAGAGACATCACTAGTGAACATCACGTATCCCGGTCCATATCCTCATCACTGTTTACATGCTCATTTACTTTTCTGCTTTTACTTTCAGTTGCTATCATTATCCCTTGCGTTTGATCCTTTGTGAACAACAAGACCGGAGAGAATGACAACCTCTCTGAACTTCGTTGGGAACAAAGTTATTTGTGTCTATGTTCAGGTCCAGGTCAAGGAAGCAACTTTTGTATAAAACGGTGCCATTGTTTCCTTGCCACCTACTTATCATTGCTGGAGTCCTACGGGTTCGGTACTCAACCTTGGTGTCTTCACCAAGGGAAATATTGCTGCTGTCCTACATCTCACCTTCCACTTGGGGTTTACCAACGAAGGGCGAGAAATCACTATCATCACCTCGCAGATCACCCATGGGCATGTCTCCCTATAAGATGGTCTATGGCAAGGCTTGCCATCTGCCATTAGAATTATAACACAAAGCTTTCTGGGCTATTAGAGAGCTTAATGCTGACCCAAAGTTGGCTGGTGAAAAGCGTCTCATGAACTTAACTTCTCTAGATGACTGGAGAAGTGAAGCTTACGAGAGCGCTAAAATGTTCAAGGAAAAGGTAAAGAAGTGGCATGATAGGAGGATTCTGAAACGTGAATTTAATGTTGGTGATAAAGTTTTATTGTTTAGATCCCGTTTCAGGTTTTCTACAGGTAAACTACTTTCCAGGTGGGAAGGGCCATTTCATATTGCAGAAGTCTACCGCTCGGGTGCAATCAAGATTAACAATTTCGAAGGCACTAAACCTCAAGTGGTGAATGGGAAAAGACTTAAGCATTACATAGCAGGAGATCCTGTCAATGTTGATGTGGATTTGGTATACACAAAAACTCATGAAGAACATGTTGCAGCCCTATTCCAGACATCAGCAGGAGAAGAATAAGGAAAGGTATGTATTACGGTAAGGAAACATCGCGAAACCGCCATAAAAGTTCCAGATTACGAGTTTTTTCAAAATATAGAAAATTTGAGGCCAAAGTGGAGCCGGAGACCAGCTCCACGGGGCCCAGGCGCCCCCCTGGCCCGGCCCCACCCCTGGCCGCGCCGGGAGGCCGCCTGGGCACCCCGGAGTCCGTCTCCGACCCCGCTTTGGCCCGTTACCTTCCTTTCTGTGCAGCAAGTTTTGCTATATATTTGCCCGGATCGTTCCGGCAAGGTATCTCGCGATTTCGTGTGTTTTATTTTTGAGCTGTTTCTGCCAGGACTAAAAGTTGAGTAGTAGAGATGTCTTCTTGTGGCTCGAGCGGAGAGGACTTATTGGGATGGCGTCTATGTAAAGTCCAGAAGGATCTTAATCAAGGGAAGCACGTCGACTGGGCTACCGAAGAAGAAACTGCCGCAAGACAAGCGGAGATGGAGCGCTCCGTGAGGGAGGAAGTCAAGACTATCACTGCCCAACAACAAGGAGGTCCAAGCAATCCCATCATCGTGGGGTTTGTCCAACCTGAATATGATATTTCTCTTAACCTTTCAGGGTCCTCCACCTCGCTTGAAGATCAGCGCACGCTTTCCACCATCTCCGAAGCCTACCGTATCACCAACCAACTTTGTGAAGATTTCCGTGTACTGAAAGTGCAAGTGGAAATCCTGGAAGCTGAAAACCAAACCCTTCGACGTATAATCAGGGACCTGAAGAACCACAAGAATGAGGAGTAAATCTCCTCGGGTAATGGCATCCCCTTAGCTTGTTCCAAACTTGGGGGAGTTCCCGGTATCTTTATCTTTATCTATGTCTTTTAGAGTCAAGTAGAGTCGTATCATGTCTAGGGAAGTTATCTTATAAAATAGGTGTTTGCTTTGAGGTCTATCACTCCTTTTTGGAGAGTTTTGTATCCGTGAGTGTGGAGTCGTCTATGATGGAATATTAATGAGAAGTCTATTGATCCCTTCGCTGCACTTGGTATTCTCTTCACGCAATCGACCTTATGATGATTCTTATGGGGAGTATTGAACTTATATCAGGTATGGCTTTGAAAACTTTATTTAATCTTGGCAAACATAGCTTTGGTCATAACAACAAGCATGTTATTTTATCAAAGTAGCGACATAGCCAAACCCTCTTTGTTATTGTGCTTGTAGTGTTATGTTGACAAGGAAGACAACTTGATGTGCTATGCTTGTTTTAATGTTTATGCTTTATATTGCTTTGCACCCAAGTCATCATCAATTGTCTGTTCTCTCCAAGCCTTTGCTAGCCAAACCTCTGTACTAAGCCGAATTCTGCTTGTACATCCATACCCTGAAACCAGTATCTTCCATATGAGTCCACCATACCTTCCTAGTCGTGGTATTCCACTACCACTCCTAAAGCATAGAATTTTTGTGTTATCCTTAGATGTTCAAAATCTTCTGTTTTGTGCCCCTGTTTTAGCTCATGAGGAAGTAGTAGTTAATTCATGAACTTCTTAAGTTGGACAAGTTTTACCCCGGGATTGCATGTCTAATCTGCAAACCCCTAATACGAGGAGGAACTGGCATGAGTGCGCCCAGCTCACAAAAGATAATACAACAAACAAACCCTCCTTCACGCTTTGTTCATGAGAAATCAGAAAACTTTGGCAGTGATAAACAAAGGAGATTGCGGGGATGTGATCGTCCCCGTTTGGGAGCCGTTCCTCGAAACTTGTCCAATCTGAGAAGCAATTGAGTTATCTATTAGGATTCGTTGACAAATCATGCACCTCTCAAAACTTGTTTTCATTCTGTTTGATTTAAGGATAGCACTTGAGTTTTCCCTACTTGCCTTTAACAAGGCTTTTTTTCCTTTACTTTTATGTTGAGTCTGTTTTCCCTACTTCCTCCTTTCCCAAAGAGAACAGACACTTGATACTGATGAAGATTCATCCATATAATGCAGCATTAAAGTTTTTCCATGCCATATCATTGTTTACTTTATCTCTTGATAAGTACGTTGTTTGCAAAAGCATTTGCCAAGCAAACATCTTCCTTTGTGTTAGCATTTGCACTTCATGAATAATAGCTTGTTCTTTCAAAAAGTTCCAAATTGTCTCTTCAAAATATAAAGAGAAATAGGAAAGGTAAAAGCTTTTAGTTGTCCCTTGATCAAAGGACTTGTTTGCCATGATTTGATGAGTTTCCTTAGCCCTACTTTTGATTATAATTGTTATTACTCTTTCATAAGGGCTTTATGAGTTGGAGATTGCTGTTTAGGATGTTTGAGTTTGGTGAAAAGATCAGGATGCTTCTTGTCCGTATTTTATTTATCGACACTTCACTCTCTAAACTTGTGGACAGGTTTACCGAGCTCAGTTTTCGCTTGGGGACAAGCGAGGTCTAAGCTTGGGGGAGTTGATACATCCAAATTGCATCACTATTTTATATCGTAATTCATCCTTATTCATTGATATATTTCATATTACGATGATGTTCTTATGTTGTTTTGGCTTACTTTACACAGTTTGCAACTTTCCGGTGCCGAAGCAGCAGACGCAGGATTCAGCGGTAAAAAGTGGACGCTGAGTTGCTGAAGAAGAATACCTCCAAATTACCTGAAAATCGATGGGGGGTACTTTCCTGGAGATTAACGAAGACTCGCTGAAGAGGGGCCAGAGGGGGCCACATGAGCCCCAGGCGGCCACCTGGCGTGGCCCCACCCCTGGCCGCGCCGGGAAGGCGCCTGGAGCCCTGGGGCCACTCCCGGCTCCCCCCTCCGGCCTATATACTCCTCGTTACGCAAAAACCCTAAAAAAGAGAATCTTTCACGGAGTTCCTCTACCGCTCCGTGGCGGAAACCTACAGAGAAGAAAAGGGCTCTTCGGCGGGCAGATTCCGTTGAGGAGATCACCTCCCGGAAGGGGAGATCATCGCAATCGTCATCACCATCAGCACGGGCATCATCGAGATCATCATAAACATCATCCCCAACATCATCACCATCTCCACCACCATCCAATCTCACCTCACAAGTCTATCTTGTGTTGTAATCCGTACTATCTATCCTCTCTACTCTACCGGTGTTGATTACTACTTTGTGGTGAATGCTATTGAGTTTTTTTGGAGAAATACCATTATGTCCAGATTGTTTATCATATATTTATCACCTCTGATCATGATCTCTTTTATGTCTTGTGAGTAGTTACTTTAGTTCTTGAGGACATGGGAGAAGTCTAGTTGTTAGTAGTCATATGATCTTGAAGTAATTTGTGTTGTGTGATATTTAAGTTGTGTTGTTATTTCCCTAGTGGTGTTGTGTGAGTCGAACACTCAACACTTCGCCTTCTTAAGGACCTAGGGGAATACATTGTGTATTAAGAATGCTTACGGTGGGTTGCCAGAGTGACAGAAACCTGAACCCCAGTTTGCACAATTTTGCACAAGGGAGTAAAGGATCCTTGATCTTATTGATGTGGTTAGGCTTTTCCTTAATTCTATCTGGTATTTGCGGATGCTTGCAAGATGTTTAATCATAAGAGTGCACTTATCTTAGTCTAGAAGGTGTGCTAGCATAGATCCACCCACTCAACACTTATCAGATCAACACTTGTTATCGATACGGAGTATGGCGAAAGCACGTGACTACCTCTCCATGTGTCCTCAAGAACGCTTTAGTCTTTATAAGCTCAGTTTTCAGGCTTATCCTTTGCTCAAAAGGATTGGGCCACTTGTGAAAGGACCACGATGTCGCCTAGAGGGGGGGTGAATAGGCGTTTTAAACCTTTTATGGATTTGTTAATATCCGGATGCGGAAATAAACTAAGCGGATACTTAACAAGCACAAATCCTTAATATACTAGGCTCAACTAAGTGCAACAACAACTTTATTCTAAACTATATGAACACAATAATGATACTAGTAGGCACAAGTAAGTTACACAAACTTACACAAGATATATATCACAAGATGTGGATAAGTGAGATACAATATACCAATTCACATGAGGAACAATATGGAACAATAGTAGCACGTATGAATTGCGGAGTATAGTGTGTTGGCCTAAAACAATCACTACGATATGATAGCCAACACAATATAATGAGGACAACAAGATATAGTGAATGCAAGGTCAAATGACCAAAGTAAACCACAAGTAGTGAGCTAGGGTTAGAGATAACCGTAGACTCGTAGACGAGGATGTATCCCGATGTTCACTTCCTTGGAGGGAAGCTACTCACCGTTTGGAGAGAGTGGGTGTTACCACGAAGGCACACCAACGCCACGAAGGCTCACCCTATTCCCCTTGAGATATCACCACGAAGGAGATTCCCAACCACTAGTGGTAGACCTTGAGGCGGCCTCCAAACCTTCACAAACTTTCCGGGGGGCAAATCACAAGTTGATTCCTCACCGGAGCACTCCTACTGCCTAGGAGTCTCCAACCTCCAAGAGTAACAAGATCAAGGGGGAAATGCTCAAAACTTGCTCAAATCGTGAATTCCTTTGGTCAAAAGAGGGAGAGGGAGTGGATCTATCAATGGGTGAAATCTCTCTCAAGAACTCTCACAGATCTCTTCGGGATCTAGGATTTGGTGTATAAGAAAGGAGAGGGAGCCTTTTAGGGTTCTTGTGTGTTTGGAATGAAGTGCTCAACCCTCACAAGTGGGGTGAGGGGGTATTTATAGCCCAAGGGACGAAATGTACGTTGGGGCAATAAGCTGTGCAAGTGTCAGACGACCGTTAGATGTTGGACGTCCGAAATTCCAAATGTCGGACGTCCGAACCAAGTCGGACGTCTGAAATGTTCAAAGAAAGTTCAACATGCAACACAGAAGAAAAGTCCAGTAGCATGTCGGACGTCCGACAGGGTTCGGACGTCCGATGTGTCGGACGTTCGAAGCACGTCGGACTGCTGGTAAATTTGCATGCTAACTGACCATCTGAACACAATAATTTTGGTGGATTTCGGACGTCCGACAGGTTTCGGACGTCCGATGTGTCGGACGTCCGAAATACATCGGACGTCCGTCCAGAAAAACAACAGCAGGAACCCAAAACTGAAACGTGCATAACTTTTACATACGAACTCCGATTTTGATGATCTTGGGCTTATTTTAAAGCTATTGAAAAGCTCAAGATTCTCACATAGAGAACCACCCAAGATAAAACAAAATGGGAGGTGCAAAGTATGCAAAGGATATTCCATAGGATTTGAGGAATGAGTTGGCTTTGGATTTCCCCCCTTTTGGTATAAAGGATAGGAGTGGAATTGAGGTAGGAATTGTTGACTTGAGCAAATCCATTACTAAACCCCTTTGATCCCCTCTTAATAGTGCGGGATCCCTATAACTCAAGAATAATAAAAGAGCTATACTATAGCTTCTGGAAATCCATTCTTGAGCGTGTATCCTTTTCGATGGTCAATGATCCACGACACAATACCTTTGACTTGAGCATTCCACTTGAGCTTGATGATGGGGTCATTCTTGGCTCAAGATGTCCATGAAATATTGGTCACATAACTCGGTGAATACTTCATTAGTATCCTCGTAAGTCATGAGGAAAGCTTTGCATTATATTCCATCTTCACATGTGCCACCACGTGATCATCCACAAGCTTCAAGCATGTAATCCTCTGAGATGCATATCTTGAACTTGACCTTGTATAACTTGATGACCATTACACTTGATGTCATCATCTCATGGGCACTTGTGATCTTTCTCTTGATGCATTCCCATGAGAATCACCTATCCCTCAAAGATATAGAAATACATCGTATGGGTTAGAACTCAAAGTACAATTGACAATTTCTTACCATGCCACAAGATCCCATGTGGTACATAAGTAGTGCTAGAGTGTTGACCATCAAGAATTCAATCTTTCATCTTTATCTTGGTCAGCATTCATCTTTACTCCATGATCAAGTGGTGTCCAGTCCAAAAGACACATGACTGATATATTGCGCGAATTATTGAGTCCTTATGATGACCTCAAATGGACAAGTGTTAAACATGAATATTCTCAGTCTTGTTGAGGAAAATGGCTTTTATTTTGAATCATCTTAGTCCGAGGTTGTATACAACACGTGAGACCCAAAATCCGATCATCAATATATTGTATTCATTGCAACATCATCCATTTTTCTTATCATTATCCATGGGACAAACATCCATAGATCCATGATGCCATTGTTGCTTTATTGGAATCATCATTCATTACCAAGCCACAATGGATACATTTGTGTTGATGAACAATGTTCTTCATGCATTGCCTATGTAACTTTCCTTCAAATATATATATATCTCAATGCAAACATTAGTCCATAAGGATTGTCATTAATTACCAAAACCACACATGGGGACTACATGTACTTTCAATCTCCCCCATTTTGGTAGTTGATGACAATCTCAGTAAGAGGGTTTATATAATGAATATTCAAACAAGCATGCAACTTATCCAAGGATAAATTGTATACTTGGGTTCTTTTGATAGCATAAAGTAACACAAAGTTACTTTATGTTATCCGCACCGGTTATACTAGCATCAAAATACTACATAAGAATTTGATGTTAGTAGAACCATAATATATAGAGAAAATTCCCCCACAATATATGCATGTGTGAATGAACTTGAATTTCATTGCATATGTTGACCATGTTGAAGTTTACTCTATATGCGTAGCTCATTCATGCCATAACCATATATAACACTGATAGATATGCATGAATGAACTCAACCACTAAACTCCCACTAAACCCTCTAAACTTCTCCCCCATTGGCAGCAAATGCCAAATGGAAGGAAAGATCTAGAGAAACCCATATGGTATGATACCACCATAATGTGTGCATATGACAAGTTATGAGTGAAATCAAATGCACATATTCTATAAGGAACACATGGAGAAGCTCAACCTTAAGTGGGGATCAATATAAGGTAGCAAGGTACAAAGATATTAAGATAAGAATTAGACATATGAGGAATACATTAACACACATGAGTGCAAAAGGAATATGCAAGACATACAAGCACTCACATAACACCCTTCTACCGAAGCCACCAAAGAAACAACAATGAACAAACTAAGTGGTCGGCAATGGGTAGATGATATCAAGGGAATATATTAACTTTCTGATGTATATAAGTTCCTAAGTGGCAATACACAAACAAACTCACATATAAAAGATAGTTACAATTGATAGCGACATGATATCCATATGTGAACCCATTGTTACACAAGTTTTGATCCTATCATAAGAGCAAGGCACATGACACATGACACATGACACATGACAAATGACACGTGGAACATGGAACATGGCACAAATTGATCTCATTTGTATAACCATGAATTTCTAATCAAGAGAGCACATACTTCGAGAAATTAGAGTGTTTCTATAATTTCATCAATATTGCATATGAGAGCACATTTGAGGAATTGATACACAATAGATTTCCTTATGACAAATTTTGGGTAACTTTCCCATTATATGCAACTACCCAAATGCTTCATATCACAAAAATTTGCTTCTAATAACATGCGATAAACACACTTGTAGCAAGAACTAAGCATATCATGATGCAACCTACACAAGGTTGACCACATTACACTATATATATATGTGCTTGCAATACATTCATGTTACCGTGATGGCATTGGAATGAAGTTTGTAGATCAATAACATATTATGGCTTGACTCCGGGTTCCTCACGAAAGCACCGCACTCTCAATGAATTAGCCAAGCACCCAACATTCCTCAGATGTACCTAAGACCATTTAAGTACAATATGGTCCCCAACATTCTTGGGTCCAAAGTGGTTAGCATAGCTACAATACATAGGGCAAACTCCACTTAAGTATGTGAATATGAATATGACTGCACATCTTAAACGTCAAGGTTTGATGGAGTTTCCCTTACATATCTTGGATCAAATAGAGCAAGCAGGGCATGAAGATACACATATATTTAAGCATGCATGCACAAGAATATCAAGAACCAAGAAGATATAATTTAGACTATATAATATATAAACGATGAACACTTTAAATAAAATCAATCATCCTTTATGTTGTCCAAATTGTATCAAAGTGATGAATCAACATATGATCACACACATAGTTCAACATATGAACTAAGCAAAACCAAAGTGCACATAAGATATACATTACACGTATTTTCAAGGTCATATCACACTCAAATGGATATAAGATAGAACAACTAGTGAGACAACCAACTCCCGTAACTTCACAAAACTAAGAATATGAGCTTGAGCAAGGCACGGGAGAACATTTGGGAGACAAATGGATTTCTCGGCAAGATATAAAATGTAAGTTGAAGTAAAGGCCAAGACGAAGATGATCTACTAATTCTACCCCATGAAGGAATACCAAGTTTAATGGTATCTAGAATAATACTCGGTGGTAGATTTCAACGATATGCATGATCAACTTCAATATATAAGGCATATGATGAGAGTTTATAATTAACCACATTGCATGAATAGGAGATTCTTAATATTCCAATTATATAGATAACCATGCATAACCATAATTGGAATGAATTGAATCAAACAATTCCCAACTAAGATTTTTATGACAGATAATGGAAAAATAGCACAAGAATATCATACTCAAACAAAACAATGTAAGCCACACAGATCTAAGATAATTTCAAATATGAATTCTAAATGGCATTATTTAATTTATTCACATCTTTAAGGATTGCGGTATGCACATAGCATACCGCTCCCCCATAATGTGACCGTTCATGTATTATCCACATGTGTCAAATGAGACCCAATTTATGAGATATTTCTAGGAGTTGTGCATGGATGCACGTTTTACATTGTGAATATAGACTATGCTAGATAATATTGTAAAAATAATTCTAGATGGTATTCCACATATATACACATTCAAGGTTTGTGATCTGTGTAAACATAACACTCCCCCATAATGTGGTGATCCATTGATATCACGAAAGAGCCAAATAAGATTCAACTAATGAAGCAATAAAGGCTAGAAACAACACACATATACACTCACAATTGTATGAGGTGCATTGCAACCTACATATGCTAAATACCACAAATCAAGCATAATAAGAGGCACAACATACAAACACATGCTAGGCACAAAACCTTCACATGCATGGTGCTAGTAACTTTCAATGTAAACAATGTAACTACAAGTTACCGCAAGGAGGAGCATAGGATTAATGAATATGATGATAATCCACTTGACTAGTAATTAACCACAACTTGTGGTGAAAGTACTTTCTTCTTCTTCATGAAGTAGCCAAGTCTCCAATGCTCTCCAACCACCTATTGATCAAGTTAGAGCTTGTTGGTCCCCAACAAGGTTGGGTCCTAAGAAATTAGTCACAATAGGTTTGGCAACCCAAATGGTCTTATTCACCTTTGAACCACTTTGGGTACCCACAAACTTGGCAAACACATTGCCAACATTATCCTTCCTAAGTAAATAATGATCATTTATTATTGGAGGCTTAGGGATGTTACCGTTGGGACATGATGAAGATATGTGTCCCTTCTTACGACAATTATAGCAACATTTGCTTCCCTTTCACTTCTTCTTTTTCTTCTCGACATGAGAATCATTATCATGGTTAATCACGGAGAGAGGCCTTTCTTCATCTTGAGATTGTTCTTGAGGCCGCTTCCCATGATGCTTCTTACGTGAGGCCTTCTCCTTCATTGGACAAGACCTTACATGGTGTCCAACTTTCTTGCATTTGAAGCATATAATGTTGGCCTCATTCTTGACTTGGTCTTGTCCCTTCTTATTGTTCTTGGACTTCTTCTTGTTGGATATAAAACTATGCTCACACCTATCTTGAGGGAAATTTTGTACACTCAAGATATTGTTGAGTGTGGATTTCCCATCATAGCACTTCTCCAAGTCTTTCTTCAAACTAATGACTTGGGCCTTGAGCTCTTTATTTTCCTCTACAATGTTAGTATTGACAAAAGAGCTATAGGATATAGAAGCTTCATTATTAGAGCAACAAGGCATGGTGAGCAAATCATCGCAACATGTAGCAACATCATGCAGAGAGAAATTGCAGGGACTAGCACATGACAACAAGGCATTTCGTGTAGAATCTGTGCTAATGTCCACATGAGACTCATAAGATTTTACCTTAGTGATCATAGCCTCATGGGCTAACTTTAGCCTATCATGAGAGGTTAGAAGGTCCTCATGAGTGCTCGAGAGCTTTTCATGAATTACTTCCAATTTCCCATAATTTCTAGTTAGCAAATCAAATTGAGCACTTATCTCAACATTCTCCTTCAATATTGATGCTTCACAAAAAATAGGATTAGTAGTACAAGCATCATTGACAACATGAGAGGAAAAGGTAGAACCAAGAGACTTATCATGAGTAGCTTGAAGTTCCTCATGAGACTTAGAGAGTTTAGTGAGCTCTCCTTTGACGTTCTTGTAGCCAAGGTCAAGGTGCTCAAAATCCTCTTTAAGCTTATAATGAGAAACTTCAATCTCTTCTTTTGAACACTTCAAGTCTGTCAAAGATTGATGAGCCAAAATGATATTATATTCAAGTAGTTCATTTTTATCTTGCACTTCATGAAGTAAATCATTACGTTTATCAAAGGAGGCAAGAACATCTTGGAACATCCTATATGTGTCCTTGTTAACCCTACAAAGGGTTTTCCCAATCTCATAGAGATTTTGGGTCATGGCAACATCATTTTCATCACAATCATCATCATCATCACTAAGAGAAGAGGATACCTCATCATTACCTGTTGCCATGAGGCACATGTGCATTGGTGATGACTTTTCCGGACAAGAGGGATCTTCGTTAATCAAGTGTTCCACATTTTTCTTGGTTTCCTCTACATGGTTAGTCATACAATAACTAGAGGAAATTGAAGCATTTATATTATGGCAACAGGGAAGATCAAGCATATCATCACAAGAGTATGTCAAGGAATCATTGGAGGAAATGCATGGATTATTGACAAAAGAGTCTATGCCAAAGTTGATGCAAGCTATACTCAAGTCCATGGAAGCCCCAATGCTAGCATTTCTACAAGGAGTATCATCTATAATAATATCAACATTATCATCACACATGATTTCTCCACTTACCATGTCATTACCTTGTGACAAGCTAAATGTTGGTAAAGTGGAAGATGTTGATGTGTCCAAGTAGTCAGAGGTGGAGGCCATAGGGTGCTCGTCCTGACATGAGGTTGTCGAGACTTTCCCAATTGTCTCCATGGGAAAAATATTGGCTTCATCAAGATATGATCCACCATATACATCATCAAGTTTGGTCCAAGCCTCATGAGCTGTCTTACACATCAAAATAGACTTAAACACATCAAATGTTATAGCTTGATGAATGGCTCCCAAAGCATCACTATCAATATGCATATGCTCAAGAGATGGAGATAGACAATTATTTCCAATATGAGCCCCAATAGTAACAATTCGCAAAACATTTGGACCCATGGTCCGAAAGTGACATAGCATGCGAATTCTCCACAAGTGATAATTTGTGCCATCAAAATCAAAGGTGTCATTGTGCACTATACCACTAGTCGACATCTTACTCTCCAGGCGGTGAAGCCTAATAAGGAGAGACCTTGCTCTGATACCAATTGAAAGGACCACGATGTCGCCTAGAGGGGGGGGGTGAATAGGCGTTTTAAACCTTTTATGGATTTGTTAATATCCGGATGCGGAAATAAACTAAGCGGATACTTAACAAGCACAAATCCTTAATATACTAGGCTCAACTAAGTGCAACAACAACTTTATTCTAAACTATATGAACACAATAATGATACTAGTAGGCACAAGTAAGTTACACAAACTTACACAAGATATATATCACAAGATGTGGATATGTGAGATACAATATACCAATTCACATGAGGAACAATATGGAACAATAGTAGCACGTATGAATTGCGGAGTATAATGTGTTGGCCTAAAACAATCACTACGATATGATAGCCAACACAATATAATGAGGACAACAAGATATAGTGAATGCAAGGTCAAATGACCAAATTAAACCACAAGTAGTGAGCTAGGGTTAGAGATAACCGTAGACTCGTAGACGAGGATGTATCCCGATGTTCACTTCCTTGGAGGGAAGCTACTCACCGTTTGGAGAGAGTGGGTGTTACCACAAAGGCACACCAACGCCACGAAGGCTCACCCTATTCCCCTTGAGATGTCACCACAAAGGAGATTCCCAACCACTAGTGGTAGACCTTGAGGCGGCCTCCAAACCTTCACAAACTTTCCGGGGGGCAAATCACAAGTTGATTCCTCACCGGAGCACTCCTACCGCCTAGGAGTCTCCAACCTCCAAGAGTAACAAGATAAAGGGGGAAATGCTCAAAACTTGCTCAAATCGCGAATTCCTTTGGTCAAAAGTGGGAGAGGGAGTGGATCTATCAATGGGTGAAATCTCTCTCAAGAACTTCACAGATCTCTTCGGGATCTAGGATTTGGTGTAGGAGAAAGGAGAGGGAGCCTTTTAGGGTTCTTGTGTGTTTGGAATGAAGTGCTCAACCCTCACAAGTGGGGGTGAGGCGGTATTTATAGCCCAAGGGACGAAATGTCCGTTGGGACAATAAGCTGTGCAAGTGTAGGACGTCCGTTAGATGTTGGACGTCCGAAATTCCAAATGTCGGACGTCCGAACCAAGTCGGACGTCTGAAATGTTCAAAGAAAGTTCAACATGCAACACAGAAGAAAAGTCCAGTAGAATGTCGGACGTCCGACAGGGTTCGGACGTCCGATGTGTCGGACGTCCGAAGCACGTCGGACTACTGGTAAATTTTCATGCTAAATGACCATCTGAACACAATAATTTTGGTGGATTTCGGACGTCCGATGTGTCGGACGTCCGAAATACATCGGACGTCCATCCAGAAAAAGAACAGTAGGAACCCAAAACTGAAACGTGCATAACTTTTACATACGAACTCCGATTTTGATGATCTTGGGCTTATTTTAAAGCTATTGAAAAGCTCAAGATTCTCACATAGAGAACCACCCAAGATAAAACAAAATGGGAGGTGCAAAGTATGCAAAGGATATGCCATAGGATTTGAGGAATGAGTTGGCTTTGGATTTCCCCCCTTTTGGTATAAAGGATAGGAGTGGAATTGAGGTAGGAATTGTTGACTTGAGAAAATCCATTACTAAACCCCTTTGATCCCCTCTTAATAGTGCGGGATCCCTATAACTCAAGAATAATAAAAGAGCTATACTATAGCTTCTGGAAATCCATTCTTGAGCGTGTATCCTTTTCGATGGTCAATGATCCACGACACAATACCTTTGACTTGAGCGTTCCACTTGAGCTTGATGATGGGGTCATGCTTGGCTCAAGATGTCCATGAAATATTGGTCACATAACTCGGTGAATACTTCATTAGTATCCTCATAAGTCATGAGGAAAGCTTTGCATTATATTCCATCTTCACATGTGCCACCACGTGATCATCCGCAAGCTTCAAGCATGTAATCCTCTGAGATGCATATCTTGAACTTGACCTTGTATAACTTGATGACAATTACACTTGATGTCATCATCTCATGGGCACTTGTGATCTTTCTCTTGATGCATTCCCATGAGAATCACCTATCCCTCAAAGATATAGAAATACATCGTATGGGTTAGAACTTAAAGTACAATTGACAATTTCTTACCATGCCACAAGATCCCATGTGGTACATAAGTAGTGCTAGAGTGTTGACCATAAAGAATTAAATCTTTCATCTTTATCTTGGTCAGCATTCATCTTTACTCCATGATCAAGTGGTGTCCAGTCCAAAAGACACATGACAGATATATTGCGCGAATTATTGAGTCCTTATGATGACCTCAAATGGACAAGTGTTAAACATGAATATTCTCAGTCTTGTTGAGGAAAATGGCTTTTCTTTTGAATCATCTTAGTCCGAGGTTGTATACAACACGTGAGACCCAAAATCCGATCATCAATATATTGTATTCATTGCAACATCATCCATTCTTCTTATCATTATCCATGGGACAAACATCCATAGATCCATGATGCCATTGTTGCTTTATTGGAATCATCATTCATTACCAAGACACAATGGATACATTTGTGTTGATGAACAATGTTCTTCATGCATTGCCTATGTAACTTTCCTTCAAATATATATATCTCAATGCAAACATTAGTCCATAAGGATTGTCATTAATTACCAAAACCACACATGGGGACTACATGTACTTTCAACTTGCTGCTCCTCAGTGCTATTTACTTTGCTTGCTTTTATCTTATTGTTGCTTATATCGAAAACCCCTAAAAAGTTATCTTTCAGTGCTTGCAGTTATTCCTTGTCCAAAATCACCTATCAATACCTTTCGCTCCTCGTTGGGTTTGACACTCTTACTTATCGAAAACACTACAGTAGATCCCTTTACGTTGAGGGTCATCAATCGCCACTATCAATGGCGGAACGCTGCTGCAACGGAGACTGATACGTCCAAAACGTATCTGTAATTTCTGCTTGCTCCATGCATCTTTTGTGTGATATTGCTATGATATTGATGCACTTCCATGCACTTTTGATCATATTTGGACTAACCTATTAACTCAGTGCACCCCAGTGCCAGTTCCTTTTTTCTGCTGTTTTTGTATTTCAAGTTTGCCCATTACTTAAAGTGCCAGAAAAATTCCGGGAAAATATAGGAAAAATCAGCGTACAGGAAGCTTTGGAAAGAGACAAAGTGGGGCCAGAGGGGAGTCAGGGGTGGCCTAGGCGGCCACCTAGCGCGGCCACCCCCTAGGCCGCGCCAGGGGGGCACCTGAGGCCCCTGGTCCACCTCTGGCTGCCCCCCTTCGCCTATATATCTCTCTCGTCCCGAAACCCTCGAGGACAGAACCCTTTTCTCGAGAATCAATTCCGATCTCCGCCGCCATCGCCACAAAGTTTCGGGGGACCAGAATTCCTGTGCCGGCACCCTGCCGGGACGGGGAAGTTCCCCCGGATTCATCTCCATCGATGTTGCGTCCTCCCTCCATGATTCGGGAGTAGTTCCTCCTCGGGGCTGAGGTTTCTACCAGTAGATATGTGGTCTTCTCTCTCTCCCATGATGTGATCTTCATTGTGATCATAGGCTATGTTAATCTAGGATGATCCCATGATGTTTCCCCTTCTTCTATGTATTGGATTGGTGTACGCACTTGATCTTATCTAGTATAATCCCCGATACCATGGTGACAACGGTCTAATTGACATGGGTTAGAAGAATATTTTCATGAGTGATTTCCTCTTTTGTGTGTGGATTGAAGGTTGAGAGTCTCTTGGTGCTTTTCTTTGACTATCCTTTAGATATGTTGTGGTGATTGTGGTACTCTCTTTGGATGGCCGCGGTGACATTGGGAAATCCATAGATGAGAACTACGAACTCTGAGGTGTGCTTTTGTAGCCCTACACAATTCTCGTCCTCTCTTGACCACAAAGGAATGACCTCCGAGTACGTCTCCATTGCATGTTTTATGGGAAATATCATGTGATTAGACTATGTTAATGTTGTTGGGAGTTGCCACTAGTGAAAGTATGAAGCCTTGGTCTTGTTTCCACCATTGCAATACCGTTTGTGCTCACTTTTTTCGCTTTCTACCCTGCTGTTTTTATTTATTCAGATTTATATTACCTTGCTTTGCCACCCCTATCACCCATATTTTACCATCTCTTCGCCGAACTAGTGCACCTATACAGTTTGCCATTGTATTAGGTGTGTTGGGGACACAAGAGACTTCTTGTATCTTAATTGCATGGTTGCTTGAGAGAGACCATCTTCAACCTCTACTTCCCTGAGTTCGATAAACCTTAGGTCATCCACTTGAGAGAAATTGCTGATGTCCTACAAACCTCTGCGCTTGGAGGCCCAACATAGTCTACAAGAATATAAGCGTGCGTAGACATCAAGCTATTTCTGGTGCCTTTGCCGGGGAAGTAAGTGTTTGAAGGTATATCTTTAGATCTTGCAATTAAATCTTTTTGTTTCTTGTTTTTAGTTTCACTAGTTAGGCTTATGGAAAACCGCACTCTTAGTTCATTGCGTGGGGAAGGCCGCTTTACCACACCCGTGGTAGAGAAGTCTCCTCCACCTACTGAATGTATCCCGTTCCAAATACCAGTTCGGATAATTGAAATGATTAGGAATGATTTTTATGATGGAACAGTCAATCCTAGTATTCATTTGTTAAAACTTACAGAACTTTGTGAGTTATTTAAGATTTCAGGTTTGACAAGAGATGCAGTCATGAGGAAATTATTTTCCTTGTCACTGAAAGGAAAAGCATTGGAATGTTATAGGCTACTAGATGATTCTCACCTGCTGGATTGGGAAGAGATCTAGTCTCTCTTTTACTCCAATTTTTATCCTCTTCATGAAGTCCATGAGAATAGGAATTATGTTTATAATTTCTATCCTCATGACGGAGAGAGCATAGCTCAAGCTTGGGGGAGACTGAAAACTTTAATGCTAAAATGTCCTAACCATGGGCTCCCCAAAGATACCATTATTACTAATTTTTATGCAAGTCTCTCTCGACAAGATAAAGACTTGCTCAATGCTTCCTCTATGGGTCCCGTTCCAAATACCAGTTCGGATAATTGAAATGATTAGGAATGATTGTTATGATGGAACAGTCAATCCTAGTATTCATTTGTTGAAACTTACAGAACTTTGTGAGTTATTTAAGATTTCAGGTTTGACAAGAGATGCAGTCATGAGGAAATTATTTGCCTTGTCACTGAAAGGAAAAGCATTGGAATGTTATAGGCTACTAGATGATTCTCACCTGCTGGATTGGGAAGAGATCTAGTCTCTCTTTTACTCCAATTTTTATCCTCTTCATGAAGTCCATGAGAATAGGAATTATGTTTATAATTTCTATCCTCATGACGGAGAGAGCATAGCTCAAGCTTGGGGGAGACTGAAAACTTTAATGCTAAAATGTCCTAACCATGGGCTCCCCAAAGATACCATTATTACTAATTTTTATGCAAGTCTCTCTCGACAGGATAAAGACTTGCTCGATGCTTCCTCTATGGGTTCTTTCACAAACGAAAAGATTGATGCTAAATGGGAACTCCTTGAAAGAATTCAACGCAACACTGAAGATTGGGAGATCGACAAAGGTAAAGAGTCAGGTATAATTTATGAGTATGATTGCATTAAGTCCTTTGTTGAAACTGCAAGTTTTAATAAGTTTAGTGCTAAGTTTGGGCTTGATTCTCAACTCCTTGTTGATTTCCTCAAATCTTTTGCTTCACATCTTAATATGCCTAAGGAGGATTGGATCAAGCATCAAGAACCTTTTAAAGAGATTTGCAAAGAAAATAAAATAGTTCATGATGATTGCAACATCCATGATCCAATTCCTGAAAATGAAGTTTTATATAAGCATGTTAATTTTTGTGGAGTGGACAGACCTTGTGAAAGGCCTATGATTGAAGAATAGAAGTATTGTAAGCAACATAAGCATGAAAGAACAATCACTTGGGTCAAAGATTTAAATGAAATTTCTAGAGAATTGTGTGAGCTTTATCCTTTACTTGTGAACTTTGTGGTATAGATGGTCACTTTAATTTTCAATACATGAACTTTCAAAACATAACTGTTAACCAGTTGTGTGATAACATGATCACCCCTGATCTTTATGATGAACTTATGTTATTTTTGATGTGTGAAGAGTTACCAGAAAAGACTTCTTGGCTAGATGTTAATGCCTTAGGAATAAACAACACTTTGCAAAATTGTCATCTCTATTGTGTTGTTAATTTCCATGAAAATGATTACATAAGTAAGATTAGAAAGGAGAGAACTTTACCAAAGTATAAAATGTCTCTTATATTTCTACTAATAAAAAGGAGAGTTTCTCCCAAGTTTCCCCTATTGTTTCTAATGATAAATCGGGATATATGGAGAAACTTCATCTCCAACCACTCCCTCCTAAGGTGAAGAAGAAGAAAAAGAAGAGGAGGAGGAAGAGGAGCAAGAAGGAAGAAGAATGTGTATCAACCTGGCCTGAGCATCAATTCCTCGCATCAATTTTTATCCTAACGGACATAAATTTATGGAGGATGGTGAGCTTGATTGCATTCATTATTATCCTAATGTTAAGTCCGTAGGAACTATTTAAGATGATTTTGATTATGATATGCATGTTACTTTTTGTGATTGGGAAAATGATGATAATGCCACTTATGATCTTGAAAATCTTTTTGGTGCCAACTCTGAAAATGATGATATAGAAAGCTCTAAGCTTGGGGATGATAGGATTGCAAGTCCTTTACCCATTAGTGATGTGGTAATTGATAATTCTTTTGCTAGTAAGAATAAAGACAACATGTTTACAAATATAGTTGCTAGCAATGATAATGCTCTTCTCTACTATGATGATGTTATAACTCCTATCTATAGTGATTGTAAAGGTACCTATGACATAAGGAGAAATTATCCTTATGAAACTTGTCATAATCATGGAGGGGATTACTCCCTTGCTGAACACCATCTTCCTAATACACAATTAATCTATAGTGTTCAAGTTGTTTATGATAGTCCTACTCCCACTATTACCAATGAGAAAGATTATGCTTATGTGGAGAGTAAGAGTACCTTTTTGCATGTGGATCATGGTAACAATGCTTTATGTGATACTTATATTGTTGAGTTTATTCATGATCCCACTAGAAATTATTATGAGAAGGGAACACATGCTTATAGATATTTCAATAATATCAAGTTCCCTCTCTTTATGTTGAAGGTTTTGAAGCTGCACTTGTTTTGCCTTCCTATGCTTATTGCTTTGTGCTTCAATGAATTATTCTATTGCAATATTCCTATGCATAGGAAGAATGTTAGGCTTAAATGTGTTTCGTATTTTCTTCTTGATGCTCTCTTTTGTTCTTCAACTCTTATTCCTGCGAGAGCATCATTAAAGTCTTAAGCCTATCTTTTTGGCTATAAAGAAAGAGCTCTAGGGAGACAACCCTTGTTATCTTTATTTTCAGTTTGTTCTTTTAGTTTTTAGTGGTCTTGATGTTTGTTACTACTATAGCAACATCATTGTATCTTTATTTTTCAGCTTTGTGCCAAGTTTAGCCTCTGATTGCAAGAAAGTTCAAAAGTTGTGACATGCTGTCCAGAAAACAGATTCTGTCCATGGACAGCAAAATTCAAATAAAATCACCAGATCATCTTTTTGACCTGAATTTTTTTGACAGCGTGCTCTATACAATTGGATTTCGAGCGTCTGTTCTGAGTTTTTTTTATTTGAGTTGCATAAGTGCCCCAAAAAATTATTTACTACCTGCTGGTCTGTTTTTCACAGATTTTGCCCTGTTTAGCCTTTTCTTCATTTTGCAAACCTTAAGCTTGATTTTTCTTTGCAAAAACTTTTTGGAAATCTTGAGAAACAGTAGCCCTTCAATAATATCTTTGTTTCCAGTAGAGAAAAAATATTTTATTGTGGGTACTAACCTCTCTAATCAGATTATGATGAGTTATGTATGAAGGGAGTTTTCAAGTGTGCGAGGGAAGATGATAAAAGAAGATTCAGGAGTGTCAAACGCTCAAGATTGGGGATGCCCCATGCACCCCCAAGAAATATCCAAGGAGACTCAAGCATCTAGGCTTGGGGATGCCCCCGTTCATCCCCTTCTCCATCAACAATTATCAGTTCGTCCTTCGTTCCACTATATTTTTATCACTTCATGCGTTATGTGCTATGCTTGGAGCGTCTTGCTCTTTTCTTTTTAGTTTATTTAGTTTTGCTTGTTTTTTTTAACAAGTTGGATCCTAGCCTTCATTGTTTGGGAGAGAAACACTCTCCACTCCACTGTAGAACACAACATAGTCTTGCATGCTTATCTTCTTGTGTGTGTTCTTTATCTTTTCTTAGCTGCCGTCATGCTTAGATCTTAGTTTTCATGCTTATCTTTTTAAGAGATTTTATTTAGGTTGTTGCTTCTGCAACTCTCTTGAGTTTTCATGCTTATCTTGTTAAGAGAGTTGGCTTCTGTGGCACTGGTTGATATGTCTATGATAAAAATGCTATGTGCATAATGTTGCTTAGTAGTTCATGTTTTCTTACGGTTAGTCTCAAATAGCTGAGGGTTCTTAATGTGTTATTGAAATACCAACATGATTTGTTTACCTATGATGTGGTATGGTTTAGTGATATCTTCCTCCAAGAATTTATTTTGATTGACTTGGCATATGCTCATGCATATTTGAGACTGTAAAGAAAGTCTATCAAGCCTTGATGATCTTTAATTTCTGAGTAGTTATATAACTTCCATGCCCGATTTAATGTTGCTTTGTCGCTCTGCATGATTATGGCCGTCATTGCTCTCTTAATTGGTCGTTCCCAGTCTTTTGCTAGCCTTCACCTGTACTAAGCGGACTGACTGCTTGTGCATCCAAAATCCTCGAAACCAGTTATGACATATGAGTCCACCATACCTTCCTATATATGGTATTTACTTGCCATTATGCCATATGACTTTCATGTGCCATCTCAAAATTATTCAAAAGCACTTCTCTTTTGTGCCTCTGTTTTAGCTCATGAGGAAGTAGTAGGCAATTCATGATCTTCTTATGTTGGACAAGTTTTACCCCGGGATTGCATGTCTAATCTGCAAACCCCTAATACGAGGAGGGATTGGCATGAGTGCGCCCAACTCACTAAAGATAATAGCAAAAAATAAACCCTCCTTCACACTTTGTTCATCGGAAATCAGAAAACTTTGGCAGTGATAAACAAAGGAGATTAAGGGGATGTGATCGCCCCCGCGTGGGAGCCGTTCCTCGAAACTTGCCAAGCATAAGAAGTAATTGGGTTATCTACTAGCATTCGTTGACGAATTATGCACCTCTCAAAAGCTTTTTATCTCTGTTTTCAAAACCACGAGCTCTGATACATGTTTAGTCTTTGCTTCTAGCCACGGGTTTTCAACCTTGCCATCAAAAGCCATGGTTCGAGAGTCTCCACCTTCTGTCTTCAAAGCACCAACTATTGAGAGCATGATTGTCATTCTGAGTGTAATGTGCATTGTCCCAAAGTACCATTGTCTTCTGCATGATTGTGATATCGTTTATTCTGAAATCATTGTATCTAGTCGTCACTTAAACTTCGGAGGTGCTCCTGCATTTATGTTTTGCTTCACTAAAGGGGGCAAGCGAGGTATCACTTTGTCATGTTTGCACACCACACTCACTACAAATCTATTGGGTGTTTCAGTATCATATTGTAAACTTTTAGTTATTTGTGATATTCTCATGAGGCAACTTAATTACTAAAGATTCATTATCTCAATAAGCATTTGTCATGTGATTGTGAAAGACTCTTTGGTAGCATGTCACCACAGAAATTATGTTTGTTATCATTTACCTACTCGAGGACGAGCAGGAATTAAGCTTGCGGCTGTTGATACGTCCAAAACGTATCTATAATTTCTTCTTGCTCTATGCATCTTTTGTGTGATATTGCTATGATATTGATGCACTTCCATACACTTTTGATCATATTTGGACTAACCTATTAACTCAGTGCACCCCAGTGACAGTTCCTGTTTTCTGCTGTTTTTGTATTTCAGGTTTTCCCATTACTTAAAGTGCCAGAAAAAATCCGGGAAAAATACAGGAAAAATCAGCGTACAGGAAGCTTCGGGAAGAGCCAAAGTGAGGCCAGAGGGGAGCCAGGGGTGGCCCAGGCGGCCACCTGGCACGGCCACCCCCTAGGCCGCGCCAGGGGGGGGGCCTGGGGCCCCTGGTCCACCTCTGGCTGCCCCCTTCGCCTATATATCTCTCTCGTCCCGAAACCCTCGAGGACAGAACCCTTTTCTCGAGAATAAATTCCGATCTCCGCCGCCATCGCCACCAAGTTTCGGGGACCAGAATTCCTGTGCTGGCACCCTGCCGGGACGGGGAAGTGCCCCCGGATTCATCTCCATCGACGTTGCTTCGTCCCTCCATGATGCGGGAGTAGTTCCTCCTCGGGGCTGAGGTTTCTACCAGTAGCTATGTGGTCTTCTCTCTCTCCCATGATGTGATCTTCATTGTGATCATAGGCTATGTTAATCTAGGATGATCCCATGATGTTTCCCCTTCTTCATGTATTGGATTGGTGTACTCACTTGATCTTATCTAGTATAATCCCCGAGACCATGGTGACAGTGGTCTATTGGACATGGGTTAGAAGAATATTTTCATGAGTGATTTCCTCTTTTGTGTGTGGATTGAAGGTTGAGAGTCTCTTGGTGCTTGTCTTTGACTATCCTTTAGATATGTTGTGGTGATTGTGGTACTCTCTTTGGATGGCCGCGGTGACATTGGGAAATCTATAGATGAGAACTACAAACTCTGAGGTGTGCTTTTGTAGCCCTACACAATTCTCGTCCTATCTTGACCACAAAGGAATGACCTCTGAGTACGTCTCCATTGCATGTTTTATGGGAAATATCATGTTATTAGACTATGTTAATGTTGTTGGGAGTTGCGACTAGTGAAAGTATGAAGCCTAGGTCTTGTTTCCACCATTGCAATACCGTTTGTGCTCACTTTTATCGCTTGCTACCCTGCTGTTTTGATTTATTCAGATTTATATTACCTTGCTTTGCCACCCCTATCACCCATATTTTACCATCTCTTCGCCGAACTAGTGCACCTATACAATTTGCCATTGTATTAGGTGTGTTGGGGACACAAGAGATTTCTTGTATCTTAATTGCAGGGTTGCTTGAGAGAGACCATCTTCAACCTCTACTTCCCTGCGTTCGATAAACCTTAGGTCATCCACTTGAGGGAAATTGCTGCTGTCCTTCAAACCTCTGCGCTTGGAGGCCAACATAGTCTAAAAGAATAGAAGCGTGTGTAGACATCAAAGACCCTCCAACAACTGAATGGAAAACGAAATATGTGGGTCTGCCGCCACCAGGAAGGGTGGCACGAGGTGATGTGGCCGCATGCGGCCATCTGCTCTGGCGGCATGTATTGTGCCCGCCGAGACTATTGAAAGTGCAATCATGCCCTTAAGCATATTTTGTTGATTGATGACAATATACATATAGGGGACTAACTATGTTTGTTAAGTGACACACAGGAAGTTGTTTAGTTCTCTTGACATCATCGTGTAGGGATCATATGCTGAACCTCGACCACACTCAAGAATTCGACATAACGACTGAAGATGACGCTAAGTCCTCTTTACTATTACATCTTGAGTCATAGGGATCCCCGCACTATTAAAAGGGGATCGTAAGGTTGAGTTCAGTCTTGCTCAAATCATTAAAACTCCAACATGTAAAATACACTTTCATACATCTAAGAAAAATCAATATAGTTGTGTAGGGTTTTCAATACATGACATTTGAGCACTCACTACACCTGCCGGATCGTCCGAGCCACTTCCCGGACGTCCGAATAATTACGATCCCGAGACACCCGAGGGTGCATAATTCACCAGACCATCCGGGTGTCAGGTCGGACCGTCCGAGTTAGACCCCGGACCGTCCAAATAATTACGCTCCCGAAACCAGAGGGTGCACAATCATCCGGACCGTCCCGGTGTCAGGTCGGACCGTCCGGGATCGTCCCGGACCGTCCGAGCTGGACCCCGGACCGTCCAAATAATTATGCTCCCAGGACCAGAGGGTGCACAATCCTTCGAACCGTCCGGGCCCGGCCCGGACCGTCCGTCTGTGCTTCCCGGACCGTCCGACATCACCAACATATGCACACATGTAGAAGTTGTCCCGTCCTCCCGGACCATCCCGATCTCAGGTCGGACTGTCCGGGCTCAGCCCGGACCGTCCGACTTAAGTCTCGGACGTCCGGAGCATACCAGACAGCTCAAAACGACTAGTTTTCTTGAGCACCTATATATACCCCCTACCCACTTAGGGTTAGGGTTGAACACTTCATTCATTGCACTCAAGAACACCAAGTGCTTCCTCTCCCCCCTTCTCCTACACTAAATCCAAGATCCCGGAGAGATTTGTGAGAGTTCTTGTCGGATCTTTCACCACGTGATAGACTCGTCCCTTCTCCATCTTCCGACGAAAGCAAATCGTGATTTGAGAAAGTATTGAGCTTTTCCCCATTTATCTTGTTACTCTTGGAGGTTGGAGACTCCTAGGCGGGTAGGAGTTCTTCGGAGAGGAATCGACTATTGTGATTACCCCCGTTGAGTTTGTGAGGGTTTGGTGACCACCTTTAAGGTCAACCGCTAGTGGTTCGGAATCGCTTTCGTGGTGATATCTCAAGGGGAATAGAGTGAGCCTTCGTGGCGTTGGTGTGCCTTCGTGGTTTCACCCATTCTCTCCGAACGGTGAGTAGCTTCCCTCCAAGGAAGTGAACATCGGGATACATCGTTGTCTTCGCGTCATTCGGTTATCCCTACTATTTCCCCTTATTACTTGTGCTACCGTATTATTTGCCCCTCACTTGCTTTGGTATATTGTGCTTATTGTTTATCTTGTCATAGCTAGGTAAACCTTGCAATTGTTAGGCACACCTTTATCTTCCGCATTATTGCCTAAAATTCCTAAGTAGTGATAAAATTTGTAATAAGACCTATTCACCCTCCCTCTAGGTCTATCTCGATCCTTTCAACTATGTTGCTTTCTTGCAGACACTGACGATGATTACAACTGATAGGACACCACCTGCACTGATATCCATGCGCCGAAAGCAGCAACAGCATCTCCAGTAGCACCACTTTTTCCCGCCATTCAGTTTCCCGCGTTTTGTTTCCGAAATGATTCACACATGCATAATAGTCTTAATTTTACAGTGAATAAGTTTGAACCAAACATAGATAGACATATGGCTCATAAAGATAAACGTATCAGTACGGTCGACGACGACGAGCTGCCCTATGCCGAGGACCGGAAGACTCCCGACGTTCAGAAGGAGGAAAAGGTACACGATGACCTCGACTGTAATGCGGCTCATCATCCTCTTGTGTATCCGACATGGGTGGTGGAGTCTGCTGAGATCGTAAGGCCGTAGGAAACACACTCGCATTCATGTCGCAATGTATCTTCTGCTGCTCGATGAACTGATCATCCGGGAGCGCGGTCTCGTTGATGCCCACACCATATGTATTTTAGAAAGGGAGAAAAATAAAGTTTTAACCACGTAAAAAATGAGAAAATATGGGCATTTTGCAGTCAAGTAACAAAATAAATATCTGGAGTGTGTATCTTTTTATGGTTACCGAACTCACCATGCTCGGTGTCTCCTCCGTACAAAGCACTGGAGGCTGGGACTGGGACCCGGAGGACTGCTGGTCGTGGCCGTGGCTTCTTCCCTCCTTGTTGACGACAGCCGCAACATAGGCGCCCGCAACCTGTCCAGTCTTGACCAATCCGTCTTCGTCCTTGGAGACAGGCTAAAGATTAAAATGAAAGATCCATGAGAAACCTCAACAAGTGTTTAATTTTAAAATTTAACTAGTTTCTTTTCAAGCATAAGCATTGTATGACCAGAAAGCAACCAAGCAGGGACAGGTTTGCTAACAGGATTATCGCTACATGAATGGAAATTCTAGCTAACCAAGGATGGTGACAGTCGGTACACTGCCTCATGAAGACCGCTGGTGTCGCCACATGGGCCTGGAGCCAAATGAAGAGTTGAATTATGCTCGATGTTGTAGTCGGCCAGGGTGCTGCCAACATGTTGAATTATGCTCGAGATGAATAATTAATAAAATGACTGCATGCATCATTCTGATAGAAAGGCCGGGGTCATCCTTCTTTTTTCAAGAAAGAAGAAGTTTGTAAACAAATTTAACACATGCAAAAAAGTAATAACCTTAATTATCATTTATCTCTCTTTCTAATATAATCTCTAATTAATCCATATGCCATTGGTATGATGGGTAACATTTTTATCAGAATTGTAATTTTTTTTCTATCATATCTTGTGAGAATTAACACTACAGCAAGAACCTTAGTTGCAGACGGTGAAAACCCTTCGGCAAAAGACAAATACCTTCGGCAAAGGCCTATGCCGACGGTGGCCCTCGGCGTCCCACCCTCGGCGATCTTTCAATCGGCAAACACCCAGAAACCCTCGGCAAAACTACCACCGTCGGCAAAAAAGACAATGCCGAGGGTTTCGAGCCTTCGGCAAACAAAGTTGTGCCCGTTTCCGTCCGTTAAGTCCCAGTAAGATACCGAGAGTAAAACCCTCGGCAAACAGTGACACGTGGCGGTTTCTGCTAACTGCTGATGGAACGATCAATCGAATATGCCGAGGGTAAAGCCCTCGGCAAAGCTGGACACGCGTCTGAATCTGGTGGCTCTCCTGTCGGATACGCCGAGGGTAAAACCCTCGGCAAATGTGGACACATGGCTGAATCTGGTGGCTCGGGCAGCAAGTACGCCGACGGTAGAACCCTCGGCAAATATGCACATGTGTCGGAATCTGGTGGCTCGGGCAGCAGATACGCCGACGGTAGAACCCTCGGCAACTATGTACACGTGTCAAATTGTGGCGGCTCGGCCAGCAACTACGCCGAGGGTAGAACCCTCGGCAAATATGTACACATGGCGGAATCTGGTGGCTCGGGCAGGAGCTACGCCGAGGGTAGAACCCTCGGCAAATAGGTGGCACGAGTTTTTTTTTGTTTGTCCAGCGCTTCAAAATAGCCAAATGGCAGGTACAACAGTAGCAAAAATAGATAATTCATATCAACACATCCAATAATACAGCACATCCATATCATTCACCATTCCATACATCTACTAGCACAAAATAGATCCATACATAGCCATATTGTTCCAACATGATTCCTACATCATTCCATACATAGTCATAAAGATCCAACAAGCACGAACATACTCATATAGATCGAACACGAGCACAAACCACAGACTAAGGGCACCGTCAAGTGAGGAAGTCAATCGCCGAGAGCATCATCAGTACGAAATGAATGAATACAAGTTTAGCATGGCACCATTGAAAGAGAAGCAAGGACGAACAAAATGAACAATTTCCATCAAAAAAGTTTAAGGAGACTAACCAGCGGCGAGTGACGTGGAGAGACACTAAAAGTAGGACTAGGAGTAGGAGTAGCACCAGCACGAGCACCACCCGTCCAAACTGGGGTGTCTGGACTCTCTGAACCTGGAGTACTAGCATGGCCACCATCATCACCGAAATTGGCAGATGTGTTGGATCCCTACATGTTTAAGAAAGGGGTATAAGGAGGAATCTCTATGTACCAAAAACGATAACTAGTTCTTAATTTGTTTGGAAATATACTAACCGGGGTCCCAATGCCACGTGCCAAGAATTCTTGATGTGATATCAGTATTGGCATCGTACCAGGAAGTGGTGGTGCTACCATTGCTGGAATTGGAGTCTGGGTACGAGTATACTCAAAGAAAGCCTGCAAGTTGGTTTATAAGCGGTTACGTCACATGTTGCCTACCACGCAGGTCGAAAGTAGTGAAAGTACAAATTTTAAACTTGACTAGAATGGGCAAAACTAACCTCCATTTGTCGAGCGCGGAACTCCTCGTACACTACAAATCTTCTATTGTATTCCTCGCACTCTTGACGATAAAGCCCAAGATACACTTCATACGGCTACAGTATGACATAATGGATCTCATGAACATACCCATGCCCAAAAATGTGTCGAAGAGTATGAAAAGGAGAAAATACTTACATCATCCTCTCTGATGGCAATATCCACTACGTCGCGTCTGCCTTGTGGTAGTCCCGCTCGTGCTAGAAGCTCGGAGCTGTGTAAGACTGGTGGAAGGCTGGATCACCGTATCCAAAATCGAGTAGCGGCCATGTTCCTTGCCATGTCCGGACAAGATCACCGCCGTAGAATCAACCTCCTCCGCAATGGGATCAGAATCCTCCCCATGCCGCTCACGATACACCCTACAATATGAATCTAGGTTGTCGCTGGCATTGCCATAGTACTTGCTCTTGCCCTTCTTGGGATTCTTCCGCTCATGGGAAAGCTGCCACGCCTTAACATCTGACAATGGCATCTTTATCTTCTTCTCCTACAACGCCAACGAAATGTTACGCATACATAGGAACAAGAAGATATGATTGGAAATGAAAGGAGGATGTTCCATATATATACCGCACACTTCTTGAAAGCATTATGGTTCCGATTTCCTTGACTGTGTGTTCCTTCGGTTCCTCGGTTATTCTTGTTGATTTTTCATAGGGCCGAAAACTTTTCATCCTCCCCTAACCACCTTACAATGCACCTCTCCCATGCGTCCTTCTTTCCAAAGCACCAACCAGGAAGCACCTATATAATGAAAACATACTTCTAAAGAAGACCAAACAATAAAATTTGCACCAACGGGGAATAAGAACATTGTGCTACTTACGTCCATGTACTCGTCCTTCTTCAATGTCACATTGTCCTGCTTCGCTTTTTCCTTGGGCATAGGAGTATTGAGAATATTGCGGTAGTAGGTAGAGATGGCTGTGAAGCGCGCCTCGTACACCACCTGAGAGGCCAACCTAATAGCAGCCAGCTCCAACGCCTTGTCGGCTTCCTCCTTATCCTCCGGCAAAACTCTATAGTACTTCTACACTCATGCATAAAATCAGATTAAACAAGTCATGAGTTAATTAATTGGCTGATGAACTATGAATGAAACTAGACTCAATATTGAATTGTGTACTTTTGAAGAAAACTTACCATCATATGGACCAATGCTAACCAAGATTCCCTCCTATCTGATCGTTCAGTCATCAACACTAGCCGATGGGGCCCGCTTGGTCAACTTCATCGACTGGATCCCAAAGAGGGCATATCATGGATCCTTTAGGAACCATTGTCCTACCGCCTACGTATAACATATCCACATGAAAAAATGACATATGGCCCATTGCTAGACAAGATTCCTTCCTTTTTGCTCGTTCTATTGTAAACACCGACCTATGGGCCCCACTAGGTCAACTGCATCGACCGGATCACAAAGGGGGTAGCCCATGGTTCCTTGAGATATGATTGTGCTAATGTATGTCATATTAACATGACAAACCAACATATACTATCTTAACAAACTGGCTAAGCTACGAGCGATTTGGTGCATCCCCGGTGCTTTGGTTTGTTTCTCCCATTGATTGACACGTGCCCCTGCTTTTTTAGTGCTCTGGTTCGATTTTTCTCTGTTTTTTTACCTGGTTTGGTTTTGACACGATCACCAATTGAAACAAATCTGAATGATGTGGGCATGTGGACCACGCAGTGCATGACACGTAACGCCCCACCGCTTTTCGCACAAACGAAACCAGGAGAGCCCCGCATTCGCTCGATGTCTTCCTCCTCCTCTCCACGATTTCCACACCACCCAACCCAGTCGCCGCCCCAAGCCCACCCCCGGCGATCCCTTTTCCTCCTCGAACAGAAACCCTAGCCCGGGACCATGGTGGCGACAGATCTCCCTCTCCTTCCCAAAAGTAGACACATCTTATTCTGGTATGAATCCCATCTCTCCTTCTCTTCAACTGGGTTTTCCCCATCTGATTCATGCATGACATAATCTCCAAGGGCAGTTCCTCAACGTCGTCCATGGAGGCGGGTCTGACTCAAATCATACATGGATTTCTCCTCGCCTTAATATGTACTTCCCTCTTCGACATGGCGACCGAGCTGGACAGCACCACAAGGAGGTGCATCACCGGATCCCACTCCTCCAAAATTGAAACAAGGAAACCATAAAAACTGACCTCAGTTCAGAAACAATGAAACAATAAAAATTGATCTCAATTATGATGTTCTTTCTGTCACTATCATATAGATAGTTAGGCATGCATGTTAAATTTCCCACACACAAAATTTATGTTGACTTTTTTACTTTGAAAATTAGGAGTTCAGTATATAGTACATACAGAGTGGCATATGTGGTGGAGAAGGCAAAGCTTGCCTGATTGTACATTTCACCATTGTTGTGGCTTACTATTTTTTTTAAACTAACTGAGCATAATTCACTTGGTTTGAATGCTTACTCAGTTTGTTAAGATAATTGTTGGTATAGTTACAGTACTGTCAGAGAACATTACATATATGAAACTTGAACTTGAACAGACGTTCCAGTTTTGGTTTTCCGATATAGAGTTAAACAATCATATTCTGCATACTACTTCTGGTTTTAACATCCCAGTAGGATATAGTTCATCTAAGGAAAAGTAGCAAGCTTTTCATTCACTGGGCATTTTATGTAATATATTCCACGTACCATAATTTTAAATCTTGATTATTATAATTATAGTTCAGAAAAAATATTACTTGGTGTGAGGTATATTATTACTAAGTTATTTTACTATATTATCTGAGCATGTCCTAAGGATGGTACATATCTGTACAATCCACGTCTTGGTTGAGAAGGGTTTGTTGACTTAATATCTGTTTGATTCAAAATACCATTGCCAACATTAAGGGTGTATGACAATGTGTCATTCTGAAGGAGCAATTTAAGGAGGGGTCCTGTGTTTGAACTTTGAAGATTTCAACCTTTAATTTTTTTTAAACAAAAGCATAGTTCAACAGATCATTCTTCAGTATTCTATTCACACATTTCATAACAGTCAAAAAAAAATCTGCCCTGACTGTAAATTTTTCCAATATTTTCCCACATTGAAAGGTCATTCTCTGTATTAGAATACCGTGTTGGACAAAGTCTTAGGCTTTCTGGAAGGACCACAGAGCTAACAAGCATTGCTCATCACTGACAACTCATCTTTTTTTAGAAAGAAGGCTCGCGGAGAACCCAACTTTGAATTAACGAAGCCAACAACCGGCTAATGAGCATAACTCATATTTATGTAAACTCATTTATAATTACTTTTTACACATGAGAAGAGTCCAATGTATAGAGAGTTGATGAGTTGTTATCTACTAAGGTTGCCTGTTTGCTTTGTTTCAGGTTGAGGAGGAATGATATTTGTCATTTCATAATCAGCACTCAGAGTCTTTTGGAAGGTACACAATGTTCAGAGTCTTTTGGAGTACTTCGAAGAATTGAGGGTTATCTAAGAGTATCATACATATTCTATATTTTTAATATATTCTCTTCTATTAGTCTCTTACTATTCTAGACTTTTTCCTTAGCATCTACTCATCTGTTGATAATGTTACGAGGAATTTGGCTGCTAGGTTGTGTAATTATTATTATTTTCTTTAGATTTTGTTTGTTAAACTGCTCTTAATATAGAAGTTACCTTATTGCTTTAGCACTGTTTGGCACTGAGAGTGACTGAACATAGATTCTCATAATGCACGTTTACTTTATACCGACTAATGCTTTATATTCTTATTTGCCCTACTCTATTGTCATAAACTCTCGATAGCTCAACTTCCCTTTTATCATGCAGATGACTAGGGATCACTTCAATAATATCGTGTGGATATATGAAACTGAGAATACTATTAGTTCGGCCTTTTTCTCTTCAAGTGTGATGATCACCTCTTTGTGAAAGTATGCTTAGCAAAATTATAAACAACAACATGCCTTATGGTACAGGTATGCAGTTTCTTTCAATTTCCTTATTGGATGGCATTGAATTAGAGAATACAAAGTTCTTTTTACGAATGAACAACCTGAACTTAAATCATAATCCATAACAATGATCTTCCCTCTAGAGTAAGTGTTATGGAATTGCAAGGTTTATTAATACAAGGCAAGATTCAGCCCTACTGAAAAGTGAAATAATTAATCGATTTCGCCATTCTGTAAAGATCTTATCTATGGCAGTATGTGATTTTGATTAGCACATGCATCTTATGTAGTAGGAAATCTCTATTCACATGAAACTTTACCTCCTGCATACTACATTATTATACTCTTTACTCTGCTCCAAAGTTACCCAAGATGGCATAAATGACCATTAGTTCAAAATCTCACCCATGCTATTTCTTTTCTTAACCATAAGAATTTCATGCACTCAAAATTAAGTATGATACATTCACCCATGCCCTCAACACATTTAAACGCTTATTACATATTTCTGTTGCTAATATATTCACACATGAAACAAGACTTTACCAGAAATGCAAAATTATACTTTTCTAAGCATTTTTGCTATCGGTATTTACACTATGTTGATATTATGCAGTTCAGCTTATACGATCATACATTTTACGCAACTTAACACTTTACAATTATCTCTTATTTATTCAAATTTGTGCTACAAATTGTTCAGAATCAAGATGGATCTCACCAACGATTACGGTAAAGATTAGCTCATGGGCGACACACAGTAGCACACAAGATTCTGTCCTATGTGTTACTACCCGTTCATCATTGAGCCACATTCTTTGATATTCAGATAAACACCTGAAGCAATAGTTGCTGCTATCAATGAACAATTTGACATACAAGTGCAGCCAATCATTCCTCGAATCACTGAAGAACGAGTAATGCTTGCTTACCCTGACCATTGGGGATCCGTTCAAAAATTCAGACTAGCAAGCAAAGGAACCATTCTGTATATCAACGGTGTTCCATACCATTTTACCATTGATTTTATGCAGTCAAAGCTCATGACAGTTAAGAGGTGACAGATACTGAGTCCCTATTGCGCGCTTGATTACATCCCTGCCGAAACGGATTTGATGGGTGATCTACCAACTTTTACTTGCATAGCACGCATTGAACATAGTATTCTTCTTCGAGCAGATATAATTGTAAAAGTTGATGATGCAGACGCTAATGCTTTCATTAATCCAGGCCAAGAAACCACAAAAAAAAATCGGTGGCTTTCCAGTGGAAGTGGATGATGCAGCAATATGAAGAGGAATGTTTCATCTCTAATGTTCTGCTAAAAAACATGCTTATTGAGAAATTCTCAAGCTTGGTCATACCGCTGCCACGTCCAGGCTCTTTTCTGATATTTTTTTAAAAATGTAAAGAAACTGTTCACAAACATCTTTTTGCGAACCCTATTTGTTTTACATCTATTTATTTAGGAAAATTCCCAGTCAAGTACACCATTGTTTTTGACCTGTCTATTAGTCCACGTGGAATCTGTAGCTTACTATAATTGTTGAATCAACAAAATGGTGAGATAGTCAGCATCTGCTGCTCTGAGCACATCTTCAGGTATATTTAGGTAGCATAGAGCAGATTTTAGAACTTATGTTTTATAGTATTAATAAACATTGTAATTCTGCATGCATCAAAGTGATCTAGAATTTAAATTCTTGGTATCTTCACAATACCACTTTAACCATTTCATTAACTTTAAAAACAAAAACAACAGACAAGTATGCGCGGGTTGAGCCATCGGCACGGCGTGCCGCCGTGCCTTCTCCCTGCTAGTATGGACCAATGCTAACCAAGATTCCCTCCTATCTGATCGTTCAGTCGTAAAAACTAGCTCGTGGGGCCCGCTTGGTCAACTGCATCGACTAGATCCCAAAGAGGGATTTATACAAAGAAATGAAATTTATACAAAGATGTCAAAACAAGATGAGGTTTCGTGCTAATTTTAAGAAAACATTTTTTTATTTGTTAACATTTGAATACATAGTGTACCAATAGAATACCTTCAAGATTTTGAAGCCAAAACATGTAAAATTTGATAAAATCGATGCAAGTATAGTTTACTTGTGATTTCAATAGTGTAAGGACCTTTTTGTAAAAGTGCATGAGAATGCATTTTTAACATTGTCAAAATCAGAAACAAAGTGGATAATCATAATGTATGAACTGTTTTTACCCCAGCAGATACGCCGAGGGTAAAGCCCTCGGCAACAGTGGGCACGTGGTGGTGTCTGGTTGTGCGCCCAAGAGAGACGCCGAGGGTAAAACCCTCGGCAAAAGTGGACACGTGGCGTCGCTTAGCTATACGCCCAGGAGATACGCCGAGGGTATAACCCACGGCAAAAGTGGACACGTGGCGTCTCCTAGCTGTGCGCCCAGGAGATACGCCGAGGGTAAAACCCTCGGCAAATCCGTGGCACCAGTTAAATATGTAACGGCGTGTCTGACCGTTATAGTTGACGACGGTTATTTTGCACCGATGGTGACCCTCGGCATAGCTGACGCTTAGGCCGACGGTTGCCCTCGGCGTATCTATTGATTTTCCGACGGGTTTTTTTTGCCGTCGGGTTTATTCAACCTACGCCGACAGCCCCGATAAAAAGCCCTCGGCATAGTTTTTGCCCTCGGCAACTAAGGTTTTTCCTGTAGTGTAACATTAAAACTTAGCTGGAGGCCTCCAAATCCAACAAATTTGATAAAGGGCGATTTTATTATCTCAAAATGTAGCATCAAGTGGATACAAAGCATTATGAGTAACACCCGGCCTCCAAATCCAATTAGCAATAGTAAAATTCGCTTCTAGGAGGAATGTGACCATGATTGCGCTATATAAAAACATGCCTTTTTCACTTTTTCATATATATTTTTAAAGTATGATTATACCACTTTCTCTTTAGCCAAAACTGTTTTGGCTAGCAGCTGGAGTCCGAGCACACTCCAAAATTCTTTGCTAAGGATCTTCATCAGTTAAACAACATCAATGTCTTTTCCTTCTAAAACCAGCAATAAAGATGATTGTAGTAGAAAAGCATGCTCGACCAGATCCCCTTTTCAATTAATTTTCCCCTGAATTGAGGAAATCATCAACAAGTAAGTTTTCTCAATCCCCATTCTTCCCACACCTGTCACTGATATATCGGGCTCAAATCTATGTTAAACTGCATTGACAAAATTCTACATGCAGTTGTATTTGGAAAGAAAGCAAGGATGGCGATATGATAATCGTTGTATTACCTCCAGAGGATCGCCGCCACGGGTCGTCTTGGCTTCAGTGCGATGGGGGCGTCGATGCTGGAGGCCATCTGAGTCCATGCCATGTGCTCCGGTGCTCTCCATCTGAGGCTGCATATGGATTAGTAGCAGACACCAATACCATCCACGTTAGCTAGCTTCAATAGAAGGTCGTCTCTAGAGACAAGAGGAGAATTACATGCATACATACCGTGATTTCCTTGGGAGGGTACTTGCTTGCGATATGGCTTTTGCTTGATTTTTGGTCGGAAGACGAGACGGTTGCATCGGAGTACTGTACTTATATTAGACCCGCATCCGCAAGGCAAGCAAGCTGAACTGCCTGGATTGGAGCTCTAATTCGGCATCAGTTTCCTCCAAGTTGAATGCCACTCGAGTACTTGTGCAAGCCTTCAAGACTGTTTTTGGCATGCCCACTAATAGTTAAATTGAACATCCTGTACATACCTCGAACAAGAAAGAAAAAGACGAACAAGAACAAGAAGACTTAGAAGTCATCCCCCGCTCAACAAGAAATGTAAGGAGTATCGAGACCGTTGCCTCCTAGGACACAAAAGGGATACGCTTTGTTTGGACACTTGCATGTCGCATTCAAATTCCCAAGAAATATATATACTCTCGTGCCGGTACGGAATCCATAATTGTTCTGAAACTCATAGGCAAAGTTTTGGAACCACTCATCATAGTGTTTTGCTTCACACGGAGTTGCTACATAACACACCCTTTTTTTAAACAAAAGGCTTGAAGCCTGATTTTATAAATAAAGCCAAAACAACACGAAGAAGTTCAATCATACCCAGTACCAACAAGAACAAACTAGGTTCAGATCTACATGGCGCGCAAACCACAATCAACACCCATAGACACACGGGAACAGAAGGAAAACGGGAAACTGAGCGGCAAATGTCGAAGGCAATCACATCATTGATTTTGTCATTGGCGAATAGCAGAAAGAGAAGTCGACGTAGCCTTGATCTTGCCAATCGCCGCCTCCAGGTCCAGTAGCGCTTCCGTAGGCTTGTGATGATACCAAATTTTACCAGCGGGTGAGCATGCCCATGTTAACCCTACACGTCAAATTTCAGCAAATTCTGACACCATACGTACGTTGCGTCACATTCGGTCAGGATTTTAGGATTTTATTTCACCGTCAAAACCCTAAAAAATTCAAAAAATGTCACAAAATAATGCAATTAGGCATAGATGCTTGCCATGGTGATACAAATATGTGAAAAAATGGATCTATTTGATAAATGTGAAAAAGTGCTTTGAGATTGGCCATTCCGACCTATCCGAACCGACATTTTTGAACATGGTGTATTTTTTGCCATGTACACAATGATATCAATTTTTACCGGTAGATGGGCATGTCCATGGTAACCCTTCATGCCAAATTTGAATGAATTCGGATACTATATGGTTGGGTGTCCTGCCGCTATGCACATGTGTCCATTTTTGTGCCGCCCTATCGTGCCTCCCTCCTGGTGCCATCGAGGAAGAGAGATGACCGTTATTGGTGTCATCGAGTGCCGCCACAACTATCGAAACTGATCGTTGAGTGCCGCCGAATCAGGACATTTCGTGTTGCCGCCCAGGCTGGGGGCGGCCACATCGCTACACTGCAGTCTCCGACTCTCCGTCCTACCATCGTTTGGCTGTCCTAGGGAGTAGGCAGGGCAAGATATCAATCCACTCTCATCCTCAATGGCGTATTTTATTTTCGTGCTAATTAACAACATGTGTATTCTGGTGCTGATCTATCCTCGATACTACACTGCTGAATTCATGGGTGAAGTTACAACATTAGGTACATATACTATACGTATATATATTGTTGAAGCAATCTCTTAAAGAAGTAGCATGCAGTACAAATATCATGACAGGAATACATACATTCAGTTATTTCTGTCCATGTGAATAGATCCGACAAAATGCAAACTGAGCGTGCTGCTGAAGTTAGTGTTGATATCGTAAATATCTTGCTATTGATGTTCCCTCAAAATAGCCCAATGCCATGGAAATCAAAAACTATCACCGGATTATCCTGATAGTAAAGGGTATCAAAGCCTTCAAAGATATATGTAGTTTGTAATTTGTGTTAAACTATTAAAACATTTATTCCTCCGTAGCAACGCACGGGAAATCACCTAGTCTAAATAAAAACCAGGTATGACAACACTTTGTTGATTGTTTAGAAATTAAATTGTTTTGTACAAGTGCAAACCAATGACTTTTTCTATGGGCCACACTAGTTTCAGGGGCCGATATGGGCCGTAGTAGTCCAGCCCAACCTCGGCCTGCCGTCCATCAAAGCGGTCTCCTTGATTCCGTCTTTTGCAGGCGAGAATCCCTGAGCTCTCCTCCTCTCCGCGGTGGCGTAACCCGCCGCCCGCGCCCCCAGCCCCCAGCCGGCAGCCGCCGCTCGCCCCGAGCCCCCGACTACTGGGTCTGCTGAACGCCAACCTGGCTCCGCTCTTTTCCGACTGTTCTTCCACGCCTACTGGGTCTATGTAAGTAAACATTTTGATTGCTCGTGCAACTGTGCAAGATGGATTACAGTACTTGCTTCTTTCAGACACATATACGTTGTTATGCTGTACTGTACTATTTACACAAGTCGCCACAACGCAAATTTGACTATAAATCTTAGTCACAAAATATGAACTTTTAGTCCCCGCCCCTGCCCCTGGCCGTATCAGATATCCAAACTTTGCATACAAAAAGCAAATATGCATTGAGGATTTGAGGCTTAAAATGTTTGACTCGATCGAATTGGTAACCCCAGAAAGACGAAAACGACACTTTTTTTCTGACCGAAACAAGTATCAAGTATGTAGCTACATACCCTCCTGCTTTTCTCCCTTTGATATATTATACTCCCTCCGTTCGGAATTGTTGACGCTAAAATGGATTTATCTAGCACTGAAATACATATAGAGACATTTATTTCAGCATCATCTAATTGTGAATGGAGGAAGTATCTATTAGTGATTAGCTAGGCAGCAACAAAGTTTTTTGCCTCACACGATTGGATAGAATTGAATTTTGGTTTTTGGTTGGTACGCGCCACTGAACACCGTCTTCTTGAAATGGGATGAAGCCAAAATTTCTGTCCATTACAGAAAAAAAATTATGTCTGCCTTAAAGAATCATAGACTACTGTTCCTAATCTTGATCAGCCTACTGCATGGGATTCTTTGGTTTGTGCTTACCCAATTCAGTATGGAGTAGCTACTACAAGGCTTGAAATTAGCATCTTAACAACACGTATATAATTGTAGGAAACCATCATGTATCAGTTAGGAATACAAATAATTTAAATAATTTTGGTATGCTATATTGGTAAATAATTTGGGTTTTTGGCTGTTTTCCTTATAAACGGGCCAACTCTCTTCTTCTATATCAATATAAGGCAAAGCTTTTGCCTCGTTTAAAAAAAAAGATATATGCCGCGTCTGATTGAGGCTAGCAAATTGGCCTTGTTAAGTGAAAAAGGAGCAATTAGTACAATTCCTGTTATCTAGTTTAAGCATTTGAAACATTTGAGCGGCGAACACCATGGATCAAGGAAGTGATAAGCGTGATCACTAGCAGGACCTTCAGAAGGATGGCCAGGTATCTGGCATGAGGAGTAAGAACCTCATCCCTCACCGTTGTGACCATCATCAGATATAGCCCGAGAGCCATAGTATAGAAGAACAAGAATCCAACTGTGCTGACTGGCCCTACCATAGAGTTTCCAAAGACCACAATGATGAGTCCGCCACAGTTGACAGTATCAGCTGATAACTCGAATATACAATCAAAATGCTCTTCATCTTCTTCGCCATTGTGGTGAGCTTGACCAGATACCTCGGTATTGACATTCTGCTGTCCAGACCGCAATTTATGTTGAAGGAGAGCAGCGACGGTAGGGAGCGGCACCGGGAGTATGGCGTAGCCATAGTACTTGTTGAACGAGACAAGTAGAAGGTATGACACTAACACTAGAAGGAAGCATGAGAGGTAGACTAAGGCACTCCCCAGCTTTGGTGGCATCATTATTGAGAGCGTGGCATAGGCGATGAAGAAGGCTCCAATAGAGATCTTGAAGACCATGTTTCCGGTGGAGAATAATGTTGATGCTGAACCCATATAAGTAGCAAACGCAGTAATCGCAAACACGAGAGCCTTGATAGAGTATTTGGACCAACGTATCTTCTTCTGCTTGATGAACTGATCATCCGGGAGCATAGTATTGTTGACACCCACGCCCTATGTATTTTAGAAAGGAAAAAAATGAGGAAGTTTTAATCACGTTGAGAATGAGAAAATATGGGCATTTTTGCAGTCAAGCAACAAAATCAATATCTGGAGTGTGCTTTTTATGGTTACCCAACCCACCATGTTTCCGGTGGAGAATAATGTTGATGCTGAACCCACCAGATAAGTAACGAACGTAGTAATCGTGAACACGAGAGCCTTGACAGAGTATCTGGACCAACGTATCTTCTTTTGCTTGATGAACTGATCATCTGGGAGCTCAGTATCGTTGATGCCCATGCCCTATGTATTTTAGAAAAGTGAAAATAATGAAGTTTTAACCACATTGAGAATGAGAAAATATGGGCATTTTTGCAGTCAAGCAGCAAAATCAATATCTGAAGTGTGTATCTTTTTATGGTTACTCAACCAACCCACCATGTTCGGTGGCTCCTCCATAATCTCGCTGCTCGCCTCCATTATTTGCTCGCTTCTGCCCTCATGATGATAAAGCACCGGAGGCTGGGACTGGGACCCGGAGGACTGCTGGTCGTGGCTGCTTCCCTCGTTGACAACAGCCGCAGGATAGGTGCCCGCAGCCTGTCCAGTCTTGACCAATCCGTCTTCGTCCTTGGAGAGAGGCTAAAGATTAAAATGAAAGATCCATGAGAATCCTCAACCAGTGTTTAATTTTAAAATTTAACTAGTTTCTTTTCAAACATAAGCACTGCAGGACCAGAAACCAACCAAGAAGGGACAGGTTTGCTAACAGGATCGTCACTACATGAATGGAAATTCTAGCTAACCAAGGATGGTGACAGTCGCTACACTACCTCATGAAGACCGCTGTTGCCGCCACCTGGGCGTGGAGCCAAATGGAGGGTTGAATTCTCCTGGATGTTGTAGTCGGCCAGGGTTCTGTGGTGGTCCAGTGGCTGCCCGCAGAAGACGAGGTGCTGTTGTGTCTGCCGAATGCCCTCCTGTACACGGATCATGCGCATGACTTCATTGATGGGAGTCGCGAGTCTCCACAACCTGACCGTGAAAGTCTCGCCGTCAAGCTTCGTGACAAATATATCAATCTCAGGGTCAGGGTCAGGGCCACCACCGCCACGGAGACGCGTGATCAGATGGATATATGTTCCATACTGGAAGCCGTATTCCTCCAAGCTATACCACTCCTTGATGGCGCCCACTCCATTGAATACCAATGTTTGAGATGTCGGAGGAACGTTTGTCTTCTCATAAATCATATCCTTGACACCCTCGATGGTTTCTGAGAGGTAAACTTCTTCTAGCTTGATAGTTTCACCCCATAATGTCTTTACATTGATCGACTTCGCTCCTTGGCTGGGGCGCCGAAGCCCTTCTGAGGCCATGGCCTCCATGCAATGTGATCCGATGCCGTCTTTCTGATGAAGGGTGAAACAATACAGAGGTTTATGAATCAATACCGAACGAATCAGACATACAGGGCTCAGTTCCAATTATTTGATAACTAGTCTATAAAGAAAACATATATAAGTATTAGAAGTTTGTAAACAAATGTAGCACATGCAAACAAGTAATAAACTTAATTATAATTGATATCTCTTTCAAACATAATCTCCGATCCATATGCCATTGGTATGATGGGTAGTTCAAATACGAATTTAAGATGCTACTTTATGTTATTTCTCATAATGGAGAATGTAGGCAGCCTTGTAAAAAAAAATAGGTCCCATGGTTATTAATTACTATTCATAAGGTTTAAAGTCCATGAAATTTAATGAGAATTTTTTTTGATAACAAAAATCTTTTGAGAATTAACATGAGACTTAGCTGGAGGCCTCAAGTCCAATTAGCAATAGTAAAATGCGCTTCTAGGAGGAATGTGACCATGATTGCACTATATAAAAATATGCCTTTTTCACTTTTTCTTATATACTTTTAAAGTATGATTATACGACCTTGTCTTTAGCCAAAACTGTTTTGCCTAGAGCAGCTGGAGTCGGAGCACTCCAAAATTCTTTGCTAATCATCTTCATCAGTTAAATAACATCAATATTTTCTTTCTTTCTAAAATTAACAATAAAGATGATTGTAGTAAAAAAGCATGCTCGACCAGATCCCATTTTCAATTAATTTTTCCCCTCAATTGAGAAAATCATCAACCAGTAAGTTTTCTCACTCCACATTCTTCCCACACTTGTCAACTGATATATCGGGCCCAAGTCTACGCTAAACTGCATTGGCAAAATTCTACATGCAGTTGTATTTGGATGGCGATATGATAATCGTTGTATTACCTCCAGAGGATCGCTGGCATGGAGGCGTGTGTCCAGAAGGAGAGATGAAGACGGCCCGTGCTGGACGCCATAATCAGCCAAGGTACGGTGGTCGTTGTTGAGCCGCTGTTCTCTGAATATCAGTACCTGTTGCGTCGGGTGAGTGGCCTCCTGCTCGTAAATCATAGCCTTGACCTTGGCGATGGTTTCTGTGAGATCCAGCTCGAGACTGAAAGTCCGATGACTCGAGAGACTCTCGACACGCATCGTCTTTGCTTTGGTGCGGTGGGGGCGTCGATGCCGGAGCCGGAGGCCATCTGAGTCCATGGCATGTGCTCCGGTGCTCTCCATCTGTGGCTGCATATGGATAAGTAGCGAGACCAATATCATCCATGTTAGCTAGCTTCAATAGAATAGAAGGTCGTCTAGAGACAAGAGGAGCATTACATACATACATACCGTGATTGCCTTGGGAGGGTGCTTGCTTGCTTGCGATATGGCTTTGGTTTTTGGTCGGAAGACGAGACAGTTCATTGGAGTACTGTCCTTGGCAGGTGTCCGAAATGAATGAAGGTGAAGCCTTCAGAACTGTCCTTGGCAGGCCCACTAATAGTTAAATTAAGCAGTCTATAAATATACCTCGAACCGGAAATAGAAAGATGAACGAGAAGACTTGCAAGTCGTCTCCCGCTCAACAAGAAATGTAAAGCTTGTCACCATATGAATCACGGAGACCGTTCCTGACACAACGCTTTCAAATTCACAAGAAATATATATACTCTCGTGCCGGCACACAATCCATAATTGTTCTGATACTCCTAGGCAACGTTGTGGAACTACTCAGCATAGTGTTTTGCTCCACACGGCGCTGCTACATGACAGAGCATCAGTGCCGGCCTGTTAATTTTAAACTGACAAATAACCCAACATAGTGCACCTTGAAGACTTTCTTCAGTAGTGGTACGTAGTTGGGTAATTCATTTAAAACTAGCATATGATTAGTGAAATGAAAAAAGACAGCCAGCTGCTCTTCATTTGGAGGATCACCTCCATCTCATATTCATTACCTGCAGAAAAGAAAAAAGAATAATTTTTTGCATACAGGACTACTCATCAAGTAGTTTCTGGTCCAGGTCCAGTATTGATGAGCAGTATGAGTACCTTAAATACACGAGCTGAGGAGGGAAGGCAGCAGTACCTGTAGACTCTAGACCATCACCTACGTACCAACAATTCGGCACTAGATATATATACTAGTACTAGTTCTTCACTTCATAACTCAATGATGCCTTCTTCAGCTCATGCTCTGTTCATCCCCTACCCGGCGCAGGGCCACGTCACCACTTCGCCGTCATTTTCTTCGACACGGCTGCACAGTTAAATGTGAAGCCATTTTCACTGAGAAAATGGGTACCCGTGCATGGGAAGCGATAGGCGTCAGCGGGGATACTCCACAGACTGGTGTTTTGCTTACTGAACTTCATTTCCACAGATCTTTTGCATTTTGTTTACTCACAGACTTGTTTTTTGGATTTTGTTAAATGTGAATGCTGGAATCTCAGAACTACAGCCTTACGTGATGCAACAGCTGAGTTGTGACAACTTCTTCATTTCCCCAGATTTTCTGCATTTTGTTTACCTACGCTTATCTGTTAAAGAAGAACACACTATGGAATCTGAGTCTGCCACAAAACTCCTATATGAATTTCCTTGGCCGGATCAGCTACCATAAGATCAGCACAGTTTATACTGGTGGAGTAGCTTTTAGGCCCCAATAACTTTTTGATTCTTTTATTGAGCATATGCCATCTACAGTATCATATATAGTTAGCAATGTGATAAGCATGACTGCGTAGGTGGTGAGCTTGTTTTGCATGTCTCCAAGCAACTACATATTGCCAGGTGAAGTTTTATGAAGCAAAATTTCTCGGGAGAATAATATTAGCCATGGAGTACTTGCTTCTGATGATGCTTGCACTCAGCTATACATCTCAGTACTCCACCAGCTCTAGCTTATGCCCCTCAAGCTACGGTAATGCTCGCTTGTGCTCCTGTGCCTATGGTGAAGTTCAGTTTGTGTTCTATGATTTTTTCAATATTATGCATTGATAATGGCTAATAGATGGGTAGATTTAGTTATGTGTTATGTAAATTACATCCGAAGCAATAGCAGTAAGACAAATAATAAGAAAGTACGCAAATATTTCGGATTGTTTATCTTACTGCTATAGGCTTTGACGCTTCTTTTCTAGGTTCAGTTTTATTTTTAACCTGTATGTTCGGAAAAAAAAATTATTAGTTGTGATTTTTTTTTTTAACGTTAGTTGTGATTATAGAATGAACCTACTGAGTTCATATAATGACCCATCTAACTAATACTGTACATCTCATTTTTGCACACATTCGGGGCTTTAAACTAATAATCTCTCATCAGTGCCTGTGTAGTAACAAAAATGAAACAACTACTAGAGGAAACTCCATATCCACTGATCTAACATCTAAGTACTACTCCCTCTGTTCCAAATTAGATAACTTCTATTTGTATACATTTCTAGGTACATATGTATATAAATGGAAGTCATCTATTTTGAAACGGAGGGAGTACTTTGGAATTAAAATGAACAAGGATGGTGCAACTTTTATGTTTCAGTTCTAGGATGTAGCAAGCAGCCACCTAGTAGAAAAAATATAACCAAGCAATATCCTGTATGAAGAAATCATTACAATGTACAAACTAAAATTTGAAAATAGATGGTACTGGATGTTTGGCTTGAGTTTTCAAGGGAAGGTGAGGACGGCCAGCTGTTTAGGTATGTACGTAGTGTAGGATCTCTCATCGGTCGTCAGTATGGCATACCACGTACAGATGGACATAACTTGCTGCTTTGGCCTTTCTTTTTCTTAATGAAAATGATGTACATTTCCATGGGTATTTGAGATTTGAGTAACCAACTTAGCCTATTCTTCTCTCAGTCAATATCTAGGTGCCAACACAAATATATCATTCCTATACTTTTGTTGAGTAGTCTATTACTGGAAGTGATAAAAGTTCTTAAACATCTTGTGATGGAATACAGAATGCAGTGTATGACCAAGATTATGGAAACATTTGATAATATTCGAAGAAGTAATAAAATAATCAAGTTTAAGAGTGTTGTCGCTAAGTAGGATCTACCTGCACACTTTGAATTAGCTATGGCCTGGGGATTAAGTATACAATCACCAAAATTATTTCACCAAAATAGCTCTTTGTAGTTCATGGTTTTCACTTTCCATCTTTGTTCACTTCAGTAGCTTTAAAGATATCTATGCTATAATTGTATTTAATCCTTCTCCGAATTCATTATTGAATTATGTCTACTGCTAGCAGATCTTGGTCAGAACGACGATGGTGCCTTTAAATTCCCAGTGTTTCATGAGAAGCATCCATGCGTACAAGCATCAACAGCGAATGTACAGAAAACATGGTATTCCTTTGAGGACGACAAAATCCATAAAGATCGTTTCCTCATGGCCATCGGTCTGGGCACTCCAGCCATTATGAATCTCGTCACCATTGACACCGGTTCAACACTTTCCTGGGTTCAGTGCAAACCTTGTCCGATAGATTGCCATGACCAAGCCGAAGAGGCCGGAAGAAAATTTGACCCCCTTCAGTCCTCAACGTACCAAAGTATTGGCTGCTCAACTGAAGACTGTGGTTTTGTGCATGAAACACTTGGTATTCCGTTTGGCTGCAATGAGGAGCAAGATAGCTGCCTTTACAGCTTGAGATATGGATCAGGAGAGTACACAGCCGGCAGCTTGGTGAAGGACAAGCTCACTTTAGGAAACAGCTTCAGCGTTGATGATTTCATGTTTGGCTGCAGTGGAGATGACAGGTACTATGCACATGATGCAGGCATTGTTGGATTTGGGAGAGCGGGTTACTCCTTCTTTCATCAAGTGGTTCGTCATACTAACTACACCGCATTTTCTCACTGCTTTCCTGGTGATCATAGAAATGGAGGATTTTTATCCATTGGGCCGTATGATCCCTACAATTTACAGTTCATTCCATTGATTGAATATGGCTCGGATGGAGATAATCCAGTGTATACTCTTCAGCAGCTTGACATGATGGTCAATGGGATACGGCTTGAAGTCGATCCGTCAATCTACGCAGCTCGAATGACAATACTAGATTCGGGCACAATTGACACATTCATTCTGTCCCCAGTGTTTCGCGCATTTGATAAGGCAATCACAGAGGCAGTGCTGGCCAAGGGATATGCCCGAGAATCAGCTGGAAGGAATAAAATTTGCTTCACAGCCACTAGTAGTGACTCAGTGGACTGGCGCGACTTGCCAACGGTGGAGATGAAATTTGTAAGGTCTACCTTGAGGCTCCCATCAGAGAATGTGTTCTATCGAGTGTCAGCGGATAAAATTTGCTCCACCTTTCGCCCTGATGTTGCCGGACTGACAGGGGTTCCAATTCTTGGGAACAGGGCGACAAGATCATTCAGGGTTGTGTATGATATCCCAGATAGCAAGTTTGGCTTTCAAGCTGGTGCATGTTGACACGGTTGTTACATGGCTACATTAGCCACCTTCGGAGGAAACAAGACATTTTTTGATCTACCACACTGATGAAGGTCCTTGGTTGTGGTGTTGGTGTTGGATTAACAGTGCTTCTTTAATCTGGAACAACTGTGCGTGTGTCGAATTTATGTTGCGTACTACCCTTTCTGTTTTCTAAATACAAATACAAAATCATATATTTGGAGCAGCAGTAATTATTACTAAAGTGTTACGCGCACGAATATATGATTTTGTACTAAAGTACGGAGTAACACTTTAGTAACGAATATGGCTTTTATAGCCCGTTCGGATCACCTCCACTCCACAGCTCCGCTTCTGGATCGAGAGCAGTGGAGCCGAACAACTTCATGGAGCGGCAGCCCGTTCGTACTTTATTTTTTCGTAGTTGAGTATATGCGGCTTCGCGCTCCACCAATAACGTGGTTTTGGAGTAGAGTTGCAGATCCGGAGGGTTGCTGAACAGGCCTTTAATCTTACTGTTAGCTCCTGTAGCTTTGATGTAATCCCGGGTATGTGATTAAGATTGTTTAAATCAGATTCTGTTCGGCCAAACACTGAATAAAGTTCCATGATAGGCGTTCTAAAAAAGGTTCCAGATTCCCATTCGGTTGCGGTTACGTCCAACTAGAGATCGATCGAACCTCTGACCATAAACAACATCACTTCGAGCGGTTAGCTCAGAAAATAGGAAGGATCACAACCCGACACGCGTAGACGATGGGAATTAGCGATGGAGAATGGGAGTTGAGGTGTAAGGAGATTAAAAGTTCTATGATTGACTAAAGAATGGGAATTTAAGTGGGAAGGGAAATGGGAGTTAAGGCAACCAATTCCCACCAATTTTTTCCTATGGGGTCCCCTGTTAGTTTGTGAGCAGAGCTTCATCCCACACTAATTCCCATCATATACCAAACAAGGAAATGTGAGTAAAAATCTACTTCTCATACCTAATCCCTACACATACCTCTTCACAAAATTTCCATTCCTATTCCTCAGCTCATACCACCATGTTGGAATGATATAATCATCGATACATTTACTTCTCATTCAAGTCATGAGTAGCATATATTGCCCGATGTCTTCCGTTGCATCTAGGTAGGAGAGTGTTGATGAAATTGATGAAGCCCGAGCCTCTACAATTGTTGGATATGTTAAGTGTTTTTTTTTCTTACTTCATAGCAAAATATATCTTAATATGCAGTTACTTTATACATATTTCCGGCATACATTTTTTGTTGGATGGGAACGCATGTGTATTTACATAGTACTAATAAATTGAGGGACAGGGGGCATTCCCCCCCCCCCTCCTCACACTTCAGCATATTGTATTTATTCAATAGTTATGTTGAGTACACTTATCTTACAATTATTATTTGTACCAGTTAGGGGGTATTTATTCAATAATGAAACTGAGACTTACAAATCATCTAGGGAATATGTTCCTATCATAACGAAGGTATTAACCGGAAATGGCAAATGGAGGATGAGCTCCAGTGAGCCATTCAAAATGCAAAACCCAAAATTCGTGAAGTTTTGTATTTTTACATTTAAAAAAATTCTGAAAAAAAACACAGATATAGATGAAGCCGCAATGCACAAATGTGTAAAATTTCATGACAAAAACCTAAAAAACTGAGGGATGTGCAAAAACCTAAGATTTTTTAACATATGGTACTATTCATCCTTTCATACCATGAATTTGTCTTTTTTGTGTAGTTCACATTTCAAAGTATTTCATCCTAAAAATTTACAAGCATACACCTCACATCCTTGTTTACTTGTACAAAAAAATTCAGATTTTTTTAAAAGGTTTAAAACAGTTTTTTCGAATTATCCAAAAAACAGGAGCCATGGAGCTCGAGCTCCAAAAATCCTCACTCGGTATTAACATCTTATTTTAGTTCAGTTAGCATCTCACCCTACTTTATCTAATTGCATATGAAACCAATCATTATTCGCAAAATAGACCACCAATGCTCCAGAAGCGGCTCTTAGCACAATTTGTCGCACCAGAGTCAAGAGCAACATGTTTTGTGTTTCAATACATTACACATAAGTCCAGGAGTAGGTATACTTGACTTCAGTTGCAATTTTCATGTTTTTGCCAGTGCATCGATACATAAGCTTTGTGTTTTTTTATTGTTGTTGAGAAAAACAAACCTTCAAATTCTTGCTTCCTTGCTTTTTCAAAACTTGGCCTGACATTTTTCCTCTCTTTTCTACATGAACAACGCTTGGTTGTGGATTGTGTTTATAGCCATTTATATTACTTAAAAAGAAGTACCATTTACTTTCTTGCTAGCAGAATGTGTTCTGCCCATCCTTCGTCCATCATTCACCTTACTTGTCCCCCTATTATTAACTTACCAAATAAACTTATATTATGCTTTAAGTCAATAAGGATTACCAAATAAGCTTACATTTAGATAGGTAAATCACAATTAGCATTTGGTAAATACATATATATGCGATCACATTAGTATGGGTAGATAAATCATGGGCTAGTGTACACGTTGCAATCCACGGAAAATTATCTAGTATAAGTAAAGATTTCCCAAAGCTTGGAGAAATCGTTTGTCACTAACCCACTACGTAAGCAGCTTTGGTTGATCAATAATCTAATCTTTAATGTATTCATCATGTGTATATTTTATCTGTATTTAGTTATGTAGGGTATAGTGGGACAAGGATGATGCAGTGTGCTATCAACCCCAAAACCCACTTCAGAGAGTTTAGTTGGACAGTTCTAAGATCGTCCCCATCTATACCGAGGGCGATGGAGAAAGATGCTTTCAAGATAACTTCCTCCCACAACTTAAAAATTCATCTTATTTTTGTTTCAAGCATCATCAACAAGTAACCTTGCCCTTATTCCATTAAAATCACGTGGTTCGTAAGGAGACCCATGGATTTGGGATTGTGGTCTCAAAGGATCCCATGACTACTGAAGCATACTTCTCACTGAAGGACCCACCTGAAATAGTGCACTTCATCTCATGTGTATATATGTTGCCATGTTGGAATGATATGACCATCGATACGTTTACTTCTCATTCAAGTCATGAGTAGTATCGTTGCAACTAGGTAGGAGAGTGTTGATGAGATTGATGTAGTCTAAGCCGGTACATTTGATATTATTGTTGGATATGTGGAGCGTATTTTTTTCTTACTTCATATCAAAATATACCTTAATATGCAGTCATTTTTACACATATTTTTGGTATATAATTTCTTGCTACTACGTGGGAACGCATGGGTATTTGCCTAGCTAGTATTTAAAAAATGATGGATAGGGGGGAATTGCCCCCCTCCTCACACTTCACTACATTATATTTATTCGATAGTTTGTATGGTTGAGTACATGTATATTACAATAATTATTTATACTAGTTAGGGAGTATTTCTTCAATGGTTATTCAATAATGAAACTAAGACTTTCAAACCAGCTAGGGAATATGAACCTATCATATTGGAGGTATCAACCATCTTATTTAGGTCCACTTAGCATCTCACCCTATTTTATCTGATTTCATAATACATGAAGCTAATTATTATTTTTGCAAATTAGGCCACCAATGCTCCAGAAGCGGCTCTTAGCACAATTCATCGCGGCTGAGTCGAGAATGACATGTTTTGTGTTTGAATTGTAACAAATCCTATGCAAAAAACCTTAATGAGTTCACATTATGTCTTGTGTTTACCTAATAATATAAAAGCACAAGTAGGGTTGGAACAAAGGATCACATCCGTTAAACCTAACTCATCCAAAGATCCAGATAATTTTCATGTTTAGCGGCACAACTCAATTCACAATGGGACCAATATGCAACATTAAATATTCCTAGCATTAAATGTTCCTCAAGAAAGAACCAATAAAATCAATCATAGGCTTATTCAAAGTATAAATTTAGGATGATCACCTCACACCCCTTGACATGAGCATCATGTAACAAGTCATGAGGATAAAGGACGCCATGAAGATAAATATCCCTTTAACGAAGGCCAATTGGGCCTGATTAATGAGTTTGTAAGAAATCAGTAGCCTAGTCACAAATACCTACGAAGAGAATTTGGTGATGTCATTAACTAGACGTCCATTTTGCATCACTATTTTATATCATAATTTATTCTTATTCATTGATATATTTCATGTTACGATGTCTCCCTTATGTATTTTTCTCTATTTGGCATACATTATAGTTTCCCAGAATTTATCTGTCAGAATCAGGAAACAACATGGAAAAGCACCTGTCAAGTGGCAATACTTCTGTAGCTCCAAACAACATGGAAATTTTGGGAAAATTATTTTCTAAAGAGAAGACCCAGGGAGCTAGAAAATCACCCAGAGGGGCCACGAGGAAAGTAGGCGGCTATAGGGGGCATGACCACCCCCTGGTCGCGCCCTTTAGCCACCTGGGAGGGGGCCACCTTTTGGTCTCTCATTCAACGTATTTATGTCTCCCGACCTAAAAACGGATAGCCATTCGCACTATTCATCCACCACCGTGGTGAGGCGAAAACCAAACAGAGAGAAGAATGAGATCATCATCAACATCATCCCCAAAATCAGCACCATCATCTCCTTCATCTCATCTCATTACACCATTGCAATTAGGGTTGTATCTTATGCTATTCATTGGGATCACTTTACGATTATTGATTACCTTGTTGTAGTTGATGTTATTGATTTTTATCATTGAATCTTTGTTATGACCAGATTGTTCTTCATATATTTATCACCTCTGATCATGATCTCCTTTATGTCTTGTGAGTAGTTCGGAGGACATGGGAAAAGTCTTGTTGTAAGTAGTCATATTATGTTGAGTAATATTTGTTGGTTTGATATTTAAGTTTTGGTGCTATTTTTCTAATGGTGCCATGTGAACGACGACTACATGGTACTTCATATTTTATGGGCCTAGAGGAATGCATTGTGTATTAAGTTTGCTTATGGTGGGTTGCCGCAGTGACAGAAACCTGAACCTCAGTTTGCACAGTTTTACATAAGGGTGTAGGATCCTAGAGTTTATGGCTACGGTTAGATTTATCTTAATTAATTTCTTATAGTTGCAGATGCTTGCAAGAGGCTTAATCGTAGGTGTGCATTTTTTTTGGATGGAACGGTGCACTAGCATAGGTCCACCCACACAACACTTATCAAAATAGTGAATGATTGCCAGTGGTATATGGTGAAAGTCACTTAACGAAACTTCCCGTGTATCCTCAGGAACGCTTTAGCCTTTATAAGTAACACCTTCGACTTGTCCTTTGTGCTAAAATGATTGGGCCACTTGCTGCACTTTATTATTTTTTACTTTTATTTACTTATTGTCAATTTATCTATCATCACAAATAAACCTACAATGTTACCTTGCAGTATTTACAGTGAAGCGTTGCTCAAAACCATTTGTCAACACCTTTTTCTCCCCGTTGGGTTCCACACTCTTACTTATCGAAATGACCACGATAGATCCCCTACACTTGTGGGTCATCACTACGGCAATGGGTCTTAAGAACTTGTATGCAGTGTGCACCTTTAACTTCAGGAAGCTCCTTTAACTCTAGGAAATATGATCAAGATCGTGTAATTGAGTCACTTAATACCGATCGTGCCAAGGTAGAATATTTTCATATATTATAGATAAGGGGTTTCAAGTGTCTCGTTGAAAAAATGCTAGGATAGAGAACCCATTGTGGCCTGAGACCGAAGAAGGATTAGAGAAGACCACAGCCTCGTCCATTTCCTTGTGATAGAAAGGAGTCATAATGGCCTCATTGTCCGCGTTTGACATATAAAGGTCAGGGCCCCAAGCCAAATGATAGACTTGAAAGCCAATAGGTCAATAGAATCGAAGCAAGTTTGAGTAGAAGTCGTAAATATGAGAATATATCACACGAGGGTACAAATAGACAATGCCATTAATGACCAATCTATTCATGGTACATCACCGAGGAAGGCAATTGTTCAGCTCTTGGAACTACATAGTGTTTGGATCGCCTTTTAAGGTCAAGTTCAACCCTCCCCAACATTTCAAATACAACTCCTGATAATGGATGGCTGCGAGATCGCCCTCTAAAGTGCATCACTCTTTCCATCCAAAAGCATCCAAAGTCAAGGAGCAACCAACTCATCAAACCCAATAATCTTCTCAAACACGCCAAACGATTATATCAAATGGATCAGAATCATGTAGGGCAACTTATGTGATCATTGTATTGAAGACAAATGGAGAGAAGATGCCATATATGTTGATATGCACCCATATTTCAAATAAAACTACACGCATAACGGCATGGTGAAAACAAGATTGATATAGATGGTCATTGTGATGAATTCCCTTTGGACAGAGTATCCGAAAAGGCCTCCAGATTGGATTGTGGTAGAACATAGTGGCGCCATAGCGGAAAAAATCCTTGAAAAATATGATAAAAGATTTTTGGGGAAAGTAAAGGTGTAGGCACCGAGAGGCAGTGGAGGGAGTGTCTGTGGGGCCCACATGACCCTGGTTCACACCCCCTCCCAACCACGAGATGAGGGCTCGGTGTCGTGGTCATACCTAAGGCATACCCTTAAGTATCGCATATCATGGGGTCCCCTTAACGAGATAATAAGAATAAGATTGACATATAACCGAGTCAGGTGTTACTCGATGATCAAAGTATGATTACGCTTCCGAGTAACAAATAAATCGGGGTGGCATGTTACTTGGATATGAAGCTACCGAGTAACGAGCAACTCGGACAAGACGATGGTCAACAGTCATTGAAGCTATACAGTCAAGCATCCTGCTGCACCCATTATAATATGACTTAATGGAGGAATTTCTATGTTTTAATTAGAAGCTTTATTCTAGCACTAATAGGCATTAATTCCCTCATTTATGTAATTTGATTGAGGTGGAGGTGGCGAATTCTATATAAGCCACCCCCCACCACCACTACAAGACACTCTCTTCTTCTTCCTCTAGTTTTCTTCTTCCTCTACCATGGAAAGAATCTCATGTACATCTTGTTCATACAAAGATAAGGAAAAGCTCCTCGGGAGCAGGAGGCGTAGGGATTTTATCTCCTCCGAGAGAGTCCTGAACTCGATAAAATTGCTTGCGTCACCCGTTTGCATCTCGATAGATCATGCTCCGTTCATACCCCTCTCTCTATTGTTAGGATCATATCCATGACAGTTGGCGCCCACCTTGGGGCTTGGCGTCTATCGAGCCATGATGCGAACGGTTTGTATTCACTCTTACACCTATTTTCTGTTTCTCTTGATGCACGTAGTTTTTGCCAACAATAGGAAATTCTCGGATGATCTTTTTCAAGCCCGAAGATGAACAACCAAACACATACACAAAGATGTTGTGTGTTCGGCAAGCGACGATCTACGACTTGCAGCTCTGCGTGTTGGCTGCGTCTCACCTCCGCCACCGCGCTCGCCTCCACCGCCGCATTGACCGCGGCCGCCTCCGCTCCTCTCCAACTCGGACGACTCCTTCCCTTGCATCGGCTGCGAGGACACAGGGGCCGTCTTAGCCAGTGAAACGTCTCTTCTCATTATTTTCCCTTGAGCCTCTCTGCTGAAAGTGCGCTGAGAAAGTTAAACTCTCGCGTAATTTAATTGCGGTTAAATCATAGCGGTCAGTGCAGAACGAGAGGATGATTAATTACATGAGAAACTTTAGCATGCTGATGTCGCGAGACTTTACTTCTCGCCCCTCGTTGGTTTACCCAAAGTGGAAGGTTGAGATATAGATAGCGGCAATTTCCCTTAGCGAAGATGCTAAGGTTGAATGTCGAACCAATAGGACTCCAACAACAATAAGTAGGTGGTAAAGTGAACAATGGCGCCGTTCACAGCCGAGGTTGCTAACTTTACCTGGACCTGCACACACATCAAATAACTTTGCTTCCCAACGAGTACAGGGGAGTTGTCAATTCCTCCGGCCTTGTTGTTTACAAAGGATAAAACGCATGGGATAATAATGATAGTGATAGCAACAGAAAAGTAAATAAAGTAGTAAATTGATAGCGAGTGCAAACAGTATTGGAAATATGGACCGGGGTCCTATGATGTTTACTAGTGATGTCTCTCTCCCAAAAGACGATAAAATATCCATGCGAGGTAAACAAATTACAGCTGGGCAATTGACAGGATTATGTGCGCAAACCAATGCTAACTATGCTATAAAGAAAGGAAGAGGTTCAAAAGCTTGGGCGGTACGCCAAATCAAGTAGACCGAAATCCATCTGCATCTACCTACTAATCATCGACCTTGAGATATCTATCTAGAACATCTCGCTGGTATTAAGTTGTGAATCCCGCCCAAAGTGTAAAATCAAAGCAACGGACAACTGCATTAAAGAACTTTGCGTAAAGTAAACAATCCTTGCACCCTCAAGTACAAGCACTGTTGTTTTTCCCTTGTGGCAACATCACATCCCCTAGACTCATGTTTCTGTCACTCAAGCTAGTCATCGGGGGGCATGAACCCACAATCATGCATAACGCTCCCTCTTGGAGTCGCTACCTACTACTTGGCCAAAGCAATAAACAGCAACGGAGAACATGCAATAATTACTCTAGAACATAAATATAAAAGAGGAGAATCAAATATATTACTCAAACACAATCTGAACATAATCTCATAATCCATCGGATCCCAGCAAACTCAGCATAGCAACAGCAGAAAGATTACATATGTGCCTTGATCATGTAGGGCAGCTCACGAGGTCTAATCCATGAAGAACAAATAGGGGAGGAGAACATCACATAGCTACTGATCATAGACCCATGTGTTGGGGAACGAGGCAGAAAACAATAATTTTTCATGACCTACGCGTCCCGAACCCAAGACCTATGCTATGGCGATGCAAGTAACGGAGGGAATTGGTCACATATCGGTATGTAGTCCGTTAAGCGGGAAACGTTCCCGCGTGAACGTGGTTGATGTAGTCGTACCGACAATCCCCGATGCCGCGCAGATCCACGATGACTCCTGAGGCCACCCGGTCCTTGAAGACCGATGAAGGGATTACGTCCCCGTCGGAATGTTGTCGGTGAATACGTCGCGACACGGCCTCAACGATGAAGGAGCACCACAAGTGTAGTGCCTCGCGGGATTACACGCATATGGTGTACCCGACGTTCCCTCCGGGCTCTGAACCAGAAGAGCAGCGGAAAGAAGATGGATTCGGATCCCAATTCCAGCAGCACGACGGCATGCGTATGGTGGAGAAACCCTAACCAAGTGTAGACTCCAAACAAGGGGAGTCCACTCGAGGAGGGAGAAAGAGAGAGAAGAGAGATCTGAGAAACTTGTCTCAAATCAAGTTGTGTGTAGAAAAAAGGCACCCCCAGCCCTCCTTATATAGGCCAAGGAGGGGTGCCACCCTCCCTCCCCTTACCATGTGGGACTAAACCCTAGGGATTGGGGGTTTGGTGCGGCTAGGGGAGGTGGGCTCCCTCCCTTGGCGCCTTAGCGCAAGGGGGAGCTCCCTCCTTCCCCTAATGGGCCTCTTTAGGCCCATATGCCTTTTAATTCATTTTTAATTATATTTAATCATATTTTAATATTTAATTCTGTTAATTAAATAATAAAACATATTTAAACATTATTAAACATTATTTTGAACCTTTCAAAATATCCAGAACAACTTCCGGCACCTCCCGGAACAATTATGGTCTTCTCTCTTATTTCACTGATGATCCCGAATCAATCCTTATTGCGTCGAATACCCTTAAGCGTGACACCCTACGGTTCGGGAAACAACAGACATGATCAGAAACTCTCTGAACAATGACCATCATGTGGGATCTGGTTACAATCCTTGATGAGCCCCTGCGCTTCCATCGAATTAACTTCATCGTTTAAACCGTTAACATTGAGTCCTGATCCCTTTGTCATACGGTACTTTGTTTGTCCGAGGTTTGATCGTCGGTATCCAATATAACTAGTTCATTCTCGTTACCGACAAACATGTTTACTCATTCCCGTGATATTACAACCCTGTGACCTAGTCACATGTTTGCGCAATCTTTATGATGTAATATCACCGAGTGGGCCCAGAGTACCTATCCGTCACTCGGATGGAAAAATCCCGTTTTGATCTATTTGCATACTCATCAACATATCTACTTCGGAATACCCAAGATACACCTTTATGGTTACCATGTTTCAGTGTAACGTTTAATGCACTCAAAGCATCCTGGTAGATAGCAATTATGTATGATCATCACGGTCTTAAGGATCGGGTCACTACGTTTATAGTTATCGCAATGTTGAACTATGTGACTGGATCACATTGCAACACTTCTGGTGGGTGTGTGTCCATCATGTCATTCTCCCAATGACATGACCCCATTGTCAATAGACTGTTCACATCTCATGATCAGGAAACCTTGATCATCGATTGCCCAATGGACTAGTTTACTATAGTTAACTAGGGACCTGGTTCTTTGTATACCACACGTGTATTAATGTTTCCGCTTAATACAGTTATAGCACAGTATAAAACTTATTATGAACTAATGGAATACGCCAATAAACATATTTTATTTGCCTCTAGGCACATTCCCAACACCATGGTCCAAGGTGGACTACTCACGGTTCATCCGGGAAGCATCCATGGTGGTGGAGAAGCTCCCGGAGGTGGTTCCTCCCTCCGGCAGGGTGCCGGGAAGAGTTCTCCTGATGCTCCCGATCTTGGAAGCGCGGCAGCGGAAGAACAGAGGAGAAATCACGAAAAAGGGTTCCTGTCACGGGGGTTTCACGTCACGGGGAATATATGGGCGAATGGGGGTAGCCAGGGGGGGCACCGGGGGTCCAGACGGCCCCTGGCGTGGCCCCACCCTAGGGCGCGTCGGGAGGGCGCCTGGGGCCCTGGTGGGTCCCCTCTGCCCCCCCCCGGTGATTCCCGAAGCTTCCGTATTGCTGATTTTTTATTGGATTTTCCCGAATTTTTGAAGCACTTTTAATATGGGGGAAACCTGAAATAGAAAAACAGCAGAAAACAGGAACTGGCACTGGGGTGCACTGAGTTAATAAGTTAGTCCAAATATGATCAAAAGTGTATGGAAGTTCATCAATATCATAGCAATATCACACAAAATAGGCATGGATCAAGCATAAATTATAGATACGTTTTGGACGTATCAACATCCCCAAGCTTAATTCCTGCTCGTCCTCGAGTAGGTAAATGATAAAAGCATAATTTCTGTGGTGACATGCTAACAATCATATAAGAACTTTTAAGTAAAGCAATCAAGGCATGTAATTCAATTCAAGTCATAACAGGCAAGAGTCTATATTAGCATTGAAACAAGCAACATAAGAACATAAAGGTGCAAGAGCTCTCGCTGTCCGTGACTCGAATGTCTCCAAATGGTGTTTGCGTGAAAGAAAGGGGATAGGGATATACGAGAAAAAGGTATTTTTTTGTTGAGAACTTAATCTACTAAAGTTTCACACTTGGTCTTCTTTAGAATCTTATCTTGACTCATTCCCAGACCACTAGCCAGGTACAAATCAAAATGATCCACTCCTTTTCGACATTTTGAGCACTCATGCAATGGATGAGCGTAAGCACGAAAGTTGACACTTAGGATGGCAAAGAGAGAATATGGTGGAGGAGGAAGTCAAAAAGGTGTGAAAGGCTCACATCAATGAGGACAATCATAGGCGAGAGAAAGCCAAATGATAGATATGATGCGAGGAGTAGGGATTGCCATGCAACGGATGCACATATGAGCTAAGAAGCTCTCCAATGGAACTAGTGGGGGTGCATCCAACTTGCTTGCTCAAGAAGACCTAGAGCTCATTTGAGGAGGCTCATCATTGGAATATACAAGCCAAGTTCTATAGTGTGAAGGTCCCCACATAGCTATATGCATGAATGATAATCTCTATGGAGTACAAGATATAAGAGGGAGTACGAGTGTGGATCTCTCAAAAGGAATAGTAGTGTGCCCCCTTTTCTCTTTTTATTTCTTTTTCTCCTTTTTCTATTTTTTTCTATTTTTTGGTGGTCTCAATGGCTCTTTCTATTTCTCTCATTTGTCCTCTTTGGGATCTTTTAATTTTGTCCACTTTGGGATCTTTTCCTCACTTTAGGGGCAACACTCTATATATTACAAAAAGTATAGAAGATCTTTCACACTTTACAAGGTACTCAAATCATAAAGAAGATGTAACTATCATGAAGTATGCAAATGTATGCCTCTGCCAGTGTAGCAGGGTATGCAATGATACTAACGTGTCATGTAGCAATGATTAGGGCAAGGCCCAACTAGCATGCGGCTCATCGATCTAGCAAGTAGCATGTATGACATGAAGATCAAGTCATGAGAAGGTGGATGTTGCATGGCAATATATCTCGGAAAGGCTATGGAAATGCCTTGATAGGTAGGTATGGTGGGTGTTTTGAGGAAGGATATAAGGAGGTTTATGATGACAGAGCGTATCATGCCAAGGGTTTGGATGTACCGGAGAAGGTGGACGCCATCTCTCGGAGTGAGAAGAAAGAAATGCACGGCACATGAAAGGCTAGCAAAATATGGGAAGGTGGAAGTGTCAACTTTCGAATACTCACATTAGTCCGAAGAACTCATGCACTTATTATCGGTAACTCTCAATATAATGAGGAGGTTCTCAAAGAGACAAGTACCCCGAGGAGGAGTGTATGGGGGTTTGGTTATCCTTGCGCATCCTCGACTCATGGTACGTGAGTGTAGTCTAATATTCGATCCCTCCAAAGAGTAGTGATCCATCTAGTAGCTAAAGTTCTCAACTAATTTTGTAAGTTTTGCAAATAAACACGGATTGCCCAAAATATGACATCTATCACTAATAGGCTAAATCTCTTGACACCAAAAGTCCAAACATTACTCAAGACAATACCTCAAAACAATTGCAAGTTATTACTACAAAAGAATAGCAACCTCAATTACCTACTTCAAGTCAAGACACACAACTCAGTGCAATAGGCAAACTCTCTAAACAAGATAAACATGAAAACTCAAGAGAGTTCCAGAAACAACCTATACAAAAGCTCTTTAAAAAGATAAGCATGAAAACTAAGAGCTAAACATGGCAGTAGCTATGAAACGATAAAGAACACACACAACAAAGACATAGGCATGAAAAATCCTATGATGTGTTCTAGATTTTGAAAGTGGAGCGTGTTTCTCTCCCACGCAAAGAAAGATGGGTTCTAACTTGTTATGAACAGCAAGCAAAGCTAAAGAAAACTAAAAATAAAACCTAAGAGCGAGACGCTCCAAGCATAGCACATAACGCATGAAGTGATAAAAATATAGTGAAACGAGAGACGAACTGATAATTGTTGATGGAGAAGGGGATGCACGGGGGCATCCCCAAGCTTAGACGCTTGAGTCTCCTTGAATATTTCTTGGGGATGCATGGGGGTATCCCCAAGCTTGAGCGCTTGACACTCCTGAATCTTCTTTTATCATCTTCCCTCGCACAATTGAAAACTCCCTTCATACATAACTCATCATAATCTGATTAGCGAGGTTAGTACCCATAATAAAATAATTTTTCCTCTACTGGAAATAAGGATAATCTTGAAGAGCTACTGTTTCTCAAGATTTCCAAAAAGTTTTTGCGAAGAAAAAGCAAGCTTAAGGTTTGCAAAACGAAGAAAAGGAAAAATAGGACAGAATCTGTGAAAAACAGACCAGCAGGTAGTAAAGAATTTTTAGGGATACTTCTGCAACTCAAATAAAAAAAACTCAGAACATATGTAAGTTCCATAATTGTATATAGCACGCTGTGTAAAAAATGTCAGCTCAAAAATAAGATCTAGGATTTTTCTGTGATTTTTCTAGTCACGAGGACAAAATCTGTTTTCTGGACAGCATGTCACAACTTTCACTTCCCTTGTCATATGAGGTTGTAAAAGGCACAAAGCTTGAAAATTAAAGATACAATGATGTTGCTACAGTAGTAACAATCATCAAGACCACTAAAAATAGAATTAAAACTAAAAGGAAATCCTAAATTCGTTGCGGGATGCCTCACGAAAGCGCTCCTTTAAAGCCATTAGCTAGGCTTAATGCAAATAGATCAAGTCTTTTCAAGAAAATAACTAGCCCGTGTGACGGACTCGAAAGGCAACTTAATCTTTTTCCTAGGGAAGTGTTCTATCCCTTTATTGAGAGGGAATTGGAATTTTATAATCCCTTCTTTCATATAAATAACAACACCCATGGTGCGAAGAAAAGGACGTCCCAAAATAATTGGACAAGAAGGTTCACATTCAATGCCCATAATAGTAAAATCAACGGGAACATAATTGTCATTGACAATGATAAGAACATCATTGATCTTCCCCAAAGGTTTTTTACGGAAGAATCGACAAGACGAACACCAAAAGAACAAGGATCAAAAGGTTTTAATTCAAATATATCGTACATTCTTTTGGGCATAACGGAGGTACTAGCTCCAACATCACATAAAGCATAGCAAGCGAAGTTATTCAACTTAATTTTAGGATCCCAACCATCTTCTAGCTTTCTAGGTATGGATGCTTCTACCCTAAGCTTCTCCTCCCTAGCTTTAATGAGAGCATTAGTGATATGCTCCGTGAAGGAATGATTAAGTGTGCTAGTGTGGGAGTCTCTAGACATCTTGTGAAGGAAACGAATAACTTCAGAAAGGGTGAAATTATCAAAATCAAGGTCACTACTATCAAGTAAAGTGGTAGTGGTGTCCTTTAGGCTCACTTGTTTGGTAGCTTCTATAGTCATAGGAATTTCTTCTTCTACGGTTGAGGTCATAGCATCACCATTAATAGGTCCTATGGGACTAGGGGTGCATTGGGTGCTAAGAGTTTGGATATCCTCAACCACTTGGATAGTAGCAATGCTATGGTGTGTAGGAAGGCTCTTAATTCTATCTTCTTCCTCCTTTATAGTCGAAACCACTTCAGGTTTAGCTGCCATTTGGTTTATCAAAGTAGCCTGTGTGTGGGACATATTGGAAACTTGGGTTTCCGTGGTGGCGAGCCTAGTCTGAAGGTTAGAAATCTCAATGTTCAGACTCTCTAGTTGCCTACCAATGTCTTGCAAGATAGAAGTATGCTCATCTAATTGTCTAGAGAAGGTCTTATTTTGTTCATATTGGGTGTGCATGTAGTTCTTAGTGGCCTTCTCTATTTCTAAAAGTTTCTCATAACTAGGCATGTCTCTTTCTCTAGGGGTAGAGTTTCTGGTGCTAGGATAAGTGTTGTTGTTCCCATAGTTGTTGGAGGGGAACGGTCTAGGATTGCTACCAAAATTACTCCTATAAGCATTGTTATTGAAGTTGTTTCTAGAGATAAAGTTCACATCTACTTGATCTTGAGCAATCAAAGAATTGAAAGGAACATCATGAGGATCAATAGGAGATTGCTTGGTAAGTAGAGACATAATCAAGTCAACTTTTTCATTTAGGGAGGAGATCTCCTCGACAGAGTTTACCTTCCTACCTGTTGGAGCTCTTTCGGTGTGCCATTGGGAATAGTTGGTCATCATCTCATAGAGAAGTTTTGTGGCATCACCAAGTGTAGTTGACATAAAGGTTCCTCTCGCGGCTGAATCTGGCAAGTTCCGCGAGGTAAAGTTCAAGCCTGCATAAAAAAGTCTGGATAACCATCCAAGTAGTCAAACCATGCATAGGGCAATTCTTAACAAGAGATTTCATGTGTTCCCAAGCTTGGGAAACGTGTTCATGATCCAATTGCTTAAAATTCATAATATAACTCCTCAATTGGATAATCTTAGCAGGGGAGTAGTAATTTCCAATAAAAGCATCCTTGTACTTATCCCAAGAATCTATGCTATTCCAAGGCAAGGATTGAAACGAGATTTTAGCTCCTACTCTCAAGGAGAAAGGAAAAAGCTTAAGCTTAAAAATATCTCCATCTACTTCTTTATACTTTTGCATATCACAGAGCTCAATAATTTAAGTGCAAAGCAGCATCATCTCCAGCACCGGAGAATTGATCTTTCACAACAAGGTTCAGCAAAGTAGGTTTAATCTCATAAGAAGGTGTTGAAGTAGCAGGTGTAGCAATAGGAGTGCAGATAAAGTCACTGTTGTTATGACTAGTGAAGTCACACAACTTGGTGTTCTCGGAGGAACCCATAGCAGCAGCAAGCAAGGTAACTATTTTTTTATTTTTGATAAAGGACACTGAAGCTAAAACTGAAAGGTAAACTAACAAGACTAAAAAGCAAAGGTAAAAGATAGTGTGCAACTCCCCTATCTTGAAGAGTGGAGTCTCCGGCAACGGCGCCAGAAATTGCTTTGATGTCACGAGACTTTACTTTTGCACCTCGTTGGTTTACCCAAAGTGGAAGGTTGAGATGTAGATAGCGGCAATTTCCCTTAGCGAAGATGCTAAGGTTGAGTGTCGAACCAATAAGACTCCAACAACAATAAGTAGGTGGTAAAGTGAACAATGGCGCCGTTCAAAACCGAGGTTGCTAACTGACGGGGATCAACCCCGGCAAATCCCATGGTCAGGGACCCTGGGTTAGTCATAGAGATAGGCATAGGTTGGACGATACTCGTCGGCTAACATGAGAAGCACTTCCTGCTCGATATTATCACGTGAGGGGGCGATTACAGTGGAGGCCAAGGCGAGTTCTCGCAAGGCAAGGATGAGTAGATGCGTATTGAGTTGATCTGGACGTCTCCCCTCCCAGCCTTTATATACTAGGCTAGGTCTCGGGGAGTCCGTACTAGGTTACAGAGTTGCGGACTCCTGCGTCGGTGCTTGGTATGCCTTGTATGCCAAGTCGCACCTTCCATGTTAGTTGCGGACTCCTGCGTCGGTGCTTGGTTGGGCCAATCGTGGGCTTGTCGTATCTTCCCAGCGGGCCTTCTGTCTTTACACGCACCAGGGTAGCCTCACATGTAGGAGTCGTGGGGTCACCCCCTCGTCAGTAGCCCCCGAGTGCCTGGGGGACTCGAAGAGTCACGCATGGACTCGAATTCATCTGCGATTTATTGTTTGTAAGTGTGGTATCACCACGGGTCGCTGGCAGTTTTAAGCCATGAAAATATCTGTTTCGAGGGATTTCTAAGCTGAAAGGGCCCAAGGAGTCGACTAGTCGAGACTTGGTGAATTGTTCTAGTGACAAATACCACAGTAGCCCAATCAAGCCCACGTCCCTTGACATGAACTTGGAACACTGGTGTCAAGCAAAGTCATGCCGCTGCAGGTCTTATAGGATCAATTGCTGCCAGTCTAAGCACATAGCCTGAGCGCGTCCGCTTGGCTCTTTCTATCATGCGAGCGCATGGAAAAGGTCGGGAGTGAAATCGCTCTGCGGCAAGTCCCGGCTCGGCCGTTCTGCGCAGCGGGGTCTTACCTACACGCTAAGCTTGCATGGCATCTCGGTACAGTGTGTCGTAGCCCAGGCATAATTGTTTTTGTTTGAGGCACGGGGCCTAATTTAGCGATGCACCCACTTGGAATAAACAATCAAGTGAGTTGTTTTAGTCGTCACTCGCGGCGTTTGTAGCGAACTCAGGCGAGGAAAATAAGATAGCACCCACTCGGAATGTCGTCGAGTGCGTGAGTAAGTCATGTTTGCTGAATGGCTGAATCTTTTTTGGCGAGTGGTCACTCGAATGCTTTTCTGCTCTTGCAGTGAGGGAGCACCCGAACTCTGAGAGTATGTTGTTTCTGCTGGTGCGAGTGATTACTCGAGCACATCTTTGCCTTCTGGGTGAGGGAGCACCCGAACTCGAATAAAGGTACTCCCGATGGGAGTAAGAATTTTTTAGAGTCAGAAAATTTAGACATATAGCTGGCTCTTGGAGTCGTTTGATTTTTCCCAACTGCTTTTACCTTGATCCGTTCCCTTTGGGATGCCGTGCTGATATGCATTGTCATGCTGTTTGATGACCTATGATGATGCTTGATTTTTTTGATCTTTCACGTCGTCTGGACCGTCATAATGATGGTTCGGACACCGCGTTGCCTGTTGCCTATTGGGTTTCCAAGGCTTTGTATGGGAAACAAGCGAGATTTGACGTGTCCTGTAAATAATGCTGACCGTGTGAAGGCATCTTTGTCTTGGAATTCGTAACATTCGGCCCGTTTGGTCTTTGATGTAATGATGGCGCCGCCTGGGCTTCTGTGTGTTTTTTCTTGTTTGCCCTTGGATTGTGCTATAAATACTTCCTTTGGTTGCCCGTCCTTGGCATCCATTCTTCGCATTTTTCCCTTCTGCGTCTGCTTCTTCATATGGCACCCAAGCGTGGTAGCGGTGTAGTTGGGCGAAGCCGTGGTGTTGCAAGGCGGGGCCGTGGCCGCCGTGCTCGTGGTGGTCGCGCCCCTAGCTCCTCATACGGTGGGCGTCATGGAACAGCGTTGGCGCTTTCTTCTTCTTCCTTCATGGAGGAGGGATTTTGGCGCCATGATTTTCTTTTGCATGTTCTTGGGCGGAATGCTGCCCGGATTCCTCTTCCTGCCTCGTTTGCCTCCATTGCTTCTGAGCGTGTCTTAAAGGTCTTCTGGCTCCGTTTTCATGGATGCTCTCGTTCTTCTTCTTGGGTGGAGCTGGAATTTGATAGTTCGTCCTTGATCTTCCTTGGGTCTGGCTGGAGGACGTTTTCTCGTCAGTTGAATTTGCGTGGCGGGGACAGCCTTTGCCGTCATTTTGACGGCCAAGATACTGTTATTATCTGTGCGTTTGATGCTGGTGGAAAACGTCTGGATCCATTCTGTGAGGAGACGAGCAGCAGCGATTCTGAAGGCTCGAGTGGTGGTTCGCCTTCTTCTCCCATGTCTTCGTCTTCGGCTGATCCCTCGGGCGATGGTGTTTTCTCTTCTAGTTCTAAGTAAGAACTGGACGTCAAGCCAGTCGTCAAGCGGCAGCGGCAGTAGGCGAGGCACCTTGTAGAACTGGAGGACAGCGAGCTTCTTCCTCACCGGCTAGGCTGCTACTTTGTCTGTGATGATGCCCGCCGGGCTGTGGCACGAAAGTTCCAATTATCTCAGCATGAGGACACATGTAGGAGTTGGATGTAGCTCAACTTGTAGTTCTACAGGTCCATCTATAACGGCAAACTGTCATTTTGACTTCTTTGTAATGAAATGTCTTCGACTCCTTTGTAGTGAGAATGTCTTCGACTCCTTTGTAATGAGAATGTCTTTGACTCCTTTGTAATGAGAATGTCTTTGACTCTTTTGTAATGAGAATGTCTTCACGGGTGCGCGCAAGCGCTCCTGATGGGAGTAGCCCCCGAGGCTGCGTTTGATTTGCAGAATCAAGCGTAGGATTTTTGTCTCACTGGTTTGTATTTGTCTTTGAATTTTTCCAAGTTTAGATCGGGTGCGCGGCAGCGCTCCCGATGGGAGTAGCCCCCGAGTCTTTAGGCGATCGCTTGCGATCGGGTGAAGACTAAAGATGCAACTTTCTTTTTCCTGAGCTTTGTTGTTTGGTGAGAGTCGCGTTTTTAGCGAGGACGTCTTTCAGGGGAAGTTTTATGCTCGAGCCCCCGAGTCTTTTTAAGCAGAAGTCGCGTTTGCGAGGATAGCGTCTCTCGGGGGAAGTTATAGGCTCGAGCCCCCAAGTGCTTGTAAGTAAAAGTCGCTTTTGCGAAGATGGCGTCTCTCGGGGGGAGTTCTAGGCTCGAGCCCCCGAGTGCTTGTAAGTAAAAGTCGTGTTTGCGAAGATAGCGTCTCTCGGGGGGAGTTCTAGGCTCGAGCCCCTGAGTGCTTGTAAGTAAAAGTCGCGTTTGCGAAGATAGCGTCTCTCGGGGGGAGTTCTAGGCTCGAGCCCCCGAGTGCTTGTAAGTAAAAGTCACGTTTGCGAAGATAGCGTCTCTCGGGGGGAGTTCTAGGCTCGAGCCCCCGAGTGCTTGTAAGTAAAATTCGCGTTTGCAAAGATAGCGTCTCTCGGGGGGAGTTCTAGACTCGAGCCCCCGAGTGCTTGTAAGGTGTTTTGGGCAACACTGCTTTATTCCTTCAAATTTTTACATGAGTTGCCGATCGGTGCTGCTGCCGATGTCTTGATAATGCCTAGGGGACTATGGGTAGAATAGGCGTAGGTTCGCTACATTCCATGGATTTCCCACGTCCTCATTGGTCTTCGGATTCGCCAATCTGTATGCTCCTCTTCCTATGACTTCCGAGATGATGAACGACCCTTCCCATTGTGGGGCAAGTTTGTGCACTTTTCCTGTATTAGCCGTAGCACAAGGTCTCCTTTGTTGAACGATCTGGTCCGCAGGCGACTGCTTTGATATGTGCGCAGCTTGTCCTAGTATCCTTCAGATCTTGTGATGGTTGTGTATCGTGCTTCGTCTGCTATGTCTTTGTCGTTCTGTAGTGCTTCTTCTGCCTCTTCTTCTTCGTACCCTGAGATTCTGGGTGCTCCGAATTTTAAGTCGTGTGGTAGCACTGCTTCTGCCCCGTATACCAAGAAGAAAGGTGTGTATTGGGTCGAGCTGTTTGGGTGGTGCGTAGGCTCCATAGAACTGCGGGGAGCTCTTCTATCCAGTTGCCTGCGACTTGTTCGAGTGGTGCCAGAAGTCGCTTCTTTATTCTCCGCATACTAAGTCGTTTGCTTTCTCCACTTGGCCATTGGACTGCGGGTGTGCGACTGATGCGTAGTTTATTTTGATGCCCAGTTCCTGGCATAAGTTTTGGAATTCTGCTGCTGTGAAGTTTGTACCATTGTCTGTGATGATGTTGTGTGGTACTCCGAATCTGAAGATGATTGATTTGATGAAGTTGACTGCCATGAGGGCTGTTGAGCTGGTGATTGGTCCTGCTTCGATCCATTTGGTGAACTTGTCTACTGCGACTAGTAGGTGTGTTCGTCCTCCTTTTGATGATTTCTTGAGTGGGCCTACCATGTCGAGTCCCCATGTGGCGAATGGCCATGATAATGGTATGGTTTTGAGTTCTGATGCTGGGGCGTGCGGCCTGCTGGCGAATTTTTGGCACGCGATGCAACGCCGTACAATATCCTCCGCATTTCTCATGGCGGTTGGCCAATAGAATCCTGCTCGAAAGGCTTTTGCCACGAGTGCTCGACTGCTGGCATGGTGCCCGCAGGTGCCTTCGTGAATCTCCAGCAGTAGGGCTTTTCCATCTTCCTCGTCTATGCACTTTTGTAGGACCTGGGAAATGTTGCGCTTGTAGAGCTGTCTGTTGATTACCGTGAATGCTTTGGATCGTCGACTGATGCGTCGGGCTTCTGCAACGTCTTGTGGTAGGGTGCCTTCGAGTAGGAGACGAAGAAAAGGTCTTGCCCAGGCCGGGTCTTCGAGTGCTGCTGGTGCTTCAACTTCGATTGCTTGGCTGTTTGTAGTGTCAACTGCACTCGTTGCCGCCACCTGTGCTGGCTCATTTGTGTCGTCTTCTTCTGCGTCTGCTTTGGGATCCGCTGGCTTTTCTTTTATTGATCTCTGATTGATGCTTTCGAGGAAAACGCCTGGTGGTATTGGTCCTCGAGTCGACCCGATGTCCGCAAGTTTGTCGGCTTCTGTATTGTTTGCTCTGGGGATGTAGTTCAGTTCACAACCGTCGAATCCTCCTTCTAGCGCATTGTAGAGATTCTGGTAAGCTGCCATGTTTTCTGCGACTGCGTTACAGTCTCTCATCGCCTGCTGGACGGCGAGGTTGGAGTCGCCATAGATCGATAGGCGAGTGGCACCGCAAGTTTTTTCCATGCGCATGTCGTGAACTAGAGCCTCGTACTGTGCTTCATTGTTGGAGGAGTTGCTGAAGTTGATCTGGAGGATGTATTTGAGCTTCGTTCCTTTGGGGGAGACTAGGACGACGCCTGCTCCGGCTCCTTGCTGTATTTCGGATCCGTCGAACTACATCGTCCATGAGTTGGACAAGTCTGGGGGCCCTGGTGTTTGGACTTATGCCCACTCGACCAAGAAGTCTAGGAGTACTTGGGCTTTGATTGTTGTTGGGTGTTTTAACTGTAGGTCTCGCGGGCTAAGCTCCATGTTCCACTCAGCGACTCAACCGATCGCGCCGGGATTGTTGAGGATGTCCGCGAGTGGTGCACTTCTCACGATTGTGATGGAGTGTTCGTCGAAGTAGTGCGATACTTTCCTGGAGGTCATGATGATGGCGAGCAAGAGCTTCTGGTAATGTGGGTACCGCTGATTTGGCTTCGTGAGTAGCATGCTTAGGTAATAAATTGGTCTTTGGATGCTCTGGATTTTTCCTTCTTCTGCACGCTCGACGACAAGCACCGTGCTCACGACGCTGCTGCGTGCTGCTATGTAGAGATACAACTTTTCCCTTTCTTTAGGCACCGCCAAGATTGGTGGGGTAGATAGGGTGTTCTTCAGGTCTGCGAATGCATTGCTGGCTTCCTCGGTCCACTCGAATTTTTCTCCTTTTCTCAGCAGTTTGTAGAAAGGTAGGGTCCTTTAGCCTGCTGATGAAGCGGCTCAATGTTGCGAGCTTTCTTGTGAGCTGCTGTATTCCTCTGATGTTGGTTGGCCTTTGCATTTTGGCGATTGCTTGAACCTTTTCCGGGTTTTCTTCGATTCCTCGGGAAGAGACCATGTACCCGAGTAATTTTCCGGCTGGGACGCCGAACACACATTTTTTGGGGTTCAACTTGATCCTGTACTTGTTGAGGGCCGCGAACATCTCGCGAAGGTTGTCGAGTAGTGTGTTTGCGCTTTAGGTTTTGATGACAATGTCGTCTACATATACCTGGACGTTCCTGCCGATATGGTCTCTCAGACATTCTTGCATCATCCGCTGGTACGTGGCTCCGACATTTTTTAGTCCGAAGGGCATAGTTTGGTAACAGAATACTCCGTAGGGGGTGATGAACGAGGTGTGCTCTTTTTCTTCTTCCTTCGTCCTGATCTGATTGTATCCTGAGTATGCGTCGAGAAAATATAGGAGGTCGCACCCTGCTGTGGAGTCGATTATTTGGTCGATTCTTGGCAGGGGGAAATGGTCTTTTGGGCAATGCTTGTTGATAGGCCCATAGTCGACGCACATCCTTAGTACCTCCGTGTCCTTTTTAGGGACTAGGACTGGGTTTTCTATCCATGTTGCTTTCTTTGTTTCTCTGATGAACAGTGCGTCGAGTAGTCGATTGACTTCTTCTCCGATTGCTCTACGTTTGGGCTCTGAAAACCGTCGCAGCGCCTGTTTTACTGGCTTCGTGTTTGGCTTGATGTGGAGCGCGTGTTCCGCGAATTCTCGCGGTATCCCTGGCATGTTAGCTGGGCACCAGGCGAAAATTTTCAATTATTCACGAAGGAAGGTTATGAGGGCGGTTGCTTGCTCTTCTGGAAGGTGGGCATATACGCGGACTGTCTTCTCTGGGTCTGTTGGGTGTACTTGGTGTGTGATCGTGTCCCTGTCGACGCTGAAGTCGCGACCAAATTCCTTTGTCTCGCTTCTGTTTGCTAGTGGAAATATGCTTTTATCCGTCATCATGGCTATTTCTTGGAGCTGTTGTTGGGCTCCGAATGTGTCGGAGACTTTGTGGAAGTCGCGGTCGCACTGGTCCGATTTGATGAAGCTTCCCTTAACTATGATGATTCCTGCAGGTCCTGGCATCTTGAGCTTGAGATATGCATAGTGTGGAACCGCCATTAACTGTGCGAACGCCGGTCGCCCGAATATGGCGTGATACTGCGACTGCCAGTCGATTACTTTGAACTCGAGTGCCTGCTTTGAGAAGTTGCGCTTCCTGCCGAAGATCACATCAAGCTGTATTGCTCCGATGGAGGTGGCTGCTTCGCCCGGGACTACGCCGTATATTGTGGTTCCTGAATTCTTCCACACTGATCGTGGGATGAACATCTTGCGTAGAGTGCTGGTGAAGATTATGTTTAGACTGCTGCCTCCGTCCATGAAGATTCTGTCTGTGTCGTATCCTACGATCTGCGCTTCGAGGACCAGGGGTGCATGCCCAGGCCTTGGGACTGCGGGAGGATGGTCTCTTTGTGAGAAGGTGATGCTGGTCTCGCCGCCGCTCAGTTGGTAGGTTTCAGTTGTCTTTAGGTCTTCGGCTGGTTTGGCCTGCAAGGTGTAGGCATCTTTCTTTTCTTTCGAGGGTCTTCCTTATTGGATCATGCAGATTCTTCCCTGGGACGCGGGGTATTGCTCCTCTGACTTCGGTGCAGGTGACTGCGTGCTTCTTGGAGTGTGTTTGGATTCACGCTGCTTCTCCTCCTTAAGGCTTTTGGAGAGTTCGGCGAATAGGCGGCAGTCTCCCAGTGTGTGGCTTGCTCTGAGGTGTCCTCGACTGTGTTCAAAACAATGGATCGCGCAAGGTCCTTCCAGTTGCTCTTTAGCTGTGAGTTTGCTGCAGCCGGCGTGCCTTCTTCTCCTTGAGGCTTGGAAGATCTGCGAGCGGTCTTCTGCTCAGCTATGAACTCTTGAGTCGAGCTCTATCCTGTCGCTGAGTGATTGATTCCTGATGAAGTTGGCGAATTCGTCTGGCCTTCGATCTGGCTCGTAGTAATCTCCGGTCTGGGTCTCAGAGTTGCTGTATTGGCGTGTGGTGGGAGTCTGGGTGGCGGTGGGTCGTTGACTGGTGGGCGAGCCTTCGGCCACGCGCCGCGACTCCACGAGTGGGATTCTCGAGTAGCCTCCTTGTGCTTGTCTTCTGGGTCGTCGAGTTCTTTTCCTTCGGTGATGGACCTGGCAGTCGTCCAGATGCTGGACTTGGTTCTGCTGCAGGCTGGGTGGTCCTGATGGGGTGACGGAGACACTTGAGGTGAACTTGAATCTCTCGAGCGGATTGGATCTGGCTCTAGTCCTCGAGTCTTGATCTGTTGAGGTCGGGACCGCCGAGATCGTGATTCCAACCTGTGTAGTTCCCACAGACGGCGCCAATTGATGGGGATCAACCCCGGAAAATCCCATGGTCAGGGACCCTGGGTTAGTCATAGAGATAGGCACAGGTTGGACGATACTCGTCGGCTAACAGGAGAAGCACTTCCTACTCGATATTATCACGTGAGAGGGCGATTACAGTGGAGGCCAAGGCGAGTTCTCGCAAGGCAAGGATGAGTAGATGTGTATTGAGTTGATCTGGACGTCTCCCCTCCCAGCCTTTATATACTAGGCTAGGTCTCGGGGAGTCCGTACTAGGTTACAGAGAAGGTTTCCTAGTTCTAGTCCTGCCTTGTACGCCAAGTCGCACCTTCCATGTTAGTTGCGGACTCCTGCGTCGGTGGTTGGTTGGGCCAATCATGGGCTTGTCGTATCTTCCCAGCGGGCCTTCTGTCTTTACACGCACCAGGTAGCCTCACACGTAGGAGTCGTGGGGTTACCCCCTCTTCACTAACTTTACCTGGACCTGCACACACAACAAATAACTTTGCTTCCCAACGAGTACAGAGCAGTTTTCAATTCCTCCGGCCTTGTTGTTTACAAAGCATAAAACGCACGGGATAATAATGATAGTGATAGCAACGGAAAATTAAATAAAGTAGTAAATTGATAGTGAGTGTACACAGTAAACAGTATTGGAAATATGGACCGGGGTCCTATGATGTTCACTAGTGATGTCTCTCTCCCCAAAGACGATAAAATAGCCATGCGAGGTAAACAAATTACAGTTGGGCAATTGACATGATTATGTGCGCAAACCAATGCTAACTATGCTATAAAGAAAGGAAGAGGTTCAAAAGCTTGGGAGGTACGCCAAATCAAGTAGACTGAAATCCATCTGCATCTACCTACTAATCATCCACCTTGAGATATCTATCCCGAACATCTCGCTGGTATTAAGGTGTGAATCCCACCCAAAGTGTAAACTCAAAGCAACGGACAACTGCATTAAAGAACTTTGCGTAAAGTAAACAATCCTTGCACCCGCAAGTACAAGCACCGTTGTTTTCTCCCTTGTGGCAACAACACATCCCCTAGACTCATGTTTCTGTCACTCAAGCAAGTCATCGGGGGGCATGAAGCCACAATCATGCATAACACTCCCTCTTGGAATCACTACCTACTACTTGGCCAAAGCAATAAACAACAACGGAGAACATGCAAGAATTACTCTAGAAGATAAATATAAAAGAGGAGAATCAAATATATTACTCAAACACAATCTGAACATAATCTCATAATCCATTGGATCCCAACAAACTCAGCATAGCAACAGTAGAAAGATTACATGGGCGAAGGGGGGCAGCCAGGGGGGCCACCAGGGGGCCAGGCGGCCCCCTGGCGCGGCCCTACCCTAGGGCGCGCCGGGAGGGCGCCTGGGGCCCTGTTGGGTCCCCTCTGCCCCCCCCCCCTCGGTGATTCCCGAAGCTTCCGTATCGCTGATTTTTTATTGGGTTTTCCCGAATTTTTGGAGCACTTTTAATATGGGGGAAACCTGAAATAGAAAAACAGCAAAAAACAGGAACTGGCACTGGGGTGCACTGAGTTAATAAGTTAGTCCAAATATGATCAAAAGTGTATGGAAGTTCATCAACATCATAGCAATATCACACAAAAGAGGCATGGAGCAAGCAGAAATTATAGATACGTTTTGGACGTATCACATGCAGCCCATTAAAACCTTAACATGTTAATGCAATACCATTTGTTGTTACTACTACCACATTACTAAAATGCAATTAATGTGTTGCCTTCGTACCCAAGTTTTGTGCACTGAGTAACTTGCAGATCTGCTAAAACGCCTACTCTGACGGGAGGAGAACACGACTCGATTGTTTTCCTCGCAGCAACTCGGACGACTACATGCATGGACAATCTCAGGACACTTCCCCGACTTGGCTGCGACTCGGACGCTGGTTACTGATACGTCCTAAACGTATCTACTTTTCCAAACACTTTTGCTATTGTTTTTGCTTCATTCTTGCATGATTTGAACGAAACTAACCCGGACTGACGCTGTTTTCAGCAGAGCTACCAGTGCTGTTTTCTTTTGTGCAGGTTTCTGGACATTTAGGTACGCTGGAAAAATTCCAAAAATATATATAAAAAATCAGTGTTCCGGAAGCTTCCACCAGGCCAAAGGGGAGCCAGGGCAGCCAGGGGGCAGTCAGGAGGGTGCCTGGCGCGGCCCAGCCCCTGGCCGCGCCACCTGCCCTCCTGGCTGGGTCCCACACCCCCTGGTGACCTACCTTGGCCCTTATTTATTTTCTCGACGCAGAAACCCCGAAACAGAAGTCGCTTTTCCAATCTACGCCGCGGAGCCGCCGCAACCCTCTGTTCTTCCTCGGAGAGCAAATCTGGAGGCTGAATTGGCCTCCGGTGAGGGGGAAATCGTCGCCATCGTCATCATCATCGCCTCTCCATCACCCCTCCATGACTTCTCCTCTCATGTGTGAGTAATTCCCTGCTGTAGGCAAAGGGGATGGTAGGGATTGGATGATTTAGATCATGTAATAGTTCAATCATATTGTTGGGGGCATGTTGCCTATCATCTACTTGGTGTTTATCATCTCTGTTACAACTTGTTGCTCTTAATGCTTGTCACTTTGGGCCCGAGTGCCATGATTTCAGATCTGATCACCCTTTTGTTTCTTGAGTTTGTGTTGTTCTTGATCCTATCTATGAGTTGTATGCACTTATTATAGTCCGGAACCGGCGATCCCAATGGTGACAGCTTGGGACACCAAAGGGGATGGACTATAATTTGAGGATTCCGTGTATCCATGAATTGTTAATGTTTTGTTTCGGTGCTCTTTGACAGGAGTACCTTAATCTCCCTAAGTTCCTTTTGGCCCCGTTTGTAGCGGGAGGGTAGGACAAAAGATGTTGTGCAAAGTTCTTATTGCAAGCACGTACAACTACCTTGGGATACATGCCTGATGTTTGATATTTGCCTAGATGATCCTTTGTTTTCTGTGAGCCTTGCCCAAGTTAGAATTTGTTACATGTTCGTTCTCATCCAAGCAGCACCCAACCATCCATCTCCCTAGCCTAAGTGTTTTCCTTCTGCTGGTTACTAGTTGTTTACCTTTGCTGTTCCACTATCACTATCACCACTATTATCATTACCACCACTACCATATCACAGTTGCTACTAATACCTTTGTGTAAGCAAGTGTTTATTTCAGGTGCGGTTGAATTGACAACTCAATTGTCAAAGCCTGTACGTATTCTTTGTGTCCCCAAGTGTCGAATCAAGAAATTGGGTTATCTTGCCCGCGAAGACTATCTCGATCCCCTACATTTGAGGGTTACCAAGTACTGTTTTCTGGCGCCGTTGCCGGGGACCATAGATTTATTTACAGGTCTACTCGAAGTATCCTACCTGCTGCACGTTATCCACTATGGGTAGGAAAGGAGATCCTAAAGTTCCAATCTTACCATCCCGTACGAGACGAGGTACTGCTCTTAGCACTAGTGCTAAACTTGATTCACCTTCGGTTATGAGTCAGTTTGATTCACCTCAATTACATGCTACTTCTACTGAGTCTGGCAACATGTCAGATACTTTTGATGATGCTTCTACTACTTTTGAGACTACAGGTTCACTTGGTTCTTTTATAGAAGAACAGATTGCTGCTGCTGCCCGACTCTCGGGTGTTGAAATTCCTGTTATCCAAACTCCTATTGGGAAAATTCATAACTTTGTTGACCTTAAGGAGAAACTCCTTGAGGATGATTATATTACGCTTGATGATGATTTTTGCAGGGAACTTAATGAATGTGCTGATTCCGACCGTGCTACCATAAAGAAGTTGCTAGCAAAACACTCCCTGAAGAACAAGTTTACTCCTCATCCTACTTCTGCTACGTCTCCTATACGCATCAATGATCCTGATTATGATTTCTCTGTTGACCTTTCACTTATATCCACAGTTGAAGCTGATCCCTTTTATGGCAGAGAAAATTATGATGCTATCGGGCACCTGACCAAACTCACTGAGTTAGGCGGCTTGTTTACCACAGATGAAAGGATCCGGAACTTTTATGTGACCAAGCTTCTTCCTTTTTCCTTGAATGGAGATGCTAGAGCATGGTACGATGCACTACCATGTGGTTCCATTCAGAGTCCTCAAGATATGGCTATATCTTTCGTTGATAAGTATTTTCCTGCTCATATGCAACATGTTGCTTTACAAAGAATTTATAACTTTAAACAATTACAGGATGAGCATCTCCCTAAAGCTTGGGGGATATTTTGCAGTTTGCTAAAAGCTAGACCGGGACATGAAATCCCTAAAAATGAATTACTTGATATATTTTATGATGGTCTAACCGATGGGTCTAAATCCTACCTAGATAGTTGTGCTGGTTGTGTTTTCAGGCAAAGAACACCGGACGATGCGGAAGAATTGATGGGCAAAATTGCCAAAAACCATGAAGATTGGTCCGTGCCTGAACCACCTCCACCACCAAAGAAGAGGGGCATGCTAGTCCTAAGCCCGGAAGATATGCAAGAAGCAAAGAAGTCCATAAGAGAGAAAGGTATTAAAGCTGACGACGTGAAGAATCTACCTCCAATTGAGAAGCTGTGTGAGCCTACCACTCACCCACCTATGGTAGAAGTACACTCTCTTTTAGATTTCAATGCAAGTGACATCCCTAAAGGTAAGCCTCTGTAACAGCCCAGTTTTCACAAAAATTAAAAAAATTTGTTTTCGGTGTGAATTGTTTGATTGTCTGATTTGTTTGCGGTGTTTGCATCCCCGATTTATCGGTCGGCGATTATTTTTCCCCCTCTTATCTCGTATCGGACGGAGACCGACCCTTGCCACCCTGACACTCGACCTTTGCGGCACCGGGTTTCACCCGATCACCGTCGCGAAAACCGCACGAGACCAGCCGCAGCCAACGGAATGAAAAACCCCGTTTAATAAGTAAACGGGATATTTTTGTAGCGCGCCGGAAAGTGTTTTCGGAACGGTTCCAGCGCGAGGTGAACGCCTCTGGCTCGACGCGCTGATCGCGGAGTTCGAAGTTTTACCCGAATCGGAGGTTCTACGGACCCCCGGCGGTCAGAAACGTGAGCACCGCGCGCGCGAGAGAAAAACTGGGGATGTTTTTGCAAACTGCCAGCCACCTGGGCTATATAAAGACCACCACACTCCCACCCCTTTCTAGGGTTTCCCTAGCACAAAATTGCAGCCACACCCCCAAGATCTGCTCCAATTTTCGCACAAAACACCCCCAGATCTGAAACCCTAGCTCCAGTTGCTCCGGGCGTGCCACGTCAGCCCCAGCCCGTGCTCCTCTCTCCTCTCCACCTGCCTACTCGTGGAGACCAGCACCGCACGCCGCCGCCTCCGGCCAGCACGTCGGCCAGTCGGGCCACCGGAGCCGCGGCCCTCCTCTCCTCCTCCCGCGCCCCCTCTCCTCCTTCCCTCTCCTCCCTCCTCTCCCCTAACTTCCCTCTCCTCTCTGTGTGCAGCCTCCATGGACGGGTCGACCTCGAGGTCGGCCGAGCTCCTCCTCCCACCGCGCCATGGCCTCGGGCCAACCCACCTCGCCACCCTCCGGCAGCCGGCCTCCTCCGCGCACCCCGCCGCATCCCCGCCTCGCCGCCTTGCCGTACAGCCGCCGGCCGGCGAGCCCGACGAGCCGCCGCCGCTGGATGCGGTCGGGAGCGGCCCGAGCCGCACGCCACCGGCTCCAACCGCCGTGGACGCCCGCGTGGGCCGCGGCCCAGCTCCCTGGCCAGCCAGCCCAGCCCGAGCCAGGCGCCCCAACCCAGGCCAGCCAGGCCAGTATTCAGGCCAGATGGGCTGAGCCCATCAGGGGTGAGGCATGTCCCTCCTTTTTTTTTCTCTGACTAGACCCTGCTTCTTTTTTCTAAGTCCCAGGAAAATTGTTGTTGTTACGTTTTTGCAACGTTATTTCCCGTTGATCCGTAGCTCCGATGAACGTGCCCCCAAAACGAAAGTTTCTCAGTTTTGCATGCTCTAGCATTTGTATGTAGAAAGTTTTCCGTTTGAGTTCATCTTGATCGTGTAATTGTGTGCTAAAGTGGGCATCAGGTCGTTAACTGCTAGTTTTTCCTGTTAAGTGCTGCTGTTATTATTTTATTGCAACTTCGGGCGACGGGTGCTTCGCAACCATACGTCGGAATTGAGTGATTCCTTTTGCGTTGCGTTAAGCATTGTTTCTACTTCAGTTCCATGCATTCACATGCCATAATTGCTTGCTGCATCATGATTGTATCTTGCTCCAAAGTAGCTACCCTGCTGTTAGAGTGCTGCTGTTTATATTTTGTTAAAACTTCGGTCGACGAGTGTGTCGCGACCGTTTATCGGAATTGAGTGATTCCAATTTCATATTGTTAAGAATCATGTCTACTTAAATTATATGTATTTCCTAGTCATGATATGGATGCTGGTCATATAGTTATTCTGCTCCAAAGTTGCTATGCTGCTGTTGTTGACAACCACCTCTGATTTTCACTAAGTCTGTTACTTTGCGATGCCATGTTGTTTGCTTAATATCTTTTGATTATATGATGCCTATTTGCATGATTATTTTTTCCATGCCTTCCCTGTCATGTCTACTTTAATTCCATATCATTAGTGAGCATGTTTGCATTGATTATCCTATTTATGCATTGCTCTAAAGTGTGCTTCGTGATGTTGGCAGTTTGTGCCCGTAACTTGTTTTGCTTATATCTTTTTAATCGTAACTCCGTTTGGAGTGTTCTTTATGTGTAACTTGATTAGTTTTTCGTGTACTTTGTGTTTATGCTATTGTTTTCTGTTGTTAACCAACCTAAAATATGGTTTAGGGCAGAATAGTACCAAATCTTTTAATCATCGTGCGGCACTTAGTGTTATGCCATGTTTAGGTTGTGCCTCACTTAAATTGACTAGCATAGATAGTTTACTTTGTGCTTCACCTCTTGCCATGTTTTTGTGCTATGCCATGCTTGCTTGAGTTGCCATGTTAACAACCTTTGTTGATCACCTATAGCTAAGCAACTTGAACCACCGTAAACGTGCGGTATTCGTCGTGTGTGACGAGTACTCCACTTAACCTGTTAGTAACCGCTCTCGACGGTAGGTGCGATGTCTCGTGTTGCCTTCTTGTTGATGCTTGCTCGTGTTTGCCTCGTAGTAATAGATGCTTGCTCGTTGAGTGCTTTCCAGTGTTTATCGTCTTGTGTGCTTCCGCGGGTACCTTCGGAGACGATGCGAGCTTGCGATCAACTGCACCTTCGGAATCCGACTTATCAACAGGCAAGGACTATACATTACTTATGATCCATTCTATTTCAACCAGAGGTTTGCATGCTAGTCTAGGTTAGGTTCGATGTTTGATCCTACCACAAGTTTACAGCCTCTTTCAAACCGATACAACCATGTCCCTTCCCAGCAAACCTTGTACTGCTATGTTACTATTGCTCGTTGCTCAGCCCCTGCTTAGTATGCATGCTTAGGATGCTTCGAGGTTACCCTGTTACTCCTTGGTTTGGGATATCACATTATTATATTGTTGTTGATGATATGATTATTATAATGTTGACTATATTCGACGAAGGATGGAAGGTCTAGGCTATCCCGCTCCGATGCTTTGTTCCATTCGAGTCACCTAGGACCCGAGTTCCGGGTATAGGTTTTAAGACTGAGCGTGCCTAATCGCGTGTGGGATTTTATGGGGTCCCCTCTTCTTACCTACCTAGCTTCAAACATTTCTAGAGGTGGCCCAAGCTGATTTACCATTTGAAACCCGTGTGTGTGCTGGTCAGCTGCCAGTAGTTTTCAAACAACTCGGTCCAGCGGAGACAGAGTTCCTCTGTTGGTCCACACTGGTGAGCTAGGGAAGTCCCCTGTTATATAGGTGAAACTAAACCCGACCTTGGCCATACGGAAGAGTCCGATCCAAGAGCGTGGCCAGCTTTTGGATTGGGTGTCGACTCCCCGGGGGCCACCCGGATTTGTGCGTTGTTAGTTAGAGGGACCTGTCGTTTCGGATCTCTTGGAACTAAATCATAAAATGGTTGCCTATGATGGGTAGCAACTGAGAGAGATGGGCGAGCATGTGACGCCTCGTAATGGGCAGTTGGTACACCCCTGCAGGGTTAAATCTTTTCGAGAAGCCGTGTCCACGGTTATGGACGACTTGAGACCTACTCCTTGTTCATAGACAACAACAGCTGAGATAATTTTAATATAACTTGATCAACGTGTGTGTGTGCCTTGACTGCTTCTTCTTCGTCGGGATGCGAAGAGGAGGACAAGGATAGGATAGGTGTTATGTTTGCGCAAGTAGTTGATAGCAAGACTTGTTGGAGGCGATTCCTCATCGAATGCTTGGCTTCTTACCTTACTCTCTAGATCGTTAGCCACTTCATAAATGCTAGTGCGGCAGCAACCTCACCACTTACCCCATCCTTACCGTAAACTACTAGTTGTCCTAGAATGACGAGTGATGAAGTCCTTGCTGGGTCAGATGACCACTACAGTTGGATGCTGAGTACCTCTGTACTCATGATACTACCCCCAAACTCTTTTCAGGGTTCTTACTCAACAACAGGTACGGTGATCGACGTTTCACGTGGAGACTCGACGACGACTAGTTAGGCGGATCCCGGCGGAGGGCCTGGACCCGTGTGGTTATGGGATCGATGTTTTTCTCCTTGCCATTAGGCATTTGCTTGTAGTCTGTACTCAGACATATATCTTCCGCTGTTGTATTGTATTTGAGGCAGTAGTATGCCGATTGTATGAGATGTTGTATCCTTGTATCTGTAATGTTGTGATATCATGTTGGAAATCCGGGGCATATGGCTTTGTCATATGTCGCGGTGGGACCGATGTGTGCTTCGTCCCCGGATCTGGGTGGAAACACCTAGATCTGGAACAGTACCGCATATCGAGCCTTACAATCTCCTGACCAATGTTTAGATGAGCTTGATAATTTTATTATGAAGCAGAATCACTTCAATAAGAAGATACAAGGTCAGTTGCATGATAATACTCTTGCTATCCAAAGTTTGCTTGATGTTCTAGGTAGAACAGTTAATGATGTTAAATGTCTTGTGAAATTTTTTCATATGGTTCAAACTCAGCTTGAACAAATTTCTAATGTGCAAAAAGATTTGCTTGCTAATAATGTGAAACAGGACAATTTACAAGCTTACGGTATAAAGACCCGGGGTGGCACACACATCCAGGACCCTCTGTATCCAGAGGGGCATCCAAAGAGGATCGAGCAAGATTCTCAAGTGCAGGAAGACGAAATTGTTAGCTCCCCAAAGAAGAAGAAGAAGAAAAAGAAACACAAGGAAGCTGACAATTCCAATGATCATATAGAAGAAGAAGAACAAGCTGTGGATCCAAACAGCATATCTACATCCGATGCTGAGACTGAAGACGGTGCTGAACCTGAAAAAAATACTGAAAAGAATGATCCAGCCGAGGTTCGTGAAGAAGAAGCACCTGATAAGCTCAAGAAGTGTACTAGAGAAGACTTCCTTGCAAGGAGACACGGGAAGGAACGAGAACCATGGGTACAGAAACCCATGCCTTTCCCAAGCAAGTCCATCAAATCCAAAGAAGAAGAGCACTATAACAAGTTTTGTGAGTGGATGAAACCTCTTTTTCTTCAAATTCCTTTGACTGATGCTATTAAATTACCTCCTTACTCAAAATATATGAAAGATATTGTTACTAATAAAATAAAAGTCCCTAATGAGGCAATATCTACTATGCTTGCTAACTACTCTTTCAGTGGCAAGATTCCTGAGAAACTCGGTGATCCAGGTATACCCACCATTCCTTGCTCCATAAAGAATAATTATGTTAGAACTGCTTTATGTGATCTTGGTGCAGGAATGAGTGTTATGCCCTTTTCTCTCTACAAAAGGCTTTGTTTAGAGAAACTAATTCCTACAGATATCTCTCTTCAGATAGCCGACAAGTCCACGGCCGTCCCAATCGGTATTTGTGAGGATGTTCCTGTTGAAATTTCCAATTGCTTAATACTTACTGATTTTGTTGTGCTTGACATGCCCGAGGACGGGAGCATGTCCATTATCCTTGGTAGACCTTTTCTTAACACCGCAGGTGCCGTTATTGATTGCAATAAAGGGAAGGTTACCTTCAACGTAAATGACAAAGAACACACGGTGTATTTTCCGAAGAAAATCGACAAAAGGCATGGCCTTAACTCCATTGAGAATATCGAGACCGTGAAGATTGGAGAATGGGATTGTCCACTACATGTATACCACAAATACAAAACAATTATGGTGGGGACCATGTCCATTAAAGTAAGAGTGCAATGATCACTTCATAAGAGGCGAGACTTTCTGCGCTATATATCACCGGTGTGTTGGTAAGACTTGATCAACCTTGCTAACTAGCAAGTTTTATATAAGTAAAAAGTTGAGCTTGTTATGTTTTCATTTCCTTTAGCTTTTATTCTCCTTGCTCTACCCAAGTTTTTGTTTAAAAATTCACTTGTTCTAACTTTTGTCTCAAGTTCACGAAAGTTTTTTGCAGCTTTTTAAACTTTGAAAAATTCTCTACAGTGAAGTTGCCCAGAAAATTCCAGAAAATTCAAAATAAAAATTTCCAGGTAAAAAACCATCGGGGAGTACCTGTGGCTGACCAGGGGGGGTCCACCCCTGGCCCAGGAGGCCAGGTGGTGGGCCGCGCCACCCACCCTCCTGGGGCCCACAGGCACCCCCTGCTGGCATCTCTTCTTCCACTCTCTCTCTTTCACCCTGAAAACTCGTGTTCTTGCTCTGGTTTCGTGTTCTTGCTGTTCTTGCGCATGGAACTTCGATCTACCTCTACAACCACTCATTTGAGCTGAAATTTGGGACAAATATTCCTGGTATGTGACTCCCTCACCCCTCCAATTAGTTTTCTAGTTGGTGGCTTCATTAGTGAGTATTTAGTGGTTCTTGGTGCTGTCTAGTTGAGCTTAAATGTTTGTGTAGAAATTTATTTTTCAAGTTTTGTTGATAGTTTGAGCCTTGGTAAAGTAAGTAGAATATTTTTCCCAAACTAGTTTTGCTTAAATCCTCGTTTTTGTGAATTGTTAAAAATTTCAGAAATGGAGAGGCTAGGAAAGTGGCTTGGGAAGAAGAAGCCCGAGCGCTCTAGCCGTGTTACGCGTTCCGCAGCTTCACCTTCGGCCACGAGGGTGAGCTATAATGAAGATACCGTACCCATGGAGATGTTGGACGCGTCACCCGCAAGAGCTATGGCATTTCCATGCAAAGACTTCATGGAGGATGCCGACATACGAGAAGATTTCTATGCTTTGTGTGCCCATGCAGGTTTAACACAGCTCGTTACGAGCCGTGTACCACAGTACGAGACACTCACCGCTATTTTTGTTAACAGTTTCAGGTTTTATCCTGACAATGATACTGTGGTGTTTAGACTTTATGAAAGGTTGCTCACCATGCCTATGAGTACATTTTGTGAAGCTTTAGGTTTGCCAGGCTTGGTCGAAAAGAAGAAGAGGAAAAATGTCCAAACTGTTGCACTCAACACTCTCCTCGACTCGTTCTTTAACACTGAAGTGAGGGCATCCAACCGTCAGAAGATTTCCAACATTATGTTCCCTCACCTCAGGTATTTCGCCTATTATATTTCTAGAGGAGTGTTGGCTCGAGACAACACGAGCAACACTTCTACGCCTGATACTGATAGCATGGCGAATGCCCTCTCAGGGAAGCACGAGTATCATGTGGGTTCGCTTATCGCGAAACTCCTTGCTACTAATAGTAACAAGGGGGACCTCTTTGGTGGCATCTATGCCACACTTCTTTTGCAGTTTCTCCAAGGAGAACTGCGCCCAGATGATACACTCTTTCCTTTTGTTAGCCTTGACTTGGCTGCCATGAAGAGACATTTCTTTGTTACTAAGGCCTCTGACCGCTATGCACTTGATTATGTTTTGCGGTTTAAAGACGGTGTGGAACGCGTTGTCCGTCTACCTGCACCACTTGTGTTTGATTTTTCTCGCAGGAACGGATTTCGTTTTTCAGTGGCCGAGTTTGATGAGATCACGGGGAGATACCACTTTCACGACCCCACGGAGGGGGTCGAGCCAGACGAGGAGGAGCACGTGGTATATCCACCAGTTCAGGAGGAGACCGTCACCCCCTGGGGTGAAGGGTCTTCCTCTGGATGGGGGGCGGGACCTTCCTCTTCCACGTGGGAGGATCTGAGGACTTCAGTGTACGCACCGGAGGGCTCATACAACCCGTGGGATTACCATTACCACGGAGCAGGAAGCTCCGCGGGACCGCAGTAGAAGAGCCCAACTTAGGCCAAAAGCCTAAGCTTGGGGGAGTACGTGCTCTCCTCCCCTTTCCTTTGTATCTACCGTTGGTTCGCTTTTATATTTTTGCAAGTTTTTGCCTGTTCTTCTTTGTTCTTCTAGTTTGCAATTCTCCTTTATTTTTCTTTCGTTAAACTTTAAAAAACCCAAAAATATGTTTCCTTTGCTCTTTAGTTTTCTTTGTTTTCAGAGTTCAGCTCGAGTCCGTGATGATTATAATTTCCTACGTTCGATCGTGCAAGTGACAAGGCAGTAATGACGAAGATCGACGGAAGGGATGCAACAAGGAAAGCCGGTATGAACTCTTTTAGTTTCTACTTTTGTACATATTCCTGTACTTATGATTAGAGACCAGCTTGTAGCGACATAGTGCTATGTTTACAATGTTTTCCCAGTGGTTCATGCTTTCTTTGTGGTTAGTCTCAAATAGCTAGAGTTTATAATGTGTTGCTTGAGATGATTGACATGCATTGCATTGTTCATGGTGTGGCATATTGAAGTGGTATTTCCCTCCGGGGGATTATTGGATTGACTTGGCACATGTTCACGCATGTTAAGACTAAAAAGTCTGTTCTGCCTTGATGATCTTTTTACTTCAGGGTGAGTTATATCACTTTCATGCCCGATTCAATGTTTCTTTGTCGCTCTGCATGATTATGAATGTTATGCTCTCTAGTTGGTTGCTTCCCCGTCTTTTGCTAGCCTTCCTCCAGCACCAAGCGGGATTCTGCTTGTGCTTCCACAATCACCTTTCTAAACCCAGTTGTTCCATTTGAGTCCACCATACCTACCTATATGTGGTATTTACCGGCCACTCCTAACTTAGACTTTCTTGTGCCATCTCGAAATTTATTCAAAAGCTTCCCCTTTGTAACCGTACAAGCTCATGGTGCGGTGAGGGAAAATCAGTATCTTTCATGCCAAAAATATTTTGACGGAAGTTTTAACTAGTCAATAAAAAAAATATGAGAGTTACACCTGACCCATACTTGATGATGGAGCGAAATGGACCAAATGCTGCTTATGATAGATGGAACGATATCCTCCTTCCATCCTTGAGGCAAAATAAAAGGTTCCGTAGACCATCAAAGGATTTATGGATAAGGGAACATGTGTAAGAAAAAGGCATTAATATGGTTGGCATGGGAGATATTGAGAGACCTTTACCGTTCACCGTTGACTGGAAAGTTGCACCTCTCAAAAGAGTTTTATCTTTGTTTTCAAAACCAAGAGCTGTGGCACATGTTTATTCTTTGCTTCCTTTCACGGGTTTTCAACCTTGCCATCAAAAGCCACGGTTCGAGAGTCTCCACCTTCCTTTCTCCAAAGCACCAACTATGAGAGAATAATTGTCATTCTTAGTGTAACATGCATTGTCCCAAAGTACCACATTGTCTTCTGCATGCTTGTGATGTTTCTTACTTTGAGTTCTAAGTTCTAGTCTCCTTTAAAACTCCGGAGGAGTTTATGATATGTTCATGCTATGTGCATTGTGATCTTAGATTGATTTTCAGCAGCATATTGTTTACTTTTTGTTTGTTTGTGACTGATTACATGAAAGAAGGATTGCTTCGTGCATTGTCCTTGTAGAATGGTGTCAAAACTTGCTAAACTCTTTCGTAGTACATGCTTATATACATCTAATGAAGCAAAAGAGTTTGTCAAAGTTTTCTTTGTCGCGTCCAGTTCGTTGAACTGAATTGCTTAAGGACAGGCAATGTCTAAGCTTGGGGGAGTTGATACGTCCTAAACGTATCTACTTTTCCAAACACTTTTGCTATTGTTTTGCCTTCATTCTTGCATGATTTGAATGAAACTAACCCGGACTGACGCTGTTTTCAGCAGAGCTACCGGTGTTGTTTTCTTTTGTGCAGGTTTCTGGACATTTAGGTACGCTGGAAAAATTCCAAAAATATATATAAAAAAGCAGTGTTCCGGAAGCTTCCACCAGGCCAAAGGGGGGCCACAGGGCAGCCAGGGGGCAGCCAGGAGGGTGCCTGGTGCGGCCCAGCCCCTGGCCGCGCCACCTGCCCTCCTGGCTGGGTCCCACACCCCCTGGTGACCTACCTTGGCCCTTATTTATTCTCCCGACGCAGAAACCCCGAAACAGAAGTCGCTTTTCCAATCTACGTCGCGGAGCCGCCGCAACCCTCTGTTCTTCCTCGGAGAGCTAATCTGGAGGCTGAATTGGACTCCGGTGAGGGGGAAATAATCGCCATCGTCATCATCATCGCCTCTCCATCACCCCTCCATGACTTCTCCTCTCATGTCTGAGTAATTCCCTAATGCAGGCAAAGGGGATGGTAGGGATTGGATGAGTTAGATCATGTAATAGTTCAATCATATTGTTGGGGGCATGTTGCCTATCATCTACTTGGTGTTTATCATCTCTGTTACAACTTGTTGCTCTTAATGTTTGTCACTTTGGGCCCGAGTGCCATGATTTCAGATCTGATCACCCTTTTGTTTCTTGAGTTTGTGGTGTTCTTGATCCTATCTATGAGTTGTATGCACTTATTATAGTCCGGAACCGGCGATCCCAATGGTGACAGCTTGGGACACCAAAGGGGATGGACTATAATTTGAGGATTTCGTGTATCCATGAATTGTTAATGCTTTGTTCCGGTGCTCTTTGACAGGAGTACCTTAATCTCCCTAAGTTCCTTTTGGCCCCGTTTGTAGCGGGAGGGTAGGACAAAAGATGTTGTGCAAAGTTCTTATTGCAAGCACGTACAACTACCTTGGGATACATGCCTAGTGTTTGATATTTGCCTAGATGATCCTTTGTTTTCTGTGAGCCTTGCCCAAGTTAGAATTTGTTACATGTTCGTTCTCATCCAAGCAGCGCCCAACCATCCATCTCCCTAGCCTACAGTGTTTTCCTTCTGCTGGTTACTAGTTGTTTACCTTTGCTGTTCCACTATCACTATCACCACTATGATCATTACCACCACTACAATATCACGGTTGCTACTAATACCTTTGTGCAAGTAGTGTTTATTTCAGGTGCGGTTGAATTGTCAACTCAATTGTCAAAGCCTGTACGTATTCTTTGTGTCCCCAAGTGTTGAATCAATAAATTGGGTTATCTTGCCCGCGAAGACTATCTCGATCCCCTACAGTTGAGGGTTATCAGTTACTCTCCGGCTCTGTCCTCTAGCGACTCAGTCTCCACCAAGAACTTGGTTCGACTTTATGAACTCATTAAACGGCAATTAATTATTTCGCATGCTGGTTACCATTCTAATTGACTGCATGCCATTCAATTTCCATACCCGTTAATTTGTGCATGCACACATTAATAGCCATTTAACATCTAATTTATACGTGCACCTTCATCAACTTATCCGAGCACATGGCCGTTCGGCTGGAGATATGTTCATCGGTTTTTCCTATAAGCTAAGTAAATTCGCATACTTCATTCTCATACATTTTATGTACGAACTACAATTGTCCCTAGTTATGCGGATGAATTTCGGACTCAAACAACTAACGTGCAGGCTCATCCGGATAAATTTGGCATTTTCCTGTTCTGCAATGGCTCAGTCTCCATCGACTCTTCTTCAATGACTCAGCTTTCATTGACTCTTCTGCAACGAGTCAACCTCAAGCATAATCAACGAACTTTTTCGAGGACTTCTATTTGTCATGGCTTCATCGACTTTGACTACCTCCCCAACGTGGAAACAACTAAGTTTCTCATACAACCAAACTTCATATTACACATTTTAGCGAGTTTGTCTCTCCCGAGCTTCTCCCGGGAACCACTTCTCTCTTTTACCCGAGTCTACCTCAATGAAACACAAATCACATTCCCCGTATTTCGACCGGCCCGCAGTTAAAAGTTGAAACGCACTCGGGGGCTACGCCGCACCCGGGGGCTACAACTTAGTTAGAATCACATTTACCTTTATGGTTGGTTCTTTGCTCCCCTAAGTGGATGCGCCGCTGATACGTCCAAAACGTAACTATAATTTATGCTTGCTCCATGCATGTTTTGTGTGATATTGCTATGATCTAGATACACTTTCATACACTTTTGATTATATTTGGACTAACCTATTAACTCAGTGCACCCCAGTGCCAGTTCCTGTTTTCTGTTGTTTTTCTATTTCAGTTTTCCCCCATATAAAAAGTGCCAGAAAATTTCGGGAAAATTCAGATAAAAAATCAGCGTGGAGGAAGCTTCGCGAAGAGCCCGAGTGGGGCCAGAGGGGAGCCAGGGGGGCCCAGGCGGCCACCCGGCGCGGCCCCACCCCTGGCCGCGGCAAGGGGGGGCGCCTGGGGCCCCTGGTCCACCTCTGGCTGCCCCCCTTCGCCTATTTATTCTCCGTAAGAGCAAGTTTTGCCCCCCGAGGTTTTGGACATTGTTGGACAAAGAAGAAGTGGAACTAATATTGTTTTCGAGTATAAACAGATACTTAGGTTCCGAGAGAATGGAGTTTGCATGTAGAAGGTCGAAGGACAACTCTCTGCAGTGAAGCTGCAGCTATCTACCGAAACCTTTGAAGGAAGACGACCCCTAAAAATGTCGTGGAAGGAGATGTTCCTCTCGAGCAAAAGCGCAACGAGGAGAAAGCTGAAGCTGGTCGAAGACTTAGTCTTTTTGCTAGTTTCTCTTTATTTCTTGAGTCGTAGGAAAAACCGTACTATTAAGAGGGGTTTGCTAGTTGAGATCTTAGTCGAAGTGAACTTGCTCTGCTCAACCAAAACCCACAAAAGCCTACCGAGAGAAATCTTACTGAGTCGAGTGAATAGCTCGAAGGCAAAGTCATCGCACTTCGTGCCTTCGAGAGAGAACTCGTTCGGTAAGTCAGCTTACTTGTTCCTCAAGTAAAGTTGCGCAGTGATTGGAATCCGACCGTTGTGGACACGCGTCAAGCGGTTGCATCGGGTCACTTCAGTCATTTTACCCATCGGGATCGCCAACTATAAATACCCCGCACCTAACCGCCATTTCGGGGGGGCTGCTCCACCGAAGATTCTAAGACTGAAGTCTGTGAGCATCCCAAGAGAGATTCATCGAGAGAAAACCAAATCCCAAGTCTGAGCTGAGTTGAGCAATTCACTATGACTTAGGTTGAGATTAGCCGATCTTTTTATCTTGGAGAACTGCAAGTCTCCTAGACGGTTAGGCGTCGCCTGTCAAGCAGTCGAAGAGTAATTGTCACTGCTGAAGGAAGTTTGTAAAGGTCTCGGAGATGTCCTGAATCATCTACCACGAGTGAAAACTGGACAAGCTCGAGGAGTTTGTTGCAGTGGAGAATACGACGGAGAGAGTTTTGCTCCAGGTGTTCAATCACCAGTCCCTCCAACCAGACGTAGCACTTTACAGAGCGTGAACTGGTTTACCAAACATCGTCGTGTCAGGCTCGTTTTCCTTCATACATTTAAATTAAGTATTCTCTCGTAGCCTGTATGCCTTCGATGTTTCCCTTCGCCCTTAATTCTTTCGAGCTATGCATTACCCTCGATACTGTATTTCCTTCGAGATGTTCTTAGTCCTTAGCAGTTTGCATGAATTCCTTCTAAGTTCCTTAGAATTTTTAGAAGTGATCATTCACCCCCTCCCCCTCTGATCATTCTTGAGCTTTCAATTGGTATCAGAGCTAGGCACTCCCTACGCTCTGCGTATTTTGGTCTAACAACCTGGAGTGTTGTCAAGAATGTCGTTTGCAGCTGTTCGCTCGGGGGAACCAATCCCTATTTTCAATGGGAAGGACTATTCCTATTGGAAGGACAAAATGAAGAGGAATATCATGGCTATCAACTCCGCCGCTTGGGAAGTTGTCAAGAATGGTGTAACTGTCAAGGACACTGATGCCATCACTCCTGAAGAGACAAAGAAGATAGAGCTAGATGCTGAAGTCTGGGTATTCATCACAAATCATCTGATTCCTGAAAAATATCATGAGGTCAAGAATATTCCTTCGGCCAAAGGTGTTTGGGATTATCTCGAGAAGATTGGTGAAGGTGTCTCTACTCAGAAAGATGCTCGAATTGACACCCTTCGAAGCAAGTTCTATCGGTTCAAGAGGCACGAGGGAGAAAAAGTTTGTTCCATATACAGCAGACTCACTGCGCTGTCAAATGAACTGATTTCCCTCGGTGCAGATGACATTACCAATCGGATTATTGTCAGAACTTTGCTTCGTTCTCTTGATGACTCCTTCGATCACATTGTGCTGATGATTAAGGAAAGAACTGATTTCAAAGATATGGTTGCCGCTGATATTCTTGAGAGGCTTAATACTTTCGAGATGGAAGAAGATGAGAAACGCGATGTCAATGGGAGTCGAAAGAAATCTCATGCACTCAAGGCCAGAGCTTCACGTCACTCCTCTCCTGAAGCCAGTTCTGAATCTGCTGGTGCATCTGATGACCCCGAGAACATTGGGAAAGATCTTGCACTGATTATGAGAAGATTCAACCGCTTTCAGAAAAGGAACTCCTCTTCACCGAAGAAGAACTATTCTTCAAGACATTCTAGCAATTCATCACAGCATCGATCATCATCCAGAAACTCTTCAGCGAAAGATAACTGTTGCTATAAGTGCAAGAAGCCAGGTCACTTCATTGCTGATTGTCCTCTCTGGGAAATTGAACATAAATCAAAGAACTCTCACAGCAGCTCTTCGAGCAAGTCTTACAGATCGAGAAAAAACCACGATTCAAAGAAATATGATTCAAGGTCCAGAAAAGACAAGAAAGATGGTTCTGATGATGAAAAGAAGAAGAAGTATCACAAGCATCGAGAGAGTTCTTCCTCTAAATCACATTCCTCTCGTCGACAGAATTCACACCGAGCCAAAGCCTATCTGGGTAAAGAGATGAACTCTGAAGATGAAGCTTCCGGTTCTGAAGCAGGATCAAAGTCAAGATCAGGTTCTGGTTCTGGTTCTGACTCTGATGGTGTTGCTGGGATAGCATTCGCCTCAAACAAGAATTCAAGTTCATTCTTTTCCAACCAGAGCAGTGAAGATGAATCTCCAGCTTACTGCTTCATGGCCAAGGCTAAGGTATCTTCATCTAAGAAATCCTACGATACTTCTGACGGATCTGCTTATGAAAGTGACTCTAGGATAAGCTATGCTAAACTTGCTAAAATTGCTTCTATCCAACAAGATGAACTAGATTCTCTAAGTGAAACTATTCAAAAATCTGAGACTCTGTTGATCAATGAGATTGAGAAGGGTCAAACTTTGACTAACGAGCATGCATCTCTGAAAGAAAAGTATGATGAACTTTCCTCTCGTCATGAACTTCTCTCAGTGGACTACGAGAAGCTAAACTACGAATTCCTTCAAGGGAAAATGGCTCTCGAGAAACTGAGAGAGGCTAACGAAGAGTTGGAAAGTGTAAATCTCACTCTCATGGCTCAACAGGGCTCAGAAGATAAAAATGAATCTATTCCACCTTGCTTGACTTGTTTGGGACGAAGTAAAATTGATTCTATTTCCGAGAGATCGAAAGGAAAACAACCTATTGTTATTGATGATGCTAACCCCTCGAACGAGGAAACCATTACCGAGGAACTCCTCAGGTTGAAAGATTTATTTGAAACAGGCATGTTCAAAAGTGTGCAGGGACACCAGTACCTATGTGATATCCTACGAAAGGCTCTTCTTCACAGAAATCCCCGAAATGAAGGAGTTGGCTTTTAAAGGAAAATCAATCCTGACGGAACCTACTGGGAACCCGAGCAGTATCCTAAAACTGTCTGGGTTCTTGCGAAAGAAAAGCCCATTGATATTGCTAACCTTTCAGGTTTCAGTTGCAAAATTGACAAAGCTATTGTTGATGAATCACTTGATTCTGACTACAAGCTTGTCAAAGATCAGGAAGGAAAAGTGTCAGCTGAATTCGTTGGTACTCCTCCGAAGAATGGTTTCTATAAGCGACAGATTTGGGTTCGCAAATCTCTCGTAGAAAAACTGCCCCCTGACCATTCTATGCAGGGAAAATCCTCGGTACCACCGAATCACTACTATTCTCTTGAGGTTAGAAATGAACCCTTGGTGCCTGCTTCAAATGTTCCCCAGAAGGAATACTATCGTGTCGATAGAAATGTTTATCGTCATCGTAATGATAACACCAAAGTTGCTGTTACTCATCAGTACTCTAACCCCTCATCGAGGAATTATATTTATGGTGTGCTTGATGGTCCTGATCGACAATGCAATCCTGTTCGATATAATATTGCTGCCCCATCTAGCTCTACCATGCCTTCTAAGTCACCTGCTCGCTTGTGGGTGGTTAAGAAGAACTAATTCTTCTGCAGGGCTATGTCTCCGGTGGATCCGAATGGGTCATGGATAGTGGATGTACAAATCATATGACCGGAGACAAAGAGTTGTTCACCGAAGCAAATCTGTCTGAATCTTCACAGAAATACATTACCTTCGGTGACAAAAACAAAGGAAAAGTACTTGGTTTGGGTAAGGTTGCAATATCGAAAGACAAGCATATTGATAAGGTGTTACTTGTACAATCTCTAGGATATAATCTTATGTCTATATCGAAACTTTGTGATATGGGTATGCTTGTACTGTTTTCTGCGTCTCGTTGTGTTGTCTTTTCACAGGATGATTATTCCTTCGTGTTCGAAGGATATCGCAAGGGTGATTTTTACGTCGTTGATTTTTCTTCGGGACCTGCAGTGTCCACATGTTTGATGGCCAAAGCCACTTCTGGTTGGTTATGGCACCGAAGACTTGGTCATGCAGGGATGAAAAATCTTCAAACTCTTATCTCGAAGAAGAACATCGTTGGAATTGATAATGTGAAATTCGATAAAGATCGTCTATGCAGTGCCTGTGAAGCTGGAAAGATTGCCAAGAAACATCACTCAGCAAAAACCGTCATGACTACTACTCGTCCTCTTGAATTACTTCATATGGATTTATTCGGTCCTCAAAATTATGCTAGTCTTGGAGGTAACAAGTATGGTCTGGTTATTGTTGATGATTTCTCTCGATATACCTGGGTTTTCTTTCTTGATGACAAGAGCAAAGTTGTTGAAATTTTCAAAACCTTCGCAAAGAGAGCTCAAACTGAATATGGCTTTACTCATGAATTCTCGGCTGCTTATACACCGCAACAAAATGGTGTGGTCGAGAGAAAGAATCGAACACTTATTGAAATGGCCAGAACAATGCTCGCTGAATACAAGACCCCTATCAGGTTCTGGGCTGAAGCTATCAACACTGCATGTCATATCATCAAGAAGGTTTATCTGCACAAATTTCTGAAGAAAACTTCACATGAACTCATCACTGGTAAAAAGCCCAATGTGTCTTATCTCAGGGTTTTTGGTGCTACATGTTACATCAGAGATATGAATCACAGCTCCAAGTTTGCCCCAAAGGCACACGGAGGTTTTCTCCTAGGTTATGGTTCGAATTCTCACACTTACAGAGTTTACAACTCTCAACTTGGCAAAGTTGTAGAAACTGTAAATGTTCGATTTGATGAAACTAACGGCTCTCAAAAGGAGCAATTACCTCTTAACCTGGATGAACCACCATTGGATGAAGTTATCAGGTACATGGGCATTGGAGATATTCGACCTGTCGATGGGAATGCACGTCAAGCAAACAAGGATGATGATGGTCCAATGTTCCCACACATAGCCCGGGGCTCTGGAGATCAACATCCTGAAGCAAATGATGTACAGGTCGAAGGAGAACGCGTAAACGAAGAAAATGTTCCCGATGAACAAGCTGATCCCGAAGGTCAACCGGATCCACAAGATGATGAAGAAGTTTTTCCTCGCGTTCGAAGAAGAGTGGATGTCGACTCAATTCTCGAAGAAATTCGTGTACCAGGTCGACCCACCACTCGTTCTCGTACTCGATTAGCTAACTTCTGTGGAAATTTTTCGTTTGTATCCATGCTAGAACCATCAAAATTCGATGAAGCCATGAAGGACTCAGACTGGATGACTGCTATGCTCGAAGAACTTAACCAGTTCGAGAGAAATAAAGTCTGGTCCCTTGTCGATAGACCTGATCCCACAAAGCATAATATCATTGGTACGAAGTGGATCTTTCACAACAAGCAAGATGAAGATGGCATAGTGGTAAGGAATAAAGCTCGACTGGTTGCACAAGGATACACCCAAATCGAAGGTATTGATTTTGGTGAGACTTATGCCCCAGTTGCTCGTCTTGAATCCATTCGTGTCATGCTTGCTTTTGCCAATTACAATGGTATATTGCTATATCAAATGGATGTCAAAAGTGCATTTCTTAACGGTGAAATCGAAGAAGAAGTGTATGTTATGCAGCCACCAGGTTTTGAAGACCCGAAGAATCCTGATAAGGTGTACAGATTGCACAAGGCCCTATATGGGTTAAAGCAAGCACCTCATGCTTGGTATGAAACACTGAAGGATTTTCTTCTAAAGAAGGGCTTCAAACCAGGAACAACCGATCCGACTCTTTTTACTCGTGCATACAAAAATGACCTTTTTGTGTGTCAAATTTATGTCGATGATATTATTTTTGGTTGTACTAACTCTGATATTAGCGAAGAATTTGCTCGCATGATGTCGAAGAAATATGAAATGTCAATGATGGGAGAATTGAAGTTCTTTCTTGGGCTTCAAATCCGTCAACAGAAAAATGGTACTTTCATTTCTCAAGAGAAGTATCTCAGAGATTGCCTGAAGAAGTTTGATCTTGTCAGTTGCAAAACTATCAAGACTCCAATGCCTACGAATGTTCATCTAGATGCAGATGAGAAGGGCAAATCTTTCGATCAGAAGAAATATCGCTCGATGATCGGTTCGCTTCTTTACCTTTGTGCATCTAGACCTGACATTATGCTATCAGTTTGTATGTGTGCTCGTTTTCAGGCAAATCCGAAGGAATCTCATCATATTGCTGTCAAGAGAATCCTTCGATATCTGGCTCACACACCAACCTTGGGTCTTTGGTATCCCAAGGGTGCTCAGTTTGATCTCGTTGGTTACTCTGATTCCGCTGGGCTGGTGATCGAGTCGACAGGAAATCTACCTCAGGCACATGTCATTTTCTCGGTAGATCTCTTGTCTGTTGGGCTTCGAAGAAACAGAATTGTGTATCTATTTCTACGGCTGAAGCCGAGTATATTGCTGCCGGTTCATGCTGTACTCAGATTCTGTGGCTCAAGCAAACGCTGAAAGACTATGGTATTCTTGTGAAGAAAATTCCATTGCTCTGTGATAACGAGAGTGCTATCAAAATTGCCCATAATCCAGTGCAACACTCTCGAACGAAGCATATTGATATTCGCCATCATTTTCTTCGAGATCACGTTCAGCGAGAAGATATTGTTATCAGTCATGTTCGCACCGAAGATCAATTGGCTGATATATTCACAAAGCCCTTGGATGAAAAGAGGTTCTGTACACTGAGGTGTGAGTTGAACATCTTAGACTCACGCAATGTGTTGTAAGATCATAACCATCGGTACTATGTATCATTAGTTTTCATTGTTGATTGCTTACGTTAATTTTCTATCGTGTTTCTTTTTCGTTTATTTTTTGTTCGTTTGGTGTTGTCCCATACACTTATCAGTCCGAGTCTTATCGCTGTTTTTCCCTCGGATTGACTAAGTATCGGACCCTGTTTTCCCTCTATTCTATCCCTACCTATTCCGTGCTTTTCTCTCGTGAACATGTATATATTGTACTCGATCAAGATTCCCTTCGAATTTCATTGATTCCGAAGGAAAATCTATCGAAGTTTTTATCTTCTTTTATACTCGATGTTCGATGAGTTTGGTCTCGTACGTGGAGCAACTATCTTTCGGTTCGTTGGGATTTCCCGCGATTACCGCCACAAAATCCGTCCGTTGAATGCGGAGAGACGCGAAATCTGCGCCGTTGGATCAGATTTGACAGCTCGTTCAGACCCCCCCCTTATAAATACTGATCCACCCCACCGGCCTAGACATCGCTATTTCCTCGACTTCGCCTCTTCGCTTCCAGAAGCTCTCTCTCGCGCGCCGTCGTGCTGTCTCGTCGCCGTCGACTCCCTCGCCGCTTAGCTGCCGGAAGGAAGCCGCCGGAGACGTTCCCGTCGACAAAGATCTTCATATGCGTCGCTGTAGTCGCCTCACATCACCAAGTTAGGGTATGTGTGGCTCTGGATTCGATTCTATCTCTTCTGTTCATCGTTTCCAGTTTCTGTGTTGATTTTCTGTGATTTCTTTTAGGACTGTTTGATCCGATTGGATCTTTGTAACTTGGGAAATCTGTTTGTAGCCTTTTCTGTCGATTCCCCATCTGACCTTGGTAAGAAATCACTCGGATTCTCTCACTTAGGCAATTCCTTCAGTATCGTATCGATAGACTTATACTTGTGCGATTAATTCATAAAAGTTCTTCGTTAGATTTCCACTCGATGAAAATCTAGCCTAGCACTTTCATGAAAACTTGCGATAAGACAAATCTCTTGATATGATTGCTGCTTTCAAACGTTTTTCCTCGTAATTGCTGGTAATTGTTCACAACTTCCCTATATTCCCTCGTACCTTCCTTTTTCGCAGGAAAATGTCTGGCAACGAAGGAAATATTAGAGCACCCAAGCGTGTGGGAGGCAGAACTAGAATCACCAACAACTCTGAAGGCTTATCTGAGGATTTGATCATAGAGAAGAACTTGAGGACACCTTCAGGATCTGAAGATGAACGTACGAGAGAAAATCGTCTGCAAGAGATACGAAGGCTTCAAGCTCTTCGTTGGTATGAGTACAAGTCTCTTATCCCACGATGGGAGAGGCTGTTTGCAATGAAAAATCCCTGGTCGGATGTTAAATCTTTAAGGCCAAAGTGGACGAAGGATAATCGACCACCTCCTACTGCTGATGCTCACCCTACAGCTCTCAAAACACCTGATGAATTTAAAGAGCTTGTTGAAGCTCGAGAAGCTCGAGCACAGAAGAGAAAAGAAGTCAAAGCACGAAAGGAAGCTGCGGCTGCTGAGGCTGCCGAGGAAGTTGGCCCTAGTGCCAAATCAAAGGGTGGCAAGAAGTCAGCCAAGCGACAGAAAAAGGTTGTAATAGTATCTCCTCCTGATGCAAGCTCCGAAGGAGAAGCTAACTCAGATGATCAAGACCCTGGTACTGAGGCTGATGTCGAGGACTTACCTCTGAAGAAAAAGCCGAGCAGTAAGGGCATTAGGATCCAGGAGCCAGCTCCACAGGCTCCTCGAGGAGATATTGACTTGACCAACTTGGTCACTGATCCGCCCATTTCTTCTGCTCCACCTGTTCCTGTTCGCCAACCAAAACCTTCGGTCACAACGAAGGGAAAGCAAGCTCAAGTTTCTGAGGATGAAGAAACTCTTGTTCAACGTAAAGAAAGGCTGGCAAAACAAAAGGAACAAGAGGCAAAAGACTTGATTAATTCCAAACTCCTGAACTTTCACAGTCAGCCCGAGCATAAAAAGGCTCTGGTTGCTCAACAACTTGGTATTCTCCATTTGGTCAGTGAAAAATATCGACGCCAGATTTCTGAAGGCACTATACCTACAAACCCGAAGGAAAAGGTTGTAGCCCCAAGTGCTGCAAAGAAGAATGCTGAGGCCCCTAGTGCCTCGAAGGATAAAGCAGTGGCCTCAAAGCCCATTGCTGCTGTCAAGGCCACCAAGGAAGCCGAAAAGAAAGCCAAGGAGGCTAGACAGAAGGCGCAAGCTGCTCCAGTTCCTCGAGCTGCCCCAGCTCCTGCCCCTGTTGCACCAGTTGGTTTCGGCCCTCGTGCCGATGAAGAGAGCTCTAACGAAGGAGAATCCAATGCAAATGCTCCATGGGATGCTGCACATATTTCACATATTCTCTGGAAGATGGCTACCACAACGAGCAGAGTCACTGCCGAGGACGATGTTCCTGCTGAAATCCAAGAGCATGTTGCTCGATACATGATTCGCTGGGAAGATTATATCACCCAGGATAAAAAGGATAAGGAACAAGTGAGGTTTTACACCAGGCAACTTCAAGAAGAAACCGAGGACGTTGAGTCCCGAAAATATTTCAGATCCAAGATTGCTTCGGCTGAAGCCTCCAGGAGGGCTCAGAAAGAGAATTTAACTGCTGTGTTCGACAAAGTTAAACAAGTTGTGTCTGCTGTTTGCAAAGAGCACAATGATGCTCTGTTCCAAAGACAATCTCGAAAGAGAAAGTCTGCTGCCCCAACCTCTGTGCGTGGGACGCCAGAGATCGAGAAGACCGCCAAGAAGTCCAAGACCACCGAGGTCGATGCTGCCACAGATCGACAAGAATCTGAACCAAATCCAACCAAGCAATCCTCTCCTCCCCGCAAGAAAATTCCATCACCTCGCCAAAGAACCCCACCTCCTCGACAAACAACTCCACCCCTTTGCCAAGCCACTCCTCCACCTCGTCAACCCTCACCACCAAAAGCCTCGACGCCACCCCCAAACCCACCATCTCCTCCTCTCGTCATTCCATCGACCACCCCAGTCATCGAAACCCAAGTCCATGCAGAGACCGAGCAAGTGGCTCAGGTCGAGCAAGAAACACAAGTCCCCATTTCCTCTTTCCAGAAAGATTACTCTTCTGCCAAGACTCTTCCTGAAGGAGAAGATGCTGATGTTGACATCACGACAGTTTCCTCTCGGCGAGACCCTGTCAACAGCAATAGTTCTGGAGATGTCAGTCCAAGTGACAATTCTTCCTCCTCCTCTTCAAGTTCCTCGAACAAAGAAATGGTTGATGCTTTTGCCCAACTAGATGAAGACTTGGAGGCCATGGAAAATGAAGAGGCCGCACAAAATGCTCAAACCGACGAAGGAGATGCCGTCGTAGTTCAGCCCGAAGAGAATGCTCCTGCAGTCATTCCGACTCAGGATATCGTAAACATTCCATCATCCATCACTCGACCTGCTGAGCATGTATTCCAGATGCCAGATAATGCTGCTGAAGTTTTTCCAGTTGATGAGCTGCTTCACTCTGCTCATCCGAGAGAAATGCTACCTCTGTTCCGCTTAGATGTTCCCCGTGGAGGTCCTATCTTCAAAAGGCGCGAACACAAACCTTTTTTCTTCGGTACCAATCCCTACGAGAAGCCCAGAAGTGCATATTCTCTTCGGTTTTGGACCCAAGAACAAGCTATCTACTATACTCGTGTGATGTACAACAAGGCAAGAGTTTTCCAGCATCAATACCTTGATATGCCTTCGGTGTACTCCACTACTTGTTTCGAGAATGTTGCCGAAACAATTGATAGTCTGCATGCTCACAACATGTTTGCTCTCGATTGTGGTTACAATCCCGAGCTTATCAAGCAGTTTTATGCAACGCTTTATGTCACTGGAGATCCGGAGAACTCGAAGACATGGAAATTTGATTATATGATTCAAGGCCAAGTCTTTCATATGACTGTCGATCAATTTCTGGCCATCATCAATTTACCTCGTTTCGAAGGATTACCTCACAAGCTCCATGACTTACCTGCTGCAACTCCAGCTGAATTCTCTACGCTTATGGATCCAGATGTCGTAGGAGATCACTACCCCACTGAGCCGAAGCCAAGACACTTGGTATTTGAAGCAAAGGCATGGTTTTATATTCTATCGAAGACTTTGATGCCAATGCTCGATGTGCACGATGATTTTCCCATTCCAAATGATGTGCAACTTGCTCTGATGAAGTTAGTCCACGGTCGTCCCTTCGATTTTGAAGACTACTTCCTCAGAACTTTGGTGTCTTGTGCTGATGACCACAATTGCCACAAGCCATATGCACCATGGCTGATGGCAATCTGCAATTACTCTCGGGACGTGCCATTCCCCGTATCCATTTACCCGAAGATTTTCACTCCTCCTTTTCGTGAAGTATTGCAGGTTGTTGCTCGAACCACCGATCCTTTTGCTGAGCACACTGGCATCCGCGCCCACTTAACAGAGCGAAATATTCGCTCGAAGTTTATAAAGCCAATGCATCATTTGGAAGTTTCTCTTCGGTCCCAGCAAATGCTTCAACATCACATTGATCAAGATTTCATGCAGAAGCAAGCTATGATGGACGAAATCAATCACCTGCGAAACATTGCCATGAACAACAATCAGATGCTGCGTGAATGCCTTCGCCGTGATTGGAAAGGTTTAAGGAAGTTCAATTCCCTCGGTCAACTTCAACGATGCGGGTTCGAAGAATATCCTCCCCATCTGAATAGAAATTGGACAAATGATGATCGAGTAGATCGCCCGGATCCGAAAAACAGAGATGTGCTCAATGTCGACGACTATTATCACATCACTATGGACACCCTCTCCTCCGACTCCGAGCAAGAAGAAGCCCCTCCTCAGCGTCAACCGAGAGTTTACTCGCCACATCCTCGAAGCCCCCGGACTCCGCCGGAATCGCAGCTGGAATCTTCTGGAGATCAACACTCCTTCCGCACGAAGATCACTCCTCCCGGCGCTCGTCCAATTCGTCGTGCTCCAACGCTCGCCGAATCTTCTCGTCGTCGCCGGAGCCAGCCTCGCGAGTAGGGATTTCTTTCGACCCTATCCTCTCGACTTTTTGTACGTTGTGACAAAAAGGGGGAGATGTAGTGGCATCGAAGAAATTAGTTTGCCTACGGTGTTAAGGGCTTTGCTTTTCATTCGATAAACTTTTGATCTTTGAGGTTTTCTGAGTAGTTTCAACAAACTTTCGATTCCCATTCGATCTGGTTGTAACTAACTCTAAGTAGGACTGTGAACTGCTACTCTTTTCATAAGATATCTATCTGCTGCTTGCAATACTTAACCTTTTGCAGGGAGTTATCTTTCATATAAGTTCACAGGTCATTCGAGGAGATTGCATACTTCTCATTGGACACTATCTGGAATGCAATTTCACTCGCTAAGATTATTGATGTTTTTCCCTCGACTCTACTTGTCAAATATGCACTTCACAGGAAATCTTTATCTTACGTGCATACATCAAGGGGGAGTTCTTCATCAATCCTCAGCACTGGTTTATCATCGAAAACTCAAACTTTTTCAAATTATTTATCGATGCCTGTTTTGTCAACAATCGTCCAAAAAGGGGGAGATTGTAAGAGAAAGTTTTGCCCCCCGAGGTTTTGGACATTGTTGGACAAAGCAGAAGTGGAACTAATATTGTTTTCGAGTATAAACAGATACTTAGGTTCCGAGAGAATGGAGTTTGAATGTAGAAGGTCGAAGGACAACTCGCTGCAGTGAAGCTGCAGCTATCTACCGAAACCTTTGAAGGAAGACGACCCCTAAAAATGTCGTGGAAGGAGATGTTCCTCTCGAGCAAAAGCGCAACGAGGAGAAAGCTGAAGCTGGTCGAAGACTTAGTCTTTTTGCTAGTTTCTCTTTATTTCTTGAGTCGTAGGAAAAACCGTACTATTAAGAGGGGTTTGCTAGTTGAGATCTTAGTCGAAGTGAACTTGCTCTGCTCAAACAAAACCCACAAAAGCCTACCGAGAGAAATCTTACTGAGTCGAGTGAATAGCTCGAAGGCAAAGTCATCGCACTTCGTGCCTTCGAGAGAGAACTCGTTCGGTAAGTCAGCTTACTTGTTCCTCAAGTAAAGTTGCGCAGTGATTGGAATCCGACCGTTGTGGACACGCGTCAAGCGGTTGCATCGGGTCACTTCAGTCATTTTACCCATCGGGATCGCCAACTATAAATACCCCGCACCTAACCGCCATTTCGGGGGGGCTGCTCCACCGAAGATTCTAAGACTGAAGTCTGTGAGCATCCCAAGAGAGATTCATCGAGAGAAAACCAAATCCCAAGTCTGAGCTGAGTTGAGCAATTCACTATGACTTAGGTTGAGATTAGCCGATCTTTTTATCTTGGAGAACTGCAAGTCTCCTAGACGGTTAGGCGTCGCCTGTCAAGCAGTCGAAGAGTAATTGTCACTGCTGAAGGAAGTTTGTAAAGGTCTCGGAGATGTCCTGAATCATCTACCACGAGTGAAAACTGGACAAGCTCGAGGAGTTTGTTGCAGTGGAGAATACGACGGAGAGAGTTTTGCTCCAGGTGTTCAATCACCAGTCCCTCCAACCAGACGTAGCACTTTACAGAGCGTGAACTGGTTTACCAAACATCGTCGTGTCAGGCTCGTTTTCCTTCATACATTTAAATTAAGTATTCTCTCATAGCCTGTATGCCTTCGATGTTTCCCTTCGCCCTTAATTCTTTCGAGCTATGCATTACCCTCGATACTGTATTTCCTTCGAGATGTTCTTAGTCCTTAGCAGTTTGCATGAATTCCTTCTAAGTTCCTTAGAATTTTTAGAAGTGATCATTCACCCCCTCCCCCTCTGATCATTCTTGAGCTTTCAGTAATATATTTGGTTTTTATCTCTTATATTTTTGTTCCTAAGTAATTCTTGCATGTTCTCCGTTGCTGTTTATTGCTTTGGCCAAGTAGTAGGTAGTGACTCCAAGAGGGAACGTTGTGCTAGATTGTGGGTTCATGCCCCCCGATGACATGCTTGAGTGACAGAAACATGAGTCTAGGGGATGTGTTGTTGCCACAAGGGGGAAAACAACGGTGCTTGTAACCGCGGTTACAAGGATTGTTTACTTTACGCAGAGTTCTTTTTAATGTAGTTGTCTGTTTCTTTGGGTTTACACTTTGGGTGGGGCTCGCAACTTAATACCAACGAGATGTTCTGGATAGATATCTCAAGGTGGATGATTAGTAGTAGATGCAGATGGATTTCGGTCTACTTATTTTGGCGTACTGCCCGTGCTTTTGAGCCTCTTCCTTTCTTTTGTAGCATAGTTAGCATTGCGGTGCGTTCTTAATCCTGTCAATTGCCCTTTTGTAATTTGTTTACCTCGCATAGCAGTTTTATCGTCTTTTGGGAGAGAGACATCACTAGTGAACATCACGTATCCCGGTCCATATCCTTATTATTATTTCCATGCTATATTTACTTTACTGCTTTTACTTTCTATCATTATCCCTTGTGTTTTACCCTTTGTGAACAACAAGACCGGAGAGATTGACAACCTCTCTGAACTTCGTTGGGAACAAAGTTATCTGTGTCTGTGTGCAGGTCCGCGTCAGTTGCGCCGCTGACACCTACTTATCATCTCTGGAGTCCTACTGGAGACAAACCTTGGTATCTTCACCGAGGGAAAACTGCTGCTGCACTACATCTCAAACCTTCCACTTGGGGTAACCAACGAAGGGCGAGAAGCCATCAAGCAAGTTTTCTGGCGCCATTGCCGGGGACTCCGAGTGCTAAGATAGGGGAGTTGCACACTACCCTTTACCTTTGTTTTTTTAGTCTTGTTAGTTTACCTTTCAGTTTTTATCTTTGTGTCCTTTATCAAAAATCCAAAATATATATATATATTATGTCTAGTTCCTTACTTGCCAATCAATGTCTAACTTCTTTGAAACTAGATCTTATTGGCATGGAGGATTCACCGAGGATCAACAAGAATATTACAAGGAATACCGTTTGTCTCAAAAAGGGATACACTTATGGAGACTCATACATCAATCGTATGAGTATGCTAAAAACTTGTGCTCAATATATAATATATCTTTCTGCAGGGATGAATCTTGTTGCTTTATGAGGCACAAACACCTTGCTTTCCAATGTGAGTACAATGAGGATGAAACCTTAGCTTCTTATGCTAAGGGAAATTATGATTTTTATGATTCTGAACAAATAGAAGAAATTGTTGCTTTTAAGGTGCCTATGAAATTACTTCTTTTCTTAAAAATATTGATGACGCCCCTTACAAATCTGAGAGTCTTGCTATACTTAACTATTGTTTGGAAAATTGTGATGCAAATTATTATATTACTGATCATCTTGAGAGAATCTCTCCTCCAAAGGAAGAGACTAATGTTTTGCAGGACTCTATGGAAGAAGAAATTACTGAACCTGAAAGCTCCTTGGATGAAAAAGAGGAGGAGAGTGACGAACAAGAGGAGGAAGAATGGAGCCATCCATGTCTACCTTCTAATGAGAGTAACTCTTTGACTCTTACCTTATATGAGTGTTATGATCCTATGGATTCTTTTGAAATATCCCTTTTTGATGAAGTTAACGCCTTCTATGCTTATGGCCGTGATGCCACTATGGATGATGCTTACGGAGATGAACTTGCTATAGTTCCTCATGTTAAGCATGAAATTGTTTCTATTGCACCCACACTTGATTGTCCTATTATCCTTTTGAAATCTCCAATTCATATTCCGGAGAACTATGCTCTTATCAAGGCTCAATGTGATGGGTTGCATCTATCTTATCATCCTAAAAACCGTGTTGAAAACAATACACGTGTACTTGTAGGTCATGAACAACATGATTTATGTGATAGTTATATTCTTGATGTTGTTCATGATGCTACTGAAAATTACTTTGAGAGAGGAAAGTTTGGTTGTAGAAACTTCCATGTTACAAAAACACCTCTCTTCATGTTGAAAGTTTTGAAGTTGTTCTTGTTCTACCTTCCTATGCATGTCACTTTGTGCTTATTTGATTTATTTTCTTACAAGATTCCTATGCATAGGAAGTGGGTTAGGCTTAAATGTGTTTCACATTTGCTTCTTGATACTCTATTTTGCTTCAATTCTTATTCTCTTGTGAGCATCTTTCATAATCTTTAAGCCTAGCTAATGACTCTAAAGAAACGCTTTCGGGAGGCAGCCCGCAACGAATTTAGGTTTTTCTTTTTACTTTTTGTTGTGTCTTGATGTTTTTTACTACTGTAGAAACATCATTGTATCTTTATTTTTCAGCTTTGTGCCAAGTTATAGCCTCTTACGGCAAGGGAAGTAAAAGTTGTGACATGTTGTCCAGAAAACAGATTCTGTCCTCGTGACCAGAAAAATTCCAGAAAAATCCCAGTTCATTTTTTTGAGCTGAAATTTTTACACAGTATGCCCTATACAATTACGAAACTTCCGTATGTTCTGAGTTTTTGAGTTGTAGAAGTGCCCCTAAAAAATTCTTTACTCTCTGCTGTTCTGTTTTTCACAGATTCTGCCACGTTTTGTCTCTCCTAACTTTTGCAAACCTTAAGCTTGCTTTTTCTTTGCAAAACCTTTTTGGAACTCTTGAGAAACAGTAGCTCTTCAATAATATCTTTATATCCAATGGGGAAAAATTATTTATTAAGGGTACTAACCTCTCTAATCAGCTTATGATGAGATATGTATGAAGGGAGTTTTCAAGTGTGCGATGGAAGATGATGAAAGAAGATCCAGGAGTGTCAAGCGCTCAAGCTTGGGGATGCCCCCATGCATCCCCAATAAATATTCAAGGAGACTCAAGCGTCTAAGCTTTGGGATGCCCCCGTGCATCCCCTTCTCCATCAACAATCATCGGTTCGTCCTTCGTCTCACTATATTTTTATCACTTCATGCGTTATGTGCTATGCTTGGAGCGCCTCGCTCTTAGGTTTTGTTTTTAGTTTTCTTTAGCTTTTCTTGGTGTTCATAACAAGTTAGATCCCGTCTTACTTTGTGTGGGAGATAAACACGCTCCACTTTCAAAATCTAGAACACATCATAGGATTTTTCCTGCTTATCTTTTTGCTGTTGTGTGTTCTTTATCTTTTCATAGCTACTGCCAAGTTTAGTTTTAGTCTTAGTTTGTCTTGCGCAAGAGCCTTGGCTTTTGTTTAGTTTGTTGCTGGAACTCTTTTTAGTTTTCATGTTTATCTTGTTAAAGAGAGTTGGTTGTTGCACTGAGTTGTGTTTTGTCTTGGAAGTAGGTAATTGAGGTTGCTATTTAATTTTAGTAGTAACTTGCAATAGTTTTGAGGTATTGTTGTGAGTAATGTTTGAACTTTTGGTGTCAAGAGCTCTAGCCTATTAGTGATAGGTGTCGTATTTTGGGAAACCCGTGTGTATTTTCAAAACCTACAAAACTAGTTGAGAACTCTAGCTACTAGATGGATCACTACTCTTCTGAGGGGTCGAATATTAGAGAACACTCACGTACCATGAGTCGAGGATGCACAAGGATAACCAAACCCCCATACACTCCTCCTCGGGGTACTTGTCTCTTTGTGAACCTCCTTATTAGATTGAGAGTTACCGATACTAAGTGCATGAGTTCTTCGGACTAATGTAAGTATTGAAAGTTGACACTTCCACCTTCCCATATTTTGCTAGCCTCTCCTGTGTCGTGCATTGCCTTCTTCTCACTCCGAGAGTTGGTGCCCACCTTCGCCGGTACATCCAAACCCTTGGCTTGATACACTCTGTCATCATAAGCCTCCCTTATATCTTTCCTCAAAACAGCCACCATACCTACCTATCAAGGCATTTCCATAGCCTTTCCGAGTTACATTGCCATGCAACTTCCACCTCTTCATGACTTGATCTTCATGTCATACATGTTCCTGCTACACTGGCAGCGACATACATTGCATACATCATGATAGTTACATCTTCTTTATGATTTTGAGTACCTTGTAAAGTGTGAAAGATCTCCTTTACCTTCTTGTAAAATAGAGTGTTGCCCTTAAGTGAGGAAAAGATCCCAAAGAGGACAAATGAGAGTTAGATAGAAAGAACCATTGAGGCCACAAAAAAATACAAAAAAATAGAAAAAAGAGAAAAAGAAATAAAAAGAGAGAAAGGGGCAACACTACTATCCTTTTGAGAGATCCACACTAGTACTCCCTGTATATCCTTGTACTCCATAGAGATGATCTTCATGCATATAGTTTGGAGAGCTTCCTAGCTCGTATGTGCATCCGTTGCATGGCAATCCCTACTCCTCACATCATATCTATCATTTGGCATCTCTTGCCTATGATTGTCCTCATTGATGTGAGCCTTTCTCATCCTTTTTGTCTTCTTCCTCCTCCGTATTTCTCTCTTTGCCATCCTAAGTGTCAAATCTCGTGCTTACGCTCATCCATTGCATGAGTGCTCAAAATATCGAAAAGAAAGGATCAAATTGACTTGTACCTGGCTAGTGGTCTGGGGACGAGTCAAGATAAGATCCCAAAGAAGACCAAGTGTGAAACTTTAGTAGATTGAGTTCTCAACAAAAATACTCTTTTTTCTCGTATTCCCTATCCCCCTTCTTGCACGCAAACACCATTTGGAGACATTCGAGTCACGGACAGCGAGAGCTCTTGCACCTAATGTTCTTTTGTTACTTGTTTCAATACTAATATAGACTCTTGCATGTTATGACTTGAATTGAATCTCTAACCTTGATTGCTTTACTTTTCAAAGTTCTTTTATGGTTGCTAGCATGTCACCACATAAATTATGCTGTTATCATTTACCTGCTCGAGGACGAGAAGGAATTAAGCTTAGGGATGTTGATACGTCCAAAACGTATCTATAATTTCTGCTTGCTACATGCATGTTTTGTGTGATATTGCTATGATCTAGATACACTTTCATACACTTTTGATCATATTTGGACTAACCTATTAACTCAGTGCACCCCAGTGCCAGTTCCTGTTTTCTGCTGTTTTTCTATTTCAGTTTTCCCCCATATAAAAAGTGCCAGAAAAATTCGGGAAAATTCAGATAAAAAATCAGCGTGGAGGAAGCTTCGCGAAGAGCCCGAGTGGGGCCAGAGGGGAGCCAGGGGGGCCCAGGCGGCCACCCGGCGCGGCCCCACCCCTGGCCGCGCCAGGGGGGCGCCTGGGGCCCCTGGTCCACCTCTGGCTGCCCCCCTTCACCTATTTATTCTCCGTCAAGGGAAAACTCCAGGGGAGGAACCCTATTCCGCGAACTCGACTCTGTTCCGCCGCCGCGCTTCCGAGATCGGGAGCACCAGAAGTCCTCTTCCCGGCACCCTGCCGGAGGGAGGATTGACCTCCGGGAGTCTCCTCTCCACCATGGATGCTCCCCGGATGTCTCGTGAGTAGTTTTCCTTGGACCATGGGTCCTTGATCAGTAGCTATGTGATGTTCTCCTCCCCTCTTTGATCTTCATTGTTTAGACCTCGTGAGCTGCCCTACATGATCGAGGCACCTTTGTAATATTTCTGCTGTTGCTATGCTGAGTTTGATGGGATCTGATGGATTATGAGATTATGTTCAGATTGTGATAGAGTAATATATTTGGTTTTTATCTCTTATATTTTTGTTCCTAAGTAATTCTTGCATGTTCTCCGTTGCTGTTTATTGCTTTGGCCAAGTAGTAGGTAGTGACTCCAAGAGGGAACATTGTGCTAGATTGTGGGTTCATGCCCCCCGATGACATGCTTGAGTGACAGAAACATGAGTCTAGGGGATGTGCTGTTGCCACAAGGGGGAAAACAACGGTGCTTGTAACCGCGGTTACAAGGATTGTTTACTTTACGCAGAGTTCTTTTTAATGCAGTTGTCTGTTGCTTTGGGTTTACACTTTGGGTGGGGCTCGCAACTTAATACCAGCGAGATTTTCTGGATAGATATCTCAAGGTGGATGATTACTAGTAGATGCAGATGGATTTCGGTCTACTTATTTTGGCGTACTGCCCGTGCTTTTGAGCCTCTTCCTTTCTTTTGTAGCATAGTTAGCATTGCGGTGCGTTCTTAATCCTGTCAATTGCCCTTCTGTAATTTGTTTACCTCGCATAGCAGTTTTATCGTCTTTTGGGAGAGAGACATCACTAGTGAACATCACATATCCCGGTCCATATCCTTATTATTATTTCCACGCTATATTTACTTTACTGCTTTTACTTGCTATCATTATCCCTTGTGTTTTACCCTTTGTGAACAACAAGACCAGAGAGATTGACAACCTCTCTGAACTTCGTTGGGAACAAAGTTATCTGTGTCTGTGTGCAGGTCCGCGTCAGTTGCGCCGCTGACACCTACTTATCATATCTGGAGTCCTACTGGAGACAAACCTTGGTATCTTCACCGAGGGAAAACTGTTGCTGCACTACATCTCAAACCTTCCACTTGGGGTAACCAACGAAGTGCGAGAAGCCATTAGCCGCCAGTCGGCAGGTTCTTTACTTGATTTTCTCTTATTCTTCGTGAAACGCCTACACATGCTCGGTACCATAAACGCCTACTCTTCGTCTCCAACCCTATCGCAACCTGATTGTCTGGTTGGCAAGAGCAAAAGCTAATGATCTACCAAATCGCTAAGTGGCTAAACACGAAAGAACAAATAAACAAAGTGAAACATATTGCTATCTGTAAGTTTAAGTTTTATACTTTACTATCTACAAAGTTTAAAGTTCCGCGTTTTCACTCAGCTTTCTGGGTTTGAATACTATAATACTTTCATTCTCTATCTGTTTGCATTTTCTTTCAGGTCAATGAAGGAAATATCCTTGGTTTCATTCCGTGCCCGCGCACAACGAGATTCCAAATTCCTTCAAGAAATAACACTGAAGAAAATGTTCCATGTCCACGCACGATGAAACAATTTTGTATAGCTTCAGTAAAAGACTCCAACTAACTACCAATAGTTAGTCGGAGCCTTGGGGGCTACACCCACCGGGTGCATTGATCGTGCTCCCACTGGAAGGAAAATTTCCCGAGTAGATCTTCACTCAGAAGAACAACATGCCGAGTAAGGCATCACTCAGACACACCCAGTGGGTGGTCAATAAAAACCGAGTAAGTTATCACTCGGATACTCAACAAAACCGAGTAAGTTGTCACTCGATAACCTAAATCATAACCGAGTAAGTCATCACTTGAAGTATTTTTCCGAGTAAGCTACTACTCGGAGAGAGTCATTGCTAAAACAACCAAGTAAGTTGTCACTCGGAAATCCTTCTGAGTAAGTTAACACTCGGAAAGAGTTGTTGCCTGAACAACCGAGTAAGTTGTCACTCAGAGCGTCAAAGAAAGCAGACAAAACTCAAAAAGTCAAAGCAGTGACAGGATGGGATACCGCCTGAAGCTAAGTAATGAGTTAGAAAGAAACTGCATTCTGGAACGCACAACAAACGGAAAATCTTGTATTCATTAGCTTTTCGAGAAAAGTTCCGAATGGTTAATTCACTAATAGTCCGTTTCTGACGAAGATTGCCAGATTATTAGTATGATAAGGTGTGAGGGGTAAAGGATCGATATCCCATGTGGTATGACCTAAAGCTCATTGTGATGCTTTAGGATATCGAACTTTACAAATCTGGTTTATATGGAGTTTAAGGCCTTTTACTCCAAGACACGCCTTCCGAGGCCTCAGCCCACCTCTTCCGAGAGACGCTTGAGTGTCGCCAGATTTTTCCTTTAACTTGCCCGACCCACATACAAGGGAAAAGTGTAAACTTCAGTAAAGTCCTTCCGGGCCTCTTATTGAGTTTAATCTTCATATACCTTATGAATATGTCATCAATAGGAAGAGCATTCTCCTTTGATGAAATCAATTATCCCATTTAATAAAAAGTCTCCAATCAAAAGACTCCGAGTAACTTCAAGAAGTTACTCGGAGCCTTGGGGGTTACACCCAGTGGGTGCACTAAGAAGTGCTCCCACTGGAAGGATTTATACAAAAAGTCCCCAATCAAAAGACTCCGAGTAACTTCAAGAAGTTACTCGGAGCCTCGGGAGCTACTGGCGTGGTCATACCTAAGGCATACCCTTAAGTATCGCATATCATGGGGTATCCTTAACAAGATAATAAGAATAAGATTGACATATAACCGAGTCAGGTGTTACTCGATGATCAAAGTATGATTACGCTTCTGAGTACCAAATAACTCGGGGTGGCATGCTACTTGGATATGAAGCTACCGAGTAACGAGCAACTCGGACAAGATGATGGTCAACAGTCACCGAAGCTATACAGTCAAGCATCCTGCTGCACCCATTATAATATGACTTAATGGAGAGTTTCTATGTTTTAATTAGAAACTTTATTCTAGCACTAATAGGCATTAATCCCTCATTAATTCCCTCATTTATGTAATTTGAGTGAGGTGGAGGTGGCGCACTCTATATAAGCCACCCCCACCACCACTACAAGACACTCTCTTCTTCTTCCTCTCGTTTTCTTCTTCCTCTGCCATGAAAAGAACCTCATGTACATCTTGTTCATACAAAGATAAGGAAAAGCTCCTCGGGAGCACGAGACGTAGGGATTTTATCTCCTCCGCGAGAGTCATGAACTCGATAAAATCGCCTGCGTCACCCGTTTGCATCTCGATAGATCATGCTCCGTTCATACCCCTCTCTCTATTGTCAGGATCATATCCACGACACTCGGGGCCCCATGCATCACCTTCCGTCCCTTCGGTGCTTCCTGAAACCTTCCAAACTTTAAACTCAACATCGTATTTTTTTCCCCGAGATTTTTATATCCAGAAAATTGATTTTCTAAAAGAGTCCAAAATCTCTAGAAAAAAGGTGACAGTGGGCACTAAACTAATAGGTTAGTTCAGAAAAATAGTGAAAATTGATGTCAAAACTATGCAATAATGATATAGTTATAGTATGAAACAAACAAAAATTATAGATACATTTATGACGTATCAACATCCTCAAACTTAATTCATGCTCACCCCGAATAGGTAAATGATAAAAAAAATAGTTTTTAATTGTGAATGCTACTAAACATAAACATGATCGATCTAACATAGTATCTAAGAGTTTAACTCGAACAAAATAGTAGCATTAAACCATGCAAGTAAACAATCAATGCTTTTCATAAATCAATGTGTTGACGTCTTGTAAATGCATTGGTTGCATCCAATCGGTTGTGGAAGGTTCAATTGAAATCTTAGTGCAAAGCTTCAACAATCACAACATTTGCACACTAATTAGTTAGAACCTTTGTTCGTCTTTTCTAAAGCATCATTTGTATTTCATCTGTATCGAAATATAGGTAGTTGAAGTTTATTAGTAGTTGTAGTATACTTCAACTATCTATGAGGGAGTAATAACCAACTTAATTATTCCATCTTCTATTGATTTACTAAATGAAATAATATATTTTTTCCTTAGTTGGATATTTTCTTCATTAAGATAATAAATAATTACGGAGTATAAAATAATTTTTTCAAATATATTTAGATAGATAAATCATGAACGGGACTTGATAAGCATTTAATTATAAAATCACATTAATATGAGCAGGTAAATCAAAGATCAACGTAGTAATATTTACATTTCATTGCAACGCATACGTAATTATCTAGTAAAAAAAAAGACCCCAACATCAAAGACGGCTGCTTGCTGTTCGTCCATCCCCACACCTGTTTCGCGCCATATATGCACCGCCGCCTGCTTCCCCGTCTCGCCTTCACCCTCCCTCCTCTCCTAAACCCTACGCCTCCAGCGCCGCCGCTAGAAGCTTCCGTCTACGCTCGCCGCCGCAGCCGCCACCATGGCCTCCTCCGCCTCCAGCATCGACGCCGCTCTCAACAGTAAGAGCCGCCTGGCCCGCCTCTCTCTCTCTCTCTCTCTCCGCCGTTGATGGAATGACTTATGATTGATTAGCCTTCCTTCTTCCGAACCCTCGAATGATGTGCCTGTGCATCATATCGCGGAAGAATTGGGGGCCGGGTGGTTTCAGATCCGCACTTTCCCTGCGGGATTTCCCGCTGAAATTTCGATTTGCTCATCATTCAGGTGAAACGAACCCCCAAATGTTGTTTCCAAATCTGAGACCTCGTGGCCTCGCTTCACGAACGGAATCGGTGGGGCGAGTGGCCGATTCGGTGTCTCGTCTGTGCAAGTTTCATCTTGAATAATCCTCCCCCTTTTGCTCGTGGTTCTGATGTCTGACTTCAGTTTGTTCCTGCGATTTACCCTTTGCTAGAGCTAGCTAAGGACGCGAATGGGGAAATCTTGCTTCATTTCGCTTCGAGACAGGGCTGCCTGGTGAGCTTCCGGTTCCTGGTGGAGGAGGCGGAGCTTGATGTCAACTCGGTGTCAAAGACAGGTGCGCATTCGCATGCAGCACAATCAAAGCCGAATGAACAAAATGCTGAATTGAATCGTACCTGTCTGTACTGGGGGATTGAAATCGTCTGCATCCATGCAGGAAGTTCTTCTCCTTTTGTTACTACCGACTACCGAGATGTTCTGTTCCCCTTATAGGCGTGAGTGTGACACCCTTGTAGAGGCTTAGGTTCTGATCTATTTGGATATGTACTGCATTTGTTGTGCCTCCAGGGCACTGCGAGGCTGTAAGGCTGTTGCTGTCCAAAGGAGCTCATGTGGATCCTATCGATTACCAAGGGGTACCATTACACTTGGCTGCTGTGAAGGACCACGATCAGGTTGTAATGGTTCTGCTGGAGCATGGGGCTGCTGTAAGTTGTTTATCTCATGGTTACCTAACTGGACGCATATCTGTATATATTGGAAATGCAAATGCTATAAATTTTTCATTTGGCTTGAAGATCAAATAGTTTATTCTTGAAGGTGCATCAGAGCACTTGGTGGCATGTTGAGCAATATACTGTTATGTGATCTGACTAAATCTTTTCAAAATCGTGATTCATTTCCCTTTTAAGCCCAATAAAGTTGCCTATGGCGTCTTTTCACCACTCATGATGACTGTCTGTGAGAAGTCCTTGAAATGCATGGGGATACTTATTGAGGTCCAATAACTTACTGACTTGATGCATTTTCTTATGTTCTTCTTCTATTTGAATGTTTCGTGATTCCTTAAGCATACCTTGTTGTTGGGTAGAAAATCCAGATTAGTGAACCACCCTTGTTTTCCTATTGAACTTACTATCATGATTACTTGCATAAATCCTACCTCTAAGCTTACCCTACTTTTATTTATAGGCTGGTGCTGATGTGAACGCTCGTGATTACTCTGTACCAACTCCATTAACAGATGCTGTTGATGATGGCTTAACCGACTGTGTCAAGGTCTTGCTAGATGCTGGAGCCAACCCTAACATCCCTAACCAGGTACAGAGTAGCTCTGTTTTCGTCTCTCTGTTCACTGGTAGCTCTGCTTTGAGAGTTGTGATCATGACCCCTCTCTCCCTGCATATCCGATGCTGGGTGGAATCTAGCTAAAGCCTCTGCGGAGATGAGTGCATTGTACTGAGTGTTCACGTGTCAAGTAAATAATGTTACAGTAGGTTTGTATTCTAGTTGCATCTGTTTTGGTTTGCTTCAGAGTTTGAACTGCATTAACCTAGTCAGACATCCCAAGATTGCAGCTCCAGTTCTAAGCAATGAAAAAAATAGCGCGCTATAGCGTTTCGGGCAATGCCTCGTTAAATGCATCTATGTACAATATCTCGATAATAGCACGCTATAGCGCGAAATAGCACGCTAATAGCATATTTTTTGGGCCACGCTATTTTGTCATAGCACGCTATTTTTTTCATTGGTTCTAAGTGATACAACAGGTTTTACATATCTCACCGCAGAATCAGGATACTGGTAGGTAAAAAAATAAATTGATACAGCAGATTTTACGTATCTCATCTGACAAACATGATAATAGTAGGTCCCTAAAATTCCACACTGACTAGAATTAGAGAGCTAGTACTTTTTTTGTTTGAAAAGGACGATACCCCCGGCCTCTGCATCCAGCGATCTACACAGCCATCTTTACTAAATTATTCAACAGAGTATCACAAAAATTGGAGAGGTAGTACTGTGTCTAGCTTTACTTCAACTTCTGTTCTGTTAATATAACAGTATCTAGGACTATGGGATGAATTCAGCAATATTTCATTTTCTCATAAGTTTCTTGATGAAAGAAAACATAGTGACAGTAATCGCTTTCTTAGTTTTCCGCTGGATTATATAGCATCTTATGTTTTGTTTGATGATATAGCATGGAGCAATTCCTATGAAGCTAGCAGCAGCTAGTTGTCAAAATAAGCTTGTTCAAATTCTATTCCCTGGGAAAAAACCAATTCCATCTCAATCAGATTGGATTGTTGATGGGATATTTAAAACCGTGAATTCTACAAAAATCAGTCCTCAGGTATGTACACCTGAAGCTTAATGCATGATTGCTTCGTTTTTTTATGACCATAGTAATTCGTTGCGTGTCTTATAGATAGCTTATACTCCGTCCTCCTTGACAGTCAAAAGTTTGCCACGAAGTACACACATTCATGAACTCTGTTTACATGCTTAGATAGCTTATACCCCACCCTCCTTCAATTGTTCGCCACTTGTACTATGTCGCTGTGCTGCTAGCAAGCTTTCAGTCTGGCTGCTGTTAGGCTTTCTCTGATGGCAGCTTCCTTGGTTCATGGTGGCTTTGTCACTCAGACCTGGATGTCATGGAAATGGCAGAAGTTCTGTTGCTGTATGTTGTGTACTAGACTACTAGGGTTAGGAAGCGGCCCTCAACCCTGTGGGGGCAAGATAAAAGAATTATTCTTCTAATTCTTGCTTTATTCCTCATAGGGGTCCTCTTTACATAGAGGCCTAACAATCCAACAAATCATAGATCTCATCCCTAATTGGCTCAAGGCCCAAGCTAAAAGGTATCTTGCTAATTTAAAGGATAGGCCACCTAACATGGAGATTGGGAACTGCGGTGGTGGGGCCATGTATTTCCGTACGCAATACTGTAAAGAATGTTGAGATTGACATGTCTTGAGCATGTAAAACTATCATGGTATATGCTTGTTCTTTTGCGAAGTTAAGCTCTTCTATTTCTATATTCCATGCCACTTTTGTCGTTTTGTTATACTAGATCATAAGTGAGTAACTGACAGCTCGCTACATATTCAGTTTGGTAATGTAGGATTAGATGTTTCACGAGCTGCAGGCCAAACCTTGAAAGCTATTACTGAACTACTGAGAGGTACTTCTTTTCTCTTTGTGCTTTTCAAGTACAATATATTTAACTTGAGGAGGTTTGCTGCTATATCTGGCTCCCTTCTGTATGGATCCACCCTACAGCAGGGTTGGCGTTTAGTTTCATGTTTTGTAGTTAACTTTGAGTCTTTGACTGCATTTACTTAATTGTACCAGGGTGCTTCATGTTGTAATCATTGTGCCAAGATGCATGACAGATAGCGAGTCGTAGATTGCATACGTCTGATGAATTGATGATGCATCTTTCTTTGTGTAGTGTTTATTACTACTATGATTACTTACTGCTTTTTTTAGCATGATATTTGTTTCCTCTTTTTTTGACAGTTTGTACTATGCAACCGTTGCTGCTCTTTCTGCTTGCCATCCTTCTATTATCTACTCGGGTGTATTCCGTCACACATGATACAAGTTCCAATGAGGGCAGTTGTCGTTATGACATAATCAGTGTTGCAGTCCTCTCATGCATGCAACCGGACAAGTCATGGAGGGCACCATCAGTCTCATGCTGCAAAGCACTGATACATGCTATCGATGAGTTGCCGGCTAGCGGTGAGAACGGAAAGTGCTGTTTATGCCGTTTCATGAGGGCAAAGCTTCGTTCTCCTGAACTGGCAGCAACATATATCTCTTGTCATGGAAAGGACAGAGATATTGTCGCAACATGGTCGTTTCCTGTCACAGTATGCGGCAAAGGTATGGTGTTTCTGTCTTACAATTTGCCCAAGACAGATCAGTAGAAAGATTGAATAAGATGATTTATTGTACATTTGGAAAGAATTGTAACTATTGTTTTCTTTTTTCTGTCTCCGATGTCCAATCAGCTTGTTCACAAAAAGAGATTGCCCCTCCTCGTAAGGAGACAGTCATGGAGAGGCCTCTGCCACATTCACATGGCCGCAAGATCCTTTTTATCTTGTTTGCAGTTTTCTTCATCATTCTGTTGATCTTCATCTGGTACCTCTGGTGGGTCAGCGGGGCTGCCCCAGGGCGACGTGAATCTTTGCCGTTAAGGCAAGCTAGAAGATCGTCTCCTGGGAGTGGCCGTCGACAGTCGTCTGGGCGGTTCAAGGAGCGTCGGGCATCTGGATAGTGAAGCACTAATTCTTGCAAGAATCGTCGACTGATTCAGACTTGCTGCTGTTTTCCTGTTAGTATAGAACATAATTATTTTCTCTCTAAACATTCTAAGGCTTGTCCAGGGAGCATACTGGTACTGCCGATGCATGTCGTTCTGCTCTTTCTGAACATGCTGCAAGTGACTGGTTGCATCATTATGTACAGAGCCAAATTGCGTTGTTCTCAGATTTTTTTTCCTACTGGTAGGTCAACAATTGTACTGGATTGTTGTTGGAATTAAGTTTGATTAAAACTTCTAGAAGTGCCAAATGTATAGTGTTAGTTGAAGTCGAGCTTTGCATGATGCGTTTGTAGTTTTCTCCTTTAGAACCGAAAAAGGCTTCCGTTTTGCTTTATAGATAAAGCAACCGCCAAACCTAAATTATACTCCTTCTGTTTCAAATTACTTGATATGGATTTAGTTCAAGTTTAAACCAAATTTGAACTAAAGTAATGTCAAATAATTCGAAATGGAGGGAGCACAACGTAACCAAGTAGCCAACTTTATTGATAAAGCAACCGACAAACCTAAATTATATGGTGGAGGGGTACTATTGGACACAAACTCTCTCACACCCTATATTATGAAAGTTATTTAAAAAAACTATACACCTTACATCAAGGAATGGAGGGAGTACAAGTAACCAAGTAGCAAAATAATATGGTGTTGGGGGAGTGCGAATTTCTGGAGGCCGAGCTACACGTAGCCCTTTATTTTGAAAAAATCGTAAAACACATTTAAAAGTTCTGAAAAAATCCAAAAAAAAATCTATAAAAATTTATATGTATTCCGTATGAACGTGTCAAATTTGGCTTGAAAATATTGTAATATGAAGTCTGCACAAAAAAACAAAATTTCAGCCCAAAACCAACAACAAAAAGGCCCATTTAAAATCAAATATTTGTCTTTTTTTCATACGCCACATGTGAAAGTATAATGATATAAAAATTTGCACATATGTCATACACGTGTATATATATTTATAAAAAAAAACAATGTTTTTTGAATAATATAAAATACATTTTATGACTTGTTTAAACTAAAGGGTTACGTGTAGCTTGGTCTACGTTAGCATTATCCTGGTGTTGGGGCCACAATACAAGAAAGATCAAAAGTACAGTAAATATACATTGTTGGAGCCACAATACAAGAAAGACCCAAAGTAACAGTAAAACACACTAATCTGGTTCAGCGGAGACCGGAGCAGCGCCTGGCGCTGGCTAAGCGGCAGCTAAAGCTGTAGAAAACAAAGACAATAGTTCCACAGTGAAGTTGATCAGTAGTTTGGCGAATCACCTTCCTAACTTTGTAAGTCCATAATAAATCAAATCGTTATAACGTACTCTACTATAAAACTGGCTACTTTATTATGTAATATATTTCATTTATTTGTTTTGCATCAAAATTTATCCAATATGATCATGTTATTTTGCTAGAAAATGCTTCCTCTATTCAGTATTATAACATGTTTTAGACTTTTTCTGAATTGGATGTATATAGATGTGTTTTAATATGTTTGTTCCCTCATTTCAATCAGTATATAATCCATATTGAAATATCCAAAACATCTTATAATAGTGAACGGAGAGAATATTTGACTCTGGTGGCAAAGCAAGGGCACATACATAATCAAGTAAAATATAGGTACACGTGCTCAGGGTAACTCTAATGGGAAGATCTAAATATCTGCATTTGGTCCGTTTGGGTCCGCGCGACCGAAATGGACCGCAGTCCATTTTGATCCATTTTTTCCATCACAACCCATTTTCGAACAAAAATATGGTATATTTGGGTTTCCACGGACAGGAGACAGCCCGATCACGCTGCTCGTATCCTCTCCGGGTGCTTGTGGCAGTCACACGGGCATTGACTGGCCTCGTCACGCGGCTTTGACCGATCTTTTTTAATGAGACTGCCGCCCCCATCAGTCCCCATCTATCCCCACCTCGCTCCGCACCACCCAACAATGGTTGCCATGTTGAACAACGACGAGGTCGGGTCCTCGTTGGGCCGTCGCCGTCACTGCTACACCATGAGCATCCCGGAGGCGGCATGGTACTAACAGCATGGCACACCGGTGCCTTGGTCCGACGTGCACCTTCCCGTGATTAACACCTAAGCCAATATGCGTTAATGGTTGCCATGTTGTCGTCACATGTGATAGTGAACGCCTAAGCCCCCTCTGGTCGACGTGGCCGGGTGATGAGGCCCCCCGCCTAGTAAGGGTCTTTTTAATGTATAATTAAGTTTGTAGTGAAATTTTTAAAAAAAAATTGCGTCTCATACTCCCCTGACCCGTGCTCACTTTTGGGCGCCTCGTGATCCATACGGATACGTCGCGAACATTTGATCCATCTGAACGACCCAAACAAATAAAAGATGGACCAAATTTGGATCACCCCTTGGAGTTAGAGCATCTCCAGCCGCGCCCCCAAGTGGCCCCCAGGGCGGCGTTAATAGCACCAGATGGGGGAAATTCGCCCAGTCGTGCCCCAAGAGCCCAAATAGCGCCGGATTGGGCCGAAATTGAGTCTGGAGATCCCAAGCTGACCCAGCGCCCTGGGGGTGGCTGGGGGCGACGGACGAAGAGAAATGCACCGTGTGGCCCGCTCTATCAAGTGAATTCGTCCAAATCGACCACCAATCTTCCCACCACATTGCCGTCGTCGGCACCGCGCTGCCGCAAAATAGTCGTCGCTCCGCCACCAATCCCGCCGAAAAAGTCAGAGCTCGCCCCCGCTGACCTCCTTTCCCGACCTTGGCCGAGCACAACGGCGGATGCTCGGTTGGTCGCGCCCAGCCGAGTACACCGGCGTCTGGTCGCACCCACCCCGCCCTCCAGGTGTTCGGCGTATTGCCTAAACACCACGCCGCGCCATGGATTCCGACGACGAGGTGTTGTTCGCCGCTCTAATGGAGGAAGAGGCCGAGGCCGGCGCCCAGGACGACGAGCATCTCCTGATGCTCGCCGCCTTGGTCGATCTATTCGGCGCCAACATGGCGCCGCAGCGAGGTGGCTCCTAGATGGGTCGCCGGAAGGCAAAAGAGAGGCGTTGTTCGAAGGGCTATTGCTTGCTCTACGCCGACTACTTTGTCGATGTTTCCCTGCACGGCAAGAAGTTATTCCGGCGCCGGTATCGCATGGGCCCAAAGCTCTTTCTTCGCATTGTCAATTCACTCTGAGAGTACGACAACTATTTTGTTTGCAAGAAAGATTGCACCGACACAGTTGGGTTCTCCTCACTTCATAAGTGCACAACAACCATGATGATGCTTGCATACGGAGCTCCTGGTGATCAATAGGAAGACTATGCATGCATGGCCGAGTCCATCGCCCTTGAATGTATGTACAAGTTTTGCAGAGCAGTGGTAGACTGCTTTGGAGGACAGTACTTGCGAGCACCCAATGCTGAAGACACTTCTCGGATCCTAGCAGAGAATGAAGCAAGAGGATTTCCTGGGATGGTTGGAAGCATCGACTGCATGCATTGGGAATGGAAGAACTGTCCATTTTCTTGGCAGGGGATGTACAAGGGCGCAAAAGGTCATTGCAGTGTGGTACTTGAGGCAGTTGCTACACATGACCTCTAGATTTGACGCTCCTTCTTTGGCATGTCAGGAACACACAATGACATCAATGTCCTGCAGTTCTCAAATGTGTTTGCCAGACTTTTCGAAGGACATGCTCCTCCGGTGAACTTCGAGATGAATGGGCACCACTACAACAAGGGATATTACCTAGCAGATGACATCTATCCAAGATGACCAGTATTTGTGAAGACTATCTCAAACCCTGTGCCAGGAGGGAAGTACGCATACTTTGCCAAGTGCCAGAAAGCTTGCAGGAAGGATGTCGAGCGGGCATTTGGGGGTGCTCCAATCTCGATTTGCTGTTGTCCGGTACCCCGACCTGGTCGAAATCTCAAATGTGGGAGGTGATGAATTATTGTGTCATCTTGCACAACATGATCATTGAGAGCGAGAAAGAGGATCCAGTGTATGACACTGAACCATATCTCAACCAGGGACCTCTTGCAGTTGTTGATCACCAGATACCGGCAGATTGGACAACCTACCTCAATATGCGTCAGAGATTCGAGCTCCGCAAATGCATGATCAACTGCAGCAAGATCTAGTGGATCATCTATGGATGCGCAAAGGCAATGCCTAGTTTGATTTGTACTGTTTTTTTAGTATTTGTGCCGAAATATGTATTTGTACTGTATGTGCACCGAACTACCGCTGAAACTGCGCCGAATTTGCGTCCAGTTTAGCCAAAATTTCATTGTGTGTCGAACCACCCGAAATGAGACAAATTTGCACCAAAACTACGCCGAATCTAGGCGAATCTCCGCTGAATCTCTGCGCCTGGGGGACAACCCTGGGGCCACGGCTGGGTTGTCGATCAACCTGTCGTGGGAAAGTCACGGCAGATGTCCGTAGAGTCGGACTTATCGTGGGACCTTTGCTGCGAGGCGAATTCGAGGAGAGAGTCGACATAGACACGGGACTCGGCGATTTACCCAGGTTCGGCCCCGTCGATGCGGTAAAGACCTACTCCTACTTCTTGACTATTGTGGGATCGACTCCTCAATAGGAAGATCCGATCGTATCGATTACAGTGGTGATGTTTTGCAACCTTAGTCTCGTGGAGATCTAGGTTATAGCGCGAGTTGTCTAGTCCTGGCTTGAGGTAAGTTCTTCCTCTGGCCCCCGTGGACCTCGGCTTATAAAGGTGCCGGGTCCCGGGATTCCTAGAGTCCGACTCCTACACGATGTGGAGTTCTATTCTACTTTACAAATTGGCTACGTGCTATACAAGGTAAGTCGAATTCCTTCTAGGGCTTCAATATTCACGCTTGGCACGTGATGTGCGAGATGATGATAGTGATTTCTCGCCCTTCGTTGGTAAACCCCAAGTGGAAGGCGTGATGTAGCACAGCAGCAAATTTCCCTCAGTAAAGATACCAAGGTTTGTCTCCAGTAGGACTCCGGAGATGATAAGTAGGTGTCAGCGGCGCAACTGACGTGGACCTGCACACAGACACGATAACTTTGTTCCCAACGAAGTTCAGAGAGGTTGTCAATCTCACCGGTCTTGTTGTTCACAAAGGGTCAAACGCAAGGGATAATGATAGCAACTGAAAGTAAAAGCAGAAAAGTAAATAAGCGTGTAAACAGTGATGAGGATATGGACCGGGATACGTGATGTTCACTAGTGATGTCTCTCTCCCAAAAGACGATAAAACTGCTATGCGAGGTAAACAAATTACAGAAGGGCAATTGACAGGATTATGAACGCACCGCAATGCTAACTATGCTACAAAAGAAAGGAAGAGGCTCAAAAGCATGGGCAGTACGCCAAAATAAGTAGACCGAAATCCAACTGCATCTACTACTAATCATCCACCTTGAGATATCTATCCAGAACATCTCGCTGGTATTAAGTTGCGAGCCCCACCCAAAGTGTAAACCCAAAGCAACAGACAACTGCATTAAAAAGAACTTTGCGTAAAGTAAACAATCCTTGTAACCGCGGTTACAAGCACCGTTGTTTTCCCCCTTGTGGCAACAACACATCCCCTAGACTCATGTTTCTGTCACTCAAGCGTGTCATCGGGGGGCATGAACCCACAATCGAGAAAAACGTTCCCTCTTGGAGTTACTACCTACTACTTGGCCAAAGCAATAAACAACAACGGATAACATGCAAGAATTACTTAGGAACAAAAATATAAGAGATAAGAACCAAATATATTACTGTATCACAATCTGAACATAATCTCATAATCCATCAGATCCCATCAAACTCAGCATAGCAATAGCAGAAATATTACAATAGTGCCTCGATCATGTAGGGCAGCTCACGAGGTCTAAACCATGAAGAACAAAGAGGGGAGGAGAACATCACATAGCTACTGATCACGGACCCATGGTCCAAGGGAAACTACTCACGAGACATCCAGGGAGCATCCATGGTGGAGAGGAGACTCCCGGAGGTCGGCCCTCCCTCCGGCAGGGTGCCGGGTAGAGGTCTTCTGGTGCTCCCGATCTCAGAAGCGCGGCGGCGGCGGAACAGAGGCGAGATCGCGAAAAAGGGTTCTTCTTCTGGGGTTTCCCCATGACGGAGAATAAATAGGCGAAGGGGGGCAGCCAGAGGTGGACCAGGGGCCCCAGGCGCCCCCTGGCGCGGCCAGGGGTGGGGCCGCGCCGGGTGGCCGCCTGGGCCACCCCTGTCTCCCCTCTGGCCCCACTCGGGCTCTTCGCGAAGCTTCATGTACGCTGATTTTTCCTGTATTTTTTCCCGGAATTTTTCTGGCACTTTTTATATGGGGGAAAACTGAAATAGAAAAACAGCAGAAAACAGGAACTGGCACTGGGGTGCACTGAGTTAATAGATTAGTCCAAATATGATCAAAAGTGTATGAAAGTGTATCTAGATCATAGCAATATCACACAAAACATGCATGGAGCAAGCAGAAATTATAGATACGTTTTGGACGTATCAACATCCCCAAGCTTAATTCCTGCTCGTCCTCGAGTAGGTAAATGATAACGGCATAATTTCTGTGGTGACATGCTAGCAACCATATAAGAACTTTGAAAAGTAAAGCAATCAAGGTTAGAGATTCAAATCAAGTCATAACATGCAAGAGTCTATATTAGCATTGAAACAAGTAACAAAAGAACATTAGGTGCAAGAGCTCTCGCTGTCCGTGACTCGAATGTATCCAAATGGTGTTTGCGTGCAAGAAGGGGGATAGGGAATACGAGAAAAGGTATTTTTGTTGAGAACTCAATCTACTAAAGTTTCACACTTGGTCCTCTTTGGAATCTTATCTTGACTCGTCCCCAGACCACTAGCCAGGTACAAGTCAATTTGATCCACTCCTTTTCGATATTTTGAGCACTCATGCAATGGATGAGTGTAAGCACGAGAGTTGACACTTAGGATGGCAAAGAGAGAAGTACGGAGGAGGAAGACAAAAGGATGAGAAAAGCTCACATCAATGAGGACAATCATAGGCAAGAGATGCCGAATGATAGATATGATGTGAGGAGTAGGGATTGCCATGCAACGGATGCACATACGAGCTAAGAAGCTCTACAATGGAACTAGTGGGGGTGCATCTAACTTGCTCGCTCATGAAGACCTAGAGCTCGTTTGAGGAGGCTCACCCTTGGAATATGCAAGCCAAGTTCTATAGTGTGAAGGTCCCCACATAGCTATATGCATAATGATCATCTCTATGGAGTACAAAGATGTAAAGGGAGTACTAGTGTGGATCTCTCAAAAGGATAGTAGTGTTGCCCCTTTCTCTGTTTTTATTTCTTTTTTCTATTTTTTTGTATTTTTTTGTGGCCTCAATGGCTCTTTCTATTTAACTCTCATTTTTCCTCTTTGGGATCTTTTATTGTGTCCTCTTTGGGATCTTTTCCTCACTTAAGGGTAACACTCTATTTTACAAGAAGGTAAAGGAGATCTTTCACACTTTACAAGGTACTCGAAATCATAAAGAAGATGTAACTATCATGATGTATACAATGTATGTCGCTGCCAGTGTAGCAGGAACATGTATGACATGAAGATCAAGTCATGAAGAGGTGGATGTTTCATGGCAATATATATCTCGGAAAGGCTATGGAAATGCCTTGATAGGTAGGTATGGTGGCTGTTTTGAGGAAAGATATAAGGAGGCTTATGATGACAGAGTGTATCATCCCAAGGGTTTGGATGTACCGGCGAAGGTGGACACCAACTCTCGGAGTGAGAAGAAGGCAATGCACGACACGGGAGAGGCTAGCAACATATGGGAAGGTGGAAGTGTCAACTTTCAATACTTACATTAGTCCGAAGAACTCATGCACTTATTATCGGTAACTCTCAATCTAACAAGGAGGTTCACAAAGAGACAAGTACCCCGAGGAGGAGTGTATGTGGGTTTGGTTACCCTTGAGCATCCTTGACTCATGGTACGTGAGTGTTCTCTGATATCCGATCCCTCCAAAGATTAGTGATCCATCTAGTAGCTAGAGTTCTCAACTAGTTTTGTAGGTTTTGAAAATAAACACGGATTTCCCAAAATACGACACCTATCACTAATAGGCTAGATCTCTTGACACCAAAAGTTCAAACATTACTCACACCAATACCTCAAAACTATTTCAAGTTACTACTAGAATTAAATAGCAACCTCAATTACCTACTTTCAAGACAAGACACAACTCAGTGCAACAACCAACTCTCTTTAACAAAATAAACATGAAAACTGAAAAGAGTTCCAGCAACAAACTAAACAAAAGCCAAGGCTCTTGCTAAAGACAAACTAAGACTAAAACTAAACATGGCAGTAGCTATGAAAAGATAAAGAACACACAACAGCAAAAAGATAGGCAGGAAAAATCCTATGATGTGTTCTAGATTTTGAAAGTGGAGCGTGTTTCTCTGCCACAGAAAGTAAGACGGAATCTAACTTGTTATGAACAGCAAGCAAAGCTAAAGAAAACTAAAAATAAAACCTAAGTGCGAGACGCTCCAAGCATAGCACATAACGCATGAAGTGATAAAAATATAGTGAGACGAAGGACGAACTAATGTTTGTTGATGGAGAAGGGGATGCACGGGGGCATCCCCAAGCTTAGATGCTTGAGTCTCCTTGAATATTTATTGGGGATGCATGGGGGCATCCCCAAGCTTGAGCGCTTGACACTCCTGGATCTTCTTTCATCATCTTCCATCGCACACTTGAAAACTCCCTTCATACATAACTCATCATAAGCTGATTAGAGAGGTTAGCACCCTTAATAAAATAATTTTTCCCCACTGTATATAAAGATAATCTTGAAGAGCTACTGTTTCTCAAGAGTGCCAAAAGGTTTTTGCAAATAAAAAGCAAGCTTAAGGTTTGCAAAAGTTAGGAGAGACAAAACGTGGCAGAATCTGTGAAAAACAGAACAACAGGTAGTAAAGAATTTTTTAGGGACACTTATACAACTCAAATCAAAAAACACAGAATGTACGGAAGTTTCGTAATTGTATAGAGCACGCTGTGTAAAAATTTCAGCTCAAAAAGATGAACTGGGATTTTTCTGTAATTTTTCTGGTCACGAGGACAGAATCTGTTTTCTGGACAGCATGTCACAACTTTTACTTCCCTTGCCGTAAGAGGCTATAACTTGGCACAAAGCTGAAAAATAAAGATACAATGATGTTGCTACAGTAGTAACAATCATCAAGACACAACAAAAGCAAAAATAAAAACCTAAATTCATTGCGGCCTGCCTCCCGAAAGCGCTTTCTTTTATGCCTTTGAGCTAGGCATGATGCAAAAGAAGAATCAAGTTTTATCAAGAGAAAGAGAATAACTAGCCCGAGTAACGGACTCAAAAGGTAACTTGATTTTCTTTCTAGGGAAGTGTTCCATCCCCTTTTTGAATGAGAATTGGAATTTTATATTCCCCTCTTTCATGTCAATAACCGCACCAACGGTGCGAAGAAAAGGACGTCCCAAAATAATTGGACACAAAGGTTCACACTCTATATCCATAACAATAAAATCAACGGGAACATAGTTGTCATTGACAATGATAAGAACATCGTCGATCTTCCCCAAAGGTTTATTTATGGAAGAATCAACAAGACGAACACCAAAAGAACAAGGCTCAAAGGGCTTCAATTCAAACATATCAAATATTCTTTTGGGCATAACGGCGGTACTAGCTCCAACATCACATAAAGCATAGCAAGAGAAGTTATTTAATTTAATTTTGATCATAGGGTCCCAACCATCATCTAGCTTCCTAGGTATGGAGGCTTCTACTCTAAGCTTCTCCTCCCTAGCTTTGATGAGAGCATTTGTGATATGCTCCGTGAAGGCAAGATTAAGTGTGCTAGTGTGGGGGTCTCTAGACATTTTGTGTAGCAAGCTAATAACTTCTGAGAGGGTGCAACTATCAAAATCAATATCACTACTATCAAAGGTGGTAGTAGTGTCATCTAGGCTCACTTGTTTGAAACCCTCTATGTTTATAGGAGTTTCTTTATCTTCGGTTGAGGTATTAGTATCACCATTAATAGGTCCAACGGGACTAGGAGTGCATTGGGTGCTAATAGTTTGAGTGTCCTCAACAATTTGGATAGTGGCAACTGTGTGGTGTGTAGGAAGGCTCTTAATTCTATCCTCTTCCTCTTTTTCTCTAGCCCACCTTTCTTTAAGTTTATCCATCATCCTAATATTTTCATTAATTTGTAATTGGATAGCATTAATAGGAGTGGCCTTATACTCCTCAAGGGGAGAGGTTTTAATTTTAAGCATCTCAATATCAAGGGCTAAGCTTTCTACCTTCAGAGAGAGATTATCTAATTTAGCTATTTTCTCCTCTACATTTTTGTTGAAGGCTTTTTGGGTAGTGATAAAGTCTCTAAGCATGCTTTCTAATTCAGAAGAGGGGTTCTTGTTGCTAGGGTAGGTGTTGTTGTTCCCATAATTGGATGGAAACGGTCTAGGATTGCCAGCAAAATTACCCCTATAAGCATTGTTGTTGAAGTTGTTTCTGTTGGGATACGGGGCAGAAAACACAAATTTTTCATACCTACGGTACCCGAACCCAAGATCTATGCTATGGCGATGTAAAGTAACAGAGGGAATCGGTGTTCATACCTTTGAAGACCGAAAGAGGGAAACGTTCTTGCGAACGTGGCTAGCGTAGACAAGGAACTACGACCTCCCTGTCGTGTAGAAGACCACCACCGGCGAGGATGACTCCCGGTAAACCTTCAGCGACGAAGTAGCACCACAGGTGTAGTGCCTCGAAGAGATTATACACGTACGGTACAATCGATGTTCCTCCCGGGCCCCGAACCAGGCGAGCAGCGGAAGAAAGACGGCTACGGATCCCGACTCCAGCAGAACGACGACCTGCCTTATGGTGGAGAACTCCAATCCTGGTGCAGACTCCAAACAAGGGGAGTCCACTTCCGGGAAGGAGAAGGAGGAAGAAGGAGATATTGGTGTGTGTGAAAAATGAGGGGGGGGGGGCTACCCCTCCTTATATAGGCCAAGGGGGGGGTGCTACCATCCTCCCCTCCCCCATGTGGGACTAAACTCCCAAGGGGGGGGGGGAGTGCGCCGGCCAAGGGGGGAGGTGGGCCCCACCCTTGGCGCCAAGCCCAAGGGGGGAAACCCCTTCCTCCCCTAATGGGCCCCATGGGCCCATATAGCCTTTTTCCCATTTTTTTAAATTTATTTAATATGTTTTAAATATTTAATTCAGATAACTAAATACTAAAACATTATTAAAACAATTAAACTTTATTTTGAACTATTCAAAATGTCCGGAAACCATTCCGTCCTCCTCCGGAACTATTCCGGTGATTTCTCCTATTTCACCGATTGATCCCGTAACTGTCCTATGCATCGATTGCCCATAAGTGTAACACCCTAACGGTCCGGGAAACAGCAGACATGGTCGAGACTCTTCTCATTGACCAATGACTAGTCAGTTGGACCTAGTTACAATCCTTGACAGCCCCTGCGCTTCCATCGAATGAACTTCGATCGCTTTTGGAAACCGTTAACGATACGACGTAATCCCTTTGTGCTGCGGTACTTTGTTTGTCCGAGGTTTGATCGTCGGTATCCTACATACCGTGTTCACATCTCGTTCACAAAAAACAACTTCTCTCATCCATGATCATTGCATCTCTTGTGACCTAGTCACGTCCTTGCAAGGTGTTGATGCAATATCACCGAGTGGGCCCAGAGTACCTGTCCTGTCACAAGGACTGACAAATCCCGCTCTGATCTATTAACATACTCATCAACCATCTATTTCGGAATACCCAAAGTGCACCGTTATAGCCAGCATATTTCAGTCAGGCGGTGGGATACAAATCAAAGTCTCCTCATAGATGACAATTACGTATGATCATTACGGTCTAAGGACTAAGCCATACGTTACAAAGTCATAGCAACGATGAACTATGTGACTCGATCACATTGCAATACTTTAGGTGGGTGTACGTCCATCACATCATTCCCCTTAACGATATGACCTCATTGTCAATGGACTTAAGTGTCGCCATGATCAGGAAAGCTTGATCAATCAATTGCCCAATGAGATAGTTTACCCGAGTTAAACTACGGACCATGTTTTATACTACACCTGTAGTAGTATTTCCAAGTAATACAGTTATAGCACAGTATAAAACGTATTATGAACAAAACCGGATATGTGACAAATATCTTTATTAATTTGTCTCTAGGGCACATATCCAACAGTCTCCCACTTGCACTAGAGTACAAATTACACTAGTTTACATCAGGTATGTATCTAACACCAATGGTCTCTCGGTGTTCTTCAAACTTGCCCTGTGGAAGAGGTTTAGTCATCGGGTCTGCTGCGTTCAGATCCGTATGTATCTTGTGAATCCTAGTGTGTCCATCCCTGACGTAGTCTCGCGTCACATGGAACTTTCGGAGGATGTGCTTGGCTGTAGAGTGAGTTCTTGGCTCTTTCGCGTTAGCAATGGCACCCGTGTTGTCGCAGAAGATTCCCATGGGGTCAGTGCAACTGGGAAAGACGCCAAGCTTGATCACGAACTTCTTCAGCCACATCGCCTTGTTTGACGCTTCGCAAGCGGCAATATACTCCGACTCCATTGTAGATTGGGCGGCGACTGACTGTTTGCCGCTCCTCCAGCTAATTGCGCCACCGTTCAACATGAAAACATATCCCGTCTGGGATTTCGAGTCATCTAGATCTGAGCAGAGGCTTGCGTCAACGTAACCCTTTACGGTGAGCTCCTCATCCACTCCTCCATAAACGAGAAAGAGATCCTTGGTTCTTCTTAAGTACTTAAGGATGTTCTTTACTGCTGTCCAGTGAGCCATTCCCGGGTTACTCTGGTAGCGATTAGTCATACTAATGGCCAGCGCTAAATCCGGTCTGGTACATAACATAGCATACATGAGAGAACCTATGGCTGAGGCATAGGGCTTTGAGGACATTTCCTCCTTCTCTTTTGTTGTGGTTGGGCATTGAGTCACGCTTAGTTTGACACCTTTTATAACTGGAAAGAGGCCTCTCTTGGAGTTACCCATACTGAACCTTTTCAATATCTTGTCAATATAAGTGTTCTAACTCAAGGCCAACCGTCGATTAGGTCTATCTCTATAGATCTTAATCCCTAATATGTACGCAGCTTCACCTAGGTCCTTCATGGAAAATTGTCCATTCAGATATTCCTTCACTTCCTCTAAGAATTTCTTATCGTTCCCTATTAGTAATATGTCATCTACATATAACACAAGTAATGCTACAGAGCTCCCACTCAGTTTCTTATAGACGCATAACTCTTCGACGTTTTGGACAAATCCAAAAGCTTTAATGACCTCATCAAATCAAAGATTCCAGCTCCGAGATGCTTGCTTCAACCCATAGATGGACCGTTGAAGCTTGCACACCTTACCAGCGTTCCTTGGATCGACAAACCCCTCTGGTTGCATCATATACAACTCTTCCTCAATGTTGCCATTTAGGAATGCAGTTTTCACATCCATCTGCCATATCTCGTAATCATGATATGCAGCTATTGCTAGTAGGATCCGAATAGACTTTATCATCGCTATAGGAGAGAACGTCTCCTCGTAGTCAACTCCTTGAATTTGTCGGAACCCCTTCGCGACAAGTCGAGCTTTGTAGACAGATACGTTTCCGTCTGCGTCAGTCTTTTTCTTGAAAATCCATTTATTCTCGACGGCCTTGCGGTCCTCGGGAATATCTACCAAAGTCCATACTTTGTTGGTGTACATGGAGTCTATTTCGGATTTCATGGCTTCAAGCCATTTCTCAGACTCGGGTCCCTCCATTGCTTCTTTGTAACTTGTAGGTTCATCCGACTCATCAGCCGAGATTGCATTCAAAAGCTATCCGTAAAACTCAGTAGGTTGACGGACTCTTGATGACCTACGGGGCATAAAAGGTTCCTCTTCATTCTCATCATGATCATCATTAATGTCATGATCGTTATGAATGTCGTTCTGGCCATTCTCTTCAGCTCCCACTGTGGAAGATGGTTCCAGAACAATTTCCGTAGCTATTTCTTCCAATTGGAGTGATTGGTCGGTCACTTCATCGAGGTCTATTTTCCTCCCACTCAACTCTTTCGCGAGAAACTCCTTCTCAAGAAAGTGTCCCGTCTTGGCAACAAACGTTTTGCTGTCTGACTTGTTGTAGAAGGTCTATCCACAAGTTTCCTTGGGATAGCCCACAAAGATGCACTTATCCGCCTTGGACTCAAGTTTGTCAGGCTATAGTTTCCTAACATAAGACTCACAACCCCAAATCTTCAGGTGAGACAACTTAGGTTTTGTGCCATGCCATTCTTCAAATGGTGTTGTCTTTACGGATTTGGATGGTGCCCTATTAAGAATATGAACGGCAGTTTCTAATGCATACCCCCAGAATGACACAGGCAAATCAGTATGAGACATCATCGATCGTACGCTATCCAATAGGGTTCGATTACGTCGCTCAGCCACACGGTTTCTCTGAGGTGTGCCTGCCGGCGTAAGCTGTGGTACTATGCCACAAGACTTCAGATGATTGCCAAACTCATGACTCAAATACTCGCCACCTCGATCCGATCGAAGGTGCTTGATTTTCTTTCCGAGTTGATTTTCGACCTCATTCTAAAATTCCTTGAACTTTTCAAAGGTTTCAGGCTTGTGCTTCATCAAGTAAATATACCCATATCTACTCAAGTCATCAGTAAAGGTCACGAAGTGTGACGCCCCCAAAATCAATCCGTGTACAGTAATCATACACGCAGGGTACACGGCTGAGATTAGGGTGCCACGGTGAGAATATCACAACACAACACTAAACACAAAAGGATAAAAAAAATATTACAATACCAGGGATCACGAGGATCCAAATACATAAGTCATACAAGCCATAATATCTGAGTATAGACATAGTTAGTCAAGTTTTTCCTTAAGAAGGCTAGCACAAATCACATCAGAGATACAGATTGAAAAGGCGAGGCCTCCTGCCTGGGATCCACCGAACTACTCCTGGTCAACGGGGAACTCGACGTCGTAGTAGTCGCCTCCTGGGTACTCCTGCTCCTGGGCTCCAACGTCGGCTGCAGCGGCCGATCAGGCAAAGCGAAAAAGGGGAAATAAAGCAAAGGTGAGTATCTAGCATACCCGCGAGTCTTACGTCCGCTACTAAGCATTATGCATTGTATCAACGGAAATAAGAGGCTGTATATAGTGGACTGAAAGACATAAATCCAGAGCAAGGGTAAGAAGCTAGGCCTAACGAAGACTAGCATCTTCCGACGATGTCTTGCAGCATGAGGTAAGAATCCGCCAACAGTTTATATAAAGCATAAAGTAACAATGCAACAGAAGTTGCTGCAGCATTGTATAGTAATAAGTTGTAATAATTAACAATGCCTCCGAGTTCACCTCCTCGACATCACCGCGAGGAAGAAAACCCGGAACCATACAGTTTAATAATAATAGTTTCTAGTGGTAAGATCCAGCTTCAGCATAAAGCGTCCTGTTTCCGTGGACACGGCTATCCGAATAGATTAATCTTCCCTGCAGGGGTGCACTTGTGTTACGCTACACTCACGGATCTCCAGGGTGGCGGGAACCTTGTTAGGGAACGCTCCACCGAGGCTATCCGACACTTCATAGCCCATCTTTCAAACTCAACAGAGAGGCCATCCGCCGGTCTAAATCCTAAGTACGCCGGGCCTTGGACCCCAACCCGAACGTACTCCTTCACGGTGCGTGACTGGCCGGTGAAGTTAAAGAAAATCCAAATAAGACACCACCGCGCGAGCAAATAAGACAACACCCCTTCCCGGCAATCAGCCCGCAGTACTGCTGACGTCTGAAGAGTCCTCGGACGACACTACGAAGCAGAGGAGCCCATAACTCGTAATTCCCACGGGTAGGTAGTGCGTACATGGCATATAGCCAACTCAAGACATCCACTGAACCATTTAGCATTTTAATTAACCTGCGTGACAACCGTTATCGTTGCCTCGACTTAACTGACCCGCGGACAACGATAGCAGCCAGGACCACCAGTACATCGGTGCCTGCCCTGTCGTCCCACTAAGTCACTGCGGTTACCAACAAGGTGAACCGTCTCCTTACCTTGTCTCGCGTGTTCTCCTGGAGGAGCTCGACTTTCGTGGTTTGGTAACTCTCGCAGCCAACGATCAGGGGCCAAGCACACCGGTACACTGGTCGTACCCTCCCTGTCGTCCCGTCGCAATACCTCTCGCGGGCACCGTTGGGTCGCCCGACTTCTTACCTGAAGGACAACTGTTGCTCAGGTACCTAGAGAGGCTATACAGAGTCAGCAACGAGTGGAGTACAAGGATTACTCCTTGATGGCTCACACTTGATGGTGACTCGGCAGAACCGAGCTAGGGGACCTGAGGCGGTGTCTGCATTGTACCGTACCTGTATAGTTATAATATTTTTATCCGCGTTCACTCCCCTGAGTGATCACAGCCCTCTATCTAATCCTAGCTAACAATGCGCATGGCTCACTGCTGAATAATGCATAAAAATAATAGGCAGCATAGGATAAAGGAAGGCACATCAAGGGGCGACAATGACAGGTTATGCAATTGAATAGGTAAGCAACGTAGCAGCAGCAGTAACAATGCCTAGTGCAAGAAAGTACGGAAGTATAGGTGATATCTGGGGAAGAGAATGGCTCTGCTTGCCTAGAAGCTCGACGGTAGGGGTAGGGTCGTCGACGAAGTAGTCGTACCCAACAACGGTGTAGTCGACGGCAGCAGCGGGGTCTACCGGAGATTAAGGGGGGGGGAAGAAACAGTAAATACACAGCAAGCATATACAAACATATGCATGACATGACAGGTGAAATGTTAACGGTGTTCTAACGCAGAGCAATGCACGTTGCTCGGAACAGAAATTCATCTGAGGATGAACTACCGGCTCCGGGTGATTACCGGACAGGGTGTCCGGAGGGGGGGGGGAAGGATCAAGCCGGAGATGTCATGGGTACCGGACAAACATAAGGGGGTGTATCCGTGCTAGTTGATCTATTCTGAGAAACATTCGTGTTCGGAATAAATTCATCCGGGCACTCTAACAGTACCGGACAGTTTATCGGACAAACGGTTCGAAGGGGGACGGTTCGATGTTCGTTGTGTTAGAGGGGTGTGATAGACATACGGATAGCGTATTCGTATTTGTTATATTTTTCTGATCAATTTTCATGTATAAAGTTTTTGAATCTGAGTTACGGTTTAAAAGTTATTGAATTTCAAAGTTTTAAATCATTTAAATGATTTTCTGAATTTCTTTTATTATTATAACAACATTATCCAGAACATTATCGAAAACAGTGCCTGACATGTGGGTCCACATGTCAGTGACTAGTTTTTATAATTCTATTTATTTTAAAAAGACTTACAGCTGGGGCCCAGTAGTCAGTGACACATGGGCATAATTAAACTATTAGTTTGATTTAAAAGGCCAGGGGCCCACCTGTCATATGTCCAGGGATTAACTTAATAGTTTTAATTAGCAAGGGTTAACAGGGGGGTTATCTCCTAATAATCTGGGCCGGCCCCATGGGTGAGTGGCACAGCCACTGGCTTTAACCAGTGGTGCCCGCCGGCGGCCACAACAGCAGCACGGCGGCGAGGGGAAGCCGCGGGGCGAGCGGGCTACAGATGGAGAGTGCGGGCGCGTGCACGCGTAGGTCAGGGGCTACAGATGGAGAGCGCGGGCGCTTGCACGCGTAGGTCAGGGGCGCGGGAACAAGCGGCCCGCCGACCTCGCCGAGTTCAAGCTCGTGGCAATGGCGGCCGGTGCAAGTAAAAAGGGGGCGGCGTCTACGTGCTAAACGGCCGGCCATGACCACAAGGGGAAGCACGAGGGGCTCACCGCGAATCCAACGCAGGTGACGGCGAGCTCGGGGGAGGCGTGGAGGCGGCAAAATCCGACTGCGGTCCCGGCGGCTGGAGGAAGACGACGACGTCGATTGAACGGGCTGGGTGGCACCGAGCTCCTTCTCTTCTGATGGATGACGAGGATGACGGCTATGAGTCGACTGGACACGGTGGTGGGTGCTGGGAGTGAGGGTGGCCGCGCGGGTGCGCAACGTTGGCCGGGGGCGGCTCGGGCAGCTTTGCCCCGAAGACGATGAGGTGAGGGGGAGGGGGATGGATGTGGCCGTGTCCACGGGGGAGGGGGGCTTGCCCTTATCCTCGACGTGCCCACAGGGAGGTGGGGGAGGCCGGCACGGTGCCCAGCCATGGCGGGCTCGCCACGGCGACGGAGCAGGTGAGGGTGGTTGGGGTGGGGGAGAGAGAAGAGAGGAGTGGGCGGCTGGGCCGGGGGTGGGCCTCGCCTAGGGCGAGGTTTAGTTGTTTTGTATTTTCTTTTGCTTTTTGTTTTCTGTCTTTTCTGTTTGTATTTATTTTATAGACTTTAGCATTTTAGTAAAATATGTACTAAGCTCCACAATTATTGTTATACCCCACATCAGTGCTACAAAAGTTTGGGGCATATATAAATTCTCTTGTATTGTTGTTTTATTTAAAAGGTATCAAGCGCCACTGTTTTTGCTACTGTTTGAGTTGTTTACATTTTTTTATAGCTTCAAAAATTTCCAAAGTTGGTCCAACATGATTATAATGATTTTAGGCAATTTAAAAAATGGTTTCATGATTTATGGAACAACTTTATTTGAACACTTTTGTTTTAATTTTCATTCAAAGCAGTTTCAACTAGGGTTTGGTTTCTTGATGAGCAAGATGTATTGGGATTTGGGTTTTGATTACCAACGAGCATGGTTTGAAAAGAGCAGAAGCAAAGTTTGATTAAGGACAGGGGATAACAGTGATTAACAAACAGTGATGGTCAACAGTGATGATGATTACTATTACAGACACTAAGGGTATTACACGAAGTAACGAATACCATTGCGAGTGGGGACGTTCATGGGTCCACATACATCCGAGTGTATGATCCCCAATAAGACATCCGCACGCTCCATTATGCCATTGAATGGAGTCCTTGTCATTTTTCCCATGAGGCATTGTTCACATGTATCAAGGGATCCAAAATCCAATGACTCAAGAAGTCCATCCTTATGGAGCTTCTCCATGCGTTTTATACCAATATGACCAAGTCGGCAATGCCACATCTTCATGTGATCTTCATCATTCTTCAATATTTTGGCCTCAATATTGTTAATGTGACACGCGTCACCATCGAGATCAAGTACGAATAAACCATGCAACTCCGGTGCGTGAACATAAAACATTTCATCCTTATAAATCGAACAACCAATTGTGTCAGACTTAAAAGAATAGCGGTCTCGCTTCAAGCAAGAGCCACTAACGATGTTCACACTCAACGCGGGTACATAGTAGCAATTATTCAGAACTAAAACCAATCCCGAAGGGAGACTAAGATGCTTCGTGCCGACTGCCAAGACTTCAATCTGACAGCCATTCCCCACGCGCATCGTCACTTCATCTTTGAGCAAGCGTCTCCTATTCCTTAGTCCCTGAATGGAATTAGAAATATGAGCGACAGATCCTGTATCAAATATCCAGGATGTGTCCCCGGCGCTTGTCAAGAGAAGCTCAACAATATGTATATCAAATATACCTTCATCTCTCTTGGCGACCTTGCCAGCCTTCTTGTCCTTTAGGTACTTGGGGTAGTTGCGTTTCCAGTGACCTTCACCCTTGCAGTAGAAGCACTCCACTCCGGGTTTAGGCTTGGGTGCCTTGGGAGGAGCGGCAACTGACTTGCCATCCCTCTTGGGGCCACCTCTCTTGGCCTTCTCCCGCCTGCTTGACTTCTTGAAGTCAGTGGTCTTGTTGACCATGAAGACGGCGTGCTCCTTCTTGATCTCAACCTCGGCGCTTTTCAGCATGGCGAACAACTCATAAGGGGTTTTGGTCATCCCCTGCATGTTGTAGTTCAGCACAAAGCCTTTGTAGCTAGGGGGAAGCGACTACAACACCCTATCAACAGCAAGTTCATCTGGAATCTGGCATTCCAGAGCATTCAACCGCTGAACGTAGCCAGACATTTTGACTACGTGCTCACTCACGCTGCCGTGATCGTCCATCTTTGCTGAGAAGAAGGCTTCAGAAGCCTCGTACCGTTCAGACCTGGCTTGAGGTGCGAAGACCGCCTTGAGGTCGATGATAATCTCATATGCACCCATCCTCTCAAAGCGTTTCTGCAGCTCAGCCTCCATGGAGTAGAGCATGCCACTCTGGACAAGGTTGTAATCATCAGTCCTGGAGAGATAGACATTCTTCTCGTCCTGACTGGCATCATCTGCTGGTGCGTCACCTAACGTGTCCTCTAGTACGTATGCCATCTTGAGGGGAACGAGGAGAATCCTCAGGGTGCGGAACTAGTTTATGAAGTTTGTCCCATCTGTTTTTAGCATATCTTTATCTAGGAATGATCCTAAGTTGAACGAGGGGCGAGGTGCTGCCATCTACAAGGTTGATTCACAAGGATACATATTTAGACTTTTGTTCATAATGTGGAGTTTCAATTTAATCTCAAAATTCTAGAAATCTCCCACTTAGATAAACACCTCTCAATTTAACTAAGTGATTACACAATCCCAGCCCCCATACCTCCCCCGATCGTCACGACCATTAGTATGCGAACCAGGTAGGCCTATAAGCCAATCACATCAGGCATGTGACTCGTGCTCGACCTTTCGGTCTCCTGTGTTCCAGGCCCGCATCTACATACGTCAAGCCTGCCAATCGAACCTTGATGTTAGCTGTTCAAAAAGGCCATATCTGCATATGCCAGGCTTGCCGAACCCAACCTCATGCGAACTCCGTTTAATATGTACGACAACTCCGGTATGTACGGATCATCAAGACATATGGGAGAACCTTCCAGGCGGTGCCCACCAAGGGAGAACACAATGTTGGTATTGTGAGAGATGGTCCTGTTTCGTGCTACCGTCGATATATCTAGCATACTAGCATAAAATAGGAAGTAAAACTGTAAATCATACAACCTATGATCCCCCTTCATGCAAAGGAAAGTTAAACGCCTTTCTACTTTAGCTTGTGCAAGTTTTACGTGGCTGCTAGGGGTTTCGAGAGAGAGAACCGTTTCTATCCTGCGAAACACATGCCACAACACCGTCTCCCATCTGTCTCTATTACACCCCTGTCAGGGCCCTCTGTTGCAAACATCTTCGCATCGCTAATGCAGAGAGACAGACACCCCAGCCACTTTATATGGTACAAGCCATATGTCAAGCGTGGAACCAGTCTCGCGTAAACGCGTAAGGTCGGTCGGGGGCCGCTTCATCAAACATTGCCGCAACGCTAAATGAGTACACGTGGGAGGGTAACGAATGAAGATTCGATGCCCACATCCTAGATGTGTTCTACCCGTACAATACATCTACGCATAGCTTGCTCTGATACCACTGTTGGGATACGGGGCAGAAAACACAAATTTTTCATACCTACGGTACCCGAACCCAAGATCTATGCTATGGCGATGTAAAGTAACGGAGGGAATCGGTGTTCATACCATTGAAGACCGAAAGAGGGAAACGTTCTTGCGAACGTGGCTGGCGTAGACTCGGAACTACGACCTCCCTGTCGTGTAGAAGACCACCACCGGCGGGGATGACTCCCGGTAAACCTCCAGCGATGAAGTAGCACCACAGGTGTAGTGCCTCGAAGAGATTATACACATACGGTACAATCGATGTTCCTCCCGGGCCCCGAACCAGGCGAGCAGCGGAAGAAAGACGGCTACGGATCCCGACTCCAGCAGAACGACGGCCTGCCTTATGGTGGAGAACTCCAATCCTGGTGCAGACTCCAAACAAGGCGAGTCCACTTCCGGGAAGGAGAAGGAGGAAGAAGGAGATATTGGTGTGTTGGAAAAAGGGGGGGCTACCCCTCCTTATATAGGCAAAGGGGGGGGGGTGCTATCCTCCACCCCTCCCCCATGTGGGACTAAACTCCCAAGGGGGGGGGGGTGCGCCGGCCAAGGGGGGAGGTGGGCCCCACCCTTGGCGCCAAGCCCAAGGGGGGAAACCCCTTCCTCCCCTAATGGGCCCCATGGGCCCATATAGCCTTTTTTCCCATTTTTTTTAATTTTTTTAATATGTTTTAAATATTTAATTCAGATAATTAAATAATAAAACATTATTAAAACAATTAAACTTTATTTTGAACTATTCAAAATGTCCGGAAACCATTCTGTCCTCCTCCGGAACTATTCCGGTGATTTCTCCTATTTCACCGATTGATCCCGTAACTGTCCTATGCATCGATTGCCCTTAAGTGTAACACCCTAACGGTCCGGGAAACAGCAGACATCGTCGAGACTCTTCTCATTGACCAATGACTAGTCATTTGGACCTGGTTACAATCCTTGACAGCCCCTGCGCTTCCATCGAATGAACCTCGATCGCTTTTGGAAACCGTTAACGATACGATGTAATCCCTTTGTGTTGCGGTACTTTGTTTGTTCGAGGTTTGATCGTCGGTATCCTACATACCGTGTTCACATCTCGTTCACAACAAACAACTTCTCTCGTCCATGATCATTGCATCTCTTGTGACCTAGTCACTTCCTTGCAAGGTGTTGATGCAATATCACCGAGTGGGCCCAGAGTACCTGTCCTGTCACAAGGACTGACAGATCCCGCTCTGATCTATTAACATACTCATCAACCATCTATTTCGGAATACCCAAAGTGCACCGTTATAGCCAGCATATTTCAGTCAGGCGGTGGGATACAAATCAAAGTCTCCTCATAGATGACAATTACGTATGATCATTACGGTCTAAGGACTAAGCCATACGTTACAAAGTCATAGCAACGCTGAACTATGTGACTCGATCACATTGCAATACTTTAGGTGGGTGTACGTCCATCACATCATTCCCCTTAACGATATGACCTCATTGTCAATGGACTTAAGTGTCGCCATGATCAGAAAAGCTTGATCAATCAATTGCCAAATGAGATAGTTTACCCGAGTTAAACTACGGACCATGTTTTATATTACACCTGTATTAGTATTTTCAAGTAATACAGTTATAGCACAGTATAAAACGTATACTGAAAAAAACCGGATATGTGACAAATATCTTTATTAATTTGTCTCTAGGGCACATCTCCAACAGTTTCTAGCAATAAAGTTCACATCTACTTGTTCTTGAGCAACCAAAGAATTTAAAGGGACATCATGAGGATAAATAGAGGGTTGCTTGGTAAGTAGAGACATAATTAAGTCAACTTTTTCATTGAGGGAGGTAATTTCCTCGACAGAGTTTACCTTCCTACCTGTTGGAGCGCGTTCGGTGTGCCATTGGGAATAATTGGTCATCATCTATCGAGAAGTTTTGTGGCAGCACCAAGTGTAGTTGCCATAAAGGTTCCTCCCGCAGCCGAATCTAACAGGTTCAGCGTGGTAAAGTTCAAGCCTGCATAAAAAGTCTGGATAACCATCCAGGTAGTCAAACTATGTGTAGGGCATTTCTTAACAAGAGATTTCATACGTTCCCAAGCTTGGGCAACGTGTTCATTATCCAATTGCCTAAAATTCATAATGTTACTCCTTAATTGGATAATTTTAGCACGTGGGTAATACTTCCCAATAAAAGCATCTTTGCACTTATCCCAAGAATCTATGCTATTCCTAGGCAAAGATTGAAACCAGATTTTAGCTCCGTCCCTCAAAGAGAAAGGAAAAAGCTTGAGCTTAACAACATCACCTTCTACTTCTTTATACTTTTGCATATCAACAAAATTATTCAAGTGTAAAGCAGCATCATCTCCAGCACCTGAGAATTGATCTCTCATAACAAGGTTTAGCAAAGCAGGTTTAATTTCATAAGAGGTAGCTGAAGTGGAAGGTGTGGCAATGTGAGTGTAGATAAAGTCTTTGTTGTTGTGACTGGTGAAGTCACACAACTTGGTGTTTTCAGTGGAACCCATAGTAGCAGCAAGTGTGGCAGATTTTTTTTAATTTTTGATATAAGACACAAAGATAAAAACTGAAAGGTAAACTAACAAGACTAAAAAGAAAAGGTAAAAGGTAGTGGGAAACTCTCATATCTTATCACTCGGAGTCCCCGTCAACGGCTCTAGAAATTTGCTAGATGGCGTGGAAGTGATAATGGCTTCTCGCCCTTCGTTGGTTACCCTAAGTGGAAGGTGATATGTGGGATAGCAACAAATTTCCCCTATGTAGAGGATAGGGTTTGTCTCCCGTAGGACTCCGGCAATGATAAGCAGGTGTCAGCGGCGCACCTGACGCGGACCTGCACACAACACAATTAACTTTGCTCCCAACGAAGTTCGGAGAGGTTGTCAATCTCTTCGGTCTTGTTGTTTACAAATGATCAAACGGAAGGGATAATGATAATGATACCAACTGAAAGTAAATACTGAAAAGGAATAAAGCTTGTAAACAATGATGAGAATATGGACCGGGGTCCCGTGATGTTCACTAGTGATGTCTCTCTTCCAAAAGACGATAAAAATGCTATGCGAGGTAAACAAATTACAAATGGGCAATTGACAGGATTATAAACGCACCGCAATGCTAACTATGCTAAAAAAGAAAGGAAGAGGCTCAAAAGAATGGGCAGTACGCCAAAATAAGTAGACCGAAATCCATCTGCATCTAATACTAATCATCCACCTTGAGATATCTATCCAGAACATCTCGCTGGTATTAAGTTGCAAGCCCCACCCAAAGTGTAAACCCAAAGCAACAGACAACTTCATTAAAAAGAACTTTGCGTAAAGTAAACAATCCTTGCAACCACGGTTACAAGCACCGTTGTTTCCCCCCTTGTGGCCACAACACATCCCCTAGACTCATGTTTGTGTCACTCAAGCGTGTCATCAGGGGGCATGTACCCACAATCGAGCATAACATTACCTCTTAGAGTTACTACCTACCACTTGGCCAAAGCAATAAACAACAATGGAGAAATGCAAGAATTGCTTCGGAACAAAAATACAAAAGCTAAGAACCAATTATATTACTCTATCACAATCTGAACATAATATCATAATCCATCAGATCCCATCAAACTCAGCATAACAAAAGCAGAAAGATTACATATGTGCCTCGATCATGTAGGGAAGCTCACGAGGTCTAAACCATGAAGAACAAAGAGGGGAGGAGAACATCACATAGCTACTGATCACGGACCCATGGTCCAAAGGGAACTACTCACGGCACATCCGGGAAGCATCCATGATGGAGGAGAAGCTCTCGGAGGTCAATCCTCCCTCCGGTAGGGTGTTGAGAAGGGTCCTGACGGTGCTCCCGATCTTGGGAGCGCGGCGGTAGCGGAACAGAGGCGAGTTTGCGAAATAGGGTTCTCTCTTCGGTAGTTTCCCTTGACGGAGATTAAATAGGCGAAGGGGGGGCAGCCAGGGGGGCCACCAGGGGCCCAGGCGCCCCCCTAGCGCGACCAGTCCCCTGGCCGCGCCAGGTGGCCACCTGAGCACCTAGTGGTGGCCCCCTGGCCCTCCTTCGGGGCACTGGAAGCTTCCGATATGCTGATTTTATATCTGATTTTTCCTGGATTTTTGGAGCACTTTTTATATGGGGGAAAACTGAAATAGAAAAAGATCAGAAAACAGAAACTGGCACTAGGGTGCACTGAGTTAATAGGTTAGTCCAAATATGATAAAAAATGTATGAAAGTGTATCTAGATCATAGCAATATCACACAATACATGAATGGAAGGAGCAGATATTATCGATACGTTTGGGACGTATCAACATGGAGTACTCACTACTGAAAAACAGGCTATAGATAATATGGACACTAATGGCACACTATACATGCGGTGCGTGATGGCTTCTCGCGCCTCGTTGGTTACCCCAAGTGGAAGGTTTGATGTAGCACAACGGCAAGTTTCCCTTAGCGAAGATGCTAAGGTTTAGATTGTCATCATCTCATCGAGAATCTTCGTGGCAACACCAAGTGTAGTTGACATAAAGGTTCCTCCCGCGGCCGAATCTAACAGGTTCCGCGAGGTAAAGTTCAAGCCTGCATAAAAAGTCTGGATAACCATCCAGGTAGTCTTACCATTTGTAGGGCATTTCTTAACAAGAGATTTCATTCGTTCCCAAGCTTGGGCAACGTGTTCATTATCCAATTGCTTAAAATTCATAATGTTACTCCTCAATTGGATAATTTTAGCAGCTGGGTAGTACTTCCCTATAAAAGCATCTTTGCACTTATCCCAAGAATCTATGCTATTCCTAGGCAAAGATTGAAACCAGATTTTAGCGTCTCCCCATAAAGAGAAAGGAAAGAGCTTGAGCTTAACAATATCACCTTCTACTTCTTTATACTTTTGCATATCACATAATTCAAAAAAATTATTCAAGTGTAAAGCAGCATCATCTCCAGCACCAGAGAATTGATCTCTCATAGCAAGGTTTAGCAAAGCAGGTTTAATTTCATAAGAGGTAGCTGAAGTGGCAGGTGTGGCAATGGGGGTGCAGATAAAGTCTTGGTTGTTGTGACTAGTGAAGTCACACAACTTGGTGTTTTCAGTGGAACCCATAGTAGCAGCAAGTGTGTCACATTTTTTTGTAATTTTTGATAAAAGACACAAAGATAAAAACTGGAAGGTAAACTAACAAGACTAAAAAAACAAAGGTAAAGGGTAGTGTGAAACTCCCCTATCTTAGCACTCGGAGTCCCCGGCAACGGCGCCAGAAATTTGGCTTGATGTGCGAGATGATGATAGTGATTTCTCACCCTTCGTCTGTAAACCCCAAGTGGAAGGCGTGATGTAGCACAACAGCAAATTTCCCTCAGTAATGATACCAAGGTTTGTCTCCAGTAGGACTCCGGAGATGATAAGTAGGTGTCAGCGGCGCAACTGACGTGGACCTGCACACAGACACGATAACTTTGTTCCCAACGAAGTTCAGAGAGGTTGTCAATCTCTCCGGTCTTGTTGTTCACAAAGGGTCAAACGCAAGGGATAATGATAGCAACTGAAAGTAAAAGCAGAAAATTAAATAAGCGTGTAAACAAAGATGAGGATATGGACCGGGATACGTGATGTTCACTAGTGATGTCTCTCTCCCAAAAGACGATAAAACTGCTATGCGAGGTAAACAAATTACAGAAGGGCAATTGACAGGATTATGAACGCACCGCAATGCTAACTATGCTACAAAAGAAAGGAAGAGGCTCAAAAGCATGGGCAGTACGCCAAAATAAGTAGACCGAAATCCATCTGCATCTACTACTAATCATCCACCTTGAGATATCTATCCAGAACATCTCGCTGGTACTAAGTTGCGAGCCCCACCCAAAGTGTAAACCCAAAGCAACAGACAACTGCATTAAAAAGAACTTTGCGTAAAGTAAACAATCCTTGTAACCGCGGTTACAAGCACCGTTGTTTTCCCCCTTGTGGCAACAACACATCCCCTAGACTCATGTTTCTGTCACTCAAGCGTGTCATCGGGGGGCATGAACCCACAATCGAGAAAAACGTTCCCTCTTGGAGTTACTACCTACTACTTGGCCAAAGCAATAAACAGCAACGGAGAACATGCAAGAATTACGTAGGAACAAAAATATAAGAGATAAGAACCAAATATATTACTCTACCACAATCTGAACATAATCTCATAATCCATCAGATCCCATCAAACTCAGCATAGCAATAGCAGAAATATTACAAAAGTGCCTCGATCATGTAGGGAAGCTCACGAGGTCTAAACCATGAAGAACAAAGAGGGGAGGAGAACATCACATAGCTACTGATCACGGACCCATGGTCCAAGGGAAACTACTCACGAGACATCCGGGGAGCATCCATGGTGGAGAGGAGACTCCCGGAGGTCGGCCCTCCCTCCGGCAGGGTGACGGGAAGAGGTCTTCTGGTGCTCCTGATCTCGGAAGCGCGGCGGCGGCGGAACAGAGGCGAGATCGCGAAAAAGGGTTCTTCTTCTGGGGTTTCCCCGTGACGGAGAATAAATAGGCGAAGGGGGGCAGCCAGAGGTGGACCAGGGGCCAGGGGTGGGGCCGCGCCGGGTGGCCGCCTGGGCCACCCCTGGCTCCCCTCTGGCCCCACTCGGGCTCTTCGCGAAGCTTCTTGTACGCTGATTTTTCCTGTATTTTTCCCGGAATTTTTCTGGCACTTTTTATATGGGGGAAAACTGAAATAGAAAAACAGCAGAAAACAGGAACTGGCACTGGGGTGCACTGAGTTAATAGGTTGGTCCAAATATGATCAAAAGTGTATGAAAGTGTATCTATATCATAGCAATATCACACAAAACATGCATGGAGCAAGCAGAAATTATAGATACGTTTTGGACGTATCAACACGTCACCTCCTAGCCGGGTCTTCCTTTGCGGGCCTTCATATGTAAGTCGGCCTAGAAGTTTCTAATGCCGGGTCTATGGGCCTGACCCCTTCCCCCGACATTATCCCCCAGGATTGTTGTGATGCTTTAGTCTTCGCGGCAATCTTATTTATTTTCTTCATTGCCACCGGCTCTTCATGGATCAAGGGCCGACTTTATGCTTGGCGTTGATTGGGATTCGAAGTTGTCTCTTCTTCAATCCTGCTTTGGCTCCTTTATCTTCCATGAAATTGACTCCTCTCAGTCGAGTCGACCAATATTTCCAGAGCCGGCGTAATAAATCTGACCTGCAAATGTTTCTTTGAGGGATTTCAAACGGTCCACCTCGATTCCAGCGGCACAATTAATGCTGCCTAGGTTTTCCACGAAAATCGAGGGATTTCCTGCCATTTAGCTGGCGGTTGGCGACGCCTCGGTTTTCGAGCAGAGGTCCTTGTATAAATAGACCCCCGTCCATACCCATTCACATTGTTCCCAATTTTTCGCAAGCCGTAGATATGTTCATCATTTTTCGCCTATTTATCAGGCTCGTTAGATCCAATCATTCCACTGTGTATTTTGAAAACTGTTTGTGTAGTTTCTTTGTAAGTCGGTTTATGACAGACTTTAGTCTCCTTTTTCTAGATCTTACTTCTGCATCATGGGTCGGAAAGCTGCTGCCGATAAAGGCAAGAAAGAAGTCTCCACGGACAAAAGTAAAAAGACAGCCGGCAGGACCAGACCTCTAGCTCCGAGGCCGACTTTAGAGGCTAACTGGTCAAAGAGCTGGGTTACTGATGCCTTTTTGAAGGAAATGGAGACAGAGGGGATTTTGCCTCCCCAAACTGAAATTAAGTGGCGAGCTCCTGGAAAGGAGACCCGGCCTCAGCCTCAGGCAGGCGAAGTCGTTGTTTTTGCTGATCATCTCACCAGAGGCTTCCGTCCTCCCGACTCTAAGTTTTTCAAGAATGTGCTGCACTGCTATAAATTGCATCCTCGGGAACTGAGTGCTAATTTGATGCTCAATATCTGTCATTTTCAAGTGTTCTGTGAGGCTTTTCTGCAGAAGAAGCCGACTCTGGCTCTGTTTGCCGAGTTCTATTACTACAATAGGCAGACTGAATATAGTGGAGGTCCGGCTTTGGAATGCGGTGGAGTTACTATCCATAAGCGTGCCAAGTCGAGCTACCCATCACTCAAGCTGAGCTCCCATGTGAAAACATGGCAAAAATCTTTCTTTTACTGCACCGTTGAAATTCCTGAGAAGGAAAATCCTCTGCCTGGCTTTCGTGAGAGTCGGCTTGAATTTCATGATGGATTGAATCTGTTTCTTTTAGATGCTCAAAAGAAAAGGCATGAGCCGATTATGGCTCGGGTAAAGGCCTTGTTAGCTCGTGGTCTTGGTGGGACAGACCTGATCAAATGTTGGATAGGTTGGCAAATCCAGCCTCTTAGCGTGAGAGATCGACTCATGTGTGAGTACTCGGGGCCGGACTACCCCATGTGTTTTGCGAAGAAGGAGATTTCTAGAGGAGCTCTAGTGACGACTTGCAAGAAACTTCCTGCTGAGCGCATAGAGTACATCAAGAAAGTTGGCCTTCTCCCGTTCTGTAAAGCCAATCCGACTCTTCCGGTACGTTTACTCGGTTACTCCTCCTTGTCACAATATTTATCCAAAGATCTTGACCTTCCCACTTCTTACTTCCAGGAAGATGATCCATGGTGGAATGTGGGCCAAGACCTCCCTATGGAAGAAGTCGACGCTAAAAGTCCGAGTCATTCGGTAAGATTCACTTGATTGCTTCTTTTGTGATGTCTTCTTCTTACCCTTTTCGTTCCTGTAGGATGACTCGGAGGAGGAGGATGATGAAGATGAAGAAGAACAATAGGAAGTTCTTACAGTTAGGGCCGACTCTCGTAAAGAGAGCAAAGTCGCCAATCCACCGGTAATATCCTTTCCGGCTTTTATGATGTTCTTAGACAAGCTCGCGTCTTATGTTTTTTGTTTATAGGCACAAAGTCGCAAGAGGCATACCCGTAGTTCTGACTCGGCGGACCCTCTTGTGGTTTTGGGCGATGAGCCTCGAAAGGTCCGACAGAAGCCGACTTTAGTCGCGGCTCCTTCTCTTCATTCGGCAGGGATTTCTGAGGGACAACATCAGGGCGGTGACTCTGGAACCGGTACTCCTTCATCTGAGGGTTCTTCTGTCCAGATGTCGGTTTTCCCAATCAACCGTGGGTAAGTATTTCTTTCTTAGGACGGTAACTTGTCTTTTGTATGCATGATTTGATGACAAATTCTATTTTTGTCTTTGAGCAGCGCTCGAATTGACCCCAAAGATCTGGCCGACTCTTCTTTTGCTAAGGAGTCGGCTATTATATCTGAAAAATTGCCAGAGTCTTTGGTTTTTGAAGCTTTGAAGAAAGCTGGCTTAGACGAGTCAAGACCATCAGGAATATACAAAGATAATTCTCCTGAAGCCGGCCTCGATAAGCCGACGATTCCTTCTGAAAAGGTGGTGGTTGCACAAAGTTCTGTGTCGGATCCTTCCAAGGAAAAGGCAGTTGTTGAGGAAGTTTTGATCACTGGGCTCGGAAGGGTGACCCATCTTCTTGTACAACCATAATGAAGGTTTTGGACGACAAGAGTCAGGTGGTAGGTCAGCCTACTGAGTCAATATCTGAGAAGGCATTTCTTGAAGATTTGTTCAAGCGGTCTTTAGCTTGTTCTTCAGAGCAGCATGATATATTCCTCCAGCTTCGGGGGCGTTATGAGGTATGTACTTGCCTGCACTGTTCTTGGTGATATATATCTATAGCCCCCATAAGCTGGCTTGGTGATTGATTGCCATGCTGGGTTATGAAAAATAAGCTGTATGAGCCATGAGTCAGTATAACTATTTTGTAGTATGCCGAGTTATGATAAGGTTGAACTGTAGCCCCCATGGATCGATATACCAACTTGGTGGTATACCGAGTCATCATAGTTTTTTGAGATGTAGCCCCCATGAGCCGGCAGAATGTGATTACGTTTCTACCGGGTCATGTTTATTTTTTGTAGTTTTAGCCCCCAAGTAACTTGTTTAGGCAATAGGTCTAAGTGAATACTTAGTAATATTTCATTGCTTGTAGGCTGTTGCCATGGACTCTGGTCAATCCAAGCGTCAGATGGAGGAACGGCTCGCTGCAGAGTCAGCAAAGCTGAAAGGAGCTGACGAAGAAATTGGCCGACTCCGTGAGGAGTTGATAAAAAGGACAAAGAACTGGAAGCCGTCAGAGCTGAGATGTCTGAAGCCGCAAATGTTCTGATCAGAACTGTAAATGATGCAGCGGCTCAGCGTGATACAACCGAGCGTAAATTAAATTCGGCACAAAAGAAGCTGGAGACACTCAAGGATAGTATTCACCGACTTGTATCAGCCATATTTGGTGAGTCGGCAAAGCTGCTTTTTTGAATCTGGGTGTTCCAATTTTCTTTGTTGCTTGCTGACTTTGATCTCTTTTTTTTCTTTACAATAGGCAAAGATCATGATATTCTGGGTGAGACGCCTGCTATGAAGCTGACTTGCACGTTTGCCCTGGTCAAACAATTGTTTGAGGGCGTATGTAAAGCGATATGTGCGACTCAGCCCAAGCCCCCAAGCATGAAGAGGATAACTGATATAATGGGTCCTTTCTCAGTTGTACCTGAGTGGGTAAAGCTGGGGAAGCGATCGGCTTGCTGTATGGGGGTGATGCGTGGCTTGGAGCTTGCCAAGGCATATCATCCTGGATTGAAGTTGGATCGTCTGGCCGCCCACTTCCCAGAGCTGAAGGCATATGAGTCCAATTTTTCCAAGGAAGATTTCATCAAAGTGCATAAAGAGACTCGTCCTTTTGCCACCAAGATTGCTGATGACATCGAGTTAAGCCGGTTAGAGACTGGATATGATGAGAGCAACAAGAGGCGTCGGATCAATCTTCCGACTCCCGTCGAGTTCTCTCTTCTGCCTCCTCCAAAGAGTTCTTCGGAGCCGGCGAATCCTGTGGAGCCTTTTCCGGGAGGAGAAGAGGATGACTTGATGATGGATGACATTGATGATGTGGACTTAATGGAAAGTCGCAACGAGATCTTGCCATCAGGAAATGTTGCCGGGTCTTCATCTCAGGTCCAGACCAATGTCCCATCGTAAGCCTCTTGTTGAGAGAAAAACTTTTACAATATTTGTGCGGCCGTAGTGCCGGGTTTGTAATATTGGGAAACGTGTCCTGTGACTTGTGACCAGCATGTGGTCAGATACTTTTATGACGTTGAATATGAAAGTTTCCTTTTCGTCTTTTGAATGCCAATCTTTATAATGCCATCCGGCTTTGTCTTTGGTTTTATTTGTTGCTTGCTTGTAGAAGCTTTCCCTTCCGACATGAGTTGTAGAAGGGGGCCACATTCCGACTTTGCCCTGTTCACCAACTAGTGAAACACCTGAGAGTCGGCTGGCTTCATGGTGGAAGGTTTTCAGAGGCCGACTTTATGAGTAGTCTGGCCATCTTTATTATAAGTTTTTGTCGAATCATAGATATTTTCGAAGTATAATCTTCATGAGTCGGTATGATCATCATTGCATCATGCCGACCCACGGAGACAGTTTTGAACTTGTAAAATTTGCTTCGAAGTAGTGCAGCCCCCAAGTGCTGGGCTATCGTGCCTGCAGCAACCTGGGACTTACAATTTCTTGCATGTTTTCTGAAGTTGGCAAGTATTTTATGCCAAGCCTTTTGATAAGGAATTTTTAAAGTGTTACTTCCCCAAGAGTCGGTGTATGCAGTTGGGTGATGTATCGAGTCTTTATTTGAGAAGAAACTTTGAAGTGTAGTCCCCATGAGTCGGTATGTGCATATGTGCAGTGCCGAGTCACATAGGTCTATCTTTTAATTTGCCAGGTCACGTAGATATGACACAATGGGTTGTGTTCCCAGCTTCCAAATAAAGTGGTGCTTCGAGTGCTGGGATATGTTTCCTTCAGCAACCCAGAATGATGTGTGTCGATTTCACGTCGGCATGGTAGCTAAGTCGGCAAGAGTCAGTGTGAAGAAAGTTGACGTATATATTTTATATGACTAGAGCCAGTACAGTATGGGTCGACTTATGCATATGGCGAGAGCCAGTGCAATAGAAGTCGACTTTATATATGGCGAGAGCCAGTGCGACAGAAGTCGACTTTATATATGGCGAGAGCCAATGCGACAGAAGTCGACTTTATATATGGCGAGAGCCAGTGCGACAAAAGTCGACTTTATATATGGCGAGAGCCAGTGCGACAGAAGTTGACTTTATATATGGCGAGAACCAGTGTGACAGAAGTCGACTTTATATATAGCGAGAGCCCGTGCGACAGAAGTCGACTTTATATATGGCGAGAGCCAGTGCGACAGAAGTCGATTTTATAAAGGCAGAAGATGCGATGCAGAGGGTATAATCCCCATAAGTCGGTATGAGCATCTTTTGTGTCATACTGAGTCATACAGGTTAATGCTCAAGTTGCATCTTTTGGATGACATATAAAATGATAAAAGTATGTGATGTATGCAAAAAAGGTAATTTATGAGTTGCTCATATAGAAGCCGACTCTGGATTCATCTTTTCCTCATCTTCTCTTTGTTGAGAAATTTTTTGGATTATCCATGAGTCGGAACTCCTCTGTATGCCGTCTCACTTTGATCAGCGTTTTTCCGTTTGCTTTAAAACTTCTTCTTGAGAGTTTTTAGCCGGGTTTCGCGTATTTAGATCGTATGAGCATAGAACATACATGAGATTATAGGGTGTGGAGTGCCACATGTATATGCCGGGTTTTCTTAGTTAAGACTTGATGAGTGTAGTCGAGCCCCCAAGATTTCCCTGAAATAAGCTATATACATGTAATTACACATATGTGCCGGGTTTTCTCAGTTAAAGGTTTGATGAGCATCATCAAGCCCCCTGAACTTTCCCTGAAATAAACACATAAGTGCTCAGATAACAGTTCAGAGTTGATCAAGCCATCAAGTTTCTGAGATAATAATAATACAAAGTATGATATGTATAATGCAATTGCATGTAAAGTGAGTATATGATGTAATGCATGCAAGAGTCGTTGAGGCTATGGTCAATCGACGATGATTTTTTACAATCGACTTATTTATTGTATGTGGCGAGAGCCGGTAAATGAGAGTCAACTGTTTATAGAGTGGCGAGGGCCGGTGCGATGAGAATCGACTTATGTGGTAAACGGCGTTGGCCTATTGCGACGTTGAGTCGACTTTTCCTTTTTTTTTGACAACTCTGTAATGAGCTGTTGGGGTGTCCTTTGGCTTGTTTCCTGGGTTTGATGCCCCGGATCGGCTCTTTATTGCGAACGAGTCCATGTTCTTATTACCAAGTGTCTTGGTCTCTTGTGACTGTGTGAGTCGGTTGGGCCGTCATCGTATCGACTTGCCTCTAGAATGTTTTTCTCGATTTGGCGTCTGTACTACTGTATGAAGTAGCACTGATCCCAGGTGTGGTTAGCGAGGCGACACGGTCCGGAATGCTTTGGGCAAGCTTCTTTCATAGCTTTGTCACAATCCCGGTGCCTTTTTTCTTTCCTTGGCGGCCGTTCGTATCTCGGGTAGTGGTTGCTACCGTATTCCTGCGAGGTCAGGTTGCGCCTGCACTTTCTGTGGTGGGTCCGACATTGAAGTGGAGACTCCTCATTTTTGGATTCACTGGACTCGGCATATCTGGCAACGGCATCGACGAGTCCCTTCATGTCCTTGGCTACCTCCTTTATGCGTCTTAGCGCGTTGGTTATAGGCGTAGGCCGGTGGCCTGTCGGCTCTTGAGCCCTGTCACACCGTATCTCCTGTGAAATTCGATCTTGCGCTTCTGTGATACTTTTATGTTCCCAGGGCCTTTCTCTGGTTTTCTTCTAATTCTTCGTCAGAGTCGGCTGTGTTTCGACCCAGTCGCTGCCACACGTTGGTGGTTCGTAGTTCTGAGCCGTTTTCGTTTTTTGATGGATTTTGGGTAGTGTCATGCGTCTCATGAGCTGAATTGTTGAAGTAGGGAGCGTCTGTGTCATATTCTTCTGGATCGGATCCGAGTCTTCCTTCCCCAATGGATCAAATTGATCCGTTATCTGAGTATTTGTCTTCCTCTCGATATGATTCGGCGTCGGAGAAACCATCTTTATCGTGGTTTGGGGTTCCGTCATGGTGCTCCTGTTCTGGGAGCTCGCCAATAAACCCGACGAAAGTGTGATGGAGGGCGGTATCAAGCCGACTTGTCTCTTTGAAAGGGATTTGTAGGTCACCGTTAAGTGAGTCGGTTAACTGGGATTCGAATACGTCGTCTGCAGAAGTATGCACGTTCTGACTTATCTTCTTCTCGAAGTAGCTCTGCCCTACCTGCTGATAGATGGCTGCTGCATTTTTCACGCCGTAAAGCCTAATTGGTGGCTGCCTCTGCGTTCCCATATGGACTTTGTCTTGTTCAGGGAGCATTGCCGGCTCATCACCCATCGAGGTTTCAACAGAGCATGTCAACTTCGGGGGTTCGTTGATAAATACGATGAAGGCGCGATCGGAGCCGGCAAGTCGCCGGCTTGCTGCTTCAGTAGGAGCATAATGATCCGGCTCCGGCTCCGACCCGTTCAATCCGCCGATGAAGAGGTGGATGGAGCCGACTGGGACCTGATAGCCTGACTCAAGGAAATCATCTTCGGGCCCCTAGGTGGCGTCGTCAATGCAGAGCATTCCGCTCCGGCTTCTGGTGATTCGTCCATTAACAAATCCTTTCATACCTTGCAGTGCTCCCTCCAGAATCTCAACACCTGCGAGCGCAGGCCCGACGGTGGGCGCCAACTGTCGTGGGAAATTCACGGCAGATGTCCGTAGAGTCGGACTTATCGTGGGACCTTTGCTGCGAGGCGAATTCGAGGAGAGAGTCGACATAGACACGGGACTCGGCGATTTAACCAGGTTCAGCCCCGTCGATGCGGTAAAGACCTACTCCTGCTTCTTGATTATTGTGGGATCGACTCCTCAATAGGAAGAGCCGATCGTATCGATTACAGTGGTGATGTTTCGCAACCTTAGTCTCGTGGAGATCTAGGTTATAGCGCGAGTTGTCTAGTCCTGGCTTGAGGTAAGTTCTTCCTCTGGATCCCGTGGACCTCGGCTTATAAAGGTGCCGGGTCCCGGGATTCCTAGAGTCCAACTCCTACACGATGTGGAGTTCTATTCTACTTTACAAATTGGATACGTGATATACAAGGTAAGTCGAATTCCTTCTAGGGCTTCAATCTTCACGCTTGGCACGTCACCTCCTGGCCGGGTCTTCCTTTGAGGGCCTTCATATGTAAGTCGGCCCAGAAGTTTCTAATGCCGGGTCTATGGGCCTGACCCATTCCCCCGACACAACCCCAAGACGATTTCGCCGCCGATTTCGCCCCTAGGGCCGTCCTCCAAGCGACGCTAAAATAGCGCCCAAAAATGGCTTGGAGGGCCGAACAGCTGGAGATGCTCTTACCGTTATGTTCTCTGTCGAATAGTCTATGATTTTCCTTTTCCTATGTGCTCTGTTCGTTTGAGTGAGTTCAACTTAATGCATGCATCAGCACAGTGAATCTAGATAAGGCAGTGAATTTGAAATTAATATTATCAGCATTCGAGCAGTTATCCGGACTGAAGATTATTTTCCATAAAAGTGAATTGTTTTGTTTTGGCGAGGCCCGGGATGCAGTAGCTCAATATGCCGGGATATTTGGTTGCGAGCAAGATAAATTTCCTATTAAGTATTTGGGGATACCCATACATTATAGGAGACTGACTAATGCGGAATGGAAGCACGTCGAAGACGTCTTCAAAAAAGGCTAGCTAGTTGGAAAGGGAAGTTGTTGTCCCTGGGTGGAAGATTGGTACTCATAAATTCAGTTTTAACCAATATGGTACTGTATATGATATCATTCTTTCAGCTACCTAAAGGGGTCTTGCATAGGTTGGATTATTTCCGATCAAGATTCTTTTGGCAAGGGGATAACGAGAAAAAGAAGTATCGTCTGACCAGGTGGAATGTCGTTTGCCGTCCAAAGGACCAAGGGGGATTGGGTATTCATGATCTTCAGGTCAAGAACTCTGCTCTCCTCGGTAAGTGGCTATTTAAGCTACTGACCTCGGATGGTGTCTGGCAAACGATCCTTAAGAGAAAATATATCGGCACAAAAGCGTTATCTCAGGTTGTATGGAAGCCTGGAGATTCACATTTTTGGGTTGGGCTCATGGCGACAAAGAAAGACTTTATCGCTTTGGGGTTTTCAAGATTAAGGACGGGTCGGAGATTAGATTTTGGGAGGATATATGGCTAGGAAATGCCACACTCCGAGATGAATATCTGGCGCTATATAACATTGTGCGACATAAGGGAGATACTCTTGCCACGGTCATGCAAGAGTCACCCCCTAATGTTGCATTCAGGAGAGACTTAATCGGTCCCAGACTTGAGTCTTGGAATGCCTTGCTACAACGGTTAGCGGTAGTGCAACTGTCACAAGGTCACGATGAGTTTCGATGGAATCTCAATAGAAAAGGAAAATTCTCTGTGGATTCTATGTATATGGCGCTTGTTTAACCTGAAATACCAGTCGATAATAATAATAAAATATGGCAAATGAAGATATCTCTAAAGATTAAAGTCTTTGCATGGTATCTTCGAAAAGGTGTCATTCTAACGAAAGATAATCTTGTCAAGCGCAACTGGCAAGGGAGTAAGAAATTTGTTTCATGTGCTCATGATGAGACAATAAAACACCTTTTCTTCACTTGTAAGGTTGCACGTTCTATTTGGTCAGCTATCCAAATGGCTTTAAACTTATATCAACCCACATCCGTTGCCAATATATTTGGTAATTGGCTTAATGGGATAGATAATAAGCTTAAAACCATTCTTAGGGTAGGAGCGCTAGCCGTAATATGGTCGCCCTGACTTTGTAGAAATGACAAGATCTTTTCTGATAAAAATTTCACTTGTTTGCAGGTTCTGTATCGATGCACGGGTATTCTCCGTTCGTGGTCCATCTTACAACGGGTGAAATATCGAGACCTTTTTATGGAGGCGTGTGCACGACTGGAAGCGGTGGCGAGGGATATTTTTATCTCACATGGGTGGCCGCGTGATCTACGCATAGAGCTACCTTGAGTGGCGATAGTTTTTCTGTAACCTGTCGTACGCTCTTTTGTTTTTTTTTTCGTGACTGGCGGCTGTGTGCATCTTAGCTATGCAGATGCCGAGTGTACTTTGCTTAAATTTTAAGTAATAAAGCCCTTTATCCAAAAAGCACAGTGCCTACTCGTATGATACGTAGTGTCGTAAATACAACTGGTCGGTTGGTTCACATGATGGAAATTGTACACATGCTTCATATAATAATTGCCAAAGAGATGAATAAACAGCACGAGAGTGACGGACTGACCCATCGTTACCCACAATGGCACGATACACCGTCACATAATAGTTTTGTTACAGGCTAATGAACGGTGGCCGGCCGGTCGATCGAGTGATCAGTCAGGTGGCGGACATGGACGCGACGACGGCGTGCGCGACGATGGCCATGGAGCTGAACCGGTCGTTCTCCCTGGGCAGCGCCGCCTCGCCGGCCATGCCGGCGCACCCGGACGCGACGTACTGCGCCGCCTCCAGAACCTCCCGCGCGCCGCTGTACCGCCCCGCGGCCACCGACCGCGCCGCCCACCTCAGGGCCGGGACGGCGCCCGCGTAGAGCTGCAAGCACGACCGCATGCCCTTCCTGGCCTCGGCGTCCGCCGCCGACACCGGCGCCGGGACGCGCTCCGAGTCAAGGGCGAGCGCGGACTCGATGCTGGACTTCGCCGCCGTGGCGTTTGCCGCCGCCAGCCTGGTGGCGAGCGCGGCGAGCTCCGGCGCGCCGCGCGCGGAGCGGCAGGAGGTGGCGTCGACGCAGAGCGCGGACGCGCAGAGCTCCGGCGTGACGTAGAAGCTGCCCAGGCTGCCGCAGAGCTGGTCCAGCGGCGAAGTAGTCACCGCGGCGCCGGCGCTGGACCCGCCGGAGAAGAGAACGACGAGGAGGAGAGCGCCGAGCATGGCAGAGGAGGTGGTGACCACGGCCATGATGCTGGTGGACGTGGAAGCGCCTCTGTATCCTCTCTCTCCCTCTACCTCGGTCCCCTTAAATTGTTTCTTGACGACGTGAGTGACGGACGGTGACCACGCACGCCCTTGGCACGCAAGTGCTTCCGGCGCGACCTTAACGAGCCTCACGTTGTCTCTGCTTTTACCGCAGGCCGGTACTCCTACATGACTTGCGACTCTTGCGGATCGTCTATCTGTCCATCCATCCAAACGTAAGTCCCATTGAATGCCACCTACGAAGCGAAGCGCAGTAATGGAGCGTGCCAGAATAACGTGACTGGCCGACCCATCCGTCGTCCCTGCCATTAATGGCGACACCGGGGCGCACCGTGCTCCGCCTGCCCCGCAGCCACAAGCGCCATCACTCATGTCCGGCGGATCAACCACCCATCCAAAGGAAACGCAAATCCGATGAGTCCAAACACAGGCCTCGCATGCTCCTTCCCGCCAATTCATTAGCTCACCTACTCACCACAACCAGACCGCCAAACAAATACCTCACCAGCGAGCTCCATCACACTCCATTGTCAGTGTCGTCACCGTCAGCCGAGCAACCGTCAACCACCGGTAAACCATGACGACCGGCAGCTCATCCATTCTCCTCCTCTTCCTCCTCGTCCTCGCCGTCCAAGGTTCTCCGTCCGCCGGCAGGGCGCCGGTGGACACGGTGGCGGACTCGTGCAACGCGATCCGGGACTTCGTGGACTACGCATTCTGCTCCTCCGCGCTGCGGTCGAGCGGGCCGGGCGCGGCCACAGAGGACCGGCACGCGCACCTCCTCGCCGCGGCGGACCTGGCCGCGGCGCGCGGGGCGTCGGCGCGGGACGCCGCCACGGCGATGGCGCGCGGGGAGCGGGACCCGAGCGCGCGGGACGGGATGGAGGCGTGCGGGATCCTGTACGGGGCCACCTCCGTGCCGGCGCTGCAGTTCATGCGCGGCTACGCGGCGGCGAGGGCGTGGGACCGGGCGCGGTCGCTGCTGGCGCTCACGGGCCAGGCCGGGATCGGCTGCGAGGCGGCGCTCGCCGGCGCGCCGGAGGAAGCCAAGGGGAGGATGGCCAAGGCCAACCGCGAGTTCGACCAGCTCTCCACCATGGCCACCGCGCTGCTCAACAAGGTCGATCATCTCGGGTGATCGACGTGGCGTGGCAATGGCTTGCCACCGCCGGCGACCGGCGCACCGGAATGCCGGTAGTAATAACGAGTCAATTAGTGATGAGTACTCCTGTTAATTAGTTCCTTTATCAAACTAGTAAGCGCGCGTGTAAAATTTACGTGAGTCTACTTTGTACGTCCATGTTGTACTCGGCGAGTTTGAATCCCGATGGAATCTACTTCTTCTCTGGTGGATTTGATGCAACATGCACGATAAATCCAATTAAACTACTATCGCCTGGCGACGGGTACAGAGGTTGTCAAGCGTAATGGCCCGGAAGATGGTTTATGTTCTTTTTGTGCGGTCCTAGAGTAGAGGACCCACATTTTCTTTGCTTGCTTGCCCGCTCGTTTGATGTGAAACTTTATCCCCAAAGGTATTTAGGATAACTTTTAATGTGCCAATGCATTTTGTTCGTTTGTATTCGGTTTTATCCATTCACGTTTACGCTAATAGAAATCGCGATCCAATGCACTGACGTAAATGAATGCGTGTTCATTTTCGCATTCATTTTGACTCATTTTTGGTTTAAATTTAGGCCAGATTTGCATCAGCGCGGACATACAGCGAATGGACGCAACGCGTTCCATTGTCCTTTCCCTGGCCTGCCTATCATAGGCTAAACGACCACTTCCTTTGCACTCTTCCTTCCTCACACGCCGCCGCCACCGACACCCCCCGTCGGTTGCCTGGATGCTTCCTAGGCCACCCATCGTCGGTTGTCTATGGCCGCCAGAGATGCTCGTTTGTCTTCGGGCACCACCCCTTCCATCCGACCTTGCGCCATTCTCCCCCCCCCCCCTGCGCCGCACCTCCATTCCTACGCGCTCCGAGCGTCGTTGGTCGTTCGCCGACCACTGCTCCACCATGCCCGCAAGTTGTTCGACACTTTACCCACAAGGTACCATGGATAGCGGAGATGGGTACTTTTTCAAGAATTTCCTGTGTTCATCGGATGATTCGTCGAACGATGAAGATTTTGTGGTGGCTACTATGGTCGTCAACGACCACATTGCTAGGCAGCAACCAAGGTTTAGGGGGTCGATCCTAGGCCATGCTGATACGTCCCAAACGTATCTATAATTTCTGCTTGCTCCATGCATGTTTTGTGTGATATTGCTATGATCTAGATACACTTTCATACACTTTTGATCATATTTGGATTAACTTATTAACTGGGTGCACCACAGTGTCAGTTCCTGTTTTCTGCTGTTTTTCTATTTCAGGTTCCCCCATATTAAAAGTGCTCCAAAAATTCGGGAAAAACAGATAAAAAATCAGCGTACCGAAAGCTTCCGGAAACACCTAGGAGGGGCCAAAGGGGACCCACCAGGGCCCCAGGCGCACTCCCGATGCGCCCTAGGGTGGGGCCACGCCAAGGGGCCGCCTGGACCCCTGGTGGCCCCCCTGGCTGCCCCCTTCGCCTATATATTCTCCGTGACGCGAAACCTCTGAAGACAGAACCCTTTATCACGATCTCGCCTCTGTTCCACCAACGCCGCGCTTCCAAGATCGGGAGCGCCAGCAGACCTCTTCTCGGCACCCTGTCGGAGGGAGGATTGACTTCCGGGAGCCTCTCCTCCACCATGGACGCCTCCCGGATGATCCGTGAGTAGTCTACCTTGGACCATGGGTCCGTGATCAGTAGCTATGTGATGTTATCCTCCCCTCTTTGTTCTTCGTGGATTAGACCTCGTGAGCTGCCCTACATGATCGAGGCACATATGTAATTTTCTGCTGTTGCTATGCTGAGTTTGCTGGGATCTGATGGATTATGAGACTATGTTCAGTTTGTGATTGAGTAATACATTTGGTTCTTATCTTTTATATTTATGTTCTTGAGTAATTTTTGCATGTTCTCTGTTGCTGTTTAATTTTTTGGCCAAGTAGTAGGTAGTGACTCCAAGAGGGAATGTTATGCTCAATTGTGGATTCATGCCCCCTGATGACTAGCTTGAGTGACAGAAACATGAGTCTAGGGGATGTGTTGTTGCCACAAGGGAGAAAACAACGGTGCATGTAACCGCGGTTTCAAGGATTGTTTACTTTACGCAAAGTTCTTTTAATGCAGTTGTCTGTTGCTTTGGGTTTACACTTTGGGTGGGGCTCGCAACTTAATACCAGCGAGATGTTCTGGATAGATATCTCAAGGTGGATGATTAGTAGTAGATGCAGTTGGATTTCGGTCTACTTGTTTTGGCGTACCTCCCATGCTTTTGAGCCTCGTCCTTTCTTTGTAGCATTGCTGTGCGTTTTTAATCCTGTCAATTGCCCAGCTGTGATTTCTTTACCTCGCATAGCAGTTTTATTATTTTTGGGGAGAGAGACATCACTAGTGAACATCATGGGACCCCGGTCCATATTCTCATCACTGTTTACACGCTCAATTTATTTTCTGCTTTTACTTTCTAGTTGCTATCACCATTATCATTATCCCTTGCGTTTGATCCTTTGTAAACAACAAGGCCGGAGAGATTGACAACCTCTTTGAACTTCATTGGGAGAAAATTTATTTGTATAGTGTGCAGGTCCATGTCAATTGCGCCGTTGATACCTACTTCTCACTTCCGGAGTCCTACTGGATACATAAACCTCGGTATCTTCACTGAAGGAAACATGCCGCTACGCTGCATCTCACCTTCCACTTGGGGTAACCAACGAAGGGCGAGAAGCCACTATCCTCTCTCGCACATCAAGCAAATTTCTGGCGCCGTTGCCAGGGACTCCAAGTGCTAAGATAGGAGAGTTGCACACTATCTTTTACCTTTGCTTTTTAGTCTTGTTAGTTTACCTTTCATTTTTTATCTTAGTGTCCTTTATCAAAAATCGCAAAAAAATATGTCACACTTGCTGCTACTATGGGTTCCACTGAAAACACCAAGTTGTGTGACTTCACTAGTCACAACAACAATAATTTTATCTGCACTCATATTGCCACACTTGCCACTTCAGCTACCTCTTAATGAAATTAAACCTGCTTTACTAAACCTTCTTATGAGAGATCAATTCTCTGGTGCTGGAGATGATGCTGCTTTACACTGAAATAATTTTGTTGAGTTATGTGATATGCAAAAGTATAAAGAAGTAGAAGGTGATATTGTTAAGCTTAAGCTTTTTTCCTTTCTCTCTGAAGGAAGGAGCTAAAATCTGGTTTCAATCTTTGCCTAGGAATAGCATAGATTCTTGGGATAAGTGCAAAGATGCTTTTATTGGGAAGTATTACCCACCTGCTAAAATTGTCCAATTGAGGAGCAACATTATAAATTTTAAGCAATTGGATAATGAACACGTTGCCCAAGCTTGGGAACGTATGAAATCTCTTGTTAAGAAATGCCCTACACATGGTTTGACTACTTGGATGGTTATCCAGACTTTTTATGCAAGCTTGAACTTTACCTCGCGGAACCTGTTAGAATCGGCCACGGGAGGAACCTTTATGTCAACAACACTTGGTGCTGCCACAAAACTTCTAGATGAGTGATACGTCCAAAACGTATCTATAATTTCTGCTTGCTCCATGCTTCTTTTGTGTGATATTGCTATGATATTGATACACTTTCATACACTTTTGATCATATTTGGACTAACCTATTAACTCAGTGCACCCCAGTGTCAGTTCCTGTTTTCTGCTGTTTTTCTATTTCAGGTTTCCCCCATATTAAAAGTGCTCCAAAATTTGGGAAAATCCAATAAAAAAAAATCAGCGCTTCAGAAGCTTCGGGAATCACCAAGGAGGGGCCAGAGGGAACCCACCAGGGCCCCAGGCGCCCTCCCGGCGCGCCCTAGGGTGGGCCGCGCCAGGGGGCCGCCTGGACCCCTGGTGGGCCCCCTGGCCCTTCGCCCATATATTCTCCGTGACGCGAAACCCCAGAAAGAAGAACACTTTTTCGCGATCTCTCCTCTGTTCCGCCGCCGCCGCGCTTCCAAGATCGGGAGCACCAAGAGACCTCTTCCCGACACCCTGCCGGAGGGAGGAACCACCTCCGGGAGCTTCTCCACCACCATGGATGCTTCCCGGATGATCTATGAGTAGTCCCCCTTGGACCATGGGTCCATGATCAATAGCTATGTGATGTTCTCCTCCCCTCTTTGTTCTTCATGGTTTAGAACTCGTGAGCTGCCCTACATGATCGAGGCACATATGTAATCTTTCTGTTGTTGCTATGCTGAGTTTGCTGGGATCTGATGGATTATGAGACTATGTTCAGATTGTGATTGTGTAATATATTTTGATTCTCCTCTTTTATATTTATGTTCTTGAGTAATTCTTGCATGTTCTCCGTTGCTGTTTATTGCTTTGGCCAAGTAGTAGGTAGTGACTCCAAGAGGGAGCGTTATGCATGATTGTGGGTTCATGCCCCCCGATGACTAGCTTGAGTGACAGAAACATGAGTCTAGGGGATGTGTTGTTGCCACAAGGGAGAAAACAACGGTGCTTGTACTTGCGGGGTGCAAGGATTGTTTACTTTACGCAAAGTTCTTTAATGCAGTTGTCTGTTGCTTTGAGTTTACACTTTGGGTGGGATTCACAACTTAATATCAACGAGATGTTCTGGATAGATATCTCAGGGTGGATGATTAGTAGGTAGATGCATATGGATTTCGGTCTACTTGTCTTGGCGTACCGCCCATGCTTTTGAGCCTCTTCCTTTCTTTATAGCATAGTTAGCATTGGTTTGCGCACATAATCCTGTCAATTGCCCAGCTGTAATTTCTTTACCTCGCATGGCTATTTTATCATCTTTTGGGAGAGAGACATCACTAGTGAACATCATGGGACCCCGGTCCATATTTCCAATACTGTTTACACCCGCTATTTATTTTCTGCTTTCTTTACTTTTCCGTTGCGATCACTATCATTATTATACCGTACGTTTGATCCTTTGTAAACAACAAGGCCGGAGGGATTGACAACCTCTCTGAACTCGTTGTGAGAAAAGTTATCTGTTGTGTGTGTGCAGGTCCACGTCAACCGCCTAATTGCTGGCGCCGTTGTCACCTTCCTGTCGTTGTTGTAGTCCTACTGGAGACAAACCTTGGTACCTTCACCGAGGGAAATTTGCTGTTGTCTACATCTCAACCTTCCACTTTGGGTAACCAACGAGGGGCGAGAAGCCATCAATGAGATGTTGACCAACTATTCCCAATGGCACACCGAACGCGCTCCAACAAGTAGGAAGGTAAACTCTGTCGAGGAGATTACCTCACTAAATGAAAAAGTTGACCTAATTATGTCTCTACTTACCAAGCAACCCTCTATTGATCCTCATGATGTTCCTTTAAATTCTTTGATTGCTCATGAACAAGTAGATGTGAACTTTATTGCAAGAAACAACTTCAAAAATAATGCTTATAGGGGTAATTTTGCTAGCAATCCTAGACCGTTTCCATCCAACTATGGGAACAACAATACTTATCCTAGCAACAAGAACCCCACTTCTGAATTAGAAAGCATGCTTAGAGACTTTATCACTACCCAAAAAGCCTTCAACAAGAGTGTAGAAGAGAAATTAGATAAATTAGATAATATCTCTTTGAAGGTAGATAGCTTAGCCCTTGATGTAGAAATTAGAAAGGCCACTCCTATTAATGCTATACAATTGCAAATTAATGAAAATATTAGGATGATGGCTAAACTTAAAGAAAGATGGGCTAGAAAAAAGAGGAAGATGATAGAATTAAGAGCCTTCCTACACACCAGACAGTTGATACTATCCAAATTGTTGAGGACACCCAAACTATTAGCACCCAACACACTCCTAGTCCCATTGGACCTATTAATGGTGATGCTAATACCTCAACCATAGAAGAAGAAATCCCCATGAACATAGAGGGTTTCAAACAAGTGAGCCTAGATGACACCACTACCACCTTTGATAGTAGTGATATTTATTTTGATAGTTTCACCCTCTCCGAAGTTATTAGCTTACTACACAAAATGTCTAGAGGCCCCCACACTAGCACACTAAATCTTGCCTTCATAGAGCATATGACTAATGCTCTCATCAAAGCTAGGGAGGAGAAGCTTAGAATAGAAGCCTCCATACCTAGGAAGCTAGAGGATGGTTGGGATCCAATGATGAAAATTAAATTGAATCACTTCTCTTGCTATGCTTTATGTGATGTTGGAGCTAGTACCTCTGTTATGCCCAAAAGAATGTATGACATGTTTGAATTGAAACCTTTTGATTCTTGTTCTTTTGGTGTTCGTCTCGTTGACTCTTCCGTAAAGAAACCTTTGGGGAAGATCGACGATGTTATTATCATTGTCAATGAAAACTATGTTCCCGTTGATTTCACTATTATGGATATAGAGTGTGAACCTTTATGTCCAATTATTTTGGGACGTCCTTTTCTTCGCACCGTTGATGCTGTTATTGACATGAAAGAGGGGAATATTAAATTTCAATTCCCTCTCAAAAAGGGGATGGAACACTTCCCTAGAAATAAAATCAAGTTACCTTTTGAGTCCGTTACACGGGCTAGCTATTCTCTCTCTCTCTCTCTTGATAAAACTTGATTCTTCTTTTGCTTTATGCCTAGCTTAAAGGCGTAAAAGAAAGCGCTTGTTGGGAGCCAACCCAAGATGTTTTTACTTCTGTTTTTAGTGGTCTTGATGATTGTTACTACTGTAGCAACATCATTGTATCTTTATTTTCAAGCTGTGTGCCAAGTTCTAGCCTCTTATGATAAGGGAAGCAAAAGTTGTGACATGTTGTCCAGAAAACATATTCTGTCTGCTTGACAGAAAAAATCAAAACAAATCACCAGTTCATCTTTTTGAGCTGATTTTTTTGCACATAATGCTCTATACAATTGTGAAACTTCCATATGTTCTGAGTTTTTTGATTTGAGTTGCAGAAGTACCCCGAAAAAGTTATTTACTACCTGATGTTCTGTTTTTCACAGATTCTGCCACATTTTGCCTTTCCTTACTTTTGCAAATCTTAAGCTTGCTTTTTCTTTGCAAATTTTTTTTGGCAATCTTGAGAAATAGTATCTCTTCAATAATATCTTTATTTCCAGTAGAGAAAAATTATTTTATTAAGGGTAATAACCTCTCTAATCAGCTTATGATGAGTTATGTATGAAGGGAGTTTTCAAGTGTGCGAGGGAAGATGATGAAAGAAGATCCGGGAATGTCAAACGCTCAAGATTGGGGATGCCCCCATGCGTCCCCAATAAATATTCAAGGAGACTGAAGCGTCTAAGCTTGGGGATGCCCCCGTGCATCCCCTTCTCCATCAACAATCATCAGTTTGTCCTTCGTCTCACTATATTTTTATCACTTCATGCGTTATGTGCTATGTTGGAGCGTCTCGCTCTTAGGTTTAATTTTTGTTTTCTTTAGCTTTGCTTGCTGTTCATAACAAGTTAGAACCCAACTTACTTTGTGTGGGAGATAAACACGCTCTACTTCAAACTAGAACACATCATAGGATTTTTCATGCTTATCTTTCTGTTGTTGTGTGTTCTTTATCTTGCTGTAGCTACTGTCATGTTTAGTTTTAGTTTGTCTTTTGAAAGAGCTTTAGCTTTTGTTTAGTTTGTTGCTGGAACTCTCTTTAGTTTTCATGTTTATCTTTTTAAGAGAGTTGGTTGTTGCACTGAGTTGTGTCTTGTCTTGAAGTAGGTAACTGAGGTTGCTATTCAATTGTAGTAGTAACTTGCAATAGTTTTGAGGTATTGTTGTGAGTAATGTTTGAAATTTTGGTGTCAAGAGCTCTAGCCTATTAGTGATAGGTGTCGTATTTTGGGCAATCTGTGTTTATTTTTAAAAACCTACAAAACCTAGTTGAGAACTCTAGCTACTAGATGGATCACTAATCTTTGGAGGGATCGAATATTAGAGTACACTCACGTACCATGAGTCGAGGATGCGCAAGGATAACCAAACCCCCATACACTCCTCCTCGGGGTACTTGTCTCTTTGTGAAACTCCTTATTAGATTGAGAGTTACCGATAATAAGTGCATGAGTTCTTCGGACTAATGTAAGTATTGAAAGTTGACACTTCCCCCTCCTCATATTTGCTAGCCTCTTCGGTATCGTGCATAGCCCTCTTCTCACTCCAAGAGTTGGCGTCCACCTCGCCGGTGTATCCAAACCCTTGGCATGATAAGCTTTGTCATCATAAACCTCCTTATATCTTTCCTCAAAGCAACCACCATACCTACATATCAAGGCATTTCCATAGCCTTTCCGAGATACATTGCCATGCAACATCCACCTCTTCATGACTTGATCTTCATGTCATACATGTTCCTGCTACACTGGCAGAGGCATACATTTGCATACATCATGATAGCTACATCTTCTTTATGTTGAGTACTTTGTAAAGTGTGAAGATCTTCTTTACCCTCTTGTAAAATAGAGTGTTGCCCTTAAGTGAGGAAAAGATCCCAAAGAGGACAAATTTAAATGATCCCAAAGAGGACAAATGGGAGTTAAATAGAAATAGACATTGAGGCCACCAAAAAATAGAAAAAATAGAAAAAAAGAGAAAAATAAAATAAAAAGAGAGAACGGGGCAACACTACTATTCCTTTTGAAAGATCCACACTCGTACTCCCTCTATATCTTTGTGCTCCTTAGAGATGATCATTATGCATATAGCTATGTGGGGACCTTCACACTATAGAACTTGGCTTGCATATTCCAATGATGAGCCTCCTCAAACGAGCTCTAGGTCTTCATGAGCGAGCAAGTTGGATGCACCCCAACTAGTTTCATTGGAGAGCTTTTCTTAGCTCATAGGTGCATCCGTTGCATGATAATCCCTACTCCTCACATCATATCTACCATTTGGCCTTCTCTCCTATGATTGTCCTCATTGATGTGAGCCTTTCTCACCCTTTTTTGTCTTCCTCGTCCACCATATTTCTCTCTTTGCCATCCTAAGTGTCAACTCTTGTGCTTACGCTCATCCATTGCATGAGTGCTCAAAATATCGAAAAGGAGTGGATCAAATTGACTTGTACCTGGCTAGTGGTCTGGGGACGAGTCAAGATAATATTCCAAAGAAGACTAAGTGTGAAACTTTAGTAGATTGAGTTATCAACAAAAAAAATTCTTGTATTCCCATCTCCCACTTCTTGCACGCAAACACCATTTGGAGACATTCGAGTCACGGACAGCAAGAGCTCTTGCACCTAATATTCTAATGTTGCTTGTTTCAATGCCAATATAGACTCTTCCCTGATATGACTTGAATTGAATTACATACCTTGATTGCTTTACTTTCAAAGTTCTTATATGGTAGTTAGCATGTCACCACAGAAATTATGCTTGTTATCATTTACCTACTCGAGGATGAGACAAAAATTAAGCTTAGGGATGTTGATACATCCCAAACGTATATAATTTTTCTGCTTGCTCCAAGCTTGGGACTTGGTGATTCCGGAAGCTTCTGCTGCGCTGATTTTTTATATATTTTTCCTGGAATTTTTGGACACTTTTAATGGCCGGAAAACCTGAAATACAAAAACAGCAGAAAACAGAAACTGGCAACTAGGTGCACTGAGTTAATAGGTTAGTCCAAATAGGTTCAAAAGTTTATGAAAGTTCAAACAAAATATGGCAAAGTCACACAAAACATGCATGGAGCAAGCAAAAATTATAGATACGTTTGGGACGTATCAACATCCCCAAGCTTAATTCCTGCTCGTCCTCGAGTAGGTAAATGATAACAAGCATAATTTCTGTGGTGACATGCCACACAACCATAAAAGGACTTTTAAGTAAAGCAATCAAAGCATGCAATTCAATTCAAGTCTTAACAAGCAAGAGTCTATATTAGCATTGACACAAGCAACAAAAGAACAAAAGGTGCAAGAGCTCTTGCTGTCCGTGACTCGAATGTCTCCAAATGGTGTTTGCGTGCAAGCAAGGGACTGGGAAGAAAGAGAAAAAAGGTTGTTGAGAACAACTATCCACTAAAGTTTCACACTTGGTCTCCTTTGTATTCTTATCTGGACTCGTCCCCAGACCACTAGCCAGGTACAAGTCAAATTGATCAACTCCCTTTCGATATTTTGAGAACTCATGCAATGGATGAGCGTGAGTAAGAAAGTTGACACCTAAAAGGCGAAACAGAAAGAAGGTGGAGGAGGAAGACAAAAAGGTGTGAAAGGCTCACATCAATGAGGACAATCATAGGCGAGAGAAGTCCATATGATAGATATGATGTGAGGAGTAGGGATTGCCATACAACGGATGCACATGTGAGCTAAAATCTCTCCAAGGGAACTAGTGGGGGTGCATCTAACTTGCTTTCTCAAGAAGACCTAGAGCTCGTTTGAGGAGGCTCATCATTGGAATATACAAGCCAAGTTCTATAGTGTGAAGGGTCCCCACATATCTATATACATGATGATGATCTCTATGGAGTACAAGGGATAGGAGATGAAGTACCAGTGTGGATCTCTCAAAAGGAATAGTAGTATGCCCCCTTCTCTCTTTTTATTTTTTCTCCTTTTCTCTTTTTTTTATTTTTTTGGTGGCCTCAATGGCTCTTTCTATTTAACTCTCATTTGTCCTCTTTGGGATATTTTGATTTTGTCCTCTTTGGGATCTTTTCCTCACTTTAGGGGCAATACTCTATATTTTACAAGAATATAGGAGATCTTTCACACTTTACAAAGGTACTCACATAATGAAAATGTAACTATCATGATGCAAATGTATGCTTCTGCCAGGATAGCAGGATATGCAATGATACTAGCGCGTCATGTAGCAATGATTAGGGCAAGGCCCAACTAGCATGCGGCTCATCGATCAAGCAAGTAGCATGTATGACATGAAGATCAAGTCATGAGAAGGTGGATGTTGCATGGCAATGTATCTCGGAAAGGCTATGGAAATGCCTTGTAGGTAGGTATGGTGGCTGTTTTGAGGAAAGATATAAGGAGGCTTATGATGACAGAGCGTATCGTGCCAAGGGTTTGGATGCACCGGCGAAGTATGCGCCAACTCTCGAGGTGAGAAAGGGCAATGCACGGTACCGAAGAGGCTATAAAAAGTATAGGTGGGTGGAAGTGTCAACTTTCAAATACTCACATTAGTCCGAAGAACTCATGCACTTATTATCGGTAACTCTCAATCTAATCAGGAGGTTCACAAAGAGACAGGTACCCCGAGGAGGAGTGTATGGGGGTTTGGTTATCCTTGCGCATCCTCGACTCATGGTACGTGAGTGTACTCTAATATTCGAACCCTGCAGAGGTTAGTGATCCATCTAGTAGCTAGAGTTCTCAACAGGGGTTTTTTTTGGTTTTCGAAAAACACACGGATTACCCAAAATACGACATCTATCACTAATAGGCAAGAGCTCTTGACACCATAAGTTCAAACATTACTCTAGTCAATACCTCAAAACTATTGCAAGTTACTACTACAAAGAGAACAACAACTTTAACTACCTATCTTCAATCAAGACACCGAACTCAGTGCAACAGGCAAACTCTCTAACAAGATAAAACATGCAACCTATAGAAAGTTCAACCTAAGATAAAAAAGAAAAGCTCTAGAAAAACTAAAGCACTACAACTAAACAGAACAACAGCTAAGAAAAGAAAAAGAACAGCTCACAGCTAAAATAATAAGCATGCAAATCCTATGATGAGTTCTAATTCAAGCGGAGCGTGAATCTCTCCCACACGAAAGAGTAAGTTGGGGTCTAACTTGTTACTACAGCAAACAAAGCAAAAGAAAACTAAAAACAAAACCTAAGAGCGAGACGCTCCAAGAATAGCACATAATACATGAAGTGATAAAAATATAGTGCAACGAGAGGCGAACTGATAATTGTTGATGAAGAAGGGGATGCACGGGGGCATCCCCAAGCTTAGACGCTTGAGTATCCTTAAATATTTATTGGGGTGCACATGGGCATCCCCAAGCTTGAGCGTTTGACCCTCCTGGATCTTCTTTCATCATCCTCCATCGCGCACTTGAAAACTCCCTTCATACATAACTCATTGTAGGCTGATTAAAGAGGTTAGTACCCTAATAAAATAATTTTCCTCTACTGCAAATAAATATTTCTAGGAAGAGCTACTGTTTCCCAAGATTGCCAAAAGGTTTTTGCAAAGAAAAAGCAAGCTTAGGCTTTCTTTGGTTTGGAGGAATATCATAGGAATTTTGTAGGATAGGATTCTTATAGGAATTTTCCTTTAGAGCCCTATGGTTCATAGGAATGGATTCCTATTCCTACATAGGATTGGTTCCTATCCTTCACATTTCAAAGGAAAATAAAAATGAGCCTAGACTCAATGGAAAATTTCCTTTGGTGTGAACCAAATGACATCTCTTTTACTATCCCTACTCATAGGATTGGAGATACATGTCATCTCAATCCTACAAATTTCCTATTCCTATGATAATCCTATCCTATGAACCAAAGGAGGCCTTAAGGTTTGCAAAAGTGAAGAGAGACAAAACGTGGCAGAATCTGTGAAAAACAGAACATAAGATACAAACGAATTTTTTAGGGGTACTTCTGCAACTCAAATAAAAAAACTCAGAACATACGGAAGTTTCGTAATTGTATAGAGCACGCTGTGTAAAAAATTCAGCTCAAAAAGATGAACTGAGATTTTTTTATGATTTTTCTAGTCATTAGGACAGAATCTGTTTTCTGGACAGCATGTCACAACTTCCCTTGCCGTATGAGGCTAAACTTGGCACAAAGCTTGAAAAGTAAAGATACAATGATGTTGCTACAGTAGTAACAATCATCAAGACCACTAAGAACAGAACAAAAGCAAAAAGAAAAACCTAAATTCGTTGCGGGCTGCCTCCCAAAAGCGCTTCTTTAGAGCCATTAGCTAGGCTTAAAGCAGAAGATCAAGTTGCATCTATTGAACCATCATCATGATCATCAAAAAGCTCTTCAATAGTACAACTAGTCTTAATGGGTTTCTCAAATAAAGGACGAATGAAAATGCTTCTTGGAATAAAATCAAAAGGAGGGAAATCAATTGGAGTTTCATTAAAGTTAAAGATAGGTGTCTCCTCCAAAGTTTTCACCGTTTCAACTCTCTTGGCACTGGGTGTGCTAGCTTTAGCTCGGGGAACCTTGGGTACGTAAACGGACTTAGGTTCCTTATTTGCTGGAGTTTCATCCTTTTAGGTTTTTATTGAGGAAGAGGTAGTTCCTAAAGTTTCAATAGCTTCCTCAATCTTTTCTATCCTAGAAGACTTTTCATCAAGGGATTTGATAGTCTCCAAAGTTTTGACAATTTTCTGCATGGAATTATCTAGCCTATTCAAATTCCCTTGAATCTTACGATCCAACTCATTCACCCTATCGATACTTGGCATCTCTAGCTCTATCTTTTCAAGTTTTCTCATAATGTGAGCTAAAGTAATGTCCTCCTTAATACTAACAATGGGGAGACTTCCAACAAGATTTTCAATAACATTAAGGGCTTCCCAAACTGGGGCCTCTATGAAGTTCCCATTGATAGCAGTGTAAGGCCCGATATGCGGTACTGTTCCAGATCCAGGTGTTTCCACCCAGATCCGGGGACGAAGCACATATCGGTCCCACCGCAACATATGACAAAGCCATATGCCCCGGATTTCCAACATGATATCACAACATTACATATACAAGGATACAACATCTCATACAATCGGCATACAACTGCCTTAAATATAATACAACAACGGAAGATACATGTCTGAGTACAGACTACAAGCAAATGCCTACTGGCAAAGAGAAAAGCATCGATCCCATAATCACACGGGTCCAGGCCCTCCGCCGGGATCCGCCTAACTAGTCGTCGTCGAGTCTCCACGTGAAATGTCGATCACCAAACCTGTTGTCGATCAAGAACCCTGAAAAGAGTTTGGGGGTAGTATCATGAGTACAGAGGTACTCAGCATCCAACTGTAGTGGTCATCTGACCCAGCAAGGACTTCATCACTCGTCATTCTAGGACAACTAGTAGTTTACGGAAAGGAAGGGGTAAGTGGTGAGGTTGCTGCCGCACTAGCATTTATGAAGTGGCTAACGATCTAGAGAGTAAGATAAGAAGCCAAGCATTCGATGAGGAATCGCCTCCAACAAGTCTTGCTATCCACCTACTACGCAAACATAACACCTATCCTATCCTTGTCCTCCTCTTCGCATCTCGACGAAGAAGAAGCAGTCAAGGCACACACATGTTGATCAAGTTATATTAAGATTATCTCAGTTGTTGTTGTCTATGAACAGGACGTAGGTCTCAAGTCGTCCATAACTGTGGACACGGCTTCTCGAAAAGATTTAACCCTGCAGGGGTGTACCAACTGCCCATTACAAGGCTCCGCACGCACGTCCATCACTCTCAGTTGCTACCCATCACAGGCAACCATTTTATGATTTAGTTCCAAGAGATCCGAAACGACAGGTCCCTCTAACTAACAACGAACAAATCCGGGTGGCCCCCGGGGAGTCGACACCCAATCCAAAAGCTGGCCACGCTCTCGGATCGGACTCTTCCGTATGACGCAGGTCGGATAGCCGGTTAATCACACATGGCAAACCGGGTCCTAGCTGATCGGGTGGACCAACAGAGAAACCATGTCTCCACTGGCCCAAGTTGTTTTAAAAGATATCTGCTAGGAGCGACCCGACAAGATATATATGCAAGTTTTCAAATGGTAAATCAGCTTGGGCCACCTCTAGAAATGTTTGAAGCTAGATAGGTAAGAAAAGGGGACCCCATAAAATCCCACACGCGGTTAGGCACGCTCAGTCTTAAAACCAATACCCAGAACTCGGATCCTAGGTGACTCGAATGGAACAAAGCGTCGGGGCGGGATAGCCTAGACCTTCCATCCTTCGTCGAATATAGTCAACATTTATAATAGTCATATCATCAACAATAATATAATAATCAGGTGATATCCCAACCCAAAGAGTAACAGGGTAACATCGTAGCATCCTAAGCATGCATACTAAGCAGGGGCTGAGCAACGAGCAAAAGTAACATAGCAGTACAAGGTTTGCTGGGAGGGGAGATGGCTGTATCGGTTTGAAAGAGGCTGTAAACATGTGGTAGGATCAAACATCGAACTTAACCTAGACTAGCATGCAAACCGCTGGTTGAAATAGAATGGATCATAAGTAATGTATAGTCCTTGCCTGTTGATAAGTCGGATTCCGAAGGTGTAGTTGATCGCACGCTCGCATCGTCTCCGAGAGGTACCCGCGGGAGCACACAAGAAGTAAACACTGGAAAGCAATCAACGGTGCACCACTATTACTACGGATCAAACACGAGCAAGCATCAACAAAAGGCAACACGAGACATCGCACCTACCGTCGAGAGCGGTTACTAACAATTTAAGTGGAGTACTCGTCACACACGACGAATACCGCACGTTTACGGTGGTTCAAGTTGTTTAGCTACAGGTGATCAAACAACGGTTATTAACATGGCAACTCAAGCAAGCATGGCATAGCACACAAACATGGCAAGAGGTTAAGCACAAAGTAAACTATCTATGCTAGTCAATTTAAGTGAGGCACAACCTAAACATGGCATATCACTAAGTGCCGCACGATGATTAAAAGATTTGGTACTGTTCTGCCCTAAACCATATTTTAGGTTGGTTAACAACAGCAAATAATAGCATGAACACAAAGAACACGAAAAACTAATCAAGTTACATATAAGGCACACTCCAAACGGAGTTACGGTTAAAAAGATATAAGCAAGACAAGTTATGCACACATGCTGTATAAACAGGGGTAAATCTATATGCAAAAGTGCAGAAACATGACATAGCAATACATGGGATGAAAGTAGACATGATTCTTAACAAAATGCAATTGGAATCACTCAATTCCGATAAACGGTTGCGAAGCAATCGTCGACCAAAGTTGCAACAAAATAACAGTTTCAGCAACAGCAGCACAATAACATCATGATAGCTACTTTGGAGCAAGATATAAACATGATGCAGCAAGCAAATATGGCATGTGAATGCATGAAACTGAAGTATAAACATTGCTTAACGCAACGCAAAAGGAATCAATGCAATATGCCTCATGGATTTGTTACAATCATCATGCAAAGTAGCAACAAAATAATAACAGCAGCACATAACAGGAAATAAATGCAATTAACGGCCTGATGCCCTGTTCAGCACACAATTACACAATCAAGATGAGCTCAAATACAAATGCTCACAAAAGATGAATTAAAGTACACGCAATTCTGAGCAACTTTCGTTTTGGGGGCACGTTCATCGGAGCTACAGATCGCTTGCTATCGTCGTTGCAAAATTGAATCAGCACACAGTTTTTCAGCACTTAACAGAAAAATTAAAAGAAAAACACAAAAGGAAAAAAAAAGGAGGGCGGCCGGGCTGGCTCACCCCAACTGGGCCGAGCCCACTGGCCGGCTGGGCTGGGAGGAGAGGCTGGCTGGGCTCGGGCTGGCCTGGGCCTTGGAGATGGCGGCCTGGCTGGGCCCGCCCACCTGGCCGGGCTGCAGCGGCTGGGCACCGGCTCGGGGAGGCCGAGCTCCTCCCGAGCTCTTCGACGGCGGCGGCGGACCGGTGGCGTGCCGGCCACCGGCGGCGAGGGAGGCGGGCAGACGGCGCTCTAGGGGGCGCGGCAGGCGGCGGTTGGGGCCGGATCCGGTGGCCCCAGGCGGAGGAGGGAGGCGGCAGCCTCGAGCACGGGCTCGGCCCCGTCCATGGCGCCGACGCTGCGAACAGAGAGAGAGAGAAGATGAGAGGGAGAGGAGAGAAAGGAGAGGGGAGAGAGGGAAGGAGGGGAGGAGAGGGGGTCGTGGGCGCGGCGGCGCTGCTGCCGGCGGCCGGCCGGCTGGCTGTGGGAGGCGGCGGCACCACGGGCAGTGGAGGCGGGTGCGGTTGGAGACGGAGGTTGGTGGAGATCCAGGGTGACGTGGCACGATCCCAGGCCGTCAGATCGGCCGATCTGACGGTCCAGATCCATTGGGCTGGATCCAGATCTGGGAGGCTAGGGTTTGCTGCGAAAATTGGGGTATTTGGGGCCAGATTTGGGGCTGGTGGCTGCCTAGGGAAACCCTAGGTGGGTGGGAGTGTGGTGGTCTTTATATAGCATGGGTGGCTGGCAGTTTGCAAAAACATCCCCGGTTTTTGTCTCGCGCGCACGGTGCTCACGTTTCTGACCGCCGGGGGTCCGCAGTACCTCCGATTCGGGTAAAACTTCGAACTGCGCGATCAGCGAGTCGAGCCGGAGGCGATCACCTCGCGCTGGAACCGTTCCGAAAACACTTTCCGGCACGTTATAAAAATATCTCGTTTAATTATTAAACGGGGTTTTTCGTTCCGTTGGCTGCGGCTGGTCTCGTGCGGTTTTCGCGACGGTGATCGGGCGAAACCCGGTGTCGCAAAGGTCGAGTGTCAGGGTGGCAAAGGTTGGTCTCCGTCCGATACGAGATAAGAGGGGGGAAAATAATCGCCGATCGATAAATCGGGGATGCAAGCACCGCAAACAATTCAGACAATCAAACAATTCACACCGAAAACAAATTTTTTTATTTTTGCAAAAACTGGGCTGTTATAAGCAGTGTCTAAAAGAAACCTATTCCAAGAAGTAATCCCAACATAAAAATTTCTAAGCAGGATAGTAGTGGATTGCTTCTTGGTGGCTCTTTTTTGAGAATCATTAATTCTATACCAAGCATCTTTCAAACTTTCACCACCTCTTTGAGTAAAAGTAAGCACTTCTGCCTCACCAAAGGCAAAAGGACCGGCCATAGTGGTAACTACTGACAAGATAACAGATGTTTTTGGTATTTTTTATTAAGGACACAAAAGTAAAAACTGAAAGGTAAACTGACAAGACTAAAAAGCAAAGGTAAAAGATAGTGTGCAACTCCCCTATCTTGTAGACTTGAGTCCCCGGCAACGGCGCCAGAAATTTGCTTGATGGCTTGTCGCCCCTCGTTGGTTACCCCAAGTGGAAGGTTTGAGATGCAGTGCAGCAGCAAGTTTCCCTCGGTGAACATACCAAGGTTATCGAACCAGTAGGACTCAGGAGATACAAGTAGGTGGCAACGTCGCCAGGAATTTCTTCCTGACTAGGGTGTTGTCGTGGACCTGCACACAGCAACAAATAACTTTGCTCCCAACGAGTACAGAGGAGTTGTCAATTCCTCCGACCTTGTAGTTTACAAAGGATCAACGCAAGAGATAAAAAGTGCAAAGGAAAGTAAAATCTAAAAGTAAATTGAGGGTGTGAACAATAATGTGAAGATGGACCAGGGTCCCGTGATTTTCACTAGTGATGTGTTGGATATGTGCCCTAGAGACAAATTAATAAAGACATTTTCCACATATCCGTTTTGTTCATAATACGTTTTATACTGTGCTATAACTGTATTACTTGGAAATACTAATACAGGTGTAGTATAAAACATGGTCCGTAGTTTAACTCAGGTAAACTATCTCATTGGGCAATTGATTTATCAAGCTTTCCTGATCATGGCGACACTTAAGTCCATTGACAATGAGGTCATATCATTAAGGGGAATGATGTGATGGACGTACACCCACCTAAAGTATTGCAATGTGATCGAGTCACATAGTTCAGCGTTGCTATGACTTTGTAACGTATGGCTTAGTCCTTAGACCGTAATGATCATACGTAATCACGATCTATGAGGAGACTTTGATTTGTATCCCACCGCCTGACTGAAATATGCTGGCTATAACGGAGCACTTTGGGTATTCCGAAATAGATGGTTGATGAGTATGTTAATAGATCAAAGCGGGATTTGTCAGTCCTTGTGACAGGACAGGTACTCTGGGCCCACTCGGTGATATTGCATCAACACCTTGCAAGGACGTGACTAGGTCACAAGAGATGCAATGATCATGGACGAGAGAAGTTGTTTGTTGTGAACAAGATGTGAACACGGTATGTAGGATACCGACGATCAAACCTCGGACAAACAAAGTACCGCAGCACAAAGGGATTACGTCGTATCGTTAACGGTTTCCAAAAGCGATCGAAGTTCATTCGATGGAAGCGCAGGGGCTGTCAAGGATTGTAACCAGGTCCAACTGACTAGTCATTGGTCAATGAGAAGAGTCTCGACCATGTCTGCTATTTCCCGGACCGTTAGGGTGTTACACTTAAGGGCAATCGATGCATAGGACAGTTACGGGATCAATCAGTGAAATAGGAGAAATCACCGGAATAGTTCCGGAGGAGGACGGAATAGTTTTCGGACATTTTGAATAGTTCAAAATAAAGTTTCATTGTTTTAATAATGTTTTATTATTTAATTATCTGAATTAAATATTTAAAACATATTAAATAAATTAAAAAAATGGGAAAAAGGCTATATGGGCCCATGGGGCCCATTAGGGGAGGAGGGGGTTTCCCCCCTTGGGCTTGGCGCCAAGGGTGGGGCCCATCCCCCCCTATGGCCGGCGCACCTCCCCCCCCTTGGGGGTTTAGTCCCACATGGGGGAGGGGAGGAGGATCACACCCCCCTTGGCCTATATAAGGAGGGGTAGACCCCCCCCTTTTTTCCATAGAGACCAATCTCCTTCTTCTTCCTTCTCCTTTTCCGGAAGTGGACTCCCCTTGTTTGGAGTCTGCACCAGGATTGGAGTTCTCCACCATAAGGCAGGCCGTCGCTCTGCCGGAGTCGGGATCCGTAGCCGTCTTTCTTCAACTGCTCGCCTGGTTCGGAGCCCGGGAGGAACATCGATTGTACCGTACGTGTATAATCTCTTCGAGGCACTACACCTGTGGTGCTGCTTCGTCGCTGGAGGTTTACCGGGAGTCATCCTCGCCGGTGGTGGTCTTCTACACGACAGGGAGGTCGTAGTTCTGAGTCTACGCCAACCACGTTCGCAAGAACGTTTTCCTCTTTCGGTCTTCAAAGGTATGAACACCGATTCCCTCCGTTACTTTACATCGCCATAGCATAGATCTTGGGTTCGGGTACCGTAGGTGTGAAAAATTTGTGTTTTCTGCCCCGTATCCCAACATGATGTCTCTCTCCCAAAATACGATAAAAGTGCTAGCGAGGTAAACAAATCACAGTTGGGCAATTAACAGGATTATGAAGGCACCGCAATGCTAACTATGCTGCAAAGAAAGGAAGGGCTCAAAAGCAATGGACAGTACGCCAAGGTAAGTAGACCGAAATCCATCTGCATCTACTACGAGTCATCCACCTTGAGATATCTATCCAGAACATCTCGCTGGTATTAAGTTGCGAATCCCACCCAAAGTGTAAACTCAAAGCAACAGACAATTGCATTAAAGGAACTTTGTGTAAAGTAAACAATCCTTGCACCCGCAGGTACAAGCACCGTTGTTTCATCCCTGGTGGCAACAGCACATCCCCTAGTCTCATGTTTCTGTCACTCAAGCTAGACATCAAGGGGCTGAACCCACAATCGAGCATAACGCTCTCTCTTGGAGTTGCAAATAAAATACTTGGCCAAAGCAAATACCGCAACGGAGAACATGCAAGAATTTACTCAAGAACAAAATATAAAAGAGAAGAACCAAATATATTACTCATCACAATCTGAACACAGTCTCATAATCCATCAGATCCCAACAAACTCAGCATAGCAACAGCAGAAATTACATAGATGCCTCGATCATGTGAGGCAGCTCACGAGGACTCGAAAGTGGAAGCACAAAAGGGGAGAGATAGATCACATAGCTACTGGTCACGGACCCATGGTCCAAGGGAAACTACTCACGATACATACGGGAGGCGTCTATGGCTATGGAGGGTCTCCCGGAGGGGGTAGCTTCTCCCGGCAGGGTGCCGGAGCAGCTTCTCTAGGCATCCCCGATCTTGAAACGGCGGCGGCGGGGGAATAGAGGCGAGATCGCGAAAGAGGAGTCCGTCTTAGGGGTTTCCACCCCGAGGGGTAAATATAGGGGAAGGGGGGCGTCGAGGGGACCCACGAGGCAGTCAGGAGGGTCCCTGGCGCGGCCCAGGGTGGGGCCGCGACACCTGCCCTCCTGTCTGCCTAGTGGTGGCCCCCCTTCCCTCTCTTGGTGATTCCGGAAGCTTCTGTTGCGCTGATTTTTTTATATATTTTTCCCGGAATTTTTGGAGCACTTTTAATGGCCGGAAAACCTGAAATACAAAAACAGCAGAAAACAGAAACTTGCAACTGGGTGCAATGAGTTAATAGGTTAGTCCAAATAGGTTCAAAAGTGTATGAAAGTTCAAACAAAACATGGCAAGTCACACAAAACATGCATGGAGCAAGGAGAAATTATAGATACGTTTGGGACGTATCAATTTGGCACTCCTTTGTTTTGATATGGTTGGTTCCCACAATGAAATCAACGTGTTTCAGAGATCTCCGATGTTTGGTATATTGGAGATATGCCCTAGAGGCAAATAATAAAGATCTTTTTTCCATATCTATGTTTGTTCATAATAGTTTCATACTATGTGTTACCTGTTTTAAGCAGAAATATTGATACACACGTAGTATGTAAACAACCAGGTCCCTAGTTAACTCTGGTATACTAGTTTCATTGTGTAATTGATGATCAAGGTTTCCTGTTCATGGAGACACATACGTCCATTGCCAATGAGGTCATGTCATTAGGAGAATGCCATGATGGACAAACACCCAACTAAAGTGTTGAAATATGATCCACATAGTTCAGTATTGCGATAACACGATCACGTATAGTGACTCGATCCTTTGACCGTGAGATCGTATAAATCACTATCTTCGTAGGAGGCCTTGATTGCATCCGATGTCACGCCATAACAGGGTGGCTATAAAGGTGCAAATCGGGTATTCCAAAGGGATATGTTGTTGGAGTTCGAAGCAGAAAACAAAAAAAATTCTCACTAGTGTTGCCCATAACCAAGATCTATCTAAGTGTATTACTGTAACGGAGAAGGTTTCGGTGATATACATCTTATGTAGTCCGTTGCGCGGGAAACGTTCTTGCAAACGTGGTTGATGAAGCCGTGTAACCTTTATGACCCCCTAGCCGTGTAGACACCCTGATGGGTGAGTACTCGCACACGTACGGTGCCCGACGATGACCTTCATTCTCCGATCCAGCGAAGGTTGCAGAAGTAGACCCTTTAGAACCGGAATTCCCGGAACACGACGGCGTAGTGCGGTGTTGTTGTTTCACATGAATACGTAGGAGAAAACGAGAGAGAAAACAAACCTCTTGGGGGCAAGGGGAGGCTTCCCTTAGATAGAATATATTAATTGGGATACTAAATAAATGCACCCCTCCATATCTATATATAGGACAAGGGGGAGAGTCAACCCCTCTCCCTTAGCAATATGGTACTAATTGGCCGGCCAAGTGGGGTGGGGAGTGGCGCCACCCACATGGGCCACTTGGCCATGGCGCCCACTCCTTTTTTTCTCTTCCCCTAATGGGCTTCTTTCACAAAGTAGGACCATTGCACTTTTTAATTAAAATAAATTTGTTATTAATTATTAATTCATTTAATTAATAATGAAAACATATTATTTCAATTCCTGATGCTCCGGAACTTCTTCCAGATCACTCTGAACATCCTTCAGACCAACAAGGAACTTTTCCAGGTCCTTATTCTTTTTTCTCCGGTCATTCCAATAGTTCTGAAACAGTCTCCGATATTCATCGAGCCCTTAAGTGTGTTAACCTACGGTTCTTCAACACTCCAGACATGACCGAGACCTATCTTTGATCAATGATCATCAAAGATACCTTGATGCCCATAATGACCCCTATGCGTTCCGAAATAAAATGTTTTGTACCATACACATCGTATTCCATTCCCTTTGTCCTACGATACTGGATTTGTCCGAGATTCGATCTTCAGCAGCATCATGCCTAGTTCAATCTCGTTGCTGACAAATCTTCTTTACTCATTCCATGATATTTCATCCCCGTGACCTAGTCACTTGCTGTGCAGCTTTATGGATGTAATCTCACAGAGTGGGCCCTTAGTATCTATCCGTCATGTGGATTGAAAAATCTCGCTCTTGATCCACACTCCTCTGCGTATCCCTTTGAAATATCCGAGTTGCATCTTTATGGTCACCCTGTGACGGTTGATGCAATCTTAAAATCCTCCAGAGATAGTGATTATATGCGATCTCATAGTCTAAGGAACAGATTACTATGTTTTTTAATTACAACACTGAACTTTGCATGACTTGATCATGTTGCAATGCTTGCGTTGGGTAATGTTCAGCATAGCATTCATCTAAGGAAGTGACATCATTGTCAATTGACATAAATGTCCATGATCGTGAAACCCCGATCATCGGTTGACACATGAGCTAGTTTTCATGAGAGGCTAACTAGGAACTATGGTTTGTTTCTATACCACACATGTATCATTGTTTCACTAATACAGTTCTAGCATAGTATTCAATTGGTTATGAACTTGTTTAGATATATTATAATAATGAAGTATTATTATTTTCCTCTAGAGCATATATCGAACATATGTTGAGGAGTATAGATCAAGAGATGGATTTGTCCATCCGAGTGACGGATAGATACTCTGGACCCACTTGGTGAGATTGCATCAATAAGTCTTGAAAGCAAGTGACTAGGTAACAATGATGCAATACCACAAAACGAGTAAATATGTTTGTCAGTAACGAAATTGAACTAGGTATGGAGATACCGACGATCAAACCTCGGACAAACTAAGTATCGTTGAGAAAAAGGGATTATGACTCAACATAAATGGTTTGAACGATGCGTTTATCTCGTGAGAGCACAAGGGCCATCATGGGTTTCTAGATCCACTGTTGGTCATTGATTAGAGAAGTGTCATGATCATGTCTGAAGTTCTCCCAAACTGTAGGGTGTTACACTTAAGGGTATACGATGCTAAAGGATAGATTCAGGATCATCGGAGAAATAAGAGAGAAACTCCGAAACTGTTTCGGAGGGGTCGGAAAAGGTTATGAGGTTCTGAAATGTTCAGAAAGATATTTAAATATGTTTTACAATTAATTAATGAATTAAATACTAAATATATGCATTAAATAATTAATTAAAATAACAAAAGCCTATGTGGGAAAAATGAGGCCCATTAGGGGAGGAACCTCCCTCGCATGGGAGGGGGGCGTGATGTTGGAGAACGGGGCAGAAAACAATAATTTTTCATGACGTACGCGTCCCGAACCCAAGACCTATGCTATGGCGATGCAAGTAACGGAGGGAATTGGTCACATACCACTATGTATTCCGTTAAGCGGGAAACGTTCCCGCGTGAACGTGGTTGATTTAGTCGTACCGACAATCCCCGATGCCGCGCAGATCCACGATGACTCCTGAGGCCACCCGGTCCTTGAAGACCGATGACGGGATTACGTCCCCGTCGGAACGTTGTCGGTGAAGACGTCGCGACACGGCCTCAACGATGAAGGAGCACCACAAGAGTAGCGCCTCGCGGGATTACACGCATACAGTATACCCGACGTTCCCTCCGGGCTCCGTACCAGAAGAGCAGCGGAAAGAAGATGGATTCGGATCCTGATTCCAGCAGCACGACGGCGTGCGTATGGTGGAGAAACCCCAACCAAGTGTAGACTCCAAACAAGGGGAGTCCACTCGAGGAGGTAGAAAGAGAGAGAAGAGAGATCTGAGAAACTTGTCTCAAATCAAATTGTGTGTAGAAAAAGGCACCCCCACCCCTCCTTATATAGGCCAAGGAGGGGTGCCACCCTCCCTCCCCTTCCCATGTGGGACTAAACCCTAGGGAGGGGGGGGGTTTGGTGCGGCTAGGGGGGGTGGGCTCCCTCCCTTGGCGCCTTGGCCCAAGGGGGAGCTCCCTCCTTCCCCTAATGGGCCTCTTTAGGCCCATATGCCTTTTAATTCATTTTTATTATATTTAATCATATTTTAATATTTAATTATGTTAATTAAATAATACTACCTCCGATCCATAATAAGTGTCGCTTATCTAGTAAAAAGTTTGTACTAGCTTAGTAAAAAATCTGCGACACTTATTATGGATCGGAGGGAGTAAAACATATTTAAAAATTATTAAACATTATTTTGAACCTTTCAAAATATCCAGAACAACTTTCGGCACCTCCCGGAACAATTCTAGTGTTCTCTCTTATTTCACCGATGATCCCGAATCAATCCTTAATGCGTCGAATACCCTTAAGCGTGACACCCTACGGTTCAGGAAACAGCAGACATGATCAGACACTCTCTGACCAATGACCATCATGTGGGATCTGGTTACAATCCTTGATGAGCCCCTACGCTTCCATCGAATTAACTTCATCGTTTGAACCGTTAACGTTGAGTCCTGATCCCTTTGTCATATGGTACTTTGTTTGTCCAAGGTTTGATCGTAGGTATCCAATATACCTAGTTCATTCTCGTTACCGACAAACATGTTTACTCGTTCCCGTGATATTACAACCCCGTGACCTAGTCACATGATTGCGCAATCCATATGATGTAATATCACCGAGTGGGCCCAGAGTACCTATCCGTCACTTGGATGGACAAATCCCGTTTTGATCTATTTGCATACTCATCAACATATCTACTTCGGAATACCGAAGATACACCTTTATAGTTACCATGTTTCAGTGTAACGGTTAATGCACTCAAAGCATCCTGGTAGATAGCAATTATGTATGATCATCACGGTCTTAAGGATCGGGTCACTACGTTCATAGTTATCGCAATGTTGAACTATGTGACTGGATCACATTGCAACACTTCTGGTGGGTGTGTGTCCATCATGTCATTCTCCCAATGACATGACCCCATTGTCAATAGACTATTCACATCTCATGATCAGGAAACCTTGATCATCAATTGCCCAATGGACTAGTTTACTAGAGTTAACTAGGGACCTGGTTGTTTGTATACCACATGTGTATTAATATTTCCGCTTAATACAGTTATAGCAGAGTATAAAACTTATTATGAACTAATGGAATACGCCAATAAACATATTTTATTTGCCTCTAGGGCACATTCCCAACAGTCTCCCACTTGCAGTAGAGTACAAATAATCTAGTTGCATTTTTCTGTGGATCATAACTCCATATCATGTATATTGTTATAGATCATGCTTGCTTGTGGAACAGGTTGTATCAACGGTCTGGGTACCATTCAGATCTGTATGTCTTTTGCAAATCATTAATGTCACCTAGTTTGACATTACTTCATTATCCATTATAATGATGAGGTATATATATATATATTCGGCGCTAGAGTGAGACTTCGTTTGTTTGTGTTTCAGCAATGACATCCGGTGGGTCACGCGGACTTTCCCATAGTCATGCACACTGAAACTCACTCAGTCAAAAGTCGAACTTCTTAAGCCAGAATATAACTCTTGCCACTTCTAAAGCAGCTATATCAATGTAGATTTAATCCTTAGTGCATTGCATGCAACTTTGATGTCTAACCATGTTTCTTTCAACTTAGGCATTTATTAATATGATATCTCAATTTTCTAGGTTAATGTCAGAAGTTGAACCATCGTAACCTTTACGGTCAAGTACACTATCCTTTACAAATTAGAGATGTATCATCAATTCTCTCCAGACACTGAAGGATAAACTTAACTCTTTGTTCAATGAGTTACTCGTAAATCATATCACAACATGTTCTTCTTACTAAGAACTTGGGTCACATTACGTCGAGTACAAAACTTTGGTTTTATATGAAAGAACCTATGACAGGGGCATAGAGGATGTAGCACATCGATTTATTTTATTTAACCATCATTTAACCATTGTTCTTGTACTGAGATTAACTCGATACTTCTCTTGGATATACAAGTAAGAACTACCTTCTTGACTTGTCCCATTCTGAACTCCTTCAGAATCTTATCCAGGAAAGTATTCCGACTCATTGATATTAAACGCATTAATCTATCTTAATAGATTTTCAATGCTTAACTTCATTCATGAAAGATTTTCAATAATCATTAATACCAACTACACCATTCACAATATGTTATCCATATATGAGAATGTTGCCATGCTGCTACTCAAATATGTCAGCTACATATAAGATTAGGATGACACTCTCATAGCTCCCACTCAAATATGTCCGTCACATATAAGATCAGGATAACATCCACACAGCTCCCATTCAAATATGTCGTCCACAGATTAAGTTTAGGAAACTATTCTGCTCCCACTTAGTTTCATGCAAATGCATGTTTCTCAATATTTTGGTTAAGTCGAAAATCACTTTGATCATCCATCAAATTGAGAATTCAGGTTACGAGACACTAGTGTCCATATGTTTTTCAAAACCTTCTTGTTGTACCAATTACAACACTTCTTCAAATGCAGGATTTGAGGAAGTCACGGTATTGATAACAATTTGGATCAATCGTAGTGATAATCCTATTGACTAAAGCATCGCTATATATGTAGTCAACCTTTTGAATTTGTCAGAAACATCCTTCATGACAAATCGATCTTGATGTCTTCCTTTGATGTTTACATTTATTCCTTATAACCTTGAAGTTATTGAGAATATCAAGTAACCTCCTTACTTGATAAGATTCAAGTAATCTTAAATGTAACTCAATGTAGGATTTCATAGTCATATCTCATACTTAGGTCCACCATCGCTTCTTCGTAGTTCGTAGGTATGTCTTGTTCCATTAACATGACAATTGAATCATTATTTTGCACAAGGGGCAAATATGTATTCTTGAATCCTACTTTGTTCAGTAAAAGTTTCAACCGAAACACCGTGATCATTATCATCATTTTCTCCTCTAATGGTAGATCTTTGGTTCCGGAACATATTCCGTTGCGCTACTCTGACGTCTGGAGGCAAGGTCAATTACCTTGTTTAAACTTTCACTTTCTTCCATTAACACATTCATCAAGAACACTTCTTGACAAACACCAAACTTATAGCAACACAAGTTTTGCTCCTTTGGTTCTAGTTGTGGAAGACGCATCCATAGTTGACCAAGGATACACTACAAAGATAATTTATCACATAAATCATACTTCCTAGAAACCACGATACACCATAACTTATATAGTGTTGGTTTCCATGAACTCGGATGGTTCCCTATACTGAAGTGAGTGTTTTCTTATTAAATTAATAACTCTAAACAATAATAACGTAACTCGGTAAGAGATAACTTATACCATACACTATCCAATAGGGTACGATTATGATGTTCAGGCACATCAACAATATTGAAGTGTCTTAAACATTGTAATTTGTGGAACAACTTTCACACAAGTCTGTATGCCCAAGGCTAACTCAAAACATTTGTCACTTTGATCAAATCATAGAGACTTGTCTTTCTTGTTAATTCAATACCCATCTTCATTCTGAAATCCCTTTGATCACATCAAACTGTTTCAGGCTCATATTTCATTAGTGAATACACATATTCATCTAAGTCCACATATGAAGTTCACGAAATAATGAAATTCACTACATGCTAAAATATGATACATCACTATGTATGATATACAACAATCATTTCAAACTCTGTTTTTACCAGAATGCGAGGTTTCAGTCATCTCACCTAAGGAGGCATGGTTTGCATGTGTCAAGAGATCAATTATCTCAAAACTTCATCATACCATTCATGACTTAAACGGTAGTGTCATTATTAAGTTTCAATAATTCTTGGCATTACATTATTTCTTATAAATGATCAATTACTATCATCAATATTAAAATAAGAATAACTCATTCATAATCGTACTGTGACCATAAAAGATATCATTCATAAAAGGAGAACAACTTACTTGTTTCTCACTAATATGAATAATTGTCTTCGCGAGATGCAAGACACACTAATGAAGTCCACACTCAAACGATCATAAATTTATTCATATAATTAATCAAGTGATAGATGTAGAGGGAGAGTGTTGTCGACCATCAACTATCTTGATTACCGTCAGCACACATTGTCACCTCATCCCTTTCAATCCACTCTTTAAGCAGTAAGATCAAGCATCGAATACTTAATCAACCTCAATTAGTGTTTTGTGGGGAAAGAAATTTATAACCCGTATATCAAATATACTTTCTCCGTCAATGACTATTCCTACATTGGTTCTACCTTTAAAGTTCACAACTTTAACCATGACCTCATGAACAGTGAACAATTCTCTTTCATGACACAGTCTAGACGTGGTCTTTGTAGCTGGGAGGAAGCGGATGCAACTCCCCAGTTATCGCAAAGTCATTAGTCATTCAGTAGTCCAAGTTGTCCACAAGGTGTCCATGTATCTTATACAATTTTGCAAGTGACTTTCTTAGCAGGTTGTTCCTTCAACCATGGTTGAAAGAAACCCCGTCCATATAATCATATTCCATAATATGAAGTATGGTGTTTTGGACAGTCATATAAGTGACGATGAGTACAATACTCATCATCATCTTCCTCAATTACGGAGTTATCTGGTGTATCTCCTAGCAGTTCTCGTATTACGTTTTGTAAGTCATTACTAATGAGTATATTTGTAATGGTGTTGGTACCAATCAATGAAGTAAGACCCATTTACCTTAAGTTCTACATCACACTAAAAGAGCCATGGTTATAAACATTGGTTATGAAATTATCTACAATGATATTTGCTAAGACATGAAGATTAAGTTCATAATAGGAGTTCATGTTTTTAAAACAATTCTGGAACTCCCACTCAGACAAACATCCCTCATAGTTTATTCTAAGTGATTACACGATCCTTGAGAACTATACCTCCCCCGTGTGACATGACCATCAGTATATTCTCAAGGTAGGCCATCATGCCAATCACATCATCCATGTAACTCATGCTCGATCTTTCGATCATTGTGTCGCGAGGCCATATCTGCATATGCCAGGCTCGCCACATTAACCTTAGTGATTATATGCCGCGTATGCAAGGCCATGTTTCTGGACATGCTAGGCTTGCTCCACCCATCTCATGTGAAACGCTAATATGTTTGACACCGGTGTGACACGCGATGCCTCCATAATGGAGATCTTTCCAGATGGTGCTTCACTAAGGAAGGACACTTTGTTGGATTAGTGAGGGATCATCCTATAATGCTACCGCCGTATATCTAATACAAGCAAAATAGGATGCAACAGTATAAATCATACTAACTATGATGCCCCTTGCAAATTAAAGTTTAGACGCCTCTACTTTATCTTTTGCAAGTGTTACGTGGCTGATAGGGCTTTCGAGATAGAACTGTTTCTATGCCTACGAACATACAACCACAACACCAATCCCGCAATTATCACTATTACACCTCTGTCGGGGCCCTCCGTTGAAAACGTCTTCGCATCGCTAATGTTAGAGAGACAGACACCCCCAGCCACTTATATGGTACAAGCCATATGTCAAGCGTGGAACCAGTCTCGCGTAAACGCGTAAGGTCGGTCGGGGCCGCTTCATCAGGACATTGACGCAATGCTAAAAGAGTACACGTGGGAGGGTAACAATTGGAGAATTGATGCCACATACTAGATTTTTTCTATCCGTACAATACATCTACGCATAGCCTTGCTCTGATACCACTGTTGGAGAACGGGGTAGAAAACAATAATTTTTCATGACCTACGCGTCCCGAACCCAAGACCTATGCTATGGCGATGCAAGTAACAGAGGGAATTAGTCACATACCAGTATGTAGTCCGTTAAGCGGGAAACGTTCCCGCATGAACGTGGTTGATGTAGTCGTACCGGCAATTCCCGATGCCGCGCAGATCCACGATTACTCCTGAGGCCACCCGGTTCTTGAAGACCGATGACGGGATTACGTCCCCGTCAGAACGTTGTCGGTGAAGACGTCGCGACACGGCCTCAACGATGAAGGAGCAACACAAGTGTAGAGCCTCGCGGGATTACACGCATACGGTGTACCCGACGTTCCCTCCGGGCTCCGAACTAGAAGAGCAGCGGAAAGAAGATGGATTCGGATCCTGATTCCAGCAGCACGACGGCGTGCGTATGGTGGAGAAACCCCAACCAAGTGTAGACTCCAAACAAGGGGAGTCCACTCGAGGAGGTAGAAAGAGAGAGAAGAGAGATCTGAGAAACTTGTCTCAAATCAAATTGTGTGTAGAAAAAGGCACCCCACCCCTCCTTATATAGGCCAAGGAGGGGTGCCACCCTCCCTCCCCTTCCCATGTGGGACTAAACCCTAGGGAGGGGGGGGGGTTTGGTGCGGCTAGGGGGGTGGTCTCCCTCCCTTGGCACCTTGGCCCAAGGGGGAGCTCCCTCCTTCCCCTAATGGGCCTCTTTAGGCCCATATGCCTTTTAATTCATTTTTAATTATATTTAATCATATTTTAATATTTAATTCTGTTAATTAAATAATACAACATATTTAAACATTATTTTGAACCTTTCAAAATATCCAGAACAACTTTCGGCACCTCCCGGAACAATTCCGGTGTTCTCTCTTATTTCACCGATGATCCCGAATCAATCCTTAATGCGTCGAATACCCTTAAGCGTGACACCCTACGGTTCGGGAAACAGCAGACATGATCAGACACTCTTTGACCAATGACCATCATGTGGGATCTGGTTACAATCCTTGATGAGCCCCTGCGCTTCCATTGAATTAACTTCATCGTTTGAACCGTTAACGTTGAGTCCTGATCCCTTTTTCATATGGTACTTTGTTTGTCCGAGGTTTGATCGTCGGTATCCAATATACCTAGTTCATTCTCGTTACCGACAAACATGTTTACTCGTTCCCGTGATATTACAACCCCGTGACCTAGTCACATGATTGCCCAATCTTTATGATGTAATATCACCGAGTGGGCCCAGAGTACCTATCCGTCACTCGGATGGAAAAATCCCGTTTTGATCTATTTGCATACTCATCAACATATCTACTTCGGAGTACCCAAGATACACCTTTATGGTTACCATGTTTCAGTGTAACGGTTAATACACTCAAAGCATCCTGGTAGATAGCAATTATGTATGATCATCACGGTCTTAAGGATCGGGTCACTACGTTTATAGTTATTGCAATGTTGAACTATGTGACTGGATCACATTGCAACACTTCTGGTGGGTGTGTGTCCATCATGTCATTCTCCCAATGACATGACCCCATTGTCAATAGACTGTTCACATCTCATGATTAGGAAACCTTGATCATCAATTGCCCAATGGACTAGTTTACTAGAGTTAACTAGGGACTTGGTTGTTTGTATACCGCATGTGTATTAATGTTTCCGCTTAATACAGTTATAGCACAGTATAAAACTTATTATGAACTAATGGAATACGCCAATAAACATATTTTATTTGCCTCTAGGGCACATTCCCAACACGTGATACGCGAGAGATGATAACGGCTTCTCTCCCTTCGTTGGTTACCCCAAGTGGAAGGTGAGATGTAGCGTAGCGGCAAGTTTCCCTTGGCAAAGATACCAAGGTTTAGAGTGTCGACCAGTAGGACTCCGATAGTGATAAGTAGGTGGTAAAGTGAACAATGGCGCTGTTCACAACCTCAGGGTTGCTTACTTTACCTGGACCTGCACACACAACAAGTAACTTTGCTCCCAACAAAGTTTAGAGAGGTTGTCAAACTCTCCGGCCTTGTTGTTTACAAAGGATCAAACGCAAGGGATATTGATAATGGTGACTGCAACTGGAAAGGAAAAAGCAGGAAAATAAATGCGCGTGTAAACAGTGATGAGAATATGGACCGGGGTACCATGATGTTCACTAGTGATGTCTCTCTCCCAAAAGACGATAAAACTGATATGCGAGGTAAACAAATCACATTTGGTCAATTGACAAGATTAAAAATGCACCGCAATGCTAACTATGCTACAAAGAAAGGACGAGGCTCAAAAGCATGAGCGGTACGCCAAAATAAGTAGATCGAAATCCAACTGCATCTACTACTAATCATCCACCTTGAGATATCTATCCAGAACATCTCGTTGGTATTAAGTTGCGAGCCCCACCCAAAGTGTAAACCCAAAGCAACAGAAAACTGCATCAAAAAGCACTTTGCGTAAAGTAAACAATCCTTTAAACCGCGGTTATAAGCACCGTTGTTTTCCCTCTTGTGGCAACAACACATCCCCTAGACTTATGTTTCTATCACTTAAGCTAGTCATCAGGGGGCATGAACCCACAATCGAGCATAACGTTCCCTCTTGGAGTCACTACCTACTACTTGGCCAAAGCAATAAACAACAACGGAGAACATGCAAGAATTACTCAAGATCATAAATGTAAAAGATAAGAACCAATTATATTACTCAATCATGAAATGAACATAGTCTCATAATCCATCAGATCCCAGCAAACTCAGCATAGCAACAACAGAAAATTACATATGTGCCTCGATCATGTAGGACAGCTCACGAGGTCTAATCCATGAAGAACAAAGAGGGGAGGAGAACATCACATAGCTACTGATCACGAACCCATGGTCCAAGGTAGACTACTCACGGATCATCCGGGAAGCGTCCATGGTGAAGGAGAGGCTCCCGGAGGTCAATCCTCCCTCCGGCAGGGTGCCGGGAAGAGGGGTGCTGGCGCTCCCGATCTTGGAAGCGCGGCGGCGACGGAACAGAGGCGAGATCGCGAAAAAGGGTTCTGTCTTCGGAAGTTTCACGTCATGGGGAATAAATAGGCGAAGGGGGAAGCTAGGGGGGCTACCAAGTGTCCAGGCGGCCTCCCGGCGCGGCCAAGCCCTAGGCCGCGCCACCTGGCCGCCTGGGCAGCAGGTGGGGCCCCTCTGGCCCTCCTTCGGGACTCCGGAAGCTTCCGTTACGCTGATTTTTTATCTGATTTTTACCGAATTTTTAGAGCACTTTTAATATGAGGGAAACCTGAAATAGAAAAACAACAGAAAACAGGAACTAGCACTGTGGTGCACTGAGTTAATAAGTTAGTCCAAATATGATCAAAATTGTATGAAAGTGTATCTAGATCATAGCAATACCACACAAAACATGCATGGAGCAAGCAGAAATTATAGATACATTTGAGACGTATCAGGGTGCCATGGTCCAATAGGGTGGTCGCCCACTCCTCCCTTATGGGAGTTGAGTCCCACATGGGGGAGGGACGGGGTTTGCACCTCTCCTTGGTGCTATAAATATAGGAGGGGGGTTGCCTTCTCTTTTATCCCATCCAACTCAATCCCTCTCTTCTCCTTCCTTCGTCGGATTTCCATTGTTTGGAGCTTGTACTTGGGTTGGAGATTTATCCACTATAGGCACACCGTTTTTCTAAGGACCCGAGTCCATTTTCTTCCGATGTTTTGCTGGACAAGGGTCCGGGAGACGCCGTATACATCGTACGTGTGTATAACTACGAGGTGTTGCACGTGCGACACTTGGCATCATCGAGTCGTCAACACGGTCAAGAGACCGTATGATCGTGCATCTTCATCAACCACGTTCATGAGAATGTTTTCCACTTTTCGGTCTTCAAAGGTATGAACACCGATTCTCTTCGTTACTTACATCAACATAGTATTAGGTCCTTGGGCTACGGGGTTTTGTAGCTAAAAAAATATTGTTTTCTGCATCGGAACACTTCAAGGCAAGCTGAAGGGCATTGCCCCGAGGTTACTTTGAGGCCAATGGTTACAAATACAACAAAGGAGACTACCTAAAAGATGATATATATCCTAAGTGGTCAACTCTTGTGAAGATAATCTCCAACCCGATAGGAGAGAAGAGGGCTAGGTTTGCTGAAGCGAGGGTGAAAGCATGATGATTAATTCCACTAAACAGAAATACCCAAACCAATCATTAAACAAAACAACCCAAAAATCCCACAAAAGAATGAACACAAAAACTAATGATCCACGGTAATAAACAGAAAGAAGGATAGATCTGAATTTTTGCCTAATTCAAAACCACACCCCCTCATGGATCGACTGTAATATTCAGTGATTCATAGTGAATTGGCCCTATACAATACACCAAAAGCGAATATCATTGCCCACAATAAGCTGCGTAGAATCCATCACCCAGAAGCGAACAACGACAACCACTAGAGAAATGACGAGCTACACCAAAATATTACAAAAAGCGCAAGGGGTTGTAAAATTGGGAATTATCAACGACCCGCCATCATCCACGACCGATCTAACTAGAACACCGGAGCATTTTTTTCGATAAAGGAACACCGGAGCATCAGATGATGAGAAGTGGAATAGAGGAAAAAATGACAACTACATGTGTGGGGAGAGTGCGGTGTTGATGGGTTGCTCACCTCTGCTTGCCACCACGTCTAGCAGTGAATGTCGCGATTCACCACACCTAGCACACCTTCTGTATGGGGATGACGACGATGAAGAAGAGAGGCGTAGGAAATGGGAGAGTGCCGCCGCGAAGAAGAGAGGTGAGATGAATGGGGAAGAGACAACAATAGTGGTTCGCCATCTTTTTCCATTTTTTAAAAAGGTAAATTTAATTTTTTTGAGGGGGTGAAAAAATAAATTTAACAGACATATCATTTGAAAGGACGGGCGGGCCTGTTGAAACAGCTGTCAAGCACCGGTTGGCCCACACCATACATACAATCTGAGTGTGTATGGGTCGGTCAGAGCTGAGCGATATGGGCTCCTGGGTTTGAATGGGTGCATGGGCTTGTAGCCCTAATTAAAATAGGCTTTGATCGATCGTTGGAAATCCGCGGTGGTCACCGCACGTGGGCCTTTTCTATCCCGCCCGTGTCGTCCGTCCATATGGGTTGGGCCTTTGCTTCGGTCCTAAGTCACAAACGTATCGCTCACCAGTTCGTCCACGTCGGCATGCACAGCCATGATCCCATCCCTAGACAGGCAACAGCCACATGATCCCAGCCCTAGGCAGCTCTAACCCTAACCCCTACGGCGTATCTCGTCAGATCCGAAAGAAAGCCTCCGCACGCGTGTCCGTGGTCTCCTCCACACGAACATCCCCGGACGTGGACAAAAACCAGGCGTAGCGAATCAGACCACCGATTCGGATGCGCCCGCCGGCCGACGCCCTCCACACCACACCATGCCTGCTGCATGCGCATACCCTACATACATACCACAATGGCCGCCGCGCTGCTGGAATACCGCTGCCGCCGACGAGCTGCAAACCGCCTTTGCCGGGTACACAGATATGCAGCTCAGTTAGCTATAGCTGTAACTGTAGCTGGCCACTGCCGCCGCACGCCGCCAAAAGCTCAAAATCGTGTACGTACGTGCCTGCATGTGTGCCCTAGCTCCCTGCATGCTAGGAATCTTAGGACGTCGAGCTCTCGTATATATACCCTTCCTCCCCGATCGATCACTGGCTCATCGTCATCGATCGACCTCCAAGTCAACCTCTAGATACCTAAATTTTCTCCATCCGCCGTACCAATGGAGCTGATGGACTGTGAGGTGCCGGACTGCCAGGGGGTTGTCCCCGGGGTCGGCCCGGACCAAGACGACAACCGGCGAGCGCTTGATGACTACTACCTCACGTGAGTGCCCTACGTCCGTCCGGTTTTCTTCGTCGTTCAGCCGCGCGCAAGCAGAGTTGTTTCATTTCATTCATGGCGGAGTTAACTTTGCAGCCACGAGCTGCTCGAGCTGCTCCTGCGCCGGGATGGCGACGCGGCAGGAAGCAGCTCTGTCGTCGCCCACGAAAATGGTGCCTCGCTGATGGACGACATTCCTCCGCTGCTCCCCCCGCCGTTGTCTCCTCTGCAGACGTACCATTCCGCCGGCAACCCCTTCGCCGGAAACGGGATCCCAAGCGACGCCGAGATGGCGTCGTGGCTTTGCCAGGTCTTCGAGCAGGAGGCCACCGACGACCACGAGCCGCGAGGCGCTGCCACCGCCACCACAACGACAACCACGACCGAGTCTGAGGGAGGTAACACTAACATTAGTCTGCCCAGCAGCAGCTACGGCACCGGCGAGCACCGCAGTATCACCTCGGCCGCCGCGCCGACGGCCAGCCTTGAGCTTGCGGTGGATGGTCCAGCCGACGACTGCCGTCGTGGGCGGTCGTCCAGCGGCCGGAGAAGGTCTTGTTCCGGAAAAGCAGCAGAGCAGGTAGGGTTAACACATGCATTCATACGTACGTTGCCGATGTATATAAATGATGGGCTTAATTTGCATGCATGCATGCAGAGGCGGCGAGACAAGATCAACGACAAGATGAAGACTTTGCAGCAACTAATGCCCAGATGCAGCAAGGTACTACACCACTACTTTTGCAAATCATTTTATAGTTTGTAGTTGACTAAGACTTAACTAAGTCTCACTCAAATGATAGTACATGTAAAAAGAAAGAAATAAGAAATTTAAATTTATTTTTTGTATGAATCTCCACGCACAATCTTACGGATATAGCATCGACTAAGACTTAGTTAAATCTCAGTCGACTGAGATTTAGCAATCCTCATTTTGGTCCATTTCTACTAGCAGGATGCCATGATTGCAAAATTTTACATTGTTTTCGATCCGTTTCAAAATTAAGATGGAGCGTACAGGTGCATGCATGAATGGAGTAATTTTGATCGATATATAATTCATGTTTCGTCTTCAGACTGACAAGGCGTCGACGCTGGAGGAGGTCATCAAGTACGTGAAATCACTCCAGCACCAAGTCCAGGTACGTGACCTTTTGCGTTTTTCCTTCGAAATTGTCGATTATTTGAGAGTCTCAAAAGCCCTAAACCCACGTGAATTTATCATCAGCTTGACTGCTACTTTCACTTGGCATGCATGCAGGTGATGTCTGCCGCCGGATACGCGATACCGACGCCATTCTTGCCGCTGGGGATGATGCCGCCGTCCTGCATGCAACTGCCTGCAGGCGGGCAGCCGCCGGTGATGCTCCCTCAGTACCCAGTTTTCCCGGCGGCGTACGCTTGTCCTCACCATGGTACGCCGTTGCCCATGTCGGCGCCGTGTGCTCGTCGTCCAGCCGCCGGCGAGCCGCGGGTTGCTCCTCGTCGTCATCTTGTCCCAAACGACTTCACCGTGCCAAGCCACAGGTAATTAAGCCAAACGTATGTGATCTATGTTTCAAGTTGCATGTACAGCTTTGGGTGGGTTTAACTGACTACCACCTTTGTATTTTTTGTGATTTTACAGCGCGTGCGGGAGAAGCCAGAAATGACCTACATGCGTTCACTATCTATGGACTTTGTATGATCTGAACGATATATGTGGCCAGCTAAGCCACAGAGCGCGTGAGTCGTGTATTACTGATGTATCTAATTACTAGGGCTTGTTTTAACTGTAATTAGTGAGTGGTAGTAGCAGTAATAAGCGCATATATTGTACATGTATGGTGACAAGATATATGGTCTGAGATCGACTATGCACAAATACTTATGATATATTCCGTCGCTTTGTTAGTTTAGGGTGTGCAAAAATTCGTCTCGGCCTAGCTACTATCCCACCTCTGACTTTTCTCACGCTCTTTTCTTCGTCATCTCCTCCTTTTGTTATTGCTAGCTAGCTAGTATCCCGCTACTGACTTTTCTCACTCTGTCTTCTTCCTCATCGCCTTCCTCATCGCCTTCTCCTGTTCTTGCTAGCTAGTATCCCACCTCTGACTTTTCTCACGCTCCTTTCTCCCTCATCTCCTTCTGACATTCTTATGTTCTCCACCGTACCTCTTTTGAAGTAACTTTAGCAAAATGGTCATATTGACCTGATTGTCATAATTTTTCTAAAAGATATAGTTCAGAAAGTAGATGCTTAAAAATATGTATATTCATTCATATTTATGAATCTATAATCTATATCTATCTATAATACTATAATAGATCATCCCCACTATTTTATCTATCTCAACATGCAAGCATGCCACATCACCACACAATTATGATAGGGACAAGGTCCACCTCAACATGCAACCATGCATGGGACAAGACCCACTACCACATGCAACCATGCATGCATGGAAAAATATTTTTCATTCCCTTACTATATTTATATTTAAAAAATAATTTATAAATATACACAATCAAATAAAATAAGTTGTATGTGTTTTAAAAAAAATTGGTTCATTTTTTATTAATCTAAATATTGATAATTCATGTAATTAAATTTTATTGAAATATAAGAAGACCAATTCCTTCGATCCCCACTAACTTATTTATCTCAACATACAAGCATGTTGCATCACCACACAATTACGGATGGGATAAGACCCACCTCAACATGCGAGTATGCATAGGAAAATATTTTTCATTCTCTTATTATACTTATATTCAAAAAAATCAATAACTAAACATAATAAAATATAATAAATTGTATGTGTTTTTAATTTTTTGGTTCATTTGTTATTAATCTAAATATATAAAATTTACATAATTAAATTTTGTTGAAATATAGAGCGATCAATTCCCGCAGCAAGGCGCGGGGGTATCATCTAGTTACCTAAATAGTTCATCCCCACTATCTTATTTATCTTGACATGCAAACATGCCACATCATCACACAATTATGGATGGGACTTAGGTCCACCTTAACATTCAACCATGCATTAGATAAGACCCACCACCACATGCAGTCATCACTACTAGGGAATACCCTTTTAGTGGCGCCCTTTTTAGGCCTTTAGTGGCGCATTATGGATGCACCACTAAGGGCAAGCCACTAATAACCCCTAAGACCCTTATAGGTGGCGCATTTCGAAATGCGCCACCCATAAGCCTTTATGGGTGGCGCATTCTGGAAATGCGCCACTATTAAAAAAATTAAATTTTGAATCTGGATCTAGATAACGATTTTTATATTTTTTTTCTTAATCTCATGTTAGTATGCTTAATGACCAGTCACTATGCTTAATCTCAGGTCAAACTGACCATGTTGATGTCTAGAACCTTATTAATGTTCATGGGTGTGCTAAAATTTTCAACATTTTTTTGAAAATTCTCGATCAGTCATTTTGAACTTTTTCAAAACCCATGCAAGCCTATTTTGATATATATTTTTAAATGAAACAAAAAATATTTTTTTTATGTTACTAGCTACTTTTTTTAATCTTCCCGATCTGTCCTCTAGCCTATTTTGAACTTTAAAAAAATTTAAAATAATATTTTATTATTATTATTTTTTGATTTTCTATGTTATTAGTGACGCATTTTATACAAAATGCGGCACTAATAAGTTTTGAATTTTTTTGGCTCTAGATCTTCAAACGCCCGTAACTTTTTTTCTGTTAGGTTTTTGAGGATTCTAAAAATGTTCAACGAGGTTCCCCAAGTTGAATTTGGATAACTTTTTGAGTAGATGATTTTTCATATAAAAAACTTTTTCATCGGAGTTCGTATGCAAAAGTTAAACATATTTTACGGATTCTCGAGAGATTTTGCAAAAAAAAATCGAAATTCATGTTTCTAAATTTTCCTAATAACTAGACCACATATTACATGGGAATCTTATTTTCTTTTATTTTTTGACATTTCTATCATTTTCTTTTATTATTATTTTTAAACTGAAAAGGTGGTCCACGGGAGGGAGGTGTATTTGTGTATTGGGAATTTTCCCCTCACATTTTTACATTAGTAGTGGCGCATATGCAAGATGCGCCACCCCTAAGAGCTTATGGGTGGCACATTCTGAATGCGTCACTAATAATTCCTTAGGGGTGGCGCATTTCCAAAATGCGTCACTTATAAGTTTCTTAGGGGTGGCGCATTTCTCCAAATGCGCTACGTATAAGAGGATCCAGGGTTGGCCCACTCTTAGGGGTGACGTATTTTTTACCAGTGCGCCACCCCTTACAACATAGTGGCGCATTACATATAAAATGTGCTACTAATAAGGTTTCCATGTATAGCTATTTCTCTAGTAGTGCATGCATGAAAAAATAGTTTTCATTTATTAATATACTTATATTGAATAAATATTCTACAACTATACATAATCAAATATAATAACTTGCATGTATTTTAGAATTTTGGTTCATGTGTAATTAATCTAAATATTTAGAAGTCACAAAATCAAATTTTATTGAAATATACGACAACTGATTGATTCTTGTAGCAACGCGCGGGATATCATCTAGTACATACATATATGTACACCCTGCCTCTATGAGTATTTTTAAAAGACTCATTCGGAGAGTCTTCAGATTTGATGAAGTCACTATAGACATTTCACTGCTGATGAATCTCCTCCCATTGCAAGTATATATTCACTTTTTATGAGACATCAAGGCTCAAATATGAGATTTGATTGTTTAGGAGGATAGTGGTACTCTATATATGGCCTCTCAGCCTTGATATTCGGTGACTTAAGACTGCCTTTTGAAGCACACTCCATATAGCTTTCGCATCCGGAATGCATGTGGCACAATGGAACCTGTAGGTGCCACACATGAGATGGCATAGAGGTCGAGAAAAAGGGGTGCCCCATTGACAAGTTAGTCCCACGATGATGAAAGCGGCAAATATGATGACTTTGAATTTGCGCTCTGAGTCTTCATAATTTATGGAGTGCACTTTACAACAATTATGAAGCAGGCTGGCTTTTAACAAATATGTTAAGAGTTCCTTTTAGTACAAGTGGTCGCTACAAAACTAATACGGAAAGCGTGAAAAATGTGATAAAATAGACTTTTGGTTGTGTGTATGCAAAGATACGGGTTATAATGTATGTTATCTCATTTAGTATGAACTAGCTAGGTTATGTTTATTATGTGCTGAATATCGTTATAGGATGGATACAAAAGAACGTGTCATGCATGATAACTAAATAATATTCCATCCATTAGCGCTCAAAACCTCATAGGGAGAAGTTATTAGTGACGCCCTTTAAAAGAACACGTCACTAGTATATGGCCAAAATACTAGTGATGTATCATATTTTTCAACGGTAATGTTGCTTGGCAAATGCCAACTGGAAGGGGGTGGCAAGCGAACATTTTTTCTTGCCAATGTTTATGTGGTGGAAGATGGCAAATTCTTCATTTTTGCAGCAAATTTTCTTCTTCTTTTCAATAGTTGTCATGTATTTTATGAAGAACTACCAAACTCCTATAACTTGACTTGCCATCAAAAAGTTTCGCAAACGCATACCCCTTCCAACGAATGTAAAACAACTAAGAGGGTACTTTTCAAAGGCCCTTAAAATCACACGATTAATGTGCATGTCATTAGCAACATGGCCTAGAGGTAGGTTTGACAATAATTATTAGTAGAGTGTGTTACTGAAGCACGTCATTTCAAGTTATTAATGATATGACCAGTGGAGGACCTAGGATTAGTTGACGCCCCAGGCGAGAAACTAAAGGAAAAAAACTACCCAAAAAACTCTAGTTCCAAAGCATAGAAAAGTCTATTTATGTTGCATAACTAATAAGAAACCAAACATAATATTCAATGGTAGCATTTGTTCCATGATGGACCAACTAATAAAGCAAGACAAAACAAAAGATAGTACATAGCATATTTAGATGAGACACAAGATTGGTACCAAATCATAAGATTGGTTGATCTGAGCCTCCCATGACTACATCTGCAATATAGCAGGTAAACTAGTTAATAACTAATGCTAAATGCGAAAACTTACGTGTAGGGCGAGGCAAAAGACCTTTGCGTGTGCGATAACCTTGAAATCTTTCAATGATCTTTGATTCTTCAATATTTACATAAACATATCGCTCAATGTAGCGTACCATTCTATGGTTCATCCAATCATCACCCATTTTGTTACTCAGTCCAGTCTTGATAATGCTCATTGCTGAGAATGCCCTTTTCACTGTTGCAGTTGCAACATGTAAAATCAATGCTAACTCAACAAGACGGTAAACCAAGGGAAAAGTTATGTGCATATCAGTTGTAACCATGTTCATGGCAAGATGACCAAAGTCATTGCAATTCATCAAATGTGGATCAACTCTTGCTTCGCGAATGAATGAGTCTAGTTGGTTTCCAGGGACAAAAATAACTTCATATGTATAGAAGTCGACATCATACATATTAGCAAGATCTACTAGCTTGTGTTCATTATAATTAACTAGAGGATACCCCGCGCGTTGTTGCGGGAATCAATTGCAATATATTTTGAATGTATAAAGCATGAATAGTTGAATTAATAATATATAACTAAAACTAAAAATATTATTATATATTGTATTTGATTATTATGTGGTTAAAAATATTTATTTAATATAAGTGATATGATAGAAAAAAAAATCTCCATGCATGTTGATTGGACCTTGATGTGGTGGCATGTGTGGTGAGATTGATTTGAGCATGAGATTAACTATTAATAAAAACCTTTATCTCATGCATATTGTGGTGGGTCTTTGATGAGGTATCATGTTGAGGCTAGCAAGAAAGTGATACTCGCCCCTCGTTGGTTACCCCAAATTGATGGTTGAGATGTAGCTAGCAACAAGATTTCCCTTGGTAAAGATACCAAGGTTTAGAGTCAGCCCAGTAGGACTCCAAGGTCGACAAGTAGGTGGTAAAGTGAACAATGGCGTCGTTCACAACCTTGGGTTGCTTACTTTAACTGGACCTGCACACACAACAAATAACTTTGTGCCCAACGAGTACAGAGAGATAATAGTAGTGATAATTGCAACTAGAAAGTAAAAGCAAGAAGTAAATTGAGGGTGTAAACAGTGGTGGAAATATGGACCGGGGTCCCATGATGTTCACTAGTGATCTCTCTCTCCCAAAAGACGATAAACAACTATGCGAGGTAAACAAATTACAACTGGGAAATTGACAGGATTAAAAATGCACCGCAATGCTAACTATGCTACAAAAGAAAGGAAGAGGCTCAAAAGCATCGGCAGTATGCCAAGATAATTAGACCGAAATCCATCTGCATCTACTACAAATCATCCACCTTGAGATATCTATCCAGAACATCTCGCTGGTATTAAGTTGCGAGCCCCACCTAAAGTGTAAACCCAAAGCAGTAGACAACTTCATTAAAAGAACTTTGCGTAAAGTAAACAATCCTTGCAATCACGATTACAAGCACAGTTGTTTTCCCCTTTTGGCAACAGCACATCCCCTAGACTCATGTTTCTGTCACTCAAGCTAGTCATCAGGGGGCGTGAACCCACAATCTTGCATAACGCTCTCTCTTGGAGTTGCAATCTAACACTTGGCCAAAGCAATAAACAGCAACAGAGAACATGCAAGAATTACTCAAGAACACAAATATAAAAGAGAAGAACCAAATATATTACTCATCACAATCTGAACATAGTCTCATAATCCATCAGATCACAACAAACTCAACATAGCAACAACAAAAAGAATTACATATGTGCCTTGATCATGTAGGGCATCTCACAATGTCTAATCCACGAAGAACAAAGAGGGGAAGAGAACATCACATAGCTACTGATCATGGACCCATGGTCCAAGGTGGACTACTCACGGATCATCTGGGAAGCGTCCATGGTGGTGGAGAAGCTCCCGGAGGTCAATCCTCCCTCCGGCAGGGTGCCGGGAAGAGGTCTTATGGTGCTCCCAATCTTGGAAGCGCGGCGGCGGCGGAACAGAGGCAAGATCACGAAAAAGGGTTCTGTCCTCGAGGGTTTCGGGACGAAGGGAATATATAGGGGAAGGGGGCAGCCAGTGGTCTAGGTGGCCCCCTGGCGCGGCCCCACCCTAGGCCGCGCCCACAGGGCGCCTGGAGCCCTGGTGGGTCCCCTCCGGTCCTCCTTCGGGACTCTGGAAGCTTCCGATGCGCTGTTTTTTTATATATTTTCCAGGAATTTTTCTGGCATTTTACGTAATGGAAAAACCTGAAATAAAAAGACAGCAGTAAATAGAAACTGTCACTGAGGTGCACTGAGTCAATAGGTTAGTCCAAATATGATCAAAAGTGTATGAAATTGTATCAAAAGCATAGAAATATCACACAAAACATACATGGAGCAAGCATAAATTATAGATACGTTTGGGATGTATCACATGTGTGCATGTTAAGATAGTAAAGGTAGTGACTTAGTAGAGATGTTGAGATGGGTACCTTGCATGTTGAGAGAACTGAAACCAACTTATTAAGAATGTAAGATGTAAGATTGGAAAATGATTGTTGGGATCTAAGACAAGAATGCATCTCAATAATTGAGTAGACCTTTCAACAAAACAATTATTTAACTCCACAATAAGTTGATCATGCAACACATTGAATATTTCATTTTTTACCCCGCCACAAGTAAGAGCCTCTACACTAACGAGGTATCGTAAAAGGCCCACCCCACCAGTAATTCATGGCGAGCGTGCAGTTGGGTCCCATTTCATAGTATACAGAAAGTACAAAATAGCAGAAAGCAAATCTAACTGAAGAAGACGTCGGCCACCGCGCTCGGCCCTCCAATTCCCTCATTGGTCGTTTGCTCGCCAGCCGATGCCTTCCGCACAGACTTCTCCCCTCCTGCAACCAGCGGCCTCCACTGGGAATCGACGACACTCAAATGAAGTGTATCCCTCCTCAAACGCCACCGCTCAAAACACCAATGAAAAATGAGGGTAACACAAGCCAAAACGCCTCTAAACCTTATCAGCACGAATTTTTTTAAGGAGGCCTACAATGAAAATGACATGAAGATGCACTAGGTGCCATCATTTCCTAGACGAATAGACCTCAATGATTTGAACTTCTAGGTTTTGTTTTTCAATTTTGATTCATTATTTTTTATGTTATTTAATTTGAACTTCTTTTTATTTATATGAAACGGGAAAGTCATTTTTTTAATAAACATCAAAATGATATCAATGTTAATTTGAACCTCTTAGTTTAATTGTCAAATCCAAGTTACTATATTGGTTGTTCTTTCAATTTAAACTTATTAGTTTCATTTTAAAAGGTTGATTGATTTTTTTAATTTTAATTTGACATCTTCTTTATTTAATTTATTAGTTTTACTTTAAAATATGGTACACATGTTTTGTTTTCTATCTTAATTTTGAAATTATTAATAGTTTTTTAGAAAAGGAAAAGTTCTAATTTTTTAATAAACATCAAACTACTATGTTATTTTAATTTGAACATCTTAGCTTAGTGTAAGAAATATTTGAATTTGATTTACTAGTTTATTTTATAAATGTGAAAATTCTATTTTTAGTAAACATCAAACTATTATACTATTTTAAATATATTTTTATAAAATTCTATTTGTTGTCGCATAAACTTCAAACTATAAGGTTATTTTTATTTGAATTTCTTAGTTTATTTATAGAAACATAAAAAACTTATTTTTAATAAACATCAAACTGCACTATTATTTTAATTTGAAGTTCTCTATTTATTTTTAGAAATCGGGAAACCCAAATTTGTAATAAACATGAAACTACTTTGTTATTTTATCCTAAACTTTTATTTTTTATTTTAAAACCGTGAAAATGAAAAAATATTTTATAAACTTCAAACTCCTTTGATATTTTAATTTGAAATTCTTCGTTTTAGTCTTTAGAAACAAAAAAAAAAGGATTTTTGAAAACAACCTTTCGTTCTCCAAACTTCTATTTTGGTTGTCATTGACCTTCAATATTGCATTGTGTTAGTTTTATGTTCTTATACTACTCTTGACTTTTCCATTTGGAGTCTCTGAATTTCAAAAACTTAGTACTTCAACTTAAAAACAAAAAAAACATCTTGGCAAAGAATTGTTAAATAAAGCTACAAGTTTTTTGTAAAATTTGTTGTATACAAAAAAAATAGGTAGTTCATGCTGGTCATGAAATAGAATCATTTTTTGCGTGACATACTTTCTCTGCTTTTTCTGTTGCCTTTGAACTGTAGTTTTAGTCGGCGGCTGGGCAGAGGTTGGATGAGCGTTGTTGTCGATGTTGTTGTGAACGGAATTAATGCCTCTGCCTGCTCCCTACTGAAATTTCTAAATTTATGTTTGCTACTGCTACATACGGGAATGGTCGCACATGTAACATTCAATTATTTACATGTTTTCATCATATTTAATTATGCGATCCCGTTTCTTAAAACATGAAATGTCAAATTAGATTTTTGAACTATTCTTTTGTTTTAACATAGAACTGCTCATATTTATCAACTCGAACTTCCATAGAAACTTAATTCTTTTACATATCTTCCAACTCCCTAACTGTGTCTTCCATGAACTTCGGGAGACCCCTCATGTGCCGCTGCCCGTGAGACTCGCCTTTGTACACTTTGCGCACCACTTCGACTAGACCTCACTACTACCTCGTATCCAAATACCTGCGATGTAGCTCATTCTTTTTTAAGCCCTGCAAGCCTAATAGAACCTTCTTTCCTGGGCCCGCTTGGAAAACGACAGCATTTAAAGTGATAAATAAACAACTGCTCGGAAAGCTTCGGTTTGAGCGTTGGTTTTCATGATAGTGAAGAAAGTTCGCCCAAAAGACGTACGTGGAACCAATGATACCATATGAACAACAATAGCAATTACTAAAACTTTGTTTTGAATTGAATTCCCTTTGTTCAATAAAAATGGAATAACGCTATTTTTAAGCTTTTATTATTATTTTTATTTCCTTATTTTTTGGTCCTCCAGAAATTCTAGAGCTGAATGAACTATGCTGGTTGTAACCCTGTGGAAGTTTGATTAGTAAAGTTTACACTCGCAAAAAGTATATTAAAGAATGCTTGGATTCTGACAAGCATTACAACAAGCACACAGAGATCACCAAAGTTTTGCAACCAGAAAATATGAATTCAGAAAGTTTTTTGGCATAACTATATATGAAGTACATGAGTAGGAGATAAAACCTTACATTCCTTTTAAGTATATAGATAGAGACTTAGTGGATAGTTATTGTAATATGTTGTGCGTCCAAATATATTCTTCGAACTTACTGATCTGATATTATTTTGTTGTCCTTTAATCATTTTTTTTTCATCTTGTTTGTAATATATATTTTCACGTTAAAATCATCTAATTTTTTAAGTTGATGATTTTTAATGGTAACTTGCATTATCTTAATATCTATTCCTTCATTTAATACTTTCGAGTATGTATATAAATTTTGTTTCTAAATTTAAGTATATATATAAATGTGATTCCACCGTAGACATTAATTCTCGGTGCTTATCCAATGTATTTTTTAACACCCTGCCATTTATAGTCACGTATACTCGATATTTTTGGCTTATCTTTCAACGAAATTCCTATATAAATATCACTCGGAAGTTGACGCTAACTCAGAAGACCAGGAAAGAAAAACATAAGCGATATACCGCGCATTGAGAGGTATACACACATGGAGGCATCTAAGCTTGCCCTTTTGGTCGTCCTGGCAATGGCAGCCGCCATGGCTGACCCATCCAACGCCCAGAACTCGCCACAAGACTACGTCGTCGCCCACAACGTCGCCCGCGCCGCCGTGGGCGTTGGCCTTGGCCCCGTGACCTGGGACGCAGCGGTGGCGGCCTTTGCGGCGCGCTACGCCAGGCGGCGCACGGGCGATTGCAAGCTAGTGCACTCGAAGACGCCGCAGTACGGGGAGAACCTGTTCTGGGGCTCCGGCAAGGACTGGACGGCGGCGCAGGCCGTGAAGATCTGGGCCGACGAGAAGGCCTACTACAACTACGCCTCCAACGGCTGCGCCGCCGGCAAGCAGTGCGGGCATTACACGCAGATAGTGTGGCGCAACTCGACCCGTATCGGCTGCGCGCGCTTGCTCTGCGACCACGACGCCGGCGTGTTCATCACCTGCAATTACAGCCCTCCCGGGAACTACATCGGGCAGAGGCCATATTGATTGCCCACGAATCGATTTAGATCTGCATTTCTTGTTTGTAATGCTCTGCATGGGCTCTCGTGCATGCTTTTTGTATGATGAAGCCCTGTTTGAAACGATGAAAACTCGTAGTAGGAACTTTAGAGGACAGGATTCCTATAGAAAGTAGGAGTAGCCTACTCATTTTTGGTACGTTTGACAAACGAATTGATATCCTACACTTTTTTCTAAATTCCAATGCATTTGGCTATTTTATAACAAGTTCTCTCCTTCTCGACTATCATCGAAGTTATTATCTGGGAAATGAACGAGGCGGAGTCTAGTAATCATGGACACAGCCAGAACGATGGATCAAGTACCTCTCTCACATTTTTTTTACAGTAAATTGCGTATCTTAACTTTATAGAAGAAGAGAATTATAATCATACAACAACAACCATCACTCATTGCGAACAACGAGCATAGCAACACTTCACAATCGACTGGTACAAGAAAGCCACACACTACAACACAACTACGATACAAGAAAGCCTACCCAAAACCGAGAACCTCGTCGCGTCTCGCCCGACACCGATGGCTTCCAAAGAACAACAACTCCATCTTCCTAGGATTAACCAGTGACGATCGTACATAGCGCCAAAGAAAAATGATCTGTGTATCGATGAACATCGGAGGAGCGCAACAAAGGGCATATAGTCTCCCAGCACAATGCTCACAACAAAGAAACAACGTCAATGACGCTGCCATCATGCCGATCTTACGAATCAAGGCTTTCGCTCAGGAGACAACCTGTCGACTTGAGGCAACGCGGAGAATGACGACACACTCGATGACGCCTCCAGGAAGGGGAATGACACCCACAGGTTCCATCGACGCCGGATCGGCCACAACCAAACATGATTTTCATCTGTAGTGTTGCACATCTCCACGCCTCCAAGACCCGACCACTCCCGACAAGATACCTCGCACCACCGTCACCGCAGAAACTTGCCATCGGAGCCACGCCTCACTGCCGAGGGAACACGCCTCAAGCCACCACCTTCAACACGCAAGGAACCACAACAACCACCACGGCGTGCAGGACCAGATCCACCAAGAAGGCCTTCACCCGCACCTAGGGACTGCCATCTGCGCGGATCTGACCCGCACCTCTGACCGCACTCCGGCGCCAACTTCGCCAGGGTATCATCGCACGCACCTCACACGAAGGTGGTCGGCCGCCTGCTGCCCGCCAGGATCCGTCCTAGCCGGGCCTCGCAGCGCCACTGCCTCCATGGTTGCGCTTGCACTGCCAACACTATCGATTTCGGCACACCACTTGCATCCTCGGCCCGCTGCACCCTTGCGTAGATCTAGAAGTCCATCACCGTGCTCCCCACCGAGAGCCACCCTCCAGTAACACCGTCATGGGCGTCGAACAGCTCCATCCTGCGCTAGGCCAGATCTGGGTTGTGAAGCCTCGGATCCATCCACGCAAGTGATGTCGACCACCCCTCCATGGAGCAGACCCCAACCACCACCAGCCGCGGGTCGCCGTGCACCAACCGTCGCTCCATCCGCGGAAGAAGCCACGACAACCTCCGCGCCCCGCCCCATGGACGCCTCGCCTCCGCGCGAAGAGGGAATGTCGGGGGGAGAGCCACCCCAACCCGCCGCCTTAGACGGCCAGGAGTGGCCACCACCACCGGCGTTGGCGACGACAGCGACCAAGTAGGACGCCGGATCTGGTTTCCTGCGGCGGAGGTAGGGGAGCCTCTGGAGCCGCATGCGCGTGCGACCCAGGAGGCCAAGGGGAGGGGAAGGAAGGTGTTGACACACGAACACGTCACGTGTACCCTCGACGCCGGGGGTGAGGCACCGCAACTCACGTCGAAGGAGATCCGTTCGGTAGCGCGATACTCAAGACAACCGGCGGACGCTTTTGAGCACCCGAAACCCCACACGCCCGGGAGGGACCCCGTCTGGGCGCACGGCAGCTATGGGCTGCCCTAGGTCGACCTTATCGCCCCTAGAGCTCTCGCGGATCGTTGCCCTGCACGAACAAGAACAAACGAAGAACGAGGGAGAAGATACGTGGAAAAGTAGACGAAATTAGGGTTTAGATGTGTTTGCGATTGTGTGTTGTTTCAATCGACCGTCACCTCATCTATATATGAGGGGGTTGGACTTCGCTTGCAAGACACGGATTTGGATTCCCGTCACAATGCCAAAAACTATAGCCAAACTCGGATTTTCCAAAATCTGCACGAATCTGCGCACAGACCGGTAGTACCGGTCGACCAGTAGTGGACGGGTATATGATTTTTTACCGGAACAACCGGGGTGCTACCGACTCTATTCCGGGCCTTAACAGAAGGTTTTTCGCGTACTCGGGCGGTAGTACCGGTCTCCGGATCGGTAGTACCGGTATATATTATTTACCGGAACAACCGGGGTGATACTGGACCTGTTCCGGGCTCTTACAGAAGGTTTTTCGCGTATCGGCGGTAGTACCGCTTGTACCGGCAGGTAGTACCGGTCTCCCCTGTTGTCCTATATTGATTTGGCTATAACTTCTTCATACGAACTCGGATTTGGACGATTCAAGTGTTAAAATCGACCGGCTCGACGAGGCGAAGCCGATTAAAGTATAAATTTCATTATTTGAAGCCATCTTGAGGGCGCAATTAGCCAAATAATGCACTAAATGCCATAGTCTTGTTGCCCGGAACATGGTTTTCGGTCTTGAAACAGTCTAGGATGACGATGACTCGAACTACAAAGTTGTTCATATCGACAATAGCCAAGTTTTTCATGTAGAGCACTTCTTCATTTGAGGCCATCTTATATGGGTTTATTGTTGTGCCAAAAACCAGTGTCAACACATGCCCCCCAGTTTTTCGGCAAAACTTGCGTGCCGAAAAATAATGTGCACCACATAGGGTCTAAGGACGATGTCAACACTCCATCGGCCATACATATTCTTAGGGCGGTAATTCCATATCGGCCATGTCTTGTTCTTAGGGCGATAATCATATATCGGCCATTAGCCCATTCAGGCTTCTTGCCACACACTTGGGTGGTATTTCTTCAAATACTTGCCATTGAGAGTTTTAGGCAGCAATGTTCCTTGTATGGATTCCACCAAATACGAATTTCCAGGAACTATTCTTATAATCTTGAAAGGACCTTCCCAGCTAGGTGACCACTTCCTGAATTTTCTATCTTTTGAACCAATTGGTAGAATCACCTTCCACACAAGGTCTCCAATCTGAAAATTCTTCAATTTCACCTTCTTATTGTAAGCTCTTGCAACTCTCAACTTGTCATTTTCTATGGCCTTTAACGTAGCCAAACGCTTATCGATGACCTCATCAATATTATCCATCATCAAATTATAAAAGTCCACCGCCGATAAATCATTTTGTTTGGCTATTCTCAAGGCATTCAAATTAACTTCCACAGGTAAAACAACTTCTTGACCATATACGAGCTCATATGGAGTTACCTTTGTAGCACCATGCCTTGAAATCATATGTGCGCACAAAGCTTCAGACAATAACTCATGCCATCTCATTGGATTATCTTCAATTTTCTTCTTGATGAGCTCGATTAATATCTTATTACTAGACTCAGCTTGTCCATTAGCTTGGGCATAATGCGGGGAGGAATTGAGCAACTTTATATTATAGGATTCGGAAAATTCTCTAACTTGATGTGCCATGAAAGACGAACCTTGATCTGTAGTCAATGTTTGAGGGATACCGAATCTATGAATAATATGCTCGGTTATAAATTTAATTACCTCCACATGCGTCATATTCCTGAGAGGTATTGCTTCAGACCATTTGGTGAAATAATCAGTTGCTATCAACACAAACCGATGCCCCTTTGAAGAAGAAGGATTAATTTTTACAATGAAGTCTAATTCCCATCCTCTAAAAGGCCATGGCTTCACAATAAGATGTAACATAGCAGCAGGAGCCAAATGAATATCACCAAACTTTTGACAAGCTTCACACCCTTTGTAATACCTGAAGCAATCATTAATCATCGTCGGCCAATAAAATCCAGCACGTCGCAATAACCACTTCATCTTCGGAGCCGATTTATGAGTACCGCAAATTCCTTCATGTACCTCTCCCATAGCAACTCTCGCTCGATCCTCATCCAAGCACTTTAAAGAAACATCATCGACCGTTCGGCGATAAAGATCATCATCCCTCAACTCGTACTTAAAATCCACACTCTGAATAGTCATGTCCACCCTTTTACTAGGATCACGCAAGTAATCAATAATGGGCTTCCTCCAGTCTTGATTTTCACCTGTACTAGATTTTCCATTAGTGGCCGAAGTAGTAAGTTCTAATTCGGCCTCTTCCATATTGGCAATACAAGACATCGGTTCTTGAGAATTATGAAACATGCCACGATCAACATGGTAACCAGATGCTTGTTGTGCCAATTCATTTGCTTTCCAATTGTCATGTCTAGGTATATGCGCAATACTAAAATGATCTAAAGTGGAAACTACATCTAGACATTTATCAAGATAAACATTGATGATTCATCAAAGCACTTAAATATTCCAGAAACTTGTTGTACTACTAATAATGAATCACCAAAAGCCTCAATATGTGTAGCACCTATATCAAGCAACATCTCTAAGCCGAATAACAATGCTTCATATTCGGCCTGATTATTGATGCAAAAGTATTATAATCGGCATGAGGACTCAAAAACAGCACCAGGAGGAGATATATTGTGACGCCCCCAAAATCAGACCGTGTACAATAATCATACACGCAAGGTACACGATCGAGATCAGGGACTCACGGTGAGATATCACAACACAACTCTACAAGTAAAATAATACAAGCTGTTTAATACAAGCCATGGGCCACGAGGGCTCGAATACAACAGCTCGAAAGCACAAAGTTAGCGGAAGCAATAGTATCTGAGTACAGACACAAGTATACAAAATTGCCTTAAGAAGGCTAGCACAAATAACAAAAGATCGAAAAGGCAAGGCCTCCTGCCTGGGAACCTCCAAACTACTCCTGGTCAACGGGGAACTCGACGTCGTAGAAGGCATCGGGAATCTCCATGTTGCGGTGGCCGGCATCGGGGACCTCCTTCTCCTGGACTCCAAGGCTTCAACGTCGACTGCAGCGGCCGATCAGGCAAAACATAAAGGGGGAAATAAAGAAAAGGTGAGTATCTAGCATACCCGCGAGTCTTACATCCGCTACTAAGCATTATGCACTGTATCAAAAGGAAAGGGGAGGCTGTATATGGTGGACTACAAGGTAGAAATCAGAATAAGGGTAAGAAGCTAGGCCTATCAAAGACTAGCATCTTCCGACGAGTCTTGCATCACAAGGAGAGAATCAGCCAACAGTTTATATAAAGCAATAAAGCAACAATGAAGCAGAAGTTGCTGCAGCATTGTATAATAGTAAGTTGAAATGATTAATAATAATAATGCCTCCGAGTTCCCCTCCTCGACTTCCCTGCGAGGAAGAAAACCCGGAACCATACAGTTTAATAGTAATAGTTTGTAGTGGTAAGATCCAGCTTCGGCATAAAGCGTCCTGTTACCGTGGACACGGCTATTCGAATAGATTAAACTCCCTGCAGGGGTGCACTACTGTTCAGCCTGCACGCTCGGATCTCCAGGGTGGCGTGAACCTTGTTAGGGAACGCCCCACCGAGGCTATCCGACACATCGCAGCCCATCCTAGGCTCAACAGAGAGGCCATCCGCCGGACTAAATCCTATGCGCCAAGGGGTCTAGGACCCTCACCCTTGCACACTCCTGCACGGTGCGAGGCTGGCCGGGAAGCAAAAGTAAACACCACTCGCGAGTAAAGAAGACACACAACTTCCCGGCAATCAGACCGCGATACTGCTGACGTCTGAAGAGCTTTCGAATGAACTACGACGCAGGGGAGCCCATAACTCCTTATCCCACGTGAAGGTAGTGCGTACAGACCAACGAGCCTCTCAAGTCATCCGCCGAACCATTTAGCATTTTATTATTATCTGTTGGGACAACCGTTATCGTTGCCCCTATTCGGGTGAGTCGCGGACAACGACAGCAGCCAGGTCCACCAGTAACATCGGTGCCTGCCCTGACGTCCCACCAACTCGTGCGGTTACCAACAAGGTGAACCGTCTCCTTACCTTGTCCCGCGTTTGCTCCGAAGAGCTCAACTTTCGTACAACAGGATATCTGTCGGCCACGAACAGTACTAGGCCCACCGCACACCGGTGGAATACACCTGACCTGTCGTTCCGCTAAGATACCCTGCGCGGGCACCGTTGGGTCACCCGACTCCTTACCTTTAAGGACACCAGTTGATTCGAGTGCCTACCATTAAGTGAAACCAGGAGGTATCACCCTCGATGGTACACTTAAAGAGGTTCGACAGAGACATCATCGTAATGAACTAAAGAGGTAAACCTTGTATCATCCCGGTGATGCTACGCTACTGAGCCGACGAGAGTGAAATACGAGTCCATTCCACTCGTAAGTCAAACTCGAAGCGACTCGGCAGAGTCTCACCGTTGTAGGTTCCCCAGGGTGTCTGCATTGATCCGTACCTGTTGCAGTTGTAATATATCGTTTCCGCGATCACTCCCAGAGTGATCACAGCCCACTATCCAATCCTAGCTAACAAAGCGCAGGGCTCACTGCTGAATATAATATATATAAATATAAGCAGCATAGGATACGGAAAGGTACATCAAGGGGTGACAATGACAGGCTATGCAATTGAATAGGATTATAACGTAGCAGCAGCAGTAACCATGCCTAGTGCAAGAAAAGTACGGAAAAGATAGGTGATATCTGGGGAAGGAAAATGGCTCTGCTTGCCTGGAAGCTCAACGGTAGGGGTAGGTCGTCGACGTAGTAGTCGTACTCAGCGGCGGTGCAGTCGTCGTCAACAGTGGGGTCTACCGGAGAATAGGGGGGGGGAGAAACAGTAAATATAAAGCAGACATAGCAATCAAATGCATGACATGACAGAAGAAATGTTATCGGTGCTCTAACGTAGTATGAAGCAATATGATCGGAGCGGGAATTCATCCGGGGATGAACAACCAGCTCCGGGTGATTACCGGACAGGGTGTCCGAAGGGGGAAGGGATCATGCCGGAGGTGTCGTGGATATCCGACAAACGTATGGGTGGGGTATCCGAGTTAGTTGATCTATTCCGAACAACGTTCGTGTTCAGAACAAATTCATCCGGTCAGTTTAACGGTATCGGACAATTCATCTGACAGGGCTACCGGAGGGGGGACGTTTCGATGTTCAGTATGTTAGAGGGGTGGGGTGGGGGTATAAGTATCGTATTCTTATTCGTGGATCCGTTCTGAGCAACTTTCGTATACGAAAGCTTTTCATCCGGACAACTTTTATCGGTACCGGAAATTACCGACATACGGCCCGGGAGGGGTGTGTCGATGTTCGATGTGTTAGGGGGGGTGGAAGACATACGGATGGCGTATTATTATTCTACACATTTTTCTGAGCAACTTTGATATATAAAATATTTTCATCTGATATACAGTTTATTTTATATGATTTTTCAAAGTTTAAATTATTTTTAAATCATTTTTAGATTTTCTTTATTATTTAATCCCAACATTATCCACAACAGTGCATTTGACCAGTCAAGACTGACAAGTGGGACCTACTGACCAGTGGGTCCCACATGTCAGCCTCACATTTTAATAATTCAATTTAAATTAATTTAAATGACAGTGGGGCCTACATGTCATACACATATTTTAATATTTGCATTATATTTAAACTATTAACCCAAAGGGGCCCATGTGTCATACACCCATATAATTAAACAGATCTGTTTAATCTAGCTAATGGCCTTGGGCCCACTCGTCATCGGCACAGGGGGTTATCTAACTTAGTATAGTTTAACAGCGGGTTAACCTTAATCTAAACGAGAGGGGCCCACGCGTCAGTGAGCCATTGGGCTGCCACACGCGTGCACGCGCGTTGGAGCCCGCCGGCATTCAGACCGACGGCCGACGAGGTCCGCGGTGGCTACAGACGGCGGTTTGGCGCGTCGTTCGTTCTTACGGGGGGCGGGGCGAGTTGCGCACCCGATGGGACACGCGGGAGGCCGCGGCGTGGCCGGAGCTGAGCTCCACACCAACAATGGCGGCGGCGAGGCCACGACCCGACGAGTTCGAGCGGGGCGGTCGGCTGCAAGAAGAATGGAGGGGGAAGAGAGGGAAATAGGGCGCAGCTCACCAGGAGGGAGCTGATGGCGAGCTCGAGGGGGGTCTGGGGAGGCTGGGCGATGCAATCGACTAGAGACATCCGTCGAAGCCGAAGACGACGACGAGCTCGGGGACGACCCGACCGTGAGGCCCAGCTCGAATTTGCGCGCAAGGTTGAAGGAGACGAGCCTCCCGAAGCTCCTAGACAAGCCGAGGGGGCAAATGGACGCCGGTGGCCGCAAGTTCCGGCGAGGTCTGCCCACAGCGGCGCCCGGTTACGCGTGGCCGAGAGGAAGAAGAGGATAACGGCGCGAGGGGAATGGGCAGGGGGCAGGCTAGGGTTTCCGGTGAGAGGGGGCGCGGGGCTCAGGGTCTTATGCTCGCTGGGGAGCCGCCGGATGGCTGCCACGGCGGCCTGGCCGGCGTGGATGGCCGCCACGGCCTCCCCTTGAGCAGTAGGAAGGGGATAGGGATGGGGATTGGGCCGGGCTGGGCCCAGTGGGGGGGGGGGCTCTGCCCATGGGCGAGAGATAATGTTTTTCTTTTTTTGTATTATTATTATTTCTTTTCTTTCTTTTCTGTTTGTAATTAGTTTAGTAGATTATATTTTTTTAAACATGGAACTTGCCCCATAATTAGTATTGCACCATATTGAAGTGCCCCAAAAAGTTTGGTCAATTAATAAATTCATTTATTTATTTTTATAATTATTCTATTGATGAAAAGGGATATTTGGCTACTGTTTTTATTTGTTGAATTTATTTTAAAGCTCAATAAATTCCCAAAACCATAGGGAAGTGATCCAATGATTTTTAGGCATTTTACAAAATTGCTTTCACAATTTTTGGACAATGTTTGATTTGCCACATTATTTCTAATATCATCAAACGCGCATTTTGAATTTGATTTGATACAAGGTGGTCAAAGCATGATTAGCAACAGTAATCATTGATTAGCAAGGTGATTACTGTTCATGACAGTGATGGTGTTACATATATAAACGACACCAACACCCTGGCTACCGCTACAAACTGAACCATCAAAATATAATCTCCATGGTACTAACGAAATAAGGTTTATATCAATATCATGCTCACTATCAATCCGATGTTCAATTATAAAATCAGCAACAATTTGGCCTTTCATAGATTTCAAAGATTCATAAGCCAAATCATACTCAATTAAAGCATAAGCCCACTTGCCAATTCTACCACTAAGAATTTGCCTATGCAACATGTATTTAATGACATCGGTTTGACAAGCTACTACGCAATTACTATGCACTAGATTATGTCTCAGTTTTGTGCAAGCATAATATAAACATAAGCATATTTTCTCAATGAAGGTATACCTTGTTTCGGCATCCAAGAGGCGCCGACTCAAATAAGTAATAGCATGTTCCTTCCCTTCGGTCTCTTGAGTCAAAACAGCACCAATAACACCTTTCTCCTCCGCAATATAAAGTCTAAAGGGCTTCCCATGCTTAGGAGCTTTCAACACTGGAGGGGTGCATAAATATTTCTTAATCATATCAAATGCTTCTTGCTGTTTTGCCCCCCAAGTAAAATCAACATCATTCTTTAACCGAAGTATAGGGGTAAATGCATCAACCTTCCCTGACAAATTAGCAATGAATCTCCTCAAATGATTAATCTTGCCAAGGAACTTCTGCATATCTCTTTTTCACATTGGAGCCTCCACCTTCTGTATAGCTTCTATCTTCTTGGGATCAATTTCTATACCGTCCTCATGAATAATAAAACCCAAGAAACTTGCCAGCCGATACGCCAAAAGCACACTTCAAAGGATTCATCTTCAGTCCATATTTCTTCATCCTCTCAAAAGCTAAACGCAAATCGTCTAAGTGAGATTCAAAAGCATCCGATTTGACAACAATATCATCAATATAGACCTCAAGTACAACACCAAGTAGATCATGAAAAATTAAGTTCATAGCCCTTTGATATGTGGCACCGGCATTCTTCAAACCAAAAGTCATTACCACCCACTCAAATAAACCAACAAAACCGGGGCACCGAAAATCAGTCTTGTAATATCCTCTTCGGCCATAAAAATCTGATTATATCCTACATTACCATCCAAAAAACTAATAACTTTATGTCCAGAAGCTTCATTAATAAGCATATCGGCTATTGGCATAGGATACTCATCTTTGGGCGTAGCTCTATTCAAATCTCTGAAATCAATACACGCCCTCACCTTGTTGGACCCTTTCTTCTCTACAGGAACGAGTTTAGAAATCCATTCAGCAGACCTGCAAGGTCTAATAAAATTAGCTTTAAGCAATCGACCGATCTCTTCCTTGATACGGTCATATATTTTAGGATTAAACTTTCTAGTTGTTTGCTTATAAGGCCTAAAACCATTCTTTATAGGCAACCGATGCTCAACTAGCTCTCGTCTTAAACCCGGCATCTCATGATACTCCCATGCAAAACAACAAATATATTCTTTCAACAGCTCGATTATTTTAACTTTACAATCGGCTTCCAGATTTTTGTTCACAAACGTCGGCCTAGGAATTGAACCATCTCCTATGTCTACCTCCTCTAATGGCTCAGCCGACGCAAAACCTTGTCCTAGCTTATCCATGTCTTACAACTCTTCTATTGACTCGAATATATCGTTCCCATTGGACCGATATTCTTCGAGACGCTTCTGCAACCACTCGGAGTTAGAATCCATTTAAATGCATTGTTCCTTGGAGCCGGTTACCACCAACCGGCTTTAGAGACACATGCACGAAACCATTCTTTGTGGCGCTAAGAAAATCAAAATCTGACAAGTCGCGCCCCGTCAAGCAAGTAGCATGTGGATGTTGCCAATCCACCGGTGCATCAGCCAAAGCAACACATGCCAAATTATCCGCATGAACAACCTCCACGTCCTCATCAACCAACTGAATCAAGAACTGGTGCATAGTTGATGGTGCGCATTGATTTGCATGAACCCAATCGCGCCCGAGTATGACATTGTAGTTACCATGCACCTCATCAACAAAGAACGCGGTAGACAAAGTCTTGCTCCCTACCGTAAGCACTACATACATGGCACCTTTGGCTTCAGTTTTTTCATTGCCTTCAAATCCATTGAGCACCATATTGGTCTTTATCAATTCCGCCTCATTCAAACCCAACTTTTTTAAGACCGAATAGGGCATAAGATTCACAACGGCACCACCATCAACAAGAACCCTAGAGACCGGTGATCCATTAATATGATCTTTGAGGTACAATGCCCTCAAGTGCGTCACTGGTTCTTTTGGCTTCTCGAATATAGCATTTTTAGGGCCAAAATCCAAAAGAGCCACCTCCCCTTCTTCATCTACGGCATGAAATTCAGCGGGTAAGTAGAACACCATATTAATATCCATACTTTCACATACATGCGTAGGCTCATAATCTAGCAACTCCTCTTCTTCATGCATATCCACTGACTCTGATGTATTCTCAAGTGAAGGAGAAGTAATAGATGGTGTGGACGATACAATAGCATTTGCATCATCCTCTCTTGGAACTACCGGCGTTGGGAGAGCCACCGTGTTATCTATTTGTTTAGGCCTCCACAGCTTTGTCGCGGGCACCATGGGAAAATCTTCGTTGAACCACTCATCCCTCAATTTTTCTGCCTCTTCCTCCACCTTTTCATGGCTCCTCATGCGCTGCAATCTCCTCTTTTGTGATTTGGATATACCGGGAGGACACCATTTAGGTTGAATATACTTGGGGTCTCTAGGCTTGACCTCACTTGTACTGGCTTCATGATCATTAGCCATAGGACCTTGCGGGACAGCCACCACACCGTCACTTGAAATAGCCGGATCATCAATAACAATCGGCTCTTTAAGTTTTAGCACCTCGGTGCCCACCATAATGGTTTTGACACCAAGCCCATCTTCCTTCGGCTTAGCAGAATCTGGAATTATAGCACTCGGCGACTTTGCACGCCACATTTTCCTGCTAGCTTCCTTTGGATGACTTTGCATTGACCGATTGGCACCATAACTCAAGCGGTCTTGTATGGGGTAAGAAATCCTCTCATGCACGGATCTTCTAGGCGCTGCCCACCCTGGGTGAAAAGCATAAGGAGCCATTGGGGGCTGCTCCCATCTACCATCAAATCCTCCTGTATAGTATGGCCCATAAGGGGGCGGCGCCATCCATGGGGCTGGCACCCATGACCCGTATGGCCTTGCTCGACGCTGAAATTCCTTCTTAGGAGGCGACCTTGAACGTTTCAAACGTGATGAGCGTTTAGGGCTAGAACCGGCTGCTTGGTTGGCATACTTGGACAACAACATATCAAATGTTGGCTTGATTTTCTTGCGTTGCACTTTAGCTTCATTTATCTTCCACCTGCCAATTTCCGGACTCTTGGGCTTGACAAATCTGCCACGAGTATTCTCTTGCACTTGTGGTTGCCCCCCAGGTGTAGGATTCTTGATGGTGATCTTGATAATCTCCCCACCACCGGGTTGCTTGTCAAGCACCACTTGCCTCTCCGAGACCTTGTTGCCATCCTTGCTTTTTCTGGATTCACCAATGACAACATTGTCCTTGTTAGCTGATCCGGCTATGTCAGGCCGAATTAACATCTTCCTCCCCTCCAAATCCATAGTGTTCATGGGGAAGGGTTGTTTATCAACTTGCATCTCAGAAAAATTCAATCGTCCGTCATTAATGGCCGATTGTATCCGTCGTCGAAAAACATTGCAATCATTAGTAGCATGAGAAAAAGAATTATGATACTTGCAATATGCACGCCGTTTTAGCTCCTCAAACGGCGGTAAAGCGTGAGACATTTTAATAAACTTAGCTTGCAGCAAAGCATCAAATATTCTATCACATTTAGCAATGTTAAAAGTAAACTTCATATCATCATCACGATTCTTATGAATTGGCTTTAAATCTTGAAAAGTAAAAGGTTTGGCCTTGGATGGACAAACAAACTCGGCGGTATAGACATTAGCTTCATCGTCCGAATCACTATCATATTCAATCATATTCACCTTAGGACGATCAATCTTATATCTACACACCTCTTTATTCTCTTTGTCACGGCTCTCTTGAGCTAAAGCCCTTTGCAAGACTTGATTAATAGTTAAGAACGCATGGCCTTCTAACCTATCTTTAATGTAAGTTTTTAAACCATTAAATACAAGATCAGCTAAATCCCTCTCACTTATCACTAAACTATAACACCGGTTTTTGTGTCCCTAAACCTCTTGACGTAATCGGAGACCGATTCATCATTCTTTTGTTTAACCGATGTAAGATGTGACAGTTTAAGTTCATTATCACCACTGTAAAAATGATCATGAAATTTTTGCTCAAGATGAGGCCATGCAAGAATAGGACCATGCGGCAAAGATGAAAACCATGAAAAAGCAGTACCAGGCAATGATAAAGGAAACAAACATATTTTCAACTCTTTTGATGAAGCTACTTCACCTAATTGAGACAAATATTGACTAATATGTTCCCATGTAGTTTTTGTGCCATCCCCACTAAACTTAACAAAATATGGAATTTTATATCCTGGAGGACATTGAATTTCATCGAAATACTCAGGATACGGCTTTTGATACATCTGATTCCTAGGTAGTTCCACACCAAAGTTTTCTCTAAGCATCTTGGTCATCTCCTCTCTAAGGTTAGCTAACGCGTCGTCTGTATTAGACGATGTTTCTTGTGACACTGGCACATGAGGAGTATGATTTGGGGCTACATGTGTGTATACCGAACCATAATTCGGCAATGATCCAATATTATCCCTACCTGTAAAAAAGTTTGGTTCGGTGTTGCCACCGAACCTGGCATACTCATGATAGGATTAATAGGTGCATCCACAACTTGATTTGTCTAGGTGGGGAAATAATTCATCGGCATGGGAGGCGCCGATGATAATGGAAAAACTGAACTAGGGTTTTCCAAACTAGTACGTGCACCAATACTACCACTAGATAATGGAGGCATATTACTTTTAGCACTAGTATTCTCAACGCAAGCTCGGTAAACCAAATTATTGTCGTCGGTAATACGACTATCAATTTCAGCCCATTGTTCAGGAGAAAAGGTAGTACTCACAGAGGGTTTAACTTGCTCAACATGAAGAGGAGGGAACTTGATTTCTCCAACCGGAGCAATATTTCCTTGGCGATCTTTCTTGAAATTCCCAAGGAAGTCCTGCAACTCCTTCTCTTCACGTGCCTTCTTGTACTCCTCATAAGCTCGACGATGGTCCTCCGATAATTCCTCAAGACTAGGCTTGATGATGTTACCGGCGTCAACTTCCGATGGATTGGGAAGATTATCTCCATTGGTCATGGTTGATGATGAAGCTTGATCTATTGTCCCCATCGGAGTCGCCAAAAAGTGTGTTGACACACGGACACGTCACGTGTACCCTCGACGCTGGGGGTGATGCAACGCAACTCACGTCGAAGGAGATTCGTTAGGTAGCGCGATACACAAGACAACCGGCGGACGATTTTGAGCACCCGAAACTCCACACGCCCGGCAGGGACCTCGTATGGGCGCACGGCGGCTATGGGCTGCCCTAGGTCAACCTTATCGCCCCTAGAGCTCTCGCGGATCGTTGCCCTGCAAGAACAAGAACAAACGAAGAACGAGGGAGAAGATACGTGGAAAAGTAGACGAAATTAGGGTTTAGATGTGTTTGTGATTGTGTGTTGTTTCAATCGGCCGTCACCTCATCTATATATGAGGGGGTTGGACTTCCCTTGCAAGACACGGACTTGGATTCCCGTCACAATGCCAAAAACTATAGCCAAACTCGGATTTTCCAAAATATGCACGAATCTGCGCACAGACCGGTAGTACCGCTCTCTTAGACCGGTAGTACCGGTCGACAGGTAGTGGACCGGTAGTACCGGTCGACCGGTAGTGGACCGGTATATGATTTTTTACCGGAACACCTGGGGTGCTACCGGCTCGATTCCGGGCCTCAACAGAAGGTTTTTCGCGTACCCGGACGGTAGTACCGGTATATATTATTTACCGGAACAACCGGGGTGATACCGGCCCTGTTCCGGGCTCTTACAGAAGGTTTTTCGCGTATCGACCGGTAGTACCGCTTGTACCGGCCGGTAGTACCGGTCTCCCCTGCTGTGCTATATTGATTTGGCTATAACTTTTTCATACGAATTCGGATTTGGACGATTCAAGTGTCAAAATCGACCGGCTCGACGAGGCGAAGCCGATTAAAGTATAAATTTCATTATTTGAAGCCATCTTGAGGGCGAAATTAGCCAAATAATGCACTGAATGCCATAGTCTTGTTGCCCGGAACATGGTTTTCGGTCTTGAAACAGTCATGAATGACGATGACTCGAACTACAAAGTTGTTCATATCGAAAATACCTAACTTTTTCATGTAGAGAACTTCTTCATTTGAGGTCATCTTATATGGGTTTATTGCTGTGCCAAAAACCAGTATCAACAGAAGGAGGAGGCGACCGGAGCCTAGCCGCGAGCGCGGGGGAGGCGCGGGCCCGCCGGCAAGCCGGGCGGCCTGGCGACGGCTGGAGAAAACCTAGTCGCGAGAGGAGGAGCCGCGTCCACGCGAGGAGGCTTCGCCTTTTGCTCCTGAAAGATGATTCAAATAACCCTCTCTCACTTTTAAAAGCTGGTGGGTGCGGACGTTGGTGCGATTGTGTGTGGGGGGTCATCTGGCATGCTCCGGGAACCAGGCGTGCTCAAATTATTTTGGTCGATGAGATTAAGATGAATGTTGATGCGATGGGACAAGCTGATGAGGTGGAGATGGGGCAGGTTGATGATGCGGAGATGTCTATCGGCACAATACGTCTACAGGTTGATGACTATGTATGTCACAACTATCACCGCTCAGCATGCCTCGTGGCTCGCAGTAGCTCAGGAGTCCCTGGATAGTTAAACCGAGCATTGGCTTTCGAAAAATAGAAGGTAGTTGTCGAGACTTACGATTGAGGTCTTGGAAAAAGAAGTGATGAACATCAGACCAAGAGATGATCGTGAAACCACTTTATGCCGCAGATAACGGGTCAATAGTTCCCGTTCGATGTTTTTTAAGAAAATTGGACAAAACCCAAAGTAGTTGGAGGGAATAGCTCTTGCGCGACACTTTTCATGGCATGAATAACTCTTGTGCAACCAAACTCTCTTTAACCATAAATCGGAAGAGACCAGGGGTTAGCGATTTGGGTTAGCTCAGGAACGTTTGTGTGCGGGGCCCACCACTTATCCACCTTAGAATCGAACACACAACTTATTGCGGGTCCGCCAAATTACCCATAACTTATCCACATGCGTGCGGAACCCACAACTTATCCACATTAGCGAACCCACAACTTATCCACATTAGCGTAACTCCAACAAGACGGGAGACCATACCCCCATTGCATGTGTGCCCGTCCCCTACCCTTTCCCGTGGACGCCCCTTCCCCCACCCTGTTCTTCTTTTTCTCCGGCGGAAACTCCGAGGACAAAGAGCGGAAGAGCCAGATGGCGAGAGATGTATAGCTCCAGTGCAGCCTCTCGCCCATCATGGCCGGAGTATGGTCTAGTGCCGCTGACAAGATGCCCCAACTGCGCACGCATAGATCCTTTTAAGCGGTTGACATGTGCGAAGGTGGAGAATGTCAACCGTGGGCGCGAGTTCCTGAAGTGCGAGAGCAAGCCACAATAGAGACATGTTAGATCTGAGTACTCCACCAGTTGTATGCTCTGTTTCTCCCAATTTTTGGATTTTATTTCCGTTTAATTTGAATTTGGGATTTAGGATTCATGTGCCACCGTTTTTAGGTCCTGAAGAAATGTGGGAATTTCGAGTGGCTCGATGCTTACATTGAGAGGCTGCAATTGGAGGGATCAATTGGCACAATCTGGGAGCTCGACTTGGGGCACCTTGTTGTGGAGATAGCCCGTGGAGAAGAATTTGTCGGATAGATCTGTTCTGGTGATGAGCAATGCAGAATTCAATTGGAATTTAAAGAAAATAAGCAAGCAGCTAAAGCTGTTGATCGATTTGAAGAAGTAAACAAATATGTTGGATGAAGGGTTTTATTGTTGTATCATTGCTATGGGTTTGTTTTACTTGATGTTTATCAATAGCTAGAAATTTTTAGAGTTTCAGTTAGTGTGTACACCTAGCTAGTAGTGAACTATTTCAGTTATATTTTGGGCGCCATTCCTTGGATAATTTTCTTTTCTTAATGAATAAAATGATGCAATTCACCCAAGTCTTCCTCCTCTACCACATACATTTGCAGTTCTTCATTTTAACAATGTGTAATTCTTCAATTTTATTTGGACATTGTAATGGAGAAAGCAACCAAGTAGCAACTTAGTAATTGGATGGAAGCACCTCCTGATTCCATTTTTTCCTTTATTGTAACAGATACTACCTCAATTAAATCTGTTAATGAGTCCTTTATTGGTCAAAAAGAGTGAGTAGAGCAGAGTTCTTCGGGGGCGATCGTTGTTTAGTTAGATTTTTTTGTTTTTAGGCTAGTTCTCAGTTAGCAGAGAGTCAAGTAAAAGACAAATGGATTGAAGTACGTGTCCAACTTGGTGCTTTTTGTCCTCACTCCTCATCGCTCTCACTTCCTTCCATTTTCTCCCCCACTGGTCCCCTTTATCATCCTCCAGGCTCCAGCTCACTATAGATCATGCGCGGGATGGTGGCTCCGAAAGCTCCTCTCCTCTCCTCCCACATGATACTCTCTCCTTGTTGGTTATCCCAAGTGGAAGGTGAGATGTAGGATAGCGGCAAATTTCCCTCGGTGAAGATACTAAGGTTTGTCTCCAGTAGGACTCCGGAGATGATAAGTAGGTGTCAACGGCGCAACTTACGTGGACCCGCACACAACACAAATAACTTTTCTCCCAACGAGTACAGAGAGGTTGGCAATCTCTCCGGACTTGCTGTTCACAAAGGATCAACGCAACATACAATAATGATAATGATAGCAGCTAGAAAGTAAAAACAGGAAAATAAAAGAGCGTGTAAACAGTGATGAGAATTTGGACCAGGGTCTCGTGATGTTCACTAGTGATGTCTCTTTCCCAAAAGACGATAAAATTGTTATGCAAGGTAAACAAATTACATCTGGGAAATTGACAGGATTAAAAACGCACTGCAATGCTAACTATGCTACAAAGAAAGGACGAGGCTCGAAAGCATGGGCGGTACGCCAAAATAAGTAGACCGAAATCCAACTGCATCTACTACTAATTATCCACCTTGAGATATCTATCCAGAACATCTCGCTGGTATTAAGTTGCGAGCCCCACCCAAAGTGTAAACCCAAAGCAACAGACAACTGCATTAAAAAGAACTTTGTGTAAAGTAAACAATCCTTGCAACCGCGGTTACAAGCACCGTTGTTTTCCCTCTTGTGGGAACAACACATCCGCTAGACTCATGTTTCTGTCACTCAAGCGTGTCATCGGGGGGCATGAACCCACAATCGAGCATAACGTTCCCTCTTGGAGTCACTACCTACTACTAGGCCAAAGCAATAAACAGCAACGGAAAACATGCACGAATTACTTAGGAACAAGAATATAAAAGATAAGAACCAAATATATTACTCAATCACAATCTGAAAATAGTTTCATAATCCATCAGATCCCAGCAAACTCAGCATAGCAACAACAAAAAATTACACATGTGCCTCGATCATGTAGGGCAGCTCACGAGGTCTAAACCATGAAGAACAAATAGTGGAGGAGAACATCACATAGCTACTGATCGCGGACCCATGGTCCAGGGGAAACTACTCATGGCACATCCGGGAAGCATCCATGGTGGAGGGGAAGCTCCCGGAGGTCAATCCTCCCTCCGGTAGGGTGCCGGGAAGAGGTCTTTTGGCGCTCCTGATCATGGAAGCGCGGCGGCGGCGGAACAGTGGCGAGATCACGAAAAAGGGTTCTCTCCTCAGAGGTTTCGTGTCACGCGAATAAATAGGCGAAGGGGGGAAGCCAGGGGGGCCACCAGGGGTCCAGGCGTCCCCCCTGCACGCCAGACCCTAGGCCGCGCCAGGTGGCTGCCTGGGTCCCTGGTGGTGGCCCTATGGCCCCACCCAGGTGATTCCGGAAGGTTCCTTCACGCTGATTTTTTTATCCGATTTTCCCGAATTTTTGGAGCATTTTTAATAAGGGGGAGACCTAGAATAGAAAAACAACAGAAAACAGGATCTGGCACTGTGGTGCACTGAGTTAATAAGTTAGTCAAAATATGATCAAAAGTAAATGAAAGTGTATCTAGATCATAGCAATATCGCACAAAACATGCATGGAGCAAGAAGAAATTATAGATACGTTTGGGACATGCTAGCAACCATATAAGAGGGAAAACAACGGTGCTGTTATAAATACCGCGGTTACAAGCACCGTTCTCGAGTAGGTAAATGATAACAAGTATAATTTCTGCGGTGACATGCTAGCAACCATATAAGAACTTTGAAAAGTAAAGCAATCAAGGTATGTGATTCAATTCAAGTCATAACATGCAAGAGTCTATATTAGCATTGAAACAAGCAACAAAATGGTGACTCGAATGTCTCCAAATGGTGATTGCGTGCAAGAAGGGGGAGATGGGAATACGACAAAATATATTTTTGTTGAGAACTCAATCTACTAAAGTTTCACACTTGGTCTTGTTTGGAATCTTATCTTGACTCGTCCCCAGACCACTAGCCAGGTATAAGTCAATTTGATCCACTCCTTTTTGATATTTTGAGCACTCATGCAATGGATGAGCGTAAGCACGAGAGTTGATACTTAGGATGGCCAAGGATAACCAAACCCCCATACACTCCTCCTCGGGGTACTTGTCTCTTTGTGAACCTCCTCATTAGATTGAGAGTTACCGATAATAAGTGCATGAGTTCTTCGGAGTAATGTAAGTATTGAAAGTTGACACTTCCACCTCCTCATATTTGCTAGCCTCTCTTGTGCCGTGCATTGCCTCCTTCTCACTCCGACAGTTGGCGTCCACCTTCGCCGGTACATCCAAACCCTTGGAATGATACGCTCTATCATCATAAACCTCCTTATATCCTTCCTCATAACAGCCACCATACCTACCTATCAAGGCATTTCCATAGCCTTTCCGAGATATATTTCCATGCAACTTCCACCTCTTCATGACTTGATCTTCATGTCATACATGTTCCTGCTACACTGGCAGCGACATACATTGCATACATCATGATAGCTACATCTTCTATATGATTTGAGTACCTTGTAAAGTGTGAAAAATCTTCTATACCCTCTTGTAAATTAGAGTGTTTCCCTTAAGTGAGGAAAAGATCCCAAAGTGGAAAAAATAAAAGATCCGAAAGAGGACAAATGAGAGTTAAATAGAAAGAGCCATTGAGGCCACCAAAAAAATACAAAAAATAGAAAAAAGAGAAAAAGAAATAAAAAGAGAGAAAGGGGCAACAGTACTAACCTTTTGAAATACCCACACTAGTACTCCCTCTTATCCTTGTACTCCATAGAGATGATCATCCATATAGCTATGTGGGGACCTTCACACTATAAAACTTGGCTTGCATATTCCAAGGATGAGCCCCCTCAAAAGAGCTCTAGGTCTTCATGAGAGAGCAAGTTAGATGCACCCCACTAGTTACATTGGAGAGCTTTTCAGCTCATATGTGCATCTGTTGCATGGCAATCCCTACTCCTCACATCATATCTATCATTTGGCCTTCTCGCTTATGATTGTCCTCATTGATGTGAGCCTTTCTCATCATTTTTGTATTCATCCTCCACCATATTCCCTCTTTTCCATCCTAAGTGTCAACTCTTGTGCTTACGCTCATCCATTGCATGAGTGCTCAAAATGAGTGGATCAAATTGACTTGTACCTGGCTAGTGGTCTGGGGACGAGTCAAGATAAGATTCCAAAGAAGACCAAGTGTGAAACTTTAGTAGATTGAGTTCTCAACACAAAAATACTTTTTTCTCGTATTCCCCATCCCCCTTCTTGCACACAAACACCATTTGGAGACGTTCGAGTCACGGACAACGAGATCTCTTGCACCAAATGTTCTTTTGTTGCTTGTTTCAATGCTAATATAGACTCTTTCATGTTATTACTTGAATTGAATTGCATACCTTGATTTCTTTACTTTTAAAAGTTCTTATATGGTTGCTAGCATGTCACCACAGAAATTATGCCTGTTATCATTTACCTACTCGAGGACGAGCAGGAATTAAGCTTGGGTACGTTGATACGTCTCAAACGTATCGATAATTTCTGCTCGCTCCATGCATGTTTTGTGTGATATTGCTATGATCTAGATACACTTTCATACACTTTTGATCATACTTGGACTAACCTACTAACTCAGTGCACCCCAGTGCCAATTCCCGTTTTCTGCTGTTTTTTTATTTCAGTTTTCCCCCATATAAAAAGTGCTCCAAAAATCCAGGAAAAATCAGATAAAAAATCAGTGTGTCGGAAGCCTCCAGAAGGCCGAAGGAGGGCCAGGGGCCCACCACCAGAAGCCCAGGCGGCCACCTGGCGCGGCGAGGGGCCTGGTCGCGCCAGGGGGGTGCCTGGACCCCTGGTGGGCCCCCTAGATGCCCCCCGTCGCCTATATATTCTCTGTCACGGGAAACTTCCGAAGAGAGAACCCTATTTCGCAATCTCGCCTCTGTTCCGCCGCCGCCGCGCTTCCAAGATCGGGAGCACCGTCAGGACCCTTCCCGGCACCCTGCCGGAGGGAGGATCGACCTCCGGGAGCTTCCCCTCCATCATGGACGCTTCCCGGATGTGCCGTGAGTAGTCTACCTTGGATCATGGGTCTGTGATCAGTAGCTATGTGATGTTATCCTCCACCCTTTGTTCTTCATGTGTTAGACCTCGTGAGCTGCCCTACATGATCGAGGCACTTATGTAATTCTTCTGTTGTTGCTATGCTGAGTTTGATGGGATCTGATGAATTATGAGATTATGTTCAGATCATGATAGAGTAATATATTTGGTTTTTATCCCTTATAGTTTTGTTCCTAAGTAATTCTTGCATGTTCTTTGTTGTTGTTTATTGCTTTGGCCAAGTGGTAGGTAGTAACTCCAAGAGGGAACGTTATGCTCGATTGTGGGTACATGCCCCCTGATGACACGCTTGACTGACAGAAACATGAGTCTAGGGGATTTCTGTGGCCACAAGGGGGAAAACAACGATGCTTGTAACCGCGGTTGCAAGGATTGTTTACTTTACGCAAAGTTCTTTTTAATGCAGTTGTCTGTTGCTTTGGGTTTACACTTTGGGTGGGGCTCGCAACTTAATACCAGCGAGATGTTCTGGATAGATATCTCAAGGTGGATTATTAGTAGTAGATGCAGATGGATATCGGTCTACTTATTTTGGCGTACTTCCATGCTTATGAGCCTCTTCCTTTCTTTTGTAGCATAGTTAGCATTGCGGTGCGTTTATAATCATGTCAATTGCCCATCTGTAATTTGTTTACCTCGCATAGCAGTTTTATCGTCTTTTGGGAGAGAGACATCACTAGTGAACATCACGGGACCCCGGTCCATATTTTCATCATTGTTTACAAGCTTATTTCCTTTTCAGTATTTACTTTCATCTATTATCATTATCATTATCCCTTGTGTGTTTGACTCTTTGTAAACAACAAGACCGGAGAGATTGACAACCTCTCCGAAGTTCGTTGGGAGAAAAGTTAATTCTATTGTGTGCAGGTCCGCGTCAGGTGCGCCGCTGACACCTACTTATCATCGCCGGAGTCCTACGGGATACAAACCCTATCCTCTAAATAGGGGAAATTTGCTGCTATCCTACATCTCACCTTACACTTGGGGTAACCAGCGAAGGGCGAGAATCCATTATCACTTCCATGCCATCAGCAGCCAGGGGTCCAGGCGCCCCGCCCCCCGGCGCGGCCAGACACTAGGCCGCGCCAGGTGGACGCCTAGGTCCCTGGTGGTGGCCCTCTGGCCCCTCCCAGGTGAGTCCGGAAGGTTCCTTAACGCTGATTTTTTATCTGATTTTCCCGAATTTTTGGAGCATTTTTAATATGGGGGAAACCTGGAATAGAAAAACACCAGAAAACAGGAACTGGCACTGTGGTGCACAGAGTTAATAAGTTAGTCCAAATATGATCAAAAGTGAATGAAAGTGTATCTAGATCATAGCAATATCACAAAAACATGCATGGAGCAAGCAGAAATTATAGATACGTTTGGGACGTATCACCACCGCTCGCTCCTCTCCCCAGATTTAATCTTCCCCGACGGCCGTCTCCAGTTTGCGACCTCCTCCCTCCGCCGGCGCTGCCGGACAGAGTGGAGTAGGGGGGCGAATGTGCTCGTCGTAGTTAGGGATTTACTATTCCTGTTGTGCTTTGCCCTGTTGCTGCCGGTGAGTGATACGTCCCTGTTTCCCCCATATTAAAAGTGCTCCAAAAATTCAGGAAAAATCAGATAAAAAATCAGCGTACCGGAAGCTTCTGGAAACACTCGGGAGGGGCCAGAGGGGACCCACCAGGGCCCCAGGCGTCCACTCGGCGTGCCCTAGGGTTGGGCTGCGCCAGGGGAGTTGCCTGGATCCCTGGTGGCCCCCCTGGCTCCCCCCTTCCGCCTATATATTCTCCGTGACGGGCAAATTCTGGAGCAATAAAACCTTTTCGCGATCTCGCCTCTGTTCCGCGCCGTCGCGCTTCCAAGATTGGGAGCGCCAGCAGACCTCTTCCCGGCACCCTGCCGGAGGGAGGATTGACCTCCAGGAGACTCTCCTCCACCATGGACGCCTCCCGAATGATCCGTGAGTAGTCTCCCTTGGACCATGGGTCCGTGATCATTAGCTATGTGATGTTCTCCTCCCCTCTTTGTTCTTCATGGATTAGACCTCGTGAGCTGCCCTATATGATCAAGGCACATATGTAATTTTCCGTTGTTGCTATGCTGAGTTTGCTGGGATATGATGGATTATGAGACTATGTTCAGTTTGTGATTAAGTAATATATTTGGTTTTTATCTTTTATATTTATGTTCTTGAGTAATTCTTGCATGTTCTCCGTTGTTGTTTATTGCTTTGGGCAAGTAGTAGATAGTGACTCCAAGAGGGAACGTTATGCTCGATTGTGGGTTAATGCCCCGTGATGACTAGCTTGAGTGACAAAAACATGAGTCTAGGGGATGTGTTGTTGCCATAAGGGAGAAAACAACGGTGATTGTAACCGCGGTTGCAAGGATTGTTTACTTTACGCAAAGTGCTTTTTAATGCAGTTGTCTATTGCTTTGGGTGTACACTTTGGGTGGGGCTCGCAACTTAATACCAGCGAGATGTTCTGGATAGATATCTCAAGGTGGATGATTAGTAGTAGATGCAGTTGGATTTCGGTCTACTTATTTTGTCATACCGCCCATGCTTTTGAGCCTCGTCCTTTCTTTGTAGCGTATTTAGCATTGCGGTGCGTTTTTAATCCTGTTTATTCCCCAGCTATGATTTGTTTACCTCGCATAGCAGTTTTATCGTCTTTTGGAAGAGAGACATCACTAGTGAACATCATGGGACCCCGGTCCATATTCTCATCACTGTTTACACGCTCATTTATTTTCTGCTTTTACTTTCTAGCTGCTATCACCATTACCATTATCCCTTGCGTTTTATCCTTTGTAAACAACAAGACCGGAGAGATTGACAACCTCTTGAACTTCGTTGGGAGCAAAGTTATTTGTGTCGTGTGCAGGTCCAGGAGATGCAAGTGATTGTTTTCAGACGGTGCATCACTTGCCGAACCACCTACTTATCATTATCAGAGTCCTACGGGAGACAAACCCTATCCTCTACATAGGGGAAATTTGCTGCTATCCTGCATCTCACCTTCCACTTGGGGTAACCAACGAAGGGCGAGAAGCCATTATCACTTCCGCATCATCAGTGAGTGGCAACGACGAGGTCTGGTTTCGGCTTCTTCTCCGGTGTCTGGGGTAGACGGCGAGAAGGATCTGGGTGAGCCCGAGCTCCCCGAATAAACTCACCCTATCTTCTGGTGGGGTGGATCCATGGCGAGCCCTACCGTTCTTCATCCCCTTGCTTCATGGTGGAGGAAGGGGATCGAAGTGGCGGACGCTTTCCATTCGATCTGCGCCTTGGAGTCCTGCTGGAGATCTTCTACCCCTACGCTCATTCTCGGCGGCGATTCATAGCCGGCACGCCGGCTCACTGTCATATCTTCTTGCCAAAGGGTGGCTCATCCTGGAATCGGCGCTTTTGGCATCAGACCGGCGTCTCCAGTTCTTCAACCTTCGGGCAAGACTGCCACAATGGAGGCATTTGTGCTCCTATAGCTTGGCGTTCTTCGGCGACTCCGCCCCAATTGGCTTAGTCCCAGGCGACAGAGAAGCTGGCCAAGACGGGAGGCAGCGACGCGACATCGACGACAATGGTGTACAAGGAGGACCTGGTCGTGTTTCCATCTTTCGTGTTAGGGTGCTCTTTGTAAATTTTAGTCCCCTTTGTGTGTTTCTCATCTTTCTGAGGGGCTGGCTAGTAAAACACCATTTGGAATCAATGTAGTAGGGTCTTCGAGACCCTCCTTTGTTAAAAAAAAGTAAAAAAAAATAGATATTGGATCGTGGAGTGACGATGACTGTGATAAAAACCAGACCCAAAGAGAAATCAAGCCCACCCGCTTGGTGCACCCGTGTTGATTTTTATGGACGATATATACCAGGGTCTTTGTGTTGGGTCTCGCAGCAGATTTTTTTCTAACTAGTGTCGCCCTTAACCCAAGATCTATCTATCTGTATTACTGTAACGGAGAGACTTGCGGAAACATACCTCGGGCTGATGTCCATTGCGCGGAAAACGTTTCCGCAAACGTGGTTGATAAAGTCGAATGTCCTTCACATCCCCATGGTTGTGTTAGCACCCTGTCGGGTGAAAGTGCCGCACGTGAAGCACCTCGTAGTACTCGCACACGTACGAAACTCAATGACGACCTCCGTTCTCCGATCCAGCAAAGGTGGTGGAAGTATACCTCTCATAACCGGATTTTCGGCAACACGACGGTGTCTGTATGGTGGAGAATGGCTTAATCCTAGTACAGTCTCCTAACAAGGGGAACCCACTGTGGGAGAGACGAGAGAGGGGAGAAGACCGGAGAAAATCGATCTCAATTCGTGACTATATTTATTTCTCCATGAATTTATGTGTGTTAAATAAGTGCACCCACCCCATCTATATATAGAGGGAAGGGAGTCAACCCCTCTCCCCTAGCAATGTGGGACTAAACCCTTGCTATGGGGAAGGTGGACGGCCAAGGGGTAGGGGCGCACCCCTCATGGGCCCAAGGCCCATGGCGCCGTCTCTCTCTCTCTCCTTTTTTCTTTTTTTTTTCTTTTCTCCTTTATTTCCCCTAATGGGCTTCTTTCACAAAGTAGGCCCATTGCACTTTTGATTTATAAATAAAATGTTATTAATTCGTTTAATTAATAAATAGTACATATTATTTCTTCTCTCGGTGCTCCAGAACTCCTTCCGGAGCACTCTGAACATCCTTCGGACCAACACGAAACATTTCCGGTTTATTCTTCTCTCTTCTTCCGTAACTCTGATAGTTGCGAAATGGTCTCAGATATTCATCGATCCCTTAAGTGTGTTATCCTACGGTCCGAGAACACTCCAATCATGACCGAGATGAGGCTACGTTCAATGATCATCAGCGAGACCTGGGTGCCCATAACGACCCCTGTGCATTCTGGAAGTAAACCGATTGAACCGTACATATTATATTCCATTCCCTTTGTCATGTGATACTAGATAAGTCCGAGATTCCATTGTCAACATCCAATGCTTTGTTGAATCTCGTTATTGATAAATCTGCTTTACTCGTTCTGTGATATTCCATCCTCGTGACCTAGTCACACGCTGGGCAGCTTTATGGATGTAATCTCACCGAGTGAGACCTGAGTATCAATCCATAATGTGGATTGACAAATCCCGCTCTTGATCCAACACTCCTCAACATATCCCATTGGATTACCCAAGATACACCTTTATGGCCACAATATTTCAGTGTGACGGCTAATACACTCAAAGCATCCTCCAGAGATAGCAATTATATGTGATCTCACGGTCTAAGGAACAGGTGATTTGCGAGATGATGATAATGGTTTCTCGCCCTTCGTTAGTTACCCCAAGTGGAAGGTGACATGTAGGATAGCAGAAAATTTCCCCTATGTAGAGGATAGGGTTTGTCTCCCATAAGACTCCTGCAATGATAAGTAGGTGTCAACGACGCAATTGACATGGACCTGCACACAATACAAATAACTTTGTTCCCAACGAAGTTCAGAGAGGTTTTCAATCTCTCCGGCCTTGTTGTTTACAAAGGATCAAACGCAAGGGATAATGATAATGGTGATAGCAACTACAAAGTAAAAGCGGAAAACAAATTGAGCGTGTAAACAGTGATGAGAATATGGACCGTGGTCCCGTGATGTTCACTAGTGATGTTTCTCTCCCAAAAGATGATAAAACTGCTATGCGAGGTAAACAAATCACAGTTGGGCAATTGACAGGATTAAAAACGCACCGCAATGCTAACTATGCTACAAAGAAAGGACGAGGCTCAAAAGCATGGGCGGGCCAAAATAAGTAGACCGAAATCCAACTACATCTCCTACTAATCATCCACCTTGATATATCTATCCAAAACATCTCGCTGGTATTAAGTTGCGAGCCCCACTCAAAGTGCAAACCCAAAGCAACAGACAACTGCATTAAAATAACTTTGCGTAAAGTAAAAAATCCTAGCAACCACGGTTACAAGCACCGTTGTTTTCCCCTTCTGGCAACAGCACATCCCCTAGACTCATGTTTCTTTCACTCAAACTAGTCATCAGGGGGCATGAACCCACAATCGAGCATAACGTTCCCTCTTGGAGTCACTACCTACTACTTGGCCAAAGCAATAAACAGCAACGGAGAACATGCAAGAATTACTCAAGAACATAAATATAAAAGATAAGAACCAAATATATTACTCAATCACAAACTGAACATAGTCTCATAATCCATCCGATCCCAGCATAGAAACAGCAGAAAATTACATATGTGCCTCGATCATGTAGGGAAGCTCTCGAGGTCTAATCCATGAAGAACAAAGAGGGGAGGAGAACATCACATAGCTACTGATCACGGACCCATGGTCCAAGGGAGACTACTCACGGATCATCCGGGAGGCGTCCATGATGGAGGAGAGGCTCCCGGAGGTCGATCCTCCCTCCGGCAGGGTGCCGGGAAGAGGTATGCTGGCGCTCCCAATCTTGGAAGCGCGGCGTCGGCGGAACAGAGGCGAGATCGCGAAAAGGGTTTCTGTCTTCGGAGGTTTCGCGTCATGGAGAATATATAGGCGGAAGGGGGAGCCAGGGGGCACCAGGGATCCAGGCGCACCCCTGGCGCGGCCCCACCCTAGGGCGCGCCGAGAGGGCGCCTGGGGCCCTGGTGGGTCCCCTCTGGCCCCTCCCGGGTGTTTTCGGAAGATTCCGGTACGCTGATTTTTTATCTGATTTTTTCCGAATTTTTGGAGCACTTTTAATATGGGGGAAACCTGAAATAGAAAAACAGCAGAAAACAGGAACTGGCACTATGGTGCACTGAGTTAATAAGTTAGTCCAAATATGATCAAAAGTGTATGAAAGTGTATCTAGATCATAGCAATATCACACAAAACATGCATGGAGCAAGAAGAAATTATAGATACGTTTGGGACGTATCAACATCCCCAAGCTTAATTCATGCTCGTCCTCGAGTAGGTAAATGATAACAAGCATAATTTCCGTGGTGACATGCTAAGAACCATATAAGAACTTTGAAAGTAAAGCAATCAAGGTATGTAATTAAATTCAAGTCATAACAGGCAAGAGTCTATATTAGCATTGAAACAAGCAACATAAGAACATTAGGTGCAAGAGCTCTCGCTGTCCGTGACTCGAATGTCTCCAAATGGTGTTTGCGTGCAAGAAGTGGGAGATGGGAATACGAGAAAAAAAGTATATTTGTTGAGAACTCAATCTACTAAAGTTTCACACTTAGTCTTTTTTGGAATCTTATCTTGACTCGTCCCCAGACCACTAGCCAGGTACAAGTCAATTTGATCCACTCCCTTTCGATATTTTGAGCACTCATGCAATGGATGAGCGTAAGCACGAGAGTTGACACTTAGGACGGAAAAGAGAGAAATATGGTGGAGGAGGAAGACAAAAAAGCTGAGAAAGGCTCACATCAATGAGAACAATCATATGCGAGAAGGCCAAATGATAGATATGATATGAGGAGTAGGGATTGCCATGCAACGGATGCATATATGAGCTAAGGTAAGATCTCCAATGGAACTAGTGGGGTTGCATCCAACTTGCTCGCTCATGAAGACCTAGAGCTCGTTTGAGGAGGCTCATCCTTGGAATATGCAAGCCAAGTTCTATAGTGTGAAGTTCCCCACATAGCTATATGCATAAATGATCATCTCTATGGAGTACGAGATATAGAGGGAGTACGAGTGTGGATATTTCAAAGGAATAGTAGTGTTGCCCTGGTAACCCACAACTGCAGGGGATCGAGATAGTCTTTGCAGGTAAGATAACCCAATTTATTGATTCGACTCAATGGGAGCCAAAGAATATCCACAAGCTTTAACAATGGAGTTGTCAATTCCACCGCACCTGAGATACACTTACTTGCAACAAGGTATTAATAGCAACTGCGGTATGGAAGTGATGATAGCAACGATAATCCTAAAACAGTAAAAGAAAACAACTAGTAACCAGCAGAATTGAAACACTGTAGGCTAGGGAGATGGATGGTTGGGCGCTCCATGGATAAGACACATCATGTAATCAACTTGGGGCAAGGCACACAGGAAAGCAAATATCATCTAGGCATAAATCAAACATCAGGCATGTATCCCACAGGTAGTTGTACGTGCTTGCAATAAGAACTTGCACAACATCTTTTGTCCTACCATACCGCTACGAACGGGGCCAAAAGGAACTCATGGAGATTAAGGTGCTCCTTTCAAAGAGCACCAGAACAAAGCATTAACAATCAATGGATACATGGAATCCTCAAATTATAGTCCATCCCATTTGGTGTCCCAAGATGTCACCTTTGGGATCGCCGGTTCCGGACCATAATAGGTGCAAACAACTCATAGATAGGATCAAGAACACAAATATATTCATGAAAACACAAAGGGTTCAGATCTGAAATCATGGCACTCAGGCCCAAAGTGACAAGCATTGAGAACAACAAGTTGAAGCAAAGATGATAAACACCAATCTAGATGATAGGCAACATGCCCCCAACAATCTGATAAACTATTACATGATATAACTCATCCAATCCCTACCATCCCATTTGCCTACAACAGGGAATTACTCACACATGGATGGAGAAGTCATGGAGGGAGGATGGAGTGGCGATGGCGATGAGGATTGCGATGATCTCCCCTCACCGGAGGCCAAAACAGCCTCCAGATTAGCCCTCTCGGAGAAGAACAGAGGGTGGCGGCGGCTCCGTGACGAGAATTGGGAAAACGACTTTTGTTCTGGGGTCTTCGCGCCACGGGAATAAATAGGAGCTTCGGTAGGGCACCAGAGGAGGGGGGAGGCCCCCAGGAGGCCAGAGGGCGCGGCCCCACCCCTGGCCGCGCCAGGGGGCGCCTGGGCCCCCAGGACTCCCCTCTGGTCCCACTTCTGGCAACTGGCTCCTTCGGGTGCGTGGATTTTCTGGTATTTTTCTGGGATTTTTTTGGGACGTCCAAAAATCCATTTTCCTGCACACAATAAAACCATACAGACAGCTCTGCTGAAAACAACGTTAGTCCGGGTTAGTTTCGTCCAAATCATGCAAGAATGAGGGCAAAACAATAGCAAAAGTGTTTGGAAAAGTAGATATGTTTGAGACGTATCAACCCCCCCCCCAAGCTTAGCATATTGCTTGTCCTCAAGCAATTCAGTACAACGAACTGAACGCGACAAAGAAAACTTTGAAAAACTCTTTTGCTTCAATAAATGTATATAAGCAAGTATTAGAACAATGCTATGAGGACAATGCACGAATCAATCCTTCTTTCAAGTGATCAATCCCAAACAACTAAAAGCAAATAATATGCTACTGAAAATCAAGATAGGATTACAATGCACAAAGTTTGAACATACTAGAGTGGTATTTCGCTAGCCTCCATGAGTGAAGCAAAACATAAATGCAGAAACTCCTCCGGAGTTTTAAAGGAGACTAGAACTAAGAACTTCAGAATAAATAATACCACAATCATGCAAAAGACAATGTAATACTTTGGGATAATGCACATTACACTCAGAATGACAACTATGCTCTCCTAGTTGGTGCTTTGAAGAAAGAAGGTGGAGACTCTCGAACCGAGGAGATTGATGGAAAGGTTGAAAACCCATGGAAGGAAGCAAAGACTAAACTTGTACCAGAGCTCTCGGTTTTGAAAACAGAAATAAAAAGGTGTTTTGGGAGGTGCATGCTTTGTCAACGAATGCTAGTAGACAACTCAATCGCCTCTTATGCTAGACATGTTTCGAGGAACGGCTCCCAAGATGGAGACGATCACATCCCCTTAGTCTCCTTTGTTTATCACTGCCAAAGTTTTCTGATTTCTCATAGACAAAGCGTGAAGGAGGGTTTGTTGGTTGTGATTATCTTTTGTGAGCTGGGCGCACTCATGCCAGTCCCTCCTCGTGTTGGGGTTTGTAGATTAGACATGCAATCCCAAAATAAAACATGTCTAACATAAGACGGTCATGAATTACCTACTACTTCCTCATGAGCTAAAAAAGAGGCACAAAACAGGAGTGCTTTTGAATAATTTCGAGATGGTACAAGAAAGACTTCGTTAGGATGGCAGGTAAATACCACATAGGAAGGTAGGGTAGACTCATATGGAAAAACTGGTTTCAAGGATTTTGGATGCACAAGCAGAAATCCGCTTAGTGCGAGCGAAGACTAGCAAAAGACTGGGAAGCGACCAACTCGAGAGCAATAAAGGTCATAATCATGCAGAGCGACAAAGTAACATTGAATTGGGCATGAAAAAGATATGACTATTCTGAAACTCAAAGATCATCAAGGCATAGAAGACTTTTCAGTCATAAACATGTATAAGCATGTGCCAAGTCAATCCAAGAATTCTCCAAAGGGAAATACCACATCAGTATGCCAAACCATGAACAATGCAATGCATGTAAATCATTTAAACAACACATTATGTACTCTAGCTATTTGGGATTGACCACAAGGAAAGCATGAACACTGGGAAAGCATTGTAAACATAACACTATGCTGCTACAAGTTGGTCTCTAAATCATAAGTACAAGCATATGTACATAGTTAGAAACAAAAAGAGTTCATACCGGTTTTCCTCGTTGCATTCCTTTCGTCGATCTTCGTCATTACTGCCTTGTCACTTGCACGATTGAACGTATGAAAATATAATCAAGTGCAAATGCCATCACGCACTCGAGCTGAACTCTGCAACAAAGCAAACTAAAGAGAGAAAATAAAATATTTTGGGATTTCTCAAAGATTAAACGAAAAAAAGAGAAATCTTTTTGTTGTTTTTGCAAAATAAAAGAACAAAGAAGAACGGGCAAAAACTTCGAAAAGATCAAAGCGAGCAAAAATAAAAACGGATAATACAATGGAAAGGTGAGGAGGGAACGTACTCCCCCAAGCTTAGGCTGTTGGCCTAAGTTGGTCGCAGCTACTGCGCCCAGGAGCCTCCTGCTCCGGGGTAAGGGTAGTTCCAGGAGTCGTATGAGCCCTCCGGTGCGTACACCGAAGTCCTCGGATCCTCCCAAGAGGAAGGTCCTGCGCTCCAAGCGGAAGAAGATCCCTCGCCAGGCTCGGTGAAGGCCTCTCCCTGGAAAGGTGGGAACTCACCATGCTCCTCCTCATCGGGCACAACCCCCTCCATGGGGTTATGCGGTTGGTAATTATCCATGAACTCATCGAACTGAATTTCGTTGAAGGACCATCCGTTCCTGCGAGGGTTATTAAACAAAAGTGGTGCAGGTAGACGGATCTCACGAGTAACAGTCCTTTCAAACCTCAAAATATAATCAAGGTTACCAAACTGAGAAGTCATGGTAACAAACTTATGCCTCTTCATACACGCAAGATCGAGACTTGTGTATGAAAAGGGAACATCATCAGGATGCGGGGTGCGCTCAAGAGACTCAAGGATAAGTGTGGCGTAAACGCCACCATATAAATCGCCCTTGTTACTGTTCGTAACAAGACGCCGAGCAATCAAGGCACCCACATTATACTCATTCCTACCAGAGAGGGCGTTCGCATAAATAGCGAAGTCTGGTGCAGAACCATTGCTCGTGTTGTCGTGAGCTAACACCCCTCTAGCAATAAAATACGCAAAATACCTGAGGTGTGGAAACAAGATGCTGGAAATCTTCATGCGCCGAATGTCGGTTTCCTCTTGGGAGCAAAGGGAGTTGAAGAGGGTCCTCAACCCGGAAGGCTGCATGGTCATCCTAGCTGTCTGACCAACGTTCAGCACACCTATTATATCACAAAACGGTGTCAAAGACATGGTTATGAGATCATTATAAAGTTTGAACTCAACGGTTCCAGCATCATGGTTATAGCAAAAACTGTTAACAAAACAGGAGGTAAGTTTTTTGTATTGTACCACACGGCATAGAGCTAGCCGTGTCAAACCTGCATTGGCACAAAGGCCATAAAATTCCTCCTTAATTCCTGCAGCTGTAAGAAAATCATCGCACGGATACATCATTGTGCATGCTGGATTTGTTTCTTCCAACAGCTCCAGGGGCACATGATCTTCATTGTAGCTCACCCTAACTGCTGAGGGTGAAGCTGCAGCTCTAGTGACTCGATCGGAGCGCTCGGGCTTCTTCTTCCCAAGCCACCCCTTTGCTTTTCCAAAGAAACTCATTTCTGAAATTTTTACAATTAAAAAAAACAAGGATTTAAACAAAATGAGTTGAGGCAAACTACTCTACTCACTGACCTAAGGCATAAACTTGCATCAAAACTTGGAAAATAAAATTCTACACAAGAATGCAAGCTCATAAGAACAACACCAAGAGTTACTAAATACTCACTAATGAAGCCACCGATCAAAAATCTAATTGGAGGGGTGAAGGAGTTACATACCAGGGAGTATTTGCCCAAAATCTCAGCTCAGATGATAGGTCGTAGAGAGAGATCGAAATTCTGGACGGAGAGCAGCAAGAACACAAGAACAAAGTGCACAACTCGTGCTTTTGGAGAGAGATGGGGGAGGAGGAAGAAGACTTACCTGGCTGGCTGCCCTGTGGGCCCCAGAGGCCAGGCCGCGCCAGCTGGCCGCCTGGGCCACTGGCGGCCCCCCTGGTCAGCCCCAGGTGCCCCTGGGTCACTCCCGGCATGGAAATTTTTAAAATATTTTTTCTGGAATTTTTCTGACAACTTCACTGTTGAAAAAAATTCGAAGTTCAAAAAGTTGCGAAACTTTCTGAAAACTTGAAGCAATGATTAGAGTTGCAAAGTTTCAAAAACATATAAACTTGGTACATCAAGGAGAATAAAAGCTAAAGCAAATGAACACATAACAAGCTGCACTTTTTACCTATATAAAACATGCTTACTAGCAAGGTTGATCAAGTCTTACCAACAAACCGGCGATATATAGAGAGAAAAGTCTCACCCCTTATGAAGTGATCATTGCACCTTTACTTTAATGGACATCGTCCCTACCATGATGGTTTTGTATTTGTGGTGCACATGTAAAGGACAATCCCATTCTCCAATCTTCACGGTCTCGATATTCTCTATAGAGTTGAGGTCATGCCTCTTGTCAATCTTTTTCAGAAAATACACTGTGTGTTCTTTGTCATTCACGTTGAACGTAACCTTTCCATTATTGCAATCAATAATAGCACCTGCGGTGTTAAGAAAAGGCCTACCAAGAATAATAGACATGCTCCCATCCTCGGGCATGTCAAGCACAACAAAATCAGTAAGGATTAAACAATTAGCAACTTCAACGGGAACATCCTCACAAATACCTATGGGAATGGTTGTTGACTTATCATCCATCTGAAGAGAGATATCTGTAGGGATTAGTTTTTCTAAACATAATCTCTTGTAAAGAGAAAAGGGCATAACACTCACTCCTGCTCCAAGATCACATAAAGCAGTCCTAACATAATTATTCTTTATGGAACAAGGAATGGTGGGTATACATGGATCACCAAGCTTCTCAGGAATCTTGCCGCTAAAAGAGTAGTTAGCAAGCATAGTAGATATTGCTTCATTAGGAACTTTTCTTTTATTAGTAACAATATCTTTCATATATCTCGAATAGGGAGGTAACTTAATAGCATCAGTCAAAGGAATTTGAAGAAAAAGAGGTTTCATCCACTCACAAAACTTATTGTAATGCTCTTCTTCTTTGGTTTTGAGAGACTTACCTGGAAAGGGCATAGGTTTCTGTACCCATGGTTCTCGCTCCTTCCCATGTATTCTTGCGATGAAGTCTTCTCTAGTGTATTTCTTGCGTTTGTCAGGTGCTTCCTCTTCTCGAACCTCGGGTGGATTATTCTTTTCACCATCCTTTTCAGGCTCAGCACCGTCTTCAGTCTCAGCATCGGAGGTAGATATACTATTTGGATCATTGGAATTGTCAGCTTCTTTGTGTTTTTTCTTCTTTGGAGAGCTAACAATTTCTTCTTCTTGAATTTGAGAATCTTGCTCGATCCTCTTAGGATGACCCCCCGGGTAGAGAGGATCTTGAGTGCTAGTTCCCCCTCGAGTTTTAATCCCGAAGGCCTGTATATCATGTTTGGCATTATTAGCAAGCAAATATTTTTGCACATTAGAAATTTGATCAACCTGAGTTTGAACCATATGAAAATGCTTCACAATACATTTAACATCATTAATTGTTCTACCTAGAACATCAAGCATGTTGGGAAACGTAGTAGAAAACAAAGTTTTCGGCCTACGAATCAAGAACCCAAGATCATCCAAGAAGATTGCACACAAGGTTTTAGGTCATAGCTCACCAACCGATGTAGCGGAAGTAGAGTTTGTGTAGCTCGTTGAAGTAGATCTCGCGGATCGTCCCACAAATAGTCCCTCGATCAAGGTCACCGAGGAAGAACAAGCACCTCGATCCGTCCCACGCACAAGTCCCTCGAGCAAGTCCCTCGAACAAGATCTCCGAGGAAGAAGAAGCTCCTCGGAGAAGGACCAAAGATATGATCCCTCTATTAGTATCCACACGTTCCGTAGCAGCAATCCAGCAGCGCTCCGCCGTCCAGAGATGAACGCCACCGAGAAAACTAGAGGGAGAAAACCCTAACGGATTCCGATCTAGAACATCGTCTAAACCGGGGTCTAATTGTGGAGCAACGAGGTTTAGAGGAGGGGGGAGGCGCATAGGGCTTGGGGACAAGTTGTCTTGCGCCCCCCACCCCTCCCCCACATTATATAGGTGGCCAAGAGGCCCCTTGGCCGGCCAAGGGAGGTGTGGAGTCCCATAGGGACTCCTAGTCCCAAAGGGAGTCCTTCCCACCGGGGAATCCTACTCCAAAGTGGATTGCAATTCTACTTGGAGTAGGATTGCTCCCTTATGGCGCCCCCACCCCATGGTCGACTTGGGCAGCCTAGGTGGCTTGCCCCCAAAGGCTAGGGGCGTGGGGTAGTGAGTGGTACTGCCCGGAATGTGACGCCCCCAAAATCAATCCGTGTACAGTAATCATACACGCAGGGTACACGGCTGAGATTAGGGTGCCACGGTGAGAATATCACAGCACAACACTAAGCACAAAAGGATAAACCAATATGTTACAATAAAGGGGGTCACGCAGACCCGAATACATAAGTTATACAAGCCATAATATCTGAGTACAGACATAGTTAGTCAAGTTTTTGCCTTAAGAAGGCTAGCACAAATAACATCAGAGATACAGATCGAAAAGGCAAGGCCTCCTGCCTGGGAACCTCCAAACTACTCCTGGTCAAAGGGAACTCGGCGTCGTAGAAGGAATCAGGGATCTTCATGTTGCGGTGGTCGACATCGGGGATCTCCTGCTCCTGGACTCCAACGTCGACTGCAGCGGCCGATCAGGCAAAACAGTAAAGGAAATAAAGCAGGTGAGTATCTAGTATACCCGCGAGTCTTACGTCCGCTACTAAGCATTATGCATTTGTATCAACGAAAAAGGGAGGCTGTATATATAGTGGACTGCAAGATAGAAATCAGAATAAGGGTAAGAAGCTAGGCCTATCGAAGACTAGCACCTTCCGACGTTGTCTTGCAGCATGAGAAGAGAAACAGCCAACAGTTTATATAAAGCAATAAAGTAACAATGAAGCAGAAGTTGCTGCAACATTGTATAATATAAGTTGTAATGATTAATAATAACAATGCCTCCGAGTTCCCCTCCTCGACTCCCTGCGAGGAAGAAGACCCGGAACCATACAGTTTAATAGTAATAGTTTCTAGTGGTAAGATCCAGCTTCAGCATAAAGCGTCCTGTTACCGTGGACACGGCTATTCGAATAGATAAATCTTCCCTGCAGGGGTGCACTGGCGTGACTCTACGACGCTCGGATCTCCAGGGTGGCGGGAACCTTGTTATGGAATGCTCCACCAAAGCTATCCGACACAAAGTAGCCCATCCTTCGGCAATCAACAGAGAGGTCATCCGCCGGACTATATCCTATGTACGCCGGGCTTTGGACCCTAACCCGAACGTACTCCTGCACGGTGCGTGACTGGCCGGTGAAGCAAAATCAAAGCAAATACAAACACACCTGCTGCAGCAAAGAGAAGACAACACCACTTCCCGGCGATCAGGCCGCAGTACTGCTGACGTCTGAAGAGCTTTCGGACGAACTACGACGCGGAGGGCCCACACCGTAATCCCACGTGTAGGTAGTGCGTACAGACCAACGGGTCTCTCAAGTCATCCGCCGAATCATTTAGCATTTTAATTAACCTGCGTGACAACCGTTATCGTTGCCTCGACTTAACCGACCCGCGGTCAACGACAGCAGTCAGGACCACCAGTACATCGGTACCTGCCCTGTCGTCCCACCAAGTCACTGCGGTTACCAACAAGGTGAACCGTCTCCTTACCTTGTCTCGCGTGTGCTCTTGGTAGAGCTCGACTTTTCGTAGTTTGGTAACTCTCGCGAGATACGAGCAGGGGCCAAGCACGCCAGTAACGTCGGTCGTACCCTCCCTGTTGCTCCCGACAATATACCGCTCGCGGGCACCGTTGGGTCGCCCGACTCTTACCTTTAAGGACACCAGTTGGTTCGAGTGACTACCATTAAGTGAAACCAGGAGGTATCACCCTCGATGGCACACTTAAAGAGGTTTGACAGAGACATCAGCGGAATGAACTAAAGAGGTAAACCTCGTATCATTCCGGTGATGCTACGCTACTGAGCCGACGAGAGTGAACTACGAGTCCATTCCACTCGTAAGTCAAACTTGAAGTGACTCGGCAGAGTCTCGCCGTTGTAGGTTCCCTAGGGCGTCTGCATTGATCCGTACCTGTTGCATATGTATATATTCTTATATCCGCGTCACTCCCCTGAGTGGTCACGGCCCGCTATCTAATCCTAGCTAACAATGCGCAAGGCTCACTGCTGAATAATGCATAATAATAATAGGGAGCATAGGATAAGGAAGGTACATCAAGGGGCGACAAAATCAGGCTATGCAATTGAATAGGATTGTAACGTAGCAGCATCAGTAACAATGCCTAGTGCAAGAAAGTACGGAAAGGTAGGCGATATCTGTGGAAGAGAATGGTTCTGCTTGCCTGGAAGCTCGAAAGTAGCAGTACGGTCGTCGACGAAGTAGTCGTACTCGGCAGCGATGTAGTCGGTGGCATCAACGGGGTCTACTAGAGAATAAGGGGGGGGGGAGAAATAGTAAATACACAAAATAATAGAAATACAAATGTATGACATAGCAGATACAAAGCAACGGGGCTCTAACGCAGTGTTAGGTGATTTGCTCGGAGCGGGAATTCATCCGGGGATGAACTGCCAACTTCGGGTGATTACCGGACAGGGTGTCCGGAGGGGGAAGGGATCATGCCGGAGGTGTCGTGTACATCCGACAAACGTATGAAGGGTGTATCTGTGTTAGTTGAGCTATTCTGAACAACTTTCAGGTTCAGAATAAATTCATCCGGATACTTTAACAGTACCGGACAAAACATCGGACAGACGGCCCGGAGGGGGGTGTCGATGTTCGTTGTGTTAGAGGGGTGTGGTGGGCATACAGATACCGTATCCGTATTCGTTATATCTTTCTGGTCAATTTTGATGTATAAAGTTTTTGAATCTGACCTACGGTTTAAAAGATATTCAATTTTAAAGTTTTAATCATTATAAATGAATTACTGGATTTCTTTTATTAATAAACTAACATTATCCACAACAGTGGAGTTGACTGGTCAAACCTGACCGAGGGGACCCACCTGTAAGGTTGACTGGTCAACTGACCAATGGGTCCCACATGTCAGCCTCAAACCATGTAATTAAATCCTTATTTTTATTCAATAGCAAGTGGGGCCAACTTATCATTGTCTCATTTGGGTTCCACTGAAATTTTACTAAGTTTGGGATTTTGCAGTGTGAGCATCGAGTAGCACATTCGGAAGGCTACGGTTTAGGGTTCCACTCATCCGCCAAGTTAGTGTCTTATATCAAATTTTAACCATTTTCTGTTATCTTTACTCTGGTACGGAAGCCAAATTTATTAGAGTTCCATTACTTGATCAAATCTTCCCGGGAAAAGGGGCACTTAATGTGATTATAAGAATATGTTAAAGTGTGCACCTTGTGATTTTTATAGCATTTAATCAATGCACTTTCTGAAGTTGGTCCAATGGAATTAATCAAAGCTTGATACTCCTACTAACCATTCGTATCATTTTCAGCTATTTTAGGATGTAATTTGTTGTTGTTCTGCTGCTGCAAAAAGTGGTACAGCAGCAGTTTTAACAGCAACAACAACAACAGATAACAGAAAAGTGCATTTTGTCATTTTCATAGGATTTAATCCATGCCTTATTTGAAATTGGTCCAATGGAAAAAAATGAAGCTTGTTAAGTGTACTACATGCCCATATTAATTTTATCTATGTTAACTTTTGATTTCACATTGTTTGTTGCTGTTCAAAGGGATATCCAGTGTAGCAAATACATCAGCTAGCAACTTCAGTAGAAGCCTGTTGTTCGAGCAGGGAGGGGCAGGGCTCGGGTAGCAGAGGCACGCGGGGACCACGACCATGGCTAGCTGGGCGGGCGGCCACGGTGGATGGACACGCACAAGCGCGACCCTGGGCGCGGACAAGGGGCGGCCGGCCACGACCATGGGACGGTGAGCGCGGCGCGCAGCCAGAGGACTCCGGGGCGCTCAGCGACGACCATGTGAGACGGGGGGAGAGGGGAGGGAGCGGCGTGCTCACTGGGTAGGGGGGGGCGTCGCGGAGGGGCATGGGGGTGGCGCGGCCACCAGGGGATGAGCACGGGGCGCCGGAGGTGGCCGGGGTCACGGCGGCGCCGTGACCGACGACCATGGCGGCTAGGGTTCGGTGGGCGGCGCCAGGAGGAGGCGGTTGAGGACTCCGGCGGGGAGGAGGGAAGGCAGCGTCGGGCGGCGTCGGAGCGGCAGGCCGGCGGGGTATCCGTGCCGGCAGAAAACGGCGCCGAGGTCTCCAGGAAGGAGAAGGGGATCGGGAGGGGGTTAGGTCGAGGGAGGGGTGGGGATCAGGGGTGGGGTGCTCAGCCTGGCTTCTCTAGGCGCCAGGGGGGTCCAGGTGGGCTGGGTCATGGCCCAGTATGGGAGGGGGGTTGGGCTGGGGTAGGCTAGATTTTATTCATTTTTTTCTGTTTTCTTTTTATTATTATTTGTTTAAGCTACTTTAGTATTTTGTAAATATGAGACTAGCCCCAAAAATTAGTGTGATATTATTCAGAATTATTACTAAAGGTTTCTAGGATTTACCAAAATCATTTGATATTAGTGTGGAATTTTTAAATGGCCAATAGTGCTGTTATGGCACTGATAATATTTGTTTGGAATTAGTAGCTCAATAAATACTCACAACCATACTATCATGGTCCAGTGAATATTTGGGATTTTACAAAAGTGGTTGCAAAATTTTTGGACAAAGTTTTATTTGTCACATAATTTTAATATTATCAAAAGGCATCTTGATCTTAGTTTTGATTTCAATTCAAAGGGGCTTGGATTTGTTTTGATCCATGATGAGCAAGACCCATGCTCACATTGCAATCAACAATATCAAAAGGAGAAATTGAATTTGAACTGAACCAAGTTGATCAAAACAAAATTTTGATCCAGGCCATTTTGAGCCAGAGAGATTATTACAGTGATTAGCAACAGTAATCCTGATTACTGTAGGTGATTACTGTAGCGTGACACCCAGGGTGTTACACGGAACCTTCCAGAACCTTCCAGGACCTTCCAGGACCTTCCGGGACCTTCCGGGATCGTTTCGGGACATTCCAGAACCTTCTGGAGCACTTCCAGGACCTTCCGGGACCGTTCTCGGACATTCCGGAGCCATACGGATAGTTTCCAAGACCATCCGAGTTACATTTTAAGCCACCCGATGACCGCGAAGGTTGTCGGGACGCCTAGCGATTATCCGGAAACTATTCCGGTTGATCCAGGACTTCCCCAGTACCATTCTCATATGTTCCGGAACCACCTGGGACTACTCCAGAGTGATCCGGACATAACCTTAAATACCCAGAACTACTTCTGGTGCCCTTATGAACAATTCCATAAATACCCGGAACTACTTCCGGTGCCCGTATGAACTATTCCGTTTTGCTTCCACTAAACCTTCTACCATTCCAGTATTCTTACAGACTACTGCTCGTTAAGCGTGTGACCCAATAGGTTCAGTATAATGCGGACATGACTCAGAACATCTTCCGGACATAGGTCAACAACCTTTTGTCAATAGCCAATAATCAACAGCGGAGCCATGGACACCCATGTTGACTCCCGCACATACACGAAGAAACTTCGAGTGAACCATTATGTTTATTCATGTACCATTCCCTTTGCTTCGCGATATCTGACAAACTTAGAGGAGAGAATTTTGGCACCCATGTGTAACAACTTCTTGAACACAAGCCACTCATTATCCTCTTTGCTCGTTTGTCTCTATTTCTCGTTATTGTATTCCGGTATCCCCGTGATTAAATCACAATGCGTCTGGCCAGACTAGAATGGATACCGTCATACCGAGTGGGCCCGAAGTGAATATCTTTTTCATCGTGAAGGAGAAAATCCCATTCTTGAACTATCACAGTCACTAGCCACACCATCTGACATACCCAGAACTTATTTTACTACTTCCCATTTACGGGAGGATTCATCTAAGAACCAAAGCATGTCTTCCTGTGTGAAGCAACTCGATACTCTCATGGTCTAAGGAATTACGTATATGATAACATTTCATGATATGACTTATAACGTAGTTACGATGTGATCTCTAAGTATATCATTCAATACTGGGGTCGGTTCAACATCATTGTTCTGCTAACAATATGTTCTCATTGCTACTGACATCCTTGTTACAAGAACAATGTCCATGATTAATAAAACGTAATCATCAGTTAGCACATGAGCTGGTCTTAGAGGCTAAACCAGGAACTCTTGGTGTTTACATTTCCACACATGCAAATGAGTTTTCTTCTGAATCTCACAGTCAGGGTCATTGCAATTATAGCACAGAAATATAAACATTAATTACGAACGTGGAAATATATATAATAACATTTTATTATTGCCTCTAGGGCATATTTCCAACAGTCTCCCACTTGCACTAGAGTCAATAATATTGTCAGTGCTTGAGCACTTTACACCTATGGCATACCGGTGTAAGAAATGCTTTATTTGTGGTATAGACCTCATCTTCGGATCTGACGTTTCAGGCCCGTTTGTATCTTGCATGTCTTCGCGTTTTCACGCTATCATAAAATTCACTAAGCTTTGTATATGTTTGAATCATTTGGCAGGACCTTGGTTCCTTAGAATAAGTCATGAAATCATTCATCAATGTTCCATGAGCTTCAAGCATCTAGGAAACCATACCATGTTCATAAATGAATTTATGATTCAAAATACCCTCCTTGTTACTTCTTTAAGCAACAATATACTTAGCCTCTGTTATATAATTCTCCACAGTATCGAAATTAACACAGTTCCGTCATACTGTGCCACCCTTACGTGTGAAACACATAATCCCATTTAATATCAAAAATCAGTCGGAGTAAGTATGAAGACTGAATTAGTGTAACTATTTACATCAAAAATTCAGCTGGTGTAACTCATTACAACGAGCTCTTCGTTCTCTCCATTTTTCCGAGAAACATATCTTATCTTTCATAAGTTTAACTTTTCACTGTTTGTCCAATGATCAAAATGTTGATCACTTTGGTATCTTGCTCACAACCTTTTGGAGCACTGGACATATCTGGTCGTTTTACATATTATGGTGTACATGATTAATCCAAACACATATGTGGGTGAAATTCAATTCATGTGTTTTGCTTATCTGTGTTCATGAACACTGATTTCCGCAAACAACTTTTCACCGTGACCTCGGCAAGAACATCCTTCCTGGCGTTTTCATACTAAACTACTTTAGTATCATGTCAACATGTAACGTTGGCTTTAGCATGATCAAGCACTTACTATCTGCATAGATCACTGTGCTCAATACAAATGCTATATTAGCCCAAGTTCTTCAACTGAAAACTATTTCCAATGAAGTCCTTATTCGTGTCAAGAAATTTATATAATTTCCAATCAACAATATGTCATCTACATAAGATTTTAGAAATATCATTCAAATCCCACTTACTTTCTTGAACATTCAAGCATCTTCGTTATTCCTGATGAAAACAAACTCTTTTTGCAATTTCATCATAACGAAAATTCCAACTCCATTGTGCTAGCTTCAGTCCATCACTGGATATCCAAGGCTTGCATCTATTTTAGCATCCTTTGAATCGACAAAACATTCCGGTCGTATCACGTATACATCCTTTGTTACATTTCCGTGTAGGAACTTTGTTTTGACGTTCATTCTACCATATCCTATAAATGAGATATGTAGTAATTGCTAGTATAACCCGAACTGACTAAAGCATTTTTACGGTCGACACTATTTCGCCGTAGTCAACTTTTGAACTTGCTAGAAAACAATTTTTCCAACGAGTTGAGCTTTATGGATAAAACTATTTCATCCGAATCAATTATAGATCCATATATATATTCTTCAGACTTTTAGTCTTTCGGAGGGTCTACCAAGTTCAAAAACTTGACTTACTTCCATGGATACTATCTCAGATTATTTGGCATTTAGCCAAATCCCGGAGTCAGGGCCCATCAACGCTTATTTGTATATCACAGGTTTATCGTTGTCGAACAACAATATCTCGTTTACATAAAAATGTTTGTACGAGTTTTGTCTAACCTGTGTGGTTCAGCTGCACACTTCTCTGAAGATTCAACAATCTTTCACAAGTTGCACTGTCCTCCCACTCACTCTTTCGTAAGAAACTATTTTTCTTCAAAACACATTGTTCTTAACGGCAAACAGTTTTGCTTTTGTGTGGTGATAGAGGAATACCAAAACTTTTGGCATAACCTTAACAAAGTAGCTCTTATCTGATTTGGGGTTTTGAGTATGTCAAACATATGCCTCATATACCCAAATTTTAAGAAAAGAAAACATGGTTTTAACAGTCCATACCACATCTAATATGGTGTCATTTCAACAGATTTGATGGTTCTCTTTTCAGTGTAAAAGCCGTAGTCACTAACGCATAACTTTAATAAGTATAATGCCAAATTGATAAACGTCATATTTGAGCTTATCGTGTCATACATGGCTTGATCACATCTCTCGAACACTTTACTCATAGTAGTGTTCTGGGAGACGCAAGTTATGACACTTCTTCACAACTCATCAGACGTTCGCTAAACTTGTAACTCAAATATTACTTTCTACAATCTAATTTGCAGAAGCTTTATTTTCTTGTTACAATGAATTTCTATTTCACTCTAAAATTCCTTAAACATTTCAAAGATTCCAGACGTATGTCTCTATTGAACAGATATCCACATATCTACTTCAAATCATGAGTGAAGATAGGGAATCCACTGCACACAACTACACTTATTGGACTACACACATCATCATGTATGATTACCAATGGTTTAGTTGCCCGTTCATGTATGGCCTATCAACGGTGTTTTAGTCACATTACTTTGAGACAAAGATCGCAAGCGTCAAGTGATTCATAGTCATATGACTCGAAAGTCCATCACTTATGGAAATTCTTCATGCATGTTATGTCACTTGTGATAAACAGCAGTGCCACATCTATGTGGTATTTCTGTCAGTCTTGCGACGTGTAGCGTCAGTGTTATGGATGTTTAGTATTATTATCAAAATTCATAACATACAACCTATTCATAATGGAAGTATGGCCTTTACGTTATTCATAGCTTTGAACAACTCTCTTGCAATAAACATGATTCAAAATGATATTTTGCAACAAGGCTAAAGTGTAGTAACAATTTACTCAACTCTAAAATGAATTATGAAGATAATCATAGAGTCAACACACAGTATAGTAAACCTTTTACCGTGTTCTCGTGTGTGTCAAAACTCATCATTTAGCTAGTCATAAAGGCCATAGTATTTCTTGCATCGAATTGCAACAATATGCAATTGAAGTGATATTCTAGTGATCAACAGTTTAATCACAATATAGAAGAATTAATATTAACCATTTAATCATGATTCCCAAGAATTACATCTTTTGACCAGCAATGAATTCATCTATAACTTCGTATGACTTTCATTTCTGAGCTGGATATTCCAGTCTTCTTTCGCTTTGCCTTTATACGTATCATAGTTCTATTTCCAATTTCACTCCTACTCACATAAGATCACACATGATCAAGAGTGGCGCAGGCCATGGACTTTTCCGGCGTGTAAGTCTTACTAACACTCTTTGGAACTTCCTTTCCCTTAATTCTCATCATCATATGATCGGTGTTCTTCTGGATCCCACACTTATCAGTTTTATTTGAGCACAATGAACATTTTCACTAATGCTTACAATCATACAATGTACTAGATATCTTATATCCTATATCAATTGTCTTACTACTGAAAACAATTTTTCATTTCCATGAATATAACATATCTATCCCAAATGTTTCGAAGTTACGGTTTCATGGTGGTGAAGACAATGCACTTAGCTATGGTGGAATTCTAGCATTTTGGATTATGGACGTAAGTCACATCATCCATAGCATCAGCGGGAGAGCATAAAAATTTTGCGATAGGACAAGCTCCTTCTCGACACTATTGAGGATAGTCCTCACAATACGGTACCAATCGTAAAGTTTTTACCAGATAATACAGTTAATCAAAATCAATTGGGAAGGTGGTAACGCGAGCCATTATTCTTCAACGATAATGCAAATACTAAGACTTTGTTCATAATTAAGTTGCACTTGTGATTAATCAATTTAATTACTTAGTGCGCTCCCACTCAGATCAATATCTCTCGTAATTGAAGCTGGAGTGATTCAAGATCCAACCCAATCGTCCGCCATTGATGTGACATCACTGATGACTTAGACTGGACCGGTAGGCCAACTTGCCAATCACGCCAAAGGTGATTCTTGTTCATCTTTCGATGGGCGTGTTCCGGTAGCAAACTTTTATCCAAACCGTCAAGACAACCAAGTGTAATTGCAGTGTGTTCTTAACACACCCGCCTTTTATGCGTCACACCGTGTGCACCCATGTGACATGACCTGCTCCGATGTGAAACATAGTATAGACGGTGCTACAGTTGGAAGAACACTATCAACTTGATATTGTTTTGCGAGAGATCACCCTAATAAAATACGACTACCGCGTATCAAACAAGGGTGCATCAAAGGGATAAACATCACAGGCAGTTCATAAAATTATGTGATATAGTATAGCCCTTTGCTTCGTGAAGTCTTCATTGTCTTCATGTCGTCGTGGTTGAAGTCACCGTGTCCACCAACTTTGTCCTTGGCGCCGGGAACATCACCACGGCTTCCGGCATGTGCGTTGGGGTCCACCTCCGCATCGTAGATCATCACCTTGCATCTATCTATTGCTTTGCCTCGAGATAATAAACAGTTCTGGCACGCAGGCCATAATTAAGTGACAATCATATGACTCCAATCATCATGCCGTACCACGACATGCAGGTCGCGAATAAATATTACATAACATATAGCATCTCATACAAACACATTGCAAATCTTGAAGGCTATACCACATCACATGCAAATTCTGCAAAAACGAGTTAGATCGCCATCTACACGGGTTGTTTCAACTTTTATCGTGGTTGATTAGCAGGTTACATGCAAACGTTGTTCCCTAAACAAACCAAACACGATACTTCAATGTTGCTAGTTTAACGTTCGGGGTGTGTGTAGCAACTAATGCCACAAGCCAAACTTCGTTCAACGCGTGACCCCCGTGTGGATTTGAGTTCATAAAATCCACAAGCCCCTCCATGTTAAATATTCTATTGCGAGATTAAGATGAGATCCAAGGAGTTTGATGTAGACCATGATCAAGGCAACCAGCATACTGAAAGCAACATAGAGGGATCGATGGAAAACTCAATCCTTGTAGCAAAACCTCAACTTGCCATCAAGCATAGAAAAAATCACATGACAGGGAAGCAACAAGAAAATCAATGCCTCATATCACACATATGATCTAGACCTAAACATGCATCTAATCAAGGATCGCTCTGATACCACTGTTGGGAAACGTAGTAGAAAACAAAATTTTCGGCCTACGAATCAAGAACCCAAGATCATCCAAGAAGATTGCATACAAGGTTTTAGGTCATGGCTCACCAACCGATGTAGCGGAAGTAGAGTTGGTGTAGCTCGTTGAAGTAGATCTCGCGGATCGTCCCACAAATAGTCCCTCGATCAAGATCACCGAGGAAGAAGAAGCACCTCGATCCATCCCACGCACAAGTCCCTCGAGCAAGTCCCTCGAACAAGATCTCCGAGGAAGAAGAAGCTCCTCGGAGAAGGACCAAAGATATGATCCCTCTATTAGTATCCACACGTTCCGTAGCAGCAATCCAGCAGCGCTCCGCCGTCCAGAGATGAACGCCACCGATAAAACTAGAGGGAGAAAACCCTAACGGACTCCGATCTAGAACAGCGTCTAAACTGGGGTCTAATTGTGGAGCAACAGGGTTTAAAGGAGGGGGGAGGTGCATAGGGCTTGGGGACAAGTTGTCTTGCGCCCCCCACCCCTCCCCCACATTATATAGGTGGCCAAGAGGCCCCTTGGCCGGCCAAGGGAGGTGTGGAGTCCCTATGGGACTCCTACTCCCAAAGGGAGTCCTTCCCACCGGGGAATCCTACTCCAAAGTGGATTGCAATCCTACTTGGAGTAGGATTGCTCCCTTATGGCGCCCCCACCCCATGGCCGACTTGGGCAGCCTAGGTTGCTTTCCCCCAAAGGCTATGGGCGTGGGGTAGTGAATGGTACTGCCCGGAGCCTTCCAGAACCTTCCAGAAGCTTCCAGGACCTTCCAGGACCTTTCGGGATCGTTTTGGGACATTCCGGAACCTTCTGGAGCACTTCCAGGACCTTCCGGGGCCGTTATCGGACGTTCCGGAGCCATCCGGATAGTTTCCAAGACCATCCAAGTTACATTTTAAGCCACCCGATGACCGCGAAGGTTGTCGGGACGCCTAGCGATTATCCGGAAACTATTCCGGTTGATCCAGGACTTCCCCAGTACCATTCTCATATGTTCCGGAACCACCTGGGACTACTCCAGAGTGATCCGGACATAACCTTAAATACCCAGAACTACTTCTGGTGCCCTTATGAACAATTCCATAAATACCCGGAACTACTTCCGGTGCCCGTATGAACTATTCCGTTTTGCTTCCACTAAACCTTCTACCGTTCCAGTATTCTAACAGACTACTGCTCGTTAAGTGTGTGACCAAATAGGTTCGGTATAATGCGGACATGACTCAGAACATCTTCCGGACATAGGTCAACAGCCTTTTGTCAATAGCCAATAATCAACAGCGGAGCCATGCACACCCATGTTGACTCCCGCACATACACGAAGAAACTTCGAGTGAACCATTATGTTTATTCATGTACCATTCCCTTTGCTTCGCGATATCTGACAAAGTTAGAGGAGAGAAGTTTGGCACCCATGTGTAACAACTTGTTGAACACAAGACACTCGTTATCCTCTTTGCTCGTTTGTCTCTACTTCTCGTTATTGTATTCCGGTGTCCCCGTGATTAAATCACAATGCGTCTGGCCAGACTAGAATGGATACCGTCATACCGAGTGGGCCCGAAGTGAATATCTTCTTCATCGTGAAGGAGAAAATCCCATTCTTGAACTATCACAGTCACTAGCCACACCATCTGACATACCCAGAACTTATTTTACTACCCATTTACGGGAGGATTCATCTAAGAACCAAAGCATGTCTTCCTGTGTGAAGCAACTCGATACTCTCATGGTCTAAGGAATTACGTATATGATAAAATTTCATGATATGACTTATAACGTAGTTACGATGTGATCTCTAAGTATATCATTCAATACTAGGGTCGGTTCAACATCATTGTTCTGCTAACAATATGTTCTCATTGCTACTGACATCCTTGTTACAAGAACAATGTCCATGATTAAGAAAACGTAATCATCAGTTAGCACATGAGCTGGTCTTAGAGGCTAAACCAGGAACTCTTGGTGTTTACATTTCCACACATGCAAATGAGTTTTCTTCTGAATCTCACACTCAGGGTCATTGCAATTATAGCACAGAAATATAAACATTAATTACGAACGTGGAAATATATATAATAACATTTTATTATTGCCTCTAGGGCATATTTCCAACAAAGCAAACTTTTGATAGCAAGGGAATTATCATGCAACTGACTTTGTATCCTCTCATTAAAGTGATTATGTTTCATAATAAAATTATCAAGCTCATCTAAACATTGATCAGGAGGCTTACCATGAGGAATGTCACTTGCATTGAAATCTAAAAGAGAGTGTACCTCTACCATAGGAGGGTGAGTGGTAGGCTCACACAACTTCTCAATAGGGGGTAGATTTTTCACGTCTTTAGTTTTAATACCCTTATCTTTAATAGACTTCTTAGCTTCTTGGATGTCTTCGGGGCTTAGGACAAGCATGCCCCTCTTCTTTGGTGGTGGAGGTGGTTCAGGGACGGACCAATCTTCGTGGTTCTTGACAATCTTGCCCATTAATTCTCCCGCATTGTCCGGTGTTCTTTTCTTGAAAACACAACTAGCACAACTATCCAAGTAGGATCTAGATTCATCAGTTAGACCAGCATAAAATATATCAATTAATTCATTCTTAGGGACTCCATGTCCCGGTCTAGACTGGATCAGACTGCAATACCTCCCCCGAGCTTTAGGGAGGTTCTCATCCTGCAACTGTGTAAAGTTATAAATTTTTCGTAAAGCAGCCTGTTGCATATGAGCTGGAAAATACTTATCAACAAAAGACTGAGCTAAGTCTTGAGGACTCCTAATAGAACCACATGGTAGTGCATCGTACCATGCTTTAGCACTTCCCTTTAAAGAGAAAGAAAAAAGCTTAGTAACATAGAAGTTTCGTATCTTCTCATCAGTAGTAAACAAACCACCTAACTCAGTGAGTTTGGTCAGGTATGCAATTGCATCATCATTTTCTCTGCCATAAAAGGGGTCGGCTTCAACCATAGATATAAGTGAAAGATCAATAGAGAAATTATAATCAGGATCATTGATGCATATAGGGAACGTAGCAAAAGTAGGATCAGTTACGGTCTTGTTCTTCAAAGAATGTTTCTCGAGCAGCTTCTTAATAGCATCAGGGTCAGAGTCGTTAAACTCTGTTAGCTCCCTGCATAAATCATCATCAAGTATAATATAATCATCATCAAGGAGTCTCTCCTTGAGTTTACTCAGATCGATATAAGTGTAAGTTCCATCAAAAGGATAGCAAGTATCGGGAATTTCAATCCCAGATTTCTTGGCAGCAGCAGCAATCTGTTTCTCGAGAGCGTGACTAAGCGAACCAATATCATCAAGAGTAGTAGAAGCATCGTCAAAAGTTTCGGACATAGTAACAGATTCAGTAGAAGCATCATGTGGTGGTGGTGAAGAAAACTTACTCGTAACTGAAGGTGAATCAAGTGTAGTACTAGTGTTCAGAACAGTACCTTTTCTTGTACGGGATGGAAAGATTGGGACCTTGGCGTCTTCTTTCTTACCCATAGCGAATAAATTGCAGAAGGTAAAATACTTCAAGTAGGCTTGTGAATAAAGCTATGCTCCCCGGCAACGGCGCCAGAAAACATGCTTGATAACCCACAACAGCAGGGATCGAGATAGTCTTCGCAGGTAAGATAACCCAATTTATTGATTCGACTCAAGGGGGGCCAAAGAATATCCACAAGCTTTAACAGTGGAGTTGTCAATTTCACCGCACCTGAGATACACTTACTTGCAACAAGGTATTAATAGCAACTGCGATATGGAAGTGATGATAGCAATGATAATAGTAAAACAGTAAAAGTAAACAACTAGTAACCAGTAGAATTGAAACACTGTAGGCTAGGGAGATGGATGGTTGGGCGCTGCATGGATAAGACACATCATGTAATCAACTTGGGGCAAGGCACACAGGAAAGCAAAGATCATCTAGGCATAAATCAAACATCATGCATGTATCCCACAGGTAGTTGTACGTGCTTGCAATAAGAACTTGCACAACATCTTTTGTCCTACCATCCCGCTACGAATGGGGCCAAAAGGAACTCATGGAGATTAAGGTGCTCCTGACAAAGAGCACCGAAACAAAGCATTAACAATCAATGGATACATGGAATCCTCAAATTATAGTCCATCCCCTTTGGTGTCCCAAGCTGTCACCTTTGGGATCGCCGGTTCCGGACCATAATAGGTGCAAACAACTCATAGATAGGATCAAGAACACAAATATATTCATGAAAACAAAAAGGGTTCAGATCTGAAATCATGGCACCCGGGCCCAAAGTGACAAGCATTGAGAACAACAAGTTGAAGAAAAGATGATAAACACCAATATAGATGATAGGCAACATGCCCCCAACAATCTGATTAACTATTACATGATATAACTCATCCAATCCCTACCATCCCCTTTGCCTACAACAGGGAATTACCCACACATGGATGGAGAAGTCATGGAGGGAGGATGGAGTGGCGATGGCGATGACGATGGCGATGATCTCCCCTCACCGTAGGCCAAAACAGCCTCCAGAGTAGCCCTCTCGGAGAAGAACAGAGGGTGGCGGCGGCTCCGCGACGAGAGTTGGGAAAACGACTTCTGTTCTGGGGTTTTCGCGTCACGGGAATAAATAGGAGCTTCGGTAGGGCACTAGAGGAGGGGGGAGGCCCCCAGGCGGCCAGAGGGCGCGGCCCCACCCCTGGCCGTGCCAGGGGGGCGCCTGGGGCCCCCAGGACTCCCCTCTGGTCCCACTTCTGGCAACTGGCTCCTTCGGGTGCGTGTATTTTCTGGTATTTTTCTGGGAATTTTCTGGGACGTCCAAAATTCCATTTTCCTGCACACAATAAAACCATACAGATAGCTCTGCTGAAAACAGCGTTACTCCGGGTTAGTTTTGTCCAAATCATGCAAGAATGAGGGCAAAACAATAGCAAAATGTTTGGAAAAGTAGATACGTTTGAGACGTATCATGCCCCTTCCTCTCTTTTTATCTCTTTTTCTCTTTTTCAATTTTTTTGTATTTTTTGGTGGCCTCAATGTCTCTTTCTATTTAACTCTCATTTGTCCTCTTTGGGATCTTGTAAATTTGTCCAGTTTGGGATCTTTTTCTCACTTAAGGGAAACACTCTATTTTACAAGAAGGTATAGAAGATCTTCACACTTTACAAAGTACTCAACATAAAGAGGATGTAGCTATCGTGATGTATGCAAATGTATGCCTCTACCAGTGTAGCGGGAACATGTATGACATGAAGATCAAGTCATGAAGAGGTGGATGTTGCATGGCAATATATCTCGGAAAGGCTATGGAAATGCCTTGATAGGTAGGTATGGTGGCTGTTTTGAGGAAAGATATAAGGAGGTTTATGATGACAGAGTGTATCATGCCAAGGGTTTGGATGCACCGGCAGGTAGGCGCCAACTCTCGGAATGAGAAAAGGCAATGCACGGTACCGAAGAGGCTAGCAAATATGAGGAGGTGGAAGTGTCAACTTTCAATACTTAAATTAGTCCGAAGAACTTATGCACTTATTATCGGTAACTCTCAATCTAATGAGGAGGTTCACAAAGAGACAAGTACCCCGAGGAGGAGTGTATGGGGGTTGGTTATCCTTGCGCACCTCGACTCATGGTACGTGAGTGTACTCTAATATCTGATCCCTCAAAAGATTAGTGATCCATCTAGTACCTAGAGTTCTCAATTAGTTTTTGTAGGTTTTTGAAAATAAACACGGATTGCCCAAAATACGACACCTATCACTAATAGGCTAGAGCTCTTGACACCAAAAGTTCAAACATTACTCACAACAATACCTCAAAACTATTGCAAGTTACTACTACAATTAAATAGCAACCTCAATTACCTACTTCAAGACAAGACACAACTCAGTGAAAAAAACAACTATCTTAACAAGATAAACATGAAAACTAAAGAGATTTCACGCAACAAACTAAACAAAAGCTAAAGCTCTCGCAAAAGACAAACTAAAACTAAACATGACAGTAGCTACGAAAAATAAAGAACACACAGCAGCAGAAAGATAAGCATGAAAAATCCTATGATGTGTTCTAGTTCAAAGTGGAGCATGTTTCTCTCCCACACAAAGTAAGTTGGGGTCTAACTTGTTATGAACAGCAAGCAAAGCTAAAAAGTAAACCTAAGAGCGAGACGCTCCAAGAATAGCACATAACGCATGAAGTGATAAAAATATAGTGAGACGGAGGACGAACTGATGATTGTTGATGGAGAAGGGGATGCATGGGGGCATCCCCAAGCTTAGATGCTTGAGTCTCCTTGAATATTTATTGGGGATGCATGGGGGCATCCCCAAGCTTGAGCGCTTGACACTCCCGGGTCTTCTTTCATCATCTTCCCTCGCACGCTTGAAAACTCCCTTCATACATAACTCATCATAAGATGATTAGAGAGATTAGTACCCTTAATAAAATAATTTTTCTCCACTGGAAATAAAGATATTATTGAAGAGATACTGTTTCTCAAGATTTCCAAAAAGTGTTTGCAAAGAAAAATCAAGCTTAAGGTTTGCAAAAGTGAAGAAAGGAAAAATGTGGCAGAATCTGTGAAAAACAGAACAACAGGTAATAAATAACTTTTTCGGGGTACTTCTACAACTCAAATAAAAAAACTCACAACATATGAAAGTTTCACAATTGTATAGAGCGTGTTGTGTAAACAATTCAGCTCAAAAAGATGAACTAGTGATTTGTTTCGATTTTTTTCCATCAAGAAGACATAATCTGTTTTCTGGACAGCATGTCACAACTTTTGCTTCCCTTATCATAAGAGGCTAAACTTGGCACAAAGCTTGAAAATAAAGATACGATGATGTTTCCACAGTAGTAACAATCATCAAGACCACTAAAAATAGAAGTAAAAACATCTTGGGTTGCCTCCCAATAAGCGTTTTCTTTTATGCCTTTAAGCTGGGCATAAATCAAAAAGAGAATCAAGTTTTATGAAGAGAGAGAGAATAGCTAGCGCGTGTAACGGACTCAAAAGGTAACTTGATTTTATTTCTAGGGAAGTGTTCCATCCCCTTTTTGAGAGGGAATTGAAATTTTATATTCCCCTCTTTCATGTCAATAACAGCACCAACGGTGTGAAGAAAAGGATGTCCCAAAATAATTGGACATAAAGGTTCACACTCTGTATCCATAATAGTAAAATCAACGGGAACATAATTTTCATTGACAATGATAAGAACGTCGTCGATCTTCCCCAAAGGTTTCTTTACAGAAGAATCAATGAGACGAACACCAAAATAAAAAGGATCAAAAGGTTTCAATTCAAACATGTCATACATTCTTTTGGGCATAACGGAGGTACTAGCTCCAACATCACATAAAGCATAGCAAGAGAAGTTATTCAATTTAATTTTTATTATAGGTTCCCAACCATCCTCTAGCTTCCTAGGTATGGAGGCTTCTATTCTAAGTTTCTCCTCCCTAACTTTGATGAGAGCATTAGTGATATGCTCCGCGAAGGCAAGATTTAGTGTGCTAGTGTGGGGGTCTCTAGACATTTTGTGTAGCAAGCTAATAACTTCTAAGAGGGTGCAACGATCAAAATCAATATCACTACTATAAAAGGTGGTAGTGGTGTCATCTAGGCTAACTTGTTTGAAAGCCTCTATGTTCATGGGGGTTTCTTCTTGTATAGTTGAGGTATTAGCATCTCCATTAATAGGTCCAATGGGACTAGGAGTGTGTTGGGTGCTAATAGTTTGGGTGTCCTCAACAATTTGGATAGGAGCAACAGTGTGATGTGTAGGAAGGCTCTTAATTCTATCATCTTCCTATTTTTCCGTAGCCCATCTTTCTTTAAGTTTAGCCATCATCCTAATGTTTTCATTAATTTGTAATTGTATAGCATTAATAGGAGTGACCATCCTCTCCTCAAGGGGAGATGTTCTAATTTTAAGCATTTCTACATCAAGGGCAAGCTATCTACCTTCAAAGAGAGATTATCTAATTTTTCTTATTTCCTCTACACTCTTGCTGAAGGATTTTTGGGTAGTGATAAAGTCTCTAAGCATGCTTTCTAATTCAGAAGTGGGGCTCTTGTTTCTAGGATAAGTGTTGTTGTTCCCATAGTTGGACGGAAACGGTCTAGGATTGCTAGAAAAATTACCCCTATAAACATTATTGTTGAAGTTGTTTCTAGAGATAAAGTTCACATCTACTTGTTCCCGATCAACCAAAGAATTTAAAGGGACATCATGAGGATCAATAGAGGGTTGCTTGGTAAGTAGAGACATAATTAAGTCAACCTTTTCATTTAGGGAAGTAATCTGCTCGACAGAGTTTACCTTCCTACCTGTTGGAGCGCGTTCCGTGTGCCATTGGGAATAGTTGGTCATCATCTCATCTAGAAGTTTTGTGGCAGCACCAAGTGTTGTTGACATAAAGGTTCCTCCCGCGGCCGAATCTAACAGGTTTCACGAGGTAAAGTTCAAACCTGCATAAAAAGTCTGGATAACCATCCAAGTAGTCAAACCATGTGTAGGGCATTTCTTAACAAGAGATTTCATACGTTTCCAAGATTGGGCAACGTGTTCATTATCCAATTGTTTAAAGTTCATAATGTTGCTCCTCAATTGGATAATTTTAGCAGGTGGGTAGTACTTCCCAATAAAAGCATCTTTGCACTTATCCCAAGAATCTATGCTATTCCTAGGCAAAGATTGAAACCAAATTTTAGCTTCTCCCCTTAAAGAGAAAGGGAAGAGCTTAAGCTTAACAACATCACCTTCTACTTCTTTATACTTTTGCATATCACATAGCTCAACAAAATTATTTAAGTGTAAAGCAGCATCATCTCCAGCACCAGAGAATTGATCTCTCATAACAAGTTTAGCAAAGCAAGTTTAATTTCATAAGAGGTAGCTGAAGTGGCAGGTGTGGAAATAGGAGTGCAGATAAAATCATTGTTGTTGTGACTAGTGAAGTCACACAACTTGGTGTTTTCAGTGGAACCCATAGTAGCAGCAAGTGTGGCAGATTTTTTTGTGATTTTTGATAAAGGACACTAAGATAGAAACTGAAAAGTAAACTAACAAGACTAAAAAACAAAGGTAAAAGATAGTGTGCAACTCCCCTATCTTAACACTCGGAGTCCTCGGCAACGGCGCCGGAAATTTTCTTGATGTGCGAGATGATGATAATGGTTTCTCGCCCTTCGTTGGTTACCCCAAGTGGAAGGTGAGATGTAGGATAGCAGCAAATTTCCCCTATGTAGAGGATAGGGTTTGTCTCCCGTAGGACTTCGGCAATGATAAGTAGGTGCCAATGGCGCAATTGACGTGGACCTGCACACAATACACATAACTTTGTTGCCAACGAAGTTCAGAGAGGTTGTCAATATCTCCGGGCTTGTTTTTTACAAAGGATCAAACGCAAGGGATAATTATAATGGTGATAACAACTAGAAAGTAAAAGAGGAAAATAAATTGAGCGTGTAAACAGTGATGAGAATATGGACCGGGGTCCCGTGATGTTCCCTAGTGATGTCTCTCTCCCAAAAGATGATAAATTTGCTATGTGAGGTAAACAAATCACAGTTGGGCAATTGACAGGATTAAAATCGCACCGCAATGCTAACTATGCTACAAAGAAAGGACGAGGCTCAAAAGCATGGGCGGTACACCAAAATAAGTAGACAGAAATTCAAGTGCATCTACTACTAATCATCCACCTTGAGATATCTATCCAGAACATCTCGCTGGTATTAAGTTGCGAGCCCCACCCAAAGTGTAAACCCAAAGCAACAGACAACTGCATTAAAAAGCACTTTGTGTAAAGTGCACAATCCTTGCAACCGCGGTTACAAGCATCGTTGTTTCCCCCTTGTGGCAACAACACATCCCCTAGACTCATGTTTCTTTCACTCAAGCTAGTCATCAGGGGGCATGAACCCACAATCGAGCATAACGTTCCCTCTTGGAGTCACTACCTACTACTTGGCCAAAGCAATAAACAGCAACGGAGAACATGCAAGAATTACTCAAGAACATAAATATAAAAGATAAGAACCAAATATATTACTCAATCACAAACTGAACATAGTCTCATAATCCATCAAATCCCAGCAAACTCAGCATATCAACAGCAGAAAATTACATATGTTCCTTGATCATGAAGGGCGGCTCACGAGGTCTAATCCATGAAGAACAAAGAGGGGAGGAGAAAATCACATAGCTACTGATCACGGACCCATGGTCCAAGGGAGACTATTCACGGATCATACGGGAGGCGTACATGGTGGAGGCGAGGCTCCCGGAGGTCGATCCTGGGGTGCACTGAGTTAATAGGTTAGTCCAAATATGATCAAAAATGTATGAAAGTGTATCTAGATCATAGCAATATCACACAAAACATGCATGGAGCAAGCAGAAATTATAGATACGTTTGGGACGTATCAATAGGCTACCACATTCTTGAATTACAACACTGAACTTTTACGATTTGATCATGTTGCAATGCTTACGTTGGGTAATATTCATCACGTCATTCATCCAATGAGGTGAACTCATCTTCAATTGACTTGATTGTCCATGATCATGAAACCACAATCATCAGTTGACGATGAACTAGTTATCATGATAGGCTAACTAGGAACTATGGTTGTTTCTATACCACACCTGTATCATTGTTTAACTAATACAGTTCTAGCACAGTATGAAACTGGTTATGAACTTACTTAGATATATGGAAATAATCATTTATTATTTGCCTCTAGAGCATATATCCAACACTTTGTTGATTTTTTGGTAACATATCACAATGGTCCCATATCACAAATACCAATAGATTTATGCAAAAAATACATATAACAAAAGAGAGTAGCACGAACATTAATATATTATGTAACACACACAAATATTAGCACTTCGGATAGCCTTAGAATAACAACACGACCCTAAACCGTAATGCCAAAGCTAGTTAGTTCACTCCCAACACAAGGAGCACACACAAACAGACACACACCCACACACGGGTCTGATGTCTACGCACGCTTCTATTCTTGTAGACTATGTTGGGCCTCCAAGCGCAGAGGTTTGTAGGACAGCAGCAATTTCCCTCAAGTGGATGACCTAAGGTTTATCGAACTCAGGGAAGTAGAGGTTGAAGATGGTCTCTCTCAAACAACCCTTTAATTAAGATACAAGAAGTCTCTTGTGTCCCCAACACACCTAATGCAATTAGGAGTTGTATAGGTGCACTAGTTCGGCGAAGAGATGGTAAAATATGGGTGATAGGTGTGATAAAACGAAGTAATATAAATCTGTAATAAAAAGTGCAGCAAGCAAACAAGTAGTAAACGTGAGCACAAACAGTGTAACAATGGTGGAAACAAGGCCTAGGCTTCATACTTTCACTAGTGGCAACTCTCAACAACATTAACATAGTCTAATCACATGATATTTCCATAAAACATGCAATGGAGACGTACTCGGAGGTCATTCCTTTGTGGTCAAGAGAGGACGAGAATTGTGTAGGGCTACAAAAGCACACCTCAGAGTTCGTAGTTCTCATCTATGGATTTCCCAATGTCACCGCGGCTATCCAAAGAGAGTACCACAATCACCAAAACATATCTAAAGGATAGTCAAAGACAAGCACCAAGAGACTCTCAATCTTCAATCCACACACAAAAGAGGAAATCACTCATGATAATATTCTTCTAACCCATGTCCAATAGACCGTTGTCACCTTGGTCTCGGGGATTGTACTAGATAAGATCAATTGAGTACATCAATCCAATAGATAGAGGAAGGGGAAATATCATGGGATCACCGTAGATTAACATAGCCAATGATCACAACAAAGATCACATCATGGAAGAGAGAGAAGAACACATAGCTACTGGTAGAAACCTCAGCCCCGAGGGAGAACTACTCACACATGGACATGGTGAGAGACAGATTTTTTGATGGAGAGGTGCAACCCGGAGGAGATGAAAGAGACGGCGATGGCGGCGACCACGGCGGCGGCGGCGCCCACGGCCACGGCCACGGCCCTCGAGGGCAGCGGCCCTTGGCCCCTTCTTCTTCCTTGGAGATGGTGCTTCTGTGGAGATTGATCTCCCCCTCAAGACGGCTGCCAAGGGGAAGGAATTTCCGTGGTACCCTTTGACCTAGGTTTCCTCTCTTTATATAAACTCTCGGATTCCCGTCATCCAGATTACGTCTTCTGTATTTCGGGGTTTCTGGAAGCATCCGAAATCCGATTGGGACGAATTTTATGTCTAGTTCCACCGGAAAAAAATTCCCTACAACTTTGTAGTTTTAAGTTTTTCCGTTTGAGGCCGTCTTATAGTGTTTCCGAGGCGATCTTTAAAACCTGTCTGGTGGGAACAGATTTCGGGAGAGTTAAAGTCCAACTCCTACAAGGCTCCTTTTTGTGATTTTTTCTTTATCCAAGTAATTCCTACACATAAAGTAAAAAACCAAGAACTTGTGCACTCTTGCAACCATTAATATGTTAGTTCCAAAATATGTTATAAAGATATATGAAAGTATATCAAAAACATAGCAATATCACACAAAACATGCATGGAGCAAGCAGAAATTATAGATACGTTTGGGACGTATCAGGGTCACACACACATGATGGTGTGGATCCCACACTCTCGTTGGTTACCCCAAGTGGAAGATGGTGATGCATATAGTAGAAAATTTCCCTCCGTAAGATACCAAGGTTTATGTATCTACTAGGACTCAGAATGCTACAAGTAGGTGGTCTCCTGCAACCGCATCAGAAATTGCTTTCTAGCAAGTTGACGGGAACAGACAATCCCCGACAACAGTGTCAGGAATTAGTTGATCTAGACCTACACACAAGACACAAAGTACTCTCGCACCCAATGAGTTAGACAGGTTGTCAATCCCCTCTTGCCGTTTACGAAAGATTAAACATATAGGATAGATGGAACCGAAAAGTAAATAACGAAAAGAAAAAAAACAAGTAAATTGCAGCGGGTGTAAATATATGATGAGAATATGGACCGGGGTATCATGGCATTCACTAGTGATGTCTCTCTCTCTCTCTCTCAAAAGATAGTAAACTTATGTTGGGTGAACAAATTATAGCTAGGCAATTGACAGAATTATGAACATGCCGCAATGCTAATTATGCTAACAGTAAATGCAAGGCTCAATCATGTAGGCATTACAAAGAAAGTACAACGTTTATCTATCATCATCTACTTTCGAATCATCCACCTTGAGATATCTAATCCAGAACATATAGCTGGTATTAAGTTGCGAGCCACAACTATATGTTGAAAATCCTAAGCAACGGACAATGCAATCTTGAGGGAACCTCCCCTCTCCCACCAAGAGGTCTTTTTCTATCCGTTTTCTCCCATGAGCACGGTTCCTCGAAGATCTAGGCACGTGGAAGTTGACACCACCACACTATGCCGTCGTGCTGCTGGGATTCTAGTCCAAAAGGATTTTCTTCCGCAACCTCTGATGGATCGGAGATCTAGAGACGTCGTTGAGCATGGTACATTAATGTCTACACACGCTTCTATTCTTATAGACTATGTCGGGCCTCCAAGCGCAGAGGTTTGTAGGACAACAACAATTTCCCTGAAGTGGATGACCTAAGGTTTATCGAACACATGGAAGTAGAGGTTGAAGATGGTCTCTCTCAAGAAACACTTCAATTAAGAAACAAGAAGTCTCTTGTGTCCTCAATACACCTAATACAATGGTAAATTGTATAGGTGCACTAGTTCGACGAAGAGATGGTAAAATACGAGTGATATGGGTGGCAAAGCAAGGTAATATAAATCTGTAATAAAAATTACAGCAAGGTAGCATGTCAAAAAAAGTGAGCACAAACGGCATTGCAATGATGGATACAAGGCCTAGGCTGTTGGGATTCGGAGTAGAAAACAAAAAAAAATCGGCACTACGAAACCAAGTCCCAAGATTGGATCTAGATAGATGCAAACACAGTTAGCGATCTCGTTACCTTAACAACCGTTCAAACGGTAGTTCTCTCGCAGCGGAAGAAGTTTATGGAGAGTTGGGGAAGATTGACATAGCGCAATCCCTCGAACAGATCTGATCCGTGTGACGGCCCACGAACATATCTACTCCTCAGAAGAAGATGCAGAAGTCCCTCGAACAAAGATCGAACGCACGATCTCTCTACGGTTGATCCACACGTACGGTGTGGAAGATCCGGCAGGGCTCCACCGTCCAGAGCTCGACGCCTCCGGAGTAGAGAGGAGGGAGGAGCAACACTTCGAGATATGGTGGAGATCAGATCTACAAGAGAGGAGAGAGGAGGGGCAGCCCTGAGGAAAAATAACAGACTTGTGTGTCATTGGGGGTGCCCCCTCCTCATCTATTTATAGTGGGAGGGGAGGGGAGGCCACCTTGGAGGAGGGGCATCCCTAGGGGTGTCGCCCTAAGGTTTCCCTCCCCCTTGGTGGGGCGCCAAGGAAGGGGGGAGTAAGCTTCCTCCTAGGCGCCTCCCCCTCTTGGGCTCCTTTGGCCCATGTGCTCCCTCCCCACTTGGGCCTTCCAAGTGAGAGGGGCCCATTGATATTTAATAACTTTTATTAATTCTAAAACAATTCTATAATTCACAAGAAATAAATATTAAACATATTTAGACCATCCCAGAACTTTTCCGTCCATCCGGTTTTACCCGGTTTTCTCAAAACTCTTCCCGGTACTTTACTGGTGTCCCGAAACAATTCCGGTTTTCTCTCTGATTAAATCTCAATCACTCCGAAACTTTTCCGGTGTGTTATACTCAGGCCCGGTCCTGGGGCAGGGCGAGCGGGGTGGCCGCCCCGGGCCCCGGAACGCAGGGCGACAGGGGGGGCCCAAGATGTGCTCTGTAGTTGGCGAGATTTGGCGTCGTTCGTTAGTTCCCGATTCCTTTTCCCAGTTGCGGCGCCATGAGAGGAGAGAGAAGCGAGGACGAACAGGAAGAACAGAACATAACGTTTCCTACTCATCGTATGGGCCGTAGGCCTTTTGCTTTGGTCCATGTCGTAAAAAGGAAGAATTTGCAGGAATGATCTTTGAAATCGTAAAATTGGATGGGCCCGATACCAAGCAAAGTGCTAAAGCGCTACAGCAAAAGACATTCATTGTTGGAGCTCTAAACAACACTACGGCGATCTTTGGCATAGTGGAAACTCAGATTAGCAAGTCAAAAGCTGAAGCTTTAGCGCCGTCTATTGGTTTTGATAACGGTTTTGCAGTTGGAAGCTCTGGAAGAAGTGGAGGTCTGGCGTTGTTCTGGAATAATAATCTTAAGGTTGAGATTCTGTCCCACTCACGCTACCACATTGACTCGGTGGTTGAAGGGATTGGAGGTAACAAGTGGAGACTATCATTAATCTATGGAGAGGCTCAAACAGAGAATCGTGAGAACACTTGGAATACTTTAAGGGACTTGTCTTCTCATAGCTCGTTGCCATGGGCGATCATGGGCGACTTTAACGAGGTTCTGCATCTTCAGGAACATGAAGGAATTGGCAACCGTTCACAGGCTCAAATTGATGGGTTCAGAGATGCAGTTGATGTTTGCGGGGTTCAGGACGTTGGGTACTCGGGTACTTGCTGGACTTATGAGAAGAAGGTGGCGGGTGGAACATACACACGCGTTCGGCTAGATCGCTTGCTAGCTAATGTTGAATGGCTTTTGGAGTTCCCGGAGGCTAAGGTTTCCCACCTAACAACAGCGTGTTCAGATCATCAAGCCATTCTGATCTCCCTTCATGAGGATGAACCGGGACCCATCCAATCCAATATGTTTCGCTATGAATCAATGTGGGAGCGCCATTCGGACCTTTGTAATGTGGTGATGCAATCTTGGGGAGGGACTGATAATGAAGCAACGGTAGAGAGTGTTTCAGCAAAACTTGGGGGAGTTTCTGTTGATCTGCGTCGATGGGACAGGGACATGTTTGGCAATGTTCATAAACAAATAAAGGAACTGAAATCTGAGTTGGAGCTATTAAGAGTACGAACAGGCCGTCAAGGACCGGACCACAGGGAACTGAAGATCACAGATACTCTTGTTGAGTTATACCATCGAGAGGAGGTTTTGTGGCGGCATCGATCAAGGTTGCAGTGGCTGTTCGAGGGTGATAAGAACACTAAGTTTTATCACATGCGTGCAAGTATGAGAAAAAAGAAGAATAAAATTGCTAGACTGAAAGATGGCAATGGAAATTTTATTTCGGATCAGACTGGCCTTGAGTCACTGGTGTCTAATTTCTACAAGGACCTATTCACTTCTGAAGGTGTCGCCAACATGAACGACGTACTGGATAAAGTGCCAGTGAAAGTTACAGCACAGATGAATACAAGCTTGAATAAACCTTATACCACGAATGAAGTCAAAATCGCGTTGTTTCAGATGTACCCACTCAAATCTCTGGGGCCGGACGGTTTCCCAGCAAAGTTTTTCCAGCACCACTGGGAAGTCTGCGGTGCAGAGGTAACTGCAGCAGTTCTTAATATCTTGAAAGGAAAGGAATCAGCGGAGGCTATTAATGATACTTTACTGGTATTAATTCCGAAAATGCAAAACCCCGAGTTCCTTACTCAATTCAGACCCATCTCCTTATGTAATGTTTTTTATAAGATTGCCTCAAAAGTACTTGCTAACCGTCTCAAAGTGATTCTTCCCGAAATCATTTCAGAGGAGCAATCGGCCTTTGTCCCTGGGCGCATGATCACGGACAATATCATCTCTGCATATGAATGCCTACATTTCATGAAGAGGAACAGCTCTAAGAAGCATAGATCATGTGCTCTCAAGTTAGATATGATGAAAGCATACGACCGAGTCGAGTGGAGTTATCTTCAGGCAATTATGCAAAAGTTGGGATTTAGTTCCCAATGGATCTCTAGTGTGATGGACATGGTCAGCACAGTCTCTTTCTCTGTTTTGTTCAATGGTAAGAGACTGGAAAGCTTTAGACCTACAAGGGGTAACCGGCAGGGAGACCCTCTTTCACCCTATCTTTTCTTGTTGGCAGCAGAGGGCCTTTCGTGCCTTTTGAAATCCAACAATCAGTCATCTCAGCTTAGCGGAATTAAGGTGGCAGCGACGGCCCCGGCAGTCAACCACCTCCTCTTCGCCGATGACAGCCTGCTGTTCTTCAAAGCAAGTAAAGAAGGTGCGGAAGAAGTGTCAAACCTACTCGAGACCTATTGTAGTGCCTCAGGTCAGAGGGTAAATAGGGATAAATCATCCATTTACTTTAGTAAGGGATGCCCTGATGCTATTAAGGAGGAGGTTAAAGTTATCTTGCATGTCCAAAATGAATCTCTCAATGATAAATATCTGGGTATGCCAGCTGATGTGGGGAGATCAAAAAATGGCACCTTCAAGTATATTAAGGACCGCATTTGTAAAAAGATCCAAAGTTGGATGGAGAAACTTCTCTCCATGGGAGGGAAAGAAGTTCTTATAAAATCAGTTGTCCAAGCAATTCCGGTGTACTCAATGGGATGCTTCAAACTGCCAAGAGGTTTTTGTGAACATCTCAACTCCATGATAAGAAAATTCTGGTGGGGATGTAAGGATGGTGCGCGGAAAGTGGCTTGGGTATCCTGGGACAAGATGACCAAACCAAAGTATCTGGGAGGGATGGGTTTTCGAGATTTTGAACTCTTTAACCTTGCCTTGTTGGCAAGACAGGCTTGGCGACTCCTTAAGTTCCCGAACTCGCTGAGTGCTAAAATTCTGAAAGCGGTTTATTACCCGGGCTCTAACATTGTTGAGGCTGAATTGGGTTCGGCCCCTTCGCAAATTTGGCGCTCAATCATTGAAGGCAGGGATGTAATGGTTCGCAGCCTCGTCCGACGGATTGGAGATGGTACTACGACCTCAATCTGGAATCATAACTGGTTACCGAGGGAAGGTTTGATGAGACCAATCACTACCCCAGGCGGGAATCTACAGTGGGTTTCAGAACTCATCGACAGTTCCAGTGCCACTTGGCGAAGGGACCTAGTGGAGGCAAACTTTATCGATTATGATGTAGAGGTGATCTTGGGAATTCCTCTAAGCACCATTACCTGTGCTGATTTCTGGTCATGGGCGGGAGAGAAGAATGGCATCTTTTCGGTAAGTAGTGCTTATCACATGCTGGTGAAGACCAAGCATGAAAGAGAAGCTTGGATTTTTCATGGGGTAGGCCACTCAAATTCTGAGAGAAGCAAGAAGGAATGGGCTGATCTCTGGGGAACCAAAGTACCCTCCAAAATTCGGTTATTTCTATGGAGACTTGCACAGAATTCTATGCCAACTTTTGATGTCCTAAATCATAGAAATATGGCCACTACTGATGTTTGTCCTCTCTGTGGGAGACCTGATTCCTGGCGCCATGGTTTAATTGAATGCTCTCTCGCACGCTGTGTATGGGCCCTCGCTGATCCAGAGATTGTTGAGCTTATGGTGGTCAACCAAGTAACTTGTGCAAGGACGTGGCTGGCTGTTTTGCAAGAGTCGTTATCACATGATCAATTTGTGGAGATGGCCGTGACCCTTTGGGCTGTTTGGTATGCAAGAAGAAAGGCGGTGTATGAGAAAGAGTTCCAACCAACTTTCTCTACTCACAGCTTTATTCGTAAATTTCTTCATGAACTAGAAGTTGTGAGAATTTCAGAAAAAGTGAAAGTACCAAAGTCCACAGCGAGACAGAGGTGGATCCCACCACAAGGAGTAATCAAGCTCAATGTGGATGGTGCAGTTCTTTCGCAAGGAAGAAGAGGTGCTACTGCAGTAGTGGCAAGGAATTCTGGAGGTGTGTATATGGGGTCCTCAGCAATGGTATTTGATGGGATCACGGATGCACCAACTCTTGAAGCTCTAGCGTGCCGAGAAGCTCTGAATCTAGCGCTGGATCTAAATGAGCTTGATGTGCTGGTTTCTTCTGATTGTGCAACGGTGGTGAAAGAAATCAAGAGTACTGGTGGGGGCAAGTATGAGGTTATCATCAAGGAGATTCAAGAGCTCATGAAGGCTTTTAATTCTTGCACTTTTATTTTTGAAAGTAGGCGTAGAAATTGGGAGGCAGACTCTCTAGCAAAGTTTTCCCTGTCACTTGGTACAGGTCGGTATTTGTGGCTTCTCGAACCACATAACTCTGTAATAATTCCGGTGCACCTTGGTCTTTAGTGAATTTGTTTTTACCCCTCAAAAAAAAACACTACAGTACAACTCCCCTCAAGATTGTTTTTACCATACAATTGTTATGCATAACATAGACTATCACACTAAATTTGTATTTTTATTTTGTAGTCACATACTTTATTGATGAATTAATTAATTTAATGTAGTCTCTTATTTTATGCACAATATAGATTACCACACATTTTTGTCGTTCATCCTCCGCCATTGTTCTACACTTTGCTAGTAAATACTGGTTCTAACCCAAATTATTAGTTAAGGGGTTTTCCACCGCCGACTAAGCATATATGATTGTTAGAAGAAAATTTCCAGCTGCATAAATTATTTAATATTATAATTTTTTATCTGCACTTGAAGTGTTTATTGATATCATTTTATAATTGCATATACTAATTATTACTTGGCGAGTTAATTAAGGGGCCCCTAGTTCTAATTTTGCCCCGGGCCTCCAAAATCTCAGGACCGGCCCTGGTTATACTCGTGCTCCTATCACTCTAGTACTCAACAAATCTACCACCCTTAAGTGTGTGACCCCATAGGTTCGGTAGAATACGAACATGAACCGGAAACTGACTTTCTTCGGATCAATAACCAATAGCGGAGCCATGGACACCCATAATGGTTCCTGCACCTACACGAATATGAATTCGACTGAACCTCTGGTTGACATTCCAATCCCTTTGCTTCGCGATACTTTACAAAACATGAGGTGAGATTACATAGGTATCTGCATGATCAACTCATTAATCATTATACCAATTATCCTCATATCGGTTTTGTTCTTTTCTCGTTCACGTATTCCGTATCCCATGTGATCTATTCACAAAATATCCGGCCGAATGTTGGTGGATACGTAATACCGAGAGGGCCCAAAGAATATCTCTCCTGAGAAGGAGGAGCAAATCCCAACTTGAATCATCAAGTTCCTAGACATACTTTCGAGTGTGAGTGAGCAAAGCCGTTATAGCCACGCATGTTACGGGTGGTGTTAGGACAGAGTCAAAACCCACCCTCCGGTATGTAGGTACTTAACATTCTCATGGTCTATAAGGATACATGCAAATTTCAACTCATCTGATGATTTAACTCATAATACAATGATGATGAAATCTCAAAGCAAATCATACAATTGGATCGGTTCAGCACCCTTGTTCTGGTAACAATGTGCTCCCATGTATTACCGGCATATTCAATGCCCTATGTCAGGAAAACATGACATCCATAATACACATGTTAGTCCTAGAGGCAGACTAAGAACACTTTGTGTTTATACTCCACACCTGCATATGGGTTTTCCTCCGAAGGCAGTTAGCATGCACTTGACAAACCTCCGCATAGGCCATTGCAGTTATAGCACAGACATATAAACATTAATAATGAACCTGGAATTATAATAATACATTTTATTATTGCCTCTAGGGCATAATTCCAACATAGGCTTCATACTTTCACTAGTGGAAACTCCCTACAACATTAACATAGTTTAATCACATGATATTTCCACTAAAACATGCAATGCAGACGTACTCGAAGGTCATTCCTTTGTGATCAAGAGAGCATGAGAATTGTGTAGGGCTACAATAGCACACTTTAGAGTTCGTAGTTCTCATCTATGGATTTCCCAATGTCACCGCATCCATCCAAAGATAGTACCACAATCGCCACAATATTTCTCAAGGATAGTCAAAGACAAGCACCAAGAGGCTCTCAAATCTTCAATAAATTTATAATAGAAGAAATCACTTAGGAAAATATTCTTCTAATCTATGTCCAATAGACCCAATGTCACCGAGGTCTCGGAGATTATACTAGATATAAACAAGTGAGTACATAAAATCTAATACATAGAAAAAGGGGAAACATCATGAGATCGCCATAGATTAACAAAGACTATGATCACAATCAAGATCACATCATGGGAGAGAGAGATAACCACATAGATCAAGGTATAAACCTCAGCCCCGAGGATGAATTACTCACACATAGACATGGTGAGAAAGAGAGAGTTGTTGATGAAGAGGTGCAGCTTGGAGGAGATGAAGGAGACGACGGCGGCGGCGGCCACGACCCTTGGGGGCAGCGGCCCTTGGCCCCCTTATTCTTTCTTGGAGATGGTGCTGGTTTGTAGATGGATCTCCCTCAAGACGGCTGCCAAGAGGGAGGAAATTTCGTGGTGCCCTTTGACCTAGATTTTCTCTCTTTATAAAGACTCTCGGATTCCCGTCATACAGATTACGTCTTTGGTAGATTGAGGCTACAGGGCGCATCCAAACTCGAATTGGGCCAAATTTTATATCCAGAAGTAAGAGAAAACAAATTCTCTACAACTTTTTAGTTTTAAGTTTTTCCGTTTGAGGTCGTCTTCTGGCGTTCTCGGTGCAATATTTAAAACCTATCTGGTGGGGACAGATTTCGGGAGAGTTAGAGTCCAACTCCAACAATGCTCTATTTTGTGATTTTTCCTTTATCCAAGTAATTCATACACATAAAGTACAAAAATAAGAACGCGTGCACTCTTGCAACGATTAATAGGTTAGTTCCAAAATATGTTATAAAAATATATGAAAGTGCATCAAAACATATAGCAAAGTCACCAAAACAAGCATTAAACAAGCAAAAAATTTAGATACGTTTGGGACGTATCATACGTGTGCGAGTCCTCGAAGATGCTTCCCTTGTGGCACCAGTGGTCGTGCAGGGATCTACACGCCAGAAGACCGAGGAGAGTATGACTACAACAACCATGTTTACGGGAACGTTTCCTGCCTTATGGACTACAACAAGGGTACATTACCGAAACCTTGTGTTACAATATTACTAACATGTAGATCTATGGGAATTGGGATACGGTAGTCATGGAAAATTATTGTTTTCTAATGCGAACCCCATCACCATCAGGATGACCTTAAGGTTATCAAATCAGTAATATGTTTGAATTACATCCAATGATAAATACATGTAAAGAGAAATAAAAAAGACGGCATTGAACCATAACAAAACTAGTAAGATTTTCAGTCTTACTAGCATTGCTAGTTACAAGGATTAATGCCAACTGTGTTAAATGGTAGTAGTTTCAAATAATTAATTAATGGTTCATATTGAAAGGATAATAAAGCAACGAGAACAAGGTTGCAAACAATGTGAATAGATGGACCTGAATCCATAGTTTCACTAGCAACATCTTTCCAACAAAATATAACATGGTGTGGTAAAGAAATTACAATTGCGTATCGATTAAATTGTAATTTTATGATTATGATTATAGATGGCATAAATGCATATATGCATCACATTCGAACATCCATAGATCATTAATCCAACTTCATCTATAACTAATATTCCACCGCAAAATCGTTATCTAACAATGTATCTCAAAGTATTGTGTAAAGAACATAGTACGACGCTAAATATGAAGATATGGTGTTGATGGTATATTAATTTTCTTCATCCTATGTTTTAAACCAGAGGCAGAGCCAGAAAATATCATCATTGGGTTCATTGGATTCACTATGTAGTAGTAAATAAGGCTTAACATAACAATAAAGAGTACATAATTAGCAATTATAATGGGATATCACAAATTTCATTGGGTTCACTTGAACCCAATGAGTACATGCTGGCTTCGCCCCTTGTTTAAACGATAACTATGCAACCATATTTTATGCTTAGTTAGAACAACACAATATAAGTCTTTTCCACTTTCTGTGATCGTGCTAGATAATTTGGAAGATTGAACTCAACCAACATACAAAACTCTCCTTTTGAGATCATCGTCATCCATCAAACTTGTTCAAAGAAATACAAATATATGCAAAAAATAACACATTAAGAATTTCAAAACAAATCATGGATAGATCTAATCATAAATTGAAAATTTATGACACAGTAACAAACAAACCACAAAAATTACATCAGATTGATGAAAATCATGCAGGGCATCTCATATGTTTTTTTTTGTATTGAAGAACAAGGAAGAGAAAGCCATTTAGATATTGCTATGGATGCATAGTTCAAAGAGATACTACTCATTGGCGATCATGATGGCAACAAGGTTGATGTAGATGGTCATCGATATGATTTTTTTCCGACATAGTACAAAAAAAGGCCTCTAGATTGGATTGCTTTGGAACATCGAGGTGCGACGACAGAAAATTACTCCCTCCAGAGAAATAAGTTTTTCGAGCGTATATAAAGAAAAAGGCATCAAGAGGCGGGGGAGAAGTGCCCTAGGGGGGCCATGCGGCCACCTTCGGGTGCATGTCCTGGTCGCATGGTGGCTGGGTGTCACCCTCGCGTGGGGCTTAGGCCCTCCTAAAGCTTTGTGATGTCAATTTTTTTTGTATTTTCCAATGGTTCCATAAAATTGATTTAAAAAAAATAAAAATAAAAATCAGGAAACAACAACTGAGACTTGACACCGATCATAGGTTAGTCCAAATAAAAATAAAAATAAATACTAAACCTAGGCTAATCTATATAAACATAGTATTTAATAAATAAAATTATATATTTGTTTGAGCATATCATGCATTCGAATGATGGAGCGGGCGTCGACAACTAGGATTACGAAGGAGTTCGCACCTGTAGTTGCAGATCAAGGACGAAGGAGGGCGAAGTCACATAAACAAAAAAGGATAACGAACCACGGGAGGGAGGGCAGTCAATTTGCTTGATTTAGTTAGTTTGAAGGAATTTGGGATGAATACCGATGGTTGGATCGGACGTGATGGATGTGTTCGTGCATGCCCGAACGGCCTAAATCTACCTCTCATATAAGTTGGGTTTGAAACATGTTAATACAGTTCCGGCATTTGGGCTTATTAATTTGAAAGATTTAGTTAGATCGTATTTCCAATTCGAATTGTCCATCCAAATATTTAGCCGAGCGGAGGTTTCAGCTGAAGATGCTCTTAGATCGAAGTTCTAGTCAACTTGGTCCGTAAAGTGAAACATAAAAAAAAAGGTTGCATTTTTAAAGCATGAATTTAAAACCGTCAAACTTACGTTTTGTAACTCAGAACATAAATAAAATGGAGTTGTTGCATCTTTAAAGAATGAATTCAAAACTGTCAAACTGCGTCTTGTAATTCAAAATGGAGCCAGTAAAATTCCATCGAAGCACGGTAGATCGGGCAGTGGTGACATTTATTTATTATCCTTTACGTCTGTGTCTGTTACGAGCCGCACAGTGAAAAAGATGCTCTCACGGACCCCTGTCGTTGACCTCGCTGACCCCGAGCAACGGCGACATGCCCCACCCAAGAAAACGATCCCATCCGTCCGTCCCACCATCAACGTCCAAGATCAACGACGCTGACCCAACATTTCCGATTCCCCCCTCGAGCTCCTGCAAATTTACACATCGTACCCTCCGCCCCGCGCTCTCAGTACAAGAGACTCGCCTCTTCCCTTCTCCTCCACCTCCTCTTCTTCTCCATCCCCTCTCCGCTCCACCGCCGGAACGCCGCGACGGAAGGATGGCGCACGTCCCCGCGCGGAAACACACGGAGAGAGCCTCCCGGCGCAGGTGAGCTCACTCTCGCGGCCTCTTTTGGTGTCGATTTTGGCATGGTTTGGCCGGTGCTTTCCTGGGACATCCGCCCGGCAGCGCCATGCGGGTTCCTCGGTGCAAGCCCCCGCCAAGAATCCATTATTGCACCCCCCGCCGAAACCCGTTGCTCCGGTGATCGATCCGGCTCCCGGATGGCTTCCCGAGTCCCCAAAATTTGGTGTTTTGCGATGGAAATTCCGCCCTGCGTGAGCATTTCACGGAGATCTATATATGTACTGACTTGTATCTTGCCTCTCTCGTCTGCCTGTGATGCTCAGGTGCTGTCGTTGCCAGTGAGGGCTGCAAGAATCTGAGCTGCTTGCCAAGACAGTAAAAATAAGAGTTCTACAACAACAACAGCAACACGAAAGGATTGTGTGTTCTTATCCATTAATTTTTCTTGGGCCATGGAGGAGGTGGAGGTTGCCAACAGCGCGGCGGTGGAGAGCAGCCACAAGTTGCTGGCGTTGCTCTCCCAGCAGCAGGACCCAGCCCTGCTCAGGAGCATAGCGTCAGAGACGGGTGAGGCCTGTGCCAAGTTCAGGAAGGTGGTCTCCCTCCTCAACAATGGCGGTGGCGGAAGGGGAGGGCATGCTAGAGCCAGGTTCTCCAGGAGAAATAAGCCTGTGGGGTCCTTGAGCCAGAAAGGCTTCTTGGAGAGCAGCAGCAACACCCCATTGGGTATGCTGATGTCAGGGAGTGCAGCCACTCCATCCCCATCTGCTGGTTCAGCAGCGCAACTGCGGCCCAAGGTCGGCGCGCCGCCGCCGCCTGCTTTGCGCGGCCTCGATTTGGTCAGCTCAAGCAGCAAGAGTGCTCACCAGTTCGGCCCTCCGAAGATGGTCCAGCCATTGTCTGTGCAGTTCCAGTTTGGTGCCACTGCACATAGGTACCCATTCCAGCAGCAGAATTTACAGGCCCAGATGTTCAAGAGGAGCAACAGTGGGATCAGCCTCAAGTTTGATAGCCCCAGCGCTGGCACCGGGACGATGTCATCGCCGAGGTCTTTCATGTCCTCCCTGAGCATGGATGGCAGTGTAGCTAGCTTGGACCGAAAACCGCCGATGCATTTGATCGGTGGCCCGGCTGCGAGCGAGCCACTTAATGTGCGCCATAGCGCGCCTAAGCGTCGATGTACGGGCAGGGGTGAGGACGGCAGCGGCAAGTGCACCACATCTGGCAAATGTCATTGCTCAAAGAGAAGGTAAAACTGTGTTACTGTAGTTCATTCCTTAGGGTTGGGAAATATGGTCTTGACCTGATTGATGATTAACTTTTCTGCAGAAAATTACGAATTAAGAGATCGATTAAAGTGCCCGCCATTAGCAACAAAATATCTGATATACCTCCGGATGAATACTCATGGCGGAAGTATGGACAAAAGCCGATCAAGGGTTCCCCTCATCCGAGGTATGAAAGAATAAAATACCAACTATTTGCTTAAAAAATGTGGACTATCACTTAAAAAACAATATTGATCAAAATAACACTTGAATATACATCAAATCATTTTCAGTCATGATGTTATTATTCCGCATGTTGTACCATGAAAGATGGCATATCTGCATCAGGCATTCATTATGTTGCTTTACCTGTGGAATAATTATTTGTGGATCCCCCACTCAACTCACCCTTTTCCTAGCACCAAGTTTCATCTACAACTTGGACGTGTTGACACCTTAGTTGCTAGCACAATTAATTATATAGCGGATCATGTTGGTCTCCCATCTTTCTTGTACTGTCTATGTGAAAAAAGAGATCAGTCATAGGGACCTAAAGTAGTTAACTTGTTAATGGAACTCGCATTTCATTGACATGCTTATCTATCCACATTCTAATCTTGATTGCTCCTGTTTGCCCACCTCAGCTTAAGCTTTAATGCATGCCCTTAATGGTAGGAAAATGTAGCTGTACCATGAAGGCAAGCACATGCTGCTCAATGTGGACTGCTGACTGTTCCTCTTTCCAAATATTTCCTGTCTCCACACAAAACTAAGAGATCTCGAAAACTAACTGTGACCGGTCACTTGAACCAAATGCAGGGGTTACTATAAATGCAGCACCGTTAGGGGCTGCCCAGCGAGGAAGCACGTTGAGCGGTGCGTGGACGAGCCGGCGATGCTCATCGTGACATATGAAGGCGAGCACAATCATAACCGTCTGCCAACACAATCTGCCCAGACCTAGGCGACCGGCGAATCGCCGCCCCTTTCCATTCAGGAACGCCGAGGTCCGGTCCTTAGTTGAAAAGATACAACAGGATCAGCCATGCGGAATTGAAACTATGAATCATGAATCGCAAAAGTAGGAGCAACAAACATGGAGGCCATATGGGAATCTAATGAGCTGCCCAGTGGCCCTTCCCCCCAGCTATATGCCGTTCCGGTTTCAGCGTCGAGTGTGGGGGCAGCCAAGCTGTTCTTCTCCTCTGCTCTTAGTTGTGACCTGTGACAGATCAAATTGAGAGATGATATGGGGAGAAGAACATGCTCGTAGATGGTGACAGGTGGGCTGTTTGCTCAACAAGGGGAGGGAGTTGTGTGTTTGAAAGAGTTGAAAGGGAGATCTGAGGAACGAGGAGCTCTGTGTAAAGCTTGGAAAAGGATGTCATGGTTGGCTTTTAGCGTGCACAAGTTTACTTGCGATGACTCGCCTCTGTATGCTGCTTTTGCTTTATTAAAAGACGGAGTTTATTTTTTTCCTTTTGGCAGATGAACCGTTCCAGGATTAAAGGTTTTCTTGTTGACAAACTGACATATTAGGAGGACCATATGTTTCTTAACAGGTGTAAGAAGTTGATGTGATTTCTCAGTCATAGCGTGGCTTCAGTGTGAAGCTTTCCATGCTAGTAGCCATGATTTTCACATCGGTTTTGTGCTATCATGGATGGGTTCATAAGAGCTCTCTCTCTCTCTCTCTATTCTGGACAATAAATAAACCTCACTTACATATAGTAGTCAGTTCTTCCCCAATGATATTTTTATATGAAAATCAAAGCATATTTGTCAGAGAAAATTCATTCAAAGATGGACTAGGCTAACAACTGTTCACAATTGATTTTTATCAACACTCCCAAGCTCTAACGAGAGGTTGACAATTGAACACGTTACATGATGCTCCCAAGTACTCATGGGGTCTTCCTGTCTGATAGAATCATGGAATGATAAGCAGTATCTGGTTGACGTGTGGGGCAAAGGATCTAGCTAGCAGCACCTAGTATTATTGAGGTAGCTGATGAGATGGACAGAAATGCCTCACCAACCGGTGGCTTATTGCATGGTCAACTACATTTCGATGGTCTACACACAAATATCCATGAGTACAGACATCCTTAATTAAGGGAGAAGATCTAGCCTTTTTTGTTTCTTTGGGAGGAGATCTAGCATTTCATTTGGGAGTAGATTTTGGTAAGCAACATTCCTTCAAGCATCAGGCTAGGCAAACATAGTAGTGGTACTATTACTAGTGTGGAGGTCAAGGAGAAGATTTAGCTTCATTGCTTCAAGCAATGTCTCAGCCTGCATATTCTGACTTCCAAGCAAAGATATATTGACCATTGTGTGTATTACTATATGTTGGAGTAAGTACAAACAACATATATCTTGACCATTGTGTCTATGAGGTATCTTTGACATGGAGGAGTAGAGTGGATGATACTACACATGACATGTGATCTTCAGGTTGATTGATTCCATTTCTGTCAAAGCTCCTGTTGGGTCCTCGAACAGCCCAGCTAAATTTGATGTTTGACGTAAAGCCTTTTGTTGAGGCGCACTTTTGTGTTGGAATGATCTATCATCAGCTAAGCATGCAAAATGACGAGGAATGGTTGGTACCCAGTTCACCTCCCCATGGTCGACAAACTTTCCTACCAAACGTTGTTCCTCCATTTCCCACGAACCTGACAAACAGTCGACAACAGATATTTTTCTTTTCAAAAAGAGGGTAACATTATAAACCTATGTTGTAAGAGATTCGATAGAAAAATAACAACGAAAAAAACAAAATCAACACATGAAACACAAGGATTTAACGTGAAAAACTCTTCCGGGAAGAAGGTTAAAAACCACGGGTGTCAGCCAACTAACTGAAAAGGTTACAAACACCGAAGAATTTACAACTTGATCAACTTATCCTGTGCGGCGGTTTACAAGAAGTATATATAACAGGCGTGATCGAGAATGATACTGATCCATACATAATTGAACATACCACTAGCCTGCCGGTGACGGGTTTCTGCTCCGTTTTGTTAGAAGTTAGCTTTTACCTTTATATATGAATTTGAATCATAATTCCAACATCTGCATCGATCTATGCACAAATTCCTCTGATCGACAACAGATAAAGCCATCTTTAGTTTGTCTTGCAAGGAAGTGCAACTAGAACTTTGTGGTGGTTCTGAAACTGAAAGTAGTGTATGTCACTAAAATATACTCCTACATGTGTAGCTCAGGTAGGATTTCTCAGTTGCTTTGGGGTTGAGAGACGTGCCGCCAGTGTCCAGATGGTCAAGCAAGTCAAGCATCGCGTGCAAACATGTAGAAGGTGGATAAGAACAAGCCAAATATGCGCGCGGACGCAACGCATATATGGAGTGTCAAATTAGTGCCCATGGTCCCGTGATGTGCAGATGATGACGAAGCCTAGCTAGATCCTCATGCGTTGCACGGACAAGAAAATTGAAGACGGCAGCGAGGCTCCATCCACCGCTCAAGGAGATACCCTGCTGCCTGCATTGCATGTCCAGAGGCCCAGATGCTATGTCTGAAACCGGGCATGGCATGGCTGCTGCCTGGTAGCTCATGAAGTGTCACATAGACTCATCATGGTTGTCTTACAAGATTGCTTAAGTGTTTTCTCCGCCAACCAAAGTTTCGGGGTACCTTTTCTGTTTCAAAGAAGATATATGTTACTTCCTTCGAGTTCATAGATATAAGGTGTTTTAGATATCTAAAAATATACTACATACAAACTGAAATGAGTGAATAAACATACTAAGACGCTTCTATATACACTTCATTTAAAAGAAAGTTAGAATACCTTATAATTGTGAATGGACGGAGTACTTCTTTTAAGGGCACTTCAATTTAGTTCAACCAAATACACCACTTTTTTCTTTTTTATTAGTAAAAGGAAAAAAGAAACAGGGTCAGAGCTCTTGGTCCCATTACATGAAATACGTAGTGCTAAGTTTAAGCCTGAGGATGTGTTTGGTTGTTTGCATGGATTTTGGGCCCCCTACATCTATGGACATCTATGGCCCAGTTTAGCTTGACTAGGGTGAACCAATGCTTGGGCCATATTTTGCGTGTTGTTCGGTACTCGTGTCGCAGCGCTGATAATTTTATGCCCGATGTTTAGTTACCTACATTTATGATGTTCAAATGAGAAAATGCAAAGCACGTTGTGTTTGGTTGTGTGCAATCGAATATTCTAGTCACCCCTTTCATACATGATGGTCATACCATCCATATGCACATCACTAATAGGCAATTCAAAAGCACATCACAACATATTAACACCACCAAGAACACACAACACATTAACATGAACATATGGCTATTAACACAAGCATTTACATCTTACGGAAACACTAATATACAATGAAGTTTTAAGATGGAAGGGGCATCCCGCATGCCTTTACACGGCATCAAGAATGCTTGCAGTAAAAGAAAATACTGAGACTACTACTAGGATGGTTTTTCCCTTGAGAGTTACCACCTAGCCATACCAGAAACAATGGTAGAAGTTGAGGGTGGAGTTGACGGCGTCGAAGATCCTGACCCTGAAGCCTGAAGTGCTAATCTAGAAGGCAATGATGTGGTCGACTTGCACCTTGTCCTTCAGGACGAAAAACACGCCAATATCGCCCCATCGTCACCTCTCCTTTGCACTCTTGCACCTACACAAAGGTCTCACACTAGGTGTAGGTGGTCGCCAACATGGACTAGGGAAGGGGGTGTGGATCCAGGTACACAAAGGCTTTTGGAAAGCCTTTGGGACAACAAGGAAGTTCAGATCATCCTCAATGATCTACATATAAAATTGGCATGGAACCGGTTCTATGGGCTTGTGCCCAAGCTTAGGCTTGTGACCATACCATGGTAGAGGCAGAGCCGCCTCCTCCTCCCCCCACCGGCACTATGATATTTTGTGCCCATTGTTTTTCGAGGATCACATCCTCCACGCCTTCCAATGGAGGGACGCCATCATCGACGACGTCAACTCGGTTTTCATCACTTTGTCATTTAGGCAGACATAGGTGAGTATCATAGCACAAGAAAAATGGATCATGTGTATGAATATGATGCATATTTATGATCCTACGTAGATTGTGCATTGATCAAAGCAAGACATTAATTGTTATGATCCTTATTGAAGCACATTCAAGCACATATATAAGTATTTGCATTGCTATGACCAGTGACTATCTATGAAGTGTACCTAAATTGCTCTGATCAGTGCACAATCTAATAATGCACATTACTATGATCAGTGCATAATCTAGTAGTGCACATTTCTCTGATCATTGCACAATCTAGCAATGCACATTGCTATGACCAATGCATAATCTAGCACTACACATTGCTCTAACCATTAGAATTCTTGCAATGCACAATGCATATGATCAGTTCATGTCTCGCACGTCTCTCCTCCCATCCTAACCCTAGCCTCCACCGTGACGAGGGGGTGACCCCACGACTCCTGCGTATGAGGATACCCGGTGCGTATGAAGACAGAAGTCCCGTTGGGAAGCCTCGACAAGCCCACGACTGGCCCGATCAAGCACCGATGTAGGAGTCCGCGACTGATATGGAAGGAGCGGCTTGGCGTACAAGGCAAGACTAGGACTAGGAAACTATCTTTGTAACCTAGTACGGACTCCCCGAGACCTAGCCTAGTATATAAAGGCTGGGAGGGGAGACGTCCAGATCAATCCAATACACAATCTACTCTCCTGGTCTTGCGAGAACTCGCCTTGGCCTCCCCTATAATCGCCCCCTCATGCAATAATATCGAGCAGGAAGTGCTTCTCCTGTTAACCCAGGGTCCCTGACCATGGTATTTTCCGGGGCTGATCCCCGTCAATTGGCGCCGTCTGTGGGAACTACACAGGTTGGAATCGCGATCTCGGCGGCCTCATCACCAGCAACCATCAAAGCGGCGACTCCGACAGCACCCATCGACTCCACGACTCGAGCGTATTCCGATCTGTTCGGGTCCCTCGGCTTCATGGCTCACCTTCCGGCCTTTCGACCGGCCTTCGCCGATCTACGCACCGGTGTCAACCTGACCTTCGGAGCGTATCAGATCTACATCAACCACTAGGGAGCCCTCCGCCTCACGGATAGCACTCGAGCACCTGCAGCAACATATCCTACACCAGCGATCGAAGCAGCACCTGCCCGCGCGGCAATCCTGCGAGTCAGCCACGACTCCCACCCCGACTACTCGAGTGGACCATGGAAGAAGCGCAACATGCGTGCAAGCAAGACGACAGTCAAGACAACGTCCCAAGTGTTCATGGAAGACGTTCACGAGCCAACCGCAGATGACAAAAGCCAAGACGACGACCCGAGCAGTCGCCAGGACACTCGCTCGAACAGTAAAAACAGTGATCCCGACAACACCGGCCAGGTCACCGTCACACTTGGAGAACCAGGAACCATACCAAAGAAAGTATACAAAGGAATAGAGCATAGCAATCACAGGAACGACGAGCCAGAAAGCAGCAAGCACTAGACCCCGGGCATGGCGAAAGAGGACCATCACGTAGAAAAAATCTACCTGTCCAAAGAAGCAATCGCCAGAGTAAGAGACGCAGTAAAATGCGGCAAACTACTCCCGGAGAACACAACACGAGACGAGCTCAAAGCATACAACAAGTTGGCGAGTGACTTCACCAAGAAAATAAGACAACAACGCTTAGAATTAGAGAAGCAAGGAAAAATTGCCATCGACCCAAGGACCAACCGCATACCATCTCCCAGAGGCGACTCCTCCAACTACAACTCCCCCGTCCGAGCCAGATCCAGATTCAACAATCTGAAACGCACTGACAAGAAGAAGGTAGCCCGCAAGCTAGATGACGACTTCAAGCTAGAAGAGGACGACGACGAGGAAGAACAACTCACGCCAGCCGAAGCCCTTATAACTGCCCAAGAATACATATCTCGTGCTCAGAAAGGAAAGAAGGGCAGCTTAGATCGCAACACGACAATGTCACTCAAAATAATGAAAGACGCCATCACCGCCTCAGCCCCCAAAAAAGCAGGCGCAAGACGAGTCCCCCACGAGCAGACCCCGGACAGGGACCCCAGTTCACCCGACGACGACAGCAACGACGACTGGCGCAAGCGCCCAAACAAAAAAAAACCATGACAGCAACGGCAACGGCAATAGGCGCAACAGCGATCGGCGAGATGCAAGCGACGACATAACACAAAACAAGGTCAACCGCGGAAGACGAAGGCGAGAAGCCCGCGAAGAATACTCGGACGAGCAAGCTTCCGACGAGGACATAGAACCATGCGGAGCACTGTGCTTCACGCGATCCATACAAGAAACACGGATGCCGAAAGGTTTCAAGCTAAACTCTACAACACACAAGTACGACGGGCTGAAAGAGCCAGAAGCATGGCTCGATGACTACCTCACACCGTCAAATTCCAGCGTGGAACCAATATCACAGCAATGCAGTACGCACAACTCATGCTCGAGAGCTCGGCACGACAGTGGCTGAAGAACCTACCGCGAGGATCAATCAGTTCCTGGAAGCAGTTCCGCAGCGCCTTCCTCGATAACTTCAAGTCCACTTACAAACGACCGGCATCACTCGAGGAGCTGAGGGCCTGCAAACAAGGATCCAGAGAATCCCTGCGAACATACATCCAGCGATGGACCATACTCAAAAACTCAGCCGAGGACATATCAGACGAAAGGCAATCGACGCATTCAGGAGGGGCTTGCAACGCATCGACTTCGAGGAGAAAGTCGGGAAGATGAAGGTCCGAACACTCACACGACTGCTAGAGCAAGCCAACAACTGGGCAGACGGAGAAGACTCCGTACGGAACGAATCAGAGATCCAGACAGCGCGCTCAGAACGCGACTACGACTACCACACCAGCGACAGAGGATTCGACAAAAGAAGAAAACGCCTGAGGCGTAACTTCTACGATGAGGCGTAACTTCTACGATGACAGAGGACGACAGAGAAGGCAGACACCGCGACGACAGAAGAATGCAGCACAGGGACAACCAAGAAGAAGCACCCCAAGTTCAAAAACGGGATTGGAGAACAAGGCAGCCGCAAGATGACGCCCGAGCATATCGCTCGGCCAAAGAGCAGCTCGACAGACCGTGTACACTACACGGGTTCAGAAACAAGCGTGGAGAGCTCAGATCAAGACACACCCTCATAAACTGCAGACGCTTCATCGAGCTCTCAGAAGAAAAAAGTCGATCTACAACAACAGCAGCACAGCCTCTCGCAAGCGTAGCAGTCGGGACCATCGCCCACAACGCACCACCAGTCCCTGCAATATCAGCAAGGCAAGTAGCAGTAATCCAAGAACGAAGCACGACACCCGAGGAAGAAGAAAAGTACCCAGAAGCGCACGACCAGATCTACATGATACAAGAAGGAAGACCGTCAAACAGGCAGCAGAAGCAGGTCACCAGACAAGTTTTCCTCGCAGTCTCCTCGCACCCTGCTGTCCCAGAATACTTACGTGGGTCTGAGACTGAAATCACCTTCTCCCGAGAAGACCACCCTCCAGCCATCCCGCACCCAGGACACGCCGCATTAGTACTTGAAGCAAGAATCGGAAACTACGACATGTCACGAGTCTTCATGGACGGCGACAGTGGAATCAACATCATATTCACCAGAACCCTGTAAGAAATGCTCATCCAAAACTCAGCGCTAAAAACTTCAGGCACAACGTTCCATGGAATCGTGCTAGGGAAAGCAGTCTACCCCCTCGGAAAAATAAGTCTCGAGGTGGTTTTTGGCAGCACGAGCAACTTCCGCAAAGAGACATTGGATTTCAAAGTGGTCAACTGGAAATCATAGTACCATGCCATCCTAGGACGCCCAGCCTTCGCGCGTTTCATGGCAGTCCCACAGCACGCCTACCTCAAGCTGAAAATGCCAGGTCAGCGGCAGCTTCGTCAGATTCGACCGCTACGGCAAAGAGTTCCACAAGATATCAGAAACCTTCGGAACACACCAAGCTAGCAGAGACGCATCATCAGAAGAAGAGGCCCTACCATAGAAGCAAAAGGGAGTAACCAAAGGACCTACAAGGTTTCTCACACCAAGAACCCATACCAGTCCACCACGGCAATCTACCACTCTTAGGGCTACCAAGCCATCGATCCAAATAAAAGGGTTGTCTTCAAACAGCCCCCCTCGTGTAAGAAAAAAAAGGAAAAATATTGAAAATATTTTTCCAAGAAATTCTTTTTGCTCATTGGCACTCGGGGGCTCGCCGCAGCAGCCACCCCCCGAAGTGTTCTTCGATCACACGACTTAAAATTTGGCACTCGGGGGCTCGCCGCAGCAGCCACCCCCCGAGGCGTTCTTCGCTCACGCAACTTAAAAATTGGCACTCGGGGGCTCGCCGCAGCAGCCACCACCCGAGGCGTTCTTCGCTTACGCGACTCTAAAATTGGCACTCAGGGGCTCGCTGCATCAGCCACCCCCCGAGGCGTTCTTCGCTTACGTGACTCTAAAATTGGCACTCAGGGGCTCGCCGCAGCAGCCACCCCCCGAGGCGTTCTTCGCTTACGCGATTCTAAAAATTGGCACTCGGGGGCTCGCCGCAGCAGCCACCCCCCGAGGCGTTCTTCGCCTACGCGAATTAAAAATTGGCACTCGGGGGCTCGCCGCAGCAGCCACCCCCCGAGGCGTTCTTCGCTTACGCGACTTAAAAATTGGCACTCGGGGGCTCGCCGCAGCAGCCACCCCCCGAGGCATTCTTCGCTTACGCGACTTAAAAATTGGCACTCGGGGGCTCGCCGCAGCAGCCACCCCCCGAGGCGTTCTTCGCTTACGCGACTCTAAAATTAGCACTCGGGGGCTCCTCGCCCAAAAACTTAGTAGCCGACAAGAATAACCTGTACCACACAGGATCCATTTACAACAGACGAACAAAGTAAAGCAAAAGGAAACAACAACACACTTTGTCCAGCAAAGGAACCAGCGCCAAGCAGGGACTAATCTCCAGGCTCTGATTTTACATTACACAGAGCACCCAACCGACGGTCGTTATCCTCGACCACCCACTTCACAACTTGACTTGCAGGCTTGTCCGCCACGGCGTAATGGTCGTCCATCGGCTGAGCTCGACCACCAGGAGGACCTTGAGCTGCCAGCATAATGTCCACCCCCGGCCAATGACTATGTACAAAGGCAAAAGCACAGCGAGCCCCTGCATATATCTGGTGATTAACTACACGCCGAAGATCCGCAGGCTGACAGAACACCCGACAAAGATTTTCAAGAGAAGACGGGACAGGATCCAAAGGATAAACCTCAGCAAAGATCCTGCCAAACACTCCGCAATAGTACTCAAGAGCCAGCGGTACCCTCTCAACCCGCATCCGCAGAATGGCGAACACCCGAGCACGCGACATATCCATCCAGAAAGGATTGTTCGCCTGCACAACCAGGTCCTCCAGCCGCAACAACTCCGATTGCACGGCTTCCTCTTCCTCGCGAGGACGCCCAGCAAGCACTTGCAAGGAAGAACAAAAAGATCAGCCGCAAGCATAAGGAAAAGAACTCGCGCAGTCGAGCGGTCGAAGAGAGACAAACTCCCCCTTTAGAAGATCAGACAACTTTATCATCCAAGCCGCCAAGCTATCCAAGACGGCTTCAGCTCGTTCACGTTTCGAGCGATGGACCGCAACAACACCTTTCAGGCGAACGATCTCACGCTCGGCCTCTTTCAGCCTCAAGCAAACAGACTCATAGGCACCCTCGCGAGCATCCTCCTTCAACAAATTCCAAGCCCGAGAAACACCCGGGATGGCCTACCGCAAGGAAACAAAAGTCAAAGGAAATGAGACAACAAAGCAACACAAAAGAGCAAAGCAGTTCCATGAATTAAAAAAGATCCACCGTCCCGCAGGAGGCACATTACAACTCAAGGTTTCAAAACAAAAGCAAGTTCACCCTACTCCTCAGCTGAAGAATTGCGGTGATCAGCCTCCACAACCAGCTGCAGTTGGCGGGCCAGCCGAGTGGCTCGAGCACTTTGCTCGTCCGTATAATCAGGCAAACTATCCACCATGGAATCCTCAATGGGAACACCATGTCCCAGAAGAACAACAATAGACGTGGCAAGCCCACTCACCACGTTCTCGTGAACCAAGCCCTCCAGATGATCATCATCCGGACCAAAGGCAACAACCAGAGGATAAAGACCCTCAGGCCGTTTCTCCTCATCTGGGAACATATGCTCATGAAGAAGCTTCAGGAGAGTCGAAGCCCGAGCACAGACATCCCCAACAGCTACAGCAGCGCCAGAGACAGCATCCATAGAGCCACGGAGAGCGCCTGACCCCGTAGTAGCCACCTCCACCGCCCCAACACCCTCAGAACCTGGAAGAAGGAAAAAGACTCAAATACCCAGAAACTTAAGAGACGAACAAACCCAAGTAAACGGAAAATAGGAACAGTCCACAAACCAGTCAAAGAACCCGCCAAGTCCCGCAGGCGCTCGCACTCAACCTTCTCGACCTGGAGAAACTGCTCCTCCACCTGCCGCAACCGCTCGATCTCGCCATGCTACGCCTGCAGCTCCCTTTCCTTGGATTTCAGAGCGGTCCGAAGCTCAGCAAGCTCCTTTTTTGCAGCCTCTGCCTGCTTGTCAGCACCTTTATTGCGACCTGCGGAATGGACACCAGTCAGACAAAACCAACTAGGAAAAGAAACAAAGACCAAGAATCAAGATCTCACGTCTCATAGCGGTCAAGCTCCCCTGGACCGAGTCATGAGCACGTCGCCATCGGTCAGTCTCAGTCAGCACACGTTCGCATATCCGGAACAAAGGTTGAATTCAAGTAAATGCACTAGTCAAAGCCTAGGAAAGAAGAAAATCAAGCTCAAGACTACAACCAATCACAAATGATTGCTTGCAGCCTCGGGGGCTACTCCCATTGGGAGCACTTCCGTGCTCCCAATATTCATAAGATTGAAAAAAGGAAACCCAAGCTAAAGACTACAACCAATCACAAGGGATTTCTTGCAGCCTCGGGGGCTACTCCAACAAAGCTCAGAAGGACAAAGAAATCACATACCTGCTCCGCCATGCAATCAAAGAACTTCTCCTTATCTTCAGCAGAAAGATCCCGCCTCTCCAAGAAGTCCCCTTCAGGAGTTGCAGCAGCCGCAGCAGACCCCCTAGATGGAGTTGTCGCAGAATTTCCCTCCGCGCCTATAGTCACAGGGGTCGTCCCCGCACCTGAAGCCACAGGAGTAGCAGAACCAGCCAGCCGATCAGGAGCCGCACCAGAATCAGTCGAAGGAGCACCAACAGCAGCGACACTCGCAGAGGAAGCGGCCGGAACAGGAGCAGTCCTACAAACAACTTATCTTTAGAACACCAGTCAAAGCAATGAACACTAGAACGACAAAGTGGAAAGTTATACTAACCCAGCAGGCGCAGCGCCCGGACGCAGCAATATCCCGAACTTGCGTTTCTTCGGGGCAGCTGAAGGGGGACACGGCATAGCAGGCTGCACGACCGTTGGAAAATCATCACCGTCACCCGCCGCATCACGACCACTCGCACTCAAAGGGCGAGTGCGTTTGACACACAGAGGACTCGAATCCCCAGAGTCTCCGCAACTGACGGTCGACCACCCGCGGACTCGACAACATCAGCACCCGAAGCACCCCCGTCACTCGCGGGCACAGGATCAGCATCAGCCTCACCAGGTTCATCAAGTATATCTGCATCTTCAAGCGTGGATTGTTCAACAAGGGAATGTGACCCTACAGATCAGAAAAACATCAGTAATCAACAGAAATGAGTCAAAATTACAGATAGAAAATCCAAGACAAGTACCTGAGGAATAGGAAAATCAGAAGAGTAAGGACGGACAAGGCTCTCTTCCCCAATACTCGTACACTTTGTGACTTGTTGAACCCGGGTCAAAAGGTCACCATCAAAGAACTCCTCGGGCGAACACCTGGTCGAGTCATCGGACCCAGTGTATTGCCACATGGGACGCACCCGATGTTGAAGCGGCTGCACGCGTCTCCTGACAAACACAGAGATAAGCTGGCCGCTAGTCAATTCATCCTTCAAAGCAGTGATCTTTTGCACCAATGGCTCGACAAGAGACAACTCGCGACCAGACAAAGGATGTGCCCATGAAGACCGCTTAACCGCCCGCGCAGCAGGATCAAAAGGGGAAAGACCAAATCGCTGACCCTCAATGCACCGATCCTTCAGATAAAAGCAACTCCTCCGCCATGAAAAGACGGAGTCCAGCTTCTCCAAATAAAAATAGGCAGCCTTCTCCTTAATGGAAATACCCACACCCCCAATGGCATATTCAAAGTTCGTCCTCTTCACATTGAAAAGACGTTTCCAGAGGTCCCAGTGGGGATAGATCCCCAAAAAACACTCACAGAGCGTAATGAAGTAGGCAATGTGCAGAATCCCATTGGGAGTCAAGTCATGCAGTTGCAATTGATAGGCACAAAGCAACCCTTGGAGAAAAGGATGAACGAGAAGTGCAAAACCACGAGGGAAGAAGCTCTGAAAGCATACCCGTTCATCTGGACGGGGCGCAGGAACCTCCTCATCCCCAGGAATCCGGGCGGCACCATGCACCACCACACCGTCCGCCACCAACTCATCCAGATCTGCGGTTCCAAAAGCAGACCGCTCCCATCTACCAGTCATCCTCGCCGACTCCTGTGCAGCACTACGAGGATGCTTGGACATCGATCTCAAAGCAAACGGTGCAAAGAGAAAGGAAGGAGACAAAGAACGAAGAAGGAAGAAGAAAGGATAGCAGCAGAAGGAAAAGGCTGGGTGAAAACCTAAACAAGCCACACCCCCTAGTATTTAACCAGCAGTAAGGGAACGCAAATCATCACCGTTAACCTTGGAATCAAGCAGACGTGGTGCGATCCCACGATAGCCGAGAAACATGGAAAACTCAACCGGCGCATTAACCATATCGCCCACTGCGCGCGAAAAACAAGGGCCACCATCGCGCAGCGCGAAATTTTCGGGCAGAAGGCGTCAAGTCACTTCATTTTCACATGACACGGCGACCCAACCTGTCAGGCGGACCAGCAAACGTCACATCTCAGCAATGCGTCTCTAGCACGCACCTTCGGTCAGCATCCTTCTCATTACAAGCTTTTTCATATTATTCCAAAAAATCTTTTGCTCCCATTGGGAGTACCTTTATTCGAGTTCGGGTGCTCCCTCACCCAGGAAGCATCCACGTGCTCGAGTGATCACTCGCACCAGCAGAAAATAACGTACTTTCAGAGTTCTGGTGCTCCCTCACCCTGAAGACAGTAAAGCATTCGAGTAACTACTCGCAAAAGACTCAACAAGTATTTGACAATGTGATCTACTCGCGCACTCGACGAATTTCCGAGTGGGTGCCTTCTTTCCTCGCCTGAGTACGCTACAAACTCCACGAGTGACTGCTAATAGATCACTTGATTGTTTATTCCAAGTGGGTGCATCGCTAACCAGGCTCCGTGCCTCTACAAAAAAACAGCTATGCCTGGGCTACGACACATTGTACCCAGATGCCACACAAGCTTAGCGTGTAGGTAAGACCCCGCTGCGCAGAACGGCTGGGCCGGGACTTGCCGCAGAGCGATTTCACTCCCAACCTTTTCCATGCGCTCGCATGATAGAAAGAGTCGAGCGGATGCGCTCAGGCTATTTGCTTAGACTAGCAGCAGTTGATCCTATAAGACCTGCAGCGGCATGACTTTGCTAGACACTGGTCGTTCCAAGTTCATGTCGAGGGACGTGAGCTTGATTGGGCTACTTCGGTATTTTCCACTAGCGCAATTCACCAAGGCTCGACCAGTCGACTCCTTGGGCCCTTTTAAGCTTAGCAATCCCTCGAAACAGATATTGTCATGGCTCAAAACTGCCAGCGACCCGTGGCGGTGCCGCGCCTACAAACAATAAAGAGCTGATGAATTCGAGTCCCTGCGCGACTCTTCGAGTCCCCCAGGCACTCGGGGGCTACTGACGAGGGGGTGACCCCAAAACTCCTGCGTATGAGGATACCCGGTGCGTATGAAGACAGAAGGCCCGTTGGGAAGCCTCGACAAGCCCACGACTGGCCCGATCAAGCACCGACGTAGGAGTCCGTGACTGATATGGAAGGCGCCGCTTGGCGTACAAGGCAAGACTAGGACTAGGAAACTATCTTTGTAACCTAGTACGGACTCCCCGAGACCTAGCCTAGTATATAAAGGCTGGGAGGGGAGACGTACAGATCAATACAATACACAATCTACTCTCCTGGTCTTGCGAGAACTCGCCTTGGCCTCCCCTATAATCGCCCCCTCACGCAATAATATTGAGCAGGAAGTGCTTCTCCTGTTAGCCGACGAGTATCATCCAACCTGTTCCTTCTCTATGACTAACACAGGGTCCCTGACCATGGGATTTGGCGGGGCTGATCCCCGTCACACCGCCTCCTAATTTCCTCGCCGTCGTGAGGAGAGACAGTATATATCTGAATCCTAGCACCAAGGAGATTGACACCCACACGAGACATCCACACGCCTGTCCTCCCCCCATGTATCGCCCCTCCTATCCCTAGTCGTCTCCGCCTCCTAATCTCTTCGCCGCGACCGGATCGCTTCTAGGCAAAAGCTGGTGATGGATGATTGCAGCGGTAGGGCCTTCCTCCATTGTTGCTCTAGGGCACAATCACGCTGGATTCTTGTGCGGGTGTCTCAGTCTTTTCTCGCGTGTTTGGTCCCCATCACGGTAACGAGTTGTTTTCGTGGGGGTGGATCATCCTAGTGTCATGGCTTAGTGCTCGTCCATCCGTGGGCGGAGACTTTCCTCACCACGTGTGGCTAGCGACCTTCTACGCGGCAACGAATAACGGTGTTGCATCCCTTGGGGTCAGATCTGGTGGTGGCAGGCTCATCAATGCGATGTGGGTTGAGCGCGGCTAATGAAGGGGTAGGGCTCGAGGGATTCAGAACCTAGTTCCCGGATCTGATGTTCGTGGCGGCGGTTATCGTTGTATGGGCGACGACATTGGTCGGCGATGCAATGGGTGCTCTCTATAGTGCTCGAAATCGAGGTGGTGACTCTTCTTCTTCGATGGCGATAGGCTTGTGGTCATGTGGGCAACTCGAAAACTGGATATTGAGGCGGTGACGGTCTTTCTGAGGCTAACAACGGTATGGGACGTCACCTCTATCAACAGATCGGGTTCGATGCGGCTCCGCAAGTGAAACAAGCCTCTCTTGCGGAGCATCGATAAATGCATGTCATCGATAGGTGAAGCTTCCGATGGATGTGTCGCCAGCGGATGGTACACACAACGTCTCATGCGGAGGCATCAATTCATGCTTACTACCGACAGGTACTGCACGATGGCTCTGGTGGAGGTGTCATGTTTAGCCTATTGTTGTTGGATCTAAGGTGGTGAGACAGTGGCGGGAGGCCGGCGTTATGGAACATCTTTGTCTTCTTGTGTCTTCTCGGTTATTGCGGAGTCGGTAGCCAGATAAGGGATGACGGTACATACGGCTTCAATGATGAGCTTATGCACTTCAATGGAAACACAAGATCTATGATCAGGCTATTTGATGCGCGCCTACATCGTGTCCTTGCTGAAGGTGGTGGACTGAAGCTTGGCTTTGGGATGAGAAGCCGGAGTACTTTGGGTTGGACTCGTCATCATCGGCGTACGTGCGATAATTTTTTCTTGAAGTTGTAGCCTAGAAGTATCTATTTTCCTTTTGATTTGTCTTGTACCATAGGGTTAGTAGCCATCTGGAGGAGTTACTTTCGCGAGGCATGCAGCCCCGGGTTTACTTTTCGCTTTATTTTTTAATAGATGTTGTTTGGCTGCTGGATTTTGCAAAAAAAAGCAATATATGGCTGTGTGTGGTACGTTTCAAACGTATCTGTTTTTTTTTCTTGTTTCATGCTTGTTTTGTGTCATTTCTACATGTTTTTTTACCATAGTTTTGTATCATTTATTGGACTAACCTACTAATCGAGTGCGGTGCCAGTTTCTGTCTTTTTGTCGGTGCATTGCAAAAAGGTCCAAAAATGAAAGTGCTAAGAAAAATCCAATTTTTTTACTGAAATTCTAATCCTCCAGAGGACCCCTGGAGATGGAAGGGCAATTCAAAAGGGGGCCGAAAGCCCCCAGGCGACCCGAGGGTGCGCCCAGGGGCAACCCGTGCCCTCAACACGCCTTGGAGGCTGGGGCACCCCTCAGGTCCATCTTTGGGCTACATATTGATTCCTACAAGAAAATCCTAAAACAACAGAAGAGTTTTCCAGAAGCGATTCCGATCTCCGTCGTCATCGAAACCAAGTTTTGGGTGTCAGTAGGTTCCTGTTCAATCACCCTGTCGGGACATGGATTGATCCCTGGAGCCATCTTCATCAAACTTCTTGCTTCCATGATGGTTCTTGAGTAGTTCCCACATGACTAAGGGTTTGTATCAGTAGCTAGATGGTAATCTCTCTCCCTTGATCTTCAATACAAAGATCTCATGAGCTGCCATACATGATTGAGATCCATATGATGTAATTTGTGTTGTGTTTGTTGGGAGCTGCAATTAGTTGTTCTTAATGCTTGTTACAAGTGCACTAGTAGCATGATCTCAGATCGAAATTCTTTATGTTTGCATGAATGCTATTGTTGTTCTAAATCTTATTGATACGGTGAGGATAGTTCTCACTCATCGTTGGTTACCCCAAGTGGAAGGTGAGATGTAGCGTATCAGCAAATTTCCCTCGGTGAAGATACCAAGGTTATCGAACCAGTAGGACTCCAAGAGATACAAGAAGGTGTCACGACGCTTGACGTGGACCTGCACACAGATACAGATAACTTTGCTCCCAACGAGTACAGAGGAGTTGTCAATTCCTCCGGCCTTGCTGTTTACAAAAGATTAACGCAAGAGATAATGATAGTGATAGCAACTGAAAAGTAAACTAAGGATGTAAACAGTGATATGAAGATGGACCGGGGTCCCATGATTTTCACTAGTGATGTCTCTCTCCCAAAAGACGATAAAAGTGCTAGCGGGGTAAACAAATCACAGTTGGGAAATTGACAGGATTATGAAGGCACCGCAATGCTAACTATGCTGCAAAGAAAGGAAGGGCTCAAAAGCAATGGGCAGTATGCCAAGGTAAGTAGACCGAAATCCATCTGCATCTACTACGAATCATCCACCTTGAGATATCTATCCAGAACATCTCGCTGGTATTAAGTTGTGAATCCCACCCAAAGTGTAAATCCAAAGCAACAGACAACTGCATTAAAAGAACTTTGCGTAAAGTAAACAATCCTTGCATCCGCGGATACAAGCACTGTTGTTTTATCCCTGGTGGAAACAGCACATCCCCTAGTCTCATGTTTCTGTCACTCAAGCTAGACATCAAGGGGTTGAACCCACAATCAAGCATAACACTCCCTCTTGGAGTTGCAACAAATCACTTGGCCAAAGTAAAATACGGCAACGAAGAACATGCAAGAATTTACTCAAGAACAAAATATAAAAGGGAAGAACCAAACATATTACTCATCACAATCTGAACATAGTCTCATAATCCATCAGATCCCAACAAACTCAGCATAGCAACGACAGAAAATTACAAAGGTGCCTCGATCATGTGAGGCAGCTCACGAGGTCTCGAAAGTGGAGGCACAAAGAGGGGAGAGATAGATCACATAGCTACTGGTCACGGACCCATGGTCCAAGGAAAACTACTCACAGTACATACGGGAGGCGTCCATGGCTATGGATGGTCTCCCGGAGGGGGTAGCTTCTCCCGGCATGGTGCCGGAGCAGCTTCTCCAGGCAGCCCCGATCTAGAAACGGCAGTGGCGGCGGTACAGAGGCGAGATCGCGAAAGAGGAGTTCTTTTTAGGGGTTTCCGTCACGGGGGGTAAATATAGGCGAAGGGGGGCACCGAGAGGGGCCACAGGGCAGCCAAGAGGCTCCCTGGCGCGGCCTAGGCTGGGGCCGCGCCAAGGACCCTTCTGGAGTCCCTGTGGTGGCCCCCTTCCCTCCTTTGGTGTTTCTGGAAGCTTCTGTGTCGCTGATTTTTTATCTAATTTTTCTGGATTTTTGGAGCACTTTTAATGGCCGGAAAACCCGAAATACAAAAACAGCAGAAAACAGCAACTGGCAGCTGGGTGCACTGGGTTAATAGATTAGTCCAAATATGCTCAAAAGTGTATGAAAGTTCAAGCAAAACATGGCAAAGTCACACAAAGCATGCATGGAGGAAGCAAAAATTATAGATACGTTTGGGACGTATCAACATCCCCAAGCTTAATTCCTGCTCGTCCTCGAGTAGGTAAATGATAACAAGATAATTTCTGTGGTGACATGCCACACAACCATATAAGAACTTTGTAAGTAAAGATATCAAAGCATGCAATTCAATTCAAGTCATAACAAGCAAGAGTCTATATTAGCTTTGACACAAGCAACAAAAGAACAAAAGGTGCAAGAGCCCTCTCTGCCCGTGACTCGAATGTCTCCAGATGGTGTTTGCGTGCAAGTACGGGATAGGGAAATATGAGATAAAAAAGGTAATTGTTGAGAACAACTATCTACTAAAGTTTCACACTTAGTCTCCTTTGGATTCTTATCTTGACTCGTCCCCAGACCACTAGCCAGGTACAAGTCAAACTGATCCACTCCCTTTCGATATTTTGAGAACTCATGCAATGGATGAGCCTGAGCAAGAAAGTTGACACCTAAAAGGAGAAACAGAAAGAAGGTGGAGGAGGAAGACAAAAAAGGTGTGAAAGGCTCACATCAATGAGGACAATCGTAGGCGAGAGAAGGCCATATGATAGATATGATGTGAGGAGTAGGGATTGCCTTGCAACGGATGAACATGTGAGCTAAAAGCTCTCCAAGGGAACTAGTGGGGGTGCATCTAACTTGCTTGCTCAAGAATACCTAGAGCTCGTTTGAGGAGGCTCATCATTTCAATATACAAGCCAAGTTCTATAGTGTGAAGGTCCCCACATAGCTATATGCACGATGATGATCTCTATGGAGTACAAGGGATAAGGACGAAGTACTAGTGTGGATCTCTCATAAGGAATAGTAGTGTGCCCCTTCTCTCTTTATATTTTTATTTTTCTATCTTTTTATATTTTTTTGTATTTTTTTGGTGGCCTCAATCGCTCTTTCTATTTAACTCTCATTTGTCCTCTTTGGGGTCTTTTGATTTTGTCATCTTTGGGATCTTTTCCTCACTTAGGGGAAACACTCTATATTTTACAAGAATATAGGAGATCTTTCACACTTTACAAAGGTACTCACATAAATAATATATAACTATCATGATGCAAAGGTATGACATGAGGATCAAGTCATGAGAAGATGGATGTTGCATGGCAATGTATCTCAGAAAGGCTATGGAAATGCCTTGTAGGTAGGTATGGTGGTTGTTTTGATGAAAGATATAAGGAGGTTTATGATGACAAAGTGTATCATGCCAAGGGTTTGGATGCACCAGCGAAGTATGCGCCAACTCTCAAGATGATAAAGGGCAATGCACGGTACCGAAGAGGCTAGAAAAAGTATAGGTGGGTGGAAGTGTCAACTTTCGAATACTCACATTAGTCCAAAGAACTCATGCACTTATTATCGGTAACTCTCAATCTAATCAGGAGGTTCATAAAGAGACAAGTACCCCGAGGAGGAGTGTATGGGGGTTTGGTTATCCTTGCCCATCCTCGACTCATGGTATGTGAGTGTACTCTAATATTCGAACCCTCCAGAGGTTAGTGATCCATCTAGTAGCTAGAGTTATCAACAGGGGTTTCTGGTTTTCAAAAACCACACGGATTGCCCAAAATACGACATATATCACTAATAGGCTCGAGATCTTGACACCAAAAGTTCAAACATTACTCTAGTCAATACCTCAAAACTATTGCAAGTTACTACTACAAAGAGAAAAGCAACTTCAACTACCTACTTCTAGTCAAGACACAAAACTCAGTGCAACAGGCAAACTCTCTAACAAGATAAAACATGCAACCTATATAAAGTTCAACCTAAAACAAAAGAAAAGCTCTAGGAAAACTAAAGCACTACAACTAAACATAGCAGCAGCTAAGAAAAGAAAAAGAAAAAGAACAACTCACAGCTAAAAGAATAAGCATGCAAATCCTATGAGGAGTTCTAATTCAAGCGGAGCGTGTAATTCTCCCAAACAAAAGAAAGTAAGCTGGGATCTAACTTGTTACTACAGAAAAAAAGCAAAAGAAAACTAAAAACGAAACCTAAGAGCGAGACGCTCCAAGAATAGCACATAACACATGAAGTGATAAAAATATAGTGCAACGAGAGACGAACTGATAATTGTTGATGAAGAAGGAGATTCACGGGGGCATCCCCAAGCTTAGACGCTTGAGTCTCCTTGAATATTTATTGGGGGTGCACATGGGCATCCCCAAGCTTGAGCGTTTGACACTCCAGGATCTTCTTTCATCATCTTCCATCGCACACTTGAAAACACCCTTCATACATAACTCATTGTAGACTGATTAGAGAGGTTAGTACCATAATAAAATAATATATTTTTCTACTGGAAATAAGGATAATCTTGAAGAGCTACTGTTTCCCAAGATTGCAAAAAAGTTTTTGCAAAGAAAAAGCAAGCTTAAGGTTTGCAAAAGTAGAGAGAGACAAAACGTGGCAGAATCTGTGAAAAACAGAACAGCAGATAGAAACGAATTTTTTAGGGATACTTCTGCAACTCAAATCATAAAACTCTGAACATACGCAAGTTTCGTAATTGTATAGAGCACGCTGTGTAAAAATTTCAGCTCAAAAAGATGAACTGGGATTTTCCATGATTTTTCTAGTCACGAGGACAGAATCTGTTTTCTGGACAGCATGTCACAACTTTTACTTCCCTTGTCGTATGAGGCTATAAAAGGCACAAAGCTTAAAAGTAAAGATACAATGATATTGCTACAGTAGTAACAATCCTCAAGACCCCAGGTGTGCTATGCCTCGTAGAAACCCAACTTCAGAAAGCACGTGCTGAAATCTTGTGTCAGTCTTTTGGTTATGATAAATCATTCGCAGTTAGCAGTTCGGGAAGAAGTGGTGGTTTGGTAGTTTTCTGGAAAGATGAAATTAAACTGGAGGTACAAAGCTCTTCGAAATACCACATAAATTGCAATGTGGACGAGTGGGGACCTTCCCCATGGAGGTTGACATGTGTCTACGGAGAGGCCCAGGTGGCAGAGAGATACAAGACGTGGGATACAATGAAAGATCTTGCAAGCCATTCGGGGAGACCGTGGCTAATGATGGGTGATTTCAATGAGATTTTGAATATCTCAGAATATGAGGGAATCGGTCAAAGGAGTCGAATGCAGATGGATGGGTTCAAACACGCGCTCGATATATGTGGACTAATGGACCTGGGATTTTCTGATGTGAGATGGACTTATGAGAAAAAAGTTGTTGGCGGCTCATTTAAAAGGGTGAGGCTTGACAGGGTAGTGGGGGATGCAGCGTGGAGCATACTTTTCACACAAGCTACTGCTGAACATTCTGTCATGGCATCGTCGAATCATGTATCTTTGACTCTGCGTATGGATGATCCAAACTTGCAAAGGAGCGGGCCAAAGCCATTTAGATATGAACAAATGTGGGAATCTCATCCTGAGTGGAAGGAATTTCTTAATAATCTTTGGAAAGATAAAAGTGGGGGAGCTACTGTTTCTGATTTGCGTGATAAGCTCCTTGGGATCTCGGAAGATATGGCTGTTTGGGACAAGAGGACGTTTGGTAATGTCCGTAATGAGATCAGGCTTCTAAAAAAGGAACTTGAGACGCTCAAAACAGTTCCGAACCGTGATGGGCCAAGCTTACGAGAGATCAAGATTACCGATCGATTGGTGGAGCTCTATAACAGGGAAGAAATCCTATGGAGGCAAAGATCGAGAGTTGACTGGCTTGCGGGCGGGGACAGAAATTTGAAGTACTTCCATATAAGGGCAAGCATGAGGAGGAGGAAGAACCTTATTAAGAGCCTGAAGAATCCAAATGGTGATATTATCTCGAATGTTGATGCCTTGGAGAAGTTGACTACGGATTTCTATACGAAGTTATATACTTTTGAAGGTACTACCAACATGCAATCGGTTCTGGACGTGGTTCATCCGCGGGTGACAGAAGCAATGAATGAGGAATTGTTAGCTCCTTATACACCGCTAGAAATCAAGAGTGCTTTATTCCAAATGTGTCCAGACAAGGCCCCAGGCCCTGATGGTTTCCCGGCGTTATTCTTCCAGAAGAATTGGGATATTTGTGGTGAGGAGGTGAGCAAGGTTGTCTTGAGGATCTTGGAGGGCTCTGACAGTGCTGAATGTATTAATGATACTTTTTTGGTGTTGATCCCCAAGGTTAAATGTCCAGATAATCTCTCTCAATTTCTCCCTATCAGTCTTTGTAATGTACTGTTCAAAATTGCTTCTAAAGTTTTTGCTAATCGTCTCAAAAAGTTCTTGCCAGAGATTATTTCCCCCGGAACAGTCCGCCTTTGTACCGGGGAGACAAATCACGGATAATATTATTGTGGCATACGAATGCTTACACTTCATGAAGAGAAATAAATCGGTTAAGCACAGGAGTTGTGCCCTCAAGTTAGATATGATGAAAGCCTACGATCGCGTGGAGTGGGACTATTTGGAAGCTATTATAATGAAGCTAGGTTTCCATCCTCTCTGGGTAGCCCGGGTAATGAGTATGGTAACATCGGTTTCCTTCTCGGTTTTATTCAACGGGAAGAGGTTGGAGAAGTTCAAGCCGTCAAGAGGGATCCGGCAGGGAGACCCTATCTCACCTTATTTGTTTTTATTGGCAGCAGAGGGCCTTTCAGGCCTCTTAAAATCTAGTTCACAATCATCGCTAATGGGTGGTGTCCAGGTGGCTCCTTCGGCGCCATTGGTTAATCATTTACTATTTGCAGATGATAGCCTGCTGCTTTTTAAAGAAAATGGGAATGGGGCACATGAGGTGTCAAACTTGTTGAGATCTTATTGCGAGGCCTCGGGCCAAAGGATCAATAATAGCAAATTTTAATATTCTTCAGCAAGGGTACCCCAAATACGGTTAAAGATGAGGTGAAAGGAATTCTGGAAGTCCCAAATGAAACTCTCAACGAAAGGTATCTTGGCATGCCTTCGAATGTCGGGGTCTCAAAATCAGGTGCCTTCAAATACCTTAAGGAGAGGTTATGGGGTATTGTAAAAAGGGTGGATTGATCAAACGATCACGGCTGCTGGGAAGGAGGTTCTAATTAAATCGGTTGCGCAGGCCGTACCTGTTTATTCCATGTCGTGTTTCAGACTTCCTAGGGGTTTGTGTGAAAATCTAAACAAGTTGATTAGGCAATTCTTTTGGGGGAGTAAAGCTGGAAAAAGGAAGCCCCATCGGGTGTCGTGGAAAGCAATGTGTCAGCCAAAAAGGGATGGTGGTCTGGGCTTCAAAGATATAGAAATTTTCAATCTGTCTCTCTTGGCACGTCAAGTATGGAGGCTACTAACATCACCCGAATCCTTCTGTGCAAAATTTTTAAAGGCAGTTTACTATCCTGATTCATCAATCATGGAGGCTTCCTTGGGTACACACCCATCGCAGATCTGGACGGACTTGATGGATGGCAAGGAGGCGCTAGCCAATGGGCTAATCAAACGGATTGGTGATGGAAAAACAACTCAGGTATGGGAGGAGAACTGGATACCAAGAAGCTCAGGAATCAAACCCTTGGCGTGTTTAACAAATCAGAGACCCGTCCTAGTGTCAGAATTAGTTGATACAACATCTGCGACTTGGAACTTGGCGAAGCTACAGGAGGTGTTTTTACCGGTTGATGTTCATGCGATATCGTCAATTGCTCTGTGTACTAGCCAGATCGATGACTTTTGGGGCTGGAACCATGAGAGAAACGGGAAATTGTCAGTGAGATCCTGCTACAACATGCTAATCAGGGAAAGAAAGGAGAGGGAGGAAGACCTCGAGGGGAGATCGGGTTCTTCGACCCCTCAAAGGGACTGGGACGGATGGACTAAACTTTGGAGCATTGATGTTCCCTCAAGAATAAATAATTTCCTTTGGAGGTTGGGGAAGCAAAGTCTTGCAATAGAGGATGTACGTAAGCACAGGAACATGTCTCTGGTGGATAATTGCCCGCTATGCGGCAATACTGATTCTTGGACTCTTTCTTTGCTTGAATGCTCAGCGTCGAGGTGTGTGTGGGCTCTAGCAGATGAGCAACTTGTTGAGGCGATGAGCAATATCAAGGAGCCAAATGCTAAACAATGGATATTTCATGTCCAAGAGGCTGTCTCTTCAAGCAAGTTTACGGAAGCGATGGTTACCCTTTGGGCAATATGGTCAGCCAGGAGGAAGTTGATCCACGAATCAGTTAAAAGTCCTATGGCCACACACTTTTTTTTATCAAGAACTACATCAGAGAACTGGAGCAATTCCGCAGCTGTATGGCAACTAGAAGGACGTCCAGTTCACGGAATATTGGGTCTCGTGTTCGGGCATGGAGTCCGCCTGGTGATGGCCAAGTTAAGATTCACGCTGGACATTTGGTGGAAGATGATGGAAAATGTGTTGTTTCTGTGATTGCCAGAGACGCGGATGGAGTCTACTCGGGATCTACCACTTTGGTATTACCAGGAGTGCTCGACAAGACTATCTTGGATACTATCGCATGTAGAGAAGGGATGGCCTTAGCTAAAGATCTCCAGCTCCAGAACATCGTTATTTCTTGTGGCAACCAAACTGTGATCAAGGAGATCGTTGAGAAAGGAGGTGGCAAGCAGGCTGCAATAATTCGCGAGATTCATCATCGTACTTCTGTTTTTAATTTCTGTAATTTTATTTCTGAAGATAGGTTTTCATTTCTACAAGTCGCTTTATTAGCAAAACACTCTATTGGCTTGACTGTGGGACGCCATGTCTGGCTTCTTGTTCCGCATGATCAGCCTTGTATCCCGTTGAGACTTGTTGAATAAAGCGTCATAAACCCCTCAAAAAAATTCAAGACCACTAAGAACAGAAGAAATGCAAAAAAGAAAAACCTAAATTCGTTGCGGGCTGCCTCCCGAAAGCGCTTCTTTAGAGCCATTAGCTAGGCTTAAAGCAGAAGATCAAGTCTTTTCAAGAGAATAACTAGCCCGTGTGACGGACTCAAAAGGTAACTTAATATTTTTCCTAGGGAAATGTTCCATCCTTTTCTTGAGAGGGAATTGGAATTTGATATTCCCCTTTTTCATGTCAATAACAGCACCAACTGTGCGAAGAAAAGGACGTCCCAAAATAATTGGACAAGAAGGCTCACACTCAATGTCCATAATAGTGAAATCAACGGGAACATAATTGTCATTGACAATGATAAGAACATCGTCGATCTTCCCCAAAGGTTTCTTTACGGAAGAATCAAAAAGGCGAACACCAAAAGAACAAGAATGAAAAGGTTTCAATTCAAGCATATCATACATTCTTTTGGGCATAACAGAGGTACTTGCTCCAACATCGCATAAAGCATAACAAGGGAAGTTATTCAATTTGATTTTTATCATAGGATCCCAACCATCTTCTAGCTTCCTAGGTATGGAGGCTTCTAGTCTAAGCTTCTCCTCCCTAACTTTGATTAGAGCATTGGTGATATTCTCTGTGAAGGCAAGATTAAGTGTGCTAGTGTGGGGGTCTCTAGACATCTTGTGTAGGAAACCAATAACTTCAGGTAAAGTGCAGTTGTCAAAGTCTAGGTCACTACTATCTATCAAGGAGGTAGTGATATCATTTAGGCTCACTTGTTTGAAAGCCTCTACGTTCATAGAGGTTTCTTCATCTATGGTTGAGGTGGTAGCATCACCATTGATAGGTCTAGTGGGACTAGGGGTGTGATGGGTGCTCACAGTTTGGACATCCTCAACTACTTGGATAGTGGCTATTGTGTGGTAGGTAGGAAGGCTCTTAATTCTATCCTCTTCCTCTTTTTCTCTAGCCCATCTTTCTTTAAGTTTAGCCATCATCCTAATATTTTCATTGATTTGTAACTGGATAGCATTAATAGGAGTGACCTTACTCTCCTCAAGGGGAGAGGTTCTAATTTTTAACATCTCAACATCAAGGGCTAATTTATCTACCTTCAAACAAAGATTATCTAATTTAGCTAGTTTTTCTTCCACATTCTTGTTGAAGGCTTTTTGGGTAGTGATAAAGTCTCTAAGCATACTCTCTAGTTCAGAGGTGGGGTTCTTGTTTCTAGGGTAGGTGTTGTTGTTCCCATAAATGGATGGAAACGGTCTAGGATTGTTGCTACCAAAATTACTCCTATAAGCATTATTATTGAAGTTGTTTCTAGAGATAAAGTTCACATCTATTTGTTCTTGAGCAACCAAAGAATTTAAAGGAACATTCTGAGGATCAATAGGAGCTTGCTTGGTAAGTAGAGACATGATAAGGTCAACCTTTTCATTTAGAGAGGAGATCTCCTCGACAGAATTTACCTTCTTACCAGTTGGAGATCTTTCGGTGTGCCACTGAGAGTAGTTCAGCATCATCTCATCAAGTAGCTTTGTGGCAGCACCAAGTGTGGTTGACATAAAAGTTCCTCCCGCGGACGAATCTAACGGGTTCCGCGAGGTAAAGTTCAAGCCTGCATAAAAAGTCTGGATAACCATCCAGGTAGTCAGTCCATGTGTGGGGCAGTTCTTGACAAGCGTCTTCATACGTTCCCATGCCTGCGCAACGTGTTCATTATCCAATTGCCTGAAATTCATAATGTTACTTCTCAATTGAATAATTTTAGCAGGGGGATAGTACTTCCCGATAAAAGCATCCTTGCACTTATCCCAAGAATCTATGCTATTCTTAGGCAAGGATTGAAACCAGATTTTAGCTTCATCCCTTAAATAGAAAGGAAAAAGCTTAAGCTTAACAATCTCACCATCTACTTCTTTGTACTTTTGCATATCACAAAGCTCAATAAAATTATTCAAATGCAAAGCAGCATCATCTCTAGCACCAGAGAATTGATCTTTCATAACAAGGTTTAGCAAAGCAGGTTTAATCTCATAAGAAGGTGCTGAAGTAGCAGGTGTAGCAATAGGAGTGCAGATAAAGTCACTGTTGTTGTGACTAGTGAAGTCACACAACTTGGTGTTTTCATTGGAACCCATAGTAGCAGCAGGTATTTTTGGTATTTTTGATAAGGGACACAAAAGTAAAAACTGAAAGGTAATCTAACAAGACTAAGAAGCAAAGATAAAAGATAGTGTGCAACTCCCCTATCTTGTAGACTGGAGTCCCCGGCAATGGCGCCAGAAATTGGCTTGATACGGTGAGGATAGTTCTCACTCCTCGTTGGTTACCCCAAGTGGAAGGTGAGATGTAGCGTAGCAGCAAGTTTCCCTCGGTGAAGATACCAAGGTTATCGAACCAGTAGGACTCCAAGAGATACAAGAAGGTGTCACAGCGCTTGATGTGGACCTGCACACAGATACAGATAACTTTGCTCCCAACGAGTACGGAGGAGTTGTCAATTCCTCCGACCTTGCTGTTTACAAAGGATTAACGCAAGAGATAATGATAGTGATAGCAACTGAAAAGTAAACTAAGGATCTAAACAGTGATATGAAGATGGACCGGGGTCCCGTGATTTTCACTAGTGATGTCTCTCTCCCAAAAGACGATAAAAGTGCTAGCGAGGTAAACAAATCACAGTTGGGCAATTGACAGGATTATGAAGGCACCGCAATGCTAACTATGTTGCAAAGAAAGGAAGGGCTCAAAATCAATGGGCAGTACGCCAAGGTAAGTAGACCGAAATCCATCTGCATCTACTACGAATCATCCACCTTGAGATATCTATCCAGAACATCTCGCTGGTATTAAGTTGCGAATCCCACCCAAAGTGTAAATCCAAAGCAACAGACAACTGCATTAAAAGAACTTTGCGTAAAGTAAACAATCCTTGCATCCGCGGATAAAAGCACCGTTGTTTTATCCCTGGTGGCAACAACACATCCCCTAGTCTCATGTTTCTGTCACTCAAGCTAGACATCAAGGGGCTGAACCCACAATCAAGCATAACGCTCCCTCATGGAGTTGCAACAAATCACTTGGCCAAAGTAAAATACGGCAACGGAGAACATGCAAGAATTTACTCAAGAACAAAATATAAATGAGAAGAACCAAATATATTACTGATCACAATCTGAACATAGTCTCATAATCCATCAGGTCCCAACAAACTCAGCATAGCAACGGCAGAAAATTACAAAGGTGCCTCGATCATGTGAGGCAGCTCACGAGGTCTCGAAAGTGGAGGCACAAAGAGGGGAGAGATAGATCATATAGCTACTGGTCACGGACCCATGGTCCAAGGAAAACTAGTCACGGTACATACGGGAGGCGTCCATGGCTATGGATGGTCTCCCGGAGGGGGTAGCTTCTCCCGGCAGGGTGCCGGAGCAGCTTCTCCAGGCAGCCCCGATCTAGAAACGGGGGTGGCGGCGGTACAGAGGCGAGATCGCGAAAGAGGACTTCTTTTTAGGGGTTTCCGTCACGGGGGGTAAATATAGGCGAAGGGGGCACCGAGAGGGGCCACAGGGCAGCCAGGAGGCTCCCTGGCGCGGCCTAGGGTGGGGCCGCGCCAGGGACCTTTCTGGAGTCCCTGTGGTGGCCCGCCTTCCCTCATTTCGTGTTTCCAGAAGCTTCTGTGTCGCTGATTTTTTGTCTGATTTTTCCGGATTTTTTGGAGCACTTTTAATGGCCGGAAAACCTGAAATACAAAAACAGCAGAAAACAGCAACTGGCAGCTGGGTGCACTGGGATAATAGATTAGTCCAAATATGCTCAAAAGTGTATGAAAGTTCAAGCAAAACATGGCAAAGTCACACAAAACATGCATGGAGCAAGCATAAATTATAGATACGTTTGGGACGTATCACTTTGTCACAACCCCAAGTTAGGTATGTGCTAGGAATAGCAAGAAACTTTGCATCATGTTAAAAATTTCAAAAGAAATTGAAATGGGAGAGAGAACACCCCCCAAATGAATTTAATTCAAATGGCCAGAATAAAAGCTGCTCCAAAAATTCCTTTTGCATTTTTGAAAAGTCTTATAAATGAGTGTGATCACATATCAAGTGATGTGGGACCAACCCCATGCCCATGGATTTTTCAAATATTCAAACATGACCTTGGAATTAATCAAATACCCCTATTTGAATTTGAATTCAAATAAGTTGGATTTCAAAAATGTTCAAAACTTGGGAATGACTAGCTACTGGTCATGTAAGTCCAAATATAAATTTTGAGCATTTATAAAAATGCCTATCTATTTTTTTTAATGGGCAAAACAAATTACAGAAAAGAAAATCAAGAAAGGAAAGATTAAACAGAAAAATAGAAAAAACCTTACCTGTCGCCTAGGCGAAGCCAGCCCAGTCAGCCCAGCCAGCCCACCAGGGGCACAGGGGTCTTCTTCCCCACCCCGCGCCTCCAAGATGCTCGGTGGAATGCCACCGAGCCAGCCGAGCACGTCGCCGCTTCTCCAGACGCTACCTGCCCCTCTGGAGCCTTCTAGTCGCGCCTCGCACCTCCTGGAGACGCCGTGCTTCCATTCGCCCCTTCCAGAGCCTCTCCCTCTCTCTCTCGTCGAGTTCGATGATGACCCGAGCGCCGCCGTCGCCATGGATTGAAGCCCGCGTGGCCACCGTCGTCCCCGAGCCGCGCCATCGTGTCCATCGTCTTCGCCATCGTCGTCTACGCCGAGCCACAGAAGGAATCGCCCCGGGACGCCTTGTAGCCGACGTGCGCTTCATCGTCTTCCACTCCGGCCGCCGCGGATCCACCTCAAATTCCGACGCCACCGTGACCTCCCCGAGCTCGTCGCCTACTCCATCGTGTTCCCCATTGCCTGGTGAAAAAAACCCCAACTTGGCAGCCCTCCGTTCACCATCTAACCGAATCCGCCATGCATCCCGAGCTTACTCGCCGCTGTGGTCAAGATAGACCTCGCTCCAGTGCCCACCTTGTTGCCCAAGTGCGCGCGTTTGGCTTCTGGCTCCTCCAGCTTTCGAACGAGCCAAGATTTGGCTCAAGACGTGCACTAGACCCCCGAACCCGACCTCGCCGTGCTTTTGTCTCCGCAAACCTCGACGCCGGTGACGCTCCGATGAACCCCATGACCCCCTGATGCCACCGTTCGACGCGGAAGGACCCCAGCTACACGCCAGTACCAAGAAATCCCCAAACCGTGCTCGTTTTCGCAACTCCGGCGAGTCTCCGGCGACAACAGTGGTGCCGGCGACGACCCCCCTCCATTAGCGCCTAAACCAGAGCTTAATCCCCCTGGCCCCACTTGCCATAGCCACTGCCAAGTGGGCCCAGCCCCTGTTAGTTTAATTCAAATTAAATCATTTTAATTAACATAGTGAGACATTGACATGTGGGTCCCAGTGGTCAGTGACCCCCTGATGCAGTAAAAGCTTTTCTAATTAAATCAATTCCAGAAAATCCAGAAAATGAATTAAACTTTGGAAATTCATAACTAATTCATTTTACCTCCAAATTAAACATATAATATATGTAAAATTATCATAAAAATGCAAAGATTCTGAATATGCAATCTGTTTTCATGTTTGACCAAATAAAATTGGGTGAACAGTGGCAACATTGCATACGCATTCTTTTGAAATTCAAATTGGAGTTTGAATTTTCAATTCATTTGCAATACACTCCTTTTAAATGGAATTCCCTCACACATCAGAAGCATATACCTCAAGTTTCAACTTTCAACCATGTGATTGTGCATTGTATTTATATTGCTTCCTTGTTTGTTGTTTGTCGAGTAGAAGTGGAACCGGAACAGGAGGATGCCCCTTCGTTGAAGACCCCGATACTGAACCTCGTCAGCAAGGCAAGCAAACCCCCATTGATCATGTCGATAAAATCTCACTTCCCTCTCAGTATCGCTTATGCATTGTTTAGGATGATTGCCTTTCTACCGCATGCTAAGAGTGATACAATGTTGATACTATTATGTGAGTCGGGATGGTAGCAATCATGTTGATGATGGTGGAAAGGTGTTGGTGAATCTACACTAATACAAGGTGAACGATGAGAGGCTGTGTAGGAGAACACAGTGGGTTGTCTCGTTGAACACCGCCTTAAGCCCGAGTTCTTGTGTGGTGATCCAAGCTGAAGAGTACTACCATATGTTGGGCAAACGGATCCCCGCTCAACCTACTAACTCACCCCTTCTCAGTTCAATGAGTCGCAGCAGTTCGGAGTTCTGGTAGGTTTGTGGCATGGCTGCAAAGTGAGAGAACGGCTTAGCCGAGACCGGCTTATGCACCACGCACACATCTTCTGGGACCACTTCGGTAAACCGGTCGGGTTACGAATGTGGAAACCATCCCAGATAGGTGTCTTCATTGAACCTGAGTTGGCTGTGAGGTAAAAGTTGTGGAGATTATCCTCGCCGACACCCGCTTGAAGGGTGAAGAGATCCCGGCGGTAACTGATGGTTTCATATGTGTAGCAGTACACCCCTGCAGGGTTAATAAACTATTCGAATAGCCACGTCCGCGGTAAGGGACTACTTGGAAAGCTGTGCCTGATTATTAGACAACTTGAACTGGATACTTATAAAACTTGCCAAGATAAGCGTGAGTGTTATGGCGTGCTTTCTCATGGAGAAGTCGAGGAAGGTACCATAGTGGTGTAATTGGTTGGAGACATGTAGTGGACTCGTGTACGCTTCTTACCTCAAGTCTGGTACTCGTAGTTCAGGACTAGCCAAGTCAAAGCTGGCACTTCTGCATTGAAACCCCACCCCCCCTTTACCTTGATACATGTGCATGAGTAGTATAGTTCCTACGTATGTCTTGCTGAGTACGACTTTGTACTCACGTTTGCTTATTCTATGTTTTAGATGAACCCACTGACCCCGAAGGTGGATTCTTCCTCGAGCTCGACGACTGAAGACCAAGCTAGTGTAGTCCCAGTCAGCAGACTGGTTCCCTCGTGGAGGGCTTGTGATTAAATAAGGCTCCTTAAGCCATTTGTTAAACTTGTCTGTACCCAGACATAATTTGCTTCTGCATGCTTGTTGTACTGTTGGATCACGGTCTCGTGATCTCTGTGTGCACTCTGTGAGAGTTATCAATAAAATGTATACTTTGTAGAGAATTGCAATGATACCTGTTGTTCATACAAGGCATGTGTGCTGCGTGTATGATTATAACATGCATGTCTTATTATGGGTTTTCAAGACCATAGTTGTGATCTGGCTGGCGGTCTTTTATACACCAAGTGGCCCTTAGATGTGCGCAGCTTGGGGCATCGCGATGCGATTGTTCGTGACTCCGTCACATGCACACTTTGATGTATGATCAGCCCGCCCTAGACCCCGACTTAGTGATCGGGCTGGAGTAAGTCTATGTAAAGGTTATAATACAACCGATAGTATGGTTGAGGCGACTTGTCTCTGAGTATGGGAGTTCACCACCCATATCATTTAGACTTGTGTGCGGACGATGAGGACCCATTTCAATTGATCATCCGGCCTGGATGGGATGCCCCTCACGTTCGATGCTTTCCGAGAACGTTCTGTGCTTGGCCTTGTCTACTTAGACAAGTGGGTACGGTTCTCGGCTCTCCATATGATTGTGTTGTAGCAAGTCTTGCATACGCTAACCCCGGGTCCCGACAGACTTGGTATCAGAGCAGGACTGACTATAGGATTATCAGCCTTGGCCGAAGTCGAGTCTAGCTTGCTATAGTTATATAGTTACTCTGGGTATATAAGGGAACAACGTAAGGCTTCTTTTTTCTCCTTACCCTCATCGTTCTGAATTCTGAGTCACCCTCATCTTGTTCTACGGGAAGATAGGACTAGGCTCATCTATGTCTTACTAGAACATCTCGTTGTTTGTTTCCTTGTAGCCGTAGGAAAGTTGTGTTCGGTTTGCTAGAGTTGTTGTGCTTCCTGATTTCTTACATCGTATGTAAGTTCTATTGCTACATTGCAAGAAAAGACATTTCTTACAATTACAGTCGTTATGCTGTCCGAGTCATTCCAAGTTTCTTCATAATCTGATGCATTTGCAAACTCCTTCTTTCTGTTTCAGATGGCAGATCTCCCCCCTCGGCAGATTGTTCGTTTGACTAGATGCCTCGGTGTGCGTGGCCATCCTGCCATGCTGATCGAGATGATGTCCTTCATTGGCTATCGATGGTACCCTGAGTACACAGTTGAGGAGAAGTTCATTGACTTCAACCAGACCCAGTTCCACTGCATTGTCAGGATCTACCCGCACCACACTGGAGTCACTCAGCCTATCCACTTTGGACATGGCATTGGCATGACTGAGAACATGGCTGTGCAGGATGCTGCATACTCATGTCTGAATCTGCTGAGAGAGGAGCACGATATGCTTGGAGGCACATCTTTCCGCTATATCCCTGCTGCACTTCCAGGAGAAGAGGGATATTACACCGGATTGTACACAGATCACTCCCTGGAGGATACTTTGCTTCAGATCACTGCTCGGCACGCTTGTGATAGAGATCGTGATGCACGTGCCCTTCGTTTTGAGCTTCACGCCACCCGTGTCCGTCTGTATCGAGCACTTACACTCCTGGCTCCTTTTGTGAGTGTTGGATCAGTGGAGTATGATGCTATCTACCCAGTCAGGACACAAATGCCTTCTCGAGTTGCTTGGCCCGAGATTGGATGCATTTTTCCACCCCGTGGTCCTTTGCTTCCACCCTACGCTGGACCTAGGCCCCATCCTTGCCCAAATGGATATCAGGGTCCACAGGCCTCTGTGTTTTCCGATGGTCACCTTCAGCTACCGGGTTACGCGGGTAACTTTTACGAGGATTACTATGGAGATGGAGATGAGTGAGACCGCCTGTGGTCTTACTTTAGTGAGGATGTAGTAGTATCTTAGTATATTGTACACAAGGTGTTCTAAGTTCCAGAGGCTTAGATAAATAATGTATAGGAAGTCAGAGTGCCTCTGAAGGATGTATCATCTTCATCACGTTTATATTAGCTTGGCGCTTGTACTAAAACGATGTATGGTTTGTATGACAGCTTGTGAATATATGGCTTGTATGCTTTTATCACCATGTTGTCAAGATGATTACTTTCTTTGCTCTGTGATTCTTACAGTACCTTCAATACCTTGTTTAGACTCTTCCAATCAACTCTGTTTGACTTTGGTTTTCCCCTTCAGAATGTCTCAAGGAACCCGTGGCCATCTTGGTCGTGCCCATGGTCGTGGGAATGATCCGGAGGAAGGCAATCTTCCACCCCCCCACCCACGATGGCTCAGGTTCTAATGGAGGTTGAGAGGAACCGCCGAGACTCTCACCATTTGCTGGAGGTCATTGCCCGCAACACCACTCAGCAGCGCAACGAGTTGGTGTCCTTGAATGACTTCATCCGGCATCATCCCCCGGTTTTCAGCTACTCCACCGAGCCCCTTGACGCCGATGACTAGCTTCGCAGCATCGAGAGGAAGCTCCAGGCAGGCCATGTTGCAGATGGTGACAGGGTCAGCTATGCCACTTACCACCTCGAGGGTGCAGCTAGCTCTTGGTGGGAGAATTTCCTGAACATGCGTCCCGTTGGACCGCCCACCACTTGGGATGAGTTCTGCACTTCATTCCGTGAGCACCACATCCCAAAGGGTCTTATGGACCGCAAGCGTGAGGAGTTCTGCAACCTCACCCAAGGCAGAAGGACTGTTGACGAGTTTAGTCGTGAGTTCAACCGACTGGCTCGTTATGCTACTGAAGAGGTATCCACCGACACCAAGAAGCAAGAGAGGTTCCGCCGTGGACTCAATTCTGGACTCCGTCGTGAGCTCAACCTGCATGACTTCGCCACCTTCCAGGTCCTTGTCAACAAGGCCATCAAGGCGGAGGACATGAACACCCCCAATGACTTCTGCAAGCACCCTAGAGACGATGGTTCATCCAGCTCAGGCTCTCAGAAGCGCAAGTTCTGGATCCCCAACAGCATGTTTCGCCAGAACAACCCATCGAGGCCATCCTATGTGGTGCCTCGTCCACCAGCTTCGTTCCACCCAGCTCCATCGAACAACCCAGCTCCCCGCACTGTCTTTGGAGCCTGCTACAAGTGTGGTCAGGAAGGCCACTACTCCCGCGACTGTCCCCAGAACCAGCTCCAGAATCATAATGCTCCACCCCGTGCCGGAGGTAACAACAATGGTCGTGGCAAGCCACTCCCGAAGGTCTACACCACCAAACCCGCTCCTCCCGCCAATCGTGGACATGTGAACCAGATCTCAGCTGAAGAGACTGACGACACTTCTGACGTCATTCTTGGTACGCTCCCAGTCAATTATGTTCCTTCTTCCGTTATTTTCGACCCAGGAGCATCTCATTCATTCATGTCGGAAAGTTATGCACTTCTTCATGAGTTGTATTTTTTTGAAATGTCCACCCCAATGATAATTCAAACTCCAAGGTCAAGATGGCAAACTAATAGAGTAGCCCATGGTAATCAAATTGCAATTGAGGGTTTAGTATTCCTTGCTTCACTCATAGCCCTCAAGTCTTCAGACATTGATGTCATCCTTGGTATGGATTGGTTATCAATACAACATGCTTTTCTTGATTGTAAAGCCAAGTCAGTTAGACTTACACATCCTTCAGGCCAGACAATGGACTATTCCTCACCAAGAACAAGAACCCAGATGCATTCTTTGAATGTGCTTCCCCTTCCCGACCTTGAAGATATTCCTGTGGTTCGTGACTTCCCGGATGTCTTTCCTGAAGAGCTTCCGGGCATGCCACCCGACAGATGTGTAGAGTTCATAGTGGATCTTATGCCAGGAACCGCACCAATTACCATACGCCCATGCAAAATGGCCCCACGTGAGTTAGCTGAGCTTAAAATCCAACTTGAAGCTTTGTTAGCAAAAGGCTTCATCCGCCCTAGCTCATCGCCATGGGGTTGCCCCGTTCTGTTTGTAACGAAGAAAGATGGAACAGAAAGGATGTGCGTAGACTATCGCCCGCTAAATCTAGCGACGATAAAGAACAAGTACCCACTGCCCAGGATCAATGATCTTTATGATCAACTTGCTGGATCCTCTATCTTCTCCAAGATGGATTTGAGATTAGGTTATCATCAAATCAAAATCCGAAACGAGGACATTTCCAAAACGACTTTCACTACTCGTTATGGTCTTTACGAGTACACCGCCATGTCCTTTGGTTTAACCAATGCCCCCGCCACTTTCTCGCGCATGATGAATTCGATCTTCATGGAGTACTTAGATAAATTTGTTGTAGTTTATCTTGATGACATTCTCATCTACTCGAAGAACGAAGAAGAACATGCCGAACATCTTAGGCTCGTATTGATGAAACTTAGAGAGCATCGCCTGTATGCTAAATTCTCCAAGTGTGAATTTTGGCTACCAGAAGTGACCTATTTAGGCCACGTGATTTCTACAAAAGGCATTGCTGTGAATCCCGAGAGAGTTCAGGCCGTCCTTGACTGGACTCCACCTGAATCGGTTAAGCAAGTTAGGAGTTTTCTTGGCTTAGCAAGCTATTGTCGCCGCTTCGTCGAGAACTTTTCTAAAGTTGCAAAGCCTCTAACTGAACTCTTCAAGAAAGATAAGAAATTCCATGGACCCCCAAGTGCGAGGAAAGCTTTCAAGAGCTAATAAGAAGATTGACTTCTGCACCCGTACTTGCGCCTCTAGACACCAAAAAGTATTTCGAGATCTTTTGTGACGCCTCACGGCAAGGGTTAGGATGCATACTTATGCAAGATAGACATGTGGTAGCTTATGCTTCACGCCAGTTGCGTCCACATGAAGATAACTATCCTACCCATGATCTTGAACTCGCTGTCGTAGTTCATGCCCTGACAACTTGGCGACATTACCTCCTTGGTAATCGTTGTGAGATCTTTTCCGACCACCAAAGCCTCAAATACATATTCACCCAGCCAGATATTAATCTCAGGCAAAGACGCTGGATAGAGTTGATAAAAGATTACGACGTATGAATTTCTTACACCCCAGGCAAAGCCAATGTCATGGCTGATGCACTGAGTGGTAAGTCGTATTGTAACAACCTCATGTTACAACAGTATCAACCACTTCTTCATGAGGAGTTTCGCAAGCTCAATCTCGAGATTGTTCCTCATGGTTATATTTCTACCTTGGTGGCGAAACCAACCCTTGAGGATAAAATCATAGCTGCCCAGAAACGTGATAGTGGTATTCGAGAGATCAAGAAGAACATTGCTAGCGGAGTTGCTAAATGTTTCTCCATAAATGATCAAGGTGTCATTTTCTTTGGCACTCGATTGGTTGTACCACGAAAACACAATCTTAGGAGGCTAATTCTTAAGGAGGCCCATGACACACCCCTTTCGATTCATCCTGGTAGCACAAAGATGTACCGAGACCTATGCCAGAGATTTTGGTGGACTAGGATGAAGAGACAAATTGCTCAGTTTATTGCCGAATGTGATGTTTGTCGTCGCATTAAGGCCAAACATCAAAGACCTGCTGGTACTCTTCAACCTTTGCCTATTCCAGCGTGGAAATGGGACAAAGTCAGTATGGATTTCATCACTGGCTTTCCAAAAACCCAGAAAGGAAATGATGCCATCTTCGTTGTGGTGGATAGACATTCCAAAGTCGCACACTTCCTGCCCGTTCGCGAGTCTATAACTGCGAGCCAGTAGAGGACTTGTATGTCTCTAGAATTGTGTCTCTTCATGGTGTTCCTTTGGAAATCAATTCTGATCGTGGTAGCCTTTTCACCTCTAGATTTTGGGGAAGCTTCCAGAATGCTATGGGAACTCATCTCTCCTTTAGTACAGCTTTCCATCCTCAGTCTAGTGGTCAAGTCGAAAGGGTTAACCAAATTATCGAGGACATTCTCAGAGCTTGTGTTATATCATTCGGAAAGAATTGGGAGAAGTCTCTTCCATTCGCCGAATTTTCTTATAACAATAGTTTACAATCTAGTCTGAACATGGCTCCTTTTGAACTCCTATATGGACGATGATGTCGAACACCCCTAAACTGGTCAGAAACCGGTGAAAGACAATTCTTTGGACCGGATATGATCATGGAAGCAGAAGAGCAAGTTCGCATTGTTCATGATCAATTGAAAGCAGCCCAGTCTCGTCAGAAAAGATACTATGATCGTCATCATAGGAAAAAGAGCTACAATCTGGATGAGAAGGCTTACCTTCGGGTTACTCCTCTGAAGGGAACCCAATGATTCGGTATCAAAGGCAAGTTGGCCCCACGTTACATTGGAACTTTCCGCATTCTTGCTAAACATGGAGAAGTTGCCTACCAACTTGAACTACCCCCGCACCTTTTCTGAGTACATGATGTATTCCATGTATCACAACTCAGGCGTTGCTTCAAGGACCCCATCCGCGAAGTAGACCATGAAACGCTTGATCTCCAAGATGACCTTTCTTATCGAGAATACCCCGTTCGTATTCTTGATTCAGCAGAGCGTGTCACTCGTCGTCAGAAGATTAAGTTTCTGAAAGTGCAATGGTCACACCACTCTGAGAGAGAAGCCACGTGGGAAAGAGAAGACCGTCTCAGTGCCGAGTACCCCTCCTTCCTCCCACAGACTTCTGAATCTCGGGACGAGATTCTTTTGAGTGGGGGCGAGTTGTCACAACCCCAAGTTAGGTATGTGCTAGGAATAGCAAGAAACTTTGCATCATGTTAAAAATTTCAAAAGAAATTGAAATGGGAGAGAGAACACCCCCCCCAGATGAATTTAATTCAAATGGCCAGAATAAAAGTTGCTCCAAAAATTCCTTTTTGCATTTTTGAAAAGTCTTATAAATGAGTGTGATCACTTATCAAGTGATGTGGGACCAACCTCATGCCCATGGATTTTTCAAATATTCAAACATGACCTTGGAATTAATCAAATACCCCTATTTGAATTTGAATTCAAATAAGTTGGATTTCAAAAATGTTCAAAACTTGGGAATGACTAGCTACTGGTCACGTAAGTCCAAATAGAAATTTTGAGCATTTCTAAAAAATGCCTAGCTATTTTATTTAATGGCCAAAACAAATTACAGAAAAGAAAATCAAGAAAGGAAAGATTAAACAAAAAATAGAAAAACCCTTACCTGTCGCCTAGGCGAAGCCAGCCCACCAGGGGCCTTCTTCCCCAACCCGCGCCTCCAAGCTGCTCGGTGGAATGCCACCGAGCCAGCCAAGCACGTCGCCGCTTCTCCAGACGCCACCTGCCCCTCTGGAGCCTTCTAGTCGCGCCTCGCAGCTCCTGGAGACGTCGTGCTTCCATTCCCCCCCCCCTCCAGAGCCTCTCCCTCTCTCTCTCTCTCGCCGAGTTCGATGACGACCCGAGCGCCACCGTCGCCATGGATTGAAGCCCGCGTGGCCACCGTCGTCCCCGAGCCGCGCCATCGTGTCCATCGTCTTCGCCATCATCGTCTACGCCGAGCCGCAGAAGGAATCGCCCCGGGACGCCTTGTAGCCGATGTGCGCTTCATCGTCTTCCACTCCGACCGCCGCGGATCCACCTAAAATTTCGGCGCCGCCGTGACCTCCCCGAATTCGTCGCCTACTCCATCGTGTTCCCCATCGCCTAGTGAGCAAAACCCCCAACTTGGCAGCCCTCCGTTCACCCTCTAGCCGAATCCGCCATGGATCCCGAGCTTACTCGCCGCCGTGGTCAAGCTAGAGCTCGCTCCAGTGCCCACCTTCTTTCCCCAGTGCGCGCGTTTGGCTTCTGGCTCCTGCAGCTTTCGAAAGCGCCAAGATTTGGCTCAAGCTGTGCACTAGAACCCCGAACCCTACCTCGCCGTGCTTCTGTCTTCGCCAACCTCGACGCCGGCGACGCTCCAGTGAACCCCGTGACCCCCTGATGCCACCGTTCGACGCGGAAGGACCCCAGCTACACGCCAGTACCAAGCAATCCCCAAACCGTGCTTGTTTTCGCAAATCCGGTGAGTCTCCGGCGACAACAGTGTTGCCGGCGACGACCCCCTCCATTAGCGCCTAAACCAGAGCTTAATCCCCCTAGCCCCACTTGCCAGAGCCACTACCAAGTGGGCCCAGCCCCTGTTAATCCCCCCTGTTAGTTTAATTCAAATTAAATCATTTTAATTAACACAGTGAGACACTGACATGTGGGTCCTAGTGGTCAGTGACCCCCTGACGTCAGCATGACCTCATGCTGATGCAGTAAAAGCTTTTCTAATTAAATCAATTCCAGAAAATCCAGGAAGTGAATTAAACTTTGGAAATTCATAACTAATTCATTTTAACTCCAAATTAAACATATAATATATGTAAAATTATCAGAAAAATGCAAGGATTCTGAATATGCAATCTGTTTTCATGTTTGGCCAAATAAAATTGGATGAACAGTGGCAACATTGCATATGCATTCTTTTGAAATTCAAATTGGAGTTTGAATTTGCAATTCATTTGCAATACACTCCTTTTAAATGGAATTCCCTCACACATCAGAAGCATATACCTCAAGTTTCAACTTTCAACCATGTGATTGTGCATTGTATTTATATTGCTTCCTTGTTTGTTGTTTGTCGAGTAGAAGTGGAACTAGAACAGGAGGCTGCCCCCTTCGTTGAAGACCCCAATACTGAACCTCGTCGGCAAGGCAAGCAAACCCCCTTGATCATGTCGATAAAATCCCACTTCCCTCTCAGTCTCGCTTATGCATTGTTTAGGATGATTACCATGCTACGTTTCTACCGCATAGATGAATCCATTCCTTTGCATGACCTATCATTTGTCACAGTAGTAAGCAAACCACAATCCTAGCAAATGTAGGAGTTCGTTGATACCATGTGACCCCTGCAACTGTTACTGCTTATTGCATGCTTAGAGTGATACAATGTTGATACTGTTATGTGAGTCGGGATGGTAGCAATCATGTTGATGATGGTGGAAAGGTGTTGGTGAATCTACCCTAATACAAGGTGAACGATGAGAGGCTGTGTAGGAGTACACAGTGGGTTGTCTCGTTGAACACCGCCTTAAGCCCGAGTTCTTGTGTGTTGATCCAAGCTGAAGAGTACTACCACATGTTGGGCAAACGGATCCCCTCTCAACCTACTAACTCACCCTTCTCAGTTCAATGAGTCGCAGTAGTTCGGAGTTCTGGTAGGTTTGTGGCCTGGCTGCAAAGTGAGAGAATGGCTCAGCCGAGACCGCTTATGCACCACGCACACATCTTCTGGGACCACTTCGGTAAACCGGCCGGGTTACGAATGTGGAAACCATCCCAGATAGGCGTCTTCATTGAACCTGAGTTGGCTGTGAGGTAAAAGTTGTGGAGATTATCCTCGCCGACACCCGCTTGAAGGGTGACGAGATCCCGGCGGTAACTGATGGTTTCATATGTGTAGCACTACACCCCTGCAGGGTTAATAAACTATTCGAATAGCCGCGTCCGCGGTAAGGGACTACTTCGAAAGTTGTGCCTGATTATTAGACAACTTGAACTGGATACTTATAAAACTTGCCAAGATAAGCGTGAGTGCTATGGCGTGCTTTCTCGTGGGGAAGTCGAGGAAGGTACCATAGTGGTGTAATTGGTTGGAGACATGTAGTGGAATCATGTACGCTTCCTACCTCAAGTCTGGTACTCGTAGTTCAGGACTAGCCAAGTCAAAGCTGGCACTTCTGCATTGAAACCCCACCCCCCTTTACCTTGATACATGTGCATGAGTAGTATAGTTCCTACGTAAGTCTTGCTGAGTACGACTTTGTACTCACGTTTGCTTATTCTATGTTTTAGATGAACCCACTGAACCCGAAGGTGGATTCTTCCTCGAACTCGACGACTGAAGACCAAGCTAGTGTAGTCCCAGTCAGCAGACTGGTTCCCTCGTGGAGGGCTTGTGTTTAAGTAAGCCTTCGTAAGCCATTTGTTAAACTTGTCTGTACCCAGACATAATTTTCTTCCGCATGCTTTTTGTACTGTTGGATCACGGTCTCGTGATCTCTGTGTGCATTCTGTGAGAGTTATCAATAAAATGTATACTTTGTAGAGAATTGCAATGATACCTGTTGTTCATACAAGGCATGTGTGTTGCGTGTATAATTATAACATGCATGTCTTAGTATGGGTTTTCGAGACCTTAGTTGTGATCTGGCTGGCGGTCTTTTATACACCAAGTGGCCCTTAGATGTGCGCAGCTTGGGGCATCGCGATGCGATTGTTCGTGACTCCGTCACGTGCACACTTTGATGTATGATCAGCCCGCCCTAGACCCCGACTAAGTGATCGGGCTGGAGTAAGTCTATGTAAGGGTTATAATACAATCGATAGTATGGTTGATGCGACTTGTCTATGAGTATGGGAGTTCAGCACCCATATCATTTAGACTTGTGTGCGGACGATGTGGACCCATTTCAGTTGATCATCCGGCCTGGATGGGATGCCCCTCACGTTCGATGCTTTCCGAGAACGTTCTGTGCTTGGCCTTGTCTGCTTAGACAAGTGGGTACGGTTCTCGGCTCTCCATATGATTGTGTTGTAGCGATTCTTGCATACGCTAACCCCGGGTCCCGACACACTTATCTATGGTTGTTTGCACTTGTTAATTGTCCTGAACCGAAGACCCCAATGGTAAAAGCTTGAGATATCAAAGGGAAAGCTTTTGATTTGAGGACTAAGAACTTCTCCCTTACTGCTTGGGATGTGATCTACATGCCTAAAACTAAAGAAGGATTGGTAATTATTAACATTAAGATCCAAAATACTGGGTTGCTTTTGAAATAACTTTATAATTCTATAACCATGTTGATCTACCTTGGGTTAATCTTATCTGGCCTACCCACTATAAAGAGTCAATCCCACATGCTTCTGATTCACTTGGTTCTTTCTGGTGGAAAGATGTGTGCTAATTATCTGATATTTACAGGGGAATCACAAATGTGAATGTGGCAGCTGGAGGATCAACTCTTTTCTAGAAAGATTTATGGAAAAGCAATGTGTTTGAAGAAAAATAATCCCTAGAGGTTTTTCCTATGCTTCCACACAAGATATTTCTGTGAAGGAAATTTTAACTTCCAATTCTATAAATGATAATTTCCATCTCCCTTTATCCAACCAGGCTTCAAGAGATCAAGGAAATTCAAAAATAACATCTGATGTATCATTGAATCGGGATGAAAAGGATGTTTGGGTGTGCTCTTGGGGAAAAGATTCCACTACCAGTAAATTTTAGGAATTCTTCTTCAAGGATACCACAATGGATAAATCATTTCCGTGCATTTGGAAACCCAAGTGTACTATGAAGTGGAAAATATTTATCTGGCTTCTTTTGGCTGATAGGTTGAATACTAGAAACATGTTCATAAGGAGGCATATAAGGTTGGCTGACAATGATACAAAATATGTACTTTGCTCTGGAGGAAATGGATAAGACAGTGGGAACATCTATTTTTTCACTGCCAATTTTTTTGTGAGATGCTGGAGAGACATTGATATGATGCTTACCTCTAATGGAAATAGACTCCACATGATCTATTTTATGAAAAACAACTAGCACAAACCATTGTTTATGGAAATTTTCATTATGATTGCTTGGGAAATGTGGATTGGAATAAATAATCTCATTTTTAGAGGGATCCCAACATCACATTCTGCTTGGTTGAACATGTTTAAGGGAGATCTTACACTTCTTAAGGTTAGAACCAAGGATTTCCTAGAGCCATTTATCCAATCTCTAGTGGACTCTATTTTATTGTTTGTTAGTTTATTTTTTACCTCCTTTCCCTTCTCTTTCCACCTATGGAGGATACCCCCATCCTCCAATGTAAGTATGCAAAACAACACTCTGTGGTTTAATATATGACAGTGGGGGGGGGGGGGGGTTCCCTCACTATCCTTTCACTGGTAAAAAAGTAACTTTCATAAATGTTTCTTATTTATGAAATTTGGCATGCACTTAAAATATTTGTCAATGTTCTACCAAAAAATAATTTAAAAAACATATTTATACTAAGTATTTTTAATTTTACTATTCATACAAGATTTAGTCTGCGTCCCTCAAACTTATATAACAATCCTACCACATATCTCTAAGGTTCATGCAGCAAATGAGTGCACACACACACACACACACCTTATGGCTAGATCATGCATCCGAAGCTCCAACTACTCATGAACAACTTGTTTAAAGAGCCAAGGGCTTCTTTCATTTAAAATATTTTGATAAAAACTAGCAATAGTGAAAACATGGAAATAAATTTCGTGCCCATTCAAATAGTGCATGCTTTGAATGTTTGATTGCATCACAGGAAAAATAAAGGATTTTTTTCAAAAGATTGGAGTGGATGCTAAATTTCCTATGAAATGTAGTACAAATGTTTCCTTAGGGAAAATCCTATAAGACTCAATCCTATGAATCAAACAATCAAGATAGGAATAAATTCCTAAGAATTATAGTCCTCCAGAAATCCTGTGAAATTGTTTTGAGTCAAAGAGGCGGGCCTGTAGTATTGAAGATGGGATGACATTTTTTTTGAGGTTTTCTGACTATAGAACAATTGTTCTACAATATTTATTAAAATGGTAATATTTACAAATGTACAGTTACAGAAAACCTCAAAAAATCAGCCAATGCCTTTTCGATCACTAATCATGAGTTATTGAAAGGTATCTAGAATCCAATTCTGAAGTAGAAGACGATGTTTCATTTTTATTCTGTGCAACAGCAGTTGTAAATCTTGTCTGAGGCTATTTCTCTAGTTTTGGATGCTAGGTAGAATGTGTTTGAAGATAAAATTGTTATGTTGTATCCAGATGTTCCAGCAACCCATGATGGAAATTTCCAAAGCAATGCCTTTGGGAAAGTTATCTGTAAAATTTCCCAGTTCTTCAATAAAGGAAAAGCCTCTATGCATGACAGTGATTGTGTTCCAGCAGTTAAGTGCAAATTCGCAGTCCCAAAATAGATGTTGCGATGTTTCCTCCAATGTCTGGTGACATAGTTCACATGAGTATGAAGGTAGATGAAATGCCTTCCTTCTTCAAAAATTACTAGTGTTCACTCTATCATATATGAGTAGCCAAATAAAAATCTTGTGCCTCAACATAGCAGCGTTTTTCCATATCTTCTTAAAGATATAGTGGGGATTATCTTGATGACCAATTTCTCTGTACATCTTTGATGCTGAATATTGCAAATTGTTCCATGCATATATTCTAGTGTCCCAGTCATTGCTAAGTTGTGAATTAGTCACTAGATTGTTCATTTGTTGGTACTGATTGTAGGCTATATTTGATAGTGGGAGATTGTATAGTTCTTTAGGTTCTTGATGCAGAGCATAGTGCGCAACAATTGTGTTTTGGGCTTCAGAAATGAGTATAATTCAACGTATATATATTTTAAGACACCATGTCCCCAATCTTGTTGCCATATAAGTATATTCATCCCATTACAAATCTTTGCCTTTGAATGCTTCTTGAAAGTGGGGATGAGCTTCAAAATGCTTTTCCACTAGAATGACCCAATTTGCATATTGTTCATGAGTCCATTAGGATAGTCTAATGCCCAAATCATTTCCACCCAGGGTAGTTCATGATGATTGAAGAAGTTATGGAGGAATTTCATTTGGAGGCATGCATTCTGGGTTTCAATATTCGGCACTCCCAGTCCTCCATGTTCTTTTGGAATGCATACCTTATCCCATGCAATCAATGCAGGTCCTCTATTGTCTTGTCCGTATTTTCTCCAAAGAAAATGTTTGAGATATTTGTTGATCTGTTCAATCACTCCCTTTGGAATAGTGAGTGTGCTCATGAAAAAGGTAGGTAGACTAGTGAATACTGATTTGAGAAACATCATCTTGTCGCCCATGGATAGTAGTGTGGAGAATCCTGCTAACCTTCTTTCAATTCTTTGCATCATGGAGCATATTCTTCCATTCTAGGTTTAATGAAATGCAGTGGTAACCCCAGGTATGTAAAAGGAAATGTTCCAATAGATAAACCCAAAGTTTGTGCCAGGTTCAGTGCTTGAGTGTCATCAATATTGATTGGGATCATCATAGATTTCACATAGTTTACTCACAAACCAGTGAACATAGTGAATTGGGTCAATAGACATTTAAGTTTTTGGTGCTGGATATTGGATGCTTGCATAATCATGATAGTATCATCAGCATATTGCATGATGGGGAAATCCTTGCATGGGTGATTAGCAATAGGGTGATCAATGAGTTGATTTTTCATGGCTTCATTCATGATTGTTTGTAGAATATCAGCTGCTAAAACAAATAATAAAGGTGAGAGGGGATCTCCTTGTCTGATCCCTCTTTTACATTGGAACTGTTTACCAAGCACCCCATTAAGTATAACTGATGAGATTCCAGAGTCCAAAATCATCTTAATCCATGATAGGTCAAAAACCATGTGCCTCAAGGATTACCATAATTGTTTGATGTTCCAGTAAATCAAATTCCTTTTCAAAATCCAATTTCAGAAGTATCAGTTCCTTTCTGGATGTGTGACATTGGTGTATGAATTCATATGCCCAGGAAAGACAATCCTGGATTGACCTGTTGTTGAGAAAACCATATTGATTAGCATGAACCATCTTAAGAATAATTTTCTGGAGCCTGTTAGCCAGTAGTTTGGTAATGATTTTCAGTGAGCAATTCAATAATGAAATTGGTCTAAAATCATTTGCAATCAGAGGATCATCTTTCTTAGGGATGAGAGCAATGAATGAGGAGTTGATACTCCTCAAGAAAAGTTCCCCTTTGTAAATATCATCATTCAGTTTATAAAAATCCTCAGCAATTATATCCCAACAATGCTTGATGAAGTTATTAGTAAATCCATCTGGACCAGGGGATTTATCAGTGGGCAGTTCTGGGATCACTTTGTCAATTTTCTCTTTAGATAAGGGGGCTTCTAAGTCCATAGCTTCAGGAGTTGGCTGCAATAATTCTTCCAGGTGCAGCATGTTATTAATAGTTGTGGATGAATTGAGGCTATCTTTGAATGCTTGATACAGAATATGTGCTTTATTCTCATGATCACTAAAAGAATTTCCACTTGAGTCCTGAATCTTGGCAATGTAATTGTTTATGTACTTGATAGTGGATTTTGCTTGAAAATACTTTGAGTTTGCTTCCCCAAATTTAACCCATCCGATGGTGGCCCTTTTTTCCCAATAGATTCTTTGTAACTCAAGTAAGCAAGCATGGTGTAGTTTGATTTGCTCTCTACCATTCCATTCTGCATTTGTCAAGTCTATGAATTATTCGATTGATGAGGGGACAACCCCACGACTCCTCGGCACGAGGGTACCTGGTGCTTGTCAAGACGGAAGGCCCACTAGAAGCTTTGGCTGGCCCGGGATCAGCCCACCCGAAGCACCGACAGCTGCGCCGACACGGAGTCCAAGACGGTTCCGAAGTCCAAGGCTTGACTGCCAAGACTAGCTAGATTAGGCAACTATCTATGTAAACCTAGACGGACTCATTGAGACCTAGCCTAGTATATAAAGGATGGGAGAGGGGACGTCTAGGGTATCCAATCTCGCATAGCACTACCCACGGTTAAAGCAATCTCGCCGAGACCTCCACTGTAATCGCATCCACCATATAATACATCGAGCAGGAAGTAGGGGTTTTAATGATCGAGGGCCCTGAACCTGGGTAAATCCCTGTCTCCTGTTAGCCGACGAGATCGCTAACCTTGCACTCCTTCTCTTACGATCAAACCTAGGGTTCCTAACCATGGGATTTTCCGAGGCCGATCCTCGTCATCGATAGTATCCAGGAACAGAATAACTTCATCTGTAGCATAAATTGCTTCCTTGATATTAGTAGTTCTTTTGGCCCATTTTTTCAGTCCATGTCTCAACCTTTTGAACTTGGTGTTGGATATATGCTCTAGAGGCAAATAATATATGATTATTCCAATATATCTAAATAAGTTCATGACCAGTTTCATACTGTGCTGGAACTGTATCAGTGAAACAATGATGCAGGTGTGGTATAGAAACAACCAGAGTTCCTAGTCAACCTCTCAAGATGACTAGTTTATCGTCAACTGATGATTGTGGTTTCAGGATCATGGACAATCAAGTCAATTGACGGTAAGATCACCTCATTGAATGAATGACGTGATGAACACTACCCAATGCAAGCATTGCAACATGATCAAATCGTAAAAGTTCAGTGTTGTAATTACAGAACGTAGTAGCATGTTCCTTTGACCGTGAGATCACGCATAATTGCTATCTTCTGAGGATGCTTTGAGTGCATTAACCGTCACACTGAAACATGGTGACCATAAAGGTGTATCTTGGGCTATTGATGACGGAGAAGTTAATAGGTTTAGTTGGGTTGCCTTCCCTATTAACCGCGCCAATAAACGATTCTTGATAACCCACAAGTCTAGGGGATCAATTGTATCTTTTCGATGAATAAGAGTATCGATCCCACGAGGAGCAGAAGGTGTTGATAAGTGACACTGGATAAGGAAAGGGCTGCAAACACTCAAAGGTAAATATTTAGGGGTTTTTGGTTTAAGCAACAGAAAAGTAAAAGACAGGCAAAGTAAACAGGGTAACTGAGGAGTAGCAAGTGGCCCAATCCTTTAACAAGGATAAGCCTAGGAACTGAACTTATAAAAGCTAAAGCGTTCTCGAGAAAACAAAGGGAGAGATAGTCAAGTCACTTTCACCATACTCTGCCAAGTAATATGTATCGTGTTGATAAGTGTCGGTGGGTGGATTAATGCTAGTACACCTTCTAGACTAAGATAAGTGTACTCTTATGATTACACACCTTGCAAGCATCCGCAAATACAAGGTAGTAATTAAGGCATAAGCCTAACCACAGCATTACGATCAAGGATCCATAACTCCCTTGTGTGAAAGTCTGCGAACTGGGGTTCAGGTTTCTGTCACTCCGGCAACCCACCATAAGCATCCTTTGTGCACAATGTATTCCTCTAGGCCCATGAAAGGTGAAGTGTTATGTGTTTGACTCACATAACACAACTAGAGAAATAACAACACAACTTAAGTATCAAACAACACATAATACTTCAACATCATATGACTACTAACAACTAGACTTCTCCCATGTTCTCAAGAACTAAAGTAACTACTCACAAGACATAAAAGAGATCATGATCAGGGGTGATAGATGAGTGATAAACAATCTGGACACAATGATATTTCTCCAACAAAACTCAATAGCATTCACCACAAAGTAGTAATCAACACCAACAGAGTAGAGAGGATAGATAGTACGGATTACAACACAAGTTGCAATTGTGAGATGAGATGGGATGGATATGGAGATGGTGCTGATGTTGGGGATGATGTTGATGATGATCTCGATGATGCCCGTGACGATGATGATGATGATGATGGCGACAGGAGGTCATCTCCCCGGCGGAATCTGCCCGCCGGAGATGGCTTTTCTCCTCTGTAGGTTTCCGCCCCGTGGCGGCGGCGAAACACAGAAATGACCCTTGTTTATGGGTTTCCACCCCAGGGGGTTTATATAGGCGAAAGGGGGCACCGAGGGGGGCCACCAGGCACCCAGGAGAGTGCCTGGCGCGGCCAGGAGGGGGGCCGCGCCAGGCACCCTTCTGGCTGCCTGGTGGGTCCCCTCACCTCCTCCTTCGGTGATCCCCAGTCAATCTTCATAAAAATGCTCCCCGTAAAATTTCACCGCATTTGGACTTGATCTGATTAAGCAACTTGGTATCCACTTTTTACCCCTGAATTCTGGTTCTGCTGCTTCGGCGCCGGAAAATTGTAAACTGTGTAAAATAAGCCAAAACAACATAAGAACAATACTTTAAAGTGGAATATATCAATGAATAGGGTGAAATCACAATATAAAATAGTGATGCTTTTTGGACGTATCAACTCCCCCAAGCTTAGACCTCGCTTGTCCCCAAGCAATTGCTGAGCTCGGTAAACCTGTCCACAAGTTTAGAGAGTGAAGTGTCGATAAAAGAATACGAACAAGAAGCATCAAGATTCCTCACCAAACTTAAACATCCTCAATAGCAACCTCAACTCATATGGTCCTTATGAGAAAGTGGTAACAATTATAACAAAGTAGGACCTCGAAAACTCATCAAATCATGACAAACATAGCCTTGGTCAAGGAACAACTAATAACTTTTACTTTTGTTCTTTCACTTATAATGGAACAGTTGAAGCTTTTGAAAGAACATGCTAATAGCCAAGAAGTGCACATTTTAACACCAAGGAAGATGTTTACTAAGCCTGAGATTTTGCAAACAACTCACTTATCAAAAGATAATGTCAACAAAGATGTAACATGCTAGATTTCAATGCAACTTTATATGCAAGCATCTTTATCAACATCAAATGTCTGTTCTCTCTCAAGAAAGGAAGGAAGTAGGAAGACTCAGCACAAAATAAAGATAAACCCCATGCAAAAGGGTAAGTAGGGAAAACTTATGTGCCATCTCTAGATCAAACAGAATAAAAACAAACTTTTGGGAGGTGCATGATCCGTCAACGACTGCTGATAGATAACTCACTCACTTCATGATTTGGACAAGTTTCTAGGAACGACTCCCATGTGGGGACGATCACATCCCCTTGGATTCCTTTGTTTATCACTCGTAAAAGGGCGAAGGAACTTGTGTGTTAGTATTTATCTTTTACGAGATGGGCACTCATGCCAGTCCCTTCTCGTATTAGGGGTTTGCAGATTAGACATGCAATCCCAAGATAAAACTTGTCCAAATTAAGAAGATCATGGGTCACCCACCACTTCCTCATGAGCTGAATCAGCGGCACAAAACAGAAGATTTTGAACATCTAAAGATAGCACATAAATTATATACTTTAGGAGTGGTAGTGGAATACCACAAGTAGGAAGGTATGGTGGACTCAAGTGGAAGAAGTTGGTTTCAAGGTATGGAAGTACAAGCAGAATTCCGCTTAGTACAGAGTTTTGGCTAGCAAGGCTTTGAGAGAGCAAACAATTGATGACAACTTAGATGCAAGCAATACAAAGCATAAACATCAAAACTAGCATGAAACATCAAGTTGTCTTCCTTGTCAACATAACACTTCAAGCATAATAACACAAAGGTTTTGGCTATGTCGCTACTTTGAGAAAAACATGCTTGTTGTTATGACCAAAGCTATACTTGCCAAGATTAAATAAAGTTTTCGAAATCATACCTGATATAAGGTCAATACTCCCCATAAGAATCAGCTCATAATGTCGATTGCGTGAAGAGAATACCAAGTGCAGGGAAGAAACCGATAGACTTCTCATTAATATTCCTTCATAGAAGACTCCACACTCACGGATACAAAGCTCTCCACAAGAGGAGTGATAGACCTCAAAGCAACACCTATTTCATAAAGTGACCTCCCTAGACATGATACGACTCTACTTGACTCCTAAAGAAAAGATAAAGATAAAGATACCGGGCACTCCCCCAAGCTCGGAAAAAGCTAAGGGGGTGCCATTACCCGAGGAGTTTTACTCCTCATCTTGTTGTGGTTGTTTCTTCAGATCCCTGATGACACGGCGAAGGGTTTGGTTCTCTAACTCCAAGACTTCCACTTGTATTTTTAGCACACGGAAATCTTCGCAGAGTTGGTTGGTGATGCGGTAGGCCTCGGAGATGGTGGAAAGCATGCGTTGATCTTCAAGTGAAGTGGAGGGCCCTGAAAGGTTAAGAGAAAGATCATACTGAGGTTGGACAGATCCCACCATGATGGGATTGCTTGGACCTCCTTGTTGTTGGGCAGTGATAGTCTTGACTTCCTCTCTCACGGCACGCTCCATCTCCGCTTGTCTTGCGGCAATTTCTTCTTCGGTAGCCCAATCAACGTGCTTCCCTTGATTAAGATCCTTCTGAACTTGACGTAGACGCCATCCCAAGAAGTCCTCTCTGCTCGAGCCACAAGAAGACATCTTCAGCAACAGCTTTTCCCCCTGGCAGAAACAAACCGAGAAAGAAAACACGCGAAATCGAGAGATACGGTGCCGGGACTATCCGGGCAAATATATAGCAAAAATTTCTGCGACAGAAGGAAGGTTTCAAGCCTAGGTGGAGTCGGAGGCGAAGTCCAGGGCAGCCAGAAGGGTGCCCGGCATGGCCAGGAGTGGGGCCGCGCCAGGTGGCCTCCTGGCCTCCTGGCCTCCCTAGAGCTCCTCTCCGGCTCCACTCGGGCTTGGAATTTTCCTAATTTCTCAAAAACTCTGAAAAGTTAACTTTTATTGACGTTCGCGGTGTTTTCTTACCATAATTCATAACTTTTCTAATTCTGCTCCTTCCGGAGTCTGAAACTGGGCTGCAACATGTTCTTCATGAGTACTTGTATATATCATGTTTGCATCCACATTGATTGGATCACCTGCCATATAATGTTTGAGTCTTTGTCCATTCACAACTTGAGGTTTGGTGCCTTCGAAATTATTGATCTTGATTACACCCGACCGATATACTTCTTCGATATGAAAAGGTCCTTCCCATCTGGAAAGTAGTTTACCTGGAGAAAACCTGAAATGAGATCTAAACAACAAAACTTTATCACCAACATTAAATTCACGTTTCAGAATTCTTTTATCGTGCCACTTCTTTACCTTTTCCTTGAACATTTTAGCGCTCTCGTAAGCTTCACTCCTCCACTCATCTAGAGAAGTCAAGTTCATGAGACGCTTTTCACCAGCTAACTTTGGGTCAGCATTCAGCTCTCTGACAGCCTAGAAAGCTTTATGCTCTAACTCTAATGGTAAATGGCAAACCTTGCCATAGACCATCTTATACGGAGACATGCCCATGGGGTTTTTGTAAGCAGTTCTATACGCCCACAAAGCATCTCCTAACTTCTTTGACCAGTCCTTTATAGAACTGTTTACTGTTTTCTGCAAGATCAACTTGATCTCCCTATTGGTGAGCTCAACTTGCCCACTAGTTTGAGGGTGGTACGGTGATGCAATCCTATGATTGACATCGTACTTGGCTGGAGCTTTCCTAAAAGCTCCATGCGTGAAGTGTGACCCTCCATATGTCATGAGGTACCTTGGTACTCCAAACCTAGGAAAAATTACATCTTTGAGCATTTTCAAAGATGTCTTGTGATCAGCACTCTCAGTGGGGATTGCTTCAACCCACTTGGTTACATAATCAACAGCAACTAAGATGTGTGTGTACTTGTGTGAAGGAGTAAAAGGACCCATAAAATCAAAACCCCAGCAATCGAAAGGTTCGATCACTAGTGAGTAATTCATAGGCATCTCATTTCTCCTGCTAATGTTACCAACTCTCTGACACTTATCACAAGATAGAACGTACCTTCGGGCGTCCTTAAAGAGAGTAGGCCAATAAAAACCTGATTGTAAAACTTTATGTGCGGTCCTTTTACCGGCATGATGTCCTCCATAGGGGCTATCGTGACATTGTCGAATGTCCTGCTACTCCTGCTCCGGTATACACCTTCTTACGATCTCGTCCACGCCTTCTTTATAAAGATGTGGATCATCCCAAAAGTAGTGCCTCAAATCCGTGAACAATTTCTTCCTCTGCTGAAATGTGAAACCTGGAGGCAAAAACTTTGCAACGATAAAATTAGCATAATCTTCAAACCAAGGGTCGGAATGAGATTGTACTTTTACAACAGCAAGTTGTTCATCTGGGAAACAGTCGTTGACTGGAATAGGGTCGTGCGAGATATCTTCCATCCTTGAAAGATTATCCGCCACCGGATTGTCTTCTCCTTTTCTATCGACAATCTGCAAATCAAATTCTTGAAGAAGGAGTACCCACCTAATGAGTCTTGGTTTGGCATCCTTTTTCTGCATAAGATACTTAATGGCAGCATGGTCAGTATGAATAATAACTTTAGAATCAACAATATACTGCCTAAACTTATCACAAGCAAACACCACTGCCAATAATTCCTTCTTGGTAGTAGCATAATTCTTTTGAGAACTATCAAGTGTTTTGCTGGAATAGTGGATGACATTCAACTTCTTGTCAACCCTTTGTCCTAAAACAGCTCCAACGGCAAAATCACTAGCATCACACATAATTTCAAAGGGCAAATTCCAGTCAGGTGGTTGTACTATAGGAGAGGTTATCAAGGCTTTCTTAAGAACTTCAAAAGCTTCCTTACAATCTTCATCAAATACAAAAGGGGCATCCTTCTGGAGAAGATTGGTAAGGGGTCTCGAGGTCTTAGAAAAGTCCTTGATAAATCTTCTATAGAAACCAGCATGACCTAGAAAACTACGAATACCTTTAATGTCCCTTGGATAAGGCATCCTTTCAATAGCTTCAATTTTTGCCTTGTCTACTTCAATTCCCCTTTCGGAAATCTTATGTCCAAGAACTATCCCTTCGTTAACCATGAAATGGCACTTCTCCCAATTGAGCACCAAATTTGTTTCTTCACATCTCTGCAAAACTTTATTAAGATTGTGGAGACAGTGGTCAAAGGAGTTTCCATAGACGGAAAAGTCGTCCATGAAAACTTCTACAATCTCCTCACAGAAACCATGAAATATTGCAGACATACACCTCTGAAAAGTAGCAGGTGCATTACACAAACCGAAAGGCATACTCCTATAAGCATAAGTATTGTAAGGACACGTGAAAGTGGTCTTCTCTTGATCCGCGGTGTTGACGTGAATCTGGGAGAAGCCAGAGTACCCATCAAGATAGTAGAAGTGGGTGTTTTTAGACAACCGCTCGAGCATCTGATTAATAAAGGGCAAAGGATAGTGGTCCTTCCGGGTGGCCTTGTTTAACTTCCTGAAATCAATACACATTCTATATCCAATAATAGTCCTCTGAGGTATTAGTTCATTTTTATCATTAGGAACAACAGTCATACCTCCTTTCTTAGGAACACAATGAACGGGACTTACCCACTTACTATCAGCTATAGGATAGATGATACCTGCGGCTAGAAGTTTGAGAACCTCCGTCCTAACCACGTCCTTCATCTTTGGGTTCAACCGTCGTTGATGATCAACAACCGGTTTAGCATCGGGCTCGAGATTGATAGTATGTTGGCAAATAGATGGACTAATACCCTTGAGATCATCAAGAGTATAGCCAATAGCACCTCGGTGTCTGCGGAGTGTCTCCAATAATCGCTCTTCTTCATACCCTGAAAGGTTAGAATTGATAATAACAGGATATACTTTCTTTTTATCTAAATAAGCATACTTGAGCGTATCGGGTAGTGGTTTTAGGTCGAACACCGGGTCTTCTTTCGGTTGCGAGAGGATTCCTAAAGGTTCAACCGGGAGGTTGTGCTTAAGGATGGGAGTTTGTCTTAAAAATATGTCTTCTAGTTCATCCCTTTCCTGCATATGTATATCATTCTCGTGGTCTTCCATAAATTGGTGTAAAGTGTCATTAGAAGGAAAAGCAATGGAAGCAATTTCTTCAATAATTTTTTTCATTACTTGACAGGTCAGGACCACGAGACTGCTTAGAAAACTTTGAAAAATTAAATTCATACAGCTCACCGTTGAATTCAACAGAAACTTTACCTTTCTTGCAATCTATTATAGCTCCGCAAGTGCTGAGGAAGGGCCTACCAAAGATAATAGGGCAAAAACTATCTTGCATTGAACCAAGTACAAGAAAGTCTGTAGGATATTTTACCTTCCCGCAAAGTACTTCAACATCTCTTACAATCCCAACTGGAGAGATTGTTTGTTTATTTGCAAGATGGATAGTGACATCTATGTCCTCGATCTCACACGGCTGAAACTCGTGCATGATTTCTTGATAAAGTGTGAAGGGAATAGCGCTGACGCTAGATCCCACATCACATAGCCCATAGTAATTATGATCTCCTATTTTGACAGATACAACTGGTGTACCTGAAATTGGGCCTTTGTTCCTCGTTGTGACAATGTTAGTGGCAACAGCACAAAAACTAATAGTGGATTCTTCGATATCATTGGTTACTAGATCCTTGACCATTGCAACTTGAGGCTGGACCTTGATCATGTCCTCAGGTTCGTCAGTGGTCCTTCCATTCTTGTTTAGAATACCTGTAACAAAAGAGTGCACCTTTATCCTGGATGGGTAAGGAGGCTGTTCATACACAACTGCAGGTAAAACAGGATCAGTAACATTAATCTCAATTGGTGACTCCTTGAAAGGTTTATGATGTTGACTCTCCTTCTTCCTGGAAGAATCAATATGAGAAGCAAAGTCCTTGCAAAATTCAACCATTAGCTGGGAATCAAGACCAGTTTTAGAGAAAAAGGTATTAAAGTAATCAGTCTTCACATAACTCTCAATGTAGTCATGCTCATAGTTTAAAGCGGGTTCAATACCTTTATCAATTTCCCAGTCTTCAGTGTTCTTCTGGATCCTTTCTATAAGATCCCATTTTTCTTCCATACTTCTGGTCTGGAATACCCCACTAGAGGAGGCATCCAACATCTCCTTGTCCTGACGAGAAAGCCTGGCATAAAAATTTGTAAGTATAATTTCCTTGGGGATCTCATGGTTTGGGCATTTGAGCATCAGGGACTTCAGTCTCCCCCAAGCTTGAGCGATGCTCTCTCCGTCACGAGACCAAAAATTGTAGATGTAGTTCCTGTCTTGGTGAATTTCATGAAGAGGATAAAACTTTGCATAAAAGAGAGACATAAGCTCTGCCATTCAAGCAAATCAGAGTTATCGAGTAGCTTATACCAATCTGAAGCTTTATCTTTGAGTGATATGGAGAATAGTTTCTTCATGAAGAACTCCATCGTCACACCTGCAAGCTTAAATAAAGAACATAATTGTGATAAATATAGAAGGTGTTCTCCCGGATGTCCTTCTCCTGTATAACGATTAGCCAAGACATAATCAACAATACTAGATGGTATTTTATAGGGCACAATTTCAGTAGGGGTAGGAGTGACCACCACAGTCGTGGGGCGGCTCCTTACCAGCAATGAACCAACAGCAGAAGAGTCCATAAGGACTGAAAGTAACAACAGAAAATAAAAGTTCCCTTACCGGCTTCACTTACCAATACGCTACACTCCCCGGCAACGGCGCCAGAAAAGCTCGTTGATGACGGAGAAGTTGTTGGGAATGTGCCCTAGAGGCAAATAAAATATGTTTTATCGAGCATATTCCATTAGTTCATAATACGTTTGATACTATGCTATAGTTGTATTAAGCGGAAACATTAATACAGGTGTGGTATACAAACAACCAGGTCCCTAGTCAACCCTAGTATACTAGTCCATTGGGCGATTGATGATCAAGGTTTCCTGATCATGAGACAATGGCGTCTGTTGACAATGGAGTCGTATCATTAGATAATGATATGATGGACTTACACCCACCAGAAGTGTTGTGATGTGATCAAGTCACATAGTTCGACATTGCGATAACTATAACGTAGTGACCAGATCCTTAGACCGTAATGATCATACATAATTACTGTCTATTAGGATGTCTTGATTTGCTACCCACCGCCTGACTGAAATATGCTGGCCATAAAGGAGTACTTCAGGTATTCCGAATAGATATGTTAATGAGTATGCAAATAGATCAAAGCGGGATTTGTCCATCTGTGTGACGGATAGGTACTATGGGCCCACTCGGTGATGTTACATCATAAAGTTTGCAAACGTGTGACTAGGTCACGGAGTTGTAATATCACGGGAACGAGTAAACTTGTTTGTTGAGAACGAGGAAGAACTAGGTATATTGGATACCGATGATCAAACCTCGGACAAGCAAAGTACCATAGGACAAAGGGAACAAGCACACGGTTAACGGATCCAACAGCGATTGAAGTTCATTCGATGGATGCGCAGGGGCTATCAAGGATTGTAACCATGTCCAATTGATTAGTCATTGATCAATGAGAATTGTCTCGATCATGTCTGCTGTTTCCCGGACCGTAGGGTGTTACACTTAAGGGTACTCGACGCAGTAAGGATTGATTCGGGATCACCGGAGAAACTGGAGAGAACACCGGAATTGTTCCGATGAAGGCCGGAAGTTGTTCCGGGTATTTTGAAAGGTTCAAAATATATTTAATAATGTTTAATATATGTTTTATTATTAAATTATCTGAATTAAATATTAAAATGTATTTAAATATAATTAAAAATGGAAGAAAAGGCATATGGGCCTCATAGGGCCCATTAGGGGGAGAGGGAGTCCTCCCCCATGGGCCATGGCGCCATGAGGGGGGCCCACCCCCCTAGGGCTGCGCCAAAACACCCTCCCTTGGGATTAGTCCCACCCCGGAAGTGGAGGGGGGTGGCACCCCTCCTTGGCCTATATAAGGAGGGGTAGGGTACCCTTTTTTTCTTCATACAAATTGATTTGAGACAAGTTTCTCTCATCTCTCTCTCCCTCCTTTCTCCTTCCTCGAGTGGACTCCCCTTGTTTGGAGTCTACACTTGGTTGGGGATTTCTCCACTATACACACGCCGTCGTGCTGCTGGAATCTGGATCCGAATCCATCTTCTTTCCGCTGCTCTACTGGTTCAGAGCCCGGAGGGACGTCGGGTATACTGTATGTGTATAATCCCGCGAGGCACTACACTTGTGGTGCTACTTCGTCGTCGTGGCTGTATCGCGAGGTCTTCATCGACAATGTTCCGACGGGGACGTAATCCCGCCATCGGTCTACAAGGATCGGGTGGCTACAGGAGTCATCGTGGATCTGCGCGACATCGGGGATTGCCGGTACGACTACATCAACCACGTTCATGCGGGAACGTTTCCCGCTTAACGGACTACATACTGGTATGTGACCTATCTCTGTCCGTTACTTGCATCGCCATAGCATAGGTCTTGGGTATGGATCTCGTAGGTTATGAAAAAAAATGTTTTCTGCCCCGAATCCCAACAGTGGTATCATGAGCAAGGCTATGCGTAGATGTATTGTACGGATAGAACACATCTAGTATGTGGGCATCAATTCTCCAATTGTTGCCCTCTCACATGTACTCATTTAGCGTTGCGGCAATGTTTGATGAAGCGGCCCCCGACCGACCTTACGGGTTTACGCGAGACTGATTCCACGCTTGACATATGGCTTGTACCATATAAAGTGGTTGGGGGGTGTATGTCTCTCTGCATTAGCGATGCGAAGATGTTTGCAACGGAGGGCCCCGACAGGGGTGTAATAGAGACAATTGCGGGATTGGTGTTGTGGCTTGTTTTCACAGGATAGAAAGCGGTTCTTTTCTCGAAACCCCTAGCAGCCACGTAAAACTTGCAAAAGATAAAGTAGAAAGGCGTTTTTAACTTTAATTTGCATGAAGGGGGGTCATAGGTTGTATGATTTACAGTTTTACTTCCTGTTTTATGCTAGTATGCTAGATATATCGACGGTAGCACGAAACAGGACCATCTCTCACAATACCAACATTGTGTTCTCCCTTGGTGGGCACCGCCTGGAAGGTTCTCCCATATGGCTTGATGCTCCGTACATACCGGAGTTGTCCTACATATTAAACGGAGTTCGCATGAGGTTGGGTTCGGCAAGCCTGGCATATGCAGATATGGCCTTGCTGAACAGCTAACATCAAGGTTCGATTGGCAGGCTTGACGTATGTAGATGCGGGCCTGGAACACAGGAGACCGAAAGGTCGAGCACGAGTCACATGCCTGATGTGATTGGCTTAGAGGCCTACCTGGTTCGCATACTGATGACCGTGACGATCGGGGGAGGTATGGGGGCTGGGATTGTGTAATCACTTAGTTAAATTGAGAGGTGTTTATTTAAGTGGGAGCTTTCTAGAATTTTGAGATCAAATTGAAACTCTACATTATGAACTTAATCTTCATGTCTTAGCAAATATCATTGTAGATAACGTCATACCAATGTTTAGAACTATGGCTCTTTTAGTATGATAGAACTTAAGGTAAATGGGTCTTACTTCATTGATGTGTACCAACACCATTAGACACATACTCATTAGTAATGACTTGCTAAACATAATACGAAGAACTGCTAGGAGATACACCTGACAACTCCGTAATCAAGGAAGATGATGATGAGTATCGCACTCACCGTCACTTATGAATGACTGACCAATACACCATAATTCATTCTATGGAATCTGAATTGTGAATGCATGTTAACCAACACGTATGACGTGCTAGGTGAACTTGAAAGCACTTGGTCACAAATCAGAGTAATGGAATATGAGTATATGGACGGGGTTTCTTTCAACTATGGTGGAAGGAACAACCTGCTGAGAAAGTCACTCGGAAAATGTATAAGATACATGGAACACCTTGTGTACAACTTGGACTACTGAATGACTTGTTACTTTGCGATAACTGGGGAGTTGCATCCGCTTCCTCCCAGTTACAAAGAACATGTCTGGACTATGTCATGAAGGAGAATCGTTCACCTGTCATGAGGTCATGGTTCAAGTAAAGAACTTTAAGAGTAGAACCAATGCAGGAATGGTCATTGACGGAGAAGGTATATTTGATATACGAGTTATAAATGTCTTTCCCACGAAACGCTAATTGCGGTTTATTAAGTATTCGATGCTTGAACTTACTGCTTGAGAGTGACATGGAAGGGATGAGGTGACAATGTGTGCTGACGGCAATCAAGATAGTTGATGGTCGACAACACTCTCCCTCTAAATCTATCAATTGATTAATATATGAATAAATTTTATGATCGTTTGAATGAGGACTTTATTAGTGTGTCTTGCATCTCGCGAAGACAATTATTCATATTAGTGAGAAACAAGTCAGTTGTTCTCCTTTCATGAATGATATATCTTATGGTCACATTACGATTATGAATGAGTTATTCTTATATTGATGATAGTTGTTTGATCATTTATAAGAAATATTGTAATGCCAAGAAATATCCAGGCTTAATAATGACACTACAGTTTAAGTCATGAATGGTATGATGGTGTCTTAAGATACTTGATCTCTTGACACATACAAACCATTCCTTTTAGGTGAGATGACTAAAACCTCGCATTCTGGTAAACGGAATGTGTACTGATTGTTGAGTATCATACATTGTGATGTATCGTATGTCAGCATGTGGTGAATTTCATTATTTCGTGAACTTCGTATGTGGACTTAGATGAATATTTGTATTCACTAATGAAACATGAGTCTGAAATAATTTGATATGATCAAAAGGGATTTCAGAGTAAAGATGGATATTAAATTAACAAGAAAGACAAGTCTCTACGATTTGATCAAAGTGACAGATGTTTTGAGTTAGTCTTGGGCATAAAGACTTGTATGAAAGTTGTTCCACAAATTGAAATGTCTTGAGACACTTCAATATGATTGACGTGCCTGAACATTGTGATCATATTCTATCGAAAAGTGTATGGTCTAAGTTATCTCTTACCAAGTTACGTTATTATTGTTTAGAGTTATTAATTTAATATGCAAACACTCACTTCAGCATAGGGAACCATCTGAGTTCGTGGAAACCAACACTATATATGTCATGGTGTGTTGTGGTTTCTAGGAAGCTTGATTTATGTAAGCTAAATTATCTTTGTAGTGTATCCTTAGACAACTATGGATGCATCTTCCACAACTAGAACCAAAAGGAGCAAAACTCGTATTGCTATGTTTGGTGTTTGTCAAGAATTGTTCTTGATAAATGTGGTAATGGAAGAAAAGTGAAAGTTCAACCAAGGTAATTGACCTTGCCTCCAAATGTCAGAGTAGTGCAACGGAATATGTTCTGGAAGCAAAGCTCTACAATAAGAGGAGAAACTAATGATAATGATCATGATCTTTTGATGGGAGCTTTTACCGAGAAAGGTAGGATTCAAGAATATATATTTGCCCCTGGTGCAAAATGATATTCATGATTCACTTGTCATGTTAATGGAACAAGACATTCCTACGAACTACAAAGAAGCGATGGTGGACCTAAGTACGAGATATGACTACAAGTCATGAAATCCTATGTTGAGTTACATTTAAGATTGCTTGAATCTACTTGATATTCACAATAACTTCAGAGTTATGAGGAATAAATGTGAACATCAAAGGGACGTCAAGATTAGTTTGTCACAAAGATTGTTTCTGACAAATTCAATGGGTTGACTACAATGTGTAGCAATGCTTGAGTCAAAGGTATATTCACTACGATTGATCCAGGATTGTTATCAATACCGTGACTTCCTCAAATCCTGTATTTGAAGAAGTGTTGTAATTGGTACAACAAGAAGGTTTTGGAAAAAAACATATGGATACTAGTGTCTCGTAAACTGAATTCTCATTTTGATGGATGATCAAAGGATTTTGGACTTAACCAAAATATCGAGGAAACATGCATTTGCATGAAACTGAGTGGGAGCTGAATAGTTTCCTGAAACTTAATATGTAGACGACATATTTTGAGTGGGAGCTATGGGAGTTTACATATTAAGTTTACATATTCGGTCTCCTGTGTTCCAAGCCCGCATCTACATACGTCAAGCCTGCCAATCGAACCTTGATGTTAGCTGTTCAGCAAGGCCATATCTGCATATGCCAGGCTTGCTGAACCCAACCTCATGCGAACTCCGTTTAATATGTAGGACAACTCCGGTATGTACGGAGCATCAAGCCATATGGGAGAACCTTCCAGGCGGTGCCCACCAAGGGAGAACACAATGTTGGTATTGTGAGAGATGGTCCTGTTTCGTGCTACCGTCGATATATCTAGCATACTAGCATAAAACAGGAAGTAAAACTGTAAATCATACAACCTATGATCCCCCTTCATGCAAATTAAAGTTAAAAACGCCGTTCTACTTTATCTTTTGCAAGTTTTACGTGGCTCCTAGGGGTTTCGAGAAAACAACCGCTTTCTATCCTGCGAAAACAAGCCACAACACCAATCCCGCAATTGTCTCTATTACACCCCTGTCGGGGCCCTCCGTTGCAAACATGTTCGCATCGCTAATGCAGAGAGACAGACACCCCCCCCCATCCACTTTATATGGTACAATCCATATGTCAAGCGTGGAACCAGTCTCGCGTAAACGCGTAAGGTCGGTCGGGGGCCGCTTCATCAAACATTGCCGCAACGCTAAATGAGGACACGTGAGAGGGTAACAATTGGAGAATTGATGCCCACATACTAGATGTGTTCTATCCGTACAATACATCTACGCATAGCCTTGCTCATGATACCACTTTTGGGGTTCGGGGCAGAAAACACAAATTTTTCATAACCTACGAGACCCATACCCGTATGAACGTGGTTGGTGTAGTCGTACCGGCAATCCCCAATGCCGCGCAGATCCACGATGACTCTTGTAGCCACCCGATCCTTGTAGACCGATGACGGGATTACGTCCCCGTCGGAACGTTGCTGATGAAGACCTCGCGATACGACCACGACGATGAAGTAGCACCACAAGTGTAGTGCCTCGCTGGATTATACACATACAGTATACCCGACGTCCCTCCGGGCTCCGAACCAGTAGAGCAGCGGAAAGAAGATGGATTCGGATCCCGATTCCAGCAGCACGACGGCGTGCGTATAGTGGAGAAATCCCCAACCAAGTGTAGACTCCAAACAAGGGGAGTCCACTCGAGGAAGGAGAAAGGAGGGAGAGAGAGATGAGAACTTATCTCAAAAATATGATGAATAAAAGGGCACCTCTACCCCTCCTTATATAGGCCAAGGAGGGGTGCCACCCCCCCTCCACTTCCGGGGTGGGACTAAACCCAAGGGGAGGGGGTGCGCCATGAATAAAGGGGGTGGGGCCCTCTATGGCGACATGGCCCATGGGGGAGGACTCCCTCTCCCCCTAATGGGCCCTATGAGGCCCATATGCCTTTTAATTCATTTTTTTAATTATATTTAAATATATTTTAATATTTAATTCAGATAATTAAATAATAAAACATTAATTAAACATTATTAAATATATTTTGAACCTTTCAAAATACCCGGAACAACTTTCGGCCTTCATCGGAACAATTCCGGTCATCACCGGAACAATTCCGGTGTTCTCTCCAATTTCTCCGGTGATACCGAATCAATCCTTACTGCGTCGAGTACCCTTAAGTGTAACACTCTACGGTCCGGGAAACAGCAGACATGATCGAGACAATTCTCATTGATCAATGACTAATCAATTGGACCTGGTTACAATCCTTGATAGCCCCTGCGCTTCCATAGAATGAACTTCAATCGCTGTTGGATCCGTTAACCGTGTGCCTGTTCCCTTTGTCCTATGGTACTTTGCTTGTCCGAGATTTGATCATCGGTATCCAATATACCTAGTTCGTCCTCGTTCTCAACAAACAAGTTTACTCGTTCCCGTGATATTACAACTCCGTGACCTAGTCACACGTTTGCAAACTTTATGATGTAACATCACCGAGTGGGCCCAGAGTACCTATCCGTCACACGGATGGACAAATCCCGCTTTGATCTATTTGCATACTCATTAACATATCTATTCGGAATACCTGAAGTACTCCTTTATGGCCAGCATATTTCAGTCAGGCGGTGGGTAGCAAATCAAGGCATCCTAATAGACAGTAATTACGTATGATCATTACGGTCTAAGGATCTGGTCACTACGTTATAGTTATCGCAATGTCGAACTATGTGACTTGATCACATCGCAACACTTCTGGTGGGTGTATGTCCATCATATCATTATCCAATGATATGACTCCATTGTCAACAGACGTCATTGTCTCATGATCAGGAAACCTTGATCATCAATCGCCCAATGGACTAGTATACTAGGGTTGACTAGGGACCTGGTTGTTTGTATACCACACCTGTATTAATGTTTCCGCTTAATACAGTTATAGCATAGTATCAAACGTATTATGAACTAATGGAATATGCTCGATAAAACATATTTTATTTGCCTCTAGGGCACATTCCCAACAATAATATGTATTATTTATTAATTAAGTGAATTAATAATTAATAACATTTTATTTATAATTAAAAAGTGCAATGGGACAGCTTTGGGAAAGAAGCCCATTAGGGGAATAAAGGAAAAAGAAAAAGGAGAGAGAGAGGGAGGCTCCATGGGCCCTAGGGCCCATGAGGGGTGCGCCCCCCCCCCCTCCTCCCTTGGCCGGCCACCTCCCCCTAGCAAGGGACTTTAGTCCCACCTTGCTAGGGGAGAGGGGTTGACTCCCTCCCCTCTGCCTATATATAGATGGGCAGGGTGCACATATTTAATACACAGAAATTCGTGAGAAAATAAATATTACTCCGAATTGAGATCGGTTTTCACCGGTCTTCTCCCCTCTCTCGTCTCTCTCAAGCCGGGGTCCCCTTGTCTGGAACCTGTGCTGGGATTGAGGCTTCTCCACCATACGCACGCCGTCGTGCTGCTGCAACTCTGGTTCCGGAGGTCTGCTTCCGCCACCTTCGCTGGATCGGAGAACGGAGGTCGTCATCGAGTCTCGTATGTGTGCGAGTACTACGAGGTGCTACACGTGCGGCACTACCACCCAACAGGGTGCTAACACAGCCAGGGGCCTGTGAAAGGTTTACGGCTTCATCAACCACGTTTGCCGGAACGTTTCCCGCGCAACGGACTACACCCCGAGGTATGTTATTCTGCAATTCTTTCCGTTACGACATTACAGCTAGATAGATCTTGGGTTAAGGGCGACGCTAGTTAGAAAAATTATTGTTTTCTGCTGCGAGACCCAACACTTGGCTGTGATGGTTTTTGCTGAATCCATTTGGTTAATTGGTTCATTCCAATTAGTTGCAATGAAGTCTTTAAAACCTTCCAATTTCATCCAATAGTTTTCAAATCTGAAGATCTTGGTTTTAGGAATTCATGCGCTAATCTGAATCACAAATGGATTATGATTAGATACAGGTTTAGCTAGTGGATATACCAAAGTGTTGGGGTAAGACAGGGTCCATGCTTCTGATGTAAAAACCCAATCAAGTTTCTCCAAAAGTGGTGCAACCTGCATATTGTTCCAAGTGAGTGCTCTGCCTTTAATTGGAATTTCAATAATTCCTAGATTACTTATAGCCTCATTGAATTGTAGCATATCATTGAAATTTCCACCTGCTATGTTTCTGTTATCTAGGTACCTAATGTAATTAAAGTCCCCCGTAATAATCCAGTTGGTCTCATCAGGCATATCAATATGATTAAACCAATTAAGAAAGTCCATTCTGGTCACCCGTTGACATGGTCCATAAATATTTGTGAGAATCCAATGCTCATTATATAATCTAGAAGTGAATCTAATAGATAAGGAATAATTATTTTTAATAATGTTTCTCCAGTAAAAAGAGAGCCATTCCATGTTGTAATGAAGCCCCCAGATGCACCTATTGATGCTACATAGTCAAACTTGTTGATTCTTCTTGGGAAAAAGTTCTGAATATATCTTGCATCAAATACTTCTCTTTTGGTTTCTTGCATACAGATGATATCACATGAGGCCTCATTGATTTTCTGTCTAATAGCATGCCATTTATTCTGGTCATTGATTCCTCTGATGTTGCAATTTAAAATGTTCCAATTTCTATTCATAGCACATAATTGATATCTGGTAATTCTTGTTGGGGGGGGGATATAGCATGTATGAGCCAACAATTCTCTAGTACCACTTCCCTTGAAGTAAGACCTTGTTTGGCTGTTGAGTGTGTCATCAGCATATAAAAGACTCTTGATTTCTGATGAGTACATATTAGGCAAAGTACTAAATAAAACATCCAAGTCATTATTATAGGCCATAATCATCAACCCAAAATATGGTTCATGTTCTAGTCTAGTGCAAGTAACTAGCTTCTTCATGCTTTGATCTTCTTCTTAGGGGCCACCTTGACAAAACCCTTGGTCTCTTTCTTTTTCTTGGGCTGCTGCAGTTCCTCCTCATTGCAGTTCTTTGCGGCCACCTTGCAAAATGAGACAGACAAGTTTTTAACAATCTTGGGATGAATTTCAAGTGGTTCGGTGTTGCATGTGAAGCAGTGTCTATTCTCACATACTTTCTTTTTATATCCCTTATTTATGATCTGAATTCTACAACTTCTTCTTACCTCAGATTCAATTACTGGTGCTTTCTCCTTTATCTTCCTCTGATAGTGGATTGTTGATGGTGCAATGAGGCCACTAATTGCCTCCTGGTTGGCTGGTGAGGTAACTGGTGTTGTATTCATATGTTTTAATATCGCTGCATTTTGAAAACCCTACATATCAAAGAAGCCCTAATTTAAATCATAGCACGCATTCATAGAAACTTCGACTTGTGCATGGGCCAGATTTATTGTAGACTGGTCGCTTACAACGCAACGACCATTTTTTTAGGGAAACAACAGGATTCTCCTGTGTTTTTTTTTGGTATAAATATAGAAAGTTTGTATATAAGGAGGAACAAAAATCTATACATAGTGTAAACCCTAGAAAACCTAATTAATACCAAGAGAAAGATGAAAAAATCTATACAAAGCTAAGACTACAAGAAGTTATGGACCCAATTCTCCAAGTTATGATATGATTTTCTCTTGGCTCTGTGAACCAACTAGTGGAGCTCAGATTTGAATTTTCTTCTGCATGCATAAAGATCTGGGGTGCAGTTTTTGAAGATATAGCCATTTATTGTGTTCCAAATTTCCCAGGTTACAAGGATTATGATGTCCAATGAGAAAGGTAATCCAAGCAGGAAGCAGATCTCAGTAATATCATCACTGACATCCTGAAAGGATGGAGACCATGAAGAACAAATGTATGACCAGCAAGCCCCAAAAAAAGGGATTTTTTGTCAAAAAAGACCACCCTAGAAAATTCAATGTCAAAAAGGACCACCTCTGAAAAACTTTGTCAAAAAGGGCCACCTCGTGTCTACTGTTCACTGGCGGCACGTGCACTGTTCACTGGCGGCATGTATTGTTCACTGGCGGCATTCACTGTTCACTGGTTCACCGTCGTGGCCAGTGAACAGTGCATGCCGCCAGTGAACAGTGCACGTGCCGCCAGTGAACAGTACATGCCGCCGGGCACGACGTGGTCCTTTTTGACAAAGTTTTTTAGAGGTGGTCTTTTTTGACATTGAATTTGTTAGGGTGGTCTTTTTTGACAAAAAATCGAAAAAATGGCAGTGAAAAAACAAATGATCCCTAGACTCCAGGGTACTACTACTGCAAAGGACACAACTGTAATCATTGAGAAAGAAACTTTTGCGTTGAAGCATGGCTCATGTGTTCAACCTGTTATTCAGCAGGAGCCAGAAAAAGGTTTTGTGTTTAAGTTGGCAGCATGTCTTCCATAATTTCTTGATTACAGAGTGAACAACTTGAATTCCAGCTAAAATCTTGTAGTACATGACAAAGACTTGATAATTGGAGCAACGACCAGATGAGAAGGTTAAAACTCAGACCAATCACAAACCGAACCAAAGGCATCCTTCGAGCACATTCATTTCTTGACACGACGTGATGAAGAGTTTTGCTTCGGTACATCCCCTAGAAAACTTTACATATTTCGATGCAAATTAAACGTGAAAAATAGAAGTTATACCTTTAATTAAAAATATAAGATTCTCTTGTTTTATTCATTGGGAGAATAGATGTTAGAATTTGTTGATTGTGGATGTACAAGAATAACCTTTTTATGTAACTTTAAGATTCGTACAAACTTTCTAGGAGGTGTACCCATGCAAAACTCCATGATGAAATGAGAAATTCAGAATCAGGTCGGCATGAATATGCAGTAAGCTAAACCATTTCTTTTTCAGCGGAGACCAATAGTAGGAGTTGACCAGCTAGATCAGCCTCCAGTCTTCTCCAATCCATCCTACACACAAGATCCTTTATTACAGACCAAGCAAGCAACCATGGAGATCTACACATAACAGAAACATCACCACGAGATTAATCTACATGGCTAATAATAAGCTTGTCAGTTTCCATTTTCACTTCTTCCCCATGCCAGCAGCAGACTGAAGGATGCTCCAGTCGATCTCGCCCGCGATCCGCAGCGCCCTCTCCCGCCAATCTTCTGTGTTCTTCAAATTTCTGAAGTTCAGAACACCCCACAGCAAACACACTGGTCATTTATTTATAGCAGCACTCTGGTGTTAAAACGAAAATAAAACAGACGAAAAGTGATGAACTTATATAGCTCACCTCTCCTGGGTTGATTTTTCCATGTCTCGCCACGTTAGTCTCGGGCCTTCATCCAAGCCCTCGCACACCAGCTCACCATTCTCATCAGTGTAACAGAGGATGCCCATGTTTTTGTCTTCATAAACCTGGGCAAAAACATATGATGTTTCTTTCATATCACTACAAATAGTGGTGTTACTTACATGCTAACATAGTTATATCATCACAACTATATTTGACATGGCATAGCTTTTCGCAAGAACAGAAGAGGTACCTTGTTCACCTTGCAGGTGAAGCTGACCGAACCAGAAGATTGCCTGGCTTCGGAACTGGAGCAGCTATCCATGGAAGCTCTTGCCATGGTCCTTGCACAGATCTTCCTTGGCACCATGATTGCAGTGGTAGATGAGTAGCATCTCAAGGCAGCCATGGCTCTAGAGTTCTGAGGCGTGCAACCATACAACTACTGATCATGGAGTACATGTCATGTAAGTGGCCATTAGTGGGATGCAGTTTTAAATAGGGATGTTAGGTCAACCCGGCTGTGGCAAAGCAGGTGATTGGGTGTGCTGTTAAGATTAAGTTCGGCTGCTTACTTATTAATTAAATTGGCAAGAAAATTCCTTTTCTAACTCTTGTCCCATTATTGGATACAATATTCAGGGCATGACTCATGACAATGACTTCCAAATTGCTTCCCACCAAGTTTCCCCACCTCGGTTTTTACAGCACACCAAATAGAATAGATTCAAAAAAAATTGTTGTTGTTGCGAAGGATAAGCTTTGGGTTAACTTTATAATGATATAATGATACGACTCTAGGACAGTGGGCTGTCATATGAGCAAATTTGCATTGGTCTAAAATATGACAGGTGAAGAAGAAAAAACACAGAAGTGTTCCATACATACATAAATCATGTAACTGACAGTTACAAAGCACATGTTTTCCTGTCCGGACTTCTATGTTGTGCTACACATAAAATAAGCTGGCGACTTTTAATCATGAAATTCTTCCATGAAAGCTTCGTGGAACGCCTTGAAGCGATAGATGATCAGCTGTATCTTCTCCTCCTGTTGCAGGATTGTGCATCTGAAATGCCATGTGCCAGGTACCTTCAGATTATAAACACACAAAGGAACATAATATTAGAATACCAAAAAAAAGTTCCTATCTTTGTTTCTCGTTTAGTCGGTTCCAGAGACAGGCACATCAAAGTAAGTGCATCACACACTCACTTGTCCAAACACAGAACCAGGCAAGACAACGATGCCAGTGCTTTCAAGAAGGCGGAGAGCATAGAACACATCTGGCTCGGTGTTCATTGCCTCAGCAGCTGCAATCGCCCTTTTAGGCAGTCGGACAGATGGGAATACAAACATTGCCCCTTCAGCCTTGCTGCAAGTCAGGCCTTCCAGCCTGTTGAATGCCTGCACCATGGCCTAAAACCAGTACAACAATGTGATACTTGGAGATAATGATATTTTTTCACATAACAGAATAAGCAATGAAGATAATCATGAAAGTGAATGTCACAAAAGGGAACCTCTGCACACTGGGATAATGATAACATAATGCCATCTCTTTCTTTGCGGTAAGAGGCGTATGACTTGTCTTCAACCTGAAAAAGGGAGGCTTAGTAAGACGTGTAAAAAAATGCAAAGACACGATGAGACGCATATTTACTGACCTTTGGTGGGTTCATGACTAGGCTCATGAGGATCTGGCCGGCGATGTTGGAGCATGAGCTTAGGGATGCTACTTTGTATACTTGTTTCCGAACTTCAGAACTGAAGCCAGTGACCTCCATGTAACCCCCTCTTCTCCCACATTCTCCATAGTACCCTGACAGAGAAGAAGAAACTTCTAAGAAATATTGATCCGTTCATTTTTTTTTTAGTTGGAATATCGATCCATTCGATAGAGAATTTGTGGTGCATGACACTTCATCCCCCAAAAGTTCAGATTACTTGGAAATAGGAACAAATGATGATGCGCCACACTTGGTTTTACAGACAAGACTATACAGTATGCCAGACACTCCTTATTAACCAAAGGGAGAAAAGATAATGCCTGGAAACTGTAATAGAAGGCCAATAGACAAACAGTGCATGGCATGCTAGATGGAGTTAAGTCTTCTGTTCACGTTCAAGTCGTGGGTTCAAATTAGAATAAACAAATCACTATATTAAAAATGCTCGAGAGAAAGTTATTAAATTAGTATGATTCTATTTGACATAAGCAATATGTAAATCATCTTTTGAAAGAACTTCCTTACGTTAGCATTACTCGATGAGTTGAAAGTCCGATGTTTAAAAAGATCTCCCTCATGAGTGCAGAGTGCACCTAACAGCATACTTCTCTTTCTCATTTTTGGAGGAAGTAACAAGAGAGTTGCATATAACTGAGAAGAAAACATGGATAAAAGGAAGTACTAAGGTCATATACCATTAGAAATTGAATGGAATGATATTAACGAAATATCTCCTTCACCATAACCCATGGACCGTGCTATCTTCTTGAAAGAGTTAAATTTCTTTTCATCTGTGTAAACATTTTCTTGATAAACCTACCAGTAAGTTCAAGAAAGGTGACAGCGGGTTACATACACAAAACCCAAGAGAGTTATATAGATTCTTATAAAGAAAGATACAAAACCTCACCTCATCTGCAAGAAGAACAAGGTTTTCATTCCTGCAGAATTCCACTATTTCACACTGGTTTTCCCGCACAAGAACCTATGTACAATTTAACCACATTAAGACTTGTAGAAAATATAACAATTGAAGTCAGTGATCAGTAAACACACATGTCCAGTAGGGTTGCCTGGATTTACAACCACAAGTCCCCTAACAGTGATGCCCTGAGCTCGGGCACCATCCAGCTGCTTCTTCAGGTCCGAAATACTCACTCCCCAACCTGCTGATTCGTCAAGATAATATGGTACCTGAGAAAGCAGATATCATCATGTTTACTGCAGATTAGCAACCAGTAAAATCGTTATTGACGTGGATTCATTTCAATCCAGTAAAATCGTTGTACATACAAGAGTTGCACCACACAGAACCATTGAGTTTGTGTACAGAAAGTGTGATGGAACCGGGCAAAGGATGCCATCTTTTTCATCTCGTATCAATAGGTGCATTACCATATGAACCTGTTTGGAAATCAAACAAACAACTCGATTTTCAGGAATCCCACCAGAAAAGAAGGCAAGGGATAGATAAACATTAACTTCCATCTTGGATGGTTACTGGTTAGTGACGTTGCTCATAATATCATGGCATATTGGGTGCTTTAAGTCAATCATATACTAGTGCTAAGGACGAGGTTCGTAAACAAATAGTGCTAATGACTAAAGTGCAAAAGGAACTTCCACAACGTATGAGATATTGTCAGGATGCCCAGCAGTAGCAGAGGAACACAATATCTCCAACTATTATTCAGAGTGCTATGCACAAGATGGTGGATGCAAGAATCCTTCTGCATATGGTGGATCAAATATTACCGGGGCGGATGCTCCATCTGTCAGGAAAATGTCCTCTGAATTGCACGGGAAAGCATCACGAGAGGCAATTCCAACAGCAATTGCATTTCGTAACCCTTCAGTACCCTAGAAGTGAAAACGGTCAGGTTTAAATGAAGCTCATCCCTGCATTTGTCAAAAGAGGTTCTGGGTTCTTGATCTTGCCTGACAGTGACTGTATCCTCCCATTGCTCTCCCAGGAATGAGGTCTAGAATCTCCCTTGCTCTGATTATTGCATCAGAACTGCAACAGCAACAATTGAGTTGAGCTACTTATGAATCCGAATGCATCTTTGCTCATATGATGTGTGGGAGTTTACCTGAATATGGAACTAGTTACGTTCCAGCTTAGAAACTGCGGGTAATCACACAAGGCAATAACCTGGAAGACAAGAAAGCATCAGAGCATGAAGAAACGAGATGGTTAATAAAATCATATGGGAATCACACAAAAAAAATCATATGGAGCAAGTCACCCACCTCACGGAAAAACTTAATTGGCTGTTGTCCGAGGGAATGTGGATTGCTAAGGTTGCAATAGATTATCTACAGTAAAAATTGACCACAGTAAGAATGAAACACTAACACAAGTAAATGTGGCAAGGCTCTAAATAAATTTGGGGAAAGTTTTAGTGGAAGATGATATTCAATTGTTTTTCAATAATGTGATGAGATTCACAGGAACATGCCTCGTTGAAAGGGTATAAACCTGGATTTGTTTCTAGCTCCTTTTGCATGCGCTGCGCACCAAGAAACAGAAGAGATGGTCACTTAATTTGCATGATGTGCCAAGCTCAAGTCACATGGAATTTCAAGTATGTGGACAATAGGTCCAAAATAGTAGAGTGGCAAAAATCTATCAACGGGAACTGTTTATCTAATCATATGGTCTTACATTCTGGCTGTAGTGATAACGCGAATCCGACACACTGAAAGGAAGAGAGATAATGAGGCTTGCTACTCTCTCCTAACACCACATTATGTCAACCTGTCACGCTTCTCCTCTTCCATTAAGGGTCTTACCAACCAATCAATCGCTAAACATTATCGGAGAAACTCAATCCGACGGGGTAAAGAAAATCACCACGAGAGATGCTCGAATTGTAGGATTTCTTTGAAAATAATAATATTAGTACTACTGTACTATGGATGGGGAAATATCCTCCTGCCATTGTGGAGTATTTTGTCACAATGTGAGATCCAGACTCCTCTGAAAGCCCCCTTTCTCTCTTCCTTGTAGCATCTCTAATGATTGGGGAACGGCTTGACCTCGGAGGGAGAAGGTACCTGCGCGCGGCGGGCGACTGCGCCCCCGAGGTGATCCGCGAGCGCCAGCACCTGCAAGCGAAACCACCGGCACTTCACTGGTTAAGAGAAGAGAAGCAACGGCATTGGGCATGCGGACGGCGGCGGCAGAGGACCTGCCTTTGGGTTTAGGGAGTCGACGGTGAGGGCGCGCGCGGAGGCCGGAGACATCGCTTCTTCGAGGCTCAGACGACGGCGCCGGCGGCGGGGGCGAGCGGTGGAAGCGGACAAGCGGCGGCCTGGGAAGAGCGCACCGAGAGTGAGAGTGGAAAGCGGTTCAGTTCAGTCGGTCGATCACGTGCTACAGCCTACATGCCGCCGCCACCTCGGAGCCGTGAGCCCGTGACGTACTGTACTACTAGCTAGTTCACGTGGTAGGGCAATTTCAACGGCCAACTTCATTTCGTTCGTTCGCATTTATTTCGGTTTATGCAGACAAAAAAACTAGATCCAACGCAATTATTATTTTTGTCCGATGCGGTATAATTTTGATTCAAATAGACATGCAGATGATCGTCACGTGTTTTCTTTGTTCTTTCCTAGACCGCTAGTCCATGATATCCAGACCATCTCTCCTTCCCTAAGGTCCTAACCCACACTCCACTCTTTTCATCTTTGTCACCCTCATTGCGGCCACACAGATTCCGTCCTCTCCGATGCATTCAGCCGATCGTTGCCGCCGTGCATCCACGTCCACATCAACTCTCCCCCCCCCCCCCCTCTTCGTGTGGACCTTGCATGGTCTTTTTTTGGCCGTTGATGTTGTATCTTGCGGCCTCTATTGCCGCATCCACGGCCGCTTCAATCGTCACCTCCTCGATCATCGCCAGAGGACGTGGGGGTTCACCAGACTTGCTGCTTGAACATGCCGAGGACAAACGCTTCATCGGTCGAAGCTGGTCTACGTTCGCGCACAAGGTTTTCGGCTGTTTGCTCGATCGAGACCCGTCCACGACCATGGGGTCCAGTGAGGTACGAATTCACATCACTCGAAAGGATCATGGCGGATAGCTTGAGACGATTTTTTTACCATAGCATCGTCTGAAGAATCATTCGACGATGAGAGTGATGGTGTGGTTGCTACACTTCTTATCAATGAACACATTGCAAGCCAGCGATCTTTATTCAGGGATCGATACCGGGGCATGCGTCTGGGTTGAATCATAACAGATAAAATGGCCATGTCCTTCTCTTTAACGATTATTTTCATCAGACAAACCAACTATTACCTGCTAAGCTTTTTCAGCGATGCTTCCTGATGGTCAGATCATTGTTCAATCGTATTTGGCTAGGAGTGATGGTTTATGATGGTTACTTCAAATGCAAGTACAATGCCCTCAAAAGGGTTGGCTTCACCTTTCATTAGAAATGTATTGCAGTTGTTCGGATGCTTGCATACGGAGTTCCTGGCAATCTAGTTGATGAGTGCGTATGTATGAGTGAGTTCACATGCCTTGTGTAACTCCCCAACCACTACTCGTACCCACTGGTTCTCTGTCATTACACCTCGGTTCTAGACTATTCTCACATATCAACACTAATCTTTGTTGCGCATTTTATCATCACTCGTGCGCACCTGGGATCAACTTTCTAGTCGGTCACCCATCCTGAAATTGCTTCAAGCCAAGCACACTTAACTTTGAGGTTCCTTTCTGATGGGTTCTCGAAAATGAGGTGCACCTTATTGATATGAGTAGTCCATTATTCTTATTGAGCCTTTCATGTCACATCTTGAGTCATTATATAGGTTCTGCAAAATCGTAGTTTAGTTGTTGATACGTTCAAAATGCATCACTATTTTGTATCATAATTTACCTATATTCATTGATATACTTCATATTATGATGATGTTTTTATCACAATGTGAGATCCAGACCCATCTGAAAGCCCCTTTTCTCTCTTCCTTTTAGTATCTCTAATGATTGGGGAACGGCTTGACCTCGAAGGGAGAAGGTACTACCTGCGCACGGCCCGATACGGTGCCACCGAGGTGATCCGCGAGCGCCAGCACCTGCAAGCGAAACCACCGGCGCTGGTTGGTTAAGGGAAGAGAAGCAGCGGCATTGGGCATGCGGACGACGGCGGCAGAGGACCTGCCTTTGGTTTTAGAGAGTCGACAGTGAGGGCGCGCGTGGAGGCTGGAGACACCGCTTCTTCTTCCTCTCTGGTGCTCGAACGACTGCACGGGTGGCTTGGTGGAAGCGGACAAGCGCCGGCCTGGGAAGAGCGCAGTGAGAGTGGAAAGAGGTTCAGTTCAGTCGGTCGATCACGGGGGTGGCGGCAGGTTTTGGTTGGCTAGCCAAGCCACAGTCCTGAGCTGCTTCACGTGCTACATGCTGCCGTCACCTCGGGAGCCGGGACGTAGTATAGCTAGTTCACGTGTCAAGGCAATTTGAACGGCCAACTCATTTCGTAAATACCCTACAAAAAACTCATTTCGTAAATCCAAAAAAGTAAATTCAACATGTGAACGTACAAAACTAACTGAGAATGTCAGGGGCACAGCTGAAATGTTGAATAGCAAGCTGACATGGGCAGAGAGAAGAAAGGTCACAGAAAGAAGGATCCAAGGGTATAACTGTAGTAGAGATTGCATCAGACAGGGATCGGTGTGCTAAATATCAAATACAATGGGACACCAAAAGAAGGCTCCAGGGGCATAATTATGAAGGAGAAAGTAGCAGCCAGGGACCGGAGTGCGAAATCTCAAAAAAATGGACACTGAAAGAAGGATCCAGGGATATAACTGTGATAGAAAAGCAGCAGCCAGGGACCGGCGCGCAAAATCTCAAAAAAAATTGGACCATTTCTCGATTTGCGCGTATTATCCTTTCGCAGGGGCCATGCTAATATTCTCTGTATCGTTCCAATTTTATCGGATGTCCGCGAAGGGACAAGTCTTCTACTGCGAGCTATCTTATAAATCGGTGTGAACTCTCCTTTTTTTTTAGATTAACCAAACTTTATTACTTCACAACAATGTTCACCGGAATACAAGATTCATCATGGGAAGAAAGAAGCCACACGTGGCGCCCCAAAGGTAGAGTAATAAAAAACTTAGATAATTTTTTTGCATGCAAAACTGAAGTACTAGAGCTAGAATTAGAACTAGAATTACTAAAGTTGGATAAACGGCTTGTAATTTCCTTCACAATGTCTCCCTGAGTACCTCCCCTATGCTCTTTCAGCTCCTTCAACGCCCTTCTATCATCACATGTAACGATGATGTTTTTCTCATTAAGATCCATGGCAAGATCAAAGTCCCTCTCGGATAGCTAAGGTGTCCAACACAACTTGGTCCCTTACTCCTGTGATTCTCAGGCCTGATGAACCCAAGTAGGTTCCCGACGCATTCCTGCAGACTGTCGCTACACCACCTGTGACATCCAAGTTAACTTCTCCACTGACTTGGATCTGAACGTAGCCCACAGGCGGTGGTAACCAGGGGTGGTTTGCTAGACCTGGACGAGATCCAGTAGCACTCCGGCCCAACCCCCCCCCCCCCACCGTCCAAGCATATGATCTTGGAGTTTCAACACATCCAAATCCCGATAAACCTCTGCATAAACTGGTGAGTAGAGTGAGGAGATTGATTAATTGACTCATGGATGAGTTTCCTTCGGCTCGACCAAATCGCCCATAATGTTACAGCGGCCTCCACAAATTGTGCATGGGACACCTTCTCCTGGAGATGAAACAGCCATAGTCGGGCATTTGGTTCAAATATTTCTGAGATAGCTTCCACCAATTCCTCATTTGCCAATGCCCACACACAACGTGAAGCCGAGCACTCAAGGAGTGAATGGATCCACGAATCATTGTTTCCACAGAGCGGGCAAGAATCTGTCAAGGACATGTTACGATGCTTCCTTACATCTTCCGTTGCTAGAGATTGTTTGCCTAACCTCCATAAGAACGATTTAATTTTTGACGGTACTTTGGTATTCCACAGTTTGCTCCATCCCGTCTGATCGAGGGACCTGTTTGAAACACCCATACCGCCAGCTAAAGCCTCCTCTCTCTCAGATCTTTTCCTCATTAGCATAGCATAAGCAGATCTCACCGAGAACTCACCATTTTTCTCATAGTGCCACCCCCAGAAATCAGCAACCTGGCTAGAACAAAGAGGTATGCTTGTTATCGCATGTATGTCAGCCGGGATACAAAATTGATGTAGCTTCGTTCTATCCCAATCCGCCTCAGCACTTATGATCAATTCTGACACCTTTGAAGGTCTATTACCAGCTAGACAAGCAAGCGGTCTCATACTGCCGTCTCTCGGGATCCAGTTACATTGCCAGATATATGTATCCCTGCCATCACCAATTCTTTTGATAATTCCATGTTGCAACACCTCTCGGCCCTCCATTAAGGATCTCCAAATCTAAGAGGGTCTGGAGCCCACCGTCGCCTCTAAAACCGAGGAGTAAGGATAGTATAAACCCTTCATAGATCTGGCACAAAAAGATTGTGGTTCGGTGAGCAACTTCCAAACCTGGCGAGCCAGTAATGCAAGATTGAACACATCAAGATCTTTAAACCCCAGACCTCCATCAATTTTAGGTTGTGTCATTGATCTCCACGACACCCAATGGGGTTTACGCTGCCCCTCCTACTGCCCCAAAAGAATTGGCGTATCTGCTTGTTTAGATGTTCAGTGAGACCCCTTGGCAATTTAAAACAAGACATGGAACGATTGTGCCACAGACTTTATGAGCACCTCCTTTCCAGCAGCCGAAATGATTTTTTCAATCCATTCCTTGATCTTTCCGCACAATCTACCTTGAGGTATTTGAAAGCACCTGTCTTTGAAGTACCCACATCGGAGGGCAAGCCCAAATATCTTTCATTGAGAGTTTCAGTCATTACTCCCCAAATACCCTTCACCTCATCCCTGATATGATCTAGAGTACCTTTACTAAAAAACAGAAGATTTAGAAGTATTAATTCTCTGTCCCGAGGCTGCACAATAAGAACCCAGCAGGTTTGACACCTCAATCGCACCGCTTCTACGGTGTGAACTCTCCTAGATAGCCGATGTGGGACTAAACAAACGTTGGACTGCTGCGTTTTGCGCTCTGCTGCAGCCACGCTCCGTGCGCATGTAAGCCCATCAGAGCGAGCCTCTCCCACGGGCCCAAAAGCCCATCGATCAAACATCGTGTGGATCTCACCACGTGGTCCAAGAAGATCAGTAGAGAGCCAAAGTGCATACGATAAAATCATTGCCTCTAGAAACACGTACGATAAAATCAGTATCTTCCACTCTCTCGATTTTCTGAACAGAAGGAAAACTTTCATAGCTAGTGCCTCTGATCTGGGGGATTTGATCATTTGCCCCACCTTACTTTGCCATTTGATGATTTGCCCCTCATTTGCCCCACCTAACTTTGCCATTTGATGATTTGCCACGGGTTAGCTCAATGACGGGTGGACCCCGGCCCCACTTGTCATTCTCAGAAGGGGGGCAAATCATCAAATGGCAAAGTAAGGTGGGGCAAAAGATCAAATTTGCCCTCTAATCTGATGCCACCATGAGCAAAAAAAATGATGAATGAGCATGTGAGTCGGCTGGCGAAGAGCTAAATGCTTGAAATGGTAGTGCATTGATGAGCTTTGCTCATTCCAGGCAATAAAGAAAAATGTTCAGGCCATTTCCTAGATAGATTCAGATCATGCCATCCACCGGCAACCTGTCGACCTGCCTGATCTTGGCCAAGTTCATCGATCATTCTGCATTTCAGCGACCGGTCTACATGGGGTGGGTAGTGGCCATGAATTGGCTTATTGGCAAGGATGAAGGACCTGGTCCTGGACCTCAATAGTTACATGGAATTTCAAGTCTGTGGACAGTAGGTGCAAAATAGTATAGTGGCAAATTTTACCCAAGGGAACAGATATCTTGCTGTAGCACACCACATACGCAAAACCACCGAAGTCCACAAAGCAGTGTTGAGCCACTTGACATTGGGTATGGCAAGGCCATCCACTCGCTTCAGCATGCAGGAGGACGTTCTTCCAGGCTACCGAGCAGTGTGCTCCACTCACTTCATATCCTAGTTATGTCTGCCCAGGCTGAGCATTGCATGGAACAACAATCATTTACAATGCTAATGGCGTTAGACTAATAATAGCGCACACAGCAAACCACTCCAATATTCCAAGTGATAATCAGCACACACACTTCTGTTTTGCTTCACTGTAAACATTGCGCTCCATAAGAACACAGACTTCGTATTTGAGAGTTTCGCTTTTGTTACATGCATGCATTGCACAATCAATGTATAATTTCGTAAATTTTCTACAGCCTTTAACCTTTCTACATGTATTTCGCAAATCGGTTACGGCCTATAGCGTCACGTGTGGAACAAAAAAATGTTTGCAAAGGTATCTACTCAAAGGCAAGCCTTTGCGTGCCTACGAGTGATGCATAACTGCCTCCCTTGGCAACCAATTCGGCGTGCGTCCCGAGTTCCGTAATCTTGCCATCTGAGCAAACGGCTATCTGGTGGGCGTTTTGCACCGTGCTCAATCTGTGGGCGATCACCAACGAGGTCCTCCCCTTCATCAAGAGATCGAGAGCGTCCTGCACAAGCCGCTCGCTAGTTGTGTCCAGTGCACTTGTGGCCTGTACATAGCACGAGTTCCTTGAGTGAACATAATAAGGCTAGTCATCCAACAAAATTTGTGGAAAATGATTATTATCTCATGCCGCCTTGCGCAGTACAGAAAGCTCAGTTTTTGAGGTACCTCATCAAGTATTAGAAAGGGAGCGTTTTTCAAAAGAGCTCGTGCAATTGCAATTCTCTGCAAAGCAACAGAAGTTTCAATAAAAACACCACAATAAAAATTGACAGTGGTTAGGATAAAGCACCGATGATGTGATTCCCTTATCGAAGTAACAGCGATATTGTCTCGTTCATTCATTCATCAACGCAGCTATTAAGATCGCAAATTACCTGTCTCTGTCCCCCACTTAGGAGGCTTCCTCGTTCTCCCACAAGAGTATCATAGCCCTAAATTGCAAAGAAATGAGGAAATGGGTATGGGCATATCATCGGACATAAGAGAATATAACTAGCACCAGTTAATGATAGGCTGCCAAACCTGTGGAAGCGAGATGATGAATTCATGAGCATTGGCGGCTTTAGCAGCTTTTATTATCTCATCCTTGGAGACAACGTCATCCGGAAGACCATAAGCAATGTTTTCCCCGACAGATGCCGAGAAGAGGACAGGATCCTGATTTTTTCATACGAGACATAATTACTAACTTTGAGAGTATACCCTCTACCCCTTATTTACTGTAATTGTGGAATTGCTGACAAAATCTAGCAGTTCAAATGAATCAATGGGGATAACAGATACCTGTGTACTACTATGAACTAGTGACAAATGGTATGAAAAGATAGGTGCTTTGGTATATACAGTATACCTGATTCACTAGGGATACAATTTGAGACCATTCTCTTTTATCAAATACACGGATGTCTTCCCCTGCCACCGTGATGCGACCTTGAGTAGGCTGCAATATTGGAACAAATTTAAAATGTTGCAACATTCAAACACAAGTACACAACAGTAATGTTTGCTATGGATATACAGCTATACCTCATAGTACCGCGCCAAAAGTTGCACCACTGTACTTTTCCCAGCACCACTAGAGCCAACAAGCGCTGTGACTTTTCCACACTCAATTACAAGATCAAATCCATTTAAGACCTCCACATCAGATCTCAGTGGATAGGAGAAATGAACATCTGCCAGAAATATGATTATCAATTGTATGCCAGTGGCCAACGATGTCTATTAGTGAAGTGTGGATTCAGTAAGACAAATTTTGGATATCTCAAGAAACAAACTCGAAAGGAAAATCATTGAGCTGCTCCCATTAAAATCAAACAGACTCAAAAAATTATCAGAAAACATACCCAATCAAATTAAGTTTCAACACAAATAAGTGAAACTTGAGGACAACGTGATGAGCTTATTACAGAACACAAGACTAAATTACTAATAAATTCAAACCTGAAACTTAATTTTAGAAAAATAAGCTCCAAATTCACATTTCACATTATGGAAAAAATAATAATGGAATATAGCAGATGGTAATGTATAATATGGAAATTATATGAATTTGCGTAATATGGAGGGAACTCCTGCATTAATTAAAAAATATTTAAGATGGAAATCCTACCTTCCAGGTGAATGTCTCCAGACCAGGCTAGATCACTACAGCTGCTGGAAGATTTCAGTGCTGACATGTAATGTGTGTTAACAGTGCCCTTTTCATGTGCTCTAGCATTAGAATCTTCATGTTCTATGTTGTCAAGTTCTTTGGATAAACCATATGCCAGTGAATCATCAATGTCCTTTGCAGTCAGAACAGAATTTATTCTCTCTATAGAAGCAAATGTCCCACGCAGATCACCTAGAGTATTAACAGCTCCTTGAACCTAAAATACATGTTTTTATCTTGTACCTATATATATATGCAATAAACAACAAATGAAGCTACAATAAAATACTCAATAAGCAAGATTTGCTACTTACAGCAAAGGTCAGTGTGAATGTGTAGCCAATAAAAGATGCCATGGTTCCAATAGACAACTTGCCCTGAAACAGTAAAATAATCATATTCTTCTGATTCCAACCAGACAATACAAGCCTCATGGCACAAATGAAATTAATAACACAAATGAGCATGCATGCTGATGAGTAGAAGTGTAAAGCCGCTGTCGTGTGCATGAATCTTGGATGCACATAAAATGCGTTCTCAAAGTAAGACAAATGAACGATTGGCACAGAATCAGTTTCAACAGCAGAAGCTTACATGGTGCTAAGGCAGACAGACCATTTAGGCAGCGCCTTGCATTTATGCCCGCTTTAGGCGTCGCTTAGCGGAAAGGAGGTTGGTGCTCGCCTTAGCTCATTTAGGCGGCAAGGTAGTTAGCCAGATCAGGATGGATGTAACACATCGTTCTGAGCCTGGCTGATTAAGTTTGTGGCGTGATCTACTTTGTGATAGAATGTACATACGTATTTCGTATGTTATACACACATTGGTCATTAACTGCTCTTGTGTGCATAACTTATGATCAAGTGTTGAATACAAATGAAATACAACTAAACTTCGAATAAATTGCAGATGAAAATGCAAGTGAGTTCATGTGAAAATTCATACATACGCAATCTCAACATTCCTATACAAAGGTGACTTGAATTAAATTTACTCTATTCCATCTCCCCAACCAAACACTGAGACGGAACCATTCCATTATATCTCCTTGCATCTAACCATGACATTCCATTACACTTGGTTCCTCAACCAAACACACCCTTTCTACATGACATAACTAAACAGCAGTAGTTGCAATCTTTAGAAAAGAGTACTGCATGTCAGACCATTGTAATTAGTATCTTATACACAATGTATTCAGAGGCTTACCGCACTGACTTTGCTTCCACCAAGAACGTAAAGCGCCATTAGAGAAACATAAACTACCACTCGAGTCAATGACTCATTGGCAGCTTTCAGCACTCCTAGCTTTGTGCCGCTATTTTGAAAAGCAAGTGCCTATCAAACAAAAAAATGTGTTAACAAGGTAAGAAAGCCTGTGTGACTAGCATAACATAGGCACAAGAATATAAACGCCAAAAGGGATAATCAAACATCGCAAAACTCAGCAAAAGAAACACCCTATAGTCTCATCGAAAAGTCTGTTTGCTATGCTTGTTGAGTTTGGTCAGGGCTTTTCCTTCCGGAAGTTTGGTCAGAGTTTAGGTTCATTAGATCAGTTCAGTCTTCAAATAAATATCAGCTATTTCTACTCCTGCTACTGCAAGTACAATCAGGGCCGATCCTGACATATTGGGGACCCAGGGCAAGACAATAACTCAGGCCTTTCGTATGAATGTAAAAATACTTTCCATTTATATACACCATAGAAGTTGGTTATCACAAAACACTGACAAAAGTAGTCAAACAAACTCTAAACCTTTAATATGCATTAGTAATCATAACCATCAATTGAACACTACACAATGTATGCAACCATTGAGAGAATTGTTATTCCTATGGTTGTAGTTTTCACCTGGATCCTTCCTTTGTAATTTGTGATTTTATCTATTATATAGAATCATGAATAGAACGCCACAGTGTTTGCTACACATTGGCAAAAGAAACATTGAGAACGTCATTATTCTACTGGCTGTAGTTTCTGTAACTACAGCCAGTAGAATAATGACATTCCCCACTGTTTCCATCAAAAAATAAGTCCATATGTGACGAGACATACCAAGTTGTCAAACATAGAAATTTGTCGTTTCTCACCACCAAATGACCTAACCTGCATATGTATTTCTGAGTTAAACAAGGATAACCCAAACACTTGAGCATGTGTAACAGAACCATAATAAAGTGCAACAAAAGTTCAAACAAACAATCTGACAAAAGGCACTCACAGTACGGATGGCTGAAAATGTTTCTGACGCACAGTCTGATATATTGGCTTGGACCATTCCGTAAGATTTAAAGGTGGGGACAGTTGACCTCTTGAAAATAGCTGGTCAGAAAACTTACCTTGTCAAAGGCTATAAGTAAATCTATCAAAGATAAGAACACAAAATGCCACTTCCACAAATCATTTCTTTCCAAGGACACAATATGTTCATTTATTAAACCTTGTGAAATAAAAACCAAATCGCCTAATTACAACACTAGGGAAAACATTCTGGAGAAAAGAACTCCAAATTATTTAACTCAATTAAGTGCCTAGAAAACTAAATTCACTTATTCAAGACCTAAGAAGCAAAATCTTGGAAGTCTGTATAGAATGTGGTGATGATCTCAAACATCAAAAGAAAAAGACAATTTGTATTTCAAAGCCATAAGTTATCTAGTGGCTGTCTATAAAACCCAAATAATTCAATGCATGATCAATTAGCACTCAATAATAATTCATGGTTCCAACAAAAGCTCTAATATTAATGTGTTTTGAGAACTCGTCGGGAACACATAAATAGATATAATTTTCACTAGTTGAACAAGAAGGGCATTCGAGGAGCATATGACATACATGTTACTTTTAAGAGAAATCAGAAATCTAATACCAAAAATATATTCAGGTTCTTCAGGGGTTCAAAACCAAATTTAAGAAGGTATAGGATACGAGGGATCAACCTCTAAACTGGTTATTTACCACAACTAATAGCCCATTTTCAAAACATGCTTTAACATTTCAGAATGATGAAAACCACTCTAGCCATCTGAAGGAAATGCCGTACATAGTATAAATAACAAAGGACATGTCCCGCATTTATAGCTTTCAGAAAATTACCAACTATTACGGAGACAGAGACTATGAGGAGTCCTAGAACAGGAGCAAGCTCAGTAGATAATGTGAAAAGTATACACAGTGTACCAGTGATCTGAAAATAAAATAGAAAGATGCTTTATGAGACCAGCATGAGGCAGGGTGCAAGTAACTAAGGTATTAAAATTAATCAAATATTACATGATATGAATGGAATAACAGTTAATGGCCTAACGGGTGAACAATGGTTACAACTGAAGAGAGTAGTTAAGGAGCATTACGAGCCCTGAGAGATTATGTAATTATACTGATCAAACTCTTAGCATTTAGCAGCATCAAGCTTACATTCTCATAATGTAAAATTTCTTGCCTCAGAGAATGCCCTAAGCCCACGATCTCTTGATATGTTGTCACTTACTAAACCCTTCAAAGTACCCAAATCGGATGTCAACAATCCAGTTAACTCGCCGACCTGCCATAAATGACATTAAGATATTTGCAGAAAGACATGAAGCAGACCAAAAACTGCCAATTTATTGAGACAACCACAACAATACATCACCACTCTCTTATGCTCTCTTGGAAGGTACATAGAAATAAGTGTCTATGACTGGCACTAAAGTTAAGTAACACAAATCCGTACAAACATCATGGTATAACTTGATAAGAGATGAAATAATGGAATAGCTTGTCGACATCTACTAACTAGTTTGTCAGTACTCAGAACATACGTGTGCATCTATCAAGACATCTTTTGGTTGACATAATTTTCAAGAGAAGTATGCCTTTCTACGAAAGGGTATGCAGTACAATTATGACAAACCAAACTAAATCATTGCCGTTGTACAATGATTTGTAAACATAAAGAAGTAAGATATTTTCTCTTTTGCTAAGCTATATTCACAAATGTGTAACAAATAAAGTGACAAATCCCATGCAACATTTGCTCACGCAACCTTTTTTTATACTGAAATGTGGCTGTTATTTAATCTTCAATAAACTGTGTGCCATTCTTTAACACATAAACACACCGAACAGCCTAAATTTAACTCTATTACTTTAATGATTGAATAATAGTCACATATCAAAATTTAACATCTTACCTGAAGTTATACGAACAAGCAACATTTAACTTCCGCCCACTGTATCATTTAACAGTGCTACAAACATTTTGAATTGTATGGGAAACTTGAAATTTATGGTTGACATGTTTTTTTCTAAGTAATAACCATGAACATTGTATGTCAACTGGCAATACCTTGTGACGATCAAAGAATACCATCTGCAAGAAAATAAAAGGTATTCATTACCATTTAAAATAACATAATGTGCATATGAGAACTATTATAAATTTGTTTGGTATGCCAGATTGGCACAAGACAGCCTTGTACCAAAATGTAACCGTTACCCAAAAGAAAAGGAGCAATTGGACTGTATAGCAAAAGATGTTTAGCAGGTTATGAACCAACATATCACTTCCATGCAGATCAATTAGTTCATTACACTTCAGGTTACATGGCTATAGACAGATACAACCATATCACATCACATCAGCATGCACCTGTGTCAATTAGCACACAAGAGGTTTCTAGTACTTATAACTCCATCGTGTACAATGCCTAAAGCATAGTCGACTGATTCAACATAAATACTTACAGCTAACTTGCTACCACCTCTAAAGTGCATATAAATGTTGCAGTAAAACCATACTAAGAGCTGGTTCAGCCTAGGAATGGAATAGCATTCATGAACCATTCCATCATAATGCTAAGACTAATTTCATAGTTATTGTGTATTAGATGTTTAAAGTAACAAAGAAGTGATGATCAAATCTATTGGCAGCATTAGTTAACAATCAGCATATTTGCATATGAACTGGAATCACTAGCCCCTTCCCCGTAATAAAATAAAATAAAATAACTCACTAGCCCCTTAGAAGTGGTCAAAATTCTCATCATTGAAACATTAGTGGTACAATGGCACGTAATGCTTCCAATCGGCACAACTACGAACTAAATCAGGTACACGGACCACAGAAGTGATAACAACAGCAACCTAACAAAACAGCAAACATAAATCTACTGCAACAGCTGGAAACGCACACGAAACATGCTTAGCTAAGTTCGAGGAGAACATAACAGCGATGCACCAAACAATCAAAGCTGTCACGTGAAATACTTCCACGTGCAAACTTCGCAGCAGCAGCTACAACATTATGTTCCAACAATTACCTTTTGGATCAGAATCCTCCGAAATATCTGGCTCCGCAGCCTCCCCATCACTTTCTCCCAGACCACCGTCATGTTGATCACAAAGATGATGGTAAATATCGGCTCCAGCGTATATAATACCGCGATTTTGGACAAGAGGCCCATCAGGGGTTCGGAACCCCTCCCTATCAGGGTTTCGAAGAACCTCCCTGTGTGAACATCCAATAACCACATTTCAGAAACGGGGCCAGCATCCATCAACAGAAGGGACCAGTATACATAAGATATTCCCTCCGTTCACAATTATAATACTCCCTCTGTAAACTTTTATAAGATGTTTTAGGTCACTAGTGACCTAAAACATCTTATAAAAGTTTACAAAGGTACTCCGTATGATATATTAGGTCACTTTTATAAGATGTTTTATAAGATAAAAGTTCATCTTATAAAACTTTTATAAGATGTTTTAAGTCACTACAGTACTTTATAGGAGTAGTATATTCTAACTTTTTTCTGAATCAGACGTATATAGACGCATTTCAGTGTGTTCATTCATTCATTTCAATCCGTATGTAAGTCCATATTGAAAAATCTAAGACATCTCATATGTGTGAATGGAGGGAGTATGTAGCATACAGTACCTGAGAAGAGCGGCATGGAGAGGGTGCAGGTGGTGCAGGCGAGGAGCGCGGCGAAGGAGACGACTAAGCGGGCCTTGTGCTGCGACAGGAGGACCCAGACGCCAGCCCAGGTGACGGCGTCAGTCGAGGAGATGGCGGCGGCCACATCGGCAGCCGCCTCTGCGGCGTCGAAGGAGGGGGACTGGTAGGCCTCGGGGCCGGGCGCCGGCGCCGAGATGAACGCGCGGGGCGGGCGGCTCAGGCGGAGGCAGCGGCGTCGGCTGGAATCGGGGAAGTGGGACTCGGCGGAGAGGGAGGGGAGGCGGCTGCGGCGAGGGGTCAGAATGGGGCGGGAGGGGCCGAAGAGGAGGCGCATGGAGGTCGCCATGGCTGGCTACCCTTTTCCTCGGTGGAGTTTTGGCCTTTTTTTAGCGGGTTTATTTTTTTTCCTTTTATTAGGGAAAATGAGGGGACAGGTAAAGGGTGGGGCGGAGAGGAGAGCACTGGAGATAACGGATAGGTCGAGTTGGAAGGATATTTGGCAGTTTCGTCATACCCGGCTGATAACGGAGTATTTTTTTTTATTAAAATTACTTATCGCTTAGGATATAATCCCTTCGTTTTTATTTAGGCCTCGACCGGCGAAAACGCCTTGGCCGGTCGGTCCGCAGCCGTCCGATTTCGGCGATCGAACGGATTAGATCGCTGCGTACCTCTTCACATCATTGTAACATTTGCGGTACTTTTGCAACATTTGTGGTACATTTACAACTTTTTTGGTACATTGATGCAACATTTTTATTTTTGGTGCTTTTTACAGCAAAAAAAATGGTGATAGCAAATTTTAATTGTTGTGATAGCATTTTTTATTATCGATTGCAACAAAAAATCACAATTCGTCGTCGCTAATCACTTTATAAAAAATTTCGTTGTAGCAAAAACTTTTAACGGTAGTAGCAAAAACGCACAACAGTAGAAGCAAAAATTTAAACGGTTGCAACATTATACGTAACAAAAAATATACAACGATAGTAGCAAAAATATACAGCGATTGTAGCAGAAAAAATAACAGTTGCAAAAAAATTCATCGTCGCCGTCGTCGGGGTCGTAGCTCCCCAGTGGTGATGTAGCAAAAATCTTGGCGGATAGTAGCAAAAACATAAAACGGTAGAAACAAAACGGTTCACTGGTTGCAACATTACATACTCAGATATTACCCATGTACATTGTGCATTGTAGCAAAAATATCAGTTTATTCCTTTGTAGCAAAAATATGATATGGTTGTAGCAAAAATATGATGCGGTTGTAGCAAAAAAAATTGATGGTTGTGCACGGATCTGCTCATGGCCATGGCGGCCATGGCCGGCAGCGTGGGGGCACGGGGAGGTGCGGGCTCGGCGGAGGAGGATCGGGGCGGGCGCGGCTCGTCGGGGAAGGGCCGGATCTGGGCAGAGGGAGAACGCCGGCGAGGTCCCGGGAGCACGGCGGCGAGCTCCTCGAGCTCCATGCGGGCAGCAGCCATGGCACGGTGTTAGAATAGAAAGTTGTGTTGTATACCAATTGTATTGTAACCCTTGATGTATTATAAATACAAGCCCAAGGCCACACCACGTTGGTGTCGAGCCAACCATAATTTCTGTTGTCTTACATGGTATCAGCCTAAACCCTAGGACCTAACCCTCGCTTCCGCCGCCGTCGCGCCCTCCACCGCCTCCGCCGCCGCGATGAGTCAATCCCCTGTGTCCCCTACATCACCGGCGACTTCCGCACCGCCGGTCTCCTCTGTGCCGCTAGCCGCCGCCCCGTCGGCGCCCCCGGTGATCCCGTCGTTCTTGGCGCATCTCCTTAATGGGGGACGGCGCCTGGAACTCATGCCGGCTCTTCCTTCGGATCGCTTCTCACGCGATCGGCCGGTCCTATCTTCTCCGACCTCGTCTCCTCAGTTGCTGTCGGTTCCTCGACGTCCGCTGATACGTCCAAAACGTATCTATAATTTCTGCTTGCTCCATGCATGTTTTGTGTGATATTGCTATGATCTAGATACACTTTCATACACTTTTGATCATATTTGGACTAACCTATTAACTTAGTGCACCACAGTGCCAGTTCCTGTTTTCTGCTGTTTTTCTATTTCAGTTTTACCCCATATAAAAAGTGCCAGAAAAAATCCGGGAAAAATATAGGAAAAATCAGCATACAGGAAGCTTCGCGAAGAGCCCGAGTGGGGCCAGAGGGGAGCCAGGGGTGGCCCAGGCGGCCACCCGACGCGGCCCCAACCCTGGCCGCGCCAGGGGGGCGCCTGGGGCCCCTGGTCCACCTCTGGCTGCCCCCCTTCGCCTATATATTCTCCGTCACGGGAAACTTCAGAAAAGAGAACCCTTTTTCGCGATCTCTCCTCTGTTCCGCCGCCGCCGCGCTTCCGAGATCGGGAGCACCAGAAGACCTCTTCCCGACACCCTGCCGGAGGGAGGGCCGACCTCCGGGAGTCTCCTCTCCACCATGGATGCTCCCCGGATGTCTCGTGAGTAGTTTTCCTTGGACCATGGGTCTGTGATCAGTAGCTATGTGATGTTCTCCTCCCCTCTTTGATCTTCATTGTTTAGACCTCGTGAGCTGCCCTACATGATCGAGGCACCTTTGTAATATTTCTGCTATTGCTATGTTGAGTTTGATCGGATCTGATGGATTATGAGATTATGTTCAGATTGTGATAGAGTAATATATTTGGTTTTTATCTCTTATACTTTTGTTCCTAAGTAATTCTTGCATGCTCTCCGTTGTTGTTTATTGCTTTGGCCAAGTAGTAGGTAGTGACTCCAAGAGGGAGCGTTGTGCTAGATTGTGGGTTCATGCCTCCCCGATGACATGCTTGAGTGACAGAAACATAAGTCTAGGGGATGTGTTGTTGCCACAAGGGGGAAAACAACGGTGCTTGTAACCGCGGTTACAAGGATTGTTTACTTTACGCAAAGTTCTTTTTAATGTAGTTGTCTGTTGCTTTGGGTTTACACTTTGGGTGGGGCTCGCAACTTAATACCAGCGAGATGTTCTGGATAGATATCTCAAGGTGGATGATTAGTAGTAGATGCAGATGGATTTCGGTCTACTTACTTTGGCGTACTGCCCGTGCTTTTGAACATCTTCCTTTCTTTTGTAGCATAGTTAGCATTGCGGTGCGTTCTTAATCCTGTCAATTGCCTTTCTGTAATTTGTTTACCTCGCATAGCATTTTTATCGTATTTTGGGAGAGAGACATCACTAGTGAACATCACGTATCCCGGTCCATATCCTCATTACTGTATCCACGCTCATTTACTTTTCTGCTTTTACTTTCAGTTGCTATCATTATCCCTTGTGTTTGATCCTTTGTGAACAACAAGACCGGAGAGATTGACAACCTCTCTGAACTTCGTTGGGAACAAAGTTATTTGTGTTTGTGTGCAGGTCCGCGTCAGTAGCGCCGCTGACACCTACTTATCATCTCTGGAGTCCTACTGGAGATAAACCTTGGCATCTTTACTGAGGGAAATTTGTTGTTGTGCTACATCACGCCTTCCACTTGGGGCTCACCAACGAAGGGCGAGAAGACTACACCCGTCAACTCTCGCGTCATCAAAGCAAATTTCTGGCGCCGTTGCCGGGGACTCCGAGTGCTAAGATAGGGGAGTTGCACACTACCCTTTACCTTTGTTTTTTTTAGTCTTGTTAGTTTACCTTTCAGTTTTTATCTTTGTGTCTTTTATCAAAAATCACAAAAAAATCTGCCACACTTGCCGCTGCTATGGGTTCCACTGAAAACACCAAGTTGTGTGACTTCACTAGTCACAACAACCAAGACTTTATCTGCACCCCCATTGCCACACCTGCCACTTTAGCTACCTCTTATGAAATTAAACCTGCCTTGCTAAACCTTGTTATGAGAGATCAATTCTCTCGTGCTGGAGATGATGCTGCTTTACACTTGAGCAATTTTGTTGAACTATGTGATATGCAAAAGTATAAAGAAGTAGAAGGTGATATTGTTAAGCTCCAGCTCTTTCCTTTCTCTTTAAGGGGAGACGCTAAAATCTGGTTTCAATCTTTGCCTAGGAATAGCATAGATTCTTGGGATAAGTGCAAAGATGCTTTTATAGGGAAGTACTACCCACCTGCTAAAATTATCCAATTAAGGAGAAACATTATGAATTTTAAGCAATTGGATAATGAACACGTTGCCTAAGCTTGGGAACGAATGAAATCTCTTGTTAGGAAATGCCCTACACATGGTTTGACTACCTGGATGGTTATCCAGACTTTTTATGCAGGCTTGAACTTTACCTCGCGGAACCTGTTAGATTCGGCCGCGGGAGGAACATTTATGTCAACTACACTTGGTGCTGCCACGAAGCTTCTCGATGAGATGATGACCAATTATTCTCAATGGCACACCGAACGCGCTCCAATAGGTAGGAAGGTAAACTCTGTCGAGAAAGTTACCTCCCTAAATGAAAAAGTTGACCTAATTATGTCTCTACTTACCAAGCAACCCTCTATTGATCCTCATGATTGATACGTCCAAAACGTATCGATAATTTCTGCTTGCTCCATGCATGTTTTGTGTGATACTGCTATGATCTAGATACACTTTCATACATTTTGATCATATTTGGACTAACCTATTAACTAAGTGCACCCCAGTGCCAGTTCATGTTTTCTGCTGTTTTTCTATTTCAGTTTTCCCCCATATAAAAAGTGCCAGAAAAATTCGGGAAAATTCAGATAAAAAATCAGCGTGACGAAAGCTTCGAGAAAAGCCCGGGAGGGGCCAGAGGGGGGCCAGGCGGCCACCCGGCGCGGCCCCACCCCTGGCCGCGCCAGGGGGGCGCTTGGGGCCCCTGGTCCACCTCTGGCTGTCCCCCTTCGCCTATTTATCCCCCGTCACGGGAAAACTCCAAAACAAGAACCCTATTCCGCGAACTCGCCTCTGTTCCGCCGCCTCCGCGCTTCCAAGATCGGGAGCACCAGAAGACCTCTTCCCGGCACCCTGCCGGAGGGAGGATTGACCTCCGGGAGTCTCCTCTCCACCATGGATGCTCCCCGGATGTCTCGTGAGTAGTTTTCCTTGGACCATGGGTCTGTGATCAGTAGCTATGTGATGTTCTCCTCCCCTCTTTGATCTTCATTGTTTAGACCTCGTGAGCTGCCCTACATGATCGAGGCACCTTTGTAATATTTCTGCTATTGCTATGTTGAGTTTGATCGGATCTGATGGATTATGAGATTATGTTCAGATTGTGATAGAGTAATATATTTGGTTTTTATCTCTTATATTTTTGTTCCTAAGTAATTCTTGCATGCTCTCCGTTGCTGTTTATTGCTTTGGCCAAGTAGTAGGTAGTGACTCCAAGAGGGAGCGTTGTGCTAGATTGTGGGTTCATGCCTCCCCGATGACATGCTTGAGTGACAGAAACATGAGTCTAGGGGATGTGCTGTTGCCACAAGGGGGAAAACAACGGTGCTTGTAACCGCGGTTACAAGGATTGTTTACTTTACGCAAAGTTCTTTTTAATGTAGTTGTCTGTTGCTTTGGGTTTACACTTTGGGTGGGGCTCGCAACTTAATACCAGCGAGATGTTCTGGATAGATATCTCAAGGTGGATGATTAGTAGTAGATGCAGATGGATTTCGGTCTACTTACTTTGGCGTACTGCCCGTGCTTTTGAACATCTTCCTTTCTTTTGTAGCATAGTTAGCATTGCGGTGCGTTCTTAATCCTGTCAATTGCCTTTCTGTAATTTGTTTACCTCGCATAGCATTTTTATCGTATTTTGGGAGAGAGACATCACTAGCGAACATCACGTATCCCGGTCCATATCCTCATTATTGTTTCCAAGCTATATTTACTTTTCTCCATTTACTTTCAAGTTGCTATCATTATCCCCTTGCGTTTTATCATTTGTGAACAACAAGACCGGAGAGATTGACAACCTCTCTGAACTTCGTTGGGAGCAAAGTTATATGTGTCTGTGTGCAGGTCCGCGTCAGTTGCGCTGCTGACATCTACTTATCATCTCTGGAGTCCTATTGGAGACAAACCTTGGTATCTTTACTGAGGGAAACTTGTTGCTGTACCGCATCACGCCTTCACTTGGGGCCTACCAACGAAGGGCGAGAAGCCTCATCAAGAGCAATTTCTGGCGCCGGGGACTCCGAGTGCTAAGATAGGGGAGTTGCACACTACCCTTTACCTTTGTTTTTTTAGTCTTGTTAGTTTACCTTTCAGTTTTTATCTTTGTGTCTTATACCAAAAATCAAAAAAATAATATATATATATAGTATGTGTAGTTCCTTACTTGCCAATCAATGTCTAACTTCTTTGAAACTAGATCTTATTGGCATGGAGGATTCACCGAGGATCAACAAGAATATTACAAGGAATACCGCTTGTCTCAAAAAGGGATACACTTATGGAGACTCATACATCAATCGTATGAGTATGCTAAAAACTTGTGCTCAATATATAATATATCTTTCTACAGGGATGAATCTTGTTCCTTTATGAGGCACAAACACCTTGCTTTCCAATGTGAGTACAATGAGGATGAAACCTTAGCTTTTTATGCTAAGGGAAATTATGATTTTTATGATGCAGAACAAATAGAAGAATTTGTTGCTTTTAAGGGTGCCTATGAAATTACTTCTTTTCTTGAAAATATTGATGACGCCCCTTACAAATCTGAGAGTCTTGCTATACTTAACTATTGTTTGGAAAATTATGATGCAAATTATTATATTACTGATCATCTTGAGAGAATCTCTCCCCCAAAGGAAGAGACTAATGTTTTGCAGGACTCTATAGAAGAAGAAATTACTGAACCTGAAAGCTCTTTGGATGAAGAAGAGGAGGAGAGTGACGAACAAAAGGAGGAAGAATGGAGCCATCCATGTATACCTTCTAATGAGAGTAACTCTTTGACTCTTACCTTATATGAGTATTATGATCCTATGGATTCTTTTGAAATATCCCTTTTTGATGAAGTTGATGCCTTCTATGCTTATGGCCTTGATGCCACTATGGATGATGCTTACGGAGATGAACTTGCTATAGTTCCTCATGTTAAGCATGAAATTTTTTCTATCGCACCCACACTTGAGTGTCCTATCATCCTTTTAAAATCTCCAACTCCGAAGAATTTTCCTCTTATCAAAGCTCAATGTGATGGGTTGCATTTATCTTATGATCCTAAAAACCGTGTTGAAAACAATACACGTGTGCTTGTAGGTCATGAACAATATGATTTATATGATAGTTATATTCTTGACGTTGTTCATGATATTACTGAAAATTACTTTGAGAGAGGAAAGTTTGGTTATAGAAACTTTCATGTGACAAAAACACCTCTCTCTACACTGAAACTTTCGAAGTTGTTCTTGTTCCACCTTCCTATGCATGTCACTTTGTGCTTCTTTGATTTATTTTCTTACAAGATGCCTATGAATAGGAAGTGGGTTAGTCTTAAATGTGTTTCAAATTTTCTTCTTGATGCTCTCTTTTTCTAAAATTCCCATTCTCTTGTCAGAGCATCCTTTATAATCTTTAAGCCTAGCTAAAGGCATAAAAGAAAGCGCTTTCGGGAGGCAGCCCGCAACGAATTTAGGTTTTTCTTTTTGCTTTTGTTGTGTCTTGATGATTGTTACTACTGTAGCAACATCATTGTATCTTTACTTTTTAGCTTTGTGCCAAGTTACAGCCTCTTACGGCAAGTGAAGTAAAAGTTGTGACATGCTGTCCAGAAAACAGATTCTGTCCTCGTGACCAGAAAAATTCTAGAAAAATACCAGTTCATCTTTTTGATCTGAATTTTTTACACAGTATGCTCTATACAATTAAGAAACTTCCTTATGTTCTGAGTTTTTTGATTTGAGTTGCATAAGTGCCCCTAAAAAATTCTTTACTATCTGCTGTTCTGTTTTTCACAGATTCTGCCACGTTTTGTCTCTCCTTACTTTTGCAAACCTTAAGCTTGTTTTTTCTTTGCAAAAACTTTTTGGAACTCTTGAGAAACAGTAGCTCTTCAAGAATATCTTTATATGCAGTGGAGAATTTTTTTTATTTATTAAGGGTACTAACCTCTCTAATCAGCTTATGATGAGTTATGTATGAAGGGAGTTTTCAAGTGTGCGTTGGAAGATGATGAAAGAAGATCCAGGAGTGTCAAGCGTTCAAGCTTGGGGATGCCCCCATGCATCCCCAATAAATATTCAAGGAGACTCAAGCGTCTAAGCTTGGGGATGCCCCCCGTGCATCCCCTTCTCCATCAACAATCATCAGTTCGTCCTTCATCTCACTATATTTTTATCACTTCATGTGTTATGTGCTATGCTTGGAGCGTCTCGCTCTTAGGTTTTGTTTTTAGTTTTATTTAGCTTTGATTGATGTTCATAACAAGTTAGATCCCGTCTTACTTTGTGTGGGAGAGAAACACGCTCCACTTTCAAAATCTAGAACACATCATAGGATTTTTCCTGCCTATCTTTTTGCTGTTGTGTGTTCTTTATCTTTTCATAGCTACTGCCATGTTTAGTTTTAGTCTTAGTTTGTCTTTAGCAAGAGCTTTGGCTTTTGTTTAGTTTGTTGTTGCAACTCTTTTTAGTTTTCATGTTTATCTTGTTAAGAGAGTTGGTTGTTGCACTGAATTGTGTTTTGTCTTGAAAGTAGGTAATTGAGGTTGCTATTTAATTTTAGTAGTAGCTTGCAATAGTTTTGAGGCATTGATGTGAGTAATGTTTGGACTTTTGGTGTCAAGAGCTCTTGCCTATTAGTGATAGGTGTCGTATTTTGGGCAATCTGTGTTTATTTTCAAAACCTACAAAACTAGTTGAGAACTCTAGCTACTAGATAGATCACTACTCTTCTGAGGAGTCGAATATTAGAGTACACTCACGTACCATGAGTCGAGGATGCGCAAGTATAACCAAACCCCCATACACTCCTCCTCGGGGTACTTATCTCTTTGTGAACCTCCTCATTAGATTGAGAGTTACCGATAATAAGTGCATGAGTTCTTCGGACTAATGTAAGTATTGAGAGTTGACACTTCCACCTTCCCATATTTTGCTAGCCTTTCCCGTGCAGTGCATTGCCTTCTTCTCACTCCGAGAGTTGGTGTCCACCTTCGCCGGTACATCCAAACCCTTGGCATGATACGCTCTGTCATCATAAGCCTCCCTTTATCCTTCCTCAAAACAGCCACCATACCTACCTATCAAGGCATTTCCATAGACTTTCCGAGTTACATTGCCATGCAACTTCCACCTCTTCATGACTTGATCTTCATCTCATACATGTTCCTGCTACACTGGCAGCGACATACATTGCATACATCATGATAGTTACATCTTCTTTATGATTTTGAGTACCTTGTAAAGTGTGAAAGATCTCCTTTACCTTCTTGTAAAATAGAGTGTTGCCCTTAAGTGAGGAAAAGATCCCAAAGTGGACACATTCAAAGATCCCAAAGAGGACAAATGAGAGTTAAATAGAAAGAGCCATTGAGGCCACCAAAAAAATACAAAAAAATAGAAAAAAGAGAAAAAGAAATAAAAAGAGAGAAAGGGGCAACACTACTATCCTTTTGAGAGATCCACACTAGTACTCCCTCTATATCTTTGTACTCCATAGAGATGATCTTTATGCATATAGTTTGGAGAGCTTCTTAGCTCGTATGTGCATCCATTGCATGGCAATCCCTACTCCTCACATCATATCTATCATTTGGCATCTCTTGCCTATGATTGTCCTCATTGATGTGAGCCTTTCTCATCCTTTTTGTCTTCCTCCTCCACCATATTTCTCTCTTTGCCATCCTAAGTGTCAACTCTCGTGTTTACGCTCATCCATTGCATGAGTGCTCAAAATATCGAAAAGGAGTGGATCAAATTGACTTGTACCTGGCTAGTGGTATGGGGACGAGTCAAGATAAGATTCCAAAGAGGACCAAGTGTGAAACTTTAGTAGATTGAGTTCTCAACAAAAATACTTTTTTCTCGTATTCCCTATTCTCCTTTCTTGCACGCAAACACCATTTGGAGACATTCGAGTCACGGACAGCGAGAGCTCTTTCACCTTTTGTTCTTTTGTTACTTATTTCAATGCTAATATAGACTCTTGCCTGTTATGACTTGAATTGAATCTCTGACCTTGATTGCTTTACTTTTCAAAGTTCTTTTATGGTTGCTAGCATGTCACCACAGAAATTATGCTTGTTATCATTTACCTACTCGAGGACGAGCAGGAATTAAGCTTGGGGATGTTGATACGTCCAAAACGTATCGATAATTTCTGCTTGCTCCATGCATGTTTTGTGTGATATTGCTATGATCTAGATACACTTTCATACATTTTTTATCATATTTGGACTAACCTATTAACTCAGTGCACCCCAGTGCCAGTTCCTGTTTTCTGCTGTTTTTCTATTTCAGTTTTCCCCCATATAAAAAGTGCCAGAAAAATTCAGATAAAAAATCAGCGTGACGGAAGCTTCGAGAAAAGCCCGGGAGGGGCCAGAGGGGGGCCAGGGGGGCCCAGGCGGCCACCCGGCGCAGCCCCACCCCTGGTCGCGCCAGGGGGGCGCCTGGGGCCCCTGGTACACCTCTGGCTGCCCCCCTTCGCCTATTTATCCCCCGTCACGGGAAAAACTCCAAAACAAGAACCCTATTCCGCGAACTCGCCTCTGTTCCGCCGCCGCCGCGCTTCCAAGATCGGGAGCACCAAAAGACCTCTTCCCGGCACCCTGCCGGAGGGAGGATTGACCTCCGGGAGTCTCCTCTCCACCATGGATGCTCCCCGGATGTCTCGTGAGTAGTTTTCCTTGGACCATGGGTCCGTGATCAGTAGCTATGTGATGTTCTCCTCCCCTCTTTGATCTTCATTGTTTAAACCTCGTGAGCTGCCCTACATGATCGAGGCACTTTTGTAATATTTCTGCTATTGCTATGTTGAGTTTGATCGGATCTGATGGATTATGAGATTATGTTCAGATTGTGATAGAGTAATATATTTGGTTTTTATCTCTTATATTTTTGTTCCTAAGTAATTCTTGCATGCTCTTCGTTGCTGTTTATTGCTTTGGCCAAGTAGTAGGTAGTGACTCCAAGAGGGAGAGTTGTGCTAGATTGTGGGTTCATGCCTCCCCGATGACATGCTCGAGTGACAGAAACATGAGTCTAGGGGATGTGCTGTTGCCACAAGGGGGAAAACAACGGTGCTTGTAACCGCGGTTACAAGGATTGTTTACTTTACGCAAAGTTCTTTTTAATGCAGTTGTCTGTTGCTTTGGGTTTACACATTGGGTGGGGCTCACAACTTAATACCAGCGAGATGTTCTGGATAGATATCTCAAGGTGGATGATTAGTAGTAGATGCAGATGGATTTCGGTCTACTTACTTTGGCGTACTGCCCGTGCTTTTGAACCTCTTCCTTTCTTTTGTAGCATAGTTAGCATTGCGGTGCATTCTTAATCCTGTCAATTGCCTTTCTGTAATTTGTTTACCTCGCATAGCATTTTTATCGTCTTTTGGGAGAGAGACATCACTAGCGAACATCACGTATCCCGGTCCATATCCTCATTATTGTTTCCAAGCTATATTTACTTTTCTCCATTTACTTTCAAGTTACTATCATTATCCCCTTGCGTTTTATCATTTGTGAACAACAAGACCGGAGAGATTGACAACCTCTCTGAACTTCGTTGGGAGCAAAGTTATCTGTGTCTGTGTGCAGGTCCGCGTCAGTTGCGCCGCTGACACCTACTTATCATCTCTGGAGTCCTACTGGAGACAAACCTTGGTATCTTTACTGAGGGAAACTTGCTGATGTACCGCATCACGCCTTCCACTTGGGGCCTACCAACGAAGGGCGAGAAGCCGTCATCAATGATGTCCCTTTAAATTCTTTGGTTGCCCAAGAACAAGTAGATGTGAACTTTATTGCTAGAAACAACTTCAACAACAATGCTTATAGGGGTAATTTTGCTAGCAAGATCCCAAAGTGGACACATTCAAAGATCCCAAAGAGGACAAATGAGAGTTAAATAGAAAGAGCCATTGAGGCCACCAAAAAAATACAAAAAAATAGAAAAAAGAGAAAAAGAAATAAAAAGAGAGAAAGGGGCAACACTACTATCCTTTTGAGAGATCTACACTAGTACTCCCTCTATATCTTTGTACTCCATAGAGATGATCTTTATGCATATAGTTTGGAGAGCTTCTTAGCTCGTATGTGCATCCGTTGCATGGCAATCCCTACTCCTCACATCATATCTATCATTTGGCATCTCTTGCCTATGATTTTCCTCATTGTTGTGAGCCTTTCTTCTCCTTTTTTGTCTTCCTCCTCCGTACTCCTCTCTTTGCCATCCTAAGTGTCAACTCTCGTGCTTACGCTCATCCATTGCATGAGTACTCAAAATATTGAAAAAGGAGTGGATCAAATTGACTTGTACCTGACTAGTGGTCTGGGGACGAGTCAAGATAAGATTCCAGAAAAAAGACCGAGTGTGAAACTTTAGTAGATTGAGTTCTCAACAAATAAATTGTTTTTCTCGTATAACCTATCCCCCTTCTTGCACGCAAACACCATTTGGAGACATTCGAGTCACGGACAGCGAGAGCTCTTGCACCTAATGTTCTTTTGTTACTTGTTTCAATGCTAATATAGACTCTTGCTTGTTATGACTTGAATTGAGTTTCTAACCTTGATTGCTTTACTTTTTAAAGTTCTTTTATGGTTGCTAGCATGTCACCACAGAAATTATGCCGTTATCATTTACCTACTCGAGGATGAGCAGAAATTAAGCTTGGGGATGTTGATACGTCCAAAACGTATCTATAATTTCTGCTTGCTCCATGCATGTTTTGTGTGATATTGCTATGATCTAGATACACTTTTATACACTTTTGATCATATTTGGACTAACCTATTAACTCAGTGCACCACAGTGCCAGTTCCTGTTTTCTGCTGTTTTTCTATTTCAGTTTTCCCCCATATAAAAAGTGCCAGAAAAATTCCGGGAAAAATATAGGAAAAATCAGCGTACAGGAAGCTTCGCGAAGAGCCCGAGTGGGGCCAGAGGGGAGCCAGGGGTGGCCCAGGTGGCCACCCGGCGCGGCCCCACCCCTGGACGCGCAAGGGGGGGCCTGGGGCCCCTGGTCCACCTCTGGCTGCCCCCCTTCGCCTATATATATTCTCCGTCACGAGAAACTTCAGAAAAGAGAACCCTTTTTCGCGATCTCTCCTCTGTTCCGCCGCCGCCGCGCTTCCAAGATCGGGAGCACCAGAAGACCTCTTACTGGCACCCTGCCGGAGGGAGGACCGACCTCCGGGAGTCTCCTCTCCACCATGGATGCTCCCGGATGTCTCGTGAGTAGTTTTCCTTGGACCATGGGTCCGTGATCAGTAGCTATGTGATGTTCTCCTCCCCTCTTTGGTCTTCATGGTTTAGACCTCGTGAGCTGCCCTACATGATCGAGGCACTTTTGTAATCTTTCTGTTGTTGCTATGCTGAGTTTGATGGGATCTGATGGATTATGAGATTATATTCAGATTGTGATTGAGTAATATATTTGGTTTTTATCTCTTATATTTTTGTTCCTAAGTAATTCTTGCATGTTCTCCGTTGTTGTTTATTGCTTTGGCCAAGTAGTAGGTAGAAACCCCAAGAGAGAACGTTATGCTCGATTGTGGGTTCATGCCCCCGATGACATGCTTGAGTGACAGAAACATGAGTCTAGGGGATGTGTTGTTGCCACAAGGGGAAAAATAACGGTGCTTGTAACCGCGGTTGCAAGGATTGTTTACTTTACGCAAAGTGCTTTTTAATGCAGTTGACTGTTGCTTTGGGTTTACACTTTGGGTGGGGCTCGCAACTTAATACCAACGAGATGTTCTGGATAGATATCTCAAGGTGGATGATTAGTAGTAGATGCAGTTGGATTTCGGTCTACTTATTTTGGCGTACTGCCCGTGCTTTTGAGCCTCTTCCTTTCTTTTGTAGCATAGTTAGCATTGCGGTGCGTTCATAATCCTGTCAATTGCCCTTCTGTAATTTGTTTACCTCGCATAGCAGTTTTATCGTCTTTTGGGAGAGAGACATCACTAGTGAACATCACGTATCCCGGTCCATATCCTCATTATTGTATCCACGCTCATTTACTTTTCTGCTTTTACTTTCAGTTGCTATCATTATGCCTTGCGTTTGATCCTTTGTGAACAACAAGACCGGAGAGATTGACAACCTCTCTGAACTTCGTTGGGAACAAAGTTATTTGTGTCTGTGTGCAGGTCCGCGTCAGTAGCGCCGCTGACACCTACTTATCATCTCTGGAGTCCTACTGGTGACAAACCTTGGTATCTTTACTGAGGGAAATTTGCTGTTGTGCTACATCACGCCTTCCACTTGGGGCTCACCATCCAAGGGTGAGAAGACTACACCCGTCAAATCTCGCGTCATCATCCGCCTCCCGCGCCGACTCTATGGCGGCGGCGCCATGGTCTCCCGCCGCCTACCTCGTGCGCGGATGTTCTCTCCTCTATTGGGAAACCTCTCTGAGATGAGGAGTTCACCTCCTTTATTCTTCATGGCCTCGACGATGACTATGACTCACTTGTGGAGAGCATTCATGGGCGCGACACCCCCATCTCGCCCCAGGATCTCTATGCCCGCCTCCTCAGCACGGAACAACGTCTGGCCGCCCGCCGGTCTACGGGGTTTTCTGATCCATCGGCCAACGTTGCCTACCATGGTGGTTCACGATCCTCTCAGCCGCCTCGCTCCTCAGGCACACCTCAGCAGCAACCGCGACAGTCCTCCTAGCAGCGCGCTAACACCGCTGCAGGAGGTCGCTGCCGTGTCTGGCAGTGCACCGCATGAGGTGCCATGGTGATGACCCACAACGTAAGGGATCGATTGCAGCGTTTTCGATAAGTAAGAGTGTCGAACCCAACGAGGAACATAAGATAATAGAAAGTGACTTTGGCAAGGAGATAACTGCAAGCACTGAAAGATAACTTTTTAGGGGTTTTTCTTGGTATAAGTGACAGTAAAGTAAAAACGAGCACAGTAAAAGGTACTGGAGAGTAACGAGTGGCCCAATCCTTTCTGAGCAAAGGAGAGGCCTAGCAACTGAACTTATAAAGGCTAAAGTGTTCTTGAGGACACACGGGAGAGGTAGTCATGTGCTTTCGCCATATTCCGTATCGGTACTATGTGCTGTGTTGATAAGTGTTGAGTGGTTGGATCTATGCTAGTGCACCCTCTAGACTAAGATAAGTGCACTCTTATGATTAAACACCTTGCAAGCATCCGCAAATACAAGATAGTAATTAAGGCAAAAGCCTAACCATAGCAATACGATCGGTGATCCATTGTTCCCTTGTGCAAAAGAGTGCAAACTGGGGTTTAGGTTTCTGTCACTCCGGCAACCCACCGTAAGCATTCTTTATACACAATATATTCCCCTAGGTCCTTGATAAGGCGAAGTATTGAGTGTTCGACTCACACAACACCACTAGGAAAATAACAACACAACTTAAATATCAACCAACACATATTATTTCAACATCATATGACTACTAACAACTAGACTTCTCCCATGTCCTCAAGAACTAAAGTAACTACTCACAAGACATAAAAGAGATCATGATCAGTGGGGATAAATAGATGATAAACAATCTGTACACAATAATATTTCTCCAACAAAACTCAATAGCATTCACCACAAAGTAGTAATCAACACCGATAGAGTAGAGAGGATAGATAGTACGGATTACAACATGAGTTGCAATTGTGAGATGAGATTGGATGGAGGTGGAGATGGTGCTGATAATGGGGATGATGTTGATGATGATCTCGATGATGCCCGTGACGATGGTGATGACGATGGTGACGATCTCCCCTTCCGGGAGGTGATCTCCCTGGCGGAATCTGCCCGCCAGAGATGGCTTTTCTTCTCTGTAGGTTTCCGCCACGGAGCGGCGGCGGAACTCCGGAACTCTCTCCCTTTTTAGGGTTTTTGGATGACGAAGAGTATATATGCTAGAGGGGGGAGCCGGGATTGGCCCGGGGGGTCCAGGCGCCCTCCCGGCGCGGCCAGGGGTGGGGCCGCGCCAGGTGGCCGCCTGGGCACCCTGTGGCCCCCCTCTGGTCGCTCTTTTGCGTGTCTTAGTGATCCTTCTGGAAAATAGCCTCCGCCGATTTTCAGGTAATTTGGAGGTATTCTTCTTCAGCAACTCAGCGTCCACTTTTTACCGCTGAATCCTGCCTCTGCTGCTTCGGCACCGGAAAGTTGAAAACTGTGTAAAATGAGCCAAAACAACATAAGAATAGCATCATATCATGAAATATATCAATGAATAAGAAAGAATTACTATATAAAATACTGATGCATTTTGGACGTATCACAAGGCTCCCTGTCAGCTCTGTGGCATGGACGGCCACCTTGCTTCCCGCTGCCATCGACGCTTCAAGCAAGATTTTTTGGGCATTGGGAATGATGGCCGCGGGAACGAAAAGCAAGCGGCGTTGGCTACCCAGGGGTCTACTTCATCCTACCCTGTGGACCCAGCCTGGTACATGGACACTGGCGCTATGGAGCATCTGACACATGAGCTGGCCAAGCTCAACCCGCGCGAACCCTACACCGGTTCCGACCAGGTTCGCACTGCCAATGGGTCAGGTATGCACATCTCTCACACTGGTCAGGCATTGCTCCCCACTCACACCTCTAAGATTCTTCGCCTTCGTCATCTTCTTTGTGTTCCCTCAGTCACTCACAATCTACTCTCTGTTAAGAAACTCACCCGTGATAATAATGTTCTTGTGGAATTTCATCTTTTTAATTTTTTTGTCAAGGATCGAGCAACACAGGAACTCCTTCTTAGAGGTCGGATTCGCGATGGTCTCTACTCACTTGATGTGCCAGCCATTCCTCGGGTGTTCAGTGTTGTTCGTGTCACGCCGTCGCAATGGCACTCTCGTCTCGGTCATCCTGCCAGCCCCATAGTCAGTCATGTGCTACCTCGCCATGAGCTTCCCCTTGCGTCTAGTAATAAAGAGACTTCAGTTTGTGATGCCTGTCAACAAGGCAAGAGTCATGATGGATTCTCGCCCCTCGTTGGTTACCCCAAGTGGAAGGTTTGAGATGTAGCGCAGCAGCAAGTTTCCCTCGGTGAAGATACCAAGGTTTGTCTCCCGTAGGACTCCGGATATGATAAGTAGGTGTCAGCGGTGCAACTGACGTGGACCTGCACATAGACACAGATAACTTTGTTCCCAACGAAGTTCAGAGAGGTTGTCAATCTCTCCGGTCTTGTTGTTCACAAAGGGTAAAACACAAGGGATAATGATAGCAATTGAAAGTAAAAGCAGAAAAGTAAAGATAGCGTGGAAACAGTAATAAGGATATGGACCGGGATACGTGATGTTCGCTAGTGATGTCTCTCTCCCAAAAGACGATAAAACTGCTATGCGAGGTAAACAAATTACAGAAGGGCAATTGACAGGATTATGAACGCACCGCAATGCTAACTATGCTACAAAAGAAAGGAAGAGGCTCAAAAGCACGGGAAGTACGCCAAAATAAGTAGACCGAAATCCAACTGCATCTACTACTAATCATCCACCTTGAGATATCTATCCAGAACATCTCGCTGGTATTAAGTTGCGAGCCCCACCCAAAGTGTAAACCCAAAGCAACAGACAACTGCATTAAAAAGAACTTTGCGTAAAGTAAACAATCCTTGCAACCGCGGTTACAAGCACCGTTGTTTTCCCCCTTGTGGCAACATCACATCCCCTAGACTCATGTTTCTGTCACTCAAGCGTGTCATCGGGGGGCATGAACCCACAATCGAGCAAAACGTTCCCTCTTGGGGTTACTACCTACTACTTGGCCAAAGCAATAAACATCAACGGAGAACATGCAAGAATTACTTAGGAACAAAAATATAAGAGATAAGAACCAAATATATTACTCAATCACAATCTGAACATAATCTCATAATCCATCAGATCCCATCAAACTCAGCATAGCAATAGCAGAAAGATTACAAAAGTGCCTCGATCATGTAGGGCAGCTCACGAGGTCTAAACCATGAAGAACAAAGAGGGGAGGAGAACATCACATAGCTACTGATCACGGACCCATGGTCCAAGGAAAACTACTCACGAGACATCCGGGGAGCATCCATGGTGGAGAGGAGACTGCCGGAGGTCGGCCCTCCCTCCGGCAGGGTGCCGGAAGAGGTCTTCTTGTGCTCCCGATCTTGGAAGCGCGGCGGCGGCGGAACAGAGGAGAGATCGCGAAAAAGGGTTCTCTCCTCGGAGTTTCCCCGTGAAGGAGAATAAATAGGCGAAGGGGGGCAGCCAGAGGTGGACCAGGGGCCCCAGGCGCCCCCCTGGCGCGGCCAGGGGTGGGGCCGCACCGGGTGGCCGCCTGGGCCCCCTGGCTCCCCTCTGGCCCCACTCGGGCTCTTCGCGAAGCTTCCTGTACGCTGATTTTTCCTGTATTTTTCCTGGAATTTTTCTGGCACTTTTTATATGGGGGAAAACTGAAATAGAAAAACAGCAGAAAACAGGAACTGGCACTGGGGTGCACTGAGTTAATAGGTTAGTCCAAATATGATAAAAAATGTATGAAAGTGTATCTAGATCATAGCAATATCACACAAAACATGCATGGAGCAAGCAGAAATTATAGATACGTTTTGGACGTATCAACATCCCCAAGCTTAATTCCTGCTCGTCCTCGAGTAGGTAAATGATAACAGCATAATTACTGTGGTGACATGCTAGCAACCATAAAAGAACCTTGAAAAGTAAAGCAATAAAGGTTAGAGATTCAATTCAAGTCATAACATGCAAGAGTCTATATTAGCATTGAAACGAGTAACAAAAGAACATTAGGTGCAAGAGCTCTCGCTGTCCGTGACTCGAATGTCTCCAAATGGTGTTTGCGTGCAAGAAGGGGGATAGGGAATACGAGAAAAAGTATTTTTGTGTTGAGAACTCAATCTACTAAAGTTTCACACTCGGTCCTCTTTGGAATCTTATCTTGACTCATCCCCAGACCACTAGCCAGGTACAAGTCAATTTGATCCACTCCTTTTCGATATTTTGAGCACTCATGTAATGGATGAGCGTAAGTACGAGAGTTGACACTTAGGATGGCAAAGAGAGAAGTACGGAGGAGGAAGACAAAAAGGATGAGAAAGGCTCACATCAATGAGGACAATCATAGGCAAGAGATGCCAAATGATAGATATGATGTGAGGAGTAGGGATTGCCATGCAACGGATGCACATATGAGCTAAGAAGCTCTCCAAAGGAACTAGTGGGGGTGCATCTAACTTGCTCGCTCATGAAGACCTAGAGCTCGTTTGAGGAGGCTCATCCTTGGAATATGCAAGCCAAGTTCTATAGTGTGAAGGTCCCCACATAGCTATATGCATAATGATCATATCTATGGAGTACAAGGATATAAAGGGAGTACTAGTGTGGATCTCTCAAAAGGATAGTAGTGTTGCCCCTTTCTCTCTTTTTATTTCTTTTTATTTCTTTTTCTTTTTTTTGTATTTTTTTTGTGGCCTCAATGGCTCTTTCTATTTAACTCTCATTTGTCCTCTTTGGGATCTTTTATTGTGTCCACTTTGGGATCTTTTCCTCACTTAACGGCAACACTCTATTTTACAAGAAGGTAAAGGAGATCTTTCACACTTTACAAGGTACTCAAAATCATAAAGAAGATGTAACTATCATGATGTATGCAATGTATGTCGCTGCCAGTGTAACAGGAACATGTATGACATGAAGATCAAGTTATGAAGAGGTGGATGTTGCATGTCAATATATCTCGGAAAGACTATGGAAATGCCTTGATAGGTAGGTATGGTGGCTATTTTGAGGAAAGATATAAGGAGGTTTATGATGACAGAGCGTATCATGCCAAGGGTTTGGATGTACCGGCGAAGGTGGACACCAACTCTTGGAGTGAGAAGAAGGCAATGCACGGCTCGGGAGAGGCTAGCAAAATATGGGAAGGTGGAAGTGTCAACTTTCAATACTTACATTAGTTTGAAGAACTCATGCACTTACTATCGGTAACTCTCAATCTAATAAGGAGGTTCGCAAAGAGACAAGTACCCCGAGGAGGAGTGTATGGGGGTTTGGTTATCCTTGCGCGTCCTCGACTCATGGTACGTGAGTGTTCTCTAATATTCGATCCCTCCAAAGATTAGTGATCCATCTAGTAGCTAGAGTTCTCAACTAGTTTTGTAGGTTTTGAAAATAAACACAGATTGCCCAAAATACGACACCTATCACTAATAGGCTAGAGCTCTTGACACCAAAAGTTCAAACATTACTCACAACAATACCTCAAAACTATTGCAAGTTACTACTAGAATTAAATAGCAACCTCAATTAACTACTTTCAAGACAAGACACAACTCAGTGCAACAACCAACTCTCTTTAACAAGATAAACATGAAAACTAAAAAGAGTTCCAGCAACAAACTAAACAAAAGCCAAGGCTCTTGCTAAAGACAAACTAAGACCAAAACTAAACATGGCAGTAGCTACGAAAAGATAAAGAACACACAACAGCAAAAAGATAAGCAGGAAAAATCCTATGATGTGTTCTAGATTTTGAAAGTGGAGCGTGTTTCTCTCCCACACAAAGTAAGACGGGATCTAACTTGTTATGAACAGCAATCAAAGATAAAGAAAACTAAAAATAAAACCTAAGAGCGAGACGCTTCAAGCATAGCACATAACGCATGAAGTGATAAAAATATAGTGAGACGAAGGACGAACTGATGATTGTTGATGGAGAAGGGGATGCATGGGGGCATCCCCAAGCTTAGACGCTTGAGTCTCCTTGAATATTTGTTGGGGATGCATGGGGGCATCCCCAAGCTTGAGCGCTTGACACTCCTGGATCTTCTTTCATCATCTTCCATCGCACACTTGAAAACTCCCTTCATACATAACTCATCATAAGCTGATTAGAGAGGTTAGTACCCTTAATAAAATAATTTTTCCCCACTGGATATAAAGATATTCTTGAAGATCTACTGTCTCTCAAGAGTGCCAAAAAGTTTTTGCAGAGAAAAAGCAAGCTTAAGGTTTGCAAAAGTTAGGAGAGACAAAACGTGGAAAAATCTGTGAAAAACAGAACAGCAGGTAGTAAAGAATTTTTTAGGGGAACTTCTGCAACTCAAATAAAAAAACTCAGAACATACAGAAGTTTCGTAATTGTATAGAGAATGCTGTGTAAAAATTTCAGCTCAAAAAGATGAACTGGGATTTTTCTGGTCACGAGGACAGAATCTGTTTTCTGGACAGCATGTCACAACTTTTACTTCCCTTGCCGTAAGAGGCTATAACTTGGCACAAAGCTGAAAAGTAAAGATACAATGATGTTGCTAAAGTATTGTAACAATCATCAAGACACAACAAAAGCAAAAATAAAAACCTAAATTCGTTGCGGGCTCCCTCCCGAAAGCGCTTTTTTATGCCTTTAAGCTAGGCATGATACAAAAGATCAAGTTGTAGCAATCGAATCATTATCAAGATCATCAAAAAGCTCTTCAATTGAACAACTAGTCTTAAGAGGTCTTTCAAATAAAGGCCTAATGAAGATACTTCTAGGGAGAAAACCAAAAGGCGGAAAATCAATGGAAGATTCATTTATAAAATTATCAAAGAGAGGTATTTCTTCCAAAGTTTTCACGGTTTCAACTTCTTTAGCAATGGGTGGTTTATTTTTAGGTCGGGGAACCCTAGGGACATAATTGAACTTAGGTTCCCTTCTTGCTGAAGTCTCTACCTTTTTTTGTTTGATTGAGGAAAAAGTAGTTCCTAGAGTATTAATGATTTCCTCAATCTTATCAATCCTAGAAAGATCCGTATCACGGGATTTGATGACCTCCAAAGTTTTTATAATTTTAAGCATGGAGCTATCAAGCCTATTCAAATTCCCTTGAATCTTGCGATCCAACACATTTATCCTAGTTATACTTGGTATTTCTAACTCTATCTTTTCAAGTTTCTTCATAATGTGAGCTAGAGTTATATCTTCTTGTATGCTAACAATAGGGAGATTTCCAACAAGATTTTCAATAACATTAAGAGACTCCCAAGTCGGGGCTTCTAGAAAATTCCCATTGATAGCAGTATCTAATATGAACCTATTCCAAGGAGTAATTCCGACATAAAAATTTCTAAGCAGGATAGTAGTGGATTGCTTCTTGGTGGCTCTTTTTTGAGAATCATTAATTCTATACCAAGCATCTTTTAAACTTTCTCCACCTTTTTGTTTAAAGGTGAGAACCTTTGTCTCAACAAAGGCAAAAGGGCCAGACATAATGACAACTAGCAAGATAAATAATTTTTTTGTAAATTTTTATAAAAGACACAAAGATAAAAACTGAAAGGTAAACTAACAAGAGTAAAAAAACAAAGGTAAAGGGTAGTGTGCAACTCCCCTATCTTAGCACTCGGAGTCCCCGGAAACGGCGCCAGAAATTTGCTTGATGGCTTCTCGCCCCTCGTTGGTTACCCCAAGTGGAAGGTTTGAGATGTAGCGCAGTAGCAAGTTTCCCTCGGTGAAGATACCAAGGTTTGTCTCCCGTAGGACTCCGGATATGATAAGTAGGTGTCAGCGGCGCAACTGACGTGGACCTGCATACAGACACAGATAACTTTGTTCCCAACGAAGTTCAGAGAGGTTGTCAATCTCTCCGGTCTTGTCGTTCACAAAGGGTAAAACACAAGGGATAATGATAGCAATTGAAAGTAAAAGCAGAAAAGTAAAGATAGCGTGGAAACAGTAATAAGGATATGGACCGGGATACGTGATGTTCGCTAGTGATGTCTCTCTCCCAAAAGATGATAAAACTGCTATGCGAGGTAAACAAATTACAGAAGGGCCATTGACAGGATTATGAACGCACCTTAATGCTAACTATGCTACAAAAGAAAGGAAGAGGCTCAAAAGCACGGGCAGTACGCCAAAATAAGTAGACCTAAATCCAACTGCATCTACTACTAATCATCCACCTTGAGATATCTATCCAGAACATCTCGCTGGTATTAAGTTGCGAGCCCCACCCAAAGTGTAAACCCAAAGCAACAGACAACTGCATTAAAAAGCACTTTGCGTAAAGTAAACAATCCTTGCAACCGCGGTTACAAGCACCGTTGTTTTCCCCCTTGTGGCAACAGCACATCCCCTAGACTCATGTTTCTGTCACTCAAGCGTGTCATCGGGGGCATGAACCCACAATCGAGCAAAACGTTCCCTCTTGGGGTTACTACCTACTACTTGGCCAAAGTAATAAACAACAACGGAGAACATGCAAGAATTACTTAAGAACAAAAATATAAGAGATAAGAACCAAATATATTACTCAATCACAATCTGAACATAATCTCATAATCCATCAGATCCCATCAAACTCAGCATAGCAACAGCAGAAAGATTACAAAAGTGCCTCGATCATGTAGGGCAGCTCACGAGGTCTAAACCATGAAGAACAAAGAGGGGAGGAGAACATCACATAGCTACTGATCACGGACCCATGGTCCAAGGAAAAGTACTCACGAGACATCCTGGGAGCATCCATGGTGGAGAGGAGACTCCCGGAGGTCGGCCCTCCCTCCGGCAGGGTGCCGGGAAGAGGTCTTCTGGTGCTCCCGATCTCGGAAGCGCGGCAGCGGCGGAACAGAGGAGAGATCGCGAAAAAGGATTCTCTCCTCAGAGTTTCCCCGTGACGGAGAATAAATAGGCGAAGGGGGGCAGCCAGAGGTGGACCAGGGGCCCCAGGCGCCCCCCTGGCGCGGCCAGGGGTGGGGCCGCGCCGGGTGGCCGCCTGGGCCCCCCTGGATCCCCTCTGGCCCACTCGGGCTCTTCGCGAAGCTTCTTGTACGCTGATTTTTCCTGTATTTTTCCCGGAATTTTTCTGGCACTTTTTATATGGGGGAAAACTGAAATAGAAAAACAGCAGAAAATAGGAACTGGCACTGGGGTGCACTGAGTTAATAGGTTAGTCCAAATATGATCAAAAGTGTATGAAAGTGTATCTAGATCATAGCAATATCACACAAAACATGCATGGAGCAAACATAAATTATAGATACGTTTTGGACGTATCAAGTCATCAGTTGCCATTTACTGTTTCTAGTCATGTCGTTACGACTCCACTTGAACTTATTTATTCTGATGTGTGGGGTCATGCCCAAACCTCTGTTAGTGGTCATAATTATTATGTGAGTTTTATTGATGCTTACAGTCGGTTTACATGGCTTTATCTGCTTAAATGCAAATCTGATGTGTTCAATGTCTTTGTTCAGTTTCAAACTCATGTTGAACGTCTTCTCAAAACCAAAATTGTCCATGTTCAGTCTGATTGGGGGGGAGGGGTGGTGAATATCGCAATCTTAATTCTTTTTTCCAACAGCATGGGATTGCTCATCGGGTTGCTTGTCCGCATACTCATCAACAGAACGGTGCTGCTGAGCGCAAGCATCGTCACATTGTTGAGACTGGTTTGACTCTTCTTGCTCATGCCTCTGTGCCTTTTCATTTTTGGAGTGATGCCTTCACTACTGCTTGCTTCCTCATTAATCGGCTTCCTTCGCGTCTTCTAAAAATGAAAACCCCCGTTGAGCTTTTATTTCATGAGGTCCCTGACTATACTTTTCTTAAAGTGTTTAGGTGTGCATGTTGGCCTCATCTTCGCCCCTACAACAGTCGAAAACTTGAGTTTCGTTCCAAAAAATGTGTCTTCCTCGGCTATAGCTCCATGCATAAAGGATACAAGTGTCTCCATATTCTGACAAACCGTGTCTACATCTCTCGTGATGTAGTTTTTGATGAGACTGTGTTTCCATTTGCCTCTCTTCCTTTGTCCGACACACAACCCTCATCATCACTTCGCTCGTCTCCCACTTTTCCTAATCAGTTTGTTGATGCTGCATATTTGCCTATTTTGTTACCTAACCATGGTGCAGGAATCGGTCGCGGTGCTCGCGTGGAGCTCCTGGATGTTGTGGCTGCGTCACCCCCGGCTGCTCCCGTTGAGACGCATGTACCCTGCATGCGCCATGCAGGGGCATCTATACCCGCTGTCTCGAAGCCCGCCCACGCCGACCCGGTCGACGCTCCTCCAGCTGGGCCGCCCGACACCCCCCAGCGCCCTGAGTCGCCCCCTGCTGGGCCGCCTGGGAATCCGTCCGCCGGGCCTCCATCGTCGCCACTCGTCGCGCCCCCGTCGTCGCCCCCAGCTGGGTCGCCACCCCCGTCGCCGCCTCCAGCTGGGCCACCGCCAGTTGGGCCATCTTCATCGACTGTTGCACCGCCGTCTGCCGGGACGCCACCCCCGGCACCTACTGCGCCTGCTCCTGCGCCTGTGGTACCTCGACCCCACACGCGCAGCCGCAGTGGCATCACCAGACCCAAGGAGCGCACTGACAGCACTGTTGCGTGCCTTACCGCATGTGTTGCACATGCTGTTGCCGACCCACATGCCGAACCTCGCCATTATTCTGCCGCCATGCATATTCCTCATTGGCGTGATGCGATGGAACAGGAATATCAGGCTCTTCTCAAGAATGGCACGTAGACGTTGGTTGCTCCCAAGTCTGGCGTTAACGTGATTGATTGCAAGTGGGTGTTCAAAGTGAAGAAACATGCTAATGGATCCATTGAGAGATACAAAGCGCGTTTGGTCGCCAAAGGATTCAAGCAATGCTAGGGCCTTGATTATGAGGATACATTCAGCCCAGTTGTTAAACCCACCACCATACGTGTTCTTCTCTCCTTGGCTGTCACTCGAGGTTGGTCTCTCCGTCAGCTCGATGTTCAGAATGCCTTCCTTCATGGTGTCTTGGAAGAGGAGGTGTATATGCGTCATCTGCCTGGATTTGCTGATCCGCAGCGTCCTGATCATCTGTGCCGCCTGGTTAAGGCATTGTATGGCCTCAAGCAGGCTCCTTGAGCATGGCATGCTCGCCTCAGTTCTGCGCTTCATGCACATGGTTTTGTTCCCTCTATAGCAGATACATCCCTTTTTCTGCTCCAGCGTCCAGAGGTACTATGTATCTCCTGGTTTATGTCGATGACATTATTTTGGTCTCCTCATCAGTCTCTGCAACTGACCGCTTGGTTCTTTCTTTGGGTAAAGACTTTGCGGTCAAGGATTTGGGACAACTGCACTATTTTCTTGGTCTCGAGGTGACTCATGATGCTACTGGTCTGACTCTCTCCCAGCAGAAGTACGCCCTAGATCTTCTCAGGCGTGCTGGTATGCTTCAGTGCAAGACTGCGGTTACTCCAATGTCTTCTTCGGATCACTTTACAACTACTGATGGTTCTTTGCTGTCTCCTGAGGATGCCACTGAGTATCGGAGTATTGCTGGTGGTCTCCAATACTTGACTCTTACCAGACCAGACATCTCATATGCTGTGAATCGCGTGTGTCAGTATCTTCACTCTCCACGGGATCCTCACTGGTCTGTTGTGAAGCGCATCTTGCGCTATATTTGTCTCACGGTATCCTATGGTCTTCAGCTGCGCTCTGCTCCCACTGGCCTCCTTTCCGCATTTTCTGATGCGGACTGGGCCGGATGTTCTGATGATAGGCGATCAACGGGGGGATATACGGTGTTCTTTGGACCTAATCTGATCGCGTGGAGTGCTCGTAAACAAGCTACAGTCTCTCGCAGTAGTACTGAAGCTGAGTATAAAGCAGTTGCTAATGCTACAGCTGAGATTATCTGGGTGCAGTCTTTGCTACGAGAGTTGCGGATTCCACAAGATCATCCTCCTGTTCATTGGTGTGATAATGTCGGTGCTACCTATCTGTCGTCTAATCCTGTGTTTCATGCCCGAACCAAGCACATCGAAGTTGACTATCACTTTGTGAGGGAAAGAGTTGCACAGAAGCTTTTGCAGATCAAGTTTATCTCGTCAAAAGATCAACTTGCCGACATCTTCACTAAGCCACTTTCCTTGTCGTTGTTTCAAGGTTGTAGGCGCAATCTTAACCTGTTAGATGTTAGATGGCACAGTTAAGATTGAGGGAGGGTGTTAGAATAGGAAGTTGTGTTGTATACCAATTGTATTGTAACCCTTGATGTATTGTAAATACAAGCCCAAGGACACACGACGTCGGTGTCGAGCCAAGCATAATTTTTGTTGTCTTACACACGGCGGCGACTCTCGGCGGCGGCGCACGACGGCGGAACGCGGATAGCGACCATGACGAGGAGCGGCGGATCGCGGTGGCTCGCAGCGGCCATGGCAGGTGACGGCGCGCGGCGGAGGTAAGGGATGGATTGCTACTGAGAGAGGCGACCGACGCAACCCACTCGGCCGGTCGGCCGGGTGGGATCGTTTACCTTTTATTTACCCCACGTATTACCTTTGGTTAAAGTCAAGCTTTGCAAACTTTAATCTAGTTTATAGATAAAAGTATTAATATATACTCCCTTCGTTCCTTGATGTAAGGTGTATAGTTTTCTTTAAAAAGTCAAACTTTTATAACTTTGACCAAATTTATAGTTAAAAATATCAACATCTATGATATTTAAGAAATATAACATAAAAATACATTTCAAGATGAGTTTGATGATACCCCTTTTGTATAATTTATATAAATATATTTATCTATAAATTTGGTCAAAGTTGAATAAGTTTGACTTTTTTTAAGAAACTATACACCTTATAATTAGGAATGGAGGGAGTACAATAATAAATCAATATCGTTAGTTTCATTATTAAATGTACTTTTACATCATATAAATTTGTTATGGTAAATGTTTATATTATTTTCTACAAATTTAATCAAACTTTATAGAGTTTAACTTCAGTCAAATCTATGCAGAGTAAATAAAAACAAAGGGGTATAGTATTTCCTCTATTTTCTAATATAGGCCGCTAGAGGGCGTAATACTATTAAGTAATTTTGGTTGGATAAAGTAGAAAAAAATTGCCTTCATCCGGTTGATAACGGACGCCCGCGGCGATTATTTTCGTGATCTCTGGTCGTTTGATCAGCTTTTAACCGTGCGGTGGACAATAAACTATCTTATATATTTACTTTTGTAACATACACCTTATTGTAAACCTTTGAACGTGATATGAACTTTGTTGCAGAGATCTCATACATCGATGTTTTTTTGGAAAATGGTTGTGTCGTTTGCGTGCCACATGTCCCTAATAGAATTGTATGCATCATAGTTTTTATTGCAAGACGCACAAACGCAACACAAACTACATCATGTAAAATATGTTTAGAGATTGAAACAAGGCTCGTGTTGCAAAGTGTTAAATGCAACATGTGCTTGTTGCAAAGGCTCAACGAGCAGATTAAACAAAAAATATTGTTCAACGGATTTGCAACAAGACACAAAAAATTTAAAAAACATATTCAAAATATTGCAACAAGACTCATATTGCAAAAGCTCAACGGCTTAAAGAAAAGTTAAACGATTGCAACAAAGGCATATATTGCAACACAATGTGTGTTACGAAAATTAGCAAAAAAATGAAAGATTGCAATAAAAGTCATGTTGGAAGGAAGATTTATAACAAAGGTCTCATTGCAATGAAGTAAAAAATAATAATCACAGGTCAAGCATCAAATGATTGGACGGCTAGCGATCCGATTGGTCTTTGATTAAGATCCACTTATCAATGCATACCATGTCCCATTAATCTATCTATAATAAATAGGAGATCTTCAGAAATATTATTAAGGACATGTTAGATAGTTTGCAGCAGGAAAAAATAGACCCGTGTGGTGCAGTCTGGACACGTTTGGTAACCTGCGTTGCATCCAAATCTTGGTCCGAACAGAACTTAAAGCACTCCCGGATAAGCTAAGTGGGAACGATTGAATCAAAAGTTTTTTTCCAGCTAGGCCCGGTCAAACTAACTGGAGAAGCACGCCTGGAGAAGCACGGAAGACGTGACACAACGTCTCATTACTACCTCTCTCTCCCATCATTGCATCGTACAGCTCAACGAGACATCTCTTAGACCGGTCACAATAGAGAGTAACTCAAGTTACTACTCTATATTATTATCTTCATAATGCAAAATAACTTTAAAATAGTAACATAGATAACCTTATTTATTGGCTTATAAACTCATTCTATCTTGGAAAGAGTAATGTAATGGTAACTAACTAAGTTACTCTATCTCTCTCTTATCATTAATTAGCTGTTACGTCATTTTTTGCTTAGATGACATATATCTTATTGCTGAAGTTACTCCCACTGTGACCAGGTTTAAACCTTCCGCAATGAAAGTATCATGGTTAGTATCATGCATGCCACTTAAGTAAATCTGATGATGCGGCATAGAATTAAATGAAGAAAGAGAGGGTTGAGTATCATATTATGATATCGTATCATAATAAATGCTAAGGTAGTATGTGTCTTGCATGACAATAAATATTACTACTTATGATACTAAACTATAATACTATGCATGGTGGATGTAGTATCATATACTAGTATCATGTGCATGATACTAACCTTATGATACTACCATTGCGGGAGGTCTTAATTTACTCTCTTCGTTTCTTTTTACTTTGCATATACTACCTCCTTTCCGGTTTATAAGGCTTGTGGGTATCTTTAGATCTATAATTTGATCAATATAAAATGACTTGTATAGTCTAAAAAGTATACCATTAGAAAGTATATGATTCGAAGTTTCTAATGATGTATTTTTTGTGATATATAACTTGTATTACGTTGGTCTATTTGTCAACCTAGAGATACGCGCAAGCCTTATAAACCGAAAATTAGGTAGTAAGATTTGGTCAAAGTCAAATCTGATAAAGTTTGATCAAATTTATATTAAAAAATATCAACATCTACAACATCAAAGTTATACCATATGAAAATTAATATCATGATGCATCTAATGATATTGGTTTCATATTGTGGATGTTACTAGATTTTTCTATAAAATCGGTCAAATTTAAGTTTGACTTCAGAAAATTCTTATATGCGAAGTAAAAAAATGGAGGGAGTACATAAATATGTAAATTTGTGCCTACATTGTTTGATTTACCACTCCTTCACACATACTCCACTCTTTCTTTCTTTCAACGCCTCTTCGCCTCTCTTTCCAATGGGCGACTGGCAAATAGCTCCATCTAGTTCCAATCGACGGCGCCGCCGACAACTCAATCGACAGTGTTGGGTTGCCACCCTTTCCCATCCCGGTGTCAACCTAAAGGCCCATTTTTGTGCCCTTCCACAATCTGACACAAGCCGCGATCAGCGGCCATTGATCGATCATCATCTTTGGTGTCAGTCACATTGATGCTGGTCGTATCCGGTAGCACATCGGAGGCTACGCCTTCGGGGAGCGCCTCGATGGCGACGACCTCAGGCACGACCGAGAATGGGATGAGGTTGTTTACCCCCATTTGAGGGTTGTCAACCTTCACTCTAGCCACCGTGGGGGTCGCGGTTGAGGCTTCGAACGCGGTGGCGTCCTCCTCCAACACGCGGACAATGCTGAGCAACGCAAATGGAGAACTTCTTCGCCATTGACCTCAGCTTCGGCGGTAGCATCATCCGGCAACCTCTCCATTACTTTTTATGAAAATAATATAGATTACACATAAAACAACACCAAACTAATTCCTTGTACGGGCTGCCTCTACAATTTGTGTGCTCCCTTTCAGTAGTTCAACCTGGATAGGATTTGAACAAAGGTTAGTGTTAATTCTAGCAAAAAAAAAATTTACACCATACATGTGTGAAGGGAGGTATGGAGTTCCTCTGATTGTTCATATTTGAACAAAAAGAGCAGAAAAACTGAAACGGAAAGGGCTAACAGTAAAGAGAAATCAATAGGGAACTCACCAAACATGTGGTGGGCTGTTTTAGACTTGTTTCACTTATTTTTGTGATGTTAAAAGTAATTAAAAATGATAATTGCAAACCAACGAAACCAATTGGTCCCATTTGTTTTTGAATTGCCTCCTTGAGCACTTTTTGTTAGTTTGTTGGAAAATTTTCTCCTCAAGATTATTATAACCTTTGGGACATAATTAACCACTCGGGCTATTGCGCTCCTCGATTTCTTCTTTGCATATTTCACAAAAGATTTTAGTATAGTATGCATGCCAAATTGCTTTGTTCATCTATTTCATATCAAATTAAACATTACACACACATCCATTATGTATTTCATTCCAGCTTAAACATTACAAGATCCACCCCGTCGCTGGTAGTAGAGAAGGTCGAGGGGCAGGAGCCCGCCGCCAGCAGCAGAGGAGGTCAAGGGCGCGGGCCTCGCCGCCGGAAGTTGAGGAGCTCGAGGGCGCCGCGGCCCTCGCCGGAAGCAGTGAAGTCGAGGAGGCGACGCCCGTCGCTGGCTGTAGTGGAGGTCAAGGGAGCGGCGCTCGCACCGATAGGAGAGGAGGTGCGGCCGGAGTAGACGAGGACGGCGCTCTCCGTTAGCCGGCTGCTGCCCTAACCGTAGCGACGCCGGCGCTTTAGCCATGGCTGCGTGGAGGAGGATCCTCTGACTTTAACAAGGCAAGTCATAGCGCTACAGTATTAGCCTAATGTAAAATGAAGAAGAAAAGTCAGAGGCTGTTAACAACTTGTTTAGGGTTGGTATTTACTGTAGATTTAACTAATCTAAAATTATTTTTATTTCACCATCAGTATATTTATATGTAATTACCATAAATATACACAATAAATCTGTAATTTACAAATTATTTTAAGTTATCTTAGCCTTAATCACATAGATTGGAAGAAGGAAAGTTAGGGTACTGTAGCTCCTCTAACTTTCCTTCTAAAGTTAGAGGATCTGGTTCCTGGCTGCGTGCGTGCTGGAAAGGGAGCGGCGCTCGCACGGATGGAGATGAGAGAAAACTGATGGGTTTGAGCCTTATATGGAAGGGCAATTCTATTGTAATTCCAACAAAGAGGTAGGGGCAGTATGGGCGTGGGATATGTTTGAAGCTACAGAAAGCTACGACAGCTGCTACGGAGGAGCTTCACGATTCACGTGTAAATAATTAGCTGTTGCAGCTATACCGCAGTTGGCTGTTTGGTTAAACTAGCAGATTATTTTGATAAAAAATTGTACAAAAGTTCAACCAAACACCATCTATATGATGCATCCTACCAATACCGCGTTCATCACTGCCACAATTGTGGAGGCCTGGAGGCCAAGGGCAGTGCCGTGTGCATCCTCGCCTCGGAGAGGAGCAGCGAGAGTGGCTTGGGCGTACTCGGCTGGGTTGTGTAGACAAAAAGCAGCGGGGGCTTTCGTCTACCAACTGTGTGGAAGAACGGTGACGGCGGCATCTGCATTACCGAGTACAGTGAAGATCTAAGAAGGGCGAGAGTTCATCACCCGACGCATGAAGGGGTACGCGGAGGCTCCTGCTTCCTCGACGCGCGGTCGTGGAAGATGACTGCGTCCAACGCCGGCGAGTCGCCGACGCGTCGACAGCTACAAAAGCGTCAGTGGGACGCCTCATGTCTCCGTCGGATGAGGAGGATTCCGCGTTGTCGTGAGGTTTGAATCAATGCGCACCTGCGGCGGATGACACCTTCCCTGGCAGAGGGCGACGCGCCGACGCCGGTCGATGGGGGTGCCATGCACGATCGGACATGCGGCAATGAAAGCAATGAAGGTTCAGCGGAGACCGGACTGGACGAGGCCTGCGGCGGAAGGGCGTCACAAGATGGGAAGGGGCGCGGCTACAGTCCAGCCCGGAGGATGGTGGGTTGCCGACGGACTGGGTGGGGCAGGCCGGCGGCGGAATATGGTAGAGAGGCGGGGCGACATGGGGTGATGTAGCGATAGGATTAGTTTTTTCAGGCAGCGATAGGATTAACGAATCGTTTTGTTTTGTGGAGGATGAGCCTTGTGCCGCTAAAAATGGGATTGATTCAGTTGATTGGATGAGGGACATTGAGCGGACGTGATGCATTGGATCAGCACCTCTGGTATTTTTTATATTTCTTTTTTCAGATATCTTGTACTAGTTGTTTGGTACTTCTTGGTTCACAGGTTAAAAATGTGTGTGCGTTGAATCATTATCTTGCTCAATTGAGGCCTATATTTTCTGATTAGCGAATTAAGTATTTCATCTTCTAGAGATTTCTCATTTGCATCAATGTGTCAGTATTTTCTTTCCAGATTCTTACTAATTGCCGGCTGATTCTTTGTTTGTTTCAGTTCACACTAACATAAAATGTAGTCTTACTGACCGAGTTTCGGTTATGTTGTGGTTTGCTTTGCCTGGCTGATGGATATTCCCAAAAACTAGGCTATATAGTTTGCAGGTGGCCCATATGCTCCTTCTGCCTGCACAATGTTCAGATGATGTGTCAGGTGCTCTTCCATATAATGAACCAATAGATTACTGAGATTACATTTGCACAATGTCAGTTTCTGTATCAAAAGATAATCTGTTAGAAAATTCATACGAAGCATATTGGTTCAGATCCATCAATTTTCAAGCGATTGAATCACCATATCACGCATAGTTTCTCCAAAACGAATATCAAATTTTGGCGTGCCCATGCATCTCTATAGTACATAAAAATGCATGATTGAAAAACATAAAGGGATGCAGCCTTACTGACTGGGGAATCCGCGGACAAACAAACTGTGGTCGCTAGTGTCAACGTTGTTCTCAAGAATGGTGTCGGAGTGGTGATGTCGCATCTTGGAGGCCAACATAAGAAGTTCCTGGTCGGAGAAACATCCATGTGGCTGTAGAACTGTAGATGGGGATTCATTGCCTTGGTCAAAAGGGGCCGGCGTACACCACGAGGAAGGACAATGAGTGGGAGGACGCGGTGTACCTCCTTCCGCGTTGCTAATCTTGAGCTCGAAGTGGGAGGACGGGGAATCGTTCGCCGCTGCCGTTGTATCAGCAACCGGTGCCCTCCTCGGCATCGAGTTCTTTCTTCCGGATGGCAATAGTGCGATCGGTGGCGCGCATGGAGGAGCCGCCGCCGGCGGGTCCATCACCATGTCGCACTCGTATCAGTCGAAACCACGATCCGCCTCCGCCCGCCGTCGACGAGGATGACGACGCCGTGTACAACCCCTAGAGCCTTGACAATGAGCCCAACATAGCGCCAATCGCTTCGCTCAGCAGGGGCTTCTTCACACGCCGCTCGCCACTCCTGTACAAGGACGTCCTGCGCTAGCACGGCTCGCCCGCCCCTCCATCTTGGCGCCGCCAGAGGAGGGCTCCTTCGGGGATCAAGCTAGAGGAACCGTTGCTTGGGATCCCATCGGGGGGTTGGGAAGGTTGAGAGGTCCGAGGAGGGGAGCACGCGCTGAAGACAGAGAAAGATGGGTCGGGAGTCCGGGACACACGAACGGAGAGAGAGGCAGCCGAAACATGGGCTCATGGCCCAATTAACCACAGGCTGTCGATTTTTCTTCCAGAGTAGCAGCCCTTTAGGACAGGCGGCCCAATTCGCAAGCTGAAGTTAAAATCTAACGGCCAGCAATGTTCAAAACACAAAATTCGACGGCCAAAAACTGCAGGGGCGTGAGAGGGCTGGGACTGTGCCCAGTTATACTGTCCTAAATTATACACCCATCGACTTGGCTTGCAAATTCCACAGTTACATGAGTGGTGTCCAGTGCTTGCTTTAAGAAGGAAAAACATATTTTTTCTTGGTTCACATCACCATTTAGGTATGTCATTTTCTTCCATTGTATTTTTTTGAACACACATATTTTATTACTAAGCATTAGTTTGTGTGTTCCAAAACAAAGTCATCTCTTGGAAATGTTACCTTTAGTGTTTGACCTTGTGTTTGATAATTCTTAGGTCATGCACCTTTTTATAGAAAACTATCTCAACTACTGACCTTGGAATAACATGAAAAGCTTTTTTTTAGATAAACATACAGGAATTTAGAAATAGTAAGTTAGTATATTCATCCTATCTATTTCCTCTGGATAAATTAATGACCTAATTACTTTTGACCATGCTGATGATGTCAACAAGGGAGATGTAAAAAGTCATTCTATACTTGGGTCGTTGTTGATTATACCTAGTCCACATTTTAATTTGGACCAGCAGTTAAGACAAATTTAATTTTTGGTCTGGCAAATCTTTACCTAATAATAAAGGGAGGTGGCTTTCTTAGTCCGTTTTAGCGTCTTTACTAAAAAAATCCCTCCCTTTTAGCTTAATCAACCCTCACTCTGTATTTTCGGTGGAAAAAACAGTTCTCTCTTCTGTCAACCGAACGACCAAACTTTACCTGCCTTGATGGCCCAAAGAATCTGGCCATCTAAGATTTCTGACAAGCAAACATACCTCCATGCATTGCAGCCCAGCAAGGCCGGAGTCTCTCCTACGCGGCGAGTGGGTTCTCAAATCAGACAAACATTTCGTACAGGTCTTACTGATTAGTCCCACCTCGGATTTTTATATTAGATATCAACAATGGGAAATTATAAGGAGCTCCGCCGCATCGACGCGGACATGTGTGACGGCTCAATTCATTTCAAATCCATTTGCCCGTACGTATTATCTTTTGTAAATTCAATTTTTCTAAAAGATTTATCCTTTAAACTGTTAACCCGATTGATGATCCGTTTTCACCATTAGCTTTCTCGCGACGAGATCTTCAAAACAAGATCCCAAAATTGATATGTTTCGATGAAATTTTTTCGTCACCGTCAATTGCCAGATTAGGTCACTCTAGTTGCCATTTTTATCGTGAACTGTTGCCACAAATGTTTGTACATAGTTGTTGGGGAAATAGTTCTGTATACTTAAGCTTAGAATAAAACCCGATAAAATAAAATGACAACTCAAACTGATAAAACTGGCAAGAACTAAAGTACCATCATGTCAATTAGATGTAAAGAATACGGCAACCGAACATAAGTAAACCGGCAACTATCGTTCAAACACAACAAGGCATTATTGCATTTGGGTATAAATAACATGACAAGTATGGGTTTTTCAAGTGATTCTAAAGAGAAACACATACAAATACCACAAAACAAGTTTTTAATTTATTTTTGTTAGTGTACAGTGTTTTAACAACCAAGTTGGTATAATCTGACAATTATAGGAATACTTATCAGGTAAGTAGAACAGTAATGTGGCAAGTACTGATGAATAAAAAGAGTTAACAACCAAGTTGGTATAATCTGATAATTATGAATAATAAATAGAACAGTAATGTGGCAAGTACTGATGAAAAGAAATGTTTTAACAACCAAGTTGGTATAATCTGGCCACTCTATGAATAATTATCAGGTAAGTAGAACAGTAATGTGGCAAGTATTGATGGAATTTTTTTTAACAACCAAGTTAGTATAATCTGGCAACTCTATGAATAATTATCAGATAAGTAGAACAGTAATGTGACAAGTATTGATGAAATAAAGTTTTCTAAAACATATTGACATGGGATCTAGTTTCGAAGATCTCGTCGCGAGAAAGCTAATGGTACAAACGGATCGTCAATTGAGTAAATGGTTTGAGAGATGAAACTTTTTAAAAATTCAAAAACCCAAAAGCTAGTACTTTTTGCTAACTGATATAGCATGTACAGAGAGAATGAAGAGCCGCCGCACCATATACTCCCAGATGCGGCGCCGCTCTGTAGTGGCATCCATCAACAATTTATATACACTAGAATCGAGGAGGTACCTCGCAGTGAGCACTACGTACCAATGTTATACTTTTGTTGCACATTTGTTAACCGGGAGCTTGCTACCTTTTTAATTTCCACTCGATCTGAACTTCCTAGTATGGTTGCTAGATTTCTCTAAGACTAAAGATTATTCAAGGAAACCTATTATTGTTGTCATAATCTGACACACATGATTTTATTCATAAAATAATGTAGTTTTTAGTTGAGTTGGTTGATCTTTCTCGCCAAAAAAAGGTTGATCTGACATGTTTTTGGTACGTATCGATCTTCACTCATGTATCCATGCACCATTTTGATGGGTTTTATCATTGAAAGAAAGCCATCTGGGAGTTAGATAATTGAATGACACTGGATGCATAACATGTTATTTTTTAGCTTAGTCATAACTGAACATTGCTTATGAGGATTAAAAAGATCAAAAATCTGTATAATTTCTTCCTTTAATTTTTTGTCTTCAACAATCTAGAGAGCTCTCATTAGTTTGTTTGGCGTGCAAGTTAACCATGTGATACATTTTACCTTTCGGTTGAGATGGAGAGCAAGCTACTTGCGAAGGCACCAACAGATAGAACTGCTGATTTAAGCTAGGTTAAGGTGGCCATGTCAGTGTGGGAGGAGAAAGATTTTCCGGGGTCAATACAGAAGCATTACCAAGAGACATGATAATGTTACCAAAAGAAAAGTGCTTCCACACTTAAAAAAGGCGTTGTACGACGCTTATTCAAACCCATAACAAGGCGGAGGTTGAATTTGTTGTCTCCTAGTGGTTAAAAGCATGCCACATATACGATTGTCGATGAGTGATGACAAATGACTTGGTTGTAACGGACATGTGGTTGTACAACTGCATTTAAGTAGCAAGCATGCATGCTCATAACCTCTATATAGATGTTAGCTGGAATTAAGGAATTGATGGCGGACTTGTTGTAATGTCATTTTCCTTCCATGTGGAATGTAACATGCAGAACGCCTTGTCAATACATTGCTTTCTCATCCATTATGCTGCCGAAATTTCTAATAAAATTACCCAAGACTTTTAGGGTGATCATTGCAAAATATTCGAACCTTCAATGCAATATTAGGTTCCTTTTAAATGCGTTTGCGCCTTTTAAAAATATGTACATCGTATGTATTTTATCATAAGATTACAAATTTCTACCATTGTTTCAAGCAATAATTATTTTTATTGCTCCAAATATCACAAAAAAATGTTCACATGATTTTAATTTTTTGTGTCATTCATTCCACCCGCAAAAATTATTTTGTATTATTTTAAATGCGTTTGCGCCTTTTTAAAACATATAAAATTATTTTTACGTACATCATAGGTATTTTATCAAAAGATTAAAATTTTCTCCATTTGATTTAAGAAAATATTTTATTTATCAAAAAATATTGCTCCAAATATCAGAAAAAATGTTCACGTTATTTTAGTTTTTTCTGTCATTCATTCCAAAATCTTAAATGTAGCTAACTCACGAAAAAGTGTACTAAAAAAAAACTCACGAAAAGTGTTCACACGTATTAAAATTTTGTACTCCCGTCGATTCATATTAATTGACACACACTTAGTACAACTTTGTACTAAAGTTATACTAAGTGTGCGTCAATTAATTTGGATCGGAGGGAGTATTATTTTAAATGCGATTGCATCTTTTTAAAATATATAAAGTTAATTTTACGTACATCATAGGTATCTTATCATAAGATTAAAAATTTCTTCCGTTGCAACGCACGGGCATTGTCCTAGTCATATATAACCTGCAGATTCTTGACACAACCAATATTTAATTATATCGATCAATGTTTGTGTTGTGGTATTTCGGAAAATCAACCTGCAGTCCACCCTCATTCCAGAAAAAAATGACATATCTATGTGGGCCGAACTAAGCCATCGCCTCTGCATGTATGGGCCGCCCGAAGTCGAAAAGAAATAAAAGAGCGCACGGAAATAATCAGCGCAAGGAACTAAGCCATCGCCTCTGCATGTAGGGGCAGTATGGGCGTGGGATATGTTCAAAGCTGCGACAGCTGCTACGGAGGAGCTTCACGATTCACGTGTAAATATTCAGCTGCTAGAGCTATACCGTAGTTGGCTGTTTGGTTAAACTAGCAGATTATTTTAATAGAAAGCCGTACAAAAGCTCAACCAAACACCCTCTATATGATGCATCCTATCAATACCGCGTTCATCACTGTCACAATTGTGGAGGCCTGGAGGCCAAGGGCCCGTGTGCATCCTCGCCTCGGAGAGGAGCAGCGGGAGTGGCTTGGGCGTACTCGGCTGGGTCGTGTAGACAAACAGCAGCGGCGGCTTCCGTCTGCCGACTGTGTGGAAGAACGGTGACGGCGGCATCTGCATCACCGAGTACACTGAAGATCTAAGAAGGGCGACGGTTCATCACCCGACGCACGAAGGGATGACCGCGGAGGCTCCTGCTTCCTCGACGCGCGCGCGGTCGTGGAAGATGATTGCGTCCAACACCGGCGAGTCGAGAGCTACAAAAGGTCAGTGGGACGCCTCATGTCTCCGTCGGATGAGGCGGATTCCGCGTTGTCGCGAGGTTTGAATCGATGCGCACCTGCGGAAGATGGCACCTTCCCTGGCAGAGGGCGACGTGCCGACGCCAGTCGAATTCGATAAGTGGGAGAGATAAAAACTTTGGATTATATAATATTATAATACTACTATATTAGCCATAAAAAATACTACCACATCAATCTATGTTATTTATTTCTAAATAGATGTATTTAGATGCATTTTGTGATGTACATCAATTTAAGACGTGACATAAAAATGCTACTATGCTATTCATATTACTTATTGCGCAGACGAATATATCTAGATGTATTTTAGTGTTATATATATATATATATTCATTTGAAAGATTGTGATCGACGATGACAGGGCTATTTTTTTATTCAATAGGGAACGTGAAAAACTACCAATGATCTTTGTTTTGTGTTACAACAAAAAATGATAAAATGTGATTGGCGATGATGGGTTGTGATTTTTTTGCAACCGTAGCAAAAAATCTGCCACCGACGACCAAATTTGCTGTCACGAGTCGATGGTAAATATGGTATGCAACAATTTTGTCATGATTTTTTGCTGCAACGATGCTAAAAATAGAAAAAAATAAACACAATAAATTTTTACTGTAACTGGTGGTTTATTTTGCTACAAACGCAATCACATTTTACTTCATGGGATCAACGAAGTAGTAAATAAGAAGATCCAATGATGTTGAACCTAGATCAGATGGTTGTGGGCCGACCGACCCAAATTTGGACCGGCCGTCCTGTGCTTTTGGCCCAAATTTGGAACAGCCAACCGGCGCAGAGCGCTTGTGCCATCTATTTCGGCTCATGCATCGGTCCATTAGTAGGTTGTCTTTGTACCATATCGATGATGTGACATACACAAATGTATCTCCTTGGCCATCGATTGATCATTTTGTGCGCTTGATTGTCCTTGTGGCCGATATCGACTAGCCAACTCGGGCGTTCTTTGCGCATGATTATCCGGCTGATATTGTGCTGTACGTGTAGCTTATCGATCATGATAGATCGAGCTAGCTATAGATAATTGATCTAGCTAGCTATGGGCGAAGGATCCAGTGAACTTTTATTTTTGTTGCGATGCGCCTTGATATATGAGAACCTTGATCAGACCATCCCTACAACACTCATCTCTCTCGGATCTAGATCCTTCCCCACGTCAAGGAGGGGACGAGCACGACATGAGAAAGCATTGTTGGTGAGAACAAAGGATGGACCTCTCCCCTCTCCAACCCTAGCAACATTGTTGGCCTCACACCCTACCTCTTCCTTTTGTTTGTTGACCACAAGTGGACAAATATCGTCACCGCCATCACGTCGTCCAATTTTTTTGCATTGGGTTCAGTGGCAGTGACATTGAGGATGGTGATGCTATGTGAAAGAGCAACTGGGATATTAGAGAAAAAGAAAGAGATAGCAAAAACAATCGAGGAAGTTGCATGCAATTCCACCTTCAACCCATGTGCTTGATGTTAATGCGAGCATAGAAAGGATGTCTGAAATGACGATAATTGCAATAGCAGCAAAAGGGCGTGTATAAGGTTATCGTCACGTGAAGTAAGTTTACAAGGTGCATATGATGTGCATCATGGATTCGCCGAATCAATATCTTGAAATCATGCCCCATGTTCCGAATTGTTGTACCAAAGAACTTTACCCCATTTGACTCCATATTTTTGTATCCGTGATACTTGTGCCACCATCCAGATTCTTGACACAACCAATATTTAATTATATCGATCAATGTTTGTGTTGTGGTATTTCGGAAAATCAACCTGCAGTCCACCCTCATTCCAGAAAAAAATGACATATGTATGTGGGCCGAACTAAGCCATTGCCTCTGCGTGTATGGGCCACCCGAAGTCGAAAAGAAATAAAAGAGCACAAGGATTCGAACCGGTTTAAATTTTTTGTATTATTTTAAATGCGTTTGCGCCTTTTAAAAATATATGAAGTTAATTTTACGTACATCATATGTATTTTATCATAAGATTACAAATTTCTACCATTGTTTCAAGCAATAATTATTTTTATTGCTCCAAATATCACAAAAAAAATGTTCACACGATTTTAATTTTTTGTGTCATTCATTTCACCCGCAAAAATTATTTTGTATTATTTTAAATGCGTTTGCGCCTTTTTAAAACATATAAAAATAATTTTACGTACATCATAGGTATTTTATCAAAAGATTAAAATTTTCTCCATTTGTTTTAAGAAAATATTTTATTTATCAAAAAATATTGCTCCAAATATCAGAAAAAATGTTCACGTTATTTTAGTTTTTTCTGTCATTCATTCCAAAATCTTAAATGTAGCTAACTCACGAAAAAGTGTACTCACAAAAAAAGTCACGAAAAGTGTTCACACGTATTAAATTCTTGTATTATTTTAAATGCGATTGCACCTTTTAAAAATATATAAAATTAATTTTACGTACATCATAGGTATCTTATCATAAGATTAAAAATTTCTCCCGTTGCAACGCACGGGCATTGTCCTAGTCATATATAAAAACCATGTCTTGATGGGTCAATTTTAACAGACATTTAGGACCATGAGTGTATGTGAAGAGTAATCAAATTACATTATTTATCTGTCATATGATTGTATAACTTCAGTGATGTGGCATAGATTTTTCGCCTCCTCCTGCTTCCATACACAACCTACTACCACCAACATTATGTCGGGCAAACATGTTCAGAAAGGGTTGAAAGAAATAACTAGTTTGGAAAGTTAAAGCAGAGATTACATGTGTACCTACATGCAGTACCACAGCGGTCAATCAACGAGTCACAATGTAATCACCTCATAAATCATGAATATTTTTCCTCCTGGAAGATGGCATCTTTAGTATCACATTTTAATGCAATAGACTGTTGAAAACACTGATTTATTCCAACGTATCAAGCATTTGGTTTTAACATAAAAAAAAGATTTCAAGGATGTACTTTCAAACTTAATAAATACTTCCAGTATTAGGCAATAGTACAAGCTTAAATTTAAGGGAGAGTAAGAGTACAGACTTGGTAGCTACAGAATTATGAAATTTAGAACTTAAAAGATGATAGGAAATATGGTTTGAAACTACTACATATAGCATAAGAATATCACACAAATAATTTCTCGGCTAGGACCGGAAGTGAATCACAGCACGCGAAGGCAAACCCAAAGCCTCGGTTGTACATTTCCTCTCCTCAGAAGTCCGTGGATATCTTGATGGAAAAACCTTGTCCTTGATCTCGGGATCCAAGTCACCACAACGCCCACAAACCTTCCTGTCAAACAGAGATATCTCTGCCACATTAACTGCAGCTTCCACGATCGACCTTATGTATCGCACAAATTTGTCATCAGGCTGGAAGCCGTAGATGGTGAGCTTAGCCAGATTATTGTGCTTGAAATCAGGGGCATATGGCTTCCACTTCACATCCACCTTATCGCAGAAACCATTTTCCTTCCGAACCTCTTTGTCTGTGAAAATTATGCACCAATGATCCCATATTGTGACGCACAACTCTTTTAGGGAGCGTGCACCTTCAAGAATAAACATTGTCCAAGAAAAATCACATCCTTCAGGAAGATTGTCGAAATTCACATGCTGTAGGTTGCTGAGCACAGGCGCGAGCAGTTTCGGGCATTCTGGGATAACCCAAATCTGTGATAGAAAAAAAATAACAATATATAAACTCAGTGCAAGTTGCATATGCCGTATTGCCGTCATACATAGTGCGAATGGACAGATATGATTCAAATGACTAATGGGTACCTTTTCACTTCTAAAATCAAGATGTAGATCTCTTATAAAAGGAAAAAAAAAGGAACATTAGCAAGCAGCTGACTTAACTCTAGGGTCTTTGTCGAACGGAGGCCAATTTTGAAAAGGTTCAGCTTTGAAAGCTGTGGCACAAAACCAAAATGAAAGGGATCTTCACATGAGCACCAATTAGTATAGGTCACCCGTTGGAGTTTTGGTAGACATATTAGCTCAAGTCTCTCAAATCTCCCATTGTCAACGTGGAGCTCAACAAGTTGAGCATGCTCTACTTGCAATACAGAATGGATCCCTGAGTCACAATGAGTTAAACGTAAATACTCCAAGAGCTTGCAAGTGCTGAGGATGTTGGGGATGTCCAGTTCCCCAAACCTCATATTGCGCAGCCGCAGGCGCCTAAGGCCAGCAAATGTATCTGGACAAGCACTGATAAAATCATTGAACTGCTTCCCATAGTGAAGGAGATCGTGTCAGGAGAGCATATCCTAAAAGGTTTCTCTGTTACAATCACAAACTCAGCTGAGTCAACCTTGTGGGTTGCCATGGCGCGGGCGACGGATTTTCCAATGGAAAGTGAGTCATGTAGCCTCAAGATGAATCTGAATTTGAGTTTGTTGATGGTGATATCGGGGCTCCTTGTGCTCAAGATGGTATCCGCTACATGAGCCACATCGCTGTTGGTTCGGAGCACGTCGTCGAGGGTGAGGCTGGAAACACGAGCTTTGTCATGGTAAGCTGGAATGGAATCGAAACTTATGAAGAAGTGCGAGAGCATGGCGGGGAGCTTGAGCAGTTGCTTGGATAGGACGCACGCCCTTATCGCATCGAGCGTGTCGACCCTCTCAAGAATGTTGAGCAGAAGGTCATTGGGCAGCTTGGTAAGCCTGTCGCCATGTCCTTTGGCAGCTTCGTCGCGAGCTGCTTGCTTCCTTGCATTTAGCTGGAACGACAAATAATCAGGCTTTTGAGGATGAAACTTAGGTGAAGAACAAACATGAGGAACAAAAGAAGAAGAAAACTTACAAGTCGTCGGCGACCGTTTTTGTTCTTCATGGTTGGCCGGAGCAACAAATTAAGCAGACTAATCACCTGCGGAAAACAAATCGGGTTCGATCGATGAGCGCCCCCTTCTACTTGTCGATTTATTGAGGCCGGCTCTCCTCCAAGGAGGACCATGATTACAACTTGTTAACAGACCGATCCCGAATAAAAATTACTCCTTCTGGAATGCGCTTGCCGCACAAACCGAAATCGACTCTGCTTCCGCCTCTGCCTTCCTTGAGATTATTTCGCCCAAAACGCAGCCAGGCATAATAGCCCAGGCAGCGGAAGCGGTGCCAACTGGCGGGGGCCGGCGGCGAACGACAGGGGTGCAGTCAGTGGCGGAGGACCGATATAATTTAAGGTGTGGCGAATTCAAAAAGTTATGTACTAGTAAAATCAAAGTAGTTTGTACTCCCTCCGATCCATAAAAAGTGTCGCACATTTTGTACTAAGTTAGTACAAACTTTGTACTAAGTGGGCGACACTTTTTATGGATCGGAGGGAGTAGAAACTAACCACTACGTAGTAATTCAATTTTTATTGTCAAATCTGCAACTCAAATCATAAAAATACCACTAATATCTGTTGGTTAATTACTGATTGGCAGAATATTATACCAATTAGTGCAAAATTTCATAAATTTAACAGTTGGTTGTAGTACTATCTTCCTCATGCTCCTTCCTTGTCCATCTACTCTATATTTCCGGAAACGGAATTGCGCCACTAGCCACCAGCGCTGGCAGCCGGCAACATAGCTGCGCCGTGCCCCTGCATACCTTCAGCCTGAATGTCATGCAAACTGTGTACATCACTAACGCGACTGTTGCTCTTCAGTGGAATTTTTGTCAAAAAAGACCACCTAGTCAATTCATTGTCAAAAAAGATCACCTCTAAAAATAATTGTCAAAAAAGATCACCTAGCAACGGCGGCACCCTAACACATGGCAGTTGCCGCCACGGCCAACGGCGGCACCCTGCCACAGGGCACATGCCGCCACGGGCAGGGGCGACACCTCGCTCTGGCCGGTGCATGCTGCCGCTATCGGCTGGGTGCCCTGTGAGGAGCAGGAGCGGGAGACTGGGTACTGGGCGCGCGATGGTGTACGGCAGATGTGATGTGGAAGGTTTCCGCAGGGAATGGCGGCCGAAGAGGATGGGTCCGCAGGATCGGCTAAGGGTTCCTCTTAGAGCCCTCGCAAAAAAGAAGTTTATGTCCTCTTAGGGCCGAAATGCACTTTGGATCCTGAGCTCTATGGAGACCTCTAATTTCAAACTTAAAAATTTATTAAAATTCATATTTTTATGTTTTAAAAAATTCTAAAAATAAATACGATATACATGAAGGTATAATGCACAAGTGTGTAAATTTTTAGATAAAATATGTTTAAATGAGTGTTGTACAAAAAAGACAAATCTAAGGCTTGTTGACCCATCATACTATTCATCCTTTCAGGACATGTATTTGTTTTTTCCGCATAGGCCGCAATTCAAGGTATTTCATTTTGAATTTTTACACACATGTACATTATATCATTACATACTTGCATATTTGTTTCCAGATTATTTTACAATCAGGAAATTTGAATTTCAATTTTTTCAGAAAAGCAGGATCCATGGAGCCCGAGCTCCAAAATGCCGCACTCCTCTTAGGGGCCCTCTTAGAGCAATTCTAGCATGTGTCCTATAATTGTATCAAGCAAAACTAATTTACAGTTCCTTATAAATAAGTATGTGGATATTATTTTCCAACGCAGAACAAGTACCGCAAACAAAATATTAAATTTAAAATTTAAACTTATAAACATAGTTTATGTCACATAGTTCACTGGAGTTCATTCACTATAGGTGCTACAGTTCACCGGAGGATCTAGAAACTTAAACTTAATCTAAACTAAAGGTATGACACGCGCACACATTGGTGTAGAGGTCGTAGGCGAGCTGGTACCTACTTACCCAAAATATTATGTTTTTTTTCTTGAACTTAGTTTAACACTTGACATTGCTAGTGAGATCATGCATGAAAACAGTTTTGAACTAGCCTTGTGTATTTTCTAAATTATTGTTGATGCTCTAGAATTAGATATTAATCCCTTAATATTTGTTGGGTCTAGATTTTTGTGAGAAAAATACAGCCACACAACATGACTTATCTAAATATTGGTTAGTATAGGTATTTCGGGTTTTGAAGAATGAAAACCGAAACCTAACCCGATAATTGAATAGGTTGAAAATGAAAGTCAAACCTTAACCCGATAATCAAAATAACCAACAATTCATATAATGCGGTTCTGATCGGGTTAGGATGGCACGTTTGAGTATCCAAATGCTCAGGGTTAGCTGATAGACTTGGAAAGAGAGAAACAGAAGTCTTCGACCACTAAAAAATACAAGCGTCTCAAAGAAGAATCTGTTCAATCCTACTAACTCCTTAAGATGGGTATCCGACTATGAGAACCGGAACCGAATTAGATTGTCATGTTGCCAGAATCCAGGTATGTGGTACTTGTTCATACATGCCATGTGGTATGTAATGTATTGCTTTGTACTACACTCTATTTTCGGTTATTTTCTCTAGCTTAATATATTCAGCAATCAAACCCGTACTTCCTTACAAAAATTTGAATAAAATGATCAATTGCCACATTACATGTCATTACAAAATCAATTGATGTAAGTTCAAACGGAAAGGTATATTCATTCAGGGCACTCCCAATGCTTGTTTAGCGCGATTTCATAGGTAAAAATTTGACGTGGCATGCTATTTAATGAGAAAAAAGTGGGTAACTATGCTTAATTTAGATATGGATCTTAGCACCAAAACCAAGACAACTCATGACTTTTCTCTCACAAAATATAATAAATAAAGATTATTTTAGATATAACACTAAGGCTTCCTCCAATGCAAAGGTGCTAAGGGAGGTGCTAGAAGCATTAAATGTGCTAAGCAACCATAGTCTCCAATGCATTGGTGCTTAGCTTGTTGTTGCTAAGCTTCCCTCATTTAATGATTTAGTAACTAAATTCTTGCATGCATAGGCTAGTTTCCTCCATTTTTAATGTTTTGCTTAGGTTCCCGTGACTAGCACCGTGTCCTCATGGGGTCACCATACTTCTCTCTCTCCTCTTAATTAGGGTGCCACATAGGATTTTTTGCCTTGTTGGCATGCTTAGCACCCATCCAAGGTGGAGCATTGGGAGCAGCCTAAGATATAGTGCATTCAGGCTATTATATCTAAACATCTACCAAAATAAATGTTTCAACTTTATACTAACTTAAGATAATGTTGTACTAAATTTAATATACTTATTTGGAATGAAGAGAGTAGTATTTAATATCATTAAATATAACTTAAGATACAGTGTACTGAGACTGCCCTCAGAAAACATTACTCCCTCCGGTCCTTTTTTTCTCTGCGTCTAAGAAAAACTAGTTTTTCTCGCAATGCTTTGCGCCCAAGCCTTTGCATGTTCTTTTTTCCAATTTTACCCCTCGCATGCATGTAGTACCAGACTGCACGCGCCGTCCTATTAATTCTCGTTTGTTCCCAATGTTGCATATCGCTTCTCCTCCTCGTCATCTCCTTTTTTAGCCATGCCCATCCCTGTTGGCATGTTCGTCTCCACATCTTACTCTCCTTTCTTCACTCACCATTCATCTCCATGAAAGGCATATAGCCATGGCTATGGGAGGACAATCAGCCCGTAGAGGATAGCCAACCCATGGACGAGGATGAAAGTCTGCTCGCGGAGGACAGCTTACTCGCCGGCGACGATTGTGCGCTTGCGGATGGCGTACACATACTGCATGTCCTGGGCATGCATGGCCATCGTACTGATCATCCACCTCATCCTAGTTTATGGAAATATTGAGGTCTAGGCCAGCCATTGCATGCCCGTGGAGAGCAGAGAATATCAAAGAGAGTGAGCAGAGAGAGTTTGGGATAGTTCTATTCATGGGGTGAGATTTGTAGACATGTCTTTTCAGTTTCAAAGGCCATGGCAGTAAGTAAATTTTGAGAAGCTAAAACATGGCGGGCTGTTCAGTTTAGGAGGGAGTTGAAAATTTTGGGGCAAAGATTCAGTTGCTTAAGTGGAAATTTTGGCGCAAAGAATTTATTTTGGCTCCAATTCAATCAGCTTTGAGCACAACTGCCATCCTTTTTGATCATTGGTTATCGCTTGGTGTTCTTTTTATCCATTGGGCAATGACATGGGCGCATGCATGCATAACTGAAGAGAGAGAGAGAGAGGGCATGGAGAGAGGAGTAGGTGCGCGCAAGAATTGAGGACCGCAGTTGCATGCAAGGAATAACTACACGGCGTTTCTTTCGTAGCAAATGAGGGGCAAAATCGTCCAGTTTTGAGCCAGGCCTCCTCTCCTTGGTATCCGGGCTGAGTGTTATACGTGTCGGGGGATTGGTACCCGGGTAGGCTAACCCAAGCGGAAGAAAGCTTTCAAGACAAGGATGGGCCGATTGGGCTGCAGCTGGGCCGAGCTGGGCGGAGGTACGGCCGATTGCTCCAAGGCAATCCACCATACCAAATGCCAGCAGTCGGCCCAGGCGCAATCGGCCCACCCTTCCCTTATCAGACATTCGTCCGATTGGTCTGCAGCTAGACCGAGGTTGATTCCCAGAAGGCCGACTACCCAGAGCAATCGACCTTATCAGGAACCACCAATCGGTCCAGGCGCAATCGGAGCAACCTACCACCCAATCGGGGGTATGATTACGAGGTCATAAATACCATATCCCGAGATATCTGGGTGGCAGGAAGGCCAGGTCACATCGAGGATTTGCTGGAGATACGGTGTCGACCTCCCCGCCGATTCCGCGGACAGGCCGACAAGACCGCACCCCCTAGCTCCACTGTTCATTCCTAGGATCTACGAGGTAGCAGCATGGGCCGCCGCTCGTAGGCTCCGGATCACCCGGAGAGGAGCAGTCGGTGGGCCCAGGCCGATTAGAGGATGACAGCTGGGCCCATTCGACATTGAAGTTACCATAGTACCCTGGACTCACACTATAAGAGCCAGGGTACCCCTCCTGCGCGAGGGACGCCACACCTGAGATCTCATTAACTCATTCCCCCTTCAGTTCATTTACTGCCCGTAGTCACTCCTCAGGGAAGCAGGAGAGGACCTTGCCCACGGCGGCGGTTTACTCCTTCCCCTGAGAAGATAGAAGAGCAGTTATTGTAGTTCCTTCATTGATATATATATAAGAGACAAGCAGGAGTAGGGGTGTTATCTCTCCGGAGAGCCCCGAACCTGGGTACATCGTGGTGTCTTCACCGTGCTTGTGCCCAACCCGATTCCGGCACCATCGACATTCTCTCCCTTGTGTCTTCCCCTCACTTTAGCCATCCCCATGGCATCTGCCGTCACATATCGACGACAGTTGGCGCCCACCGTGGGGCAGACCGAGGCGTCGACTGGAGTCAAGATTCGGACGGGATTTTCCTCTGCATCCGGCGGTAGCCACGCCTCCGGCCTGATTCTGAGGCGTGGGGCAATCGATTATGTAGTGGACTACTCGGCGCGGTACAGGGCTGGAGCACCCTTGCCGCCCGGAGTGTCGATGCAAGTGGGAAGTCATCGTCTCTTCATTGGCAGCTTCCCTGAGGCATATCCCAGAGACATCCGCATCTTCTCGTGTGCTACAGATCCGCTCTCGACCAGGGGCTGCATCGCAGCACCTGGCCGAGAGGAGGGCCGACTGCACGCCGCGGTCATGATGGCGGGAGCATCTTCGTCGACCAACCGTGATCCGGCAAGCGCAGCAAGGAAGGCCAAGGAAGTAGCTGATGCGGCAGAGCGAATCGGCACCAGTGCGTTGCGGGATGTGTTATACACACCTGTGAACCGGAATGGTGATCCGGAGCAGGTGCACACCGAGCTGGAAACAACACGGCTCGCTCTGGCTCGCAGGGCTGAGCAAGTGTTGGCAGAAGAGCGTCGGCTAGGAGCCATCACAAGGGAGTACAACGCAGCTCACGCAGGACCGCGCCGGCCGATTGAGCCCGCAGTCCTGGAAGACCTGAGAAGCCGAGGAAGAGCAGTCCACCAGCAGCTATCAGGAGCTGAGCAGCCGGAGCGTCCGAGAAGGCCGGTGCAACCGGAGCAGCCATCGCAGTCGACATTCATCCAGAGGCCAACATATAGCACCTCGGACAAGAATTTGAGAGCCGCCGAGCAGATAGCGCTCGAGCTGGAAGAATTGGAAGGAGATGAGCGGCGCGAACAGTCACGCCGAATGCGTGAGCTGATAGCGGCCGCAAAAGAGCAGAGGCTTGTGGCAATGGGCAATCAGAATGCTGAGCCAGAGGCATCAAGAGGAACTGTGAGGCCGAATGCGGGAGCTAGTCAGCAACCGAATGCATCGCGCCAGAACAGGCATCAACCTGCACCGTCTCGGCATGACAGCAAGGTCAGAAGCAATCGGCCACCCCCAGCAGCAAGCAGAAGAATGGAAGAGGCAGCTGTTAACAGCAGGCGCCATGACATGCCGCAGCAATCGGCGCCAAGACCAGTAATCAGCACCCGACTTGGCCCTCGCCAAATCGGCCAGAACGACGGAAGACATCGCATTGAGCTCCTGGAGAAGGAAGCTCAGGAAGATGAAGAAGGAGAAGCTGGCCCATCATGTTTTGGTCACCGCATTCGGACGGAGAGATTCCCGAAAGGCTTCACATTACCGAGAGACACTCCCAAGTACAATGGCTCGGTGAAACCGGAAGATTGGCTGTCCGACTACTTGACAGCAGTCCGCATTGCAGGAGGCAATCGGCGTGTAGCAGTCCGCTACGCACCTCTCATGCTGCAAGGCTCAGCGCGGACGTGGTTGAACAGTTTGCCCAAGGACAGTGTGAATTGCTGGGAGGATTTCACGACCGCGTTCATTCACAACTTCACAAGCACGTATGAGAGGCCCAACCTCCCACGGCAGTTAGCTCTGTGTGTGCAAGGCAAGGACGAGCCCCTCCGAGATTACCTATCTCGGTGGATCAAGCTGAAGAATTCATGCGAAGGAGTCCATGAGATCCAGGCCATTCAGTATTTTACTGATGGGTGCCTGGCGGATTCAATGTTGAAGCACAAGATGCTCCGCAAAGACTTCACGTCGCTCGCTGAGCTTATGAAGGTGGCAAATGCGTTCGCTATGTCCGATTCTGCGATGCGCCCTATCCAACTCGGAGTTGGAGGTGTGATCCAATCACCAGGGGCTCCGCAGTCGGACACAGGGAACCAAGGCCTCAGTCGGAAGGAAAGAAGAGAGAACAATCGCAACAACAACAACAACAACCAGCAGAACAACGGCAAGCGCAAGGACGAGTAGCCTGATTCCCAGTATGGCAGTCGGCAGGTGGCCGCTGTTCAAAATGAGGAAGATCCAGCGGCTGCAGGAGGCAGTCGGAAGATGAGACCAAATGTGAGACCCCCAGGGCAGATGAAGCCCAAATACACATTCGAGGATATGTTGGACGCACCATGCAAATTGCACAGCACGCCTGGGAGGCCGTCTGCGCACACCACTCGGCAGTGTGACTTTGTGAGAAGGATTGCAAAGGGAGAAGCTTTACCACCACCACCACCACCACCCCAGAACAGAGGACCACCTCAGCAACAGAACCAGTACCCGCAGCAGGATGCGGCTTACATGATTTTTACCAGCGAGTCCACAGACAAGGGTAGTCGGAGAGCCCGAGCCCAAGAAGTCAATGCCACTATGCCGCCGATTCCCCAATTTGTGCACTGGTCCGAATGTCCGATATCCTGGGACAGAGCAGATCATCCCACCATTTTTCCGAATCCAGGCAATTATCCGCTGGTGGTGGACGCTCTGGTTGCAGGACCAAGATTTTCATGCAAGTTTTCTCGAGTGCTAGTTGATGGAGGAAGCACAATCAACATTCTGTACAGAGATACAATGCTTAAGCTAGGGCTCACAGAGCGGGACCTGGAGCGCAGTCGGACGACATTCCATGGGATTGTTCCTGGATTGTCTTGCACCCCCATGGGTCGCATTCGGCTGGACGTCATATTTGGCACGAAAGAGAATTTCAGGAGAGAGCCGATTTGGTTTGAGGTGGCCGACCTCAGCAGTCCTTACCATGCTCTATTGGGGTTACCAGCATTTGCCAAGTTCATGATCAATGCACAGCAGACATACCTGAAGATGAAGATCCCGGGGCCAAACGGTGTCATCACAGTCACCGGAGACTTCAGGAAGTCCCTCGAGTGCACATCCGCTGGCAGCAGTTTGGATGAATCCCTAGTGGTGGAGACGGAGAAGCGCCAGCTCGGCAAAGTCATTGCAATGGCGCAAGCACAAAGCAAGAATCCACTTCCGGTTGGCCCAGCAAAGAGAGTAGATGAGGTGTCGGCTTTTCAGTCGGCCAAGGACAGCAAGAAGATCGCTCTAGATCCCTCCGACTCAACCAAGTTCGTTGTAGTCGGAGCTGGACTTAGCGATAAATAGGAAAGCGAGCTCGTCGAGTTCCTCCGTGAGAATCGGGACATCTTTGCATGGTCTCCACAAGACATGCCTGGGGTTCCGAGAGAACTCGCCGAGCACAAGCTGCACATTCGGCCAGGCTCGAAGCCGGTCAAGCAACCCCTGAGACGTTTTTCTGAGGACAAGAGAAGAGCAATCGGTGAAGAGATTGCGAAGCTGCAAGCGGAAGGTTTCATCATGGAGGTGTTTTACCCCGAGTGGCTGGCGAATCCAGTCCTCGTCATGAAGAAGAACAAGACGTGGCGTATGTGTATAGATTATACTTGTTTGAACAAAGCATGCCCGAAAGATCCGTTTGCTCTGCCCCGTATTGATCAAGTGATTGATTCTACGGCCGGCTGCGAGCTGTTGTCCTTTCTGGATGCTACTGCTGGATATCACCAGATCAAGTTGGCTGTGGAAGATCAGATCAAAACTGCATTCATAACCCCTTTTGGGGCCTATTGTTATATCACCATGCCTTTTGGTCTGAAGAATGGAGGAGCCACTTATCAGCGCACGATTCAGAGGTGCACACACTCCCAACTCAGCAGGAATCTCCATGTATACGTGGACGATTTGGTGGTGAAGTCGGCAAAGGGGATCACATTGCTAGATGATCTCAGAGAAACATTCGCGAATTTGAGAACTTATCAGATCAAGCTCAACCCGGAGAAGTGTGTGTTTGGAGTCCAAGCCGGCAAGCTGTTGGGGTTTCTCGTTTCCGAGAGAGGAATTGAATGCAACCCCGAAAAGATAGCTGCAATAGAGCGCATGGAGCAGCCCAAGACCCTGAAGCAGGTGCAGAAATTCACCGGTTGCCTCGCATCTCTCAGCCGATTCCTCAGTCGGCTGGGTGAAAAGGCAATCCCATTATACCAGCTGATGAAGAAGACCGAGAAGTTCACATGGACCCCTCAAGCAAACGAAGCATTCCGAGAACTCAAGCGCATGCTCTCCACGGCACCAATCCTGGCTGCCCCGATTGAGAAGGAGCCAATGATGTTATACATTGCGGCAACCAATCGGGTGATCAGCGCAGTCATGGTGGTGGAGCGGCCCGAGAAGGACAAGGCACAGCAAATCCAGCGCCCAGTGTACTACATCAGCGAAGTACTCTCGGCATCCAAGCAGAACTACCCTCACTATCAGAAGATGTGCTATGGAGTGTACATGGCAGCCAAAAGATTGAAGCCATACTTTCAAGCTCACCTGATCACAGTTGTCAGCTCAGCTCCGTTAGCCGACATCATGGGAAGCAAAGATGCAACCGGAAGAGTGGCAAAATGGGCAATTGAAGTCGCCAGTCACGGCATCCAGTATGAACCTAGGACGACAATCAAGTCGCAAGCACTGGCCGATTTCCTGGTGGACTGGGCTGAAACTCAGTACATGCCGCAGCTCCCAATGTCGGATTGCTGGCGAATGCACTTTGATGGCTCCAAGATGAAGAATGGCCTAGGGGCTGGGGTGGTACTCACTTCCCCAAGAGGAGATCAGTTGCAGTACGTGCTTCAGATTCACTTCGCAGCATCAAACAATGTCGCCGAATACGAAGCCCTTGTGCATGGTATCAAGCTTGCCAAGGAAATCGGTATTCGGAACATCGAGTGCTTTGGTGATTCCGACCTGGTGATACAGCAGTGCTCGGGCACCTGGGATGCAAAAGATGCTAACATGGCAAGCTATCGATTCCTAGTGCAGCAGATCAGCGGATATTTTGAAGGTTGCGAGTTCCATCATGTGCCGAGAGCAAACAACGAAGCAGCAAATGCATTGTCCAAGCTAGGGTCCACAAGGCAATTAATCCCACCAGGCGTATCTCTGGAGCATATCAAGAAGCCATCTATCATTCCATCCCCAGAGTCCGAGTCCATTTTTATCTCGGAGACCGATCTCGAAGCACTCAGAAAGGCAAAAGAAGTTCAACCGGCCAAACCTGCAACCATGAAGAAGCAGTCCAGCGCCCAGGGTGTCTCGGCAACAGCACCAGGGGCTGCCGATTGCGAGCCAGGGGCTGCAGAGGAGAAGAAGAGGAGCAAAGGGAAGAAAGCGGAGGCCGCACTAGAAGGCACAACCTCCGAAGAGCCAATGACATCAGAAATTGCCGAGTGCAATGATGAATCTCCAGCTCCAGACGAGAAGTCAACACCAGGGGCTGCCGAGTGCGTGCCAGACGCCGCAGTCGGCAGTTCAGAAGTAGAGGTCGAAATGACAGACGTCCAAGTGGCCGAGATCGAGGAGGTCAGTGATCAAGAGGCCGAGATCCAAGAGGAAGTCCCACCTCAGCATGCGGCCGTAATGGTGGTCGTCAGTGCGCCGTCATGGGCACAACCGATCAGAGATTTCTTAACAGATGGGATCCTCACACCAGATTTAGCAGAGTCCAGGCAGATCAACCGCAGATCTTGGGCGTATACAATAATCAACAATGAGCTGATGCGCAGGAGTGCAACTGGTATCCTCCAGAGGTGTGTTGAAGAGGACAGAGGCCTGGAGCTGCTCAAAGACATCCATCAGGGTGAATGTGGTCATCACGCGTCAGCAAAGGCAATCGCCAACAAGGCTTTCCGACATGGTTTCTACTGGCCAACTGCACTCGCAGCGGCTGAAAATCTGGTGAAGCACTGCAAGGGTTGTCAGCGATTCAAGCCAAAGAGTCATCAGCCAGCATCGGCACTGAAGACCATCCCAATAGCTTGGCCGTTTGCAGTTTGGGGTTTGGACATGGTCGGACCATTCAAGAGAGCTCGGAGTGGCATGACACATCTCCTAGTGGCAGTCGACAAGTTTACCAAGTGGATTGAAGCAAGACCAATCAAAAAGTTGGATGGGCCGACTGCGGTTCGGTTTGTGGCCGACATCGTATGCAGATACGGTGTACCTAACAGCATCATCACCGACAACGGCACAAACTTCGCAAAGGGGGCGCTGGCCCGATATGCGTCTCAGCAAGGCATTCGGCTCGATCTAGCATCTGTGGCACACCCACAGTCCAATGGTCAAGTCGAAAGGGCAAATGGACTAATCCTATCGGGTATCAGGCCCAGATTGGTAGAGCCACTCGAGAGGGCACCCAGAGCATGGATCGACGAACTTCCAGCAGTACTGTTCAGCTTGAGGACCACTCCAAACAGGTCGACTGGATTTACTCCTTTCTTCCTGGTGTATGGCTCAGAAGCAGTCATCCCTTCCGACATTGAGTTTGATTCACCTCGGCACGCCCTGTACACAGAAGAAGAAGCAAGATTGGCAAGAGAAGACGGCATCGACCTCAAAGAAGAAGCTTGTCTGTTGGCCTTGTCTAGGTCCGCAGTCTACCAGCAGAAGTTGAGGCACTACCACAGCAAGAAGATTCGTCCCCTCGCTTTCCGAGAGGGAGACATGGTGCTACGCCGAATCCAGAAGTCAGAGGGGCAGCACAAGTTATCCTCACCATGGAAAGGGCCATTTATTGTCAGCAGGGCGCTCAAGAACAATTCCTATTATCTAATCGACTGCACCAAGGGCACTCGGCACAAGGACACGTCAGGAGCAGAGAAGGAGCGGCCGTGGAACGCCGAGTTGTTGTGTCCGTTCTATAGTTGAGCGGCAGAAATTTATGTAAGCCATTCGGCAAACAATCAGTAAAAGTTATCATGTCTCTGAAAATGAGCATTCGAGTACCTTTGTATAATTTCATTCGAAGAGCTAGCCTCAATCGGCAACGCTCAGTCATACCCGAGATGTGCGTAGCACACCCGGGGACTGGCCGACCGCGAGGTCAAGTAAATAAGCCATCGAGGCACGGGGACTGCAGGCTGGCCTTCAATCGAATACTTAGCTCGAGCGCAAATCACTAAAAGGTTTGTGGCATTGAGAAGGGTGGCGATTGAGGCAGTCGGTAGTACAAATCCCCGGGAAACAATTCGAAAGAGGCCACCAAGGGCACAGTCGACAGGACAAAGTCACCGATTGCGCCGCAAATCAGGACATCGGACCTTGTAGCGAGCAATCGGCGCCTGCTATTGCAGAATCCTTTGCGGTAAAAATCTTGTCGTGTAAAAAATGAAAACTTATCGAACCTTGGCTGGATGTCTACTGTTGATCCGATTGCAGACCGCATGACGGCAGCAAGGTCGACACAGCAGACATCCCCAAGTGCAGCCGATAAAGGAAACCGACAAAGACGCAAAGTTGATCGCACATGCAAAAGTAAAAAACAAGCAATCGGATTGCATCAAAAGTAACAGGCCCAAGGCCGAATAAGGTCATTACATCCAAAGTCACACCCAGTGGGTGTCGACAGAATTAAAAATATGTCTTACAAGAGGGCAGTCGGAATACAAATTGAAGATAACATAGCTTAAGCAGTCGGAGGCACTGAGCTAGAAGGTGGAGCAGATGGGTCCGATTGAGCTTCAGAAGTCGCAGCACCTGTCTGTTTAGACTTCGGAGACGTCTGGGATGAGCCGCTGTCGGAGAGCTCCTCGGCCAGGCCAGAGATGGTAGAGGCAGGGAGCGGTTTCCCTCCCTGGTCGAGATACGGAGTATACTCGTAGGGAGAAAACCAATCCACCATAGTGCTGGCTAGCCGATTGACTTCGACGTAGGTCTTCTCAAGAAGGTCAGAGGCATCGTCTCGAAGGCTGTACAACCGGGAGAGCTTCACTTGAGGGTACCAAGTCAGCACAGTCTGAAGAGCGGTCTCCGCACCAGTCCTTCCGGCAGAATTCAGCAAAACGTCGATCCGACGTGGGATAGCCTTAAGGAGAGTCCGAGTTTTCTCAGTGGTGGCATTCAGAGTGTCCCCTTGGTCAGAATCCTCGCCATCCTGAGTGTCTGCCTTACGGGTCTTGGCGGAGGAGTCGGCAGCATTCTTCATCCTCTGGAGTCTGGCCTTAAGCTCAGTCGGCGACCACAGCGCTTCAGCAATCTTCAGAATCCCGAGCTTGAAGGATAGGGCAATTCCTTGGATAATGGGAATGCGGGCTTGGGTGCCGATCAGATATTCATGCCGGGTCCAGACGTTATCTGCACGGTCACAGGTCCCTCAAGCGGCGATGGTATCCTCCCGGGACTTGGCGACAGCTGCATAGGCAGCCGCTTCAGATTCAGGCCAAGCTTCTGCATCAAGAAGGAAGAGCGTAAGCAATAAGATAAGAGATGAAAGCAACCGGAAAGTGCACTCGGCAACAAGGAGGACTCACGGCCAAGGAGGAGATCCATTTTGGTCAATGTATCGCAGAAGCCCTTGGCTCGGCGGCGCATTCGGGTGGTCTCCTCATAGCTGCGCTTCTCCAGTTCTTCGAACTTGGCGACGAGCTCGTCGTGATCTTGGCGAATGGAGTCTCGGGCAGAAATTGCCTCATCCCTTTCAGTTTGCAGAGCAACTTGGGCGGCGACGGCAGCATCTCGCTCAGCAAGAAGCCCATCACCAGTAGCTGTCACTGCGGTGATGTCGGCCAGATGTTTCTTCTCAAAAGCAGCCATTTCAGATTGGAGGTTTTGAATAGTCCGATTCAAATCCTTCTCTACCCCCTGCAGCCGAGTTACCTCCCCGGTGGCTTTATCAAGGGCTGGACCTTGTTGGCTAAGTTCTGTAGCCAATTCTGCAATTCGGCTTTGAAGATCACTTACCATAGGAATAGAAGCTACAAGAGAGCGCGAAGATTTCAGTACCAAAGTGGTTGTCAAGTGAAGAAGGGACAGCGGTGAGATAGAGGATACCTCTTAGCTTAGTGATTTCAGCCGATTGGTTATTAACCTGCAGCTGGGCCTGGGCGAGGGTTCGAAGGCTGGCAGTATAAGCTTCCAGGAGTTTTTCGAAGACAACTCTTTTCTCTTCCATGACAGCCTGTGATGAACAGCAAGACGGAGTCAGACATAAAGCAGCAAGTGAAAAAGATCCGAACCGATTGTGACCAATCGGCCCGAATCTCGGGGACTACACCCAGTGGGTGCGCTTGCGCGCACCCACCGGAAGAAAGTCTACCGATTGAGGAAGGCAAACGATAAAGCAAAAAATGCTAAAGATCCGAACCGATTGTAACCAATCGACCCGAATCTCGGGGACTACACCCAGTGGGTGCGCTTGCGCGCACCCACCGGAAGAAAGTCTACCGATTGAGGAAGGCAAACGATAAAGAAAAAAATGCTAAAGATCCGAACCGATTGTAACCAATCGGCCCGAATCTCGGGGACTACACCCACTAGGTGCGCTTGCGCGAACCCACCGGAAGAAAATTTGCCGAGATAAGACAGAGGTACAGAAGGAAAAGGTAAGGAGTTTACCGTATGGTGAGAGGTCAGCTGTTCAAGGTCCCGAGCAAGGGCTTCGGCGAACTCATTCACCCGGCTCAGAGTGCTCGTCACGGGATCCCGAGGACGAGACGAAGCGTCAGGTTCAGCGCCGACATGACGGGCGCGAGAGTACTCGGCCCGGAAGTGGTCCACCGAGCGCATAAGAGTTTCTGAGGCAGAAGAGGTCGACATCGTTGTTGAAATCGGAACCGTAATGGAGGTTGCCGTCGTGAGAGCTGGTGGGACTATTGTCACTTGAAGATCAGAAGCACCCGATGGCGGCGGCGGCGCAACCGGGCGAGGTGGAGTAGATGTAGTAACAATGACTGGCGGAAGGGTCGAGGTCGTCGGCGGCGCTGACAGAACAGCTGGTGGCGCAGTCGCTGTAGTTGGTGGTGCCGACATCACAATCGGCGACGAGCTCGTCACCATTGGCGTGTCGGACACGGAGGTTACGGCAGGGGCAGTCGCAGCAGCGGCGGCCGGACTGGAGCGGAGTGGCGGAGACGGGGCAATCGGATCGACCGATTGCGTTCCTCCAACACCAGGAGACACCGGGTCGGCCGCGCGCTTGGAGGCTTTGGGAGCAAGGTTGGAAGAGGAGGTCTTCTGAGCCGCAGCAAGGCGAGCCTTCTTGGCAGCACGCTCGGCGTCCTTGAAAGAACGATTAGTGGCAGTCGGCCGCTTGCGAACAGCTGCAGCAGAAGCAGCGGGCGAGATGATGGCGCCGACACGAGCCCGAGTGTCGGTGTCAATGTCATCAAGCCCAATCGGCTCACTGAAATAAGAAAGGGAAGAAGAGTCAGTAGAAGCAAAGATAGCAAAGTACTGCGCGGAAAGACAGAAACATACCCGACTGTCCGGGGTGCGCCGGTAGGCATTCGGCAGCGGAGCGGGGCAACGTTCAGCAGCGCCTGAGTGGTCGGCCTCCGAGTGATCGTCTCCTGGGCTTTCTTGCCTTTGTGGGCAGTCGTTGTGGTTTTGGTGATTTTGGGGAGAGCCGTACCAGAGGAGGAGCCAGCGGCCGAGGTGCGTTTAGCTGGCACCTTCAGAGGTTTATCCCGAGGAGCTGCATCAGAAGCAGCACCCTTTGAGACACTATCATCGTCACTCCACTCAGCCAAAAATTGCTCAAGGGAAGGGTCAGGCGTACCCCCTTGAGCTGGCGGCCGAGTGTTGGTCTTCGGAGGGTTGGCGCGCTCGGCGTCATCATCATCAGCATCCATGGGGTCGGAGGATTCTCCGAAAGACTCGTCATCGTCTTCATCATCCCCACTGGTCTCGGCGGAAGGAATCTCGCCGTCATACTCAAGGTCGGTAGGATCCTCTTCTGTGCGGTCAGGGGTGTACACGCCAGCTTCCTGGCCGTCTTCCATGAGTTTGGACTGAAGGAAATGCTGAAAAGAAGACATAAGTGATCAGAGCAATCAGAAGAGAAAGCAATCGGAAGAACGTGCAATTAGATGAAAAAAGTCGGGGCGTACCACAGGCGGCTTTCGCTGGCGCGTGAGGTAGTCAAGCCCGAATCGGAAAGGATCGGGCAGCGCGCTAGCAGTGATGGCCTTCAATCGGGCGCAAAGGACTTCTGTCGTCACCTCCCACGTGCAGAGCCGAGTAGGATCCCGAGGTCCCGACACGTCGCAGAGGCGGTGCACTCGGCGTTGCAGGGGAAGAATCCGAGCATGAAGCCATGCAGCTACCAAGTCGGTGGGGAGGAGTCCCTCTCGCTCCAGCTGGGTGACCCTGGTGGCTTGGGCGTCGACATCGCAATCTCCAGTGCCGTATTTCAGGGACCACTGATGCTTCTCAACCGGCCTGGCGAGTGAGAACTCGGGCAGATTGAGGAGATCGGGGCCCTGATCAGGAGACTTGACGTAGAAGAACGAAGTCTGCCAATTCTTGCAGGATTGGACGATTTCGGGGCTCGGATATTTTAACTTGCCGGCTGCAGCAAGGCAACTGCCGCAGTCGGTCATGTCAGTCGGATAGGTTGGTTTGCCGCCTTCAATGGTGGAGGCCACTACTTCTCCCGTTCGAGCATTGTGGGCTCGGAGGTTGAAGAAGCGTTTGAAAAGCGCGATGCTGGGTCGGCAGCCGAGATACCCCTCGCAGAGTGTCACGAACCCGGAGAGGTTCATGATGAAGTTAGCTGCAAGGTGGTGAGGCTGAAGTCGGTGGAAGTCGAGGAATTCGCGGAAGAAGGCGCTAGCGGGAAGGCCGAATCCACGCTCAAAGTGAGCGAGGAACACGACCCTCTCGCCCGCGCGCGCGCTGGGCACGACATCGGCCCTGCCCGGGATTCGCCATTCGATCTCCACAGGCATTTTTCGAGCGCGGATCAGGGCTTCGACGACGACAGTGGTGACCTGGGATCCCTTCCAGCACCCGCGGCTCGCCTGCGATACGTCCCGTCGCGGCGCCATGGATTTCGCAGAAGAGGAAGAAGAGGAAAAAGATCTAGGCGGAACACGAGAACGACGCCGATGAATTGCTGCGGCGGCGGCGGAGGCGGCGAAGAACACAAGTCAGTGGCTAGAGCAAGTTGGAGAGCAGAGGTCCACGGGAGAGAAGGTTTGCGCGAGGAGCAGCAATGGTGCGGAGAGAGAAAGCTAGAGGTGAAGGAGGCTTTGGGAAGAAGGAAGAGGCGAGGCTCCCCCCCTGGTGGCTTATATGGGCGGCGGGGGAGGGGAGTGGGATGACCCTGCGGTCGTGTGACCCGGTGTGGCCTAGGGCACAGGGAGGCCAACCGACGAATCAGCACAAAGGATCCCGGCGCAAAAGGCGAGGCGTGCGACGTGGGGGTCAGCTCCTGCAGTTATGTCACGTCGCGCGTGGGTCGTGGGTCCCAACTCATTGATCACATCGTGGGCGAGTCGGAGGTAACCGTTGGAGCGCAATCGGCAGAAGATATTTTTGCCAAAAAATGAAGACACGAAGTGAGAAGGACCCAAGGCCAATCGGGTGGAAGTGGGGTCAGCCGAGTGTGATCTCCGAATCGGCCGACGAGCTCGGAGTGACGTACTCGAGGAGGCCATAGCAGTCGGAAAACGTCAAGACAGATTGAAAAGCTGCAAAGGCCCCGCGGTCAAGTGACCGTGGGACCTTTACAGCTTTAGGGGCTACTGTCGGGGGATTGGTACCCGGGTAGGCTAACCCAAGCGGAAGCAAGCTTTCAAGACAAGGATGGGCCGATTGGGCTGCAGCTGGGCCGAGCTGGGCGGAGGTACGGCCGATTGCTCCAAGGCAATCGACCATACCAAATGCCAGCAGTCGGCCCAGGCGCAATCGGCCCACCCTTCCCTTATCAGACATTCGTCCGATTGGTCTGCAGCTGGACCGAGGTTGATTCCCAGAAGGCCGACCACCCAGAGCAATCGACCTTACCAGGAACCACCAATCGGTCCAGGCGCAATCGGAGCAACCTACCACCCAATCGGGGGTATGATTACGAGGTCATAAATACCATATCCCGAGATATCTGGGTGGCAGGAAGGCCAGGTCACATCGAGGATTTGCTGGAGATACGGTGTCGACCTCCCCGCCGATTCCGCGGACAGGCCGACAAGACCGCACCCCCTAGCTCCACTGTTCATTCCTAGGCTCTACGAGGTAGCAGCATGGGCCCCCGCTCGTAGGCTCCGGATCACCCGGAGAGGAGCAGTCGGTGGGCCCAGGCGGATTAGAGGATGACAGCTGGGCCCATTCGGCATTGAAGTTACCATAGTACCCTGGACTCACACTATAAGAGCCAGGGTACCCCTCCTGCGCGAGGGACGCCACACCTGAGATCTCATTAACTCATTCCCCCATCAGTTCATTTACTGCCCGTAGTCACTCCTCAGGGAAGCAGGAGAGGACCTTGCCCACGGCGGCGGTTTACTCCTTCCCCTGAGAAGATAGAAGAGCAGTTATTATAGTTCCTTCATTGATATATAAGAGACAAGCAGGAGTAGGGGTGTTATCTCTCCGGAGAGCCCCGAACCTGGGTACATCGTGGTGTCTTCACCGTGCTTGTGCCCAACCCGATTCCGGCACCATCGACATTCTCTCCCTCGTGTCTTCCCCTCACTTTAGCCATCCCCATGGCATCTGCCGTCACATATCGACGACAATACGCAGAGAAAAAAGGACCGGAGGGAGTACATAATAAGACTTGTTAGAGCTCGTAATAAATGTGTGAATACAACCTATCCATCAAAATAAAAAATCACCTATATAGATCGGTTTAGTTAAATCTGGAGGTAATAATCATGTCATGTTTGGTACAAGTAGTCAGCTTAAGTTGCAGGTTTTAGAAACAACCTATAAACAGAATGTGATCACAAAATCATAATGTAATTATATGGTTGGTCTTCAAGTGTATGGATAGTTGTGTTCAAAAAAGTGTATGGATAGTTGGCCTGGTGGCACACATTTATAGTTTAATTTAATACTTTGATCCAGGCAAGAGGTGATGAGAAGAGACAGAGCGGCCAACGTCTCCATCTCTTGCGACTTACGAGGTGCCCCCAGTTGTCGCCCAACTGATCTCCTCCCCGTGTTCCACCTCCTCGCCACCTAGTCGGGCCGCAATTGTGGCGGGATATCTCTTCTTTTGCTGCCTTCTCCGCTTGATCCCGCAACACCTTCCATCCACCTTCGCGATAGCGTGCTCCTGCTCGCCTTGGTCCTCGAAACAAGAAACTCGATCACTTTCTCTTGGTAGTGTGGTGATGTTGGTGCATTCTTAGTTGTTGGCCTCTAGTCCCAATGTGCTTTCATCAGTGTGCCTTGGGTCAGGGTCTACCAATCCGTTGGGTCTGACGACGATCGGGTCCTATTCGTTGTTGGCATCCAGATCGGATCGGGATCAGTCCGTTGCGGTTGGATCTTCGCTGTGGAGGGTGTCATGTAGGTCATTATTGAGGCGACTAGTGTGAACTGATGACATTGCAGGATGCAACCGAAAGGCCCCTCTGCGGGTTTTGAAGGCTCTCACTCCAGTTAGTTTGCTCTTGATGGTGTAGTGCAATCTACGAGTGATAAATTGACGGAAAGGGTGTGGTTGTGCAGCGATCACAATGGATTCCTAGCCCATCGCTACATTGGGATAGTGAAAAAGTGATCCTGACAACACATAATTGACTCTGAATTGATGGTGCTTTTCGAGTACCCGGTCTCAAGCTTCAGGGTGAAACCCTAGGTTTGGGCTGAGTTGATTATACCTAGCAATGATGATGTTTTTGCGTTGTTACCTTATCTTCAGGGTGAAAACCTAGAATCTAACCTTTGGAAGTCGGATTCGGTAATGATGATGTTTGAGTGCCTTTTCCTTCTTGAAACAGGTGTAGTTGAAGAAACTCGTTATCTTTGTGATGTCAAGATATGGATGGTGTGGATATGATCTTTGTTGTAGTTTGTTGATTGTTATTGGTCGCTTCGGGGTCATTTTCCCTTTTCTCACTTAGGTCAGGGTGTGTACTTACTATTTGTATTCACTTCATGCTTCCTTTTAAGTTCATAAATCCCTTTATCGAAAAAGAGGTGATAAGAAGTATGCATAAATGTTGATTTGCTAAGCCTAAATTCTCTGCAACACATTTTAAAAATACTTTGAAACAAAATATCCTCAACCACATTGCTACGACATGAATCTGCATGTAATATATTGTAAACTATCTCTTACAAAGACATACCTGCAAGGCCTTCAACTTCCTCAGCCTTAAGAATACAAACACTACCATGCAGTCCACCTTTCGAAGTTCACAACAGTCGAGAAACCACGACTCTCTTCCACCGCTTTCCTCTCCTTCCTCTCCTTGTCTGCCCAGACGACTGATATCTCTCCTCGTTGGTTACCCCAAGTGGAAGGTGAGATGTAGGATAGTGGTAAATTTCCCTCGGTGAAGATACCACGATTTGTCTCCATTAGGACTCCGGAGATGATAAGTAGGTGTCAACGGCGCAACTGACGTGGACCTGCACACAACACAAATAACTTTGCTTCTCAACGAGTACAGAGAGGTTGTCAATCTCTCCGGCCTTGATGTTCACAAAGGATGAACGCAACAGATAATAATGATAATAGTGATAGCTACTGGAAAGTAAAAGCAGGAAAATAAATGAGCGTGTAAACAGTAATGAGAATATGGAGCGGGGTCCCGTGATGTTCACTAGTGATGTCTCTCTCCCAAAAGATGATAAAACTGCTATGCAAGGTAAACAAATTATAGCTGGGCAATTGACAGGATTAAAAACGCACCGCAATGCTAACTATGCTACAAAGAAAGGACGAGGCTCAAAAGCATGGGCGGTACGCCAAAATAAGTAGACCAAAATCCAACTGCATCTACTACTAATCATCCACCTTGAGATATCTATCCAGAACATCTCACTGGTATTAAGTTGCGAGCCCCACCCAAAGTGTAAACCCAAAGCAACAGACAACTGCATTAAAAAGCACTTTGCGTAAAGTAAACAATCCTTGCAACCGCGGTTACAAGCACCGTTGTTTTCCCCCTTGTGGCAACAGCACATCCCCTAGACTCATGTTTCTGTCACTCAAGCGTGTCATCGGGGGGCATGAACCCACAATCGAGCATAACGTTTCCTCTTGGAGTCACTACCTACTACTTGGCCAAAGCAATAAACATCAACGGAGAACAAGCAAGAATTACTTAGGAACAAAAATATAAAAGATAAGAACCAAATATATTACTCAATCACAATCTGAACATAATCTCATAATCCATCAGATCCCAGCAAACTCAGCATAGCAACAGCAGAAAATTACATATGTGCCTTGATCATGTAGGCCAGTGATGGCTTCTCGCCCCTCGTTGGTTACCCCAAGTGGAAGGTTTGATGTAGCACAATGGCAAGTTTCCCTTAACGAAGATGTTAAGGTTTAGATTGTCTCCAGTAGGACTCAAGAGATACAAGTAGGTGGTAAAGTGAACAATGGCGCCGTTCACAACCTAGGTTGCTAACTTCACCTGGACCTGCACACAGATACAAATAACTTTGCTCCCAACGAGTACAGAGGAGTTGTCAATTCCTCCGGCCTTGCTGTTTACAAAGGATTAACGCAAGAGATAATAATGATAGTGATAGCAACGGAAAAGTAAATACTGAAAGTAAATTGGTAGTGTGAACAATAATGTGAAGATGGACCGAGGTCCCGTGATTTTCACTATTGATGTCTCTCTCCCAAAAGACGATAAAAGTGCTAGAGAGGTAAACAAATCACAGTTGGGAAATTGACAGGATTATGAAGGCACCGCAATGCTAACTATGCAGCAAAGAAAGGAAGGGCTCAAAAGCAATGGGCAGTACGCCAAGGTAAGTACACCGAAATCCATCTGCATCTACTACGAATCATCCACCTTGAGATATCTATCCAGAACATCTCGCTGGTATTAAGTTGCGAATCCCACCCAAAGTGTAAACTCAAAGCAACAGACAACTGCATTAAAAGAACTTTGCGTAAAGTAAACAATCCTTGCACCCGCAAGTACAAGCATCGTTGTTTTATCCCTGGTGGCAACAGGACATCCCCTAGTCTCATGTTTCTGTCACTCAAGCTAGACATCAAGGGGCTGAACCCACAATCGAGCATAACGCTCTCTCTTGGAGTTGCAAATAAAATACTTGGCCAAAGAAAATACCGCAACGGAGAACATGCAAGAATTTACTCAAGAACAAAATATAAAAGAGAAGAACCAAATATATTACTCATCACAATCTGAACATAGTCTCATGATCCATCAGATCCCAACAAACTCAGCATAGCAACAGCAGAAATTACATAGATGCCTCGATCATGTGAGGCAGCTCACGAGGGCTCGAAAGTGGAAGCACAAAAGAGGAAGAGATAGATCACATAGCTGCTGGTCACGGACCCATGGGCCAAGGGGAACTACTCACGGTACATATGGGAGGCGTCCATGGCTATGGATGGTCTCCCGGAGGGGGTAGTTTCTCCCGGCAGGGTGCCGGAGCAGCTTCTCCAGGCAGCCCCGATCTTGAAACGGCGGCGGCGGCGGCGGAACAGAGGCGAGATCGCGAAAAATGAGTTCTTTTTAGGGGTTTCCACCCCGAGGGGTAAATATAGGCGAAGGGGGCGTCGAGGGGACCCACCAGGCAGCCAGGAGGCCTCCTGGCTCCCTGGTGGTGGCCCCCCTTCGCTGCTTTGGTGTTTCCGGAAGCTTCCGCGACGCTGATTTTTTATCTGATTTTCCTGGATTTTTTGGAGCACTTTTAATGGCCGAAAAACCTGAAATACAAAAACAGCAGAAAACAACAACTGGCAGCTGGGTGCACTGAGTTAGTAGGTTAGTCCAAATAGGTTCAAAAGTGTATGAAAGTTCAAGCAAAACATGGCAAAGTCACACAAAACATGCATGGAACAAACAGAAATTATAGATACGTTTGGGACGTATCAGGCAGCTCACGAGGACTAAACCATGAAGGACAAAGAGGGGAGGACAACATCACATAGCTACTGATCACGGACCCATGGTCCAAGGGAAACTACTCACGGCACATCCGGGAGCGTACATGGTGGAGGGGAAGCTCCCGAAGGTCAATCCTCCTTCTGGTAGGGTGTCGGGAAGAAGTCTGCTGGCGCTCACGATTATTGAAGCGCGGCGGCGGCGGAACAGAGGCGAGACCGCGAAAAAGGGTTCTGTATTCGGGGGTTTCGCGACACGGAGAATAAGTAGGCGAAGGGGGGCAGCCAGGGGGGACACCAGGGGTCCAGGCGCCCCCCGGCGCGGCCAGACCCTAGGCCGTGCTAGGTGGCCGCCTGGGTCCCTGGTGGTGGCCCTCTGGCTCCACCCAGGTGTTTCCGCAAGGTTACTTCACGCTGATTTTTTATCCGATTTTTCCCGAATTTTGGAGAATTTTTTATATGGGGGAAACCTGGGATAGAAAACTGAAATAGAAAAACAGCAGAAAACAGGAACTGGCACTGGGGTGCACTGAGTTAATAGGTTAGTCCAAATATGATAAAAAATGTATGAAAGTGTATCTAGATCATAGCAATATCACACAAAACATGCATGGAGCAAGCAGAAATTATCGATACGTTTTGGACGTATCAACATCCCCAAGCTTAATTCCTGCTCGTCCTCGAGTAGGTAAATGATAACAAGCATAATTTCTGTGGTGACATGCTAGCAACCATAAAAGAACTTTGAAAAGTAAAGCAATCAAGGTCAGAGATTCAATTCAAGTCATAACAGGCAAGAGTCTATATTAGCATTGAAATAAGTAACAAAAGAACAAAAGGTGAAAGAGCTCTCGCTGTCCGTGACTCGAATGTCTCCAAATGGTGTTTGCGTGCAAGAAAGGAGAATAGGGAATACGAGAAAAAAGTATTTTTTGTTGAGAACTCAATCTACTAAAGTTTCACACTTGGTCCTTTTTGGAATCTTATCTTGACTCGTCCCCATACCACTAGCCAGGTACAAGTCAATTTGATCCACTCCTTTTCGATATTTTGAGCACTCATGCAATGGATGAGCGTAAGCACGAGAGTTGACACTTAGGATGGAAAAGAGAGAAATATGGTGGTGGAGGAAGACAAAAAGGGTGAGAAAGGCTCACATCAATGAGGACAATCATAGGCGAGAAAGCCAAATGATAGATATTGACGAGGATCAGCGTCGGAAAATCCTAGGGTTATAAACCCTAGGTTTCATGTAGGAGGAAGGAGAGCGACGTGGCCTGCGCGTTGGTAGGATTCGGACGGTGACAAGCGACACATGGGGGCACGATTTACCCAGCTTCAGGCCCCCGGAGGGCAAACCCTACATGTTGCTTGTCTGATCTTGTATTGATGATTATGTATAGAGGTGCCGCGAGGGCTTTGGTGGAGAGAGATTTGTCTAGTTCTATGCGTGGGGTTTGAGTTGTGACCTGTCTAGAGAGGTGCCCCTGCCTCTCTTTATATACATCGCCAGGTAGGGGTCTACATGAGTCCTAGTCGACTACAAGTAGGAGTCCTTGTCTTGCGCCTCAAGTCTTCGGCTTCACGTCTTATTCCATCATGTCGTTGTCCACGAGTGGGACTCTGGTGGGCCGCCAGCCATGACACGCACCAGGTACCCTCATTTAGAGGAGTTGTGGGGTCACCCCCTCGTCAGTAGCCCCTGAGTGCCTGGGGGACTCGAAGAGTCGCGCAGGGACTCGAATCTGCAGTAGCCGCCGTGGTGTGTGTCGCTTTGTCGAGTGAGCTCTTGAACCTTTCGGGATCTTCTGTTGAGGGTACATCATTTGATGATGAGCAGTCGAAGTTGCCATGAGTATGCTCCCGATGGGAGTATGAGTGTCCGGGGGACTCGCAGAGTCGCGCAGGGACTTGAATCCGTTGTCACTTGCCTTCATATGCGCAGCGCGACTGCGAGTCGTTGGCAGTTTTAGCCATGACAATGTTTATTCGAGGGATGATAAGCTGAAAGGGCCCAAGGTAGTCGACTGGTCGAGCCTTGGTGAATTGCACTAGTGGAATATACCTCAGTATCACAATCAAGCCCGTGTCCCTCGACACGAAATTGGAAAGTGTCTAGCAAAATCCATGCCGTTATAGGTCTTATAGGATCGATGCCGCCAGCCCCAACAAATAGCCTTAACACGTCCATTATCGGCTCAACTTTCTATCATGCGAGCGCATGGAAAACGTCGGGAGTGAAGTCGCGTTGTGGCAAGTCCCGGCCCGGCCGACTGCACAGTGGGGTCCTACCTACACGCTAAGCTTGCGTGGCATCTGGGGTACGGCGAGTCGCAGCCCAGGCACCATTTTTTATAGAGGCGCGAAGCCTAATTAGAGATGCACCCACTTGGAATAAACGATCAAGTGGACTATTAGTAGTCACCCACGGAGCTTTTTCGAGCTCAGGCGAGGAGTTGATAAGAGATGCACCCACTCGGATAGTCGTCGAGTGCGTGGGCAGATTCTCCTCCTGGGTATTAGTCAAGTTTTGCGAGTAGCCACTCGATTGCTTCGTTATCTTCTGGGTGAGGGAGCACCCGAACTCTATAGGTGCATTTAGTTCTTGCTGGTTAGTGTGAGTAGCCACTCGAGCATGTCATCATCTTATGCTGGGTGAGGGAGGACCCGAGCTCCGGATATGCATTTCTCTTGTTGGTGCGAGTAACCACTCGAGAACTTCGTCATTTGGGTGAGGGAGCACCCGAACTCTATAGATGAATTTGTTCTTGTTTGGAGGGGAGTTTGATATGGGATGCACCCACTCGGAAAACCATCGAGTGGACCAATAGTGTGAGCACCCGCGGAGCGTCTGTGTGCTCGGGCGGGGGTCCGTTTGCTCGTTCTTTATGCCTTGTATCATTGTGCGAGTATTCACTCGAGCACTTTTCAGTATGGGCGAGTGAGCACTCAGACCTTCCGAGAGTGCTTCAGGTTGCTTGATACTCCGAGAGTGAGCACTCTATTTTCAGAGAGTGCTTCGTGTTGTTTGAGAGTGATCACTCAAATCTTTCGAGAGTGCTTTTGTTTGAGAATGATCACTCGAATCTTCCGAGAGTGATCACTCGAATCTTCCGAGAGTGCTTTTTCTTGAGAGTGATCACTCGAATCTTCCGAGAGTGCTTTTGCTTGAGAGTGATCACTTCGAATATTCTGAGAGTGCTTTTGCTTGAGAGTGATCACTCGAATATTCCGAGAGTGTTGCTGCTTGAGAGTGATCACTCAATTCTTCTGAGAGTGATGTTGCTTGAGACTCCGAGAGTGCTTTTGCTTGAGACTCAGAGAGTGCTTTTGCTTGAGAGTGAACACTCGAATCTTCTGGGAGTGCTGTTTCTTGAGAGTGAGCACTCGAATCTTCCGAGAGTGTTTTTGCTTGAGAGTGATCACTTAGAATCTTCCGAGAGTGCTTTTTCTTGAGAGTGATCACTCGAATCTTCTGAGAGTGTTGCTGCTTGAGAGTGATCACTCAAATCTTCTGAGAGTGATGTTGCTTGAGACTCCGAGAGTGAGAACTCGAATTTGTCGAGAGTGCTTCAGGTTTCTTGATCTGCCTCTGCTCGAGTCACCGATGTGTCGAGTGCTGATGAAGTGGTCGCCAAGTTGTTGCTGATGGAAAAACACCGAGGTATTGTCCCCTCGAAAATGCATCAAGTTCTTCTTTTCGTAGTATGAGCGAGAAGTGCTTCGTCGGGTGCACGCCAGTGCTCCCGATGGGAGTAGCCCCCGAGGCTATGTTCGACTCGTAGAGTCGGGCATAGGCTTGAGTTGTTTTGTTAATCTAACCTCGTCTTCTTTTTTGGTCGGCGTGATGAAGTTCGTCGGGTGCGCGGCAGCGGTCCTGATGGGTGTAGCCCCCGAGGATATGTGCGACTTGTAGAGTCGGACATAGGCTCAAGTTGTTCTGAAGGTAACCCCGTCCTCTTGTTTGATCCGCGTGATGAAATTCGTCTGGTGCGCGGCAGCGCTCCCGATGGGAGTAGCCCCCGAGGCTATGTGCGACTTGTAGAGTCGGGCATAGGCTCGAGTAGTTCTGAAGCTAACCCCGATGTCGACGGCTTGTCTTGTACGGTGCAGCCCCCGAGTGTTGGGTGCATGGCGTGCGATCGGAGAGGACTCGACGCGCTGGGTGGAGTCGTCTTGACAAAGTTGTGGCTTGTGGCCGAGGAACAGTTGATGAAGATTTGTTGACTTGTTCTTCAGTTTCCTGCAAAACCGGTGTGTATGCAGCCCCCGAGTCTTTTAGGTGTCTCGTGGGGCCGGCGAAACGCTTTGCTGCAGGAAGATGTAAGATATCTCACGGGTCGCGAGTGCGACCCGTGCAAGTTAAGAATATGAGAAACATAAATTTTTGACTCGTAGTAGAGGGACTTAGCGATTTGTGATTCTTCATAGGTGTCGTGCGAGTGTAGTCGGTGCAGCGGACATATTCGATGCCGCGACCATAGTCGATGTAGTGGACGGAGTCGACGCCATGGATAGATTCGATGCAGCAGTCGGAGTCGATGTAGAGGACGGAGTCTATGTGATGGCGGTTGCAATGTTCAGCCCCCGAGTCCACGAGCCCCCGAGTCCGCGAGCCCCCGAGTGTTGAGGCGGCGGGGTTACGCAGCGAAGTCGTCGTGATGAAGTTGACCGGCGAGTGATGAGAGGACTAAACGTGTTGGGCAGAGGTGATGTGTGTTGATGTAGATTGGCCGGTAGGAGAGCGAGCGGTGTGGCAGCGCCTACGCGATGGAGCTCGGCACGGGGGAAACCCGCACGAAAGAACTCGACGCAGGTGCGTCCGCTGGTCAGATGCAGTCTTGAATTTTTTGTCGTTGAAGTGTGAGCCCCCTGCGCGATGGAGCTCGGTACGGGGGAACCCATACAAAGGATCTCGACGCAGGAGAATTTGTGTGATTGTCGTTGACGGTGCGGCGAATGACCGAGAAGGACTCGGCGTGCCGGGCGGAGTCGACGTGACGAAGTTTCGCGGCGTGTACCCGCACTGGAGCCGATGAAGTTGATGTCGAAGAAACGCCAGCCCCAGAGCATCAAGTACGCGCCGTGATTCGTCCGCACCGTAGATTTGAGTGATGTCGTTGTAGCGGCGCGAGTCGAGGCCGTAGTCGATGTAGATGATATAGTCGATGCCTCGCCTGTGGTGGATGTAGAGGACAGAGTCGATGTAGTAGATGTAGTCGACGCCTTGCCTGTAGTTGATGTGGAGGACAGGGTCGATGCCGCGGCCGTGGTCGATGTGATGGCCAATGCTATGTTTAGCCCCCGAGTCCGTGAGCTCCCGAGTGTTGAGGCAGAGAGGTCACAAGACGTAGTTGACATGATGAAGTTATCCGGTGAGTGGTGAGAGGACTCAACGCGGTGATTCCTGCGTGATGGAGCTCAGTACGGGAGAGCCCATACAAAGGAGCTCGGCGCAGGATGATTTGTGTGCTTGGAGGCGACGGTGCGGCGAGTGACCGAGAAGGACTCAATGCGCCGGTGGGATCCTTCAATTGCTCGTCGTGTGATGTCATTGTAGCGGCGCGAGTCAATTTAGAAACCGTCGATGGTGCGGCGAGTGACCAAGAGGGACTCGACGCGCCGGGCGGGGTCGACTTGTCGAAGTTGCGTGACGTGCAACCCTCGTTGTAGCGGTGTGAGTCGATGTAGAAACCTTGGCGAGTCATCCATGGCATGTCGAGTTGGAGTAGAAGCCTTCTGGGTCAAGATTGAACCCGAATTTGCGATTGAAAATTCGCGATCTCACGTAGATCCAAAAACGCGTTGCAGTGCGAGAGCCGCTGACGGAGATCTAACCGTTGTAATTTTCTGAATTTTTTTGTGCTGATGAGGGATTGAAACCCGCATGTTTGCACCGGAGTGATCCTCAAGTTGATGTACGAGCTAATATCAGGAATATTTGTGCTGGAACCGCGCGGAGTTCCGTCAGATTCCGAGAGTGCTTCAGTGAGGGAGTCACCGAAGGAGATCCGGCCGTTGCAATTTGCTGAAATTTTGTAACACCCTCACTGTCAGTGAACAGTAACCACCATTACTGTTGATCATTACTGTTCAAAATTTTGCTTGGATCAACTTGGTTCAGTTCAAATTCAAATTTCCCTTTGATATTGTTGAAGGCAATGAGGTCACGGACCTTGATCATCATGAATCAACTACAGTCCAAGCTCAAATCAAATGCCCTTTGATTTGAGATCAATCAAAGCTTAAATGATTTTGGTTGAATATTAAAAACCATGTGGCAAATAAACTTTGCCCAAAAATTATGAAACCACCTTTATAAAATCACTAATAATCTTTGGACCATGTTGGTATGGTTGTGGTTATTTATTGAGCTATGGTAAAATGCAAACAATTATAAACAGTAGCCAAAAACCCCCTATTAACCATTTAATATTTAATTCAAATATTAAATGACTTTTAAAATGGCCCAAACTATTTGTGGCACTGACCTTAGGTGTAACATTAATTATGGGGCACCAACCACATTTTTCAAAAATGCCTAAGTTAGTAAAACAATTGCAAAAGGAAATAACAGAAAAGAAAAAGTGAAAATAAAAAAAAGAAACCTAACCTAACCCTCTCCCACACTGGGCGAGGCCCATCTTCCCCCTCTCCTCTTCCCTGGCCCAGCCCACCCTACCCCATCTCCTTCCCCCTCCTACTTCTCACCATGGCGCCGTGGACGTGCGTGCTCCGTCCATGGCTGTCGATGGCTCGGTGTCGAGCATTTGCGGCTCCCCTTCGGGGATAAGTTCCCCCGATCCACCGCCCCCTCTCGCAAACCCTAGGACCCCCTCAGATCTCACCCTCCCTCGCCCTTCTCCCTCTCCCCATGCTCACCGAGCCGTCGTGGCCGCCCTTTGGTGAACCACCGCGGCGAGCGACGATGGAATGCAGCCCCGACGTGTCTAGTCGGCGCCCCATCGACGACCTCGTATCCCCGCGCCTTCAATCGACCCCGGACTACCTGCAGATGACGTTGGCGTCACGTGAAGCTTTGGCCACCCGTGGAAATTCTGGCGAGAAATTCATCGTCGATGGAGCTCCTCCGCCCCTCCCAACCTCGCCATCGCACCACTGGTGAGCAACCTTGCCAGTTCCCCCTTTCCCCCCTTCGATTTGGCCGCCGCTAGCCCTCCCCGTCGAACCGTGCCCGCCTGTGAACGCCATGGACGCGAGCTGCTCTCCTCGGCCCCCCGCGCGCCCCGTGCACGTCCTGTGGCCGCACCCCGCGCCTTGCGATGCGTCGCCCAGGCGTGCCCTGCAGAACGTGGTCGCACTCACCGTGCCCCTAACCCCTCGCCGTTGTTAGCCGTGACGTCACGCCGCCGTCTTCGAGCTAGGCCGCCATGGCCGAGGTCCGAGCCCGCGGCACCTCTGCGTGTGCACGACCGCGCCGAGCCACAGCCCTTTTTCTCGCGCCCCCGCGCCTCGCCACATCATGGCCCCGTCGCCGGAGCACCTCATGTGTACGCCGTCGCCGGCGAGGGCTCCATGTGACACTGCCAGACGGGCCCCCCTGCCAGCCGTTTAGATTAGGCACTAATCTGAGCCCCCCTGAGTCTATGACCAGTAGCCCCCACCCCCTGATTAAACCCCTAATTAACTGTTAGTTAAAAATAACCCCCCACAGCCAATGACACATGGGCCCTACCCCTGTTAAATTAAATTGATTAACTGTTTAATTAAACATGTGTCACTGACTGGTGGCCCCCACTGTCAGATTATTATTTAATAAGAATTTAGATTTAATTCCAGTCAATGACACGTGGGCCCTGGCTCTATTTAAATTTTGGTAAATTGAATTATAAATAATGTGAGGCTGACATGTGGGACCCCCATGTCAGGTTTGACCAGTCAACTCTCTGTGGATAATGTTTCTGTTTTAATAATAAAAGAAATTCAGAAAATCTTTTAAAATGGTTTAAACTTCAGAAATTAATATCTTTTAATTCGTATGTCAGATTCAAAAACTTTATACATCAAAATTTATCAGAAAAATATAACGAATACGGATACGCTATCCGTATACCAACCACACCCCTCTAATGCACCGAACATCGACCTTCCCCCCCCTCCGGGCCGTCTGTCCGATGAATTGTCCGATATTTTTAAAGTATCCAGCTGAATTTATTCTGAACACGAAAGTTGTTCAGAATAGTTCAAGTAACACAGATACACCATCCACCCGTTTGTCGGATGTCCACGACACCTTCGGCATGATCCCCCCCCCCTCCGGACACCCTGTCCGATAAATACCCGGAGCTGGCAGTTCATCCCCGGATGACTTTCCGCTCCGAGCCTAATACATCATACTGTGTTAGACCACCGTTAACTTTTCATCTGTCTTGTCATGCATCTGTTTGTTATGCCTGCTTTATATTTACTGTTTCTCCCCCCCCCCTTATTCTCCGGTAGACCCCGCTGCTGTCGACTACACTGCTGCTGGGTACGACTACTTCGTCGACGACCCTGCCCCTACCGTCGAGCTTCCAGGCAAGCAGAGCCATTCTATTCCCCAGATATCGCCTACCTTTTCCGTACTTTCTTGCACTATGCATTGTTACTGCTGCTGCTACGACTACAATCCTATTCAATTGCATAGCCTGTTTTTGTCGCCCTTGATGTACCTCCTTTATCCTGTGTTGCCTATTATAATTATGCATTATTCAAAAGTGAGCCCTGCGCATTGTTAGCTAGGATTAGATAGCGGGCCGTGACCACTCAGGGGAGTGACGCGGATACAAAATATATACAACTGCAACAGGTACGGTCCAATGCAGACGCCCCAGGGAACCTACAACGGCGAGACTCTGCCGAGTCGCTTCGAGTTTGACTTACGAGTGGAATGATACTCTCGTCGGCTCAGTAGCGTAGCATCACCGGAATGATATGAGGTTTACCTCTTTAGTACATTCCGCTGATGTCTCTGTCCAACCTCTTTAAGTGTGCCATCGAGGGTGATACCTCCTGGTTTCACTTAATGTTAGGCACTCGAACCAACTGGTGTCCTTAAAGGTAAGAGTCGGGCGACCCAACGGTGTCCGCGAGCGGTATATTGTCGGGAACGACAGGGAGGGTACGACCAACGTTACTGGCGTGCTTGGCCCCTGCTCGTATCTCGCGAGAGTTACCAAACTACGGAAAGTCGAGCTCTACCAATAGCACACGCGAGACAAGGTAAGGAGACGGTTCACCTTGTTGGTAACCGCAGTGACTTGGTGGGACGACAGGGCAGGCACCGATGTACTGGTGGTCCTGACTGCTGTCGTTGACGCGGGTCGGTTAAGTCGAGGCAACGATAACAGTTGTCGCGCAGGTTAATTAAAATGCTAAATGGTTCGGCGGATGACTTGAGAGGCCCGTTGGTCTGTACGCACTACCTTCACGTGGGATCAGGAGTTATGGGCTTCCCTGCGTCGTAGTTTGTCTGAAAGCTCTTCAGATGTCAACAGTACCACGGGCTGATAGCCGGGAAGCGGTCTTGTCTTCTTTGCTGCAGCAGGTGTGTTTGGATTTGCTTTTGCTTCACCGGCAAGTCTCGTACCGTGCAGGAGCGTGCAAGGGTGAGGGACCTAGACCCCTTGGCGCATAGGATATAGTCCGGCGGATGGCCTCTCTGCTGAGCCTAGGATGGGCTGCGATGTGTCGGATAGCCTCGGTGGGGCGTTCCCTAACAAGGTTCACGCCACCCTGGAGATCCGAGCGTGCAGGCTGAACAGTAGTGCACCCCTGCAGGGAGTTTAATCTATTCGAATAACCGTGTCCACGGTAACAGGACGCTTTATGCTGAAGCTGGATCTTACCACTACAAACTATTACTATTAAACTGTATGGTTCCGGGTTTTCTTCCTCGCAGGGAAGTCGAGGAGGGAAAGTCGGAGGCATTATTATTATTAATCATTACAACTTATATTATACAATGCTGCAGCAACTTCTGCTTCATTGTTACTTTATGCTTTATATAAACTGTTGGCTGTTTCTCTTCTCATGCTGCAAGACATCGTCAGAAGATGCTAGTCTTCGATAGGCCTAGCTTCTTACCCTTATTCTGATTTCTATCCTGCAGTCCACTATATACAGCCTCCCCTTTCCTTTGATACAAATGCATAATGCTTAGTAGCGGACGTAAGACTCGCGGGTATGCTAGATACTCACCTTTGCTTTATTTCCCCTTTTTATGTTTTGCCTGATCGGCCGCTGCAGTCGACGTTGGAGCCCCGGAGCAGGAGTACTCCGGAGGCGGATACTACTACGTCGAGACCCCCGCTGACCAGGACCAGGAGTAGTTTCGGAGGCTCCCAGGCAGGAGGCCTTGCCATTTCGATATGTATCTCTGATGTTATTTTTGCTAGCCTTCTTAAGGCAAAACTTGACTAACTATGTCTGTACTCAGATATTATGGCTTGTATAACTTATGTATTCGGGTCCGTGTGACCCCTTATCTAGTAACATATTGGTTTATCCTTTTATGTTTAGTGTTGTGCTGTGATATTCTCACTGTGGCACCCTAATCTCAGCCGTGTACCCTGCGTGTATGATTACTGTACACGGATTGATTTTGGGGGCGTCACAAATTTTCACAAATTTTTGACAATTGGATTTCGCATCTTTCCACCGAAGGGATCGTCGAGATGAGATCCGAGTCGCCGACGCAAGTGCCCGCAACACGGACGTTTTACTGTCATGTAGGCTGCACGTGAGCGCTTTTGTTGATGTCGATCTTCGAGTGGCGCGGTCGAAATTTTTCTTGTTTTCTCTGTGAGCTTGATGTAGATCTTGATTTAGTTGTTGAAGAAGCCGAGATTGCGATGAAACCAACTTTAATAGGTCCTTCCGAAGTCGACGGATCGTCGATTGTCGATGTAGATTAGAGCCGCCGATCCGTGATTCCAACGCGCATGTCCTTCCCACGGACGACACCAATTGACGAGGATCAGTCTTGGAATTGCGGGTGCACATATGAGCTAAGGTAAGCTCTCCAGGGTAAATAGTGGGGGTGCATCCAACTTGCTCGCTCATGAAGACCTCGAGCTCGTTTGAGGAGGCTCATCCTTGAAATATGCAAGCCAAGTTCTATAGTGTGAAGATCCCCACATAGCTATATGCATAAATGATCATCTCTATGGAGTACAAGGATAAGAGGGAGTATTAGTCTGGATCTTTCAAAAGGATAGTAGTGTTGCCCCTTTCTCTCTTTTTATTTTCTTTTTTCTCTTTTTTCTATATTTTGTGTAGTTTTCTGGTGGAATCAATGGCTCTTTCTACTTAACTCTCATTTGTCCTCTTTGGGATCTTTTATTTTGTCCACTTTGGGATCTTTTCCTCACTTAAGGGAAACACTCTATTTTACAAGAAGGTATAGAAGATCTTCACACTTTAGAATGTACTCAAACATAAAGAAGATGTAGCTATCATGATGTATGCAATGTATGCCTCTGTCAGTGTAGCAGGAACATGTATGACATGAAGATCAAGTCATGAAGAGGTGGATGTTGCATGGCAATATATCACGGAAAGGCTATGGAAATGCCTTGATAGATAGGTATGGTGGCTGTTTTGAGGAAAGATATAAGAAGGTTTATGATGACAGAGTGTATCATGCCAAGGGTTTGGATGCACCGGAAGGTGGACGCTAACTCTCGGTGTGAGAAGACGGAAATGCACGGTACGGAAGAGGCTAGCAAATATGAGGAGGTGGAAGTGTCAACTTTCAATACTTACATTAGACCGAAGAACTCATGCACTTATTATCGGTAACTCTCAATCTAATGAGGAGGTTCACAAAGAGACAAGTACCCCGAGGAAGAGTGTATGGGGTTTGGTTATCCGTGCGCATCCTCGACTCATGGTACGTGAGTGTACTCTAATATCCGACCCCTCAAAAGATTAGTGATCCATCTAGTAGCTAGAGTTCTCAACTAGTTTTATAGGTTTTTGAAAATAAACACGGATTGCCCAAAATACGACACCTATCACTAATAGGCTAGAGCTCTTGACACCAAAAGTTCAAACATTACTCACAACAATACCTCAAAACTATTGCAAGTTACCAGTAAAATTAAATAGCAACCTCAATTACCTACTTTCAAGACAAGATATAACTCAGTGCAACAACCAACTCTCTTAACAAGATAAACATGAAAACTAAAGCGAGTTCCAGAAACAAACTAAACAAAATCCAAGGCTCTTTCTAAAGACAAACTAAAACTAAAACCAAACATGGCAGTAGCTACGAAAAGATAAAGAACACACAACAGTAAAAAGATAGGCATGAAAAATCCTATGATGTGTTCTAGATTGGAGTGGAGCGTGTTTCTCTCCCACACAAAGTAAGCTGGGGTCTAACTTGTTATGAACAACAAACAAAGCTAAAGAAAACTAAAAAGTAAACCTAAGAGCGAGACGCTCCAAGCATAGCACATAACGCATGAAGTGATAAAAATATAGTGAGACGAAGGACGAACTGATGATTGTTGATGGAGAAGGGGATGCACGGGGGCATCCCCAAGGTTAGACGCTTGAGTCTCCTTGAATATTTATTGGGGATGCGTGGGGGCATCCCCAAGCTTGAGCGCTTGACACTCCTGGATCTTCTTTCATCATCTTCCATTGCACACTTGAAAACTCCCTTCATACATAACTCGTCACTTATGCAACTCAAAACAAAAAAACTCAGAACATACGAAAGTTTCACAATTGTATAGATCATGCTGTGTAAAAAATTCAGCACAAAAATATGAACTGGTGATTTGTTTCCATTTTTTCCGTCAAGCGGACAGAATCTGTTTTCTGGACAGCATGTCACAACTTTTGCTTCCCTTATCATAAGAGGCTATAACTTGGCACAAAGCTTGAAAATAAAGATACAATGATGTTGCTATAGTAGTAACAATCATCAAGACCGCTAAAAATAGAAGTAAAAACATCTTGTGTTGCCTCCCAACAAGCTCTTTCTTTTACGCCTTTAAGCTAGGCATAAAGTTTATATAAGATGCTCTCACAAGAGAATAAAAGTTGAAGCAAAGGAGAGCATCAAGAAGCAAATATGAACCACTTTTAAGTCTAACCCACTTCCTATGCATAAGGATCTTGTAGCCAACTAAATCAATGAAGCACATAGTAACAAGCATAAGAAGGTAGAACAAGAACAACTTCAAAAATATCATCATGGAGAGAGGGAGTTTAATATCATTGAGATATGTGAAGCCATGTCTCCCTTTCTCATAGTAATTTTCAGTGGCATCATGAATAAACTCAACAATATAAGTATCACATAAAAAAATTCTTATCATGATCCACAAGCATAGAAAATTTATTACTCCCCTCATAAGCAAAATCATCAATAGTAGTAGGAGCAAACTCAACAAAACAACTATCACATGAATCATTCTTCTCATGATACACTTGTAAAAATTTATTCTTTATAGCATAAGTGTCATCACAATAATCATCATAGATAGGAGGCAAAGTATCATCAAAATAAATTTCCTCATCAAAACTTGGGGGGCTAAAAATATCATCCTCATCAAACGTAGCATCCCCAAGCTTATAACTTTGCATACCATTAGCATCAAAATTATTCAAAGAAGACATACTAATGACATTGCTACTAACATGAGTGTTATGCAAATAATAAAGCTCCATAGGCTTTTTGATTTTCTCTTCAAACAATTTATGTCCTAATTCAAGGTAGAGCTCATAAAGCTCTCTCATTTTTTTTGTTTTCCATAAAGAAACATAAGCAAAGGTAAAAACTGAAAAGTAACTAACAAGACTAAAAAGCAAAGGTAAAAGATAGTGTGCAACTCCCCTATCTTAGCACTCGGTGTCCCCGGCAACGACACCAAAAATTTGGTTGATATCTCTCCTCGTTGGTTACCCCAAGTGGAAGGTGAGATGTAGGATAGCGGCAAATTTTCCTCGGTGAAGATACCAAGGTTTGTCTCCGGTAGGACTTCTGAGATGATAAGTAGGTGTCAATGGCGCAACTGACATGGACCTACACACAACACAAATAAATTTGCTTCCCAACGAGTACAGAGAGGTTGTCAATCTCTCCGGCCTTGTTGTTCACAAAGGATCAACGCAATAGATAATAATGATAATAGTGATAGCTATTGGAAATTAAAAGCAGGAGAATAAATGAGCGTGTAAACAGTAATGAGAATATGGACCGGGATCCCGTGATGTTCACTAGTGATGTCTCTCTCCAAAAGACGATAAAACTGCTATGCGAGGTAAACAAATTACAGCTGGGCAATTGACAGGATTAAAAACGCACCTCAATGCTAACTATGCTACAAAGAAAGGACGAGGCTCAAAAGCATGGGCGGTACGCCAAAATAAGTAGACCGAAATCCAACTGCATCTACTACTAATCATCCACCTTGAGATATCTATCCAGAACATCTCACTGGTATTAAGTTGCGAGTCCCACCCAAAGTGTAAACCCAAAGCAACAGACAACTGCATTAAAAAGCACTTTGCGTAAAGTAAACAATCCTTGCAACCACGGTTACAAACACCGTTGTCCCCCCCCCCCTTGTGGCAACAACACATCCCCTAGACCTAGACTCATGTTTCTGTCATTCAAGCGTGTCATCGGGGGGCATGAACCCACAATCGAGCATAACGTTCCCTCTTGGAGTCACTACCTACTACTTGGCCTCGATCATATGTGCCTCGATCATGTAGGGCAGCTCACGAGGACTAAACCATGAAGAACAAAGAGGGGAGGAGAACATCACATAGCTATTGATCACGGACCCTGGGTCCAAGGAAACTACTCACGACACATCCGGGAAGCGTCCATGGTCCGGGAAGCGTCCATGGTGGAGGGGAAGCTCCCGGAGGTCAATCCTCCCTCCGGCAGGGTGCCGGGAAGAAGTCGGTTGGCGCTCTCGATCTTGGAAGCGCGGCGGCGGCGGCGGAACAGAGGCGAGATCGCGAAAAAGGGTTCTGTCTTTGGGGGTTTCACGACACGGAGAATAAATAGTCGAAGGGGGGCATCCAGGGGTCCAGGCGCCCCCGCCACCAGCGCGGCCAGACCCTAGGCCGCGCCAGGTGGCCGCCTGGGTCCCTGGTGGTGGCCCTCTGGCCCCACCCAGGTGTTTCCGAAAGGTTCCTTCACGCTGATTTTTTATCTGATTTTTCCCGAATTTTTGGAGAATTTTTAATATGGGGGAAACCTGGAATAGAAAAGCAGCAGAAAACAGGAACTGGCACTGTGGTGCACTGAGTTAATAAGTTAGTCCAAATATGATCAAAAGTGTATGAAAGTGTATCTAGATCATAGCAATATCACACAAAACATGCATGGAGCAAGCAGAAATTGTAGATACGTTTGGGGCGTATCAGCGACCGTCGTTGATTGCGACCCCCTCCCTCTTGCTCCCTCCGCCAGCGTCGCCGGTCGGAGTGGAGTAGGGGGAGGTGGTGCTCGCCCTTAGATAGGTTTATTTCCACCGTTTCCCCTTTCCAATCAGAGTTTTTCCCATGGCCAGCAAGCGGAAGTGGGATCTGCGGCGTTCTCTCCTTTCTCTGGTGCTCATGGTGGGCGGCGCGGAAGGGAATTGGCTAATGTAGCTCCTCCAATAAGCATGTCCCTTTTGAAGGGGTGAATCTTCGATGAATCTTGCTGCTCTGACTCCTCTTGTTCCATGGTGGTGGAAGAGGATCTCCGTGTCGTGAGATTTGTGGTCGATCTACATCTCGGTGTCTAGCTGCTGCAATCCTTTCCTTGTGCTTCACCTCGACGACGATGCTCAGTCGGTGTTGTACCGACTCGCCCTCGAACCTGCTGGCCGAAGGGCGGCCTTCCCTAGTGCAGACGCGCACATCAGCTAGCCGACATCACCAACTCTACAACCTCCTAGCCAAGATGACTAGATGGAGGCCCTTATGCTCCGGCTGCACGGCATCCTTCGACAACTTCATCCCAAGTGGCGTGTTCCCCAGCGATGAAGGAGCTGGCCGTGATGGAAGGCATCGACGCGACGACGACGGCGGTGGAACAAGACGAAGATCTGATCATGTTTTTAGTTTTCCTCTCAAGGTTCTCATGGTAATTTGCAAGCCCCTATTTGTTATTTGGTGTTTTATCAAGGGCTTACCTGTAACGTACCACCGATGCGGATTAATGCAATCAAGGTCTTCGAGACCCTTCTTTGTCTTAAAAAAAAGGTTCACAACAGTCGCACTACTGTCATCTTTTAAACACGACTGAACTATGGACAACATGGCTCAAGTAATCAAGCTATGATATATACAGCACCTAGAATTCATTTGGGATAAAAATCTGCTACTCCTTCCGTCCCATAATTTTTTTCATGGTTTTGAATTAAAACCATGACAAGAATTATGAAACGGAGGAAGTATATTATAATATGGGGAGTCCACTGCTCAGCCAAACTATCAGTTGACGTAATAATTAACTAACACCTAAACATGTATTTCACTACAGAATACTGAGAAGAAAGTGTTACCTTATCTCAGTTAATAACATACTCCCTCAGTTTTTTGATATAAAGTGTATAGTTTTTTTTAAGTCAAACTGTTTTAACTTTGATCAAATTTATAGAAAAAAATATAAACATCTATGATATTTAATAAATATAATATGAAAGTATGTTTCAAGATGAATCTAATGATACTATTTTGATATAATTTATATCAATAGAATTATCTACAAATGTGATCAAAGTTAACTAAATTTGACTTTTCAAAAGAAACTATACACCTTATATTTAGGAATGGAGGGAGTATTATTCAAAGAAAAATATTACTACCTTTGTTTCAAAATATATGACGTTTTGGTAGGCTGAAATAGCATACCAAAATGTCTTATATTTTATAACGGAGGGGGTATTTCTTAAGAGCTCAAAGTGTTTGCACAAATCCTTATGCTCAAACGTCATTATAATTACAGGATCAACTATAGCAGTAACATCCCCGCGAAAAAGAAAAAAAAACTATAGCAGTAACATGACTCATGACTGTTGGAAGAAATATGCTGTGGTGCCCGTGGTGACATTCACAGTAAGATACAGTATATACTTTTAGCACACAAAATATGATACAATCCTGTTGTATGAATTGTGCCAGAATGAAGCTATAATTCCTACACATCATAGCAACCACTAACCTCCTTTTCATAAAATACCCCACATTACAGGAACATCATCATACCAAACATATATTGCGACCAACCTAACCTGGATTCAGCAGCAACTTGCGGTAGTAATAGATTACAAAAAGAATAGTGTACAACTTTGCATTTGAGAGGATACAACATACAACATGAACAGTTTGGTCTGTAGTATATAGTGAGAAGTACAAACATGTGAAGTCTGAACAGTGTGTGGTTCTGAAATGCTCTTTCACAAGTATAGTACTATATTTTAACAATTGTCTTTTGATGTGTAGCTAAACATGCCTTTTGAGTTGCCCCTTTCTGGAGCTAAAATGTGCAACCTTTGTCAGAATACAACAACCAGCTAACAATTCATCCTAGCTGTTACACAGTGGAGAAGGAACTCGGCCATTGAACCTGGTATGACAAAAGTGAATGATAAGAATTGAGTACCAATGGGTCTCTACAGTCCTAAAATCCAAGACCATGTATGAATAAAAATAATTTACATGTGTGCTTCCCTAGGTTCCTAATATAGAAGAAAAATCATAACAGCGGCATTTTGTTCTATCAGAATACAAAATTTGCAGCTCCAATTTAACACCACAAGTTCAAGAAAACAACACAAGCTAGAAGATCCTAGGTAGTCTAAAAATCAGCTGCGGTTCGTTCGTGCTTAAACACCAAAGGAAAGAACAGTTACAAGTACTACTAATCCTTCTTACATCAAAGGTGAAAGAAGGCTAAGAGCATACCTCAACCACCGATATGTATCATAGGTCTATTTGCTGTCTTGGCAATATCAAACATCCCAGCATGTTTAGCTTTTTTCCTTTTAACCTGCCCACATGGAGGTGGCTATTGAGAATCACATCTTTGGATAGTACATAAACATAACAGGATTCCCTTAAAAAATACTAATGAACCGTAATACTTGGTCACTGGCATTTATTACGTAGTAGTTTACAACCAGGAGCTTCTATTGAAACTTTGCTGTTTTTAGTAATGGCACTCAAGTTTCAGAAAGCCCCATATGGATGGGTTTCTTTCTGGGTCAAAGCCAGAAAATGAGCTTTTCCATGATATTTATTTCTCATGGAGGAATTTCTTTTCGTCGAATTATTCAAAATGTGATGTACGGTTTGTATCATACGAAATAGTACAGGTCCAAGATTCTTGAACTTGTTAAAAACGGTGCTTTGGTCTGATATTATATACTTTTTCTAAGAAAAGCAAACTTTTAACTGTCAGTTAAGCTGGCATGCAATAGAACAGCGCATGAAAGGAACAAACAAAACTAAGAAATTGTTCTATCTTTTGCGAAAGGAAACGAGTGGTCAAATTGCCTATGTAAATTCAGCATTTGACAAACAGAAAAAAAAGGAAAGGCATAATTCTTTTCAAACTTTTAACTGTCAGTTAAGCTGGCGCGCAATAAAACAGCGCATGAAAGGAACAAACAAAACCAAGAAATTGTTCGATCTTTTGCTGAAGGAAACGAGTGGTCAAATTGCCTATGTAAATTCAGCATTTGACAAACAGAAAAAAGGAAAGGCATAATTCTTTTCATATAAAAGATGGCAACCAAGTAAATCCTCCACATACCGCAGCACTAATTATTTCCTTTAGCCCAGCATCATCAATCCCAGAATGAATAGGTTCTCTCAAGCTCACCTGCAGAAGCCAGGACACTTGCATTTAATTTTCTGCAGAAGATCCATCCTCTTCTGTTCATTACAGTCAACACATATACAGAAAACATAACTGCAGAGGAAGATTAATTGCACATATGTACATGGTGGAGTAAAATGAGTTCTAAAATGCAATCTATAATACCTAAATAGTTCATCCCCACTAACTTATTTATCTTGACATGCAAGCTATCCACATCATCAAGTAGGTCTACCATGTAAAAAGACTAAAAACTCTTCCATTAACTCCTCATGCATGCACATCCTCCCACTAACTTTACATGTGCATGCATCCTATCACAAATAAATAATAACTTTTTTATGCACTCAACCAAACAATTTATAAGAAACTTTTTTTATAGAAACTCAAATTATGAGTTACGTTGCATTTTATTTTTCTATGTGATTTTTTTATACACATCCATAGTTGCTATCATTGTTTTAGGTTTAGCCCCATTGTCTTTACTCTTAACGTTGTTTTCGTCTCATATCATCTGACTGATATATTGTCAAATAACTAAATTAACAAAACAAAAATCAAACTCATTTTTGGATTTTTCATCAATTTTTCTCACATGTCTTAAAACATCCAATTCTTTCTTAACAGTTTCCGCAGCAACGCGCGGGGTATCATCTAGTTACATTAAACGAATGAGACTTGTAACAACACAATAAACCTAGTGTTTGTAGCACAGCGACACGTTTGATATATCATAGTCCTAGCTTCTTACACTCAAACCTAGCTAACACACCGCATACTTGATCTTTGACAAAGTAAACTTCAAAAGCAAGAAAACGAAACAAAGCACATGAGTAAGGTAACTCCAATCTCTCATGTGCATCATGCTTAGATCAAATAATCTTAGTATACAAAAGAAAGTTATCATGTCCGAAATGTACGAAACATCTTTCATTCTCCTAGGAAATCTCTTGTTGCTCTAGGTTTGAAACACGTTAAAAAAAGGCGCTAGACGTTAATTGTGCGTTTTGTCACCGCCTTGCGCTTTTCCAACCAAAGCGCACTTCTATGTGCAGATTAAGCATAGCGTTTTTCTATCACCTACAGCCTAGGTGCTTGCCTAGGCGTGCCTAGCTTTTATAACTGTGGAAACAACAATTGCATAAAATGAAAAACTACAATACATCTAATCATCTATAAAATTGGATGATCACACATTGACACCAATTACGTTATGCATACTTTTCTTTAAAACGAGTATTGCAACATCATAGACAGTTAGATCTTGGTTGCTTATGGAATCAGGAACGCAAAACTAATTTTCAGGGTTAAACAGGTGGGTCAAAAACAAGGGAAATTGTCATCACAACTGCCTGAAACTTGGATTGCATTAATACTAGTAGTTTAATTTGACCCTGCAACCAGTACAATTCAAGTAAAGTACTGTGAAGCATCAATACTAGTTTAGCGCCGCAACCACTACAACTCAGGAAAAGAACAGTGATCAGGAACTATTTGGCGTGCTGACCCAATTAATTGTTAAGTTTGTTCATTAAATCCCGAAAGAGTAGTGCAAGCAGATCAACATACCTCAGAGGGGCCAAATAAGCATACTTTGAAGTTACCATCAGCCAATAATCGCAATCTATTGCAACCAGCACAAAAATGCTCTGTCATTGATGTAATGAATGAAATTGTTCCAACATGCCCATCAATCTTGAAATTCTTTGCGGTGTCTGAAGGATGATCCTGAAGTCTGTCTACGCCTTTAAACCGTTGACGCTGATACATGGGCACAAATAAAATAAACCATTTGTAGCTTACATAATACGTACATATACAGCACACAAAAAAACTTAGCAGTAATGTCACAGCTACATGTTGGAGGATGAACGCAATGGTCAGAAATGATACTTACCACTTTATCTAGTATCTCTGCATAAGGGACCAGCTTCTTGACATTCCAAACATTACCATCAAATGGCATAAACTCAATAAATCTAACATTAATAGGCTTGTGTCTAGTCAACTCAACGAAATCACATATTTCATCATCATTTGTTCCACGCATGATAACACAGTTAACCTGGCAACAGAAAATGGGTGACGGGAAGTATGTCAACAAATTATGTATATTATGAAGTGAATATATCTCTACTTATTTAGATGATATCTGAAAACAAAGGGCTGAAATATACAAAAAACTGCATGCCTTCACGGGGTCATATCCAAGTTGTATGGCAGTATCTATTGATTCCATGACCTTCGAGTGACCTTTACGCCTTGTCATGAACTCGAACTTCGCAGGGATCAATGTGTCCAGGCTAATATTCAAAGCGTTAAGACCACATTCTTTCAGTCTCGGGAGCTTCTTGGAAAGAACGATGCCATTTGTGGTCATCGCAAGAGTTTTCAGTCCCTTGAGGCCGGAAAGATGTAAACAAATATCTTCAAGATCTTTCCTAACGGTCGGTTCCCCACCAGTTAACCTGATCTTGTCCACACCAGAAGCAACAAAAAGACTGGCAACTCGGATGAGCTCATCGTGCGACAGAAGGTCTGACTTTGGTGTGAGCTCGACTCCTTCGGCGGGCATACAGTATTGGCATCTCAGGTTGCAGCGCTCGGTCAAGGAGATTCTCAAGTAATTGTGGAACCTCCCAAACGAATCGACGAGCATATCTGACGACGGTGTTTCCACTGGCAGCACTTCTTCTGGCTTGGTAGCACAAGAAGTGGAGTATGCATTGGAGCATTTAGGGCCGTAGGTGGCTCTGGTTGAAGCTGAAGTGCTGGTCAAACTTCGGAGTCCTACCCTCATAGTACAAACCTACAAAATTTTGACGAATGTGTTATACAGAGACATAGAAGCTGTTACAGAGGCTTGGTTCGTTTCTCATCAGCGAAGGAAAAATAAATAAAACTCCGCAAGGTTAGACTAGGCCATTTGATCATATCGAGAACTGGTAAGTCGTCTCAAGTCGAAACTGAAAAAGGAAAAAAATGCAGAATCGAGCAGAATGGGGGATAGGCCGCGGGTCTGGACAGGCAGGCAGGCACCTGGTGCTCTGGGACGCTGAGGCGGCGGAGCTGGTGGGGTGGCCATTTCCCGGCGACGGGAGCGGAGAGGAGGCGGGGGGCGGGACCAGCGGCCGACGGCGGAACGGTTGGTGGGCAGGTCGAGGGCGTCGAGCTCGTCGCCGACGAGCTCCATGGGTCGCTCTCCGTCACGGCTCCGCAGGATACGGCGGGCCGGGAGGCCTGGGCGGGGAGGCAGGGAGGCCGCCGGGAGGCGGAGAGCAGCCGGCGGCGGAGCGTGGAGGTCACATGGGAGGCGGCGGGCTGCATCGGGGCTTGTTCGACTGACCGGTGGGGTCAGACTCGGCTGGACTGCACTGTACGGCCCCGGTTGGACTCGGGAGGTTGGAGTGAGCTGGTCGCTGATCGCTACCCATATTCCATCGATGAAAGGAACAGGATAGATTTGATTTGATTTGATTATATTCCAGCCAATCAATCAAGGAGGCAAGTGGGAATCGAAGACGAACTCCACGTCTGTGTTTTTTTTAATTGATACATATGGCTTGTAAAAACATCTATAATTGAAAACCTCAAACTCATATCAAATGTTCCCACAATCAAGACCTCGAACTCGTTTCAAATGTCCCCACAATCAATCTAAGCGTTACTGGTTTGTTTTTCTACCATCCAATCGAAGGAAGCAAATTTGGTTTAAACGCTCAGATTGATCGACGCTTTCATATTCAATTCACATATGAAACGGATATAAGGAAGTTCGACACGTTGAATTCGATATATATGACTCAATCAAATTTTATCACGAATTAATCGCTCCACTAGATCGACCACACTCTTTGTGCCTATATCCTTTAATTCCCGCACACTCCGAAGGTTAACACATCCCTTGATTCTGAGAAAACATTTGAAGAAGACCTCCCCTCCTATGCCCAGTCCGACATTGCTCTAGCAATGATGAAGGCACACTTCTCTTTTGACACGACTACTCATAGCTATTCGATATGCACCTTGCAGCTTTCCTTCGTGAATCATCGTACGTCTTTGCCATCACAAATACCAAGCGGTAATTCTGAAGACCTAGAACTGCAACATCATGATGATGATGCATAAGGAACAAAAATTCGAGAACAACCTCCCATGCATAGTGAATTTCACATGTCTTTTTAATTACTCCTTCCAAACCTCCTTAGCTCTATGACATTGAAAAAGAAAATGCTTAGTATCTTCCATCCCAATTGAACATGAGGGACATTTGGGTGAAAATTTCACATGCCTATTAACAAGCGTCACCCAACAAGGTAAAGTGTCATGCAATGTACGCTAAATAAATATTTTAGTCTTTGCAGGGAAAGATAACTTTCAAATTCTACACCAAATTGGATTACTGGAAACTCGTTCCATTCCATTAGTATATAGGATCTTCTTGCCATGTTGAATGTTCCATTCCTCAAGATAAGATGATCGTACATTAAACTTTCCATTATTTGTTCGGCTCCAAGCAATAAAATCTGATATATCATCAAGAGATAGAGGGATAGCCAAAATTCTTTGAGCATCAACTGGATAGAATGTTTGTTTTACAAGTTCTTCATACCAAAAGTTTGTCACTGGGTCAACTAGATCAGAAACCTTAGATATAAGATTCCCCTCTTTAGGGGTGATTAATTTTCTGTCAACACAATTTGCAATCCATTGATCCTCCCAAATATCAATATTCTAGCCATTTCCAACCCGCCATATATACCATGCTTCAATGCTTTAATACCTGCCATAATACTTTGCCAAGTAAAAGATCTTTTTTTCCGTTGTGCGTTGAGATGATCATCATCTAAAAAATACTTTGCTCTCAAAACTGTAGCACATAGGGACTGAGGATTTTCAAGCAAACGTCACGCTTGTTTAGCTAACAATGCCAAGATGACAAATTGGAACCTTACAGTGCGGTCTCTGGTCAGATGGTAAATGCGAACAAATCAAGTATTTTCATTAGCCCCAACACAAAAGTGGAGGTTTGGGAGTAATGATAATTTTTTGGGTTTGCTATCTAGTGTGGGTATGGATAAGAGTGACTGTTTTCTGGCGGTGAAAGCACACTTTCCCAAGGTTGTGATGAAGAGCTATAGTAAAGTCAGAAAAGGAAATGCTATCCTCTGGCTTGTCTGCTCGCTGCCTGTGTTGATTTAGCACTACGGCAAGTTGCATCAAAGTTAGGAGATATAAATCAGCAAGAATTAGAATAGCAACTAGTTTCATGTACGGTAGCAACAAAAGCATGTATCATTGCTACCATGTCATCAATGCAGAAACAGGATTGGCTAGAGGATGGAGGACGTAGATTGATGATTTAAGTTTACATCACCAAAAAGGTAACCTAAAAGCATATCAGACGACAGTTATGCTGGAGCCAGAAAGGAGTTTACACCACCAACAGTTCATAAATCCTAATAAAGGTCCTCACGTTCTCAACAGATTAACATGCCAAACAATATAACCAAATCCGATACTAAATCCTAGAGTGTTTCATGCCAACTAGTATCCGTAGTTGGGCGGGTAGTGTGCCCCATAGCCTCCACCATTGTGAGGGGTAGGACCTGCACCACCTGGAGCGGTTCCATATGACGGTCCCCCATACGGCGGAGGGTATGAGTTGTAGCCCGGGTCAACTTGTTGGGAGGGAGGTGCGGGACCTGGTGGAGGAACTTGGGGAGAAGCTTCGGCCATGAAATTCTGCAAAAAAAAACATGGTAATCAATTAATAGACGACATAAGAACTGCAACGCGCAATTGATAAAGACATGCCAAAGAAAATGATAAGCTGCAATATATGATGTGATCTTGTAGAATTTGATGGCTAGTGACACTATAGTTGCTTCTTAAATTGGAATTTAAACCTTGGCAAATAAGCATCCAGCCAACTAAACACTGATAAAATTATCAAGGAGCTATCATAATGATTTTATTCAGTTTCAATTTGTGCAACATTTAAGTGTATTGAGTTCTTTTGATTTAAAAGTTTTGTGGGTGTACATCAAACATCCTATTTAAGAACAAAGCAAATGACCACTAAGGATGTAGTCATGCATTTGTGCAGCTAAATTCAATCTAATGCAGCAAGTACTTGGCATGTCAGTCATGAGGACTGGGATACATAAATTCCTAAACATGATGAAAATATGAAACTAAGAAATAGGATCCTCACCCTCATGTATTTTAGCCTAAATGAAGAGACTGAATGCATGTGAAAACCGATGCAATCTAAGTGGACAAATGAAAATACCTTTATCAGCTGCTGAGCAGTTTGAACTTGTGAGGCACTCCCTGCCATCTCGACCGTCATCTCTCCAGGAACACCTTCTTGAATACTTATTGTTGCACCACTATGCTTGCGGATGTAGCTAATATTGGCACCAGCAGACCCAATCACAGCATCAGCATAGGACAGAGGAACTTGCATTTTCTGTGAAATCTGTCAATAAACCAAACAATTTTTTGGAAAAGACAGTGTAAGCAATAAACTAATTGGCATATAAAGAGTACATCATGTTCATACTGGTCAAATTAAAGCAACTAACTTGAGAAGACCCATGCGATAGGTGTTGATTCGCTGAGGTAGGGGCGGCAGTTGGATTTGCATCACGGCCATATGAAGAAATCCCATAATGCGGTTGCTTTTCCACATGGTGCAAATCTGGAGGAGGATAATAGTTGTCTTGTGGCCGTGGCGGCATAAAATGTGGATTCCCGCCATAACTTGGACCACTGGGAGGAACATTTGGTGGATGACTCCAGGGTGGAGGAGGACCCCACTGCTGAGGAGCAGGCATAGGTTGCTCTCTGGGTGCACTGTGCAGTTTCATCTGTCATTAAGAGAAGTAAGGCTTATTTGATACTTCTTTCAAGCAAACAATACACTGCATAGCAGAATTCAGTTACCTGCATTTCGAATAGAGGGAGAACACTACGGTCAACAAGAAATTTTCTCAAATGGTTTGCAATCAGTTCCACTGCTTTGTGAACATCATGAGGTTCACCTTGTATCTCAACAACTCTGTCATCGTTTAATGCCACAGGTGGCACATTCTCTGTGAAGAAAAAATTGGTAAATAGGTGATGCTTTAAATGTGCGGGTGTGAGTACATGCGAAATTAAGCCTAATGAAAATTCAGTAGAGTTAGTCAGTCACGGTCTTGCAAACCAAGGGAAAATGTACAGAAAGGAACAAGCTATAACAATCACCCCATCAAGCCAAGGGGAGTGGCAAATGCTAGGTACATTCTTGCATGTACCGTGAAAATCATATTCTAGCATCTACCAGCCAGCAGACTTGAATTATTAAGGGGCAGGTTTTTGTCCCAGTTAAACATGCATGTGCATAAATACGATGTTTTTTAAATGCTTTAGCAAATATAGAACCAATACACAAGGGAAATGGTTGATCATACAAAGTATGCTAATCATAAATCATAAGCACCCCTAGCATATGGTACATTGTATGTTCACAATCAGTCAACATAAAAGCTAGGAAATATTTGGAAAGACACATGGTTCCCGCAAAGGGTGGCCTAATCCATACAGAAAAGGATAACTATGCAAGACACAAGTCATAACGTATAGAACTTATCAATTCAACGAGACAAACTGCATATGGCATAGCTAGTAAACCACAAAAGAAAAAAACCAGATCTATCCTTGGCTAGCTGAAGACAAGCAAGGAGCTATGAATCTTAGTATTCAGAAGAGAAGAGGTCTTGTCATACTATAATATAACAGTATGGTAAAGCATTGCCATGCTGAAACAACACAGTATGGGGGAAATATGAATCTCACCAAGAATGCGAAGAGCACACTTTGAAGCATCCTGTATTGATTTAATGGTTGCTCCTTGCTTGCCAATTAGGCTGCCAGCTTGAGAAGCTGGCACAAGTAGGCGCGTTGGTCCTGCAGGACCAGCACCTCTCTGAGACTGGTCAACTTCACTGTCTAAACCATCTGTTATTCTGTTATGTACTCTGAGCAAACCATCAACAGCTGGAGGAACCAGTGCATCTGGCTCATCCTTTGCTGAAATCATTACCTTTAAACAGGAAAACAGTGTCTAGATGTCAGCAAGGAGCCACAGAAACATGTTGCATAGGGATTATACAGAAATTCTCTAAAGAGGGCTGGATAATACAGGAAAGCAATAATTAGTAACAATATGCATGAACACTCAGGATACACGATATGGCATTGCAAGGATAAGCATATATTTCCATCCTACATTAGTTGGAAGAAATGACCACACTGCTTACACCTGTCACCTACTACCCCAAGGACAAAATAATCAAAATGCTGCATGCTGCTAAACAAACTGAAGGGCATCCACATTTGTACACCTCACACATCTGATTTAGCATAGGCAAAAACAACATATGTTCCACTGGGCAGGTTTTAGTCTTTTAGAGTATCATTCCTTTCCTGCACAATCTATACATGATTTATTAATTAGGGCATTTTTGGCTCATTCCTGTGCTGCAATGTGGAGTGCAATAATATTTACTCTTTCTGGTGATATATATGTTACATCTCTCGAATAATCCAAAAATGTAAAAATAAACTGCCGATTAAAGTAAGCACAATGACAAACTATGTGTTTACATAACTTCAGAGTTCTAAATAAGATCATAGCATCTGGCGCTGAAGTGGTTATGGACAGCCCTATGGATACATTATACGTGCAGGAAATTTTCCATCCAACATGATAGGCTTGCTCATTATTTAAGTATTATTATTATTATCATCGTTATTATTATTTTGGACCGGGAATGCTGCTTCAGTAAGTACGAATTCTTAACTAGTATTAAATACTACAGAAAGTGTTATACATGGCATCTTTACTTCTTGTTGAAGGGCATGCACTTTTATATTTTGACTTTGAAGATATTGGCATTTTCTAAAAGAATGTCTACGATTTAATGAATACATCTCTTTAATGAAATGGTTAGGATTAAGCCTTTTTTACACTATTTTAGACCTGTGAATTTTGCCAAATGATTTCCTTTTGGCCAAAAGATCAAACGGGTCATGGAATTACCAGCCAATATGTGGAGCTTCTTGACAGGGATCTTCATCCAATACTCAAAATACTTAAAATCGTATTTGCAGCAGAGGAGCCCAAAACTGAACTCTGGTAACGATGACTGTTCGTCTATTTTGGATACAAAAAGGGATTTGACTTGAGGCCTTAGACTGCAGTGAGAACCTGCAAAGATTAGTTTCTTACTGTTATCGTCACCATTAAGTTTTTCACTTAAATGTCATTCTATGGATAGTTTGCTAGTTTTGAGTTTTACAGGTTCTATAGTTGTGCAGAAACTTCTATGAATAGTAGCATGAATATCAATGTCTTTGGTTGTCCTGTTATATATATTTTTTCTTTTTGATTTGCATCTGTACACAGGTGCTGAACTGATAAATATCCATATTCATGCTGATAACTGATTAGCTCCTTTTGTAGCAAGAACGTCCCCACAAGCTTCATGAATAAATTGAAAGCTTGCTAGGATTTTGACAATTATACATAACTTTCTTAAGTTTGCCGACAGAAGTACTCCATACTCCTACCATATTGATCAATGTATTTTAGAAAAAAGTATTTCAGAGTGGAACAATTACTTCATCCATGTAAAAAATCCAAAAATATCAATATCTGCGTCCGTACTAAATTAAGTCTTAGTTAGGACTTCACCCTTAACTAGTCAAAGCAACATCAAAATATTATTATGCTCCATGCTCATTGCCGAACAAAGGCATTAGTTAAGACTTCACACAACAACATTTTGCTTCTTGCTGGTTGCTGCAATAAAGGCATGCAGCCATTCCATTTAAGCAGGTGGTTCATATTGCATTATTTTTCATGAACAATACGATAGATATACAGCTTTCTATAATATCTTTGATGCTCCAATCATCCAAATTGTAAACCTTTAGTCTAATTTAGCAGTGATAGCGAAATCGTAATTGAATGGAGCACTATTAAACCCCAGATTTATCAGTCTTAAGTATTTTAAAACATTCAGAAGTGTCTGAATAAATTGCATCTCTTTGGAACTCAAGGAAAGTAAGCATCCCTAACTGAGCACTTGGTTACTAACAAGAGCAAAATCAATCTGCAACTACAGAAGTACAAATGTACGCTAAAATGGCAGTGTACTGCATAAAACTACAGAAACCAGGTGATCTACTCATATCTATGAATTTTAACTAAGTGTGAAACTTATTAAGGCTTCCATTTTTCAATTACTATAGGCATCAAATCAAAATAATAAAGTAAACTATATCACAGCAAGACAACATATACATGAACATTCTGAAATAGCGATAAACCTGTACAAATTCTGTGAGAATGCAAGCATCAAAACAGAATATAATTGCAAGGTGATGTACAGTCCTATAGCTATACACAATTGAAAGGCTTTGCTAGCACATTAATCCTTCAAGACAGAAAAGAGATCACCATTATACAATTAAAGAAACTATAGAACAAAAAAAAAACTGATATGGGCAACAGATCAAACTTAGCTTTCAACATGTACTCAAGATGCCTAAATGGCCACAGAACAACAACACTACTGAAAATTATGATTATAACAATGCAACATGGTTCAAGAGAACGAAGAACTCACAGCTCTTTCTGGGACACCTGGTGGGCCATCAAGAATCTTTATGCGAGCTTTGGATTCATCACACATTCTCTTGATAAACTCCCCTTTGCGGCCAATGAGAGCACCCACCTTTAGGGAAGAAACCAGTACACGGAACACACTCTCTCCAGGCCACCCAGGCCATTTCGTGTCCTCCGCCTCCACACTGGCCAGTTGATCTGCCTCGGCTTCCCCGCCATCAACACTTGCTGGCTCTTCAAGTGAATGGATAGCCTGGTCCTCTGTGTTCTGATCCACCATATCCTCATCGTTCACAGTCGCCTGCACTTTGTCCCCAGTTTCTTCGTTGTCTGTACCTTTGGGTTCCTCGTCAGATGGTTCCTCCGTTTCTTCCTTGGACTGCTCTGGCACATCATTCTCAGGTATGCCTTGTTCCTCAGTGCTAGCATCAGCTGGCTCTCCACTGGCGGGATTAGGGATCTCGCTCATCTCGTGCTCCGCAACAGCCGGAGTCTCAGCAGGCCCATCCATACTCTCTGGAACATACAACAAAAGCTCACTGTCAGACACAGCCAAATACTAGCATATAAACTCTCTTGCCTAGACCCTAGAGGCCGAGGCGCTAGCCACAGCATCCACCTAAACCTTGCGCGGAGCCAAAGCGGAGAAATCACGGAACCAACCAAATGCTGCTCTAGACCTTGCCAAGCACTCGAACCTCGGATCCACGCGCAAACCCTAAGCGTCCGCTCGCCAAGGAGCGACGTGGTGGAGGGCCTCCGAACCCTAAATCCCGAGCACTGTAGCGCACGAGCGCGCGCACGCCACCGCACATCGAGCCGCGCGTGCACATCCGGAGTAAGCTAGCACGCCGGCACGCGTACGAGGCTACATCCGCCGGCGAGCTGTTCACCTACGCTCGACCCCGCGCGAGCGAGCTACCGAGCTACGGGTGGCAGAGCGAGAGGGAGAGTGCGGCGAGCGAACCTCGTACGGATGTAGGAGCAGGCCTCGCCGGAGAGCGAGCACGGCCGCCGCCGCCGCCGCCGCCGGAGTGGAGGTGGGGGCGAGGGTTTTGACGGGAGCGAAGGAGCACGGGAGGGGAGAGAGAGGGGAAGGGTTGAGGATTTGGGGAGCGGCGGGTTGTGTGCTCGTGCGCTTGCCGTTTTCAGCGTCGCTATATAGCTGCGGCCCTGCAGGCCGGGCCCAACCGAGTCCCTATCTGGGGTATGGGCCTTGTATCTTGGGCCGGGTCGGGAGGCCCGTGGGGGCCCGTAGAGCAGGTAGGGCCAAAGTTGTTTTTGTTTATCGCTAGAAGTTGGTTCGCTTCGTGGTGGACTCATGTCGTCTTCCTCGCCACCACTGCAGTGCCGTCGCGTCATCTCCCACCTCCCGCATCCAGCCAGTGGGCAGCAGCTGCGTCGTGCGGAACCATGGCCCCCTCCCTCCTATCCCTCCTCCTCCTCCTCGTAGCCGGCGCCGCGGCCGCGGGCCAGGGCCACGGCGACGAGGCGGCGCGGCGGACGATGGAGGAGTTCGCCGGCTTCCCCGCCTCCGACGACGGCGAGGGCACATCCCCCTTGCGCGTCGACTCCGACAGACTCCAGCTCCAGGTGACACTCTCGTCCTCCTCCCCCCTTGCGCTGCTCTCCTGTCCCTCGCACCAGGCCGCCGGTAACCCTGGTCGACGTGGGGGGCGCGCGGTATCAGTGAGCCGTGATCCGCGCGCGGCAATTTTATGATCGGCGCCGATGATGTGTTGGGTTTGACAATGTGATTACGGTTCCTCTTCCGCTTCGGTTGCGCAGATTGACGAGCTGGCCTCGTTCTCCGACTCGCCGGCGCCGTCGGTGACGCGTGTTCTCTACAGCGACAAGGACGTGCAAGCTCGAAGGTGAGGATGCCGCAGCTCATGCCTCGTTCGCGTTTGCTCCGATTGCCTCGAGTCAAATTGGCTCGTTGTTCATTTCAAAATCGACAGAAATGCATTTCACTGTTGACATATAGTAATTGATCAGTCTGGCTTATTATGGTCTGAATTCACGTTTGTTGCTGCTGGTTTCACAGACTGACCGTTGAAGTTTGGGTGTTCTCTGTGTACAGTATACATGCTGTTGGGTGTTGGCCCGTGATAGTGTGCATATATGGCTAGTAGCTACCCTGTGCTGACCATGGATCTCTTCTCTTAATGCATATAGGTATATAAAAGGGATAATGAAACAACTGGGCCTCTCTGTTCGAGAAGACGCCGTTGGCAACATATTTGGCCGCTGGTGAGTTGGCTCTCTGGGATTCTGTTGTTGGTTTATCTGTCTGACTTTGTAAGTTGTTGTCAATGGGCAATGTCAGATGTTTCTTTATCCAACGAGCTTTGAATTCCCCTGTTTTGTGTGGTTGGAGTAGTAGCTTTACCATGCAGCTCATTTTTCTTTTCTGGAGTTGTGAAACCGATAATTTCGTGTCATGATAGAAATGGTCGAATCTGACAAGGTGCCAATATGAAAATAGTTGTTACTATTATTGTTCCCAGTCTGGATATACTTGATGTGTTCCACCTTGTAACACCGCGTGTGTTTCTACAGGGTGGGCTCTGAGGCAGAACTAGGAGCAGTTGCAACTGGTTCTCATGTTGATGCCATTCCATTCTCAGGCAAATATGACGGGGTTGTTGGTGTTCTTGGTGCTCTCGAGGCAATCAGTGTGCTCCAAAGGTACGAAAGTAGAAATCCTGCCGATAAGTATCTTTCACCATTCCTTAAACATTTTATTTTTATATCCCTTTGTCGTCACACCTTCGGAGACACGACTCCAGGGATATATAAATGAGAACTCCAATGTTGTTTTCATCTTGAGACAAACCTTACGTGCTTGGTTTGCATATGCCATACAGATCTGGTTTCCAGCCGAAAAGATCCTTGGAGGTTATTATGTTTACATCAGAGGAGCCTACACGATTTGGAATTAGCTGCTTGGGAAGGTTCACCCTCATTTACCACATGTTACATGTTATTCTAAGAAATGCTAAATTCTGCTTGTGCTAATTGTCGCATGGTCTTAGTTTGTCGGTTTTAATCTTTGACTCTTTGAAAATGTGCAGCCGCTTAATGGCAGGGAGCAAGGAACTAGCCCAATCACTAAAAAGTACAGTTGACAACAAGAATGTATCATTTGTTGATGCTGCTGACTCTGCTGGCTACAAGATAGATCTAGAGGATCTACAAAATGTGTTTTTGAACCAAGATGCATATTTTTCTTTTATAGAATTGCACATTGAACAGGGACCAATCTTAGAAAAAGAAGGTGATTTGTTTTAGTTGAATCAAATATCAATATGTATGTGGTTTGAAACTTTTCTTACTCATGTCTGTTAACAGGCATCCCAATTGGCGTTGTAACTGCCATTGCTGCTCCTGCAAGTATTAAGGTAGAATTTGAAGGGAATGGGGGTCATGCCGGAGCAGTGCTAATGCCTGCAAGGTTAGCATCCATTTAATTTTTTTGGTTTTTGTTGAAGGGTCTCCACATTTATGTATGGTAAAGAGGGAAATAAGTGTTTTGCAGAAATGATGCTGGATTGGCGGCAGCTGAGCTGGCATTAGCAGTTGAGAAACATGTTTTGGAATCAGGATCAATTGATACAGTTGGCACAGTTGGTATGTTTGCTAAAGTGGCTTTTATTTTCAAAGTCATGTGTAGTATCAGCTCTACCATAGTATCCTGTAGTATATTTAGGGTCTGTTTGGGACTGCTCCGCTCCCTAAAATTTAGCCCCCCTTCAAGAAACACAAACCAAACGGGATAACTCCATGATATGCCGCTCCACAAATAAACTAGAATCTGGGGTACAACTCCCTATTTTTTGTGAAGCTCCCAAGGGGGTGCTCCAGATAAAATCTAGAAGCTGGAGTTGGAGGGAAATTACCCACCACTGCCACCAGTAAGTGGATACCCCTTCATCAACCAATGAGATAGATCTTTTCCACCAATTTTTTTATTCTTAAAGCTAGAGCTAGTTGCAAGCCAAACATGATAAAACTTTTCTTTGATAAATCTACAACTCCTACATAAAGCTGCTCTAAAATGAATTAAGTGGAATGGAACTAATTTTTGTGGAGCGGAGTAGTCCCAAACAGGCCCTTAGATTGAATATGCTTTCCTCGACAAACTGATATACTGATGTACTCTACGTAGCATGTTTTTAATCTGGTGAATAGGCTTTTTAGCCTGCATTTCCAAAGTTACTTTCATATTAATCTGCATTCACCCTTTCTTTGATCATGCCTTCCGTTCAAGCGTTCAAACAAAAGAAATGTGCATCTGATGAAATGCATCAAATGCTGAATATGTACTATCATAGTATTTAGCTACGACACATGCAACATGAAAATATGGAAATCTTTTTATTTTTCTGAGTTTTTTTGTGCGTGTGTGTTTAACTAGATGGAAACGTGAACAAGGTTTATAATCTCTTACCCTGTTGTATACTCAGTTATATATTTGAGTGTTCCTTTCATTGTGAAAAGATAATTTATGCAACCAGTGGTCAACCAACATCCTAAGAAGATGGTCAAGATATGCTTGCCCACGTGGCGACGTCTTATTTTGGACTAACAGCTTATTGTCCTATAGGTATTCTGCAGCTACATCCGGGAGCTATCAATAGCATTCCAAGTAAATCACACCTCGAAATTGGTAGGAACCTTTATCTTTCTCCACAACAATTTTTTCCTTAAGGAAACTGATACTTTTCAAAAAATAAATCCACGGTATCATATGTACAGATGTAAGAGATATTGATGAGAAAAGAAGGAATGATGTCATTGAGAAGGTTCGCCAATCTGCCATTAACATATCAAAGACCCGCGGAGTAGAGCTATCGGAATTCAAGATTGTCAACCAGGATCCACCTGCTCTGTCTGACAAATCAGTCATTAACGCTATGGAATTTGCCGCAAAACAGCTTGGCCTACAGTACAAATTGATGATAAGCAGAGCTTATCACGATTCACTCTTCATGGCCAGGTGAAGTATCAGGCCCCAACGATTCACTTTCTCATTTAGCAATATTTTGCAATGTGTGTTTTACTCCATTCGTAGTATCCTTTTAGCACACTCATTGTGAACCCCCTTGAGTAACACGTGCACCTGTCTTCACTCTGCAGAATATCACCAATGGGTATGATCTTCATTCCCTGTTACAAAGGTTTGTACTCCACTCATCCATATCACTCATACTTTTTGCCAAAATGAAGATACCACAATGTACGAGATGATATAACATCCAGTTCCGAAGTACATGCCAGATGTTTTTCTTTTACTACAAACTAAAATTATAGATCCTGGTGGATATTGAAAAGTCAGGAATATGCTGCTTCTATGTTTGTTGGAGGCTTGAAATGATGTGATGTTCAGGTTTTATAGTGCATGAAGTAAACAAATAAGTACTGCAACATAAATGGTTGCTGAATTTCAACCTTCTTTTTTGAACGGCGTTGAACCTATCTTTCTGGCTGCAGGATACAGTCACAAGCCCGAAGAGTACGCGTCGCCAGAAGACATGGCGAACGGTGTTCAGATGCTAGCCTTGACAATGGCCAAACTATCCCTGGAGTGAGCACAGCTTGGGGGGAAATCAAGAGGGATTGGAATGGCCTGATTTGTGATGTGAACATGTGGCGTCAATTATTCCGGTCCAAAAAAATGTGGAGTTGATTATGCACATGAAACCACTTAAGGTCAAAACCATGTCATCTCATTCTGAAACTAACTTTTAGCCATTCTCTAGGGCTACATTTGTCCAGCTCAAAGGACCTCTTTGATTCGCATGACCTGAAAAACATTGTAATAAGAAAATATAAATGTTCTATGCATGTTGAATCATACGGGAATGGAAACGTAAAGATGCAATAGAAGCTCTAATCTAGATAAATTTCTGATATTTATTTTAGAATGCAGGAAGTATTAGGATTCTCACATCTAGCAAGGCGAGCCAGTTCATGAGCAACACCATTATCCTACCGATATCCTTATGCGGACAGTGCTCAAAAATTTCAAAAATCTCACGAGCAAAGTTACTTAACATATTATCAAAATTAACGATCAACCTATTGCACCTCATGGTATGTGCTAGCTGTAAACCAAATCTTAAGGTCGGTGTCTTTGTTGTGAGCGCATCCAAACAAACCCCAATGTTGCTATTACCGGCAACAATAAAACTACATTTGTTATCTCACAAAACAGCACCAATGACTCCTTTTAGGAATCAGCATCGAAAGTTTCATCAACATTCAACTTCACACAATTACACTTTAGTTTTGACCACAAACACTCTTGTCTTGTTTTCCATTTGTGTTTACTAAGCCATGTTGATTTGCGATGCTGCTTCTGTTTGCTTACCATAAGTATCACAACATTACTACTACTTCCCTCGATCGTAATTATTTGTCGCTTAAATGAGTGTGTCTAGCATTTTTTTTAAATGCTACATACATTCATCTAAGCGACAAGTAATCTCGATCGAAGAAAGTACTATTTATCTAAGGGTACCTTGATAGGGAATCGAAGCTTCTTCGTCAGGTGTGCATGGCAGATGTTACAGGATAGACTCGCCAGCACCATTACGGTGCATGCTCTGCTAATCACATCGTCAACGCCCAGTTGTTTCCACACTTATTTAGCTTTTCTATGCTCAAAGAGCATATGTTGATACTTTCGACACTTTGATTGCATGTTGGACATTGTGGTGGTGTTTTAATGTGTTTACCTTCTAGCACGACTCGACATGGCAAAGCTCCATGCAAAGTTCTCCAAACGATAATTTTTACCTTCGACGGGCATAGAAGATCACAAAGTGTCTATGCCATTATCACCATACTTTCTCCGTCCTTAAAAGAGTGTACTTCCAACTTTGTTGAAAAGTCAAACTTCTTAAACTTTGACCGTGATTATATAAAAATGCATTAATATTTATATCATTAAATTAGTATCATTGGATTTACTATGAAGTATATTTTTATTATATAATTATTTGGTTTCATGAGTATTGTTATATTTTTGTGTAAACTTGGTTAAAGTTTAAAATAGTTTGATTCTTCAAAAAAATTGAAAGTACACTCTTCAAAGGACGGAGGAAATACATCCTAGCGCCAAACTGGTGATTTCATTCAATATTATATGTTGATCTCAATAAAAAGACTTCAGTCTGTATCAATTTCTATGCAATAAAATCTAATGGTTTGAGATCCTCTACTATAACAACATCGCTGTTATAATCGCCATTTGATGAACCTTACCCCATATGCCATTCATGCCATTACAACAGAGAATCTCAACCTAAATCTGATATGTCATGAGTCGGTAGCTGTATACCAACGACCCTTACTTCAATCGACCAGAAAGTTTGATTTAGGAGTAGTATGTCCCACTGTCTAGTATTCAGGTCAATAAAATACTTTAAAGTAATTGACCTCATCTTCTTTTTCTGTTTATTTTGAGAAAGATAGTACAAATACAGATACTCACAAAAACGTACATACACGTATCCATATAAACGCATATATACACATTTTATCCTTATAAGCATCCTTGAGAGAAAGATCTTGATTCAAAGAGTTTAAGACTTAACGAAGTCATCACAGACGCATCGTTATCGATGAAAACATTTTTTTTTCATTGAAAGAATATTCATTTTTATGAAACATCGAAGCGTTAAACCTGGATTTGATCCTTGTTGGGCAGGGATACCACTATCCTTCTAACCATCCAATCATAGGATGGTCTTCAGTTGACCTCCTCTTATGATACTAACCATCTTATCAGGTATTAAAATTAAGAAAAAACGTTGTCGTTATAGTCGCACGCCCGAGTGCTAAATGGGCCAGCTTAACATGCATAGTATTTAGTTAGAGCATCTCTAGCAGACCCCGTAAACCGGTGTCCCGCAAAATCATTTTACAAGTGTCTCGGAAATGTTATTATGGTATCGCGCAGGCTGCGACAAAACAGATCCCGCAACCCTGTACCCGAAGGTATTTGCGAAACATATTTGCATAATCTATTCCGCCGCAGCCCATGCGATACCGCATTTTTTTGAGGTTTTAGGAAAATTTATGATTTTTTAATGTAAAATTTTAGTGTTCAAACAATACAAACCAAACATATGAATGTATTATACAATGATCATCTCAATTACAAAAATTGTTTGAATTCAAATAATTAAAACATTGAATGATTAAAAAATAACAGAATAATTTAAATTGCACATGGATACAAATGAAGAAATGAGAGTCTATCTCCCATATAATTGCCAATAATGTTCAATGAGGCCATCACGAAGTCGTATGTGTGTGATCCTCAACTTGCTAGTAGGTATCAAGAAAAGCAATGGTTCGATCGGGATTCATGATAGGCTTGACACGGTTACCAGTATTACCATAGTAAAACTCTAGTTTAAAGCCCTCCCATCATTAACAATCATGTTGTGTATAATTGTACATGTAGTCATGATATCTGAGAGGAATTTCTTATCCCATAAGCGAGCAAGATCTTGAACAATGGCAAACCAAGCTTGCAACACCCCCAAGTACCCTCTCAATATCCTTTTGTCATGCGTTTGTGCTTTGGCATAAACAAATTGCTTATTGCCTTGTGGGTATTGAATTGTCTTGACAAATGTGGAACCGCGAATGATAGATACCGTCGGCAAGATAATCACCCATGGTCTAATCATGTTCATTGATGGTGTAGTTGCAAGTCGGGACATCTTCACTATCAGGGCGAGCAAAAAAATGTCATCTCTACAATACATTGATATCACTATCAGGTCTACATGTTCATTGATAGTGTAGTTGCAAGTCGGGACGTCTTCACTATAAGAGAACTTGGAAAAACAAATAAGCAATGCCAAATCCACAAGTCTTGCGAGGTCATGACTCCGATCATAATAGTGGGATCAAGATGATGGCTGATGTACAGCCCGTGCCAAGTCGTAGGGCAGTTGTTCCATCTTTAGTGCATGCGACCCACACTTACAAACATGCCCGACCCGGCCATCCTCTTTCTCAATTTGTCGCCATCAACTTTTTTGTGTCCTTTTGTAAGGCCCGATATGCGGTACTGTTCCAGATCTAGATGTTTCCATCCAGATCCGGGGACGAAGCACATATCGGTCCCACCGCGACATATGACATAGCCATATGCCCCGGATTTCCAGCATGATATCACAACATTACAGATACAAGGATACAACATCTCATACATTCGGCATACAACTGCCTTAATACAATACAACAGCGGAAGATATATGTCTGAGTACAGACTACAATCAAATGCCTACTGGCAAAGAGAAAACATCGATCCCATAACCACACGGGTCCAGGCCCTCCGCCGGGATCCGCCTAACTAGTCGTCGTCGAGTCTCCACGTGAAACGTCGATCACCATACCTGTTGTCGATTCAGAACCCTGAAAAGAGTTTGGGGGTAGTATCATGAGTACAAAGGTACTCAGCATCCAACTGTAGTGGTCATCTGACCCAGCAAGGACTTCATCACTCGTCATTATAGGACAACTAGTAGTTTACGGTAAGGATGGGGTAAGTGGTGAGGTTGCAGCCGCACTAGCATTTATGAAGTGGCTAACGATCTAGAGAGTAAGATAAGAAGCCAAGCATTCGATGAGGAATCACCTCCAACAAGTCTTGCTATCAACTACTACGCAAACATAACACCTATCCTATCCTTGTCCTCCTCTTCGCATCCCGACGAAGAAGAAGCAATCAAGGCACACACACACGTTGATCAAGTTATATTAAGATTATCTCAGTTGTTGTTGTCTATGAACAAGGAGTAGGTCTCAAGTCGTCCATAACCGTGGACACGGCTTCTCGAAAAGATTTAACCCTGCAGGGGTGTACCAACTGCCCATTACAAGGCTCCGCACGCACGCCCATCTCTCTCAGTTGCTACCCATCACAGGCAACCATTTTATGATTTAGTTCCAAGAGATCCGAAACGACAGGTCCCTCTAACTAACAACGAACAAATCCGGGTGGCCCCCGGTGAGACGACGTCCAGCTCAGGAGCAGGCCGCGCTCTCGATCTGGTCTCTACCGTATGACTCCAGGTTTGGATTACCGGTTAATCACACATGGGACACCGGGTCCTCAGCCGGTCATGATGGGCCAGCAAGGGAACTATGTCCTCACTGGTCCGGGTTGGTTTAAAAACTATTGGCGTACGACCAGCACACACACGGTTTCAAATGGTAAAATCAGCTTGGGCCACCACTAGAAATGCTTGAAGCTAGGTAGGTAAGAAAAGGGGACCCCATAAAATCCCACACGCGGTTAGGCACGCTCAGTCTTAAAACCAATACTCGGAACTCGGGTCCTAGGTGACTCGAATGGAACAAAGCGGCGGGGCGGGATAGCCTAGACCTTCCATCCTTCGTCGAATATAGTCAACATTATAATAATCATATCATCAACAACAATATAATAAGGTGATATCCCAAACCAAGGAGTAACAGGGTAACATCGTAGCATCCTAAGCATGCATACTAAGCAGGGGCTGAGCAACGAGCAATAGTAACATAGCAGTACAAGGTTTGCTGGGAAGGGACATGGTTGTATTGGTTTGAAAGAGGCTGTAAACATGTGGTAGGATCAAACATCGAACCTAACCTAGACTAGCATGCAAACCGCTGGTTGAAATAGAATGGATCATAAGTAATGTATAGTCCTTGCATGTTGATAACTCGGGTTCCGAAGGTGTAATTGATCGCAAGCTCGCATCGTCTCCGAGAGTAACCGCGGGAGGCACACAGGAAGGAAACACTGGAAAGCAATCAACGAGCAAGCATCTATTAGTGCGAGACAAACACGAGCAAGCATCAACAAGAAGCAACACGAGACATCGCACCTACCGTCGAGAGCGGTTACTAACAATTTAAGTGGAGTACTCGTCACACACGACGATACCGCACGTTTACGGTGGTTCAAGTTGTTTAGCTACAGGTGATCAACAAAGTTGTTAACATGGCAACTCAAGCAAGCATGGCATAGCACACAAACATGTCAAGAGGTGAAGCACAAAGTAAACTATCTATGCTTAGTCAATTTAAGTGAGGCACAACCTAAACATGGCATAACACTAAGTGCCGCACGATGATTAAAACATTTGGTACTGTTCTGTCCTAAACCATATTTTAGGTTGGTTAACAGCAGCAAACAATAGCATAAACACAAATTACACGAAAAACTAATCAAGTTACATATAAGGCACACTCCAAACGGAGTTACGGTTAAAAAGATACAAGCAAAACAAGTTACGGGCACAATCTGCCAACATCACGAAGCACACTTTAGAGCAATGCATAAACAACATAATGAATGCAAACATGCTCACAAATGATATGAAATCAAAGTAGACATGACAAGGAAGGCATGGCAAAAAGAATCATTCAAATAGGCATCATAGATCAAAAGATATTAAGCATGCAACATGGCATCGCAAATTAACAGACTTAGTGAAAAACAGAGGCGGCTGTCAAAAACAGCAGCATAGCAACTTTGGAGCTCAATAACTATATGACCAGCAAGCATATCATGACAATGCAATACATATAATGAAAGTAGACATGATGCTTAACAATATGCAATTAGAATCACTCAATTCCAATAAACGCTCGCGACACACTCGTCGACCGAAGTTGCAACAAAATAACAGTTTTCAGCACAGCAACACATTAACAGCAGGGTAGCTACTTTGGAGCAAGATACAATCATGATGCAGCAAGCAATTATGGCATGTGAATGCATGAAACTGAAGTAGAAACATTGCTTAACGCAACGCAAAAGGAATCACTCAATTCCGAAGTACGGTTGCGAAGCAACCGTCGCCTGAAGTTTCAATCAAGCAACAGTTTTCAGACAGTTTAACAGCAGCAGTTGCAATTAACGATCTGATGCCCTATTTAGCAAACAATTACACAATCAAGATGACCTCAAATGCAAATGCTCACAAAAGATGAATTGGAGTACACGCAATTCTGAGAAAAAATCGTTTTGGGGGCACGTTCATCGGAGCTACGGATCAACGGGAAATAACGTTGCAAAAACGTAACAGCAGCAATATATCTCAGACTTAGAAAATTTTCAGCAGGGTCTAGAAAAAAAAAGGTCGACCTCATGGGCTGCGGCCTAACAGGCCGAGGTGGGCGTTGGGGTGACAGCCGGCCTGCTGGCGCCTGGCTGGCCGCGAGTGCTCGGTGCTGGGCCGGCCCATGGCGGTTGGTGGCCTGTGCCCTGTCCCGATCCAGATCGGGACCGGACGGGGGCTCGCTGCAGCGGCCGGCGGCGCTCCGGTGGCCACGCTTGCCGGCGAGGGAGGCCATGGCATGGCGGGGAGGACAGAAGGTGGGAGTGGCGCGGGGTCAGCGGATCCGGAGGCGGGGACGACAGCCGGGTGTCCATGGCGAGCAGATCGAGCACGGCGGCGGCTCCTGAAGCTCGGGACCTCCACGACGGTGCCATGGCGGCCGGTGGCGAGGACCCCATGGTGGCGACCTGTGGGAGGAGAGGGAGAAGGGGTGAGGGGGAGAAGGCAGGAGGGAAGGAGGCGCGCGAGGGGCTCACCGGAAGGGTGGCCGCGGCGGCGCGGCAGCCGGGGGCGCCATAGAGGAGCTCGGGCGGCGGCGCGGGCTTCCCGGCCCGGTTCGGCCCACAGCGGCGGAGGGGAGGGCCCTGCGGGGCCCGGTTGCTGGGAGCTGCGGTTGGGGAAGGCTGAGGGGCATTGGGAGCCCTCCGATCTGGATCTAACGGTCCAGATCGAGGGTTTGGGCTAGGGTTTCGGCTGGTGGAGGGATTTTTGGGCAGATCTGAGACAAATCAGGGGTGTGGCTGCAAATTTCACTTAGGGAAATGATGGTGCGAGGGTTGACGGGTGTAGTCTTCTCGCCCTTCGTTGGTGAGCCCCAAGTGGAAGGCGTGATGCAGCACAGCATCAAATTTCCCTCGGTAAAGATACCAAGGTTTGTCTCCAGTAGGACTCCAGAGATGATAAGTAGGTGTCAGCGGCGCAACTGACGCGGACCTGCACACAGACACAGATAACTTTGTTCCCAACGAAGTTCAGAGAGGCTGTCAATCTCTCCGGTCTTGTTGTTTACAAAGGATAAAACGCAAGGGATAATAATAGCAACTTGAAAGTAAATGCAGAAAAGTAAATATAGCGTGGAAACAATGATAAGGATATGGACCGGGATACGTGATGTTCGCTAGTGATGTCTCTCTCCCAAAAGACGATAAAATTGCTATGCGAGGTAAACAAATTACAGAAAGGCAATTGACAGGATTATGAACGCACCGCAATGCTAACTATGCTACAGAAGAAAGGAAGAGGTTCAAAAGCACAGGCAGTACGCCAAGGTAAGTAACCGAAATCCATCTGCATCTACTACTAATCATCCACCTTGAGATATCTATCCAGAACATCTCGCTGGTATTAAGTTGCGAGCCCCACCCAAAGTGTAAACCCAAAGCAACAGACAACTGCATTAAAAATAACTTTGCGTAAAGTAAACAATCCTTGTAACCGCGGTTACAAGCACCGTTGTTTTCCCCCTTGTGGCAATAGCACATCCCCTAGACTCATGTTTCTGTCACTCAAGCGTGTCATCGGGGGGCATGAACCCACAATCTAGCACAACGCTCCCTCTTGGAGTCACTACCTACTACTTGGCCAAAGCAATAAACAGCAACGGGGAACATGCAAGAATTACTTAGGAACAAAAATATAAGAGATAAAAACCAAATATATTACTCTATCACAATCTGAACATAATCTCATAATCCATCAGATCCTATCAAACTCAACATAGCAATAGCAGAAATATTACAAAGGTGCCTCGATCATGTTGGGAAGCTCACGAGGTCTAAACAATGAAGATCAAAGAGGGGAGGAGAACATCACATAGCTACTGATCACGGACCCATGGTCCAAGGAAAACTACTCACGAGACATCCGGGGAGCATCCATGGTGGAGAGGAGACTCCCGGGGTCAATCCTCCCTCCGGCAGGGTGCCGGGAAGAGGTCTTCTGGTGCTCCCGATCTTCGGAAGCGCGGCGGCGGCGGAACAGAGGCGAGTTCGCGGAATAGGGTTCTCTTCCTGGGTTTTCCCGTGACGGAGGATAAATAGGCGAAAGGGGCAGCCAGAGGTGGGCCAGGGCCCCGAGGCGCCCCCCTGGCGCGGCCATGGGTGGGTCCGCGCCGGGTGGCCGCCTGGGCCCCCTGGCTCCCTCTGGCCCCTCCCGGGCTCTTCTCGAAGCTTCCGTCACGCTGATTTTTTATCTGAATTTTCCCGAATTTTTCTGGCACTTTTTATATGGGGGAAAACTGAAATAGAAAAATAGCAAAAAACAGGAACTGGCACCGGGGTGCACTGAGTTAATAGGTTAGTCCAAATATGATCAAAAGTGTATGAAAGTGTATCTAGATCATAGAAATATCACACAAAACATGCATGGAGCAAGCAGAAATTATAGATACGTTTTGGACGTATCAACATCCCCAAGCTTAATTCCTGCTCGTCCTCGAGTAGGTAAATGATAACAACATAATTTCTGTGGTGACATGCTAGCAACCATATAAGAACTTTGAAAACTAAAGCAATCAAGGTTAGAGATTCAATTCAAGTCATAACATGCAAGAGTCTATATTAGCATTGAAACAAGTAACAAAAGAACATTAGGTGCAAGAGCTCTCGCTGTCCGTGACTCGAATGTCTCCAAATGGTGTTTGCGTGCAAGAAGGGGGATAGGGAATACGAGAAAAAAGTATTTTTTGTGTTGAGAACTCAATCTACTAAAGTTTCACACTTGGTCTTCTTTGGAATCTTATCTTGACTCGTCCCAGACCACTAGCCTGGTACAAGTCAATTTGATCCACTCCTTTTCGAGCACTCATGCAATGGATGAGCGTAAGCACGAGAGTTGACACTTAGGATGGCAAAGAGAGAAATATGGTGGAGGAGGAAGACAAAAAGGATGAGAAGGGCTCACATCAATGAGTACAATCATAGGCAAGAGATTTCAAATGATAAATATGATGTGAGGAGTAGGGATTGCCATGCAACGGATGCACATACGAGCTAGGAAGCTCTCCAATGGAACTAGTGGGGGTGCATCTAACTTGCTCGCTCATGAAGACCTAGAGCTCTTTTGAGGAGGCTTATCCTTGGAATATGCAAGCCAAGTTCTATAGTGTGAAGGTCCCCACATAGCTATATGCATAATGATCATCTCTATGGAGTACAAGGATATAAAGGGAGTACTAGTGTGGATCTCTCAAAAGGATAGTAGTGTTGCCCCTTTCTCTCTTTTTATTTCTTTTTTTCTCTTTTTCCTATTTTTTTGTATTTTTTTGGTGGCCTCAATGGCTCTTTCTATTTAAATCTCATTTGTCCTCTTTGGGATCTTTTAATGTGTCCACTTTGGGATCTTTTCCTCACTTAAGGGCAACACTCTATTTTACAAGAAGGTATAGGAAATCTTCACACTTTACAAGGTACTCAAAATCATAAAGAAGATGTAACTATCATGATGTATGCAATGTATGCCGCTGCCAGTGTAGCAGGAACATGTATGACATGAAGATCAAGTCATGAAGAGGTGGATGTTGCATGGCAAGGTAACTCGGAAAGGCTATGGAAATGCCTTGATAGGTAGGTATGGTGGCTGTTTTGAGGAAAGATATAAGGAGGCTTATGATGACAGAGCGTATCATGCCAAGGGTTTGGAAGTACCGGCGAAGGTGGACACCAACTCTCGGAGTGAGAAGAAGGCAATGCACGACACGGGAAAGGCTAGCAAAATATGGGAAGGTGGAAGTGTCAACTCTCAATACTTACATTAGTCCGAAGAACTCATGCACTTATTATCGGTAACTCTCAATCTAGTAAGGAGGTTCACAAAGAGACAAGTACCCCGAGGAGGAGTATATGGGGGTTTGGTTATCCTTGCGCATCCTCGACTCATGGTACGTGAGTGTGCTCTAATATTCGACTCCTCAGAAGAGTAGTGATCCATCTAGTAGCTAGAGTTCTCAACTACTTTTGTAGGCTTTGAAAATAAACACGGATTGCCCAAATACGACACCTATCACTAATAGGCAAGAGCTCTTGACACCAAAAGTTCAAACATTACTCACATCAATACCTCAAAACTATTGCAAGCTACTACTAAAATTAAATAGCAACCTCAATTACCTACTTTCAAGACAAGACACAACTCAGTGCAACAACCAACTCTCTTAACAAGATAAACATGAAAACTAAAGAGAGTTCCAGCAACAAACTAAAACAAAATCCAAGGCTCTTGCTAAAGACAAACTAAAACTAAGACTAAACATGGCAGCAACTATGAAAAGATAAAGAACACACAACAACAAAAAGATAGACATGAAGAATCCTATGATGTGTTCTAGATTTTGAAAGTGGAGCGTGTTTCTCTCCCACACAAAGTAAGAAAGGATCTAACTTTTTATGAACAGCAAGCAAAGCTAAAGAAAACTAAAAACAAAACCTAAGAGCGAGACGCTCCAAGCATAGCACATAAGGCATGAAATGATAAAAATATAGTGAGACGAAGGACGAACTGATGATTGTTGATGGAGAAGGGGATGCACGGGGGCATCCCCAAGCTTAGACGCTTGAGTCTCCTTGAATATTTATTGGGGATGCATGGGGGCATCCCCAAGCTTGAGCGCTTGACACTCCTAGATCTTCTTTCATCATCTTCCATCGCACACTTGAAAACTCCCTTCATACATAACTCATCACAAGCTGATTAGAGAGGTTAGTACCCTTAATAAATAATTTTTCTCCACTGGATATAAAGATATTCTTGAAGAGCTACTGTTTCTCAACAGTGCCAAAAAGTTTTTGCAAAGAAAAAGCAAGCTTAAGGTTTGCAAAAGTTAGGAGAGACAAAACGTGGCAGAATCTGTGAAAAACAGAACAGCAGATAGTAAAGAATTTTTTTAGGGGTACTTCTGCAACTCAAATCAAAAAACTCAGGACATACGTAAGTTTCGCAATTGTATAGAGCATACTGTGTAAAAATTTCAGCTCAAAAAGATGAACTGGGATTTTTCTGGTCACGAGGACAGAATCTGTTTTCTGGACAGCATGTCACAACTTTTACTTCCCTTGCCGTAAGAGACTATAACTTGGCACAAAGCTGAAAAATAAAGATACAATGATGTTGCTACAGAAGTAACAATCATCAAGACACAACAAAAGCAAAAAAAACACCTAAATTCGTTGCGGGTTGCCTCCCGAAAGCACTTCTTAAAGCCATTACCTAGGCTTAAGATTTTAAAAGGTGCTCTCATAAGAATAAGGATTTGAAGCAAAAGAGAGCATCAAGAAGCAAATATGAAACACATTTAAGCCGAAACCACTTCCTATGCATAGGCATCTTGTAATAAAATAAATCAAAGAAGCACAAAGAAACCAACATAGGAAGGTGGAACAAGAACATCTTCAAAACTTTCAACATAAAGAGAGTAGTTTTAGTAATATGGAAGTTTCTACAACCAGCCTTTCCTCTCTCAAAATAATTTTCAGTAGTATCATGAACAACATCAAGAATATAAATATCACATAAATCATATTGTTCATGACCTACAAGCACACGTGTATTATTTTCAACACGGTTTTTAGGATCATAAGATAAATGCAACCCAACATATTGAGATTTGATAAGAGGAAAATTCTCCGGAGTTGGAGATTTCAAAAGGATAATAGGACAATCAAGTGTGGGTGCAATAGCAACAATTTCATGCTTAACATAAGGAACTATAGAGAGTTCATTTTTGTCAGCATCATCCATAGTGGCATCTTGGCCATCAACAAAGCAAGTATCAAAATTTTCAGAAAGGGATATTTCAAGTGAGTCCTCGGAATCATGGGATTCCTCCTCAATGCAATAATTGGCCTCTTCTTGGGCAGCAAACATTTTATTTTTAAAATCCTCAATATAAGAATTGGAAGTATAATTCTCGAAGCAATAAGAAAGAACTGCAAAGTTTTCAGACTCGAAAATAGTATCGTGATATTTTTCAATCAAAGAAGCAATCTCATAGGCACATTTAAAAGCAACAAACTCTTCAATCTTTTCAACATCAAAGTAATCATAAACACCTTTAGCATAAGAAGATAAGATCTCATTTTCATTAAACTCACATTGGAAAGGGAGGTGTTTATGATCTATATTAGAACAACAAGTAAAATCATAAATGTGGCACAAAAGTTTAGCATGGCAATAAGAAACATGTATTTGATCCCATAAGTGTTTCCCTTTCTGAGATAGTCGGTGCCGCGTATAATGAGCATGCTCATCCAATGATTTTCCCTCAACCAAGTCGGTTGGGTTTTTAGCGCGAGCACAAATTGATCGAAGACGATCCAAGTGAAACATGTCAATCCTACCATATTTGGGTGGTTCATCACCCATGGTGAGGATAGCATAAATAGGCAAAGCAAGACAAAAGCAAAAGGTAGCAACTATTTTTGTGGTTTTTCATAAAGGACACTGAGATAAAAACTGAAAGGTAAACTAACAAGACTAAAAAACAAAGGTAAAGGGTAGTGTGCAACTCCCCTATCTTAGCACTCGGAGTCCCCGACAACGGCGCCAGAAATTTGCTTGATGGCGCGAGGGTTGACGGGTGTAGTCTTCTCGCCCTTCGTTGGTGAGCCCCAAGTGGAAGGCATGATGCAGCACAGCAGCAAATTTCCCTCGGTAAAGATACCAAGGTTTGTCTCCAGTAGGACTCCAAAGATGATAAGTAGCTGTGAGCGGCGCAACTGACGCGGACCTACACACAGACACAGATAACTTTGTTCCCAACGAAGTTCAGAGAGGTTGTCAATCTCTCCGGTCTTGTTGTTTACAAAGGATAAAACGCAAGGGATAATAATAGCAACTTGAAAGTAAATGCAGAAAAGTAAATATAGCGTGGAAACAATGATAAGGATATGGACCGGGATACGTGATGTTCGCTAGTGATGTCTCTCTCCCAAAAGACAATAAAATTTCTATGCGAGGTAAACAAATTACAGAAAGGCAATTGACAGGATTATGAACGCACCGCAATGCTAACTATGCTACAAAAGAAAGGAAGAGGTTCAAAAGCACAGGCAGTACGCCAAGGTAAGTAGACCGAAATCCATCTGCATCTACTACTAATCATCCACCTTGAGATATCTATCCAGAACATCTCGCTGGTATTAAGTTGCGAGCCCCACCCAAAGTGTAAACCCAAAGCAACAGACAACTGCATTAAAAAGAACTTTGCGTAAAGTAAACAATCCTTGTAACCGCGGTTACAAGCACAGTTGTTTTCCCCCTTGTGGCAACAGCACATCCCCTAGACTCATGTTTCTGTCACTCAAGCGTGTCATCGGGGGGCATGAACGCACAATCTAGCACAACGCTCCCTCTTGGAGTCACTACCTACTACTTGGCCAAAGCAATAAACAGCAACGGGGAACATGCAAGAATTACTTAGGAACAAAAATATAAGAGATAAAAACCAAATATATTACTCTATCACAATCTGAACATAATCTCATAATCCATCAGATCCTATCAAACTCAACATAGCAATAGCAGAAATATTACAAAGGTGCCTCGATCATGTTGGGCAACTCACGAGGTCTAAACAATGAAGATCAAAGAGGGGAGGAGAACATCACATAGCTACTGATCACGGACCCATGGTCCAAGGAAAACTACTCACGAGACATCCGGGGAGCATCCATGGTGGAGAGGAGACTCCGGGAGGTCAATCCTCCCTCCGGCAGGGTGCCGGGAAGAGGTCTTCTGGTGCTCCCGATCTTCGGAAGCGCGGCGGCGGCGGAACAGAGGCGAGTTCGCGGAATAGGGTTCTCTTCCTAGGGTTTTCCCGTGACGGGGGATAAATAGGCGAAAGGGGCAGCCAGAGGTGGGCCAAGGGGCCCAGGCGCCCCCCCCTGGCGCGGCCAGGGGTTGGGCCGCGCTGGGTGGCCGCCTGGGCCCCCCTGGCTCCCCTCTGGCCCCTCCCGGGCTCTTCTCGAAGCTTCCGTCACGCTGATTTTTTATCTGAATTTTCCCGAATTTTTCTGGCACTTTTTATATGGGGGAAAACTGAAATAGAAAAACAGCAGAAAACAGGAACTCGCACTGGGGTGCACTGAGTTAATAGGTTAGTCCAAATATGATCAAAAGTGTATGAAAGTGTATCTAGATCATAGCAATATCACACAAAACATGCATGGAGCAAGCAGAAATTATAGATACGTTTTGGACGTATCAGGAAACCCTAATTGGGTGTGGGAGGCTGGTGGTCTTTATATAGGGCTGGTTGGCTGGCCAGTTGACACAAACGCCCTCGGTACCCCTCTCGCGTGTCCAGTGATCGCATTCGTGACTGTCGAGACTTCGTACGGACTCCGATTCGGACGAAACTTCGACCTACGCGCTCAGGGCGTCGAGCCCTTCGATCGTACCTCACTTCGGTGACATTCCGACAACATTTTTCGGCGCCCCAATAAAATAATCCGTTTATTAAATAAATGGGGTTTTCGTTATGTCGGCTGCAGCTGGTCTGGTGCGGTTTTTGCGACGGTGATCGGGCGAAACCCGGTGTCGCAAAGGTCGAGTGTCAGGGTGGCAAGGGTCGGTCTCCGTCCGATACGAGATAAGAGGGGGGAAAATAATCGCCGATCGATAAATCAGGGATGCAAAAACCGCAACCAAATCAGACAATCAAACAATTCACACCGAAAACAAAATTTTTAATTTTTGTGAAAACTGGGCTGTTACACCTTTTCATGGGAGTTCGGAGATACTCAGGATCAAACACCCAGATCAAAACCTTGGCAAACATCCGCATGCTTTTGATCGCGATATCTTCTTCAATGCGAAGATACTTGAAAGCTCAAGAATGATCAGAGGGGGAGGGGGTGAATGATCACTTCTAAAAATTCTAAGGAACTTAGAAGGAATTCATGCAAACTGCGAAGGACTAAGAACATCTCGAAGGAAATACAGTATCGAAGGTAATGCATAGCTCGAAAGGATTGAGAGCGAAGGAAAACATCGAAGACAAACATGCAACAAGTAAATACTGAATGTAAAAGCATGAAAGAAAACGAGCCTGGCATGATGATGTTTGGTAAACCAATTCACACTCTGCAAAGTGCTACGTCTGGTTGGAGGGACTGGTGATTGAACACCTGGAGCAAAACTCTCTCCGTCCTATTCTCCACTGCAACAAACTCCTCGAGCTTGTCCAGCTTTCACTCATGGTAGATGATTCAGGACATCTCCGAGACCTTTACAAACTTCCTTCAGCAGTGATAATTTCTCTTCGACCGCTTGACAGGCGACGCCTAACCGTCTAGGAGACTTGCAGTTCTCCAAGATAAAAAGATCGGCTAATCTCAACCTAAGTCATAGTGAATTGCTCAACTCAGGTCAGACTTGGGATTTTGGTTTTCTCTCGATGAATCTCTCTTGGGATGCTCACAGACTTCTGTCTTAGAATCTTTTGTGGAGCAGCCGACCCGAAATGGCGGGTAGGTGCGGGGTATTTATAGTTGGCGATCCCTATGGGTAAAATGACTGAAGTGACCCGATGCAACCGCTTGACGCGTGTCCACAACGGTCGGATTCCAATCACTGCGCAACTTTACTTGAGGAACAAGTAAGCTGACTTACCGAACAAGTTCTCTCTCGAAGGCACGAAGTGCGATGACTTTGCCTTCGAGCTATTCACTCGACTCAGTAAGATTTCTCTCGGTAGGCTTTTGTGGGTTTTGGTTGAGCAGAGCAAATTCACCTCGACTAAGATCTCAACTAGCAAACCCCTCTTGATAGTACGTTTTTTCCTACGACTCAAGAAAATGAAGAGAAACTAGTAAAAAGACTAAGTCTTCGACCAGCTTCAGCTTTCTCCTCGTTGCGCTTTTACTCGAGAGAGACTTTTTCTTCGAATACATTTTTAGGGGTCGTCTTCCTTTAACGGGTTCGGTAGATGACTGCAGTTCAGCTGCAGTGAGTTGTCCTTCGACTTTCTACTTGCAAACTCCATTCTTTCGAAACCTAAGTATCTGTTTATACTCAAAAACAATATTAGTTCCACTTCTGCTTTGTCCAACATTGTCCAAAACCTTCGGGGGCAAAACTTGCTCTTACAATCTCCCCCTTTTTGGACGATTGTTGACAAAACAGGCATCGATAAATAATTGAAAAGGTTTTGAGTTTTCGATGATAAACCAGTGCTAAGATCGATGAAGTACTCCCCCTTGATGTATGCACGGAAGATAAGAGTTTCCTGTGAAGTGCATATTTTGACAAGTAGAGTCGGGGGAAAAACATCAATAATCTTAGCGAGTGAAATTGCATTCCAGATAATATCCAATGAGAAACATGCAATCTCCTCGAATGACCTGTGATCTCATATGAAAGATAACTTCCTGCAAAAGGGTTAAGTATCGCAAGCAGCAGATAGATATCTTACGAAAAAGAGTAGCAGTTCACAGTCCTACTTAGAGTTAGTTACAACCAGATCGAATATGAATCGAAAGTTTGTTGAAACTACTCAGAAAACCTCAAAGATCAAAAGTTTGTCGAATGAAAAGCAAAGCCCTTAACCCCGAAGGCAAACTAATTTCTTCGATGCCACTACATCTCCCCCTTTTTGTCACAACGTACAAAAAGTCGAGAGAATAGGGTCGAAATAAATCCCTACTCGCTGTGGCGGCTCCGGCGACGTCGAGAGGATTCGGCGAGCGTTGGAGCACGGCGAATTGGGCGAGCGCCTAGAGGAGTGATCTTCGTGCGGAAGGAGTGTTGATCTCCAGAAGATTCCAGCTGCGATTCCGGCGGGGTCCTAGGGCTTCGAGGGTGTGGAGTATAAACTCGCTCTGGACGTCGAGGGGCTTCATCTTGCTCGGAGTCGGAGGAGAAGGTGTCCAAAGTGATGTGGTAATATTCATCAACACTGAGGACATCTCTGTTATTGGCAGTCGAGGGATATTGGGATCCGGGCGATCTACTTGATCATCATTAGTCCAATTCCTGGTCAGATGGGGAGGATATTCTTCGAAGCCACATCGTTGAAGTTGACCGAGGGAATTGAATTTCCGCAGTCCTTTCCAATCTCTGCGAAGGCATTCACGCAGCATCTGATTGTTGTTCATGGTAATATTGGGCAAATGATTAATCTCGTCCATCAAAGCTTGCTTCTGAATGAAATCTTGGTCGATGTGATGTTGGAGCATTTGCTGGGACCGAAGAGAAACTTCCATGTGATGCACTGGCTTGATAAACTTCGAGCGAACATTACGCTCAGTCAAATGTGCGCGGATGCCAGTGTGCTCAGCATATTGATCGTTGGGTCGAGCAACAATCTGCAACACTTCCCTAACAGGTGGAGTGAAAATCTTCGGGAAAATTGACACGGGGAGTGGCACGTCCCGAGAGTAATTGTAGATAGCCATCATCCATGGTGCATATGGCTTGTGGGAATTGTGATCATCAGCACAAGACACCAAAGTTCTGATGAAGTAGTCTTCAAAATCGAAAGGGTGGCCATGGACTAACTTCAACAGAGCAAGTTGTACGTCATTGGGAATAGGAAAGTCATCGTGCACATCGAGCATTGGCATCAAAGTCTTCGAAAGAATATAGAACCATGCCTTTGCTTCAAAAACTAAGTGTCTTGGCTTCGGCTCAGTCGGATAGTTATCTCCTACGACGTCTGGATTCATTATCGTAGAGAATTCAACAGGAGTTGGAGCAGGTAAGTCATGAATCTTGTGTGGTAATCCTTCGAACCGAGGCAAATTAATGATGGCCAGAAATTGATCGACAGTCATATGAAACACTTGGCCTTGAATCATGTAATCAAATTTCCACGTCTTCGAGTTCTCGGGATCACCAGTGACATAGAGCGTTGCATAAAATTGCTTGATAAGCTCGGGATTGTAGCCACAATCGAGAGCAAACATCTTGTGAGCATGCAGACCATCAATTGTTTCGGCAACATTCTCGAAACATGAAGTGGAGTATACCGAAGGCATATCGAGGTATTGATGTTGGAACACTCTAGCCTTGTTGTACAGCACACGAGTATAATAAATGGCTTGCTCTTGGGTCCAGAACCGAAGAGAATATGCACTTCTGGGCTTCTCGTAGGGATTGGTCCCGAAGAAAAATGGCTTGTGTTCGCGCCTTTTGAAGATGGGGCCTCCTCGAGGAACATCTGAGCGGAACAGAGGCAGCATTTCTCTCGGATGAGCAGAATGGAGCAGCTCATCAACAGGAAAAACTTCGGCAGCATTGTCTGGCATTTGGAAAACTGGCTCAGCAGGGCGAGGAATTGAAGATGGAATGTTGACAATGTCCTGAGCTGGGATGGCTGCAGGAGCATTTTCCTCGGCCTGTGCTGCGACGGCAACTCCTTCGTCGGCATTAGCATTCTGAGCGGCCTCTTCATTTTCCATGGCTTCCAAATCTTCATCTAGTTGTGCGAATGCATCAACCATTTCTTCGTAGGAGGAACTTGATGAGGAGGAGGAAGAACTGTCACTTGAGCCGTCATCTCCAGAGCTATGTCCTTCGATGACATCTTGACGAGAGGAAACTGTCGTGATATCAACATCAGCGTCTTCTCCTTCATGCAGAGTGTGAGCAGAGGAATAATCTTTCGGAGGTTCTTGCTCGACCTGAGCAAGTTGCTCGGTCTCTGCTTGGGCTTGGGTCTCGATGGCTGGGGTGGTTGATGGAATAATGTTCAAGGGTGATGATGGTTTTGGTGGTGGCGACGAGGCTTTTGGTGGTGATGGTTGACGAGGTGGAGGTGTTTGTTGGCGAGGTGGAGGTGTTTGTTGGCGAGGTGGAGGTGGAGTTTTCTCACGAGGAGGAGTTGGTTCCTTGGTGGGGTTTGGTGCAGTTTCTTGTCGTGCTGATGCAGCAACGACCTCGGCAGACTTGGCCTTCTTTGCATTCTTCTCGATCTCTGGCGTCCCACGCACAGAGGTTGGGGCAGCTGACTTTCTCTTACGAGATTGTCTCTTGTACAGGGCATCATTGTGCTCTTTGCATACGGCCGACACAATTTGTCGAACCTTTTCATACACAGCGTTCAGGTTTTCCTTCTGTGCCCTTCTGGATGCTTCAGCGGTGGCAATCTTGGATTTGAAAAACTTACGGGACTCAATGTCCTCGGTTTCTTCTTGAAGTTGTCTGGAGTAAAAATTCACTTGCTCCTTGTCCTTCAGATCCTGGGTGATATATCCTTCCCAGTGAATCATGTATCGAGCACCATGCTCTTGGATTTCAGCAGGGACATCATCCTCGGCAGTGACTTTGCTCGGTGTGGTTGCCATCTTCCAGAGGATATGAGAAATATTAGCAGCATCCCAAGGAGCATGGGCAGCAGAATCTCCTTCGTTGGAACTATCTTCATCGGCACGAGGGCTGGAAACAACAGGTGCAGCAGGTGCAGGTGCAGGAGCTGGAGCTGGTGCGGCTCGAGGAACTGGAACAGCTTGAGCTTTTTGCCTAGCCTCCTTGGCTTTCTTCTCGGCCTCCTTGGTGGCTTTGGCAGCAGCAATGGGTTTGGTGACGGCACTAGGGGCCGCAACTTTATCCTTCGAGGCACTTGGGGCCTCAGCATTTTTCTTCGCAGCACTTGTGGCTGCAACCTTTTCCTTCGTGACTGTGGGAGTCATAACTTTCTCGGTGGCTCTGTGGGCCACAACCTTTTCTTTCGGTGCATCAGGAATTTTGCCTTCAGCAATTTGTCGACGATACTTTTCACTGACCAAATGTAAAATGCCTAGTTGTTGAGAAACTTGGGCCTTTTTATGCTCGGGCTGGCTGTGAAAGTTCAGGAGCTTGGAATTTATCAAGTCCTTTGCTTCTTGTTCTTTTTGCTTTGCCAGCCTTTCTTTACGTTGAACAAGTGTTTCTTCATCCTCAGAAACTTGAGCTTGCTTTCCCTTTGATTTAGTCGAAGGTTTTTGTTGGCGAGCTTGAACTGGTGGAGCAGATGAAATGGGCGGATCAGTGACCAAGTTGGTCAAGTCAATATTTGCTCGAGGAGCCTGTGTAGCTGGCTCCTGGATCCTAATGCCTTTACTGCTTGACTTCTTCTTCAGAGGAATGTCCTCGACATCAGCCTCTGTACCAGGATCTTGATCATCTGAATTGACTTCTTCATCAGAGCTCGCATCAGGTGGCGAGACAATAACCACCTTTTTCTTTCGTTTGGCTGATTTCTTGCCAGCCTTCGATTTGGCACTGGGGCCAACATCCACAGTACCCTCAGCAGCAGCAGCCTGCTTTTTAGCTTTGGCTTCTTTTCTTTTCTGTGCTCGCGCTTCCCGAGCATCAACCAGCTCTTGAAAATCGGCAGGAGTTTTCAGAGAGGATGGATGAGCATCAGCTGGAGGAGGTGGTCGATTATCTTTCGTCCACTTTGGTCTTAAAGCTTTGACATCAGACCAAGGATTTTTCATTGCAAACAGCCTCTCCCAGCGTGGCATAAGAGACTTGTACTCATACCAGCGAAGCGCTTGAAGTCTTCGAATCTCTTGCAGACGGTTTTCTCTTATACGTTCATCCTCAGAACCTTCAGGCGTTCTTAACTTCTTTTCGATGATCAACCCCTCTGATAATCCTTCAGAGTTGTTGGTGATTCTTGTTCGGCCTCCTACACGCTTGGGTGCTCTGACATTTCCTTCAATCCCAGACATTTTCCTGCGAAAAAGATAGGTACGAGGGAATATAGGAGAGTTGTGAACAAGTACTAGTGGTTTTCGAGGAAAATCATTTTGAGAGCAGTAATCTTATCGATAAGCATATCTTGCAGCAAATTTTTCAAGCAAGTGCTAGGCTGGATTTCCATCGGGTGCAAATCTAACGAAGAACTTGTATGAATGAATTTGCACAACACAAGTTTATCGATACGTTTCTGAGGAAAATGCTAAAGTGAGAGAATCCGAGGGATTTCTTACCTAGCGCAGATGGGAATCGACAGAAAATGCTTAGAAACAGATTTCCCAAGTTTCAATGATCCAAACAGATCAAACAGACCTAAGAAAAAGAGAGAAAATCAAGAACAAATCTGGATACGATGAACAGCAAAGATTGGAATCGTGTCCAGAGCCGTGCATACCCTAACTTGGTGATGTACGGCGACTACGGCGACGCGGAAGAAGTTCCTCGTCGAAGGGAAGGTCTCCGGCGGCTTCCTTCCGGCAGCAAAGCGGCGAGGGAGTCGACGGCGACGAGCAGCACGGCGGCGCGCGAGAGAGAACTTCGGGAGCAGAGAGACGAAGTAGAGGAAATTGCGATGGCTGAGCCGGTGGCGAGGATCAGTATTTATAGGGAGGGGGGGTCTGACATAACTGTCAGATCTGATCCAACGGCGCAGATTTTGCGTCTCTCCGCATTCAACAGACGGATTTTGTGGCGGTAATCGCGGGAAAATCCCAACGAACCGAAAGAAAGTTGCTCCACGTCCGAGACCAAACTCATCGAACATTGAGTATAAAAGTAGATAAACGTTCGATAGATTTTCCTTCGGAATCAATGACATTCGAAGGGAATCTTGATCGAGTACATATGTACATGTTCACGAGAGAAAAGCACAGATGGGGTAGGGATAGAATAGAGGGAAAACAGGGTCCGATGCTTAATCAATCCGAGGGGAAAACAGTGATAAAACTCGGAGTGGTAAGTGTATAGGACAACACCAAACGAACAAAAACAAACGAAAAAAGAAACACGATAGTAAAATAACGTAAGTAAACAACATAGAAAGAAAACATATAATACATGGTACCGATAGTTATGATCTTACTGCACATTGCGTGAATCCAATATGTTTAACTCACACCTTAGTGCACAGAACCTCTTTTCATCCAAGGGCTTTGTAAAGATATCAGCCAATTGATCTTCGGTGCGTACATGGCTGATAACAATATCTTCTCGCTGAACGTGATCTCGAAGAAAATGATGACGAATGTTAATATGCTTCGTTCGAGAGTGTTGCACAGGGTTATGGGCAATCTTGATGGCACTCTTGTTATCACATAGCAATGGAATTTTCTTCACAAGAATACCGTAATCTTTCAGCGTTTGCTTGAGCTACAGAATCTGAGTGCAGCATGAACCGGCAACAATATACTCGGCTTCAGCCATAGAAATAGATACACAATTCTGTTTCTTCGAAACCCAACAGACAAGAGATCTACCAAGAAAATGACATGTGCCTGAGGTAGATTTCCTGTCGACTCGATCACCGGCCCAGTCAGAATCAGAATATCCAACGAGATCAAACTGGGCACCCTTGGGATACCAAAGTCCCAAAGATGGTGTATGAGCCAGATATCGAAGAATTCGCTTGACAGCAATATGATGTGATTCTTTCGGGTTTGCCTAAAAACGAGCACACATACAAACTGATAGCATAATGTCAGGTCTAGATGCACAAAGATAAAAAAGTGAACCGATCATTGAGCGATATTTCTTCTGATCGAAAGGTTTGCCCTTCTCATTTGAATCTAGATGAACATTCGTAGGCATAGGAGTCTTGATAGTTTTGCAACTGACAAGATCGAACTTCTTCAGGCAATCTCTGAGATACTTCTCTTGAGAGATGAAAGTCCCATTCTTCTGTTGACGGATTTGAAGCCCGAGAAAGAACTTCAATTCACCCATCATGGACATTTCATATTTCTTCGACATCATATGAGCAAATTCTTTGCTAATATCAGGGTTAGTACAGCCAAAAATAATATCATTGACATAAATTTGACACACAAAAAGGTCATTTTTGTATGCACGAGTAAAAAGAGTCGGATCAGTTGTGCCTGGTTTGAAGCCCTTCTTTAGAAGAAAATCCTTCAGAGTTTCATACCAAGCACGAGGTGCTTTCTTTAACCCATATAGGGCCTTGTGCAATCTGTACACCTTATCAGGATTCTTCGGGTCTTCAAAACCTGGTGGCTGCATAACATATACTTCTTCTTCGATTTCACCGTTAAGAAATGCACTTTTGACATCCATTTGATATAGCAATATACCATTGTAATTGGCAAAAGCAAGCATGACACGAATGGATTCAAGTCGAGCAACTGGTGCATAAGTCTCACCGAAATCAATACCTTCGATTTGAGTGTAGCCCGTAGCAACCAGTCGAGATTTATTCCTTACCACAATGCCATCTTCATCTTACTTGTTGCGAAAAATCCATTTCGTACCAATGATATTATGCTTCTTGGGATCAGGTCTATCAACAAGGGACCAGACTTTATTTCTCTTGAACTGATTAAGTTCTTCGAGCATTGCAGTCATCCAGTCTGAGTCCTTCATGGCTTCATCAAATTTCGATGGTTCTAGCATGGATACAAACGAGAAATTTCCACAGAAGTTAGCTAATCGAGTACGAGAACGAGTGGTGGGACGACCTGGTAAATGAATCTCTTCGAGTATTGAGTCGACGTCCACTCTTCTTCGAACACGAGGTAAAACTCCTTCATCATCTTGTGGATCCGGTTGCCCTTCGGGATCAGCTTGACCTTCGGGATCAGCTTGTCCATTGGGAACATTTTCTTCGTTTACGCGTTCTCCTTCGACCTGTACATCATTTGCTTCAGGAGGTTGATCTCCAGCGCCCCGGGCTATGTGTGGGAACATTGGACCATCATCATCCTTGTTTGCTTGACGTGCATTTCCATCGACTGGTCGAATATCTCCAATAGCCATGTACCTGATAACTTCATCCAAAGGTGGTTCATCCAGGTTAAGAGGTAATTTCTCTTTTTGAGAGCCGTTAGTTTCATCAAATCGAACATTTACAGTTTCTACAACTTTGCCAAGATGGGAGTTGTAAACTCTGTAAGTGTGAGAATTCGAACCATAACCTAGGAGAAAACCTTCGTGAGCCTTTGGAGCAAACTTGGAGTTGTGATTCATATCTCTGATATAACATGGAGCACCAAAAACCCTGAGATATGAAACATTTGGCTTTTTACCAGTAATGAGTTCATGTGAAGTTTTCTTCAGAAAATTGTGCAGATAAACCTTGTTGATGATATGACATGCAATATTGATTGCTTCAGCCCAGAACCTGATAGGAGTCTTGTATTTAGCAAGCATTGTTCTGGCCATTTCAATAAGTGTTCGATTCTTTCTCTCGACCACACCATTTTGTTGCTGTGTATAAGCAGCCGAGAATTCATGAGTAAAGCCATATTCATCAAGAAATTCTTCGATATGAGTGTTTTTGAATTCTGTACCATTGTCACTTCTTATATGCTTAAGAGATAATTCATATTCAGTCTGAGCTCTCTTTGCGAAGTTTTTGAAGATTTCAACAACCTTGCTCTTGTCATCTAGAAAGAAAACCCAAGTATATCGAGAGAAATCATCAACAATAACCAGACCATACTTGTTACCTCCAAGACTAGCATAATTTTGAGGACCGAATAAATCCATATGAAGAATTCAAGAGGACGAGTAGTAGTCATTATAGTTTTTGCTGAGTGATGTTTCTTGGCAATCTTTCCCGCTTCACAGGCACTGTATAGACGATCTTTATCGAATTTCACATTGTCAATTCCAACGATGTTCTTCTTCGAGATAAGAGTTTGAAGGTTTTTCATTCCTGCATGCCCAAGTCTTCGGTGCCATAACCAACCAGAAGTGGCTTTGGCCATTAAACATGTGGACACTGCAGGTCCCGAAGAAAAATCAACGACATAAAGATCACCTTTGCGATATCCTTCGAACACGAAGGAATAATCATCCTGTGAAAAGACAACACAACGAGAGGCAGAAAACAGTACAAGCATACCCATATCACATAGTTTTGAGATCGACATAAGATTATATCCAAGTGATTGAACAAGCATGACCTTATCAATATGCTTATCCTTCGATATAGCAACCTTACCCAAACCAAGTACTTTTCCTTTGTTGTTATCACCGAAGGTAATGTATCTCTGTGAAGATTCAGTAAGTTTGTCTTCGGTGAAAAAATCTTTGTCTCCGGTCATATGATTTGTACATCCACTATCCATGACCCATTCGGATCCACCGAAGACATAGCCCAGCAGAAGAATTAGTTCTTCTTAACCACCCACAAACGAGCAGGTGACTTAGAAGGCATGGAAGAGCTAGATGGGGCAGCAATATTATAGCGAACAGGATTGCATTGTCTATCTGGACCATCAAGCACACCATAAATATAATTCCTCGATGAGGGGTTAGAGTACTGATGAGTAACAACAACTTTGGTGTTATCGGTACGATGACGATAAACATTTCTATCGACACGATAGTATTCCTTCTGGGGAACATTTGAAGCAGGCACCAAAGGTTCATTTCTATCCTCGAGAGAATAGTAGTGATTCGGTGGTACCGAGGATTTTCCCTGCATAGAAGGGTTAGGGGGCAGTTTTTCTAGGAGAGATTTGCGAACCCAAATCTGTCACTTATAGAAACCATTCTTCGGAGGAGTACCAACGAACTCAGCTGACACCTTTCCTTCCTGATCTTTGACAAGCTTGTAGTCAGAATCAAGTGATTCATCAACAATAGCTTTGTCAATTTTGCAACTGAAACCTGAAAGGTTAGCAATATCAATGGGCTTTTCTTTCGCAAGAACCCAGACAGTTTTAGGATACTGCTCGGGTTCCAAGTAGGTTCCATCAGGATTGATTTTCCTTTCGAAGCCAACTCCTTCGTTTCGGGGATTCCTGTGAAGAAGAGCCTTTCGTAGGATATCACATAGGTACTGGTGTCCCTGCACACTTTTGAACATGCCTGTTTCAAATAAATTTTTCAACCTGAGGAGTTCCTCGGTAATGGTTTCCTCGTTCGAGGGGTTAGTCTCATCAATAATGTGACGCCCTCGATTTACGATCATGTACAGTAATCATACACGCAGGGTACATGATCGAGATCAAGGTGCCACGGTGAGAATATCACAGCACAACACTAAACACAAAAGGATAAACCAAATATATTACAATGAAGGGGGGTCACACGGACCCGAATACATAAGTCATACAATCATAATATCTGAGTACAGACATAGTTAGTCAAGTTTTGCCTTAAGAAGGCTAGCACAAATAACATCAGAGGTACAGATCGAAAAGGCGAGGCCTCCTGCCTGGGATCCACCGAATTACTCCTAGTCAACGGGAACTCGACGTCGTAGTAGGCTCCTCCTGGAATCTCCTGCTCCTGGGCTCCAACATCGACTGCAGCGGCCGATCAGGCAAAGCGAAAAGGGAAAATAAAGCAAGGGTGAGTATCTAGCATACCCGCGAGTCTTACGTCCGCTACTAAGCATTTATGCATGTATCAAATGGAAAAGGGAGGCTATATATAGTGGACTGCAAGGTAGAAATCAGAATAAGGGTAAGAAGCTAGGCCTATCGAAGACTAGCATCTTCCGACGAGTCTTGCAGCATGAGGTAAGAATCAGCCAACAGTCTAATAGCATGAATGTAATAACAATGCAGCAGAAGTTGCTGCAGCATTGTATAATAGTAAGTTGTAATAATTAATAATAATACTGCCTCCGAGTTCCCTTCCTCGACATCCCCGCGAGGAAGAAAACCCGGAACCAACAGTTTAATAATAGTAGTTTGTAGTGAAAGGATCTAGCTTCAGCATAAAGCGTCCTGTTACCGTGGACACGGCTATCGATAGATTAATCTTCCCTGCAGGGGTGCACTAGTGTGACACTACACGCTCGGATCTCCAGGGTGGCGTACACCTGGTTAGGGAGCACCCCACCGAGGCTATCCGACACAATGCAGTCCATCCTACGACTCATCAGAGAGGTCCCCGCCGGTCTACATCCCTAAGTGCAAGGGGGTCATGGGCCTATCACCCCTTGCTCTCCGGGTCGTTGCGAGGAGGGTGAATTCCAACGCCGCAGCGCGATCCGTCCCTGCCGCAATGCTGAACTGGACGTCTTTCAGAGCTTTCGGACGAGGCTACATTGCTGAGGCGCCCAAACGCGTAATCCCACGTATAGGTAGTGCGTACAAGCCAAAAGGCTACTCAAGTCATCCGCCGAACCCGTTAAGCATTTTATTAATTTTCTGCCAAGACAACCGTTATCGTTGCCCCTTATTGAATGAGTCGCGGACAACGGCAGCAGTCAGGACCACCAGTAACGTCGGTGCCTGCCCTGTCGTCCCACCAATTCGTGCGGTTACCAACAAGGTGAACCGTCTCCTTACCTTGTCTCGCGTTTGCTCTTGGTAGAGCTCGACTTTCGTACAACAGGAAATCCTTCGGCCACGAACAGTACCAGGCCCACCGCACACCGGTGGAATACACCTGACCTGTCGTTCCGCTAAGATAACTGCGCGGGCACCGTTGGGTCACCCGACTCCTTACCTGTAAGGACAACCGTGGTTCAGAACCCTAAGACGGATATACAGAGTCGACCACGAGTGGAGTACGGGGATTTCTCCCCGATCGCTCACACTTGAGGTGGCTCGGCAGATCCGACGTAGGGGGATGAGTCGGTGTCTGCTCTGAACCGTACCTGTAGTAGTTGTAATGGATCGTATCCGCGATCATCCCAGAGTGATCACGGCCCGCTATCTAATCCTATTGACTAACAAGGCACAGGGTTCACTGCTGAATATAATATATATAATAGGCAGCATGGGATAACAGAAAGTACATCAAGGGGCGACAAAAAGAGGCTATGAAATTGAGTAGGATTATAACGTAGCAGCAGCAGCATATGCCTAGTGCAATAAAGTACGGAAAGATAGGCGATATCTGGGGAAGGAAATGGCTCTGCTTGCCTGTAAGCTCGACGGTAGAGGTACGGTCGTCGACGAAGTAGTCGATCACAGGGGCATCAGCAGCGGACGTCGAGACTACTGGACAATAAGAGAGAGGGGAGAAACAATAAATACACAACAATAATAGCAATACAAATACAAGACATGACATATGAAATGTTAACGGTACTCTAACGTTGTACGATACACATTGCTCGGAACGGAAATTCATCCGGGGATGAACTGCCAGTTCCGGGTGATTACCGGACAGGGTGTCCGGAGGGGGAAAGATCATGACGGAGGTGTCATGGACATCCGACAACCAGGTGAAGGGTGTATCCGTGTTAGTTGATCCATTCTAAACAACTTTCGTGTTCAGAATAAATTCATCCGGGGAGTTTTACGGTATCGGGCAATTATCGGACAGATGGCCCGGAGGGGGGGGATGTCGATGTTCGTTGTGTTAGAGGGGGGTGGTGGGTATACGATTAGCGTATTCTTAACCGTTGTATTTTTCTGATCAACTTTCATGTATAAAGTTTCTCGATCCGAGTTACGGATTAAAATATATTGATTTTATAAGTTTTAAACATTTTAAATCATTTTCTGAATTTCTTTAATTGTTTATTCAACATTATCCACAGCACAGTTTGACTGGTCAGAGCTGACATATGGGACCCACATGTCAGCCTCTCAGTTTTAATAATTTCATTTTAATTACTAACTAACAGTGGGGCCCAGGTGTCATTCAGACATTGTTTAATTAACAGTTATATTAACCCAAAGGTTATTTTAATTTATTTTATCTAGTTAATTAAACAAGGTGGCCCACTGGTCAGTCTAACAGGTTTATAATTAACAGTTTCTTTTTTTTGTGATTAGGGGGGGCTAATTGGGGGTGGGGGCCCCTTGTCAGTGGGTTATCCCCACGGTTAGAACAGAGGAGGACCTCTCCATGGAGAGAGCTCGCCGGGGAGGCAGGGGCGCCGACCAGGCAGCGAGCGGCGGCTGCGGTGGGGAGGGGCAGAGCGGCTGGGGATGGGGGCGGAGGCCAACGCGGGGGTGGGCATGGCCGTGGGTGGAGAACGGGGGCTGCAGCGAGGAGCTCCGCTCCATGGCAATGGCGGCCGGGCGAAGCTCACTGCTATGAGGGGGGCGGCCAGGGGAGCTTACAGGGGGGCAGGGGAGTGGTCTGGACGGGAGGGGTCGCGGTAGCCGGAGGGGGCGGAGGAGGCCGGGGAGGCCGGAGTTGGGGGGGGGCGACGCCGTTCAGCGCCGGTTCCGGGCTCAAGGAGAGGAGGCCGAGGCCGGGGGGGTAGCCGGCAAGGCGGCTCGGCGACGGTCGGAGCAGCCACCGGCGGCAGCAGCGGACAGGGGGAGGGGCGCTCCAGATCGGATCGAGGGGGCGAGGTGCTCTGTCGTGGGGAGAGAGAGGAGAGTGGGGGTGGGGGTAGTTGACCCCGTGGGGGGGACTTTGGGCTGGGTGGGAGGAGGGGGGTTTCGCCCCCGTAGGCGATAGATAGCCTCCAATTTTTTTTGTATTTTCCTTTTAGTATTTATTTTAATTGCTTAAACCTTTTTATAAAATGTACTAATGTTTTATTTATTAGTGCTTCACTTGGTATTAGAGCCACAAAATGTTTTGGGTTATAATAAACTCATTTAATATTTTATTTAAATATTAAACTACCAAATTGGACCATCTAGGCTTTGGTTTTTATTGTTTGAATTATTTTGGGGTCCAATAATTTTCCAAGCACATAATCCCATGAACTACAAATTATTATCCATTTTATAAAAGTGGTTGCAAGATTTTTGGACAAGGTTTATTTTGCCCATTGTATTTAATATCAAGAAAAAGGAATTCTGGATTTTTATCCGAACCATGATGATCAAGGCATAGATGGCACATTGGTTTTAATTTCAATCAAAGGAGCATTTGAAACTGACTTAGGAATTCAAAGATGATCAAGGTGATGTTCAAACACAGTAATCTAATTAAAACAAGGTGATTACTGTTTCACCTACAGTGATTACTGTTACAAGATCTGAGGGCGTTACAAATAACAATAGGTTGCTTTCCTTTCGATCTCTCAGAAATAGACTCAATTTTACTTCGTTCTAAACAGGTTAAGCAAGGTGAAGTAGATTCACTTTTAGCTTCTGAGCCTTGTTGAGCCATGAGCGTGACATTGACACTTTCCAACTCTTCATTAGCCTCTCTCAGTTTCTCGAGAGCCATTTTCCCTTGAAGGAATTCATAGGTTAGCTTCTCGTAGTCCACTGAGAGAAGATCATGCCGAGAGGAAAGCTCATCATACTTTTCCTTCAGAGCAGCATGCTCATTCGTCAAAGTTTGACCCTTCTCAATCTCATCGAACAACAAAGTCTCGGATTTTTGAATAGTTTCACTTAGAGAATCTAGCTCATCTTGTTGGATAGAAGCTATTTTGGCAAGTTTAGCATAACTTATCCTAGAGTTACTTTCATAAGCAGATCCATCAGAAGTATCGTAGGAATTCTTAGATGAGGATACCTTAGCCTTGGCCATGAAGCAGTAAGCTGGAGATTCATCTTCGCTGCTTTGGTTGGTGAAGAATGAACTTGAAGTCTTGCTCGAAGCAAATGCTATACCAGCAACGCCATCAGATTCAGAACCAGAACCAGAACCAGATCTTGGGTTTGATTCAGCTTCGGAACCGGATGCTTCATCTTCAGAGTTCATTTCTTTACCCAGATAGGCTTTGGCACGATGGGAATTCTTTCGTCGAGAGGAATGTGATTTCGAGGAAGAACCCTCTCGATGCTTGTGATACTTCTTCTTCTTGTCATCATCAGAACCGTCTTTCTTGTCTTTTCTGGACTTTGAATCATATCTCTTCGACTCATAGTTTTTGCTCGATCTGTGAGACTTGGTCGAAGAATTGCTGTGAGAATGCTTTGATCTATGTTCAATTTCCCAGAGAGGACAATCAGCAATGAAGTGACCTGGCTTCTTGCACTTATAGCAACAGTTATCTTTCGATGAAGATTTTCTGGATGATGATCGATGCTGTGATGAATTGCTTGAATGTCTTGAAGAGTAGTTTTTCTTCGGTGAAGAGGAGTTCCTTCTCTGAAAGCGATTGAATCTTCTCATTATCAGTGCCAGATCTTTTCCAATGTTCTCGGGGTCATCTGAGGCACAACCCGATTCAGAACTAGCTTCAGGAGAGGAGTGATGTGAAGCTCTGGCCTTCAGTGCATGAGATTTTCTTCGTGTCCCATTAATATCTCGTTTTTCATCTTCTTCCATCTCGAAGGTATTAAGTCTCTCGAGAATATCAGCGGCAACAATATCCTTGAAATCAGTCCTTTCCTTGATCATCAGCACAATGTGATCGAAGGAATCATCAAGGGAACGGAGCAAAGTTCTGACAATAATCCGATTGGTAATGTCTTCGGCACCGAGAGAAATCAGTTCATTTGACAGCGCAGTGAGTCTGTTGTATATGGAGCTAACTTTTTCTCCCTCATGCCTCTTGAAATGATAGAACTTGCTTCGAAGGGTGTCAATACGAGCATCTTTCTGAGTAGAGACACCTTCGCCAATCTTCTCGAGATAATCCCAAACACCTTTGGCCGAAGGGATATTCTTGACCTCATGGTATTTCTCTGGAATCAGATGATTTGTTATGAAGACCCAGACTTCAGTATCTAGCTCTATCTTCTTTGCCTCTTCAGGAGTGATGGCATTTGTGTCTTTGACAGTTACACCATTCTTGACAACTTCCCAAGCGGCAGAGTTGATAGCCATGATATTCCTCTTCATTTTGTCCTTCCAATAGGGATAGTCCTTCCCATTGAAGATAGGGATTGGTTCCCCCGAGCGAACAGCTACAAACGACATTCTTGACAACACTCCAGGTTGTTAGACCAAAATACGCAGAGCGTAGGGAGTGCCTAGCTCTGATACCAATTGAAAGCTCAAGAATGATCAGAGGGGGAGGGGGTGAATGATCACTTCTAAAAATTCTAAGGAACTTAGAATTAATTCATGAAAACTGCGAAGGACTAAGAACATCTCGAAGGAAATACAGTATCGAAGGTAATGCATAGCTCGAAAGGATTGAGAGCGAAGGAAAACATCGAAGACAAACAGGCAACAAGTAAATACTTAATGTAAAAGCATGAAAGAAAACGAGCCTGACACGACGATGTTTGGTAAACCAGTTCACACTCTGCAAACTGCTACGTCTGGTTGGAGGGACTGGTGATTGAACACCTGGAGCAAAACTCTCTCTGTCCTATTCTCCACTGCAACAAACTCCTCGAGCTTGTCCAGTTTTCACTCGTGGTAGATGATTCAGGACATCTCCGAGACCTTTACAAACTTCCTTCAGCAGTGACAATTTCTCTTCGACTGCTTGACAGGCGACGCCTAACCGTCTAGGAGACTTGCAGTTCTCCAAGATAAAAAGATCGGCTAATCTCAACCTAAGTCATAGTGAATTGCTCAACTCAGGTCAGACTTGGGATTTTGGTTTTCTCTCGATGAATCTCTCTTGGGATACTCACAGACTTCTGTCTTAGAATCTTTTGTGGAGCAGCCGACCCGAAATGGCGGGTAGGTGTGGGGTATTTATAGTTGGCGATCTGTCGGGGGATTGGTACCCGGGTAGGCTAACCCAAGCGGAAGTAACCTTTCAAGACAAGGATGGGCCGATTGGACCGCAGCTGGGCCGAGCTGGGCAGAGGTACGACCGATTGCTCCAAGGCAATCAGCCGTATCAAATGCCAGCAGTCGGCCCAGGCGCAATCGGCCCACCCTTTCCTTCACCAAGACAATCATCCGATTGGTCAGCAGCTGGTCCGGGGTTGATACCTAGCAAGCCGATTGCCCAGAGCAATCGACCTCGCCAAGAACCACCAGTCGGACCAGGCGCAATCGGAACTACCTACCACCCAGTCGGGGGTATGATTACGAGGTCATAAATGCCATATCCCAAGATATCTGGGTGGCAGGAAGGCCAAGTCACGTCGAGGATTTGCTGGAGATACGGTGTCGACCTCCCCGCCGATTCCGCGGACAGGCCGACAAGACCATACTCCCTAGCTCCACTATTCATCCCAACATCCTACAAGCCTACAACATGGGCCGCCGCTCGTAGGCTCCGGATCACCCGGAGAGGAGCAGTCGGTGGGCCTAGGCCGATTAGAGGATGACATCTGGGCCCATTCGGCAATGAAGTTACCGAAGTACCCTGGGCTCACACTATAAGAGCCAGGGTACCCCTCCTGCGTGAGGGACGATCCGCACTAGAGCACCATAACTCATTTCCCCCAGTTCATTCACTGCTCGTAGTTACTCCTCAGGGAAGCAGGTGAGAACCTTGCCCACGGCGGCGGAGCTCACCTTCCGCTGAGAAGATAGAGAAGCAGTTATTGTAGCCAGATCATTGATATACAAGAGATAAGAAGGAGTAGGGGTGTTATCTCTCTGGAGAGCCCCGAACCTGGGTACATCGTGGTGTCTTCACCGTGCTTGTGCCCAACCCGATTCCGGCACCATCGACATCCTCTCCCTCGAGTCTTCCCCCTCACTTTAGCCATCCCATGGCATCTGGCGTTGCATATCGACGACAGTTGGCGCCCACCGTGGGGCAGACCGAGGCGTCGACTGGAGTAAAGATCCGGACGGGATTTTCCTCTGCATCGGGCGGGAGCCACGCCTCTGGCCTGATTCTAAGGCGTGGGGCAATCGACTATGTGGTGGACTACTCGGCGCGGTACGGGGCTGGAGCACCCCTGCCGCCCGGCGTGTCGCTGCAAGTTGGCAGTCATCGCCTCTTCATCGGCAGCTTCCCCGAAGCGTATCCTAGAGATATTCACATCTTCTCGTGTGCCACGGATCCGCTCCTGGCCAGGGGCTGCAGTGCGGCGCCTGGTAGAGAGAGAGGCCGAGTGCACGCTGCCGTCATGATGGCGGGAGCATCTTCATCCACTAACCGAGATCCAGCGAGTGCGGCTAGAAAGGCCAAGGAGGTAGCTGATGCCGCAGAGCGAATCGGCACCAGTGCGTTGCGGGATGTGTTATACACACCCGTGAACAGGAATGGTGATCCGGAGCAGGTGCACACGGAGCTGGAAACAGCACGGCTCGCCCTGGCTCACAGAGCGGAGCAAGTGTTAGCAGAAGAGCGCAGGTTGGGAGCCATCACAAGGGAGTACAATGCAACACATGCAGGACCGCGTCGGCCGATTGAGCCCGCGGTCCTGAAAGATCTGAGAAGCCGAGGGAGGGCAGTCAACCAGCAGTTGTCGGGAGCCGAGCAACCGGAGCGTCCGTGAAGGCCGGTGCAACCGGAGCAACCGGCGCAATCGGCATTCGTCCAAAGGCCAACTTACAGCACACCAGACAAGAACTTGAGAGCAGCCGAGCAGATAGCGCTTGAGCTAGAGGACCTGGAAGGAGATGAGCGGCGTGAGCTGATAGCAGCCGCAAAGGAGCAGAGGCTCGTAGCAATGGGCAATCAAAATGCAGAACCAGAGGCGTCAAGAGGAACTGTGAGGCCGAATGCGGGAGCTAGTCAGCGACCGAATGCATCGCGCCAGAACAGGCACCAACCCACGCCATCTCGGCACGAGAGTAAGGTTAGAAGCAATCGGCCACCCCCAGCAGCAAGCAGAAGAATGGAAGAGCCAGCTGTCAACAGCAGGCGCAATGAAATGCCACAACAATCGGCACCAAGACCGGCAATTAGTGCTCGACTTGGCCCTCGCCAAATCGGCCAAAATGATGCAAGGCATCGCATTGAGCTCCTGGAGAAGGAGGCTCAGGAAGACGAAGAAGGAGAAGCTGGCCCGCCATGTTTCGGTCATCGCATTCGGACGGAAAAATTCCCCAAAGGCTTCACGCTGCCGAGAGACACTCCCAAGTATAATGATTCTGTGAAGCCTGAAGACTGGCTATCTGATTACCTGACAGCAGTTCGCATTGCAGGAGGCAATCGGCGTGTAGCAGTCCGCTATGCACCTTTGATGCTGCAGGGGTCGGCTCGGACATGGTTGAACAGTTTGCCCAAGGACAGTGTGAACTGCTGGGAGTACTTCACGACCGCATTCATCCACAACTTCACGAGCACATACGAGAGGCTCAATCTCCCGCGGCAGTTAGCTCTGTGTGTGCAAGGCAAGGACAAACCCCTCCGAGATTACTTATCTCGGTGGATCAAGCTGAAGAATTCATGCGAAGGAGTCCACGAGATTCAGGCCATTCAGTATTTTACTGATGGATGCCTAGCTGATTCAATGCTGAAGCACAAGCTGCTCCGCAAAGACTTCACATCGCTCGCCGAGCTCATGAAGGTGGCAAATGCGTTTGCTATGTCCGATTCTGCGATGCGCCCTATCCAACTCGGAGTTGGAGGGGTGATCCAGTCACCAGGGGCTCCGCAGTCGGACACAGGGAACCAAGGCCTCAGTCGGAAGGAAAGGAGGGAGAACGACCGCAACAACAACAACCACAACCAGCAGAACAGTGGCAAGCACAAGGATGAGCAGCCCGATACTCAGTATGGCAGTCGGCAGGTGGCCGCTGTCCAGAATGAGGAAGATCCAGCAGCTGCAAGAGGCAGTCGGAAGATGAGACCAAACGTGAGACCCCCGGGACAGATGAAACCCAAGTATACGTTCGAGGACATGCTGGACGCGCCATGTAAGTTGCACAGCACGTCGGGCAGGCCGTCTGCGCACACTACTCGACAGTGTGACTTTGTGAGAAGAATTGCGAAGGGAGAAGCTTTACCACCTCCACCACCACCACCACCCCAGAACAGAGGACCACCTCAGCAGAAAAACCAATTCCCGCAGCAAGATGCCGCATACATGATTTTCACCAGCGAGTCCGTGGACAAGGGCAGTCGGAGAGCTCGAGCAGCGGAGGTTAATGGCACCATGCCACCGATTCCCCAGTTTGTGCATTGGTCCGAATGTCCTATATCCTGGGACAGGGCAGATCATCCCACCATTTTGCCGAATCCGGGCAACTATCCGCTGGTGGTGGATGCTCTGTTCGCAGGACCAAGGTTTTCATGCAAATTTTCCCGAGTGCTTGTTGATGGAGGAAGCACAATCAACATTCTGTATAGAGATACAATGGTCAAGCTAGGGCTCACAGAGAGAGATCTAGAGCGCAGTCGGACGACTTTCCACGGGATTGTCCCGGGATTGTCTTGCACCCCCATGGGCCGCATTCGGCTGGACGTCATATTCGGCACGGAGGAGAATTTCAGAAGGGAGCCGATTTGGTTTGAGGTCGTCGACCTCAGCATTCCTTACCATGCTCTGTTGGGGTTGCCGGCCTTCGCCAAGTTCATGATCAATGCAGAACAGACATACCTGAAGATGAAGATCCCAGGGCCAAACGGTGTCATCACGGTCACCGGGGACTTCAGGAAGTCCCTTGAGTGCACATCCGCTGGCAGCAGTTTGGCTAACTCATTAGTGGTCGAGACGGAGAAGCGTCAGCTCAGTAAAGTGATCGCAATGGCGCAAGCACAGAACAAGAATCCACTCCCAGTCGGCCCGGCAAAGAGAGTAGATGAGGAATCGGCGTTTCAGTCGGCCAAGGACAGCAAGAAGATCGCTCTAGATCCCTCCGACTCAACCAAGTTTGTTGTAGTCGGAGCAGGACTCAGCGATAAATAGGAAAGCGCGCTCGTCGAGTTTCTCCGTGAGAATCGGGACATCTTTGCATGGTCTCCACAGGACATGCCTGGTGTGCCGAGAGAACTCGCCGAGCACAAGTTGCACATCCGGCCAGGCTCGAAGCCGGTCAAGCAACCCTTGAGACGTTTTTCCGAGGACAACAGAAGGGCAATCGGCGAAGAAGTGGCGAAGCTGCAGGCTGCAGGTTTCATCATGGAGGTATTTTACCCCGAGTGGCTGGCGAATCCAGTCCTCGTCATGAAGAAGAACAAGACTTGGCGCATGTGTATAGATTACACTTGCCTGAACAAGGCATGCCCAAAAGATCCGTTTGCTCTGCCCCATATTGATCAAGTGATTGATTCTACGGCCGGCTGCGAGCTGTTATCCTTTCTGGATGCTACTGCTGGGTATCATCAGATCAAACTGGTTGTGGAAGATCAGATAAAGACGGCATTCATAACCCCCTTCGGAGCCTATTGCTATATCACCATGCCGTTCGGTCTGAAGAATGGAGGTGCCACTTATCAGCGCACGATTCAGAGATGCACACACTCTCAGCTCGGCAGAAATCTCCATGTTTACGTGGACGATTTAGTGGTGAAGTCGGCAAAGGGAATCACACTGTTGGATGATCTGAGGGAAACATTTGCAAACCTGAGAACTTATCAGATCATGCTCAACCCGGAGAAGTGCGTATTTGGAGTTCAAGCCGGCAAACTCTTGGGGTTTCTCGTTTCCGAGAGAGGAATCGAATGCAACCCTGAGAAGATAGCCGCAATAGAACGCATGGAGCAGCCCAAAACCCTGAAGCAAGTGCAGAAGTTCACCGGTTGTCTCGCATCCCTCAGCCGATTCCTCGGTCGGCTGGGTGAAAAAGCAATCCCGTTGTACCAATTGATGAAGAAAACAGAGAAGTTCACTTGGACCCCTCAAGAAAATGAAGCATTCCGAGAGCTCAAGCGCATGCTTTCCACGGCACCGATTCTGGCTGCCCCGATTGAAAAGGAACCAATGATGTTATACATCGCGGAAACCAATCGGGTGATCAGTGCAGTTATGGTGGTGGAGCGGCCCGAGAAGGACAAGGCACAACAAATTCAGCGTCCAGTATACTACATCAGCGAAGTGCTCTCGGCATCCAAGCAAAACTACCCTCACTATCAGAAGATGTGCTATGGAGTATACATGGCAGCCAAGAGATTGAAGCCATACTTTCAAGCTCACTTGATCACCGTCGTCAGTTCGGCTCCTTTGGCCGACATCATGGGAAGTAGAGATGCAACCGGAAGGGTGGCGAAGTGGGCAATCGAAGTCGCTAGTCATGGTATCCAATATGAGCCGAGAACGGCAATCAAGTCACAAGCATTGGCCGATTTCCTAGTGGACTGGGCTGAGACTCAGTACATGCCACAGCTCCCAGTGTCGGATTCCTGGTGAATGCATTTCGACGGCTCCAAGATGAAGAATGGCCTCGGGGCTGGTGTGGTGCTCAGTTCACCAAGAGGAGATCAACTGCAATATGTGCTCCAGATTCACTTCGCAGCATCAAACAACGTCGCCGAATACGAAGCCCTTGTGCATGGCATCAAGCTTGCCAAGGAAATCGGTATTCGGAATATCGAGTGCTTTGGTGATTCCGACCTGGTGGTATAGCAGTGCTCGGGCACTTGGGATGCAAAGGATGCTAACATGGCAAGCTATCGCTTCCTGGTGCAGCAGATCAGCGGGTATTTTGAAGGTTGTGAGTTCCATCATGTGCCAAGAGCAAACAACGAAGCAGCAGATGCATTGTCCAAGCTCGGCTCAACAAGACAAGCAATCCCACCAGGCGTATCGTTGGAACACATCAAGAAGCCGTCCATCATACCATCTCCAGAGTCGGAGTCCATCTTTATCTCGGAGACCGATCTTGAAGCATTAAGAAAGGCAAAAGAGGTTCAACCGGCCAAGCCAGCAACCATGAAGAAGCAGTCAGGCGCTCAGGGTGTCTCGGCAACAGCACCAGGGGCTGCCGACTGCGGGCCAGGGGCTACAGAGGAACAAGAGAAGAGCAAAGCCAGAGGGAAGCGAGTAGAGGTTGCGCCCGAAGGCACAACCTCCGAAGAACCAATGACATCAGAAATGGCCGATTGCAATGATGAAGCTCCGAATCCAGGGGCTGCCGAATGCGTGCCAGGCGCCGCAGTCGGCAGTTCAGAAGCGGAGATAGAGATGGCAGAAGTACAAGAGGCCGGGATCATGGAGGCCAGTGCTCAAGAAACTGAGGTCCAAGAAGAAGTCCCACCCCAGCATGCAGTAGTAATGGCAGTGGTCAGTGCACCATCATGGGCACAGCCGATTAGAGATTTCCTAGCAGACGGAGTCCTCACAGAAGATTTGGCAGAGTCAAGGCAAATCAGCCGCCGATCTTGGGCATACACAATAATCAACAATGAGTTGATGCGCAAGAGTGTGACTGGTATCCTCTAGAGGTGTGTGGAAGAGGACAGAGGCTTGGAGTTGCTCAAAGACATTCATCAAGGTGAATGTGGTCATCATGCGTCTGCAAAGGCCATTGCCAACAAAGCATTTCGACATGGTTTCTACTGGCCGACTGCCCTTGCAGCGGCTGAAAATCTGGTGAAGTACTACAAGGGTTGTCAGCGTTTCAAGGCAAAAAGTCATCAGCCAGCATCGGCACTGAAGACAATCCCAATAGCATGGCCGTTTGCAGTGTGGGGTTTAGACATGGTCGGACCGTTCAAGAGAGCTCGAAGTGGCATCACACATCTTCTGGTTGCAGTGGACAAATTTACCAAGTGGATTGAAGCTAGACCGATCAAGAAGCTGGATGGGCCGACTGCAGTTAGGTTTGTGGTCGACATTGTATGCAGATATGGTGTGCCCAACAGCATCATCACCGACAACGGCACAAACTTTGCGAAGGGTGCACTGGCCCGATATGCATCTCAGCAGGGCATTCGGCTTGATCTCGCGTCTGTGGCGCACCCGCAATCAAACGGTCAAGTCGAAAGAGAAAATGGACTAATCCTGTCGGGTATCAGGCCCAGATTGGTAGAGCCACTCGAGAGGGCACCCGGAGCATGGATTGAAGAGCTTACCGCAGTACTGTTCAGCTTAAGGACCACACCAAACAGGTCGACTGGATTCACTCCTTTCTTCCTAGTGTATGGTTCAGAGGCAGTCATCCCGTCCGACATCGAGTTCGACTCACCTCGGCATGCCATGTACACCGAAGAAGAAGCCAGATTGGCACGAGAAGACGGCATCGACCTCAAAGAAGAAGCTTGCCTGTTGGCCTTGTCCAGGTCAGCAGTCTATCAGCAGAAGTTGCGGCACTACCACAGCAAGAAGATTCGTCCTCTCGCTTTCCGAGAAGGCGACATGGTGCTACGCCGAATCCAGAAGTGAGATGGGCAGCACAAGCTATCCTCACCTTGGGAAGGGCCATTCGTTATCAGCAGAGCGCTCAAAAACAATTCCTATTATCTGATCGACTGCACCAAGGGCACTCGGCACAAGGACATGTCAGGAGCAGAGACGGAGCGGCCGTGGAACGCCGAGTTGTTATGTCCGTTCTATAGTTGAGCGGCAGAAGTTTATGTAAGCCATTCGGTAAACAATCAGTAAAAGTTATCATGACTCTGAAAATGAGCACTCGAGTGTCTTTGTGTAATTTCATTCAAAAAAGCTAGCCACGATCGGCGATGCTCAGCCATACCCGAGATGTGTATAACACACCCGGGGACTGGCCGACCACGAGGTCAAGAAAATAAGCCATCGCGGCACGGGAACTGCAGGCTGACACTCAATCGGACACCTAGCTTGAGCACAAATCACTAAAAGATTTGTGGCATTGAGAAGGGTCGCGATTGGGGCAGTCGGCAGTGCGAATCCTCGGGAAACAATCCGAAACGGGCCACCAAGGGCACGTTCGATGAGACAAAGCTACCGATTGCGCTGCGAACCAGGACATCGAGCCCGGTAGCGCGCAATCGGCGCCTGCTATTGCAGAATCCTTTGCGTTAAAATCCTGTTGTGTAAAAAATAAAAACTTATCGAACCTTGGCTGGTAGTCTACCGTTGATCCGATTGCAGACCGCATGACGGCAGCAGGGTCGACACGGTAGACATCCCCAAGTGTAGCCGATAAAGGAAACCAACAAAGACGCAAAGTTGATCGCACAAGTAAAAGCAAAAGCCAAGCAATCGGATCGAATAAGAAATAGTAGGCACAGGGCCGAATAAGTGCATTACATCGAAGTAACACCCAGTGGGTGTCGACAGAATTAAAATTGTGTCTTACAAAATAAGATAAAACCGATCTAGTATCGGCAAGCTACAGCAAGTAACACAGTTGATAGCATGACTCAGGCAGTTGGAGGCACTGAGCTAGAAGACGGAGCAGTCGGATCCGATTGCGCTTCAGAAGTTGTGGCACCAGTCTGCTTGGATCGTGGAGATGTTTGAGATGAGCCGCTATCGGAGAGCTCTTCGGCCAGGCCAGAGATGGTAGGAGCGGGGAGCGGGTTCCCTCCCTCGTCGAGATACGGAGTGTACTCGTATGGAGAGAACTAGTTTACCATAGTACTGGCTAGCCGATTGACTTCGGCATAGGTCTTCTCAAGCAGCTCGGAGGCGCTCTCTCGGAGGCTGTAAAGTTGGGAGGTTTTCACCTGAGGGTACCAGCTCAGCACGGTCTGAAGGGCGGTTTCCGCGCCAGTCCGACCGGCAGAGTTCAGCAATACATCGATTCGACGTGGGATGGCCTTCAGGAGAGTCCGAGTCTGCTCAGTGGTAGCATTCGGAGCTTCCCCCTTGTTTCATCTTGTGTTTCCCCCCTCTGGATCTCGGCAGAGGAGTCGGCAGCGTTCTTCATCTTCTGAAGTCCGACCTTAAGCTCAGTCGGCGACCACAATGATTCAGCAATCTTCAGGATGCCGAGCTTGAAGGACAAGGCGACGCCCTTGATAACAGGAATGCGGGCTTCGGTGCCAATCAGATATTCATGCCGGGTCCAGACGTTGTCTTCACGGTCGCAGGTCCCTCCGGCGGCAACGGCGTCTTCTCGGGACTTGGCGACGGCTGCATAGGCAGCTGCTTCGGATTCAGGCCAAGCTTCTGTGTCACGAAAAGGAAGTATGAGCAATAAGATGAGAGCAGAGCAATCGGAAAGCGCATAAGTTTCAAGAAACACTCACTGCTAAGGAGGACGTCCATTTCGGTCATTGTATCGCAGAAGCCTTTGGCTCGGCGGCGCTGTCGGGTGGTCTCTTCATAGCTGTGTTTCTCCAAATCTTCATACTTGGCAACATGTTCATCGCGATCTCGCCGAAGGGAATCACGGGCAGCGACTGCTTCATCCCTTTCAGCTTGCAAGGCCTCTCGGGCGGCAACATCAGCATCTCTCTCGGCGATGAGGCCATCACCGGCAGCCGTCACGACAACGATGTCGGCCAAATGTTTTCTCTCAAGCGCGGCCATTTCCGAGCGAAGACCCTGGATAGTCCGATTGAGATCGTTTTCTACCCCCTGCAGTCGGGTCGCTTCTTCCTTGGCTTTGGCGAGTGCTGGACCATACTGGTCAAGTTCTGCAGTCAATTCAGCAATTCGGCCCTGAAGATCATCTACCATGGGAGAAGAAGCTAGTAGAGAGCATGAAAATATGAGAACAAAAGCAAATGTTTAATCGGAGAGAAGGCGGAGAGGGTAGAGAAGTCACCTTTCAGTTTAGCAATCTCAGCCGACTGGTTGTTGACCTGCAGCTGGGCCTGGGCAAGAGTTCGGAAGCTGGCAGTGTATGCATCAAGGAGCTTCTCGAAGACCTCACGTTTTTCTTCCATAACAGCCTGAGAGGAACAGCAAGATGGGATTAGAGACACGGCAATCAGCAAAATCAGTTGAAGATCCGAACCGATTGCAACCAATCGGCCCGAATCTCGGGGACTACACCCAGTGGGTGCGCTTGCGCGCACCCACCGGAAGGAAAGTTTCCCGATTGAGGAAGGCAAGCGATAAAGCAAAATCAGTTGAAGATCCGAACCGATTGCAACCAATCGACCCGAATCTCGGGGACTACACCCAGTGGGTGCGCTTGCGCGCACCCACCGGAGGAAAAGTTCCCGATTGAGGAAGGCAAGCGATAAAGCAAAATCAGTTGAAGATCCGAACCGATTGCAACCAATCGGCCCGAATCTCGGGGACTACACCCAGTGGGTGCGCTTGCGCGCACCCACCGGAAGAAGAGCCTCACGAGCAAAAGAAAGACATAAAGAGAAAGCCAAGAGTTACCGTGTGATGAGAGGTGAGCTGTTGGAGGTCCCGGGCAAGGGCGGCGGCAAAATTATTCACCCGGCTCAGAGCAGTCGTCACAGGGTCTTGAGGACGATGCGAGGCGTCAGGCTCGGTGCCGACGTGACGGGCTCGAGAGTACTCGGCCCGGAATTGATCCACCGAGCGCATAAGAATTTCCGAGGCAGAAGAGGTCGGCGTTGGCACTGCAGTCTGAGTAGCGGTGGGAGCAGCGGCAGTAAGGGCCGGGGGCGTCGGCGTCACCTGAGGGCCAGAGGCATCCGATTGTGGCGGCGGCGCAACCGGGCGAGTTGGAGCAGGAGTGACAACGACAACTGGCGGCACAGTCGTGGCAACCGGCGACACGGTCGTGGTAATCGGTGGAGCTGATACCACGATCGGCGACGGTGTCGTCACCATCGGTGGCTCGGACGTGGTAGTTGGGGCAGATGTAGCTGCGGAAGGAGAGACCGGGTTGGAGCGGCGTGGCGGAGACGGGGCAATCGGATCAACCGATTGCGTTCCTCTGTCACCAGGAGTCACCCGGTCAGCGGCACTCTTGGAGGTCTTGGAAGCAAGGGTGGAAGAGGAGGTTTTAGGAGTAGTCGCAAGGCGGGCCTTCTTGGCAGCGTGCTCGGCGTCCTTCGAGGAGCGATGAGAAGCAGTCGGCCGTTTATGAGCAGCGGCGGCAGAAGCGGCAGGCGAGATGATAGCGTTGGCACGAACCGGAATGCCAGTGTCGACATCGTCAAGCCCAATCGGCTCCCTGAAGGAAGAAAGAGGAGGAGAGTCAGTATAAGCAAAGACAGTGAAGTGCTAAGCAAGAAGACAAGGGCATACCCGATTGTTCTTGGCGCGCCAATGGGCATTCGGCATCTTAGCGGAGCGACGTTCAGCGGCGCCTGAACAATCGGCCTCCGAGTGGTCACCTCCTGGGCTTGTTTGCCTTTGCCAGCTATCGGCGCGACCTTGGCAACCTTGCTGGGAGCCATACCAGTGGAGGAGCTAGTGGTCGAGGTGCGCTTTACCGGCACCTTTGGGGGTTTGGCACGAGGAGATGCATCAGAATCATCAGCCTTTGAGACACTGTCATCATCACTCCATTCGGCCAAAAATTGCTCAAGGGAAGGGTCAGGCGTACCCCCTTGAGCCGGCAGCCGGGTGTCAGTCCTTGGAGGATTGGCGGTCTCGGCATCATCGCCCTCGGCGTCCATGGAGTCGGAGGATCCTCCGGAAGACTCGCCATCATCTTCGTCATCGTCACCGGACTCGGCGGAGGGTATCTTGCCGTTATATTCAACGTCGGCGGGGTCTTCCTCCGCGCGGTCGGGGGCGTATACGCCAGCGTCCTGGCCATCCTCCATTAGGTCGGACTGGATAAAATGCTGGAAAGAAAATGGAAGTGATCAGAGCAATCGGAAGAAAGAGCAATCGGAGGAAAAAGCATTCGGAGCATACCACAGGCGACTTCTGCTGGCGGGTGAGGTAATCAAGCCCGAAGCGGAAGGGGTCTGGCAATGGGCTAGAGGTAATAGCTTTCACCCGGGCGCAGAGATCTTCAGTCTTCACTCGCCACGTGCAGAGCCGAGTGGGATCTCGGAGACCTGACATGTCGCAGAGGCGGTGCACTCGGCGCTGCAGGGGGAGAATCCGAGCTTGAAGCCAAGCGGCTACCAGGTCGGTTGGGAGGAGCCCTTCTTGCTCCAGCTGGGTGACCCTAGCAACCTGATCATCGACATCGAGGTCTCCGACGCCGTACTTCAGTGACCACTGATGCTTCTCAATCGGCCGGGCAAGGGAGAACTCGGGCAGATTGAGAAGATCGGGGCCTTGGTCGGGCGACTTGACGTAGAAGAACGAGGTTTGCCAGTTCTTGCAGGACTGGACAATCTCGGGACTTTTATACCTGTGCTTGCCGGCTGCGACGAGACAACTACCGCAATCGGTCATGTCAGTCGGGTACGATGGCTCGCCGCCTTCGATGGTGGAGGGCACTACAGTTCCTGTCCGGGCGTTATGAGCTCGGAGGTTGAAGAAGCGTTTCCAGAGGGCGATGCTCGGACGACAGCCGAGGTACCCCTCGCAGAGTGTCACGAACCCCGAGAGGATCATGATGAATTTGGCCGCGAGATGATGGGGTTGCAGTCGGTGGAAGTCAAGAAATCCACGGAGAAACGAGCTGGCGGGGAGGCCGAATCCACGCTCGAAGTGAGCAAGGAACACGACCCTCTCGCCAGCGCGTGCGCTGGGCACGACCTCGGTCTTTCCAGGGATGCGCCACTCGACCTCCGCGGGCATCTGACGGGCGCGGATCAGGGCCTGGACGGCGTCGGCGGTGGCCTGAGAACCCCTCCAGCACCCGCGGCTCGCCTGTGACACATCTCGCCGGGGCGCCATGGTTTTCACAGACGAGAAGAGAAGGAGAGAAACAAAGGGAGGTGGAGCGCGAAAGCGGCGGTGGAGAGTCACTGCGGAGGCGGCGGAGGCGCTAAAGAGCACGAGTCCGTGGCCAGAGCAGGTCCAGGGCACAGAGGTTCGCGGCAGAGAGTTTTGCGTGGAGTAGCAATGGAGCAGAGGAGAGGGAGCTCGAGGTTGAAGACGGCGTCTGAGGAGAAGGAAGAGGCGAAGGCTCCCCCCCTGTGGCTTATATGGGCGGCGGGGGGGGGGGGGGAAGTGGGATGCGTCTGCGGCTGTGTGGCTCGGTGTGGCCTAGGGCACAGGAAGGGAAACCGGCAAACCAGCGCAGAGGATCCGGGCGCAAGAGGCGAGGCATGCGACGTGGGGGTCAGGCCCTGCAGTTATGTCAAGTCGCGCATGGGTCGTGGGTCCCAGCTCATTGATCACATCCCGGAAGAATCGGAGGTAACCGTTGGAATGAAATCGGCGAAGGATGTTCTGCCAGAAAGGAGAAGACACAAGCTGGGAACAAAACAAACCCAATCGGACGAGAAGCTGGGTCAGCCGAGTGTGATCTCCGAGTCGGCCGACGAGCTCGGAACGACACACCCGATGAGGCCATAGCAAACGGAGGATGTCAGGAGAGAGATTAAAAACTGCAAAGGCCCCGCGGTCGAGTGACCGTGGGACCTTTACAGCTTTAGGGGCTACTGTCGGGGGATTGGTACCCGGGTAGGCTAACCCAAGCGGAAGTAACCTTTCAAGACAAGGATGGGCCGATTGGACCGCAGCTGGGCCGAGCTGGGCAGAGGTACGACCGATTGCTCCAAGGCAATCAGCCGTATCAAATGCCAGCAGTCGGCCCAGGCGCAATCGGCCCACCCTTTCCTTCACCAAGACAATCATCCGATTGGTCAGCAGCTGGTCCGGGGTTGATACCTAGCAAGCCGATTGCCCAGAGCAATCGACCTCGCCAGGAACCACCAGTCGGACCAGGCGCAATCGGAACTACCTACCGCCCAGTCGGGGGTATGATTACGAGGTCATAAATGCCATATCCCGAGATATCTGGGTGGCAGGAAGGCCAAGTCACGTCGAGGATTTGCTTGAGATACGGTGTCGACCTCCCCGCCGATTCCGCGGATAGGCCGACAAGACCATACTCCCTAGCTCCACTATTCATCCCAACATCCTACAAGCCTACAGCATGGGCCGCCGCTCGTAGGCTCCGGATCACCCGGAGAGGAGCAGTCGGTGGGCCCAGGCCGATTAGAGGATGACATCTGGGCCCATTCGGCAATGAAGTTACCGAAGTACCCTGGGCTCACACTATAAGAGCCAGGGTACCCCTCCTGCGTGAGGGACGATCCGCACTAGAGCACCATAACTCATTTCCCCCAGTTCATTCACTGCTCGTAGTTACTCCTCAGGGAAGCAGGTGAGAACCTTGCCCACGGCGGCGGAGCTCACCTTCCCCTGAGAAGATAGAGAAGCAGTTATTGTAGCCAGATCATTGATATACAAGAGATAAGCAGGAGTAGGGGTGTTATCTCTCCGGAGAGCCCCGAACCTGGGTACATCGTGGTGTCTTCACCGTGCTTGTGCCCAACCCGATTCCGGCACCATCGACATCCTCTCCCTCGAGTCTTCCCCCTCACTTTAGCCATCCCATGGCATCTGGCGTTGCATATCGACGACACGATCCCTATGGGTAAAATGACTGAAGTGACCCGATGCAACCGCTTGACGCGTGTCCACAACGGTCGGATTCCAATCACTGCGCAACTTTACTTGAGGAACAAGTAAGCTGACTTACCGAACGAGTTCTCTCTCGAAGGCACGAAGTGCGATGACTTTGCCTTCGAGCTATTCACTCGACTCAGTAAGATTTCTCTCGGTAGGCTTTTGTGGGTTTTGGTTGAGTAGAGCAAATTCACCTCGACTAAGATCTCAACTAGCAAACCCCTCTTGATAGTACGGTTTTTCCTACGACTCAAGAAAATGAAGAGAAACTAGTAAAAAGACTAAGTCTTCGATCAGCTTCAGCTTTCTCCTCGTTGCGCTTTTACTCGAGAGAGACTTTTTCTTCGACTACATTTTTAGGGGTCGTCTTCCTTTAACGGGTTCGGTAGATGACTGCAGTTCAGCTGCAGTGAGTTGTCCTTCGACCTTCTACTTGCAAACTCCATTCTTTCGGAACCTAAGTATCTGTTTATACTCGAAAACAATATTAGTTCCACTTCTTCTTTGTCCAACAATGTCCAAAACCTTCGGGGGCAAAACTTGCTCTTACAATGCTCATCAATGTAGTGAGTCGGACTGCCATATGCTATCATTTTATTTGCCGCCGATATATTTTGATATGAGCTAAACCCAAGTAAGCCTGCGACATTTCTTCGACAAGTAGAAAACGACAATTGTTCACAAGCTTCAACAATGCGAAAAAAGGTATACACATCCGATATCGCCTACGCAATAGATGAGTCGGATGGTCAGTACCTCGGTGAAGTAATTCTTCATGAGCATGGAATGGTCGAGAGCTAGGTTGCGCGGAGTGCATAGACGACCGACCTTCGATCCTCGTCGTTTTTTCTCTTGCCGCCCTCGAACTCTTGGACGATATGCAAAAAGATGAGATGCTCAACATCGTCATCAAAGAGCAAGTCCTCTACGTCTAAATCATCCGATTCCTATGAAAAGGATAAACTTCAATCAATTTTCATCTATTATTTTATAAATAATCCTTTACTCTTGGTAAGCACCAAATCGACAGCTACTACTATAAATGGGATCAAAAATCATCTTTAGACAATTGGTAGTTTGCAAACCGGTGGCTCTTCTTCCCCACAATCTATAGGGTGCAAAACGGCGGCTCCTTTCCCACTACCGGTAGGCCACAAATTTGCGTCGCTAAGGGCCTCGAGGGTTACAAGCTTGAAACGGCGACACACTCACCACTGCATGAAGTGGCCACGACCGCAATGGGGCAACAAGAGGAGCTCTCCGTCAGATCCATGGCGGTGGCGGCCACACGCGTACGAAAAAGATGAACCATCTGCGAGCTCACCCGAAGGTGAGGAAGGAGCGATGAAGGGCGTGAAAGGGGCAATGGAGGGTGGGATGGTCGGAGGAAGCTCCAATCCCAATGATTTACGGTAACCATGGAAGAGGGCTCACCACCTGAATGTTCCGAGCCATCAATTCTTTTCGCGGATAGAGAAAACGGAAAAATGGTCATCGAAATCTGAACATATGGTGCATGCATTTATTCTAGCTCTCCATTTATTTTTCAGAACGGACAAATTTAGTGAATCTAATCGAAACGAAAATTCATTTCGATCCATTAAATCGACAATTATTTTACAGGAAAAGAAAATTTGTATGACCGGTTAGAGATGCTCTTACAAACCCAACGAAGCCGAGTCGAATCTTATAATCCGATGGTCCGACCCAAACGGAGACATCGCGAAGAGGCGAACGCAAACTCAAACCGACTCCTGCGAGGATGGCGCACGCTGCCGCCCGGGCGCTCCGCTCGCTGCTCGCCAGATGCTCGACGAAATGCCCTCGCGCCGCCGTGGCCGCCGCTTCCTCCTCCTGCCTCCGCAGCGCCTCCTCTTCCGCCTGCTCCAGGAGCACCCTTCCTCCCTCTCGCGGAGGCGCCGTACGCGTACCTGCGGCGCAGACGCGGTTCCTGGCGAGTACAGCGGGCCCTGGCCCAGGCGACGAGAGGCCGGGGGAGGACGGAGAGGTGGAGGAGTGGGAGGAGGATGAGGACGAAGGGATCGACGCTGAGGTATTCCGGCTCCGCGACTCCGCCTGGAGCACGCACGCACGCTCGCTCACCCGAACTCTGTCTGGCCCGCTCTTGACTCCTTGGTGCGTTTCAGATCGGCGACGGCGGCAACGGCGGCGGCGTCGTCCTGCGGGACGTCCAGTGGGGCGCGCGCGCTCTTGCGGCGGCCGAGGAGGTCCTTGGCGACCATTTCGGCGATGACATTGCCATGTTCGCCTTCAAGGTGTCGCCCAAGGGATACGTCTACGTGCGCCTGGACAAGCTCACCAACAGGTTCGTCAGTTTACAACTACTGTCTAGTTGGAGACAGTCCAACATTGCTTGCTGCCTCTCAGCTTCTCACTGTAATGATGCACTTGGACATGAAACATTATTAGACTGTCTCGTAAATCGTGTGCGAAAACAGTCATCCGATGCAGTTGTTTGAAGGCTGAATTAGTTTCAAATCCAGTCACATCTCACAGCTGCCTCTTTAGAGTGGAGCCACACTTCATGTTCGACTTCTTTTTGGTCGAAATGCGCGTTATTACACTTTTCCGTTGTTGTTATGATTAAATGGTGCTTCTCTAAGCAGAGAGCTTTACCTACAAACATTCGTGGTTTCGATATTCATACTTTACTAAAAACCTGAAAACATTTCTCTTTATTGAATTTTTTAGGATATGGGCACCCTTAAAAGTTAATATCACATGGCTGCATGCTGTGACATCAAGGAGAAACTATAAATGGTACTCCTACTACTAGCAAACATATTTCGTATTTGGTGCCCTTTGGGAGAAATTTAGAAAGTGACAGCGTTTTGGCAATTATGCATTTCATATAATCTTCAGTAACCCGTTTAATTTGTGCATTGTCATTCCGCCATGATGTACCATAACAATATAGGTAGCTCCTCTTTTTTATTCAGATTTCAGTCTCTAATTTTTTTCCTGCATCATGACGTTATTATGCATGGTTGCAGCCTGTCTTCATTTCAGTGTTGTGCCTTGTTGCATTAGTGGTGTTGGATGTGTAGCAGAATGATACCAGCAAAATGTTTTCTTCATGTAACCTGATCCGAATATGTTGTTTATGTAAGAATTGACATGTGCAAATGACAATCTTATCGCCTTCCCTGTCTGAATTTTCTACAGATATGGGTGCCCTGGTATAGAGGAAATAGAGAATTTCAATAGGCTCTACAAGCAGAAATTGGATGAGATAATCGAAAAAGGCGAAATACCCGACCTGGCTCTTGAGGCAAGCCAGCCTGTCAAAATTTCTTAACAAAATGGGTGCTCCTGAATTCTGCAACCACTTACAGAGAATTAATTCTTGTTTTTCAGATATCATCACCAGGAGCAGAGCGACTTCTGAAGGTGCCCGACGATCTGGATCGCTTCAAAGATATGGCAATGAGGGTGCAATACATTGCTGAAGGTGATGACCTTGTTTCGGATCAGATGGACGGCATCTTCTTGCTCGAGTCGGTAGACATTGAGGCAAAACACTGCGTTTGGAAGCTCGCGGACGTCAACGAGAACCGAGCTGGGAAAGGGAGGCCGTTGAACAGGAAACAGAAGGATTGGAGGCTGCAAACCTCATTTGATGCAGTGAGGAAGGCAACCCTATACTTGGAGTGAAAACATTAGAAAGATCAACACCTTCAAAATATTCAGGTTAGAGCTCCAAGAGATGCGGTGAACACAACGTTCATTCTTGTGATGATCATGCAACAGTGAGGAAGTGTACTTGCAAGTTAATGTCTGGATTCAAATATGTTTTCGTGCAAAACGTTTGTCATTATCGTGTAACGTGTAAACACAAATCATGAACTAAAACAAGATCCTTTCATCACCACAACACTCGACAGCAAGTGTTAAAAAGGCTTATTTATCCGTACATTCTTTGCTATCACCTCGGACAGCTTTTTATTCGGTTGCAAGTTTGCGATTACACTCCGCGCCTGCTCTTCTTGGTGAGGAATCTTGCCGGGCTGAAGGGTGCAAGATCAACAATCTTGGCATGTCCGTCGAGGATGAGCTCGGCGAGTGCCGCGCCGGTGGCTGGAGCATTGAGGATGCCCCAGCAGCTGTGCCCGGTTGCGACGTAGCATCCCTTCACCCCGGGCATCTCCCCGATGACCGGCAGCCCGTCATCGGTGCAGGGGAGGTAGCAGGCCTGCTCCGCGACCACCTCTGCACCCTCCTCCGTCTTGAGCTGGCTGGACACCCTCCCCGCGATCTTGTGAAGCATTGCAATGGAGTCTGGCTCCCCGGCAATGGTGGCCGGATCATCTGGGACATCCTCGTCCTTGCTCATTCCACAAATGTACACTTCCCCTGTATATACAGCAACAATGGCTCCGTTCAGTTTGATGATGCAGACATGACATAATTCAGCTTGGAGGTGGCAATGGCGTACCGGTGGGGCGTGGGTAGACCTCGGGGTCGAGCATCTTGGCGCCGGGCTCCGGCTGGTAGCTGAGGAAGAGGCAGTGCGGCGTGATGTCGTCGGGGTTGCGCGGCCGGAGCACGATGCTGTGCGCCTTGAGCCCGGACACGGTGAACGCCTCTTTGACCATCTCGAAGCGACCGGACCAAGGGCCGAGCGCGAGCACCACGGCGTCGGCGTCCACCACGCCGCGCTGCCCTTTCACGGCGACGCCGACGACGCGGCCTTCGCGGACCACGACGCGCTCCACCTCGCCGATGACCACCTCGGCGCCGGACGCGGCGAGGACGGCCTTGGTGAAGAGGCCCGGGTGGACCTGCGCGGTGGTGTCCGGTGTCCCGAGCACGCGCGGCGGCGCAGCGGAGGCGGAGGGGTCGACCCAGGCAGGGAGGAGCCGGTGCGGCGAGGAGGGGGGCGAGGCGGGCTGGGAGGGGAGGCAGATGGAGAGGGTGTGGACCGGGCGGAAGCCGTACGCGGCGGCGCCGTCGAGGGCGGCGGCGAGGCGGCGGTGGAGGCCGAAGGACGCGCGCGCCAGCGCGGAGAGCGCCGGGGTGGAGTCGCTCCAGTCGAGGGCGAGGAAGCCGCCCGCCTTGCCGGAGGCGGCGCACGCCGGGGAGGACTTCTCGATGAGGGTCGGCACGGTGGGGCAGGCGGCGTGGGTGGAGAGGAAGTAGGCCGTGCAGGCGCCGACGACGCCCCCGCCGCAGACGACCACGCGGCGCGGCGGCGCGGCGGACGGCGCGCTGGCCATGGCGTCACCGGTCTCCGATTCGGCGGTGCGGGCCTGAGGAGTGAGGGTGTGCGCTAGTGTGTGTGTGCTGGCATCCGTTTTCAACCCAGGAATCGGCTAGAATGTAGTATGACGGGAGCAAATTGCACCAACCACCAATTATTTGTGTTTTAATATTAAAAAAACACTATTTATTTTACGGGAATTATATTTTATTTCTTAGATAATAGTCATGTCATCTACAAGCAGATGAGGAATAAAAATCAAGAATATCATCATCCCAAGTTTTTTTTTCTAAAACTAAAGTAATTCCTTGCAAGTTCATCAACAACTTGGTTGCTCCAAAGGAAATCATCCCAAACTCGAGAAGACAATGTTTTGCACTTCACAATGATTATCGAGATGGATTCCATGGTGGCAGTGAAGCTCATTTCTTTCAGGGTTATGGATAGATCAATTTATTCTTCTGTGATTCGGGAAATTAGATATTTGACGAGTCTTCGTAGAACCTTTATTACTCATTTCTACCGTGAACAAAATAGGGTTAGTAATTCCTTAGCAAATTTTGCTCGTATTGAGGGTCGTACTGTAACCCGACTAGGGTCTGGCCCTTAGAAAGCTCTAGAACTGAATATTCTGGATTGTAACCCTATTGTCGTTGAGTAATAAAGTTCTCTATCCGCAAAAAATATATTGATATATCTCGATCAAGATAGTCATCCAATTGAGTAATTAAATAAATAGCAAATGCACAGTCAGACTCGATCACAACCCTGTTGCATCCGATATAAGCGGCCAAGTAGAGCATGTTCCTTATGGCGACTAGTTCAGTTGGATCAACTTCAATCACATGCGGTAAAATTAGTTAGTAGCTGCCATAAAAATCACCATGTTCATCACGGGCAATTGCACCACATGCGTCTAAGAGGGTATCCTAATGAAAGAATGCGTCCACATTAACCGTTATTATTCTATATCCCAGGTTTTTACATGTGATCATGCTTTCTTTTTGGGCATTTAGGTGAAAAGGATTGAATGTAATTAGTTGCAAGGACTTTTGATATATAGTGATGTTTCCTTTGGATCGTGAACTTGCAGTCCTTTCAGCATTGGACGATGTTGTCACTTGTCACCATATATATCATGTTACAATAACTACCAATTCCGCCCTTGGTAGCTCATCCAAGACCCCTTCAGGCCAGCTAGAATTTTCATTGTTGTTGAACCAACCCTATCCTCTATTACTGTCATGTGTAAGCCTCTTATAGACCAAGTCGAGAACACACATCATGCACACAACACACATAAAAAGCTAGTGTTGAATAACCTCACCTACAATTGTGCAGACTGGGTATTGAGTTGAGAAAGGGACATGCATGTTTGCCAGCATAATTAGAAAAGGAAAATCTCCATGAAGGACCTTCCACTCAAAATGTTTGATTTTCCCAGGTACCTTCAGATGCCAGATCTCTCTCCAAACAGGATTCATGTTTTCTATCCCTTGTCCATCAGCTCTAATCAATCTAGCGTCATGTTGATGCTTGAAATCTCTGTGATAAGTAAACCCCACTGAAAGATTCCAAACCGAGTATAATTCCAAGCAATGAAGTCGCCGTCATGTGGTGATTCAGAAGGATAAGGTCCTCGTTCCAATCATCAGTGGATGGGTCAATTAATTATTCAACCATCATGAGCAGTATTGCACCTCTGGATGTGATATTTTTTCTAGAAGAACTAGATAGTATTCACGGATCCATCCATATGTTGATCTAGGAACCCGAACTAACTCGCACAATACACCCCTTCTAGCATGTTTGGATCCCTGCAATAATTTTGGCCATGTAAAACTTGATCCCTTTTTAGGTCATGTTTTCAATCTATCTCCATCTGGTTAGTATTTAGCTCTAAGAACATACACACGCAGAGATTTTGGATTCTGGATTAGACGCCACACTATTTTGCTAACATAGCAAGATTGAAATTTTGAAGGTACCTTGATTAGATTTCCTCACCCCTTTAGACTTTGGCATACTCTGTTCGACATATGCCCTAGAGGCAAATAATAAAGATGTTTTATTGCCATATCTCTTTTTGTTCATAATAAGTTCATACTATGTTATAACTGTATTAAGCTGGAACATTAATACAAGTGTAATATATAAACAACCAGGTCCCTAGTGGCCTCTAGTCAACTAGTTCATTGGTCAACTGATGATCAAGGTTTCCTGATCATGGGACATTTATGTCCATTGAAAATGGAGTCAAGCTATTAGGAGAATGATGTTATGGACACTCAGACCCAACTAAAGTATTGCAATGAGATTTAGTCACATAGTTCAACATAGCGATAACTCGATAACGTAGTAACCCAATCCTTAGACTGTGAGATACTATCAAATCACTGTCACCGGAGGATGCTTTGATTGTATCAACCGTCACACTGTAACAGGGTGATCATAAAGGTGCAATACGGGTATTCAAAGGGATGCATTGAGGAGTATGACTCAAGATTGGGATTTTTCCATCCGGGTGACGGATAGATACTCTAGGTCCACTCGGTGAGATTGCATCTATGAAGCTTGCAAGCAGGTGACTAGGTCAGAGGGATGTAACATCACAAAACGAGTAAATATGTTTGTCGGTAACAAGATTGAACTGGGTATAGGGATACCGAAGATCAAATCACGGACGAACAAAGTATCCTTGCGATAAAGGGGTTAGGACTCGACGTTTAATGTTCAAATGATCCTTTGATCCTTCTTTGAGGGACTTGCTCATGGTACTTGTTCGTGGGGCATGATCGCGGGAACGAAATCCTTGCGGTGGTAGGTTATTGAAATTCCTAATTGTGGGGATCTGCACAAACGGTCTTCACCAACTATCCTCTCTGATGCAACTTTGCGGTGAGACATCATCTAAACCTTATATGCATCTTCATGGATGACTTTGGGTTCTTAATTCATAGGCTCGATTTTAAAAATAATAATTCTACTACGTTTTCCAACAAACACATTTTACCAGGTGGTGGTGTTACGTGAGGATGGTAGAATTTTCCTTCTCCCAATCGTTAGTTAAGACGTGGCACGCGCAAGAGGGCGCCCAATATTACTCGCTTACTAAGTATCCATGCTACACATGAGATCGCCCCTAGGGAGGGTATATTGGAGCGAACGATCGCATCATTCCCTGAGATAGTCCATGGGAACTGAGAGTGTACACCGCAAAATTGCCATGTACTACAACTTTCAGATTCATGCATGAAATAAGATGTGCCAGAAAGCGTTGCCGATAAAACCCTCTATAAGATTTTTGATTTTTTCGTTCTAGTGTTATGGGTTTACTATGAGGTTCTCTTTGAAATTGCATATAAAGTAGTCCCTCAAAACTTCATGTAATTCTCAATCTAATGAAACATGAATTATGGGGAATCTACTATTCTTAAGAAGTTGTTCCCACTACCTCTATTATCTTAACATGCACACATGCCACCTCATCAAAGGCCCACCACAATATGCATGAGATCAATCTATTTATTATTACTTATTTTCATGCACACATCCATTTCATGACACATGCCACCTCACTCAACATGTATGAAAACGTTTTCCATTATATTACGTCACTTATATTTAATAAATATTTTTCAACTTCACAATAATAAAATACAACACATATATAACATGTCTTTTTTACTTTTAGTTTATATATTATTAATTCAATTATTCATGTTTCATACAATCAAATCATCCAAAATATATTTCAATCGATTTTCGCAGCAACGCGCGGGGTATCATCTAGTATTATTAAGAATTAGAACCCTCTAAAGTTTACATGAATTCCTTAGTGTGTGAGATCTTTTCTATGGGGGACGCTATGCACCGGTTGAATGATGTTCGGATAAGATCGACCACATCTACAACCGTCGAAGGGTAAGCATATCAATCGTTTGATAACCATGCGTCAGCTGCAACCCTTTGCAGTAACAACCATGTTGCTCTCGACCCTTTCCAACAAAACTCATGTTGCACTCTGGTTCATAACTTGTTCTATCATTGCAACACACCATATATTACTTGCAAACTTTTCAAACCTTGGGGAACATGAAACACCCTAGCGCAACAAAACTCATGTTGCAAACTGTGAAGAAGATGACACACTCTATGTTGTGACCGCAATAGGACCGAGGAAGATAACATGCCCAATGTTGACCCCACAATTGAACCTATGTTGCAAAACTTAGGAGAAATGGTGATGTGATGGCGTGGTGCCAACCGAGGAAGAGGCAGCGGACATTCGTGTGAGATCGATCGTCTGTTAAAAGAAAGTGTTTCCTACACAATGAAAATCACCATGGTGACACAAGCCGACGATCGTATTGGCGAGGTTGCGGGATGCAACTGGAAAGCTTCACTATGGGTTTTGGCGACTCTAACTTCAACCAGTTTGCCTTCGATAGTGTGATGCAACCTATGGATGACGTCTTGACGCAGAGGGTACATTGGTGCAGCGGGGGGGGGGGTGATGATATTTTTAACCTAATATACATGTAGTTGCTCGGATCGCGAAAAATGGTGATGATAACACATGCTTAACTTTGATTTGGTGATGCTTATCGAGTACCTGGTCTCGAGCTCCGGAGTGAAAATCCTAGGTATGGCTCGAATTGGTTATACTTAGCAATGGTGTTTTTTTTGCAACGTGACCTTACGGAAGACATTGCTTAGATATGCTTAGACTTGTACTTCAGGGTGAAAACCTTGAATCCAGCGATAACGACGCGTGAGGGTCGTTTTCTTCTTGAAGGCATTAATGTTGAAGAATTACGTTATTTTTATGGTGTCAAAAGATGATTGATGTGGATATGATTATTGATGTAGTTTGTCGATCACCGTTTTGATCGCTTCAATTTTTTCCATGCTAAAATATAGCGTTGGTCCTGAATGATTTTGCTATTTGCAACGTATTTAGTTATGTGTGTTTGTGTTGATTGTGTGTAGCTTAGCTAAGTAGAGATCGAATGTGTTTTATTATTTTTGTATCCGCTGGATGCTTTATTTTAAATTAATTAAACTCATCTTACCTATATAGACTATACAGTAAAATATAACCGGCATATAAACAGATGAAAGAGTCCAGTGAATCATCACTACAATATAAAAGATCCACAGTGGCAGATCCAAAACTTTATTTTTTACCTTTAGATTAGAATCTAATAATTGTAATTACTCTAACCATGTTTGCCTTTTAGTTTTCGCTACTCCATCCTTCGCTACCCGCTCGCCTCCATCCCCACCTCCCCCACCTCCCACGTCCCCCTCTCCCCCACCCCGCGCCCCAACCCTCGCCCGGCCACCTCCGCCTCCTGCCTCCGCCCGCCCCGCCCCCGCCCGGCCGCGCCCGGCCGACCACCTCCGCCCGCCCCGCCCGGCCAGACGAGCGCCGCCCGGCCACGCCCGGCCGGCCACCTCCGCCCCCACCCGGCCAACGCCGCCCGGCCACCGCCGCCCCTCTGAAGACAAGCACCGCCCCAAGGTAGTAAATTGCATGCCCTGTACATGCAATTCATGGCTAAGCATTCTCGAGTCTTGATATCCATGGTAGTGATGATTTAACGACGGGGACGGCACAACGAGAAGAAGCGGGAGGCCCGCCGCGATATTAAGTGGGGCATGAAGATCACCAAGTTCTCCCCTCCCCAGATGAAGCGCATCGTCAGGTGCCCCCATTTGCAACCCTTGATTCCGCTTAGCAGGATTTTGAAGTGATTGATTCTAATTTTCTTCAGGGGCGCGTCAATGGAGCGCGAGGTCCACGCCTTGAGGAGGAAGAAGCCCAGCAGAATGGCAGATATGTTGAGCGTGGGATGATTCCGGAGGTGAAGTCGAGGGTCATCATCATGCCGCTAAAGTTCGTGCCCAGCGACAGCATCACCACCACGGCGTGCAGCGTCACCTGCTCTGTCCATGGCGGAATGGTCTGCTCCTCGAACGCACGCTCCGTCGATGGCCCCTCCCGCGGGTCGCTGATCGACTACATGGATTCTGGACTTCGCAGCAAACGAGCTCCTCGGCAATGCAGGTGCCTGCACCAAAAGTATTCTCTTTTCACTCATGTAATCTACAGTAGTTTTAGCATCCACGGTTAAGCACTTGTTGGACCAAGGTAAACAACTATAATTACAAATATGAACCATGAATTGGTCAAGGAAGAAAAGGCATAAAAAATATATTTGTTTTCTCAACGGTTCAGTTAGATAGCTTACGAAGTAGATATACTAATTAAGTGACCAAAAAAAGCATTAAGAAACTGAATCAATGCCATCAATAAATACCATAACCATAGGATATTTGAGATATAATATTGACATATTACAGTTTGTAAGCTTCAAACATTCAAGTGCCTACTCAATAACAGTGGCATCATATTCCGAATGACTAAGAGGCCCATGCATTTTTGCTTAAGAATGTTGCCCAAATGTTTGAAAGGATCTGAACTTCAAAATCTGCATTTTTGCTTCCTTGCTTGACAGTACAGTCTGCACTCTATAATAGATATTCTCATTTCTTCAATTATAGTCACATCTTTTGAGAAATCTTGTCAACGGAAGAGACGATGAGTTTAAGAGAATTTCAATCACAGGATAGTGGAAAATAGAGGGACAATTAAGCTTGAGTTATACTAAGGGCTGGTTTATGAAAGCTTGGTACCGAATTAGAGATAAGAATTGATGGAGTTGATATGTTAATATGATAGTTCCAACGTTAACCATTTTATTTTTTGTCATGTATATGCACACTTACCTTCTTGCAGTTGTATGTATTAGCTAGCAAATTGCTTCCATTTAATTATAATTATCCTGGAACATGTTGCTCACTTGGTATTCAGGGTTTTATTTAGAATAGGCTATCCAAGGAGGTTTTATTAGGAAAAACTGGTTTATGTGGCCCCGTGATAATTCAGGCAATGTTTACTGTTTGCTGGAAGCAGAAATAATCATTAGTATGTTCATATAATCTGTAGGTTCATTTGTTTATTTCTTTCTTCTCTGATTCACTCAACGGGTGAAGGAATATAATATATGCCTTGGTTTATAATCCAAAGTTTGGCACCTGCAGCTTTTCTTCTCTCTGGGTAGCAATAGTGTGTGCAGACCTCAATATGTTGAGACTTGAGAGTAGTCTCATAGTTTGTCAATTCAGCATATATGGAGTTCATGATGAAGGCAAAGACAAAGCTTTTGAATTGAAGTTGAGCTGGACGTGTGATGGATCAGAAGGTCAACAACCACCTAGAAATAACTTAATAAGATAGATAAATATGCAATCTAGACTAAACATTGGTGGGGGAATTATGATAAGTTGGTTGGGGTGGACAAAGTCAGAACATGAATATGTAGAAAATTCAGAAATTTATCTCTCCCCTTCTTGTCAATCCACTCACCAGCAACTCTTGTGGCGATGTCACACTAGCCAGCAGCCACTTCACCACTGCTTAGATGTATCCTATCTGCACACCCACAACGAAAAACCTAAAGACCTGAACGGTTTTGTCAGGCCGTATATCATTTTTTATGAGGTGAACACACATACTGATTATAAACTGTGATTGTGAACAATTGCAGACAGAAAAAACATCAAGAAAGATAAAAAGTACTTGGTGTTTACCATGACATGGAGTAATTTCTTAAAGTGGATTCTGATTGTGGACAGTGGATGCTTACCATTATATGCATTTTGAAAGATTGATTTATTAGGAGAGGTATGCGATATTAAAAAGCAGACGTGATGCAACAATCATAAGTATAATCAAGCCTATGATCAATGGTTTACTTATGACAGATTTTTCACACTGCCGATAGGCCCAATGCGCAAGGTGCTGTCACCAAACTAAGATACACATCAGATGTTGAAGGTGATGTTTTTTACAAAACATCCAGAATTGGTTAATTTTTCAATTAAATGATGTCACTGTACAAACTTTGGTAGATTATCTATCTTCACGTTCTACCCTGTTTACAAATGTCCCAAATTTTGGCCATGTTTCTGCATTGATACTTCAGGTTTAAATCCTTGGTTCCCGACATGAGTACACCAATCACTGGTTGGGCCCGGGCTGCTGTCGTTCATGAAAGTCGTGTGTCTGTGTGGTATATATGGTCTTTTCAGGGTCAAATGGTTCATCAGTCAAGCAACAGAGTCCACAACTCCTCATGGGTCATCACTGCTCCATTCCATCTGAGCTGAGTTTGAAGACTTGAGGCACCTCAACTCTATCTAGAAACTTACACAGACTCTCGACGTTAAAGATGTTGAAGACCTGCTTGAGAGTGGTTGCGGCTTCCATGGGTTCTACTCCTGATGGTGGCGACAGCCCAGGGCATCAGGCTGGATACAGGGAGCATGGCGGCGCTAGGCAACAGGGTGTTCAATGTAAGTGATGGTGACTGTCGTTTCTGGTGTTCATAATTTTTTTTAGCATCTAGCTAGAATTTTTGTGAGCATCTAGCTAGAGATCGATGATCGATATGTAGGTTCATAATTAAGAGATTGATGATCGATCTGAGGTTCATAATTAAGCTTTAGGATTAATCGGTTTGCCAAAGTGACTGCTGATGTCACTTTATCTTCTTCAGATAGCTTAATTTGAAGCATCATTCAGCTTAGTGTCAGATATCTTAATTTGTTCTGTATTCAACATTCAATTTGATCTCATATGTTCAGTGTTCATCCCTAGGATCCCTTTGGCACCGTCGAAAGACATTTCGCTTCCTTTCAAGTTGAAGAGGAAACAGTTCCCTCTTCGCCTGAGTTTTGCAATGACCATAAACAAAGCCCAAGGGAAAACCATCCCAACTGTTGGTATTTACCTTCTCGAGCATGTATTCTCGCATGGCCAACTCTATGTTGCATTGTCAAGGGGTGTGTCGAGGCAGTCGACTAGGATTTTGGTCAAGCCCAATAAAGCCATAGATCCCACAGGTAAAAGCACAAAGAACATCGTGTATAGAGATGTCTTGGAGGGATAACACAGGTTTGCTCTCCATTCAACTTTGGATTCCTGGTGTAGTGCCTATATGTAGGCTACCTTTGTTGGACTAACATTATATGTTTATACTTGCAGCTTTTGGTCTGGTAGAGTCTGATCCGGGAGGCATTATGCCATGGTCTATACTCGGTAAACTCCATAATAAGGCAGTTATCTTAATTTCATTTATGTTTTTCCACACAAATGTACAATGCAACCTTTCATTGATGTCTTGCCATGCTTTTGAAGTCTAAATTTGATTTCCTGATTACCTTCCTCGTGTGAGCTGAGTACTAATTTCACTATGTCTCCTATGCTTAGTGCTTTTGAAATCCAACATGGTTCTTATATGGGTTCTCTATGTATCTACTATCTTTTATTAGGAAGGGGCAGTGCACGGAGGAGACAATGGCAAATGCAGAACCAAATACGCAAGTTCACATTAACAAATAAAATAATGCTTTTCACCATATTACTCTTCTAGCCTTGTCCCGCTATCTTCTTTTCTCACTATATTGCAGAATATTAACACAAATCCCACCATCACAATATATGATCATGTTCGCAAGAGAGAGAAATCCATTTTAGAAAGGTCATATATAAATCATCCAAAATCAGAGTGTCGGAGGAAGCAAAAGGTAGAGATAAAGCAAAATCCCACCATCTCTTTGTAACGAAAATTTGCTTAAATGAAGATACTAATCATGTCTTTGTATTCTCCTGTTTAAGTTCAAGTGCTACTGTAGCATGCTGATATACTTTTCATCCTTGTTTACATATAATCTTTAGATTGTATTGCGTACTATATCGTACTGAAATGGATACATATAATCTGTAGCGTACTGAAATGGATGTTTATTTGCTGGTTCCTATGCAACAAGTGTTTTAATAGTCGTACATATGACTAATATTCCAACTTTGTTTTGCTAAAACTCAGGTGTGAAGCTTAACAAATGGATAGAAACTTCAGAGTTGATCTGAGCTTTGGAATGAGCTCATTTGTGAGAGTTATGGATTTGTGAGCAGTTTGCTTTGTAATGTTTGAGACTTATGGTGTGAAAACCAAGTTATGTGTGCGAATTCTGTAACTTGAGACCATAGTTCTGTCAAATTTCAGTTTTATCCATTGAATTCTGAACATATGGTGTGCCCAAAATGACCTAACACTACCTAAATGATGCCACTATTTTTGTCCAGTATATAGTACTGAAAAGCCTGGGAAATTTTCTGACTAGCAAACCAATTTGAGAATCTTCAAGTTACATCGTCGGCCCCCTTTTGTTCATTTTTTGAACTAATAAAATAATCATTCTGGGCAAGTTTGAGACATTTTTGGAATTCAAGACTGAGCATGAACCTAGGCGATTTCTTTTCTGTTTTCAAGAGAAGGAGATGTTATATATTGAGAGGATGATGACATTTGATTTAAGTGTTTAATTTTTTTAATCATGCGTTGAAATAAAACAAGTGTCTACAAATTTTTAATTTTTACCTTTTTGAAAAAAAGAACACTAATACAATTTTGATTCTACTAAACTTTCATCTATTTCTTCCTAACAGATTATAAAAAAAACATTTTTAGAACCTTTTTTGATCTATTGACTCAAAATGAATAAGCCAATGGTCGATCATATTGAGTTTTGTTTTATACTACTACAAATACCGAGTTTTATGTCTAAAAAAGATCAATTTCTTTTAAGGAAAATATCAATTTCTTGGTTTTTTGAGGAAAATTTCTTGGTTTGTTGTATTGCTGGTATATGTACATACACCCAGATGGCCCAGCTCTGTTGTGGCCTTGTCAATCCGCCTCTTGTTGGTTTCCCAATCTTCTCGCCGCACAGTCCCTTCATCTTTGAATAAAAACTTGTGTTTTTTTTACTTTATTGATGGATTGTTATGCAAACATATCTTGAGCGTTATTTACATTTTTATTCTTTTCATTTATATAATTGCTTTTGATGACGAAGAAATTCTTTTCTGGGATGAATGCTTTTTTACTGTTAAATATAAAGAGATTAAACTCAACAGAGTATTCCCACATTTTCACGAAGAGATTGAAGTCAACAGAGCTATCCATAATATTACAAAATATTTCAAAAAATATAACAATAATAAAAAATAAAAAACCCTATTTCCACGATCATACGTGTGTTGCACGTGCACGTTTACTAGTACCTAAAAAAAAGAGTCCAGTGCATCATCGCTGAACAGCTGCCCATGACAGAAACTTGGGTGACCATAGGCGTGCCAAGTAAACTAACAGCAAGGAGGACGTCCCACGATGTTAACCCCCACGAAGTCGTCGTGCCCTGACCCAATGGAATCTGCGTAGAGCACCCGACCTCGTCGTTGCTTCGGCCCGTTGCGTGCAGGGGATTTGATTATGCTTCTTTACTCTCGTAGGATTACTCTTTGCACTAGTTCTATACATAGGACAGTAGGACATGATGAGTAGTACTCCGTACAAGACAATATTCTCCCTTCACCGGAGATCAGGGAGAGAGATGGCTTCGTCGTCGTCGCAGCCACGGGTCTGCGTGACCGGAGCCGGCGGGTACATCGCCTCGTGGCTCGTCAAGCTGCTCCTCTCCCGCGGCTACGCCGTGCACGCCACCGTCCGCGACCCATGTTTGTTTCTCTTTGCTGCTTCCGGCTCCTTGTTTAGTTTCCTTTTCTTCAAACATGGAAACATGATGATTTCTGGGATGAACAAAATTAAATTTACCTCGGCTGTGCCAAAGATCGCGTTTGTCGATATATTTGTACTATCTTTTAAGGCATCTACAATCACACTTGATAAATTTGGTTTCTTAAAACGTTTACGATCGCATCTGGTCAAATATTGAGCATGTTTTTACTGTAGCTTTTAATTATGCATACATGCAACTATGTTTTTCACTTTATGCTTAAATTGTTCGATCGATTACATATGATTGGTGGGATGAAGAAAAATATACAAGAAAGCATAAATAAAAGCGAAAAGGTTATCCGGGTTGAGCCTCATATTATGCATAGGGCCGTCCAAACACGTTCGAACATCCTCATATTCGCCTCAGATATGGGGAATTGTGAACAACCTAGACATACGGGAACAAAGTAAGGGATCTGGTTGGATGATTTTATTTTCTATCCAAACAATAACTGGGTTGCTCGCCTAGATGAAACAGTTTAAAGGAATCTAATTGAAGAGGTTCTTAAAACGTCAAACCCTCCTAGAAAGACTAAGTGGATCATGTGGCCTCTGAGATGAGCTTCTTCGATGATGCCGACCATTTTCATGCCCACGGTGTGAACTAAACAAGGCTAGGTTACAAAATCTGGGTTTTGGTAAACATAACTATAAATTTTGCACCACCGTAGTCGAATTAGTCGGTGGGAAGTACAACAAACTCATCAATCATTCATTCAATTCCTACTAAAAACAATAACCTTTTTTTGTTAGACACAATGCTTCATTGGAACTTTGTTCGTCATTTGTTTGAGCATTATTTCTTAAAACCATTTTAATTATCTTAGTTTTAATAAATTTATTAAATAAACTTATTTATTTTATGATAAATATAAATGATTGCAAATACAATCTTAAGAACGTCAATACACATGACGTTCTAAGCTATTAGAAAAAACTAAAATTATTTTAAAAAGTGAGGGGTGAGCCCATTCCATCTAAATTCACATCAAGGCAGAAAAGGAAAACAACCTTTCAAAGAGTGGCTTGATGTAACATTTTAGTCCTGTTAGTTTCTTTTTTGCTTACTCTTCTTTTGGCTTACCTCTAGCCTTGTACAAGACATTGTTTACTTTGCCTTTTTATTAATGAAAAATTGCAGTGAGGCTTTGTCCTACTATTTCCCATAAAAAAAAGGTAGAAAATAAAAGAGGCCTACATTCGTGCATTGTAGGCTATGGTTGCACAGTAAGAGCATTTTCAACGTGATTTTCTAAAATGAACACCGTAAATGTTTGCGGACGCATTTGTACGGATTTGTGGATGTGATTCGAGAGGCAGCTATCCAACCGCATGCATTAAATTCGGATCTAAAGGTTGGGCCAAACAGATTTAAAATGCATATTATATAGGTTGTGGTTGTTGGAAAGAGAGAGAAATGAGAAAGAGGGATCCAAAGCTTGCTTTTGGTTGGGCATGCAATGTTCGGACTCCCGCAAAGCCCCCCTCAGTTTAGTTCGGATTTGGGAGAAAAAGGACACGCGAACGGATCAAGGACCAATACAACACCACATTGAATGGAAAAAGTGGTATGAACAACATGGTCCAAACCTTTACGGGAGGTTGGAGGGACCGCATTGGAGATGCCATAAGAGAGTTTGCTTAGAGCATTTTTTATTGGACTGACTAATTTGAATCTCTGGGTATTTTTGGATGTGAATATGTTGAAGAGAACCACATTTGTGTGCACACAAAACAACGCCCCTTATTTGCTCTTCCTTCCTAATTTTAGACAAATGCATGTGATTATCAGCGATGGAGAGATAAAGAGAAAAGTTGTTCGGGACGAGTCGAATTTGACGCAGCGTGCTATCCGAACGCATTTGAACACCCAAATTTCCTCCCTGCACTTAGACTGGATTTGAGATTTTGTGGACAACCTGGGCATACTATGAGAAAAATTATAGTAGTATGTAATAATAAAAACCATTCTTTGTCTTCTATCTGGGTTGTCCGTCAACACATATGAGACGGTTTGAAAGGTCCTTTTGAAGATTATCTTATACTAAAAGAGTTTGCAAACGATCACCATCAGCATCCAACACTGATAATAACTAATGTGTGCCCCATTTTTTTGCATCACCGCCCTAGGTTCTTACATCACATTTTTTCGAACCCAAAAAATAGCAAAACGTAATATATTATATATCTTTGGTACGTGAAATTGTGAACGAAAAGACACAATGTATTGCATTGTTATGACTTACATCAAGCATTTTTTTTATGATGCTATTAACCATGGTGATACTTTATCAAGCATTCAAGCTACACATGGTATATTAAAATAACTAATGAAGTATCTGAAAATGACAAAAGAAAGTACAATAAATTCCATGCAAAAAGGTACATTGATTGTGTGAGTGCATGCTACAGGAAAATGATTCTGTAGTCTTAGGACTTTGGAGTATGTACGGACAAGAAAAGAAAATGGTGTCTCGATCTTTTGATACACAATCGATTTCTATTGGAGGAGAGTTCAGCGATCTGATTACACAGGTCGCTAAAGGGTAAACCTCTGTAATCATCAAATCAACTCTGGTGTGGTTAAATACGATATTGAAAACATGGTCAACCTAATCACGAAGATCATCCCTACATACAATTGAAGAACATATTCAAAAATTAAATTATGTTATCTGAATTACAGATATAAGATGAACCACTTAATTTACAAAATGGGAATCTAATGATGTGCAGTACAAAAGGTCTTAGCTAACACTCACGTGTATAGCTCAGATTAGAAAATCTTAAAACTCGTTCCAACAAAAACGAACCCTAGGATTATGGCCCAGAAGTGAGGTGACTACAAATTGCATGATATGTGTTACACTGAAAATATATGGACTTGGACCAAAACTTAGGTGACACGGCATCTACGAATGACTATGGATGAAACTATAAGGTTTTATCTTGTACATTTCGTTCATGTCCTCGCGGTTAAATTGGTGGCTTCAAAATCCTAAAATCTTTACGTGAAGCCCCGTCTTTGCTCCATGTACGCTAGATGCCATCTTCATGTTTGATCATCATGTAGTGTGTATCTTGTTTATCCATGATATGCCCTTGAATCTCGAAGCATCATACTCTGATAATCACTTCAAAGAATTCATAGAATAAAAGTATACATGATACTTGAGTTGGTGTGTGTGAGCTCTGGTTCTTGTGTTTTTAGAACGTGAACTAGTGTGGTCGCGAGGGCTGTGAAGGGATGTTCTCATCATGTACTCACACTCCTCATATACCATGTCGATAGATTGATTATACATTGATGATTGTTAAATTATGTTCCAGGTGATCCAAAGAATGCATGTCTCAAGCAACTAGCTAAGGCTCCGGAAAATTTGTATTTATTTAAGGCAGACATGCTTGACTACGACACGGTGGCAAGTGCTTTTGTCGGGTGTGAAGGTGTCTTCCATCTCGCCTCTCCAGTGCCCATAGAAATGATGGTTGATAAAGAAGTAAGATTTAAAGTACATTCACTTGAGCCTAGGTGGCCTTGTATTCAATCCTTTCTATGGAATATAATGGACGTTGTTAAAATATAAAGCTAAATTTAAATTTTATGACGTGAACCAAACATATAATTCAAACGTCATAAAAACATAATATTTGTTTACATGTTTATTGGGAATTTCGTAAAGAAGAATGGTTCGTATTTGATGTTAAGTACAATTCAGTAAGAATTGAATTGAATGCCAGTTCTGAACTAGATTGAGAAATATGAATTTATGTGCATACGTCTGTGCACGTGCGTGAATGCGTGCATGTGCGTGTTTTTATTCATACATAGAATGCTCGTAATGATTTCTAGGATAAGAACACCCATCCAAAAGTAACAAGCGGTGAGTATAAACTTTCTATGATCCAATCAAAATAATTACTATGTATTGAAAAATATTGACACAACTAAGCTACACCCTGACATGATCCCGTAATGCGGGGAACTCTATCAGAATGGTAGACTTCTTTTCTCATGTAAATGACAAAATAATGCAAAAATTACGGGTAAAATTATAAAGGGTGGTAAATTTTTTCATCTCACCACTACATAACTAGGGATAGAAAGTACTATATATGCACTATTTTTAATCTATATATACCTGCAACAACATTAGGCCCAATCATAAAACATTTTCTTAGGATGGAAATATGTTCTTATTAAGATCTTAAATTTTGAATTGTGCAGAAAGAGATGATGGATCCTACTATCAATGGAACCATGAATGTACTCAAGGCTTGCTCTGCTATGAGCATTCAAAAACTCATTGTTGTTTCATCCGGCGCTGCTATTACTTTGAATCCAAACTGGCCTCTAGATAAATTGAAAGATGAGAGTTGCTGGTCAGACAAAGAGTTCTGCAAAGAAAATGAGGTCAGTAATGATGGTTTATTAATATGTTCATGCACTAAGTGTTCAGAGCGATTGATATTCATCACAGAACACATGAAAAACACACTGATGTACACGTTAATTAGTTTCTTTATGTGAAAATCCAGTCCATATTACATGTTATAAATCCTAATATTGTACAAGACCTATATGGTTAGTAACTTATTCCTAGAGATGACCCCTCGGACATAGGACCAAATGACTAACTTACTTCTGACAGATCTGGTATGCCCTTGCCAAGACGGAAGCTGAAGAGATGTCCCTAGAATACGGAGAGAAAAATGGATTGCACGTCGTTACATTTTGCTCTGGTGCGGTCTTTGGCCCCTTGTTGCAGGGTGATGTGCTCAATATTACCACAAAATTCCTCCGATATATCATAAAAGGTTCATTGGTGATATATGCATCATGTTTCTCTTTATTTATACCAAGGAGTACATTAATAATACATTAGTTAATAAAAGAAGTTCATAAATAGATACATTATTTTTATTTTATCCTATTATAACTCCATTAATTAGTTCTTAATTACAGGTGGTCCTGATACAATAAATAACAAATTTTGGCCCATAGTAGACGTGCGCGATGTTGCTGATGCGCTACTCCTGTTATACAATAAGGCAGGTGCATCTCAGAGGTACATATGCTCGGAACACCAAATCGACATAAAAGATTTGTTGGACTTAATGAAGAGCATGTACCCCAACTATAACTATGCAGACAAGTAAGTTCTATCAACATATTTAATGCTTGTGATTATCATTTCCATAGGATTTTCACCAACTTTTTTTGGGTCAGACTTGTTGAGGTGGATTATAAGGTTGGAATGAATTCGGCTAAACTTAAGAATCTAGGATGGAAACCGAGGAAGTTGGAGGAGACACTTTCAGATAGCATTGAGTCATACGAGAAATCAGGGATCCTTCAGGATGTGAAGGAGGGTCCTTGTCGGGTTCCTTATTTCTACCGCATGCCACCTATTTTAGAGTGAATGGAAACTACCATTGGTCTATTTTCCTGGCATGGTTTCTATATTTTGCTTGAAAGTTGAAACTTCACAAAATATATTTTTTAAAATAATGATTCCCGAGTTAATCTTGTGTATATTATAACTTGAGTTTTAGCCTAATTTGTTTGTGTTAAGTTCAGGTGACCGAATTTATTTTATTCTCATGTCCTCAATGTCATCTCTGCTGAAACATTTTTTAGCGAACCAAACTTGTTTGATAGCATCTCTACTTGAACTAATACTCGAGCTACATCATGAAATCCTTGAGTGTAAGGAATTTTCGTAACACTCCCCAAAGTGGAAGTATATGAGTGTTGATACCACATAGGAGCTAAAGGTAGAAATTATTTTCGCTTAGGCTCTATCTTCCACTAATACAATCTTTCGTACACCAAACATTTTCTTCACCTAGACTCTCTATAAAAAGGTAAAAAAGCAAGTGCAAAGGGAGTTATGTGCACGATTGTAAAGTGCAAGTATATAAAATTTAGAAACTAAAAATTAAAGTTGCAATAAAGTAAAAGAGAGCGAGTGTGAAAGTTGTGGTGGTAGGTGTTATAAAAAAATCATAGGCCATTACCTATGATACTATAACTGATAGACATACATGCAATTTTGTTTATGGGAGATGCCTATGCTAACATGCTGCAAAATCCATTGGCTAAGATGCTCTTATGATTGAAATTCTTAGCAGGCATCCGCAAATACCAATAATTCATTAATTTAAACCCAATAATTGAATTAGTTCTTATGGCTTTTTTATCCCATATGCGTCGACTCCTATACTCAAGTACGATAATATCTATAACTCCAAACACCCTATGCATATTCATCATTACACATTGCTAACCTTTAAGTGTGATCCAAACATACGCGTGCGCTCATACATTGGCAAAATATGACATCACCATATCATGTCACACAATTCATATCAATCATCAATTCCATAGGACAAAATAAAACTACTCAGATACAATGGTATTGCTACAAATATTTGGATACAAATTCATCACATAAATCACCATGTCCAGTTAGGGTATTACAACGGTTTGTGGATGAGTGGATCAATGTATAGATGAGGTATTTGTCGATGGATGTGGTGATGAAGTCGATGAGTACGATGACAATGATGATGGTTCCCCTTGTAGCACTCTAGCATCAATGAAGAGAGGAGAATAGAGTCCCCTCCTCCTCCTTCTTACTTTTCCCTTAGATGGGATACACTTTTCCTCTCTATCCTTTGGTGTTCATGGCCCATGGAGGTAGAAAGCCTCCTCTGATATTGGATATAGCACCCAATAGAGTAAACATCTTTTGTGTGCATACATCCAAGGGCATTGAGAGGACGCACATGAGCCTCATGTGGGTTGCTCATGGGAACATAATACACAATATAAAAAATATCGCTAAGAATGTTTATGTTTTCGATAATAGAAAATAAAACAAGGTTATGTTTATGTTTCGATGAGGAATTTCCAATAGATAAAAGAGCAACCACGTGAGCATCTTCAACGTCGTCCTGCAAAGCAAACTCATAATTCGACTACGAACGCATCCACAGACTCGGATACAGAAACCGGTCATCCAACTCTATGCATCAAACTTTCGCCCTTGTTTTTTTGTTCCCTATGCTCGAAGAACTCAAAATAATTATAGGAAATGGTAGCAGCACCATTCATCCATAAATAACATGCAAATATTCTAGGAAAATGATAGTTCAAATAGAAATAACCGGATGCTCAACAGGTTTTTGAAATTCATCGATACAAATTCAACATTAATTTGAGTCCAACAATGCATCAGTATCCACAGGTCATCCAAGCATTATGCCTTTGGAACTTAATCTAACAATGGTATGAATTTGAATGGTCTGCCCCCCTCCGTTCTTTAGAATAGCAAGGCAATGCATGGTGGCTATACAATGCTATAATTATCAAGTTGCAACACTCATAAGTTAATGGATAAATTGATCAATACGTAAAGCAACAAGAAGCAAAACTTACACCTATCATCTTTGCCACACGGCTGGTTACAACCTTCTCTTCATTTATGCAATCGCACCACAATGCTTCATGACAGAGTTTGAGATGGTGTACCATCGATGTGTAGCGATTTCACATTGTGATCATGAATCACGTGCAAGTTGTACGACTGGGAGTGATTTTGCTCATGAAACAAAACAAAATGCACATTTAATCAAAACACCCTCCTTGCTTCATGCCTACACAGTTCATACTTCTGGTCAACCACGCATCGCACACCAACTCATACTTCCTCATCGAGTCCTTCGCCATCGTGATTGCTCCAAAGAAACAATGAACACGTAAAAACTAAATCTCAATTACATTTGGTCGAACACTTGTCGTGCTTGGTGTTCGACATGGATGATGTCGACATGTGTGAAGGATACCTAGTTGGGTACTACGAATGAGGGTGAACGACGGCGTAATCGAAGGCGGGGGGTAGGCAATCGTCTTGCATGGCTTGAGTGGTGATCGAAATGGTAGAATGGCGACGACGGACTAAGAGAATGCGGATACAAAGCAAAAGAGAAGGGACGAAATGAAAAAAAATGACTCGGAAGAAGAGATTTAAGTAGGCCAGAAACATCATCGTTATTCCCATATTCAAAAAATTTCCTCACTTTGTTGCCTCACATGATTTGAGGGATGGGGCGATGGGCGTCGGAGATGCCATGAGAACGTTTTTTTTCTCTATCTCTCTCTTCTCTACTACTAATAATCTCTATCTCTATCTCTACTATCTCTACTACTAATAAAAGAGCAAACATCAATTCTTCTAAAGCCACCCAGCAATATGTACACAGACTAACCAGAAGCGTTCGATCTAACGACCTTGATAAAATCCAACAGATTATATTAGTCTAATGGTCTGTCACACGATTAAACGGCTGAGATTTGATGTTTTACCGGTCTGCCGCTGCAGACTTCACGCGCAAGCCCCGATCCGCTTGAGGCGTTCCGCATCCCCCAAATCACGGAGTAACAGGCGTGCGGTTCCGTGAATTGATCTCCGTTTCAATGGCTTGGTCTAGGATCATAACCGTCGTAGCCCCTCTCGAGGATCGCCTCCGAGGGCGGCGCGCTCACCCCGGTGGTGTCAACCGAGCCTCCACACCACGGGTCGTCGTCCCACAGCCTCACGCGCGTTGGCCTCCCCGACAAGTGTGGCACCGGCGTAGTGGACCATCTATACAGTCCGAGCAGAGGAATCACCATGACGCCCGAGGTTGCTCCCTGCGACAATAAAGCCCCTTGTGGCGGAGTGCTCCAACACCGAGAATCCTACTGCGGCGGCGTTGTGACGGACCTGGGACCAACAGGGCGGTGAAAATCCTTGCGTGGTGGTGCTCGGCTCCGGGTGGGCGGCGTGCCCATTCCTCGAGGACCTGGATACATCCGGTGTGCATGTTCCTGAGGAACCACATGGTGTTGAGGGCTTGACGCCGCTGCTTGTCATGTGCGTGGAGAGCGTGGACACGCTCAAGTTCCGGTTCGAGGTGGAGCGCTTCAGCCGCATCCAGCCGGCACTCACCACTTACCCCGATCCTAATTCTTTGGTTCTTCCTCGCAAACTGCACCGGCATCGAAAAAGGAAGCACGAGGTGTATATGTGTAATGCACGATGGCGGCCAGCCACGAGCTGAGACCTCCAACCCCAACGCTTCAGGGTGGCCTACAACAAGTTTGTGATCGCCAGTGGTGCTTGAGCCGCTCACCTTCAACATCAAGGGCGTGGAAGATAGTGCAATCTTCCTCCGCTAGGTGAACCAGGCGCAACAGATTAGGATAAAGCTACACATCAACTGCATGCTCTCTGAGAAGCATAGTGAGAACCCAGGTAATTAACCTGAACAATCCACCGCCTCTTCTTTGCCCCCGTCCTCCACCCTATCTGATTTCTCTCGCACTCCCTCGGCCTCGACAATACCCACTGTCGCTGGCGGAATCACATTTCGTCCGGCGCAGGAGCAGTTCACTAATGACGGGTTTCTTCGGCCTCTACTCCTACTCCAAGGTAATGGATCGTGTTGTAGCCATTTTACTCTCCCTTATTTATTCTAATTTGTGGATAGATATATAACCCAAATAGTACAATCCAGTACGAGATTACCAGCTTGGAGTCTTCCTCCTTGTTTGGGAGGGAAGATTTGGTACTAAACACTTCATTGGTGTTGATAACCTTGTACGGTGAGAAAAAATGGTATGATGAAGAGACAAATAGAGGTACCCACATGGTTAAAAGAAGTTATATTTTTCATTATTATATGCAGCTTTTGTGGCACTAACCTATAGTGTTGTGTTGCCAGAATACTGTACACTTAGTAGTGATTACTTCTCTCTCACACAAAAGATGTGGCAGGATTGGGCAAATGATTATTTCATTGAGCTCAAGGTTTGTTTTTTCTCTCTTGAAATGATCTCCTGAAGTATTTATGCCACTAACACAAACGTATCTACTGTCTATTGTTGCAGTCATGGATCTTTTGGAGATACTGAAAAACTCTGATAATCAAGTGCTGAGAATATCTGCCTGGTATGTCATACTTATCTTGATGATCATGTTATCACGGAGTTTTAAGCTATGGTCTATGCAGAGATTACCTTGACTATGTTGAGGAGCACGAGCAATCAGTGCCTCAATGTTCACAATCTTCTCTCTCAAAAATGAGGACTGTATGAGTGTGCATGACTGCAGGGGATCTACAATCCACGTGATTGAAGGCAGGAAACTATGGGAAGCCTACAGCCTACAGGGAATATGAGATGGCTATGCATGAGTGACGGAATGATGAGGATAAGGCAAAGCAGGATCAGCGCGTGCGCGTGCTCTTTCACCGCTATTTATCAATCCCTTTGGTTGTTTTCTACCTTAGATTCAAATAAGAGTAAAGTTTGCTATTCAAACAACTTCTCTAGCACAGATTGTTTCCCGTTCGATCTTCGTTGGTTATATATTGGTCATTTGAGAAAAAAAAATATCAAAACCCTTTTTTTGAGCGGATATGAGTTCTGGTGGTGCGAATTTTGGCAATCGAGTGTAGTCTCCTACAGTATTATATTGGATATCATCATAATATTTTTTGAAACAATGTTTTGCTACATATACTTGGACTGTTGCATCATACTCTCAAAATAGTTTGAATTTCTCTTTAGTGTCAAAATTTTGCATTTGTTTATGTCTCTTATGTGCACATCAAATCTACTTTCCTCCTTACAACCAATAAAATAATTATTCATGACCTAAAGGTAACCCCAATTGTATCCTACTATGTCCATGAGATTACGTGGTTGCTTTGTAGAATATAAATTACGTGCTTGCTAACTTGCACCATGTAAGGATTTTTGTACAAATTTCAGAGTGCACAATTAGTTATGTCATTGTTCTATGTGTACGATGATAAATTATAGTGTTTCTTGAGCTCATTTAAATTAGATGTGTAACTTTCGTTAGTACTATCGAAATATCTTTCTATGGATGTGAATTTTTCAAGGTTGTACTATTAGTCAAGACGTGTGTTGCACGTGCCGCTTACTAGTTAATCCAAAGTGAAAATATTTTTTGGGTGCGACTAGGGCTCATGCGCATGTGACTTAACTAAGTCATATGCGATGATGTCAGCTCACATGTTTTTTTAACTGGACTTTTGTTTGTTTGTTTGAGGTTGATATTTTGTCTAGTGGGTTTTCATGGACAGAAAAAAAAGATGCATGTAATTGCAATATTTTTTTAATTTGGTTTTGATTTTGTTGTGCGTGTAGTTGCGTATTAGTTTGTATATATTTTGAAAATATTTTTATTTTAATTTAATTTAAAATTTTAGAAAATAAATAATGAAAATTGAAGTGTTTTTATATTTTTATTGAATGATTAAAATTTCGGGCAGAAAAAAATGAAAGCCCACCACAAATGGAGTAAAAAAGGATAAAAGACAAAAGATTTGTTACAATTGTGTTAAAAATGTTGAAGAAAATAATCTCATACTATATAGAAAATGTGTATCTCATAATCTGTATTTAAAAAAAATTGCATACAATTGTTACAAAAAAATTGTATCCTACACTGCAAAAAAATTGAGGATTATATTGAGTATGTGAGGGATGATGCAAAATTTAAGAAAAAAAGCACAGTCGTACCAAATTTTTTTACTACAATAAATGTAAAGAAGTTTGACATAGTTGCAACTCGTTGGTGAACTTGTAATTGGAAAAAAAAATTGGATCCAGTTGCGACTCGTTGGTGGACTTGCAGCTGAGAGAAAAAAAATCTGACTCAGTTGCGACTCGTTTGTGGACTTGCAACAAAGGAAAAAAATTGAATCAAGTTGGATTCGATGATGGACTTGCAACTGAGAAAAAAATCTAAACCGATTGCGACTCGTTGGTGAACTTGCAACAGAGGAAAAAAATCGGACAGAGTTGCGACTCGTTGGTGAACTTGCAACTGGAAAAAAAATCTGACTCAGTTGCGACACGTTGGTGGACTTGCAACTCAGAAAAAATGTCGGACTCAGTTGTGACTCGTTGGTGGACTTGCAACTGAGAAAAAAATCAAACCAAGTTGCGAATCAATGATGGACTTGCAACTGGAAAAAAAGTCGGTACCGGTTGCGACTCGTTGGTTGGCTTGCAACTGAAAAAAAAGTCGGAACTAGTTGCGACTCGTTGGTGAGCTTGTAACTGAAAAAAAAATCGGAACTGGTTGCGACTCGCTGGTGGACTTGCAACTGAGAAAAAAAAGTCAAACCCAGTTGCAACTCATTGGTGGACTTGCAACCGAGAAAAAATTCGAACCCAGTTGTGACTCGTTGGGGGCTTGCAAATAAGAAAAAAAATCTTGATCCAGTTGCAACTTGTTGGTGGGCTTGCAACCGAGAATAAAACCGGACCTAGTTGTGAGTCAATAGTGGACTTGCAACTGAGAATAATAAGCAGACCTAGTTGTGACTTGTTGGTGGGCTTGCAACTGAGAAAAAAATTGTAACCAATTGCGACTCGTTGGTGAACTTGCAACAGAGAAAAAAAGTCGAACCCAGTTGCGACTCGTTGGTGAACTTGCAACTAAGAAAAAAATCGGACCCATTTGCGACTCGTTGGTGGACTTGCAAGTGAGAAAAAAATGTCGGACCCAGTTACGACTCATTGGTGGACTTGCAACTGAGAAAAATATCAAACCAAGTTGCGACTCGATGATGGACTTGCAACTGGAAAAAAGTCGGAACCAGTTGCGACTCGTTGGTGTACTTGCAACAGAGAAAAAAACGAGCCCAGTTGCGACTTGTTGGTGGGCTTGAACTGATAAAAAAATCGTAACCACTTGCGACTCGTTGGTGGACTTGCAACTGAGAAAAAAAAAATTAGACCCAGTTGCGACTCGTTGGTGAACTTGCAACTGAGAAAAAAACGGAACTCATTTGCGACTCGTTGGTGGACTTGCAACTGAGAAAAAAATGTCGGACCCAGTTGCGACTCATTGGTGGACTTGCAACTGAGAAAAAAATTGAACCAAGTTGCGACTCGATGATGGACTTGCAACTGGGAAAAAGTCGGAACCAATTGCGACTCGTTGGTGGGCTTGCAACTGGAAAAAAAACCGGAACCAGTTGCGACTCGATGGTTGACTTGCAACTGAGAAAGAAAAAAAGTCAGACCCAGTTGCGACTCGTTGGTGGACCTGCAACTGAGAAAAAATAGGACCCAATTGCGACTCGTTGGTGGACTTGCAACTGAAAAAAAATCAGACCCAGTTGCGACTCGTTGGTAGACTTGCAGTTGAGGGGGAAAAATCAGACCCACTTGTGACTTGTTGATGGACTTGCAACCGAGAAAACAATTGGACCAGTTGCGACTAGTTGGTGGACTTGCAATTGAGAAGAAAAAAGTCGGACCCAGTTGTGAATTGTTGGTGTACTTGCAACTGAGAAAAACATCGGAGCCAGTTGCGACTCTTTGATGGACTTGCAACTGAGAAAAAAAGGTTACACCCAGTTGCGACTCGTTAATGGACTTGCACCTGAGACAAAAAATCAGACCCAGTTGCGACTCGTTAATGGACTTGCACCTGAGACAAAAAATCAGACCCAGTTGCGACTCGTTGGTGGACTTGTAACTGAAACAAAAAAAATCGAACACGGTTGCGACTCGTTGGTGGACTTGCAATTAAGAAAACAAATGGACACATCAACGACTCGGTGATGGACTTGCAACTGAGAAAAAAAATGTATCCAGTTGTGACTCGTTCGTGGACTTGCAACTGAGAAAAAAAATAGAAACTGAGATGGTAAAATTGTGAGTCGATGGATGGCTTCCATCTGGGTGAACCCAATTACAATTAGATATTATGCTTTCAAGTATCAAAAGAGGAAAAGACAAAGGAGAGCATCGATAAAAAAAGGATAACATATAAACATCGCATGATAAAAATAAAAAAATAAAACAAAAATGTTAAAACGGGCTTCCCTCAACTCCTGCACAACAAACAAGCTAAATTAAATCTCGTGCAATTTTTAAAAACAAAAAATCACACGACAGCATATTCATAAGGTAACATCGATATTTCGCATGTACATGCGTTTTAGCAATTTTGTATTAAAAAAACTTTATTCTATGTTTAAACAATGTTCAGTGTTTATTAAAAATATTTATCATATTATATAAAAATAATTTTATATTAAAATTCATTCTATATAAAAATATTTTTAACTTATATAAAAAATCAATGTATATCTAAAAGTACTTCATCATGATAAGTTTCTCTGTAAGTATTTAATAAATATTCACTGTATATCATGAAAAATTACAGAGAAATAAAAATGTATTACAATCTGGAACTGGGGAAGAAATAACTAAATAAAAGAAAAAACAAAAAAATCGAAACAGGAAAAAAAGAAATATGAAAAACATAAGGAAAAAAAGTTGGCCGGTCCATCTTGCTGTTTGGTTTCAACTTAAGAAAAAAAAAGACTTACATGTGACTTAGCTAATTCTCATATACATGAGAATTAGCAAAACTGATATTTTTTTATCCAAAGCGAAGATAAAATACTCCTAAACAGATAACGGTCTGCTTCCCTGCTCCCGCCGTCCCGCATTTCGTCGAGCACCTGCAAGGCCGCGATGCCGCTCCTCCACCACGCCCCATGCGCTCGCCCCGCCGCCGCGCGCGCCGCGTCCCGATTTTCCGGGGCGGTGGTCGCCGCCAACGGCGCCGGAGGAGCGCGTCCTCCGAAGGCACCCCCGCGGCGCCCGCGCGGCAAGCCCCGGTTCTCGCGGCAGTCGGCCATCAAGAAGAGCTTCCAGCAGGAGCAGGTGGTCTTCTCCACCCCCGTTCCCGCCGAACCCACCGTCGCCGTCATCGGCGGCGGAGCCTCCGGCCTCGCCTGCGCGTCCGCCCTCGCCGCCCGCGGCGTCCGCGCCGTCGTCTTCGACACGGTTCGCCCTTTCACCCTCACCCCTCCCTCCGCGCTCGTAAACCACGCGCGCGAGGCTCACTCCGTTGCTCGCCGCCGCTGGTGCAGGGGAAGCACGGCCTAGGTGGCAGGTTGGCGACCAGGATGGTCGACGACGGGCGGCGGCTGGTGTTCGACCACGCTGCGCAGTTCTTCACCGCGAGCGACGAGAGGTTCCAGAAGCTGGTTGACGAGTGGGCCGAGAAAGGGTTGGTCCGCGAGTGGAGGGGCTCCATCGGTGAGCTCGAGGCTGGCGGCCATTTCACAGCCATTCCTTCCTCGACGCCGAGGTACATCGGCGTGGGAGGAATGCGGCCGCTTGCAGATGCAATGCTGCCCGAGGTACATCCGCTTAGTACCACAAATTAACTATATACTGCATCTTCCTTCACTACGCCATTTCATTATCATATACCTTACTGTAGAGTGTAGTGACTGAATTTTGCTATGATTTGGTTGTTGGAGTTTAGTCCACCATTCACTTACTGAACTTATGATTTCTACCACTTCCATGGCTGTTCATTTCGTTGCTAAGTTGCATGTTAACCCATGCAGAATGACCTGATTAAAGTTGTAAGGCCTTCCTGGATAAGCAAGCTTGAGCCGTTCAACGGCCTGTGGCGCTTGTTTGAGAATGAGAAGCCTCAGGGTCAATATGATGCCATTGTAATAGCACACAATGGTCAGTGCAAATATCTTTTCAATATTGTTTCTCTTTAAGCTCTTTAAGGGCAAAAGGTGCTTATGTATTCAAATGTGCTATTTTATAGCGTAAGTGTACTAGTTTGGGAGTTCAGACTTCAGTGTTTTCCACTCTGCTCCATATGTGGCTGCCAGCTCTGATTTTTCTTAAACTCAATTGTCCCAAAAGGATTTTGTGCACCTGATTACACGTGTCCTGTTCTTGGAATAATCAAACCACACATTCGTAAGTTATAAAAATTCTGAAAACAGATTATGGATACATATTGTTGGATGCAGTGTGAGCATACAGAAATCTGAGGGGAAAATATATGTTTATGTGATGTAAGAAGAAAGAAGGGAATAGTGTCTAAAACAGACTGCGTAAATGTACCACTTTTTTTTAGTAGCACAAAAATGAAAATATTATTGTACGAAATTTTGCTGGTTCAAATTATTTCAGAAAGTTTCAAAACCTGAAAATGAGAAAACTCAGCCAGAGGCACATGTACCTCGGTGCACCATACTAATTTCCCAAATTCCCACATTATGAAATAAAGTTACACAGAAGTCCAAAAATTATTGCCTAGATATCATACTGGTATGGCTTACGTACCATTTTATAAACTATTAGAAATGACAATTCTGAAACCAAATTGTAGCTCAATGGAATTCCATTGAGAGCTTAATGTAGAGATGTCCTTCTGGTATTGAGCTTGGATGGTTTGGCACATTTTGGGGTTCCATTGGTGTATGAACCAAAACCGAAATATAAACATGTGATACTCCTTACAGATAAATTTATGGAGTAAGATAAATTTACCAATAACATTGAGTCTTATCACATAATTTGTGGAAGTAGGTCATGGTTATGAACCATAGACAATAGACAGATTCTGTTATGCAGTATCCTCCTTTTTAGCTCATGAATCTCATTTAGTTTCCTCGTACAAGAAGCACATCATGTTCTGACTTTTCTCCAAGACAACCATATATACGTGTGCCCTTGTTGATCCTTTTTAACTCATTGATCAGGGAAATGTGCCAACCGTCTGCTGTCTACGTCAGGTTTACCCCAACTGACAAAGCAAATGAAGGTTTGCGTTGAACCAAAAATTGAACTCGTGAGATGTATATTTTTCTTCCAATTCCTTACTGAATTTTATGCCCTCTATATTCAGAGACTAGAGCTGAGTTCTGTATGGGCACTACTTGCGGCATTCGATGATCCTCTTCCAATCCCACATGATAAATTGTATGGCACATTTGAAGGAGCATTTGTGAGAAGTGTTGATTCTCTCTCATGGATGGCCAACAATACTCAAAAACTCTTCCCGTTGGAGACAAACAGACCCGAGTGCTGGACATTTTTCAGCACTGCTTCTTATGGAAGGAAAAACAAAGTTCCACAGGTAGCCTTCTTTTTCATGAAGTTCGATACTTTTTGGTTGTGTCATTTGTTTGCACCACTCCCTGTTACGATGAATAGAAATGCCACAAGCCAAGGTGAAATCTCCGATTTTTTTCCCCTCCTTTTTCATTGGAATTCTCTAATGTATGTAACCATTTAATTATAGGAAAATATCCCGAATGCCACTGCAGAAAAAGTGAAACGAGACATGCTTGGGGGAGTTGAACTTGCTTTGGGGCTCTCAGAAGGATCTCTTCAGCGACCATTTTACACAAGAGTACAGTTGTGGTATGACAATGCACACACTGGACATTCCGTACCTGTTACTATTTCCCCAATGCAGAATGATGAATTCATACCGGCAAACACAGGGGTGCAGCTTTACCGATGAACACGCCAGGAGTGCCATGCATATTTGATCCCCAGGGCCGAGCAGGCATTTGTGGTGACTGGCTCACAGGTTCGAGTATAGAAGCAGCGGTATTGAGCGGAATGTCTCTCGGAGATCATGTAAGATCCAACATCCTTTGGTCTTTCTACACTCCGCAGCACATCTTTTCCGTTTCACGGTTAACAAACTAGCTCTAGCTGTATGAACCCGGTCGGCTTGATGCGTTTAAATTTGTTAACGCAGGTCGCCGACTACTTTGCGAGCGGTGGGGAACGACCCGAGGAGTTCGCGATTGGTCTGGACGACAGCCTAAACCGAGTAGAAGGTCACGACATCGGGCAGTTCCCCGGTGTGGACTCCCAGAAGCCACAGGTAGCCGAAGCCCAGCTGGCACCGAGCATGTGAATGAACTCTCCCTTGATGGTCCTGCACTGATCATTGCTGTAGCATTGTAAATGATGAGCAGACAATTTTCCTGCAAGGGATTAGCGTGCTGTAGCCCTGCACAATGTAAATTGTAAAACATATAGTACTTGTGTATGTAGGAATTTTGTTGAAAGCTGATGTTGCGTGTCATTCTTAGAGATTTCTTCCGGACGGTGGACCCTGCATCTTTTTTTGTGCATGAGTTTCCAAGGCGCTATAGCGTCGTTACCTCCTTGGAGGCGTTGTTCGGGTTGTTCGATGTAACACTCTCACTGTCAGTGAACAGCAATCACCATTACTGTTGATCACTACTGTTCAAAATTTTGCTTTAATCAAATGGTTCAGTTCAAAATCAAATTCCCCTTTGTTATTGTTGAATGCAATGTGAACCTTGGGCCTTGATCATCATGGATCAAAACAAAGTCCAACCCATAAACATTTGAAATCAAATCAAATCTCAAAATGCCTTTGGTGGATTATTAAAAACCAAAGTGCAAAGTCAACTTACTCCAAAAATTGTGAAACTACTTTTATTAAATCCTAAATATTCAGTGGGTCATGTCCCACCTAGTTGGAGATTTTATTGATCTATAAATATTTCTAAACAAATCAAAACAGTGGATAATAATCCTAATTAAATCATTTAATATTTAATAGAAATATTAAATGACTTTTAAAGGTGCCCAAAACTTTTGTGGCACTGACCTAAGTTGCAACATTAATTATGGACCCCATTAAACATTTTACAAAAATGCCATAGTGATCAAAATAAATGCCAACAGAAATATCAGAAAAGAAAAAGAAGATAAAATTAAAAACCTATCTAACCTAAACCCGGGGCAATGGCCCAATTTCCCATCCCCACCCCCCTGGGCCATGCCAGCCCGGCCCACCCCCACCAACCGTCATCTCCCCTCCCCACTGTTCGTTCCCCCCACCCCGTGGCGCACATCGCCATGGCCATGGCTACCGTGGCGTGCATCCACGGCGCCGGCGCCGCCTATAAGGCCCCCCTCGGCCATGGAGGAGCCCTAGCCGCCCCCTGGATTCCCCTTCCCCCCCTCTCGCGCCGCGCCACCCCTCCCCTCGTCCTGGTCTTCGTTCCCCCGCGCAGGAGCTCCATACGAGCGGCGTCGCCGCGACCGTCGCCCCAGCCGCAGCTCCGGACTCCCCGCGCCCCGCCGGGCTGCCCTTCCCCGACCAGCCCCTCCGCCCCGGCCTCCTCCGTTCCTCCCCGGCAGCAGAACCGGCCGCGACGAACTCCCATCCTCTGTGAGCTTCAAGCCATGGCCATGGCCATGCGCCCCCTCCCCTCTCCCCCATGCTCCCCCCCTGCCGCTGGACGCGCGCCCCAGCCACGCCGTGCACGCCCCCTCCCATCCCCAGTTGCTTGCACCGCTGGCCGCCGAGGCCTTCCCGGCCGTACCACTGCCTGCGTGCGCGCCATGGGAGCGCAGAGGCTTCCTCTGTTAATAGTGGGACTAACCCCCCCTGACAAGGGGGCCCCACCCCCAATTAGCCTCCCCTAATTGTTGTTACAAAAAAAGTGTTAGATAAGAAATCAAATAAATAAATAAATAATACAATGACATGTGGGGTCACCCCCTTAATTACCTCTGTTGATTAATTAAGTTGTTAATTAAAACTTGTATGTATGACATGTGGGACCCCACTGTCATATAAATATATTTAATGATTTTATTAAACTATGAGGATGACATGTGGGCCCAGTAGATATTTCAGATAATAAAATGATTATTTCTAATTGTCTCACTGACATGTGGGACCCCCATGTCAGTTTGACCAGTCAACTGGTTGTGCATAATGTTGGGATTTTAGTAATAAAATTAATTCAGAAAAAGGTTTTAAAATTGATTAAACTTATAAAATCAATATCTTTTAATCCGTATATCGGATCGAAAAATTTTATACATCAAAATTGATCAGAAAAATATAACGAATACGAATACGCTATCCGTATGTCTATTACACCCCCCTAACACAACGAACATCGAACCGTCCCCCTCCGGACCGTCTGTCCGATAAATTGTCCGGTACTGTTAAAGTACCCGGATGAATTTACTCCGAACACGAAAGTTGTCCGGAATGGTTCAACTAACACGGATACACCCCCTTCTGTTTGTCGGATGTCCCCGACACCTCCGGTTTGTTCCTTCCCCCTCCGGACACCCTGTTCGGTAATCACCCGAAGCCGGTAGTTCATCCCCGGATGAATTCCCGCTCCGAGCAACGTGCATTGCACTGCGTTAGAACCCCGTAAACATTTCGTATGTCATGTCATGCATATGTTTGTATATTATTGCTGTGTATTTACTGTTTCCCCCCCCCCTTAATCTCCGGTAGACCCCGCTGCTACCGCCGACTACATTGCTGCCGGGTACGACTACTTCGTCGACGACCCTACCCCGACCGTCGAGCTTCCAGGCAAGCAGAGCCATTCTCTTCCCCAGATATCGCCTATCTTTCCGTACATTTCTTGCACTAGGCATTGTTACTGCTGCTGCTACGTTACAATCCTATTTAATTGCATAGCCTGTTTTTGTCGCCCCTTGATGTGCCTTCCTTTATCCTATGCTGCCTATTATTACTATACATTATTCAGCAGTGAGCCCTGCGCATTGTTAGCTAGGATTAGATAGAGGGTCGTGATCACTCAGGGGAGTGAACGCGGATACAAATATTATAACTGCACAGGTACGGTACAATGCAGACACCGTCTAAGGCCCTATCTGGGTTATGCCTAGTCACCTCAAGTGTGAGCTATCAAGGAGTAATCCTTGTACTCCACTCGAGGCTGACTTTGTCTTACCGCCATAGGGTCTTGAAAGCGGTTGTCCTTCAGGTAAGAAGTCGGGCGACCCAACGGTGCCCGCGAGTGGTATTGCGACGGGACGACAGGGAGGGTACGACCAGTGTACCGGTGTGCTTGGCCCCTGATCGTTGGCCGCGAGATTTACCAAACCACGAAAGCCGAGCTCCTCCAGGAGCACACGCGAGACAAGGTAAGGAGACGGTTCACCTTGTTGGTAACCGCAGAGACTTGGTGGGACGACAGGGTAGGCACCGATGTACTGGTGGTCCTGACTGCTGTCGTTGTCCGCGGGTCAGTTAAGTCGAGGCAACGATAACGGTTGTCCCGCAAATTAATAAAATACTAAATGGTTCGGCGGATGACTTGAGTAGCCTTTTGGCTTGTACGCGCTGCCTACACGTGGGATAATGAGTGTGGGCTCCTCTGCTTCATGGTGTCGTCCGAGGACTCTTCAGACGTCAGCAGTACCGCGGGTTGATTGCCGGGAAGTGCGGTGTCTTCTTTGGCTCGAGCTGTGTTGTTTTTGTTACGGCTTCCCGGCCACCCACGCACCGTGCAGGAGTACGTCAGGGTTGGGGTCCAAGGCCCTGAGTACTTAGGATTTAGACCGGCGGATGGCCTCTCTGTTGAGTTTGAAAGATGGGTTGTGGAGTGTCGGATAGCCTCGGTGGAGCGTTCCCTAACAAGGTGCCCGCCACCCTGGAGATCCGTGCGTTGTAGTGTAACAGAAGTGCACCCCTGCAGGGAAGATTGATCTATTCGAATAGCCGTGTCCACGGTAACAGGACGCTTTATGCTGAAGCTGGATCTTACCACTAGAAACTATTATTATTAAACTGTATGGTTCCGGGTTTTCTTCCTCGCGGGGATGTCGGGGAGGTGAACTCGGAGGCATTGTTAATTATTACAACTTATTATTATACAATGCTGCAGCAACTTCTGCTGCATTGTTACTTTATGCTTTATATAAACTGTTGGCTGATTCTTACCTCATGCTGCAAGACATCGTCGGAAGATGCTAGTCTTCGTTAGGCCTAGCTTCTTACCCTTGCTCTGGATTTCTGTCTTTCAGTCCACTATATAAAGCCTCTTCTTTCCGTTGATACAATGCATAATGCTTAGTAGCGGACGTAAGACTCGCGGGTATACTAGATACTCACCTGCTTTATTTCCTTTACTGTTTTGCCTGATCGGCCGCTGCAGCCGACGTTGGAGCCCAGGAGCAGGAGTACCCCGGAGGCGACTACTACGACGCCGAGTTCCCCGTTGACCGGGAGTAGTTCGGTGGATCCCAGGCAGGAGGCCTCGCCTCTTCGATCTGTATCTCTGATGTGATTTGTGCTAGCCTTCTTAAGGCAAAACTTGACTAACTATGTCTGTACTCAGATATTATGGCTTGTATGACTTATGTATTCGGGTCCGCGTGACCCCCTCTATTGTAACATATTTGTTTATCCTTTTGTGTTTAGTGTTGTGCTGTGATATTATCACCGTGGCACCCTAATCTCAGTCGTGTACCCTGTGTGTATGATTACCGTACACGGTCTGATTTTGGGGGCGTCACAAGTTGGTATCAGAGCCGACTGCCTGTAGGAAGCCACCCCACCACTACTTGGTCGAAGTTGAGTCTAGACTTTGAAAAACTATTTTGCTAACTTAATATTTGGCTTACGGGCCCACATCGATGTCACTACGTGTGATATCTATGGTATTAGGATCCTTTTCTCCTTACCTATGCTCTGGGAACCTGCTCTCTTATCCTTGCTGGTAAGTTTTACAAAATCTGACATTAGGATCACATTCTCTTGATTCCACCCGGCGTTTTTGGTGCTTTCCCCATTGATTGAGTCGTGTTGCAGGCGTCGTACCCCAGGTCCCGGACCGCGGATCCCATTCTCATTCTGGGCAGGCCGCGCGTCCTCTGGCATCAACTCCTGTGGCCAACAGTTTTCTTGCGGCGTGATTGACATACTGGAATCTATGTCGCGTCGTGTAATCCTAACCGCGGTCTGCGCGCCGCCTAGTGAGTCCTTTTTCCTTAATTTCTACGACGTTACGCTGCCCGATTTTCGATTGACTCTGTGTGTGAATGTGTATGTCTTATATGGCTACTCCTATATATATCTGCGCCTCCTTTTCGTTGTCGTTTTACTTCAGGCATGATTCCTATATCTCGTTAAATTTTCATCGCTGAAATACCCCTGTTAAATTCTAGCAGGATGGTTGGTCGTGGTGGTCGTGGTCGTGGTCGTGCTACCAACGACCCACCTCCGCCGCCGGATTACATGGCCGCGATGATGCAGCAGTTCGAGATGAACCGTCAGTTCATGCAGAATATCATGGCTCAGTTCCCCCAGCCGAATCAGAATGGGCACCACCATCAGCATGCCACCGTGACTTTGCACGACTTCACCCGCCTCAACCCCACTGTGTTCCGCAACACTATTCAGCCGTTGGATGCTGATGACTGGCTTCGCGACATCACTCACGAGCTGGAGTCTGCTAATGTCGATCCAGCCGACTATGTGAACTTTGCGTCCTATCACCTGAAAGGCGCCGCTGCTCAGTGGTGGAGCACCCACAAGCGTTCACTGCCAGTCGGAGAAGTCATCACTTGGGATGAATTTCAGTCCGCCTTCCGCGCCCGCTACATTCCTCAGAGGATCATGGACCGTAAGCAGGAAGAATTCCGCAACCTCACTCAGGGCAACATGACTGTTGAAGCCTATCAGCGCGAGTTCCTCAACCTCTCTCGCTATGCGGAAGATGAGATCACCACTGATGCTCGCAGACAGCAGAAGTTCCGTCGTGGGCTCAATGCAGACCTCAGGCTCGCTCTTGCCGTTCATGATTTTGCCAACTTCGCCACCATGGTGAACAAGGCTATCACCGTCGAGACTGCCCAGATGGAGTTCAAGGACACGCAGAAACGCTATCGTGACGTTGGCTCATCTTCGGGCGCAACACAGAAGCGTCGCATCTGGCTCCCTCACAGTGTGACCCATTCACCTGCCCCTACTCCGAGGCCGTCTTATGTTGCACCCCGTCTGCCTCCGCCACCGCAGATGCCAAGAGCTCTGCCTGCACCACCCAATGCTACCCCCCTTCGTCCTCAGGATGGACTATGCTTCACGTGTCGCCAACCTGGGCATTTTTCCAGAGAGTGCCCCCAGAAACAGAAGCAACTGGTAGTTCAACCTACTGGCCGCGGAAATGGTCGTGGCAACAACAGGACCCCCAACTATAACACTGGGTCTGCTGCTCATGCTCGTGGACATGCTTACAACATTAATGTTGAAGAAGCTCAAGAACAACCCGCTACCGTGATGGGTACCCTTCTTGTTAATTCCGCACCTGCTACTGTTTTATTTGATTCAGGAGCATCGCATTCATTCATGTCGGAAGCATTTGCATTATCGTGTAACATTATGTTTGAGAAGATGAACCCACCGATGATTGTTCGCACCCCTGGAGGCCGTTGCCAAACCTCCATGATGGTACACGATGTCACCATTGACGTCGAAGGGATTATATTCCTTGTGTCCCCCATCATCCTGAAAACCTCCACCATAGACCTCATTCTGGGAATGGATTGGTTGAAAGTTCACGATGCCGCACTGTATTGTGGCACCAGTTCTGTCCGACTTTTACACCCCTCCGGCAAGATTGTTAACCACACCACCCGAATTACCCGTGATGCTGAAACGCATATATTTATGGTGAATGCTTTGAATGTATCACCCCTGGAAGGAATTGAGAACGTTCCGGTCGTTCATGATTTTCCCGACGTCTTCCCAGAAGAACTGCCGGGAATACCCCCAACCAGAGAGGTGGAATTCGTCATCGACTTGAAGCCAGGCACTGTTCCTATAGCCAAGCGTCCTTACAAGATGCCGCCACATGAACTCCTTGAACTTAAGGAGGAAATCGACAAGGCACTTCAGAAAGGATTCATTCGCCCCAGTTCCTCTGCTTGGGGAGCACCTTCGCTCTTTGTCAAGAAGAGTGATGGCACGAACCGTTTAGTCCAAGATTACCGACCTATCAACCAGGCAACAATACAGAACAAGTATCCACTTCCTCGGATCAACGATCTGTATGATCAACTCGCTGGATCTACGGTGTTCTCGAAACTTGACTTGAGGTTGGGTTACCATCAGATTCGGGTCCGTGAAGAGGACATTCTGAAGACCGCCTTCATAACTCGCTATGGCTCATACGAGTACACTGTCATGTCCTTTGGCCTAACCAATGCCCCAGCCACTTTCTCCCGGTTGATGAACTATATATTCATGGAGTACCTCGACCAGTTTTTCGTGGTCTATCTGGATGATATCTTAATATACTCCAAGAATAAAGAAGATCACGCTGAACATCTTCGTCTTATACTGGAAAAGCTTCGAGAACACAAACTCTATGCTAAGTATTCTAAGTGTGAGTTCTGGCTTCCCGAAGTGACCTACCTTGGTCACGTGATTTCCAAGGATGGCATCGCCGTCAACCCAGAACGTATTCAGGCTATCCTGGATTGGACTCCCCCCAAGACTGTCAAGCAAGTCAGAAGTTTCCTCGGACTCGCCAGTTATTGCCGTCGTTTCGTCGAAAACTTCTCCAAGATTGCCAAGCCTCTGACCAATCTCCTTCACAAAGGCGTAAAGTTTGAGTGGACTGATAAATGTCAGGAAAGTTTCCAAGCACTGAAGGACAAGCTCACTTCTCCCCCAGTGCTTGCTCCCCCTGATACCCGGAAGGACTTCGTGATATATTGTGACGCATCTCGTCAAGGATTAGGCTGTGTCCTAATGCAAGAGCGCAAAGTGATTGCTTATGGTTCTCGTCAGTTGCGTTCTCATGAAGAAAACTATCCAACACATGATCTCGAATTGGCAGCAGTAATTTATGCATTAAAGCTGTGGCGACATTACCTCGTTGGTAATCGTTGCGAGATCTACACTGACCACCAAAGCCTGAAGTACCTGTTTACTCAGCCAGATCTGAATCTCCGCCAGCAAAGATGGCTCGAGACAATAGCCGATTTCAACATGGATATTCATTACACCCCTGGCAAAGCTAATGTGATGGCCGATGCCTTGAGTCGCAAAGCCTACTGTAGCGAAGTTGAAGTTGAAGTACATCAGCCACTTCTGTATGAAGAGCTACGCAAGCTGAATCTTGAGATTGTTCCACAGGGATATGTGAATAACCTTGTTGTTGAGCCGGACCTCGACAACACCATCAAGTGGATACAAACATGTGACTCTGATGTCGAGAAGATCAAGAAGTATATCGCTAGAGGAAAGCCATCATGCTTCACTGTTGCTGGTGATGGTACGTTGTATTTCAAGAATCGTTTAGTGGTCCCTAGGAGTAAGCCCAATCTAAACTTGACCCCGCGCGTCATGAAAGAAGCTCATGATACTCCTTTGTTGATTCACCCTGGTAGTACCAAGATGTACCAAGACCTTCGTCAACGGTATTGGTGGTCTAACATGAAGCAAGACATCGCTCGTTATGTTGATGAGTGTGACGTTTGCCGTCGCGTGAAGGCAGAACATCAAAGACCTGATGGAACTCTGCAACCACTTTCTATTCCTGAATGGAAATGGGACAAGATCGAGATGGACTTCTTCACTGGTTTTCCCAGATCGCAGAAAGGCCACGATGCTATCTTTGTCGTCATCGACCGCTTCTCCAAGGTTGCTCACTTTCTGCCTGTCAAGGAGACTATCTCCGCTAGCCAGTTAGCAGACTTGTATGTTTCCAGAATTGTGTCCCTCCATGGCATTCCGTTAGAGATCAGTTCAGACCGTGGCAGCATTTTCACCTCAAGATTTTGGGATAGTTTCCAAGAAGCTATGGGCACTCACCTGAATTTCAGCACCGCTTATCACCCCCAGTCGCAAGGACAAGTCGAACGCGTGAATCAGGTGCTTGAAGACATGCTTCGAGCTTGTGTCATTTCATTCGGTAAGAAATGGGAGGAATCTCTTCCATTTGCTGAATTCTCGTATAACAATAGCTACCAAGCTAGTCTGAAGATGGCCCCCTTTGAAGTTCTCTATGGCCGTAAGTGTCGAACCCCTCTGAATTGGTCCGAAACTGGGGAACGAACTCTCATTGGTCCGGACATTATTCAGCATGCCGAAGATCAGGTTCGCGTTATCCGTGAACACTTGAAAGCTGCTCAGTCTCGTCAGAAGAGCAATTATGATCGCAAGCATAAGGAAATGGTCTATCAGCCTGGCGAATACGCGTACCTCCGTGTCACTCCTATGAGAGGCACTCACCGCTTCGGGATCAAAGGCAAGTTAGCTCCTCACTACATCGGCCTGTTCGGTATCCTTTCCAGGAGTGGACCAGTGGCATACCGGTTGGAATTGCCGGCAAACCTCTCTCAAGTCCACGATGTCTTCCACGTATCGCAACTCCGACGCTGCTTCAAGGACCCCATCCGCGAAGTGGAACATGATATGATTGAGCTGCAGCAAGACTTGACTTATCAAGAACATCCGAGCCGCATTCTTGATCAGTCTGAACGTCGAACCCGCAACAAGACCGTCAAGTTCCTCAAGGTTCAGTGGTCGAACCATTTTGAAGATGAAGCCACTTGGGAACGCGAAGATCGTCTTCGTGATGAATACCCCGATCTTTTCCTTGCTACCACTTAAATTCTCGGGACGAGAATTCTTGTAGTGGGGGAGATTTGTAACACTCTCACTGTCAGTGAACAGCAATCACCATTACTATTGATCACTACTGTTCAAAATTTTGCTTTAATCAAATGGTTCAGTTCAAAATCAAATTCCCCTTTCTTATTGTTGAATGCAATGTGAACCTTGGGCCTTGATCATCATGGATCAAAACAAAGTCCAACCCATAAACATTTGAAATCAAATCAAATCTCAAAATGCCTTTGGTGGATTATTAAAAACCAAAGTGCAAAGTCAACTTACTCCAAAAATTGTGAAACTACTTTTATTAAATCCTAAATATTCAGTGGGTCATGTCCCACCTAGTTGGAGATTTTATTGATCTATAAATATTTCTAAACAAATCAAAACAGTGGATAAAAATCCTAATTAAATCATTTAATATTTAATAGAAATATTAAATGACTTTTAAAGGTGCCCAAAACTTTTGTGGCACTGACCTAAGTTGCAACATTAATTATGGACCCCATTAAACATTTTACAAAAATGCCATAGTGATCAAAATAAATGCCAACAGAAATATCAGAAAAGAAAAAGAAGATAAAATTAAAAACCTATCTAACCTAAACCCGGGGCAATGGCCCAATTTCCCATCCCCACCCCCCTGGGCCATGCCAGCCCGGCCCACCCCCACCAACCGTCATCTCCCCTCCCCACTGTTCGTTCCCCCCACCCTGTGGCGCACATCGCCATGGCCATGGCTACCGTGGCGTGCATCCACGGCGCCGGCGCCGCCTATAAGGCCCCCCCTCGGCCATGGAGGAGCCCTAGCCGCCCCCTGGATTCCCCTTCCCCCCTCTCGCGTCGCGCCACCCCTCCCCTCGTCCTGGTCTTCGTTCCCCCGCGCAGGAGCTCCATACGAGCGGCGTCGCCGCGACCGTCGCCCCAGCCGCAGCTCCGGACTCCCCGCGCCCCGCTGGGCTGCCCTTCCCCGACCAGCCCCTCCGCCCCGGCCTCCTCCGTTCCTCCCCGGCAGCAGAACCGGCCGCGACGAACTCCCATCCTCTGTGAGCTTCAAGCCATGGCCATGGCCATGCGCCCCCTCCCCTCTCCCCCATGCTCCCCCGACCCCCTGCCGCTGGACACGCGCCCCAGCCACGCCGTGCACGCCCCCTTCCATCCCCAGTCGCTCGCACCGCTGGCCGTCGAGGCCCTCCCGGCCGTACCACTGCCTGCGTGCGCGCCATGGGAGCGCAGAGGCTTCCTCTGTTAACAGTGGGACTAACCCCCCCTGACAAGGGGGCCCACCCCCAATTAGCCTCCCCTAATTGTTGTTACAAAAAAAGTGTTAGATAAGAAATCAAATAAATAAATAAATAATACAATGACATGTGGGGTCACCCATTTAATTACCTCTGTTGATTAATTAAGTTGTTAATTAAAACTTGTATGTATGACATGTGGGACCCCACTGTCATATAAATATATTTAATGATTTTATTAAACTATGAGGATGACATGTGGGCCCAGTAGATATTTCAGATAATAAAATGATTATTTCTAATTGTCTCACTGACATGTGGGACCCCCATGTCAGTTTGACCAGTCAACTGGTTGTGGATAATGTTGGGATTTTAGTAATAAAATTAATTCAGAAAAAGGTTTTAAAATTGATTAAACTTATAAAATCAATATCTTTTAATCCGTATATCGGATCGAAAAACTTTATACATCAAAATTGATCAAAAAAAATATAACGAATACGAATACGCTATCCGTATGTCTATTACACCCCCCTAACACAACGAACATCGAACCGTCCCCCTCCGGACCGTCTGTCCGATAAATTGTGCGGTACTGTTAAAGTACCCGGATGAATTTACTCCGAACACGAAAGTTGTCCGGAATGGTTCAACTAACACGGATACACCCCCTTCTGTTTGTCGGATGTCCCCGACACCTCCGGTTTGATCCTTCCCCCTCCGGACACCCTGTTCGGTAATCACCCGAAGCCGGTAGTTCATCCCCGGATGAATTCCCGCTCCGAGCAACGTGCATTGCACTGCGTTAGAACCCCGTAAACATTTCGTATGTCATGTCATGCATATGTTTGTATATTAGTGCTGTGTATTTACTGTTTCCTCTCCCCTTAATCTCCGGTAGACCCCGCTGCTACCGCCGACTACATTGCTGCCGGGTACGACTACTTCGTCGACGACCCTACCCCGACCGTCGAGCTTCCAGGCAAGCAGAGCCATTCTCTTCCCCAGATATCGCCTATCTTTCCGTACATTTCTTGCACTAGGCATTGTTACTGCTGCTGCTACGTTACAATCCTATTTAATTGCATAGCCTGTTTTTGTCGCCCCTTGATGTGCCTTCCTTTATCCTATGCTGCCTATTATTACTATACATTATTCAGCAGTGAGCCCTGCGCATTGTTAGCTAGGATTAGATAGAGGGCCGTGATCACTCAGGGGAGTGAACGCGGATACAAATATTATAACTGCACAGGTACGGTACAATGCAGACACCGTCTAAGGCCCTATCTGGGTTATGCCTAGTCACCTCAAGTGTGAGCTATCAAGGAGTAATCCTTGTACTCCACTCGAGGCTGACTTTGTCTTACCGCCATAGGGTCTTGAAAACGGTTGTCCTTCAGGTAAGAAGTCGGGCGACCCAACGGTGCCCGCGAGTGGTATTGCGACGGGACGACAGGGAGGGTACGACCAGTGTACCGGTGTGCTTGGCCCCTGATCGTTGGCCGCGAGAGTTACCAAACCACGAAAGCCGAGCTCCTCCAGGAGCACACGCGAGACAAGGTAAGGAGACGGTTCACCTTGTTGGTAACCGCAGAGACTTGGTGGGATGACAGGGTAGGCACCGATGTACTGGTGGTCCTGACTGCTGTCGTTGTCCGCGGGTCAGTTAAGTCGAGGCAACGATAACGGTTGTCCCGCAAATTAATAAAATACTAAATGGTTCGGCGGATGACTTGAGTAGCCTTTTGGCTTGTACGCGCTGCCTACACGTGGGATAATGAGTGTGGGCTCCTCTGCTTCATGGTGTCGTCCGAGGACTCTTCAGACGTCAGCAGTACCGCGGGTTGATTGCTGGGAAGTGCGGTGTCTTCTTTGGCTCGAGCTGTGTTGTTTTTGTTACGGCTTCCCGGCCACCCACGCACCGTGCAGGAGTACGTCAGGGTTGGGGTCCAAGGCCCTGAGTACTTAGGATTTAGACCGGCGGATGGCCTCTCTGTTGAGTTTGAAAGATGGGCTGTGGAGTGTCGGATAGCCTCGGTGGAGCGTTCCCTAACAAGGTGCCCGCCACCCTGGAGATCCGTGCGTTGTAGTGTAACAGAAGTGCACCCCTGCAGGGAAGATTGATCTATTCGAATAGCCGTGTCCACGGTAACAGGACGCTTTATGCTGAAGCTGGATCTTACCACTAGAAACTATTATTATTAAACTGTATGGTTCCGGGTTTTCTTCCTCGCGGGGATGTCGGGGAGGTGAACTCGGAGGCATTGTTAATTATTACAACTTATTATTATACAATGCTGCAGCAACTTCTGCTGCATTGTTACTTTATGCTTTATATAAACTGTTGGCTGATTCTTACCTCATGCTGCAAGACATCGTCGGAAGATGCTAGTCTTCGTTAGGCCTAGCTTCTTACCCTTGCTCTGGATTTCTGTCTTTCAGTCCACTATATAAAGCCTCTTCTTTCCGTTGATACAATGCATAATGCTTAGTACCGGACGTAAGACTCGCGGGTATACTAGATACTCACCTGCTTTATTTCCTTTACTGTTTTGCCTGATCGGCCGTTGCAGCCGACGTTGGAGCCCAGGAGCAGGAGTACCCCGGAGGCGACTACTACGACGTCGAGTTCCCCGTTGACCGGGAGTAGTTCGGTGGATCCCAGGCAGGAGGCCTCGCCTCTTCGATCTGTATCTCTGATGTGATTTGTGCTAGCCTTCTTAAGGCAAAACTTGACTAACTATGTCTGTACTCAGATATTATGGCTTGTATGACTTATGTATTCGGGTCCGCGTGACCCCCTCTATTGTAACATATTTGTTTATCCTTTTGTGTTTAGTGTTGTGCTGTGATATTATCACCGTGGCACCCTAATCTCAGTCGTGTACCCTGTGTGTATGATTACTGTACACGGTCTGATTTTGGGGGCGTCACATTCGAGGAGTTCTACGACAGTGCCGGGTGTCAGGGTTGGCCTCCACTTTGAGCTGGGCCCCTAGGGCGCAATGTACACTGATGTGGCATCTCTACGACGACGCTCTCCTCAGGTTCAGTCGGGTCCTGTTGTCCACCCACCACTTCCTCTCGGCATCAAGGGTGGATGTACGTTGACACGTGCTTGTCTGAAGTTTGAGTTGTTTGCTTCAGTTGTGAAGCGGTCTTGTGGCTATGTGTGTGTCCTCTCGCCATCTTGGCAAGGGTTAGGCAAGACGTGCCCTTGTTGTTGTGCATGTGGTTATGCGTTGTAAGCCGATTGGCATCACTTGTATGATTTTGTGTCCGGTTCTCCTTATAAATTGAACCAACCTTCTCTCTACTAATGAATTTAGCAGTGATCATATGCTAACATTCGAGATTTAGATGCTGTTCATAACATAGTAAAGTCGTCTTATACTACTGTGTGACCAAAGGAATTACATAAGTACGTTTTTTTGTTGTTGAGAATCACTTTCCGGCTCCTTTTTTTTAGAATTTATTTTTGAGTTTTTTTTTGAAGGGTTTGACTGTTGGGGTTTGGTTGGGCTCCAAACATCTGCTTCTGGGCTGTAGAACGACAGAGCCCAAACAAACCGAGGAAAGTGGACTGTTTTCCAGCGCCGCCACCCGCTCGATCTCCGGCCACCGCCCGACGTCCCCTCCTCCCGGACGGTGGAAAACTTCCGGCCGCCGTCCCACGGCTCCAGCGGAAGCCCAACCAAACACACCCTGAATCTTCTTTCTCTTTTTCCACTCTCTGCCGTCGAGCCGGAGCCACCTCACAACCCCGCACCAAGGGCCCTAGGTCTCAGACTCTCAGTACCCGCCAACCCCGACCAAAACGTCGCCGCCGGGGAGCAGATCCTCACCGGACACCCCGTTGCCCCGCCGGCCTCACCAACCTCATACGCCCACGGGCATCCGGCACCGACGCCGCGCCCGCGTCTCATCCAATTCACCCTCCCTCCTTCCTCTCCGATTCCATCCATTTCGAACCGGATTAATTTACAGCGCTGCGCCGTGGAGTGGTTAAGCCGAAAGCAATTCATTCTCCAAAAGAATTGGGGTGAACCCCCATGGCCCCTGCATCCATGGTTCTTCCTCGGCAACCCGCAGGATATCCGGAGGCCCCTGCCACCGAAAGCTTCATACACAAGCTTCAGCTCAGCGTCTCCAAGGGCCTTCCTCACGCGGCGCCGGCCCCGGCCTCGAGGACGGACGAGCATGAGCTGGTAAGGGTTTCCTCTTGCGGGTTGGTGCCCTACATTCTTCAGATTCATGCCTGTGTACTGGGATTTGAGGACTAGCGCGTTTGCAGGTCAAAAGTGTCTTCCAAGTGCTCCAGGGTTTCGACACGCCCTTGCTCTACTGGGACAAGAATGTGCCCGCGTACTGCGAGAAGCCGGCGACGTATGTGTCACATCTGTCACGGGCGAGCCTCGGGTCCGTGCTGAAGCCCTTTCTGTTTGCTGCGACATGCCTGAAGCGGGTGGAGCTCTTTGTGGGGAAAGTTAGGTCGTGCGGTCATGGAACTCCGACATTGAATGCATTTGCTAGCGCAGTCGATTCCTGGCTTACGGTGAGGTCACAGTTCAGGCCTTGTGTATGGTTCTCATCCAGTGTGAGTGATGATTTTTGCAGATTCTCATATTCTAAAGTCTGTTGTAACGCCAGAGGCTCCGGGAAGCAGCTCTGAAGGAGGAAGAGAAGTCGTTTGTTTCAGTTGATCGGACTGTAACTCTTCTGGGGTTGACTGATTCTATGTCAAGGTATACTTCAGTATGATACTTCACCGCTCTCTTCCTCCAATTTGCAGTTCATTTCTATATGCGCGGTGCAGGCTTGTGCCTATTATGTCTTGTCATGGACCTCAATGTGTTGTGTTCTACTAATGTATATGCGCACCTTCGGTAAAGAAGGTTAGTAGAGTATATTTTAGGGTAGTTAGCGACCGTATGTAAAATGTGATTTCAAGGAGCTTCCTACCTTTTATTTATCTCCATTCTGGTTAGTTCTTCAATGGCAAAAATGAATACAAATGACAAATCATATTTTGAGTAGCGGTGCTGGTGTTTTCATGTTAATTTTGCATTTGACATTCTAAACACACCATTCACCAATGCTGTAAAACTCCTTGCAGTTTTTGTTCGGGAGCAGAACATCTGTATCAAGTTGTGCATGGAGCTGTGCCAGATGGCTTTTGGGAGTCTGGAGCAAACATGGCATCTAGTGAAGTGGCAGTCCATGTTGTGAACCATATTTTTAAAAAGTTAAATGAAGTCTGTCTTGTGGAAGATGGCGAGGTTGCAACAAGACCTAATTTTCCAAAATCTACCTGTTTATGCTTCTTTGTACAATGTTCACTAACCTTGCATTTAAAATATAAATTGCAGGGTGAGCCATATCATATGCTGCTAGTGATATTTGCTGGAAGCTTGTTACCTTATCTTCAGTGCCTTGATTCCTGGCTTTATGATGGTATTCTTGATGACCCTTATGAAGAGGTATTGAAGGATCATCTTTTGTAACTGATTTGATAGATGATTTGTAACATCAAAGATTGCGCAAATAAGTCTGTTTGCCAAACACTGAAACACTACCATAAGGTACTTGCATTCCTTAATCTAGAACTTAAACTGAAGTGTCATTCTTAACTTGTTATGATATAAACCTTGTAGAGTTCTGCAAAGACGTAAATAATTATTTGTTTCCTCTTATGTTTTGGTCGATTGTCTAGGTTCCTGACCCCATACTCCTGGAATTGATGGTCCCTTATAAATATTACCTTTATATATGCTTATGCATTGAGTTGAAACTGTATAAACTGGTAGGAACTAGCCTAGTTCAGTTTCCTTCTTTGATTGTAAACCGAGCTAGTACAACTTTCACAGTTTCAACTCAAAACCAGTTTCGAACATGCTTACTTACGCACATCCTAAGCCAATGTTTCCATCCCTCTGTAGTATGAGGTTATTATTCTTTGTTGTCTGAAACGTTACTTTTTCTTGGCCTAATGCTTAAGTTCTGTAAGCTTTATGACCCTTTTTAAAACGACTGCTGGAAGGTTACTAACTTACTTTGTGACATTGCACAGTTAAACATTACATTGATTGTGCCAGTTTATTATAAACCTGTAGAAATTCAATAATGATTTTCAATTTTTGCATTGCTGGTTGAACTTTAAACGTTTTCTGTTTTCATTTGTGATGTAGATGTTCTTTTATGCAAATAATGCAGTTACGATAGACCAACCGGCCTTCTGGGAAATGAGCTATATGCTTAGAGTAAGAGGAGCACGATCTGACAATGCATCAACTCTAAATGATAGTGAGTCTATCAGGACAAAGGAATCTAGCAAACAGGAACCAAGTAACGCAGGAGCTTGCTTGAAAGCCAGTAATCAAAGTTACGTGGATATACTTTGCCCGGTGTTCTTGAAGGATGTCGCAAGGGCCATTGTATCTGCTGGAAAATCATTTCAGCTTGTTCAGCATGCTCAAAGCACACATCATAATCGTACTCATGACGGCACAAGTGGTTTTGACTTTGATCAGCGTGCCAATCACAGTAGTCAACAGAATTGGCCAGACATATTAAGCTCTGAAATCCAAAATGGGCATCTAAGACGTGAAGATGCTCTTACAAAATCTACAGGGCAGTTTGGACATGATGCTCGCGAAATGGGACTCTTAACTTTGTCTGAGATTTTCTTGATATGCCTATCTGGTCTGTTAGAAAATGGTGACCATGTTTATGAATACTTAAGAAAGCTGCGGGCTGGTAGTGCTCCAGATGTCCAAGCTTTTCTGGAATGTAAGAGTGACACACGAGGAATGGAGGAGGCATGTGTAGAAAATAGCTCCGAAAAGACCTGGTTAAAGCTCCTAAGAGATGCTATCTCAGGAAGAAAATATGATGGTATGGAGAAAACCTTGTCCAAAAATGTTGTTACGGGGGATCCGATATTTCTTCATGGATACCTGCAAGATGTATCTTCCAATGCAGTAGAAACACCATTCAGTCCATGTTGCTATGAAAATCCAGCCATCACTGCTTGTGGAGATGTACTGCAGAGGAATCCAAATTCTTGGAGTGATTTGAATATCTCAAAAAGTTTTGACCTTCCTCCACTGAATGATGATAACATGCGGATAGCTATATTCGGTGATCGCCAATCTGCTGGAACTAGCACCTGTGGTGATCCACAACCTACACCATCGTTTCCCAGGCTAGATGGAACTGATTTTAAATTTGGTTTTCAGTTTGATGATGTGGAATATGTTCGCCAAGAGGATGATAGAAGGACCCTTGGGGAACTTTATGCATTTCCGACGCTTCTTCCTTGTGCAAACGTAAGAGTTGCTTCTGTAGTATTATTTTTGTGCTTCATGTTTTGTCATTATCTGTAAGCCTATAACTCCATTGTCCTTCAGGAAAATGTCCCGTTGTCGGAGATTTTACCTTTGCAGAAAGATAGTACGCTTGCATCAAGAGTTCTGAAGTTTATTCAGAACATGTGTTTGAAAGACCCCCTCCATCCAGTGGGTATTATCCAAGAATGCCTTTCTAAATGTATAAAGAAACAGGTCTGTTCAAAAGTTATACTTACATGCCATTTCTTGTTAGTCCATCTGTATAACGGGTTTGTGCCTTCTCCCCCTTTGTTAGGTGGATCACATTGGTAAGCAAATCCTGTGCAAGCTAATGGGGGAATGGAGATTAATGGACGAACTGCTTGTACTACGAGCTATCTATTTGCTAGGATCAGGTGTGCTATCCAGTGAATTCTAACCTTTTGCTGTGTTTTCCCTGACACAAACTTTTCATTGCACAGAAGATTAGCTTTCAGTTAAGAAATAAATATTCTTTTGACAATGAATACAGATGTAAATATGTTTCTAATGATCCAACTTGAGTCTTCAGGTGACATGCTGCAGCAGTTTCTGATAACAATTTTTGATAAGCTCGATAAAGGAAATTCCTGGGATGATGATTTTGAGTTGAATACTTTGTTGCAGGTGATTACTTTGCAAATATACTTTGTGATTGATATCTATGTCCATCATTACTCTTACGTTAGTCCTTGACTTGCAGGAATCCATAAGATATTCAGCTGATAAAATGCTCCTAACTGCTCCAGATTCGTTGGTTGTCTCATTAGCAAAGAACGACACACGATATGATGAGGAAAGTCAACCAACTTCCAGAAAAGGCCGTGCACTGGGTTTTGGCATCGATGCACTTGATGTGCTTAACTTCACGTACAAGGTATTTCCCAAATAACCACAAGGAGTATCTGTGTCATTTTCTGAGTTTGACAGTTTTCATGTATTTTTATGGTAACAGGTGTCTTGGCCCCTTGATCTAATTGCCAATGCAGAGTCTTTGAAGAAGTATAATAAGGTAATTGCTTTTTACAGTAAATATTTAACAGGGCGGCATGTATATGATGGTTTTGGTCATTTTGCTTGTCCAGGTCATGGGATTCTTACTAAAAGTCAAGCGTGCAAAGTTTGTTTTGGACGAAACCCGAAAGTGGATGTGGAAGGTACACTGCCATCAAATCATCTTTTGCAATTCCTATAGTGTGTGTTAAGTAATTGAATCTACTCTTTCTTGCCGATGTGTGAGCTTTATTCTGATGTATCAACCCTTTTCCTTTGGCAGGGCAGAGGCAATACGGCGCCTAATTTTAAACAACACTTGATAGTAGGGCAGAAGCTCCTGCATTTCGTCGATGCATTTCATCAATATGTCATGGATCGAGTGAGCTGCGACGGGTTTATTTCACTTCTTTATATGAGACTATGACTGTCTCAATTTGAACTCGTTTCTTTTTGAGCAGGTGTATCATAGTGCATGGACTGAGCTTTGCGATGGCATGGCATCTGCTACTACATTGGATGAAGTCATGGAAGTTCATGAAGCGTATCTTTCTTCCATTCAGAGACAATGCTTTGTGGCCTCAGATAAGTTGGTGAGAACATGTCATTCTTACCGAAACCAACTCAGTCCTAAACTTCTAAACTATAGCTAAGAGTGTTCATTTCCCGTGTGTTCCCAGTGGGCTCTCATCGCCAGTCGAGTTAAGACTATACTAGGATTGGCGCTAGACTTCCACAACGTGGAGCAAACTCTCGGCACTGGAGGAACCGCCCCATCTATTAGGGCAAGATGCGAGATGGAGTTGGATCGGATCGAGAAGCAATTCGACGAGTGTGTTGTGTTCCTCTTGAGGGTAGGTTGTTTCTACCTAGTTTGGCAACATTTGACGACCGCTTATGTCCCTGAAACTTGTGTTTCGGTAGATTTACTGTTGAGATCCCTTTGCAGATCCTTTCTTTCAAGCTCAACGTGGGCCACTTTCCCCATCTGGCGGATTTGGTCACGAGGATCAACTACAATCACTACTACATGTCTGACACCGGAAGCTTCACTGCGATCCCTGGGTCCCGCCCTCGGCAGCAGCCTTGATAGGGTTGTAGGTGTTGTTTTTTTACCTCCATTTGTGTGGGAAATATATATATACTGGAGTTGCAAGTTGTTGTAGTATGCAAACCCAAAGCTGAGGTGGCCAGGTCCAAGTAGCACGCAGCAGTTCCTGAATTCCTCGAGTTTTACACAATTCTGAGGCTGCAACTTCCTTTTCCCCAAGTTGCAATTGTACTATGTGTGAATATGTGTGTTGTTACGCCACTCTCTCCCTGAAAATTTGGTTTGGAGTTGAAGACGTTGGGGTTCATCTTGTGTCGGAGCAAAGTTCTGATGCGTGTGCTATTTTTTTTTTGAATGGCTTCATGCCTTCATCGCATTGTGTAGCTGATGGAAGCTAAAGCTGGCCAAATGGGTCTGTTTACATGTAAGCCCGCGTGTCTAGCCAGCTTTGCCTGCTAAGGATTTCGACAGAGGAACAAAACCATCTGGCATGTCATGAATCTGAATCCAGATATCAATAGTATCAAGTTTACTCAAGATGGTTTGGTAAATCCATCATAGATGCCTAATATCACTGCATTGCCTCAAAAGATCCATGGACCTTCCTCCATCACCCTCTTCCAACCGCCCAAATATGAGAATTGGAGGGTGAAGAGGTTATCTTCAAGAGGGCGAATATGCACCTGTTGTGCCAAATCCTATGTTATCCTCATTGTCTTGAAGGATCTAAAATGGCTAAACTTCCTATCCGTATGGATCCTGGCGATCGCCATCCAACTGGTAACCTCATCAGGCAGCGAGTCTTCCTCCTCGACCACAACATCATTGAGATACTCCTCTTGTAGGCCGAGCTCCTTCATCAACGAGTCTACCTTTGCTACGCCCTCGGCTAGAGCCATTTTCTTTTCCATGTCTTTCCTAACCCAACGAGAACAGTATGTCGGGTCGTCCAAACCCCAACCTTTCATCGCCTAGGGTAGCCGCCTACCACAAAGACAAAGAGGCAGCGAGACTCGACGTCGGGGATCAGAGTCGCCGTCGAGAGTACCAAACCCTAATGTGATGGGATCGGTTAATGTGTTATCTTTGGCTCCCTTTTTGTGCGAGCAACTAGTTAGAGGGTACCACTCGAAGTACCCGTAGAGGTCACTTTTGATGTGTCCAAAAGCCGTCATGTGTCGCATCCTAGGTGCGTGTGAACTGTGCCTGCGCGAATTATGGTTACCACTCTGTTGCAAACTCTCTGTTGCAAAGACTACCATTAAGCACACCTTTTGCGTAAACCTATATGCAACTAGGTCCCACTTAATCCGATTTTGTAAAAAAAAAGCTTCACAGACTTTGCAACAAGGGCTTGTTGCAATAGCCTGATCGCAACAAACTTCTTGTTGCAAAGACTGATGAGATACAGCGGACCAAACCATCTTCCGGGTCCTGGAGGAAAGGCAGCCTAATATCACTGCATTGCCTCAAAAGATCCAGATACGCTGGAGGTTTTGGGCCGGTCGAACGGATTTTAACTGGAGGCCCTGCCCAAAACAAGAGAGAGAGAGTGTTAAACCTGAGGTCCGACGGGGGTGGTGGTGAGCCGCCGGCGGTTAACGGGGAGAATGGCGGCGGCGGCGGCGGCGGCCCACCCCGACGGCGGCACGAAGCGGCTGCGGAAGGACGAGGAAGCACAAGCAGGCGCGGGTGCGGATGCGGAAGAGGACCGCATCTCGGAGCTGCCGGAGGCGCTGCGGCTGCACGTCCTCTGCCTGCTCCCGCTCAAATCCGCCATCCGCACGGGGGCGGTCTCCACCCGGTGGCGCTCGCTGTGGACGCACCGCTGGCCGGCGCCCTCCTCCCTCGAATTCCGCCTCGGCACCCACGACTCCCCGCAGCCGCTCCTCGAAACCCTGGAGCGGCGCGGGCGGCGGCGCCTCCAGCGGTTCGCCCTCTCCTTCCACATCGGCGAGCTCAAGGCCGAGCACTTCCACCGCTGCCTGGACTACGCCGCCGCTTGCGCCGTCGAGGACCTGCACGTCCACCTCGAGAACCCCGTCTTCGCCTGCTTCTTCAGGTTCCGCCTCCCGTTGGGCGACCCCCACCTCGCTCGCCTCTCGCTCGGCGCCATGAGCGTCGGCCTCCCCGGCTCCTTCTCCGCCCGCTCCAACCCCTTCTCCGCTCTCGAGGTCATCCACCTCCACTGCGTCCGCATCTCCGACCACGCAGTCAGCAGCCTGGTCGACGCGTGCCCACTCCTCCGCACCCTCGATCTGCGCTACTGCGAAGGCTTCGACTCCGTCAGCGTGGCGGCGGCCATTAGGAACCTCACCGTTGCCGAGTGCGATCGTGACACTGAAGTTTTTTTCGCTGACGAGGCGCCCGAACTGCGCTCATTCCGCTACAGCGGCGCCTACATGCCCGCCGGCAGCATCCCGGCCACCACCGCTCTTGCTGACCTTTACATCTGCTTTGGAGGATCTAACCGCCGGCGGCATTTGTCAGGACCTTTTGGCTGCGATCTGCGCAGAAACTGGCTTCAACTACTAACCATTCAGTCCAACCTCACCGTGCTTACCCTCTGCAGCAGTGCGCTACGGGTTCGTCCATCCTACATTTCAAGCCATCCGGTTGATCCCAATGCTCAGTTACTGTCTCACTGATAACCTTCTTCATTGCAACGCTTTGCAGAGACTGTCTTCCAAGGCTCGTGCTAGATCAGTTGCCAGAAATGCTGCACCATGCAGATTGCAGAATTTGAGAGAGCTTCAGCTACTGATGTTTGCACTGGAGATCGACAACATGAATGACATTTACACTTTTCTTGTGGTCTGCTATGGCCCTCGATTGGAGAGGCTATTTGTGCAGGTGAACACCAGTTGTTATATATTCCATTGCGATGATAACCTTTGTTGATGCCCACTGTTAAAGAAATTACATTATGACCTTCACAAATGCATTCAGTTAGCAGTCATTGTATTTATGCTTGCGCTTAATGTGCTTAGTTATTTTGAATGCTTACTACACCCTCTTGCAGCTTCCGACAAGTGGTCATCAATATAGGCCAGAGGATGAACCATTCGGATCAGATTCAGAGGACAATGGGTCAGTGGGAGAGCTATCGGAGCAAGAGGCATCGGAGGAAGATGAGCTAGATGAAGACTTGTCAGAAGGAGAAGCACTGGAGAAAGATGGACTAGAGGAAGAGTTGTCAGAGGGAGATGCCCTGGAGGAAGATGAGTTAGAGGAAGGTCTGTCAGAGGGAGATGACCTGGAGGAAGAGCTGCCAGACGTAATTGGACTCGAGGAAGAGTTGTCAGAGGAAGAGCTATCTGATGGAGGGCAATCAGAGGAAGAGACACTAGAGGATGATAATGGCTTTGAGAACCTTCTGTTGGTCAATATGATGAATTTCAAGGGGCGCCACAATGAGATGCAGATAGTAAGCCTTATCTTGAAGAAGTCTACTAGTCTCAACCAACTGATACTGTTTACTCCCAAGATTAATCACCCAGAGGAGCTTCAGAAGGATCATATGTATACTTCCCATTATCTTGAAAGAAAACTATTGCCTCTCAGAAAGGCCTCACCGAATGCTCAGATATTTCTCAGCGAGCCTGATGATAGTGCAATCCAGCCAATGCACGAGGCTTTTATCAAGGTCTAGGCCTCCTTTGGTTTACTGGAATTTTGAAGGAAAAAAAATTCCTCTGGAGCCCTTTGGTCTGTAGGAATGTATTCTTATTTATATGTAGGATAGGAATCAATCTTTCACATTTCATATATTAAAAAACATTAGCCTAGACCCAGTGGAAAAATTCCTATCCTATGATTCAAATGAATCTCTTTCGATATAGGAATTGAGATACTTGTCATTTCCTATAGTGATTTGTCAGTCGTGGAGTTATGATCAGATAATGTGAAATATCAGAAATTAGCAACTGCTACGTAAGATAAAGAACAAGCTCATCTGCTAGGCAGACATGATGCTGTGTTCTGTAGTCCATGAAGGATCATGGAGTATGTCGTATGGGCTTTATATTTTTGCAACTTAACTCCTTAAGAATCTTCTAAAAATTATCATGATTACCCAGTGTCTATCCTAGCCTGCTGCCTTGTTGTTGGACAAGAAATTCTTACAAAAAATACTGTAGAAGGCTGAGACTTGTGCTCTATCTTTGTTCCTCAATTTGCATTTAGTACAACAATACTTTAATCAGTTGGTTTCAGCAACGACTGGCGCATTTTTTTATTTTCCTTATATATTATCACTATTAGAGGTTTTAGCACTTAACACCAATTGTTGGGGCATTTTTTGCACAGAACCACAACTTGTGATTTTTTTTGCACAAAACACCAACTATTGGGGTAATTGGTTGCAAAAAATCCAAATCAAGTCTTTAGCTATTTTGACAGATAATTAACAACTTGAGTCCACATTTATGAAGTTTTGTTGTGTATATTTGACGCTAATTGTCTATCAGTATTAAAAATTACTGTAGTATTTCCTCCCCTACTTGTACAATTTCGTTAGCATCCAAATAAAAATTCATTTTGGACCCCAAAAAAACCATATTTTCCCGAAAACAAACTTTTTGTAGAAAATCGTTTTCCTGAAAAAAACCTTTTCTTAAGAAAAACTATTTTCCATCAAAATTATTTTCGACCCAAAAAAAATCATTTTGGGCCAAACAAAAACCTACTTTTTTCTTCAAAAATATAAATTCACCCCGAATTTTTCTCCCGCATAAAATATTTTCCTGGAAAATATTTTTTCCTGATTTGTTTCCACAAAAAATATTTTTTTATCTGAAAAAATATATTTTGGGCCCACATGTGAGTTAACGGCCCTCATGTTTTGTTTAACCGGCCAGTTAAGTGTCTATTAAACCAACTAATGACTAAATTTGTGTTTTATGCAAAAGATTACCCCAATAGTTGGTGTTTTGTGCAAAAAAATGTTAGGGTTGTGGTTTGGTGCAATAAAAGCCCCAACAAATGGTGCTATGTGCAATTTCCTCTCACTATTACCATGTTTATTGCTGATTAAAATTTCTTTTCTGGCGTCAAGAGAAAAACTAAAACATGTACAATAACATGGAGTTTGATCTGGCATGAATCCTTGGAAACTATGCCCTGATGGTACTAGTTGAGGCCAAATTATGTATTGATATGTTTTATCAGATGTCGACTTACGTCTCTGCATCTGAATATGTGTCATTTCTATATGTGCTCTACTGCTACTCAGTTTAGCCAAATTGTCTCTTCCTCTTACTGGGAGATGACCTAGAGAAAAAAACTGTCGAGGGAATTGAACTTGAGGAAGAGTTGTCAGAGGGAGAGCCATCTGAGTCAATGGAAGAGATATCTGATGGACGGATCAAAGCAACAGACTAGAGGATGCCGATGGCTTTATGAACCGTCTGTTGGTCAAGATGATTTTGAGTTGAATACTTTGTTGCAGGTGATTACTTCACAAATCTGCTTTGTGATTGATAACTATGCCCATCATCACTCTTACGTTAATCCTTGACTTGCAGGAATCCATAAGATATTCAGCTGATAAAATGCTCCTAACTGCTCCAGATTCATTGGTTGTTTCATTAGCAAAGCATGACACATGATATGATGAGGAAATTGCACCAACTTCCAGAAAAGGTTGTGCACAGGGGTTTTGGCATTGATGCACTTGATGTGCTTAATTTCATGTATAAGGTATTTCGCAAATAACTACAAGGATTATCTGCATCATTTTCTGTGTGTATAACAGTTTTCCTGTATTTTTGTGGTGACAGGTGTCTTGGACTCTTGATCTAATTGCCAATACAGAGACTCTGAAGAAGTATAATAAGGTAATTACTTTTACAGTAAGTGTTTAACTGGGTGTCAAGTATATGATGGCTTTGGTCCTTTTACTGGACCAGGTCATGGGATTCTTACTAAAAGTAAGTGTGCAAAGTTTATTTTGGATGAAACCCGGAAGTCTATAGTATTGGATAATTGGATCTGTTCTATCTTGCCGACGTGTGAGCTTCATTCTGATGTGTCAACCCTTTTTCCTTTGCAGGGCAGAGGCAGCACGACGCCTAATTTTAAACAACACTTGAGAGTAGGGCAGAAGCTCCTGCATTTTGTCGATGCATTTAATCAGTATGTGATGGATCTAGTGAGTTGAGACAGGTTCGATTCATTTCTTTATATGAGACACTGACTGTCTCAAATTAAACTCGTTTCCTTTTGAGCAGGTGTGTCATAGTGCATGGACAGAACTGTGCGATGTCATGGCATCTGCTACTACATTGGATGATGTCATGGAAGTTCATGAGGCATATCTTTCTTTAATCCAGAGGCAATGCTTTGTGGCCTCAGATAAGCTGGTGAGAACATGCCAATTCTTACCGAAACTAACCATCAATCCTAAACTTCTAAACTATAGCTAAGAGTGTTCATTTCCCGTGTGTTTCCAGTGGGGCCTCATTGCCAGCCGAGCCAAGACTATACTAGGATTGGCACTAGACTTCTACAATGTGGAGCATACTCGGTACAGGAGGAACTACCCCATCTATTAGGGCAGGGTGTGAGTTGGAGTTGGATCGGATCGAGAAGCAATTCGACGAGTGCGTTGTGTTCCTCTTGAGGGTTGGTTGTTTCTATCTACTCTGGCAACATTTGACAATCTCTTATGTGGCCTGAATCGTGTGTTTCAGTAGAGGTTCCCTTTGCAGATCCTATCAACTATCATTCAAGCTCAACGTGGGCCACTTTCCCCATCTGGCAGATTTGGTCACGAGGTACATGTCTGACACCGGAAGCTTCACCATGATCCCTGGGTCCCGCCCTCGGCATCAGCCTTGATAGGATTGTACCAGCTAAAAAGATGCCACAACCGGCTAAAAAAACAAGATGATTAGACACCCATTCTGTGTGGGAATATATATACTGGAGTTGAAAGGGAGGCGCGGTGCGGCAGCGCGTGGTCTTCCTCCCCCTTGCGGATGGTGCCATGGTGGCGCCGGTGCTCGGGTGGCAGTCGGCTCGGCGTGCTGTGCGCGGTTCTAGGGCTCTCGGGCCAGATCTGGCGTGGATTGGAGTTGACCGGATTCTTGGTGCTCGGGGCTCACGGCGGGGAGTTGGGTGGCGGCGGTCGGATGGAGCCGGGCGGAAATTGCAGCAGGTTGGAGGAAGTTGGTGGTGCGCCGGCATCGTTGGTGGCGGCGGCGCGAGAGCAACCATGGAGGCGGCGGTGCTGCGAGGCCTTGCTAGAAAGGGTTCTGGCGGGCAGCGGGCGACCGGTTGCAGTCGTGTGAGGCGTGCGGTGATGCTTCGGCCGTGTTGGTGCCGGAGAGTGGTTTGAGGTGCGGGTCAGACCCGATCTGTTGGCAGTCCCCTGATGCGGGCGAAGGCCGTCGTGGTGGTTCTGATCCTTGCATCGCTCGGTGGATGCTGCAGTTCTTCGTTTGTGCTGCAGTTGACGGCTTGAGGCCTGCTCCCTCGGCAGTGAGGGTGGGGGTGGTTCGTGGCTTCGATGACATGGTGCTGCGGCGATGGTGATGCGAGGCAACACTCAGGTCTGGCCGAGATCTTGGCGGCGTGGAGATGTGCAGCGCTACGGATGAAAATCCTGTTCGGCTTTGGTCGGGCCGGCGTCGATGGCATCCGTGGATGTCATTTCCCTCACTGGAGGCGTCGCTGTGTGTGTTGCCATTTGCCTCGCTGCCTGGTGGCGGCAGCTGTCTCCGGGGCGAAAGCCTTGATCCTCAGGAGCGGCACGATGGCGACGTCTTTGACGTCGTTCCTCTGTTGGGAGCATTGTGCTAGGAGACTAGAGGACCTTGTTGCGCTCCTTCGGTGTTCACTGCGACCCGGATCGTTCTTCTCAGGCGCTATGTACGGTCGTCGCTGGTGTCTCCAAGGAAGCTGGAGTTGCTATTCTTCGGAGGTGACCGGTGTTGGTCGAGACGCGGCAAAGTTAGCGGTTTCGGGTAGGCGTTTTGGCGTCGTAGCTGTCTGTTGTAGTGTGTGGTTGTCTTTGTGTCTGTGTGGTGTTTCTACGCTCGTTGTTCGCATCGAGCGGTAGATGTTGTTGTATGATTGTTATTCTCTCCTTCTATAAAGCTAAGGCTCGAAAAAAAAAAGTTGTAGTAGCATGCAAAGCTTAAAGCTGAGATGGCCAGGTGCAGGAAGCGCGCAGCAGTTCCTGAATTCCTTGAGTTCATGATGGCCTGCCGGACAAAATGAATAAGCCTTGCTTCTTTTGTTAACATGGAGCACCATATATACAGATTTCTTCTAATTTCTTACTCGTCCTCATCTTGTAACTAAACCACAAATTAAGACTCGTCCTACTAGACTGGCACCCATCAATGTCCTCTTATCTAAGCTCCATTTTAAGCGTATATATCTTGACCATCTCGTCAAACTTTCTTTTGACTTTGGTCTCTTTCTGCAAGATTGCCCAGACATCAACAGTGTGACTGACTACACAAACTTATATCTTTTGTTTTACAAATTGCCCACCACAGAACACCGGCTGCAAGATCACCGAGTGCCATTAGGGATATAAGTTTTTTGAAACTGAGGCAAAAGCTTTGCCTCATCTATTAAATAAGGAGGAGCAAGAGTTTGGTTTTTTGGTACATCACCCTACAAAACCACATGCGAATTACTCACGCATTACAATATTCCCTAATCTTTTTGCACCGCCGTTACCCAAAGTTGGGCCTCCTCGATGATGCTTTGGAGGAGAACCGGTGGAGGCGCCGCCTTGTTTCGGAAGACCCGCGCATTTCTCTCATTCCAAATGATCCAAGAAACAAACATCACGAGAGAGGCCAAGGCCGTTCTAAACGTGCTGCCTGAGCCAGTGACCCTTGACCACCAAGCTGCGAGCGATTCTTCCAAGTGCCAAGAGCCAGTGTCAATGCTTACAATGTCAAACCTCTGGATCACCAACTTCCAAAACCGAACGGTAAATCTACATTGAAAGAATAGATGTACACCACTTTCTTGAACTTGCTTGCAGAGGGGACAGAGACCACAGTTTGGCCAGCCACGCTTGGCCAACTGGTCGGCGGTCCAAATCCTCCCTTGGAGTGCCAGCCAAGCAAAAAAAATGACCTTGGGGGGAGCCCAAGCCCTCCACACCGGTTGAACTAAGGGTGAGCGGACAAGCCCGATGAATTGGGCTTTGTACGCGGAGGCGGCTGAGTATTGACCATTTGTCGTATGCTTCCAAACATATCATCCTCGACGTTCTCATCAAGATGAAACTCCCGAATCAGGACCCAAAGAGTGAAGAATTGCGTGATGTGGTCAACCGTGACCACGGTGGAGGGATTCATCTTGAGGATCCAAGCATCGTTCTTAAGGGCTTCTCTGACTGTCCACTTTTTCCTCAAGGAGGCGTCGTATATGAGCGGCGCAATGTCTCTAGGCTTTTGGCCACCGAGCCACGGCGAGGACCAAAATGGCGTTCGCGCCCCGTTTCCCACGATGATGAAGGTTGATGCATAGAAGAAGTCAAGGTCTTCGTCATTACATGGGTTACCCATCCCCACCCAGAGCTTCTCATGTCCCTTCCATTCATGCCAAGGCCACCGGAGTCTGAGCGCCCTCGCAAATTTATCCGTACTGAGCACCCCTAGACCACCGTATTCATGTGGTCTACAAACCACCTCCCAACTGACCTTGCATTTAGCGCCTGTAGTCTTGTCGGAGCCGGACCAAAGGAACGCCCTTTCCAACTTGTCGATTGCATGAAGGGTGGTCGCCGGTAACACTAGCGGCGTTACAAAATAGACTGCAACCGATGCGAGGACATATTTCACCAGAGCTGTGCGGCCAGCCGTAGTGATGTTTCGACCCTCATATGCAACAAGCTTGTTTGCAATCTTGTCCTCCAAAAATTGGAGGTCCACCTTCTTGAGTTGCCATACGAAGAGAGGGAGGCCGAGGTACCGCATGGGAAAGGAGGCCCTCGTGGACGGTAAGCTTCGAAGAATGGATGCCAAATTGAGATGGCCGCACCTAATCGGCACGACCGCGCTTTTGTGGAAGTTCGTGCATAACCCCGTGACCTCACCAAAACTACGAATAATGGCCGCAATGTTGTCAATGTCCCTCTTGATAGGAGCCACAAAAACCGCCGCGTCATCCGCATACAGTGATGACCTCACTACGGCCCGTCTACCACGAATTTTGTGGAGGAGGCCCTTCCTAGTCGCTAACACAAGCAAGTGGTGGAGTGGGTCAATTGCGATGACGAACAGAAGAGGGGAGAGGGGGTCTCCTTGCCTAAGCCCCCTCCCATGCAAGATTGGCGCTCCGACGACTCCATTAAGGAGAATCCTCGAAGAGGAGGAACAAAAGAGCGCCGCAATCCACTCCCGAAATTTATGCGGGAACCCTCTGCGTTGGAGGAGCTCAAGGATGTAATCCCATTTGACCGAGTCAAAAGCCTTGCGTATGTCAAGCTTGAAGAGGAGGGAGGGCGTCTTGTTTTTGTGGAGGCGCCGAGCAAGGTTCCTCACATACATGAAGTTGTCATGGATGCTACGAGTCTTGATGAAAGCACTTTGGGCGTTGGAGACAAGTAAGTTCATGTGAGGCCCAAGTCTATTGGAGAGAGTCTTCGCAATGATCTTGGCGATTGCATGAATGAGACTAATAGGCCTATAGTCGGTAATTTCCTCGGCCCCATCCTTCTTGGGCAGGAGCACCACGTTGGCCGTATTGATCCAATGGAGGTTGCGGGTATGAAGGGATTGAAAGGATTGGATCACCCGCATGACATCCGCCTTGATTATATCCCAACATCTCTTGAAGAAGGCCCCCGTGAAGCCATCCGGGCCAGGCGCCTTATCACTTGGCAAGTCGTTGATGGCGCTCCTAACTTCTTCCTCGGAGAATGGGGAGTCAAGGACGCGCAAGTCGTGACACCCCAAGTCCAACTCCTCCCAATTAAGGTCAAGTGCGCTGCTGTTCCCTTTCTTCATGACCCCGGAAATGATCATGAATAATGTGCTCCTTGGCCTGGTGCTCGGTGACCCAACCATCTCTGTTTTTTATCCTATGGATATGATTTTTCCTTCTCCTCGCATTCACCCGACGGTGGAAGAATTTGGTGTTAGCATCACCTTACTTGAGGTTAGAAATCCTAGCACATTGCTTCTTGCGAGCTCTCTCCAGCACCGCGAGGCTAATGACTCGTCGTTTGAGTCTTGATCGAATATCAAGCTCCTCAGCGGAGAGCGGCCGACTCTTCTGGGCTATGTCAAGCCAAAGAATAACCAAGTGCGCGGCATGGAAGAGGATTTTGGACTTGGAGAAGATCTTCCTATTCCACTCCGTGAGTCGAGTCGCCGTCTTCTTGAGCTTGAGGAATAACCTTTGGCAAGGCTCGGAGTCCGCGACGCCTTCATTCCAGGATTTAAGAACCACGCCGTCAAACCCAGGCATGGAGATCCAAAAGTTTTCGAACCTAAAGGATCGAGGCCTCCTAGGACCCTTGTCGTCCGCGAGCAATAATGGACAATGGTCGGAGAGTGATGAAGAAAGGGCATGGAGCACATGGGTGTTGAAAGTGATGTCCCACTCGGCGTTGCAGAAGAAGGAATCCAGCTTGCAAAGCGTCGGGTTCGCCCGCTCGTTGCTCCAGGTAAACCGCCTATTCTGAAGATGAATCTCTTTGAGCTCACAAGCATGCATCGTGGCTCGAAAACGACGGATCCTACTCCGGTTTACGTTACACTTATTCTTATCTCTCGCCCGATAGATTTGGTTGAAGTCTCCAAGGGCTAACCAAGGCAACCCAACAGGAGGCTTATGGTCAAGGAGCTCGGCGAAGAAGGCATCCTTAATAGCAGAGGAGGTTGGACCGTACACCGCCGTTATTTTGAAAGGGTTATCATGATCCCGAACTTTCACCCAAGCCGAAAGGCAATGCGCAGTAAAAGTGATATCAGACATGTCCATCAGACTTTCGTCCCATAGTAACAAGATGCCGCCCCTCGTCCCATTTGCCGTCCGCTGGGCAAAGCCGCGGAGCCTGTGACCGCCGAGGGCCACCGCGGAAAAGGCATCAACATGTTGGAGTTTAGTCTCCTGAAGACAGACAACATTGCAAGAGGAGTCTGCAATAGTAGTACCAACCGTGGCCTGACGATGCAAACAATTCAACCCTCTTACATTCCAGCTCAAGACATTAAATGGATGTGCTAACATAATGTAACTTAAAGCACCCTACAATCCATCCATAACACAGGAGGAGCCAACACCAACACTCCCAGGTTCTAACTAAAAGGATCGAGATAGACCTAGAGGGGGGGTGAATAGGTCTTATTACAAATTTTATCACTACTTAGCAATTTTTAAGCAATAGTGCGGAAAACAAAGTGTGCCTAATAATTGCAAGGTCTATTTAGCAAAGACAAGATAAACAATAAGCACAATACACACAAGGAAGTGAGGGGCAAATAATACGGTAGTACAAGTAGTAGGGGAAAAGAGTAGGGATAACCGAATCACGCGGAGACAACGATGTATCCCGATGTTCACTTCCTTGGAGGGAAGCTACTCACCGTTCGGAGAGAGTGGGTGAAACCTCGAAGGCACACCAACGCCACGAAGGCTCACTCTATTCCCCTTGAGATATCACCACGAAGGCGATTCCCAACCACTACCGGTTGACCTTAAAGGTGGTCACCAAACCCTCACAAACTCTGTTGGAAATATGCCCTAGAGGCAATAATAAAATGTTATTATATATATATTTCCACGTTCGTAATTAATGTTTATATTTCTGTGCTATAACTGCAATGACCGTGACTATGAGATTCAGAAGAAAACTCACTTGCATGTGTGGAAATGTAAACACCAAGAGTTCCTGGTTTAGCCTCTAAGACCAGCTCATGTGCTAACTGATGATTACGTTTTCTTAATCATGGACATTGTTCATGTAACAAGGATGTCAGTAGCAATGGGAACATATTGTTAGCAGAACAATGATGTTGAACCGACCCCAGTATTGAATGATATACTTAGAGATCACATCGTAACAACGTTATAAGTCATATCATGAAATGTTATCATATACGTAATTCCTTAGACCATGAGAGTATCGAGTTGCTTCACACAGGAAGACATGCTTTGGTTCTTAGATGAATCCTCCCGTAAATGGGAAGTAGTAAAATAAGTTCTGGGTATGTCAGATGGTGTGGCTAGTGACTGTGATAGTTCAAGAATGGGATTTGCTCCTTCACGATGAAGAGATATTAACTTTGGGCCCACTCGGTATGACGGTATCCATTCTAGTCTGGCCAGACGCATTGTGATTTAATCACGGGGATACCGGAATACAATAACGAGAAATAGAGACAAACGAGCAAAGAGGATAACGAGTGGCTTGTGTTCAAGAAGTTGTTACACATGGGTGCCAAACATCTCTCCTCTAACTTTGTCATATATCATGAAGCAAAGGGAATGGTACATGAATAAACATAATGGTTCACTCGAAGTTTCTTCGTGTATGTGCGGGAGTCAACATGGGTGTCCATGGCTCCGCTGTTGATTATTGGCTATTGACAAAAGGCTGTTGACCTATGTCCAGAAGATGTTTTGAGTCATGTCCGCATTATACCGAACCTATTGGGTCACACACTTAACGAGCAGTAGTCTGTTAGAATGCTGGAATGGTAGAAGGTTTAGTGGAAGCAAAGCAGAATAGTTCATACGGGTACCGGAAGTAGTTCCGGGGATTTATGGAATAGTTCATAAGGGAACCAAAAGTAGTTCTGGGTATTTAAGGATATGTCTGGATCACTCTGGAGTAGTCCCAGGTGGTTCCGGAACATATGAGAATGGCACTGGGGAAGTCCTGGATCAACCGGAATAGTTTCCGGATAATCGCTGGGCGTCCCGACAACCTTCGCGGTCATCGGGTGGCTTAAACTGTAACTCGGATGGTCTTGAAAACTATCCGAATGGCTCCGGAATGTCCGAGAACGGCCCCGGAAGGTCTTGGAAGTGCTCCAGAAGTGTCCGGAATGTCCCAAAACGGTCCCGATATGTCCCGGAAGGTCCTGGAAGCTTCTAGAAGGTCATGGAAGGTTCCGGGCAGTACCACCCACTCCCCTGCGCCCCTAGCCTTGGGGGGCAAGCCACCTAGGCTGCCCAAGTCGGCCATGGGGTGGGGGGGCGCCATAAGGGAGCAATCCTACTCCAAGTAGGATTGCAATCCACTTTGGAGTAGGATTCCCCGGTGGGAAGGACTCCCTTTGGGAGTAGGAGTCCCATAGGGACTCCACACCTCCCTTGGCCGGCCAAGGGGCCTCTTGGCCACCTATATAATGTGGGGGAGGGGTGGGGGGCGCAACACATCAATCCCCAAGGCCTATGCGCCACCCTCCCTCCCTCTAAACTCCGTTGCTCCACAATTAGACCCCGGTTTAGACGCTGTTCTAGATCGGAATCCATTAGGGTTTTCTCCCTCTGGTTTTCTCGGTGGCGTTCTTCTCTGGACGGCGGAGCGCTGCTGGATTGTTGCTACGGGATGTGTGGATACTAATGGAGGGGTCGTACCTTCGACCCTTCTTCGAGGAGCTTGTTCATGGGACTTGTCCGTGGGACTAGATCGCGGGACTTGTTCGTGGGATTGATCGAGGGACTGTTCGTGGGAGAACTTGCGAGATCTACTTCCACTACGTCCACGAGCTTCACCAAATCTACTTCCGCTACATCGGTTGGTGAACCATGACCTAAAACCTTGTATGCAATCTTCTTGGATGATCTTGGGTTCTTGATTCGTAGGCCGAATTTTTTTGTTTTCTACTACGTTTCCCAACAAACTCAACGGGGGTAATCACAATGATCGATTCCTCTCCGAAGAACTCCTACCCGCCTAGGAGTCTCCAAACTCCAAGAGTAACAAGATCAATGGGAAATGCTCAAGACTTGCTCAAAACGCGATTTGCTTTGGTTGGAAGGTGGGGAAGGGGCGGATCTATCACTGGGTGAAAGATCCGTCAAGAACTCTCAAGGAACTCTCCGGGATCTGAGATTTGGGGAGGGAGAGAGTGAGAGGGAGCACTTGTGTTTTTGGGTGTCTTAAATGAAGTGGTCAACCCTCACAAGTGGGGAGTGAGGGGGTATTTATAGTCCAAGAGGCGAAATGGCCGTTGGAGGAATAATCCTGTGTAAGTGTCGGACGTCTGTCAGGTATCGGACGTCCGAAAGTCCACATGTCGGACGCCCGAGCCAGGTCGGACGTCCGAAGTGTAATATATGGGTGCAGCAATGAATATCGCAAGAAAAGAACAGTAGCTCAACGGAAGTCCGACAGAGTTCGAACGTCCGACGGATCGGACGTTCGAAGTTTGTCGGAAGCCAGTCATTTTTGCATGTCTACTGAACTTTCTTATAATAACCAACATACGAGATGTCGGACGTCCGAAGTGTGTCGGACGTCCGAAACTTTGAAATGTCGGACGTCCGAAACACGTCGGACGCCCGAAAGCAGTGATCGTATTTTTACTTTGAAGCTCCACTTTTGTGTCGAGATGTTTTATATTTTTAATTAGCTTTGAGAAAATCTTAAACACAAACCCACTGATCCCCTCTTAATAGTGCGGGGATCCCTATACTCAAGATAAACCGAAAAGCTTACACTTTAATATCATTTCTTGAGCACGTCGACATGATTAGATGGTCCTTGATCCACCAACACACCGCACCGAGGACTAAAACCTGAGATATACTTGGCACACATGATTAGTCCTCTATATGTAAATTGTCATCAACATCAAAATATCATTAGGGGCAAGATAGCACTTTCAATCTCCCCCTTTTTGGTAGTTGATGACAATATACATATAGCTCCCCAAAATTGTTCAACAATAAGCTTTTGGTGGGAGCAAGTTTTTACAATGAGCTCCCCCTTAATGTGTGCATGTAGGATTCTCTATTTTCACACAAGATGCACACATTTTGGAGCGAGTCACAATACATGATATCACGGCACAATCGTTGATTATGGAGATGAAGTATTAGATACATGATATCACGGCACAATCGTTGATTATGGAGATGAAGTATTAGATTGCACCAAACATAATAGACCAATAATGCCACAAGCCAGCCAAACGCAAGAGCAAAACCAAGCGTAACACAAGGTACACAATGCATTAATACAGTACACAAGACAATCACACATAAAAGGTCTTGCACACATCAGATCCCACATAACGACATAATCAAGATACGAACATACGAACACCTAGACACCAAAAGAACCACATATGACATATGACTGACTCTCCCCCTTTGGCATCAAGGACCAAAAAGGGGCACACATGCTGAGAAACTAGTGAGTCCCACTGCCACTAGCACCAGGGTCTCCAGAGAAGAAATCCTCCCACTCTGGTCCAGAAGGAAAATCGAAGCCAAGATCAGCGGGAGGAGCAGCCGGAAGGCGCTCATCATCACTGACATTGGCCTCGCCATGTGCACGCAGACGAGCCTTGAGGGAGTTCTTGGACTGGATAAGGCGCGAGACCACCGTGTGGTTGGAGTGACAGTTGAATGAAATAGCACGCATCATAGCCGCTTGTGCTTTTCCCAAAAACTGAGCCATACGGCGCAGAGGAGCCTGCTCCACAGACTGACGCTCAAGGTTACCACGAACCGTGGTGTATATCGGAACAGGGCGTGTCAGACCAACCTCAGGAGCATCAAAGTACATGTGCTCCGGAATGGACCAAACAGCGTGGTGCTGAGTGATCTCCACTGGGGAGGAGACGACGGACTGAATGAGCGCCATGATGAACGGTGCATGCGGATATTGGCGACGCTGCTGAAGACTCGCCATCCGAATCTTGTGCCAGAGATAGTGGACCACATCAAGACGCTTCTGAGGAGAGTCATGGATATGGCACATCAGGGTGATAGCTGAGCTGCTGCAATGAGTCTTGTCACCAGACTTGGGATAAAGAGTCCGAAGGATGCACTGGTGTAGGAACCTATAGGGCTGCTTCCAAATGGATATGTCATTGGCCTTCCTGTAGGTGTCATCACCACGAATCCCGGACTTAATAAAACACAGACAGTCATTGATCCCCTTGGGCTTCTCCTTGGTAGAGACATGCAGCCGGACTCCAGAGGCGCGCATGTGCAGAGCCCTCTGAAACTGAGCAAAGGTGGCGGTGCACTGCTGCTCCCCAGTCATCCATGAGATCGCCCGGTGGTCGGTGTGAAAGTAGCAGGTGGCATAGAACTGAAGGATCGCAGCAGAGTTCCAGTCATGCCGAAAGATGAACACTGGACCGAGCCCCACAGACTCAATAAGCTCCATCACACCGGGAAATTTTTCTGGATTCTCCCGGATGAAGTCAAGGGGGATGCAGGCATGGGAGTTAGCAAGATCCTGACGAACTGCAACTGACGTGAAGATATCGGCCTGCACATTGGTCCGGAATCGGCTGTCCAGACAGTCCTGAGGAGCCTCAAACTGATTAACACGGCGAAGCTTGCGGTAGGCATCTAAAGAGATCTTCGAGTAATCTTTCATCATACGTCCAGTGGCAACCACCGGCTCAGACGAGATATGTATCGGGATAGGAGGCGCATCATCAGGATCAGCACCAGCACGAGCACCAGATGCCGATGAGGAGCCCTTAGTCGGGCGACGCACCCCAAGTTTGGAGGGGCGAGTCACCACTGGGGGATCATCTTCTTCAACGACAAACTCCTCGTCAGCCTCAGACTCAGACGCATAGGGACTATCCTCCTCGCTAGGAGGGTGCTCACTTTTCGAGGAGGGGCCCGTGTAGGTCGGATGCTTCATGCGGCGACGAAGACGAGGCGGCTCATCCCCGGAATCACCTAGCCATATACGAGGAGTATGAGTCCGAAACCCTAATCAACAAAGTAAGACACACGAAGGAGAGAATGCTAGGGCAACGCATACCACGGGAACCAGAGGCCCCACGATCCTTGCGACCGCAAGTTTTTGTCCTCACCATTGCGAATCCCTAGAGGAAGGAGATGCAAGAATGAGGCAAGAAACAGGCAACCATGGCAAAAACCAATCGGATGGAAAGGTAGATCGGGACGAGAGGTACCGCGGGGGAGGAGATCCGGGGGAGAGGAGCACCAGGGAGACCGGGGCGGCCGGCGGCGACTTCGAGCAGTGGCGGCGCCGAGGAGACCAGAGGGGAACGGCCGAGGAGAAGGAAAACTGCCTCCCTCGGCCGGACGCACAGTTTATATAGGGCAGCCCACTTCGGACGTCCGATGCGTTTCGGACGTCCGACGCGTCGGACGTCCGACATCCAACGGATATCCGAAATGGGCTGAGTCTAAGTGGGTCGGACAGACTGGAGCTCCAGGTGTGGTCAACAGGTAATGTCGGAAATCCGATAGGTTTCCGACAGGTCACTGGAAGTTGACGAATGGGCCCGAAAACATGAAGAATTAGGTGGACGCTAGAGGATCAAACAATCATGTCAGGGGACAGCAGTAAATAAACACACAAGACCATAGCACTGGATGCACACACATGAATGATCAAAGCAAACCTTTCGCAAAGGAGAGGTGGTGACCGAAGTCACCATGTTTGAGTGTATAGTGCTTTGACACCGCGAAGATGTACCTTGGGTTCAAAGACACTTACTCCATCGATAACCGCTACACGTGGATTCACCGTGGTGAGCACGCGGATTGTTGATGTGGGAATTCATTTATGCATCATGTAGAAGGCGAGAACTCATTGATTGAGTGTCTCCCCCTACAGATATGCTTACATCTAGACAAGATAGTTGCTATGTGCATGAATGAGAGCAAGATACCCCTAAGCCGTAAAGCTATAACGTTCCAAGATACCAAGTTCACCCCTTAGTTGGCAAAACCTTGCTTCATCCAATGGCTTGGTGAAGATGTCGGCAAGTTGCTTGTCGGTGCCCACATGTGCAAGAACAATATCACCCTTTTGAATATGATCCTGTATGAAGTGATGACGAATGTCAATGTGCTTGGTGCGGGGATGTTGACAAGGGTTGGCAATCTTGATAGCACTTTCATTTTCACATAAGATGGGTACCTTCTTGTAGGTGAGGCCATAGTCCTTCAAGGTTTGCCTCATCCATAGAACTTGAGTAGCACAGCTTGCGGCGGCCACATACTCGGCTTCAGCGGTGGAGAGGGAGACACAATTTTGCTTCTTGGAATGCCAACTTACCAATGAGCGCCCAAGAAATTGGCATGAACCGGATGTTGACTTCCGATCCACCTTATCTCCGGCCCAATCCGCATCGGTGTACCCCAAGAGATCAAACTTGGCTTCCTTGGGGTACCAAAGACCCAACAAAGGAGTATGAACAAGGTATCTAAGAATGCGCTTAACCGCCAAATGATGACTCTCCATGGGAGAGGCTTGATATCTTGCACACATTCCTACGCTAAGCATGATATCCGGTCTAGATGCACAAAGGTAAAGCAATGACCCAATCATAGAACGATAAAGAGTAGCATCAAATGGAATACCGGAAAGGTCTTGATCTAGATATCCCTTGGTTGGCATGGGCGTCTTGCATGGCTTGGCATCCTTCATACCAAACTTCACGAGCATGTCTTGAATGTACTTTGTTTGAGAGATGAAGGTTCCTTTGGCAAATTGCTCGATTTGAAATCCAAGGAAGTACTTCAAGCTCCCCATCATGGACATCTCAAAGTTCTTGGTCATAGTTTCCAAGAACCACTTGCACAAAGATGGATTAGGTGAACCAAATATGATGTCATCTACATAGATTTGGCATATGAGCAATTCACCATTTGTTCTCTTGGTAAAAAGAGTGGCATCGATGACACCCCTCACAAATCCTTCCTCGAGTAAAAACTTCCTAAGATGGTCATACCAAGCCCTAGGAGCTTGCTTAAGACCATATAATGCCTTATGAAGTTTGTACACGTGGTCCTTGTGATGAGGGTCACAAAAGCCGGGTGGTTGAGCTACATATACATCCTCTTGTAGAGGACCATTAAGAAAAAGCACTTTTCACATCCATTTGAAATAATGGAAATCCATTGAATGCGGCATAAGCAAGAAACATGCGTATAGATTCAAGGCGAGCAACGGGAGCAAAGGTCTCATCAAAATCCAAGCCTTCAACTTGGGAGTACCCTTGAGCCACTAGTCTTGCCTTGTTTCGAATGATATTACCATATTCATCTTGCTTGTTTTTGAATATCCACTTGGTTCCAATGATGTTATGATCATGACCGGAAGGCCTCTCCACGAGAGACCAAACTTCATTCCGTGTGAAGCTAGTGAGCTCATCTTGCATTGCAATGAGCCAATCCGCATCCTCAAGGGCTTGTTCGACCCTAAGTGGTTCAATACACGACACAAACGAGAAGTGAGCGCAAAAGTTCATAAGTTGACGACGAGTAACTATACCTTGCCCCAATCCCGTGAGGATCTTGTCAACATCAACCCATCTAGCCACCAATGGCATGATGGAAGTTGGAGTTTCAATAGGCTCTTCCCATTCGGGCTCATGGGCAACATTTGGTTCATCATCAAGGGCGGAGCCATCCTCAATTTCATCATTTTCTCCAAAGCAAAGACGGTCAAGTCGATCACGTGGATCAACCGCACCCACAACTTGTGATTCAGTGGGCACATCGGGTTGTGGAGGGTCTTGTTCTTGTTCTTGGATAATGGGCTCATCATGAGCAATTGGATCATGAGTGGTAGGAGGAGGTGCTTGTGTTGGGGAAACCCTTGGCCCATCATCAACCTCATCATCTCTAGGCACTTGAGCTATGGGCACAAGATCTCCAATGCCCATAGTCAAAATATCTTGAGAGGAATCTTCATTATTACCTACATCACTTAGATCAACTTGCTCCCCATGAGAGCCATTAAATTCATCAAACTCCACGTCACAAGTTTCCACAACACATCCGGTGGATTTTTTGTAGACTCTATAGGCGTGAGAGTTTGAAGCATACCCAACAAATATACCCTCAATTGTTTTGGATTGAAACTTTGCTAACCTATCTTTCTTATTGAGAAAGAAACACTTACACCCGAATAAACGGAAGTACTTGACGTTTGGCTTGTGTCCGGTTAGAATTTCATATGGGGTCTTCATCAATATCTTGCGAAGGAAGAGCCGGTTTGACGCATGACATGCGGTGTTGATGGCTTCGGCCCAAAAGCTATAAGGAGACTTGTACTCATCCAACATAGACCGGGCCATCTCCACAAGAGTGCGGTTCTTCCTCTCGGCTACACCATTTTGTTGAGGGGTATATGGTGCGGAATATTGGTGCTCAATCCCCTCATCACTCAAGAATTCTTCCAAGGTGTAGTTCTTGAACTCGGAGCCATTGTCACTTCTTATTGCCAAGATAGCCATGTTGTATTTTCTTTGAGCTTGCTTGGCAAAATCGATGAAGGTGGCCTTCGTCTCATCCTTGGACTTGAGGAAGAACACCCACGTGTATCTTGAGTAATCATCGACAATGACAAGACCATATTTCTTTCCACCAAGACTATCCCATGATGGAGGCCCGAAGAGATCCACATGAAGGAGCTCCAAGGGCCTAGAAGTTGACACAACATTCTTGGGGGTGTGCTTTGCTTGATGTTGCTTCCCGGCGATGCACGCACTACACACACGATCTTTCTCAAAAGACACGTTTGTTAGTCCGAGGATGTGTTCACCCTTTAGGAGATCTTTTAGATTTCTCATGCCAACATGGGCTAGCCGGCGATGCCATAGCCACCCCTTGTCGGCCTTGGCCATTAGACAAGTTGCATGGTACGTGCTCTCTTTCGAGAAATCAACCGTATAAAGGTTGCCATCCAACTCTCCAACAAAGGCCACTTCGAGAGTATCTCTCCTAAAGACTTTCACACTTGTTAGACCAAATAGTGTATCATAACCAACGGAAGCTAATTGACGAACGGAAAGCAAATTGTATTGAAGGGATTGGACAAGCATGACATTAGAAAGTGACATGTCATTGGTGATAGCCACCTTGCCCAACCCAAGTACCTTTCCCTTGGAACCACCACCAAACACAATGCTCATATATGGTTGTATTGCATCCATGAAGTCCTTGAGCAAACGACTTTCTCCGGTCATATGATTTGTGCATCCACTATCAACCACCCATTTGACTCCACCGGAGAAAGTGTCCTACACACACGTTTACGCTTTGGTTAGAGGTGCCCATTTCGCAATGGGACCTCTAAGGTTAGTAACAAGGGTCTTTGGAACCCAAATAGCATAGAAACGAAAAGCATTACGGGGTCCAGTGAATTTGGCATACACATCTCCATCCTTTTCCTTACGGAGCACATAGGATGGGGGCATCTTTTCTTTCTTCTTGTTGGGAATGGACTTGCCCCTAGTGGCCTTCCCACTCCCAACACCAACCTCATCAACTTTCTTCTTACCTTTGTCCTTGTGCCCTTCACGAAGAAAGATCACCTTTTGAGGAGTTGATCCTTTGCTAAGGGTGACATCCGTTGTCACACTCGTACTTGGATCAAAACCAAGTCCCTCCTTAGCAAAGGACTCCTTGTGATGATTTAGTACATCATTTAGATTTTTCTCGCCTTGGGCACAAGTCAAGAGACCCTTCTTTAGTTGAGCATGAAGAGCTAAGTTCTCCTCAATGAGAGATGCTTGATCAAGAGTAGAGTTAGTAGCACAAGCATCAATATGCACAATAGTTGGAGGAGCCATCTTCGTAAGTGTTTTTATATGAGCAAGTTTGTGGGCCTCGAGATTTTTCTTAAGGATGGTGAGTTCCTCATCTTTTGTCTTGAGGGACAAGGTGAGTACCTCAACATCCTTAGAAAGAGAGGTGTTTAGCTCCACAAGTTTGCTCATATCATTAGCAAGCTCTTTACATATTTCATTAGCCTTTTTCAAGGAGGCAACATGCTTGTCATTTAAGTCGTTTGATGCGTGAACAACTTTGCATAAGTTGTCATTTCGAGCTTCCTCAAAGTCATTTTTTTGCTCAAGGAGAGTATAGTTCTCCTTTTCCTCGGTGAGGAGGATTTTAAGATCCTTAATGGTTGTGGAGTGCTTACCCACCACATCCATAAGTAATTGAAACATTTTGAGCTTGTTGCCTTTGAGAGAGTTCATCACTTTGTTCACTTTGGCAAACAACAAATCTTCACATATAACATGAGCATCATCACTTTCCGCATCATGAAATTCATCATGAGATTCGGAAGAGAACATGAAGGACTCATCAATAGGAGTTACCTTGATCTTATCCGAAGAGGAGGGAGTGTCATCATCAACCAACTTGGCCATAAGACACTTGTGTGCATTGCCGGTGTAGTCACTCATGTAGTTGTAGTTTACAACTTCACCTTCCTTGTTGAGGAGCTTCAACGTTTTTTGTGTATCTTGAGCAACTCCGGCCACACCACCAACATCCTCGGGATCGGACCCTTCAAGTGCCAACAATGCTTTCTTCTTGAACTTGTTGTTGAGAGGGTTTGGGAGCTTCTTGGCGACATCCTTCCGAGGAAATCGAGGTTTGTCCTCTCTTTTCTCATATGGACACTCCTCCGCAAAATGTCCCGGTCTCTCACAGTTGTAGCAGTTTCTTGTCTTCTTCTTTTGGAATCTTCCCTTGAAGTCCCCTTTGGTGAATTTCTTCACAAAGAGAGCCATATCATCATATGAGGGACCATCATCGGAGTTATCATCATCTTCATACTCATCTTCTTCCTCATCATCATCAAACTCCTCGAGCCTAGCCTTGAGAGCAAGGTTTGAGGACGGACCACCATATGTGGCAAGGAGCCTCTTAGAATCTTTCAGGTGCTCTTCATATTGCAAGAAGGTGGCAATCACATCATCCGGTGTCATCTTGAAGAAGTCGGGCATACGCCTCAATTCCCACACCATTTGATGAGAATACACCATGAGAGTATTCAACATTTTGTCCACAAGGTAACGGTTGGTGATTTGATATCCATCCAAAGATTTTTCACATGTGAAGGACTGGACGTGAGCAGAGAGAACCTTGAGACGCAAATGAAGTTGTTGAGGTGACTCATCTTTCTTCATGTGAAGGTTGTGCAATGCATTCTTTGCGGTCTCATATCTTGTTATTTGAAGAGACCCGGTGCCGGATTTGGCAATGAGAAGAGTATCCCACATTTCCTTGGCATTGGTGATATGAAGAAATGGTGCACGTGTCAACTCATCCATTCCTCTCTTCAAGAACCCAATAGCCGCAAGGTTGAGATGTCGATCAAACACTTCACTTGGAGTAAGGTTATTTGGATCAACCGGATAATAGCCTTTTCCGGAGTCGATGAGGTTCCACATTGGTTCGCACACAAACCTAAGATAATCTGCCATAAGACTTTTCCAATCCAAAAAGTTAGTATTCTCGGTTAGTACCGGCGGATTGCCGTTGAAATTATACTTAGGTTCCACAAGCCTAGGAGCCGGATAGTCCCATTGGTAGGGACCACCTCTTTGCAAGGGAGCCTCGGAACCGGGGTGCACAAAGGTCGCCTGTGGAGACCTAGGGGCCGCACCACTTGACGTTTGTGACTCCGACGCCGAAGCCTTTAACCTAGCAAAGGAGGCTTCCATTTCCTTCCTTTGATTGTCCAAAGCCTTTTGCAAGGCTTTTTCCATATCTCCGGAGGTGAATAGCTTGGGATCCTCAATCTCATAACTAACATGCCCCGTGGAGGGAGGCAACACAGCTTGTGCGGTGGCCCTTTGTTCGGTAGCCAATCTCTCGGCTTCCGAACGCGCGGCATCCGCAGCAATTGCAACCTCCTCCACATTGGCACCCGAGCTTTCGGGGATGCCGTTCTTGGTCATCTCGCTCTAGGGCGGTTAAGCCACAAGAATAGAGCACGAGGCTCTGATACCAATTGAAAGGATCGAGATAGACCTAAAGGGGGGGGGGGGTGAATAGGTCTTATTACAATTTTTATCACTACTTAGCAATTTTTAAGCAATAGTGCGGAAAACAAAGTGTGCCTAATAATTGCAAGGTCTATTTAGCAAAGACAAGATAAACAATAAGCACAATACACACAAGGAAGTGAGGGGCAAATAATACGGTAGTACAAGTAGTAGGGGAAAAGAGTAGGGATAACCGAATGACGCAGAGACAACGATGTATCCCGATGTTCACTTCCTTGGAGGGAAGCTACTCACCGTTCGGAGAGAGTGGGTGAAACCACGAAGGCACACCAACGCCACGAAGGCTCACTCTATTCCCCTTGAGATATCACCACGAAGGCGATTCCCAACCACTACCGGTTGACCTTAAAGGTGGTCACCAAACCCTCACAAACTCAACGGGGGTAATCACAATGATCGATTCCTCTCCGAAGAACTCCTACCCGCCTAGGAGTCTCCAACCTCCAAGAGTAACAAGATCAATGGGAAATGCTCAAGACTTGCTCAAAACGCGATTTGCTTTGGTTGGAAGGTGGGGAAGGGGCGGATCTATCACTGGGTGAAAGATCCGTCAAGAACTCTCAAGGAACTCTCCGGGATCTGAGATTTGGGGAGGGAGAGAGTGAGAGGGAGCACTTGTGTTCTTGGGTGTCTTAAATGAAGTGGTCAACCCTCACAAGTGGGGAGTGAGGGGGTATTTATAGTTCAAGAGGCGAAATGGCCGTTGGAGGAATAATCCTGTGTAAGTGTCGGACGTCCGTCAGGTATCGGACGTCCGAAAGTCCACATGTCGGACGTTCGAGCCAGGTCGGACGTCCGAAGTGTAATATATGGGTGCAGCAATGAATATCGCAAGAAAAGAACAGTAACTCAACGGAAGTCCGACGGATCGGACGTCCGAAGTTTGTCGGAAGCCCGTCATTTTTGCATGTCTACTGACCTTTCTTATAATAACCAACATACGAGATGTCGGACGTCCGAAGTGTGTCGGACGTCCGAAACTTTGAAATGTCCGACGTCCGAAACACGTCGGACGCCTGAAAGCAGTGATCGTATTTTTACTTTGAAGCTCCACTTTTGTGTCGAGATGTTTTATATTTTTAATTAGCTTTGAGCAAATCTTAAACACAAACCCACTGATCCCCTCTTAATAGTGCGGGGATCCCTATACTCAAGATAAACCGAAAAGCTTACACTTTAATATCATTTCTTGAGCACGTCGACATGATTAGATGGTCCTTGATCCACCAACACACCGCACCGAGGACTAAAACCTGAGATATACTTGCCACACATGATTAGTCCTCTATATGTAAATTGTCATCAACATCAAAATATCATTAGGGGCAAGATAGCACTTTCACTAACAACATAACAAGGATAGCTCCAACCCCTAAAAAAACTTGCAGCTTGAGCCTCTCTGGCTACCTCTGAAGTACATGAGGTTTTACTAACATGGGAAAAACTACTCCCTAGAACCATCCATCAGCACTCAAACATGTGCAGGCTGCGCAGCCGCTGCAGCATCCTCTACCATGTCCAGAGCTCCATGTCCTCCATGTGCGATCAGGGCATCCTCAGCCTTTGAGGCCTCCCCATCATCCAAGTTAAACATGTCACGCATGGCAGCAATTATCTCAGGCTTCAGCTGAGTCTTGAACGTTGTTGTGAAGGTCTCGAATGCAGCTGCCGTAACATCTTCTCCATCTTTGGTAATGCCCAGGCCCTTGCAAACAAATGCCTCAGCAAGCTTCTCCACTGGCACGACCTTCTTCTGTCTCCCGACGCTGCGCTGTGGAAGCAAACGCTGCAGCCCGCCTGTTCCGGAGATGACGACTCCAGCAAGAGTTTTGCGGCGGTTGTGGATTACCCTGGCACTTGCAGTCTTCGGCGCCGGAAGAAGAGGCTCCGTGCGCTCGACAAACAGGTCAGGCGGCGGGTCCAAAGCAGCCACGAACGCGGCGCCGCCCAGCCGGCGATCCGGTGAAGGGGTGCGGGGCAGCGGACCGTCGACGAGCAGCGGCGGCGTTGGAGAGGCCTCAAAACCCGGTGGCCTCGTTGGGGACGGCATAGACGAAAGCAGCCTCACAGGAGAGCATAAAGCCTGTAGCGCTGGGCTGGCCGCCCTGGCGACCATGGAAGATGAGCGCATGTCGTCACGCTTGGAGCGCATGGACGGCGGCAAGACTGTCGTTGGCGAGAGTGGCGGAGACTCCGGAGGCGTGAGGCTGTCGCGGGATCGCTGCCTGGAAGCTTGCGGAGAGGCGTGCCTCAACGGGCTGCGGCCTCGATCCACACCGTCTCCCCCACGCACATCCTCTGTGGCCATGATCACAGGGGCAGGGTCGCTAGGTAGCGCAGCCACAACAGGCGCCAGGAGAGCAGAGGGCACGGTGGTGAGCTCCAGACCGCGCACCTCTTCATTGCTGGTGGAGCCAGAGCCGGCAAGCCGGACTGGAGCAGCAGGCGCGGGCGTGCTCTGCCTGCGCCGACCGTGGTCGCCGCGGTCGCGCCCCTGGTCCATGTCCCGCGGCTGACGAGAGAGGCTACGACGCAGCCGTTCTCCCCAACCCTGACCGCCCCTGGCCTGGTCACGACCCCTGTCACCATAAGTAAATTTGGCTAAGGAAGAGCCAAAATAGCACCTACGTTTCTTACCGATGCTGCTGTTTCGAAACCCACTTCTATACAAAAATGAGAGAGATACGGCGAGCAAAGATGCAAGATGGTAAGTTGAGCGTCCCCCAACCAGAGGCGGAGGAAATTTAATTGTTAGCTGTAAATGTTTTTTGCAAAATCTTTTGGCATTCATATCACGAAAATCTTTGGGGCGTGGATTTGGTTTTTAGCGGGAAGGGAGTGCATGGATGGATAGGATAGTTCGACGCCGCCGGCCACTCCGGCCACGGTGGCCACCACAACCCGGCGACGTGAAGATGACGGCCACGACGCCACCAGTCCCGCCTGCGGGCGCCCCCAGCGCGCCGCCCTCCTCCGCCGCGCTGCTTGCGGCCCGGCCGCCCGACGGGCTGCAAGTCTCGATTGCCTCCCCCGACGCCGTTCAGGGAGGCTCGGCCTTCAGGCTCGGCTTCCTCGCAGCTTCGACACCACCATTGCTGCGAGGTTCCTCCTTGGCCGGTGGGCCTCGCCTAGCCTCTCCTGGAGACGCCCTGCTTCAGCTCTCTCTGGAGTTCTTCTCCTCGCCGGTATGCTCGCCTCTGTCCGCTGGTTCGCCGTTAGCGTCACCTACTCTGGTCTGGCTGGATGTACTGCTTCCCGCTCCGGCGCCGCCGCCGGAGACGATCGCCAAGTTGGTAAACTGGTGGATCGGGTCTTCGCTCGCTCTCCCTCTAATTCTCCAGTCTAGTGCTTGCTTATTCTCGTTTACTGTGGCTAATAAGGAGGTTGCTAATTTCATTCAGTCCTTAGAGGGGATTAACTGTGGGGGGATCATGGTTAAGTTTGGTTTGGAGCCCCCCACATGGAAAATCGGTTTTGCAGTTTTTAAGGAGGAGACCGCCGCATAACGCCATATACGCGGGAATCCTGCCTCTGCCTATTGGGGGCCCGACGCCTCAATCACCTCGTTCCCCCCGCTGCATGCCGATCAGGCGTCCATCCACCAATCCGTCACGGACCTGGACATCTCTCCCTTCGAGGCCTGCGCCGCTTCTCCTCACCTGTCGCACTCGCACGCCTCCCTCCCGGGCAGGCCATCTTTTTCCCATGCCCTCCTCACCCCCTCAAATAGCATGCATGTCCCATGCAATCCCAGACCCAACATAGCCTCTCCCCCGCCCAAGCTCAACATTATGCGTCGCTGTTTTCGCTGCTTGGCGCTAGACCACAAAGTTCGTGACTGCCGAGACCCGTTACGTTGCCGTAGATGCTGGCAAGTAGGCCACACCCAGCGAGATTGCCATGCTATTTTACCACCCCCACCCCTACCCCAAACCCTCAACACAACCTCACCCATCAAGCCGCATCTACCTCCTCGCCTCCAGAACCCTCCTCATCTCCCCCACTGCCCTAATGGCCGACTTCATCCCCTTGAGCTCGGACTCCGAGCAGCAAAACCACTCGCCACCTCCCTCCCCCACCACCCACCGCATCTTTGCCTTCCCCGAGCAGCTTGAGGCGGCCAGCCGGCCACTGTCATCGAAGAGGAAGAAGAAGAGGACCCGGAAGAGATCGAGTTCGAGTCTGGGGAGGAGTCTTCCGACTCGGACGCTGCGCCGCCGCTCTTCCCTCCCTCCCCCCTCGACACCGTAGGGACTACTCCAATGTCTTCATGCATTATACCCCCATCGAACACTTCCAGAACCTTGCCTATGCCATTGTCAACCCCCCACACCCATCCCCACAAGCCTGCGTCCGCCGGGCACTGCAAAGTGGAGCGGGCGACCCTCCTGTCTCCATTAGGGCTTCTTCCTATGGGGCTGGCCTTGTTGTTTTCGGATCTTCTTACAAGAGGGAACTCTCAATCCTTTCCGGCCCCTCACTTGCCCTATAAACACTGTCGATCTGGTCCGCCACGAGGAAACCGAAAACCGCTTCATCTTTCGCCTTGGCACCGCCTCTGCCCTCAACATTGAAGATTTACCGATGGAGTATTGGTTCACCCCCCACCATAGTCAACTCTGTGGTCCCCTTTGCCTGTCCCATTGAGGTTGACCCAGTTTGTCTCACTGGGGTTGACTACTCTGCCGTGCTGGTGTCCGTCAAGAGCCGCTCCCTCGCCGATGTGCCCCACTCTATTCCTATCCATGGGTTCTCGGGCCTGGGTGCCATTGCTACTGTGTTGGTTGTTCGATCCCAAGAAATTCCACCTGACCCGGCCTTCGCGGTCCCTGACTCCGACGACGACAACTTGGGAGGTGGGGGCGGCGACAACGAAGGAGGAGATGGCGACGGCGATTTCCCCTCGGGCATGGACCACAACCTGGCGGCTCCACCTCCTCCACCTGCGGGACCGCATGTCGACAACCTTGTCATCCAGCTGCCGGACGGAGGGGGGGAGGCATGCTGGCTAACCACAAGCCTATGGTCTTCGTCGTCCCCATCATTGCTCGCCCCAAGTTCGTGGAGGTCAAGCTGTTTCGCGGCTTGTACGACGTCCACGTCCTCGGCAACAATGGTGAGCGCGGCTTTTTAAGGATCCCGATGCGTCTGGCTGGCTCCCCCAAGCTGTTGGTGGTCAACTTCGCCTCCTGCTCCATCGGCTACCTCGACAGGGTGGCAACAGTTGGGCCGCCCCACATACCGTTCTCCAACGCCGAGGTCCTCTGCCGTGATTTCCGTGGTCAGGCCTTTGCTACCCCCATTGACGGCGAAGACAAGGTGATGGAGGCGGTGGCCCGCTTCAACGAGGGGCTGCCTTTCCTCCCTGCTGCTGTGCCGGCAACCATTGATGAGGTGCCCTCTCTCGGTCTTCAGCTCGACCACGCCCCCCTGCACCTCTGCAGCCCGCCCCCTACTGGTCTACTCGCACCGCAGCGCCAGGCTCAAGGGGATCAAAGCTCCGCACAAGCTCACCATGCTGGAGAAGGATTCTCTTCGCAAGAAGCTCAAGATCGAAGGAAAGAAGGTGTCGGCTGCCGATGACCTGTTGCTCCCTTCCACTGAGCTGCTGGAGATTGCCGAGGAAGGTGCGCCTCCTCTCCCCTGTAAGGACGCCCTCCAGCTGGCCACGACCTGCGGGGTCGCCGACATTGACCTCAACCGGATGGCCTCCGAATCTGATGTGTGAAGCTCGCTGCCAGATGCTCCCGACTTGCAGATTCTCGCCCCGCTCTCCTCTCGGTCGCAACCAGTGGCTTCTTTTTGGATGCGACCACTTAGGCACTCTGCACCGTAGTCAGGACTATGCCCCCACCACCTTTATTTTCTTTCTTCTTCCTCTTGGCTTTCTGCCTCGTAGTTTCGCTTTCTGTCCCCGTGCCCACCTTCACTCTGTTGCTTATTGCATGTATCCGCCTGTTCCGTCCAATAGTAATGTTTGTCCATGTTATCTCCTCCTGTAGGCCTCGATTCTCAATGGATAAAACCCTAATGCTAACCTCTTGGAATGTGAGGGGCCTAGGTCGACCTTCCAAATGCACTGATGTTAAGGCCAACATTTTAGCCGCAACCTGCTCTATCTTTTGTGGGCAAGAGACAAAACTCCAGGACATTTCTCACTTCAAAGAAATCTCCTTCCTTCCGCCGCACCTTAGGAATTTTTGTTTTCTTCCCTCGATTGGCTCCTCAGGCGGACTAGTGACTGCTTGGGATTCCAACTCCTAGACTTGCACAGGCTCTTCGGTTAATGAATTCTCTCTAACGTGCTGGTTCGACTCCGCTGAAACTAGCCTTAGCTTCACAGTTACAAACGTCTACGGCCCTTGCGACCATGCCCGTAAAAGTCTTTTCCTGCAAGCGCTTTCGGACCTAGCCCCTGCGATTTCCTGCCCTTGGGCCATTGTTGGCGATTTCAACATCACCCTTAAGACCCGCTGAAAAATCCTCCAACAATTTCTGCATGAGTGAAGCACACCTTTTCTCCTCTCTTATCCATAGCCTTCACCTAAGAGACCTCCCTCTCCTAGACAGAAAATTCACGTGGTCAAACCAACAAGACAACCCCATCCTTGCTCGTCTCGACCGGGCCCTGATCAATGTGGCTTGGGCACAAATTTTTCCGGACAGTTCTCTATCCTCGGTCACTAGAACCATCTCAGACCACGTCCCCATCTCCCTCTCTGCTGCAACAAAAATCCCCAAGCCCAATGTCTTCCGCCTTAATAACTCGTTGCTTAAATCCTCGGTTTTCCTCAACAAGATCTCGGACAATTGGAACAGTGTAGGTTATTTGCATCGCCACTTGGGGATCGCTGGCATGATTTCCCTAAGGCTGAAGCGCTCCAGAGACATGACTAAGAAATGGACTGCCCGCTCTCGCTCGCCAAAACTCTTAGCCCAAAATTGTCACACCACTATTAACCTTCTGGACAAGCTCGAAGAATCTCGGCAGTTGTCCACCTTGGAGATTTTACTCAGGACATCTGTCAAGATAGCCCTTCATCGGTTCAATGCAACTATTGTTGTGCATCGGCGGCAACGTGCTAAGCTCAAAGAATGTGTCCTGGGGGACGAGAACTCTGCTTACATGCACCTTTGAGCATCGACCCGCTTTCGGAAAAATCAGATTAAGTGCCTGATGTCGAGCGGTATTGCCTTCCACACTCACCTGGACAAAGAAAAAAAATCCAAAAGGATTTTTTCAAGGGACTTGTGGGCACCCCACCCCCTCCTCCTTCTCCTTTGATCTTCGTGATCTGTTGCGCTCCTCCTCCTTAGACTCCTCGTAGGCTTCGCAAATTGCCAACCCTTTCACCTTGGAAGAGATTCATCGTGCCCTGTTTTCTATGAAAGACAATGCAAGCCCGGGCCCTGACGGGTTCGGTCCGTCTTTCTTCAAAGCCAACTGGAACCTCGTCAAAAACGACCTGCAACAGCTGATGACCGATTTCCATCGGGGAACTGCCGACCTAAAAAGGATCAATAAAGCTTACATTATCTTTCTCCCCAAAGGTTTAGCCGCGAACCAGGCCCAGAATTTCCGACCCATCTCTCTTTAGAATTGCGCTGTTAAAATTGCCTCTAAATGCCTTGCGATTCGCTCTCAGGCTCTCATGCCTACCATTATCCACAACGGTCAATCTGGTTTCATTAAGGGTCGTGGGATTGCAGACAATTTCATATATGTCGCGGATGTGGTCCAAACCTTCTACAAGCGTAGGATCCCGGCCATCGTCCTCAAGCTTGATTCCCAGAAAGCTTTTGACTCGGTTTCATGGGAAGCTCTCTCTCAGATTCTTCTCGCAAAAGGTTTCCCCACTCTCTTCGACAACTGGATCAAACGCCTAAACTCCTCCGACAATTCTACTATTCTGCTTAATGACAGACCCGATCCTTGGTTCCCTTGCAAACGCGGGCTGCGTCAAGGTGACCCTCTCTCCCCCTACCTCTTTATTATTGTGGCCGACGGATTCTTCATGCCTCCTGGCCTGGTCTCTTGTCACACCCTTTGGACCCACACCTCCTGTGCCCCGTCCTCCAATACGCCGATGACACCTTGATCGTCCTCCCCGCAGACCACCACCAGCTTCAGCTCCTGAAAAACATTTTGCTTCAATTTTCTGCGGCCACCGGACTCACCATTAACTTTCATAAGAGCACCTTCGACCAATCCATGTTGCTCCCGATCTTGCAACAGAACTGGCGGACATTCTTGGATGCCCGATCGCTTCCTTCCCCCAATCCTATTTAGGCCTTCCCCTGTCCACTTCCAAACTCAATATCTTTGATTTCTTCTTTCCCATTGACAAAGTTGACCGCCGGCTGGCTGGTTGGAGGGTCCTCCTTCTCTCTTTGGCAGGTCGGGCTATCCTGGTGTGCTCTGCTCTGAGAGCCCTTCCCATATATGCCATGAGCGCCTTTCTCCTTCCGATCAGCACGATTGCTGAGATTGACAAACGCTGCAGAGCCTTCTTTTGTTCTGGCCAGGAGTCCATCACGGGCGGACAATGCAAGGTGGCATGGGACTTGGTTTGTGCCCCCTTCCCCAAAGGAGGTCTTGGTTTCTCCTCCTTAAAACATATGAACCTGTGCCTCCTTCTCCGACATCTGTCCAGGTTGCACGAAGACAATTCTCACCTCCCGCCCAACCTCACCCTCACTAGATATGGCTGGACCGCGACCCACGACATTGGAATCGGCCTCCCCCAGGCTACCCCTATCTGACGCGACATCCTTTCCAATCTAGACCTCTTTCTCTCCATCACATCTGTCTCCATTGGCAATGGACGCACCACCTCCTTTTGGCATGACCTTTGGATTCCGAACTCCAATGTTACCCTTGCTCAATCCTTTCCTGCCCTTTTCTCACACTCCGACAGGCAGATGACTTCGGTAGCTAGGGCCCTCTCCTCTCCTCATCTTAACCTCGATCTAACCCCTAGACTCTCCTCTGCGGCAGATACCGAACTCACAACCCTCCGTAAATATTATAGCCACTTAACTTGAATTCGCAGGTTCCCAACACGAGAATTTGCAGGGAAAGAGGCAAAGCACTGAACAACAAGTTTGCCTACAAAGCAATGTGGTCAGCCCATCCAACAGATCAATTAGTTGCTGCTATCTGGCGCAACTATGCCCCCAACAAATGAAGGATTTTTGTCTGGCTTGCTCAAAAATACCGTCTCTACACGAATGCACGACGATTTCGAAGGTCCATTGCGCCATCTGATGCATGCCCTTTCTGTGGGGTCTCTGAAGACATGAACCACCTCCTATTCAGGTGCCGCCTTCTTCGACCCCTTTGGAGCAACTTGGAAAGCATCCAATTTCATCACTGCAACAACCTCCTTGACATTTGGAATGGCGACTTCACAAACAAAGTACGATCCACGGTCATCATCACCATTCTCTGGAACATCCGGAAGCGGAGAAACGCCAAGATTTTCTGCCAAGAAATGCTCGACCTACACCATGTCGCCAAAGCTGCTGCTGATGACCTATCTCTTTGGTCCAACAGATGTAATAATATTAAGCGCCAAAGTCTTCTCAAAGTTTGGAGCTCCATGTTGTTTTTTCTTGTTGCGAGAATGTAGCCTTTGTAACTTTTCTCCTCCCCCCTCTCTCTGGTCTTCCTGTATCTTGTGACACTGGTTTTTTTATGCTTAATATATGTTCAGGCCGGCGTAAGCCCGCCGTTGAAGTGTAAAAAAAAGTGCATGGATCTAATTCCAAATCTATAATACCTAAATAGTTCATCCCCACTAACTTATTTATCTTGACATGCAAGCTATCCACATCATCAAATAGGTCCACCATGCAAAAAAATCCACTAACTATGCATGCACATGCTTCCATTAATTGCATGCACATGCAACCTAAATAAATAATAACTTTTTATGCACTTAGCCTCACAATTTATAAGAGACTTTTTTATATAAAAAACAAATTATGAGTTATCTCATATTTTATTTTTCTATGCACATCTATAATTGATATTATTGCTGTCTATTGCTTTAGCCTTAGCCAATGATGAAGATGTCTCCATTATCTCTACTCAACATTATTTTCATCTCATATTGTCTCTCACCATATATTATCAAGCTAATAAATTGATAAAACAAAAATCATTATCTCTACTCAACATTATTTTCATCTCATATTGTCTCTCACCATATATTATCAAGCTAATAAATTGATAAAACAAAAATCATACTCATTTTTTTTGGATTTTCATCAAATTTCTTACATTTTTGCTCTAAACAGTATTGATTTCAAAAGATAATTTATAATCAAATTATATTACACTTAATAATTTTTCTCATGTTTCAAAAAACCATTTTTCTTATATTTTAAAAAAATCATTTTTCTTATATTTTTTTCTGAAAAATTCCCGCAGCAACGCGCGGGGTATCATCTAGTTAAAATTATATTTTGTGCATTAGTCCTATATTTTTTTTGGATGTGGAGTAATTTTATCTTACATTTTTTTTAAATGAGGTGTACCCCGACCTCTACATCAATCGATGCACACAACCATTAATTAAATCAAGTAACAAAATAGCATCAAGGTCTTAGAAGAAAATAGCTGTTGTCGGGAGATGAACAGCGATGGTTGTCGATGCGGTAGCCGTTGGATTCATCATGGACGATGGGGATCTCCTCCATCGCGAAGCTATAGGCTGAACCAGTCAACACCAGAAACAGGGGGAAAAACAGGGGAAGTGTCGAATTCTTCAGAGTTTCAGAGAACAGCTTGACAGAACGCTCGCTCGAGGGATGCCTGGACCTGAAGTTCGCTCCCTATTTAGATGGCCACCGTTTTCTTTTTTTTTTGAGGGGCACCTACCGGTAGTCCCGTTTAGATTGCGACGGTATCCATCACAGTTAGAACCCGATCTACAAATTCGACTCGGATCCTGCCTTGGAGGACCTCATATGATCAAATCTCAAATCGAACAAACAAAGAGAGGAAATCAAAGAGAGAGGAAAGCCACGGCGTTCAGATAGAATTCTCGAGACTAGGATGGGATCCCTGTTCTCTTCCGTCGCCGCAGAGCGCAGAGAGCGCTCAGAAGAGTAAGTTCAAATCCTTCTGCAATTCCGAATTAATCTTCCTGCCTGGCCTTGCGTAATACTCCAATTGTCTTACACGATTAACTGTGATTGCAGAGAGCGGGACGCCTCCGTCTTTCACCATGCTCGCTACGCCCTACTCCACTACAACTCCAAGAATCCGGTAAACAACTGACCGGATCATCATCTAAAAACACGCACAAAAACTGGTTTCATTGTCTTCAGATTAACTGAACTGTCTTGGTTTCTCGCAATTTTCAGGGTGCTGAGTTCGATCTTGTCAAACCATTGATGAACATGTCCGTGATATTCAGAGGCGAGACATGGCACCACGTCAGCTTCTGGGCTCGCCGGCGGGACGCTCCGCCCGAGACCCCGGTGCGGCAATTCTTCGGCGAGCTGCACTACAAATCCATATTAGCTGACGATGTCACGGGTGTCGAAATAGTGGGCTATCACGTAGCTGTCGAGTCATGCACCATCGTCAGTAAGTCCACGACCTAACTAATTCAAAAAATATTTTGGTGCGCATGATTAACTTATTGAATTTTGACCCTCGTGCACACTGCAGGTAAAATATCTATATTTCAGCCGCAACCACCCATCCGCAAGAGTACGTACGTGTGTGTGTGTGTAAATTCTTTTGGAACCATTGCTGTACAATCATTTGATTATCACATTTGGATGGTGATTTTCATAACTTGAATATTGATTTTATCTGTTCTTGTTGGACAGAAAAGAAGCCTGGACGGAGCGTGTGCATACTTTGCCCCCCTAGCTTTGAGATCATTCATCCCAAGAAGCGCAAGTTCGTGTGTGGGAAGGAAGAAGGACACGAGAAGGAGTTTATCCGGCTGAACCATCTTCTTGAGAAGCCATTCACTTGTAGTACAGCGTAGCTAGCTATCCATCATTTTCTCTTCAATGCACATGCATGTACTATGGTGTCCATGTATCAGCAACCAGTGTCTAGCAGCGTTGTAGCCTTGCCTATTTTTACTGACGCCGTTTGTGATTGTGTATTATCATCACTTCTTCTGCAAACCTGCTCGTAACTCTGAATTATGTCGGAGTGCTGGTTGGGTCTTGTGAGGGCTTCAAACTGAACTTGGCTCTTGATAAATTAATCTCGAAACTCAATGCTTCAGGAAGTTGAGTGTTAAGGGACCGGACGACCGGTTAGATGTCAAGTGACTGAGTTTATAATTTGGGCAAGTCAATTTTGATAGGCTGTTCATATTAGATCAAATGGTCGGAGAGCAATCATCTACAAAAAATAAAAATGACTGACCTAAATTATTTGTGAATCGTTTTTGGGTTATTGCCTTTCAAAAAGGGATACATATAATTCAAATGGGTCCTTCCTTGAGCAAGGCCTTCATCTGCTACGGTCGGTGGTGGACGCCATTCTCGAGCCACGCTTGTTGGGAAGCCGTGGGTCGATTGAATTGACGCCATCTCCTCCTGTCTTTGGTGATTTCCGCCCTTTCGGATATTGCGGGAAGAGGATCTGACTCAGAGTTCCCCGACCTGCGAAGTGTGAGCTCATCCCAAGCCAGGGACGAGGAGGAGTTGGTCCTCCGCATTGCTCTCCACCGGTTCCGGGAGGATGTGCGTCGGTGGACCTGACCATTCTGACTAGAGTGCAAAGCAACGAGCGGCGTGGGCGGCTCGAGGCGGATGACGGTGCAACCACTACAGTGGCGTCTTCTTCATTCTCACATTGTCGGGCTTCAAGGCGAGCATGTATGCCGGCATGGTCGACCAGCATATCTGTCGACCATCATCTCGGGCGGGCGCTACAAGTCGGGGAAGAAGCTCTTTGTGAAGGCGGGCACTGTAAGTCTGGGAGGAAGCTCTCTCCAAGCTTGGATCTTCGATAAGCGTCAAAGGTGGACTACCCATGCCCTACCAAAGAAGCAAAATCGGGCGGTAGATAACCATTTTTGTAGCTCGATGATGCTTCCGCCGACTATAGCCTAGATTACCATATTCATAGCTAGCCGATAGCGTGGATCAATTTTTTTTTACATTTTAAAGGGAAAGCTACTCACGTGAACGGATTAGAGGCATGCCGGAGTGGAATTGTGGTTGATTGTGTATCATCGAATTTTTAAATGATAAATTATTATGCTATATGATTTTTTTTGGAATAAAAGGGCCATGCCCCAGTTTCACATTTTTATTGATGAAACCCAAACCACCAATCAGTTCTACAACGTAGTCTCGCAGGCCCACAACCAAATTTAAGTTCAACTAATTTATTACATCTCAAGGTCTAGATGACAGGGGACCAGAAATAGGGGTAATGCAATCTAAGCAAGCTCCACTAGGAAGCCTTTGGAAATCAGGAACTGCTTCTTGTCCTCTTCAGTCGCCCCCGGAGGAAGAATCATCACCAAGCTATCCTCAGCAGCTCGCCACGACGTCGATCTAGAAAGAGCAGACAGTGCAACAAGAGTCTTGATTGTTGAGAGTCGCATAGCACCTTCCAGCTGTTCAGATGTGTCTTCAGCTTGTCCAGCACACATATTGCAGCTTTCCAGCACCTTCCATGAAAACAAATTTCATTTCTTAGTGTCCAAATGCTCCACAAGGAGGCAGCACAGACTAAGTTATATACTGACAAGTTCTTGTCACCAAAACCCTCACCCAATTGATCAAAAGATCTAACCATGGGCTTCTCAAAAAAGTCAGAAATACAAGACCACATAATTTGAGCTACTATGCAATCAAACAGTAGATGTTGCACTGATTCCAAATCTGAGCAGAACATACACGAAGTGTCCTCCTCTTAGTCAAGTTATCCCTAGTGAGGATCTTGTTAAAATAAGCCAGCCAAAGAAAGACATGAATTTTTGGGGGGATCAAAACTTTCCAAATTTTGTCACCAATGGGTTGGGTGATGCCCCCAAAGTTAATCACCTCATAAAATGATTCAGTTGAGTAAATCCCAGAAGCCTCAAGAGTCCACACAAGGACATCAGCCTTTGAGGTCAAACAAACAGTCCTCACTAACCCAACCATCTCTGTCCAAACTGCAAATAACTCCTCATCAACACACCTTCTAAAAGTGAGTTTGAGGTTGTAACCATCGAACACTTTATGAACATAAGTTTTTTGCTGATCGCAAATGCAAAACAGATCCCAAAATTGGTTTTTAAGAGAACACTCTCCCACCCACCAATCATGCCAGAAGTTATAAAAGCATTTGGCAGCATACAAAGCCCATGTTAAACCCTTCCAAAAAGGAGAGTCAACCCTAGTCTTGGACCAAAGAAGATTAGGTTTAGCAGTTTGGTATTTATAGTCAAGATTTGTTTTCCAGTTTTTATCAGTGTTGTCAAAATACCTCTTGCCCCATGAGGCAAGCAGGGCTAAGTTAAAATCTCCGAGTTTATGAAACCCAAGACCACCAAATGATTTCTTCCTAGCCACAAGCCCCAATGAGCTAAATGATACTTATGAACATCTCCCAGGTTTCCCCACAGGAAGTGGGCCATCTCAGAGTTGATAGCATTGATAACCCATTTAGGAAATTTGATCAAGGACATAAGATAAGTAGAAATACTGGCAACACAAGTATTCAAAAGAATAAGTTTGCCTCTATAAGTAAGGAATTTACCAGCCCAACCAGGAATTCTTTTGATTATTCTATCAACAATGGGTTGGATTTGGATGTCCTCTCTTCTAAGCTTATTGTAATGAAGAGGAACACCCAAGTATTTCATTGGAAAAACACCCATTTCATAACAAAAGACCTGGGTAAAATCCCTAAATTCAAAATCCTCCAAGTTAATGGCCATGAGGTCAGTTTTATGATAATTGATTTTTAAGCCAGAGAGAGCCTCAAAACAAGCAAGGATCCACTTCAGGTTCCTTGCAAAATCATTATTCTTCTCAAGAAAATGATGGTATCATCAGCATATTGGAGGCTGATGACACCACCAGGGATCACATGAGGAAGAAGTCCTCTAATCATACCATGGTTAGCAGCTTTAGAAAGCATATTGGAGAAAACATCAGCCACAAGGTTGAAAAGAATGGGAGAAAGAGGGTCTCCCTGTTTTACGCCTTTTTCACTTAAAAAATAATGACCATTAGTGTCATTTAATCTGACACACGAAGAGCTCTGAAACAATAACAAATGAATCCATTGAATCCATTTAGGCCCAAAACTTCTAGAAGCCAACATCTCCATAAGGAAACTCCAACTGACCCTATCATATGTCTTCTCATAATCTAGTTTCAAAACTAGAGCACTCTCATGAGATGAGTGAATCTCATGAATAATTTCATGAGCCATCACTACACTCTCAAGGATAAGCCTACCCCTAATAAAAGCAGTTTGATTGGGAGAAATGAGCCTATCACTAACAGGGGAAACCCTGTTGGTCATAGCTTTCGAAAATATATTCACACTGCAGATACTCAGACTAATAGGTCTAAAGTTTTTTAAATCAACCGCATCAGGGACTTTGAGGATGAGAGTAATAATGGAAATTTTTAACCTGGCCAGGTCCAGCTGACCAGACTCAAACTCTCTAACCAAAGACATAAAATCATTTTTGATTAAATCCCAAAAAGTTTGGTAAAAAAGAAAGGAGAGTCCATCAGGGCCAGGGGGCCCATGAGCATAAGAGTCCATGACTGCTTTTTTTATTTCCTCTTTAAGAAAAGGTTTTTGCAAAGAGTCATTCTCCAAATCAGTCACCAATTCACTAGGATTCCAGAACTCATCACTAAGATTAATAGGTTTGGTTTCCTCAAAACTAAAAAGATTTTTGTAAAAGTCAGTTGCTAATTTGATCATCCAATCTTTATCAGTCACAAGACCAGCTTCACTTATCAGACCACCCAAATGATTCTTACGATGTTTCTGGTTAGCAAGCCCATGAAAGTAGGAGTTATGACGATCACCTTCGAGGATTTGCCTATCTCTAGATCTCTGTTGGGATACGGGGCAGAAAACACAAAATTTTCACACCTACGGTACCCGAACCCAAGATCTATGCTATGGCGATGTAAAGTAACGGAGGGAATCGGTGTTCATACCTTTGAAGACCGAAAGAGGGAAACGTTCTTGCGAACGTGGTTGGCGTAGACTCGGAACTACGACCTCCCTGTCGTGTAGAAGACCACCACCGGAGAGGATGACTCCCGGTAAACCTCCAGCGACGAAGTAGCACCACAGGTGTAGTGCCTCGAAGAGATTATACACGTACGGTACAATCGATGTTCCTCCCGGGCCCCGAACCAGGCGAGCAGCGGAAGAAAGACGGCTACAGATCCCGACTCCAGCAGAACGACGGCCTGCCTTATGGTGGAGAACTCCAATCCTGGTGCAGACTCCAAACAAGGGGAGTCCACTTCCGGGAAGGAGAAGGAGGAAGAAGGAGATATTGGTGTGTTGGGAAAAGGGGTGCTACCCCTCCTTATATAGGCCAAGGGGGGGGGGTGTGATCCTCCTCCCCTCCCCCATGTGGGACTAAACTCCCAAGGGGGGGGGGGGGAGTGCGCCGGACATAGGGGGGGATGGGCCCCACCCTTGGCGCCAAGCCCAAGGGGGGAGACCCCCTCCTCCCTTAATGGGCCCCATGGGCCCATATAGCCTTTTTCCCAATTTTTTAATTCATTTAATATGTTTTAAATATTTAATTCAGATAATTAGATAATAAAACATTATTAAAACAATTAAACTTTATTTTGAACTATTCAAAATGTTCGGAAACCATTCCGTCCTCCTCCGGAACTATTCCGGTGATTTCTCCTATTTCACTGATTGATCCCGTAACTGTCCTATGCATCGATTGCCTTTAAGTGTAATACCCTAACGGTCCGGGAAACAGCAGACATGGTCGAGACTCTTCTCATTGACCAATGACTAGTCAGTTGGACCTGGTTACAATCCTTGACAGCCCCTGCGCTTCCATCGAATGAACTTCGATCGCTTTTGGAAACCGTTAACGATACGACGTAATCCCTTTGTGCTGCGGTACTTTGTTTGTCCGAGGTTTGATCGTCGGTATCCTACATACCGTGTTCACATCTCGTTCACAACAAACAACTTCTCTCGTCCATGATCATTGCATCTCTTGTGACCTAGTCACATCCTTGCAAGGTGTTCATGCAATATCACCGAGTGGGCCCTGAGTACCTGTCCTGTCACAAGGACTGACAAATCCCGCTCTGATCTATTAACATACTCATCAACCATCTATTTCGGAATACCCAAAGTGCACCGTCATAGCCAGCATATTTCAGTCAGGCGGTGGGATACAAATCAAAGTCTCCTCATAGATGACAATTACGTATGATCATTACGGTCTAAGGACTAAGCCATACGTTACAAAGTCATAGCAACGTTGAACTATGTGACTCGATCACATTGCAATACTTTAGGTGGGTGTACGTCCATCACATCATTCCCCTTAACGATATGACCTCATTGTCAATGGACTTAAGTGTCGCCATGATCAGGAAAGCTTGATCAATCAATTGCCCAATGAGATAGTTTACCCGAGTTAAACTACGGACCATGTTTTATACTACACCTGTATTAGTATTTCCAAGTAATACAGTTATATCACAGTATAAAACGTATTATGAACAAAACGGATATGTGACAAATATCTTTATTAATTTGTCTCTAGGGCACATATCCAACAGTCTCCCACTTGCACTAGAGTAAAAATTACACTAGTTTACATCAGGTATGTATCTAACACACTACTGGAATTCACCAGTTTGCCATGGGCCAGCGGCTTTGCCGTCTGCATTTCGTCGGGGCGGACGGCAAAGCAGCTGTATGCCGTCCGCTGCCCTAAGTACAGACGGTAACACACAGACATACGACAAACCACATGTTTGCCGTCTGCCCGCGTCCATGCAGACGGCAACGGAACATATGCCGTCCGTCGACATACGGCAAACCTCCAGCTGGGGCCCACCCAAGCGAGGCACGCGGCCTGGCTAACGGCCCACCGCTTTGCCGTTTGCCTACTAACAACATATGGTCCTTTGCCGTCTGTCGGCAGACGGCAAAGCGGTGGGCCGTTAACCCCCCGCACGGTCCCTCTCTCTCTCTCTCTCCACTCTCTCTCCCAAACCCCTCTCTCTCCCGCGACCCCCCGCCGCCGCCGCCCTGCCCCGTCGCCCTGCCCCGTCCCGCGCGCCGCCACCTTCACCTCCGGTGAGGCCCTCCTCCTCTCCTCCTCCCCTCCCCTCTCCTCTCCTCCCCTCTCCTCCTCTCTTCTCCTCTCCTCTGACCGGCGCCGCTGCAGGTCTCGCCGCCGACGACCCTCCTCGCCGGCGCCACGCTCCTCACCGGCGCCACCTCCCGCCACCGCCGCCACCTCCCCCCACCCTTGGTAAGCCTCCTCCCCTGTTTTTTTTCTTTTTTTTCTGTTAATTAGAGTTGTTAGTTTAGGTTTAGGTTAGTTTAGGTTTATTAGTGTAGTTAGTTTAGGTTTATTAGTGTAGTTAGTTTAGGTTTATTAGTGTAGTTAGTTTAGGTTTTATTAGTTCTAGTTAGTTTAGGTTTATTATTGTAGTTAGTTTAGGTTTTTTTCTGTTAATTCAATTGCAATGTTACTAGTTAGTAATTATGTCTTAGGTGTTAGTATTTGTAGTTAGTAAGATTGTAGGTTAGCATAATTAGTTAGGATTTGATTTATGTTTTAAGTAGTTAGATTTAGTTTTAATTAGTTATAGTTAGAAGGAAAAGAAATAGAAGAAGGAAAATAAATAGAAGAAGAAAAGAAGAAGAAGAAGAAGAAGAAGAAGACAAAGAAGAAGTAGAAGAAAAATAGGAAACATAAGAAGAATAGGAAGAAAAGAGGAGAAAGAAGAATAGGGAAAATAAATTTAATAGAGGAAGAGAAAGAAAGAGAAGAAGAAAAAGAAAGAGAAGATCGAAGAATAAGGAATAAAAGAAGAAGAAAAATAAAAAGAAGAAAATGAAGAATAAGAAAGTAGATAATGTAGTTAGTAATTAGATGTTAGTATTACTTAGCTTAATTACCGGTACTAGTGTTTGTGTTGATTTTCTGAATTTTAATCTGCAGTTGTTTCCCCTTCACCTCGAGCACCGCCGTCGAGGGTCTCGTGATCGACGACCTCCCCTGCGTTCGAGGGTGAGTAAAAAAAGGCCTATATCCTCCTCCCCCTTCCTTTTGCTCTGTTCCGGCCTTCGTGCCGATGACACTAGCTAGGTCAGTCGCGTAACCAGTATGCGTCTCCCGTTCGAAAGGGTTACAGTTATAAATATGCATTAATTTGCATATTTATAATAGTGATTCTTTTGAATTGTCCAACGTTATCCATGGACAGCCCGAGTATGTATGTAGATTGGGTCGGTTTCCCATGTTTTGGTCCCGATCCGACGTGGTATTTCGTTAGCGCCTCCCTGTTGTTCTCCGGATACACAACCTCTCGGCTTGTTGTCGAGACGTGTATTAGGAGAACAGCAGGGAGGTGCTGCCGAAATACCGCGTCGGATCGGGACCAAAGCATGGGAAACCGACCCAATCTACATACATACTCGGGTGGGATTAGGACCTATCTTTACCTATTAGTGTGTAGGTTAATTGCATATGACGTAGCTATGTATGATAAAAGCAATAAAAAGTGGACGTAATAAAACGGTATATTTGTTGTTTAGTAGCTAGCTGTAGCGACAAGATGAGTGATGATCGTGCGTGGATGTACACTGGTCGCCCTAATCAGAAAGAGATCAGCAATGAATGGGCAATGAAAACCAAGGAGTTTCTGAGAGCGGCGTTTGCAAATGGGCAGAGAAAAACCTGGTGCCCCTGTGTTAGGTGCGACAATTATAAACAGGCGACAGAGGTGGATATGGGTAAACACTTGCAGAAGTGGGGTTATAAGCCTAGTTATACGGTGTGGAGCTTCCATGGCGAGTCTCGCGGACGACAGAGAGAGGAGGTGGTCCGTCAGCGCACGGATGAGTACGGAACCGGGATCGAAGACATGGTGCAGGACTTTGACGATGCGCGGGATGAGGACGATGAGATGGAGGAATCTGCGAAGGCCTTCTATGAGATGTTGGAGTCTTCGAAACGTCCGCTACACGCTCACACTGAGCTTTGTCAGCTCGATGCCATCGCACAGTTGATGGCTTTGAAGGCACAATTCAACTTGGGCACAGATTGCTACAATGCGATCACTACCCTAATTGGGTGGTTTCTACCAAAAGATCATGTTATGCCTGCAAACCTGTACCAATCGGATAAAATCCTCAAGGTACTTAAGATTCCCTATGAGCAGATACATGCTTGTGAAAATGGATGTGCTTTATTTAGGAAAGAGTATGCGGACGAAGACTATTGTCCCAAATGCAAGTCATCCAGGTATGTTGTGGTAGACAATGGTCAAGGTGAGAAGACGCAGACCAAAATACCCGTAAATGTTCTTCGGTATCTTCCAGTGATACCAAGAATTCAACGCCTTTACATGATGGAAGAGACAACCAGACAGATGACATGGCACAAACATGGGAAGAGAACAGAATTTGATGCAGATGGGAAGCCGATGTTGACTCACCCATCGGATGGTTCAGCATGGAAGCACTTTGATGAAAAACATTCGGAAAAAGCTAAGGAGCCAAGGCATTGCCGAATCGCCGTCGGCAAAGATGGGTTCAATCCTTTCGGTCTGATGGCAGCCTCATACAGTTGTTGGCCTGTATTTGTCATGCCACTCAATCTCCCCCCCTCAGAGATTATGAAAAGGAAGAACATTTTCCTGACGTTGATAATACCAGGGCCCAAATATCCGGGGAAGAATATGGATGTGTACATGCAACCGCTTAAGGGGGAATTGCAACAAGCTTGGGACGAAGGGTTCAAGACATACGATGCAGCTAGCAAAAAGACCTTCAAAATGCATGTTTGGTACTAGTACTCGATGCATGACTTGCCGGCGTATGCGCTTTTCGTTGGCTTCTGTGTTCATGGAAAGTTCGGGTGCCCAACATGCAAGGATGCTCTTCAGTTTCATTGGCTGAAGGCGGGTGGCAAGTATTCCTGCTTCGACTTGCATAGACAGTTTCTGCCTCCTAAGCATCCTTTTAGAAAAGACAAGAAGAACTTCATCAAAGGCAAAGTTGTCAAAAACCTGGCAGCACCTACGATGACGGGCGAACATGTCTTGGCACAGTTGAACTCTCTCGAGCCTGATCCAAAACGTCCCTGGTATTTTAAGGGATATAATTCGGAACACGCCTGGACTCACAAGACATGCTTCTGGGATCTCCCTACTTCCAAGACCTCGAACTTCCACACAATATTGACGTGATGCACACTGAAAAAAAATATCGGCGAGGCCCTGTTTGGTACATTTTTTGGCATAGATGGGAAGTCAAAGGATAATCCTAAAGCTAGAGTCGACCAGGAGACTCTATGTGATAGACCCTCACAGAACATGCGACAACCGAAAGGAAAGAAGAATTGGTCCAAGCCAAGGGCCTGGTTCAATCTGAAAGGGGGCATATAAGGGAAATTCTCTTGTGGGTGCAAAACAGTTTGATGTTCCCCGATGGGTATGCAGCGAATCTGAGGAGGGGAGCGAGTCCTGAAAAACATAAAATATTTGGGCTGAAGAGTCATGATTGGCACGTATGGCTTGAGCGGGTAATGCCGGTGATGTTGCGCGGCTATATCCCCGAGGAAGAGTGGCTAGTACTGGCAGAACTGAGCTATTTCTTTCGTGTTCTTTGTGCTAAAGAACTATCCGATGGCGTGCTAGAAGACATGGAAGATATGGCGCAGGAGTTGCTCTGCAAGTTAGAGAAGATCTTTCCACCGGGTTTTTTTAATCCGATGCAGCATTTGATATTGCATCTCCCGACCGAGGCAAGATTAGGGGGCCCTGTGCAAAATCGTTGGTGCTATTCAACGGAGAGAATGCAGAAGACGCTTCGAGCAAAATGTAAAAATAAACGTAGAATTGAAGCATCGATGGCCGAGGCTTTCATTACCGAGGAGGCGGCAAACTTTGTGACAGCACATTATGAAGCCAAAAATCGCCATTTGCATAATCCAAAGCCTCGATACAATACTAGCGACCCCCAACGGCGTCAATCCAACCTCAGCCTATTCAAAGGGAAGCTCGGACCTGTTGGTGCTTCGAGAAATAAGATTTTGGATATCAAAGAATGGCGGACTCTTACACTGTATATCTTCACCAACCTAACAGAAGTGCGACCGTACATCGAGTAAGTGCTCGGTACGTACATTGTTTCGCAACTTCTAATAATTCTTGTTTCTTATTAATTCCCCTGAATTCATACAGTCGATACGTCGCCAAATTCTCGAATGGAGTGGTTATTGAAAGTGATTCCATCACAGAGTATGAGCTTCTTGCCAATCAAGGAGACGGCAATCCTGGTTTCATCTCTTGGTTCAAACGAACGGTAACTATCATTCATATATAGGGTTTATTTGTTGGTTCAACCTATTTTTCACTAATATAACAATCCTTTCCTATAAAACTTATAGGCAAATGAGGAGCCTATGGACGCCGAATTGAGAAAAGTCGCTAATGGTTTTGACAATAAGGTCCGTGTATTTGAGATATACGACATCAACGGGTATCGCTTTCGTACCGTTGATAAAGAGCGAAAAATGGCCGATCGAAAAAGTACAAATTCAGGTGTCTCTGCTGTCGGCGACGGAGGTATTGAGTATTATGGAAGAGTTGAAGCAATATACGAACTTCTATTCTATGGTGAAAATCCTCCCAACGTCGTTGTCTTCAAATGTCATTGGTTTCTCCCGTCGAGGACTAGACGAACTCATGAACATGTAGGTCTAGTCGAAATTCGACAAGACACCCATTTTAATGTCCCCGATGTCTATATTACGGCTCAACAGGCCACCCAGGTTTTCTATCTATCCTACCCCTGCCAAACGGTTGAAAACCTGAAAGGTTGGGATGTCGTTTATGATGTGCCACCTCATATTAGACCACCTCCCCCAAATGAAGAGGATTATGTACCCCACATTGACCTAGAGACATATGAAGGAGAATTCTTCCAAGAAACACGCGTGATAAAAAAACGTTACCGAAACCGCTCTACGCAACCCCAGAACATGGAAGAAGACAATGAGAGTGAACCCGCTAACGACGATGTTGAAGAGCCTGAAGAAGAAGAGGTTACTGCTCCAGATGACCTGTCCATGTTACACGCGTGATAGTGATGACGATCCTTCAATTGATCGCGGAGAAGATACCGATGATCCCGACTATTGTTAGTTGTATGCATCTCAACTTTAATTATATATATATATATATTCTCATTATTGCAGTAATTACTTTTGTATTATTAATTCTTTTTCTCATGTTACTAATTATTTTATTTTAATTCTTGGCAGGTTTGTGACAGATATGGAGGGCGAGACCTCAGGCTCGCGAGGGAGGGGTCATGCGCTCCCACCTTTGGCTCTACGGAGGTCTTTGCTCGAGAGTATTTCCTCGCCTCCTCCTTCTACTGATGAGGTGCCCAGGGGGAGAGGTCGGAAGAAGACCGGGAGAGGCAAAGCAGGTGGTGGTCGCGGGAAAGGGAGACGGACACCTGCTGCTGCTTCCTCGCCGCCACCTCCGGCTGATTCACCAGAGCACTGCAGGGTGGATCCCTCCTCGGACACTCCGATCCACCAGCCTGAGGTAGAGGAGGAGGCTACGTCCACCCGCACGACCTGGAGTCCCTGGCCGGACCAGCCGGAGCAGCACACGCCTGAGGGGGAGGCTGGTGCCGAGTTGGACACTACGAATGAGGAGGAGGTGGCTGAGGGTACCACCGTGTACCATCGTGGGGGTACACGGCTCTCGTCCGTGGCGGTGACTCCCGCCCATAAGTGGTTGATTACGCCTGATGGAGAGACGTAAGTGCACTTATACTCTCTTCCGGTACCTTCTATACTTATGTCTATCTGATGGCTGTCTTTTTATACTGAAGGGGTTGGATATACGGCAATGGTGTCCGCAATCCCAACTCCATCCTTGGTGTCCTCGTCAGGGAGAACTTCCCGGGGCTGGTTCAATTGCCCGGACCTGATGAGGTTCTGCAGTCTGGACTCAAATAGGAGCACTATTGTGCTGCCCCGGCCCCGCCGGATATGACCATCAACGGGGTCGAATGCCACACCAGAGCCGACATGGTGATCAACGGCTTTTGGGTAATTTCTGTTTCACACAATAAAATCTTGACAATAGCTAGTTGGTGCACTCATGAGTGTTGTCTCGTGCTATTGCAGGTCTACTACAAGGTCGATGAGTCCAAGGAGCAGGAGGCGGAGGATGTGATAGTTGCAGAGGCCACGCGCCTCTTGCAGAACACAAGGCACGAGATGCGAGTGCAAGCGGTCCGTGACTACTACGCCAAGCAAGGGCGCAAGCGTAGCAAGAAGGACTACCGCAAGAAGTTTCTGACCAGGGCCCAGTACATGACGGTAACCCTTCTTAAGTCTTGAATAGTTTGCTTGATTTGATTCCTATCTAGGCTACTTATTAGTTTCCTTGTTTACTAACTTAGGCGCCGCCGAGATGGTGTGCGGACAAGATGGATTGTTGGGAGGTTATTCTGGACCACTGGTGCTCAGATGCCTGGTTGGCCGTCCACAACAATGCCAAGGACCGGCGCGCCCAAATGGTTGGTGTGCCACACCATCAAGGCAGCCATAACTTAGCTGGTTACGGGCATAAATGGGTATGTGCTAATTCTTCTTTGCTTTGTCTTTTAGGCACCCACTTACTAATATCATGCTTTGCTTTGTCTTTTAGGCGGAGCATAATAAAACGGAGGTGCCTCAGGTGTTCGACATGTATGGCATGTCCCATACAACGTCGTACAAGAAGGCCAAGGCGCTCTCAGAGTCGGATCTCGCCACTCCTTCGACTTTCACCAACATTGCCGCCTATAGTAAGCTCAAGGCTTATACTGAGGTGGCGAAGGAGAAGCACGGGGAGGCTTACACCCCGATTGGGAAGCCTATTGACCCGGAGCTGGTGATGATCTCTGGTGGCGGAAGGCGCCATGGCGCCATGGCCATTGGAGATAAGTTGATTAGGTGTGATAAGACTCTTCCTGAGATCAAGGCACGCCAAACGAGTTCTTCTCCTGCTATAAGGACTCGTCCGCGGCCAGTCGACCTCGCTATCCAGGTTATCCATAAGGACTCTTGCATTCTTGTTTTCTCTCATCGAATATTACAATGCTAACTAGAGGAGTGGGGTTGCAGGAAGCTCTTGATAAAGAGCGACAGAACACCCAACGGCTACTGGAGGAGAAGGAGCGGTTGGCAGAGGAGAAGGCAGCGGAGAGAGAGAGCGGCTGGCGGAGGAGAGGACGGCGAAGGCTCTCGAGGAGGCCGCGGCACGACACGATGCATCGAACCGGGCCTTGTATGAGCTCTTCGTGGTAAGTCACCTGTTCATATTCACCCAAAGAATGCATGTTATAATTTTTGTTTATATTACTAACTAATATGATTGACTCATGAAAAACAAATGTGCAGACTATGTGCGAGAAGACTGGTCAGGCCGCTCCACCGATGCCGATCATTTCTCCTGTGGGGACGGTGAGTATCTTTCGATGATCATCAATACCATATTGAGTGGCGTCGTGCTAACCTCTAGTTGATCTTTTCGTCCAGCATAACTCTCGGGCTGCGTCCCATGACCCTTCTCCACCGTCAACATCGGCCAACCCGACGGATGCTTCTCAGCCACCTCAGCCTTGAGGGCTACACTCCGATAAGTTGTGTTGTATATTTTTCTTTATAAATGCTTAGTTAGTTTGAAAATGCATATTTAGCTTCTGAAATATTATGAAATTCTTAAATATAGCTAAGTTAGCCTAATAATAGCATGATTAGCCAGATTTTCTCACAATATGATGAAGTTAGCTTGATTTGCTCACAAAATGCTAAAGTTACCTTAATTGGCTCAAAAAATGCTTAAGTTAGCTTCATTTGTTCAAAGTTGCCAAAGTTAGCTTAATTTTCTCACAAAATGGTAAAGTTTGCTTGATTTGCTCACAAGATGCTAAAGTTAGCTTGAATCGCTCACAAAATGCTAAAGTTAGCTTGATTCACTTAAAAAATTCTAAAGTTAGCTAAAGTGGCTCACAAAATGGTAAAGCTAGCTTAATTGGCTCACAATATGCTAAAGTCAGCTTAATTCCTCAAAACACGCTAAAGTTTCTTAAATTGCTCACAATATGCTAAAGTTAGTTTCATTGGCTCAAAATATGCTAATGTTACCTTAATTGCTCACAAATGCTAAAGGTTAGCTTAATTTCTCAAAATATGCTCACAAATGCTCAAGGTTAGCTTAATTGCTCACAAATGCTAAAGAAAACAGAAGAAGAAGAAGAAGAAGGAGAGGAGAGAAGAAAAACAAGGAGAAGATCGAAAAGAACTCTTCTCTGTTCTTCTTCTCTCCTCCTTGTTCTTCTTCTCTTTTCTTCTTCTTCTTGTCCTTCTCCTTCTCTTATTACTTATTCTTCTTGTCCTCCTTCTTTCGTTAACTTTCTTATTTTGATTTTGAAGATTTGCTTTATGAGGGTCGTGCATCGATGGAGTTGCTGTATTTTCACTTTCAATATAGCTTAGAAACAATTTATTGTTGTTATGAACTGTTTGGAGACTTTGTGTAATGAACTATGTATATATTGTTGTTATCCTTGCTTGGAAACAATGTGTTATCCTTGTTGGAGATTCATATGTTGTTTGATATGATGTGATGTGGTGTTAAAGCGTGCTTCTGATTCTGATGCTATATATATATATTGCTTTTTTGTCAAATACAGGGATTAAAAGAAAAACAGAAAAAACAGAGACAATATAGGCTCTTTGCCGTCCGCAGGCAGTCGGCAAAGATGTTTGCCGTCTGCTTGCAGCTGGCAAAGAGGACACGTGGCGCCCAGCTGTGCAATCTGGCAACATCTGGGTGACCATTTGGTCATTATGCCGTCTGCCTCCGGCAAGGCTGACGGCAAAGTTGGCTTGCCGTCTGTCAGTAGACGGCATTAACGGCCTGACGGAGCTGGCCGGCCGGTCATGATACCGTCTGCCTCCGGCACGGCAGACGGCAAAGTTGGTTTGCCGTATGTCAGTAGACGGCAAATCCCGCCGTTAACGGCCTGACGGAGCCGGCTGGCAAAGGTTCGCCGTCACGCCCGCTCTGCCGTCTGCTTGCACAAAAGCGCACGGCAGAGGTGATTTGCCGTCCGTCGATTTCCTGCAGACGGCAAAGCACCCCTTTGCCGAAGAAATAGCTGACGGGTGCTTTGCCGTGCGTGGGCAGACGTCAAAGTCCTTTGCCGTCCGCCATATAGGTGTTTGCCGTCCGCCGAGGCAGACGGCAAATAGGTGAATTCCAGTAGTGACACCAATGGTCTCTCGGTGTTCTTCAAACTTGCCCTGTGGAAGAGGTTTAGTCATCGGGTCTGCTGCGTTCAGATCCGTATGTATCTTGTGAATCCTAGTGTGTCCATCCCTGACGTAATCTCGCGTCACATGGAACTTTCGGAGGATGTGCTTGGCTGTAGAGTGAGTTCTTGGCTCCTTCGCGTTAGCAATGGCACCCGTGTTGTCGCAGAAGATTCCCACAGGGTCAGTGCAACTGGGAAAGACGCCAAGCTCGATCATGAACTTTTTCAGCCACAGCGCCTCGTTTGACGCTTCGCAAGCGGCAATATACTCCGACTCCATTGTAGATTGAGCGACGACTGACTGTTTGCCGCTCCTCCAGCTAATTGCGCCACCGTTCAACATGAAAACATATCCCGTCTGGGATTTCGAGTCATCTAGATCTGAGCCGAGGCTTGCGTCAACGTAACCTTTTACGGTGAGCTCCTCATCAACTCCTCCATAAAGGAGAAAGAGATCCTTGGTTCTTCTTAAGTACTAAGGGATGTTCTTTACTGTTTTCCAGTGAGCCATTCCCGGGTTACTCTGGTAGCGATTAGTCATACTAATGGCCAGCGCTAAATCCGGTCTGGTACATAACATAGCATACATGAGAGAACCTATGGCTGAGGCATAGGGCTTTGAGGACATCTCCTCTTTCTCTTTTGCTGTGGTTGGGCATTGAGTCACGCTTAATTTGACACCTTTTATAACTGGCAAGAGACCTCTCATGGAGTCATACATTTTGAACCTTTTCAATATCTTGTCAATATAAGTGTTCTGACTCAAGGCCAACCGTCGATTAGGTCTATCTCTATAGATCTTAATCCCTAATATGTACGCAGCTTCACCTAGGTCCTTCATGGAAAATTGTCCATTCAGATATTCCTTCACTTCCTCTAAGAATTTATTATCGTTCCCTATTAGTAATATGTCATCTACATATAACACAAGGAATGCTACAGAGCTCCCACTCAGTTTCTTATAGACGCAGAACTCTTTGACGTTTTGGACAAATCCAAAAGCTTTAATGACCTCATCAAATCGAAGATTTCAGCTCCGAGATGCTTGCTTCAACCCATAGATGGATCGTTGAAGCTTGCACACCTTACCAGCGTTCCTTGGATCGACTGTCAGAACCCTAATTTAGGTTTGTGCTTTTCCAAGCTAGCATTTTGCATCTTGAATTTTTTTTGCAAAAGAAAAGGAATTGGGGAAAAGAAAAGCCCTAAAGGAATTAAATAAAAAGGCCAGAAATAAATCTTTTTCCAAAATTCTTTTGGATGTGTTGAAAAATCCTAAAAATGAGTGTGATCATTTTAAAAGTGAATTGGGATTAATCCCATGCTCATAGATTTTTCAATAATTCAAATAGTGGCTTGGAAATTAAATAAATTGTTTATTTGAATTGAAATTCAAATAAATTGAATTTCAAAAATTCCCAAAACTTGGGGTTGACTTCTATATAGTCACCTAGGTTTTATAAAAATGATTGGGGATTTTTATAAATGCCCTAGCTATTTTATTTTAAAGGGCAAAACAAATAACAGAAAAGAATAATAAGAAAAACAGAAGGAAAAGACTTACCTCCCGCCTAGGCGCCGACCCACCTGGCCCAGCCCGGCCCCTCCCCTGTCATCATCCTCCTCGCCAGAAGGAGAGACGCCCGAGCCATGCGCCCACGGCATGGACGCCACGGCGACGCCCACTGCCTTCTAGGCCTCCCCTCGCCTCTCTCTCGCACGCCACGCAGCAGCAGACCCCCCCCCCCCCCCCCCCCGCACTCCTCTGCCCTCTCTCTGGCCCTCCCTCTCTCTTCCCCGACGAGATTCCGCGCGACCCGAGCCCCAGCCAGAGCGGCCGCCTTGCGCCACCGTGGCCACTGTGCCTCTCCCGTTGCGCCACCGTGTCCAGAAGGTCCAGCGTCCTCGAATCCTTCCACCTGCAAGACGAATCGAACCGAGGAGCTCCCCAGGCGTCGCCCGTGTCTTCGAGTTGCCGCCGGCCGCCGACGATCTCCAAGTCAAATTCGCCGCCGTGCTTCTTCCGCCGGCCCCTTCGTCCTCTCCATCATCTCTGGTGAGCTCCCAGCTCCATTTCCCCCCATCCGTGCGTCTCCCCGTGCTCTCTGTGCCAGTCCGCCATGACCAGGGTCTCCGGCCGCCGCCTCCCGTCGAGGTACCCGTGGACCCGAGCGCCCCCTTGAAGCCCGCCTAGCACCAGCAGATGCACGACGACGAGAGCTACGCGCTGGTGCCCTTCGTTCCCCTCCCCGTGGACTGCAGCCCAAGTCCGACGAGCGCCGCCGCGTCCTGTGGCTGCCGCCGGTTAGACGCCGGCCGGTTAGTTTAATTAGGGACTAAACCCCCCTTTAATCTCTCTCTCTCTCTCTCACTGACACTGGGCCCAGGGCCCCTAATTAATCTGTGTTTAAATTTAACAGAGCTAACTAACCCAGTGAGGCTGACAGGTGGGGCCGCCTTGTCAGTTGACTGGTCAAACCTGGCGTCAGCATGACCTAGTGATGACGCAGTAAAGATTAAATCATTTATTTTATTCAGTAAATTCTAGAAAATAAGCCAAACTTTGAAATTGAATAACTTTTAAACTATAACTCCAAATTCAAAGTTTAATATATGAAAAATGATCAGGAGAAAATCCTCTATCCAAATTTCCAACTTTCAGCTATGTTGGAGTTGATCTTAAAAAGGGATCAGTAGCTTTTGCTATTTGATTTAATTGGAATTATTTCAAATTCAATTCAATTGCTATTCCAACTTCAAACTTTGAAATGCACCACACATCACTTGTACTTCAGAAGCATTTCCCACATATGATCTTCTGGATTACAAAGTACCAACTTTAGTGAATGCAAGTTGAACTAAATTGAATAAACATTTGGAGTTTGAATTTGAATTTACTTTTCAAATCAACTTCGATTAAAATGTGGCAATTCCAACATAGGTCACATTAGCACGTTACCCTGCTATGTTTTGCATATTGAATGTGCATTGTATTATCTTGATTGTGCTTTACTTCCAGTGCTTCGGTGATTGCATCTTCTCGGTAGAGTTAATCTCGGAGACGAGTTCAACATCACGTCAGAAGAGTGATACCTCGTGATCGTCAGCAAGGCAAGCAGCCCCCTCTTTGATCATGTCGATAAAATCCCAGTTCCCTCTCATTCTCGCAAATGCATGATTAGGATGTCACCATGATACGTTCTACCGCTAGTTGAACCCATTCCTTTGCATGACCTATCATTTTTTCACAGTAGTAAGCAAGCCACAATCCTAGCAGATGTAGGAGTTGGTTGATATCATGTGGCCCCTGCAACTGTTACAGCTTATTGCATGCTTAGAGTTGTTATCTGAGGCTACTTTGATGTGAGTCGGGATGGTAGTGATCATGTGAATGATGGTGGTAACGTGTTGGTGAATCTACCCTAAACAAAGGTGAACGATGAGAGGCTGTGTAGGAGTACACAGTGGGTTGTCTCGTTGAGCACTGCCATAAGCCCGAGTTCTTGTGTTGTTATCCAAGACAAAGAGTACGACCACACATTGGGCTCACTGACCCCTCTCGGCCTAGTACCTCACCCCGGACCAGTCCAGGAGTCGCAAGTAGTTCGCCCTTTAACGATCTCAAGCAGGTGGAACCAAGGTAAGTGGTTGGCGTAGGTTGTGGGAACGTTGAATCAAGTGATCATGATCGAGTTGAGCTTGATGGCGGTCACACAACGTTTGAGTCCGCATCGGAACAATCGGCCGGATTCCGACTGTGGTCCCAACTCAAATAGGAGACTCCCTAGGACTAGAGATGGTGCCGTGAGTGAAGTGTCGTGGCAGCATCCTCGCCGGTACTCACTTGAAGGGTCCATCCCCAGGCGGTAACTGATGAGGCGTGTGTGTAGAAGTACACCCCTGCAGGGTTAATGAACTATTCGAATAGCCGTGTCCGCGGTTATGGACTACTTGGAGACCTTTACTTGATCATAGATAACTTGAACTGGATACTTTTAAAACACACCAAGATAAGTGTGAGTGCTATGGCGTGCTTCCTCGTGGGGAAGTCAAGGAAGGCACCATAGTGGAGTATTGATTGGAGACTATTACTTGGACTCGTGTACGCTCCTTACCTCTTTCTGGTATTCGTAGATCAGGACTAGACAAGTCAAAGCTGGCACTTCTGCAAAAGTGAACCCCACCTCCCTTTGCCTTGATACATGTGCATGAGTAGTATAGTTCCTATGTAAGTCTTGCTGAGTACGACTTTGTACTCACGTTTGCTTATTCTATGTTTTAGAGACGAGACCACTGACCCTGATGGTGGCCTCTACCTCGAGCTCGACGTGGACCAAGTCGTATAGTTCCAGGCAGCAGCCTGTGCCCTTTGGAGGGTCGTTGTATTTTCTTTCAGGCTTCTTAAGCCATTTGTTAAACTTGTCTTTACTAAGACATAATTTGCTTCCGTTGATGTTTGATGTAATGTTGGATCACAAACATGTGATCTCTGCTTGTAATACAACTACTATGTCTGCTTTGTTTAGCAGAAGTTATAAAGACTACGAGTTTGTAGAGTTCATGTTGTGATTACCTGCTGTTTGCACTGGACATGTATGCTGCGTGTATGATTATAACATGCATGTCTTAGTGTGGGGTTCGATAGCTTAGTTGTGTTCTTGCCGGCGGTCTTTTATACACCAAGTGGCCCTTAGATGTGCGCAGCTTGGGGCATCGCGATGCGATTGCTCGTGACTCTGTCACGTGGCACACTTTGTTGTATGATTGAGCCCGCCCGAGATCCCGACTAAGAGATCGGGCTGGAGTAAGTTTATGTAAGGGTTATGATTCAATCGATAACATGGTTGAGGCGACTTGTCTATGAGTATGGGGTTCACCACCCATAAGCAATTAGACTTGTGAGCGGACGATGAGGACCCATCTCAGTTGATCATCCGGCCTGGATGGGATGCCCCTCACGTTCGATGCTTACCGAGAGTGATCTGTGCTTGGCCTTGTCTGCTTAGACAAGTGGGTACGGCTCTCGGCTCTCCATGTGATTGCATTGTGACCGGAATTACATACGCTAACCCCGGGTCCCGACAGACTTGGTATCAGAGCAGGACTGCCTGTAGGATTATCAAACCATTGGCCGATGTCGAGTCTAGCATTCTATAGTTATATAGTTACTTTGGGTATAAGGGAACAACGTAAGACTTCTTTTTTCTCCTTACCCTCATCGATCTGAGTTCTGAGTCATCCTCATCTTATTCTATGGGAAGATAGGACTAGGCTCATCTATGTCTTTACTAGGACATCTCGTTGATTGCTTGTTTGTAGCTGTAGGAGTGTTGTGGTCTTTCTGAGCCATCATTCCATAGTGTTTCTGTGCAAGTGATGTCCGTTATCCTGTAGGTTGTCTCAATTTCCATCCCGGTGCAGCCGTTATGCTGTCCGTTTGTGGCTTTGATGCTATTGCATTATAGTCTTCTATCTTAGCATAGAATTGTGTCCTAAATCCTATTCTGATTGTTGATTCTTATCACACAGAATGTCAGGTGCAAATCAAGGTGTTGATCCCAGTTCCAGTTACATAGACGGTGAAGAACCTCCACCACCAACCTCAATGGCAGAAATCATGATGCAGGCTGAACAGAATCGTCGTGATCAGACACGTCTTCTCGAGCGCATTGAGCAGAACACTTCTCGTCAGCATCATAGCGTTGTTACCATCCAGGACTTTATTCTCCTCAACCCGCCAGTTTTCCGATGTCCTTCCGAGCCCCTTGATGCCGATGATTGGCTTCGTTCCCTCGAGCGTAAGCTTGAGACAGCCCATGTTGCTCCCGGTGATCGTGTGCTATTCGCGGCATACTTTCTGGAAGGTGCTGCTTCTCAGTGGTGGGAGAATTTTGTAGCAATGCAACCAGTTGGTCATATGGTGACTTGGCAAGAGTTCTGTGATGACTTCCGAGGATACCATATTCCGGATCAGCTAATGGAGCGCAAGAGAGAAGAATTTTGCAATCTGACCCAAGGAAAGATGTCTGTTCATGAGTATAGGACTGAGTTCACTTGTCTAGCACGTTATGCCCAAGAAGAAGTATCCACCGATGCCAAGAAACAAGCAAGGTTCCGCAAGGGACTTAGCCCCGTCCTTCGTCATGACCTGAATCTTCACGAGTTCATCAACTTCAGGGACTTGGTCGACAAATCCTTCAAGGCCGAGTATGGAAATGAGTTGTATGAAGAGTCTCGCAAGCGTGATCGTGAGTTTGCCCAATCTTCTGACCCAATTTCTCAAAAACGCTGTGTATGGATTCCCTTCAGTGACGTCAGTCATGCTGTAAGTGCTTCTAGACCCCCAACCACCATATATCGTCCACCTCAACCCAATCTTCCTCCTTGGAATTTTGTTGGGCAATCAAGTGCTCAAGTTCCTTTCATTCCACGTGGTGTTTGTTTCCAATGTGGACAATCAGGTCACAATGTTCAAGAGTGTCCCCAAAATCATGTAGCCACCACACCTAAACCAAGCAAGCCTTTCGTCGTGGTAAGCCACTACCCAAGACTTCCAAGGTCAAGCCTCCTGCCTATGAATATGGTTATGTGAATCATGTATCCATTCTAGATTCCCACAAGTCAACCGATGTTGTACTCGGAACCCTTCCTGTCAATTCCACCCCAGCTTCGGTTCTGTTTGACCCAGGAGCATCTCACTCATTCATATCCCAGGACTTTGCACTGTCACATGACATCTCTTTTTCGATGTTATCCACCCCTTTAGTTGTGCAAGCCCCTGGATCCAGATGGCACACCACCATGGTGAGTCATGAGAATGAAATTGCAATTGAGGGTTTAGTATTCCTTGCCTCACTTATAGCCCTCAAGTCTTCAGACATTGATGTGATCTTAGGTATGGATTGGTTATCAAGACAGAGTGTTGTCCTTGATTGTAAAGCCAAGTCAGTGAAACTAACCCATCCATCAGGCCAGACAATCAAGTACACCTCACCAAGCTCTAAAACCTAGGTGCATTCTTTGAATGTGCTTCCTCTTCCAGACCTTGAAGATATTCCGGTGGTTCGTGACTTCCCGGATGTCTTTCCAGAAGAGCTGCCAGGCATACCACCTGACAGATCTGTAGAGTTTGTGGTAGATCTTATCCCAGGAACCGCCCCAATATCCAGATGCCCATATAGAATGGCCCCACGTGAGTTAGCTGAGCTAAAAATCCAACTTGAAGCTTCGTTGGCAAAAGGCTTCATCCGCCCTAGCTCATCGCCATGGGGTTGCCCCGTTCTGTTCGTAACGAAGAAAGATGGAACAAAAAGGATGTGCGTAGACTATCGCCCGCTAAATCTAGCGACGATAAAGAACAAGTACCCACTACCCAGGATCAATGATCTTTATGATCAACTTGCAGGATCCTCTGTCTTCTCCAAAATGGATTTGAGACTAAGCTATCATGAAATCAAAATCAGAAACGAGGACATTCCCAAAACGGCTTTTGCTACTCGTTATGGTCTTTATGAGTACACCGTCATGTCCTTCGGTTTAACCAATGCCCCCGCCACATTCTCGCGTTTGATGAATTCGATCTTCATGGAGTACCTAGATAAATTTTTTGTAGTTTATCTTGATGACATTCTCATCTACTCGAAGAACGAAGAAGATCACGCAGAACATCTTAGGCTGGTATTGATGAAACTTAGAGAGCATCACCTGTATGCTAAATTCTCCAAGTGTGAATTTTGGCTACCAGAAGTAACCTACTTAGGCCACGTGATTTCTGCAAAAGGCATTGCTATCAATATCGAGAGAGTTCATGCCGTCCTTGACTGGACTCCACCTGAATCGGTTAAGCAAGTTAGGAGTTTTCTTGGCTTAGCAAGCTATTGCCGCCGCTTCGTCGAGAACTTTTCTAAAGTTGCAAATCCTCTAACTGAACTCCTCAAGAAAGAGAAGAAATTCGAATGGACTCCCAAGTGCGAGGAAAGCTTTCAAGAGCTAAAAAGAAGATTGAATTCTGCACCCGTACTTGCGCCTCCAGACACCAAAAAGGATTTCGAGATCTATTGTGATGCCTCACGGCAAGGGTTAGGATGCATACTTCTGCAAGATCGACATGTGGTAGCTTATGCTTCACGCCAGTTGCGGCCACATGAAGAGAACTATCCTACCCATGATCTTGAACTCGCTGCCGTAGTTCATGCCCTGACAACTTGGCGACATTACCTCCTTGGTAATCGTTCATGCCGTAGGATTTCATGGCTTCAAGCCATTTCTCGGACTCGGGTCCCTCCATTGCTTCTTTGTAACTTGTAGGTTCATCCGACTCATCAGCCGAGATTGCATTCACAAGCTGTCCGTAAAACTCAGTAGCTTGATGGACTCTTGATGACCTACGGGGCATAAAAGGTTCCTCTTCATTCTCATCATGATCATCATTAATGTCATGATCGTTATGAATGTCGTTCTGGCCATTCTCTTCAGCTCCCACTGTGGAAGAGGGTTCCAGAACAATTTCCGTAGCCGTTTCTTCCAACTGGAGTGATTGGCCAGTCACTTCATCGAGGTCTATTTTCCTCCCACTCAACTCTTTCGCGAGAAACTCTGTCACAACCCAAAGTTAGGTATGTGCTAGGATCAAGTGTTCCTTTGCATCATGTAAAAATTTCAAAAGAAAATTCAGAAATGGGGAAAAGAAAAGCCCTGAGAAATTAAATCAAATGGCCAGATAAAAATCTTTTTCCAAAAATCATTTGAGTATTTGGAAAATTCCTATAAATTATGCTGATCATTTTAAAAATGGTTTGGGAGCAATCCCATGCTCATGGAATTTTCTAATTTTCAAATAGTGCCTTGGAAAATTAAAAGAACCCCTATTTGATTTGAAATTCAAATAAGTTGAATTTCAAAAATGCCCAAATCCTAAATGTGACTAGCTACTGGTCACCTAGGGTTTATAAAAATGTTTGGGCATTTTACAAAATTGCCTAGCTATTTATTTCTAGGCACAACAGAAATACAGAAATTTAAAAAAGAAACAGAAAAGGGAAAAGAAGCTTACCAGGAAACCGGCCCAACTCGGGGAGGTGGCCCAGCCAAGGGACACCACCGTCTTCTTCCCCGAGCCAGGCAGGCGGGCACCTGCGTGGCGGGCATGCCGCCGTCGGCAGCCCATCCACGGGCCCCTTGTCCTTATCCCCTCGCCGTGGAGGCCCCGTGCAGCCCCCCTTCCTTTCCCCTCCTCTGGCTCGCTCTCCCGCTCTCCGCCTCGCCGTTTCCCCGCCACCCGTAGCTCGCCGCCGGTCGCCGTTGTGCGCCCGCCTGGCCACCGTGCCTCCCTCGTGCCGCCGTGTTGTCCAGAGGACTCCCCAGCGACGACTACTTCGACCAGAAGCATCAATTTGAGCCCAGAAGCCCGAAGGACGACGCCATTTTCGCCGATTTGCCTCCGGCCGCCGTGGACCCCGTCAGGAAATACACCGCCACCGCGCCCTCCCAGCTCTCGCCGTCGACGCCATTGCATCCGGGGTGAGCCCCTCGTTGTTTCCCCCCTTCTCCCGGTCTCCCCCGTGCCCCGTGCCCGTTTTTCCTCTTCAGCAGTCGCCGGCTGCCGCTGGAGCTCCTCCCCGCCATGGACTCCGGCGTCCCCGAGAACCCTGCGTAGCCGCGCTGGGTACAAACGAGCGGGGGCTACCTTCCGGTAGCTTCCCCACGCGCTCCTGTGGCTGGAGAGGTCCTGACCAGTGGGCACTGCCGTGGAGTTTGGTCGCCGCCGGCCAACTCCGGCAGGCCCACGTGGCCGCACTAACTAGGGGGCTAACCCCCCTCCTAATTGACCCCATGGGTCAATGACAGGTGGGACCAGCCCCCCCTAAATCAAGTTTAAACTTAATTAACAAAGGGGTTAACCCCCTGTGACCTTGACAGTGGTGGCCCACAGGTCAGCCCCCCCTGACGTCATCCCTGCGTCACAGTGATGCAATAAATCTTTTCCAGAGATTAAAAGAAATAAAGAAAACAGAGAAAATTCCAGAAAATAGCTTAAACTTCAATAATTCATAGAAAATTCATTTTAACTCCAAATTGGACAAATAATATGTCTAAAATTATCAGAAAAATACAAGGATTATGAATATGCAATTTGTTTTCATGTTTGACCATTTTAAAATGGGTGAACAGTAGCAAACATGCATATGGATCCTTTTCAAATTCAAATTTGGAGTGATTTTGCAAATGATTTTGCAACACCCTTAATTCCAATGGATTCATCCACACATCAGAGACATTATCTCAACTATACCACATCACTTCATGATCAAAATTTTCAAATGAACTTTCATGCATTCAAATGCATTTGAAATTCATCGATAAGTCAACTGGAGTTTGAATTTGCATTTCAAATGCAATATACTCCTTTTAAATGGAATGCTCAACACATCAGTACCATGAACGTCACCATTGCAATCTTATTCATGTGATTGTGCATTGTACATTATGTTGATCCTATGATTGTCATGTTGCTGATAGAAGTGGAGCCGGAACTCGAGATCACCCCCTTCGTTGAAGACCCCGTGACTGAACCTCGTCAGCAAGGCAAGCAAAACCCCATTGATCATATCTATAAAATCCCAATTCCCTCTCAGTCTCGCTTATGCATGTTTAGGAGATCACCTTGTATCGATTCTACCGCATAGTTGAACCCATATCCGATGCATGACCTATCATATTGTCACAGTAGTAAGCAAACCACAATCCTAGCTGACTTAGGAGTTGTTTGATATCATGTGGCCCCTGCAACTGTTACTGCTTATTGCATGCTTAGTGGTACAATGAGGTTGCTTTTGATGTGAGTCGGGATGATGGTAAACATGGTGTTGATGAAAGTGAAATGTGTTGGTGAATCTACCCTAATACAAGGTGAACGATGAGAGGATGTGTAGGAGTACACAGTGGGTTGTCTCGTTGAACACCGCCTTAAGCCCGAGTTCTTGTGTGGTGATCCAAGAAGAAGAGTACAACCACACATTGGGCTCACTGACCCCTCTCGACCTAGTACCTCACCCCGTTTGAACCCCAAGAGTCGCAGTAGTTCGGAGTTCTGGTAGGGCTGTGGCATGGTCTGCGAAGTGGATGAACGGCTTTTCAAGACCGGCTTGGGACCCTGCACACATCGTTTGAGGCTGTACTGGAACCTCGGCCGGACTTCTATACGGATCCCCCTCAGATAGGCGACTCTCTGGACTAGAACGGAGCTGTGGGCGAAGTGTCGTGGCAACATCCTCGCCGGTACCCGCTTGAAGGGTCCCACTCCCAGGCGGTAACTGATGAGTGTGTGTGTGTAGCGGTACACCCCTGCAGGGTTAACAAAACTATTCGAATGGCCGCGTCCACGGTTAAGGACTGCTTGGAAAACTTAGCTTGATTATTAGACAACTTGAACTGGATACTTGTAAAACTCGCAAGATAAGCGTGAGTGTTATGGTGTGCTTCTCGTGGGGAAGTCAAGGAAGTAACCATAGTGGTGTATTGGTTGAAGAGATGTAGTGGACTCGTGTACGCTTCTTACCTCAAGTCTGGTACTCGTAGTTCAGGACTAGCCAAGTCAAAGCTGGCACTTCTGCAAGTGAAACCCCACTTCCCTTTACCTTGATACATGTGCATGAGTAGTATAGCTCCTACGTAAGTCTTGCTGAGTACGACTTTGTACTCACGTTTGCTTATTCTATGTTTTAGATGAACCCACCGACCCCGATGGTGGCTTCTACCTGAAGCTCGAAGAATGAAGACTCAGACCAAGACCAAGCTAGTGTAGTCCCAGTCAGACGAGCTCATCGAGCTGAGCGGAATAGACGTGATCAAACACGCCTTCTGGAGCTCATCGAGCAGAATACCGCCCACCATCGTAATGTGGTGGTCAGCATTCAGGACTTCATCCTCCTCAAGCCACCGGTATTCCGATGTTCTTCCGAGCCCCTTGAAGCTGATGATTGGCTCCGTTCCATCGAGCGTAAGCTTGACACCGCACATGTTGCTCCCGATGACCGAGTTATTTTCGCGGTATACTTCTTGGAAGGTGCTGCTCTTCAGTGGTGGGAGAACTATGTTGCAATGCAGCCAGATGGTCACGTAGTGACTTGGCAGGAGTTCTGTGTTGCCTTTCGAGGGTACCACATTCTGGATGAGTTGATGGAGCGCAAGAAGGAAGAGTTCTGCAATCTGAATCAAGGAGAGATGTCCATTCATGAGTATGTGAGGGAATTCAACCGTCTTTCTCGTTATGCCCAAGATGAGATCACCACCGATGCCAGAAAGCAGGCAAGATTCCGCAAGGGACTTAGCCCCATCCTTCGTCATGATCTCAACCTCCTTGAGTTTGCCACCTTTGAGGATTTAGTCAACAGATCCTTCAGAGCTGAGCATGGCAATGAAGTTTTCGAGAAGTCTCGCAAGCATGCTCTTGAACTTGCCCCTTCTTCCAGTTCATGCCCTCAGAAGCGCATGATCTGGATTCCTAACAGTTTGATCCACCAAAACAACCCACCGAGGCCATCACTTGTGCCGCCTCGTCCACCAGCTCCACCAAACAACCCAGCTCCCCGCACTATCTTTGGAGCCTGTTTCAGATGTGGCCAGCCTGGTCAATATTCTCGTGATTGTTCCGTAAATCAGAATGCTCCACCCCATGCCAAAGGAAACCCCACTGTTCGTGCCAAGCCACCCCCGAAGGTTTCCACTGCCAAGCCATCCACCTCAGAAAATCTTGGACGTGTGAACCAAATCTCAGCTGAGGAAACTGATAGTACTTCTGACGTCATTCTTGGTACGCTCCCAGTCAATTTTGTCCCCACTTCTGTTCTTTTCGACCCAGGAGCTTCCCACTCATTCATGTCGGAGAGTTATGCACATCGGCATGATGTATCCTTTGAAGAAATGTTCACCCCTATGATTATTCAAACTCCTGGTTCAAAATGGCAAACTAATAGAGTAAGCCATGGCAATCAAATTGCAATTGAGGGTTTAGTATTCCTTGCTTCACTCATAGCCCTCAATTCTTCCGACATTGATGTCATCCTAGGTATGGATTGGTTATCAAGACAACATGCTTTTCTTGATTGTAAAGCCAAGTCAGTTAGACTTACACATCCTTCAGGCCAGACAATAGCTTACTCCTCGCCAAGAACAAGAACCCAAGTGCATTCTTTGAATGTGCTTCCCCTTCCCGACCTTGAAGATGTTCCGGTGGTTCGTGACTTCCCGGATGTCTTTCCTGAAGAGCTGCCGGGAATGCCACCCGACAGATGTGTAGAGTTCATAGTGGATCTTGCCCCAGGAATCGCACCAATTTCCAGACGCCCATACAAAATGGCCCCACATGAGTTAGGTGAGCTTAAAACCCAACTGGAAGCTTTGTTGGAAAAAGGCTTCATCCGCCCTAGCTCATCGCCATGGGGTTGCCCCGTTCTGTTCGTAACGAAGAAAGATGGAACAGAAAGGATGTGCGTAGACTATCGCCCGCTAAATCTAGCGACGATAAAGAACAAGTACCCACTTCCCAGGATCAATGATCTTTATGATCAACTTGCTGGATCCTCTGTCTTCTCCAAGATGGATTTGAGATTAGGTTATCATCCAATCAAAATCCGAAACGAGGACATTCCAAAAACGTCTTTTACTACTCGTTATGGTCTTTACGAGTACACCGTCATGTCCTTTGGTTTAACCAATGCCCCCGCCACTTTCTCACGCATGATGAATTCGATCTTCATGGAGTACCTAGATAAATTTTTTGTAGTTTATCTTGATGACATTCTCATCTACTCGAAGAACGAAGAATAACATGCCGAACACCTAAGGCTGGTATTGATGAAACTTAGAGAGCATCGCCTGTATGCTAAATTCTCCAAGTGTGAATTTGGGCTACCAAAAGTGACCTACTTAGGCCACGTGATTTCTGCAAAAGGCATTGCTGTGAATCCCGAGAGAGTTCAGGCCGTCCTTGACTGGACTCCACCTGAATCGGTTAAGCAAGTTAGGAGTTTTCTTGGCCTAGCCAGCTATTGTCGCCGCTTCGTCGAGAACTTTTCTAAAGTTGCAAAGCCTCTTACTGAACTCCTCAAGAAAGATAAGAAATTCCTATGGACTCCCAAGTGCGAGGAAAGCTTTCAAGAGCTAAAAAGAAGATTGACTTCTGCACCCGTACTTGCACCTCCAGACACCAAAAGGGATTTTGAGATCTTTTGTGACGCCTCACGGCAAGGGTTAGGATGCATACTTCTACAAGATAGACATGTGGTAGCTTATGCTTCACGCCAGTTACGGCCACATGAAGAGAACTATCCTACCCATGACCTTGAACTCGCTGCCGTAGTTCATGCCCTAACAACTTGGCGACATTACCTCATTGGTAATCGTTGTGAGATCTATTCCGACCACCAAAGCCTCAAATACATATTCACCCAGCCAGATCTTAATCTCAGGCAAAGACGCTGGATTGAGTTGATAAAAGATTATGACGTAGGAATTTCTTACACCCCAGGCAAAGCCAATGTCATGGCTGATGCACTAAGTCGTAAGTCGTATTGTAACAACCTAATGTTACAACAGTATCAACCACTTCTTCATGAGGAATTTCGAAAGCTCAATCTCGAGATTGTTCCTCGTGGATCTCTTTTCAACTTGGTGGCGAAACCAACCCTTGAGGATCAAATCGTAGTTGCCCAAAGGCGTGCACGAGGTGTTCGCCGGATCAAGGAGAACATTGCTAGCGGAGTTGCTAAATGTTTCTCCACAGATAGTAAAGGAACGGTATTCTTTGAAAATCGTTTGGTAGTACCTAAGAATAGGGAACTAAGGCAACTCATCCTCAAAGAAGCCCATGACACACCCCTCTCGATTCATCCCGGTAGCACAAAAATGTACCGAGATCTACGCCAGAGATTTTGGTGGACTAGGATGAAGAGAGACATTGCTCGATTTGTTGCCGAATGTGATGTTTGTCGTCGCATTAAGGCAGAACACCAAAGACCTGCTGGTACACTTCAACCTTTGCCTATTCCAGAGTGGAAATGGGACAAAGTCGGTATGGACTTCATCACCGGCTTTCCAAAAACCCAGAAAGGAAATGATGCCATCTTCTTTGTCATAGATAGGCTTTCCAAAGTTGCTCACTTCCTTCCAGTTCGTGAGTCTATAACTGCTAGCTAGTTAGCTGACTTGTATGTCTCTAGAATTGTGTCTCTTCATGGTGTTCCTTTGGAAATCAATTCTGATCGTGGTAGCCTTTTCACCTCTAGATTTTGGGGAAGCTTCCAACATGCTATGGGAACTCATCTCTCCTTTAGTACAGCTTTCCATCCTCAGTCTAGCGGTCAAGTTGAGAGGGTTAACCAAATTCTTGAAGACATGCTCAGAGCTTGTGTTATCTCATTCGGAAAGAATTGGGAGAAGTCTCTTCCATTTGCCGAATTTTCTTATAACAATAGTTTTCAATCTAGTCTGAACATGGCTCTTTTTGAACTCCTTTATGGACGACGATGTCGAATACCCCTTAACTGGTCAGAAACCGGTGAAAGACAATTCTTTGGACTGAATATGATCAAGGAAGCAGAAGAGCAAGTTCGCATTGTTCGTAATCGATTGAAAGCCGCACAATCTCGTCAGAAAAGCTACTATGATCGTCATCATAGGAAAGAAAGCTACAATCTGGATCAGAAGGCTTACCTTCGGGTTACTCCTCTGAAGGGAACCCAAAGATTCGGTATCAAAGGCAAATTGGCCCCACATTACATTGGACCTTTCCGCATTCTTGCTAAACGTGGAGAAGTTGCCTACCAACTTGAACTACCCCCGCACCTTTCCCGAGTACATGATGTATTCCATGTGTCACAACTCAGGCGTTGCTTCAAGGACCCCATCCGCGAAGTCGACCATGAAACGCTTGATCTCCAAGATGACTTTTCTTATCGAGAATACCCTGTTCGTGTTCTTGATTCAGCAGAGCGTGTCACTCGCCGAAAGAAGATCAAGTTTCTGAAAGTTCAGTGGTCACACCACTCCGAGAAAGAAGCCACGTGGGAAAGAGAAGACCGTCTCCGTGCCGAATACCCCTCCTTCCTCCCGCGGACTTTTGAATCTCGGGACGAGATTCTTTTGAGTGGGGGCGAGTTGTCACAACCCTAAGTTAGGTATGTGCTAGGATCAAGTGCTCCTTTGCATCATGTAAAATTTTCAAAAGAAAATTCAAAAATGGGGAAAAGAAAAGCCCTGAGAAATTAAATCAAATGGCCAGATAAAAATCTTTTTCCAAAAATCATTTGAGTATTTTGAAAATTCCTATAAATGATGCTGATCAGTTTAAAAATGGTTTGGGAGCAATCCCATGCTCATGGAATTTTCTAATTTTCAAATAGTGCCTTGGAAAATTAAAAGAACCCCTATTTGATTTGAAATTCAAATAAGTTGAATTTCAAAAATGCCCAAATCCTAAATGTGACTAGCTACTGGTCACCTAGGGTTTATAAAAATGTTTGAACATTTTACAAAATTGCCTAGCTATTTATTTCTAGGCACAACAGAAATATAGAAATTTAAAAAAGAAACAGAAAAGGGAAAAGAAGCTTACCAGGAAACCGGCCCAACTCGGGGAGGTGGCCCAGCCCAGGGACACCACCGTCTTCTTCCCCGAGCCAGGCAGGCGGGCACCTGCGTGGCGGGCATGCCGCCGTCGGCAGCCCATCCACGGCGCCCCTGTCCTTATCCCCTCGCCGTGGAGGCCCCGTGCAACCCCCCTTCCTTTCCCCTCCTCTGGCTCGCTCTCCCGCTCTCCCCCTCGCCATTTCCCCGCCACCCGTAGCTCGCCGCCGGCCGCCGTGTTGTCCAGAGGACTCCCCAGCGGCGACTACTTCGACCAGAAGCATCAATTCGAGCCCAGAAGCCCCAAGGACGACGCCATCTTCGCCGATTTGCCGCCGGCCGCCGTGGACCCCGTCGGGAAATACACCGCCACCGCGCCCTCCCAGCTCTCGCCGTCGACGCCATTGCATCCGGGGTGAGCCCCTCGTTGTTTCCCCCCTTCTCCCGCTCTCCCCCGTGCCCCGTGCCCATTTTTCCTCTTCAGCAGTCGCCGGCCGCCGCTGGAGCTCCTCCCCGCCATGGACTCCGGCGTCCCCGAGAACCCTGCGTAGCCGCGCTGGGTGCGGACGAGCGGGGGCTACCTTCTGGTAGCTTCCCCACGCGCTCCTGTGGCAGAAGAGGCCCTGACCAGTGGGCGCCGCCGTGGAGTTTGGTCGCCGCCGGCCAACTCCGGCAGGCCCACGTGGCCGCACTAACTAGGGGGCTAATCCCCCTCCTAATTGACCCCATGGGTCAATGACAGGTGGGACCAGCCCCCCCTAAATCAAGTTTAAACATAATTAACAGAGGGGTTAACCCCCTGTGACCCTGACAGTGGTGGCCCACAGGTCAGCCCCCCCTGACGTCATCCCTGCGTCACAGTGATGCAATAAATCTTTTCCAGAGATTAAAAGAAATAAAGAAAACAGAGAAAATTCCAGAAAATAGCTTAAACTTCAATAATTCATAGAAAATTCATTTTAACTCCAAATTGGACAAATAATATGTCTAAAATTATTAGAAAAATACAAGGATTATGAATATGCAATTTGTTTCATGTTTGACCATTTTAAAATGGGTGAACAGTAGCAAACATGCATATGGATCCTTTTCAAATTCAAATTTGGAGTGATTTTGCAAATGATTTTGCAACACCCTTAATTCCAATGGATTCATCCACACATCAGAGACATTATCTCAACTATACCACATCACTTCATGATCAACATTTTCAAATGAATTTTCATGCATTCAAATGCATTTGAAATTCATCGATAAGTCAACTGGAGTTTGAATTTGCATTTCAAATGCAATATACTCCTTTTAAATGGAATGCTCAACACATCAGTACCATGAACATCACCATTGCAATCTTATTCATGTGATTGTGCTTTGTACATTATGTTGATCCTATGATTGTCATGTTGCTGATAGAAGTGGAGCCGGAACCCGAGATCACCCCCTTCGTTGAAGACCCCGTGACTGAACCTCGTCAGCAAGGCAAGCAAAACCCCATTGATCATATCTATAAAATCCCAATTCCCTCTCAGTCTTGCTTATGCATGTTTAGGAGATCACCTTGTATCGATTCTACCGCATAGTTGAACCCATATCCGATGCATGACCTATCATCTTGTCACAGTAGTAAGCAAACCACAATCCTAGTTGACTTAGGAGTTGTTTGATATCATGTGGCCCCTGCAACTGTTACTGCTTATTGCATGCTTAGTGGTACAATGAGGTTACTTTTGATGTGAGTCGGGATGATGGTAAACATGGTGTTGATGAAAGTGAAATGTGTTGGTGAATCTACCCTAATACAAGGTGAACGATGAGAGGCTGTGTAGGAGTACACAGTGGGTTGTCTCGTTGAACACCGCCTTAAGCCCGAGTTCTTGTGTGGTGATCCAAGAAGAAGAGTACAACCACACATTGGGCTCACTGACCCCTCTCGACCTAGTACCTCACCCCGTTCGAACCCCAAGAGTCGCAGTAGTTCGGAGTTCTGGTAGGGCTGTGGCACGGTCTGCGAAGTGGATGAACGGCTTTTCAAGACTGGCTTGGGACCCTGCACACATCGTTTGAGGCTGTACTGGTACCTCGACCGGACTTCCATACGGATCCCCCTCAGATAGGAGACTCTCTGGACTAGAACGGAGCTGTGGGCGAAGTGTCGTGGAAACATCCTCGCCGGTACCCGCTTGAAGGGTCCCACTCCCAGTCGGTAACTGATGAGTGTGTGTGTGTAGCGGTACACCCCTGCAGGGTAAAGAAAACTATTGGAATAGCCGCGTTCGCGGTTAAGGACTGCTTGGAAAGCTTAGCTTGATTATTAGACAACTTGAACTGGATACTTCTAAAACTCACAAGATAAGCGTGAGTGTTATGGTGTGCTTCTCGTGGGGAAGTCGAGGAAGTAACCATAGTGGTGTATTGGTTGAAGAGATGTAGTGGACTCGTGTACGCTTCTTACCTCAAGTCTGGTACTCGTAGTTCAGGACTAGCCAAGTCAAAGCTGGCACTTCTGCAAGTGAAACCCCACTTCCCTTTACCTTGATACATGTGCATGAGTAGTATAGCTCCTACGTAAGTCTTGCTGAGTACGACTTTGTAGTCACGTTTGCTTATTCTATGTTTTAGATGAACCCACCGACCCCGATGGTGGCTTCTACCTGAAGCTCGAAGAATGAAGACTCAGACCAAGACCAAGCTAGTGTAGTCCCAGTCAGACGACTGGTTCCCTCATGGAGGGCTTGTTTTTAGATAAGGCTTCTCTAAGCCATTTGTTAAACTTGTCTGTACTCAGACCTACTTTGCTTCCGCTTGTTTGTTGTAATGTTGGATCACATGCTTGTGATCTCTGTGTGCACTCTGTAAGAGTTATTATTAAAGTATATACTTTGTAGAGAATTGCGATGATACCTGCTGTTCATACAAGGCATGTGTGCTGCGTGTATGTTTATAACATGCATGTCTTTGTATGGGTTTTCGAGACCTTAGTTGTGATCTGGCTGGCGGTCTTTTATATACCAAGTGGCCCTTAGATGTGCGCAGATTGGGGCATCGCGATGCGATTGTTCGAGACTCTATCTCGTGCACACTTTGATGTATGATCGAGCCCGCCCTAGACCCCGACTAAGTGATCGGGCTGGAGTAAGTCTATGTAAGAGTTATGAGATAGTTGATAGTATGGTTGAGGCGACTTGTCTGTGAATATGGGAGTTCATCACCCATATCATTTAGACTTGTGTGCGGACGATGAGGACCCATCTCAGTTGATCATCCAGCCTGGATGGGATGCCCCTCACGTACGATGCTTTCCGAGAACGTTCTGTGCTTGGCCTTGTCTGCTTAGACAAGTGGGTACGGTTCTCGGCTCTCCATATGACTATGTCGTAGAGGGACTTGCATACGCTAACCCCGGGTCCCGACAAACTCCTCAAGAAAGTGTCCCGTCTTGGCAACAAACGTTTTGCTGTCAGACTTGTTGTAGAAGGTGTATCCACAAGTTTCCTTGGGATAGCCCACAAAGATGCACTTATCCGCCTTGGATTCAAGTTTGTCAGGCTGTAGTTTTCTAACATAAGCCTCACAACCCCAAATCTTCAGGTGAGACAACTTAGGTTTTGTGCCATGCCATTCTTCAAATGGTGTTGTCTTTACGGATTTGGATGGTGCCCTATTAAGAATATGAACGGCAGTTTCTAATGCATACCCCCAGAATGACATAGGCAAATCAGTATGAGACATCATCGATCGCACGCTATCCAATAGGGTTCGATTACGTCGCTCAGCCACACCGTTTCTCTGAGGTGTGCCTGCCGGCGTAAGCTGCGTTACTATGCCACAAGACTTCAGATGATTGCCAAACTCGTGACTCAAATACTCGCCACCTCGATCCGATCGAAGGTGCTTGATTTTCTTTCCGAGTTGATTTTCGACCTCATTCTGAAATTCCTTGAACTTTTCAAAGGTTTCAGACTTGTGCTTCATCAAGTAAATATAGCCATATCTACTCAAGTCATCAGTAAAGGTCACGAAGTAACAAAGACCATTGCGAGTGGGGACGTTCATGGGTCCACATACATCCGAGTGTATGATCCCCAATAAGACATCCGCACGCTCCATTACGCCATTGAATGGAGACCTTGTCATTTTGCCCATGAGGCATTGTTCACATGTATCAAGGGATCCAAAATCCAATGACTCAAGAAGTCCATCCTTATGGAGCTTCTCCATGCGTTTTATACCAATATGACCAAGTCGGCAATGCCACATCTTCATGTGATCTTCATCATTCTTCAATCTTTTGGCCTCAATATTGTTAATGTGACACACGTCACCATCGAGATCAAGTACGAATAAACCATGCAACTCCGGTGCGTGAACATAAAACATTTCATCCTTATAAATCGAACAACCAATTGTATCAGACTTAAAAGAATAGCGGTCTCGCTTCAAGCAAGAGCCACTAACAATGTTCACACTCAACGCGGGTACATAGTAGCAATTATTCAGAACTAAAACCAATCCCGAAGGGAGACTAAGATGCTTCGTGCCGACCGCCAAGACTTCAATCTGACAGCCATTCCCCACGCGCATCGTCACTTCATCTTTGAGCAAGTGTCTCCTATTCCTTAGTTCCTGAATGGAATTAGAAATATGAGCGACAGATCCTGTATCAAATATCCAGGATGTGTTCCCGGCGCTTGTCAAGAGAAGATCAACAATATGTATATCAAATATACCTTCGTATCTCTTGGCGACCTTGCCAGCCTTCTTGTCCTTTAGGTACTTGGGGCAGTTGCGTTTCCAGTGACCTTCACCCTTGCAGTAGAAGCACTCCACTCCGGGTTTAGGCTTGGGTGCCTTGGGAGGAGCGGCAACTGACTTGCCATCCCTCTTGGGGCCACCTCTCTTGGCCTTCTCCCGCCTGCTTGACTTCTTGAAGTCAGTGGTCTTGTTGACCATGAAGACGGCGTGCTCCTTCTTGATCTCAACCTCGGCGCTTTTCAGCATGGCGAACAACTCAGAAGGGGTTTTGGTCATCCCCTGCATGTTGTAGTTCAGCACAAAGCCTTTGTAGCTAGGGGGAAGCGACTGCAACACCCTATCAACAGCAAGTTCATCTGGAATCTGGCATTCCAGAGCATTCAAGCGCTGAACGTAGCCAGAAATTTTGACTACATGCTCACTCACGCTGCCGTGCTCGTCCATCTTTGCTGAGAAGAAGGCTTCAGAAGCCTCGTACCGTTCAGCCCTGGCTTGAGGTGTGAAGACCGCCTTGAGGTCGGTGATAATCTCATATGCACCCATCCTCTCAAAGCGTTTCTGCAGCCCAGCCTCCATGGAGTAGAGCATGCCACTCTGGACAAGGTTGTAATCATCAGTCCTGGAGAGATAGACATTCTTCTCGTCCTGACTGGCATCATCTGCTGGTGCGTCACCTAACGCGTCCTCTAGTACGAATGCCATCTTGAGGGGAATGAGGAGAATCCTCAGGGTGCGGAACCAGTTGGTGAAGTTTGTCCCATCTGTTTTTAGCTTATCTTTCTCTAGGAATGATCCTAAGTTGAACGAGGGGCGAGGTGCTGCCATCTACAAGGTTGATTCACAAGGATACATATTTAGACTTTTGTTCATAATGTGGAGTTTCAATTTAATCTCAAAATTCTAGAAAGCTCCCACTTAGATAAACACCTCTCAATTTAACTAAGTGATTACACAATCCCAGCCCCCATACCTCCCACGATCGTCACGGCCATCAGTATGCGAACCAGGTAGGCCTCTAAGCCAATCACATCAGGCATGTGACTCGTGCTCGACCTTTCGGTCTCCTGTGTTCTAGGCCCGCATCTACATACGTCAAGCCTGCCAATCGAACCTTGATGTTAGCTGTTCAGCAAGGCCATATCTGCATATGCCAGGCTTGCCGAACCCAACCTCATGCGAACTCCGTTTAATATGTAGGACAACTCCGGTATGTACGGAGCATCAAGCCATATGGGAGAACCTTCCAGGCGGTGCCCACCAAGGGAGAACACAATGTTGGTATTGTGAGAGATGGTCCTGTTTCGTGCTACCGTCGATATATCTAGCATACTAGCATAAAACAGGAAGTAAAACTGTAAATCATACAACCTATGACCCCCCTTCATGCAAAGCAAAGTTAAACGCCTTTCTACTTTAGCTTGTGCAAGTTTTACGTGGCTGCTAGGGGTTTCGAGAGAGAGAACCGTTTCTATCCTGCGAAAAACATGCCACAACACCGTCTCCCATCCGTCTCTGTTACACCCCTGTCGGGGCCCTCCGTTGCAAACATCTTCGCATCGCTAATGCAGAGAGACAGACACCCCCAGCCACTTTATATGGTACAAGCCATATGTCAAGCGTGGAACCAGTCTCGCGTAAACGCGTAAGGTCGGTCGGGGGCCGCTTCATCAAACATTGCCGCAACGCTAAATGAGTACACGTGGGAGGGTAACGAATGAAGATTCGATGCCCACATCCTAGATGTGTTCTACCCGTACAATACATCTACGCATAGCTAGATCATGATACCACTGTTGGGATACGGGGAAGAAAACAAAAAAATTTCACACCTACGGTACCCGAACCCAAGATCTATGCTATGGCGATGTAAAGTAACGGAGGGAATCGGTGTTCATACCTTTGAAGACCGAAAGAGGGAAACGTTCTTGCGAACGTGGTTGGCGTAGACTCGGAACTACGACCTCCCTGTCATGTAGAAGACCACCATCGGCGAGGATGACTCCCGGTAAACCTCCAGCGACGAAGTAGCACCACAGGTGTAGTGCCTCGAAGAGATTATACACGTACGGTACAATCGATGTTCCTCCCGGGCCCCGAACCAGGCGAGCAGCGGAAGAAAGACGGCTACAGATCCCGACTCCAGCAGAACGACGGCCTGCCTTATGGTGGAGAACTCCAATCCTGGTGCAGACTCCAAACAAGGGGAGTCCCCTTCCGGGAAGGAGAAGGAGGAAGAAGGAGATATTGGTGTGTTGGAAAAAGGGGGGCTACCCCTCCTTATATAGGCCAAGGGGGGTGTGATCCTCCTCCCCTCCCCCATGTGGGACTAAACTCCCAAGGGGGGGGGGAGTGCGCCGGCCATAGGGGGGGATGGGCCCCACCCTTGGCGCCAAGCCCAAGGGGGAGACCCCCTCCTCCCTTAATGGGCCCCATGGGCCCATATAGCCTTTTTCCCAATTTTTTCATTCATTTAATATGTTTTAAATATTTAATTCAGATAATTAGATAATAAAACATTATTAAAACAATTAAACTTTATTTTGAACTATTCAAAATGTCCGGAAACCATTCCGTCCTCCTCCGGAACTATTCCGGTGATTTCTCCTATTTCACTGATTGATCCCGTAACTGTCCTATGCATCGATTGCCTTTAAGTGTAACACCCTAACGGTCCGGGAAACATCAGACATGGTCGAGACTCTTCTCATTGACCAATGACTAGTCAGTTGGACCTGGTTACAATCCTTGACAGCCCCTGCGCTTCCATCGAATGAACTTCGATCGCTTTTGGAAACCGTTAACTATACGACGTAATCCCTTTGTGCTGCGGTACTTTGTTTGTCCGAGGTTTGATCGTCGGTATCCTACATACCATGTTCACATCTCGTTCACAACAAACAACTTCTCTCGTCCATGATCATTGCATCTCTTGTGACCTAGTCACGTCCTTGCAAGGTGTTGATGCAATATCACCGAGTGGGCCCTGAGCACCTGTCCTGTCACAAGGACTGACAAATCTCGCTCTGATCTATTAACATACTCATCAACCATCTATTTCGGAATACCCAAAGTGCACCGTTATAGCCAGCATATTTCAGTCAGGCGGTGGGATACAAATCAAAGTCTCCTCATAGATGACAATTACGTATGATCATTACGGTCTAAGGACTAAGCCATACGTTACAAAGTCATAGCAACGCTGAACTATGTGACTCGATCACATTGCAATACTTTAGGTGGGTGTACGTCGATCACATCATTCCCCTTAACGATATGACCTCATTGTCAATGGACTTAAGTGTCGCCATGATCAGGAAAGCTTGATCAATCAATTGCCCAATGAGATAGTTTACCCGAGTTAAACTATGGACCATGTTTTATACTACACCTGTATTAGTATTTCCAAGTAATACAGTTATAGCACAGTATAAAACGTATTATGAACAAAACGGATATGTGACAAATATCTTTATTAATTTGTCTCTAGGGCACATATCCAACAATCTCTGCCAGAAAGAAGATTCTTCTTGTTTCCAGATAAGATCAAGGTCCTTCTTAATCATTTTGACCCTATCTAAATCGTTGTCAGAGAATCAGCCATCTTCTATAAAAACTGCAAGGATATCAAGCTCCAAAAGGAGATCACGTTTCTGTTTTTTCTAAGCAGCTTCTATATTGATGTTCCAGCCTTTGACCTTGCTTCTCAGGAGCCTGACTTTGAATTTCCAGGTCTCCAAGGTAGAGCTATATGGTGAGGGCATGTTCCATATGGACTCAACCAGAGGAACAAAGTCAGGTTGTGACAACCACCATTTTTCAAAACAAAACAGACGAGGAGAAGAGTTCACACGACCACCTAGGTCGAAAACCAGAGGTGTGTGATCACTTCCAACTCAAGGGTTAGCAGTCACAGAGGATAAAGGGAATTTAAGTTCCCAGTCAGAAGACACAAATATCCTATCAATCTTAGTGAACACAGGGTGGTATTGATTGTTACACCATGTGAACTTACGGTTAGAAGAAGAAGCTTCAATCATATTCCATTTATTAACCCAATCATTAAAAAGAAAAGCATGATTAATGTTAATATTACCATTGTTTTTTCCTCAGGAAATATGACTAAGTTAAAATCCCCTCCCATACAAATGGGCAACACAGGTTTTTCGAAAATCTCATGAAGTTCAACAATAAAATCAAGTTTAAACTCATTGTAAGCAGTACCATATATAACAACAAGCTGCCACATAAAACCATCATTTTTGTTTTTAACACAAGCAGAGAGACTAAACCTCCTGGGTGTCACTGATGAGATATAAAAAAACTCATCCCTCACACCCAGCAGGATCCCTCCTGCAGAGCCAATGACAGGCAGAGAATGCCAAATAAACTTATTTCCAGAAGGAAAGTTATAGAAGTAATCGACAGGGAAATTTGCTCTTTTTGTTTCCATGAACCCCACAAAGTCAGCACGAGAAACATAAATTGCATCACACAGGCACTGTTGTTTTCCAATTTGATTCATACCTCTAACATTCCAAAAAATACCAATCATGTTATTTTAAAAGGATGTGATAAGCCACAAGGCTTAGATTTAGTCAAAAGCCTGGGTGATGATAACAAAACCCCAGCAGTGCCCCCTGGGGTGTTGTTAATATTCACACGCTCAGGAGTAAAAGAACTAGTAGAGATATCTTCAGGATAAATATCCAGATTATTAGGTAGCACATTCTCAATGTTGTCATTAGCATATTTTAAGCATTACACCCTTTCTATGTCAACTAAGTTATGAACAACAGAGGCACATGCAGTGTTATTATCCCCAAGAACCAAATCTACAGCAGAAGCTTGAGAAATTAAAGTTTCAGGTTCCAGGATAGCAAATGAATTACCTTTGAAAGCCACAGGAATTTCCAAGTTTTTCTTCATCTTATAGGCTTCAGCTTTGTGCAGGATGTTCATATTGCCATGATTCCTAGTCCCATGTTTCTGTATGACAGTAGGGACCCATATTTTCTTGTCACGTTTCCTCTGGATCTTGTGAACAACTTTAGGGGAATTGCCAAAAGAATCCATCAGAGATCTTTTAGTAGAGCCTAATTTTAGGGAATCTACCACAGCTACATCCAAGGTCATACCCTCATCATCAGTGGATTGTAAGGCAGCATCTTCATCCATATCAGAACCCTCAGATTTTGTGTCCTGCACCCCAATGGACCCTAGGAGTTTTGTGCAATAGGAATGATGGGCAGATGTATCTCTTGCTCCAGCAGTGGCTGCACCCAAGGGGGAACCAGCTGCATGGATGTTGGCATCAGGGGAGAGACATTCATTAGCAGTCATTGACAGAGACTTATTTTCAGTCAGGAATTGTTCATGGAGATCATCCACAGAGCCAGGAGGGTGCAAAGAAAAAGCTTCAACCATTTTGTTTTTTTCCTTTGTCCATTCATTTATTAATAGATGCTCTATTGGCAAGATCCAAAGAATCAATAGGGTCTTCATCCTCTCCCAGAATATCAGCATTTGAAGAATCTGGTCCTTTTTGAGAATTGGTTTCACTAAGATCATCAAGGTCAATATCTTCATCCAAGTTATCTTCATTAGGAACCACCCCTCTAGATTGGTCAAAGTCTTCAACAGAAAAAGAGAGCAAGAACAACTTCTTCATTTCAATAAGTCTCTGGAATGGAATCTTTCTAGGATTTCTGCAAGCAACCTTGATCCTCACTTTCTCAAAAAAGGTCTTGAACATGCCATTCCAATCAACATCTGTAAGAATACCAAAGCATGAGGCAACTTGAGCAAACACTTTCCAAGTGCACCATTCAAGAGGTATCCCACCCACAACAACCCATGCTTCCACCAGTTCACCAAATGGGTCCACTCCCCCTTTCCGCTCAGTGATCCTGACATTGATATCAGCCTTCAGGTCAAATGCAGGCAGCTCCAGGAAATCCTCCACTTTCTTCCAAGGAGGGAATCTAAGCAGGAAAGTCTTTGGGCTCAGCTCTCTCACTTGCCAAGGCCAACTTTTCTATTTACAGAACACTGAAGAGAGCAGCTCCACCAATTCTGACTTAGAGACCAGCCCTTTCAGCACATTGAGAACAACACAGTTCTGGAAGTTAAGTCAATCACATTCTTTAGAAGAAGGGACCTCAATATGGTAGAAACCTAGCCCTACAGCAGCACTACCAAAGTATGTAGCAACGGGATGAATCTTGGCCCGCGCAACACAGTAATTGACATTGTGGCCAACCTCTCCACAAATGAAGCATTTCTTGGGTTTAACACCGTTACCAACGTAATGACCTGGCCCTCCGCAATTGAAACAGACCATGTCTTTGTATCTCGGATCAAGTGGTTGTTCTACCACCACCTCAACTGGCACAAACGAGACATTGGCAGGAGGTACCTGGGAATTGGATGGCGCCACCTGTTGACGACGAGGGGCTTGTTGTCGGTGTCCACCTCCAGCAGCAGGTTGCGCAGGCGGAGCTTGGGATGACTGACCCGCAGACTTCTTCCCACAGGTGGTTTGGGCGCCACCACAGGAGCACGATCTTGCTTCTCCGCCATGTTTCGTACTACCTGAGCAAAGGAGAGTCGTCGTTCTCTAGATCCCGGTTGAGAAACAGAGAACAACACATGCTCAGGATCAAACCTCGACCTCCTTGCTATTGTGTGGCAATCATCAATTGAGAAGCATCTAGAGGCAAAGACTTCTTCTCGATCCAGCACAGACTCCCCGCGATGCCTTTCACAAAGCTAGGGTTCCCACTGCGGCGGGGGGGGGGGGGGGGAGGGGAGGAAGGGATGGACCAGAGTTGCCCAAAGAACTCATAAATATCCTCCGTGTCCTCAAACTGGTCACTAGCATGTGGGCCGGCCACCCGCACCATGCTTCATCCTAGTCCTCTGTCCTCGAATCAACGGTGGGGATGGGATCAGACACGTCACCGGTCCAACTTGATCCCTAACAGGATTTGAAACATCACTCTCACGGCTACTTGAGTTCACCCGCGGTGATCTACACGGCGGCGCACCCAATGCAGATAGCACATGCACCACAGCAGACAGGGAACAATCCCTAACACTCAGATCCACACTAATCTCAACCTGGCGGGACAACCCACCACTCAAATCACTCACAGCTTCAACTCCACCCCTGTCCCCTGGCCATGGCGGAAGCTCATAGTCAGGCGGACGGGAGCAACTTCCGGCACGGCGGCGGCCGGGGCTGATACCTTGGAGTAGAAACTCGCTCACCTCCCACCGCACCGGATCCCACCCGAATCAGTTGCTCGGTGGGATGAGCGGCATCGTACGAGGCCGCAGGGTGAGGATCGGAGTTGTGGATGGCGGCTTGAATCTCCTCCACCTCGCCGCAATCTCTGGATCCGGCAAGTCCGCCTCCACCATTGCCCAGTAAATCATCTCCGTGCCCTCCACCCCCTCGTCCCCGATGGATCGGTGAACCTCATCGCAGAATCCGGTGCGGATCACCTCGACCACGAGATCTCCCCACTTGCTGTCGTCGGGGAAGAGAGCTCTCACCACTGGTTCGACCACCTAGTGTGTCGGGATGGGGGCGGGCGTCGGGGGAGGAGCCACCGACACGGGGTGGGCACGGCGCGGACCTGCCCTCCGGCGACGAGATCCCCCCGGCATCAAGGGAGCGAGCAGCGAGAGGCAGGGAGCGGAGGCGTGTGAGCTTGAGCGAGGTGGGCGAGCTGGAGCGAGGAGCAGTAATGGTGGGAGGGGAGTTGGTGGGTGCGTTGTTGGAAACGGTTTCGTACACGTATCCTGTCGTGTTGTATTGTAACTGTATGTTGGTCCCATATATATACATATACGAGATATGCGGAGGCTGTATCCTCACGCAACCCTAATTCAAACTTGGTATTAGAGCCTCATCCAATCGCGCCGCCGCCCCTCCCTCGATCTCGCGCCGCCGTTGATCGACGCCGATCTCCGATCGATGGCCTCCGGATCTTCCTCCGCGGCGATGCAGCTCTCCATCCTCGGCCCCATGGTCATGCCTCCGGCAACCACGGCGTCGATTCCCGCCACCGCGCCCTCCATTGGTGTGCGCCTGTATCGCGAGAACTTCCCGCGGTGGAGGGCCCTCACCGTGACTCATCTCTCCGGCGCCTCCCTCCATGGCTACCTCGGCAGCTTCGTTGCCGCCCCAACCACGACCATCTCCCAGGGGAAGGGTGACGTCGCCACCACCGTGGCGAATCCTGCATACGCGACGTGGTGGACGCAGGACCAGAAGGTCCTCGGGATGCTCCTCTCCTCCATGACGGAGGACATTGCGTCGCAGCTGCTTAGCTGCAAGTCCTCCGCTGCCGCGTGGACCTCCGTCCATGCCATGTTCAGCGCGCAGAACCGTGCCGGAGTTCGGCACATCAAGCGACAGATTCAGTCGCTGAAGAAACAAGACATGACCGCCAGCGAGAACATGCACAAGGTGAAGGCTCTTGCCGACACCATGGCTTCCGCTGGGTCTCCCCTCGACGATGACGAGATCATCGATTACATGCTCACCGGATTGGGAAAAGCCTTCAACCCGATCGCGGCTTCGCTCAACATCGTGAACACCCCGGTCACGCTGGCTGAGTTCTACACTATGGTCGTCAACTATGAGGCGCTGCAGCTGTCGCAGCAGGCCGACGATGAGGAGTGGACCTCGTCGGCCAACGCCGTGGCACGGTCCGGTGCTCCTGCCGCCGGCAACCGCTCACGTGCGCTTGACACGGGTCGCTCGACCGACACTCGCCCCGCCGGAGGTTATCCGCAGCAGCAGGGGAAAGGATACCCGCAAGGGGGATACCAGCAGCAAGGCGGTCAGGACAACCTCCGTAACAACGGCGATGGAGGAGGCGGCAACGGCTGCAAAGGCAATCACCGCTGGCGCCCGAAGTTCCAGATCTGCAAGTTTTGGGGACACGAAGCGGACACTTGCAAGAAGCGCTTCGATCAAGACTCCTCCAGCGGCAATGGCCGCTCGGCATACAATGCGTCGACCTCCTCCAACAACTCCACACACTGGGTCATGGACTCCGGCACCACGGATCACCTGACCAGTGACCTGGAGCGCCTTCATGTCCGCGAACGCTATGGCGGCCATGATCAGGTTCAGGTGGCCAACGGCTTAGGTTTGTCTATTTCACACATTGGGAACTCGACCTTAGCCAGTTCTTCCCTTCGCCTGCAAAATATCTTACACGTTCAGAATATTAGTCAACATCTTCTAACAGTCTATCGTCTCGTGTCGGATAATAATATCTTCATTGAATTTCATAAATATTTTTTCCTTGTTAAGGACAAGGCCACCAGGAGAATTCTTCTTCGCGGTAGAAGCAAAGGAGGGCTCTACCCTCTTCCACTCGCGCGAGCCTCACATCCGTCCGCACGTCAAGCGTCGTCCAGCGTCCGTATCTCGTCGTCCCAGTGGCATCAGCGTCTCGGTCATCCATCCAATAATGTCGTCAGTTCCATTGTTAGAAATAATGATCTAGAGTGTTCATCTTCAGATACCCCTCCTTTAGTTTGTGATGCCTGTCAATGTGGTAAAAGTCGTCAATTATCATATACTGCTTCTGCTCGTGTTTCCACTATGCCTCTTGAATTAGTTCATTCTGATGTTTGGGCCCCTGCTCGTGCTTCTTCTAGGGGGTACAAGTATTATGTGAGTTTTATTGACGACTATTCTCGTTTCTGCTGGATCTATCTTTTGAAACATATATCGGATGTTGAACAGGTGTTATATACTTTTCAAGCGCATGTTGAGCATCTTTTGGATGCTAAGCTTAAAGCTGTCCAATCTGATTGGGGTGGTGAGTATCATAGGTTGCACCGCTATTTTCTTCGTACGTGCGTCTCTCACCGAGTCTCTTGCCCTCACACCTCCCAACAGAACGGCATTGCCGAGCGCAAACACCGACACCTGGTTGAAACTGGTCTTGCTTTGTTGGCTCACTCATCTCTCCCTTTACGTTATTGGGATGAAGCTTTTCTAACTGCGTGTTATCTCATTAATCGCATGCCTACCCCTGTGCTTAGTCAAGACACGCCCATTCACCGCCTCCTGAAAACTCCACCCAATTATTCCTTTCTTCGTACTTTCGGGTGTGCTTGTTGGCCTAGTTTGCGGAATTATAACTCACACAAACTCGCTTTTCGGTCCAAGATGTGTGTTTTTCTTGGCTATAACTCTATGCATAAGGGGTACTAGTATCTTGATCGATCTACGGGTCGCATCTACATCTCGTGTGATGTTATCTTTGACGAGTCGGTTTTTCCTTTTGCTACTCCCGGGGTCACGGTCGATGTGTCTACACTTAAAGAGGCTATTTCCTTTACATCTACCGAACCGGCTACGAGTGTCCCTGTGCGTAACTATGACCTAACCTACTTGGCTACTGATCCCTCTGGCCATGTGACGGGGATCAACCCCGGCAAATCCCATGGTTAGGGACCCTGGGTTATTCATGAGAGGCACAGGTTGGACGATAGCTTGTCGGCAAACAGGAAGGCTTTCCTAACCCTAGCTTGCTCCGTACGGCAGGTTTTCGCACCTTCCTTGTGAGTCGCAGACTCCTACGTCGGTGCCAATTAGCGGGCCGAGGCTGTATCTTCATGGGCCTTCTGTCTTTAGGGACACCAGGTAGGCTTATCCGTAGGAGTCTTTGGGTCACCCCCTCGTCAGTAGCCCCCGAGTGCCTGGGGGACTCGAAGAGTCGCGCAGGGACTCGAGTATATCCATTTGTCAGTTATTTGTATGTGCGGTACAACCGCGGGTCGCTAGCAGTCTGGTGGCCATGACAAAACCTATTTCGAGGGATGCTAAGCTGAAAGGGCCCAAGGAGTCGACTGGTCGAGCCTTGGTGAATTGCACTAGGGCAAATACCGCAGTAGCCCAATCAAACCCACGTCCCTCGACGTGAGCTTGGAACACTGGTGTCGAGCAAAAGTCCTACCGCTTTAGGTCTTACTGTGTTCATTTGCCGCTAGTAATGTGCATAGCCTAAGGCGCGTCCACCCGGCTTTTTCTATCATGCGCAGCGCATGGAAAAGGTTGGGAGTGAAATCGCTCTTTGGCAAGTCCCAGCAAGGCCGAACTTCGCAGCGGGGTCTTACCTACACGCTAATCTTGCGTGGCATCTGGGCACAGTGTATCGTGTTCCAGGAATGTGTGTTTTTGAGGCGCGGAGCCTAATAGTATTGCACCCGCTTGGAACAAAACATCAAGCGAGCTGTTCACTCATTCACCCGTGGAGCTTGTTTCAAGTGCTCGGGCGAGGGATTCTTTGCGAGTAGTCACTCGAATGCCGTTTCGGATTTTGAGGTGAGGGAGCACCTGGGACTCTTAGCGCCGTATGATCTTGGCGAATGCATGTTTGTCTTGTGTCGGGTTGAGGGAGCACCCGAGACTCTCATGAGTGTGAGTGGTCACTCGAGCACATTGTTGACCTTTGGGTGAGGGAGCACCTGGGACTCTTATGATGTACTCTCCCGATGGGAGTAAGATGTTTTTCTTCATCGGGAAAAAGATCTGAAAGATAGCATCTCAGAGCCTTGTTGGCGTACTCAGTACGTCTTGCTGTGATATGACGTTGGCGTGGTCCTCTGGAGTTTTTCACCACTGTAGCCTACCGAAGGAAATGACTTGGCGTTGTCCCGCCGAAATTTTTGCGTCGCGCGATCATGGTCCTATTTTTGCGCGCGTAGTGGGCGGTGTTGTTACTGCGCCGGTTGGATTTTCCATACTTTTCGTCTGTTTATGGGATCGTGCCACGTGTGTTGGGCGATAAGGTTGGACGGTGGCCCTTCTTGCTAGGCTCTTGAGTTAAATACCTTGCGGCTTGGTAAATTGTAGGTTTTACCCAGCCGTTGCCTTCCTCCTCTTTCTTTGTTTCCTTCTTGTTCTTGAGCCTTCATCTTTTCTCCTCTGCGAGCTGCTGCGGGATCTATGACCAAGCGCACCCGTACTGCTGTAGGGTCTGCCAAGATGTACGGCAAGTTGGAGCGGTCCACGTTCGGGTGATGTGCGTCTCCTTGGTGATGAGTCGATTCCGGTGCCGGCGGCGGACGAGCGGGTATGCTTCCAGGCTTTCTTCCACCGCGGGTTTTCTCTTCCGCTGCATCCCTCGTTCGTGGCTTGTTGTATTCCTATCGGCTCCAGTTGCATGACCTGACTCCCAACGGGATTTTGCACATTGCGTGTTTCATCACTCTTTGTGAGGCCTTCCTAGGGATTTACCCCCATTGGGGACTTTGGAGGCGCCTTTTTAGTATAAAAAGAACGAACTCTGAGTACGCCGTGGGTCGGGTGGGTATCTCCATTTGGGATAAACATTCGTATTTTGACTTGGAGAAGATCGATTCCGTTAGCGGCTGGCGAAAAGGCTGGTTTTATCTGAAGGATTGCTGGGTTGTTGGTCAGCAATTTGGTCTTGCTTCTTTCAATCCAGGAACGCGGGTGGTCAGACAGCCTTCGTGGTCTCATTCTTTGACCGAGGTGGAGTCGTCCGAGCTGACTCAGTTTTTGGAGAGGATTGTTGTGTTGAAGGATAACTTGACTGGTGGTCAGCTCATCTCTGTTTTTGTGGGGAGGCGAGTTCAACCGTTGCAGCATCGAACTCGCCTTATGTGGCAGTACGAAGGACTCGGTGACTCGACGAGATGCTCGCCTGAAGATCTTGAACCTGACGCCCTGCTGGCTCGTATCCAACATGTGACCAAGTGCTCGAGTATTTCCGAAATGCGCCTTGTCCTTCTGTATGCTTCTGATCATTCTCCGCCGCTAGTTGGTGTCCGTGTTCATTCGTTTGTTTGGACAAGTACCTAGCTTTGCTTTGTTGTTGACATTGCTTGCCTTGCAGGGCCATGCTCCAGCGCCGTGTAATCCTCCGCAGCCGGAGGACGCCAATATTCTTGAAGAACCTGGTGCTTCCGCAGCTGATGATGCTGCGCCAACTGTTGATGCTGAAATTGTGCTGGTGGAAACTGGAGATAGTGAAGATTCCAGTCCCTTTCGCGTGAAGCGGCCGCGCCCCTTGAACGCTGAAGATCATGATGCATTGGGTGATGCTATCCCACCAGCTGCTCCGTTTGCTGGGCCTTCCCCTTCGGCTGCTACTCCGGCCGTTGCTACGAAGAGGGTCAGGCTTGGGAGGCTGGGGCGCCCTCGTGTTGCGCGTGTCGGGTAAGAATTTGCTGGATTTTTCCCGTTCTTTTCCTTGTTCCTGCGTCTGATAATGCTTATCTTGTAGTGATGCGCCTGCTTCGGCTGCTTCGTGCACCAGCGCAGCTACTACTGACTTGAAGTCGACGGGCTCTGGGGCGGCAGTCAAGCATCTTGAGGACCTCTCGGCTGCTGCTGCTGCCCAATCTGGGCCGACGGCGACTCCTGCCGTTCCGACTGCGGGTGTAGTTCCTGGTGCGCCCTCTTCTGAGGCGCCTGGTGCTGTTGCTCCTGAGTCCAAGTCAACTGAGCTTGGTCCTCCGTACTTTGGTCGACTTGATCTGGCGATTGAAGACAAGGCTCGTGTTTTCGACCACGTCTCCAAGCTGGTGAGTTGATTCGTGCCTGTGTGACTTTATCATTGGGGGCACGGCAGTGCTCCCGATGGGAGTAGCCCCCGAGGCTAGAAGTAACTGCTTGCAGTTGCTTGTAGTCTTGTCTTTCCTTATCATCTGATTGTCTGGATTTTGCAGCTTGTTTTCCAACACTGTGAGCGTTTGATGATTGATGCTAAGCGTTGGCAACGGGCCCATGATTCTGCCCAGGATGCTTTGTCTGGTATGGATGGTGAGTTTTCATTCTTGCGCTGCTGAGCTTTGGCCGCTGCGTCTTTTGTTCTGAGTATTGTCTTGCCTTGCAGACTGTCGCCAGGCTGCCGAGAAGCAAGCCGAGAAGGCGGGGAGGACTATTTCCATTCTTAATGCTACCTTGGCTTCCAAGGAGGCGGAGTTGCATGGTCAACACGAGGAGATGGTTCGCCTTCGTCGGGCTGAGGACGCACGTGCGCGGGTGGAAGCAGTCAAGGGAAAACATCTTCGCGCCTTAGCGGACTCGCTTGTGTGTAAGTTTGGCATTCAACACTTGGTCTTGCCGTTCCTAATGTCTTCCCGTGATGACGTTTCTTTGCTTGGTGCAGCTGCTATAGGTGCGAAGCCGATGGAGGCTGCTGCGTCAGGGTCTGGAATTCTCCAAGGTGATGTAGATGCTGTTGCAGATGTTGTTGCAGTGGTTGGGGACGTCTGCACCCGGGCTTCCGATCTTGTGGGTCTTGCGCACGAGCACCTTATGCCGGAGGGTTCAAAGATGCCTGATGGCATGGGCGCTCGGGTGGCTGCATTCGGCCCGGATGGGAAGCGTATGGTGGAGCTGGTTGCGGAGAGCGTGGTGAGTGGTTCTTCCACGGCCCTTGTCGTCCTTATGGGACATGGGATTTCCATTGATGATTCCTTGGTTGAGACCATCCCGGACTATTCTGATGAGCAGGACGACCGAGCCGATAAACTGGCTCGTCGCCTGCAACAGGTTGTAGATGCTCAGGATCCCCCTGTCGTAGGTGAGGGGGAGGCACAGTAGTGTTTCGTCTCTTTGAAACTTTGTCTGTAATTCGTGACTCCGTTGTGATGGTTGATCTTTTGGTACCTTTATCTGAGTGACTGATTGGCTGTTTCCTGTTGCTGCTTTTTGATGTCTTTGTTTTGTTCATCCTGCGGTAGGCCACTCCGGGAGTTCTTCGTCCTTGGAATTCGTTGAAGGATGACGCTCGTGAGGGTGCCTACGAGTCCGTTTGCTTGCGACTGAAGGACGCTGAGCGGGAGATTGTTCGACTGAAGGGGTCCATAGCCGTTCAGCGTACTCGGCGCGAGCGTGCCGAGGCCGTGGTTGAGAACCTTGCTTCGTGGGTGGTGAAGTTGTCCGACCTCCTGCGGGGTGAGTTTCGCCTCTGCTTGGTTGCTCGATTCCATTTAGGAGGTTTTGCTGTCTCTGTCTTGATCGTGGTTTTTGACTTTCGAAGTGCCGGCAGGGCGATCTCGGGATGAAGAGAGGTCCGTTCAGTCGGAGATGTCACGGCTTGATGATCCCATAGTGCAGGCAAGCAATCCCTTTTGGGCGGATGGGGCTCGTGCTCGAGCGTTTGCTTTGCTTCGTCTCCGAGTTGAGCGGGTGTCGGATGCTCTCAAATACTGCCAGCGGGTATTGGGTGGTATCCATGCTGAGTTTTATCCGCTTGAGGTGGTTCCTTCGTCCCTTGAGAGGCTATGTCGCGTATTTTCTCGGCCTGCCGAGTTACGTCGAGTGATGGATCATAAGATTCGTGCTGGAGCCCGAGCTGCTTTGGTTTTGGTCCATAGTCATTGGTCGGGGGTGGATTTTGCTCAGGTGGTGGCGGGTCCTCCGGGCGGTAGGGATCATCCGATGAATGAGCACTACATGGTGTAGATAAACCTGCGCGCCAGGTTGTGAGGCGAGTTTGTGAAGAGAACGACCGCCATCTGAGTGCACTTATTAATGCGAAGTTGGAGCCTAAAGATTAGGTGCTTCCCTTCGTTGTATATGCTTCTTCTTGGTTGTATGTTGTCTTGGTTGTGTCGCGGGGGGTCGTCTGCGTTGTAGTTGCGGGGGACGTTCCATAGGGTTGCCGCGGCAAGCCCCCGAGTGTAAAAGTTTTTGTGTGTCGCGGTTGCGAAGAGCGCCTCAGGGGGTGGTAGTTTTGACGAGCCCCCGAGTGCCAAGTTGATGTGCCGCGATTGCGGAGGACGCCTCGGGGGGTGGCTGCTTCGGCGAGCCCCCGAGTGTCAAGTAAATGTGCCGCGATTGCGGAGGATGCCTCGGGGGGTGGCTGCTTTGGTGTCGGGAGAATTACCCCCGGGTATACCAAAGTCACCGATTCGACGCAACGCCGACTGCGCGCCTTCGCCGACTGCGCCCTCGGTCAGCTCGGCCGACTGCTGGTGGTTCCACACCGATTGCATCCCAGCTCGGCCGACTCCCGATGGCTTCGCGCCAACTGCCCGCGCACCCGGCCGACTGCTCGTTTGCTGGCTGCCGGTTGCCCGGAAGTCAACAGAGGCATCCCATCGACAAGACAAGCCATGCCACCTTTAGTCACATCATGACATCGTGAATAGTATAAAGTGGAGGTGTCACATTACATCACATCACCCCATCACCTCACATGTACTCTCTTTCGTCTTCTTCCCCTTGTCTCCACCCTCATGAGCACCTTGCCACCACCTATATAAGGGGCAAGGCATGAGTTGTAGCAGCAGACGCAGCAGGGGAGATGAATGCGCCGACATGGGCAGGAATGTCGGCGTCGACATCGTCAAGGCCAATCGGCTCCCTGAAAGAAGAAAAAGAGGTGAATCAGTACAAGGGAAAACAATGAAGTTCAAGGCATGAATACAAGGCATACCCGATTGTTCTCGGCGCGCCCGTGGGCATCCGACATCTCAAGGGGGCGACGTTCAGAGACGCCTGGCCAATCGACACCCGAGTGGCCATGGCTTGGGGTTGTTTGCCCTTGGGGGCAGTCGGCATCGCCTTTGCGGCCTTGCTGGAGGCAGCACCAGAAGAGGAGCTAGTGGCCGAGGCGCGTTTAGTCGGCACCTTCGGTGGCTTGGCGCGAGGAGCTGCATCAAAATTACCAACCTTTGAGACACTATCGTCATCGCTCCATTCAGCCAGAAATTGCTCAAGGGAAGGGTCAGGCGTACCCCCTTGAGTCGCAGTTTGGGTGTCGGCGTTCTTGGGATCGGCGGCCTCGACGTCGGCATCATCAACGAGATCTTCGAAGCCGGAGGACTCCCCGGAGGATTCGCCGTCATCGGTGTCATCATCATCGGATTCGGAAGGAGGAGCCTCGCCATTGTACTCGAAATCCGCGGGGTCATCTTCCTCGCGGTCGGGGGCATACGTGCCAGCCACTTGGCCATCTTCCATCACATTAGATTGAAGGAAGTGCTAAGAAAAAAGAAGAAAGTTGTCAGAGAAATTGGATATGGGGAAAAAGCAATCGGACAAAGGGACAAATCGGGACATACCACGGATGGCTTCTGTCGGCGGTGTAGGTACTCGAGGCCGAAGCGGAAGGGATCGGGCAAGGCGCTGGATGTGATAGCCTTTACTCTGGAGAAAAGGTCTTCGAGCTTCACCCGCCACGTGCAGAGCCGAGTGGGATCTCGGGGCCCCGGCATGTCGCATATGCGGTGCACTCGGTTTTGCAGAGGAAGCACTCGAGCTTGAAGCCAAGAAGCAACAAGATCATTCGATAGGAGCCCTTCCTGCTCCAGCTGAGCAACTCGGTCAACTTGAGCATCCACGTCAAGGTCTCCGACACCATACTTCAACGACCACTGATGTTTTTCAGTCGGCCGGGCGAGGGAGAACTCGGGCAGATTCAGGAGGTCGGGGCCTTGATCGGGTGACTTGACGTAAAAGAAGGTGGTCTGCCAGTTCTTGCATGACTGGACGATCTCGGGACTCTTGTACCTCGGTTTGCCGGCTGCGACAAGGCAACTGCCGCAGTCGGTGTCAAGTTGGTGTGCCGCGATTGCGGAGGACGCCTCGGGGGATGGCTGCTTCGGCGAGCCCCCGAGTGCCAAGTTAATGTGCCGCGATTGCGGAGGACGCCTTGGGGGGTGGCTGCTTCGGCGAGCCCCCGAGTGCCAAGTTGATGTGCCGTGATTGCGGAGGACGCCTCGGGGGGTGGCTGCTTCGGCGAGCCCCCGAGTGCCAAGTTAATGTGCCGCGATTGCGGAGGACGCCTCGGGGGATGGCTGCTTCGGCGAGCCCCCGAGTGCCAACAGATTTTGGGGAAAAATATTTATGTAATACTTTTCCTGCTGTCTCTTACAAAAAGTCGGGGGGGGGGGGGGTTCTGTTGAAGACAAATCCCTTTTGCTTAGAACGATGATGTAGTGGCCTTAAATGCCTGGTAGATTTGTCTCCGAGTGCTTGGGTTCTTCGAGCGATGTTCCTTTCCTTCTACGGGAGCGCTTCTTCTGCGAGTCCCGTGGTCCTACTGCCTTGGTGGGCTACGAAGGCTTCTGCTATCTTGTGAAATTCCTTGTCGCAGCGGTCGGATCTGACGAAACTGCCGCTGATTGTGATGACCCCGTGTGGAACTGGCATCTTCAGCTTGAGGTAGGCGTAATGGGGTATGGCCATGAAGCGAGCGAAAGCTGGTCGCCCGAGGATTGCGTGGTATTGCGACTTCCAGTCGACCACTTCAAAGTCCAGCGTTTCCTTGCGGAAGTTTGTCGCGTTCCCGAAGACTACCTCCAGGCTTATCCTTCCGAGGGGGTAGACTGCTTTTCCTGGTACGATCCCGTGGAAGGTTGTGCCTGAGGACTTGAGTGCGTTGTTTTGGATGAGCATGTCGTCGAGTGTTCGGGTGAAGATGATATTGATCCCACTGCCGCCGTCCATGAATACTCGCGACATGTCGTAATTTCCGATTCTGGCCTCGAGTACTAGCGTGGCATGCCCTGGTTGGGGAACGACTGGCGGGTGGTCGTCTCGGGAGAAGGCGATCTCTGTCTCCGACCCGCGCAGGTACTCTAGGATGGCCGGGTGTGCGGAGGTTTCCAGGAAGACTTGTCTGGTGACTTGTTTCTGCTGCTTGTTGGAAGGCCTGCCTTCTTGTATCATGTAGATCCTCCCGTGGTCTTCTGGGTACTGGTCTTCCTCTTCTGGTGTCCTTTGCCGTTCCTGGATGGCGGCCAACTGTCTTGCTGGCAGAGGGGGGCTGGTGGCGCGTTGTGGGCGACTGGCCCGACTACTATGCTTGCGAGTGGTCGTACTGTTGCGGCCGCGGAGCGGCTTTTCTCCTCGGCCAACTCGTTGAAGCTTCTGCAATTCCTGAGGATGTGGGACGATCTGATCTCTCCTCGCTCGTTTCTGAATCCGTGTATAGAACACGGTCCGTCGAGTTGTTCTTTGGCGGAGCGGAATGCGCGAGTGCCGTCGCGTGGCTGCCTTGTCCTCCATTCTCGTTTCTGAGTCCGGGGCTCGTCTTCTGGGTTGTCTCGTCGTTGTGGTCTGTTGTCATCGCGGTGCCTGCCGTTCCGATCGTCTGAGAAACCGGCGGCGACCATGTCAGGTCCTCTGTCGTCGTAGAAGTTCCGTCTGGGTCGCTTCCTTCTTCTGTCTGCTCCTCTATCTCCGTTGTAGTCGTAGTCGTACTCTGATCATGCAGTGTGGGTTTCTGTTTCATTACGAACATAATCTTCTCCTTCCGCCCATCTGTTGGCTAGTTCTAACAGCCGTGCGAGTGTTCGGACTTTCATCTATCCGAGCTGCTCCTTGAATTCAATGCGCTGAAGGCCTCGCCTGAACGCGTCGATCACACTTTCGTCTGAGATGTCTTCCACTGAATTCTTGAGTATCGTCCATCGCTGGATGTATGCTCGCAGGGTCTCCCTTGATCCTTGTTTGCATGCCCGCAGTTCCTCGAGTGAGGCTGGTCGCTTGTATGTGGATTTGAAGTTTTCTATGGAGGCTCCTCGGAACTGGCTCCAGGAGCTGATGGATCCGCACCAGAGATTCTTTAGCCAATGTCGAGCGGAGCTCTCAAGCATGAGCTGTACGTACTGCATTGCCGTGACGTTGGTTCCTCTCTGAAACTTGACTGCTGTTAGGTAGTCGTCGATCCATGCCTCCGGCTCCTCGAGTCCGTTGTACTTTAGTGTCATGGAGTTCAGTTTGAACCCGTTTGGCATTCGTGTCTCACGTATGGCACGTGTGAAGCATAGTGCTCCACATGGCTCGATTTCCTCGTCGGAAGCCTCTTCGTCTGAGTACTCCTCGCGTGCTGCGCGTCTTCGCCTGCTACGATTGACTATGTTCTGTGTGATATCGTCTCGCGTATCTCGCCGGGTGCTGCGGTGCCTGTTGTTGTCGTCACTGTCGTGCTTCTTGTTCCTGTTGGAGTGTCTGCGCCTGTCGTCGTTACTGTCGTCATCGTCGTCGTTTGGTGAACTGGGGTCCCTGTCCGGTGTCCGCTCGCGAGTCTGCTATTTTGTGCTGGATTTCTTAAGCACCGAGGCATCGATGGCGTCCTTCATTATCTGCAAAGCAATGGACGTGTAGCGATCCGTCTTGCCCTTTCTGATTTTTTGGGCACGGGACAGGTAGTCCTGGGCGCTCATGAGTGCTTCTGCCGGAGTGAGGGGCTCTTCTTCGTCGTCGTCTTCCTCTAATTTGAAGTCGTCTTCGAGTTTCCGCACCACTCTCGCCCTTTCTGTCCTCCGCAGATTGTTGAGTTTCGATCTATTGCGGGTGGGGGAGTCGCGGCCTGGTGAGTCACTTCTGGGAGGTTGTCTGCGACTGCTTTTATTTTCGAGTTCCGCCTTTTCTTGCTTCTCCATGGCTAGGCGCCACTGTCTCGTCTGCTGGGTTAGCTCGCCCTCTAGCTTGTTGTATGCCCTTAGCTCGTCCCTTGAGGCATCTGGTGGTAGTAGCCTGCCGCGGGCGACTGCTTCCTTTACCATTGCCATTGATTCCTTGGACAAGTATATTTTTTCTTTGGGTGGTTTGTCTGCCGCTGCAACCGGGGTTTGCTTCCTGCTGCGTGATGGCTGGCTGCTTTGGCCGGGTGCTTGCTGCTTGGCGGCAGACTTGTTTTTTGATTGCTGGGTCCTTGTTCCACCGGGACTTTCCTTGGTATGGACCCCGGTTCTCCTAGCTGTACGACCATCTGACTGGTGTTGCCGGGACCTGCCGCCCTGCTGGTGGTTGGGGTGTCTTGACGAGTGCCCGGGTCGTCGACTCGTCCGTTGTTACCTGACGCTGGTGCGCCAACTTCTGCCATGAACTCCTGCGATGGTGTCCTTGCCGCCTCCTCGCTGATACGTGTGATGGTGCTTCTCCATGTTGGGGCTCCACTCGAGCGGTCGCGAGTGGCGTGGAGCCTTGCGTTGGGTGGGTAGCTACGGCTGCCAGATAGGTTGGCCGTGCGGGCGGTGTCCGCCCCGGTCACTGTTGCATGTGTTGCCGTGGGTGCGCGGGTGCCGTCGGTGAGGCGGAGAGTCCCCCAATGGTTGATGTGGATCTGATACGTTCCGAAGATCAGATTGATGCCGGAGTGTAGATTGGTAAAGACTGTCTGGAGGGCCGGGAGGTGGGCCGTGAATCCGAGGGACTCAAACAGATCAAATCTTGCCGGAGCCGTCGAGTCGATGAGTGCTGATGATGATGAGGCCGCCGAGATCGCGTTCCCAACCTGCGCGGTTCCCATAGACGGCGCCAATTGACGGGGATCAACCCCGGCAAATCCCATGGTCAGGGACCCTGGGTTAGTCATGAGAGGCACAGGTTGGACGATAGCTCGTCGGCAAACAGGAAGGCACGCTCCTGCTCGATATTATTGATGGGGGAGATGAGATTACAGTGGATGCCAAGGCTGGAGCGCTCAAGGCTAGGGTTACAGATGATATTGGTTGCCCTTTGGCGTCGCCCCTCCTAGCCCTTATATACTGGGCTAGGTCTCGGGGAGTTCATCTACGTTTACTGGTAAGCTTTCCTAACCCTAGCTTGCTCCGTACGACAGGTTTTCGCACCTTCCTTGTGAGTCGCAGACTGCTACGTCGGTGCCAATTAGCGGACCGAGGCTGCATCTTCATGGGCCTTCTGTCTTCAGGGACACCAGGTAGGCTTATCAGTAGGAGTCGTGGGGTCACCCCCTCGTCACCAAGCCAGCGTTTTCCCTGTGCAGGACTCCTCGACTTCCACTGATCCCAGTCCGGTCATGATCGATGTGCGCCCGACGATCGACGTGCATGGTGGCACGCCCCTCCAGGCAGACGCCCCGCGCCATGTTGGGCCTGCCTCGCCCGGTGGGCTGGATGGCTCGCCCGCCGACTTCGCCTCCCCGGTCCATGAGCCTCCCTCTCCAGCTCATGATCAAGCCTCGCCGGCTCCTGTGACACCGTCACCGAGTCCCGCGCCATCGCCGCCCTTGCAGGAGCATCTCGCTGCTCCGCTCGACGAGCCTCCTCATCCTATGGTGACTCATACCCGGGATGCTACTCGTCGCAGCAAGGATTATACTGATGGGACAGTGAGATATAATCCCCTTTGTCGAACCTTCTTTGCGACGCCGATTTCCCATCATGATGCTCTTCGTGAACCGGCATGGCATGATGCCATGGCTGCTGAGTTTGCAGCGCTTCGTCACAATGACACATGGGTGTTGGTTCCCCGGCCTCCTGGAGTTAACATTGTTGGCAGTAAATGGGTCTTCAAGACAAAGCAACATGCTGATGGGTCTGTTGACAAGCACAAGGCTCGCCTAGTTACTCGCGGCTTTACTCAACAGCAAGGTATTGATTATGGTGATACGTTCAGTCCAGTGGTGAAGCCGGCTACTATTCGTTTGGCTCTTTCCCTTGCCGTTTCGCGAGGATGGACTTTGCGGCAGATTGATGTCAGCAATGCATTTCTTCATGGTTTTCTCTCTGAGGATGTTTATATGCAATAGCCGCCTGGTTTTGAAGACACTCGGTTTCCTTCCCATGTGTGCAAATTGCAACGAGCTATCTATGGTCTCAAACAGTCGCCCCGTGCCTGGTATGCTCGACTCAGTGCTCGGCTTCTTTAGCTTGGTTTTGTTTCCTCCAAGGCGGATACATCTCTTTTCATCTTTGTTGCGCATGGTGTTCAGCTATACATGCTTGTGTACGTTGATGATATTGTGATTGCTGGCTCCACTCCTGCTGCCGTTGATCGTCTGGTACGGTCCCTCTCCGACAGTTTCCCTATCAAGGATCTTGGTCCTCTAAAGTATTTCTTGGTTCTTGAAGCGTCCTATAATTCAGGGGGCATGACACTGACTCAAAGAAAGTATGCGCTGGATCTTCTTCATCGTGTGAGTATGGAGAATTGTAGGCCTGCTTCTACACCGTTATCCGCCACCGAGCATCTGGCTCGTGAGGCCGGCACTCCTTTGGGTATTGAGGATTCCACTCGATATCGCAGTATTGTTGGAGGACTTTAGTACCTAATACTCACTCGTCCCGATCTGTCATTTGCCGTCAACAAGGTTTGTCAGTATTTATCACAGCCGACTGATGAGCATTGGGAAGTAGTCAAGCGTATCTTGCGTTATGTCAAAGGGACTTTGAGTATGGGTTTGAGGATTCGTAAATCTTCTTCCACTGGAGTCAGTATTTTTACGGATGCTGATGGGGAAAGATGCATTGATGACCGCCGTTCCACTAGTGGTTTTGCTGTGTTCGTTGGCTCAAATCTTATCTCATGGAGTGCCAAGAAACAGCCGACTTTCTCTAGATCGAGTACGGAGGCAGAATATAAAGCCTTAGCTACTGGAGCTGCTGAAGCAATCTGGGTAGAGTTGCTACTCAAGGAACTAGGAGTGTCACAACAGCGTGCCGCCATTCTATGGTGTGATAATCTTGGGGCTACATATCTAACGGCGAATCCGGTCTTTCACGCAAGAACCAAGCACATAGAAATCGACTTTCACTTTGTGCGTGAGCGCGTTGCTTCTGGAGCTTTAGATGTCAGGTTTATCTCGACTAATGACCAACTAGCTGATGTATTTACTAAACCAGCCACACGACAGATGTTAGAGCGTTTTCGGTCCAACCTGAATCTTGTATGTAGTAGTAGTTCAGATTGAGGGGGTGTGTTGGAAACTGTTTCATACACGTATCGTGTCGTGTTGTATTGTAATTGTATGTTGGTCATATATATATATATACGAGATATGCGGAGGCTGTATCCTCACGCAACCGGATCTCCCCCCCCCCCCGAGCCGCTCCCGCGAGCGACCTCGGGGGAACCCTAGCCGCCGCCGGCCTCAAGACCCCTCCCCTCCGGCCTCTCCCCCCCTCGCCGCCGCCCCGCAGCGCCGCCGGGCGAAGCCTGGCTGGTGCGGGCGGCGGCGGGGTCGCCCTTTCCTCTCTTCGCGGACCCCCGGTCGGTGCGGGACGGCCACCGCGGGAGGCGCCGGGCTATGGCGGGGCTCGGCGGCGCGGCCTCGAGTACTTCTGCTGGCGGCGCGGCGGTCGTCGTCCCAGGACCTCGAGGTGGCGCGACGGCTGCTTGGAGGGGCGTGCGTGGGCGCAATCCGGCGCCAGGAGGGCGGCGGATCTGGCTCCTGGTGGCGCGAGCGTGGGCGGCGTGGGCGGCACGGGGGTCCGGCTTCGGGCTCCCAGCGGTTGTGGATGGCTCTGCCCGTCGCGGGCGCGCGGCGGGTCCTGCTCGGCTGGCGAAGGTCCGGCCTCCTAGCGGAGGGGGCCGGCGGCTCGCGCGGTGGTGATGCCGTCTCTTGGCGGCGGGGCGGCATGGCGGTGCTTGGCGGCCGGCGGCGCGACCCCGGCCCAGATCTGGGCCCTTGGGCCCCATTTGGGTCCTAGCGGGTCGGCTCTGGCATGGCTACGCCGTCTTCGGCCCGGTGAAGTGGAGGAGCGGCTTGGACTTGGAGCGACGACACCGACGGCATGCCTTCTGCAGCGCGACGGCAGGTGCTTTACGGGCGTGAAGGGCCTGGCCGGACCCGTGGGCCAACGGGTTTGGTATGCTCCTGCGGTTGCGTCCGGTCGGATCCCGCTGTGTCGGTGGAGGTTGTACCCTCCCGCGTGTGGACGGTGCCGCTTCTTCGAGTCCCGGCTTCTCCGCTTTGCTGTGCAGGTCTCACCTCGTGGTGTCGTGGTGAGAGAGCGTGGGAGATTCAAGACCTTGTTGGTGCAGGATGGTGTGCGGTAGGGTGGCGTGCTCCGGAGCGCTCGGGGAGATGGGTGGGATCGGGAGAAATCCCTGTCGGCTTGGCCGACCCCGACGCGGTGTCGCCTGTGGGTGCCGCCGAACCTTCCTGAAGGGCGTTGGGTGCCACCCTTCCCTTCTCCTTGTCGCGTACCGGGGGAAACTCGTGCAGCAGTGTCGTCATCGTCACATCCCTTCTTGAAGGTGTTGCGTGGTACCTGCGCTTCGGAGTCGGAGCTAGACGGAGGTTTCGGTGGACGCTATGATTGCGAATCTTCTTTGTTTTTGTTGATCCGCCGTTGTTGGCATTTGTTTCTTTTATATTTTCTTTATCTTTTCTTTTGGGCGTGCCTGTGCTGCTTTCGCCCCAGCATCTATCGTTGGTTATATCGATGATGGTTGCTTTGTAATACAAAGCGGGGGGAAACCCTATTTTCTCTCTCCTCACGCAACCCTAATTCAAACTTGCGTCACGGGCGGCTTAGCTCCCTCCCATCTCCTATGATGCTATATGATCTATATGTAATTTATATGGATTTATAAATTAGAAATATGATTGTCCAAGAAAACAAATGAAAAACCAGTTCATGTTGTTCACGAACGCGACCTAGATGCTCTTACTATCAGAAGGCGTGCGCGGGCGTGTACGAGTTGGAGTCGGACGGACGGTGTCTTTCCTCCGGAAGATGAAACGGGAAGAGAGTGCCCGTCATCGAATCGAAAAGGAAAAAAGAAGGAAGAAGAAAGGAAAGATATAGCAGATCGATTCATCGTGCGCAGTAGCAGCAGAGAAAACCCCTGATTGCTTGAGCGGCGCGCCGGAGATGGAGCTCAGCGAGAGCGAGTTTGCGGAGGTGAAGAGCTCCATGGGCGATTTCAGTGCAGCTGAAACGAGGATGGAGAGCATCGGAGAGGCGGAGTTAACTAATCCGAGGCGCATCAGATCGTCGGAGGAGAGGGTCTGGTGGAAGCCGGAGGAAGAGGAAGAGGAATACGAGGAGATTACAGAGGAGCAGGAGATTGAGGACTACCGTCAATTCTGGGAGATGCGCTATGGCACCCGTTTCGGTTCCTTCGACGCCGAGAGTAAGAAATTCTTCACCAAGTGTTATCTCCCCATGAAAATCTTATTATCGTGGTCACTTATTTAATAAATTTTGCAATGTTTCTTAACTTAGCTTCTTCCATGCAGCTTCTCTTGGCCCCATGTACTGTACAACCGGAGCCACCACACGAGATGCTTTTCCGGAGAGTTGCATACAGTTCTTCTCCATTAAAGTCACTGACCTAGATGATCGTCTCAGCTTGCCACTGGAGGTTCATGGCTTTGTTGCTGCCAGGGACTCGGTAGATCGTAATCGCAACTATCTCTTCAGATGCACCAGGGATAACTGCCAAACCCTCACTGCAGAGGTGAGTGATTGCGACTACCTACAATCTTCATGTGTCTTAACTGTCTTTTTTGGATTAAAAGAGGGCGCGTGTCTTAACTGTCTATTTGACTTATCTTCATTCTATTGCTTCCTGCTATTATTATTAGACCTACAGTAACAATTTTTGTGTGTCTGTATAAATGAATAGTCTGGCAGTAAATTAATTAACTGTTATCGTGATGCTTGCATTGCAGGATCCATTCTTGCACTTGACAGGCCCCTCTCGTGCGGTCCTGGTAGTCGACCCTGTCGCGATTGAAGTTCAGCTAAAAGTAAAGGGCAAAACAGAGTTTGAGGATGAAGTGTTAGCTTTCAAATGCTTTATGGTTCACGACAGGTATTATTTGGAAGATGGGATCCGTATAAGCATCCCCGGAAAGCGCTGCACGCTCGAGTATGCTTTGGCAATTCTGCCTGTGGCAGTTGAGGCCACCGTGAGCGTCCGAGTCGTTGGTGGGAAATGGCCTGATCAGTATCCGGGTTTGATCGCTTGCAGTACCGACGATGTAAAAGAGAGGAAAGTGGTGCTGCTTGATTTTGAAAACGGCGAACTTCCTACCGATTCAGATGGTGTGGTTGAGCTCCGAAGGCGCGTTGTTTCTGTAGATTACCCAAATGGAAAACTGACTGTTTCTGTGGAGACTTCACGGGGTCGTTTTTATGCGCGTGGCACAGTCGATTTCTGCAAGATGGAAGTTACAGTTTATTGGTCCCTTCTTTCCTGCTTCCGGGTTTATTAGTGTCCGATCTTGTATATTTGGCCTGCCTTACCTGTAGTTTGCCCAGCTAATAAGCTGTTGAACTATTTATGTATGTATTGTCGTGCTCTAATGTGGTGTTATTCTCAGGCTGCTCAGGTAAATGAGCATATTAGCTGTTGTAACTGAGCTCTCCCACTCTAATAATGTCATATCTTACTTGTCGAAACCTAAGTTTATTTGTAATGTTGCTGCTACATTGTTATGTAGCATCTGCCAAAGCTTTGCGTGCACTTGGTACCCCAGTTGTCATATTAGTTGTGTTTTTTTTTTCTGCAGTTTGATCTGATATCTTTTGTGTTTTCTTCTATGAAGAAGTCTGGAACATTAGTATGACGAAATTGCTTATGCAGAATTAAACACATAGTTTATTTATATGTCCATGTTTTTACCGCATACCGCTGTAGACCTTAACACATTTCAAAGCTTTTACCGGTACTGTAGACGTTAACACATAGCCTTTGATATATGCACTTGGTTGTGTAGAACTTGTCATGCGCTTCTGTCGAGGTTGGTCTGGTCTGAACTGAAATCTCACCAGCCCTTCATTTGCTAGGTTGATTAAGCCATTGGTCCTTCTGTAACATGGTAAAAAATGAGTAAACTTGGTACCAGTGAAAAGTAGCTGTGATATTATTATTTTTTGATTCAGATGATAATCAGAATATTATTTTTAAGCATAGTATCCACATGAATTTCAATTGTAATTAGGGATACAAACGTCTTTCAGATTTTGAAGACAACTTTAGCTTTGGAAAAGCAGAAGCTGCACCAAACAAGCAACAATAAATTCTGAAAAGACAGTAAACAAATAAAAAACTGTTTTTTGTGTCATCAACAAGTATTTTAACATCCTAAAAATTTTCACCTTGAGAAAATGTCATCGGTTAAGTGTTTCGAGTCTTTATCTCAAAGAAAGAGTGTTTTGAGTCTCTTTTTTCTCTTTTTATTTTTTTACACATTTCAATTCATGAACGCTTATTAAAACCCATGATATTTACAAAACTGTAAACATTTTAAATAAAATTATGATCATTTTTTCAAATTCATGAGCATGTATCAGTTGTTTTTCTTTAAGTTGTAAACATTTTAAGTTAGTGAACATTTTTAAGTCTCAGAACCTTTTCTAAATTCGTAAATAATTTTGAAATTTATAGATATTTTCTATATTCACAAGCATTTTGAAAAATCGATTTTTTAATTTGAAACATTAAATAAAATTTTAATTTTTAACATATTTTGATTTAATAAACTTTTCTGAATAAATAAACATTAACTGGTTTTTTTCCAAGCAAGAAGAGCGAGCAAAAAAGAAAGAAGTAAAGGAGCGAGTAAAGCAGGGAAGCAAACTGAGTGAGCAATAACTTTGTGAACCATAAACCTGCATGGAATAAAAGCTCTCAAGAGGCTCACACAACCATTATCCAACATAGTCTCCAATAAGCCTGCCAACACAGATATAAAATCAAAACAAAGCAACCGACCAACATAAAGCTAGCCTTAGCCTCTAGTTTCAGTTCAGAGTTTCAGACCAGACCAACCTCGACCTAAGGTACAATTGTACAGTGCCAAAGTTCAATAGCAACTGCTGATATGCTTATTAGCTGAACTGACGGAGACATCTCAGCGAACATAATACATCACAATACATACATAAATAGTTCAACAGCTCAGTTGGGCAAACCATATGGTAAGCCTGGCTAAAGACCAAATATATTTGTTACAAAAAGGAAAGAGACCAACAAACTGTAATGTTCATCTTGGAAAAAACAAGATCACACATACGACTACTTTCTCCCGACACTTGCATCTCGAAGTCGACTGAATTTCGTGCAGAAAACCCATCCCGAGAGGCCTCCACAGAAACAATCAGTTTCCCCTCTGGGTAATCCACAGAAACAACACGCCTCGCAAGCTCAACCACACCATCTGAATTTGTAGGCAGTTTTCCATCTTCAAAATCAAGCAGCACCACTTTCCCTTCTTTTACACTGTCGGTACTGCAAACAACCTGCCCCGGACACTCATCAGGCCATGACCCATCAATAACTTGGATACCCACGGTGGCCTCAACTGATAAAGGCTGGACTTCCAATGCAAACTCAAGCGTGCAGCGCTTGCAATGAATAGGTCTCTCTATCCCATCTTTAGAAGGAAAAAGTTCATGAAAATCAAAAAACTTGTAAGCCAACACGTCATCTTCAGACTCTTTCTTGCACTTTATTTTCAGCTGAACATCGATGAAAACCGTGTCGAGTAACCAAATGGCATGAGACGGGCCTGTTAAGCTCAGAAATGGATCCTGCAATGCAATCGTCACAATTTGATTAATTAATTAACTGCAAGACTACTAAAATAAACAGTTGAAGCAGGACACACCAAGTGATTGTAGGTCTGCTAGGCTATTAGCAGGCAGCAAAAGAATCAAGTTAACACAAATAGACACGCATATGGTTAGATTATATGTGGCCGCCCTTACTGACCTTCAGAGTGAGGGTTTGGCAGCTATCCTTGGTGCATCTGAAGAGAGTGTTGACTTTACGATCTACCGAGTTCCTGACAGCAACAGAGCCATAAACCTGCAGTGGCCAGATGGGACCAAATCTTAGATCGGTGACCTTGATGGAGAAGATCTGAATGGATTTCCTGGGAAGACCATATGGAGAATCTGCTGGGAAGAAGCTAAGTTAAGAACAATGAAAAAAAAGGTAATCAAACTAAGTGATAGATGGACTCCCTCGTCCCAATTTACGTGTCACACATATTTCAGGATTCAACTTTAACCAATAAAACGTGACTACGTGTTATACCATTTGATTTGTATCATTATGCGGTTTCCAACGGTTTAATTTCCATGACATATAATTACGTACTTAGTAAATCATTGGTGAAATTGATGTTCAAATTTTTGTCAAGGAAAACGAGGGTCCCATGTAAATAGGAACAGAGGGAGTAACAAACTAGCTTGTTACCAGGACAAACAATTCAACATTGTCATCCAGGGTAATAATTAATAAGATAGATATCGATGCATCCATGGTCTTTGACCTCAAGTATAATGTCATGGACTGGATTCGTGGCCATTCTTCCAGCTCCAGGGTACTGGGTTCTAAAATAAATCCTTATTGAAACAGAAACATACCATACGAAAGTATACTCTCAGCCAGGGTACTGGATTGCTATTAGTAAACAACAGCATACTCTCATCCATGGTAACTAGACGAGAGTACAGATTCATTCATCGGTAGAATATTTGGAGTCAAGAATTTGTAACCTTTGGGGGTAGCCGAAGGTAAGGAATAAAAGGAGCTGCTGGCTTTACGGTGTTCCTCGATCTCCTGCTTCCCATATGTTCCCTTGTCCTTCTTAATCGCGCAGTCTTTACGAAGTTTCTCCTCCATCTCCTCCATCTTGTCCATTATCGCAATGTAATCTCTCCAGTTTGTCACCCCCGCAAACGCGCTCTCGCAGAACTCCATCTCCGGCGCGCCGCTCAGTCAATCAGGGTTTCTAGCTTAGGGTTTCCTCTCTGCTGCTACTGCTATATCTTTCTTTCTTCTTCCTTCTTTTTCCTTTCCGATTCGAGGAGCGGCACTCTCTTCCCCTTTTGTCTTTCGGGAAGACACCGTCTGTTCGTCCGACTCCAATGTCAGGCCTTCTTCTTCTTCTTTTTTGAAACTCTGAAACGCAGGCCTTCTTTCTTTCTTTCTTATAATTGCCAAGGCCCAATGGCGTCCAACGGCCCAGCTTGAGTATTTTTCGGTCCAGATCACACTCCAACCCTGAATCGCACTTCTGTTCTTCTTTTCATTTATACTTTTTTAATTGAATACATTTTCAAATATGGCACCATTATTTTTAAATATGATATGGATATTTTTAAATACATGATAAATATTGTTTCAAAATGGATCAAAACTTTTCAAATATGACATGGCCATTTTCCCAAATAAACGATGAATACTTTTTGACTATGTGATGCACAATATTTTAGAAATATGTAAATATTTTCCCATATCCACAATGAATACTTTTTTCCTATGGGGCGATCGTTGCCAGGGAGGTAGATGGCGCGGAACCAAGGGGTGCGGCTGCATGGTGTCCCGGATGTAGGCGAGTAGGGCTTACATGATGCCAACTGCCCGTCGAGACGGACGTGCCACCGCCCCTAACTCCCACGCTCCTTCTACCCTCCTCACTGACACCTATTGGGAGGAGAGAGAGAGAGAGAGAGAGGGCCCGCCACGCTCTGCCTCCTCTCCACCCACCTCCTCGTACTGTATGTGAGGGACGATGAGCATGGATGGCGGCGGAGGGAAACCTAACTGCGTGAGCGGGCTGGCCGTATGTAAACAGTGGGATTAGTTTCCCTTTTAGAGTAGAAATTTGTTTCCTAGATAATCGAGGTGTGGCGGCGTTGTTTTTGGAATCCAAATCAATGCGTATCTTTGTTTTTGGAAGGTAAAAAAGCACCTCGTTTCTTTGGGAAACAAATCAAGGTGTTCAATGTTTTTAAAAACTAAATTAAGACACTTTCCTTTTATTGGCATAATTTTTTAGTGGGGTTTGGTTTTTAAAAAACTAAATGAAGGCTCCTCCTTGTTTTTGAAAGGTAAAAGAAAGTGCTTTGTTTATCTAGGAACAAATCAGGGTGTTCAATATGTTTTAAATACAATTTAAGATGATTTCCATCTATGGGAGTATGGTTTTTTCTGTGGATTCGGGGAAAGGGAGAAAATATCGAGTGGGAAGTGATGGTGGGAGATGGGATGAAAAAGAAACGGTGAAATATGAGGCAAAAAAGACCGTATCGGCCTACCAACGCCCCCTTTAGGAGTGGAGATGGTGGAGATAAAACATATTTGATATCCCTTGGTTTATTTACTTCCGAAGCTAGTTAGTATTGACTGTTGCCACAACTACAGTTGAGAGCCCCTTTTCCGCTATAAAAAATTGTGAAGACATATTTGCATAATCGTCTCACCGACGACGCCTTGAAGTACAACCTTATTTATTATGTGGAGAAAGAGAGAAAGATTACCAATGATGCGGTAATTGATCGATTTGAGGCCATGAAAGAACGTAGAAAAACATTTTAAAAAGCTAATGTACTTACCTTATTTTTGAGGAAAAATGATCTGAATTTATTTATTACACAATTGTACTTAATATGTTAGTAAGTGTTTTTATTTAATTTTGTAGGCAATCAAGGTCTACTGATGCACAATTGAACACACTTTATTCATAATTTGCACTCTTTGGTGCTTAAGTACTGTTCACTTTTTTATCAACCACTATTTCATCGAAGGGCCAATGGCCGATCTTTATTAGAAAGGGGGATAGAGTACAAAAAACGCATAGTCTGCGTGAGCTAGACCATGCACTACTAGGAAACTGACTCTCTGTGGTGTACCTATTTTGCCTTTTTGTGGCGCATATGTGGGTGCGCCACAGAAACCTCGCCACTAAATTATTTTTCTGTGGCGCATGTAGCCGTGCGCCACAGAAATATTTCTGTGCCGCACCTAGGCCACATGCGCCACATTTTGTTTTCAAATTAAAAAAAGCGGGGCCATATCTAGATCTCGCCGCAGCCGCCGGAGGTGGGGGTTGCTGGAGGATGTGGGGTGGAGGAGGGGTCCGCCGGAGATGGTGTAGGAGGGGGAGGCTGCCGGAGGTGGTGGTGGAGGAGGAGTGGGTCGCCGAAGGATGTCTCCGAAGGTGGTGGAGGAGGAGGAGGTCGCCGGAGGTGGTGTAGGAGGCCATGGCCGGAGGTGGAGGAGGAGGAGGTTGCCTAGGTGATGGAGGAGTCCATGGCCGGAGGTGGAGGAGGAGGAGGGAGGGAGGAGAAGGGGAGTAGGGGAAGTGGAGGAGAGGAGAAGTGGAGAAGAGGAGGAGGAGGAGAAGTGGAGGAGAGGAGAAGGGAAGGAGAGCAGGAGAGGAGGAGGGAGGAGAAGGGAGAAGGGGAAGGGAAAGGGAATATGTTCGAATCCTGCCCCAGAATTCTGTGGCGCACCACCTACATATGCGCCACAGAATTGTGTCCAATTTCCATTTTTTTGCCCTCGTGATCTCTAAAACCCCGTAACTTTTTTTTCTGTTCGGTTTTTGGGGATTCTAAAATATCTTCAACGGGGGTACCCCGATTGAATTCGGATGTAACTTTTCGAATAGATGAATTTTCATATAACCGTTTTTTTATCAGAGTTCATATGCAGAGATTTTGCAATTTTTTTTGAAATTCATGTTTGTAAGTTTTCCTAACAACTAGACCACATATCACATAGGAATCTTATTTTATTTTATTTTTTTGACATTTATATCATTTTGTTTCATTTTTTTCAAACTGAAAAGGTGGTCCATGGGGGGGGATTTTTTTTCCACGGAATTATCAAATTTGTGTGGCGCACGGGGCCACATGCGCCACAGAAAGGGGCATCCAGATCCACGTGGTGGGCCCCACCCTAAATTTCAGTGGCGCATGATACGTCTCAAACGTATCTATAATTTCTACTTGCTCCATGCATATTTTTTGTGATATTGCTATGTTTTATACACACTTTCATACACTTTTGATCATATTTGGACTAACCTATTAACTCATTGCACACCAGTGTCAGTTCCTATTTTCTGCTGTTTTTCGATTTCAGGTTTCCCCCATATTAAAAATGCTCCAAAAATTCTGGAAAAATACAATAAAAAATCAGCATACCGGAAGCTTCCGAAAAACCAAAGTGGTGCCAGAGGGCCACCACCAGGGCCTCAGAAGCCCTCCCGGCGCGCCCTAGGGTGGGGCCGCGCCAGGGAGCCTCTTGGACCCCTGGTGCCCCCCTGGCTGCCCTCCTTCGCCTATATATTCTCTGTGACGGGAAACCTCGGAAAATAGAACCCTTTTTCGCGATCTCGCCTTTGTTCCGCTGCCGCCGCGCTTCGAAGATCGGGAGCGCCAGTAGACCTCTTCCCGGCACCCTGCCGGAGGGAGGATTGACCTCCGGGAGCCTCTCCTCCACCATGGACGCTTGCCGGATGATCCATGAGTAGTCTACCTTCGACCATGGGTCCGTGATCAGTAGATATGTGATGTTCTCCTCCCCTCTTTGTTCTTCATGGATTACACCTTGTGAGCTGCCCTACATGATCAAGGCACATATGTAATTCTTTCTGCTGTTGCTATGCCGAGTTTTGTGGGATCTGATGGATTATGAGACTATGTTCAGTTTGTGATAGAGTAATATATTTGGTTGTTATATTTTATATTTTTGTTCTTGAGTAATTCTTGCATGTTCTCCGTTGCTGTTTATTGCTTTGTCCAAGTAGTAGGTAGTGACTTAAGAGGGAACGTTATGCTCGATTGTGGGTTCATGCCCCTGATGAATAGCTTGAGTGACACAAACATGAGTATAGGGGATGTGCTATTGCCACAAGGGAAAAAACAACGGCGCTTGTAACCGCGGTTGCAAGGATTGTTTACTTTACGCAAAGTTATTTTAATGCAGTTGTTTGTTGCTTTGGTTTACACTTTGGGTGGGGATCACAACTTAATACCAGCGAGATGTTCTGGATAGATATCTCAAGGTGGATGATTAGTAGTAGATGCAGTTGGATTTCGGTCTAATTATTTTGGCGTATCGCGCATGCTTTTGAGCCTCTTCCTTTCTTTGTAGCATAGTTAGCATTGTGGTGCGTTTTTAATCATGTCAATTGCCCAGCTGTGATTTGTTTACCTTGCATAGCAGTTTTATTGTCTTTTGGGAGAGAGACATCTCTAGTGAACATCACGTGACCCCGGTCCATATTCTCATCACTGTTTAAACGCTCAATTTATTTCCTGATTTGAATTTCCAGTTGCAATTAATATTATCATTTATCCCTTCTGTTTGATCCTTTTTAAACAACAAGGCCGTAGAGATTGACAACCTCTCTGAACTTAGTTGGGAGCAAAGTTATTTGTGTCTGTGTGCAGGTCCACGTCAACCGCCTAATTTCTAGCGCCACTGTCACTTACTTGTCGCTTTCGGAGTCCTACGGGAGACAAATCCTATCCTCTACATAGGGTAAATTTGCTGCTATCCTACATCTCACCTTCCACTTGGGGTAACCAACGAAGGGCGAGAAGCCATTATCATCTCTCGCACATCAAGCAAATTTCTGGCGCCGTTGCCGGGGACTCCAATCGACAAGATAGGGAGTTGCACACTATCTTTTACATTTGCTTTTTAGTCTTGTTAGTTTACCTTTTAGTTTTTATCTTAGTGTCCTTTATCAAAAATCACAAATTTTTTGTCTATCACACTTGCTGTTACTATGGGTTCCACTGAAAACACCAAGTTGTGTGACTTCACTAGTCACAACAACAATGATTTTATCTGCACTCCTATTGCCACACCTACCACTTCAGCTACCTCTTATGAAATCAAACCTTCTTTGTTGAACCTTGTTATGAGAGATCAATTCTCTGGTGCTGGAGATGATGATGCTTTACACTTACATAATTTTGTTGAGCTATGTGATATGCAAAAGTATAAAGAAGTAGAAGGTGATGTTGTTAAGCTTAAGCTTTTTCCTTTCTCTTTGAGGGAAGGAGCTAAAATCTGGTTTCAATCCTTGCCTAGGAATAGCATAGATTCCTGGGACAAGTGGAAATATGCTTTTATTGGGAAGTACTACCCACCTGCCAAAATTATCCATTTGAGGAGTAACATTATGAATTTTAAATAATTGGATAATGAACGCGTTTCCCAAGCTTCGGAATGAATGAAATCTCTTGTTGAGAAATGCCCTACACATAGTTTGACTACTTGGATGGTTATCCAAACTTTTTATGCAGGCTTGGACTTTACCTCGCGAAACCTGTTAGATTCGCACTACTAGGGAAATAGCTATACATGGAAAGCTTATTAGTGGCGCATATAGAAAGCCATGTGCCACCATCTGTTAGGGGTGGCGCACTGGAAAATAGTGCGCCACCCATAAGGTCTTATGGGTGGCGCATTATTTTACAGTGCGCCACCCGTAAGAGTGGGCCAGCCTGGATGATATTATAGGTGGCACATCTAGCAATATGCGCCACCCCTAAGAACCTTATAGGTGGCGCATATATAGAATGCGCCACCTATAAGGTTCTTAGGGGTGGCGCATCACCCTAATGCGCCACCCATAAGAGCTTAGGGGTGGTGCATTCTGTGAATGCGCCACCTATAAGGTTCTTAGGGGTGGCGCATATCCCTAATGCGCCACCCATAAGAGCTTAGGGGTGGCGCATTTCAGGTATACGCCACCACTGACTTTCTATATGCGCCACTAAATGCCAGAGCTTCCCTTATCTACTCCACCCCACCTACCACCTCTCATTCACTCCACACAATTCTCAAACTAGATCCACTCTTCTCACCCTAGATCTATTCGGTTTTCTCCTCCTCCCCACCTCATTTCTTCCATTTATCCATCGACACTTGGCATTACATCTATTTTGTTTCATATTGAAGTAAGTGGACCTCCTCCCAAACTCTTTTGTTCCATTTATGACCCATATACTTGCCTTTATTAGCTTGGGGTTTGTTGTATATGTGAAGCTTGGGTTTGATGTATATGTGAAGCTTGTGGTGGTTTGATGTATATGTGAAGCTTATGGTGGTTTGATGTATATGTGTATCTTGAGTGGCAAATGTTTTGCCGAAATGTCGATTCATTTCCGTTTCGGCAAATTTCTGGCGCACTCTCCGCATGCTCCCATGCATTATTAGGGAAGGTCATGCCCAATTTTTTCGGCGACGACTGTGATATATAATTGTGTTGCTCTCTCCGTGCACGCAGGTGATCGACCATGGTCCGCGAGATGCTGAGCAATATCACCGTGGCTAGGTGGATGCAATGTGCGACCAACGACATGCTAAGGAATAATAGGTCGGATATAAGATGTCCGTGTCGGAGATGCAAACTGCAGTGCGTGACCGAGCCTGATTCCGGAATATTGCAAAGACACCTGAAGCATAATGGTTTGATGGATGGCTACACACGATGGATAAGTGATGAAGCTGGTGAGGAGGAGGACGTCAATGGTGGGGTGCCAGTAAATGAGGAAGGGCAACCAGAAAACAGCGGCGGGCGAGATGACGAAGAGCATCCCGTACATGATCATGAAGAAGATGCCGAAGCGGATCATGTAGATCAAGATGCCGGACATGAAGATCAAGATGTCGGACATGATGAGGATTCAAGCTGGGTGCGGGACCCTCATGTTCAAGAGCTGCTTGTCAAAGAGACGTTGAACGCAAGAGGTGCAGCTAGAGAGAAAGCCAAGATGGCGCAACTCAAGAAAGACGCGATTACGAAGTTGTACGAAGGATGCAACGACGGGGATACCCGCTTGAATGTAACACTTGGGGCTATGGAGATGAAGGCAAAACACAAATGGACCGACGAAAGCTTCGATGATAACATGGCATTCTGGCACGATCGTCTTCCGAAGGGCAACACGTGCCCAACTAGTATCGCTGAGGCCAAGAAAGTCCTTTGCCCTCTCGATCTTCCGCACGTTAAATACCACGTCTGCATAAATGATTGCATGATCTATCGGGGTGAGGACGAAGATAGAACCACATGTTCGGTGTGCGGTGTTAGTCGATACAAGAGAGGGAAGAAAGTTCCTAGAAAAGTGGTATGGTACTTTCCGATCACTCCTCGTCTACAGAGGTATTTCGTAGATCCCGAGAAAGCAAAGCTCATGACCTGGCACGCGGATAGAAAGAAGCTAAAAGAGGATGACCCGAACCCGGATCCGGAAAAGGAGGACATGATGAGGCACCCTTCTTATGGTAGCCAATGGACTGCGTTGGACCTCGAATACCCAGATTTTGGGAAAGAACCAAGGAACCTCAGGATTGGTGTGAGCGCCGATGGAGTCAATCCGTTTGGCGGCCAGAGCAGCATACACAGTACCTGGCCCGTGTTTGTATGCATATACAACCTTCCCCCCTGGAAGTGCATGAAGAAAAAGTACATAACAATGTGTATGCTAGTTCAAGGGCCGAAACAACCAGGTACGGACCTCAATCTATATCTGCAGCTGTTGAAAGAGGAGCTAGAAACGTTATGGAAAGACGGAGTCAATACGTGGGACGCCGCGGCAAAAGAATATTTCCCAATGAAAGCCACGGTGATCACGACGGTGCACGACTATCTCGGATACGGATATTTCTCAGGGCAGGTGGTCCAAGGATTCTGTGCATGCGTTAGGTGCATGGATAATACAATGTACCTCCATCTACCAAAAGATCCCGGATCTTCAAAAACCGTGTTCCAGGGGTCTCGGAGGTGGTTTCCCAAGAAACACGCGTGGAGAAAACAGGGACATCTGTTCGATGGAAGAAAGGAGCTCCGAGCACCCCCAGCTCGAAGGAGCGGCAAAGAAATCGACAACTTGCTGAAAACTTGGAAAGAGTGCCCCGCGCCGGGAAAGAAAAAAAAGAAGACTCAGCCGTTGATGAGGGTATGGAAAGCGAGGTCTGTTTTCTTGGATTTGCAATACTGGAGTCTACTCCGCAGCCCTCATAGCCTTGATCTAATGCATATCACAAAGAACATGTGCGAGAGCTTGTTTGGCACGCTGCTCAACATGCCGGAGAAGACCAAGGACGGGCCAAAAGAAAGGAATGACTTGAAATTTATGGGCATCAGGAGGGAACTTCACCCCCTAGTGACGACGATGATGAGCCGGAGGAGGAAGAGGATACGGAAACACAAAACTCTCGCAAACGAAAAAGGACGACCAAGAAGAAGACCGGTATTGATCACTGCCCCCCGGCATGCTTCACTCTGTGCGAGGAGGAGATCAAGCGGTTTATCCACTGCCTCATAGGAGTAAAATTTCCGAACGGCTACGCGGGGAAGATAAACAGATACCTAGACGAGGCGAAGCAGCGTTTCAGCGGGATGAAATCTCACGACTGTTTCGTGCTGATGACGCAGATTCTCCCAGTTGCGATGCGAGGGATAATGGACGAGCACGTTCGTAAAACGTTGTTTGGCCTTTGCAACTTTTTTGATGTCATCTCCCGGAAGTTGATTTGCGCTACGCAACTCAAAAGACTACAGGAGGAGATCGTGCTCATACTATGCGAGCTTGAGATCTATTTCCCGCCCGCGTTCTTCGACATTATGGTGCATCTGTTGATCCACGTCGTGGAGGATATCGTCCAACTCGGGCCTGCGTTTCTGCGCAGCATGATGCCGTTCGAAAGGATGAATGGGCACATCAAAAAATACGTTCGTAACAGGTCCCGTCCAGATGCAAGCATAGCGAAGGGCTTTCTAACCGAAGAGTGCATCTCTTTTTGCACGAATTATCTCAACACCGAGAACCCTGTTGTTATGGCCGTCAACAAGCACTTTGGCAGGACCGATGGGTGTGGTCACCACGAGGGAAGCCGCGCAATGCATGTCAACTTTGACGGTCGAGACATCGACTTTGAAAGAGCAAGCCTAGTTGCGCTAAAACACATCCAGCTGGTCAATCCTTGGATAGTAAAGCACAAGGATTTAATCAGGAAGAAGTACAGTGACCAGGGCCTGCAGATAACGGACCGAGATCCACGGTTAATCAAAGAGCACAACTCCGGTTTCATGACTTGGTTCAGGGACGAGCTTCGTGCTAATCGCCCGCGAAGGAACGCTTCCGAGGACGAAAAGATGATATTCACCTTGTCACAGGGTGCCGCACGCAACCTGATGACCTATCAAGCGTATGATATCAACGGCTACACATTTTACACGGAGGAAAAGGACAATAACTGCGATTACCAGAACTCAGGGGTAACGGGGATATTCTACACGGATGACGTCAAGGAAAGATTCTATGGAAGGATCGAGGACATATGGGAGCTCGACTACTGTGGAGAGAAGGTGCCGATGTTCCGTGTGAGATGGGCCAAGAGCGTCGTAAAAGAAGACCGGTACTTCACCACCATGGTTATACCCGAAGCCAAATCCAAGTCTGCGGGCGCAAACGTCACCGCGAAAAATGAGCCATGGATACTGGCTAGCCAAGTGGACCAATGCTTCTTCATTACCGACCCATCAAAGCCGAGCCGCGTTGTAGTGAGGAGAGGCAAAATAAACATCATCGGAATGGATGGAGTCGCCAACGAGCAAGACTTTGACAAGTACGGCGACCCGAAGATGGAGGATGACTACGCCGCTCAGGATACATACACCACAACCCTACCGAAGAAAGGTCTCCTCCCGTTCAAGAGGAAAAGTGAAGGCGTCCCGGGCCTAAATTATTCAACCACGACAAAGAAGGGCAAGAAGAAGATCGTGAGGAAACGATAGCTAGATAGCTATCTCCAAATTTAAGAAAAATATTTTGTAATTCATGATCACTTTGTGTATGCATAGATTTAATATGCACTTTGTAATTGATGATCACAATCTTATGTTTCAAAATGCCGCCACACCTTGTGTTTGTGGATCTTGGTTCGGCGACGACACGGTTAAGGCATGGTACGTGGATCGATATGATCACATTATTATGTTCGAAGTGTATGAACATCGACGATACACAATCGAAGCACCATTCTCAAAAGGTCGGTTAGAGCAAGTACTCCCTCCGTTTATTTTTACTCCGCATATAAGATTTGGTCAAAGTCAATCTTAATAAAGTTTGACCACTTTTATAGAAAAATGTACTCCATAATTATTATTTTTAAATGGTTTCACTTTAATTAAAAAATAAATAATTGTTTAAACTTTAATTAAAAAATAAAAAAAGCTTAGGGGTGGCGCATATTGTTGCAATGCGCCACTAAGTGCTCTTAGGGGTGGCGCATTTTGCCAGAATGCGCCACCAACAGGTTTCTTATGCGTGGCGCATTTTGCCGAGATGCGCCACGCATAAGAAACATGTTGGTGGCGCATTCTGGAAAAATGCGCCACCCGTATGCCTTAACCTCCACGGGCCCCTCCCCTTGCTCGCGCACAGTACCCATTCGATCCTGTTGCCGCCAGAGCCCCTCGACGCCAGAGCCCCTCGACGCCGGAGCCCCTCGCCGCCATCGCGGAGGAGCCCACCAGAGCCCTCACCCCTGCCCTTCCACGCCACCGCGGAGGAGCCCCCGACGGCCGCAGTCCCACCGGAGCCCTCCCCGCCGCGCCTCTGCCTCAACTCCGGCCGCCGCCGCCTTCAACGCCTCCTCCCCACGGTGAGCAGCCTCCTCTCCATCCTCCCCTCTCCATCCTCCAACCATCCATGGTGCTTTTTCTGAATTTTTTGAGTTCTTGACAATGCCCTAGGTCCAAATTTTCTGTTTTTAGGTGTTGCAACAATGTGAACTTAAATTTGAACTTTTTTAAAACACCAACAATGTGAACTGTGCTAGTATATAGAATCAATAAGGATTGTCTTGTACAAGGTTCCATATTATTCAATGTTGAAATCCAAAATAGGTTGTCTTATGAACCACTATTAGACAATACTTATAAAATTATACTAAGGTTATTGACCCCCCTCCCCTTGGACAGAGAACCTCTTATTGTTTTTATGCATCAAAGCTTGAAAGTTGGAATATGCTTTAGTAAAAATTAAAAAAGAGAGAGAGGAGAAAAACCAGTAGGTAAGCTCATAAAAAAACTGAATTTTATGAATTTTGATGCATTTGCAGAAGTGATAGTAGTAGTTTTTTAATTTCTTCAAAAAAATTGATGGGTGCCTCTGCCTTATTTTTATTTTTATTTGAGAAACCAAGTTTTGAGCCATAAAGATGGTGATGATTCATTTATAGGATGAAGCATATATAATTCTTCTATGTAGTAGCAGTGATACTAGTTTCTTGCTTTTTTTCTAAAATGTTTGCTATGTGCTCTAAAAAAATAGTCAGACAAATGTGTGTGGTGCTTGTGTTCTGCATATCACTACTAGTGTAGAATCTGTTCTTAACAATTTTCAATGCATTAAGATTCCCTCATCTCAGCATTTTTATTCACAGTTTTTATCTACTGTTTGAATATCTACTATAGATCTACTATATATATATATATATGTTGTGCAGGTACAAATCATTATTCCCTTTCTCCCGAAATGTTAATTAACTTCCGTTTCGGTTGAGAATGGGGCACTCTCATGTTAAGAAAAATAGCAAAGGTCATGCACGAATTAGACCTTTGCTATTTTTCTTAACATGAGAGTATTTGCATTTATTTATTGTGCTAATTAATTAAGTAGTTGCATTTCTTAATATTGTACTAGTGCAAACATGTCGACCGGAGCCGACTGTAACACCCTCAAAATCAGTAACAGTAATCACTACAGTGATTCCACTGTTAGTGATCATTACTGTTGATGATCAAGCCATTATCACCTTTGATCATAGCTTTGTAAATTTACAACCCTGATAAGATTTTCAGATTGTGTAAACTATCAAACTTTGCTCCAAGAATTGTGGATGCATGTCAATCCACTTGATCATGGTTAAACCCAATCAACCTTAGTCATTTGCAGCATCCCAAGTCAATGTTAATTAGAAAACCCTTAGTGGGGATTTATTGAATTGCCCCTAGGGTATTAATATAAAACAAAGTGGAAATAAAAGTGAAACCAAAAATGTTGCAAACAATTTTATTAAATGCAAAATAATCATTGGGTCATATTAAAATAATAGTGGGCATTTATTACAATGTTTACATATTTTAAACATTACAAACCGTAGCAGAACAACCACCTTTGTTCCATTTTAAATAAAACAAAATTGCAAATGAATTTATTAGGTGGACAAACTTTTTGTGGCAGCATATTAAATTATAATATAAATATTGGAGCAATTCTCATATTTTACAAAAATCAAAAGTGACTAAACAAATAGAAAACATAAAAGAAAATAGAAATGGAAAAAGGAAAACAAAGGATATAAAAAAAAATTAAACAACGCCCTGGGCAGGGCTCCCCCACTGGGCCAAGCCAGCTCCACCCTGGCCCACCCCGGCCCCCTCCCCACCTTCTCCCTCCCCTGTTCACGGGCATGGCGTGGCGGACATCCCCCGGCTGGCCACGCCATGGGCGCCGTGGCAGCCATCCCCCGGCTAGCCGGAAGGGGATAAATCCCCCGCACCCCACGCCGGTCGAAACCCTAGCCACCCCCGTGTCCATTCCCCTCCTTCCCTTGCGCCACTCTGCCTCACCCGTCGCCCGCCCGTGCGGAGCCGTGGCCACACCGTCGTGCCGCCGTGGCCAACGACCCCCGGACGCCGAGCCGGCGTGTTCCGAAGCTTCCCTATGGACGTCCTCGTCGCCCCCAAAGCGTAGCTCGAGCCGGGCGCCTCCTCTCCATCGAATTTGAATTCATCTTCAACCTCTGCCCCGCCGCTCGCCGGCGACGAATTCGCCGCCTCCGATGCGCCCCCGAGCCTGCTGCCCCTCCCTACAGGACCACGGTGAGCGCCACCTCCTTTCCCCTCTGCTCCCCTTCGGAGTCGTCACCCCGTCGCGCCACCCCACCCCGCCCGAGTCCAGCCCGTGGCCGCGGTCACCACGACCGTGCTCCGTCCCGCTGGCCGCGCCCTTGTCCCCTGGTCACGCTCTCCACGTCCGGGCCACGCTTGTGGCGCACCCAGACCATGCCAGGCCACGCCCCCGTGCCCGCACGTGCCCGCCCCCTCCGCGGGCTGCAGCTGAGGCTGCACGGCGGCCTCGCCGTCCTCTGGCGAGTGGCCATGCCCGAGCCCTCCCCTCCCGCCGCACCCGCCCGAAGTCGCCCTGCCTTTCCAGCCTCCGCCGAACCCCCTCCCTCGCCGCAGCTCCCTCGCCGGAGCGGCCCCTCGTCGGCGTGAACCGAGCCGCCGGCGAGCGCCATGGGCACGGTTGAGTCAACCGTGGGATAACCCACTGACAGGGGGTCCCACCCCGCTTAATTAGCCCATAATCCCCATTTAAGGAAATAATCCCCTCCCTTTTATTAATTGTGTGTATGAATGGTGGGCCACTGTGCCTCTCTAGTTATCAGATTAAAATAAAACTTGGTTAGATGTATTACTATGACAGGTGGGCCCAGGTTGTTAAACTAATTACTGGATTAATTGTAATCCTATTTAACACTAGAGTCCATGACAAGTGGGTCCCCTGGAATATTTAGATTAAATTAAATCAGTTTTATTAGTGTTGTGTATGACATGTGGGTCCCCCTTGTCATATCACTGTTGTGGATAAGGTTCTGGATAAGGTTGGATTTTATTAATAAAAGAAAATCAGAAAATCTTTTTTAAATGATTTAAAAGCTTTGAAAAATCATATAAAATAAACCGTAACTCAGATCAAAATACTTTATACATAAAAATTAATCAGAAAAATATAAAGAATACGGATACGCTATTCGTATGTCTACCACCCCCCTTTAACGTACCGAACACCGACATTCCCCCCCTCCGGGCTGTATGTCGATAATTCTCGGTACCGATAAAAAGTACCCGGATGAATTTATTCCGAACACGAAAGTTGTCCGGAATGATTCTACTAACACAGATACACCCCTTATGTTTGTCCGGTACCCACGACACCTCCGGCATGAACCCTTCCCCCTCCGGACCCCCTGTCCGGTAATCACCCGGAGCCGGTAGTTCATCCTCAGATGAATTTCCGTTCCGAGCAACGTGCATTGCACTATGTTAGAACACCGTTAACATTTCATCTGTCATGTCATTCATATGTTTGCATTGCTTGCTTTGTATTTACTGTTTCTTCCCCCCTTTTATTCTCCGGTAGACCCCGCTGCTACCGCCGACTACACCGCCGCCGGGTACGACTACTTCGTCGACGACCCTACCCCTACCGTCGAGCTTGCAGGCAAGCAGAGCCATTCTCTTCCCCAGATATCGCCTACCTTTCCGTACTTTCTTGCACTAGGCATTGTTACTGCTGCTGCTACGATTATAATCCTATTCAATTGCATAGCCTGCTTTTGTCGCCCCTTGATGTACCTTCCTTTATCCTATGCTGCCTGTTATATTATGCATATATTCAGCAATGAACCCTGCGCATTGTTAGCTAGGACTAGATAGCGGGACGTGATCATTCAGGGGAGTGAACACGAATACAATATATACAACTGCACAGGTACGGTACAAAGCAGACATCGCCAAAGGCCCCTATCTGGGTTATGCCTAGTCACCTCAAGTGTGGGCTATCAAGGAGTAATCCTTGTACTCCACTCGAGGCTGACTTTGTCTTTGCTGCCATAGGGTCCTGGACAACGGTTGTCCTGAAAGGTAAGAAAGTCGGGCGACCCAACGGTGCCCGCGAGCGGTATATCGTCGGGAACGACAGGGAGGGTACGACCGACGTTACCGGCGTGCTTGGCCCCTGCTCGTATCTCGCGAGAGTTACCAAACCACGAAATTCGAGCTCTACCAAGAGCACACGCGAGACAAGGTAAGGAGACGGTTCACCTTGTTGGTAACCGCAGTGACTTGGTGGGACGACAGGGCAGGCACCGATGTACTGGTGGACCTGACTGCTGTCGTTGACCGCGGGTCGGTTAAGTCGAGGCAACGATAACGGTTGTCACGCAGGTTAATTAAAATGCTAAATGGTTCGGCGGATGTCTTGAGTAGCCTTTTGGCTTGTACGCACTACCTACACGTGGGACGAGGAGTGTGGGCTCCCCTGCATCGTAGTCTCGTTCGAGGGTCTTCAGACGTCAGCAGTACCGCGGGCTGATTGCCGGGAAGTGGTGTTGTCTTCTCTTGCTCGAGCGGTGTATTTGTATTTGCTTTGATTTTTCTTCACCGGCCAGTCACGCACCGTGCAGGAGTACGTTCGGGTTAGGGTCCAAAGCCCGGCATACATAGGATATAGTCCGGCGGATGACCTCTCTGTTGATTGCCGAAGGATGGGCTACTTTGTGTCGGATAGCTTTGGTGGAGCGTTCCCTAACAAGGTTCCCGCCACCCTGGAGATCCGAGCGTCGTAGAGTCACGCCAGTGCACCCCTGCAGGGAAGATTAATCTATTCGAATAGCCGAGTCCACGGTAACAGGACGCTTTATGCTGAAGCTGGATCTTACCACTAGAAACTATTATTATTAAACTGTATGGTTCCGGGTTTTCTTCCTCGCGGGGATGTCGAGGAGGTGAACCCGGAGGCATTATTATTATTGTAATCATTACAACTGATATTATACAATGTTGCAACAACTTCTGCTTCATTGTTACTTTATTGCTTTATATGAACTGTTGGCTGATTCTTACCTCATGCTGCAAGACATCGTCGGAAGATGCTAGTCTTCGATAGGCCTAGCTTCTTACCCTTATTCTGATTTCTATCTTGCAGTCCACTATATACAGCCTCTTATTTCCGTTGATACAATGCATAATGCTTAGTAGCGGACGTAAGACTCGCGGATATACTAGATACTCACCTGCTTTATTTCCTTTACTGTTTTGCCTGATCGGCCGCTGCAGTCGACGTTGGAGCCCAGGAGCAGGAGTACCCCGGAGGCGACTACTACGACGTCGAGTTCCCCGTTGACCAGGAGTAGTTCGGTGGATCCCAGGCAGGAGGCCTCGCCTTTTCGATCTGTATCTCTGATGTTATTTGTGCTAGCCTTCTTAAGGCAAAACTTGACTAACTATGTCTGTACTCAGATATTATGGTTTGTATGACTTATGTATTCGGGTCCGAGTGACCCCTCTTTATTGTAACATATTGGTTTATCCTTTTGTGTTTAGTGTTTTGCTGTGATATTCTCACCGTGGCACCCTAATCTTAGCCGTGTACCCTGCGTGTATGATTACTGTACACGGATTGATTTTGGGGGCGTCACACCGACGCCGGTCCTTCTTCTCAGCTGGGAGAAAAAAGGAAGCAATTTTGGGAATACTCCCAGGAGGAGGTCGAGGAGCAGAGAGAAGAGGAAGTACCTCCGGGCGAGGAGTATGTAATTTGGATGTACTCTTTGTGTAGTAGATGGTAGTGTCAAATACTCTTGGTGCTCTTTGTGTATAAAGGTCACTGAATATGCATTTTTATGCATATGTGCATGCTTTTCACCATTCATCGACTTGCTTTAAGTTGTTCATAAGAATAGATGCTAGATTGCTTTGTTCTCCTTTGGTATGATTCATATGGATGTGACCTCTAAAGCTTTGTTTTGTGCAGGTTGAAGAGCAAACAAGATATGATGACGAAAGTAGCTTTCGGTTTTCAATAATTGTTGGACTCATTGTAATTTTGTGATGGATGCATGTAATCTTGTGAATCTTGTTGGCCTCTAAACCTTTGTAATAAAAATTATATTGCGATTCTTTTGTACCAATAATTGTTGGCCTCATTGTTATATTGTATTTTGCATTTCTGTAATATAATAAAAATATCTGTAATGCTTTTATTCTTTTATGTAATTCTTTTTTTTTGTTTTCTGTAATTATTTAGTGGCGCATATTGTCAGGATTTAGTGGCGCACTGTGAATGCGCCACCCCTAAGGCCCTTAGGAGTGGCGCTTACCAGAATGCGCCACCCCTAAGAGCTTAGAGGTGGCGCATTCTGAGATGCGCCACGCCTAAGGGCCTTAGGGGTGGCGCATCCAGAATGCGCCACCTCTAAGCCCTTATTAGTGGCTTGTAGTTAGTGGCGCATCCCTAATGCGCCACTAAACTCAAAAACAGTGCGCCACCATAAGGCTATTCCCTAGTGGTGTCGGTCGCGAGAGGAACCTTGATACGTCCAAAACGTATCTATAATTTCTGCTTGCTCCATGCATCTTTTGTGTGATATATCTATGATATTGATGCACTTCCATACACTTTTGATCATATTTGGACTAACCTATTAACTCAGTGCACCCCAGTGCCAGTTCCTGTTTTCTGCTGTTTTTGTATTTCAGGTTTTCCCATTACTTCAAGTGCGAGAAAAATTCCGGGAAAATATAGGAAAAACCAGCGTACAGGAAGCTTCGGGAAGAGAACAAGTGGGGCCAGAGGGGAGCCAGGGGTGGCCCAGGCGGCCACCTGGCGCGCCCACCCCCTAGGCCGCGCCAGGGGGGGCGCCTGGGGCCCCTGGTCCACCTCTGGCTGCCTCCCTTCGCCTATATATCCCTCTAGTCCTGAAACCCTCGAGGAAAAAACCCTTTTTCGTGATCTCTCCTCTGTTCCTCCGTCGCCGCGCTTCCAAGATCGGGAGCACCAGGAGCCCTCTTCCCGGCACCCTGCCGGAGGGAGGGACCATCTCCGGGAGCTTCTCCACCACCATGGATGCTTCCCGGATGCACAGTGAGTAGTCCACCTTGGACCATGGGTCCATGATCAGTAGCTATGTGATGTTCTCCTCCCCTCTTTATTCTTCATGGTTTAGACCTCGTGAGCTGCCCTACATGATCGAGGCACATATGTAATCTTTCTGCTGTTGCTATGCTTAGTTTGCTGGGATCTGATGGATTATGAGACTATGTTCAGATTTTGTTTGAGTAATATATTTGATTCTCCTCTTTTATATTTATGTTCTTGAGTAATTGTTGCATGTTCTCCGTTGCTGTTTATTGCTTTGGCCAAGTAGTAGGTAATGACTCCAAGAGGGAGCGTTATGCATGATTGTGGGTTCATGCCCCCTGATGACTAGCTTGAGTGATAGAAACATGAGTCTAGGGGATGTGCTGTTGCCACAAGGGAGAAAACAATGGTGCTTGTACTTGCGGGTGCAAGGATTGTTTACTTTACGCAAAGTCCTTTAATGCAGTTGTCTGTTGCTTTGAGTTTACACTTTGGGTGGGATTCGCAACTTAATACCAGCGAGATGTTCTGGATAGATATCTCAAGGTGGATGATTAGTAGGTAGATGCAGATGGATTTTGGTCTACTTGTCTTGGCGTACCGCCCAAGCTTTTGAGCCTCTTCCTTTCTTTGTAGCATAGTTAGCATTGGTTTGCGCACATAATCCTGTCAATTGCACAGCTGTAATTTGTTTACCTTGCATGGCTATTTTATCATCTCTTGGGAGAGAGACATCACTAGTGAACATCATGGGACCCCGGTCCATATTTCCACCACTGGTTACAATCACTATTTATTTTCTGCTTTATTTCCTTTTCTGTTGCTATCGCTATCATTATTATCCCGTGCGTTTGATCCTTTGTAAACAACAAGGCCGGAGGGATTGACAACCTCTCTGTACTCATTGGGAGAAAAGTTATCTGTTGTCTGTGCAGGTCCACGTCAACCGCCTAATTGCTGGCGCCGTTGGCACCTTCCTCTCTTTGTCGGAGTCCTACTGGAGACAAACCTTGGTATCTTCACCGAGGGAAATTTGCTGCTGTCTATATCTCAACCTTCCACTTTGGGTGACCAACGAGGGGCGACAAGCCATCAAAGCTAATTTCTGGCGCTGTTGCCGGGGACTCCACTCTACAAGATAGGGTAGTTGCACACTATCTTTTATCTTTGCTTTTTAGTCTTGTTAGTTTACCTTTCAGTTTTTATCTTTGTGTCCTTTATCAAAAATCCAAAAAAAGTATGTCTAGTTCCTTACTTGCCAATCAATGTCCGACTTCTTTGAAACCAGATCTTATTGGCATAGAGGATTCACCGAGGATCAACAAAAGTGGTACAAGGAACACCGCTTGTCTCAAAAGGGGATACACTTATGGAAACAAATACACCAGTTGTATGAGTACGCTAGAAACTTGTGCTCAATATATAATATATCTTTCTGCAGGGATGAATCTTGTTTCTTTATGAGGCACAAACACCTTGCCTTCCAATGTGAGTACAATGATGATGAAACCTTAGCTTCTTATGCTAAGAGAAATTATGATTTTGATGATGAAGAGCAAATAGAAGAATTTGTTGCTTAGAAGGGTTCCTATGAAATTATTTCTCTTCTTAAAAATATTGATGATGCCCCTTACAAATCTGAGAGTCTTGCTATACTTAACTGTTGTTTGGAAAATTATGATGCAAATTATTATATTACTGATCACCTTGACAGAATCTCTCCCCCAAAGGAAGAGACTAATGTTTTGCAGGAATCTATGGAAGAAGAAATTGTTGAACCTGAAAGCTCCTTTGATGAAAAAGAGGAGGAGAGTGACGAACAAAAGGAGGAAGAATGGAGCCATCCATGTCTACCTTCTAATGAGATTAACTCTTTGAATCTTACCTTATATGAGTGTTATGATCCTATGGATTCTTTTGAAATATCCCTTTTTGATGAAGTTGATGCCTTTATGCTTATGGCCGTGATGCCGCTATGGATGATGCTTACGGAAATGAACTTTCTATAGTTCCTCATGTTAAGCATGAATTTTTTTCTATTTCACCCACACTTGATTGTCCTATTATCCTTTTGAAATCTCCAAATCATATTCCGGAGAATTATGCTCTTATTAAGGCTCAATGTGATGGGTTGCATTTATCTTATGTTCCTAAAGACCGTGTTGAAAACTATACACGTGTACTTGTAGGTCATGAAAAACATGATTTATGTGATAGTTATATTCTTGATGTTGTTCATGATACTACTGAAGAAAATTTGAGAGAGGAAAGATTGGTTGTAGAAACTTTGTTACAAAAACACATCTCTTCATGTTGAAAGTTTTGAAGTTGTTCTTCTTTTATCTTCGTATGCTTGTTATTTTGTGCTTTCATGATTTATTTTCTTAGAAGTTTCCCATGCATAGGAAGTGGGTTAGGCTTAAATTTGTTTCATATTTTCTTCTTGATGCTCTCTTTTGCTTCAAATCCTTATTTTTATGAGAGCAACTTTTATGATCTTCATGCCTAGCTTAAAGGCGTAAAAGAAAGCGCTTGTTGGGAGGCAACCCAAGATGTTTTTACTTCTATTATTAGTGGTCATGATATTAGTTACTACTGTAGCAACATCATTGTATCTTTACTTTTCAAGCTTTGTGCCATTTATAGCCTCAGATGACAAGGGAAGTGAAAGTTGTGACATGCTGTCCAGAAAACAGATTCTTTCCTCGTGACGGGAAAAATCATAGAAAATTCCCAGTTCATCTTTTTGAGCTGAAGTTTTTACACAGCATGCTCTATACAATCACGGAACTTTCGTATGTTCTGAGTTTTTTTATTTGAGTTGCAGAAGTACCCCTAAAAAATTATTTACTACCTGCTGTTCTGTTTTTCACAGATTCTGTCCTGTTTTGCCTTTTCTTCGTTTTGCAAACCTTAAGCTTGCTTTTTCTTTGCAAAAACTTTTTGGAGATCTTCGTAAACAGTATCTCTTCAAGAATATCCTTATTTCCAGTAGAGAAAATATATTTTATTGTGGGTACTAATCTCGCTAATCAGATTATGATGAGTTATGTATGAAGGGAATTTTCAAGTGTGCGAGGGAAGATGATAAAAGAAGATTCAGGAGGGTCAAACACTCAAGCTTGGGGATGCCCCCATGCACCCCCAAGAAATATTCAAGAAGACTCAAGCATCTAAGCTTGGGGATGCCCCCATGCATCCCCTTCTCCATCAACAATTATTAGTTCGTCTTTCGTTCCAGTATATTTTTATCACTTCATGCGTTATGTTCTATGCTTGGAGCGTCTTGCTCTTTATTTCCTTTTTAGTTTTCTTTAGCTTTGCTTGCTGTTCATAACAAGTTAGAACCCAGCTTTTTTTGTGTGGGAGAGAAACACGCTCCACTTCACCCTAGAACACAACATAGGATTTTCATGCTTATCTTTGTTGTGTGTGTTCTTTATCTTTTCGTAGCTGCTGCCATGTTTAGCTCTTAGTGTTCATGCTTATATTTTTAAGAGCTTTTTTTTAGTTTGTTGCTGGAACTCTCTTGAGTTTTCACGTTTATCTTGTTTAGAGAGTTTTCCTGTTGCACTGAGTTGTGTGTCTTGACTTGAAGTAGGTAATTGAGGTTGCTATTCAATTGAAGTAGTAACTTGCAATAGTTTTGAGGTATTGCTATGAGTAATGTTTGAACTTTTGGTGTCAAGAGATTTAGCCTATTAGTGATAGATGTCATATTTTGGGCAATCCGTGTTTATTATCGAAAAACTTACAAAATTAGTTGAGAACTTTAGCTACTAGATGGATCACTAATCTTTGGAGGGACCGAATATTAGAGTACACTCACGTACCATGAGTCGAGGATGCGCAAGGATAACCAAACCCCATACACTCCTCCTCGGGGTACTTGTATCTTTGTGAACCTCCTAATTAGATTGAGAGTTACCGATGTGATTATTCGAAAGTTGACACTTCCACTTCCCATATTTGGTAGCCTCTCATGTGCCGTGCATTTCCTTCTTCTCACTCCGAGAGTTGGCGTCCACCTTCGCCGGTAATTCCAAACCCTTGGCATGATACGCTCTGTCATCATAAGCCTCATTATATGCTTCCTTAAAACAACCACCATACCTACCTATGAAGGCATTTCCATAGCCTCTCCGAGATATATTGCCATGCAACATCCACCTTCTCATGACTTGATCTTCATGTCATACATGCTTTTGCTTGGTCGATGAGCCGCATGCTAGTTGGGCCTTGCCCTATTCATTGCTACATGACGCGCTAGTATCATTGCATATCCTGCTACACTGGCAGAGGCATACATTTGCATACTTCATGATAGTTTCATTTTCTTTATGTTGAGTACTTTTGTAAAGTGTGAAAGATCTTCTATACTTCTTGTAATATATAGAGTGTTGCCCCTAAAGTGAGGAAAAGATCCCAAAGAGGACAAAATAAAAAGATCCCAAAGAGGACAAATGAGAGTTAAATAAAAAAGCCATTGAGGCCACCAAAAAAATAGAAAAAATAGAAAAAAATAGAAAAAGAAATAAAAAGAGAGAAGGGGGCACACTACTATTCCTTTTGAGATATCCACACTCATACTCCATCTTATATCTTGTACTCCATAGAGATTATCATTCATGCATATAGATATGTGGGGACCTTCACACTATAGAACGTGGCTTGTATATTCCAATGATGAGCCTCCTCAAATGAGCTCTAGGTCTTCTTGAGCAAGCAAGTTGGATGCACCCCCACTAGTTCCATTGGAGAGCTTACCTTAGCTCATATGTGCATCCGTTGCATGGAAATCCCTACTCCTCACATCATATCTATCATTTGATTTTCTCTCGCCTCTGATTGTCCCCATTGATGTGAGCCTTTCACACCTTTTTTGTCTTCCTCCCCCATCATTTTTCTCTCTTTGCCATCCTAAGTGTCAACTTTCTTGCTTACGCTCATCCATTGCATGAGTGCTCAAAATTTCGAAAGGGAGTGGATCATTTTGACTTGTACTTGGCTAGTGGTCTGGGGATGACTCAAGATAAGATTCCAAAGAAGACCAAGTGTGAAACTTTAGTAGATTAAGTTCTCAACAATAAAAACTATGTTTTACTCTCTCGTATATCCCTATCCCCTTTCTTTCACGCAAACACCATTTGGAGACATTCGAGTCACGGACAGCGAGAGCTCTTGCACCTTTATGTTCTTATGTTGCTTGTTTCAATGCTAATATAGACTCTTGCCTGTTATGACTTGAATTGAATTACATGCCTTGATTGCTTTACTTAAAAGTTCTTATATGGTTGGTAGCATGTCACCACAGAAATTATGCTTGTTATCAATTACCTACTCGAGGACGAGAAGGAATTAAGCTTGGGGATGTTGATACGTCCAAAACGTATCTATAATTTTTGCTTGCTCCATGCATCTTTTGTGTGATATTGCTATGATATTGATGCACTTGCATACACTTTTTATCATATTTCGACTAACCTATTAACTCAGTGCACCCCAGTGCCAGTTCCTGTTTTCTGCTATTTTTGTATTTCAGGTTTTCCCATTACTTAAAGTGCCAGAAAAATTCTGGGAAAAATATAGGAAAAATCAGCGTACAGGAAGCTTCGGGAAGAGACCAAGTGGGGCCAGAGGGGTGCGAGGGGTGGCCCAGGAGGCCACCTGGCGTTCCCACCCCCTAGGCCGCGCCAGGGGGGCGCCTGGGGCCCCTGGTCGAGCTCTAGCTCCCCCCCTTCGTCTATATATCCCTCTCGTCCCGAAACCCTAGAGGACAAAACCCTTTTTTGCGATCTCTCCTCTGTTCCGCCGCCACCACGCTTCCAAGATCGGGAGCACCAGGAGCCCTCTTCCCGGCACCCTGCCGGAGGGAGGAACCATCTCCGGGAGCTTCTCCACCACCATGGATGCTTCCCGGATGAACCGTGAGTAGTCCACCTTGGACCATGGGTCCATGATCAGTAGCTATGTGATGTTCTCGTCCCCTCTTTGTTCTTCATGGTTTAGACCTCGTGAGCTGCCCTACATGATCGAGGCACATATGTAATCTTTCTACTGTTGCTATGCTGAGTTTGCTGGGATCTGATGGATTATGAGACTATGTTCAGATTGTGTTTGAGTAATATATTTGATTCTCCTCTTTTATATTTATGTTCTTGAGTAATTCTTCCATGTTCTCCGTTGCTGTTTATTGCTTTGGCCAAGTAGTAGGTAGTGACTCCAAGAGGGAGAATTATGCATGATTGTGGGTTCATGCCCCCTGATGACTAGCTTGAGTGACAGAAACATGAGTCTAGGGGATGTGCTGTTGCCACAAGGGAGAAAACAACGGTGCTTGTACCTGCGGGTGCAAGGATTGTTTACTTTACGCAAAGTTCTTTAATGCAGTTGTCTGTTGCTTTGAGTTTAAACTTTGGGTGGGATTCACAACTTAATACCAGCGAGATGTTCTGGATAGATATCTCAAGGTGGATGATTAGTAGGTAGATGCAGATGGATTTTGGTCTACTTGTCTTGGCGTACCGCCCAAGCTTTTGAGCCTCTTCCTTTCTTTGTAGCATAGTTAGCATTGGTTTGCGCACATAATCCTGTCAATTGCACAGCTGTAATTTGTTTACCTTGCATGGCTATTTTATCATTTCTTGGGAGAGAGACATCACTAGTGAACATCATGGGACCCCGGTCCATATTCCCACCACTGGTTACAATCGCTATTTATTTTTTGCTTTATTTCCTTTTCTGTTGCTATCGCTATCATTATTATCCCGTGCGTTTGATCCTTTGTAAACAACAAGGGCGGAGGGATTGACAACCTCTCTGTACTCGTTGGGAGAAAAGTTATCTGTTGTTTGTGCAGGTCCACGTTAACCGCCTAATTGCTGGCGCCGTTGTCACCTTCCTCTCGTTGTCGGAGTCCTACTGGAGACAAACCTTGGTATCTTCACCGAGGGAAATTTGCTGCTGTCCACATCTCAACCTTCCACTTTGGGTAATCAACGAGGGGCGAGAAGCCATCAAAGCTAATTTCTGGCGCTGTTGCCGGGGACTCCACTCTACAAGATAGGGGAGTTGCACACTATCTTTTATCTTTGCTTTTTAGTCTTGTTAGTTTACCTTTCAGTTTTTATCTTCGTGTACTTTATCAAAAATCCAAAAAAAATAGTATGTCTAGTTCCTTACTTGCCAATCAATGTCCGACTTCTTTGAAACCAGATCTTATTGGCATGGAGGATTCACCGAGGATCAACAAAAGTGGTACAAGGAACACCGCTTGTCTCAAAAGGGGATACACTTATGGAAACAAATACACCAGTTGTATGAATACGCTAGAAACTTGTGCTCAATATATAATATATCTTTCTGCAGGGATGAATCTTGTTTCTTTATGAGGCACAAACACCTTGCCTTCCAATGTGAGTACAATGATGATGAAACCTTAGCTTCTTATGCTAAGAGAAATTATGATTTTGATGATGAAGAGCAAATAGAAGAATTTGTTGCTTAGAAGGGTTCCTATGAAATTATTTCTCTTCTTAAAAATATTGATGATGCCCCTTACAAATCTGAGAGTCTTGCTATACTTAACTGTTGTTTGGAAAATTATGATGCAAATTATTATATTACTGATCACCTTGACAGAATCTCTCCCCCAAAGGAAGAGACTAATGTTTTGCAGGAATCTATGGAAGAAGAAATTGTTGAACCTGAAAGCTCCTTTGATGAAAAAGAGGAGGAGAGTGACGAACAAAAGGAGGAAGAATGGAGCCATCCATGTCTACCTTCTAATGAGATTAACTCTTTGAATCTTACCTTATATGAGTGTTATGATCCTATGGATTCTTTTGAAATATCCCTTTTTGATGAAGTTGATGCCTTTATGCTTATGGCCGTGATGCCGCTATGGATGATGCTTACGGAAATGAACTTTCTATAGTTCCTCATGTTAAGCATGAATTTTTTTCTATTTCACCCACACTTGATTGTCCTATTATCCTTTTGAAATCTCCAAATCATATTCCGGAGAATTATGCTCTTATTAAGGCTCAATGTGATGGGTTGCATTTATCTTATGTTCCTAAAGACCGTGTTGAAAACTATACACGTGTACTTGTAGGTCATGAAAAACATGATTTATGTGATAGTTATATTCTTGATGTTGTTCATGATACTACTGAAGAAAATTTGAGAGAGGAAAGATTGGTTGTAGAAACTTTGTTACAAAAACACATCTCTTCATGTTGAAAGTTTTGAAGTTGTTCTTCTTTTATCTTCGTATGCTTGTTATTTTGTGCTTTCATGATTTATTTTCTTAGAAGTTTCCCATGCATAGGAAGTGGGTTAGGCTTAAATTTGTTTCATATTTTCTTCTTGATGCTCTCTTTTGCTTCAAATCCTTATTTTTATGAGAGCAACTTTTATGATCTTCATGCCTAGCTTAAAGGCGTAAAAGAAAGCGCTTGTTGGGAGGCAACCCAAGATGTTTTTACTTCTATTATTAGTGGTCATGATGTTAGTTACTACTGTAGCAACATCATTGTATCTTTACTTTTCAAGCTTTGTGCCATTTATAGCCTCAGATGACAAGGGAAGTGAAAGTTGTGACATGCTGTCCAGAAAACAGATTCTTTCCTCGTGACGGGAAAAATCATAGAAAATTCCCAGTTCATCTTTTTGAGCTGAAGTTTTTACACAGCATGCTCTATACAATCACGGAACTTTCGTATGTTCTGAGTTTTTTTATTTGAGTTGCAGAAGTACCCCTAAAAAATTATTTACTACCTGCTGTTCTGTTTTTCACAGATTCTGTCCTGTGTTTCCTTTTCTTCGTTTTGCAAACCTTAAGCTTGCTTTTTCTTTGCAAAAACTTTTTGGAGATCTTCGTAAACAGTATCTCTTCAAGAATATCCTTATTTCCAGTAGAGAAAATATATTTTATTGTGGGTACTAATCTCGCTAATCAGATTATGATGAGTTATGTATGAAGGGAATTTTCAAGTGTGCGAGGGAAGATGATAAAAGAAGATTCAGGAGGGTCAAACACTCAAGCTTGGGGATGCCCCCATGCACCCCCAAGAAATATTCAAGAAGACTCAAGCATCTAAGCTTGGGGATGCCCCCATGCATCCCCTTCTCCATCAACAATTATTAGTTCGTCTTTCGTTCCAGTATATTTTTATCACTTCATGCGTTATGTTCTATGCTTGGAGCGTCTTGCTCTTTATTTCCTTTTTAGTTTTCTTTAGCTTTGCTTGCTGTTCATAACAAGTTAGAACCCAGCTTTTTTTGTGTGGGAGAGAAACACGCTCCACTTCACCCTAGAACACAACATAGGATTTTCATGCTTATCTTTGTTGTGTGTGTTCTTTATCTTTTCGTAGCTGCTGCCATGTTTAGCTCTTAGTGTTCATGCTTATATTTTTAAGAGCTTTTTTTTAGTTTGTTGCTGGAACTCTCTTGAGTTTTCACGTTTATCTTGTTTAGAGAGTTTTCCTGTTGCACTGAGTTGTGTGTCTTGACTTGAAGTAGGTAATTGAGGTTGCTATTCAATTGAAGTAGTAACTTGCAATAGTTTTGAGGTATTGCTATGAGTAATGTTTGAACTTTTGGTGTCAAGAGATTTAGCCTATTAGTGATAGATGTCATATTTTGGGCAATCCGTGTTTATTATCGAAAAACTTACAAAATTAGTTGAGAACTTTAGCTACTAGATGGATCACTAATCTTTGGAGGGACCGAATATTAGAGTACACTCACGTACCATGAGTCGAGGATGCGCAAGGATAACCAAACCCCATACACTCCTCCTCGGGGTACTTGTATCTTTGTGAACCTCCTAATTAGATTGAGAGTTACCGATGTGATTATTCGAAAGTTGACACTTCCACTTCCCATATTTGGTAGCCTCTCATGTGCCGTGCATTTCCTTCTTCTCACTCCGAGAGTTGGCGTCCACCTTCGCCGGTAATTCCAAACCCTTGGCATGATACGCTCTGTCATCATAAGCCTCATTATATGCTTCCTTAAAACAACCACCATACCTACCTATGAAGGCATTTCCATAGCCTCTCCGAGATATATTGCCATGCAACATCCACCTTCTCATGACTTGATCTTCATGTCATACATGCTTTTGCTTGGTCGATGAGCCGCATGCTAGTTGGGCCTTGCCCTATTCATTGCTACATGACGCGCTAGTATCATTGCATATCCTGCTACACTGGCAGAGGCATACATTTGCATACTTCATGATAGTTTCATTTTCTTTATGTTGAGTACTTTTGTAAAGTGTGAAAGATCTTCTATACTTCTTGTAATATATAGAGTGTTGCCCCTAAAGTGAGGAAAAGATCCCAAAGAGGACAAAATAAAAAGATCCCAAAGAGGACAAATGAGAGTTAAATAAAAAAGCCATTGAGGCCACCAAAAAAATAGAAAAAATAGAAAAAAATAGAAAAAGAAATAAAAAGAGAGAAGGGGGCACACTACTATTCCTTTTGAGATATCCACACTCATACTCCATCTTATATCTTGTACTCCATAGAGATTATCATTCATGCATATAGATATGTGGGGACCTTCACACTATAGAACGTGGCTTGTATATTCCAATGATGAGCCTCCTCAAATGAGCTCTAGGTCTTCTTGAGCAAGCAAGTTGGATGCACCCCCACTAGTTCCATTGGAGAGCTTACCTTAGCTCATATGTGCATCCGTTGCATGGAAATCCCTACTCCTCACATCATATCTATCATTTGATTTTCTCTCGCCTCTGATTGTCCCCATTGATGTGAGCCTTTCACACCTTTTTTGTCTTCCTCCCCCATCATTTTTCTCTCTTTGCCATCCTAAGTGTCAACTTTCTTGCTTACGCTCATCCATTGCATGAGTGCTCAAAATTTCGAAAGGGAGTGGATCATTTTGACTTGTACTTGGCTAGTGGTCTGGGGATGACTCAAGATAAGATTCCAAAGAAGACCAAGTGTGAAACTTTAGTAGATTAAGTTCTCAACAATAAAAACTATGTTTTACTCTCTCGTATATCCCTATCCCCTTTCTTTCACGCAAACACCATTTGGAGACATTCGAGTCACGGACAGCGAGAGCTCTTGCACCTTTATGTTCTTATGTTGCTTGTTTCAATGCTAATATAGACTCTTGCCTGTTATGACTTGAATTGAATTACATGCCTTGATTGCTTTACTTAAAAGTTCTTATATGGTTGGTAGCATGTCACCACAGAAATTATGCTTGTTATCAATTACCTACTCGAGGACGAGAAGGAATTAAGCTTGGGGATGTTGATACGTCCAAAACGTATCTATAATTTTTGCTTGCTCCATGCATCTTTTGTGTGATATTGCTATGATATTGATGCACTTGCATACACTTTTTATCATATTTCGACTAACCTATTAACTCAGTGCACCCCAGTGCCAGTTCCTGTTTTCTGCTATTTTTGTATTTCAGGTTTTCCCATTACTTAAAGTGCCAGAAAAATTCTGGGAAAAATATAGGAAAAATCAGCGTACAGGAAGCTTCGGGAAGAGACCAAGTGGGGCCAGAGGGGTGCGAGGGGTGGCCCAGGAGGCCACCTGGCGTTCCCACCCCCTAGGCCGCGCCAGGGGGGCGCCTGGGGCCCCTGGTCGAGCTCTAGCTCCCCCCCTTCGTCTATATATCCCTCTCGTCCCGAAACCCTAGAGGACAAAACCCTTTTTTGCGATCTCTCCTCTGTTCCGCCGCCACCACGCTTCCAAGATCGGGAGCACCAGGAGCCCTCTTCCCGGCACCCTGCCGGAGGGAGGAACCATCTCCGGGAGCTTCTCCACCACCATGGATGCTTCCCGGATGAACCGTGAGTAGTCCACCTTGGACCATGGGTCCATGATCAGTAGCTATGTGATGTTCTCGTCCCCTCTTTGTTCTTCATGGTTTAGACCTCGTGAGCTGCCCTACATGATCGAGGCACATATGTAATCTTTCTACTGTTGCTATGCTGAGTTTGCTGGGATCTGATGGATTATGAGACTATGTTCAGATTGTGTTTGAGTAATATATTTGATTCTCCTCTTTTATATTTATGTTCTTGAGTAATTCTTCCATGTTCTCCGTTGCTGTTTATTGCTTTGGCCAAGTAGTAGGTAGTGACTCCAAGAGGGAGAATTATGCATGATTGTGGGTTCATGCCCCCTGATGACTAGCTTGAGTGACAGAAACATGAGTCTAGGGGATGTGCTGTTGCCACAAGGGAGAAAACAACGGTGCTTGTACCTGCGGGTGCAAGGATTGTTTACTTTACGCAAAGTTCTTTAATGCAGTTGTCTGTTGCTTTGAGTTTAAACTTTGGGTGGGATTCACAACTTAATACCAGCGAGATGTTCTGGATAGATATCTCAAGGTGGATGATTAGTAGGTAGATGCAGATGGATTTTGGTCTACTTGTCTTGGCGTACCGCCCAAGCTTTTGAGCCTCTTCCTTTCTTTGTAGCATAGTTAGCATTGGTTTGCGCACATAATCCTGTCAATTGCACAGCTGTAATTTGTTTACCTTGCATGGCTATTTTATCATTTCTTGGGAGAGAGACATCACTAGTGAACATCATGGGACCCCGGTCCATATTCCCACCACTGGTTACAATCGCTATTTATTTTTTGCTTTATTTCCTTTTCTGTTGCTATCGCTATCATTATTATCCCGTGCGTTTGATCCTTTGTAAACAACAAGGGCGGAGGGATTGACAACCTCTCTGTACTCGTTGGGAGAAAAGTTATCTGTTGTTTGTGCAGGTCCACGTTAACCGCCTAATTGCTGGCGCCGTTGTCACCTTCCTCTCGTTGTCGGAGTCCTACTGGAGACAAACCTTGGTATCTTCACCGAGGGAAATTTGCTGCTGTCCACATCTCAACCTTCCACTTTGGGTAATCAACGAGGGGCGAGAAGCCATCAAAGCTAATTTCTGGCGCTGTTGCCGGGGACTCCACTCTACAAGATAGGGGAGTTGCACACTATCTTTTATCTTTGCTTTTTAGTCTTGTTAGTTTACCTTTCAGTTTTTATCTTCGTGTACTTTATCAAAAATCCAAAAAAAATAGTATGTCTAGTTCCTTACTTGCCAATCAATGTCCGACTTCTTTGAAACCAGATCTTATTGGCATGGAGGATTCACCGAGGATCAACAAAAGTGGTACAAGGAACACCGCTTGTCTCAAAAGGGGATACACTTATGGAAACAAATACACCAGTTGTATTAATACGCTAGAAACTTGTGCTCAATATATAATATATCTTTCTGCAGGGATGAATCTTGTTTCTTTATGAGGCACAAACACCTTGCCTTCCAATGTGAGTACAATGATGATGAAACCTTAGCTTCTTATGCTAAGAGAAATTATGATTTTGATGATGAAGAGCAAATAGAAGAATTTGTTGCTTAGAAGGGTTCCTATGAAATTATTTCTCTTCTTAAAAATATTGATGATGCCCCTTACAAATCTGAGAGTCTTGCTATACTTAACTGTTGTTTGGAAAATTATGATGCAAATTATTATATTACTGATCACCTTGACAGAATCTCTCCCCCAAAGGAAGAGACTAATGTTTTGCAGGAATCTATGGAAGAAGAAATTGTTGAACCTGAAAGCTCCTTTGATGAAAAAGAGGAGGAGAGTGACGAACAAAAGGAGGAAGAATGGAGCCATCCATGTCTACCTTCTAATGAGATTAACTCTTTGAATCTTACCTTATATGAGTGTTATGATCCTATGGATTCTTTTGAAATATCCCTTTTTGATGAAGTTGATGCCTTTATGCTTATGGCCGTGATGCCGCTATGGATGATGCTTACGGAAATGAACTTTCTATAGTTCCTCATGTTAAGCATGAATTTTTTTCTATTTCACCCACACTTGATTGTCCTATTATCCTTTTGAAATCTCCAAATCATATTCCGGAGAATTATGCTCTTATTAAGGCTCAATGTGATGGGTTGCATTTATCTTATGTTCCTAAAGACCGTGTTGAAAACTATACACGTGTACTTGTAGGTCATGAAAAACATGATTTATGTGATAGTTATATTCTTGATGTTGTTCATGATACTACTGAAGAAAATTTGAGAGAGGAAAGATTGGTTGTAGAAACTTTGTTACAAAAACACATCTCTTCATGTTGAAAGTTTTGAAGTTGTTCTTCTTTTATCTTCGTATGCTTGTTATTTTGTGCTTTCATGATTTATTTTCTTAGAAGTTTCCCATGCATAGGAAGTGGGTTAGGCTTAAATTTGTTTCATATTTTCTTCTTGATGCTCTCTTTTGCTTCAAATCCTTATTTTTATGAGAGCAACTTTTATGATCTTCATGCCTAGCTTAAAGGCGTAAAAGAAAGCGCTTGTTGGGAGGCAACCCAAGATGTTTTTACTTCTATTATTAGTGGTCATGATGTTAGTTACTACTGTAGCAACATCATTGTATCTTTACTTTTCAAGCTTTGTGCCATTTATAGCCTCAGATGACAAGGGAAGTGAAAGTTGTGACATGCTGTCCAGAAAACAGATTCTTTCCTCGTGACGGGAAAAATCATAGAAAATTCCCAGTTCATCTTTTTGAGCTGAAGTTTTTACACAGCATGCTCTATACAATCACGGAACTTTCGTATGTTCTGAGTTTTTTTATTTGAGTTGCAGAAGTACCCCTAAAAAATTATTTACTACCTGCTGTTCTGTTTTTCACAGATTCTGTCCTGTTTTTCCTTTTCTTCGTTTTGCAAACCTTAAGCTTGCTTTTTCTTTGCAAAAACTTTTTGGAGATCTTCGTAAACAGTATCTCTTCAAGAATATCCTTATTTCCAGTAGAGAAAATATATTTTATTGTGGGTACTAATCTCGCTAATCAGATTATGATGAGTTATGTATGAAGGGAATTTTCAAGTGTGCGAGGGAAGATGATAAAAGAAGATTCAGGAGGGTCAAACACTCAAGCTTGGGGATGCCCCCATGCACCCCCAAGAAATATTCAAGAAGACTCAAGCATCTAAGCTTGGGGATGCCCCCATGCATCCCCTTCTCCATCAACAATTATTAGTTCGTCTTTCGTTCCAGTATATTTTTATCACTTCATGCGTTATGTTCTATGCTTGGAGCGTCTTGCTCTTTATTTCCTTTTTAGTTTTCTTTAGCTTTGCTTGCTGTTCATAACAAGTTAGAACCCAGCTTTTTTTGTGTGGGAGAGAAACACGCTCCACTTCACCCTAGAACACAACATAGGATTTTCATGCTTATCTTTGTTGTGTGTGTTCTTTATCTTTTCGTAGCTGCTGCCATGTTTAGCTCTTAGTTTTCATGCTTATCTTTTTAAGAGCTTTTGTTTAGTTTGTTGCTGGAACTCTCTTGAGTTTTCACGTTTATCTTGTTTAGAGAGTTTTCCTGTTGCACTGAGTTGTGTGTCTTGACTTGAAGTAGGTAATTGAGGTTGCTATTCAATTGAAGTAGTAACTTGCAATAGTTTTGAGGTATTGCTATGAGTAATGTTTGAACTTTTGGTGTCAAGAGATTTAGCCTATTAGTGATAGATGTCATATTTTGGGCAATCCGTGTTTATTATCGAAAAACTTACAAAATTAGTTGAGAACTTTAGCTACTAGATGGATCACTAATCTTTGGAGGGACCGAATATTAGAGTACACTCACGTACCATGAGTCGAGGATGCGCAAGGATAACCAAACCCCATACACTCCTCCTCGGGGTACTTGTATCTTTGTGAACCTCCTAATTAGATTGAGAGTTACCGATGTGATTATTCGAAAGATGACACTTCCACTTCCCATATTTGCTAGCCTCTCATGTGCCGTGCATTTCCTTCTTCTCACTCCGAGAGTTCGCGTCCACCTTCGCCGGTACTTCCAAACCCTTGGCATGATACGCTCTGTCATCATAAGCTTCATTATATGCTTCCTCAAAACAACCACCATACCTACCTATGAAGGCATTTCCATAGCCTTTCCGAGATACATTGCCATGCAACATCCACCTTCTCATGACTTGATCTTCATGTCATACATGCTTTTGCTTGGTCGATGAGCCGCATGCTAGTTGGGCCTTGCCCTATTCATTGCTACATGACGCGCTAGTATCATTGCATATCCTGCTACACTGGCAGAGGCATACATTTGCATACTTCATGATAGTTTCATTTTCTTTATGTGGAGTACTTTTGTAAAGTGTGAAAGATCTTATATACTTCTTGTAATATATAGAGTGTTGCCCCTAAAGTGAGGAAAAGATCCCAAAGAGGAAAAAATCAAAAGATCCCAAAGAGGACAAATGAGAGTTAAATAAAAAAGCCATTGAGGCCACCAAAAAAATAGAAAAAATAGAAAAAAAGAGAAAAAGAAATAAAAAGAGAGAAGGGGGCACACTACTATTCCTTTTGAGATATCCACACTCATACTCCATCTTATATCTTGTACTCCATAGAGATTATCATTCATGCATATAGCTATGTGGGGACCTTCACACTATAGAACTTGGCTTGTATATTCCAATGATGAGCCTCCTCAAATGAGCTCTAGGTCTTCTTGAGCAAGCAAGTTGGATGCACCCCCACTAGTTCCATTGGAGAGCTTACCTTAGCTCATATGTGCATCCGTTGCATGGAAATCCCTACTCCTCACATCATATCTATCATTTGGCTTTCTCTCGCCTATGATTTTCCTCATTGATGTGAGCCTTTCACACCTTTTTTGTCTTCCTCCCCCATCATTTTTCTCTCTTTGCCATCCTAAGTGTCAACTTTCTTGCTTACGCTCATCCATTGCATGAGTGCTCAAAATTTCGAAAGGGAGTGGATCATTTTGACTTGTACTTGGCTACTGGTCTGGGGATGAATCAAGATAAGATTCCAAAGAAGACCAAGTGTGAAACTTTAGTATATTAATTTCTCAACAATAAAAACTATGTTTTACTCTCTCGTATATCCCTATCCCCTTTCTTGCACGCAAACACCATTTGGAGACATTCGAGTCACGGACAACGAGAGCTCTTGCACCTTTATGTTCTTATGTTGCTTGTTTCAATGCTAATATAGACTCTTGCCTGTTATGACTTGAATTGAATTACATGCCTTGATTGCTTTACTTAAAAGTTCTTATATGGTTGGTAGCATGTCACCACAGAAATTATGCTTGTTATTAATTACCTACTCGAGCACGAGAAAGAATTAAGCTTGGGGATGTTGATACGTCCAAAACGTATCTATAATTTTTGCTTGCTCCATGCATCTTAATGTGATATTGCTATGATATTGATGCACTTGCATACATTTTTGATCATATTTGGACTAACCTATTAACTCAGTGCACCCCAGTGCCAGTTCTTGTTTTCTGCTGTTTTTGTATTTCAGGTTTTCCCATTACTTAAAGTGCCAGAAAAATTCTAGGAAAAATATAGGAAATATCAGCGTACAGGAAGCTTCGGGAAAAGACCAAGTGGGGCCAGAGGGGAGCGAGGGGTGGCCCAGGAGGTCACCTGGCGTTCCCACCCCCTAGGCCGCGCCAGGGGGGCGCCTGCGGGCCCCTGGTCCAGCTCTGGCTCCCCCCTTCACCTATATATCCCTCTCGTCCCGAAACCCTCGAGGACAGAACCATTTTTCGCGATCTCTCCTCTGTTCCGCCGCCACCACGCTTCCAAGATCAGGAGCACCAGGAGCCCTCTTCCCGGCACCCTGCCGGAGGGAGGAACCATCTCCGGGAGCTTCTCCACCACCATGGATGCTTCCCGGATGAACCGTGAGTAGTCCACCTTGGACCATGGGTCCATGATCAGTAGCTATGTGATGTTCTCCTCCCCTCTTTGTTCTTCATGGTTTAGACCTCGTGAGCTGCCCTACATGATCGAGGCACATATGTAATCTTTCTGCTGTTGCTATGCTGAGTTTGCTGGGATCTGATGGATTATGAGACTATGTTCAGATTGTGTTTGAGTAATATATTTGATTCTCCTATTTTATATTTATGTTCTTGAGTAATTCTTGCATGTTCTCCGTTGCTGTTTATTGCTTTGGCCAAGTAGTAGGTAGTGACTCCAAGAGGGAGCATTATGCATGATTGTGGGTTCATGCCCCCTGATGACTAGCTTGAGTGACAGAAACATGAGTCTAGGGGATGTGTTGTTGCCACAAGGGAGAAAACAACGGTGCTTGTACTTGCGGGTGCAAGGATTGTTTACTTTACGCAAAGTTCTTTAATGCAGTTGTCTATTGCTTTGAGTTTACACTTTGGGTGGGATTCACAACTTAATACCAGCGAGATGTTCTGGATAGATATCTCAAGGTGGATGATTAGTAGGTAGATGCAGATGGATTTTGGTCTACTTGTCTTGGCGTACCGCCCAAGCTTTTGAGCCTCTTCCTTTATTTGTAGCATAGTTAGCATTGGTTTGCGCACATAATCCTGTCAATTGCACAGCTGTAATTTGTTTACCTTGCATGGCTATTTTATCATCTCTTGGGAGAGAGACATCACTAGTGAACATCATGGGACCCCGGTCCATATTTCCACCACTGGTTACAATCGCTATTTATTTTCTGCTTTATTTCCTTTTCTGTTGCTATCGCTATCATTATTATCCCGTGCGTTTGATCCTTTGTAAACAACAAGGCTGGAGGGATTGACAACCTCTCTATACTCGTTGGGAGAAAAGTTATCTGTTGTGTGTGTAGGTCCACGTCAACTGCCTAATTGCTGGCGCCGTTGTCACCTTCCTCTCGTTGTCAGAGTCCTACTGGAGACAAACCTTGGTATCTTCACCGAGGGAAATTTGCTGCTATCTACATCTCAACCTTCCATTTTGGGTAACCAACGAGGGGCGAGAAGCCATCAAAGCTAATTTATGGCGCTATTGCCGGGGACTCCACTCTACAAGATAGGGGAGTTGCACACTATCTTTTATCTTTGCTTTTTAGTCTTGTTAGTTTACCTTTCAGTTTTTATCTTCGTGTCCTTTATCAAAAATCCAAAAAAAAATAGTATGTCTAGTTCCTTGCCAATCAATGTCCGACTTCTTTGAAACCAGATCTTATTGGCATGGAGGATTCACCGAGGATCAACAAAAGTGCTACAAGGAACACCGCTTGTCTCAAAAGGGGATACACTTATGGAAACAAATACACCAGTTGTATGAGTACGCTAGAAACTTGTGCTCAATATATAATATATCTTTCTGCAGGGATGAATCTTGTTTCTTTATGAGGCACAAACACATTGCCTTCCAATGTAAGTACAATGATGATGAAACCTTAGCTTCTTATGCTAAGAGAAATTATGATTTTGATGATGAAGAGTAAATAGAAGAATTTGTTGCTTATAAGGGTTCCTATGAAATTATTTCTCTTCTTAAAAATATTGATGATGCCCCTTACAAATCTGAGAGTCTTGCTATACTTAACTATTGTTTGGAAAATTATGATGCAAATTATTATATTACTGATCACCTTGAGAGAATCTCTGCCCCAAAGGAAGAGACTAATGTTTTGCAGGAATCTATGGAAGAAGAAATTGTTGAACCTGAAAGCACCTTGGATTAAAAAGAGGAGGAGAGTAACGAACAAAAGGAGGAAGAATGGAGTCATCCATGTCTACCTTCTAATGAGATTTACTCTTTTAATCTTACCTTATATGAGTGTTATGATCCTATGGATTCTTTTGAAATATCCCTTTTTGATGACGTTGATGCCTTGTATGCTTATGGCCGTGATGCCGCTATGGATGATGCTTACGGAAATGAACTTTCTATAGTTCCTCATGTTAAGCATGAATTTTTTTTCTATTTCACCCACACTTGATTGTCCTATTATCCTTTTGAAATCTCCAAATCATATTCCGGAGAATTATGCTCTTATTAAGGCTCAATGTGATGGGTTGCATTTATCTTATGTTCCTAAAGACCGTGTTGAAAACTATACACGTGTACTTGTAGGTCATGAAAAACATGATTTATGTGATAGTTATATTCTTGATGTTGTTCATGATACTACTGAAAAAAAATTGAGAGAGGAAAGATTGGTTGTAGAAACTTTGTTACAAAAACACATCTCTTCATGTTGAAAGTTTTGAAGTTGTTCTTTTATCTTCGTATGCTTGTTATTTTGTGCTTTCACGATTTATTTTCTTACAAGTTTCCCATGCATAGGAAGTGGGTTAGGCTTAAATTTGTTTCATATTTTCTTCTTGATGCTCTCTTTTGCTTCAAATCCTTATTTTTATGAGAGCAACTTTTATGATCTTCATGCCTAGCTTAAAGGCGTAAAAGAAAGTGCTTGTTGGGAGGCAACCCAAGATGTTTTTACTTCTTTTATTAGTGGTCATGATGTTAGTTACTACTATAGCAACATCATTGTATCTTTACTTTTCAAGCTTTGTGCCATTTATAGCCTTAGATGACAAGGGAAGTGAAAGTTGTGACATGCTGTCCAGAAAACGGATTCTTTCCTCGTGACGGGAAAAATCATAGAAAATTCCCAGTTCCTCTTTTTGAGCTGAACTTTTTACACAGCGTGCTCTATACAATCACGGAACTTTCGTATGTTCTGAGTTTTCTTATTTGAGTTGCAGAAGTACCCCTAAAAAATTATTTACTACCTGCTGTTCTGTTTTTCACAGATTCTGTCCTGTTTTGCCTTTTCTTTGTTTTGCAAACCTTAAGCTTGCTTTTTCTTTGCAAAAACTTTTTGGAGATCTTCGGAAACAGTATCTCTTCAAGAATATCCTTATTTCCAGTAGATAAAATATATTTTATTGTGGGTACTAATATCGCTAATCAGATTATGATGAGTTATGTATGAAGGGAGTTTTAAAGTGTGCGAGGGAAGATGATAAAAGAAGATTCAGGAGGGTCAAACACTCAAGCTTGGGGATGCCCCCATGCACCCCCAAGAAATATTCAAGAAGACTCAAGCATCTAAGCTTGGGGATGCCCCCATGCATCCCTTTCTCCATCAACAATTATTAGTTCGTCTTTCGTTCCAGTATATTTTTATCACTTCATGCGTTATGTGCTATGCTTGGAGCGTATTGCTCTTTATTTCCTTTTTAGTTTTCTTTAGCTTTTCTTGCTGTTCATAACAAGTTAGAACCCACCTTTGTTTGTGTGGGAGAGAAACACGCTCCACTTCACCCTAGAACACAACATAGGATTTTTCATGCTTATCTTTGTTGTGTGTGTTCTTTATCTTTTCGTAGCTGCTGCCATGTTTAGCTCTTAGTTTTCATGCGTATCTTTTTAAGAGATTTTTTTTAGTTTGTTGCTGGAACTCTCTTGAGTTTTCACGTTTATCTTGTTTAGAGAGTTTGCCTTTTGCACTGAGTTGTGTGTCTTGACTGGAAGTAGGTAATTGAGGTTGCTATTCAATTGTAGTAGTAACTTGCAATAGTTTTGAGGTATTGCTATGAGTAATGTTTGAACTTTTGATGTCAAGAGATTTAGCCTATTAGTGATAGATGTCGTATTTTGGGCAATCCGTGTTTATTATCGAAAAACTTACAAAATTAGTTGAGAACTTTAGCTACTAGATGGATCACTAATCTTTGGAGGGACCGAATATTAGAGTACACTCACGTACCATGAGTCGAGGATGCGCAAGGATAACCAAACCCCATACACTCCTCCTCGGGGTACTTGTATCTTTGTGAACCTCCTAATTAGATTGAGAGTTACCGATGTGAGTATTCTAAAGTTGACACTTCCACTTCCCATATTTTCTAGCCTCTCATGTGTCGTGCATTGCCTTCTTCTCACTCCGAGAGTTGGCGTCCACCTTCGCCGGTACTTCCAAACCCTTGGCATGATACGCTCTGTCATCATAAGCCTCATTATATCCTTCCTCAAAACAGCCACCATACCTACCTATGAAGGAATTTCCATAGCCTTTCCGAGATACATTGTCATGCAACATCCACCTTCTCATGACTTGATCTTCATCTCATACATGCTTTTGCTTGGTCGATGAGCCTCATACTAGTTGGGCCTTGCCCTATTCATTGCTACATGACGCGCTGCTAATTGGCTTCTCGCCCTTCGTTGGTAGGCCCCAAGTGGAAGGTGTGATGCGGTACAGCAGCGAGTTTTCCCTCATTAAAGATACCAAGGTTTGTCTCCAGTAGGAATCCAGAGATGATAAGTAGGTGTCAGCGGCGCAACTGACGCGGACCTGCACACAGACACAAATAACTTTGTTCCCAACGAAGTTCAGAGAGGTTGTCAATCTCTCCGGTCTTGTTGTTCACAAATGATAAAACGCAAGGGGATAATGATAGCAACTTGAAAGTAAATGCAGAAAAGTAAATAAAGCTTGGAAACAATAATGAGGATATGGACCGGGATACGTGATGTTCGCTAGTGATGTCTCTCTCCCAAAAGACGATAAAAATTGCTATGCGAGGTAAACAAATTACAGAAAGGCAATTGAAAGGATTATGAACGCACCGCAATGCTAACTATGCTATAAAAGAGAGGAAGAGGTTCAAAAGCACGAGCAGTACGCCAAAGTAAGTAGACCGAAATCCATATGCATCTACTACTAATTATCCACCTTGAGATATCTATCCAGAACATCTCGCTGGTATTAAGTTGCGAGCCCCACCCAAAGTGTAAACCCAAAGCAACAGACAACTGCATTAAAAAGAACTTTGCGTAAAGTAAACAATCCTTGCAACCGCGGTTACAAGCACCGTTGTTTTCCCCCTTGTGGCAACAGCACATCCCCTAGACTCATGTTTCTGTCACTCAAGCATGTCATCGGGGAGGCATGAACCCAGAATCTAGCACAATGCTCCCTCTTGGAGTCACTACCTACTACTTGGCCAAAGCAATAAACAACAACGGAGAGCATGCAAGAATTACTTAGGAACAAAAATACAAGAGATAAGAACCAAATATATTACTCTATCACAATCTGAACATAATCTCATAATCCATCAGATCCGATCAAATTCAACATAGCAATAGCAGAAATATTACAAAGGTGCCTCGATCATGTAGGGCAGCTCACGAGGTCTAAACAATGAAGATCAAAGAGGGGAGGAGAAGATCACATAGCTACTGATTACAGACCCATGGTCCAAGGAAAACTACTCACGAGACATCCGGGAAGCATCCATGGTGGAGAGGAGACTCCCGGAGGTCAATCCTCCCTCCGGCAGGGTGCCGGGAAGAGGTCTTCTGGTGCTCCCGATCTCGGAAGCGCGGCGGCGGAAGAACAAAGGCGAGTTTGCGGAATAGGGTTCCTCTTCTGGAGTTTTCCCGTGACGGAGAATAAATAGGCGAAGGGGGCATGGATGGCTCCATTCTTCCTCCTTTTGTTCGTCACTCTCCTCCTCTCTTCATCCAAAGAGCTTTCAGGTTCAGTAATTTCTTCTTCTATAGAGTCCTGCAAAACATTAGTCTCTTCCTTTGGGGGAGAGATTCTCTCAAGATGATCAGTAATATAATAATTTGCATCATAATTTTCCAAACAATAGTTAAGTATAGAAAGAATCTCAGATTTGTAAGGGGCGTCATTAATATTTTCAAGAAAAGAAGTAATTTCATAGGCACCCTTAAAAGCAACAAATTCTTCTATTTGTTCTGCATCATAAAAATCATAATTTCCCTTAGCATAAAAAGCTAAGGTTTCATCCTCATTGTACTCACATTGGAAAGCAAGGTGTTTGTGCCTCATAAAGGAACAAGATTCATCCCTGCAGAAAGATATATTATATATTGAGCACAAGTTTTTAGCATACTCATACGATTGATGTATGAGTCTCCATAAGTGTATCCCTTTTTGAGACAAGCGGTATTCCTTGTAATATTCTTGTTGATCCTCGGTGAATCCTCCATGCCAATAAGATCTAGTTTCAAAGAAGTTAGACATTGATTGGCAAGTAAGGAACTACACATACTATATATATTTATTTATTTATTTATTTTTGATATAAGATACAAAGATAAAAACTGAAAGGTAAACTAACAAGACTAAAAAAACAAAGGTAAAGGGTAGTGTGCAACTCCCCTATCTTAGCACTCGGAGTCCCCGGCGCCAGAAATTGCTCTTGATGACGGCTTCTCGCCCTTCGTTGGTAGGCCCCAAGTGAAGGCGTGATGCGGTACAGCAGCAAGTTTCCCTCAGTAAAGATACCAAGGTTTGTCTCCAATAGGACTCCAGAGATGATAAGTAGGTGTCAGCAGCGCAACTGACGCGGACCTGCACACAGACACATATAACTTTGCTCCCAACGAAGTTCAGAGAGGTTGTCAATCTCTCCGGTCTTGTTGTTCACAAATGATAAAACGCAAGGGGATAATGATAGCAACTTGAAAGTAAATGGAGAAAAGTAAATATAGCTTGGAAACAATAATGAGGATATGGACCGGGATACGTGATGTTCGCTAGTGATGTCTCTCTCCCAAAATACGATAAAAATGCTATGCGAGGTAAACAAATTACAGAAAGGCAATTGACAGGATTAAGAACGCACCGCAATGCTAACTATGCTACAAAAGAAAGGAAGATGTTCAAAAGCACGGGCAGTACGCCAAAGTAAGTAGACCGAAATCCATCTGCATCTACTACTAATCATCCACCTTGAGATATCTATCCAGAACATCTCGCTGGTATTAAGTTGCGAGCCCCACCCAAAGTGTAAACCCAAAGCAACAGACAACTACATTAAAAAGAACTTTGCGTAAAGTAAACAATCCTTGTAACCGCGGTTACAAGCACCGTTGTTTTCCCCCTTGTGGCAACAGCACATCCCCTAGACTTATGTTCTGTCACTCAAGCATGTCATCGGGGAGGCATGAACCCACAATCTAGCACAACGCTCCCTCTTGGAGTCACTACCTACTACTTGGCCAAAGCAATAAACAGCAACGGAGAGCATGCAAGAATTACTTAGGAACAAAAATATAAGAGATAAAAACCAAATATATTACTCTATCACAATCTGAACATAATCTCATAATCCATCAGATCCGATCAAACTCAACATAGAAATAGCAGAAATATTACAAAGGTGCCTCGATCATGTAGGGCAGCTCACGAGGTCTAAACAATGAAGATCAAAGACGGGAGGAGAACATCACATAGCTACTGATCACAGACCCATGGTCCAAGGAAAACTACTCACGAGACATCCGGGGAGCATCCATGGTGGAGAGGAGACTCCCGGAGGTCAATCCTCCCTCCGGCAGGGTGCCGGGAAGAGGTCTTCTGGTGCTCCCGATCTTGGAAGCGCGGAGGCGGCGGAACAGAGGCGAGTTCGCCGAATAGGGTTCCCGTTCTGGAGTTTTCCCGTGACGGGGGATAAATAGGCGAAGGGGGGTAGCCAGAGGTGGCCCAGGGGCCCCAGGCGCCCCCCTGGCGCGGCCAGGGGTGGGGCCTCGCCGGGTGGCCGCTTGGGCTCCCCTGGCTCCCCTCTGGCCCCTCCCGGGCTTTTCTCGAAGCTTCCGTCACGCTGATTTTTTATCTGAATTTTCCCGAATTTTTCTGGCACTTTTGATATGGGGGAAAACTGAAATAGAAAAATAGCAGAAAACAGGAACTGGCACTGGGATGCACTGAGTTAATAGGTTAGTCCAAATATGATAAAAAAATGTATAAAAGTGTATCTAGATCATAGCAATATCACACAAAACATGCATGGAGCAAGCAGAAATTATCGATACGTTTTGGACGTATCAACATCCCCAAGCTTAATTCTATGACAGGATTATGAACGCACCGCAATGCTAACTATGCTACAAAAGAAAGGAAGAGGTTCAAAAGCACGGGCAGTATGCCAAAGTAAGTAGACCGAAATCCATCTGCATCTACTACTAATCATCCACCTTGAGATATCTATCCAGAACATCTCGCTGGTATTAAGTTGCGAGCCCCACCCAAAGTGTAAACCCAAAGCAACAGACAACTGCATTAAAAAGAACTTTGCGAAAAGTAAACAATCCTTGCAACCGCGGTTACAAGCACCGTTGTTTTCCCCCTTGTGGAAACAGCACATCCCCTAGACTCATGTTTCTGTCACTCAAGCATGTCATCGGGGAGGCATGAACCCACAATCTAGCACAACGCTCCCTCTTGGAGTCACTACCTACTACTTGGCCAAAGCAATAAACAGCAACGGAGAGCATGCAAGAATTACTTAGGAACCAAAATACAAGAGATAAGAACCAAATATATTACTCTATCACAATCTGAACATAATCTCATAATCCATCAGATCCGACCAAACTCAACATAGCAATAGCAGAAATATTACAAAGGTGCCTCGATCATGTAGGGCAGCTCACGAGGTCTAAACAATGAAGATCAAAGAGGGGAGGAGAACATCACATAGCTACTGATCACGGACCCATGGTCCAAGGAAAACTACTCACGAGACATCCGGGGAGCATCCATGGTGGAGAGGAGACTCCCGGAGGTCAATCCTTCCTCCGGCAGGGTGCCGGGAAGAGGTCTTCTGGTGCTCCCGATCTTGGAAGCGCGGCGGCGGTGGAACAGAGGCGAGTTCGCGGAATAGGGTTCCTCTTCTGGAGTTTTCCCGTGACGGGGGATAAATAGGCGAAGGGGGGAAGCCAGAGGTGGGCCAGGGGCCCCAGGCGCCCCCCTGGCGCGGCCAGGGGTGGGTCCGCGCCGGGTGGCCGCCTGGCCCCCCTGGCTCCATGCATCTTTTGTGTCGCCTGGCCCCCCTGGCCGCCTGGCCCCCCTGGCTCCATGCGTCGAGGACGAGCAGGAATTAAGCTTGGGGATGTTGATACGTCCAAAACGTATCTATAATTTCTGTTTGCTCCATGCATCTTTTGTGTGATATTGCTATGATATTGATGCACTTCCATCCACTTTTGATCATATTTGGACTAACCTATTAACTCAGTGCAACCCAGTGACAGTTCCTGTTTTCTGCTGTTTTTGTATTTCAGGTTTTCCCATTACTTAAAGTGCCAGAAAAATTCCGGGAAAAATATAGGAAAAATCAGCGTACAAGAAGCTTCGGGAAGAGCCCAAGTGGGGACAGAGGGGAGCGAGGGGTGGCCCAGGAGGCCACCTGGCGTGCCCACCCCCTAGGCCGCGCCAGGGGGGCGCCTGGGGCCCCTGGTCCACCTCTGGCTCCCCCCCTTCGCCTATATATCCCTCTCGTCCCGAAACCCTCGAGGACATAACCCTTCTTCGCGATCTCTCCTCTGTTCCGCCGCCACCACGCTTCCAATATCGGGAGCACCAGGAGCCCTCTTCCTGGCACCCTGCCGGAGGGAGGAACCACCTCCGGGAGCTTCTCAAGCACCATGGATTCTTGCCAGATTAACCGTGAGTAGTCCACCTTGGACCATGGGTCCATGATCAGTAGCTATGTGATGTTCTCCTACCATCTTTGTTCTTCATGGTTTAGACCTCGTGAGCTGCCCTACATGATCAAGGCACATATGTAATCTTTCTGCTGTTGCTATGCTGAGTTTGTTGGGATCTGATGGATTATGAGACTATGTTCAGATTGTGCTTGAGTAATATATTTGATTCTCCTCTTTTATATTTATGTTCTTGAGTAATTCTTGCATGTTCTCCGTTGCTGTTTATTGCTTTGGCCAAGTAGTAGGTAGTGACTCCAAGAGGGAGCGTTATGCATGATTGTGGGTTCATGCCCCCTGATGACTAGCTTGAGTGACAGAAACATGAGTCTAGGGGATGTGCTGTTTCCACAAGGGAGAAAACAATGGTGCTTGTACTTGCGGGTGCAAGGATTGTTTACTTTACGCAAAGTTCTTTAATGCAGTTGTCTATTGCTTTGAGTTTACACTTTGGGTGGGATTCGCAACTTAATACCAGCGAGATGTTCTGGATAGATATCTCAAGGTGGATGATTAGTAGTAGATGCAGATGGATTTCGGTCTACTTACTTTGGCATACTGCCCGTGCTTTTGAACCTCTTCCTTTCTTTTGTAGCATAGTTAGCATTGCGGTGCGTTCATAATCCTGTCAATTGCCTTTCTGTAATTTGTTTACCTCGCATAGCAATTTTTATCTTCTTTTGGGAGAGAGACATCACTAGCGAACATCATGTATCCCGGTCCATATTCTCATTATTGTTTCCAAGATTTATTTACTTTTCTGCATTTACTTTCAAGCTGCTATCATTATCCCCTTGCGTTTTATCATTTGTGAACAACAAGACCGGAGAGATTGACAACCTCTCTGAACTTCGTTGGGAACAAAGTTATCTGTGTCTGTGTGAAGGTCCACGTCAGTTGCGCCGCTGACACCTACTTATCATCTCTGGAGTCCTACTGGAGACAAACCTTGGTATCTTTACTGAGGGAAAACTCGCTGCAGAGCTCGATAAAGTTGTTTAGGTGCAAGGCAGCATCTTCCCTGCTCCTGAGAATTGATCTTTCATGACAAGGTTAAGCAGAGCAGGTTTAATCTCATAAGAAGGTGCTGAAGTGGCAGGTGGAGCAATAGGAGTGCAGATAAAGTCACTGTTGTTGTGACTAGTGAAGTCACACAACTTAGTGTTTTCATTGGAACCCATAGTAGCAGCAGGTATTTTTGGTCAAAAGTGAAAACTGAAAGGTAAACTAACAAGACTAAAAAGCAAAGGTAAAAGATAGTGTGCAACTCCCCTATCTTGTAGACTTGAGTCCCCGGCAACGGCGCCAGAAATTTTCTTGATGGTTTCTCGCCCCTCGTTGGTTACCCCAAGTGGAAGGTTTGAGATGCAGTGCAGCAGCAAGTTTCCCTCGGTGAAGATACCAAGGTTATCGAACCAGTAGGACTCAGGAGATACAAGTAGGTGGCAACGTCGCCAGAAATTGCTTCCCGACTAGGGTGTTGTCGTGGACCTCCACACAACAACAAATAACTCTGCTCCCAACGAGTACAGAGGACTTGTCAATTCCTCCGGCCTTGTCGTTTACAAAGGATCAACACAAGAGATAAAAGGTGCAAAGGAAAGTAAAAGATGAAAGTAAATTGAGGGTGTGAACAATAATGTAAAGATGGACCGGGGTCCCGTGATTTTCACTAGTGATGTCTCTCTCCCAAAAGACGATAAAAGTGCTAGCGAGGTAAACAAATCACAGTTGGGCAATTGACAGGATTACGAAGGCACCGCAATGCTAACTATGCTGCAAAGAAAGGAAGGGCTCAAAAGCAATGGGCAGTACGCCAAGGTAAGTAGACCGAAATCCATTTGCATCTACTACGAATCATCCACCTTGAGATATCTATCAAGAACATCTCGCTGGTATTAAGTTGTGAATCCCACCCAAAGTCTAAACTCAAAGCAACAGACAACTGCATTAAAAGAACTTTGTGTAAAGTAAACAATCCTTGCACCTGCAGGTACAAGCACCGTTGTTTTATCCCTGGTGGCAACAGCACATCCCCTAGTCTCATGTTTCTGTCACTCAAGCTAGACATCAAGGGACTGAACCCACAATCGAGCATAACGCTCTCTATTGGAGTTGCAAATAAAATACTTGGCCAAAGAAAATACCGCAACGGAGAACATGCAAGAATTTACTCAAGAACAAAATATAAAACAGAAGAACCAAATATATTACTCATCACAATTTGAACATAGTCTCATAATCCATCAGATCCCAACAAACTCAGCATAGCAACAACAGAAATTACATAGATGCCTCGATCATGTGAAGCAGCTCACGAGGACTCGAAAGTGGAAGCACAAAGAGGGGAGACATTCATCACATAGCTACTGGTCACGGACCCATGGTCCAAGGGGGACTACTCACGGCACATCCGGGAGGCGTCCATGGCTATGGATGGTCTCCCGGAGGGGGTTCCTCCTTCCGGCAGGGTGCCGGGGCAGCTTCTCCAGGTAGCCCCGATCTTGAAACGGCGGCGGTGGCGGTACAGAGGGGAGTTCGCGAGAAAGAGATTGATATTAGGGGTTTCCACCCCGACGGGTAAATATAGGCGAAGGGGGGCATCGAGGGGACCCACGAGGCAGTCAGGAGGGTCCCTGGCGCAGCCCAGGGTGGGGCCGCGCCACCTGCCCTCCTTGCTGCCTGGTGGTGGCCCCCCTTCCCTCTCTTGGTGATTCCGGAAGCTTCTATTTCGCTGATTTTTTATATATTTTTCCCGGAATTTTTGGAGCACTTTTAATGGCCGGAAAACCTGAAATACAAAAACAGCAGAAAACAGAAACTGGCAACTGGGTGCACTGAGTTAATAGGTTACTCCAAATAGGTTCAAAAGTGTATGAAAGTTCAAGCAAAACATGGCAAAGTCACACAAAACATGCATGGAGCAAGCAAAAATTATAGATACGTTTGGGCCATTACCGGACAGGGTTTCCGGAGGGGGAAGGGTTCATGCCGGAGGTGTCGTGGACATCCGACAAACGTGCTGCTGGTGTAACCGTGCTAGTTGAAACAATCCGAACAACTTTCGTGTTCAGAATAAATTCATCCGGATACTTTAACCGTAACGGACAAATCATCGGACAGACGGTCCGGAGGGGGACAGTTCGATGTTCGGTATGTTAGGGGTGTGGTGGGTGTATGGGTAGCGTATCTGTATTCGTGATATTTTTTGATCAAGTTTCATATATAAAGTTTTTGATCCGACTTACGAATTAAAAGATATTGATTTTTAAAGTGTCAGAACCCTCTGTTAGGTAATGTGCTAGGGTTAGCCAGTACTCTTGCATCATGTCAAAATTTCAAAAGAAATCTTTGAAATCAATTTCAAAAGAAAAATGGGAGAAGGAACCCCCCCCAGATGAATTAATTCAAAAGGCCAGATAAAAATCTTCTCCAAAAATTCATGTTAGATTTTTGAAAAGTCTTATAAATGAGTGTGATCACATATCAAGTGATGTGGGACCCACTCCATGCTCATAGATTTTTTAAATATTCAAACAGTGCCTTGGATTTAATGAAAAACCCCTATTTGAGTTAAGATTCAAATTATTTGAATTTTAAAAATGTTGAAACTTTATAAGTGGCTAGTCTATATTATTATGAAGCCATATAAATTTTTTTCAGCATTTAATAAAATGCCTAGCTATTTGTTTAGCTAAAGCAAAACAAAAGACAGAAAATAAAACAGAAAGAAAAGGAAAAGGGGCTTACCTGCAAAGAAGCCCAACTAGTTCCCCAGCCGGCCCAGCCCACCTCCCGGGCTGTCGTCTTCCTCAGGCAGCCAGGCAGCTGCGTGCCCGGCATGCCGACGCCGTTGCCACGCCACCTGCTTGCCTGGCGCCTCCCCGGCCTCCTTAGCGCGTCTGGAGACGTCCTGGAGACGCCCAGCTCCACTCCCCTCCCTCCAGAACCATCTCCCCCTCCTCTCTCGCCCGATTCGTCGACGCCCGAGAAGAACGCCGGAGCACCGTCAAGCCCCCACGTAGCCACCGTCGTTCCCAAGCCACGCCGTTGTGTCCTTCGTCTTCGTCACCGTCGACTACGTCTCCGTGCAGAAGGAATCGGAGCCAGACGCCTCCACGAGCTCGCTAGCTTCGTCGTCTTCGTCTCCGGCCGCCGCGGATCGACCTTGAATTCCGGCAGCACCAGAGCCTCCCCGAGCAAGCCGTCGCTTCAGTTAGACTAAGGGTGAGCTCGGGATCAAAACCCCTAACTTTTCCCCCTTGATTGCTCCCTCTAGCCGGATCCGCCATGAGAACCCGAGCTCCTCGACGCCATGGTCGTCGCCCTCCTCGCTCCAGTGCCCGTCGTGAAGCTCCAGCGCACGCGTTTGACTCCTGCGTGTACTAGCGTTCGAACGCGCCACAAATCAGCTCAAGCCGTGCACTACAGTGACAAATACGATCTTGCTGCCGTTCTGTTGCCGCCGAAGACGTCGCCGCCGTTGAATCCGAGCTCCCCGTGACCCCCTGTTGCTTCCAGACGACGCGGACGACGATGCTACACCCGATGGGGTCCTCCTCGTAGCCTCCCGTGGCCCCTAGCCCATTCCGGCGAGTGCGCCGCCGTGGCCAGGTCGCCGGCGTTTAGCCGCCGGTGGGTTAGCCACTAACCCCGTGCTTAGCTCCCCCCAGAGCCAGTGACAAGTGGGCCCAGTGGCTTAATTAAGCCACTGGATTAGATTAACCAGCCGGGCTAATTAGCCAGTGACACTGACAACCTGGACCCACATGTCAGCCCCCCCCCCTGACGCCAGCTTGACATCAGCCTGGCGCAATAAATCGATTAAATGAATTTCCAGAGTAATTTGAATTAAAGAAATTCCAAAAATTCCAGAAAATACCCCAAACTTTGGAAATTCATAGAAAATTCATATTAACTCCAAATTGGACAAATAATATATGAAAAATGATCAGGAGAAAATAAGCTATCCAAAAATGCAACTTTAAACTATGTTTGAGTTGATTTTAAAATGGGACCAGTAGCATATGTCATTTGGTTTATTTGGATTTAATTCAAATTCAATTCAAATGATTTTGCAACTTGGACCATGGAATTATGCTATATTTCAACCACACCTTAGAGGCATATCATACACATTTCCAAAAGGTTTTAAATGATCAAACAATGTCACATATAACTTGGTCAAGTTTGAATTCAAATTGGAGTTTGAATTTGCAATTCAATTTGCAATATACTCCATTTAAATGGAATTCCTACACACATCAAAGCATATACATCAAGTTTCAACCTTCCATCATGTGATTGTGCATTGTATTTACTTTCCTACCTTGTTTGGTGTTTGTCGAGTAGAGGTGGAACCGGAGCAGGAGGCTGCCCCCTTCGTTGAAGACCCAGAAACCGAACCTCGTCAGCAAGGCAAGCAAACCCCCATTGATCATGTCGATAAAATCCCACTTCCCTCTCATGTCTCGCTTATGCATTGTTTAGGATGATCACCATGATTCGTTTCTACCGCATAGATGAACCCATTCCTTTGCATGACCTATCATTTTGTCACAGTAGTAAGCAAACCACAATCCTAGCAAATGTAGGAGTTGTTTGATATCATGTGGCCCCTGCAAATGTTATCGCTTATTGCATGCTTAGTATGATACCTTGATGTTACTGTGATGTGAGTCGGGATGGTAGTGATCATGTTGATGATGGTAGAAAAGTGTTGGTGAATCTACCCTAATTCAAGGTGAACGATGAGAGGTTGTGTAGGAGTACACGGTGGGTTGTCTCGTTGAACACCGCCCTAAGTCCGAGTTCTTGTGTGGTGATCCAAGATGAAGAGTACAACCACACATTGGGCTCACTGACCCCTCTCAACTTACTAACTCATCCCTTTCGATGTCCAGATGTCGCAATAGTTCGGAGTTCTAGTAGGTCTGTGGCCTAGCTGCTAAGTGAGAGAACGGCTCACCCGAGACCGGCTTATGCACCACGCACACATCACTTGGGTCCACTTCGGTAAACCGGCCGGGTTCACGATAGTGGTAGCCAACCCAAGTAGGCGGCTTTCTCGGACTAGATCGGCTATGAGGTAACAGTTGTGGTGAGCATCCTCGCCGGCACCCCTTGAATGGTGTCGAGTACAAAGGCGGTAAATGATGATCATGTGTGTGTAGCGGTACACCCCTGCAGGGTTAACAAAACTATTCAAATAGCCGCGTCCGCGGTTATGGACTGCTTGGAAAGCTTAGCTTGATTATTAGATAACTTGAACTGGATACTTCTAAAACACACCAAGATAAGTGTGAGTGCTATGGCGTGCTTTCTCGTGGGGAAGTCGAGGAAGGCACCATAGTGGTGTAATTGGTTGGAGAAAGTAGTGGACTCGTGTACGCTTCTTACCTCAAGTCTGGTACTCGTAGTTCAGGACTAGCCAAGTCAAAGCTGGCATTTCTGCAAGTGAAACCCAACGTCCCCTTACCTTGATACATGTGCATGAGTAGTATAGCTCCTATGTAAGTCTTGCTGAGTACGACTTTGTACTCACGTTTGCTTAATCTATTTTTTAGATGAAACCACTGACCCCGAAGGTGGCTTCTTCATCGAGCTGGACGACTGAAGATCAACTAGTCTAGTCCCAGTCAGACGATTGGTTCCCTCGTGGAGGGCTTGTGTTTAAATAAGGCTTCTTAAGCCATTTTGTTAAACTTGTCTGTACTCAGACATAATTTTCTTCCCCCTGTGTTGTAATGTTGGATCACATGTTTGTGATCTCTGTGTGCACTCTATAAGAGTTATCAATAAAAATGTACACTTTGTAGAGAACTGCAATGTTACCTGCTGTTCATACAAGGCATGTGTGCTGCGTGTATGTTTATAACATGCATGTCTTTGTATGGGTTTTCGAGACCTTCGTTGTGTTCTGGCTGGCGGTCTTTCATACACCAAGTGGCCCTTAGATGTGCGCAGCTTGGGGCATCGCGATGCGATTGCTCGAGACTCCGTCTCGTGCACACTTTGTGGTATGATCGAGCCTGCCCTAGACCCCGACTAAGTGATCGGGCTGGAGTAAGTCTATGTAAGAGTTATGAGATAGTCGTTAGTATGGTTGAGGCGACTTGTCTTTGAATATGGGAGTTCACCACCCATATCATTAGACTTGTGTGCGGACGATGAGGACCCATCTCAGTTGATCATCCGGCCTGGATGGGATGCCCCTCACGTAAGATGCTTTCCGAGAATGTTCTGTGCTTGGCCTTGTCTGTTTAGACAAGTGGGTACGGTTCTCGGCTCTCCATATGACTATGTCTTAACTGTACTTGCATACGCTAACCCCGGGTCCCGACAGACTTGGTATCAGAGTAGGACTGACTGTAGGACTAGTAGCCTTGGCCGAAGTCGAGTCTAGCCTTCTAAAGTTATATAGTTACTCTGGGTATATAAGGGAACAACGTAAGGCTTCTTTTTTTCTCCTTACCCCCTTCGTTCTGAGTTCTGAGTGACCCTCATCTTATTCTATGGGAACATAGGACTAGGCTCTCCTCTGTCTGATTAGAACATCTCGTGGTTTGCTTCCTTATAGCCGTAGGAAAGTTGTGTCCGGTCTTCCTAGCATTGTTGTAATGCTAATTTCTTACATCATATTATGTAAGTGCTGTTTTTCATGATTGGAAGAAATTGTCATTTCTTACAATTACAGCCATTATGCTGTCCGAGTCATTCCAGGTTTATCTCATAATCTGATGCATTTGAAAACTCCTTCTTTCTGTTTCAGATGGCAGATCTTCCCCCACGGCAGATTGTTCGTTTGACCAGGTGCCTCAGTGTACGTGGCCATCCCGCCACGTTGATCGAGATGATGTCCTATGTGGGATATCGATGGTACCCTGAGTACACCGTCGAGGAGCAGTTCCACGAGTTCAACCAGACGCAGTTCCACTGCATCGTCAGGATCTACCCACACCACGTTGGAGTCACCCAGCCTATCCACTTTGGACATGGAATTGGCATCACCGAGAACATGGCTGTGCAGGATGCTGCATACTCATGTATTACCCTGCTGAGAGAGGAGCACACTATGCTGAGAGAGACTTCTTTCCGCTATATCCCTGCTGCACTTCCAGGAGAAGAGGGATATTAAACCGGACTCTACTCAGATCACTCTGCAGAGGATCCAACACTCCAGGTGACTGCTAGGTTTGCTAGTGACAGAGATCGTGATGCACGCGCTCTCCGTTTCGAGCTTCACGCCACCCGTGTTCGTCTGTATCGAGCACAGACACTCTTGACACCCTTTGTGAGCGTGGGATCAGTTGAGCATGATGCTATCTACCCAGTGAGGACTCAGATGCCTTCTCGAGTTGCTTGGCCCGAGATTGGAGGCATTTTTCCACCCCGTGGTCCTTTGCTTCCACCCTACGCTGGACCTAGGCCCCATCCTTGCCCAAATGGATATCAGGGTCCACATGGCTCCGTGTTTTCCGATGGTCACCTCCAGCTACCGGGATACGCGGGTAACTTTTACGAGGACTACTATGGAGATGGAGATGAGTGAGACCGCCTGTGGTCTTACTTAGTGAGGATGTAGTAGTATCTTAGTATATTGTAAGCAAGGTGTCTAAGTTCCAGAGGCTTAGATAAATAATGTATAGGAAGTCAGAGTGCCTCTGAAGGATGTATCATCTTCATCACGTTTGTATTAGCTTGGTGCTTGTACTGAAACGATGTATGGTTTGTATGACAGCTTGTGAATATATGGCTTGTATGCTTTTATCACCATGTTGTCAAGATGATTACTTCCTTTGCTCTGTAATCCTTCCAGTACTTCAATACCTTGATTAGACTCTTCAAATCAACTCTGTTTGACTTTGGTTTTTCACCTTCAGGATGTCTCAAGGAACCCGTGGCCAGGTTGGTCATAACCAAGGTCGTGGGAATGACCAGGAGGAAGGCAACCTTCCACCCCCACCCACGAGGGCATAGGTTCTGATGGAGGTCGAGAGGAACCGCCGAGACTCTCACCATCTATTGGAAGTCATTGCTCGCAACACCACTCAGCAGCGCAACGAGCTGGTGTCCCTGAACGACTTCATCCGGCTTCATCCCCCGGTTTTCAGTTACTCCACCGAGCCCCTTGATGCCGATGACTGGCTTCGCAGCATCGAGAGGAAGCTCCAAGCAGGCCATGTTGCAGATGGCGACAAGGTCAGCTACGCCACCTATCACCTTGAAGGTGCAGCTAGCTCTTGGTGGGAGAACTTCCTGAACATGCGTCCTGTTGGACCACCCGCATCTTGGGATGAGTTTTGCACTTCCTTCCATGAGCACCACATTCCCAAGGGTCTTATGGACCGGAAGCGTGAGGAGTTCTGCAACCTCACTCAAGGCAGAAGGACAGTTGACGAGTTTAGTCGTGAGTTCAACCGACTTGCTCGTTATGCAACTGAAGAAGTCTCCACCGACTCCAAGAAACAAGAGAGGTTCCGTCGTGGCCTCAACACTGGACTCCGTCGTGAGCTCAACCTACATGACTTTGCCACCTTCCAGATCCTTGTCAACAAGGCCATCAAGGCAGAGGACATGAACACCCCCAACGATTTCCTCAAACACCCTAGAGACGACAGTTCATCTAGTTCTGGCTCCCAGAAGCGTAAGATCTGGATCCCAAACAGTATGTTCCGCCAGAATAACCCACCGAGGCCATCCTATGTGGCGCCTCGTCCACCAACCCAGTTCCACCCAGCTCCACGCACTGTTTTCGGAGCCTGTTACAAGTGTGGTCAGGCAGGCCACTATTCTCGTGAGTGTCCCCAGAACCAGCTCCAGCATCAGAATGCTCCACCACGTGCCGGAGGCAACAACAACAACAATGGTCGTGGCAAGCCACCCCAGAAGGTCTACACCGCTAAACCCGCTCCTCCCGCCACTCGTGGACGTGTGAACTAGATTGCCTCCGAAGAGACTGACGACACCACTGACGTCATTCTTGGTACGCTCCCAGTCAATTATGTTCCTACTTCCGTTCTTTTCGACCCAGTAGCATCTCATTCATTCATGTCGGAAAGTTATGCACTTCGTCATGAGTTATCTTTTGTTGAATTGTCCACCCCCATGATTATTCAAACTCCAGGGTCAAGATGGCAAACTAATAGAGTGAGCCATGGTAATCAGATTGCAATTGAGGGTTTAGTATTCCTTGCTTCACTCATAGCCCTCAAATCTTAAGACATTGATGTCATCCTTCGCATGGATTGGCTATCAAGACAGAATGCCTACCTGGATTGCAAAGGCAAATCCATGAAACTCACCCACCCTTCAGGAAAAACAGTCAACTATACCTCACCCAGAACAAGAACCCAAGTGCATTCTTTGAATGTACTTCCCCTTCCCGAACTTGAAGATATTCCGGTGGTTCGTGACTTCCCGGATGTCTTTCCTGAAGAGCTGCCGGGCATGCCACCCGACAGATGTGTAGAGTTTATAGTGGATCTTGTACCAGGAACCGCACCAATTTCCAAACGCCCATATAAAATGGCCTCACATGAGTTAGCTGAGCTAAAAACCCAACTTGATGCTTCGTTGGCAAAAGGATTCATCCGCCCTAGCTCATCGCCATGGGGTTGCCCCGTTCTGTTCGTAAAGAAGAAAGATGGAACAGAAAGGATGTCCGTAGACTATCGCCCGCTAAATTTAGCGACGATAAAGAACAAATACCCACTGCCCAGGATCAATGATCTTTATGATCAACTTGCAGGATCCTCTGTCTTCTCCAAGATGGATTTGAGATTAGGTTATCATCAAATCAAAATCCGAAACGAGGACATTCCCAAAACGGTTTTTACTACTCGTTATGGTCTTTACGAGTACACCGTCATGTCCTTTGGTTTAGCCAATGCCCCCGCCACATTCTCGCGCTTGATGAATTCGATCTTCATGGAGTACCTAGATAAATTTGTTGTAGTTTATCTTGATGACATTCTCATCTACTCGAAGAACGAATAAGAGCACGCAGAACACCTAAGGCTGGTATTGATGAAACTTAGAGAGCATCGCCTGTATGCTAAATTCTCCAAGTGTGAATTTTGGCTACCAGAAGTGACCTACTTAGGCCACGTGATTTCTGCAAAAGGCATTGTTGTGAATCCCGAGAGAGTTCAGGCTGTCCTTGACTGGACTCCACCTGAATCGGTTAAGCAAGTTAGGAGTTTTCTTGGCCTAGCCAGCTACTGCCGTCGCTTCGTCGAGAACTTTTCTAAAGTTGCAAAGCCTCTAACTGAACTCCTCAGAAAAGATAAGAAATTCTTATGGACTCCCAAGTGCGAGGAAAGCTTTCAAGAGCTAAAAAGAAGATTGAGTTCTGCACCTGTACTTGCACCTCCAGACACCAAAAAGGATTTCGAGATCTATTGTGACGCATCACGGCAAGGGTTAGGATGCATACTTCTGCAAGATTGACATGTGGTAACTTATGCTTCACGCCAGTTGCAGCCACATGAAGAGAACTATCCTACCCATGACCTTGAACTCGCTGCCGTAGTTCATGCTCTAAAAACTTGGCGACATTACCTCCTTGGTAATCATTGTGAGATTTATTCCGACCACCAAAGCCTCAAATATATTTTCACCTAGCCAGATCTTAATCTCAGGCAAAGACGCTGGATTGAGTTGATAAAAGATTACGACGTAGGAATTTCTTACACCCCAAGCAAAGCGAATGTCATGGCTGACGCACTAAGTCGTAAGTCGTATTGTAACAACCTCATGTTACAACAGTATCAACCACTTCTTCATGAGGACTTTCGCAAGCTCAACCTTGAGATTGTTCCTCATGGCTATCTTTCTACCTTGGTGGCGAAACCAACTCTTGAGGATCAAATCATAGTTGCCCAAAGGCGTGCACGAGGTGTTCGCCGGATCAAGGAGAACATTGTTAGCGGAGTTACTAAACGTTTCTCCACAGATAGCAAGGGAACGGTATTCTTTGAAAATCGTTTGGTAGTACCTAAGAATAGGGAACTAAGGCAACTCATCCTCAAGGAAGCCCATGACACACCCCTCTCGATTCATCCTGGTAGCACAAAAATGTACCGAGATCTACGCCAGAGATTTTGGTGGACTACGATGAAGAGAGACATTGCTAGATTTGTAGCCGAATGTGATGTTTGTCGTCGCATTAAGGCCGAACATCAAAGACCTGCTGGTACACTTCAACCTTTGTCTATTCCCGAGTGGAAATGGGACAAAGTCGGTATGGACTTCATCACCGGCTTTCCAAGAACCCAGAATGGAAACAATGCCATCTTCGTTGTCATAGATAGGCTTTCCAAAGTTGCTCACTTCCTTCCGGTTCGCGAGTCTATAACTGCTAGCCAGTTAGCGGACTTGTACATCTCTAGAATTGTATCCCTTCACGGTGTTCCTTTGGAAATCAATTCTGATCGTGGTAGCCTTTTTACCTCTAGATTTTGGGGAAGCTTTCAGAATGCTATGGGAACTCATCTCTCCTTTAGTACGGCTTTCCATCCCCAGTCTAGCGGTCAAGTCGAAAGGGTTAACCAAATTCTTGAAGACATGCTCAGAGCTTGTGTTATCTCATTTGGAAAGAATTGGGAGAAGTCTCTGCCATTCACCGAATTTTCTTATAACAATAGTTTTCAATCTAGTATGAACATGGCTCCTTTTGAACTCCTATATGGACGACGATGTCGAACACCACTAAACTGGTCAGAAACCGGTGAAAGACAATTCTTTGGACCGGATATGATCAAGGAAGCAGAAGAGCAAGTTCGCATTGTTCGTGATCAATTGAAAGCAACCCATTCTCGTCAGAAAAGCTACTATGATCGTCATCATAGGCAAGAGAGCTACAATCTGAATGAGAAGGCTTACCTTCGGGTTACTCCTCTGAAGGGAACCCAACATTTCGGTATCAAAGGCAAGTTGGCCCCACGTTACATCGGACCTTTCCGCATTATTGCTAAACGTGGAGAAGTTGCCTACCAGCTTGAACTACCCCCGCACCTCTCCCGAGTACATGATGTATTCCATGTGTCCCAACTCAGGCGTTGCTTCAAGGACCCCATCCGCGAAGTCGACCATGAAATGCTTGATCTCCAAGATGACCTTTCTTATCGAGAATACCCCGTTCGTATTCTTGATTCCGCAGAGCGTGTCACTCGTCGTCAGAAGATTAGGTTTTTGAAAGTGCAATGGTCACATCACTCTGAAAGAGAAGCTACGTGGGAAAGAGAAGACCGTCTCAATGCCGAGTACCCCTCCTTCCTCCCGCAGACTTCTGAATCTCGGGACGAGATTCTGTTGAGTGGGGGCGAGTTGTTAGAACCCTCTGTTAGGTAATGTGCTAGGGTTAGCCAGTACTCTTGCATCATGTCAAAATTTCAAAAGAAATCTTTGAAATCAATTTCAAAAGCAAAATGGGAGAAGGAACCCCCCCCAGATGAATTAATTCAAAAGGCCAGATAAAAATCTTCTCCAAAAATTCATGTTAGATTTTTGAAAAGTCTTACAAATGAGTGTGATCACATATCAAGTGATGTGGGACCCACCCCATGCTCGTAAATTTTTCAAATATTCAAACAGTGCCTTGGATTTAATGAAAAACCCCTATTTGAGTTAAGATTCAAATTATTTGAATTTTAAAAATGTTGAAACTTTATAAGTGGCTAGTCTATATTATTATGAAGCCATATAATTTTTTTTCAGCATTTAATAAAATGCCTAGCTATTTATTTAGCTAAAGCAAAACAAAAGACAGAAAAGAAAACAGAAAGAAAAGGAAAAGGGGCTTACCTGCAAAGAAGCCCAACTAGTTCCCCAGCCGGCCCAGCCCACCTCCCGGGTTATAAGTGGCTAGTCTTCCTCAGGCAGCCAGGCAGCTGCGTGCTCGGCATGCCGACGCCGTCGCCACGCCACCTGCTTGCCTAGCGCCTCCCCGGCCTCCTTAGCGCGTCTGGAGACGTCCCGGAGACGCCCAGCTCCACTCCCCTCCCTCTAGAACCATCTCCCCCTCCTCTCTCGCCCGATTCGTCGACGCCCGAGAAGAACGCCGGAGCACCGTCAAGCCCCCGTGTAGCCACCATCGTTCCCAAGCCACGCCGTTGTGTCCTTCGTCTTCGTCACCGTCGACTACGTCTCCGTGCAGAAGGAATCGGAGCCAGACGCCTCCACGAGCTCGCTAGCTTCGTCGTCTTTGTCTCCGGCCGCCGCGGATCGACCTTGAATTCCGGCAGCACCAGAGCCTCCCCGAGAAAGCCGTCTCTTCAGTTAGACTCAGGGTGAGCTCGGGATCAAAACCCCTAACTCTTCCCCCTTGATTGCTCCCTCTAGCCGGATCCTCCATGAGAACCCGAGCTCCTCGACGCCATGGTCGTCGCCCTCCTCGCTCCAGTGCCCGTCGTGAAGGTCCAGCGCACGCGTTTGACTCCTGCGTGTACTAGCGTTCGAACGCGCCACAAATCAGCTCAAGTCGTGCACTACAGCGACAACTACGATCTTGCCGCCGTTCTGTTGCCGCCGAAGACGTCGCAGCCGTCGAATCCGAGCTCCCCGTGACCCCCTGTTTCTTCCAGACGACGCGGACGACGATGCTGCACCCGATGGTGTCCTCCCCGTAGCCTCCCGTGGCCCCTAGCCCATTCCGGCGAGTGCGCCGCCGTGGCCAGGTCGCCGGCGTTTAGCCGCCGGTGGGTTAGCCACTAACCCCGTGCTTAGCTCCCCCCAGAGCCAATGACAAGTGGGCCCAGTGGCTTAATTAAGCCACTGGATTAGATTAACCAGCCGGGTTAATTAGCCAGTGACACTGACACCCTGGACCCACATGTCAGCCCCCCCCTGACGCCAGCTTGACGTCAGCCTGGCGAAATAAATCGATTAAATGAATTTCCAGAGTAATTTGAATTAAAGAAATTCCAGAAATTACCGCAAACTTTGGAAATTCATAGAAAATTCATATTAACTCCAAATTGGACAAATAATATATGAAAAATGATCAGGAGAAAATAAGCTATCCAAAAATGCAACTTTCAACTATGTTTGAGTTGATTTTAAAATGGGACCAGTAGCATATGTCATTTGGTTTATTTGAAATTAATTCAAATTCAATTCAAATGATTTTGCAACTTGGACCATGGAATTATGCTATATTTCAACCACACCTCAGAGGCATATCATACACATTTACAAAAGGTTTAAAATGATCAAACAATGTCACATATAACTTGGTCAAGTTTGAATTCAAATTGGAGTTTGAATTTGCAATTCAATTTGCAATATACTCCATTTAAATGGAATTGCTTCACACATCAAAGCATATACATCAAGTTTCAACCTTCCATCATGTGATTGTGCATTGTATTTACTTTGCTACCTTGTTTGTTTTTTGTCGAGTAGAGGTGGAACCGGAGCAGGAGGCTGCCCCCTTCGTTGAAGACCCAGAAACCGAACCTCGTCAGCAAGGCAAGCAAACCCCCATTGATCATGTCGATAAAATCCCACTTCCCTCTCATGTCTCGCTTATGCATTGTTTAGGATGATCACCATGATTCGTTTCTACCGCATAGATGAACCCATTCCTTTGCATGAGCTATCATTTTGTCACATTAGTAAGCAAACCACAATCCTAGCAAATGTAGGAGTTGTTTGATATCATGTGGCCCCTGCAAATGTTATCGCTTATTGAATGCTTAGTATGATACCTTGATGTTACTGTGATGTGAGTCGGGATGGTAGTGATCTTGTTGATGATGGTAGAAAAGTGTTGGTGAATCTACCCTAATACAAGGTGAATGATGAGAGGCTGTGTAGGAGTACACGGTGGGTTGTCTCGTTGAACACCGCCCTAAGTCCGAGTTCTCGTGTGGTGATCCAAGATGAAGAGTACAACCACACATTGGGCTCACTGACCCCTCTCAACTTACTAACTCATCCCTTTCGATGTCCAGATGTCGCAATAGTTTGGAGTTCTGGTAGGTCTGTGGCCTGGCTGCTAAGTGAGAGAACGGCTCACCCGAGACCGGCTTATGCACCACGCACACATCACTTGGGTCCACTTCGGTAAACCGGCCGGGTTCACGATAGTGGTAGCCAACCCAAGTAGGCTGCTTTCTCAGACTAGATCGGCTATGAGGTAACAGTTGTGGTGAGCATCCTCGCTGGCACCCCTTGAATGGTGTCGAGTACAAAGGCGGTAAATGATGATCATGTGTGTGTAGCGGTACACCCCTGCAGGGTTAACAAAACTATTCGAATAGCCGTGTCCGCGGTTATGGACTGCTTGGAAAGCTTAGCTTGATTATTAGATAACTTGAACTGGATACTTCTAAAACACACCAAGATAAGTGTGAGTGCTATGGCGTGCTTTCTCGTGGGGAAGTCGAGGAAAGCACCATAGTGGTGTAATTGGTTGGAGAAAGTAGTGGACTCGTGTACGCTTCTTACCTCAAGTCTGGTACTCGTAGTTCAGGACTAGCCAAGTCAAAGCTGGCATTTCTGCAAGTGAAACCCCACCTCCCCTTACCTTGATACATGTGCATGAGTAGTATAGCTTCTATGTAAGTCTTGATGAGTACGACTTTGTACTCACGTTTGCTTAATCTATGTTTTAGATGAAACCACTGACCCCGAAGGTGGCTTTTTCATCGAGCTGGACGACTGAAGATCAACTAGTCTAGTCCCAGTCAGACGACTGGTTCCCTCGTGGAGGGCTTGTGTTTAAATAAGGCTTCTTAAGACATTTGTTAAACTTGTCTGTACTCAGACATAATTTTCTTCCGCCTGTGTTGTAATGTTGGATCACATGTTTGTGATCTCTGTGTGCACTCTATAAGAGTTATCAATAAAAATGTACACTTTGTAGAGAACTGCAATGGTACCTGTTGTTCATACAAGGCATGTGTGCTGCGTGTATGTTTATAACATGCATGTCTTTGTATGGGTTTTCGAGACCTTAGTTGTGTTCTAGCTGGCGGTCTTTCATACACCAAGTGGCCCTTAGATGTGCGCAGCTTGGGGCATCGCAATGCGATTTCTCGAGACTCCGTCTCGTGCACACTTTGTGGTATGATCGAGCCCGTCCTAGACCCCGACTAAGTGATCGGGCTGGAGTAAGTCTATGTAAGAGTTATGAGATAGTCGTTAGTATGGTTGAGGCGACTTGTCTTTGAATATGAGAGTTCACCACCCATATCATTAGACTTGTGTGCGGACGATGAGGACCCATCTCAGTTGATCATCCGGCCTGGATGGGATGCCCCTCACGTACGATGCTTTCCGAGAATGTTTTGTGCTTGGCCTTGTCTGCTTAGACAAGTGGGTACGGTTCTCGGCTCTCCATATGACTATGTCTTAACTGTACTTGCATACGCTAACCCCGGGTCCTGACATAAAGATTTAATCATTTTAATCATTTTCTGAAAATTCTTTATTATTAATAATTCAACATTATCCACAATAGTGATGTTGACTAGTCAAACTGACGCAGAGGGCCCACCTATCAGTGACTGAGAGTTAATGTGTTTAAATAAAACATTTCTTATAATTAAAAAGGCTAGGTCCCACTTGTCATAGACATTAATTTTGGAACCCACTGAATTTTTGCTAAGTCTGGGATTCTTGTTGCTAAACAACATTTAGCCGTTTTTGAGAGCCTACGTTTTGATGTTCTGCTCAACCGACGATTTAGTGTCTTATATCAAATTTAACAGTTTTCTATGATCTACAATTCGGTATGGATGGCAAATGTATTAGAGTTCATTAACTTAATTAAAACTTGGTATGAAAGGTGTTACTCGAGGTTAATCCCAGAAATTTTTAAAATGTATAAAGTTTGCTCGATAATTACGATTGATCCATAACTCAAATGGAGATATTTACAACACATGTTTTGCTCTATATTATGTGCACTATTATGCCAACCCCTCTGATGCCATGCCCAGCCCATGTAGCATGTTTTCTCTCTCTGACTTAGCAATGGTGATACAAATATTTTATGTTAATAGATATCTGTGTTTTTGTAAGATTAAGCTGGTCAAGAGTACTCTCTGTCCATCTCAGTTTTAGCTTCATTAGAATTCATCTTGCAATGGTGTTTCTGCTGTTTTGGGAGGAACAATTAACAACAACTGATAGTAACAGCAGCAACAACAACAACAACAACTGTATAAGCAACAGCTGCAAGTAGCGGCATCTACGGGCCGGGGCGACGGTGGCGTCCAGGGTGGCTAGGGGTTGATGTGCTTGTACGGGCACAGGTCGCCGGCGGCCGGAGCCAGCAGCCGTCGGGCTGTGCACACACTCAACACACTCACACACATGATTGCCATGGCCGTGGCCGGGCCGACATCAACATTGGGGCGAGCGGGGGGAAGGCAGCGGCTCACGGCGAGTTAAGTGGGGAGATCAGGGGAGTCGAGGGCGGCCGGAGGGGGTCCGGGTGGAGTGGTGCGAGCGGCGGCGGCGCGGTGGCCGTGGGCACCATGGGCGGCTAGGGTTAGGCCGTGCCCACGGGAGGAGGAGCCAACGGCGAGTCAGCGGCCATGGGGATGCACGGAGTCTCCGGGGGGCGCCGGGGCGTGCCGCGCGGCGGCCGGGGTGGCCACGGCTCGCCGAATTCGGCGGCGGCCGCGCCGCCAGGAGGAGAGGAGGGGATCGAGATGGGGGCGGGGCGAGAGAGACAAGTGAGAGAGAGATGGATCGGGACGGCTCGGGCACGACGATGTCTAGGTCGCTAGGGGGGCTGACGTGGGTTGGGCCAGCCACTAGTTGGGTCGGCCTGGGCCGGCTGGGGGGGAATGGAAAGCCCAGATTTTTTTAGGTTTTTTTTATCTTCCTTTCTATTATTCCTTTTATTATTGTTTCCATTTTGTTTTGTTATCATTTGAGTTTTGTAAAATATTTCATTTTCTTCATTATTAGGGTGACACAGTACATCCATGCCACAAAATGTTTGGCCCAAGAATAAAATCATTTGCGTTTGATTTAAATATTAATTGATTAAATTGAACTGTTTAAGCTACTGTTTGAATTGTTTGCAATATTTTAAAGTTTAATAAACCTCGACAACCATATGGACATGATCCACTGATTATTATGCAATTAACAAAATTGGTTGCACAATTTTTGGGCAACTTTTTATTTCCTCTTAGATTTAGAATTTTTATTTGGGCTGAATTTGGATCACTATGATCAAGGGTGATCATCCATGCTTAACCAGAGTGACTTGCCAACAGTAAAAGTGATTACTGTAGGTGATTACTGTAGTGTGACACCCGTGGTGCTACATAAACGCAGTTGCAAGGATTGTTTACTTTACGCAAAGTTATTTAATGCAGTTGTCTGTTGCTTTGGGTTTACACTTTGGGTGGGGCTCGCAGCTTAGTACCAGCGAGATGTTCTGGATAGATATCTCAAGGTGGATGATTAGTAGTAGATACAGTTGGATTTCGTTCTACTTATTTTGGCGTACCGCACATGCTTTTGAGCCTATTCCTTTCTTTGTAGCATAGTTAGCATTGCGGTGCGTTTTTAATCCTGTCAATTGCCCAGGTGTGATTTGTTTACCTCGCATAGCAGTTTTATCGTCTTTTGAGAGAGAGACATCACTAGTGAACATCACGGGACCCCGGTCCATATTCTCATCACTGTTCACACGCTCAATTTATTTCCTGCTTTTTCTTTCCAGTTGCAATTACTATTATCATTTATCTCTTGCGTTTGATCCTTTGTAAACAACAAGACTGAAGAGATTGACAACCTCTCTGAACTTAGTTGGGAGAAAAGTTATTTGTGTCTGTGTGCAGGTCCACGTCAACCGCCTCATTTCTAGCGCCATTGTCACCTACTTGTCGCTTTCGGAGTCCTACGGGAGACAAACCCTATCCTCTACATAGGGGAAATTTGCTGCTATCCTACATCTCACCTTCCACTTGGGGTAACCAACGAAGGGAGAGAAGCCATTATCATCTCTCGCTCATCAGTGCACCAGAGCACATGCGCCACAGAAATGTGGACTTTAGTGGCGCATCTGGCTCCAATGTGCCACATAAATGCCCATATTTCTGTGGCGCGCCTTGCTCCATGCGCCAAAAATATATTTCTATGGAGCACGCCCTTTTAGGTGCGCCACATAATCCCTTTCTATCTATAAGAAGTTTCCTAGTAGTGATGCCAACAAGACAGTACACGAACAATCCAAAACCGGGAGGTTCCGTGCTCCGCAGCACACTAGCCGTTACAAATAATTACAAGTCAAGAATACACCTAGCCGACCTCCAAATGGAGATGTCCTCCATAATTCTGTCCAGCACCTTATCCGCCGCACATGCCGTGTGATCAAAAATTCTGGCATTGCTCTCCTTCCAGATCCTCCAGTGTATAAGGATGATCACAGTATCCAAGTTCCTCCTGAACTTCTTAGGCACTGCCGCTCTTGTCGTGATCCACCAATCCTCAGAGGAGGAGAAGCTATCATCATGTGTAGCTAGGATGATACCAACCCGGGCCTTGAAAAGGTGCCAATCATGCCGAGTGAAGAGGCAATGCACAAAAACATGGGTGCACTCCTCATGTGCAGAAGTGCAAAGAGGGCACGAGCCATTGGAGGGCCAATTCCTCCGTTCGAGGTTATCTTCCGTGAGACATCTTCTATGCACAACCAACCACATGAAAAACTTACAATGCGGGGGGGGGGGGGCTTGGATTTACAGATGGCTTTGGCACAGGCAAACCTGACATTTCCCATGAAGAAAAGGTTGTAGGTGCTCTTCACCGAGAAGCAATGATCCGCAGAAGTAATCCACAAGGCTTCGTCCTTAATTTCGGGAGTCAGGTTTACAGAGGCGACCAGGTCCCAGACCTTGAGGCATTGAGCTAGCGCCGGTATAGTCAGGCCCCCAGAGAAGTCTGAAATCCAAGACCGATTGGTGAGAGCCTCTTTAACAGTTCACCTCTTTCGCTTCACAAAGGACACAAGTTGCAGAGCCAAATCAGCAATTGAACGTCCATCCGGCAACCATTTTCTGGTCCAAATGTTTCCCCTTTCACCGTTGCCCAGCTTAATTCTTCAAGCAGCCTGAAAGAGCGCGCTCACATCCTTCTCCGCAGTCTCCTCAAGACCTTGCCATGGGGGCCTTCGACGTCCCATTGGAGCCAGGGCCATTTGCATCGAAGTGCAAGACCAAACCATTTAAGGTTTGATATCCCAAGCCCACCCAGATCCAACAGCAAGCACATTCTATCCCAGGGCATCAGACAATGACCGCTGCTAATCGCTTCCTCACCCTTCCAGATAAACCCTCTGCAATGACTGTTGATGATTTTCAGAGCCCAAACCGGTAAGGGAAGCACAGCCAGAAAATGTACCGGCAGCGCCATAAGCACCGAGCGCGTGAGCGTCAACCTCCCAGCAACATACATCTTCTTGGGCTTCCATCCCTTCATCTTGCTCGAGAACTTGTCAATTAGGGGAATAATGTCATGGCGCTTCAGACGGAATATTGATAAAGGTAAACCCAAATACTTAATAGGAAAAGGCTTCGGCGTACATTGGAAGTGAGCCTCTGGTGCTTCCTGAGTAGCGTCATCACAATGGATGCAGGATATTGTGCTCGTGTGCATATTAATTCTGAGACCAGAAGCTTCACCGACTAGCCGAAGAATCGAAGAAATCACCTGCGTGTCTCCAGGAGCCGGTTTGAAGAATAGCACGGCATCATCAGCTAAAATTGAGGCTCTAGGCAAACTTCTCCCTCAACCCAAATCGGAGAGAAGACCGCGGTGTACTGCCTAATTCAACATGTCGTGGATCACGTCCATAGTAAGAATGAAAAGAGTCGGGGACAAGGGGTCTCCCTGACGGACGCCTAGACCAAGCGCAAAAGGGTCACTGAGTTCGCCATTGACTTGCACCGAGGAGGAAGCCGTAGAGAGAAGACCGCAAATCCATGCAAGCCATTTACACCCAAAACCTCGTGCAGCAAGGATATCAAGCAAGAATTCCCAAGACAGAGTATCAAACGCCTTCGAGATATCTATCTTCATTAAGATAGCCGCCGTCTTTTTCCGTTGTAGCAGCCTTGCTTTATTCCTGACGAACTTGAAATTTTCATGAATATTCCGTCTACACACAAAAGCGCTTTGAGCCTGAGAGATCAAGGCATGCAGCAGAGGTGTTAACCGGACAGCCATGGCCTTGGCAAAAATCTTGGCAGCACTATGAATCAGGTTTATGGGCCGGAAATCACTAATCTCCAGAGAATTTTCTTTCTTGGGCAGAAGCGTGAGGATCGACGAATTTAGGTCATTGAAAGAATAGAACCTCTCCTCATGCAGATTCTTCATAACCGCCATGAAATCAGATTCTATGATTGTCCGGCATGTCTTGAAGAACAGACTCGAAAACCCGTCAGGACCGGGTGCTTTGTCGGCCGGCATATCCATAATCACTTGTTTAATTTCCTCGGACGTGAAATCTACCTCCAGCTCCTAAGCCAAGTCTGGAGACAGACAATTCAGACCGAACTCATTCCAATTCAAATTGCACCTGCCAGCAGCCTGAGCACCCATGAGATTGCCGAAGAAGTCCCTAGCGAGATGGAGCTTATCTTCCCTGTCAGTCGCCATCCTCTCGCCCCACTTGAGGTATGGTACCAGTTGTTTAAGACGCCTACCGTTTGCCTTCATAGCAAAGTATTTGGTGTTGGCATCTCCGGCTTGCAGATCACAGATTCTTGCCCTTTTGGCGCAGTCGCACCCTCTCCAGAGAGGCAAAAGCAAGAAATTTGCCTTTAAGGAAAGATCTCAGGGCACGTTCCTCACCAGACAACGAGCGCACCGCCTGGGCGCCGTCTAGACGAAAAATGACTTCACTAGCAATTTGGAACTGGAGTTGCAGCTTTCTCATGTATTTCTGACCCAACTGCGCAACGCTTTGGCTTTCCGGTACAATTTAATGTTTAGAATCTTCATCCAATAGCTGCTGGGTACCTCGTCTGCCCAGGCATTCTCCACCACATCGTGGAAGCCTGGCCATTTGCACCAGTAATTTTCGAAGCGGAAGCGGAAGGCACGGGTCTGGCGGATGAGCATGAGATCAGCAATGGGCAGTGGTCGGAAATATTCGATCTTAGCGGGAGGAGGTCGCTAATGGGATAGAGATCTTCCCAAGCATGATTGAAGAGCACCCTGTCCAGCTTAGCCATCACATTATTCTCCTGCTGGTTACTCCAGGTAAAACGTCTCCCAACCAAATGCATGTGATGCAAGCCCAATCTGTTGATGGTGTGACGGAATCTGTTCATCAGCCTTCTGTTCCGGCGACCAGAACTGTGCTCAGTCTCATTGCAAACCAAATTGAAATCCCCATTGATGATCCAAGGCAACTACACATGGTCCCCGAAAAGAATCAAGCTCTCCAGGAATCTCACTTTGTCTTCATCATCTTAGGGCCCGTACACTGAAGTTACTATCCATTCCTTGACATCCTCCAGCGAAGCAACCTGGACAGAAATCATGAACTCACCCTTTTGAATATTGCATACCCTAAGCCGATCAGATCTCCTGGCCAATAGGAAAATCAAAGCAGTTACCAACGCCGCCAGAAAATCAAAGCCATCAAAGCAGTTACCAAGAGTCTCAAGCATCACCGAAAGATTCACCAAACCTAATTTAGATTCTTGAATACAAACCAGTGAAACATTCACATTCTGCAGAAACAATCTAACGGAGCTCCTTCTAGCTGGATTATTAAGCCCCCTTACATTCCACACCAAGACACCTAGAGAATCCGACATAATAAAAGGATGGGGAAATCACCGAACACATGGGTCTATGGCCTCAGGCAAGGAGAGAGCGCCAAAACTGTGTTGTGTTGGCTCGTCGAAGTCCGCGCCTTCGGGAGCGAAGAGCGTAGTGATCGCCTTGATATGATGAGGTGCGAGCGGTTGGTTGAACAGCCGAAGATATTCGTGGAGTGCATCTTCCGTGAGCTGCTCTTCGGCTTGGATCACCCTCATCCTCTTGAGCAAAACAGTCTGGGCTTTTTGGACCGGGCCAATATGAAAACCGTTAGAATTCTTGCAAAGACGTGCACTCCTTCTAAGTGTGGGGGAAGGGGATTCTTGCGTCTTGCCGGATCATCGCGATTGCCAATGGACGGCGTCGCCGATGTGAAATTTCCCGGCTTTTGATTGACGACGTCCCTTCCTCCGACCCGGAGGACATTCTTTCGCACATTGTGGAGTTCTACAAACAACTTTATGCTAAAAAGCCAGTCTCCCCAGTTTGTCTCGCCCCTTCCTTCTGGGACCCCCTTGCTATCACTTCTAACACCGAGAACCTTGATTTGATGATGCCATTATCTAAGACGTGCTCGGCACCTGGCCCGGACGGCTTCTCTAATATTTTCTTCCAGAAATTCTGGGATGTGCTTAGGCCACTGATCACGGCCATTATCACTGGTTTCTGTCTTGGGACAGTGGATATATCCCGGTTGAATTATGCTGTTTTATCCCTCCTCCCTAAAGTTAAAGGGGCTGATTCGATCAAACTCTTTCGTCCCATTGCGCTGATTAATAATCTGGCTAAGTTCCCTTCTAAGGATTTCTCCATCCGCCTTGACCCCGTGGCCCACAACCATATCTCGTGCAACCAATCTGCCTTCATCAAGGGTCGCTTCATTTTGGATGGTATTGTTAGCCTGCATGAGCTCATGCTTCACATTCGCAAACATAAAACGAAAGCGATTCTTCTAAAACTGGATTTTGAGAAAGCTTACGACTCGGTCAGTTGGGACTTTCTCCGCTCGGTGCTTCTTTCTCGTGGTTTCGATGGGAGTTACGTCCATCGCATTATGCAGTTGGTGGAAGGCGGTCACACTGCTGTGAAGGTTAACGGGGTTATTAGTCCTTTCTTCAAGAATGGGAGGGGCCTTCGGCAAGGTGACCCGATTTCCCCTTTGTTATTCAATTTTGTGGCTGATGCTTTTGCTTGCATCCTGGACCGCGTGGCTGTGGCTCGGCATATTTCTCCTGTGGCCTCGCACTTAATCCTGAGTGGTGTTTATCACTTACAATACGCTGATGACACCATCGTGTTGGTTGAAGCCTTTGGCATCTGCCTCGCTAACCTCAAGCTGATCCTTCTGTGTTTTGAATGCTTGTCCGGCCTGAAAATTAACTTTATGAAATCACAACTCTTCGCGTTCGGGTGTGATTCGGTGGAGGCTAATAGATTGGCAGACCTCATGAACTGTTCGGTGGGTGCTCTTCCGATGGCTTATCTTGGTATTCCCATTGCGGGAAATTAGCTATCTGCGGCTAATTTCAACCCGGTAGTCACGAAAAGGGGGAAGAAATTGATGCCCTGGAAAGGGCGTTTCCACTCTCAGACTGGCAAGGTGTGCTTGATCAATTCTTGTCTCTCGTCGCTCCCCACCTACATAATGGGCTTTTACTTGCTTCCCAAATCCTGTCATGAGGGCTTTGACAAACACCGCAACAATTTCTTTTGGAACTCTTCGGAGAACAAAAAAAGGTACCGCATGGTGCGGTGGGACATCATTTGTCGACCCAAAGAGGAAGGCGGGCTGGGTATCACTAACACTTGGATCATGAACCTATGCCTCATGACCAAGTGGTGGTGGAAATTCCTTAAAGCCGACCCCAATTCTCTCCGGTACAAGGTGTTGAAAGCTAAATACTTACCCTCCTCCTCCCCTCTTTTGGCGGTTGCCAAAGGGGCCTCTCAGTTTTGTAGAGATCTCCAAAAAGTGAAAGACACGTTCAGATCCCTGGTCGAGTTCTCGGTGGGAGACGGCTCTTCGGTTAGGTTCTGGTTGGACTGGTGGACTGGTGATGGTCCCTTATCGGGGAGATTCCCCACCCTCTTCTCTTACTGCTTGAACCCTGAGATTTCCATCTCGGATCTAGCTTTGGCGGGCTGGGACTTTCAGTTTCGTCGCTCCCTGTCCGATGCAGAGTTGGAGCAGTGGCACCAACTTGTTGCGTTGTTCCCTTCGCTCTCGAGGAATAGGGACGACGTCTCCTGGACCATCTCCGCCTCTGGGTCCTTTTCGGTTAAGTCTCTCTATAACCATCTGTGCGCCCCGTCTGCGGGGTCCCGGCTCGGTCCGATGTGGAAAGCGAAGATCCCCCCCCCCCCAAATCAAAACTTTCTTGTGGCAGGCAGCTAGAGGGAAGCTACCTGCCTCAGGCCAAATCATTAAGCGTAATGGTACCAGCAACGCTGCTTGCGCTTTGTGTGGTGCCACGGAGGACACTAATCACATTTTATTCTCTTGCTCCTTGGCCAAGGTGGTTTCGGCTTGTGTGCGCGATTGCTTTCATGTGGCTTGGAACCCCGATTCTTTCGATGAGATCCTCTCCATCTCTAGATCTCTCGCGGGATCCAGGAAACGTATCTTCTGGATCTGTTGGGGAGCTGCTGCTTGGGTGTTATGGACTACGCGCAATAAATTTACGATTGAGCATAAGTTCCCTGATAAACCGGCTCATTGCTTTTATGTTATGTTGTCCCTTCTTTTGCAGTGGATATTAGCGATTAAGGTGGACGGCCGGGACGGTATGGACGCTATCACCAGAGAGATCCGCGTTGCCGCTAGACGTTTATCAACGCCCTCGTCCTGACTACTTTTGCCTTCTCGCTCGCTTGGCTTTGTCTATGCCTTTCCCTGCCCTGTTCTGCTTTATTTTCCTTGGCTGTAGGTAGGGGCCTGCGTGTCTGGAATTGGTCATCTATTGATGATTTGTACCGTTACTCTCTCGCTGCTCTCTGTTCTGTTTCTGTCGTATGTTTCGAACGTTGCCTTTTATGGCTTTATTTATAAAGTCGGGCCTCGGCCTTTAATTAAAAAAAAATCAGAAGCCGGTGGTCTAGCGCCAAGGATGGATGGCAAAGGAGACTGCTGGAGACCATGTCTCACCAGATCCACACCAGAGCTTGTAACAGCCGAAGAGACAGTCCTTGGAATGAGCAAATGCTGCGGCAAGGGGACGACCGGAGGTGTCTGAACAGGGCTAGGGCTGCGAGAATGATCAGTTGCAGCCGGGACGGAGATGCTCAAGGTACCAGGAGAGAATATCTAGTGCTACAATGGCATAGGGTGCTACCAATGCTACCACTAAAAAATAAAATTTTAAAAGTTTCAATTTTTTTTACGAAAACTAGTGGATGGTCTCAATGTATGTTTGTACAACCTCTAAAAATTTCAGCTTCAAAGTCTTAATAAATATTGAGAAATAAAAAAGATAAATTAGACTAAAATAGTGTCATAGGTGTCACAAAAAGACAAAAACAAAAAATGACACTATTCATGCCTGATTTATCTTTTTTGTTTTTCAATATTTGTTAAGACTTTGGAGCTGAAATTTTTGGAGGTTGTACATACATACATTGAGACCATCTACTAGTTTTCGTAGAATTTTTTGAAACTTTTAAAATTTTGTTTTAGAATGGTAACACTGGTAGCACCCGAAGCCACGGTAGCACCAGATATTCCCTCAAGGTACCAGCCTCCCCGTCCAAAGTGGCCAGGTCAGATTGGACACAGCAGTCCCAAACTCCTTAGGCACAATTTGGTCCAACCCATTCTGGGTAGGGTTCGGCTGCACCAACCTGTGAAACACTTTATTTTGTGTTTTTGTTAAGCATATTCATCCGACTTGGTTATATCATATTGTACTTCGATTTTTTGTAAATATACGCACTTTTTTCTGAATACTTGATAAGCACAAATATATGGTAGACATGGGACATCCGATCATTTTGCTTTGAACATATTAATTTGAATATGGATGAACCTATATTTTTTTCCTTTGGTACAACCGTAAAAGTCAGGTGCCCTGTCTTCTTCACTGCAAGTTCGACGCTATTTCCTGCCGCTTAATCCATCTATGATACAGTATTAATTAATAACGTATACTAGGAAGCTAATTAATTCGTTTGCGTCTGTGGCGGGCTCACTCCAAAGGAACATAAGTCAAGTTAAGGAACGTGAGTCAAGGATGATTTCATGAACTCGTTCATACAGTCTATATTAAGTCCGTTCGATGAGAGCGTGCAAAATAATCGCTTTCAAATGGACTTCGCCAAGGAAGTTGTCGTTCCGGCGGCGCTGTCCGAGATCTTGGGCCGCGTCTTCTCCTACCTGCTAGACAGCCTCCGCCTCCCACCGGCCGGCGACGGCGCCAGGGACGCGCACCGCTGACAGCTGGAACGTCTGCTCGGGAGCATCGGCGGCATGATTGAGGAGGCCGAGGGGCGGAACATCAACAACCACCATCTGCTCGGCCACCTCAAGACCTTCACCGACGGCATGTACCGCGCCCGCTTCGCCCTCGAGGCGGCCGACCTCGACGACGCCCGTGCCCGTGATACAGACGATGACTACGGCCGGCGCCGCTCGCTCGCGATGCGCTCGTCGTTCAACAGAGCGAAACGGTCCCGCGTACATGGACCGGTGCGTGTTCGGGCGGCACGTCGAGACGGAGCGCATCATCGACTTCCTCTTGCAGCAACGGCCGCCGCCCGAGCCCGACGGATACCTGAGCCTGAGTGTCGGGGGAATGACCCCCGGGTAGGGTCACCCAGGGGAAACAATTCATCAAGGCAAAAATCACCGACCTGATGGTCACTGATCTAGTCAACGCCGAGCTAATCAAGAGCAAGCAAAAAGTGGGCCGAACTGTTCAAGATGAGGGCCGATTGCCCCAGAGAAGGCGCAATCGGCCTCACCGAGAGGCATTCGGCCGAAGTAAGCAGAGCAACATCCGATCAGGATCCCAAGTCGGACACCTGGTACAAGAGCATTCAATGCACAATCCCTGAAGATCGGAACTGTCAGAGGCCTGCGGTCTCCTCCAGCGACGATCACGCGGACAGGCCGACAGGCCTAAGTCTCTAGCATCACTGTTCACTGCCGAGGTCTACAGACTAGCGGCATGGTGAGCCGCAAGTCTACACCGGATCATCCGGGAGAACACGATGTGATGTCCCTAGCTTGTCTGAGGATGACAGCTAGGCCCTCCCCTTTGTACATTTACCTTTGTACCCCGGGCTCGGCCTATAAGAGTCCCGGGTACCCCTCCTGCGTGAAGGAGGACGGAGCAGTTATTGCAATCTCACCCACCATAGAGAGAGCAAGGAGAGAGTAGTGACCAGAGGCCCTCTTCTTCTTCCTCTCAAACAGCTCAAGGAGCATTCATTGTGGCCAGAGTTATTGCATATAGCTAGCTCGGCAGGACTAGAGGTGTTATCTCTACGGAGAGCCCCGAACCTGGGTACATCGTGGTGTCTCACCGTGTGTTCCCACTCTCGTTTCCGGTACCAGCGACACTCACCTCAGTTTGTCCCCCTCTTTATCCATCCCCATGGCATCTGCCGTTACATATCGACGACAGTTGGCGCCCACCGTGGGGCAGGCCGAGGCGTCGACTGGAGTTCTGATCCGGACGGGACCATCATCTGCATCGCGCGTGCGCTTCGCCTCCGGCCTGGTGATGAGGAGCGGGGCGTGGGACTTCGTCATCGACAACGCCTCGCGGTTTGGGGCTGGAATGCCTCTGCCGCGTGGCGTCATCATTCCTTTCGGCGGACATCGTGTTTTCATCGCAGCACTTCCTGACGTTTTTCCCAGGGAGGTACGGTTGTTTTCTGAGCTCACGGATCCGTTGCCAGGAGGGCCGGATGTTGTGGGAACAGATGGCACGACTGCGCACATCCGTGCGGAGGTTGTGATGGCAGGAGCATCCAGTCGCCACAGCTCTACTTCAGCAACCCGAGCCACGAGGGCAGCAACCACGGCACCAGCAGGCCCAAGCAACCCACCGGATGTGCTCAGCACTCCTGTGGACCTTCATGCCGATCCAGCCGTGGCCCACGCCGAGCTGGAGAAGGTGCGTCAAGCTTTGAAGGAGCAGTCAGATCGGATTGACGCTGAAAAGCGCCGAATGGAGGCATCAGTTCGGGAGTACAATGCGCCGTTCCCCAGATTTCGTACAGTTTTCCTGCAAAAAACATGAGAGCTGCCGAGCAGATCGCCATCGAGATGGAGCACTTGGAAGGATAAGAGTTGTGGGAGAGGACACGCCGAATGTGCGACCTCATAACCACAGCAAACTGATACGTCCAAAACGTATCTATAATTTCTGCTTGCTCCATGCATGTTTTGTGTGATATTGCTATGATCTAGATACACTTTCATATATTTTTGATCATATTTGGACTAACCTATTAACTCAGTGCACCCCAGTGCCAGTTCCTGTTTTCTGCTGTTTTTCTATTTATGTTTTCCCCCATATAAAAAGTGCCAGAAAAATTCCGGGAAAAATACAGGAAAAATCAGCATACAGGAAGCTTCGCGAAGAGCCCGAGTGGGGCCAGAGGGGAGCCAGTGGTGGCCCAGGCGGCCACCCGGCGCGGCCCCACCCCTGGCCGCGCCAGGGGGGCGCCTAGGGCCCTTGGTCCACCTCTGGCTGCCCCCCTTCGCCTATATATCCCCCGTGACGTGAAACCCTCGGGGACAGAACCCTTTTTCGCGATCTCGCCTCTGTTCCGCCGCCGCCGCGCTCCCGAGATCGGGAGCACCAGAAGACCTCTTGCCGGCACCCTGCCGGAGGAAGGGCCGACCTCCGGGAGTCTCCTCTCCACCATGGATGCTCCCCGGATGTCTCGTGAGTAGTTTTCCTTGGACCATGGGTCCGTGATCAGTAGCTATGTGATGTTATCCTCCCCTCTTTGTTCTTCATGGTTTAGACCTCGTGAGCTGCCCTACATGATCGAGGCACTTTTGTAATCTTTCTGCTGTTGGCAATGCTGAGTTTGATGGGATCTGATGGATTATGAGATTATGTTCAGATTGTGATTGAGTAATATATTTGGTTTTTATCTCTTATATTTTTGTTCCTAAGTAATTCTTGCATGTTCTCCGTTGCTGTTTATTGCTTTGGCCAAGTAGTAGGTAGTGACCCCAAGAGGGAACGTTATGCTCGATTGTGGGTTCATGCCCCCTGATGACTAGCTTGAGTGACAGAAACATGAGTCTAGGGGATGTGCTGTTGCCACAAGGGGGAAAACAACGGTGCTTGTAACCGCGGTTGCAATGATTGTTTACTTTACGCAAAGAGCTTTTTAATGCAGTTATCTGTTGCTTTGGGTTTACACTTTGGGTGGGGCTCGCAACTTAATACCAGCGAGATGTTCTGGATAGATATCTCAAGGTGGATGATTAGTAGTAGATGCAGTTGGATTTCGGTCTACTTATTTTGGCGTATTGCCCGTGCTTTTGAGCCTCTTCCTTTCTTTTGTAGCATAGTTAGCATTGCGGTGCGTTCATAATCCTGTCAATTGCCCTTCTGTAATTTGTTTACCTCGCATAGCAGTTTTATCGTCTTTTGGGAGAGAGACATCACTAGTGAACATCACGTATCCCGGTCCATATCCTCATTACTGTTTCCACGCTCATTTACTTTTCTGCTTTTACATTCAATTGCTATCATTATCCCTTGCGTTTGATCCTTTGTGAACAACAAGACCGGAGAGATTGACAACCTCTCTGAACTTTGTTGGGAACAAAGTTATTTGTGTCTGTGTGCAGGTCCGCGTCAGTCGCGCCGCTGACACCTACTTATCATCTGTGGAGTCCTACTGGAGAGAAACCTTGGTATCTTTACTGAGGGAAATTTGCTGCTGTGCTCCATCACGTGTCAGAACGCTCTGGTAGGTAAAGTGCTAGGATCGAAATCACCTTGCATCATGTTAAAATTTTCAAAAGAAATCATTTGAAATCAAAATCAAACTCAAATGGGAGAAGGAACACCCCCTAGATGAATTAATTCAAATGGCCAGAAATAAAGTTGCTCCAAAAATTCATGTTTGATTTTTGAAAAGTCTTATAAATGAGTGTGATCACATATCAAGTGATGTGGGACCCATCCCATGCTCATGGATTTTTCAAATATTCAAACAGGACATTGGAATTAATCAAAAACCCCTATTTGAATTAAAGTTCAAATTATTTGAATTTTAAAAATGCCCAAACTTTACAAGTGGCTAGCCTAGTATATTGTGATGCCACATAAAAAGTTTCAGCATTTAATAAAATGGTTTGCTATTTTTTTTAGCTAGCCAAAACAAATGTCAGAAGAAAACAGAAAAGAAAAATAAGAAAAAGAAGCAGAGAATCCTACCTCTCACCCAGGGGCGAGGCCCACTCACCTCAGCCGGCCCAGCCCACCTGGAGGGGGCACATGCGTTTTCTTCCCCTCCAGGCAGGCAAGCAGGTCGCCGGCGAGCGGCGTGGGCGCGCCAGACAGCTCCCTGCTTCCCTGGACCCCTATCCCTTCGCCACGCACGTCTGGAAGACGCCCAGCTCCATTCCCCTCCCTCCTGTGCCATTTCCCCATCCTCTCTCGCCGGATTTGACGAAGACAGAAGAGAACGCCGGAGCACAGAAGCGCCCCCGCGTGGCCATCGATGTCGAGGAGGCCAGCCGAGCTGTCCCCCGTGTTCCCCTTCGAGCGCTACGTCGAGCTGCAGAAGATGGCGAGCGGGGCGCCTCCGTAGCCGACGAATTCGAGCTCGAGCCGCCGCCGAAGCCGAAGGAGATCGACGTCAATTACCTCACCGTCAAGCCCTCCCAGCTCAAGCCGTCACCGCCGTTGAACTCCTGGTGAGCAGGCGGTTCAAACCCCTCTCTTCCCGCCCCCTATTGCTGCCTCTGTCATGATCTGCCATGGGAGCCGTAGCTCAACTCCGCCGTGGTGCTCGTCGGCGAGCACCCGTGAAGCAGTCGAGCTCGGGGCCATGTCCTTCACCTTCGCCGTGCTCCGCTGCTTCAAATCCACCTAGCCCCGCTTCAAGTCGCGCCTCCTAGCAAGATCCAGCATGTCGCCGTGGTTCGGTCGCCGCCAAACTCGACGCCGGCGAGCCCACGGTGCACCCCAGCCTCCACAACCAGTCCCAAACAATGCGCGAAGACCAGAGCTTCATTCCAGTGGAAGAAGCGCACGTTTTGGTGGCCGGAATCGAGAACCGGAGCAGCGCCTCCGCGGATTTGGTCGCCGGCGGCTAACCGCCGGCGAGACTGACGTGGTGGGCTTTGTTAGCTGCTAATCCACCCAAGCGAGGCTGACAGTGGGCCCCAGGCCCCCTAATCCTCTCTATTTAATTAAATAGAGAGGGGATTAGCCCCTGAGTCAATGACAGGTAGGGCCCCCATGTCAGTTTGACTGGGTCAAAAAACCTTGATGTCATGCTGACTTAGTGCTGACGCAGTAATTGAATCTCCAGATTAAAAGAAATCAGAGAAATTCCAGAAAAAGGCTTAAACTTTGGAAATTCATATTAACTCCAAATTTAACATATAATATATGAAAAATGATCAGGAGAAAATAATTTATCCAAATTTCCAACTTTCAACTATGTTTGAGTTGAAAATAAAAGGGGAGCAGTAGCTTTTGCTATTTGGTTTAAATGGAATGAAATCAAATTCTTTTCAAATGCTTTTGCAATTTGAACCATAGCAACATACCACATTATACTTGAACTTCAGAGGCATATCATACACATTTCAAAATGGTTTAACTTGATCAAACAATGTCATATGCAACTTGGCTAAATTGGAAATCATATGTGGAGTTTAAATTTGCAAATTCAATTGCAAATACCCCATTTAAGTGGAATTGCTTCACACATCAAAGCATATACATCAAATTTCAACCTTCAACCATGTGATTGTTCATTGTATTTACTATTCTACCTTGCTTGTTGTTTGTCGAGTAGGGGTGGAACCGGAACAGGAGACAGCCCCCTTCGTTGAAGACCCTGAACCCGTACCTCGTCAGCAAGGCAAGCAAACACCCATTGATCATGTCGATAAAATCCCACTTCGCTCTCATGTCTCGCTTATGCATTGTATAGGATGATTACCATGCTACGTTTCTACCGCATAGATGAACCCATTCCTTTGCATGACCTATCATTTGTCACAGTAGTAAGCAAACCACAATCCTAGAAAATGTAGGAGTTGGTTGATATCATGTGGCCCCTGCAATTGTTACTGCTTATTACATGATTAGAGTGATACAATGTCGTTGCTGTTATGTGAGTCGGGATGGTAGTGATCATGTTGTTGATTGTGGAAATGTGTTGGTCAATCTACCCTAATACAAGGTGAACGATGAGAGGCTGTGTAGGAGTACACGGTGGGTTGTCTCGTTGAACACCGCCCTAAGTCCGAGTTCTTGTGTGGTGATCCAAGATGAAGAGTACAACCACACATTGGGCTCACTGACCCCTCTCAACCTATTAACTCATCCCCTTCGACGTCCAGATGTCGCAATAGTTTGGAGTTCTGGTAGGTTTGTGGACTGGTTGCTAAGTGAGAGAACGGCTCAACCGAGACCGGCTTATGCACCACGCACACATCATCTGGGTCCACTTCGGTAAACCGGCCGGGTTCACGATAGTGGTAGCCAACCCAGGTAGGCGGCTTTCTTGGACTAGATCGGCTATGAGGTAACAGTTGTGGTGAGCATCCTTGCTGACACCCCTTGAATGGTGTCGACATCAAAGGCGGTAACTGATGATCATGTGTGTGTAGCGGTACACCCCTGCAGGGTTAACAAAACTATTCGAATAGCCGCGTCCGCGGTTAAGGACTGCTTGGAAAGCTTAGCTTGATTATTAGACAACTTGAACTGGATACTTCTAAAACACACCAAGATAAGTGTGAGTGCTATGGCGTGCTTTCTCATGGGGAAGTCGAGGAAGGCACCATAGTGGTGTAATTGGTTGGAGAAAGTAGTGGACTCGTGTACGCTTCTTACCTCAAGTCTGGTACTCGTAGTTCAGGACTAGCCAAGTCAAAGCTGGCACTTCTGCAATTGAACCCCACCTCCCTTTACCTTGATACATGTGCATGAGTAGTATAGCTCCTATGTAAGTCTTGTTGAGTACGACTTTGTACTCACGTTTGCTTATTCTATGTTTTAGATGAACCCACTGACCCCGAAGGTGGCTTCTTCATCGAGCTCGACGACCGAAGACCAAGCTAGTATAGTCCCCGTCAGACGACTGGTTCCCTCGTGGAGGGCTTGTGTTTAAATAAGGCTTCTTAAGAAATTTGTTAAATTTGTCTGTACTCATACCTACTTTGCTTCCGCTTGTCTGTTGTAATGTTGGATCACATGCTTGTGATCTCTGTGTGCACTCTGTGAGAGTTATCAATAAAATGTATACTTTGTAGAGAATTGCAATGATACCTGTTGTTCATACAAGGCATGTGTGCTGCGTGTATGTTTATAACATGCATGTCTTTGTATGGGTTTTCGAGACCTTAGTTGTGATCTGGCTGGCGGTCTTTTATACACCAAGTGGCCCTTAGATATGCGCAGCTTGGGGCATCGCGATGCGATTGCTCAAGACTCTGTCTCGTGCACACTTTGATGTATGATCGAGCCCGCCCTAGACCCCGACTAAGTGATCGGGCTGGAGTAAGTCTATGTAAGAGTTATGGGATAGTCGATAGTATGGTTGAGGCGACTTGTCTTTGAATATGGGAGTTCAACACCCATATCATTAGACTTGTGTGCGGACGATGAGGACCCATCTCAGTTGATCATCCGGCCTGGATGGGATGCCCCTCACGTATGATGATTTCCAAGAACATTTTGTGCTTGGCCTTGTCTGCTTAGACAAGTGGGTACGAATCTCGGCTCTCCATATGAATATGTCGTAGCGGGACTTGCATATGCTAACCCCGGGTCCCGATAGACTTGGTATCAGAGCAGGACTGACTGTAGGATTATCAGCCTTGGCCGAAGTCGAGTCTAGCTTGCTATAGTTATATAGTTACTCTGGGTATATGAGGGAACAACGTAAGGCTTCTTTTTTCTCCTTACCCCCTTCGTTCTGAGTTCCGAGTCACCCTTACCTCTTCTACGGGAAGATAGGACTAGGCTCACCTCTGTCTGACTAGAACATCTCGTTGTTTGCTTCCTTGTAGCCGTAGGAAAGTTGTGTTCGGTTTGTTAGAATTGTTGTGCTTCATGATTTCTTACATCGTAAGTAAGCGATGTTTCTACATTGCAAGAAAAGACATTTCTTACAATACAGCCGTTAGGCTGTCCGAGTCATTCCAGGTTTATCTCATAATCTGATGCATTTGCAAACTCCTTCTTTCTGTTTCAGATGGCAGATCTTCCCCCTCGGTAGATTGTTCGTTTGACCAGGTGCCTCGGTGTGCGTGGCCATCCCGCCATGCTGATCGAGATGATGTCCTACATTGGATACCGATGGTACCCTGAGTACACAGTTGAGGAGCAGTTCCTTGAATTCAACCAGACCCAGTTCCACTGCATTGTGAGGATCTACCCGCACCACAATGGAGTCACTCAGCCTATCCACTTTGGACATGGCATTGGCATGACTGAGAACATGGCTGTGCAGGATGCTGCACACTCATGTATTACCCTGCTGAGAGAGGAGCACACTATGCTGAGAGAGACCTTGTTCCGCTATATCCCTGCTGCACTTCCAGGAGAAGAGGGGTATTACACCGGACTATACACAGATCACTCTTTGGAGGACCCTTTGCTTCAGATGACTGCTAGATTTGCTTGTGATCGAGATCGTGATGCACGCGCTCTCCGTTTCGAGCTTCACGCCACCCGTGTTCATTTGTATCGAAAACTGACACTCTTGGCACCCTTCGTGAGTGTTGGATCAGTCGAGTATGATGCTATCTACCCAGATAGGACACAGATGCCTTCTCGACTTGCTTGGCCCGAGATTGGAGGCATTTTTCCACCCCTTGGTCCTCTGCTTCCACCCTACGCTGGACCTAGGCCCCATCCTTGCCCAAATGGATATTAGGGTCCACAGGCCTCCATGTTTTCCGATGGTCACCTTCAGCTACCGGGTTACGCGGGTAACTTTTACGAGGACTACTATGGAGATGGAGATGAGTGAGACCGCCTGTGGTCTTACTTAGTGAGGATGTAGTAGTATCTTAGTATATTGTACGCAAGGTGTTCTAAGTTCCAGAGGCTTAGATAAATAATGTATAGGAAGTCAGAGTGCCTCTGAAGGATGTATCATCTTCATCACGTTTGTATTAGCTTGGAGCTTGTACTAAAACGATGTATGGTTTGTATGACAGCTTGTGAATATATGGCTTGTATGCTTTTATCACCATGTTGTCAAGATGACTGCTTCCTTTGCTCTGTAATTCGTCCAGTACTTCAATACCTTGTTTAGCCTCTTCAAATCAACTCTGTTTGACTTTGGTTTTCACCTTCAGGATGTCTCAAGGAACCTGTGGCCAGCTTGGACGTGCCCATGGTCGTGGGAATGAACCGGAGGAAGGCAACCTTCCACCCCCACCCACGATGGCTCAAGTTCTGATGGAGGTTGAGAGGAACCGCCGAGACTCTCACCATTTGCTGGAGGTCATTGCGCGCAACACCACTCAGCAGCGCAATGAGTTGGTGTCTTTGAACGACTTCATCCGGCTTCATCCCCCAGTTTTCAGTTACTCCACCGAGCCCCTTGACGCCGATGACTGGCTTCGCAACATCGAGAGGAAGCTCCAGGCAGGCCATGTTGCAGATGGCGACAAGGTCAGCTATGCCACCTATCACCTCGAGGGTGCAGCTAGCTCTTGGTGGGAGAATTTCCTGAACATGCGTCCCGTTGGACCGCCCACATCTTGGGATGAGTTCTGCACTTCCTTTCGCGAGCACCACATTCCAAAGGGCCTTATGGACCGCAAGCGTGAGGAGTTCTGCAACCTCACCCAAGGCAGAAGGACTGTTGATGAGTTTAGTCGTGAGTTCAATCGACTGGCTCGTTATGCTACTGAAGAGGTCTCCACCGACGCAAAGAAGCAAGAGAGGTTCCGTCCTGGACTTAATTCTGGACTCCGTCGTGAGCTCAACCTGCATGACTTTGCCACCTTCCAGGTCCTTATCAACAAGGCCATCAAGGCAGAGGACATGAACACCCCCAATGACTTCCGCAAACACCATAGAGACGATGGTTCATCCAGTTCAGGCTCTCAGAAGCGCAAGATCTGGATCCCCAACAGTATGTTTCGCCAGAACAACCCACCGAGGCCATCCTATGTGGCGCCTCGTCCACCAGCTTCGTTCCACCCAGCTCCACCGAACAACCCATCTCCATGCACTGTCTTTGGAGCCTGCTACAAGTGTGGTCAGGCAGGCCACTACTCCCGCGAGTGTCCCCAAAACCAGCTCCAGAATCAGAATGCTCCACCCCGTGCCGGAGGCAACAACAATGGTCGTGGCAAGCCACCCCAGAAGGTCTACACCACCAAACCCGCTCCTCCCGCCACTCGTGGACGTGTGAATCAGATTGCCGCCGAAGAGACTGACGACACCACTGACGTCATTCTTGGTACGCTCCCAGTCAATTATGTTCCTACTTCCGTTCTCTTCGACCCAGGAGCATCTCATTCATTCATGTCGGAAAGTTATGCACTTTGTCATGAGTTATCTTTTGTTGAATTGTCCACCCCAATGATTATTCAAACTCCAGGGTCAAGAGGCAAACTAATAGAGTAAGCCATCGTAATCAAATTGCAATTGAGGGTTTAGTATTCCTTGCTTCACTCATAGCCCTCAAGTCTTCAGACATTGATGTAATCCATGGCATGGATTGGCTATCAAGGCAGAATGCCTACCTTGATTGCAAAGGCAAATCAGTGAAACTCACCCACCCTTCAGGCAAGACCGTCAACTATACCTCACCCAGAACAAGAACCCAGGTGCATTCTTTGAATGTACTTCCCCTTCCCGACCTTGAAGATATTCCGGTGGTTCGTGACTTTCCGGATGTCTTTCCTGAAGAGCTGCCGGGCATGCCACCCGACAGATGTGTAGAGTTCATAGCGGATCTTGTGCCAGGAACCGCACCAATTCCATACGCCCATACAAAATGGCCCCACGTGAGTTAGCTGAGCTTAAAACCCAACTGGAAGCTTTGTTGGAAAAAGGCTTCATCCGCCCTAGCTCATCGCCATGGGGTTGCCCCGTTCTATTCGTAACGAAGAAAGATGGAACCGAAAGGATGTGCGTAGACTATCGCCCGCTAAATCTAGCGACGATAAAGAACAAGTACCCACTGCCCAGGATCAATGATCTTTATGATCAACTTGCTGGATCCTCTGTCTTCTCCAAGATGGATTTGAGATTAGGTTATCATCAAATCAAAATCCGAAACGAGGACATTCCCAAAACGTCTTTTACTACTCGTTATGGTCTTTACGAGTACACCTTCATGTCCTTTGGTTTAACCAATGCCCCCGCCACTTTCTCACGCATGCTGAATTCGATCTTCATGGAGTACCTAGATAAATTTGTTGTGGTTTATCTTGATGACATTCTCATCTACTCGAAGAACGAAGAAGAACATGCCGAACATCTAAGGCTGGTATTGATGAAACTTAGAGAGCACCGCCTGTATGCTAAATTCTCCAACTGTGAATTTTGGCTACCAGAAGTGACCTACTTAGGCCACATAATTTCTGCAAAAGGCATTGCTGTGAATCCCGAGAGAGTTCAGGCCGTCCTTGACTGGACTCCACCTGAATTGGTTAAGCAAGTTAGGAGTTTTCTTGGCCTAGCCAGCTATTACCATCGCTTCGTCGAGAACTTTTCTAAAGTTTCAAAGCCTCTAACTGAACTCCTCAAGAAGGATAAGAAATTCCTATGGACTCCCAAGTGTGAGGAAAGCTTTCAAGAGCTAAAAAGTTGATTGACTTCTGCACCCGTACTTGCACCTCCAGACACCAAAAAGGATTTTGAAATATTTTGTGACGCATAACGGCAAGCGTTAGGATGCATACTTCTGCAAGATAGACATGTGGTAGCTTATGCTTCACGCCAGTTGCGGCCACATGAAGAGAACTATCCTACCCACGACCTTGAACTCGCTGCTGTAGTTCATGCCCTAACAACTTGGCGACATTACCTCCTTGGTAATCGTTGTGAGATCTATTCCGACCACCAAAGCCTCAAATACGTTTTCACCCAGCCAGATCTTAATCTTAGGCAAAGACGCTGGATTGAGTTGATAAAAGATTACGACGTAGGAATTTCTTACACCCCAGGCAAAGCCAATGTCATGGCTGATGCACTAAGTCGTAAGTCATATCGTAACAACCTCATGTTACAACAGTATCAACCACTTCTTCATGAGGAATTTTGCAAACTCAATCTTGAGATTTTTCCTCATGGCTATCTTTCTACCTTGGTGGCGAAACCAACTCTTGAGGATCAAATCATAGTTGCCCAAAGGCGTGCACGAGGTGTTCGCTGGATCAAGGAGAACATTGCTAGTGGAGTTGCTAAATGTTTCTCCACAGATAGCAAAGGAACGGTATTCTTTGGAAATCGTTTGGTAGTACCTAAGAATAGGGAACTAAGGCAACTCATCCTCAAGGAAGCCCATGACACACCCCTCTCGATTCATCCCGGTAGCACAAAAATGTACCGAGATCTACGCCAGAGATTTTGGTGGACTAGGATGAAAGAGACATTGCTCGATTTGTTGTCGAATGTGATGTTTGTCGTGCATTAAGGCAGAACACCAAAGACCTACTGGTACACTTCAACCTTTGCCTATTCCAGAGTGGAAATGGGACAAAGTCGGTATGGACTTCATCACCGGCTTTCCAAAAACCCAGAAAGGAAATGATGCCAGCTTCGTTGTCATAGATAGGCTTTCCAAAGTTTCTCACTTCCTTCCAGTTCGCTAGTCTATAACTGCTAGCCAGTTAGCGGACTTGTACGTCTCTAGAATTGTATCCCTTCATGGTGTTCCTTTGGAAATCAATTCTGATCGTGGTAGCCTTTTCACCTCTAGATTTTGGGGAAGCTTTCAAAATGCTATGGGAATTTATCTCTCCTTTAGTACAACTTTCCATCCTCAGTCTAGTGGTCAAGTCGAAAGGATTAACCAAATTCTTGAAGACATGCTCAGAGCTTGTGTTATCTCATTCGGAAAGAATTGGGAGAAGTCTCTGCCATTCGCCGAATTTGCTTATAACAATAGTTTTCAATCTAGTCTGAACATGGCTCCTTTTGAACTCCTATATGGACGACGATGTCGAACACCTTTAAACTGGTCAGAAACCGGTGAAAAACAATTCTTTGGACCAGACATGATCAAGGAAGCAGAAGAGCAAGTTCGCATTGTTCGTGATCAATTGAAAGCAGCCCAGTCTCGTCAGAAAAGCTACTATGATCGTCATCATAGGCAAGAGAGCTACAATCTGGATGAGAAGGCTTACCTTCGGGTTACTCCTCTGAAGGGAACCCAACGTTTCGGTATCAAAGGCAAGTTGGCCCCACGTTACATCGGACCTTTCCGCATTCTTGCTAAACGTGGAGAAGTTTCCTACCAACTTGAACTACCCCCGCACCTTTCCCGAGTACATGATGTATTCCATGTGTCCCAACTCAGGCATTGCTTCAAGGACCCCATCCGCGAAGTCGACCATGAAACGCTTGGTCTCCAAGATGACCTTTCGTATCGAGAATACCCCGTTCGTATTCTTGATTCCGCAGAGTGTGTCACTCGTCGTCAGAAGATTAAGTTTCTGAAAGTGCAATGGTCACACCACTCTGAGAGAGAAGCCACGTGGGAAAGAGAAGACCGTCTCAGTTCCGAGTACCCCTCCTTCCTCCCGCAGACTTCTGAATCTTGGGACGAGATTCTGTTGGGTGGGGGCGAGTTGTCAGAACCCTCTGTTAGGCAAAGTGCTAGGATCAAAGTCACCTTGCATCATGTTAAAATTTTCAAAACAAATCATTTGAAATCAAAATCAAACTCAAATGGGAGAAGGAACACCCCACCAGATGAATTAATTCAAATGGCCAGAAATAAAGTTGCTCCAAAAATTCATGTTTGATTTTTGAAAAGTCTTATAAATGAGTGTGATCACATATCAAGTGATGTGGGACCCACCCCATGCTCATGGATTTTTCAAATATTCAAACAGGACCTTGGAATTAATCAAAAACCCCTATTTGAATTAAAGTTCAAATTATTTGAATTTTAAAAATGCCCAAACTTTACAAGTGGCTAGCCTAGTATATTGTGATGCCACATAAAAAGTTTCAGCATTTAATAAAATGGTTTGCTATTTTTTTTAGATAGCCAAAACAAATGTCAGAAGAAAACAGAAAAGAAAAATAAGAAAAAGAAGCAGAGAAGCTTACCTCTCACCCAGGGGCGAGACCCACTCACCTCAGCCGGCCCAGCCCACCTAGAGGGGGCACATGCGTCTTCTTCCCCTCCAGGAAGGCAAGCAGGTCGCCGGCGAGCGGCGTGGGCGCGCCAGACAGCTCCCTGCTTCCCTGGACCCCTATCCCTTCGCCACGCACGTCTGGAAGACGCCCAGCTCCAATCCCCTCCCTCCTGTGCCATTTCCCCCTCCTCTCTCGCCGGATTTGACGAAGACAGAAGAGAACGCCGGAGCACAGAAGCACCCCCGCGTGGCCATCGATGTCGAGGAGCCCAGCCGAGCTGTCCCCCGTGTTCCCCTTCGAGCGCTATGTCGAACTGCAGAAGATGGCAAGCGGGGCGCCTCCGTAGCCGACGAATTCGAGCTCGAGCCGCCGCCGGAGCCGAAGGAGATTGACGTTGATTACCTCGCCGTCAAGCCCTCCCAGCTCAAGTTGTCACCGCCGTTGAACTCCTGGTGAGCAGGCGGTTCAAACCCCTCTCTTCCTGCCCCCTATTGCTGCCTCTGTCACGATCTGCCATGGGAGCCGTAGCTCAGCTCCGCCGTGGTGCTCGTCGGCGAGCACCCGTGAAGCAGTCGAGCTCGGGGCCATGTCCTTCACCTTCGCCGTGCTCGGCTGCTTCAAATCCACCTAGCCCCGCTTCAAGTCGCGCCTCCTAGCAAGATCCAGCATGCCACCGTGGTTCAGTCGCCGCCAAACTCGACGCCGGCGAGCCCACGGTGCACCCCAGCCTCCACAACCAATCGAGAACCCGAGCAGCGCCGCCGCGTATTTGGTCGCCGGTGGCTAACCGCCGGCGAGACTGACGTGGTGTGCTTGGTTAGCTACTAATCCACCCCCTAATCCACCCCAGTGAGGTTGACAGTGGGCCCCAGGCCCCCTAATCCTCTCTGTTTAATTAAACAGAGAGGGGATTAGCCCCTGAGTCAATGACAGGTAGGGCCCCCATGTCAGTTTGACTGGGTCAAAACCCCCTGATGTCATGCTGACTCAGTGTTGACGCAGTAATTGAATTTCCAGATTAAAAGAAATCAGAGAAATTCCAGAAAAAGGCTTAAACTTTGGAAATTCATAGAAATTCATATTAACTCCAAATTTAACATATAATATATGAAAAATGATCAGGAGAAAATAATCTATCCAAATTTCCAACTTTCAACTATGTTTGAGTTGAAAATAAAATGGGACCAGTAGCTTTTGCTATTTGGTTTAAATGGAATTAAATAAAATTCTTTTCAAATGCTTTTGCAATTTCAACCATAGCAACATACCACATTATACTTGAACTTCAGAGGCATATCATACACATTTCAAAATGGTTTAACTTGATCAAACAATGTCATATGCAACTTGGCTAAATTGGAAATCATATGTGTAGTTTAAATTTGCAAATTCAATTGCAAATACCCCATTTAAGTGGAATTGCTTCACACATCAAAGCATATACATCAAGTTTCAACCTTCAACCATGTGATTGTGCATTGTATTTACTTTGCTACCTTGCTTGTTGTTTGTCGAGTAGAGGTGGAACCGGAACAGGAGGCAGCCCCCTTCATTGAAGACCCTGAACCCGAACCTCCTCAGCAAGGCAAGCAAACCCCCATTGATCATGTCGATAAAATCCCACTTCCCTCTCATGTCTCGCTTATGCATTGTATAGGATGATTACCATGCTACGTTTCTACCGCATAGATGAACCCATTCCTTTGCATGACCTATCATTTGTCATAGTAGTAAGCAAACCACAATCCTAGCAAATGTAGGAGTTGGTTGATATCATGTGGCCCCTGCAATTGTTACTTCTTATTGCATGCTTAGAGTGATACAATGTCGTTACTGTTATGTGAGTCGGGATGGTAGTGATCATGTTGTTGATGGTGGAAATGTGTTGCTGAATCTACCCTAATACAAGGTGAACGATGAGAGGTTCTGTAGGAGTACACGGTGGGTTGTCTCGTTGAACACCGCCCTAAGTCCGAGTTCTTGTGTGGTGATCCAAGATGAAGAGTACAACCACACATTGGGCTCACTGACCCCTCTCAACCTATTAACTCATCCCCTTCGATGTCCAGATGTCGCAATAGTTTGGAGTTCTGGTAGGTTTGTGGCCTGGCTGCTAAGTGAGAGAATGGCTCAACCGAGACCGGCTTATGCACCACGCACACATCATCTGGGTCCACTTCGGTAAACCGGCCGGGTTCACGATAGTGGTAGCCAACCCAGGTAGGCGGCTTTCTTGGACTAGATCGGCTATGAGGTAACAGTTGTGGTGAGCATCCTCGCTGACACCCCTTGAATGGTGTCGAGATCAAAGGCGGTAACTGATGATCATGTGTGTGTAGTTGTACACCCCTGCAGGGTTAACAAAACTATTTGAATAGCCGCGTCCGCGGTTAAGGACTGCTTGGAAAGCTTAGCTTGATTATTAGACAACTTGAACTGGATACTTCTAAAACACACCAAGATAAGTGTGAGTGCTATGGCGTGCTTTCTCGTGGGGAAGTCGAGGAAGGCACCATAGTGGTGTAATTGGTTGGACAAAGTAGCGGACTCGTGTACGCTTCTTACCTCAAGTCTGGTAATCGTAGTTCAGGACTAGCCAAGTCAAAGCTGGCACTTCTGCAATTGAACCCCACCTCCCTTTACGTTGATACATGTGCATGAGTAGTATAGGTCGTATGTAAGTCTTGCTGAGTACAACTTTGTACTCACGTTTGCTTATTCTATATTTTAGATGAACCCACTGACCCCGAAGGTGGCTTCTTCATCGATCTCGACGACTGAAGACCAAGCTAGTATAGTTCCAGTCAGACGACTGGTTCCCTCGTGGAGGGCTTGTGTTTAAATAAGGCTTCTTAAGACATTTGTTAAATTTGTCTGTACTCATACCTACTTTGCTTCCGCTTGTCTATTGTAATGTTGGATCACATGCTTGTGATCTCTGTGTGCACTCTGTGAGAGTTATCAATAAAATGTATACTTTGTAGAGAATTGCAATGATACCTGCTGTTCATACAAGGCATGTGTGCTGCGTGTATGTTTATAACATGCATGTCTTTGTATGGGTTTTCGAGACCTTAGTTGTGATCTGGCTGGCGGTCTTTTATACAGCAAGTGGCCCTTAGATGTGCGCAGCTTGGGGCATCGCGATGCGATTGCTCGAGACTCTGTCTCGTGCACACTTTGATGTATGATCGAGCCCGCCCTAGACCCCGACTAAGTGATCGGGCTGGAGTAAGTCTATGTAAGAGTTATGGGATAGTCGATAGTATGGTTGAGGCGACTTGTCTTTGAATATGGGAGTTAATCACCCATATCATTAGACTTATGTGCGGACGATGAGGACCAATCTCAGTTGATCATCCAGTTGATCATTAGACTTATGTGCGGACGATGAGGACCAACCTCATTAGACTTTCCGAGAACGTTCTGTGCTTGGCCTTGTCTGCTTAGACAAGTGGGTACGGTTCTCGGCTCTCCATATGACTATGTCATAGCGGGACTTGCATATGCTAACCCCGTGTCCCGACATCACGCCTTCCACTTGGGGCTCACCAACGAAGGGCGAGAAAACTCTCGCGCCATCAAGCAAATTTCTGGCGCCGTTGCCGGGGACTCCGAGTGCTAAGATAGGGGAGTTGCACACAACCATTTACCTTTGTTTTTTTAGTCTTGTTAGTTTACCTTTCAGTTTTTATCTTTGTGTCTTATATCAAAAATCACAAAAAAATTGTTTTTCTTGCTGTTAGTAGTCCTCCTTATTTAGATGAACATGTTAGGGCTAGGTGCTTTGCGGGAATCGGAAGTTCTCGATTTCCGTCAAAGAGATGGAGAAAATATGAAGAAGGCAAGGGAAAAAATCTCTGAAGCACATAAAAGAATTATGCCTTGGATACCTATAAAAATGTGCTTAGAAATTTTTACCATGGTCTTTTTAAGTGCTGTAAACACTCTCTTGATATTATAACTGAAGAAGATTTTCTAGAGTGTGATGAAGTTAGGGCTCTTGATATTTTGCATAGTCTATCTAGTTATTTTGTTTATGATCGTAGTATTGATACTGTCATAGATAGACTTGCCACTATTGAAAAAAGATTGGATGCTCTAGACTTGAGGAAAGTAGAGAAACTTAAGTCCAACAAGAAAGAAATGTTGGAGTAGATGATAATTGGGAGCCCTTTGTTAGGATTAGCATCTCTAACCAAGGCTTCCTTGCTCTTTGTGATATTGGATCCACAGTTTCTACTATGCCAAAAATAGTTTATGATTCTTTGAAGCTAGATATGGATAAATTATCATCTTATCATGAACATTCTAATGGAGATATTTCAGAGATTAAAGGAAAGGTAAAATAATTCCAAGTTGCATTCCTTCATAGGACTGCACCAATGGATTTCTTCATCATTGAGCCAAACCAAAGTAACATTGTGCTCGGAAGAGACTTCCTACATGCTATGAAAGGCTTCATTGATATTGGTAACGGGCAAATACGCTTACGCGGTATGGCAAAAGGTAAGTACCCCTTTCCTAGGAAGAAGAAGAATGATCTTATTGAAAATCAATTTGAAGGTTTTTATGATTCTGATCTTGGAGACCCCTTGATTCTTCTTTTGCATCATGCCTAGCTTAAAGGCATAAAAGAAAGCGCTTTCGGGAGGCAGCCCGCAACGAATTTAGGTTTTTCTTTTTGCTTTTTTTGTGTCTTGATGTTTGTTACTACTATAGCAACATCATTGTATCTTTATTTTTCAGCTTTGCGCCAAGTTTAGCCTCATACGGCAAGGGAAGTAAAAGTTGTGACATGCTGTCCAGAAAACAGATTATGTCCTCGTGACTAGAAAAATTCCAGAAAAATCCCAGTTCATCCTTTTGAGATGAAATTTTTACACAGCGTGCTCTATACAATTACGAAACTTCCGTATATTCTGAGTTTTTTTATTTGAGTTGCAGAAGTATCCCTAAATAATTCTTTACTACCTGCTGTTCTGTTTTTCACAGATTCTGCCACGTTTTGTCTCTCCTAACTTTTGCAAACCTTAAGCTTGCTTTTTCTTTGCAAAAACTTTTTGGCACTCTTGAGAAACAGTATCTATTCAAGAATATCTTTATATCCAGTGGGAAAAATATATTTTATTAAGGGTACTAACCTCTCTAATCAGCTTATGATGAGTTATGTATGAAGGGAGTTTTCAAGTGTGCAATGGAAGATGATGAAAGAAGATCCAGGAGTGTTAAGCGCTCAAGATTGGGGATGCCCCATGCATCCCCAACAAATATTCAAGGAGACTCAAGCGTCTAAGCTTGGGGATTCCCCCGTGCATCCCCTTCTCCATCAACAATCATCAGTTCGTCCTTCGTCTCACTATATTTTTATCACTTCATGCGATATGTGCTATGCTTGGAGCGTCTCGCTCTTAGGTTTTATTTTTAGTTTTCTTTAGCTTTTCTTGCTGTTCATAACAAGTTAGATCCCTTCTTACTTTGTGTGGGAGAGAGACACGCTCCACTTTCAAAATCTAGAACACATCATAGGATTTTTCCTGCTTATCTTTTTTCTGTTGTGTGTTCTTTATCTTTTCATAGTTGCTGCCATGTTTAGTTTTAGTCTTAGTTTGTCTTTGGCAAGAGACTTGGATTTTGTTTAGTTTGTTTTTGGAACTCTCTTTAGTTTTCATGTTTATCTTGTTAAGGGAGTTGGTTGTTGCACTGAGTTGTGTCTTGTCTTGAAAGTAGGTACTTGAGGTTGCTATTTAAGTTTAGTAGTAACTTGCAATGGTTTTGAGGTATTGTTGTGAGTAATGTTTGAACTTTTCGTGTCAAGAGCTCTAGCCTATTAGTGATAGGTGTCGTATTTTTGGCAATCCGTGTGTATTTTCAAAACCTACAAAAATAGTTGAGAACTCTAGCTACTAGATGGATCACTAATCTTTGGAGGGATCGAATATTAGAGTACACTCACGTACCATGAGTCGAGGATGCGCAAGGATAACCAAACCCCCATACACTCCTCCTCGGGGTACTTGTCTCTTTGTGAACCTCCTTATTAGATTGAGAGTTACCGATAATAAGTGCATGAGTTCTTCGGACTAATGTAAGTATTGAAAGTTGACACTTCCACCTTCCCATATTTTGCTAGCCTCTCCCGTGCCGTGCATTGCCTTCTTCTCACTCCGAGAGTTGGTGTCCACCTTCGCCGGTACATCCAAACCCTTGGCATGATATGCTCTGTCATCATAAGCCTCCTTATATCTTTCCTCAAAACAGCAACCATACCTACCTATCAAGGAATTTCCATAGCCTTTCGGAGATATATTGCCATGCAACATCCACCTCTTCATGACTTCATCTTCATGTCATACATGTTCCTGCTACACTGGCAGCGACATACATTGCATACATCATGATAGTTACATCTTCTTTATGATTTTGAGTACCTTGTAAAGTTTGAAAGATCTCCTTTACCTTCTTGTAAAATAGAGTGTTCCCTTAAGTGAGGAAAAGATCCCAAAGTGGACACAATAAAAGATCCCAAAGAGGACAAATGAGAGTTCAATAGAAAGAGCCATTGAGGCCACAAAAAATACAAAAAAATAGAAAAAAAAGAGAGAAAGGGGCAACACTACTATCCTTTTGAGAGATCCACACTAGTACTCCCTTTATATCCTTGTACTCCATAGAGATGATCTTCATGCATATAGCTATGTGGGGACCTTCACACCATAGAACTTGGCTTGCATATTCCAAGGATGAGCCTCCTCAAATGAGCTCTAGGTATTCATGAGCGAGCAAGTTATATGCACCCCCACTAGTTCCATTGGAGAGCTTCTTAGCTCGTATGTGCATCCGTTGCATGGCAATCCCTACTCCTCACATCCTATCTATCATTTGGCATCTCTTGCCTATGATTGTCCTCATTGATGTGAGCCTTTCTCATCCTTCTTTGTCTTCCTCCTCCGCACTCCTCTCTTTGCCATACAAAGTGTCAACTCTCGTGCTTACGCTCATCCATTGCATGAGTGCTCAAAATATCGAAAAGGAGTGGATCAAATTGACTTGTACCTGGCTAGTGGTCTGGGGACGAGTCAAGATAAGATTCCAAAGAAGAGCAAGTGTGAAACTTTAGTAGATTGAGTTCTCAACGAATAAATGTTTTTCTCGTATTCCCAATCCCCCTTCTTGCACGCAAACACCATTTGGATACATTCGAGTCACGGACAGCGAGAGATCTTGCACCTAATGTTCTTTTGTTACTTGTTTCAATGCTAATATAGACTCTTGCATGTTATGACTTGAATTGAATTTCTAACATTGATTGATTTACTTTTCAAAGTTCTTATATGGTTGTTAGCATGTCACCATAGAAATTATGCTTGTTATCATTTACCTACTCGAGGACGAGCAGGAATTAATCTTGGGGATGTTGATACATCCAAAATGTATCTATAATTTCTGCTTGCTCCATGCATGTTTTGTGTGCTATTGCTATGATATAGATACACTTTTATATACTTTTGATCATATTTGGACTAACCTATTAACTCAGTGCACCCCAGTGCCAGTTCCTGTTTTCTGCTCTTTTTCTATTTCAGTTTTCCCCCATATAAAAAGTGCCAGAAAAATTCCGGGAAAAATACAGAAAAATCAGCGTACAGGAAGCTTCGCGAAGAGCCCGAGTGGGTCCAGAGGGGAGCCAGGGGTGGCCCAGGCGGCCACTCGGCGCGGCCCCACCCCTGGCCGTGCCAGGGGGGCGCCTAGGGCCCATGGTCCACCTCTGTCTGCCCCCTTCGCCTATATATCCCCCGTGACGTGAAACCCTCGGGGACAGAACCCTTTTTCGCGATCTCGCCTCTGTTCCGCCGCCGCCGTGCTCCCGAGATCGAGAGCACCAGAAGACCTCTTCCCGGCACCCTGCCGGAGGGCGGGCCGACCTCCGGGAGTCTCCTCTCCACCATGGATGCTCCCGGATGTCTCATGAGTAGTTTTCCTTGGACCATGGGTCCGTGATCAGTAGCTATGTGATTTTCTCCTCCCCTCTTTGTTCTTCATGGTTTAGACCTCGTGAGCTGCCCTACATGATCGAGGCACTTTTGTAATCTTTCTGCTGTTGCTATGTTGAGTTTGATGGGATCTGATGGATTATGAGATTATGTTCAGATTGTGATTGAGTAATATATTTGGTTTTTATCTCTTATATTTTTGTTCCTAAGTAATTCTTGCATGTTCTCCGTTGCTGTTTATTGCTTTGGCCAAGTAGTAGGTAGTGACCCCAAGAGGGAACATTATGCTCGATTGTGGGTTCATGCCCCCTGATGACTAGCTTGAGTGACAGAAACATGAGTCTAGGGGATGTGTTGTTGCCACAAGGGGGAAAACAACGGTTCTTGTAACCGCGGTTGCAAGGATTGTTTACTTTACGCAAAGTTCTTTTTAATGCAGTTGTCTGTTGCTTTGGGTTTACACTTTGGGTGGGGCTCGCAACTTAATACCAGCAAGATGTTCTGGATAGATATCTCAAGGTGGATGATTAGTAGTAGATGCAGTTGGATTTCGTTCTACTTATTTTGGCGTACTGCCCGTGCTTTTGAGCCTCTTCCTTTCTTTTGTAGCATAGTTAGCATTGCGATGCGTTCATAATCCTGTCAATTGCCCTTCTGTAATTTGTTTACCTCGCATAGCAGTTTTATCGTCTTTTGGGAGAGAGACATCACTAGTGAACATCACGTATCCCGGTCCATATCCTCATTACTGTTTCCACGCTCATTTACTTTTCTACTTTTACTTTCAATTTCTATCATTATCCCTTGCGTTTTATCCTTTGTGAACAACAAGACCGGAGAGATTGACAACCTCTCTGAACTTCGTTGGGAACAAAGTTATTTGTGTCTGTGTGCAGGTCCGCGTCAGTCGCGCCGCTGACACCTACTTATCATCTCTGGAGTCCTACTGGAGACAAACCTTGGTATCTTTACTGAGGGAAATTTGCTTCTGTGCTGCATCACGCCTTCCCCTTTGGGCTCACCAACGAAGGGCGAGAAAACTCGCGCGCCATCACAAACCAGCAGCAAAAGGCGGCCACCGAGCAGCAAGGGCCAGTGGCATCAAAATCAGTTCGGGCAACTGCAGGTGCGAACCAGCCGAATGCGCCACAGCGGCAGAAGAGGCATGCATCCTCGCCGCATGGCAGCTTGCATCGCAGTCGAAGGAATCAAGGGGCTGCGGGAGGCAGTCGGAGGGATGTGCTAGCCGTCAACAACAGGCACAATGAGCAACCGGCGGCGTTAGTCCGGTCGGCAATAAGCCAGCGATTAGGTCCCCGACCAATCGCGGATAATGATGCGAGACATCGAATCGAGCAGTTGCAGCAGGATAAGCAACCGGAAGACGATGTGCCGGCGGGTCCAGCATGTTTTGGCCCGCACATTCGGGAAGAGCAGTTCCCCAAAGGCTTCACATTGCCCAGGGACACCCCAAGTACAATGGATCAGTCGAGTCAGAGGATTGGCTGGCCGATTATATGACAGCAGTCGGCATCGCAGGAGGTGGTCGGCGCGTAGCTGTACGCTATGCTCCGCTCATGCTTAAAGGTTCAGCTTGGTCCTGGTAAAATAGTTTGCCCAGCAACAGTATCAATTGCTGGAAGGATTTTGAGGATGCATTTGTTCGCAACTTCACGGGTACTTATGAGCGCCCAGGTCTGCCCCGATACCTGGCACTCTGCGTACAAGGAAACGATGAGCCCCTTCGCGATTACCTTCAGCGGTGGATCAAGCTCAGGAACACTTGTGAGGGAGTTCATGAAATCCAAGCCATCCAGTACTTTACTGACGGCTGCTTGGACGGGTCTTTGTTGAAGCACAAGCTCCTGCGCAAGGAGATAACTTCTTTGGCCGATCTGATGAGAATAGCCAATTCATTCGCCGCGTCTGACTTTGCAATGCACCCAATCACGTTGAGTCCCAGTGGTTTCATCCAAGGGAAACCATCCGTCCAGCAGCATGAGTCGGCAGAAGCAAATGGGCCGGACGGTCCCAATCGGCGCGAGAGGCGCGAGATTCAGTGGAACAGCAACTTTGGCAACAACAACAACAACAACAACAACCCAAATTTCAACAAAAACCCTAACAACAACACAAGTTTTAACAAGAGGAAGGATGAGCAGCCGGATGCCCAATATGGCAGTCGGCAGGTAGCAACAGTGCAACACCAAGAGGAACAAGGGGCTGCAGGAGGCAGTCGGAAGCAGAAGCCGGCAGAGAGGCCGCCAGGTCAGATCAGGCCCCCATACACTTTTGAGGACATGATGAACCAACCCTTCAAAATGCATAGTGGAGTGGGCAAGCCCGCATCGCACACCACTCAGCAGTGCATCTGGGTGGAACATTTGGCAAAGGGAGGAGCAGGAAACCCTCCCCCACCACCACCCCCACCCCCAGGTTCACCACCAGCAAATGCTCGGCAGCAGTTCCCACGTCAGGATGCAGCATATATGATTTTCACCAGCGAGTCGGACGACAAGGGAAGTCGGAGAGCCCGTGAACAGGCAGTCAATGCCACCATGCCAACAATTTCTCAGAGGATGAACTGGTCGGATAATGCCATAACATGGGGCCCAGAAGACCACCCGAGCGTAATGCCCAACCCGGGCAGTTATATGCTCGTGGTGGATGCAATCTTCGCGGCACCATTGTATTCATGCAAGTTCACCAGGACTCTCATTGATGGAGGCAGTGCCATCAACATTCTGTATAGAGACACAATGATCAAGCTCGGCATCAGTGAGAGCGAGTTGGAGCCCAGCAGGACCGTTTTTCACGGGATAGTTCCCGGCCTGTCATGTACCCCATTAGGCCGAATTCGGCTTGAGGTAGTATTCGGGTCGGAAGAGAATTTCAGCCGAGAGCCGATCTGGTTCGAGGTGGCCGATCTGAGCAGCCCATACCATGTTTTGCTCGGGTCGCCTGCGATCGCCAAGTTCATGTTCAACATTATGCAGCCCTACCTGAAGATGAAGCTCCCAGGGCCGAATGGTACAATTACCGTGTGCGGTGATTACAGGAAGTCACTAGAGTGTTCGTCTGTCGGTTCTAAGCTAGCCGATTCTCTCGTCATCGATGCAGAGAGGCGCCAGCTCGACAAGGTCGTAGCAATGTCGAGCACGAAGGCCAAGAGAGCGGATGATGAGACCATCTTTCAAGCGTCCAAGGACAGCAAGAGGATTTCCCTGGACCCCTCCGACCCGAGCAAGTGCTTCATCGTCGGGGCCGAGCTCAGTAGCAAATAGGAAGGCGAGCTCGTCGAGTTCCTCCGTGAGAACCGTTACATCTTTGCATGGTCTTCACATGACATGCCTGGTGTACCGAGGGAACTCTCCGAGCACAAGCTTCATATCCGACCAGGATCCAAGCTGATCAAGCAGCCACTTTGGCATTTTTCAGAGGAGAAGAGAGCAGCAATCGGCGATGAGATAGCCAAATTGCTCGCAGCAGGATTTATCAAAGAAGTGTTCTACCCAGAATGGTTAGCAAATCCAGTTCTGGTTCCGAAGAAGAATGGAACTTGGCGCATGTGTATAGATTACACTTGCCTGAATAAGGCCTGCCCCAAGGATCCTTTTGCATTGCCCCGTATTGATCAAGTGATTGATTCTACGGCTAGCTGTCAGCTTTTATGCTTTCTGGATGCCACGGCAGGCTATCACCATATTAAGCTTGATGTAAATGATCAGATTAAAACAGCTTTAATTACCCCATTCGGGGCTTATTGTTACATCACCATGCCCTTTGGCCTGAAAAACGGCGGCGCGACTTATCAGCCTACTATGCAGTGGTGTGTTCGGCCTCAGCTAGGTCGGATCATTCATGTATATGTAGATGACCTTGTGGTCAAGTCTGTGCTAGGCTCAACCTTGCTGGATGACCTCAAGGAGACATTTGAAAATTTGCGAGCATACCAGATCAAGCTCAACCCAGAAAAATGTGTGTTCGGCGTACCAGCCGGCAAGTTGCTCGGATTTTTGGTGTCTGAGAGAGGAATAGAGTGCAACCTTGAGAAGATTGCAGCAATCGAAAGGATGGGCAAGCCCAGAAATCTCAAAGATGTGCAAAAGTTTACTGGATGCTTGGCGTCGCTCAGTCGGTTTCTTAGTCGGCTGGGAGAGAAGGAAATTCCGTTGTATCAGCTGATGAAGAAAACAGACAAGTTCATTTGGACCCCGCAAGCGGACGAAGCATTCAAGCAGCTCAAGCGCATGATGTCTACCGCTCCAGTGCTGGAAGCTCCGAAGCAAAAAAGAGCCAATGATATTGTATATTGCAGCAACCACTCGGGTGGTCAGTATCGTTATGGTGGTCGAGCGTCCTGAAAAGGACAAGGCACAACCGATCCAAAAGCCAGTATATCATGTCAGTGAGGTGCTTTCAACCTCCAATCAAAACTACCCCCATTATCAGAAGATCTGCTATGGTGTGTACATGGCGGCAAGAAAGTTGAAGCCTTATTTCCAGGCGCATCCGATCATGGTGGTCAGTTCGGCTCCGCTGGCAGAAATCATCGGCAGTCGGGACGCATCCGGTCGGGTGGAAAAATGGTGTTGGATATGTGCCCTAGAGGCAAATTAATAAAGATATTTGTCACATATCTGTTTGTCCATAATACGTTATATATTGTGCTAGAACTGTATTAAGAGGAAACATTAATACACGTGTGATATATAACAACCTGGTCCCTAGTTAAACTCAGGCATACTAGCTCATTGGGAAATTGATGATCAAGGTTTCCTGATCATGAGAACATAATAGTCTATTGACAATGAGGTCATATCATTAGGAGAATGATGTGATGGACACACACCCACCTTAAGCATTGCAGTGTGATCAAGTCACATAAGTTCAGCATTGCGATGACTTAATAACATAGTGACTGAATCCTTAGACCGTGATGATCATACATAATTGCTATCTATTAGGATGCTTTGAGTGCATTAACCGTTACACTGAAACATGGTAACTGAAAAGGTGTATCTTGGGTATTCCGAAGTAGATATGTTGAGGAGTATGAAATAGATCAGAGCGGGATTTGTCAATCCGAGTGACAGATAGGTACTCTGGGCCCACTCGATGGTGTTGCATCAATAGCTTGCAAGCAAGTGACTAGGTCACAAGAGATGTAATATTCACAGACGAGTAAACATGTTATGTCGGAGACGAGGAAGAACTAGGTATTGGATACCGACGATCATACCTCGGACAAACATAGTACCGAAGCACAAAGGGATCAAGTCATATTGTTAACGGTTCAACAGCGATGAAGTTTATTCGATGGAAGCGTAGGGGCACATCAAGGATTGTAACCAGATCCCACATGATGGTCATTGGTCAGAGAGTGTCTCGATCATGTCTACTGTTTCCCGGACCGTAGGGTGTCACACTTAAGGGCAATCGATGCATTAAGGATTTATTCGGGATCATCGGTGAAAAGAGAGAAAACACCGGAAATGTACCGGGAGGTGCCAGAAGCTGTTCCGGATATTTTGAAAGGTTCAAAATAAGATATATTAATGTTTAAATATGTTTTATTATTTAATTGACAGAATTAAATATTAAAAATGAGTTAAATAATTAATTAAAAAGGTGAAAAGGTATTTGGGCCTTAAAAGGCCCATGAGAGGAAAGGGGAGCCTCCCCCCTTGGGCTTGGCGCCAAGCTAGGGAGGGGCCCATCCCCCCTCCTAGCCGCACCACTCCCCCCCTTGGGGGTTTAGTCCCACATGGGGAAGGGGAAGGGGTGGAGCCCCTCCTTGGCCTATATAAGGAGGGGTGGGGTGCCTTTTTCAACATAACATTGAGTTTCTCTCTCTCTCTCTTTCTCCGACCTAGAGCGGACTCCCCTGGTTTGGAGTTTGCACCTGGTTGGGGGTTTCACCATCATCCGGACGCCATCGCGCTGCCGGAATCGGGATCCGGATCAATCTTCTTTCCGCTGCTCTTCTGATTCGGAGCCCGGAGGGACGTCAGTTGCACCGTACGTGTGTAATCCCGCGAGGCACTACACGTGTGGTGCTACTTCATCGTCGGAGGTTCTTCAACACAACAGGTAGGTCATAGGATCAAAGTCTACGCCAACCACGTTCGAGGAACGTTTCCCTCTTTCGGTCTTCAAAGGTATGAACACCGATTCCTTCCGATACATACATCAGCATAGCATAGATCTTGGGTTCGGGACTCGTAGGTAGGAAAATTTTTGTTTTCTGCGCCGATCCCCAACAGTGGTATCAGAGCAAGGCTATGCGTAGATGTATTGTACGGGTAGAACACATCTAGGATGTGGGCATCAATTCTCCAATTGTTACCCTCCCACGTGTACCCGTTTAGCGTTGCGGCAATGTCCTGATGAAGCGGCCCCGACCGACCTTACGCGTTTACGCGAGACTGGTTCCACGCTTGACATATGGATTGTACCATATAAGTGGATGAGGGGTATCTGTCTCTCTAACATTAGCGACGCGAAGACGTTTGCAACGGAGGGCCCCGACAGGGGTGTAATAGAGACGATTGCAGGATTGGTGTTGTGGCTTGTTTTCGCAGGATAGAAAGCGGTTCTCTCTTGAAACCCCTTAACAGCCACGTAAAACTTGCAAAAGATAAAGTAGAAGGCGTTTTAACTTTAATTTGCATGTAAGGGGGGATCATAGCTTGTATGATTTAAAGTTTTACTTCCTGTCTTGCTAATATGCTAGATATGCGACGGTAGCATGATAGGATAATCTCTCTCAATACCATGATTGTATTCTCCCTTAGTGGGCACCGCCTGGAAGGATCTCTTTATGATAGGCAGGCCGTGACGATCGGGTATCATACTACATTAGCGATCGCATGAGGTTGGGTTTGGCAAGCCTAGCATATGAAGATATGGCCTTGCTGAACAGCCATACACTAAGGTTCGACTGGCAGGCTTGACATATGTAGATATGAGCTTGGGATACGGATGGCCGAAATGTTAAGAATGAGTCATATAACGGATATGATTGGCATGATGGCCTACTGATGGATTCTCGCCCTTCGTTGGTTACCCCAAGTGGAAGGTTTGAGATGTAGTGCAGCAGCAGTTTTCCCTCGGTGAAGATACCAAGGTTTGTCTCCAGTAGGACTCCAGAGATGATAAGTAGGTGTCAGCAGCGCAACTGACGCGGACCTGCACACAGATACAGATAACTTTGTTCCCAACGAAGTTCAGAGAGGTTGTCAATCTCTCCGGTCTTGTTGTTCACAAAGGATAAAACGCAAGGGATAATGATAGAAAATAAAAGCAGTAAAGTAAATACAGTGTGGAAATAATAATAAGGATATGGACCGGGATACGTGATGTTCACTAGTGATGTCTCTCTCCCAAAAGACGATAAAACTGCTATGCGAGGTAAACAAATTACAGAAGGGCATTTGACAGGATTATGAATGCACCGCAATGCTAACTATGCTACAAAAGAAAGGAAGAGGCTCAAAAGCACGGGCAGTACGCCAAAATAAGTAGACCCAAATCCATCTGCATCTAGTACTAATCATCTACCTTGAGATATCTATCCAGAACATCTCGCTGGTTTTAAGTTGCGAGCCCCACCCAAAGTGTAAACCCAAAGCAACATACAACTGCATTAAAAAGAACTTTGTGAAAAGTAAACAATCCTTGTAACCGCGGTTACAAGCACCGTTGTTTTCCCCCTTGTGGCAACAGCACATCCCCTAGACTCATGTTTCTGTCACTCAAGCATGTCATCGGGGGGCATGAACCCACAATCTAGCACAACGTTCCCTCTTGGAGTCACTACCTACTACTTGGCCAAAGCAATAAACAACAACGGAGAACATGCAAGAATTACTTAGGAACAAAAATATAAGAGATAAAAACCAAATATATTACTCTATCACAATCTGAACATAATCTCATAATCCATCAGATCCCTCCAAACTCAGCATAGCAACAGCAGAAATATTACAAAGGTGCCTCGATCATGTAGGGCAGCTCACGAGGTCTAAACAATGAAGATCAAAGAGGGGAGGAGAACATCACATAGCTACTGATCACGGACCCATGGTCCAAGGAAAACTACTCACAAGACATCCGGGGAGCATCCATGGTGGAGAGGAGACTCCCAGAGGTCAATCCTCCCTCCGGCAGGGTGCCGGGAAGAGGTCTTCTGGTGCTCCCAATCTCGGAAGCGCAACGACGGCAGAACAGAGGCGAGTTTGCGGAATAGGGTTCCTCTTCTGGAGTTTTCCCGTGACGGAGAATAAATAGGCGAAGGGGGGCAGCCAGAGGTGGACCAGTGGCCCCAGGCAGCCCCCTGGCGCGGCAAGGGGTGGGACCGCGCCGGATGGCCGCCTGGGCCCCCCTGGCTCCCCTCTGGCCCCTCCGGGGCTCTTCTCGAAGCTTCCTGTACGCTGATTTTTCCTGTATTTTTCACTACTAGGGAAATTGCTATACATGGAAAGCTTATTAGTGGCGCATATAGAAAGCCATGCGCCACCATCTTTTAGGGGTGGCGCACTAGAAAATAATGCGCCACCCATAAGACCTTATGGGTGGCGCATTATTTTCCAGTGCGTCACCCCTAAGAGTGGGGCAGCCTAGATGATCTTATACGTGGCGCATCTAGCAGTATGCGCCACCCCTAAGAACCTTATAGGTGGCGCATATACAGAATGCGCCACCCCTAAGAGCTTAGGGGTGGCGCATTCGGTAAATGCGCCACCCATAATGTCCTTAGGGGTGGCGCATTTACCTAATGTGCCACCCATAAGAGCTTAGGGGTGGCGCATTTCACCAATGCGCCACCACTGACTTTATATATGCGCCACTAAATGCGTAGAGCTGCCCTTATCTACTCCACCCCACCTACCACCTCTCATTCACTCCACACAATTCTCAAACTAGATCCACTCTTCTCACCCTAGATCTATTCGGTTTTCTCCTCCTCCCCACCTCATTGCTTCCATTTATCCATCGATACTTGGCATTACATCTATTTTGTTTCATATTGAAGTAAGTGGACCTCCTCCCAAACTCTTTTGTTCCATTTATGACCCATATACTTGCCTTTATTAGCTTGGGGTTTGTTGTATATGTGAAGCTTGGGTTTGATGTATATGTGAAGCTTGTGGTGGTTTGATGTATATGTGAAGCTTATGGTGTTTTAATGTATATGTGTATCTTGAGTGGCAAATGTTTTGCCGAAATGTCGATTCATTTCCGTTTTGGCAAATTTCTAGCGCACTCTCCGCATGCTCCCATGCATTATTAGGGAAGGTCATGCCGAATTTTTCCGGCGACGACTGTGATATATAATTGTGTTGCTCTCTCCGTGCACGCATGTGATCGACCATGGTCCGCGAGATGGTGAGCGATATCACCGTGGCTAGGTGGATGCAATGTGCGACAAACGACATGCTAAGGAATAATAGGTCGGATATAAGATGTCCGTGTCGGAGATGCAAACTGCAGTGCGTGACCGAGCCTGATTCCGGAATATTGCAAAGACACTGAAGCGTAATGGTTTGATGGATGGCTACACACGATGGATAAGTGATGAAGCTGGTGAGGAGGAGGACGTCAATGGTGGGGCGCCAGTAAATGAGGAAGGGCAACCAGAAAACAGCGGCGGGCGAGATGACGAAGAGCATCCCGTACATGATTATGAAGAAGATGCCGAAGCGGATCATGTAGATCAAGATGCCGGACATGAAGATCAAGATGTCGGACATGATGATTCAAGCTGGGTGCGGGACCCTCATGTTCAAGAGCTGCTTGTCAAAGAGGCGTTGAACGCAAGAGGTGAAGCTAGAGAGAAAGCCAAGATGGCGCAACTCGAGAAAGACGCGATTACGAAGTTGTACGAAGGATGCAACGACGAGGATACCCGCTTGAATGTAACACTTGGGGCTATGGAGATGAAGGCAAAACACAAATGGACCGACGAAAGCTTCGATGATAACATGGCATTCTGGCACGATTGTCTTCCGAAGGGCAACACGTGCCCAACTAGTATCGCTGAGGCCAAGAAAGTCCTTTGCCCTCTCGATCTTCCGCACGTTAAATACCATGTCTGCATAAATGATTGCATGATCTATCGGGGTGAGGACGAAGATAAAACCACATGTTCGGTGTGCGGTGTTAGTCGATACAAGAGAGGGAAGAAAGTTCCTAGAAAAGTGGTATGGTACTTTCCGATCACTCCTCGTCTGCAGAGGTATTTCGTAGATCCCGAGGAAGCAAAGCTCATGACCTGGCACGCGGATAGAAAGAAGCTAAAAGAGGATGACCCGAACCCAGATCCGGAAAAGGAGGACATGCTGAGGCACCCTTCAGATGGTAGCCAATGGACTGCGTTGGACCTCGAATACCCAGATTTTGGGAAAGAACCAAGGAACCTCAGGATTGGTGTGAGCGCCGATGGAGTCAATCCGTTTGGCGGCCAGAGCAGCACACACAGTACCTGGCCCGTGTTTGTATGCATATACAACCTTCCCCCTTGGAAGTGCATGAAGAAAAAGTACATAACAATGTGTATGCTAGTTCAAGGGCCGAAACAACCAGGTACGGACCTCAATCTATATCTGCAGCTGTTGAAAGAGGAGCTAGAAACGTTATGGAAAGACGGAGTCAATACGTGGGACGCCGCGGCAAAAGAGTATTTCCCAATGAAAGCCGCGGTGATCACGACGGTGCACGACTATCTCGGATACGGATATTTCTCAGGGCAGGTGGCCCAAGGATTCTGTGCATGCGTTAGGTGCATGGATAATACAACGTACCGCCAGCTACCAAAAGATCCCGGATCTTCAAAAACCGTGTTCCAGGGGTCTCGGAGGTGGCTTCCCAAGAAACACGCGTGGAGATAACAGGGACATCTGTTCGATGGAAGCGAGGAGCTCCGAGCACCCCCAGCTCGAAGGAGCGGCAAAGAAATCGACAACTTGCTGAAAACTTGGAAAGAGTGCCCCGCGCCGGGAAAGAAAAAAAAGAAGACTCAGCCGTTGATGAGGGTATGGAAAGCGAGGTCTGTTTTCTGGGATTTGCAATACTGGAGTCTACTCCGCAGTCCTCATAGCCTTGATCTAATGCATATCACAAAGAACATGTGCGAGAGCTTGTTTGGCACGCTGCTCAACATGCCGGAGAAGACCAAGGACGGGCCAAAAGCAAGGAATGACTTGAAATTTATGGGCATCAGGAGGGAACTTCACCCCCCTAGTGACGACGATGATGAGCCGGAGGAGGAAGAGGATACGGAAACGCAAAACTCTCGCAAACGAAAAAGGACGACCAAGAAGAAGACCAGTATTGATCACTGCCCCCCGGCATGCTTCACTCTGTGCGAGGAGGAGATCAAGCGGTTTATCCACTGCCTCATAGGAGTAAAATTTCCGAACGGCTACGCGGGGAAGATAAGCAGATACCTAGACGAGGCGAAGCAGCGTTTCAGCGGGATGAAATCTCACGACTGCTTAATGCTGATGAAGCAGATTCTCCCGGTTGCAATGCGAGGGATAATGGACGAGCACGTCCGTAAAATGTTGTTTGGCCTTTGCAACTTTTTTGACGTCATCTCCCGGAAGTCGATTTGCGCTACGCAACTCAAAAGGCTACAGGAGGAGATCGTTCTCATACTATGCGAGCTTGAGATATATTTCCCGCCCGCATTCTTCGACATTATGGTGCATCTGCTGATCCACGTCGTGGAGGATATCGTCCAACTCGGGCCTTCGTTTCTGCGCAGCATGATGCCGTTCGAAAGGATGAATGGACACATCAAAAAATACGTTCGTAACAGGTCCCGTCCGGATGCAAGCATAGCGAAGGGCTTTCTAACCGAAGAGTGCATCTCTTTTTGCACGAATTATCTCAACACCGAGAACCCTGTTGGTCTGGCCGTCAACAAGCACTTTGGCAGGACCGATGGGTGTGGTCACCACGAGGGAAGCCGCGCAATGCATGTCAACTTTGACGGTCGAGACATCGACTTTGAAAGAGCAAGCCTAGTTGCGCTACAACACATCCAGCTGGTCGATCCTTGGATAGTAAAGCACAAGGATTTAATCAGGAAGAAGTACAGTGACCAGGGCCTGCAGATAACGGACCGAGATCCACGGCTAATCAAAGAGCACAACTCCGGTTTCATGACTTGGTTCAGGGACGAGCTTCGTGCTAATCCCCCGCGAAGGAACGCTTCCGAGGACAAAAAGATGATATTCACCTTGTCACAGGGTGCCGCACGCAACCTGATGACCTATCAAGCGTATGATATCAACGGCTACACATTTTACACGGAGGAAAAGGACAATAACTGCGATTACCAGAACTCAGGGTAACGGGGATATTCTACACCGATGACGTCAAGGAAAGATTCTATGGAAGGATCGAGGACATATGGGAGCTCGACTACTGTGGAGAGAAGGTGCCGATGTTCCGTGTGAGATGGGCCAAGAGCGTCGTAAAAGAAGACCGGTACTTCACCACCATGGTTATACCCGAAGCAAAATCCAAGTCTGCGGGCGCAAACGTCACCGCGAAAAATGAGCCATGGGTACTGGCTATCCAAGTGGACCAATGCTTCTTCATTACCGACCCATCAAAGCCGATCCGCGTTGTAGTGAGGAGAGGCAAAAGAAACATCATCGGAATGGAGTGAGTCGCCAACGAGCAAGAATTTGACAAGTAAGGCGACCCGAAGATGGAGGATGACTACGCCGCTCAGGATACATACACCACAACCCTACCAAAGAAAGGTCTCCTCCCGTTCAAGAGGAAAAGTGAAGGCGTCCCGGGCCTAAATTATTCAACCACGACAAAGAAGGGAAAGAAGAAGATCGTGAGGAAACGATAGCTAGATAGCTAGCTCCAAATTTAAGAAAAATATTTTGTAATGCATGATCACTTTGTGTATGCATGGATTTAATATGCACTTTGTAATTGATGATCACAATCTTATGTTTCCAAATGCCGCTACACCATGTGTTTGTGGATCTTGGTTCGGCGACGACACGGTTAAGGCATGGTACGTGGATCGATATGATCACATTATTATGTTTGGATCATAGTTTGAAGTGTATGAACATCGACGATACACAATCGAAGCACCATTCTCAAAAGGTCGGTTAGAGCAAGTACTCCCTCCGTTTCTTTTTACTCCGCATATAAGATTTGGTCAAAGTCAATCTTAATAAAGTTTGACCACTTTTATAGAAAAATGTACTCCATAATTATTATTTTTAAATGGTTTCACTTTAATTAAAAAATAAATAATTGTTTAAACTTTAATTAAAAAATAAAAAAATCTTAGGGGTGGCGCATATCGTTGAAATGCGCCACTAAGTGCTCTTAGGGGTGGCACATTTTGCCAGAATGCGCCACCAACAGGTTTCTTATGCGTGGCGCATTTTGCCGAGATGCGCCACGCATAAGAAACATGTTGGTGGCGCATTCTGGCAAAATGCGCCACCCCTAAGACTTGTCCTATCGAAAACTGCCCCCTCCATGCCCGAACAGTACCCATTCCCCCCACTCCCTCACCTCGCTCTCCGGCCGCCGCCCTCACCGGAGTCCTAGCCGTGCCCCTTCCCCTTGACGCCGGAGCCTCCCTCGACGCCACCGGAGCCGCCATCCCAGAGCCCGCAGTCGTCGCCGCGCCTCTGCCTCAACTCCGGCCGCCGCCGCCTTCAACGCCTCCTCCCCGCGGTGAGCAGCCTCCTATCCATCCTCCCCTCTCCATCCTCCAACCATCCATGATTGCCATGGGCATGAGTAAACCGTGCAGTTCCTAAAGGCAATCCATGATTGCTATCTATTCATTCAGACCTAGCTTTGCTCAAGCATGCCGCAAATTTGTATGAATTTTCAACTAGCAAAGGTGCCATGGTGCTTTGTCTGAATTTTTTGAGTTCTTGACAATGCCCTAGGTCCAAATTTTCTGTTTTTAGGTGTTACAACAATGTGAACTTAAATTTGAACTTTTTTAAAACACTAACAATGTGAACTGTGCTAGTATATAGAATCAATAAGGATTGTCTTGTACAAGGTTCCATATTATTCGATGTTGAAATCCAAAATAGGTTGTCTTATGAACCACTATTAGACAACACTTATAAAATTATACTAAGGTTATTGACCCCCCTCCCCTTGGACAGAGAACCTCTTATTGTTTTTATGCATCAAAGCTTGAAAGTTGGAATATGCTTTAGTAAAAATTAAAAAAGAAAGAGAGGAGAAAAACCAGTAGGTAAGCTCATAAAAAAACTGAATTTTATGAATTTTGATGCATTTGCAGAAGTGATAGTAGTAGTTTTTTAATTTCTTCAAAAAAATTGATGGGTTCCTCTGCCTTATTTTTATTTTTATTTGAGAAACCGAGTTTTGAGCCATAAAGATGCTGATGATTCATTTATAGGAGGAAGCATATATAATTCTTCTATGTAGTAGCAGTGATACTAGTTTCTTGCTTTTTTTCTAAATTTTTTGCTATGTGCTCTAAAAAAATAGTCAGACAAATGTGTGTGGTGCTTTTGTTCTGCATATCACTACTAGTGTAGAATATGTTCTTAACAATTTTCAATGCATTAAGATTCCCTCATCTCAGCATTTTTATTCACAGTTTTTATCTACTGTTTAAATATCTACTATAGATCTACTACATATATATATATGTTGTGTAGGTACAAATCATTATCCCATTTCTCCCGAAATGTTGATTAACTTCCGTTTCGGTTGAGAATGGGGCACTCTCATGTTAAGAAAAAGAGCAAAGGTCATGCCGAATTTTTCCGTGAATTCGTGCATGACCTTTGCTATTTTTCTTAACATGAGAGTATTTGCATTTATTTATTGTGCTAATTAATTAAGTAGTTTCATTTCTTAATATTGTACTAGTGCAAACATGTCGACCGGAGCCGACGCCGGTCCTTCTTCTCAGCCGGGAGAAAAAAGGAAGCAATTTTGGGAATACTCCTAGGAGGAGGTCGAGGAGCAGAGAGAAGAGGAAGTACCTCCGGGTGAGGAGGAGTATGAGGAGGAGATAGAGTCGGAGTCCGACTCATCGGATGATGACTTGGAGGAGGAGGCCGGTACGACAGACGGCGAGAGGAACATCGGCGAGGATGATGGGACCGGTGGATCCAACACAGATGGTACCCAGTCGAAGAAGAGGAATCGGAAACCGACCAAGGTCGGCGTCATCAGGCAAGAGTTTACTGTTGTGACCGCCATCGGGATTCCTAAAGAGCCCGAACGTTTTTCGGAAGGGTACGGCCGTCAAGTCGCGGCGATCCTCCGCAACACCATGCCGATCACCACGATTAACCTCAGGAGTCGTGAGACTATTCATTATTGTTAGCTTCTTATCAACAAGCTGCACGGACAATACAAGTTTCCGGAGCCGTACGATAACACCAAACTCAGAGGGAACAAAGTAAACACATGGGCCCTCAGGAAGATGAGCAAGGCCTTGTCCAGTTGGAAAACCCGGGTGAAGAGGCCAATTTTTGAAAAGAACAAAACCTGGGAGGAGCTCAAGGAGAAAGAGTCGTTGATCGACGAAGCTACCTACAACCTTTTCAAGGCTAGGTGTGAGTCCGAGCAAGCCAAGGCCGCGAGTGCAAAGCGCAAGGCCATGCGGTCGCAGGTCATAGGTAACCACCGTCTCGGAGCCGGTGGTTACAAAAGTTCCAAGCCTAAATGGCACAAGGAGGATGCCGAGTACGCCGCTGCGGGCATACCTAACCCCTTCCAGCAATACAAAGATGATCCGCAGAACGAATTCTTTGTGAGGGCCCGGAGCTATAAGGACAAAGCAACCTCGAAAATAATTATCGATCCTAAGATTCAGGAGTTTACGACTGTCGTGGTAAGTAGTTTACCACGCGACCTTGTCGATTGAATTCTCGAGTGAAGTTCACAATTTCTTAACGTTTCACATTCTTTTTGCAGCAAGCGGAAATGAAAATTGCCTCATCGCAGGAGTCGTCGGTTAAGTTGGCCGGCCCGTGGGACAACGCCTTTAACAGGGCGTTGAACAAGGTCAAGAAGGATGACGACGTGACGGCGAAGCCATCGTCAGCCGTCCGTGTGGTCGGCTTTGGTGCGGACCTAAATTGGTCCGAATATTATGGAAAATCGGCGGAGCAGTCCGGTTCGAGGGGGCGCAAGGCGAGAAGGACCGAAGAAGATGCCGCTTATGTTCGTGGACTGGAGGAGAAGGTGAACATGCTTCCGCATCTTGTCCAGGACGAAGTGGCGAAGACGATGAACGCTGTCCTTCCAGATATGATGCAGTCACTCGCGAATTGGCAAGCGCGTGGTGGACAAGGGCCCATACCAGTCCCCAGCATGGTCGGCAGCAACTCGGGCCCCGCGGCGCCTGCAGTCCCGACTCCGGCCGTAGTGGTGGCTCCAGCACCGACTCCCGGTGTATTGGTGACTCCGGCCGCCAACACCGCGGCGGCGACGCCGGACGTGATGGTAACTCCTCCGGCCACGATCGAACAACCGGGGCATAACAATAATGCATATATATATATATATATATCTTTCGCAGGAGGACACACCATGCATTCTATTACAAGTCGTGGACGGCGAGTTGAAGGATGTTGCCAAAGGTAAAATCATTCAACCACAAAATCGAATCATGCACAATATGCCGATGGCACCGGATATGCATAGGGTTCAAATCTCTCTCGTGATTTCGGGCTACGAGAGAGTTGAACCTCCCATTCAACCCCCCGGATACGATGAGGACGAGCCGGCAGTCCTCAGTGACTGTTTCAACCAAATATGCCTATGGCCGAAGAGCCAAATGCGTTTAATGACGGGGGAAAGGGGCACCACACCTAGGACAACACCACTAGTCATCGTGACGGCGCCACATGATCCCATCGGCGCACAACAAGAAGACGATGATCTTGATGATGATATCAGCGCCGACCAGTTCATCAATACTTTGTATGATGCTGATGACTTATTCATGCCTCCTGCTGAAGGAGCCTATCAGCATGACGAGGAAGCTCGCGGTCCAGCTGATCCTGTGGCGAAGCCTGCTTGCTCCACGTGTCTCTTCGCTGCTGCTCAGGACATGTCTCTAGCAGCTTCTGCCTTCACCGAGCCTCAAGCAGATGCCACAAGATCTATTCTCAGCCCGTCCACACTCCATAAGGCGGCCACTGAGCAGATAAAGGCCGGTGACTGCTCAAAATTATATTGCAATTCTTTTGTATCAATAATTGTTGGCCTCATTGTTATATTGTATTTTTCATTTCTGTAATATAATAAAAATATCTGTAATGCTTTTATTCTTTTATGTAATTCTTTTTTTTTCTGTAATTATTTAGTGGCGCATATTGTCAGGATTTAGTGGCGCACTGTGACTGCGCCACCCCTAAGGCCCTTAGGCGTGGCGCATACCAGAATGCGCCACCCCTAAGAGCTTAGAGGTGGCGCATTTTCAGATGCGCCACGCCTAAGAGCCTTAGGGGTGGCGCATCCAGATTGCGCCACCTCTAAGCCCTTATTAGTGGCTTGTAGTTAGTGGCGCATCCCTAATGCGCCACTAAACTCAAAAACAGTGCGCCACCATAAGGCTATTCCCTAGTAGTGTTTCCCGAAATTTTTCTGGCACTTTTTATATGGGGGAAAACTGAAATAGAAAAACAGCAGAAAACAGGAACTGGCACTGGGGTGCACTGAGTTAATAGGTTAGTCCAAATATGATCAAAAGTGTATGAAAGTGTATCTAGATCATAGCAATATCACACAAAACATGCATGGAGCAAGCAGAAATTATAGATACGTTTTGGACGTATCAACATCCCCAAGCTTAATTCCTGCTCGTCCTCGAGTAGGTAAATGATAACAAGCATAATTTCTGTGGTGACATGCTAGCAACCATAAAAGAACTTTGAAAAGTAAAGCAATCAAGGTTAGAGATTCAATTCAAGTCATAACATGCAAGAGTCTATATTAGCATTGAAACAAGTAACAAAAGAACAATAGGTGCAAGAGCTCTCGCTGTCCGTGACTCGAATGTCTCCAAATGGTGTTTGCGTGCAAGAAGGGGGATAGGGAATACGAGAAAAAGTAATTTTTGTGTTGAGAACTCAATCTACTAAAGTTTCACACTTGGTCTTCTTTGGAATATTATCTTGACTCGTCCCCAGACCACTAGCCATGTACAAGTCAATTTGATCCACTCCTTTTCGATATTTTGAGCACTCATGCAATGGATGAGCGTAAGCACGAGAGTTGACACTTAAGATGGCCAAGAGAGAAGTATGGTGGAGGAAGAAGACAAAAGGGATGAGAAAGGCTCACATCAATGAGGACAATCATAGGAAAGCAATGCCAAATGATAGATATGATGTGAGGAGTAGGGATTGCCATGCAACAGATGCACATACGAGCTAGGAAGCTCTCCAATGGAACTAGTGGGGGTGCATCTAACTTGCTCGCTCATGAAGACCTAGAGCTCATTTGAGGAGGCTCATCCTTGGAATATGCAAGCCAAGTTCTATAGTGTGAAGGTCCCCACATAGCTATATGCATAATGATCATGTCTATGGAGTACAAGGATATAGAGGGAGTACTAGTGTGGATCTCTCAAAAGGATAGTAGTGTTGCCCCTTTCTCTCTTTTTATTTCTTTTTCTCTTTTTTCTATTTTTTGTATTTTTTTGTGGCCTCAATGGCTCTTTCTATTTAACTCTCATTTGTCCTCTTTGGGATCTTTTAATGTGTCCACTTTGGGATATTTTCCTCACTTAAGGGGAACACTCTATTTTACAAGAAGGTAAAGGAGATCTTTCACACTTTACAAGGTACTCAAAACATAAAGAAGATGTAACTATCATGATGTATGCAATGTATGTCGCTGCCAGTGTAGCAGGAACATGTATGACATGAAGATCAAGTCATGAAGAGGTGGATGTTGCATGGCAATATAACTCGGAAAGGCTATGGAAATGCCTTGATAGGTAGGTATGGTGGCTGTTTTGAGGAAAGATATAAGGAGGTTTATGATGAAAGAGCGTATCATGCCAAGGGTTTGGATGTACCGGCGAAGGTGGACACCAACTCTCGGAGTGAGAAGAAGGCAATGCACGGCACGGGAGAGGCTAGCAAAATATGGGAAGGTGGAAGTGTCAACTTTCAATACTTACATTAGTCCGAAGAACTCATGCACTTATTATCGGTAACTCTCAATCTAATAAGGAGGTTCACAAAGAGACAAGTACCCCGAGGAGGAGTGTATGGGGGTTTAGTTATCCTTGCGCATCCTCGACTCATGGTACGTGAGTGTTCTCTGATATTCGACCCCTTAGAAGAGTAGTGATCCATCTAGTAGCTAGAGTTCTCAACTAGTTTTGTTGGTTTTGAAAATACACATGGATTGCCCAAAATACGACACCTATCACTAATAGGCGAGAGCTCTTGACACCAAAAGTTCAAACATTACTCACAACAATACCTCAAAACTATTGCAACTTACTACTAAAATTAAATAGCAACCTCAATTACCTACTTTCAAGACAAGACACAACTCAGTGCAACAACCAACTCTCTTTAACAAGATAAACATGAAAACTAAAAAGATTTCCAGAAACAAACTAAACAAAAGCCAAGGCTCTTGCTAAAGACAAACTAAGACTAAAACTAAACATGGCAGTAGCTATGAAAAGATAAAGAACACATTACAGCAAAAAGATAAGCAGGAAAAATCCTATGACGTGTTCTAAATTTTGAAAGTGGAGCGTGTTTCTCTCCCACACAAAGTAAGACAGGATCTAACTTGTTATGAAAAGAAAGCAAAGCTAAAGAAAACTAAAAACAAAACCTAAGAGCGAGACGCTCCAAGCATAGCACATAACGCATGAAGTGATAAAAATATAGTGAGACGAAGGACGAACTGATGATTCTTGATGGAGAAGGGGATACACGGGGGAATCCCCAAGCTTAGACGCTTGAGTCTCCTTGAATATTTATTGGGGATGCATGGGGGCATCCCCAAGCTTGAGCGCTTGACACTCCTGGATCTTCTTTCATCATCTTCTATCGCACACTTGAAAACTTCCTTCATACATAACTCATCCTAAGTTGATTAGAGAGGTTAGTACCCTTAATAAAATAATATTTCCCCACTGGATAAAAAGATATTCTTGAAGAGCTACTGTTTCTCAAGAGTGCCAAAAAGTTTTTGCAAAGAAAAAGCAAGCTTAAGGTTTGCAAAATTTAGGAGAGACAAAACGTGGCAGAATCTGTGAAAAACAGAACAGCAGATAGTAAAGAATTTTTTAGGGACACTTCTGCAACTCAATTAAAAAAACTCAGAACATACGGAAGTTTCGTAATTGTATAGAGCATACTGTGTAAAAATTTCAGCTCAAATAGATGAACTGGGATTTTTCTGGAATTTTTCTGGTCACGAGGACAGAATCTGTTTTCTGGACAGCATGTCACAACTTTTACTTCCCTTGCCGTAAGAGGCTATAACTTGGCACAAAGCTGAAAAATAAAGATACAATGATGATGCTACAGTAGTAACAAACATCAAGACACAAAAAAAAGCAAAAAGAAACCTAAATTCGTGGCGGGCTGTCTCCCGAAAGCGCTTCTTTAGAGCCATTAGCTAGGCTTAAAGATTATAAAAGATGCTCACGTAAGAATAAGGATTTGAAGCAAAAGAGAGCATCAAGAAGAAAACATGAAACACATTTAAGCCTAACCCATTTCCTATGCATAGGCATCTTGTAAGAAAATAAATCAAAGAAGCACAAAGTGACATGCATAGGAAGGTAGAACAAGAACAACTTCAAAACTTTCAACATGAAGAGAGGTGTTTTTGTAACATGGAAGTTTCTACAACCAAACTTTCCTCTCTCAAAGTGATTTTCAGTAGCATCATGAACAACATCAATAATATAACTATCACATAAATCATGTTGTTCATGACCTACAAGCACACGTGTATTGTTTTCAGCACGGTTTTTAGGATGATAAGATAGATGCAACCCATCACATTGAGCCTTGATAAGAGAAAAATTCTCCGGAATAGTTGGAGATTTCAAAAGGATAATAGGACACTCAAGTGTGGGTGTGATAGCAAAAATTTCATGCTTAACATGAGGAACTATAGAAAGTTCATCTCCGTAAGCATCATCCATAGTGGCATCAAGGCCATAAGCATAGAAGACATCAACTTCATCAAAAAGGGATATTTCAAAAGAATCCATAGGATCATAATACTCATATAAGGTAAGAGTCAAAGAGTTACTCTCATTAGAAGGTAGACATGGATGGCTCCATTCTTCCTCCTTTTGTTCGTCACTCTCCTCCTCTTCTTCATCCAAAGAGCTTTCAGGTTCAGTAATTTCTTCTTCCATAGAGTCCTGCAAAACATTCGTCTCTTCCTTTGGAGGAGAGATTCTCTCAAGATGATCAGTAATATAATAATTTGCATCATAATTTTCCAAACAATAGTTAAGTATAGAAAGACTCTCAGATTTGTAAGGGGCGCCATCAATATTTTCAAGAAAAGAAGTAATTTCATAGGCACCCTTAAAAGCAACAAATTCTTCTATTTGTTCTGCATCATAAAAATCATAATTTCCCTTAGCATAAGAAGCTAAGGTTTCATCCTCATTGTACTCACATTGGAAAGCAAGGTGTTTGTGCCTCATAAAGCAACAAGATTCATCCCTGCAGAAAGATATATTATATATTGAGCACAAGTTTTTAGCATACTCATACGATTGATGTATGAGTCTCCATAAGTGTATCTTTTTTTGAGACAAGCGGCATTCCTTGTAATATTCTTGTTGATCCTCGGTGAATCCTCCATGCCAATAAGATCTAGTTTCAAAGAAGTTAGACGTTGATTGGCAGGTAAGGAACTAGACATACTATATATATATATATATATATATATATTATAATTTTTTATTTTGATAAAGGACACAAAGATAAAAAAACTGAAAGGTAAACTAACAAGACTAAAAAACAAAGGTACAGGGTAGTGTGAAACTCCCCAATCTTAGCACTCGGAGTCCCCGGCAACGGCGCCAGAAAACTTGCTTGATGGCTTCTCGCCCTTCGTTGGTTACCCCAAGTGGAAGGTTTGAGATGTAGTGCAGCAGCAGTTTTCCCTCGGTGAAGATACCAAGGTTTGTCTCCAGTAGGACTCCAGAGATGATAAGTAGGTGTCAGCGGCGCAACTGACGCGGACCTAAACACAGACACAGATAACTTTGTTCCCAACGAAGATCAGAGAGGTTGTCAATCTCTCCGGTCTTGTTGTTCACAAAGGGTAAAACGCAAGGGATAATGATAGCAAATAAAAGCAGTACAGTAAATATAGTGTGGAAATAATAATAAGGATATGGACCGGGATACGTGATGTTCACTAGTGATGTCTCTCTCCCAAAAGACGATTAAACTGCTATACGAGGTAAATAAATTACAGAAGGACAATTGACAGGATTATGAACGCACCGCAATGCTAACTATGCTACAAAAGAAAAGAAGAGGCTCAAAAGCACGGGCAGTATGCCAAAATAAGTAGACCAAAATCCATCTGCATCTACTACTAATCATCCACCTTGAGATATCTATCCCGAACATCTCGCTGGTATTAAGTTGCGAACCCCACCCAAAGTGTAAACCCAAAGCAACAGACAACTGCATTAAAAAGAACTTTGCGTAAAGTAAACAATCCTTGTAACCGCGGTTACAAGCACCGTTTTTTTCCCCCTTGTGGCAACAGCACATCCCCTAGACTCATGTTTCTGTCACTCAAGCCTGTCATCGGGGGGCATGAACCCACAATCTAGCACAACGTTCCCTCTTGGAGTCACTACCTACTACTTGGCCAAAGCAATAAACAGCAACGGAGACCATGCAAGAATTACTTAGGAACAAAAATATAAGAGATAAAAACCAAATATATTACTCTATCACAATCTGAACATAATCTCATAATCCATCAGATCCCTCCAAACTCAGCATAGCAACAGCAGAAATATTACAAAGGTGCCTCGATCATGTAGGGCAGCTCACGAGGTCTAAACAATGAAGATCAAAGAGGGGAGGAGAACATCACATAGCTACTGATCACGGACCCATGGTCCAAGGAAAACTACTCACGAGACATCCGGGGAGCATCCATGGTGGAGAGGAGACTCCCGGAGGTCAATCCTCCCTCCGGCAGGGTGCCGGGAAGAGGTCTTCTGGTGCTCCCGATCTCGGAAGCGCGGCGGCGGAAGAACAGAGGCGAGTTTGCGGAATAGGGTTCCTCTTCTGGAGTTTTCCCGTGACGGAGAATAAATAGGCGAAGGGGGCAGCCAGAGGTGGACCAGGGGCCCCAGGCGCCCCCCTGGCGCGGCCAGGGGTGGGGCCGCGCCGGGTGGCCGCCTGGGCCCCCCTGGCTCCCCTCTGGCCCCACCCGGGCTCTTCTCGAAGCTTCCTGTACGCTGATTTTTCCTGTATTTTTCCCGGAATTTTTCTGGCACTTTTTATATGGGGGAAAACTGAAATAGAAAAACAACAGAAAACAGGAACTGGAACTGGGGTGCACTCAATTAATAGGTTAGTCCAAATATGATCAAAAGTGTATGAAAGTCTATCTAGATCATAGCAATATGACACAAAACATGCATGGAGCAAGCAGAAATTATAGATACGTTTTGGACGTATCACCTACCTAGGTAGATGTGTCGTCGACCGTGTGATATTCGAGGACGATCATTCAAACTAGGATTATGTTAATCACTTAGTAAATTTCGAGAGATATTTAACTAAGTGGGAGTTTTAGAATTAATTAAAATTGAACTCCAATTATGAACAAAGTCTAAATATGTGTTTTGCAAATAACCATTGTAGATGGCTGCACCTCGCCCCTCATTCAACTTAGGGTCATTCCTAGACAAAGAAAAACTGAAAACCGATGGGTCAAACTTCACCAACTGGTTCCGCACTCTGAGGATTCTCCTCGTTCCCCTCAAGATGTGATACGTACTAGAGGCCGCGTTAGGTGACGAACCACCAGCAGATTATGGTGATTCCGATCTGGTGGTGCAGCAATGCACTGGTACTTGGGATGCAAAAGATGAAAATATGGCAAGATACAGATTCCTTGTACAGCAGTTGTTTGGGTTCTTTGAAGGTTGTGAATTCCATCACATATCCCGAGCTGAAAATGAAGCAGCAGATGCACTGTCCAAGCTGGGGTCTACCAGAAAGGAAATTCCACCAGGGATATCACTAGAAAACATCCACAAGCCATCCATCAAGCCTTCCCTAGAATTATGGTCAATCTTTATTCCGTCCGACCTGAAGATAGCAGAGCTCTAAGCAAAGAAGCAAAAAGTGAAAGAGCATTCGGCCGCACCAGGGGCTGCCGATTGCAAACCAGGGGCTGCTATCGTCGGCTCGGGGACTGAGGGGATCGTGCAAGGTGCAACCGGATCCTCCTCCTCCGAGCTGCCAGTAGCAGAAGTCGCACAGCTAGAGCCAGAAGCAGTTCTTGTACTGGTGATACGTCCAAAACGTATCTATAATGTCTGCTTGCTCCATGCATGTTTTGTGTTACTTTGCCATGTTTTGCTTGAACTTTCATACACTTTTGAGCATATTTGGACTAATCTATTAACCCAGTGCACCCAGTTGCTAGTTCCTGTTTTCTGCTGTTTTTGTATTTCAGGTTTTTCCAATAATTAAAGTGCCCAATAAATCCCGGAAAATTATATAAAAAATCAGCGCTCCGGAAGCTTCCGGAATAACCAAGACATGGCAGGAGGGCCACCACCAGGAGCCCAGAAGGCTTCTTGGCGCGGCCCCACCCTAGGTCGCGCCACCTGCCCTCCTGGCTGCCCTGTGGCCCCCCTCGGTGCCCCCTTTGGCCCCTATTTATTCTCCCCTCGTGGAAACCCTGATTCCAGACCCCTTTTCTCCAGAAGCAATTCCGATCTCCGCCGCCATCGCCATCAAGTTTTGGGGGGACAGAATTCCTGTGCCGGCGCCCTGCCGGGACGGGGAAGTGCCCCCGGATTCATCCCCATCGACGTTGCTTCCTCCCTCCATGAAGCGGGAGAAGTTCCTCCTCGGGGCTGAGGTTTCTACCAGTAGCTATGTGTTCTTCTCTCTCTCCCATGATGTGATCTTCGTTGTGATCATAGGCTATGTTAATCTAGGGTGATCCCATGATATTTCCCCTTCCTCTATGTATTGGATTGATGTACTCAATTTATCTTATCTAGTATAATCCCCGAGACCAAGGTGACAGCGGTCTATTGGACATGGTTTAGAAGAATATTATCAAGAGTGATTTCCTCTTTTGTGTGTTGATTGAAGATTGAGAGTCTCTTGGTGCTTGTCTTTGACTATCCTTTAGATATGTTGTGGTGATTGTGGTACTCTCTTTGGATGGCCGCGGTGACATTGGGAAATCCATAGATTGAGAACTATGAACTTCGAGGTGTGCTTTTGTAGCCCTACATAATTCTCGTCCTCTCTCGACCACAAAGGAATGACCGCCGAGTACGTCTCCATTGCATGTTTTATGGGAAATATCATGTGATTAAACTATGTTAATGTTGTTGGGAGTTTCCACTAGTGAAAGTATGAAGCGTAGGCCTTGTCTCCACCATTGCAATACCGTTTGTGCTCACTTTTACCACTTGTTTCTTTGCTGCACTTTTTATTACAGATTTATATTACTTCGTTTTACCACACCTATCACTCATATTTTACCATTTCTTTGCCGAACTAGTGAACCTATAGTACTCCTAGTTGTATTAGGTGTGTTGGGGACACAAGAGACTTCTTGTATCTAAATTGCAGGGTTGCTTGAGAGAGACCATGTTCAACCTCTACTTCCCTGAGTTCGATAAACCTTAGGTCATCCACTTGAGGGAAATTGCTACTGTCCTACAAACCTCTGTGCTTGGAGGCCCAACATAGTCTACAAGAATAGAAGCGTGCGTAGACATCAAGCTATTTCTGGCGCCATTGCCGGGGAGGTAAGGTTTGAAGGTATATCTTTAGATCTTGCAATTAATTCTTTTTGTTTCTTGTTTTTATTTTCACGAGTTAGGCTTTATGGAAAACAACAAAAAAATTATGAGAGAGCTTTATGAGCTCTATCTTGAGTTAGGACATGAAGTGTTTGAGGAGGAGATCAAAAAGCCTATGGAGCTTTACTATTTGCACAATACTCATGATAGTAGCAATGTTATTAGTATGTCTTCTTTGAATACCTTTGATCCTAATGATATGCAAAGCTATAAGCTTGGGGATGCTACGTTTTATGAAGATGATCTTTTTAGCCCCCCATGTTTTGATGAGGAAATTTATTTTGATGATACTTTGCCTCCTATTTATGATTATTATTGTGATGACACTTATTCTATAAAGAATAATTTTTTACAAGTGCACCATGATAAGAATGATTCATGTGATAGTTATTTTGTTGAGTTTGCTCCCACTATTACTAATGAGAAGGATTTTGCTTATGTGGAGAGTAACAATTTTTCTATGCTTGTGGATCATGATAAGAATTTTTTATGTGATACTTATATTGTTGAGTTTATTCATGATACCACTGAAAATTATTATGAGAGGGGAACATATGCTTATAGATATTCCAATAATATCAAGTTCCCTCTCTTTATGTTGAATGTTTTGAAGTTGCATTCATTTTGCCTTCCTATGCTAATATCTTTATGCTTCAATGAGTTATTTCACTACAAGATCCCTTTGCATAGGAAGCATGTTAGACTTAAATGTGTTTTGTATTTGCTTCTTGATGCTCTATTTTTGTTCTTCAATTCTTATTCCTATGAGAGCATCACTAAAATCTTAAGCCTATCTTTATGGCTATAAAGAAAGAGCTCTAGGGAGACAACCCTTGTTATCTTTACTTTTAGTTTATTTTTCCTTATGTTTTTAGTGGTCTTGATGATTGTTAATACTGTAGCAACATCATTGTATCTTTATTTTCAAGCTTTGTGCCAAGTTATAGCCTCATATGACAAGGGAAGTGAAAGTTGTGACATGCTGTCCAGAAAACAGATTCTGTCCTCGTGACGGGAAAAATCAGATAAAATCACGAGTCAATCATTTTGCCCTGAATTTTTTACACAGCATGCTCTATACAATCACGGAACTTTCGTATGTTCTGAGTTTTTTTATTTGAGTTGAAGAAGTACCCCTAAAAAATTCTTTACTATCTGCTGTTCTGTTTTTCACAGATTCTGCCACGTTTTGTCTCTCCTTACTTTTGCAAACCTTAAGCTTGTTTTATCTTTGCAAAAACCTTTTGGAAATCTTGAGAAACAGTAGCCCTTTAAGAATATCTTTATATACAGTGGGGAAAAATTATTTATTAAGGGTACTAACCTCTCTAATCAGCTTATGAAGAGTTATGTATGAAGGGAGTTTTCAAGTGTGCGATGGAAGATGATGAAAGAAGATTCCGGAGTGTCAAGCGCTCAAGCTTGGGGATGCACGCATGCATCCCCTTCTCCATCAACAATCATCAGTTTGTCCTTCGTCTCACTATATTTTTATCACTTCATGCGTTATGTGCTATGCTTGGAGCATCTCGCTCTTAGGTTTTATTTTTAGTTTTATTTAGCTTTGCTTTCTGTTCATAACAAGTTAGATCCCGTCTTACTTTGTGTGGGAGAGAAACACGCTCCACTTTCAAAATCTAGAACACATCATAGAATTTTTCATGCCTATCTTTCTCTGTTGTGTGTTCTTTACCTTTTCGTAGCTACTGCCATGTTTAGTTTTAGTTTTAGTTTTTCTTTAGCAAGAGCCTTGGCTTTTGTTTAGTTTGTTGCTGGAACCCTCTTTAGTTTTCATGTTTATCTTGTTAAGAGAGTTGGTTGTTGCACTGAGTTGTGTCTTGTCTTGAAAGTAGTTAATTGAGGTTGCTATTTAATTTTAGTAGTAACTGGCAATGGTTTTGAGGTATTGATGTGAGTAATGTTTGAACTTTTGGTGTCAAGAGCTCTAGCCTATTAGTGATAGGTGTCGTATTTTGGGCAATCCGTGTCTATTTTCAAAAACCTACAAAACTAGTTGAGAACTCTAGCTACTAGATGGATCGCTAATCTTCGGAGGGATCGAATATTAGAGTACACTCACGTACCATGAGTCGAGGATGCGCAAGGATAACCAAACCCCCATTCACTCCTCCTTGGGGTACTTGTCTCTTTGTGAACCTCCATATTAGATTGAGAGTTACCGATAATAAGTGCATGAGTTCTTTGGACTAATGTAAGTATTGAAAGCTGACACTTCCACCTCTTCATGACTTGATCTTCAAGTCATACGTGTTCCTGCTACACTGGCAGCTACATACATTGCATACATCATGATAGCTACATCTTCTTTATGTTTTGAGTACCTTGTAAAGTGTGAAAGATCTTCTATACCCTCTTGTAAATTAGAGTGTTGCCCTTAAGTGAGGAAAAGATCCCAAAGTGCACAAATCAAAAGATCTCAAAGAGGACAAATGAGAGTTAAATAGAAAGAGCCACTGAGGCCACCAAAAAAATACAAAAAATAGAAAAAAGAGAAAAGGAAAAATAAAAATAGAGAAAGGGGCAACACTACTATCCTTTTGAAAGATCCACACTAGTACTCCCTCTTATCCTTGTACTCCATAGAGATGATCATACATGCATATATCTATGTGGGGACCTTCACACTATAGAACCTGGCTTGCATATTCCAAGGATGAGCCTCCTCAAAAGAACTCTAGGTCTTCATGAGCTAGCAAGTTTGATGCACCCCCACTAGTTCCATTGGAGAGCTTTTCTTAGCTCATATGTGCATCCGTTGCATGGCAATCCCTACTCCTCACATCATATCCATCATATGGCCTTCTCTCGCCTATGGTTGTCCTCATTGATGTGAGCCTTTATCACCCTTTTTGTCTTCCTCCTCCACCATATTTTTCTCTTTGCCATCCAAAGTGTCAACTCTCGTGCTTACGCTCATCCATTGCATGAGTGCTCAAAATATCGAAAAGGAGTGGATCAAATTGACTTGTACCTGGCTAGTGGTCTGGGGACGAGTCAAGATAAGATTCCAAAGAAGACCAAGTGTGAAACTTTAGTAGATTGAGTTCTCAACAAAAATACTTTTTCATCTCGTATTCACTATCCCCTTGCTTGCACGCAAACACCATCTGGAGACATTTGAGTCACGGATAGCGAGAGCTCTTGCACCTTTTGTTCTTTTATTGCTTGTGTTAATGCTAATATAGACTCTTGCTTGTTAAGACTTGAATTGAATTGCATGCTTTGATTGCTTTACTTAAAAAGTACCTATATGGTTGTGTGGCATGTCACCACAGAAATTATGCTTGTTATCATTTACCTACTCGAGGACGAGCAGGAATTAATCTTGGGGATGTTGATACGTCCAAAACGTATCTATAATTTCTGCTTGCACCATGCATGTTTTGTGTGACTTTGCCATGTTTTTCTTGAACTTTCCTACACTTTTGAGCATATTTGGACTAATCTATTAACCCAGTGCACCCAGTTGCCAGTTCTTGTTTTCTGCTGTTTTTGTATTTCAGGTTTTTCCAATAATTAAAGTGCCCAATAAATCCCAGAAAAATTATATAAAAAATCAGCGCTCCGGAAGCTTCTGGAATAACCAAGACATGGCAGGAGGGCCACCACCAGGAGCCCAGAAGGGTGCTTGGCGCAGCCCCACCCTAGGCCGCGCCACCTGCCCTCCTGGCTGCCCTGTTGCCCCCCTCGGTGCCCCCTTTGGCCCCTATTTATTCTCCCGTCGCGGAAACCCTGATTCCAGACCCCTTTTCTCCAGAAGCAATTTCGATCTCCGCCACCATCGCCATCAAGTTTCGGGGGGACATAATTCCTGTCCCGGCGCACTGCCGGGACGGGGAAGTGCCCCCGGATTCATCTCCATCGACGTTGCTTCCTCCCTGCATGAAGCGGGAGTAGTTCCTCCTCGGGGCTGAGGTTTCTACCAGTAGATATGTGTTCTTCTCTCTCTCCCATGATGTGATCTTCGTTGTGATCATAGGCTATGTTAATCTAGGGTGATCCCATGATATTTCACCTTCCTCTATGTATTGGATTGATGTACTCAATTGATCTTATCTAGTATAATCCCCGAGACCAAGGTGACAGCGGTCTATTGGACATGGGTTAGAAGAATATTATCATGAGTGATTTCCTCTTTTGTGTGTTGATTGAAGATTGAGAGTCTCTTGGTGCTTGTCTTTGACTATCCTTTAAATATGTTGTGGTGATTGTGGTATTCTCTTTGGATGGCCGCGGTGACATTGGGAAATCCATAGATTGAGAACTACGAACTTCGAGGTGTGCTTTTGTAGCCCTATATAATTCTCGTCCTCTCTTGACCACAAAGGAATGACCTCCGAGTACGTCTCCATTGCATGTTTTATGGGAAATATCATGTGATTAGACTATGTTAGTGTTGTTGGGAGTTTCCACTAGTGAAAGTATGAAGCCTAGGCCTTGTTTCCACCATTGCAATACCGTCTGTGCTCACGTTTACCACTTGTTTCTTTCCTGCACTTTTTATTACAGATTTATATTACTTCGTTTTACCACACCTATCACCCATATTTTACCATCTCTTCGCCAAACTAGTGCACCTATACAACTCTTAGTTGTATTAGGTGTGTTGGGGACACAAGAGACTTCTTGTATCTAAATTGCAGGGTTGCTTGAGAGAGGCCATCTTCAACCTCTACTTCCCTGAGTTCGATAAACCTTAGGTCATCCACTTGAGGGAAATTGTTGTTGTCCTACAAACCTCTGTGCTTGGAGGCCCAACATAGTCTACAAGAATAGAAGCGTGCGTAGACATCAACTGGTAATTGTAGCGGCACCATCATGGGAAGAACCATTCAGAAACTTCCATGTAGACGGCATACTCCCAGAAAATGAAGTGGAATCTTGGAAAATCCAGCGCCGATCTAGAGCATACACAATCATCAACAACAAGCTGGTGCACCGCAGTGCAACAGGAGTCCTTCAGCGTTGTGTGGAAGAGGACAAGGGGCTGGAATTGCTCCGAGACATCCATCAAGGCGAGTGTGGTCATCATGCATCAGCAATAGCAATAGTTGACAAGGCTTTTCGCCATGGTTTTTATTGGCCGACTGCGAAAGCAGCGGCAGAAGAATTGGTCAAGCATTGCAAGGGGTGTCAGAGGTTCAAAGAAAAGAGCCACTTACCAGCCTCAGCACTCAAAACCATTCCGATCACATGGCCGTTTGCAGTTTGGGGACTGGATATGGTGGGACCATTCAAAACAGCAAGGGGTGGCTTGACACACTTACTGGTAGCAGTGGATAAGTTCACCAAGTGGATCGAGGCAAGGCCGATCAAGAAGCTAGATGGGCCGACTGCGGTTAGGTTCGTGGCGAACATCATGGTCAGATATGGAGTACCGCACAGCATCATCACTGACAATGGAACAAACTTTGTAAAGGGGGCGCTAGCTCGGTTTGCTTCCCAGCAGGGCATCCGGCTAGATGTAGCATCTGTAGCTCACCCCCAGTCAAATGGTCAGGCAGAGCGGGCAAATGGTCTCATTCTGTCCGGAATCAAGCCAAGATTGGTGGAACCACTAGAAAGAGCACCCGGCGCATGGATCGATGAGCTGCCAGCAGTACTTTGGAGTTTGCGTACCACACCAAACCGTTCAACTGGATTCACTCCCTTCTTCCTAGTGTATGGCGCTAAAGCAATGCTCCCTTGTGACATTGAGTTAGAATCACCTCGTCATGCCATGTACACGGAGGCAGAAGCCAAGGAAGCTCGTGAGGACGGTGTTGATCTCAAAGAAGAAGCATGTCTTCTGGCCTTGTCCAGGTCAGCAATATACCAGCAGAAGCTGCGTCACTACCAAAACAAGAAGATCCGTCCCCTATCTTTTCGTGAGGGTGACTTAGTGCTGCGCCAAATGCAGAAATCGGATGGCCAACACAAGTTATCCTCTCCTTGGGAAGGTCCATTCGTCGTTAGTCGAGCGCTCAAAAAAAAATGCATACTACCTCATTGATCTCAGGAAGCCGACCCGATATGTGAATACTTCGGGGCAAGAAACGGAGCGTCCTTGGAACGCCGAGCTGTTATGTCCGTTTTACAGTTGAGCGGTATTGTTGTATCCTCTCCCTTTGTGGAAATATTATCAATGAGAATAGCCGTGCGTCCATGAGATTGCATTCGGCATGAGTTATAAAAATTATCTGTGTGTGTGTTCCAGTCCTAAGGTCGGCGAGAGCGGACCCGGGGACTGGCCGGTTGCCCCGAAAAGGGTATACTCAAAGAAAGATCAAAACGAGTGAGGGGTTTGCGAAAGCTAGTCCGAACCGAATGCAGACCGCAGGTCGGCTGTAATGTCGGGTGGACCTGGACGAGAAGAACTGTCAGTCGGAGAGTTCATACTCAAAGTATATCCAATTTGAAGGTAGCCGATAGAAGACCCACCGATTGTGACCAGGCTGGCTGGCCGACAGTCGGCAGGTTGCAATCGGCCCATCTGCAAAGCCCTACCTTCGCGAGAAAAACTGAGAACCTGGAAGTACTTGTAAAAAATTGCTTCGAGGTCTATTCTCCGATCCGACCACAGACCGCATGTCGGATGTAAGGTTGGCGAGGGTATCGACCAAGAGAGAAAAAAGGCAAAGAAAAAGGCAATCGGTTGAAAAACGCAAAGTCAGAGTGCCATGTATATATCTATGCAAAAGCAAGTTCACGGGCAGATAGAGCCGATTGGCCGAATGGTGTTCATTACATGAAAGCGGCCCTCGACGGGCGCACTTGGAATTTAATTGTTTTTCAAGCAAAAGCAGGAAACTAAAACGGCGTGCCGAGCTCAAGCGATCGAGGCATCCGACGCGGATGGAGCAGTCGGAGCTGAAGCAGTTGGGGCCGTGCTGGTGGCACCCTCCGGAGAAGAAGAGGCGGTAGTCTTGGCTTGATCATGTGAAGGGTCCTGGGCGGCACTCGCCGAATGCCCATCAAAGGAACCTTCACCTTCTTCCTCAGCGTCGTCATCAGCATAATCCGAGGAGTGGGAGCTCTCGCTGCCGGTCCGCCGAGCAGGTCGGGACTGGGGTGCATCTTCACTTGTAGTGTACATAAGGCCGCTGAAGGAGGCAACTCCAGTCGGCTGACCAGCAGAATCAACATAGGGAGTAACTTCCAGGAGATCCATGCCGTTTGCAAGCTCCTGAGAAATTAGACATATTTGGGTCCAAAGTTCGCCAATAGATTCTTCCGATCCCTCCCGTAGAGCATTCATCAGCTTCAGGTCAATACCGGGGTACCAACTCTTTGCAATGGAGCCTGTACTCCAGACCGGAAGGCAGAATCAAGCATATTGTCAACTTGGTGAGACACAACCACTAGTTCAAAACATGCCTTTGGATATGAGCAAAGGTCATGGTTCGAACACGAACCGGTTCTACTGTCCCAATAGAACCGGTTCGTGCCTCCGGGCTTTAGAACCGGTTCGTGTGGTGGGGACCCAGCCCAGCGGTTCCCTGCCAGCGCCCCTTTAAAACCGGTTTGTACTACCAACCGGTTCTAAAGATGTGGTGGAAGGTTGTCGTTCGGCATGCCGGCCACCTAGCAGCATTAGAACCGGTTGGTACCTAGAACCGGTTCTAAAGGTTCACTAAGTTTAGTACCACCTCGCTAACCGAAGAGGAGTTCGACCGGTTTATAAGCACGGGTTAGAGTGGACTTATCATAGCATAACAATTTCAATAAAGGTTGTCCATGAGGGATTTAACTATATCCTGTATACTGTAGTTCAAATTTCGGTTTAACCTTGATTGGTGGGCAGATTTGCTAGATTTGCTGACGAGGCGGGGTCCAGCTGAAACCCCGTATGAGATTGTGAAATCTAATACGGGCATTTCAGCTGGAGCTCTCTTGTCTGCAGAGTAGTTAGATTTGCCCACTAATCAGGAGCTAACCGAAAATTGCCGTTACGGTGTACAGGGTGTGGAGTAATGTTCCATTGACATCCTATAATGAAATTTCTATACTTTTTTATTTTAGTTTTTGTCGTAGCCCTCTCAACAGGTATTACAAGCAGGGTTTTTTTTTGGAGGGCTACATCAGTTGAACTTGCTGAAACTGTTGAGAATGCTACGACAAAAACTGGATGCACTTCGTGTACAAACTGGACCATCAAGGGTTTCAAATTGTTGCTCTCGGAAAAACTCTTCTGAGCACTACTTCCAGCATTATCACGATCCTTGTTAAAAGATTCCATCATTGTGCGTCCAGGCAGTCATTTTCGAAATATTAATGAAACTGCCTTTTGATCCTGCAGTGATCATAGTTTTCAAATTGTTTCTCTCAGACAAACTCTTCTCAGCACTAGTTCCAGCATTATCTTCTGAGCACTACTTCCAGCGCCCCTTTAGAACCGGTTTGTACTACCAACCGGTTCTAAAGATGTGGTGGCAGGTTTATAAGCACGGGTCAGTGTGGACTTATCGTAGCATTGGTCGATATGAAGTGAAAGATTTCTAGCTAGATATATGTAAGATCAACAAAACATACGATTTTGCCTACATACTGCCCGACGGTGGCTCTAGAGTGCAGGCATATCAAATGCACAGTCGAACGTATGCAGGAGAATCCGAATGGTTTGTATTTGGTCGATGAAGTGAAAGATTTCTAACTAGATATATATAAGATCAACAAAACACACGGTTTCGCCTGGTTACAGCCCGACGGTGTGGCTCTTGTGAGTGCCTGCATATCAAAAGCACCGTCAGACCGCAACCAGGCGAATCCGAATGATTTGTATTCGGCCGATGAAATGAGTGTCGAACATGTCCGAGAGGTGGGCTATATATAGGCAACGACAAGCCTGATCCAACGGCTGACAAGCCTGATCCAACGATCACAAAGCGCTTGAAAGAAAAACGCGATCCGTGTTCTTGTTCCTGATTGGTCGAGTTGAGCTGAAAGAAACAAAGCGCTTGAAGTACCGGTTTGTGGTTGAAACCGGTGCTAAAGACCTTTCTGACTTCATTTGAAAGAAACACGCGATTCGTGTGCTTCTTCCTGATTGGTTGGATCCAACGGCTCAGAAGCCTGATCCAACGACTCACAAGCGCTTGAAAGAAACACGTGATCCATGTGCTTCTTCCTGATTGGTTGGATCCAACGGCTCAGAAGCCTGATCCAACGACTCACAAGCGCTTGAAAGAAACACGCGATCCGTGTGCTTCTTCCTGATTGGTTGGATTCAAAATCGTGTACAGTTAAAAGCGCATGGAAGAGGACTCCACGCAACGCCAGTCGCCACTAGTTCTTTTCTCGTGCACTCTTTCCCCTTCCGCGCCACCGCCACCATGCCGCCTCGCCGCCGCCGACCAAGCTACCACGGCGTCCGCGAGCGCTCGGACGGCACATTCATGGCGGAGATCACTTGCGCCAACAACGAGCGTGTGTGTCTCGGCAGGTTCTGGCATGCATATTTAGCCGCGCGCGCGTACGACGTTGCGGCGGGGAGGCTCGGCCGCCCGCGCGCGGAGATGAATAACCGCCACTGTCGCAGCTTGGAAGAGGAGGAGGACATTGCAGATCCGCCGCTCCTCCTCACTGAAGAGGACCACCGCCTCCATCGTCGATGAGTGGTGCTCGGCCTCACCTCGGAGCAGGACCAGCGTGTCGTGCAGGATTGGTACGCGAGCCATCCCCGTGAAGCCTCGGAGGAGGCGGAAAACTGGACGAGGCTGGCGGCCGAGAGCGCGGAGCGGCAATAGAAGCGTCATGAATGGCGGGAGGAGCGGCGGGCGGCCAAGGCGATGGCGGAGGAGGAACTGACAAGAGGCTCCGCCAACTGGCCCCTCGGTGACCCCCGCTGGATAGTGCTGGAGGATGACATCAGCTCCGACACCGAAGACGATTTCTCTGACGATGAGGAGGAGTAGTTTTTTTATGTAATAGGTTTGAGATGTTAAGTTTGTTGAATGTTTTAAGTTTGTCGCGTCGCCGCCACCATTTGCTCTTTTTCATGCATTTAATGATTTATTTTGAGCTAAATGACCCTGAAATTGGACTAATGCTTGTGGGCGTGACTTTAGTCCCGGGTCGAGCCAAACCAAAACTAATGCTTGTGGGCCAGGAGCGAGGTACATTGGTCCCGGTTCTTGGCTGGAACTAGGACATATGCCCCCAGAAAAGGTCTTGGCAAGGTATCATCATTTGACCCACATAACATGTGTGCAAAAGTTGAGAGGATTACGGCAAAAACTGGATGCACTTCGTGTACAAACTGGACCATCTCTTTCAAAGTATAAGGGTTTCAAACGAAAACTCATTTGTTACAAAGACATTTCATTTTTCTAATTTTATTTCAACTCCAGACTTTTTTTGCATTCAATATGAACCATTTAAAGCGACATACTAAAATTTCAACACTTTCTGACTTCATTTGCTATTTTTCATGCATTTAATGATTTATTTTGAGATAAATGACCTTGAATTTGTAAAAGCACTACAACTGAACTCAGAAAAGGTTGAAACTTGGCAAGGTATCATTTTACCCACATAACATGTGTGCAAAAGTTGAGAGGATTACGGCAAAAACTGGATGCACTTCGTGTACAAACTGGACCATCTCTTTCAAAGTATAAGGGTTCAAACGAAAACTCATCTGTTACAAAGACATTTCATTTTTCTAAACTTATTTCAACTCAAGACTTTTTTGCATTCAATATGCACCATTCAAAGCCACATACTAAAATTTCAACCCTTTCTGACTTCATTTGCTATTTTTCATGCATTTAATGATTTATTTTGAGCTAAATGACCTTGAATTTGGAAAAGCACTACGATTGAACTCAGAAAAGGTTGAAACTTGGCAAGGTATCATCTTTTGACCCACATAACATGTGTGCAAAAGTTGAGGGCATTACGGCAAAAACTGGATGCACTTCGTGTACAAACTGGACCATCTCTTTCAAAGTATAAGGGTTTCAAACGAAAAATCATCTGTTGCAAAGACATTTCATTTTTCTAAACTTATTTCAACTCAAGACTTTTTTTGCATTCAATATGAACCATTTACAGCCACATACTAAAATTTCATCCCTTTCTGACTTCATTTGCTATTTTTCATGCATTTAATGATTTATTTTGAGCTAAATGACCTTGAATTTGGAAAAGCACTACAACTGAACTCAGAAAAGGTTGAAACTTGGCAAGGTATCATCATTTGACCCACATAACATGTGTGCAAATGTTGAGAGGATTACGACAAAACTGGATGCACTTCGTGTACAAACTGGACCGTCTCTTTCAAAGTATAAGGGTTTCAAACGAAAACTCATCTGTTACAAAAGCATTTCATTTTTCTAAAATTATTTCAACTCAAGACTTTTTTTTTCATTCTATCTGCACCATTCAAAGCCACATAATACAATTCCAACCCTTTCTAACTTCATTTGCTATTTTTCATGCATTTAATGATTTATTTTGAGCTAAATGACCTTGAATTTGGAAAAGCACTACAACTGAACTGAGAAAAGGTTGAAACTTGGCAAGGTATCATCATTTGACCCATATAACATGTGCGCAAAATTTGAGAGGATTACGGCAAAAACTGGATGCACTTCGTGTACAAACTGGACCATCTCTTTCAAAGTATAAGGGTTTCAAACGAAAACTCATCTGTTGCAAAGACATTTCATTTTTCTAATTTTATTTCAACTCAAGACTTTTTTTGCATTCAATATGCACCATTCAAAGCCACATACTAAAATTTCAACCCTTTCTGACTTCATTTGCTATTTTTCATGCATTTAATGATCTATTTTGAGCTAAATGACCTTGAATTTGGAAAAGCACTACAACTGAACTCAGAAAAGGTTGAAACTTGGGAACGTATCATCATTTGACTCACATAACATGTGTGCAAAAGTAGAGAGGATTACGGCAAAAACTGGATGCACTTCGTGTACAAACTGGACCATCTCTTTCAAAGTATAAGGGTTTCAAACGAAAGCTCATCTGTTACAAAGACATTTCATTTTTCTAAACTTATTTCAACTCAAGACTTTTTTTGCATTCAATATGCACCATTCAAAGCCACATACTAAAATTTCAACCCTTTCTGACTTCATTTGCTATTTTTCATGCATTTAATGATTTATTTTGCGCTAAATGACCTTGAATTTGGAAAAGCACTACAACTGAACTCAGAAAAGGTTGAAACTTGGCAAGGTATCATCATTTGAATCACATAACATGTGTGCAAAAGTTGAGAGGATTACGGCAAAAACTGGATGCACTTCGTGTACAAACTGGACTATCTCTTTCAAAGTATAAGGGTTTCAAATGAAAGCTCATCTGTTACAAAGACATTTCATTTTTCTAAACTTATTTCAACTCAAGACTTTTTTGCATTCAATATGCACCATTCAAAGCCACATACTAAAATTTCAACCCTTTCTGAGTTCATTTGCTATTTTTCATGCATTTAATGATTTATTTTGAGCTAAATGACCTTGAATTTGGAAAAGCACTACAACTGAACTCAGAAAAGGTTGAAACTTGGCAAGGTATCATCATTTGACCCACATAACGTGTGTGCAAAAGTTGAGAGGATTACGGCAAAAACTGGATGCACTTCGTGTACAAACTGGACCATCTCTTTCAAAGTATAAGGTTTTCAAACGAAAACTCATCTGTTACAAAGACATTTCATTTTTCTAAATTATTTCAACTCAAGAATTTTTTTCATTTAATATGCACCATTCAAGGCCACATACCAAAATTTCAACCCTTTCTGACTTCATTTGCTATTTTTCATGCATTTAATGATTTATTTTGAGCTAAATGACCTTGAATTTGGAAAATCACTACAACTGAACTGAGAAAAGGTTGAAACTTGGCAAGGTATCATCATTTGACCCACATAACATGTGTGCAAAAGTTGAGAGGATTACGGCAAAAACTGGATGCACTTCGTGTAAAAACTGGACCATCTCTTTCAAAGTATAAGGGTTTCAAACGAAAACTCATCTGTTACAAAGATTTATTAAAAAACTCCAACTATTGTAATAGCTAGTCAAAATATAAAAACAAATATAAATCTGGTGTCAAAATATAAAGTATAGTAAATATAAAAACTCTAACTATTCTAATAGCTAGTCAAAATATAAAAACAAATATAAAAATAGCAAATGGAAAAAAAGTATAGCAATTTCATTATAGGATGTCAAAGGAAGATTACTCCACACTCTATACACCCTAAAGGACAATTTCAGTTAAGCCCTGATTGGTTGGCAAATCAAGAAATTTGACGACCAATCAAGGTTCAACAGAAATTGCCTTTACAGTATACAGCGTATAGATAAATCACTCGTCGACAACCTTTATTAAACTTGCTATGCTACGATAAGTCCACACTGACCCGTGCTTATAAACCGGTCGAACTCGTCTTTGATTAGCGAGGTGGTACTAAAATATAAATGTTTAGAACCGGTTTCAACCACGAACCGCTGCTAAAGGTCCCTCCCCTTCCCGCGCGTATTTTTGGCCGAAAAATGGATGAAATTGGTGACCTTTAGAACCGGTTTGTGGCTGAAACCGGTTCTAAAGGTCCATTAGCACTGGTTGCTGCTACAAACCGGTGCTAAAAGTCCATGCTATATATATACCAGCACTTAGCGTCAGTTCCGCCCACCGCTTCAGATCGAACCACGCCGCCAGGCTGCTGCGCTGCCTCGCCGTCGCCGTCCACGTCGCCGTCGCCGTCCATGCCGCCAGGAGCCGCCCACTCTCCTCGCCGGCGGCCGCAACCCGAGCCGCCCCCGCCCGCACCGTTCAAGCCACCCCCGCCCCCGCCGTTCAAGCCATCGCCGCCGTCCAGCGCGTCCGGTGACCCCTCCCACTCCCCCCCTCCCCTCCTCCTCTATGTTCATATTCTGCTCAGAAATTCTAGGATTGCCATGTGCAATTGATAGGTTGTGTGCAATAATCTATGCCGCCATGTGATTTTTGGAAGTGAAGTTGGTGTTGATTATTTCTAGGATTATTGGTGTTGAAATTGTTGAAATTTCTAGGATGATTTTGCGTATTGCCAAAACAGAGAGATAGTTAGATGGTGCTTTGTTCTTTGAAGTGAAATTGGTCGTGGCTTTAGAGAGAATTTGATGGTGCAAGCCATAGTGTAAATTAGGGTTCCACAAGTTTGTATGTTTTCAGAGAACACAAGTAAAAAGAAAGTGGATGATTTTTTTTGTTAAACCAAAAATTGATAGAACAGACATTCTTGATCTATTTTGTTACTAGTGAGGCACAATTTGTATTACTTCTCATGTTATCTTTTTATAATTTTCATTATTTTTTTATTACTTTGAATTAATTTTATAATTATGAACACATAGTATGTCTCATCCCAAGTGCGAGATTTGTCAAGACGACTCGGGTCGATGCAACGATCCCGTGTTTGATGAATCAGACACATACTTCTTCATCACGCTTAGGTCCTGGCTCCAAAATGTTATGATATGTAACTTGCACGACATGTTCTTGTTATGGTAAATGCATGCATGACTTAAGTTTATGTTCATAACGTATCATTTTTTTTTCTAATTCAACTAGTGCATCTCTTGCTTTCCAAGACGCCACGTTTGTGACAAGATCAATATTCCAGATTTCGATGAAACTATTAGTAAAGAAGTTAACATTAAGACAAAACATTTCGTTCTTAAGGTTAAGATCTTTAATCAACCAAATGACACATTCTTTGGCGGTTCAAAATGGGATGCATTATGCAAGACATATGCATTTCATGATAATGTCAGAACCCTCTCTTAGGTAATGTGCTAGGGTTAGCTAGTACCTTTGCATCATGTCAAAATTTCAAGAAGAAATCTTGGAAACCAAATTCAAAATCAAAATGGGAGAAGGAACACCCCCTAGATGAATTAATTCAAAAGGCCAGATAAAAATCTTTTCCAAAAATTCATGTTAGAGTTTTGAAAAGTCTTATAAATGAGTATGATAACATATCAAGTGATGTGGGACCCACCCCATGCTCATAGATTTTTCAAATATTCAAACAGTACCTTGGAATTAAAGAAATACCCCTATTTGATTTAAAATTCAAATCATTTGAATTTTAAAAATGTTGAAAGTTTATGAGTGGCTAGTTTATATTATTATGAGGCCACATAAAAGTTTTCAGCATTTAATAAAATGGTTTGGTATTTTTATCAGAGCCAAAACAAATATACAGAAAAACAGAAAGGAAAGATTAAACAGAAAAGAAAAAAAAACCTTACCTGGCGCCCAGGCGAAACAGGCCCATCAGGCCCAGCCCACCCGAACCGTTCTATCGTCTTCCTCCCGCGCGTCCAAGCAGCTCCGTGGCAGGGCGCCGACGCCGTGGACGCCACCGCGACGTCTTCGACCTTCCAGACCTCCCCGTGCCATCTTCTCGTGTCCTGGAGAACCGCCTTGAAGCCGTGCATCTTTTCCCCCTCCTCTCTCGTGCTCTCCCTTCCTCTCCTCGTTTTCCCCTTCTTCTCCGAGAGCAGCCGCTGCTCGCCGTCGCAAGAACTCGCGGCCACCGTGCCCTAGAGCTTGAACCAACGTGTCCCCCGTGCTCCTCATCGACGACTAACCCAAGCTGGAGAAGATGGGCGCCTGATTGAGCTCGTGGACGACGCAAGCTTCATCGCGACCTCGCCGGACCCGCAACCTCGCCGTCTTCGATTCGCCGCCGTTGAGCCACCCCAGCCCTCGCCACCACCTCTACTGAGTTCCTGGTGAGCTCGGGTTCGAAACCCCTCTCTTCTTCCCCTGGATTACTCGCTCTAGCCGGATCTGCCATGGTAGCCGAAGCTTCTCGCCGCCGGGATCAATGGAGAGGTCCACCCGCTAAGCAATCGAGCCAGCCGTGATGTCCATCGTGTTCCCCGTGTTCCTCCTCGTCGATCCAGCCCAACCTCGCCTCAAGTCGTGCCCTGAAGCCAAATCTCGATGGTGGCCGTAGCTAGGTCGCCGCAAAAGTTGACGCCAGCGAGCGTACGGTGCACCCCAGTGCTTGCTTTTGGTCCCGTTCGACGCGCGCGAGTAAGAGCTTCAAGATGTTGGTCTTCGCGCTCCAAATGGTGGACGGAATCGAGCTCCCGTGCTGCGCCGCCGTGGCCTGGCCGCCGGCGTTTAGCCGCCGGCGAGTCAGCTCTAAACCCCCCCGGTTAATCACCTAATTAGTGACCCCTGGGTCACTGACCAGTGGGCCCAGTGGCTTAATTAAGCCACTGGATTAATTTAAACCACGGGTTAAGTTAACCCAGCCACTGACAGGGTGGCCCCACATGTCAGTCCCCCTGCTGACGCAATAAATCAATTATGAATTTCCAGAAAATCAAAAATGTTAAAAGAATTCCAGAAATTCCAGAAAATCCCCAAACTTTGGAAATTCATAGAAAATTCATATTAACTCCAAATTGGACAAATAATATATGAAAAATGATCAGGAGAAAATTATCTTTCCAAATATGCAACTTTCAACTCTGTTTGAGTTGATTTTAAAATGTGATCAGTAGCATTTGCTATTTGATTTAAATGGAATTAAATCAAATTCAAATCAAATATTTTTGCAACTTGAACCATGGCAACATGCTACATTTCAATCACACATCAGAGGCATATCATACACATTTGAAGATAATTCAAAATGATCAAACTATATCACATATAACTTGGTTAATGTTGAATTCAAATGTGGAGTTTGAATTTGCAATTCAAATTGCAATATACTCCATTTAAATGGAATTCTCAACACATCAGTACCATGAACATCACCCTTTCAATATTATTCATGTGATTGTGCATTGTACATTCTGTTAATCCTATGATTGTCATGTTGTTGTTAGACGTGGAACCGGAGCAAGAGGTCACCCCCTACGTTGAAGACCCCGAAACCGAACCTCGTCAGCAAGGAAAGCAAACCCCCATTGATCATGTCGATAAAATCCCACTTCCCTCTCATGTCTCGCTTATGCATTGTTTAGGATGATCACCATGTTACGATTCTACCGCATAGATGAACCCATTCCTTTGCATGACCTATCTTTTGTCACAGTAGTAAGCAAACCACAATCCTAGCAACTGTAGGAGTTGTTTGATATCTTGTGGCCCCTACAATGTTACTGCTTATTGCATGCTTAGTATGATACCATGTTGTTACTGTGATGTGAGTCGGGATGGGAATGATCATGTTGATGATGGTAGAAAAGTGTTGGTGAATCGACCCTAATACAAGGTGAACGATGAGAGGCTGTGTAGGAGTACACGGTGGGTTGTCTCGTTGAACACCGCCCTAGTACGAGTTCTTGTGTGGTGATCCAAGATGAAGAGTACAACCACACATTGGGCTCACTGACCCCTCTCAACCTATTAACTCATCCCTTTCGATGTCCAGATGTCGCAGTAGTTCGGAGTTCTGGTAGGCTTGTGGCCTGGATGCTAAGTGAGAGAACGGCTCACCCGAGACTGGCTTATGCACCACGCACACATCGCTTGGGTCCACTTCGGTAAACCGGCCGGGTTCACGATTGTGGTAACCAACCCAAGTAGGCGGCTTTCTCGGACTAGATAGGCTATGAGGTAACAGTTGTGGTGAGCATCCTCGCTGGCACCCCTTGAATGGTGTCGAGATCAAAGGCGGTAAATGATGATCATGTGTGTGTAGCGGTACACCCTTGCAAGGTTAACAAAACTATTTGAATAGCCGCGTCCGCGGTTATGGACTGCTTGGAAAGCTTAGCTTGATTATTAGATAACTTGAACCGGATACTTCTAAAACACACCAAGATAAGTGTGAGTACTATGGCGTGCTTTCTCGTGGGGAAGTCGAGGAAGGCACCATAGTGGTGTAATTGGTTGGAGAAAGTAGTGGACTCGTGTACGCTTCTTACCTCAAAGTCTGGTACTCGTAGTTCAGGATTAGCCAAGTCAAAGCTGGCATTTCTGCAAGTGAACCCCCACCTCCCTTTACCTTGATACATGTGCATGAGTAGTATAGCTCCTATGTAAGTCTTGCTGAGTACGCCTTTGTACTCACGTTTGCTTAATCTATGTTTTAGATGACGCCACTGACCCCGAAGGTGGCTTCTTCATCGAGCTGGACGACTGAAGTTAAGCTAGTCTAGTCCCAGTCAGCAGACTGGTTCCCTCGTGGAGGGCTTTGTGTTTAAATAAGGCTTCTTAAGCCATTTGTTAAACTTGTCTGTACTCAGACATAATTTGCTTCCGCTATGTGTTGTAATGTTGGATCACATGTTTGTGATCTCTGTGTGTACTCTATAAGAGTTATAAATAAAATGTACACTTTGTAGAGAATTGCAATGGTACCTGCTGTTCATACAAGGCATGTGTGCTGCGTGTATGTCTATAACATGCATGTCTTTGTATGGGTTTTCGAGACCTTAGTGGTGTTCTGGCTGGCGGTCTTTCATACACCAAGTGGCCCTTAGTTGTGCGCAGCTTGGGGCATCGCGATGCGATTGCTCGAGACTCCGTCTCGTGCACACTTTGTGGTATGATCGAGCCCGCCCTAGACCCCGACTAAGTGATCGGGCTGGAGTAAGTCTATGTAAGAGTTTTGAGATAGTCGATAGTATGGTTGAGGCGACTTGTCTTTGAATATGGGAGTTCACCACCCATATCATTAGACTTGTGTGCGGATGGGATGCCCCTCACGTACGATGCTTTCCGAGAATGTTCAGTTCTTGGCCTTGTCTGCTTAGACAAGTGGGTGCGGTTCTCGGCTCTCCATATGACTATGTCTTGACTATACTTGCATACGGTAAACCCGGGTCCCGACAGACTTGGTATCAGAGCAGGACTGACTGTAGGACTAGTAGCCTTGGCCGAAGTTGAGTCTAGCTTGCTATAGTTATATAGTTACTCTGGGTATATAAGGGAACAACGTAAGGCTTCTTTTTTCTCCTTACCCCTTCGTTCTGAGTTCTGAGTCACCCTCATCTTGTTCTACGGGAAGATAGGACTAGGCTCTCCTCTGTCTGATTAGAACATCTCGTTGCTTGCTTCCTTATAGCCGTAGGAAAGTTGCGATCGGTTTGATAGAGTGGTTATGATCCCTATTTTATTACATCGTATGTAAGTGTTGTTTCCATGTTGGAAGAAATTGTCATTTCTTACAATTACAGCCGTTATGTTGTCCGAATCATTCCAGGTTTATCTCATAATCTGATGCATTTGCAAACTCCTTTCTGTTTCAGATGGCAGATCTTCCCCCTCGGCAGATTGTTCGTTTGACCAGGTGCCTCGGTGTGCGTGGCCATCCTGCCACGTTGATCGAGATGATGTCCTATGTGGGATATCGATGGTACCCTGAGTACACCGTCGAGGAGCAGTTCCATGACTTCAACCAGACGCAGTTCCACTGCATTGTCCGGATCTATCCGCACCACGTTGGAGTCACCCAGCCTATCCACTTTGGACATGGCATTGGCGTTACCGAGAACATGGCTGTGCAGGATGCTGCATATTCATGTATTACCCTGCTGAGAGAGGAGCACACCATGCTGAGAGAGACTTCATTCCGCTATATCCCTGCTGCACTTCCAGGAGAAGAGGGATATTACACCGGACTCTACTCAGATCACTCTGCAGAGGATCCAGCACTCCAGGTGACTGCTAGGTTTGCTAGTGACAGAGATCGTGATGCACGCACTCTCCGTTTTGAGCTCCACGCCACCCGTGTTCGTCTGTACCGAGCACTGACGCTATTGGCACCCTTTGTGAGCGTGGGATCAGTTGAGTATGATGCGATCTACCCAGTGAGGACTCAGATGCCTTCTCGAGTTTCTTGGCCCGAGATTGGAGGCATTTTTCCACCCCGTGGTCCTTTGCTTCCACCCTACACTGGACCTAGGCCCCATCCTTGCCCAAATGGATATCAGGGTCCACAAGCCTCCGTGTTTTCCGATGGTCACCTCCAGCTACCGGGATACGCGGGTAACTTTTACGAGGACTACTATGGAGATGGAGATGAGTGAGACCGCCTGTGGTCTTAGTTAGTGATGAGGTAGTAGTATCTTAGTGTATTGTATGCAAGGTGTCTAAGTTCCAGAGGCTTAGATAAATAATGTATAGGAAGTCAGAGTGCCTCTGAAGGATGTATCATCTTCATCACGTTGTATTAGCTTGATGCTTGTACTAAAACGATGTATGGTTTGTATGACAGCTTGTGAATATATGGCTTGTATGCTTTATCACCATGTTGTCAAGATGATTACTTCCTTTGCTCTGTAATCCTTTCAGTACTTAAATACCTTGTTTAGGCTCTCCCAATCAACTTTGTTTGACTTTGGATTTTCTCCTTCAGGATGTCTCAAGGAACCCGTGGCCAGATTGGTCGTAACCAAGGTCGTGGGAACGACCAGGAGGAAGGCAACCTTCCACCCCCACCCACGATGGCCCAAGTTCTGATGGAGGTCGAGAGGAACCGCCGTGACTCACACCACCTGCTGGAAATCATCGCACGCAACACCACTCAGCAGCGCAATGAGCTGGTGTCTCTGAACGACTTCATCCGGCTTCATCCCCCGGTTTTCAGTTACTCCACCGAGCCCCTTGACGCCGATGACTGGCTTCGCAGCATCGAGAGGAAGCTCCAAGCCGGCCATGTTGCAGATGGCGACAAGGTCAGCTATGCCACCTATCACCTCGAAGGTGCAGCTAGTTCTTGGTGGGAGAACTTTCTGAATATGTGCCCCGTTGGACCACCTGCATCTTGGGAGGAATTCTGCACTTCTTTCCGCGAGCACCACATCCCCAAGGGTCTCATGGACCGCAAGCGTGAGGAGTTCTGTAACCTCACTCAAGGCAGAAGGACCGTTGACGAGTTTAGTCGTGAGTTCAACCGACTTGCTCGTTATGCAACTGAAGAAGTCTCCACCGACTCCAAGAAACAAGAGAGGTTCCGTCGTGGCCTCAATAGTGGACTCCGTCGCGAGCTCAACCTTCATGACTTTGCCACATTCCAGGTCCTTGTCAACAAGGCCATCAAAGCAGAGGACATGAACACCCCCAATGATTTCCGCAAACATCCTAGAGATGACAGTTCATCCAGTTCTGGCTCCCAGAAGCGCAAGATCTGGATCCCCAACAGCATGTTCCGCCAGAACAACCCACCGAGGCCATCCTATGTGGCGCCTCGTCCAACCACCCAATTCCACCCAGCTCCACCAAACAACCCAGCTCCACGAACTGTTTTCGGAGCTTGTTACAAGTGTGGTCAGGCAGGCCACTATTCTCGCGAGTGTCCCCAGAACCAGCTCCAGCATCAGAATGCTCCACCACGTGCCGGAGGCCACAACAACAACAATGGTCGTGGCAAGCCACCCCAGAAGGTCTACACCGCCAAACCGGCTCCTCCCGCCACTCGTGGACGTGTGAACCAGATCGCCGCCGAAGAGACTGACGACACCACTGACGTCATTCTTGGTACGCTCCCAGTCAATTTTGTTCCTACTTCCGTTCTTTTCGACCCAGGAGCATCTCATTCATTCATGTCAGAAAGTTATGCACTTCGTCATGAGTTACCCTTTGTTGAATTGTCCACCCCAATGATTATTCAAACTCCAGGGTCAAGATGGCAAACTAATAGAGTGAGCCATGGTAATCAAATTGCAATTGAGGGTTTAGTATTCCTTGCTTCACTCATAGCCCTCAAGTCTTCAGACATTGATGTCATCCTTGGCATGGATTGGCTATCAAGACAGAATGCCTACCTGGATTGCAAAGGCAAATCCGTGAAACTCACCCACCCTTCAGGCACAACCGTTAACTATACCTCACCCAGAACAAGAACCCAAGTGCATTCATTGAATGTACTTCCCCTTCCCGAACTTGAAGATATTCCGGTGGTTCGTGGCTTCCCGGATGTCTTTCCTGAAGAGATGCCGGGCATGCCACCCGACAGGTGTGTAGAATTTATAGTGGATCTTGTTCCAGGAACCGCACCAATTTCCAAACGCCCATATAAAATGGCCCCACATGAGTTAGCTGAGCTAAAAACCCAACTTGATGCTTCGTTGGAAAAAGGCTTCATCCGCCCTAGCTCATCGCCATGGGGTTGCCCCGTTCTGTTCGTAAAGAAGAAAGATGGAACAGAAAGGATGTGCGTAGACTATCGCCCGCTAAATTTAGAGACGATAAAGAACAAATACCCACTGCCCAGGATCAATGATCTTTATGATCAACTTGCAGGATCCTCCGTCTTCTCCAAGATGGATTTGAGATTAGGTTATCATCAGATCAGAATCCGAAACGAGGACATTCCCAAAACTGCTTTTACTACTCGTTATGGTCTTTACGAGTATACCGTCATGTCCTTTGGTTTAACCAATGCCCCCGCCACATTCTCACGCTTGATGAATTCGATCTTCATGGAGTACCTAGATAAATTTGTTGTGGTTTATCTTGATGATATTCTCATCTACTCGAAGAACGAAGGAGATCATGCCGAACACTTAAGGCTGGTATTGATGAATCTTAGAGAGCATCGCGTGTACGCTAAATTCTCCAACTGTGAATTCTGGCTACCAGAAGTGACCTACTTAGGCCACGTGATTTCTGCAAAAGGCATTGCTGTGAATCCCGAGAGAGTTCAGGCCGTCCTTGACTAGACTCCACCTGAATCGGTTAAGCAAGTTAGGAGTTTTCTTGGCCTAGCCAGCTATTGCCGTCGCTTCGTCGAGAACTTTTCTAAAGTTGCAAAGCCTCTAACTGAACTCCTCAAGAAAGATAAGAAATTCTTATGGACTCCCAAGTGCGAGGAAAGCTTTCAAGAGCTAAAAAGAAGATTGACTTCTGCACCCGTACTTGCACCTCCAGACACCAAGAGAGATTTTGAGATCTATTGTGACGCATCACGGCAAGGGTTAGGATGCATACTTCTGCAAGATCGACATGTGGTAGCTTATGCTTCACGCCAGTTGCGGCCACATGAAGAGAACTATCCTACCCATGACCTTGAACTCGCTGCCGTAGTTCATGCCCTAACAACTTGGCGACATTACCTCCTTGGTAACCGTTGCGAGATTTATTCCGACCACCAAAGCCTCAAATATATTTTCACCCAGCCAGATCTTAATCTCAGGCAAAGACGCTGGATTGAGTTGATAAAAGATTACGACGTAGGAATTTCTTACACCCCAGGCAAGGCCAATGTCATGGCTGATGCACTAAGTCGTAAGTCGTACTGTAACAACCTCATGTTACAGCAATATCAACCACTTCTTCATGAGAACTTTCGCAAGCTCAACCTTGAGATTGTTCCTCGTGGCTATCTTTCTACCTTGGTGGCGAAACCAACTCTTGAGGATCAAATCATAGTTTCCCAAAGGCGTGCACGAGGTGTTCGCCGAATCAAGGAGAACATTGCTAGCGGAGTTGCTAAATGTTTCTCCACAGATAGCAAAGGAACGGTATTCTTTGAAAATCGTTTGGTAGTACCTAAGAATAAGGAACTAAGGCAACTCATCCTCAAGGAAGCCCATGACACAACCCTCTCAATTCATCCCGGTAGCACAAAAATGTACCGAGATCTACGCCAGAGATTTTGGTGGACTAGGATGAAGAGAGACATTGCTCAATTTGTTGCCGAATGTGATGTTTGTCGTCGCATTAAGGCAGAACATCAAAGACCTGCTGGTACACTTCAACCTTTGTCTATTCCCGAGTGGAAATGGGACAAAGTCGGTATGGATTTCATCACCGGCTTTCCAAGAACCCAGAAAGGAAACAATGCCATCTTCGTTGTCATAGATAGGCTTTCCAAAGTTGCTCACTTTCTTCCGGTTCGCGAGTCTATAACTGCTAGTCAGTTAGCGGACTTGTACATCTCTAGAATTGTATCCCTTCACGGTGTTCCTTTGGAAATCAATTCTGATCGCGGTAGCCTTTTCACCTCTAGATTTTGGGGAAGCTTTCAGAATGCTATGGGAACTCATCTCTCCTTTGGTACAGCTTTCCATCCTCAGTCTAGCGGTCAAGTCACTTCTATAACAATGGCTTCGACCTAAGTAAGAGTGAACAACATGCATTTATCGAAGTTATTAAATTGGTACCTTCGTATGCGAACTATTTAAGGGTTGGCCGTCCTTTTGGAGCATATGTGCCATTTGTCCTTAAGTTGGAGGACTATATGCTTAAATGGCCTAGCCTGGTATGATTTTTATCATTCTCTCTCAGTATCCTATATCTTCTTCAAAAAGACATTTTATTAATTATACTCATTGCTAACTACTAATATGTATGTTCTTCAACAGAAGATACCGCAAACTTGTACGCCTAAATGGATGCTGGGATTTAAAGGCGAAGTTACAATTGTTTGTGCACGGCGTTGGACAGAACCTTTCCAACATGATTACTACACTGAAAGTGGATCAGATGGCTGTGTCAAAATCAAAGCATGGTTGAAGATAGTGGTCCAGAAGAAGCCAAAACCTGGAGACAGGTTGTTCTCTATCCTCTATCGTGGAGAATATGGACGCCCTTTTTGGGTTTATTTCTTTTTACCTTCGCGTGTTTGATTAGGTCCTATATATTTAGTAGGAGTGAATTCGAAGAATTATGTCCTATATATATATTTAGTAGTAGTGAATCTGAACAAATTAGGTTATCGAAGTTAAACTAGGAAAAATCTTTGTGTTGGATATAATGGCTTTCGTACTTGTTCTTATTGAAGTTAAATTATATATTGTCCTATATATATGAGATGTGGTCGATATATTTAGACTATATTGTCTGTGTGTATGAGATGTTGTGAAGCATATGTACCGAGATACACATCTTGTAAGTGTATGACGCAGGAACCGCTTGATATATTCATATATTGATCATCTTCATTAAATAATAAGATTGCAAAGAACCTTTAATTAATAATCCAAAAAAAAAACTATTCAACCCAAAAGAAAATAACAAATAAACCCTTAAACCACGAAAACTTTAGAACCAGTTTATGTTACCAACCGGTGCTAAAGGTGCTCAAGCCCTCGCGCTGCCGTGCAACCACGTGGCCTGGCTGCAGCTGGTTTAGAACCGGTTCGTGGGAAACCGGTTCTAAAGGCTTTACCCTTTAGCACCGAGCCTTTAGAACCGGTTTCAAAAAATGGTTCTAAAGGCCCCCCTGAACCGGTTCTAATGACCTGTTTTGCACTAGTGAGCATTCAGACTATGAGCAACATCTTCATGTTTATCAAAAGCAATCGCTTTCTGCTTGCCCTTGAACAGCTTGTCATTCAGCTTCTGAATACCAGTCTTGTACGTGCAAAGAGCACCTTTCACATGGGCGATCCTGGCGTCCAGAGCAACAACGAAATCCTCGGCATCCCAGCCGGCATCAGCGGGAAGTGATACACCCCGCACTCGGCGGGCTTCGGCAACAGCTTCATCAGCAGCAGTAGTAGATGAAGGCCAGGCGTCTGGTAAGAGCAATCGGAGAGAAAAATTAGCTCGGAGAACAAGGTTAGCTCGGAGAGCAGCAAGATCAGATCGGAATGCAAAAGTGAAGAAAATAGAAAATACCTGCAAGGGCAAGATCCACTCGGTGGAGGCAGGAAAGGGCAAGATCAACATTAGCTTGTGCGCGCTGGATTTCTGTCTGATGCTGGATGTCCATGTCCTCGGCACGCTTGACAGCAAGATCCTTCTCCTTGAGCAGTTGGCCTTCCACCTCGTGGCAAGCATCGACAAGCCTCTGCAGTTCTTGTTCATGGGCAGTTTTGGCAGCGGCAAGATCTTTGGCAGCATTCTGAAGTTGGGCCTGCAACTCGGTCTCAACAGCAGCTAGGCGCTAACGCTCCTATTCGGCACCGTCGAGCTGACCGTTCTTCTCACTGAGCTGGTTCTCTAGCTCGGCGATTCTCTTCTGAGCGGCCTCCAGCTCGGAGGAGTGAAGGGCAGCAGCTACAGGTGGGCAATCAAGTGAGAACACAACAGCAATCGGAAGAAAGATAAAAGGGCAAGAAAAAATATACATGTTAACTCTTGGATCTTGGCAGCCTGGTCATCAGCATTTTTCTCAGAGCGACAATGGATTTTTGGCCCGCTGAATAAGCAGCCAAGAGTTCGTCGAACTCAGCTTGGCGTATGTCGCAGATGGCCTGAAAAATGGGTCGGTCAGATCTGAGCAATATATAACAATCAAAAGAAAGTAAGATCCGAGAAGATTGCAGGCAATCGGCCCGAATCTCGGGGACTACACCCAGTGGGTGCGCTAGGCGCGCCCCCACGGTAAAGAAAAACTTACAGAAGCAGAGTGTTCGGAGGCAAGTATTTGGCCCAAAGCTCCATCAGCAAAGCGTCTGATGTCGGTGGCAAGCCCACCCAGTCGGCCCAAGAGATGGGACGGGAGTTGGTCTTCGGATCCAGGAGGCGGAGGAGTGGCCGAGTCGGCAGCAGGTCGGACGGGGGAGACATCGGAAACGCCAATGTACGCCTCGCGGAACCAGTCAGCTAGCCAGAGCTGGCGGCTGGTCGGCGGCTGGCGCACAAGGGCACCGGTGGATGGTATTGTGAAAGCACTGGGTCCGGCAAAGGTATGAGTAGCAAGGGGGAAACTAACCTGTGGAGCGGCGGATGGAGAAGAAGTTGGTTCGGCAGAGGTAGCAGCAGCACCCTCCGAGCCAACTGCAGGAGTGGGATCGGCGGCAGTGGCCTGGGCTGAAGAAGCCTCAGGCTGGGCAGCATCATTGCTAGGCCGATCTGGCAGCGTCACATCAAGGTGTGCGATGCCAGAAGGGTCCAGCAGGATCGGAGAAGCAGTAGCGATGGTCGTGGCAGGAATGGCCGACTGCGCGCCAGCAGTCGGAGGAGCAGTAGAGGTCGACGGGGGAGCAGTCGGCCGCGCTTGTTTTGCGGCGGCGGCAGCCTTCTGTTTCTTGGCCCGCTCGGCCTTGGTGGTCTCGACGGCGTCTCTCTTGCGAGAAGGCGCAGGCATATTGGGGGTAGCGGAGGCTGCAGGGATTGCACGATTAGGGGCATCAGAGGGGGTAGGGGGAGCAGTCAGAGAACCCCCAGGTCCCGCAGGATCAACAGAGCGGACAACCCTGCAAAGAAAAGAGAAACTTGAGAAAAAGCAGTAGCGAAAGATCAGAAGAAGCAAAAAGCGCGAAGACACATACCCAGAAGCTCGGGGCAGCTGAGCAGCAAACTTGGCCATGGAGAAGCCAGGGCAAGCAATGTTCAGGGGAGTGGGAGAGAGCACAGGGCCACTCGGCTCGGGGGCGGCTCGGCGCGCACCATACTTTCCTTTCTTCTTGGCAACCTTGGAGGGACCGGCGGCGTTAGTGGTTCTGGGGCGTTTACCCTTGGCCATCGTCTGCTCAGCTGGCTCAGATTCTGCGCCAAAGTCACCAAGGGAATCAGCATCACAGATCCATTCAGCCATGAAGCGTTTGACGAAGGAATCAGACTCACCCGGCTTTTTGAAGCCGAGCCCGAGAGAAGCAGTCCGAGCTTCGGTCTCGGAATCGGTCTCCACTTCAAGCTCTATGTCCTGGGCATCTTCCTCAGCACGTTCGGGGTGGTAGCCCGAGGCGGATTGCCCGTCCTGCATGACCCTAGAGCCAAGGAACACCTGCGAAGAAAAGATCCGATCATAATCAGCAAGAGAGAAATAAGAGCTAGAGATAGAAAGTAAGATTGAGAGTTGACCTCGGGGCAGGGCCGAGCTCGGTTGTACGGTGTTTTTCCGAACTCGAAAGGCCCAACAACCTTGAGGTCGGTGATGCTATTGATTCGGCAAAGAAAATCAGCTTCATTTATACGGAACGGGAAACCCGAGTGGGGTCAAGGATCCGATTCATACCACAGATGCGGTGGCAGCGACGCTGTAGCGGGAGTACTCGGCGGCAGAGCCAGGCCGCCACCAGACCGGCAGGCTGCAGTCCTTCACCCATCAGTTTCTGGATGTAGGCCATTTGACGATCCAGATCGGTGTCCCCTTCCCCTGGTTTTTCAGCCCAGTGGAACTTCGCAGTCGGAGGCGGCAGAGAGAATTCGGGCAGATTCAGCAAGTCCTGGTTCCTTGGTGAAGAAACGTAAAAGAACCCCATCTGCCAGTTCTTGATGGACTGAGGTAGTTGGGGATGAGGGTAAAGTCCGACCTTGTGGATGTAGATGGTGGCTCCACCGCATTCGGCCATCACCTTCACCTCTTCCTTCTTCTTGGTCTTGGGGTTGACAGCCCATACCCCAGTGCCCACTCGGAAGCTGCGGAAGTAGAAGAGCCGGCACCAGAGCCCAATGGTGGGCCGAACTCCGAGGTAGCCCTCGCACAGCGCCAGAAAGGTGGAGAGTAGCATGATGGCATTCGCCCCGAGGTGGTGCGGCTGCATGCGGTAGAAGTCCAGAAAATCGCGGAAGAATTGGCTCATTGGGAGCCCGAAGCCGCACTGAAAATGCGCGAGGAAGACGACGCACTCGCCGGCCCGAGGCGCGGGCACAATCTCATCGCCGGGAACGCGGAAGTCAAGATCCGCCGGGATCTTGCGAGACCGGAGGAGAGCGATTTTCATCTCATTAACATTAGATCCTTTCCAAGATCCCCTCTGGGAGCCGGCGGCGGCGTCGTCCCCCATGGAGGCGTTGGACTCCGTGGTGGGCGAGGAGAAGTAAGACGAAGACGATGTTGAAGATGGCGGCGGCGGTGAAGGTGGCGGCGACGCAAATCTGGATCTGAGCCCACCTATCGTGGCAAAGGAGGAAAAGTAGTGGCAGCGGCGGAGTGCGACTGCGAGGTTTCAATGCAGCAGCTCCAAGCTCCGGAGGCAGCGGCAGCAGCACGAAGAGGCGCGCGGTGCGGCGGCGGCGGAGTTAGAGGAGGAGAGCGCGAGGAAGACGATGGAGTGAGGGGTGCGTGGCACATCTCTCACCCCATCGAGTATTTAAAGACCCGACGAGGAGATAGTGGGATCCGGTGCGCCGATCCAGCAAGCGGTGTGGCCGCGTGTATCCACAAGGCATCGTCAGTTTGGAGCACAGAAGATCCGGCGGATGGGACGGGACGTGCGCGCGTGGGTCGAGGCGGCGGTTATGGCATGTCAAATTGTGGCACGACGTCCCGTATTCTGCGGCGAATTCGAAGCGGCAAGTTCGGTCAACATCCCAGTCAAACCAACCACTCGGCGGATCGATCAAGAAAAGTAAGAGCAATCAGCATGCGGGGAGCAATCGGTGAGAAGAACAAGAGCAATCGGCAGATAGCAAGCAATCGGCCTATTGAAGCAATCGGTCAGAAACAAAGATTCAGCATTTTACAAGAGTTGTGCAGGCCTCGCCATCTCTGAGTTCGGCGGGACCTCCGCAGCTTCAGGGGCTACTATCGGGGGAATGACTCCCGGGTATGGTCACCCAGGGGAAACAATTCATCAATGCAAAAATCACCAACCTGATGGTCACTTATCTAGTCAAGGCTAAGCTAATCAAGAGAAAGCAAGAAGTGGGCCGAACTGTTCAAGATGAGGGCCGATTGCCCCAGAGAAGGCGCAATTGGCCTCACCGAGAGGCATTCGGCCGAAGTAAGCAGAGCAACATCCGATCAGGATCCCAGGTCGGACACCTGGTACAAGAGCATTCAATACACAATCCCTGAAGATCGGGACTGTTAGAGGCGTGCGGTCTCCTCCAGCGCCGATCACGCGGAAAGGCCGACAGGCCTAAGTCTCTAGCATCACTGTTCACTACCGAGGTCTACGGAGTAGCGGCATGGTGAGCCGCAAGTCTACACCGGGTCATCCGGGAGAACACGATGTGAGGTCCCTAGCTTGTCTGAGGCTGACAGTTGGGCCCTCCCCTTTGTACATTTACCTTTGTACCCCGGGCTCGGCCTATAAGAGCCCCAGGTACCCCTCCTGTGTGAAGGAGGACGGAGCAGTTATTGCAATCTCACCCACCATAGAGAGAGCAAGGAGAGAGTAGTGACCAGAGGCCCTCTTCTTCTTCCTCTCAAACAGCTCAAGGAGCATTCATTGTAGCCAGAGTTATTGCATATAGCTAGCTCGGCAGGACTAGGGGTGTTATCTCTACGGAGAGCCCTGAACCTGGATACATCGTGGTCTCTGACACTCACCTCGGTTTGTCCCCCTCGTGATGATGAAATTTCGATGAAACTAGGCGACATGATTCCAGTTCGATGTTCATGTGAGTTTGTTAAACAACAATTTTTTTTAATTCTACAACTTATTTTCTTTTCTTCCAAATGTTGACAACTCATTTATAATTGCCATCTTATGTTCTTGCCACCGAAGAAGTACGGAATATTTTGTTACCTTCGTTTGCGAACTATTTTAAGGCTGGCCGCCCTTATACACCATACATGTCATTTGTGCTTATGTTGGAGGACTATATGCTTAAATGGAATAGCCTGGTAAGATTCTTATTATTCTGCCAGTAGCTTATATTGTCAAAAAAGACATTTTTATTAAGTATACTCCATTGCTAACTATGCTACTAATATGTATGTTCTTCAATAGAAAATACCGCAAGCTTGTACGCCTAGATGGATGCAGATATCGAAAGGCAAAGTCCAAATTGTTTGTGCATGGCCATGGACAGAACCTTTCACATATGATTACTACATTGAAAGTGGATCGGATGGCTGTGTCAAAATCAAAGCATGGTTGAAGATACCGGTTCAGAAGAAACCACAACCTGGAGACAAGTTGTTCTCTATTCTCTATCTTGGAGAATATGGACGTTATTTTTTTATTTCCTTTCACCTTCGCGTGTTGATTAGGTCCTATATATATTTAGTTGTAGTGAATTGGAACAATTAGGTTATCAAAGTTAAACTAGGAAAAATCTTTGCGTTGGATATTATGGCTTTGGTACTTGTTGTTATTGAAGTTAAACTAGGAAAAAACTCTGTGTTGGATATTATGATCATATATAATATATATGAGATTATCGATTTAGACTATTGTGTGTGTATGAGATATTGAGGTATGTATGTCTATAAATTGATGATATTATTGTGTGCATTATACTATAAAATATGTACAAACAAATAGGAGAAAATAGGCAGAAATGAGAAATATTACTAGTAGTGTCTGACAGAGGCAGGCGCTGCTGCTATAGCTATTAGTAGAGGCACCGCCAGGAGGCGCTACTGCTAACCCTACGTAGCATTAGCGGTTCCCAGTGCGCACTGCTGCTACAAGTTAGCTGTAGCGTGCTATCAGTAGCGCGCCCAGGGGCGCTACTGAGAAGCCAAAAGGGGGCGCTACTACTAGTCTTTCTCCAAGTAGTGATTCCTTGACTCACACTCCCCGACAATGATATTGACGGCTTTCCGGCGCCGCACCTCGGCACCACCGCTTCCATCAACGATCATCTTCCATCGCCTTGCAGACGACAACCTGCCGTCTTCCTCCTTGCCGCTCCGCCGAACGATGATCGCTTGATCCTCATCGCTGCTGCATAACTCAGCGACTTTATTGCCGCCCCGAGGCACTAATCAGTCGCCACCCCGGGGCAAGCGCAACTTTAGATCGACCTTGATCTGATACCAATTGTTGGAATTTTAACTTCAGGATCACTCACATAAAATCAACGAACAACCGCGTACACAAAATATTTAGCCAAAGGCACCTGTCGTGCCTTATTTTCTTTATTGCTCTTGTTTTTCTCCGTATTCTGTTGTTATAAACTTACGCCTCTACCCGTGCTTATATACACGTACGTAGGGCTGTGGCTTAAAGCCAACCGAACCAGATTTTCCTATACCTACACCGAGTCCACTTCTAGTGCAAACCGGACTCAGCCTAGACCTACTAGACACAAACTAGTACTTACCTAATAAACTATCGTAGTCCAAACTAGACTATTACTCACGTAGCACCTACTAGACTAGTATAGAAACTAGTACTAGTCAAGATTAGACTAATATTCCGGACATACCATGTGGGCGAGCGACGGGCCGGAGTACCTCGCCGGCGTGCGCAGCATCCTCAGCAAGCCGCGGGAAGAGAGTGTCTTGGTCTAAGTCGACTAAGACTTAACTAAATCTCAGTCAAGTGATAGTACATATAAAAAGAAAAAAATAAAAAGTTTAAATTTATTTTTTATACGGATCTCCATGCACAATCTCATGGATATAACATCGACTAAGACTTAGTTAAGTCTTAGTCGACTGAGATTTAGCAATCCCTAAAGTGGAACGGGCGGAACGGGATCGAGCTGTCATCAAGGATCCAACAATCCAACTGGCTACTGTATTGTGGCGGCATGTAGTGGTATCCCATTCGCTGCTGATGCAACTTCATCCGAGGCCCGAGGACTGCGTGATGATTCATACTGGCAGAGGACATTGGATGCAATAACCTACTGGTTGAGCTGGACTATATGGATACCATCGACGTCATGAGCGAAGGCGGGAACTCTCGTTTTTTTAATAAAAGGGGTCACCCCCCAGGTTCCATCTTTTATTGATGCAACCAAAGTTCACATAAGTTAAGGCTTCGGCCCAACATCCACACATAGTCTCACACGTTTACATGCTTCTCAACCTAAACAGAAAGCAACACCCCAGGCACACCACAAACACGAATCACTACTCCACCAGGAACCCCTTGGAGATCAGGAATCCGCGCTTGTCAGCCTCTGTCGCGCTAGGGGGGAGGAGTCGGTCCAGGAAATTCGCAGCAACTCTCCACGGCGTCGATCCAGGAGGAGAAGATACCGTAGCAGGAGCGTCGCCTGAGTGGGATCGCAGAGGATCTTCCATTGACGCAAGTTCACCAGCATCACATCCAGAATGCATCGCAAACCTCTCCAGCTTCGCCCCTGGAAACAGAATTCGTTTCACAGAACCCAAATGCTCCATAAAGAGGCAGCTCCTACTAAGTTTAGAACTTACAACGATTTAACATTCCAAGATTGTAACAGATCCTCCACAGAAGTCATGGTTTTCGAGTCAAACGCTTCAGAGACACATGACCAAACAAACTTAGCAACAATGCAATCGAAAAATAAATGCTGGACAGATTCATGTTCAGAACAGAAAATGCAAGTAAGGTCATCAATATGTCGTCGTTTGGCAAGATTGTCCCTAGTAAGAACTTTGTCAAACATAACTAACCAAAGGAAGACATGAATTTTTGGGGGAACTATAATTTTCCAAAGAGAATCATTTACTCTGCTGACCACACCACCAAAGTTAATCATGTCATAGAAGGATTTGACAGAATATAAACCAGAAGGTTCGAGAGTCCACACAGGGAGATCTTCCCTATCAACCAACACGGTATTGCTAATCACGGAGCATAGAGCCAACCAACGTTCATATAGAACCTGATCTACGCATCTGCGAAAAGAAAGCTTAAGTTGGGATCCATCCCACACTTTTGCCACACAAATCTTTTGCTGGATACAAATCTCATATAAGTCCCAGAACTGGGTTTTAAGGGTATATTGCCCCCACCCACCAATCATGCCAAAAATCAATACCATTACCAATTTTCCACTTGTAAAAACAGCGGGCAGCGGAAAGAGCCCAAGTTAAACCTTTCCAAAAAGGAGAGCCTACACTAGTTTTAGACCACAAAATATTAGGTTTAGAAGTGTGATATTTATAGTCAATCAAGGTCTTCCAGTGTTTGTTTTTGTCATCAGAATATCTTTTCCACTAAGAGGCAAGCAATGCAAGATTGAAATCCCTCAAGTTAGGAACACCCAACCCACCAAAAGCTTTTCTTCTGGTCACAAGACCCCAATGAGCTAAGTGGTACTTGTGAACATCACCCATATTGCCCCAGAAAAAATGAGCCATCTGGGAAGAAAATGGCATCAATGGCCCACTTAGGAAATTTAATAAGAGACATCAGATAAGTTGGAATGCTAGCTACACAAGTGCATAGCAAAATCAGCTTAGCAGTATAAGAGAGATATTTACCAAGTCAACGAGAGATTTTCTTAATAATCTTATCAATAATTTGTTGCAAATCCTCTCTTTTAAGCTTATTATAATGCAGAGGAACACCAAGATATTTAAACGGAAAGGAACCTATCTTACAACAGAAAATCTAGGCAAAAGATTTTTCCATATCAGGCTCCATGTTAATGGAGAGCAAATCAGATTTGTGGAAATTTATTTTAAGACCAGATAAAGCTTCAAAACAAGCCAAAATCCACTTTAGGTTCCTAGCATGCTCAATGTTATTATCCAAGAAAATTATAGTGTCATCAGCATATTGAAGGATGATGACACCTCCATTAATCACATGAGGCAGCAAGCCTTGAATCAGACCAGCATTAGCAGCTTTCTGAAGCATTTTAGAAAAGACATCAGCAACTAAATTGAACAACATGGGGGGAAAGAGGATCACCTTGCTTAAGCCCTTTTCCACTGACAAAATATGGGCCATTAGTATCATTGTTCCTAACACAAGAGGAGCTCTTAGCTAAAAGCAATATAATCCACTCTATCCATTTCTGTCCAAACCCTCTAGAGTTAAGCATTTCTAGAAGGAAATCCCAGTTAACTATGTCATAGGCTTTCTCATAATCAAGCTTCAAAACAAGAGCACTCTCTTTAGAAGAATGAATCTCATTAATAACTTCATGGGCCATCACTACACTTTTCAGAATAAGTCTACCCCTAATGAAAGCAGTTTGATTAGGGGCAATTAATCTATCACCAACAAGAGAAATCCTATTAGTCATAGCTTTGGTAAAAAAATTAATACTACAATTAATCAGACTAATAGGCCTAAAATCTTTAAGTTGCCTGACCCCAGGGATCTTGGGAAGGAGAGTGACAATTGAAAAATTGAGCCTACTCAGATCTAACTTTCCTCTTTCAAAATCCCTAACAAGAGCCATAAAATCTTTTTTAATCAAATCCCAGAAAGTTTGATAAAAAAGAAAAGACAACCCATCCGGACCAGGGGCACCATGGGCATAAGATCACATGATTGCCTCTTTGATCTCATCCTCAGAAAAGGATCTCTGCATCATATCATTTTCTCCATCCGGGAACTCTCTCTCTGAGCGGCTGCGGCAATTTACGAAGAATGCTTCTTCTTGTGTAGAAATTTTAATTCTGACCGGTTTACTCAAGTAGGAGTAGGCGGAGGGTTCAACCACGACTGTGTGAAAGGATGAGCCCCAGGATTTTCTTATTGACACCCTCCAAACGATGTATGCATGCTACCACATCAAATATGAACTGCCAAGTTGGCGTACCTTAGTTCACTCGCATCGGGATACCTAGTGTGGTTAGGATTTAAGAAAGTTTAAAAGCGTGTTAGATCTGAAGATTCTTTGCTATTAGCAGTACAACAGATGGGACGAGGAGGGACAGGTGCTCTGAAAAGTCTGTAGAGATGGTACAACTTGCAGACAGAGGTAGACATAAATTGGGCAGCACTGCTTCTTTATGCGTGTAGTAGTGTGGTGGGGATAAGCTAGCTTAGGCCCACGGAAACCATTAATATTACCATTACGTCCATGACGGTACCAGACGGGAACACAGAAAATATTACCTGGTAGATTGGGCGTACCTTCAGGAACACACGGATCATTGTAGTACCATAGATTGTTGTCGTGATGTACTCTTTCCTTTCTAAATTAGATTACTTATATATATATATATAAGTAAATTGTTTGGGGCACCTAAGTGACTGGACACATACAAAGGAAAGTTATCTAATTTAAAACGGAGGAAGCAATCTCATATTGTTATAAACGTAACGGTAATATTTCTATGGATCTTTTTATAAAACGATAAAGGATGATGTATTGCCCATGACCGGTCAAATGAGATGGGTGCATGCATGTAGACATCGTTGGCCAAGCAAGGTATTCCCTCCATTTTAAAATGTAATGCGTTTTCGGTTTTCGTACTTCAAGTTTGACCATAAATTTAACCAACGAGACCAATTGCGGCGGGAGCAAAAATTATACCAATGAATTCGTGTTCGAATAAAGTTTTTAATTGTATATTTTTTACTCCCGCCGCAATCAGTCTTGTTGATTAAATTTATGGTCAAAGTTCAACCTCGAGAAGCGCGGGCGCACTACATTTTGGAATGGAAGAAGTACTTGTTCCGGTTGGGAATATGGCAGGCCGAGCATCATGCTACCTGCCACCCTTGTCGTCGGGTCGTAGCCTAAAACGCAGCGCTTTTGTACGTCGGTCTGCCTTAAAAGATCCTATTTAAATTGATGGGTTAGAGTTAGAGTTGGTTAAATTGGATCGAACTAATTTCAAAACATTTAAACATGAGGATTAGAGTTGGTTCGATGCATCTAACCCATTCTAAAAAACTAACGCATCCAAGATATGCTTATTTAGATTAGAGTTAGTGGGGCCAGGAAAAAAAATACTTTTCCCTCTATCTTCGCCACATCAAATCTTGGTTAAAATACTCAAATGATTAGAAAAATTACATTTATTGACAATCTAACCCGGCCAGCCGAACACCTCTTTTGTTAGAGTTAGTTTATGGTTAGTTTAGAATCTAACTCTAACCTCTAACCGAATTAGAGTATCCAAACAGGGCCAAAGCCTATCAACTTCCCCAGCCTAGTTGAATTGGATATTAAACAAAAAAAAGAAAATTGATATGTTGATAAACTAATTGCCATTGAGAAACTAGGGTTTCGCCCCCCTTTACAGATAAAGGAATCGAACCAAGGTACACGGCCAAACGATACAAGGTGGTGAGGTAACCCTCTTACAAAGCCGATCCTGAGATGAGCGGTGTCGCTACGCGACCAGCAAACGACATCGACAGAACTACACACAACCCCACGCTACATCCTAACACACCTAGGCTACACAACAACGCCCTCAAGAGGGAAGACGGCGCAGAGCGTCGCCGCTGCCGAGTCCAGTAGGACAAAGGTCTTCACCCATAGCTTTGACACGAGGAGAAGATACACAACGACGTCTTTAGGAAGAGAGCGGCACCCACGGGTGTCGCCGCCGCCAATGCCAAGGCACAGAGCTTTCACTCGGCAACTCATCCGTGTCTCCGATGCCGCCAGGGACAGCGTGACGAGGTATAGTCCCCAGATCCGGATCAGGGCATCGCCCCTACTAGAGAGGAAATGCCCAATCTACCCGCCGCTCCGCCACCCGTTGCCCACACAACCGGAAGGAGCCACCACCACCACCATGGTGCCTGCCGGAAAGCAACCATGTGGTCCACTATCCAGGGCCGCCGCCCCGGCATCCCTGCCCCAAGACATTGCCACCCTCCACCTCACGACACTTCAACCCCGGTCGGACGAGTAGACCTCAGCCGTCCACTCAGTGCCCGGCATCAGTCCCCGGATCTGGGTTGACCCTCCACTACAGGAGCCGTCGACGCCTGCATCCCCAGCCAGTCTCCATGAACCACGGGGACACGATCCTAGGACTGACGACGGCCGCCAGCAAGCCCGCCTGGAGCTCGCACGACGCCGAATCCGAGGTCAAGGCGCCGATCAATAGGTCAGGTAGCATTGCCAGGCCACCGCCGCCGCACACCACCCCCATGACGGCCCATCCACGGAGGCACCCCAGGCCAAGACTAGCCACTCCTACCCGGGGAACGACCCCGATCTTCCCCGGGCCCAGGTTCGGCCTGCCCGAGCACAAACCCTAGGACCAGGCACCTGGCCCAGTCCCGGGAGAAAGAGGCTACCGCACCACCGTCCCGCGCTGCCAGCCGGACCGCAGCCGCCACGACGCCACAGCCAACACCAGCCCGCACCACCAACTCCGCCTTCGAACCGCACCACCGAAGCCCGCGTCCCCTGCCAGCCAGATCTGGCCAACGCAGCGCAGGCACGCACCACCACTGAAGCCGCCCTCTGCCCGCGCCGCCCCGTAGGTTGGTCCCGCAAGACCGCTATCGACATGCCAACCGCCGCCCAGACCCGTCGCCGCGCCGCCGGGCACGCACCACCACCCGCCGCCGAAAGGGACCCAGCCCGAGCCGCCCGGGCAGCACCACCGCCACCCCGGGCGCCCACCACCGATGAACTGACGCCAACAACCAGCCATGGGAGCGCCGTGATGGCGGAGAAGTTAATAGGTTTAGTTGGGTTGCCTTCCCTGTTAACCGCGCAAATAAACGATTCTTGATAACCCACAAGTCTAGGGATCAATTGTAGCTTTTCGATAAATAAGAGTATCGATCCCACGAGGAGCAGAAGGTGTTGATAAGTGACACTGGATAAGGAAAGGGCTGCAAACACTCAAAGGTAAATATTTAGGGGTTTTTGGTTTAAGCAACAGAAAAGTAAAAGACAGGCAAAGTAAACAGAGTAACTGAGGAGTAGCAAGTGGCCCAATCCTTTCACAAGGATAAGCCTAGGAACTGAACTTATAAAAGCTAAAGCGTTCCCGAGAAAACACGGGAGAGATAGTCAAGTCACTTTCACCATACTCCGCTAAGTAATATGTATCGTGTTGATAAGTGTCGGTGGGTGGATCAATGCTAGTACACCTTCTAGACTAAGATAAGTGTACTCTTATGATTACACACCTTGCAAACATCCACAAATACAAGGTAGTAATTAAGGCATAAGCCTAACCACAACATTACGATCAAGGATCCATAACTCCCTTGTGCGAAAGTCTGCGAACTGGGGTTCAGGTTTCTGTCACTCCGGCAACCCACCATAAGCATCCTTTGTGCACAATGTATTCCTCTAGGCCCATGAAAGGTGAAGTGTTATGTGTTCGACTCACATAACACTACTAGAGAAATAACAACACAACTTAAATATAAAACAACACATAATACTTCAACATAGTATGACTACTAACAACTAGACTTCTCCCATGTTCTCAAGAACTAAAGTAACTACTCACAAGATATAAAAGAGATCATGATCAGAGGTGATAGATGGGTGGTAAACAATCTGGACACAATGATATTTCTCCAAAAAAACTCAATAGCATTCACCACAAAGTAGTAATCAACACCAACAGAGTAGAGGGGATAGATAGTACGGATTACAACACAAGTTGCAATTGTGAGATGAGATGGGATGGAGATGAAGATGGTGCTGATGTTGGGGATGATGTTGATGATGATCTCGATGATGCCCGTGACGACGATGATGATGATGGCGACGATCTCCCCTTCCGGGAGGTGATCTCCCCGGCGGAATCTGCCCGCCGGAGATGGCTTTTCTCCTCTGTAGGTTTCCGCCCCGTGGCGGCGGAGAAACACGGAAACGACTCCTCTTTTAGAGTTTCCACCCCAGGGGGCTTACATAGGCGAAAGGGGGCACCGAGGGGGGCCACCAGGCACCCAGGAGGGTGCCTGGCGCAGCCAAGAGGGGGCCGCGCCAGGCACCCTTCTGGCTGCCTGGTGGGTCCCCTCACCTCCTCCTTCGGTGATCCCCAGTCAATCTTCATAAAAATGTTCCCCGTAAAATTTCATCGCATTTGGACTTGATCTGATTAAGAAACTTGGTATCCACTTTTTACCGCTGAATTCTGGTTCTGCTGCTTCGGCACCGGGAAGTTGTAACCTGTGTAAAATAAGCCAAAACAACATAAGAACAATACTTTAAAGTGGAATATATCAATGAATAGGGTGAAATCACAATATAAAATAGTTATGCTTTTTGGACGTATCAACTCCCCCAAGCTTAGACCTCGCTTGTCCTCAAGCGATTGCTGAGCTCGGTAAACCTGTCCACAAGTTTAGAGAGTGAAGCGTCGATAAAACAATACGAACAAGAAGCATCAAGATTCCTCACCAAACTTAAGCATCCTCAACAGCAACCTCAACTCATAAGGTCCTTATGAGAAAGTAGTAACAATTATAACAAAGTAGGACCTGGAAAACTCATCAAATCATGACAAACATAGGCTTGGTCAAGGAACAACTAAACTTTTACTTTTTCTCTTTCACTTATAATGGAACAATTGAAGATTTTGAAAGAACATGCTATTAGTCGAGAAGTGCACATGTTAACACAAAGGAAGATGTTTACTAAGCATAAGCTTTTGCAAACAACTCACTTATCAAAAGATAATGTCAACAAAGATGTAATCATGCTAGATTTCAATGCAACTTTATATGCAAGCATCTTTATCAACATCAAATGTCTATTCTCTCTCAAGAAAGGAAGGAAGTAGGAAGGACTGACTCAGCACAAAATAAAGATAATCCCCGTGCAAAAGGGTAAGCAGGGAAAACTTATGTGCCATCTCTAGATCAAACAGAATAAAAACAAACTTTTGGGGTGCATGATCTATCAACGACTGCTGATAGATAACTCACTCACTTCATGATTTGGACAAGTTTCGAGGAACGGCTCCCATGTGGGGACGATCACATCCCCTTGGATTCCTTTGTTTATCACTCGTAAAAGGGCGAAGGAACTTGTGTGTTAGTATTTATCTTTTACGAGCTGGGCACTCATGCCAGTCCCTTCTCGTATTAGGGGTTTGCAGATTAGACATGCAATCCCAAGATAAAACTTGTCCAAATTAAGAAGATCATGGGTCACCCAGCACTTCCTCATGAGCTGAATCAGTGGCACAAAACAGAAGATTTTGAACATCTAAAGATAGCACATAAATTATATACTTTAGGAGTGGTAGTGGGATACCACAAGTAGGAAGGTATGGTGGACTCAAGTGGAAGAAGTTGGTTTCAAGGTATGGAAGTACAAGCAGAATTCCTCTTAGTACAGAGTTTTGGATAGCAAGGTTTGAGAGAGCAGACAATTGATGACAACTTAGATGCAAGCAATACAAAGCATAAACATCAAAACTAGCATGAAACATCAAGTTGTCTTCCTTGTCAACATAACACTTCAAGCATAATAACACAAATGTTTTGGCTATGTCGCTACTTTGAGAAAAACATGCTTGTTGTTATGACCAAAGCTATACTTGCCAAGATTAAATAAAGTTTTCGAAGCCATACCTGATATAAGGTCAATACTCCCCATAAGAATCAACTCATAATGTCGATTGCGTGAAGAGAATACCAAGTGCAGCGAAGAAACCAATAGACTTCTCATTAATATTCCTTCATAGACGACTCCACACTCGCGGATACAAAGCTCTCCACAAAAGGAGTGATATACCTCAAAGCAACACCTATTTCATAAAGTGACCTCCCTAGACATGATACGACTCTACTTGAATCCTAATGAAAAAGATAAAGATAAAGATACCGGGCACTCCCCCAAGCTTGGAACAAGCTAAGGGGGTGCCATTACCCGAGGAGATTTACTCCTCATTCTTTTTCTTCTCAGTCACGTACTCCTTGGCGAAGCGCTTCCATGGCAGCTGTTCTCCAGTCTCGAAGGACATTCCCGTCTCCAAGATCCTGCACTCAGCACCTAAACCCATGCGCAGAAACTTTAGTTCATACTCACAGTTCTGGTCCTGCAGATCATAGATCTGTGCTTGGAGTTCATAAACTTTTTCTTCTAGTGCGCCCAGACTCGACCACATCTCCTTCATCTATTTCTTGTGGGAAGCCTCGATCTCGTTCCTGATGTCGAAGTTAGCTTCAACACCACGCTCCACCATCTTCTTGAACTTGAAGACCTCATGTTCCATCTCCTTCAGCCGCTCCTCGGTGCTCCCTTCCTTGACAGGTCCCTTCAGATCTTCCTTGTGGAGAACACCGTCCTCCACACGAAGGACCAGGGGGGTGCTTCCTCACCTCAGCGAGATAAGGGTTGATGACATTGACGACGAACTTTTCCTTGGGGGAACTTGGAGAAGCCATGGCACCTAGATCTGCTGAAAGTTTTCCTGGCAGAAACAGACCGAGAAAGAAAACAAACGAAATCGCGAGATACGGTGCCGGGACGATCCGGGCAAATATATAGCAAAAATTTCTGCAACAGAAGGAAGGTTTCAAACCTAGGTGGAGTCGGAGGCGGAGTCCAGGGCAGCTAGGAGGGTGCCCGGCGCGGCCAGGAGTGGCGTCGCGCCAGGGGGCCTCCTGGCCTCCCTGGAGCTCCTCTCCGGCTCCACTCGGGCTTTGAAATTTCCTAATTTTGCAAAAACTCTGAAAAGTTAACTTTTATTGACGTTCGCGGTGTTTTCTTACCATAATTCATACCTTTTCTAATTCTTCTCCTGCCGGAGTCTCAAACTGGGTTGCAACATGTTCTTCGTGAGTACTTTTATAAATCATGTTTGCATCCACATTGATTGGATCACCTGCCATATAATGTTTGAGTCTTTGTCCATTCACAACTTGAGGTTTGGTGCCTTCAAAATTATTGATCTTAATTGCACCCGACCGATATACTTCTTCGATATGAAAAGGTCCTTCCCATCTGGAAAGTAGTTTACCTGGAGAAAACCTGAAACGAGATCTAAACAACAAAACTTTATCACCAACATTAAATTCACATTTCAGAATTCTTTTATCGTGCCACTTCTTTACCTTTTCCTTGAACATTTTAGCGCTCTCGTAAGCTTCACTTCTCCACTCATCTAGAGAAGTCAAGTTCATGAGACGCTTTTCACCAGCTAACTTTGAGGTGCATTACACAAACTGAAAGGCATACGCCTATAAGCATAAGTACCGTAAGGACACGTGAAAGTGGTCTTCTCTTGATCCTCGGTGTTGACGTGAATCTGGGAGAAGCCAGAGTACCCATCAAGATATCAGAAGTGGGTGTTTTTAGACAACCTCTCGAGCATCTGATCAATAAAGGGAAAAGGATAGTGGTCCTTCCGGGTGGCCTTGTTTAACTTCCTGAAATCAATACACATTCTATATCCAATAATAGTCCTCTGAGGTATTAGTTCATTTTTATCATTAGGAACAACAGTCGTACCTCCTTTCTTAGGAACACAATGAACGGGACTTACCCACTTACTATCAGCTATAGGATAGATGATACTTGCGGCTAGAAGTTTGAGAACCTCCGTCCTAACCACGTCCTTCATCTTTGGGTTCAACCGTCGTTGATGATCAACAACCGGTTTAGCATCGGGCTCGAGATTGATAGTATGTTGGCAAATGGATGGACTAATAGCCTTGAGATCATCAAGAGTATAGCCAATAGCACCTCGGTGTCTGCGGAGTGTCTCCAATAATCGCTCTTCTTCATACCTTGAAAGGTTAGAATTTATAATAACAGGATATACTTTCTTTTTATCTAAATAAGCATACTTGAGCGTATCGGGTAGTGGTTTTAGGTCGAACACCGGGTCTTCTTTTGGTTACGAGAGGATTCCTAAAGGTTCAACCGGGAGGTTGTGCTTCAGGATGGGAGTTCATCCCTCTCCTTCATATGTATATCGTTCTCGTGGTCTTCCATAAATTGCTGCAAAGTTTCATTAGGAGGAATAGAAATGGAAGCAATTTCTTCAATAATTTTGTCATTACTTGACAGGTCAGGACCACGAGGCTGCTTAGAAAACTTAGAAAAATTAAATTCATACGGCTCACCGTTGAATTCAACAGAAACTTTACCTTTCTTGCAATCTATTATAGCTCCGCAAGTGCTGAGGAAGGTCCTACCAAAGATAATAGGGCAAAAACTATCTTGCACTGAACCAAGTAAAAGAAAGTCTGTAGGATATTTTACCTTCCCGTAGAGTACTCCAACATCTCTTACAATCCCAACTGGAGAGATTGTTTGTTTATTTGCAAGATGGATAGTGACATCTATGTCTTCGATCTCACACGGCTGAATCTCGTGCATGATCTCTTGATAAAGTGTGAAGGGAATAGCGCTGACGCTAGATCCAAAATCACATAGCCCATAGTAATTATGATCTCCTATTTTGACAGATACAACTGGTGTACCTGAAATTGGGCCTTTGTTCCTGGCTGTGACAATGTTAGTGGCAACAGCACAAAAACTAATAGTGGATTCTTCGATATCACTGGTTACCAGATCCTTGGCCATTGCAACTTGAGGCTGGACCTTGATCATGTCCTCAGGTTCGTCAGTGGTCCTTCTATTCTTGTTTAGAATACCTGTAACAAAAGAGTGCTCCTTTATCCTGGAGGGATAAGGAGGCTGTTCATACATAACTGCAGGTAAAACAGGATCAGTAACATTAATCTCAATTGGTGACTCCTTGAAAGGTTTATGATGTTGACTCTCCTTCTTCCTGGAAGAATCAGTATGAGAAGCAAAGTCCTTGCAAAAGTCAACCATTAGCTGGGAATCAAGACCAATTTTAGAGAAAAAGGTATTAAAGTAATCAGTCTTCACATAACTCTCAATGTAGTCATGCTCATAGTTTATAGCGGGTTCAATACCTTTATCAATTTCCCAGTCTTCAGTGTTCTTCTGGATCCTTTCTATAAGATCCCATTTTTCTTCCATACTTCTGGTCTGGAATACCCCACTAGAGGAGGCATCCAACATCTCCTTGTCCTGACGAGAAAGCCTGGCATAAAAAATTGTAAGTATAATTTCTTTGGGGAGCTAATGGTTTGGGCATTTGAGCATCAGGGACTTCAGTCTCCCCCAAGCTTGAGCGATGCTCTCTCCGTCGCGAGACCAAAATTTGTAGATGTAGTTCCTGTCTTGGTGAATTTCACGAAGAGGATAAAACTTTGCATAAAAGTGAGACATAAGCTCTGGCCATTAAAGCAGATCAGAGTTATCGAGTAGCTTATACCAATCCGAAGCTTTAGCTTTGAGTGATATGGAGAATAGTTTCTTCATGACGAACTCCATCGTCACACCTGCAAGCTTAAATAAAGAACATAATTGTGATAAATATAGCAGGTGTTCTCCGGGATGTCCTTCTCCTGTATAAAGATTAGCCAAGACATAATCAACAATACCAGATGGTATTTTATAGGGCACAATTTCAGTAGGGGTAGGAGTGACCACCACAGTAGTGGGACGGCTCCTTACCAGCAACGAACCAACAGCAGAAGAGTCCATAAGGACTTGAAAGTAACAACATAAAATAAAAGTTCCCTTACCGGCTTCACTTACCAATAGCGCTACACTCCCCAGCAACGGCGCCAGAAAAGCTCGTTGATGGCGGAGAAGTTAATAGGTTTAGTTGGGTTGCCTTCCCTGTTAACCGCGCCAATAAACGATTCTTGATAACCCACAAGTCTAGGGGATCAATTGTAGATTTTCGATAAATAAGAGTATCGATCCCACGAGGAGCAGAAGGTGTTGATAAGTGACACTGGATAAGGAAAGGGTTGCAAACACTCAAAGGTAAATATTTAGGGGGTTTTGGTTTAAGAAACAAAAGTAAAAGACATGCAAAGTAAACAGAGTAACTGAGGAGTAGCAAGTGGCCCAATCCTTTCACAAGGATAATCCTAGGAACTGAACTTATAAAAGCTAAAGCATTCTCGAGAAAACACGGGAGAGATAGTCAAGTCACTTTCACCATACTCCGCTAAGTAATATGTATCGTGTTGATAAGTGTCGGTGGGTGGATCAATGCTAGTACACCTTCTAGACTAAGATAAGTGTACTCTTATGATTACACACCTTGCAAGCATCCGCAAATACAAGGTAGTAATTAAGGCATAAGCCTAACCACAGCATTACGATCAAGGATCCATAACTCCCTTGTGCGAAAGTCTGCGAACTGGGGTTCAGGTTTCTGTCACTTCCGCAACCCACCATAAGCATCCTTTGTGCACAATGTATTCCTCTAGGCCCATGAAAGGTGATGTGTTATGTGTTCGACTCACATAACACCACTAGAGAAATAACAACACAACTTAAGTATCAAACAACACATAATACTTCAACATAGTATGACTACTAACAACTAGACATCTCCCATGTTCTCAAGAACTAAAGTAACTACTCACAAGACATAAAAGAGATCATGATCAGAGGTGATAGATGGGTGGTAAACAATCTGGACAGAATGATATTTCTCCAACAAAACTCAATAGCATTCACCACAAAGTAGTAATCAACACCAACAGAGTAGAGGGGATAGATAGTACGGATTACAACACAAGTTGCAATTGCGATATGAGATGGGATGGAGATGGAGATGGTGCTGATGTTGGGGATGATGTTGATGATGATCTCGATGATGCCCGTGACGATGATGATGATGATGGCGATGATCTCCCCTTCCGGGAGGTGATCTCCCCGGTGGAATCTGCCCGTCGGAGATGACTTTTCTCCTCTGTAGGTTTCCTCCCCGTGGCGGCGGCGAAACACGGAAACGACTCCTCTTTTAGGGTTTCCACGCCAGGGGCTTATATAGGCGAAAGGGGGCATCGAGGGGGGCCACCAGGCACCCAGGAGGGTGCCTGGCGCGGCCAGGAGGGGGGCTGCGCCAGGCACCCTTCTGGATGCCTGGTGGGTCCCCTCACCTCCTCCTTCGGTGATCCCCAGTCAATCTTCATAAAAATGTTCCCCGTAAAATTTCATCGCATTTGGACTTGATCTGATTCAGCAACTTGGTATCCACTTTTTACCGCTGAATTCTGGTTTTGCTGCTTCGGCACCGGGAAGTTGTAAACTGTGTAAAATAATCCAAAACAACATAAGAACAATACTTTAAAGTGGAATATATCAATGAATAGGGTGAAATCACAATATAAAATAGTGATGCCTTTTGGACGTTTCACGCCGTCGGACCCCGCTCACGCCGGCGATCCGCCCCGACCAGGCCGCCCCCGCCGGCCGAGATCGAGGGGAGGAGAGATGCCCCCACCGCCAGCCACCGCGAGGGCTTTGCCCCAACGGCTCGGGCCGGCGGCGGCGAGGGGGAGGAGAATGAGGAGGGGCGCTAGAGGGGGAGCAGGGGTGGCGCCGCCCGGGCCGCCCGCTGGAGTGGCGGCGCGGGGGGAGGGAAGGAGGAGGAGCGGACCCGAGGTGTTTTACCCTAATTGCCATTGACTAAGTTAACATTTTGTTTTCTACTTTACATAAGTAAGCTACTACTTAGAACAGGTTGTGACTGTATAAGTGTGGAAAGTGATTGCATCCAACTTGTGGAACTGATGAATGGGCATACCGAGATTAGGGGACCAAACTTGGTCGTCATATTGGTGTCACAACCCCAACTTAGGTATGTGCTAGGGTTAGGTTGCTCCTTTGCATCATGCAAAAAATTCTAAAGAAATTGTAATTGGGGAAAGAATAAAAGCCCCAAAAGAAGTTAATTAAATGGCCAGATAAAAATTTCTTCCAAAAATTTCTCTAGTATTTTTGAAAAGTCTTACAAATATGCATGATAACATATAAAATGAAATGGGTCCCACTGCATGCTCTAAGATTTTTCAAAAAGTCCAAAAAGGCTTGGAAATTAAATAAAACCCTAATTTGAATTGAAATTCAAATAGTTTGAATTCCAAAAATCTCCAAAACTTGGGAGTGGCTAGTAGTATGTCACATAAGGCCATATTAAAGTTCTGGGATTTTATAAAAATGCTTTGGTATTTTATTCACTAAAGCTAAACAAATAGCAGAAAAATAAAAGAGAAAAGAAAGGCAGAGAGGAAACTTACATGGCCTTGGCCCACCAGGCTGGCCCAGCCCAGCTGTCGGGGATCGGCCCCGGCAAGTCCCATGGTCAGGGACCCTGGGCTAGTTGGAGAAGACACAGGTTGGACGATAAGCTCGTCGGCAAACAGGAGGACACACTTCCTGCTCGATATATTGATTGTGGAGAAGTTACAGGGGATGCCAAAGCAGATGCGCTCTAGGCTAGGGTTACAGGCGATGTATCATTCGATCTCTATGCATTGACCCTCCTGGCCTTTATATAGTAGACCAGGTCTCGGGGAATCAATCTCCAATTACAGGTAATCTAACCCTAGCTTGTACGGCAAGTTCCTGCACCTTCCTTGTCAGTCGAGGACTTCCCATCGTCGGTGCCATCTAGCGGACCAAGGTGAATCCGGCGGTAGCTCCGTGGGCCTTCAATGACACCGGGTAGGCCCATTAGTAGGAGTCGTGGGGTCACCCCCTCGTCAGTAGCCCCCGAGTGCCTGGGGGACTCGAAGAGTCGCGTAGGGACTCGAGTTCGTCTTCATACGTCCGTGGCTTGTATGCGCGGTGCACCCGCGGTCACTGGCAGCATGGTGGCCATGACAAAACCTGTTTCGAGGGATGCTAAGCAGAAAGGGCCCAAGGAGTCGACGGATCGAGCCTTAGTGAATTGCGCTAGTGGCAAATACCGCGATCGCCCAATCAAACCCATGTCCCTCGACATGAGCTTGGGATACTGGAGCATAGCAAAAGTCCGGCCGCTTCAGGTCTTACAGTGTTCATTTGCCGCCAGTTGGTTGCGTAGCCTAAGGCGCGTCCGCCCGGCTTTATACTTCATGCGCAGCGCATGGAAAGGTTGGGAGTGAAATCGCTCTTCGGCAAGTCCCAGCCCGGCCGAACTTCGCAGCGGGGTCTTACCTACACGCTGGTCTTGCGTGGCATCTGGGCACAATGTGTCGTGGTACCAGGAATAGGTGTGTTTTTGAGGCGCGGAGCCTTATAACATTTCACCCACTTGGAACAAATCATCAAGTGAGCTGTTCACTCATCTTACTCGTGGAGCTTGTTTCAAGTGCTCAGGCGAGGAATCCTTCTGCGAGTAATTACTCGAAAGCTGTTTGAGTTTCTTTCAGAGGTGAGGGAGCACCCGAAACTCTCAAGAGTGCGAGTGGTCACTCGAGCACCTTGTGGGTTCATAGGTGAGGGAGCACCTGTAACTCTAGTGCGTGCGAGTGATCACTCGAGAACCTTGTTGATCTTCAGATGAGTGAGCACCTGAGGACTCTCGAGATGGGATCCTCCCGATGGGAGTGAGATGTTTTTTCTTTGTTGGAAAAAGATCTGAAAAAATCTCTGGGTTTCGGTGGCGTTCCTGATAAGCTTTACTTGTGACGAGATGTTGGTTGGTCTTCTGCTTTTTTTCTGTCAGGATAACCACGTCGCTGTGTGGTTTATTGTCATAGATGCTTGGCAGTGAACCGTCTTTTCATCTTGACCGGTCATGATGATGAGCTCAGTGGCGTGCGAGCAGCGCCGGTTAAGTTCCCGAGGAGCGCGTTTCCAATGCGCGTGATTTGATGGTAGTGTGAACAACGCACCCCGTGGGCGAGCATCTTTGGCCTCGGATTCTGAAGCATCGGCATAGTTTTAAGTGCGGGCATCGCTTGGCCTTGCCGCGTCGGGGCTTCCTTGCACTATAAATTGGCTTCGTCCTGGTTTTCCTTCCTCCATCTGTCTCCTCTTCTATTTCCCTTTTTCTAACTTTTCATGGCTCCAAAGCGAGGCTCCGGCCGTGGTCGCGTCCGTCGTAGTAGAGGTGGACGTGCTCCTCGTTCTGGACGCGGTGGTCGACATGGCACTCCGCTACCACCTTCTTCGTCTGCTGCGGAGGGATTTTGGCGGCATGACTTCTTGTTGCGCGTTCGTGGCCTTAATGCCACTCGCGTTCTTATTCCTCCTTCGTTTTCTGCCGTTGTGGCCGATCTTGGTTTGGATGGCTTGCTTCTGCATCTTCAGGGGAGCGATCGAGTTCCCTCCTATGTCGATTTGGAGTTTGACCGTTCCCGCTTGGTCTTTCTTGGCTCTGGTTGGAGTTCGTTCTCTCGCCGTTTGGGTCTGCGCGATGGCGATGCTCTTTGCTGTCGATTTGATGGTGAGAGCACTGTTGCCGTTCGTGCTTTTGATCCGAGCGGCAACAACATGGACCCGCGAGCTCAGGGCTCAAGCAGCGACGTTTCCACAAGGTCGGGGGGTCCTTCGCCTCTGTCTTCGACTGCTTCTTCCTCCAGGGACTCTTCTGGTGCTGGTGGTGAGCCGTCTTCAACTGCTTCCCCCTCTGGCTCTGAAGAAGACCTCGATGTCAAGCCACCGGTTAAACGAGCGCGGCAGGCGACCTTGTAGAACTGGAGGCAGCGGCGTCATCTTCGCCGGCAGCTTGGGCGGAGCTGGAGAAGAAGCTAGAGGAGCAGGAGAAGAAGCTGGTGGAGCATCGCCTGCAATGGCTCCGCAAATAAGTCGAGTTTCACCTTTTGTTATGTCATTGACATCATGAGCCTGCTGCTTCGACTCCTCCTTTGTCTGTGATGATGCTCTTGTACTAGAGTCGGTTACCCCTCATGGGCACACATGTAGAAGTCATAATTCCTTGGGTGATTCCATCTTGTAACAGGAGCTGCCTTCTATCCAAATGTAGTTGAGTCTTTGTGTCCAATTTGAGTAAAGTTTTTTGCCTTCAGTCTTTTCAACATTATGCACTCGACTGTGCCAGGTCGTCGACTCCTTCTGCTGTGTCTTAACTGCTTGAAATGTGTTCGGCTCCTCCTGATGTACTATTTTTTGGACGTAGATTCAATCGGGTGCGCGTCAGCACTCCCGATGAGAGTAGCCCCCGAGGCTTCGTTCGAGTTGTAGAGTCGAGCGTAGGATGAGAGAAACTTGGCCTATTTCCTTTGGCGTCATCCTTGGAGCAGCTGCGGTTGATCTTCGCGCGGGGTGAAGTTGGAGATAGTGCTGACTGCACCTTTTGCGAGTCTCGTGTCGTTTCGCAGGTGCAGCTGGCTGTGGCCTGCTTGTTCAAACTCTATTGGGTGCGCGTCAGCGCTCCCGATGGGAGTAGCCCCCGAGGCTACGTTCGAGTCGTAGAGTCGGACGTAGGCTGATATGAACTTTGCGTGATGATCTTCTGGAGTAGTTCTTTTGTTTTGCTGGGGCGAAGATGTAGACGTTGCCGTTTGTGAAAGCTTCGGGTACTCCTGTTTGTTGCTATGGTGATTCCGATTTTCAGGTGTTGAATCGTGTGGGCGATGGCGTGCTCGGGGTGATTATAAGCCCCCGAGTGCTTTTTAATGTGGGATCGCGAGGGCGATGGCGTGCTCGGGGGGGATTTTCTTAAGCCCCCGAGTGATTTTTAATGTAAGATCGCGCGGGCGATAGCAGGGCTCGGGGGGATTTTTCTTAAGCCCCCGAGTGCTGTAAGATCACGTAGGCGATAGCAGGGCTCGGGGGGATTTTTCTTAAGCCCGAGATCCCGACTAGGTGATCGGGCTGGAGTCTGTTTATGTAAGTGTTATAATTCAATCGATAATATGGTTGAGGCGACTTGTCTATGGGTATGGGATTTCACCACCCATAATCATTTAAACTTGTGAGCGGACGATGAGGACCCATCTCAGTTGATCATCCGGCCTGGATGGGGTGCCCCTCACGTTCGATGCTTTTCGAGAGTGTTCTGTGCTCGGCCTTGTCTGCTTAGACAAGTGGGTACGACTCTCGGCTCTCCATATGATTCAGTTGTGACTGGAATTACATATGCAAATTCCGGGTCTCGACAATTGGACTGTATCCAGCTTGCGGGAGGATTATCTAAGGTAAAATTCAAGCATTGTCCGAAGGAAGCAAACAAAGTGGCTCACACTCTAGCTAGAGTTACATACGATAATAAATGTAGTTATGAATGGGGAGACAATATGCCTGTATTTTTGCTCTCTCATGTAGTTCATGATGTAACCCTTCTACAATTGAATTAAAGAGCCTGAGTTTTTACTGTAAAAAAAGTGCAGAAATGTAAATAGTATAGAAATGTAAAAACAAGAATACGAAAGCTCAAGATGATAATGTTTTCCGCTTTCTTTTTTCTACCGGCGGGAATAATTATTACAATAAAGAAATTGTAAGATGTCGTCATTCATCGCCAAAACGATAATTTTGTAATACTACAATCATATTTAATCTTACATAATTTGTACTTAAATATTAAAATATCTTATTTTTTTGTAATAAAAAAACTATCATACAAAATATAAATAAACGGGCACAACGCGCCATCAAGGATTGAGTGTGTATAAAAACAACTCTAGAAGACCCTTTAAAAGCCGCGTACCCTTAAAATAACTGTCAATTTACTGTTTTAAACCGAAAAACAGCCTGAACATACCCCTTATATCGTCCCGACCTGTAAAATATTTTAAGGGCGCGGTAAAAATCTTCGCCCGACCTACAAAATTAAGATTTTCGTGTCTAAATCGAGTGTGCCCCGTATCAGCAGAAACCAGTTGGCGAGGGCCCAACTGCCACGAAAACAACACCAGGAGCAGTTCCCGCCCATCACCGACCACCGCGCCCGGCTGTACCGATCATCTCCGGCCAACGCCTACCCGTCTCCGCCATCCCCGGCACGCGGTCCACCCGTTTCGCCCCTGCCGGCCGTGTACGCCTGTCCCTGCTCGTCCTGGCCGAGCCGCCAGCCCCGGCCAGCCGTTCTGCCCCAGCCGTCCCCGATCATCTCGTCCCTGCCCATCCCGGGCGAGCATCCCGTCTCGGACGCCTGCCGTGCCGCCCGCCCCGGATGCGCCGCCCGACACCGGCCGCTCCGTGTTACCCCGGCGGCAGAGGAGGACAGGGGTGCCGAGAGAACAAGATTTCGGTTTGCTGGGAGAGAACGAGAGGAAAATGAAAAAAAGGAAAGGAAGAATATTCAGGAATATTCGTTTTTATGGTTTGCATTTAAAGATTTTGTTTCGCCGCAGCTAAAATCGATCTTTAAAACGTGTTTTTCTTGATCTTTATAACAGTTTTAAGGAACCGCGGGGTAAGGGCAACTCTAACGCGCCGACGCATTTCGTCCGCATGTGTTCGCATTTGCGTCAAATTCTTAAAAAGTGCGCCCATCAAGCAACCGCATCCACATTTATCAGTGTGGTCATGTCTTCTCGGTGTCCGCGCAAGCGCAAATCACACGCAAAACTACGCCGAGTTTGCGTCGGCGCGGACACGGAGCGGACGCTTTGAACATCCGCTTCGCCTCTGTGCCGAGGCCACTTGGCAATCTCTATTTCTTCTTTTTATATAAGACGACCGTGCGGTGCGCTATCCACTTGAGCCCTAGCAACAGCCTCCTAGAGCCCGACCAGAGTGCGAAAAAAGCACCGCCAGAGTGCGCGCAATGTCGAAGTGGTTTGTCCGAGGGAGAACGACCACGAGGCCTTCGGCTCCGAGTCCGGGCGCCGGCGCCACCGCGACTCGTCCCCTCCCCCACGCCCTTCTCGATCTTCGACGTTGTAGCCGACGTCGGGTGGCACGGGCGCCCTGCGCATCTACCTTTCGACGCACCAGTGCCGGAACTACTGGAGGCATCATTGTCCGGTGCCATGGCCGCACGTCAGGCTCCCGTGCGACTGGCGCCTAAGCCGCTATCGCATCCTCGTGCCGCCCAACCTGGCGACGACGTTGCGCCATAAACGCGTGATGCGGGAGCAACCGCCGGAATTATGGCGTGGGGCGAGGCGCGCCCGCATGCCACCGCTGGCCACCGTCGCGCCCGAAGAGGAGGTGGCGTTCCAACCCGCCGTCGCCGAAGAGGAGGCGGCGTTCCAATCCGCAATGGAGGAGAAGGCGATGTGAACGGGGCTGGACTTCGCTCTCCAACAGAGCGCGAACCCGGCTTCGCCTCTTCGACCACGCCGACAGAGCGCTCGACATCCGCGACGAGCAGGCGCCACCACTGCCGCCGCAATGCCCGCTACCACCTCCGCCTCCTGTCTATGAACAGGCGGCACCATCGCCTTAGCAGGCGCGGCCATGGGGGAGCAGTGACGGCTGGACTTCCCCTTGGCGCCGCTACCGGCGCCAGTCGTCGACCTGTCGAGCAGCGGCGACGATGTATTTTTATTTTATTTTTAATTTTTGTTTTTATTACTTTAATGGTTGATTAATGTCAACGTTTAATTAATATTAAAAGTTGTTTTTTAGTTTAATTGTGTTTAATTTTTTTCGTTTGCGTCTGCGTGTTGGACAACCGCACATGACGCCGAACAAAAAACGGACAAGCGGCCAGACGCGCCGGCGCAAACTCAACGTCTGTTTACGTCGGCGCGATCTGCTAGAGCCGTTCTAAGCTTGCTCCATGACCACTTGACCAGAGGCATACGCTGTCCACGAGATGCCGTCGGCCTCGTAGCATTTTGAATGTGGGGGCGGAGGGGTAAATGGAAAATAAAATGGGTGACCAGAGCTTACGCTAGTGGAGAGACCCCCCTTTTGTCCAGCCCAAAAAAGGCATTGCTCCCGGTTCATTTCAGAACCGGGACCGATGCCGGGCAACGGTCCCGGTTCGTCTGGAAAGGGCAAAGGTCCCGGTTCATGTGGGGCAACGGTCCCGGTTGTTGCCACAAACCGGGACCAATGCTCTGGCTACCAACACGTGGCGCACTGCGAGGCATTGGTCCCGGTTGTTGGCAATAACCGGGACTGTTGCCCTGGCTATATAAGCCCCCCAACCAGCACTTTGCCATTTTGCCTCAAAAAATTTCAGGATTGTGCTGGGGTGGGGTGGGTGCTAGAATTTTTTTCCTTTGATTGCACCCCAGGTGTTCGACGAAATGTCCGAGCCACACTTAGGTCCTCAGAACACCGTATCCTCGGCCGAGGTTAGCAACCTTATCTTCTCCATCTGTAACTGATACAAAAACACTGCACGTGTGCATATATAGTGGTCTTTTCACTATTCACGAAGTTATTGTAATGGTTAATTATATGACGCAGATCGAAGCACGGATGCGATGGATGTACAGCGATCGACGCGGGTCCGAGTTTATTACAAACCTGCATACATTTCTCAATGTGGCTAATGCAAACAAAGTGGATAATTTTATGCCTTGTCCCTGTATTGACTGTCGGAACGTGGCGGAGTACTCTTCCTCGAGAACACTTCAAGGCCACCTGCTTCGGAGAGGTTTCATTCCAGGATATTATTGTTGGTCCAAGCACGGAGAAAGAGGGGTTAGGCAGGAAGACAATGAAGAAGAGGAGGATGATGATAGCTATCCTATGTCCCCTGAAGAATTCGGTGACACTGCAATGGAAGACAATGAAGAAGATGGAGCTCCTCGAGGTGACAATGAAGAAGAACAATGGGAATCGGATGAGGCCGCTGATGGTCTTGGTCGGGTCATCTCTGATGCAAAGCGAGACTGTGAAACAGGAAAAGAGAAGGAGAAGTTGGAGACCATGCTAGAGGATCACAAAAAGCCCTTGTACCCAAATTGCGAAGATGGCAACACAAAGCTCGGTACCACACTGGAACTGTTGAAATGGAAGGCAGATTTTGGTTGTTCTGACACCGGATTTGAGAAGTTACTGCAAATAATGAAGTCGAAGCTTCCACCGGATAACGAATTGCCCGCGACAACACACGAAGCAAAGAAGGTTATCTGCCCTCTAGGATTAGATGTGCAGAAGATACATGCATGCATTAATGACTACATCCTGTACCGCGGTGAGTACGAGAGTATGGATAAATGCCCGGTATGCACTGCGAGTCGGTACAAGATCAGACAAGATGACCCTGGTGATGCTGAGGGAGATGACGAGCCCCCGAGGAAGAGGGTTCCTGCTAAGGTTATGTGGTATGCTCCTATAATACCACGGTTGAAACGTCTGTTCAGAAACAAGGAGTATGCCAGGTTGCTGCGATGGCACAAAGAAGACCGTAAGAAAGACGGGAAGTTGAGACACCCCGCTGATGGGTCGCAGTGGAGAAAAATCGAAAGAGGCCACTCAGACTTTAAAAATGAAGCAAGAAACTTATTGTTTGGTCTAAGTACAGATGGCATGAACCCTTTTGGAGAGCAGAGCTGCAGTCACAGCACCTGGCCTGTGACTCTATGTATTTACAACCTTCCTCCTTGGGTGTGCATGAAGCGGAAGTTCATCATGATGCCAGTGCTCATCCAAGGAACGAGGCAACCCGGCAACGACATTGATGTGTACCTAAGGCCATTAGTCGATGAACTTTTGGAGCTGTGGGCCAAACCAGGTGTACGCGTGTGGGATGAGGACAAACAGGAGGAATTTGACCTGCGAGCATTGCTTTTCGTAACCATCAATGATTGGCCCGCTCTTAGTAACATTTCAGGACAGTCAAACAAGGGATACAATGCATGCACGCACTGTTTAGATAAGACTAAAGGTATATATTTGGATAAATGTAAGAAGGTTGTGTACCTCGGGTGTCGTCAATTTCTGCCGCCCAATCATATCGTGAGAAAGAAAGGCAAGCATTTCAACGGTGAGGCAGATCACCGGAAAAAGCCTAAGCTCCCTAAAGGTGCTGATGTATTTGGTATGGTGAATGACCTAGAAGTAATCTTTGGAAAGGGTCCTGGCAGTCAATCTGTTCCGAAAGACGTCGTTACCGGACACGCGGCCATGTGGAAGAAGAAATCTATATTTTGGGAGCTACCCTATTGGGTAGAGCTAGAGGTCCGTTCTTCAATCGACGTGATGCACGTGACGAAGAATCTTTGCGTGAACCTGCTAGGGTTCCTGGGCGTGTATGGGAAGTCAAAAGATACACCAGAAGCACGGGAGGACCAGCAACGTATGAAAGACCCATACCACAGGCATACTGATAAAGGGCGTCTAAGCAGCTACGCTCTTACCAAAGCAGAGAAGGAAATCTTTTTTGAATTCCTTAGAAGTATCAAGGTCCCGGCAGGCTTCTCGTCAAATATAAAGGGAATAATAAATATGGCAGAGAAAAAATTCCAGAACCTCAAGTCTCATGATTGCCACGTGATTATGACGCAGTTGCTTCCGGTTGCATTGCGGGGGCTTCTACCAGAAAATGTTCGAGTACCCATTGTGAAGCTATGTGCATTTCTCAATGCAATATCTCAGAAGGTAATCGATCATGCAAGTCTGGAAAGGCTACAGAAGGATGTGTCCAATGTCTCGTCAGTTTTGAGTTGGTGTTCCCCCCGTCCTTCTTCAATATTATGACGCATCTGCTGGTTCACCTGGTCGACGAGATTGCCATTCTAGGTCCTGTATTTCTACACAATATGTTCCCCTTCGAGAGGTTCATGGGAGTTTTAAAGAAATATGTTCGTAACCGTGCAAGGACAGAAGGAAGCATCTCCAAGGGCTATGGAACAGAGGAGGTCATTGAGTTCTGTGTTGAATTTATTCCTGACCTTAAGCCGATTGGTGTTCCTGAATCGCGGTATGAGGGGAGACTGAGTGGAAAAGGAACGCTAGGAAAGAAAGCAAAGATATTTCAGGACGGGCATTCTTTGACTCAAGCACACTACACAGTTCTACAAAGTTCTATCTTCGTCCAACCTTATATCGAGGAACACAAGAATGTTCTACGCTCCAAGTTCCCGGGGGAGGATGACCAATGGATTCAAGTCAAACACATGGAGACTTTCAGCACTTGGTTGCAATTACGTCTCATGCATGACACCACTATTGGAAATCAACTCTACTTGTTGGCCGCGACACCGTCTGAGACTGTATTGACTTTCCAAGGGTACGAGATAAATGGGAATACATTTTATACGGTCTCCCAAGATAAGAAAAGCACCAACCAAAACAGTGGTGTCCGCTTTGATGCAACAAACGAGGATGGTACAAAGGACACATATTATGGTTACATAGATGAGATATGGGAACTTGACTATGGACCTACTTTTAAGGTCCCTTTGTTTCGGTGCAGTTGGGTCAACATGAATGTAGATGGGGTAAAGGTCGACAAGCTGTACGGAATGACAACAGTGGATCTCAAGAATCTTGGTCACACAGACGACCCATTCGTCCTAGCCAAAGATGTGGCTCAGCTTTTCTATGTGAAGGACATGTCTCCTAAACCGAAAAAAAGGAAAAACAAGGATACGAATACATCAGACAATGAGCCCAGGCGTCACATAGTTCTTTCAGGAAAAAGAAACATCGTGGGAGTCGAGGAGAAGACAGACAAGTCCGAAGATTACGATAAGTTTCATGAAATTCCTCCATTCACAGTGAAAACTGACCCAACTATCCCATTAAGCAATGAATATGCTCCGTGGTTACGGCCCAAGAAGCGATCATAAGCAATGTAGGAAACAAGTGATGTGTAATAATGTATTGAAACAAGAGATATATCAACAAAACACATGGTTTCGCCTGCATACAGCCCAACTGTGGCTCATGAGTGCCCGCACATCAAATGCACCGTTGGGCGTATGCAGGCCAATCCGAATGATTTGTATTTGGTCGATGAACTGAAGGATTTCTAGATATATCAACAAAACACACGGTTTCGCCTGCATACAACCCAACTGTGGCTCATGAGTGCCCGCACATCAAATGCACCGTTGGGCGTATGCAGGCCAATCCGAATGATTTGTATTTGGTCGATGAACTGAATGATTTCTAGATATATCAACAAAACACACGGTTTCGCCTGCATACAGCCCAACTGTGGCTCATGAGTGCCCGCACATCAAATGCACCGTTGGGCGTATGCAGGCCAATCCGAGTGATTTGTATTTGGTCGATGAACTGAATGATTTCTAGATATATCCGAGAGGTGGGATATATATAGGAGTCGTGTGCCTCTTTAGCCCCGGTTGCTAGCAGAAACCTGTACTAGCGCGAGACTTTAACTGTGTACAGGCCGGTTCCCAGATCCAACGACTCACAAGCCGGATCCAACGACTCACAAGCGCTTAAAAGAAACACGCGATCCGTGTACTTCTTCCTGATTGGTGGGATTCAGACCCGGGTGGCGCCAGGGCTGTGGTACCGGTTCATGTGGAGAACCGGTACTAATTTAGCTCATGCCCACCCGATTTGTAGTTCTTTGTGGAATCTAGCAAAACTCTTTGTAGATCTCTGATGAAATGAGTACTTGTGCACTTGGAAATGTTTTTTTGAAAAAATAAAGAGTAATCTATCAAGCACTTGTAGTTCAAATTTCACCCCGTTCCAGCTGAATTGGCGGCAATTTGTCTTTTTCAGCAGAGGTGCATAAGAAACATTTTACATATAAACTTTTGTAAATTGTTAATAAAATATGGTCTAGTATAATACAAAAATGGGTTGGTTCAAATTGACATCAAATATTTGGTACATCCTTCACAAAAAGACCCTACTTTCGGCACTCGGAAAATGAAAAATGGATTTTTCGTGCAACGGAAATGAAAACTTCCTTTGGCAAACTTGTTGGACATTCAAATATACACACATATGAAAAATATGAGATCATTTGGGGAAACTATCATTTCAAATTAGCTATAACTTTGGCCATTTGGCTTGAAAGCCATGAACCTTCATACTCGATAGCCCATTTTGAGAAGACTTTTTTAATAGTTTTGCATTATTCCAAGTTTGTTGGTTTGTATGGTTACTAGGACATAAATTAGGATGCAACGCAAAGGTTTTATATTTTTTTGATTTTTTTTGAATTGTTTAAGCACCGATTTCAAAATGCGGTCAAAACGGGGGAGGGGGGCATGGCCGGTGATAGCTAGGTGTGGAATCTTGCAAAAATCTTTGTAGATCTCTGATGAAATGAGTACTTGTGCACTTGGAAATGTTTTTTTGAAAAAATAAAGAGTAATCTATCAAGCACTTGTAGTTCAAATTTCACCCCGTTCCAGCTGAATTGGCGGCAATTTGTCTTTTTCAGCAGAGGTGCATAAGAAACATTTTACATAGAAACTTTTGTAAATTGTTAATAAAATATGGTCTAGTATAATACAAAAATGGGTTGGTTCAAATTGACATCAAATATTTGGTAGATCCTTCACAAAAAGACCCTACTTTCGGCACTCGGAAAATGAAAAATGGATTTTTCGTGCAACGGAAATGAAAACTTTTTTCTTTGATTGGAAAACAAAAACAAAAAAGTATAGCAATTTCATTATAGAACGTCAACGGAAGAATACTCCACATCCTGTACACCATCAAGGCAAATTGCAGACGGTCCTCGCCTGGTTGACAGATCTCGCAAGTCTACCGACCAGGCGGGAACCGTCAGTAATACCCGTACGGGATTTTCATCCCATACGGGTTTACAGACGGTCCCCGCCTCGTGGGCACATCTGGAAAATCTGCCAACCAAACGAGCACCGTCTGAAATTTCCCCGGACAGAGTAAAGGATACAGATGAATTTCTCCGTGTACGGCCTTTAGTGAACTTGTTATGCTACGATAAGTCCACGCGGACCTGTGCTTATAAACAGGTCTAACTCCACTTCGGTTAGCGAGGTGGTACTAATTTGCTGGTCTAACGATCCCGGTTGGTAGCACCAACCGGGACCAAAGACTCAACGGTCCCAGTTGGTGCTACCAACCGGGATCGATGACCCTGGTGCGACGTGGCAGCACCAGGCCCCTCCCCGCCCAGGCCAACGGTCCCGGTTGGTAGCACCAACCGGGACCAAAGACTCATCGGTCCCGGTTTATGCTACCAACCGGGACTGATGTCCCTTACTATATACGCGCCAACTCCTCTTCTTCCTCCCGCAACTCCACAAAATCCCCAACTCCTCTTATTTCCCGCGCGGAATTCGCCGTCGACGCCGGCAGGCTGCCCGATTCGCCGCCGCCCTCGCTGCTTCTCCGGCCTCCCCAAGTACACTGCTTCCTCTACGCCACCCCTGTGAGCCCGTTCCTCCCCTCACCCCCCGCTCGGCTTGCCGCCATTTTGGCCACCTGCACGGGCCGTGGCCGCCATGGCCGCTCCCGGTCGGCGCCCGGCCAGACGCCGCTCGCGCGCGCGTGCCCGCGCACGGCCGCGCCGCCATGGATGTCGCCCCCCCTCCCCTAGCCGGTGCTCGCCGGGTCGCCGGTCCTCCGGCGTGAGCGCCATGGAGCAGAGGCCCTCCTCTGTTCTAACCGTGGGGATAACCCACTGACAAGGGGCCCCCACCCCCAATTAGGCCCCCCTTAATCAAAAAAAATGTTAGATCAAAATTAATAAAATGACATGTGGGGTCACCCCTTTGATTACCTTTGTTAATTAGTTAAGATGTTAATTATAACATGTGGCAATGACATGTGGGCCACTGGTTTAATTTATTAAATAAAATGGATTATTACTGTTGTTGTGTATGACATGTAGGTCCCACCTGTAAGTTTGACCAGTCAAAGCTCTGTTCTGGATAATGCTATTTAATTAATAAAAGAAATCCAGAAAATGATTTAAAATTGATTTAAACTTGGAATTTGAATATCTTTTAAACCGTAAGTCAGATTCAAAAACTTTATACATCAAAGTTGATCAGAAAAATATAACGGTTAAGAATACGCGAACCGTATACCCACCACCCCCCTCTAACACAACGAACATCGACATCCCCCCCTCCGAGCCGTTTGTCCGATAATAGCCCGATACCGTAAAACTCTCCGGATGAATTTATTCTGACACCGTTCATTGCAGACACCGTACAAACTGATCTGCAGACACCGTCATCGGTCCCCCCTAACACGGATCTGCCGAGTCACCTCAAGTGTGAGATATCGAGGAGAAATCCTCGGGGCTCCACTTGATGTCGACTCCGTAGCTCCGCCTTAGGGCCCCGAGACACGGATGTCCTTACATTGTTTGCTATGATTGCCGTGTATTTACTGTTTCTCCCCCCCTTTAATCTCCGGTAGACTCTGCTGCTACCGTTGACTACACCGCTGCCGCCTACGATTTTCATTATAATAGCTTGCAATTCTTAATTTGCAGATACTATGGATCCAACATTTCATAGAGATGAAAATGAGGAAAAGTTGCTTCACGATATGATCAACGACAATGAAGGTCAAGATGTCACCCGCCGGTTTCTGAACGATTCCGGTGAGGGAGACGACTCTCTCCACCGAGAAGAAGCATCGGACGGGAGACAAGTCGGCTCCGGCTCCGCCTCCGGCGGAACCTTTAATCTCGAAAACACCGGCGAGGTTGATTAAAATGTTGTTAATTAAAATGCAGTTGTATATGTACATGCATATATTAACACTCTTTCTTCTTTTAGCCCTCCGGATCCGGATCCAGCCATTCCACCGCAAGACCGAAACGAGGCCCAACCAAAAAGTTGGCTGACAATGTGAGGTATAGGATCGAAGAGGTCGGTCCATACGGCGAACCGTTAGCTCCGGATGATGTCAAGAAAAAATTTGTGAAGGCTTGCGGAACTCTTGTGAGGGACAACATCCCGATCACCATTCGAGAATGGATGCAGCTAAAGGACCCTACAATCTCGTTTGTGTGCGACGCCATGAAAGACAGGCTTTGGAACATGCTCATGCATAATTTTCTCCTGCGGATGCCAGAGGTGGATAATCCAGCTCAGGAGGCGGCAGCTAGACTGGAGCTAGAGGCTAGAGTCAAGAAGTTTGCTCTCAGCAAGATGGCCGAGAAATTCAAGAATTGGAAGAAAAACTTGTACCTAAAATTTGTCAAGTTAGACAAGACTCCGGATTTCGAACACGGCTATGGTAAGATAAGAGAGCAGTGGGATGATTTTGTGGCGTACAAGAAATCGGAGCACGCGCAGCAAAGGTCTGAAATAAATCAGACGAATGCCGCTAAGAAGATTTACCACCATAAAATGGGGCCTGCTGGCTACGCCGGTTGCATGCCTAGGTGGGAGGCAATTGAGGCCAAGTATTTTGATGCCGGGATCACTCCAGAGCCTACAACATGGAACGAACGGACAAGAAACTGGTTTTACGGCCATGGGGGCACGTTGGACCAAGATGGGAAGGCAATATATAACCAGTCACACATAGATGATCCCCTGCTGCCCATCGATGATATTAGAGATGCAGTACGTGATATTGAAGAGGGACGGTTCATTCCCGATAGAGAGGACGACGAGCTCACACGCGCCCTAAAAAATAGAGAACACCCAGGATGAGCACGAGGCACGCCAGGCTCCAAGTGTTGGAAACTTGCCTTCCCTTCGGAAAGCAAGAAATATCCAGATAAAAGCCATCAGAGGAGGAAGGAAAGGGAGGCAGCTGAGAAAGCGGCGGCTGAGAGAGAGAAAGTGGCGAATGAGGCTGAGAAAACGGCCACCAAAGAGCGGCTGCGTAATGTAGAAGAAGGCTTAAAGCGGGCGGAGGAGCTGATCGACAGACTTAGCCAGCAAAGTGGCGGCCAACCTCAACAGCTCTTGTTAGAAACTGGATTCGATGCTACCGGCGCCCCATCGAATCGGAAAAGCTCCCAAGCTTCCACGCAGCTGCAGCAGGATGATGATGATGCACTTACAACGGCTGCTCCTAAACGGTACCCAGTGGATTATATCACGGAGAGCACACATTGTGAGCTTAAGGTGCAAGTGATGAACTTAAAGTTTACGGTGGCGGTCGGCATGGCCCTATCAATCCCGGAGAAACCAACTTATCATTGCAACCCGACTCCAGAAGGGTACGCTGTCGTCATGGTGGATGATGTGATGGATGATTATGAGGAGCTGAAGCTGGACCACCCTGCAGGTGAAGATGGGGAGCTGAAAAAACTAGGAGAAGCAAAAAAGGGGAGTGTTCTATGGCGAAAGGAGCACATCGTGCTTCCAGATTATGTGCCGCCAAGGTCACCCACTCTTCAGAAGAGCAATCCACCTTCGCCGCCACGTGACCATTATTCACGGCAACCATCGCCTTCACCGCCTCACCACTCTCCGGCTCAGCCGTCTCCACCGTCGCCTCAGGCATCTCCACCGTCGCCTCAGCCGGCTCCATCTCCTGAGCCTCAGAGCCAGAAGCGGAAGCGTACCTATACTAGTAGGGGCAACAATAAATCACCGAAACGTAAGAGATCACCCCTCCCAAAAGTTCCTCATCAGAATATGAACAAGCTACCCGGAGAGATGACACCTGAGGAACTGGACGTGTCCGCAAAAATGTCTTATGAAAAGTGGAAGATTGATGTGGCCAACAAGAAGAAGCCGATAGAGCTGAAGGGTTCGTTGCATAGAAAACAAAATTTTTCCTACGATTGCAACTGCCATAATCACATCTAGGAGATAAGTTGTAACGGTTTGAGAAGGACTCACCCTCGAAGACCAAAAGCTTTAACGAGAACTATTCTCGTGGGTGATGTAGTCGAACACTCACCGACCTCAAGGTCGTGATGAAGACTTGACGCCACGAACAGGCAGCGTCTCCGTAGTCGGTCACACGTACAGATCATTGACGACCTCCGCCCCTTGCTCCAGTTGGGCAGCGGAAGTAGTGGATCCTCGGGAACTCCAGCAGCACTACAACATAGTGGTGGTGGTGGTAGAGAAGATCTTGAGCAGGGCTTCGCCTAAGCACCGTACTCGTGAAACTAGATCAGCTAGCAAGGGGAGGAAGATGCCAACCAAAGGGCATATGAGAGATGGAGGAATTAGTGTCTAGAGGGGGTCTCCACCTCCTCCTTTTATAGGAGAGGGGGGGCAGCCAGCCCAAGGGGTTGAGCACGCCCCAAGGGTGCCCCCACCTCTTCCCTATTGATGGTAATGGAGTCTCCACTCACAAAAACCAAAAGCCACTATTATGCCCTTCAATCTCCACTCAAAATTCTAAGAGACTTTGCATTAAAACACTTTTAATACACTTGGTTTAATGCCACTCAACTTAATGAACACTTCATTAAATTAGTACTTCATTTATGAACAATTCACTTAATGAACACATTAACAATTATCCCCTTGCACTATTTTGATATACCAAAACTATTCCAGCAGTTTTATCAAAACAGTCCATGTGCTGTCCAGTATATTCTCCGGCGTTCCGTATCCACTCAAACGCGTCAACGAATCCTTAAGTGTGTCACCCTACGGTTCGTGAATAAAATGGACATGACAGAGACTCTTCTCCGATCAATAATCATCAGAGGGATCTGGAGATCCATGATGACTCCCACTTACTCAACGATGAACTAGTGATCGTGTGAACCATTACTCCGTAACCAATTCCTTTTGTCTCGCGATATTTTACTTGTCCGAGATCCGATCATTTGGTATCATCCATACCTAGTTCGATCTCGTTACCGACAAGTACTCTTTACTCGTTCCGTGATATAACATCCTCGTGAGCCAGTCACGTGCTTGCAAGCGATGTCAATGTGATATCACCGAGAGGGCCCAGAGTATATCTCTCCGTCATCTGGATGGACAAATCCCACTCTTGATCCACGAGCCTCAACTAACACTTTCCAAGTACCCAACGACACCTTTATAATCACCCTGTTACGGTGTGACGTTTGATGGAATCAAAGTACTCTTCCGGTGTCAGTGATTGACATGATCTCATGGTCTAAGGATTAGGGTTACTTCGTGAAAGTTTGATACAGCAATAGAAACTTGATGACATGATCGTATTGCTATAACTACTGTGGGTGTATGTTCATCACATCATTCTCCAATGACATGACCTTGTTATTAACAACATCCAATGTTCATGATCAGGAAACCTTGATCATCCGTTAATCAACAAGCTAGTATAAAGAGAGGCATTACTAGGAACCTTTTCTCTGTTTATTAAACACACATGTATTAACGTTTCCGGTTAACACAATTATAGCATGAAAATAAACATTTATCATAAACATGGAATAAGATAATAACCACTTTATTATTGCCTCTCGGGCATATTCCCTTCAAGAGCCATTGTTCCCGCGCACCCCAGAAGATCACGCCGCGTGCGCGAAACTGAAGAAGAAGCTTCACAACCCCATACCGCTCACATCAGACTATGAACGCTCTATTACAAAGTCAGCTGAGGCAAAAGAGCGGAGAGTCGGAAAAGAGATTGCCTAGCTCGGACTACAGAAAGAACAATCGATCGAACCGCTCGAAGTGCACACTTGGCCGCGCCCCCAGCAGCATCAGGTCGATGCGTATGATCCGAACAAAGATCCGGAGTTTATAAGACAGTACGGAGCAAAAGCCCAGGAAGTAGGATTGTCTATTACTGATTACCTGAGCCGTATGGATGAGTTCGGGAACGACGAGGAATTCGTACCGGCATACGAATACCAACACGGGTATCCTCTCGTCAGACCCGAGTTAGTCAAGGATCTACCAACAAAGATGCGAAAATTGCATGAGTGGTACATGGAAAAATCTGCTAAATCCGAAAACTGGATCTACGCTAAATTTCAGAACGAGCATTACGGGCATGGACAAGGCTTCGATCTGATTGAATTCTCAGAATTATTTCAGTTTTACAATGGAGACGCCATCGACAAATCTATCGTCAGTGCATATTGTCTGTAAGTACCATTAATTTCAGTGATTAAGCCTTTCTAGCTCAGTTCATTCGTTTCATGTACAATCTTACACTCATCACTAAACTAATTATATATGCAGAATGAAGATTCTCGAATGCAAGAAAGGACAAATCTATGACATTGGGTTCATTGACTGCCAGTTCGTTCATGAAATAACTCTCAAAGAGAAGCCCAACCAGACAGAGAACAACTTGTTGCAATCGTTGACGTATTTCGGCACAAGAAGGGAAATACTATTTCCTTACAACTTCGAGTGAGTGTTACTGTCTCGCACACATTCTATTTTGCTTGCTCGGTGTTAAGCGTATAATTGACTCTTTATGCGTGTGCAGCTTCCATTTTATTCTGTTGATCATTGTTTCGGACGAAGGAGTAGTAAAAGTCATGGACCCGGGACGCAGATCTATGAAATCATGGGAGGACATGCAAGCATGCCTCCAGAGGGTTTGGAAACGGTTCACCGCCAAAACACCGGGTCTTCCGGCAAAGCTTACATTTCAATCACTGAATGTAAGTCCTACTTGCTAGATCCGTGCATCTTTTTGATTCTAGTTTCAGTATAATTATCATGCTGATTATAATATTCATTGATCTCCGTTCTCGTAAAGTGTTTGAGACAGGGACCCGGGAATAACTTATGTGGATATTATGTCTGCGAGTTCATTCGCCAGACGACCAAAGAGACGGCCGCAACCCGAAACATAAGGAAAATTGAAGTACGATAAACAACATTCAATACTTTAATTGTGTTTAGTTTCATTCATATATATTGATCCCTTTCTTTTAATTAGATCGAACGAATGCGGGACGGTCTTCTACCACGAGACCGCGTGCGAGCAATTCAAGAGGAAATCGCCGGATTCTTATTAGACCATGTCATAGCTCCGACCGGAGAGTTCTTTCACCCTCATTTTTTGGAAGACAAGCGGCCAAGGACCGATGTAAATTAGATCGAACTCGCGTGTGATCGAGTACCGTTTGTGTAATACATGTTCGACCAAGCACGAGGAATGAGATGGTGTATATGATATATTCGTGACGATAATGTGTAATATATATTGTGGTTCCTTCATTGTTGCTTTAATATATATATATATATATATATATATATGGTACCATTTAATTGAATACAAAACAGAAAATAAATAAATGAAAAAAAATCCGAAAATAGGGTTAAAAAGGGGGCCCTCTTCGGTCCCGGTTCTTCCTATCAACCGGGACCGATGACCCCTCCCCCCCTCGCTGCGCGCCAGGCCACGTGGAGCCTCTTCGATCCCGGTTCATGGGCCAACCGGGATCATCATTGGTCCCGGGTGTGGAACCGGGACCGAAGGCCCATATGAACCGGGATAATATGGGGGTCTGTCCACGAGGTGTTACGTACGATCAAAAAAAGTCTCAATAAGACCAAAGCGCTGCAAGATGTGAGGAAAGGAACAAAAGAGTCAGAGGGAACACATGTACGGCCCCAGAGCTACTGCACGCCAACGGAACAGCCTCTGCAACTGCAACGATACAAATCACAGCGACAGCAATTGCTAATCACCTCCAACTGGCCTGGATCTCGAGGAAAGCTGGTGTATGTAGGAGTACTAAATAGCACGACACAGACGCTCGTGTTTTATAAATCCGCGTCAGTGTAGGTTTCAAAGGGTAGCATATCTATAGCTTAGACCCTGCTCGTCTGCTCCACATCCAGCAAAAGATAGCGGGAATTATGCCTGCAGCTATAGCTAGTGCACTAGTGCTAGAGCAGCAATGGCTTGCATGTTTCTGCTTAGTTCTGGTATTGCTTTGCTCCGGTCAGTCGCACCACCTGGTGGCAGCGGCATCGCGTTCATGCAGCTGCTGCGAGGGCAAGATGAAGAAGAGGGATGACATCATCGCCTACAGCTACCCCTCCTTCAATTCAAGTGTCCGAGATACTGCCCTGGCGTTGCTCAAGGACGCAGGCATCAGTCAGGGTGCCCTCATGCTGACTCCGGACACCTTGAACGAACCGAGCAACTTCCTAACAAACAAGTCTGGATCTGTGCTCCTCCTAGCTCCAGTCACGCTGTGGCGCATCGACTCCCATGGGGTAAGGCACGACGCCTCCTTCAACACCTCCTTTGACATGGATGTCTTCAGAATACCGGGCGCAGAACAGGAACAACATGGCGAGGGCTTTTCGTTCGTCATCGTCTCCTCCCTTGACGGGCCTCCCCCCGGAAGCCATGGTGGTTTCCTCGGCCTCACAAACACCACCTCCAAGTCTACCTCAAGCAGCTTCGTCGCAGTCGAGTTCGACACGGTCAAGCAGCCGTACGACCCCGACGACAACCACATCGGCCTCAACATCGGTACTGTCATCTCCGACGTAGTCGTGCCGCTCTCCTCGCTCCCCGGCAACTTTACAATCGCGCCAATGAAACCAACGGTGTACACCGTGTGGATCCAGTACAACGGCGTGGGGCACCACATATGGGTATACATGGATCTCCGTGGCAAGGATAAACCCAAGAGACCCGTACTGGACGCGCCGCTCAACATGAGCAGCCACATCCCACAGAGGGCATACATTGGTTTCTCGGCGTCGACGGGAGACTCATACCAGCTACACGCTATCCTTAGCTGGAACTTGACGCTGGACAAACTCCCCGGTGACTGGGCGGGCGAGCAATGGAAGGTGATACTCCCTGCAGTTCTTGTGCCAGTAGCTGCTACTGCCCTCATGGTCTTTTTCGCAGCATTCTACTTCAACTCCAGATACAAGGCACTCAAGGTGGAGCTGAAGTTGGCCGAGGCTCTTCGCCGGCTACCTGGGACGCCCAGAGAGTTCAAGTACACCACCATGAGGAAGGCCACCAATAATTTTGACGAGGCAAGGAAGCTAGGCAAAGGCGGCTTTGGGGCTGTGTACAAGGGTACACTGCGCTCAGGGGCGACCAAAGATGGCAGCTCCTCACACGTTGATGTAGCAGTGAAGAAGTTCACGCGTAATGAAGATCGCTGCTACGACGACTTCCTCGCAGAGGTCGATGTCATCAACCGCCTACGTCATCGCAACATCGTCCCGCTTATCGGTATGTTCTTCAACACTCAGCAACCAACAAGGCATTATAGTGATATCATTTTCCTACTTCATAGTTCATACTGTATATAATTGAAATTAACTAGCTAGCTAGAAGATGCTGTGTGCTGGTAAACTGTTGAACCCATTACGCTTCTTGCTCATAGTCAAGGGAACCGGATCTACTCCCCTTTTCTTTTCCTTCAGGATCCCTGAACTTATTTTACTTGGTTTTGGTTGATGAAGTCACCAGTATGATATGATGGTTTAGTGCCGTGCTCCTATGGTTCCATCAGTTTTACATGCACAGTAGAGAAACATATACAATTCCTCGCGTTTGTTTTTTGAGTTTGGATATGTATGTTAGTTGTTAATGTATCTCCAACGCGGACCGGGCTAGTCCGTCTATCCGTTTTCCGAAAATCTGACCCAAACTTAGGGAAGGAAGAAGGGGTGGGGGTGGGGTGGAGGGCTTGTGGCTGTGGGAGTCCGGACCGAAGAAACGAACTCATCCGACAACCGGGTTCCATCCAAAAGCCATTCGCGCTAAAAATCATCCCCGCGTGCGAAACGGTTAGCGGCTGGGCGCTGCCGTTCAATGTTGGAGAGACGCTCCTGGGGTCTTTGGTCAGAGCTTGTTCTCTGGGGGTCTTCGGTCGGAGCATGTTCTCTGCACACACATTAATGCCAGAGAGACGCGACACGACAGCTCCGAAGGGATGGCAACGTCATCGCTCCGTTCTCTGTGTGTGTTCAATGCCGGAGATGCGACGGAACGGATTCGAAGCGATTACGTCGCATCAATGCGGACGGGTCGACTGAGAAGCCTACCTCGGCCGTATTAAAGTTGGTTGCCCACTCGTTCTCCTGTCCGTGGCTATATAAAGCAGTGTTGAGAGCCTTCGGTGCCATTTCATTCACACTCAATCTCATCCGCGCCACTCTGATATCTATGGTTTACTCTAAGATCATCACATACAAGATGCTCACCCCGGCAAGGACCGAGCGGAGATCCTGACAGAGTAGAGGAGCCCCAACGCATGGAGGATTAGGAGACCATGGAGCATGAGGACAAGGATGAAGACGAGAAGGAGGAGGAGGAGGAGGACCAGTAGAAGGAGGTGGAGGACAACGAACTTACACCGAGTGCCGCTGCCAGCTCTGTCGAAACATACAAGATATACACTCCTTCGAGGGGGCCGTCCTGGTGAATCCCGCCACGATAGATCGAAAGGTGATCCTCGACTCCATTCATTCGGAGCTCGAGGTGCAAGACAACCACCGACTCTTCCGCAAACAACAGGAGATGACCGACGTGATGCACTGGAGGATGATGAGGAGCAGCCAAAGGAGATGGAGGTGGAGGACAATGGTGTGGCGGCAGAAGTGGAGTCCATTTTTTATTTATGTATTAAACTAGTTCAACGGACGACATATGAACTATGTGTATGATGCCTAAATTTTAACGAATTCCAGTGTGATGAATGAAATATATCTAAAGTTTGTGCAAATTTGCCGAATTTTTATTAACCCCTACTGGCAAACGAATGTGGCTAGGGTTGAATAGTTGGCTATTGCATCAGTGTTCGTGGACTGTCTGCCCTTCTGCGGATGAATGTGGCGTCATTTTAGGGGATAGCATTGGAGGTGCCGTTAAGACTTGAAAACCTGAATTCTTGGTACTCCCTGTCCCTATAGCAACCGCTTATGCTAATAATTTATGATGTCTCTCTATAACAATATAACGTGCTAATAATTTGAAAATCTGTCTACACAACGAATTGATTCAAATCATTCCACCTAAGCCATCTCGTATCCCCGAAAGAATGGGTAGTGACTAGTACTCCCTTCATTCGCGAATAAGTGTAGTTTTAACTTTTGGTCTAAGTACAAGTTTTAAATTTTTGATCAACTTTCTAGAAAAGAGTAGTGACATATATGCAAAGTTTTAAATAGCCGCTATAGCACCGCTATAGCCTTTGTAGAGCTCTTCTGCTAAAGCTATACATTTTCGGAAATGATACGCACACACGTGTGGACGAAGCGCTTCCGCCCACATGTTTTTTAGATGTCAATTTTAGTTATGTATAGATGGCAATTATGAACCAAAATTACCATGTTGAAACATGGCAATTTTGGTTCATAATTGCCATCTATACATAACTAAAATTGTCATCTAAAAACGTGTGGGCGGAACTATCGGGGTCCTACATTTTTTATGCTAAACTGAAAATAACGCTAATAGCTTGCTATTTCATGCTATAACCTTAAAACTGGAATCATTTAGCCCACTAATCTGCTATACAAAACCATACTTCTGCCTTATTCTTTGTCTCTACTTCTGATATATATGATGCATTGATTGAAAGCTTTGTTATTAAATTAAAACACCAATTGATTCCTAGGTTTCATACTCAAACATATGTATGTATCAAGTATATGTGATATATCATATATGATGCCTGATTATATACCCATTTTGCGAAGTTTTTATGGTTTAAGGAAAACGTTAAATGACGCTTAGCTCCCCTATAGCCTTTCATAGCTTCTATCCGAGCTAGCGCTAAATGACATAGTCTGTTATTTAAAATATTGCACATATGACATCAAATTGATATATATTATGAAACTATATTTCAAAAAAGATCTAGTGATACTAATTTAGTACTTACCATAAATGTTGTTCTCCTCCATAAATTGATCAAAAAAGTTAAATTCGACTTGGAACAAAATCTAAAAATACAGTTGTTCACGGACTGAGGAAGTAGTAGTGTAGTACACTTTCATATAGTAGTACTACTGGTATACTTCAGCGACTAATAACTATATTTCCTATACGTTTCAGGTTGGTGTTATGAGAAAGGTGAGCTCTTGCTTATCTACGAGTACATGCCGAATGGCAGCCTGGACCAGCACCTATTCCCCGCGCGCGAAAGCGCACAGCAGCCCAGCCCAGTCCTAGAATGGAACGCCCGCTACGACATCGTTATGGATGTCGCTGCAGGGCTCCACTACGTCCACCATGAGCACGAGCACATGGTGCTCCACCGTGACGTCAAGGCCAGCAACATCATGCTCGACTCCTCTTTGCGTGGTCGCCTGGGTGACTTCGGCCTTGCCCGCATCGTCACCTGCGTGGACAAGAACTCCTACACGGATGTGGGTGTCGCCGGGACATGGGGCTTCATCGCGCCGGAGTACTCAGTCAGCCACAAGGCCACGCGCAGGACGGACGTTTACGCCCTTGGGGTGCTGATCCTGGAGATCGTCACCGGAGAGCGGGCACTCGGCGGCTACCATGAGTCGTTCCAACTGCTCATCGACTGGGTCTGGAGGGCTCACCAGGAAGGAAAGTTGCTTTCAGCCGTGGACGACGACGTGGGAGAGTTTGATCCTGAGGACGCCAGTCGCTTGCTGCTTCTTGGATTGGCGTGCAGCAACCCCAACCCGTCAGACCGCCCGAGCATGGGGGAGGTGGTGCAGATCGTCGCCAAGTCGGCGCCACCGCCAAATGTGCCGCTGGTGAAGCCGACATTCGTTTGGCCGCCCGAAGGTGGGATACCCTTCGAACTTGATGACACGCTGATGAGCACACACTGGGAGGAGGATACGTCGTCAAGCAACGATACCCTGGCACAGGCAGCGACCTAGCGTACATGTCCTGGACTCCTGGTTGCGTCAAAACATCACATACAATGTAATGCCAGCCACTATGTAGAAAATAAAATCACATTTTTTCGATAAACAGCGAATTTTATTCGAAAGTTTCTTTTAGAGCTCAGGCTCTAGGGAGGATTGTATCTAAAAGAAATCAAAAATCATATTAAAACGTTTCAAAATCATGTGTGTGTGTTTCGCACAAGCATGCCAAATTTTGCTTTAAAATGTTATGATTTATAGACTGTACAAAAAATACAAAATTCCAGCTCCACAATGTAAAAAATTGACCCATTTTGAAATTCGAATTTGTCTTATTTTTATACGTTGCGTGCGAAAAGATAATGTTTCGAAATTTTACGCGTATGCTTAATATGTGTGTATGTGCATTCCCAAAAAGATTCATTTTTTGGGCAAATGGAAAAATGATTTCCAAAACGTGCTCCCTAGAGCTCGTCCTCCAAAAATATGCACTCGGTTTTTATTGATTTATAATGAAGCATTAAGAGAATACAATCACGATAAGCACACACCCTATCTCTACATAATTAGGACGCACACAGTCAACATCAACACACACACACACACAAAATATTGACAACTAGCAAAGTCATGTAAGACCAAACCTATGCGTAGATAAGCAAAAAAAAAGCACAACGACCATCTCATGACTTCACACGTACAACGAAGTTCTTCAACGGCAACGCCTTCATAAAGAAAGCGATGTTGATGCGGCCACCGTCACCAGAGCCAACCAACAAGGTAACAATGTAAAAAAAAAACATCACCAGAGCCAACCAACAAGGTAATATTGTCAGGTGTAACCAAGTCAAGTCAGGCCAAGGCTTTGACCCCGGAGGAAGTAAATTTTTTGGATCGGAGGGAGTAAAAATTTGGGCGTCATATACCTACAAGGTTGTTGTTGGGGGATTTTTTTTAGCCCCAAAAGGCCCTAATCGATGGTTTTTTTTAGGTATGGCTTCAATTTTAAATTTTTGGGTAGGAAATTTTAAGGGAAACAATCTGTGCCGGTTGACCGGCGCGAGCCCTTTGGCCGGTCGTCTCGTTCCTCCGACTTCTTCCTCTTTAGATTCATAGCCGCCTACGCTGCTGTCCACCGCTGAGGCGAGATCTCGCGCCGCTACCCACTGCTCTGGTTCCGCCGTCGTGCGCCGCCGCCGCTATCGTAGGAAAGTCATGACAGATGTCCGTAGAGTCGGACTTATTGTGGGACCTTTGTTGCGAGGCGAATTCAGAGAAGGAGTCGACATTGGCACAAGACTCGGCGAGTTACCCAGGTTCGGCCCCGACGGTGCGGTAAAGACCTACTCCTGCTTTATGACTATATGGGGATCGACTCCTCAATAGGAAGAGTCGATCGTATCGATTACAGTGCTGATGTTTCGCCGGCTTAGTCTCGTGGAGATCTAGGCTCTCGAGCGAGTTGTCTAAACCTGGCCTGATGTAAGTTCTGGCTCTGGCCCCGTGGTCTTCGGCTTATAAAGGTGTCGGGTCCCGGGATTCCTAGAGTCCAACTCCTACACGATGTGGAGTTCTATTCTAATTTACAAGTTTTCTATGTGCTATACAAGGTAAATCGAATTCCTTCTAGGGCTTCAATCTTCACGCTTGGCACATCAGACTCCTGGTCGGGTCTTCTTTATGGGCCTTCATATGTAAGTCGGCCCGGAGGTTCTTAATGCCGGGTCTATGGGCCTGATCCATCCCCCCGACATTAGTCCCTAGGATTGTTGTGATGCTTCAGTCTTCACAACAATCTTCTTCCTGTCTTCTTTTATTGCCACCGGCTCTTCATGGATCAAGGGCCGACTTTATGCTTGTCGTTGATTGGGAGTCGAAGCCATCTCTCTTCAATCTTCAATTCCTTGATCTTCAGGGAGCCGGCTCTTCTGATAGAGTCGAACCAGTTATCATCTGATGCTTTTACTAGAAGTCGAGGCTTAACTGTTTCCTCTTATTTGAAGATTTCTCCTTTGACCTTTGGTCAAAAGATTCGGTTTAGTTTTTATGATCACACTGCCCGAAACGCCGGTTAAAGGCAATGATGTTTGTAGTGGGAATCGAGGGGTCTTTTCATAAATGCCATATACCTTGGGTAGTTATCCCTTGTGTATTGTGGCATTATTGGACCCTCTCCATGAGGTTATTATAAATATCCCTTGGATAGCTTGATCTTTCAAGCCCATCTTATCCTTTTCTTCTTCTTCCTGTTTTCTCCATGGACCCTAAGCTAGAGACCTCTTCGCCTTTGGCCTCCAATGAGCCTGATCCTCGTGCAAGTACCCGCGGTCGCGGCCGTGGTCGTGGTCGTGGCCGTGGTAGAGGTCGTGTCCGTGGCAGAGGTAGGGGAAGGAGTGCCCGTGCTGCCTCTCCTTCTGAATCTCCCCCTTCTTCTCCTGAGAGGAATGAATTCTTGGTTCATATCCGGATGATCCGTCGCTGGATCAAACTTCCTGAGTCTTTTTCACAACTTGTGTTTGACTCATCGCCTTCGGGTTTTTGGCTCCGATCTGATGGATGTCCTCATGGGCCTGTCTGGGTAAAAGTTAGTTTTTCTAACCAAGGCACCATGTTTTTTGAGAAAGGTTGGAAAACTTTTCTTCGCTCCAGGAATATTTCTCGAGGAGACACTATTATCTTCAAGTTTGATGGTGAAGATACTTTGTCAGCTAGGATCTTTAACTCGGATGGAGACCGAGCTTGCTGTTGTGTGGAGAGCTCTAGTGATGAAGAGCTCCTTAGTGAAGAAGATGTTTCAACAGAAGATGAGGCCGACTCTGAAGAAGATGCTTGAAGCTATAGGTTCTTTTTCAGTAGTAGTTTGCCGAGTCTGGCCTTTGCTTTGTAAGGTTGCTTTCTTTGATGTAAGATCCAGGTGGTTTTAGTGAATGAAATCTATGAACTTTTGCTGAGTCCATGTATTTATGAGTCGGTTTTTATTCCTGACTTGAAATGTTTTCCTGGAGTATATGGGAGCCGACCACTTATGATAGTGTATGTATCTGTAGCCCCCTGAGTCGATTAAGAATAATGTAGTATCCGCTAATCGACTCATAGGATAGATCGACTTGTAGCCCCCATGAGATGGTATGGTCATGTTTATATGCTGTGCCGGGTCATCAAAAAGGATTTTTTGCTTATGAAACTTGCTTCAAAGTAGTGTAGCCCCCAAGTGTCGAGTTGTCTTGCTTGCAGCAACCTATGACTTAGAATGTCTTGCATATGTTTTTGAAGTGTTACTCCCCAAGAGTCGGTCTATTCAGCTGGATGATGTACCGAGTCTTCTTTGAGAAGAAACCTTGAAGTGTAGTCCCCATGAGTCGGTGTGTGCATCTGTGTGTAGTGCCGAGTCACATAGGTCTATCTTTGAATCTGTCAAGTCATATAGATATGACATGATGGGTTTTATTCCCAATAAATAAGTCGGTGAGAGTCGGCTCGACGAATGTCGATATGTATATGTATGGTAAAAAGCCGTCGCGACCGAAGTCGACTTTATATATGCAGAAGATGCAATGAAAAGAATATGCGATGATGCTAATGTATGAAAAAATATAAAGGCTCATATAGAAGTCGACTCTGGATTCATCTTTTCCTCATCTTCTCTTTTTTGAGAAGAATTTTGGGTTATCCATGAGTCGGAACTCCTCTGTATGTTCTCCCACATTGATCAGCGTTTTTCTGTTTGCTTTAAAACTTCTTCTTGAGAGTTTCTAGCCGGGTTTCGCGTATTTAGATCGTATGAGCATAAGCTATACAGGCCAAGGCGTGTCGGGTTTCCTTCAGATAAGAGTCAATGAGTGACACTGAGCCCCCCTACTACCCCTGAATAAGCTTATACACAATTATTTTTACATATATATGCCGAGTTTTCGGATAAAGAGTCAATGATTGTCATCGAACTCCCCGGTTCCCCTTAATAAGAAATATACATGCTCAGTACCAATAAAGGGGTAGATCAAGCCCCTAGGTCCCTGAGATATAATAATGCAATGTATGCAAATGTATGATGCAAAATTTTACTACCATGAAACAAAAAGTACAATAAAGTTTGGTATGGCGGTAGCCGTTGCGACTTGAAGTCGACTTAGTTGTATGTGGCGAGAGCCAGCGCGACAGAAGTCGACTTATGTATATTTTGATGGCGAAAGCCGGCACGACCAATGTCGGCTTATATATATATTGTGGCGAAAGCCAGTGCGACGTATGTCGACTTGGTGAAGCGTACAGTAATGTTCCTGTTTCTACTCAAGTGTAATATGGACGGAGTTGTGCGATGTTCCACGGCCTGGGAGTCTCCTCCATGCTTGTGCGCGTGTCTGCTTTCTCTCGTATATCCACTAGGTAGTAGGATCCGTTGTACAGGTTCTTGCTGACTACAAACGGTCCCTCTCATGGAGAGGATAACTTGTGCATTCCATCTCTTTTCTGTATGAGTCAGAGCACCAAATCACCTTCCTGGAAAGTCCGACTTTTAATGCGACGGCTATGGTAGCGTCGAAGATCTTGTTGATAGATAGCCGACTGAGCTGCAGCCAAATCTCGTTTTTCATCGAGAAGATCTAAGGCGTCTTGTCTTGCTTTCTCATTTTCGGCTTCCACATAAGCAGTGACTCGAGGCGAGTCGTGACGTATGTCACTTCGGAGGACGGCTTCTGCTCCATAAACTAGGAAGAAGGGCGTATAGCATGTCGACCTGTTGGGAGTCGTCCGGATGCTCCATAATACTGAAGGTAACTCCTCCTCCTAGCAACCCAGCGTCCTTTTCAGAGGAACAACGAGTCGGGGTTTGATGCCTCGGAGTAACTCTTGATTGGCTCTCTCGGCTTGTCCGTTGGATTGTAGATGTGCCACTGATGCAAGGTCGAGTCGGATGTGCTCGTTCTGGCAGAATCGCTGCATAACCCCTTCTGATAAGTTAGAACCATTATCAGTGATGATGCCGTGGGGGTAGCCGAATTTGTATATAATCTTTTTCAAAAATTTCAGTGTTGTTGCAACATCACATTTGCTGACCGGCGCTGCTTCCACCCATTTGGTGAATTTGTCTACTGCCACTAGTATGTGGGTATTCTTGTTGGCTGATCTTTTGAAAGGTCCCACCATATCAAGTCCCCATACCGCAAAGGGCCAAGTGATAGGTATCATACGAAGTTCTTCAGCTGGCACGTGAGCTTGTTTTGCATAGCGCTGACATCCATCACATTACTTGACTATGTCCTCTGCATCCGCTTGTGTTGTAAGCCAGTAGAAACCGTGTTGAAAAGCTTTAGCTACAAGCGAACGAGAGCCGGCATGGTGTCCGCAATCTCCAGAGTGTATTTCATTGAGGATGGCTCTTCCCTCTTCTGGTGAGACACATCTCTGAAAACATCCGCAGCACTGCGCCGGTGTAACTCACCATTGATGAGTACAAAGTATTGGCTTCTTCTGACTATTTGTCTGGCCAATATCTCATCTTGAGGAAGTATTCCTCGAGTCTTGTAATCCAAGTAAGGTACGACTCAAGAGGGCGTAGCATGAATTGCATCAACCAAAGTCGGCTCAGGATCTGGCTCTGCTATGTCTTTCTCTGTTGGTGGTTGTACAAACAACTTTGTTAGAACATCCAGGAATACGTTTGGAGGGACCGGATTTCGCTGGGAGCCGAGTCGGGATAGAGCATCCGCTGCTTCATTTTTCCTACGGTCCACATGATCCACCTGGTATCCAACAAAAAAATCGGCTTGTCTTTGTACCTCTGGTCGATAAGTTGCCATTACGGGATTTTTGGAGTCCCACTTTCCTGACACTTGTTGAGAAACGAGCTCAGAGTCGCCATAGCATTTGATCCAATTTATGTTCATCTCTCTAGCCAACCGTAGTCCATGGAGCAAGGCTTCATATTCTGCTGCGTTATTGGTGCAGGTGAACTGCAACTGAAGAACATAGCAGAATTTATCCCCTTTAGGCGAGGTAAGAACCACGCCGGCTCCTGACCCTTGGAGCTGTCGGCTTCCATTGAAGTGCATCGTCCAATATTTGGTAACTGGTTTCTCCGGTGATGTTAGGATTTCTGTCCAGTCATTGATGAAGTCGGCAAGCGCCTGGGACTTAATGGCCGTTCACGGTTTGTATTTGATGTGATAAGCCCCCAACTCTATGGCCCACTTTGCAATCCTTCCCGTTGCTTCCCGGTTTTGGATGATATCTACAAGCGGTGCTGAGCTGGCCACAGTTATGGGGTGCTCTTGGAAGTAGTGTTTAAGTTTCCGACTCGCCATGAATACACCAAGAACCAATTTCTTCCAGTGAGGATAGTGTTACTTTGATAAAGTCAGAACCTCACTGACGTAATAAAGTGGTCTTTGCAGAGGGTGCTCCTTGCCGGCTTCCATACGCTCAACAACAACCACATCGCTGACCGCTCGACTGTTGGCTGCGATATAAAGTAACATAGGTTCTTTAGGTTTGGGCGCCGCCAATACTAGCGCCTGGGATAGTTGTTTCTTCAGTGACTCTAGGGCCTGATCGGCTTCGTCATTCCAAACAAACGTTTCTGATTTTCTCAGGAGCCGATACCGGGGGATTGCCTTCTCACCAAGTCGGCTTATGAACCGGCTCAAAGCGGCTACACACCCTGTGAGTCTTTGAACTCCCTTTATCGAGGCTGGCTTCTGAAGATTCATGACAACATTGATTTTCTCTGGGTTTGCCTCGATACCTCTATCTGATACTATGTATCCAAGGAGTTTGCCTGCAGGTACCCCAAAGGTGCACTTGGCCGGGTTTAGCTTCATCTCGTATTTTCGAAGATTTTTGAAGGTTTCCGTCAAGTCGCTGATGACCGAGTCGGCCAATTGGGACTTGATCACTATATCATCCACATAAGCATGCACGTTGCGCCCAATCTGCTCTTTGAGGCAACTCTGCACTGTTCGCTGATATGTGGCTCCCGCATTCTTAATTAAGGCCGAAGGGTATGGAAGTGTAACAGTAGATCCCGAAAGGGGTGATGAAAGCCGTTTTCTCTTGATCTTCAAGGGCCATCTTGATCTGGTGATAACCAGAATAGGCATCAAGGAAGCATAGGAGCTCACATCCCGCAGTCGAGTCTATGATCTGGTCAATACGAGGCAGTGCGAAGGGATCCTTCAGGCAGGTCTTGTTTAAATCCATGTAGTCAATGCACATTCGCCAGGTCCCGTTCTTTTTCAAAAAGAGGACCGGGTTTGCAAGGCATTCTGGATAAAAGACTTCCATGATAAATCCGGCAGCGAGGAGCCGGGCTATCTCTTCCCCAATAGCGTTTCTTCTCTCTTCATTGAAGCGACGAAGGAGTTGCTTGACCGGCTTCAGTTTTGGGTCTATATTTAGGTGGTGCTCAGCGAGTTCCCTCGGGACGCCTAGTATATCAGAGGGTTTCCAGGCGTAGACGTCCCGATTCTAACGGAGGAACTCGATGAGAGCACTTTCCTATTTATCAGATAGCTCTGTCCCGATGGTGAACTGCTGAGAGGAGTCACCAAGGACAAAGTCGACTTTCTTCGTATCCTGAGCTGGTTGAAATTTGGGGTTGTTGTCGGGAGTCGGTTTCTTTAGGATTGTGGGATCTGTCGGGTCTATCTTTTCTTGGTATGCTGAAAAGTCCTCCTTGGCACGCGTCGACTCGGCAAACTTGACATGTTGTTCGTCACATTCCACTACCCTGGACCGACTTCCATCGACGATAATTGGGCCATTAGGACCCGGCATTTTTAGTTTCAAGTAGACGTAACATGGCCGAGCCATGAATTTGGCATAAGCCGGTCTACCCAAAATGGTGTGATATGGGCTCTCGAGTTTTACCACTTCAAAGGGTATGAGCTCAGAGCGGAAATTCTCGGCGTTTCCAAACGCTCTCTCCAGGTAGATTTTACCTATCGGACGTGCCGACTTGCCTGGGACTATTTCATGGAAAACGGTGTTGGAGGGTTGCAGCTGTTTTTGGGTCAACCCCATCCTGCGAAAGGTTTCGTAATAGAGGATGTTGATGCTGCTTCCTCCATCCATGAGCACTTTGTCAAGTGTGTATCCTCCAATTTTTGGAGAGACTACTAGAGCCAGGGCCCCTGGGTTTTCTACCACTAGGGGGTGATCATCTCTTGTCCAAGTGATTGGCTGTTCTGATCAACTGAGCCATCTAGGCCAGGCCGGCTCTGTGGTCACAGCCATAGCGGCTCTGCGCTGCAGCTTCCTATCCCTTCTGCAACTGCTGGTGGTGAAGACGTGGTATGCTGCACGGTCATGGAGTTGTTTTGGGTTCGCTTGGAATCCAGCAAGCCCGGACTGATTTTGCTGGGCTCCTCCTCCAGGTCCTTGGTGTTGAGGCATTGCGCCGGCTCCTCCACCTGACCCGGGAGGTCCTTGGTTTCCACGTCGTGCAAATTCTTTCATGAAGAAGCAATCTTCCCATGTGTGATTGGCTGGGCGACCGGGTTTACTATGTGTTGGGCAAGGACCCTTCATAGTTGTTTCATAGTTGTTCGGGAAAAAGTTCCCTTCCGGCTTGAGGTAGTTGTTGCCCCCCTGCTTCTGTCTTTGGGAGCCGGTATTTGTGTTGGCTACCAAGTCAGAAGTAGTCTGGTCAAGCCGTCGCTTTGTTTGCTGATTCTGATTTTGGGATGTTTTGCCACCATTCTTATTGTGGCCGGCTTTATCCTTCTAAGGTTCAGCATCCTTGGTTTTGTCAGACTCGGCGTATTTGATGACTGCGTTCGTGAGCTCTTCTATATCCTTGACCGTCCTCTTGAGTCGGCCAAGTTTGTGGACCAGGGGCTCAAACTTGCAGTTCCTTTCCAAGACGATGACGACTGTTTGGGCTGTGATAGTGTCCGAAGAGTGGATTATTTCTGCAACCCATAGCGCCCAGCTCAGGGTCGACTCTCCTTCCTTTTGGACACAATGCTCCAAGTCGATGATCGTGGTGGCTCGCCGGCATGTGCCTTGGAAGTTCTGGATGAATTTTTCCTTGAGATCCGTCCAGGAGGTGACGGAATGCTCTGGGAGATTTTTGAACCATGTGCGAGCCGGCCCTTCCAACATCATTGTGAGGTAACGGGCACACAGTCCTTCACTGGCTTGCAGCATGTCCATGGCTAGATCATAACTTTCTATCCAAGCTGTCGGGTCCATGTCAGCTGTGTAATTTGCAATCTTGCGTGGGCCTTTGAAGTCTGATGGTAGGCGTGTATTACGAAGAGCCGACACCAGGCATCGGTTGCCCACGGATCTGCGGGTGAACTCGGCGTCTTGATCTTGGGGCGGAAGTTGAACCACCTGTTCTATCCGGTGTTTGGGGTAGAGGTTAGATGGTATATATTGGATCCTTATTGCCCCTGGCGGGTCTGGTGGCGGTGCGTGGCGCTAGCGATGACTGCTCCAGCCGGCCGGCGCTCGTGAGTCCGCTTGCCGTCTTACACTGTGATATGGGGTCTCGTGTAGGTATTGAAATCCCTGTGAGTACTGTGTTTGCTGTGTGATTGCGGTTTTGAGCAGATCAATCGCCCCTCGATTGGCCAGGTCTACCGGGGTGTCTCCATGCACAGGCACGCTAGCGAGGTACCGTGTCGCTACCACTACGTTGGCCATGGGGTTATTGTAGTGATCTGGGGGTGTATGGAACCATTCCTGCCGCGGCGAGGGGACATGTTGCCTTGGTGGTGTGTACCATGGGGGAGTCGACTGGTTTGTGTCCTGGAATAGACTCCGAGCCGGGAGGTCGGCTGGGATCCGGCTCGTGGGCCCTGCGGGGCGTGTGTCGGCGAGACTCAATCTCCGTGCTTCTATCAGTTCTGACTCATGTCGCAAGCGCCAGGATTCTTGGGCGAGTTGCATTTCTCTCTCCACCATCTGGGCGTTCTGGGAGTTAATTTCCCTTAGGATGCTCATCACCTGGGCCTTGAGTCCATTGACCTTGGTCCTCCAAGCTTGCTGGTTTTCAGGTGTTATTGGCGCAGCTAAGGCTTCATCCAAGGCATTTAGTGCATCTGAAAGGGCTTCTGCTCCCGTAAGAACTTCAGGTTGTTCCCTATCTGGGTTAGGGGCCGCGTTGTGAGTTGTCTCCACGTTTCGGTTCTGTGCTGCACCTTGAGCCGGTTGGTTTCCCTGCTCTTCGGTGCCTGCCATGAACACCGTCACGCAATATGGCGACTCGTACTGTGGAAAGTCGGGATTGTATTCGGCTATTCCCGTGCCGAGTCTGTTTCTCGACGGATCGGATGGAGCCGGTATCTGAGTAGCTTGTTTCACTGGGGTGTGAGTCAGTGTCAGATGCTTCTCCCGTGATGTTGGGTGTCAGAGGCTCGACAGAGCACGCCGGCTCCGGAGATCCAGTAACGAACCCAACAAAGGTGTGCCTTGAGCCGGCATGTCGTCGACTCGAGGTTTCCAGGGGGACTTCGGGATCCGGCTCTGGCTCAGATCCGTCCTTCCTCCCGATGAAGATGTGAATAGCTCCGATCAGAACCCGATAACCAGATTCGACGGAATCGGCATCAGGTCCCCAAGTTGAGTCGTCGATGCAGAGCTTTCCGCGCCGGCTTCTTGTGATTCGTCCGGTCACGAATCCTTCCATACCTTGAAGAGCTCCCCTTAGAATCTCAACACCTGCGAGCGCAGGCCCCACGGTGGGCGCCAACTGTCGTGGGAAAGTCACGGCAGATGTCCGTAGAGTCGGACTTATCATGGGACCTTTGCTGCGAGGCGAATTCAAAGGAGTCAACATTGGCACAAGACTCGGCGAGTTACCCAGGTTCGGCCCCGACGGTGCGGTAAAGACCTACTCCTGCTTTATGACTATATGGGGATCGACTCCTCAATAGTAAGAGTCGATCGTATCTATTACAGTGGTGATGTTTCGCCGGCTTAGTCTCGTGCAGATCTAGGCTCTCGAGCGAGTTGTCTAAACCTGTCCTGATGTAAGTTCTGGCTCTGGCCCCCGTGGTCCTCGGCTTATAAAGGTGTCGGGTCCCGGGATTCCTAGAGTCCGACTCCTACACGATGTGGAGTTCTATTCTAATTTACAAGTTTTCTATGTGCTATACAAGGTAAGTCGAATTCCATCTAGCGCTTCAATCTTCACGCTTGGCACATAAGACTGCTGGTCGGGTCTTCTTTATGGGCCTTCATATGTAAGTCGGCCCGGAGGTTCTTAATGCCGGGTCTATGGGCCTGATCCATCCCCCCGACAGCCGCCGTGACCGCTGCCCGCGCCATGGCTGCTGCCCGCGTGGAGCTCGAGGATCTCACCGCCGTGCTCTCAGGACCTCGCCGGCGTCGTCCCTCTGCTCAGATCTGGCCCCTCCCCGACCAGCCGTGCCCTCCCCGGTCCTCCTCCTGTGCCCCCACGTCGCCAGCCATGGCAGCCATGGCCATGAACAACCATGTGCATAGCCATCATTTGTTTTGCTACAACCATATCATATTTTTGCTACAATCATATTTTATTTTTGCTACAAAGGAACAAACTGGTGTTTTTGCTACAACGCACAATGTATAGGGGAATATCTGAGTATGTAATGTTGCAATCAATGAACCATTTTGTTTATACTGTTTTATGTTTTTGCTACTATCGGCCAAGATTTTTGCTACATAACCACTACGGAGCTACAACCTCAACGGTGGCGACGATGAATTTTGTTGCAACCGTTATTTTTTCTGCTACAACCGTTGTATGTTTTTGCAACCACCGTTGTATGTTTTTGTTACGCACAATGTTGCAAAGTTATAAAGTTATAAAGTGCTAGGGGAATTTTTTCTTTCACCGTTGTGTATTTTTGCTACTACCGTTAAGAGTTTTTGATACAACAAAAAAGTTATAAAGTGTTTAGCGACGGCGGATTATGATTTTTTGTTGCAACCGATAGTAAAAAATGCTACCACCAACGATTAAAATTTGTTATCACAATTCTTTTTTCTGCAAAAAACACCAAAAAATAAAAATGTTGCATCTGTTTATCAAAAAAGTTACGAAAGTATCGCAAATGTTGCAAAGGTACCGTAAATGGTGCAGTCAAAAATGAAAGATACACGCAAATCTGAACCGTTAAATCGCGGAGATCAGACGGTCCGCATTTGACCGGCCGAATTGAAGCGCCGGTCGGCCGGCTCATAGCGTCGCCCAAATTTTAAGTGTTATTAAACATCGTCCAGGGATTAGGTGCGGTGCCATAAATTGCATAGTTTACAACAAGAACAAAAACTGCTTCTATAGCAAAGAAACTATTCCATTGCAGAACACACTCCGAATGGATCACAAGGAAAGGAATTAAAGGAGCCTCGGAAAATCTGCATTTTTGGCTTTGGCACTTCAAAGTTTACTCTCTTCAAAGTGGACAATATTTTTACAAAATTATTAAAATATGTAAATCTTATTATATAATTTCAAATAACAGTTTGCATATTTATTTTTGTAATTTTTTACATATTCAAATAAGCACTCATAAGTATATAATAAGATTAAAAAGTTTAATAATTTTTTATAGTAGTATGTAAAAGTGTTCAAGCTTTAAAAAATATAAATATAAATATTATGTATAATAAAAATAAAAAATGAGCCTAATATGGGCCCAGATTGCATATGGAACATTATTTAATGAGGTACTTACATTTTATATATTATAAATGTTTTTTTATTCTGTCAATACATTTTAAAATAATACATGATTTTTTAAATAACATCAGCATTTCATAAATAACGTAAATTGAACAATTTATAATTATTTATTATTTATGTGTATTATTTTCACACACCCATTATAGTTTATATACGATTAAAAAATTCTGTTAAAACTAAAAATAGAATATTTTTAATTAATACATGAATATATTTATATCGTTATTTATTTTATTATTATAGTTTACACATCTTGTATATTTTGTTTTAAAAAAACTGCCAATACAAAATGGGCTGGCCACTTCAGCCCATTAAGGACGACGATTATATAAATGTTTTGTATTAAAATTATAAGTTGTTGTCCCTAAGGGCATGATGACGCTATATCGATATCTCATCCCCTCAAGTTAGGGTTTGGCGATACTCTTGGCGTCCCCTAGTCGTCGTTGAGAACGATCTACCCGACCACCTTCTCCATCGACTAGGGTGTCGATCGGCGCGCGCACTGCGCTTCTACTCGATCGCTACTAGGAGAACGGACGTTGGAGCGCTCGGGAAAACTTCTCGGCGGACAGAGGTCTCACCAGGCAAGGGAATCGATGATGGACACCGGCGAATCCAACGGTGTGGCAAACACTGTTGAGGTTAATCGGTTGATGAAATCTCTGGGCTTGGGTGAGGATGATCTAGACGACGACGTCGTCGAGGAAGAAGAAGCCATCCCGAAGGTGAAGATTCGATAAATGGCACTGGCTAGGATTCACATGGACAAATCTTACTTTCAATTCTGGTTCTTCAAGACCATGAGGATTGTGTGGGATATAGCAAAGGAAGTAAAGTTTCACCCCTTATCTGAGAACCTCTACACGCTGCAGTTCATGTGTTTGGGCGATTGGGAAAGAGTGATGGAGGAGGGGCCTTGGACCTTCCGTGACCATGCGGTGGTGCTTGCGCCATACGACGGCTTCACAAAACCGGCCATGATACCGCTCAACACGATCGACATGTGGATAAAGATCCACGATCTTCCGGATGGCTACCACTCCCTGCTAAAATCTTTGGCAAACAAAGTAGATGAATTCCTGTATGCAGAACCAAAGAACCAAGAGTTTGAAGGCAATTTTTTCAGAGTGAGGATTAAGATAGATGTCAGATAACCCTTGAAAAACGTTGTTAGCTTGGTGAAGGCGAAGAAAAGAGAATCTTTGCTTGTGAAGTACGAAAGACTGCCTGACTGGTGCTCCGTTTGTGGACATCTGGGCCACCTATTCACGGAGTGTGCGGATGGGGTTCATCCTCTTGAAGCGTTGGTTTTTAGAGATCTTCGTTCTTCATGGTTTCAGGGCGCCGGAAAAGGGCCAGGAGGTAACAAAGGTCGTGTTCAGGGTCGCCAAGGGAGAAGAGGAAGAGGTGATGGCCGTGGTTCAGCTAAGGATAAAGCTTATGAGGATCTTGATTCCTACATGCTCGATGTTGATGATCCAAGAAGAAAAAGATTGCAGGGAGAGGAAGGTGCCAACGATCCCAGACCCCACTTCTCAAACCAAGGAGCCTATGGATATTTCAGGGGTGCCACCATCAACATTACCTCCCCCTCCCCCAATATCTCCCAGTCTGTCAGCTACCCATGATCCAAAAAGACCCAAGACAGCAGCTGCGAGTGATAGAAGCAATGGACAAAAAAACTCAAAGAATTTGGCCAAATAGGCGGGCTCCCTCGAGGAGCGCCGCCAGGGCCGATGAGTATCTTGAGTTGGAACTGTCGTGGTTTGGGTAACCCCGCGACAGTTCGAGAGGTTCGCGAGACCGTGAACAAATTTACCCCGTTCGTACTTTGCTTAGACGAGACTGAAATAAAAATCACACGGGTGGATCCGTTGTCTAGTTCTTTTGGTCTTGATCATGCTTTCTAAGTTAGTAACATAGGTAGAAGTGGGGGTATCGTAATCTATTGGAATGATGAAATAAAGCTTGAGGTTCAGGATTTGTCCAGATATCATATGGATGCTACCATCTATGAACTGGGTTCGGTTAAGTGGAGGGACACGTTTTTCTATGGCGAGGCTCAGGTCCCTCTCCGACCTAGAACTTGGGACACCTTAAAGAATCTTGTTGTAACTTCAGGTGAACATTGGTCACGAATGGTGACTTTAACGAAGTACTGCATATCTCAGAGCATGATGGAATTGGTCCTTGATGAGCGGGTATCCCCACGACTCCTACAGATGAGGATACCTGGTGTGCATCAAGACAAAAGGCCCGCTAAAAGCCTCGACAAGTCCAGGAATGGCCCACTTGAGGCACCGACATAGGAGTCCTCGACGACTATGGAAGCTGTGACTTGGCGTCCAAGACTAAAACTAGATTAGGCAACTTTCTTTGTAAACCTAGATGGACTCCTTGCGACCCAGCCTAGTACATAAAGGCTGGGAGACGTGACGTCTAGTGCATCCAATCTCATTGCAACATCTCCGGTCTCGAGCGAGCTCGCCTCGACCACCACTGTAATCGCCTCCTTCATAATACAAAGAGCAGGAAGTAGGGGTTTCACCGATCGAGGGCCATGAACCTGGGTAAATCCATGTCTCTTGTTAGCCGACGAGTATCGCCAACCTGCACATCTTCTCTATGATCTAACCTAGGGTTCCTAACCATGGGGTTTGCCGGGGTCAATCCTCGTCAATGGGCGCCGACCGTGGGGAAGACGCAGGTTGGAATCACGATCTCGGTGGTCCCGTCATCCGAGACCAGCAAATCAAGGACTGGAGCAAGATCCAACCCACTCGTGGAGCTCAAGTTCATCGCAAGCCTCTCCGTTGCGCCGCCAAGTTCGCCTGGCTAGCAACCGGGCCAAGACCAATCTTTTGGAGATTACCAAAGTCGCACCCGGCGAAAAAGGACTCGACGACCCAGAAGACGAACACAAGCCGCAGCCGTGAGGACATCTATAGATCAAGTGCAAGAAGACCGCATGGAAATCTCACTCGAGCAACCTCCACATGCGGCAGTAATTCCAGTCACCACTCGAAAAACCGCTGTCGCCCAGACACCCTACGTAACCCACGACGGGAACTCTGAAACTCAATCTCTCGAATACTAAGACCCCGACCGAAGACCGGACGAGTTCGCCAACAAGATGATCCGGAACCACTCGATCAATGACGGAATCGAGCTCGAACCAAAGTTTCACTCCGCACCAAAGATCGCTCACAGTCATTCCGCATCGCAAGAAGACGAAGACATGCTGGCTCGAGCAGTCTCATAGCCAAAGAGAAGCTGGACGGGCCCTGCACAATCCACTGTTTCGAAGACGACTGGGGACACCTCAGAGCAGGCCACACCTTGAGAAGATGCCGCCTGTTCACCGAACTTTGTGTTAAGTTAAAATAAGAAAACTAGCGCAAATCCAAGAGGACTCGCGGAGCAGAGCAGCCATCGGCGCCCAACGCAGAAGAGAAGTACTCGCTATCTCACGGACGAGTCTTCATGATCCAAGAAGGAAGACCCTCAAAGATAAAGCAGGAGGCGAACACCCTGCAAGCCCGAACAGCCGAGGACTTATTGACAGAAGAAACCTACCACTTATACGGCTCAGAAACCAACATCACTTTCCCGCAAGACGACCATCCACCCGCAGTTCCAAGGCCAGGGCACACACCAATGGTCCTCGAAGCCCAGATAGGCGGGTATGGCATGGACTGAGTATTCATGGATGGGGGCAGCAACTTGAACATGATCTTCACTAGCACTCTGCGTAAGATGCTAATCCCATGATCAGTCTGGAAGAACTCAGGTGTCACGCTCTACGGCATAGTACCAGGCGAAGCAGCCTCCTTCCTGGGAACAATCGAGCTAGATGTCGTTTTTGGTAGCAAAGGCAACTTCGCAAGAAAAACCCTTGAGTTTGAAGTACTCAACTAGCAATCGCAATACCACGCCATACTAGGCCGGCCAGCATTCGCGCAATTCATGGCAGTACCACAATACGCATATCTCAAACTCAAGATGCTGGGGCCCTCAGGGGGCATTGATACGTCCAAAATGCATCAATATTTTATATAGTAATTCTCTCCTATTCATTGATATATTTCATGTTATGATGCTATTCTTATGTTGTTTTGGCCTATTTTACACAGATTGCAACTTTCCGATGCCAAAGCAGCAGACGTAGGACTCAGCGGTAAAAATTGGACGCTGAGTTTCTAAAGAAGAAGACCTCCAAATTACCTGAAAGTCGACGGAGGCCATTTTCCAGAAGGATAACGAAGACACGCAAAAGAGGGGCCAGAGGGGGCCACTGGGTGCCCAGGCGGCCACCTGGCGCGGCCCCCACCCTGGCCGTGCCTGGACCCCTGGGGCCACTCCCGGCTCCCCCCTCTGGCCTATATATTACTCGTTATCCAAAAACCCTAAAGGAGGAGAGTTTTCGCGAGTTCCGCCGCCGCTCCGTGGCGGAAACCTACAGAGAAGAAAAGCCATCTCCGGCGGGCAGATTCCGCCGGGGAGAACACTTCCCGGAAGGGGAGATTGCCTCCATCGTCATCAACATTATCCCCAACATCATCACCATATTCACCTTCATCCAATATCACCTCGCAAGTTCAGCTTGTGTTGTAATCCGTACTATCTATCCTCTCTACTCTACCCGTGTTCATTACCGCCGTGTGATGAATGCTATTGAGTTTTGTTGGAGAAATATCATTGTGTCTAGATTTTTTATCATCTATTTATCCCCTCTGATCATGATCTCTTTTATTTCTTGTGAGTAGTTACTTTAGTTCTTGAGGACATGGGAGAAGTCTAGTTGTTAGTAGTCATATGATGTTGAAGTAATATGTGTTGTTTGATATTTAAGTTGTGTTGTTATTTTCCTAGTGGTGTTGTGTGAGTCGAACCCTCAACACTTCGCCTTATTAAGGACCTAGGGGAATGCATTGTGTATAAAGAATGCTTACGGTGGGTTGCCGGAGTGACAGAAACCCGAACCCCAGTTCGCACGCTTTTGCACAAGGGAACAATGTATCATCGATCGTAATTCTATGGTTAGGCTTTTTCCTTAATTACTATCTTGTATTTGAGTATTCTTGCAAGGTGTTTAATCATAAGAGTGCACTTATCTTAGTCTAGAGGGTGCACTAGCATAGATCTACCCACTCAACACTTATCAACACAGCACATAGTACCGACACGGAATATGGCGAAAACACGTGACTATTTCTCCCGTGTGTCCTCAAGAACGCTTTAGCCCCTATAAGTTTAGTTCCTAGGCCTATCCTTTGCTCGAAAGGATTGGGCCACTTGTTACTCCTCAGTGCCTTTTACTTTGCTCGCTTTTACCTTTTTGTTGCTTATATCGAAAACCCCTAAAAATTATCTTCTGTTATTTCTTTACCAAAGTCACTTACCAATACCTTCTGCTCCTCGTTGGGTTCGACACTCTTGTTTATCGAAAACTCTACAATCGATCCCCTACAGCTGAGGGTCATCAAGTACTGGTTTCTAGTGCCGTTGCCGGGGAGCGTAGCGCTATTATTAAGTGAACCTGGTAAGGAAGATTTTTTTTTGTTTTGCTGTTGCTGCTCTTTGTCCTATGGACACCTCTACTCTTGGATCGTTGTTTATGGGGAAACGCCCCACAACTGTGGTGGTCACTCCTACCCCTACTGAAATTGCTCCTTACAAAATATCATCTGGTATTATCAATTATGTCTTAGCTAATCGTTATGCAGGAGATAGACATCCAGGTGAACACTTGCTATATTTATCACAACTATGTTCATTATTTAAGCTTATAGGTGTGTCACTGGAGTTCGTCATGAAGAAATTATTCTCCATATCACTTATAGACAAAGCTTCAGATTGGTATAAGCTCCTTGATAACTCACACCTACTTAATTGGGAAGAGCTTATGTCTCTCGTTTATACAAAGTTTTACCCTCTTCATGAAATTCATTGAGACAGGAATTACATCTACAACTTTTGGTCTCATGACGAAGAGAGCATCGCTCAAGCTTGGGGGAGACTTAAATCCCTAATGTTCAAATGTCCTATTCATGAACTCCCCAAAGATATTATAATCACAAATTTCTATGCCAGGCTTTCTCGTCAGGATAGGGAGATGTTGGATGCCTCCTCTAGTGGGTTATTCCAAACAAGAAGCATTGAAGAAAAATGGGATCTCATCGAGAGGATCCAGAAGAATACTGAAGACTGGGAAATCGATAAAGGTATGGAACCCCCTATAAATTATGGGCATGATTACATGAAGAGCTATGTGAAAACTGACTATTTTAATACCTTTTGTTCTAAGACGGTCTGAATCTATGCTCATCTGCCAGAAGAACAAGGAACAGCTCGTATAACCTTCCTCCGCGAGGAGTGGAGAATTTTCTCCTAGTGCCCGGCCGACATGCCCGGAATACCAAGAGATTTTGCAGAGCACGCACTCCAAATCTATCCGAACACCAAACTAGTGAAACGAGCGCTGCGCAGATTCTCTGATCCCGAGCGCAGAGCCATCGGAGAAGAAGTCAATCGATTACTCAACGCACAATTCATCCGGGAGACGAAGAAGGCGACATGGGTCGCAAACCCAGTCTTGGTACCAAAAAAATACACCGACGTGCCACGCATGTGCGTCGACTACGGACGTCAATAAGCACTTCCCAAAGGACCACTTCCCTCTCCCAAGGATCGACCAAATAACCGACTCTACTGCAAGATGCGACCTCCTGTCTTTCCTTGACGCCTACTCAGGGTATAACCAAATCAGGATGAAGGAAGAAGACGAAGAGAACACCTCATTCATCACCCCTACGGTGTATTCTGCTACAAGACAATGCCATTTGGATTAAAAAAACACTGGAGCCACATACGAGCAGATGATGCAAGCATGCCTTAGGGAGAAAATCGGCAGAAACGTCCAGGTCTACGTAGACGACATCATCGTCAAAACATACAACGCGGGCACATTACTTGACGACCTTTGAGAGACTTTCGCGGCACTCAACAGATACAAAATCAAGCTCAATCCAAAAAAGTGCGTGTTCGGCGTCCTAGCCGGAAAACTTCTCGGGTACATGGTCTCTACCAGGGGAGTCGAAGCTAACCCAGAAAAAGTCCAAGCACTCGCCAGGATGCAAGAAACGGACGACATCAAGGGCGTACAACAACTCATCGGAGGACTCGCAACCTTAAGCCATTTCATCAGCAGACTAGGAGAAAGGACTCTGCCATTCTACCAACAACTCAGAAAAGGAGGAAAATTCTAGTGGACTGAAGAGGCCCGGGATGCATTCACGGATCTAAAGAAAACCCTCTCGACCTCACCAATCCTGGAAGTACCAAAGGAGCGAGAATCCATGTACCTCTACATAGCGGCACGAAGCAGCATGGTCACCACCGCGCTCGTCGTCGAGTGCGTCAAAGAAGGCAAAGTGCAAAGCATACAAAGGCCAATGTACTACCTCAGCGAGGTTCTCACAAAATCTTAGCAGTGGTACCCCTACCAGAAGCTCGTGTATACCATTTTCATGACATCACGAAAAGTAGCGCATTACTTCGAGGAGCACCCAATCATGGTTGTGAGCAGCGCACCACTCTCTGATATCCTCAACAACCCAGGAGCAACGGGCTGAGTCGCCGAGTGGAACATCGAGCTTAGCCCTCGCGACCTCCAATTCAGGCACCCAACGGTGATAAAAGCCCAAGTCCTCCCAGATTTCCTGGGCGAGTGGATGGAGGTACAAACACCCGGTCCTCCAAACCTCTCCAATTCATGGAAGATGTTCTTCGATGGATCAAAAAGGAATCAAGGAGCCGAAGCAGGCGTCGTGCTAATCTCACCCAAAGGAGATAAGCTTAGATATGTGCTCCAGATCACCTTCAGCAAGGCATCAAATAACGAAGTAGAATACGAGGCACTCCTCCATGGCAAAAGCCTGCGATGCCACCCGCCTCGTAATATATGGCGACTCCAATCTCGTCGTCCAACAAGCAATGAGGGACCGCGACGCAGTCGCAGATAACATGCTAGCGTACCAGAAGCTCTACAACACCCTAGAAGGAGAGTTCGACGGATGTGAGCTTAACTACGTTGCCAGGGCGAATAACACAGAAGCAGACAAGCTCGCAAACATCGGATCAACTCGAGGACCAGTTCTCCGAGGCGTCTTTCTCGAGAGTATCAGTCAGAGATCAATAAAAACCAAGACACTCACGCCAGGAGTAACCGCAGAAGCCGGCGTCACAAGTAAACCGGCACAAGTAGCAGCAAAGAACCCAACTGTTGACGAAGAAGGAAACAACGCAGTCGAAGAGGCAGAGCCAGCGGCACCCGAAAGCCCAGACTGGACAAGACCTTTCCTCGGATATCTGATACAAGGAACCTTGCCACAAGACGTCGCCGAAGCCCGACGCATCAGCCGACGATCCAAGGGATTCACCATAATCAATGGACAACTATACAAGCGCAACATTTCTCAAGTACTCCAAAAGTGCATCGAGGAAGAAGACGGCAAGGCCCGACTACTCGAGATCCATGAAGGCACTTGCGTACACCATGCGAGCAGTCGCGCCCTAGTGGCCAAAGCTTTTCGAGCAGGTTTCTACTGGCCAACCGCGATGCAAAATGCGTAAGACATCGTGCGACGCTGCATCGCGTGTCAAAAATTCGCCAGCAGACCCCACATGCCAGCATCAGAACTCAAAACCATACCACTGTCCTGGCCCTTCGCAACATGGGGACTCGACATGGTTGCTCCACTTAAGAAATCCTCAAAAGGTGGCCGAAGAAATCTCCTAGTAGCAGTCTACAAGTTCACCAAGTGGATTGAAGCAGTACCAATCACCAGCTCGACATCCCTCATGGCAGTCAACTTCATCAAGTCAATGATCTTTTGATTTGGGGTGCCACACAACATCATCACTGATAACAGTACAAAGTTCACAACAGCAGAATTCCAAAACTTCTGCCAGGAGCTAGGCATCAAGATAACCTACGCTTCAGTCGCGCACCCGCAGTCCAACGGGAAAGTGGAGAAAGAAAACATCTTAGTATGTGGTGGAATAAAAAAAGGCTCCTTCCACCACTCGAGCAAGCCGCAGGCAACTGGATAGAGAGCTACCCGCCGTCCTATGGAACCTGCGCAACACTCCCAACGCCTCAATCCAGTACACGCCATTCTTCATGGTGTATGGAACGGAGGCTGTACTACCACACGACCTCAAATTCCCCGAATCACGAGGTACGAATAAGAAGAAGCAGAGGATGCACTCGCCGACGGCAAGGACGTCGCAGATGAGACAAGGGACACAAACCTAGCAAGGTCAAAAGGGTACCAAGAAAAGCTACGCACATACCAAAGCAGCCGCGTGTGAACAAGAACCTTCCGCGAAGGAGATCTCTTCCTACGGCTAATATAAGAAAAGGTCCACAAGCTCACCCCGTAGTGGGAAGGACCACTTATATTCTCAGAAGTTATGGGAGGATGAGCGTACAGACTGAAGAACCCGAAGACCGGTGAAGATGTGGGAAACCCGTGGAACGTGGCAAGTGCCTTTTCTACCCATAGATTATTCACCGGCACTCTTGCCCAGTAGCACAATATCGGCAGCAGCACCGATAGGAAACTCATGTAAAAACATGAAGCAATAAAAGATGTGTTGCCCAAATGACACTACTCCAGCACTCGGGGGTTCGAGCGCAGACTCCCCCCTCGAGGCGCTTTTCGCTTACGCGATGATACTGCTTCAACACTCGGGGGCTCGAGCGCACACTCCCCCCTTGAGGCGCTTTTCACTTAAGCGACGATACTGCTTCAGAACTTGGGGGCTTGAGCGCAGACTCCCCCCTCGAGGTGCTTTTCGCTTAAGCGACGATACGACTTCAGCACTCGGGGGCTCGAGCGCAGACTCCCCCCCTCGAGGCGCTTTTTGCTTATGTGATGATACTACTACGGCATTCGGGGGCTCGAACGCAGACTCGCCCCTCGAGGCACCTTTCGCTTACACGAGGATACTACTTTAGTCAGGGGCTGAAACGCAGACTTTTTCCCCGAGGTGCTTTTTTCCCACAGACGACAACAATGCTTTTACACTCGGGGGCTCGAGAACGGACTCACCCTCTCGGGAGCATCCCCTCCTTATGCAAAGGAAACTCAAGAAGCCCCGGGGCTCGCGTTGGGAAAGCCTCGCCTCACGAAGAAACTCTCATCTACCAAACAATGTTATTTTTCGACACCAGGGGGCTCAAGAATTAAAGCTTCCTTTCTACATAAGGAGTTTTTCTCCGCTCCTTGACAGTTTTGCATCAGCAAAATCTATACCAAAAATCAAGGATAAAGCAGCATCGGATAGGGCAGTTTCCAAGCCTTCACCCGGTCACAATCGATCTCCTAAAGACTCAGGGCGCTACACCCACCGGGAGCGTTGCCGCGAATCCGACGAGTTTAGAAATATGGTACACAAACAAATTGGGACCAGTGTGGGAGAATATTTGTAGCCTATGCCCGACTCTACAAGTCTAACATAGCCTCGGGGCTACTCCCATCGGGAGCGCTGCCACGCACCTGATAATGTTGAAAGGATCAAAGAAATATAGGGGTCAAGCGCTCGAAGACAGTTTTCCATTACATATCAGGGTCAAGCACTCGAAGACAGTTTTCCATTACATATCAAGGTCAAGCACTCGAAGAAAGTTTCCATTACATGTCAAAGGGATACAAGGTCCAGTTCTAGAAGACAAATTTTGTTCTACACATCAAAGAGACTACAAGACCATGCACTCGAGCATATTTATTACTACATATCAAAAGGCATACAAAGGCCAATCATTACAAGGAATTATGACTTCTACATGTGCGCACATGCTGAGATAATTCGCACCTACCCACATCTTGACGAGCATCATCACAGACAAAGACAAGTTCTAAGCCTGCAATGAACATGCCGTCTCCTTCGTGAGCCTGGTGACCTTGGCCTACTGGCGCAAACACTTGGTTGGTGTCTTGACATCCGAATCCTACCAGTCGATGAGTCGGCAGAAGATGAAGCCACATGTGAACACCCAGAAGAAGAAGAAGGAAGAGAAGCCGAAGCACTCCTCGAATCTCCAGAACTGTCGCTGCTCGAGCTCTCCCAATATGGGTCCAGACGATTGCCACCAGCATCAAAAGCATGAACGATGAGAGTGTCTTCACCGTCGAGGCGACAACAAATACTATCACTGTCGCGGAGATTCAGCCGGCAAGAAAATGATCTCCAACCAAACCCCAAGAAAATCAAGAACGAATTGTCAACTTCAAGCTCTATCCATGAAGGAGATCGAGAACACCCTTGAAGCCGAAGCCAAAAACCCTTCAGATTGAGATCAAAAACAATGGGAGCAAAAGAAAAAGGAAGAGGAATCCGGCTGGCTGGCCAGCTAAGAATTCGCAGAAGGAAATCATAGCGCCAAACGCACCCCCCAGCAACAGGGAGAGATACTATTGCAGCACCACCACGTCCTCGTCGGGAAGGATGAGGAGTGCGGGCACCACGACCACGGCGGCCTCGACCCCGACCAACTATGCCGCGAGAAGAACTAGCAGAAGCTACACGACCACCACGCTTTGGGGCCATATCAAGCGAAAAGAGGAGAAGGGGATGGAAGAACATATGCTGCACACAAGCAAACAACAGCAGATATATATGGTCCAAGCCAGGGGCAAGCAAGGAAGATATCAAGAAATCCAAACGGCGCCGCCATTAAATCAAGACCGGCGCGCGGAGTCCAAGACAAGATGCTTCTTCGCATCAAGCAATATTGACATCAAATCTCGCGTGTTTCCCATACACGCCTCGGAAACCCAATGGGCAGCAGCAGCGCAGGGTTGCAACGCAGTATCCAAGACATTATTATGGCCGAACAGAAGACACGACGGTTCACAAATCAGCCACCATCATCAAGCACGTCACCAAGAGCACCATTACGACCCCTGACATCATGACAACACAGAAAGGTTGGTTCAAGACAAGTCACTGCCAAAACCAAACACTGGAAAGATTACCTACTCGCACTAACCAGCAAGACCCAGATAATACCCAGAAGAACAATCCGCCCGAGCACTCGAGTGCACCAGGGATGCTTACACTATTAGCTCACTCGACGACTATCCGAGTGAGTGCATCTCTTATCAACTCCTCACCTGAGCTCACAAATCCACCACGAGTGACTACTATTAGTACACTTGATTTGTTTATCCAAGTGGGTGCATTTCTAATCAGGCTCCGTGCCTCTACAAAAACAATTCCTGGGCTTCGACACACTACACCCCAGATGCCGCGCAAGCTCGCGCGTAGGTGTGACCCCGCTGCTCAGTCGGCCGAGACGGGACTTGCCACATCGCGAATTCACACCCGATGATATCCATGCGCAATGCATGAAGAGAGTTGAGCCGATAACGGACGCGTTAAGGCTATTTGCTGAGACCGGCGACAGTGATCCTGTAAGACCTGCAGCAGCTTGGACCTTGCTCGACACCAGTTGTATCCAAGTTCGTGTCGAGGGAAATAGGCTTGATTAGGATACTGAGGTATTTGCCACTAGCGCAATTCACTGAGGCTCGACCAGTCAAGTACCTTGGGCCCTTTCTGCTTAGCATCCATCGAATAAACTATCTTTTGTGGCTAACAGCCGACGACTCGCAACAGTGCGACACGTACAGAGACATATGATTACAGTTCCGAGTCCCTGCGCGACTGTTCGATTCCCTCAGACACTCAGGGGCTACTGACGAGGGGGTGTCCCCACGACTCTTACGGATGAGGGTACCTCGTGCGCATCAAGACAGAAGGCCCGATGAAAGCCTCGACAGGTCAACGACTGGCCCACTCGAGGCACCAACGTAGGAGTCGTCGACGACTATGAAAGTTGTTCTTAGCGTCCAAGACTAAACCTATATTAGGAAACTGTCTCTTTAAACCTAGATGGAATCCTTGCGACTGATACGTCTCAAACGTATCTACTTTTCCAAACACTTTTGCTATTGTTTTGCCCACATTCTTGAATGATTTGGACGAAACTAACACGGACTAACGCTGTTTTCAGCAGAGCTGTTTGTATGGTTTTATTGTGCGCAGGAAAATGGATTTTTAGGTGTCTCAGAAAATTCCAGGAAAAAACACAGAAAATCCACGCACCGAAGGGCCATTGTGCCAGAAGTGGGGCCAGAGGGCAGCCAAGGGGGCTCCAGGCCCCCCTGGCGCTGCCAGGGGTGGGGCCGCGCCCTCTGGCCGCCTATGGGCCTGCCCCCTCCTCTGGTGCCCTACCGAGGCTCCTATTTATTCCCGTGATGGAGAAACCCCGAAACAGAAGTCGTTTTCCCAATTCACGTCGCGGAGCTGCCGCCACCCTCTGTTCTTCTCTGGGAGGGCTAATCTGGAGGCTGTTTTGGCCTCCGGTGAGGGGAGATCATCGCCATCGTCATCATCATCACCACTCCATCCTCCCTCCATGACTTCTCTATCCATGTGTGAGTAATTCCCTGCTGTAGGAAAAGGTATGGTAGGGATTGGATGAGCTAGATCATGTAATAGTTTATCAGATTGTTGGGGGCATGTTGCCTATCATCTAGATTGTTGTTTATCATCTTTGCTTCAACTTGTTGCTCTTAATGCTTGTCAGTTTGGGCCCGAGTGCCATGATTTCAGATCTGAACCCTATGTGTTTGCATGAATATATTTGTGTTCTTGATCCTATCTATGAGTTGTATGCACCTGTTATAGTCCGGAACCGGCGATCCCAAAGGTGACATCTTGGGACACCATAGGGGATGGACTATAGTTTGAGGATTACATGTATCCATTGATTGTTAATGCTTTGTTCCGGTGCTCTTTGACAGGAGCACCTTAATCTCCATAAGTTCCTTTTGGCCCCGTTCGTAGCGGGATGGTAGGACAAAAGATGTTGTGCAAGTTATATTTTTTTTTGAAGATTTCAAACTGGAGGGTAAAGAACCCCCAGTATTTTATTACCAGGAACACAGTATTTACAATTGTACAGAAAAAGCTTCAAAAAAAAACCCCCTCAAGGTGGGAGGAAATCAATCCATCTAAGCAAGAGATCCTTAAATCTAGGCTTAATTCTATAACTAAGCAAGGTTAAATCATGAATGAAACCAACCCTCCACTTAGCAAAAGAGGACCTGACATGCTTGAAGCATTTGGCATTCCTGATCAACCAGATGTTCCACCAAGCAGTAAACACCACTTCAGCAAAGTAGGGTTTATTGAAAGACTCCTTGGCACTCTTGGCAATCCGAATCATGTCAGAATCATGGCTCCAGTCAATTTGAAGGTAAGCCCATACTCTAGCACTAAAATTGCACTGGAAGAAGAGGTGATCTCTGGTCTCCAGATGTTGGGTATGGCAAAGCACACACTCCGGACCATCCTGGATGTTCCAATGCCGCCTGATAAGCATATACTTTGTATTGATACGATCCATGATCACCAGCCAAGCAAAAACTTTTGTCTTTAGGATGCAACAGGATTTCCAAATCCAGTTTAAAAGAGGATTTGCCTGTATAGGATCATGCACCAGTCTGTTGTGCAAGTTATTATTGCAAGCACGTACAACTACCTGTGGGGTACATGCCTGATGTTTGATTTATGCCTAGATGATCATTGCTTTTCTGTGTGCCTTTCCCCAAGTTAAATACATGATATATCTTATCCATGCAGCGCCCAACCATCCATCTCCCTAGCCTACAGTGTTTCAATTCTGCTGGTTACTAGTTTTTTACTTTTGTTGTTTTACTATCGATATTTCACCACCACTATTACCGTTGCTATCATCACCTCCATATTGCAGTTACTACTAATATCATGTTGCAAGTAAGTGTATCTCAGGTGCGGTGGAATTGAAAACTCCACTGTTAAAGCTTGTGGATATTCTTTGGCTCCGCTTGAGTCGAATATATAAATTGGGTTATCTTACCCGCAAAGACTATCTCGATCCCTTACAGTTGTGGGTTATCAAGCCTGTTTTCTGGCGCTGTTGCCGGGGAGCATAGCTTTATTCACAAGTCTACTTGAAGTATTTTACCTGCTGCAATTTATCCGCTATGGGTAAGAAAGAAGACCCCAAGTTCCCGATCTTACCATCCCGTACGAGAAAAGGTACTGTTTTGAACACTAGTGCTACACTTGATTCACCTTCAGTTATGAGTAAGTTTGCTTCACCTCCACCACATGATGCTTCCACTGAATCTGTTACTATGTCCGATACTTTTGATGATGCTTCTACTACTCTTGATGATTTTGGTTCACTTGGTCACGCTCTTGAGAAATAGATCCCTGCTGCTGCAAAAAAAGCTGAAATTGAAGTTCCTGATACTTGCTACCCTTTTGATGGAACTTACAATTATCCTGATTTGAGTAAACTCAAGGAGAGACTCCTTGATGATGATTATATTATACTTGATCATGATTTATGCAGGGAGCGAACAGAGTTTGTCGACTCTGACCCTGATGCTATTAAGAAGCTTCTCGAAAAACACTCCCTAAAGAACAAGACCGTTCCTGATTCTAAATTTGCTACATATCCTATATGCATCAATGATCCTGATTATAATTTCTCTGTTGATCTTTCACCTATATCTATGGTTGAAGCTGACCCCTTTTATGGCAGAGAAAATGACGATGCTATTGCGCACCTGACCAAACTCACTGAGTTGGGTGGCTTTTCTACTACAGATGAAAAGATACGAAACTTCTATGTTACTAAGCTTCTTCCTTTCTCTTTAAAGGAAGGTGCTAAAGCGTGGTATGATACACTACCATGTGGTTCCATTAGGAGTCCTCAAGACTTAGCTCACTCTTTTGTTGATAAGTACTTTCCTGCTCATATGCAACATGCTGCTTTATAAAGAATTTATAATTTTAAACAGTTGCAGGATGAGAACATCCCTAAATCTTGGGGGAGGTATTGTAGTCTGATCCAGGCTAGACCGGGACATGGAGTCCCTAAGAATGAATTAATTGATATATTTTATGTTGGTCTAACTGATGAATCTAGATCATATCTGGACAGTTGTGCTGGTTGTGTTTTCAGGAAAAGAACACCGGACGATGCAGAAGAATTAATGGGAAGGATTGCCAAGAACCACGAAGATTGGTCCGTCCCTGAACCACCTCCACCACCAAAAAAAGGGGCATGCTTGTTCTAAGCCCCGAAGATATGCAAGAAGCGAAGAAGTCTATTAAAGAGAAGGGTATTAAAACTGAAGACGTAAAGAATCTACCCCCTATTGAGAAGTTGTGTGAGCCTACCACTCACCCTCCAATGGTAGTGGTACACTCTCTTTTAGATTTCAATGCAAGTGACATTCCTCATGATAAGCCTCCTGATCAATGTTTAGATGAGCTTGATAATTTCATTATGAAGAAAAATCACTTTAATGAGAAGATACAAAGTCAGTTGCATGATAATTCCCTTGCTACCAAAAGCTTGCTTGATGTTCTAGGTAGAACAGTTAATGATGTTAAATGTCTTGTGAAGCATTTTCATATGGTTCAAACTCAGCTTGAACAAATTTCTAATGTGCAAAAAGATTTGCTTGCTAATAATGCCAAACAGGATATACAGGCCTTCGGGATTAAAACCCGAGGAGGAACTAGCACTCAAGATCCTCTCTATCCGGAGGGGCATCCGAAGAGGATCGAGCAAGATTCTCAAATACAGGAAGAAGAAATTGTTAGCTCTCCGAAGAAGAAGAAGCATAAAGAAGCTAGCAATTCCAATGATCCAAATAGTATATCAACCTCCGATGCTGAGATTGAAGACGGTGCCGAGCCTGAAAAGGATGGTGAAAAGAATGATCCACCTAAAGTTCGAGAAGAAGAAGCACCCGACAAACGCAAGAAATACACTAGAGAAGACTTTATCGCAAGAAGACATGGGAAGGAAAGAGAACCATGGGTACAGAAACCCATGCCCTTTCCAGGTAAGTCTCTCAAAACTAAAGAAGAAGAGCATTACAATAAGTTTTGTGAGTGGATGAAACCTCTTTTTCTTCAAATTCCTTTGACTGATGCTATTAAGTTACCTCCCTATTCGAGAAATATGAAAGATATTGTTACTAATAAAAGAAAAGTTCCTAATGAAGCAATATCTACTATGCTTGCTAACTACTCTTTCAGTGGAAAGATTCCTGAGAAGCTTGGTGATCCAGGTATACCCACCATTCCTTGCTCCATAAAGAATAATTATGTTAAGACTGCTTTATGTGATCTTGGAGCAGGAGTAAGTGTTATGCCTCTCTCTCTTTACAAGAGGCTTTGTTTAGAAAAACTAATACCTACAGATATCTCTCTTTAGATGGCTGACAAGTCAACAACCGTACCCATTGGTATTTGTGAGGATGTTCCCGTTGAAGTTGCTAATTGTTTGATCCTTACTGATTTTGTTGTGCTTGACATGCCCGAGGATGGGAGCATGTCTATTATTCTTGGTAGACCTTTTCTTAACACCGCAGGTGCTATTATTGATTGCAACAAAGGAAAGCTTACTTTTAATGTGAATGATAAAGAACACACAGTGTATTTTCCGAAGAAGATTGACAAAAGGCATGGCCTCAACTCTATAGAGAATATCGAGCCCGTGAAGATTGGTGAGTGCGATTGTCCTCTACATGTGCACCACAAATACAAAACCATTATGGTGGGGATAATATCCATTAAAGTGAAGATACCATGAATGCTTCATAGTAAGAAACTTTTTAGTCTATGTATTGCTAGTTTGGTAGTAGGACTTGATCAACCTTGCTATTAGATGAGTTTTATATAAGTAAAAATTAGAAGTTGTTATTTTTGTATTTCTTTTAGCTTTTATTTTTCTTGCTGTACCAAGTTTATATTATTTTTAATCTTCACAACTCTAATCACTGCTCCAAGTTTTCAGAAAGTTTCGCAGCTTTTTGAACTCCGAAATCTTTTCAACAGTGAAGTTGTCAGAAAAATTCCAGAAAAATAAAAATAAAAATTTCCATGTCGGGAGTGACCCGGAGGCACCTGGGGCTGACCAGGGGGCCACCAGTGGCCCAGGAGGTCAGCTGGCGCGGCCTGCCCCCTGGCCGCGCCCACAGGGCGCCTGGGGCCCACAAGCCCCACCTCCAGGTATGTATTCTTCCTCCTTCTTCCTCTCTCTCCAAAAACACGAGTTCTGCTCCAGTTTTTGCGTTCTTGCTGTTCTTGGAGGCGATTTTCGATCTCTCTCTACAGCCATCATTCGAGATGAGATTTTGAAGAAAAATACTCCCTGGTATGTAACTCCTTCACCCCTCCAATTAATTAGATTTTTTATTGGTGACTTCATTTGTGAGTATTTAGCAGCTCTTGGTGCTGTTCATATGAGCTTGCATGCATGTGTAGAAATTTATTTTCCAAGTTTTGATGCAAGTTTATGCCTTATGCAAGTGAGTAGAGTAGTTTTCCTCAACTCACTTTGTTTAAATCCTTGTTTTTGTGAATTGTAATTTTTTTTCAGAGATGAGTTTCTTTGGAAAAGCAAAGGGGTGGCTTGGGAAGAAGAAGCCCGAGCGCTCCGATCGAGTTACTAGAGCTGCAGCTTCACCCTCAGCAGTTAGGGTGAGCTACAATGAAGATCATGTGCCCCTGGAGTTGTTGGAAGACACAAGTCCAGCATGCGCAATGATGTATCCGTGCGATGATTTTCTTACAGCTGCAGGAATTAAGGAGGAATTTTATGGCCTTTGTGCCAATGCAGGTTTGACACGGCTAGCTTTATGCCGTGTGGTACAATACAAAAAGCTTACCTCCTACTTTGTTAACAGTTTTTGTTATAACCATGATGCAGGAACCATCGAGTTCAAACTTTATAATGATCTCATAACCATGTCTTTGGCACAGTTTTGTGATATAATAGGTGTACTGAACGTTGGCCAGACAACAAAGATGACCATGCAGCCTTCCGAGTTGAGGACCCTCTTCAACTCCCTTTTTTGCCAGGATGAGACCGACATTCGGCGTACGAAGATTTCCAGCATTCAGTTTCCACACCTCAGGTATTTTGCGTATTTTGTTGCTAGAGGGGTGTTAGCTCGCGAAAACACGAGCAATGGCTCTGCACCAGATTTTGCTATTTATGCGAACGCCCTCTCTGATAAGAATGAGTATAATATGGGTTCCTTGATTGCTCGGCGCCTTGTTACGAATAGTAACAAAGGAGATTTATATGGTGGCGTTTACGCCACACTTATCCTTGAGTCTCTTGAGCGCACCCCACATCCTGATGATGTTCCCTTTTCATACGCAAGTCTCGGTCTTGCGGCTATGAAGAGGCATAAGTTTGTTACCATGACTTCCCAGTCTGGTAACCTTGATTATATTTTGAGGTTTGAAAGGACCATTACTTGTGAGATCCGTCTACCTGCACCAGTTTTGTTTGATAGCACTCGCAGGAACGGATGGTCCTTCAACGAGATTCAGTTCGATGAGTTCATGACTCATTACCATCCGTATAACCCCATGGAGGGGGTTGTGCCCGATGAGGAGGAGCATGGTGAGTTCACACCTTTCCAGGGAGAGACCTTCACCGAGCAAGGCAAGGGGTCTTCTTCCACTTAGAGCGCAGGGCCTTCCTCATGGGAGGACCCGAGGACTTCGGTGTACGCACCGGAGGGCTCATACGACTCCTGGACTTACCATTACCCCGGAGCAGGAGGCTCCTGGGGGCAGTAGCTGCTACCAACTTAGGCCAAAAGCCTAAGCTTGGGGGAGTACGTGCCTTTCTCACCTTTCCATTGTATTATCCGTTTTTATTTTGTTCGCTTTGATCTTTTCGAAGTTTTTGCCCGTTCTTCTTTGTTCTTTTATTTTGCAAAAACAACAAAAATATTTCTCTTTTCTTTTTATTTCGCTAAATCTTTGAAAAATCCAAAAAGATTTTTTTTCTCTCTTTAGTTTGCTTTGTTGCAGAGTTCAGCTCGAGTCCGTGATGGCATTTGCACTTGATTATATTTTCTTGCGTTCAATCGTGCAAGCGACAATGCAGTGATGACGAAGATCGTCGAAAGGGATGCAACATGGAAAACTGGTATGAACTCTTTTTGTTTCTACTTTTGTACATATGCTTGTACTTATGATTTAGATACCAGCTTGTAGCGACATAGTGCTATGTTTACAATGCTTGCCCAGTGTTCATGCTTTCCTTGTGGATAATCTCAAATATCTAGAGTACATAATGTGTTGTTGAAATGATTTGCATGCATTGCATTGTTCATAGTTTGGCATACTGAAGTGGTATTTCCCATTTGGAGAATTCTTGGATTGACTTGGCACATTCTTACACATGTTTATGACTGAAAAGTCTACTATGCCTTGATGATATTTGAATTTCAGAATAGTTATATCATTTCCATGCCTAATTCATGTTGGGATACGGGGCAGAAAACACAAATTTTTCACACCTACGGTACCCGAACCCAAGATCTATGCTATGCCGATGTAAAGTAACGGAGGGAATCGGTGTTCATACCTTTGAAGACCGAAAGAGGGAAACGTTCTTGCGAACGTGGTTGGCGTAGACTCAGAACTACGACCTCCCTGTCGTGTAGAAGACCACCACCGGCGAGGATGACTCCTGGTAAACCTCCAGCGATGAAGCAGCACCACAGGTGCAGTGCCTCGAAGAGATTATACACGTACGGTACAATCGATGTTCCTCCCGGGCTCCGAACCAGGCAAGCAGCGGAAGAAAGACGGCTACGGATCCCGACTCCGGCAGAGCGACGGCCTGCCTTATGGTGGAGAACTCCAATCCTGGTGCAGACTCCTAACAAGGGGAGTCCACTTCCGGAAATGGAGAAGGAAGAAAAGGAGATTGATTGTTGTTGTATGGAAAAAGGGGGGGGTCTACCCCTCCTTATATAAGCCAAGGGGGGGGGGGTGTGATCCTCCTTCCCTCCCCCATGTGGGACTAAACCCCCAAGGGGGGGGAGGTGCGCCGGCCATAGGGGGGGATGGGCCCCACCCTTGGCGCCAAGCCCAAGGGGGGGAACCCCCTCCTCCCCTAATGGGCCCCAAGGGCCTATATAGCCTTTTTTCCATTATTTTTAATTATTTAATAAGTTTTAAATATTTAATTCAGATAATTAAATAATAAAAAACATTATTAAAACAATTAAACTTTATTTTGAACTATTCAAAATGTCCGGAAACTATTTTGTCCTCCTCCGGAACTATTCCGGTGATTTCTCCTATTTCACCGATTGATCCCGTAACTGTCCTATGCATCGATTGCCCTTAAGTGTAACACCCTAACGGTCCGGGAAACAGCAGACATGGTCGAGACTCTTCTCATTGACCAATGACTAGTCAGTTGGACCTGGTTACAATCCTTGACAGCCCCTGCGCTTCCATTGAATGAGCTTCGATCGCTTTTGGAAACCGTTAACGATACGACGTAATCCCTTTGTGCTGCGGTACTTTGTTTGTCCGAGGTTTGATCGTCGGTATCCCACATACCGTGTTCACATCTCGTTCACAACAAACAACTTCTCTCGTCCATGATCATTGCATCTCTTGTGACCTTGTCACGTCCTTGCAAGGGGTTGATGCAATATCACCGACTGGGCCCAGAGTACCTGTCCTGTCACAAGGACTGACAAATCCCGCTCTGATCTATTAACATACTCATCAACCATCTATTTCGGAATACCCAAAGTGCTCCGTTATAGCCAGCATATTTCAGTCAGGCGGTGGGATACAAATCAAAGTCTCATAGATCGTGATTACGTATGATCATTACGGTCTAAGGACTAAGCCATACGTTACAAAGTCATAGCAACGCTGAACTATGTGACTCGATCACATTGCAATACTTTAGGTGGGTGTCTGTCCATCACATCATTCCCCTTAATGATATGACCTCATTGTCAATGGACTTAAGTGTCGCCATGATCAGGAAAGCTTGATCAATCAATTTCCCAATGAGATAGTTTAGCCGAGTTAAACTACGGACCATGTTTTATACTACACCTGTATTAGTATTTCCAAGTAATAAAGTTATAGCACAGTATAAAACGTATTATGAACAAAACGGATATGTGACAAATATCTTTATTAATTTGTCTCTAGGGCACATATCCAATAGTCTCCCACTGGCACTAGAGTACAAATTACACTAGTTTACATCAGGTATGTATCTAACACCAATGGTCTCTCGGTGTTCTTCAAACTTGCCCTGTGGGAGAGGTTTAGTCATCGGATCTGCTGCATTCAGATCCGTATGTATCTTGTGAATCCTAGTGTGTCCATCCCTGACGTAGTCTCGCGTCACATGGAACTTTCGGAGGATGTGCTTGGCTGTAGAGTGAGTTCTTGGCTCCTTCGCGTTAGCAATGGCACCCGTGTTGTCGCAGAAGATTCCCACGGGGTCAGTGCAACTGGGAAAGACGCCAAGCTCGATCACGAACTTCTTCAGCCACAGCGCCTCGTTCGACGCTTCGCAAGCGGCAATATACTCCGACTCCTTTGAAGATTGAGCGACGACTGACTGTTTTCCGCTCCTCCAGCTAATCGCGCCACCGTTCAACATGAAAACATATCCCGTCTGGGATTTCGAGTCATCTAGGTCTGAGCCGAGGCTTGCATCAACGTAACCCTTTACGGTGAGCTCCTCATCAACTCCTCCATAAACGAGAAAGAGATCCTTGGTCCTTCTCAAGTACTTAAGGATGTTCTTTACTGCTGTCCAGTGAGCCCTTCCCGGATTACTCTGGTAGCGATTAGTCATACTAATGGCCAACGCTAAATCCGGTCTGGTACATAACATAGCATACATGAGAGAACCTATGGCTGAGGCATAGGGCTTTGAGGACATCTCCTCTTTCTCTTTAGCTGTGGTCGGGCATTGAGTCACGCTTAATTTGACACCTTTTATAACTGGCAAGAGGCCTCTCTTGGAGTTATCCATACTGAACCTTTTCAATATCTTGTCAATATAAGTGTTCTGACTCAAGGCCAACCGTCGATTAGGTCTATCTCTATAGATATTAATCCCCAATATGTACGCAGCTTCACCTAGGTCCTTCATCGAAAATTGTCCATTCAGATATTCCTTCACTTCCTCTAAGAATTTCTTATCGTTCCCTATTAGTAATATGTCATCTACATATAACACAAGGAATGCTACAGAGCTCCCACTCAGTTTCTTATAGACGCAGAACTCTTCGACGTTTTGGACAAATCCAAAAGCTTTAATGACCTCATCAAATCGAAGATTCCAGCTCCGAGATGCCTGCTTCAACCCATAGATGGACCGTTGAAGCTTGCAAACCTTACCAGCGTTCCTTGGATCGACAAACCCCTCTGGTTGCATCATATACAACTCTTCCTCAATGTTGCCATTTAGGAATGAAGTTTTCACATCCATCTGCCATATCTCGTAATCATGATATGCAGCTATTGCTAGTAGGATCCGAATAGACTTTATCATCGCTACAGGAGAGAACGTCTCCTCGTAGTCAACTCCTTGAATTTGTCGGAAACCCTTCGCGACAAGTCGAGCTTTGTAGACAGATACGTTTCCGTCTGCGTCAGTCTTTTTCTTGAAAATCCATTTATTCTCGACGGCCTTGCGGTCCTCGGGAATATCCACCAAAGTCCATACTTTGTTGGTGTACATGGAGTCTATTTCGGATTTCATGGCTTCAAGCCATTTCTCGGACTCGGGTCCCTCCATTGCTTCTTTGTAACTCGTAGGTTCATCTGACTCATTAGCCGAGATTGCATTCACAAGCTGTCCGTAAAACTCAGTAGGTTGACGGACTCTTGATGACCTACGGGGCATAAAAGGTTCCTCTTCATTCTCATCATGATCATCATTAATGTCATGATCGTTATGAATGTCGTTCTGGCCATTCTCTTCAACTCCCACTGTGGAAGATGGTTCCAGAACAAATTCCGTAGCCATTTCTTCCAATTGGAGTGATTGGTCAGTCACTTCATCGAGGTCTATTTTCCTCCCACTCAACTCTTTCGCGAGAAACTCCTTCTCAAGAAAGTGTCCCGTCTTGGCAACAAACGTTTTGCTGTCAGACTTGTTGTAGAAGGTGTACCCACAAGTTTCCTTGGGATAGCCCACAAAGATGCACTTATCCGCCTTGGATTCAAGTTTGTCAGGCTGTAGTTTCCTAACATAAGCCTCACAACCCCAAATCTTCAGGTGAGACAACTCAGGTTTTGTGCCATGCCATTCTTCAAATGGTGTTGTCTTTACGGATTTGGATGGTGCCCTATTAAGAATATGAATGGCAGTTTCTAATGCATACCCCCAGAATGACACAGGCAAATCAATATGAGACATCATCGATCGTACACTATCCAATAGGGTTCGATTACGTCGCTCAGCCACACCGTTTCTCTGAGGTGTGCCTGCCGGCGTAAGCTGTGGTACTATGCCACAAGACTTCAGATGATTGCCAAACTCGTGACTCAAATACTCGCCACCTCGATCCGATCGAAGGTGCTTGATTTTTCTTCCGAGTTGATTTTCGACCTCATTCTGAAATTCCTTGAACTTTTCAAAGGTTTCAGACTTGTGTTTCATCAAGTAAATATACCCATATCTACTCAAGTCATCAGTAAAGGTCACGGAGTAACGAAGACCATTGCGAGTGGGGACGTTCATGGGTCCACATACATCCGTGTGTATGATCCCCAATAAGACATCCGCACGCTCCATTACACCATTGAATGGAGTCCTTGTCATTTTTCCCATGAGGCCTTGTTCACATGTATCAAGGGATCCAAAATCCAATGACTCAAGAAGTCCATCCTTATGGAGCTTCTCCATGCGTTTTATACCAATATGACCAAGTCGGCAATGCCACATCATCATGTGATCTTCATTATTCTTCAATCTTTTGGCCTCAATATTGTTAATGTGACACACGTCACCATCGAGATTAAGTACGAATAAACCATGCAACTCCGGTGCGTGAACATAAAACATATCATCCTTATAAATCGAACAACCAATTGTATCAGACTTAAAAGAATAGTGGTCTCGCTTTAAGCAAGATCCACTCACGATGTTCACACTCAACGCGGGTACATAGTAGCATTTATTCAGAACTAAAACCAATCCCGAAGGGAGACTAAGATGCATCGTGCCGACCGCCAAGACTTCAATATGGCAACCATTCCCCACGCGCATCATCACTTCATCTTTGACCAAGCGTCTCCTATTTCTTAGTCCCTGAATGGAATTAGAAATATGAGCGACAGACCCTGTATCAAATATCCAGGATGTGTTCCCGGCGCTTGTCAAGAGAAGATCAACAATATGTATATCAAATATACCTTCGTCTCTCTTGGCGACCTTGCCAGCCTTCTTGTCCTTTAGGTACTTGGGACAGTTGCGTTTCCAGTGACCTTCACCCTTGCAGTAGAAGCACTCCACTCCGAGTTTAGGCTTGGGTGCCTTGGGAGGAGCGGCAACTGACTTTCCATCCCTCTTAGGGCCACCTCTCTTGGCCTTCTCCCGCCTGCTTGACTTCTTGATGTCAACGGTCTTGTTGACCATGAAGACGGCGTGCTCCTTCTTGATCTCAACCTCAGCGCTCTTTAGCATGGCGAACAACTCAGAAGGGGTTTTGGTCATCCCCTGCATGTTGTAGTTCAGCACAAAGCCTTTGTAGCTAGGGGGAAGCGACTGCAACACCCTATCAACAGCAAGTTCATCTGGAATCTGGCATTCCAGAGCATTCAAGCGCTGAACGTAGCCAGACATTTTGACCACGTGCTCACTCACGCTGCCGTGCTCGTCCATCTTTGCTGAGAAGAAGGCTTCAAAAGCCTCGTACCGTTCAGCCCTGGCTTGAGGTGCGAAGACCGCCTTGAGGTCGGTGATAATCTCATATGCACCCATCCTCTCAAAGCGTTTCTGCAGCTCAGCCTCCATGGAGTAGAGCATGCCACTCTGGACAAGGTTGTAATCATCAGTCCTTGAGAGATAGACATTCTTCTCGTCCTGACTGGCATCATCTGCTGGTGCGTCACCTAGCGCGTCCTCTAGTACGTATGCCATTTTGAGGGGAGCGAGGAGAATTCTCAGGGTGCGGAACCAGTTGGTGAAGTTTGTCCCATCTGTTTTTAGCTTATCTTTCTCTAGGAATGATCCTAAGTTGAACGAGGGGCGTGGTGCTGCCATCTACAGTGTTGGATTCACAATGATACATATTTAGACTTTTGTTCATAATGTGGAGTTTCAATTTAATCTCAAAATTCTAGAAAGCTCCCACTTAGATAAACACCTCTCAATTTAACTAAGCGATCACACGATCCCAGCCCCCATACCTCCCCCGATATGTACGGCTCAGTATGCGAACCAGGTAGGCCTCTAAGCCAATCACATCAGGCATGTGACTCGTGCTCGACCTTTCGGTCTTCTGTGTTCCAGGCCCGCATCTACATACGTCAAGCCTGCCAATCGAACCTTGATGTTAGTTGTTCAGGCAAGGCCATATTTACATATGCCAGGCTCGCCGAACCCAACCTCATGCGAACTCCGTTTAATATGTAGGAAAACTCCGGTATGTACGGAGCATCAAGCCATATGGGAGAACCTTCCAGGTGGTTCCCATCAAAAGGGAGAACACAATGTTGGTATTGTGAGAGATGGTCCTGTTTCGTGCTACCGTTGATATATCTAGCATACTAGCATAAAACAGGAAGTAAAACTTTAAATCATACAACCTATGATCCCCCTTCATGCAAAGCAAAGTTAAAATGTCTTTCTACTTTAGCTTGTGCAAGTTTTACGTGGCTGCTAGGGGTTTCGAGAGAGTGAACCGATTTCTATCCTGGAAAAACATATCACAACACCGTCTCCCATCCGTCTCTATTACACCCCTGTCGGGGCCCTCCGTTGCAAACATCTTCGCATCGCTAATGCAAAGAGACAGACACCCCCCCAGCCACTTTATATGGTACAAGCCATATGTCAAGCGTGGAACCAGTCTCGCGTAAACGCGTAAGGTCGGTCGGGGACCACTTCATCAAACAATGCCGCAATGCTGAATGAGTACACGTGGGAGGGTAACGAATGAAGATTCGATGCCCACATCCTAGATGTGTTCTACCCGTACAATACATCTACGCATAGCTAGCTCTGATACCACTGTTGGGATACGGGGCAGAAAACACAAATTTTTCACACCTACGGTACCCGAACCGAAGATCTATGCTATGGCGATGTAAAGTAACGGAGGGAATCGGTGTTCATACCTTTGAAGACCGAAAGAGGGAAACGTTCTTGCGAACGTGGTTGGCGTAGACTCAGAACTACGACCTCCCTGTCGTGTAGAAGACCACCACCGGCGAGGATGACTCCCGGTAAACCTCCAGCGACGAAGCAGCACCACACGTGTAGTGCCTCGAAGAGATTATACACGTACGATACAATCGATGTTCCTCCCGGGCTCCGAACCAGGCGAGCAGCGGAAGAAAGACGGCTACGGATCCCGACTCCGGCAGAGCGACGGCCTGCCTTATGGTGGAGAACTCCAATCCTGGTGCAGACTCCTAACAAGGGGAGTCCACTTTCGGAAATGGAGAAGGAAGAAAAGGAGATTGATTGTTGTTGTATGGAAAAAGGGGGGTCTACCCCTCCTTATATAGGCCAAGGGGGTGTGATCCTCCTTCCCTCCCCCATGTGGGACTAAACCCCCAAGGGGGGGGAGGTGCGCCGGCCATAGGGGGGGATGGGCCCCACCCTTGGCGCCAAGCCCAAGGGGGGGAACCCCCTCCTCCCCTAATGGGCCCCAAGGGCCCATATAGCCTTTTTCCATTATTTTTAATTATTTAATAAGTTTTAAATATTTAATTCAGATAATTAGATAATAAAAAACATTATTAAAACAATTAAACTTTATTTTGAACTATTCAAAATGTCCGGAAACTATTCCGTCCTCCTCCGGAACTATTCCGGTGATTTCTCCTATTTCACCGATTGATCCCGTAACTGTCCTATGCATCGATTGCCCTTAAGTGTAACACCCTAACGGTCCGGGAAACAGCAGACATGGTCGAGACTCTTCTCATTGACCAATGACTAGTCAGTTGGACCTGGTTACAATCCTTGACAGCCCCTGCGCTTCCATCGAATGAGCTTCGATCGCTTTTGGAAACCGTTAACGATACGATGTAATCCCTTTGTGCTGCGGTACTTTGTTTGTCCGAGGTTTGATCGTCGGTATCCCACATACCGTGTTCACATCTCGTTCACAACAAACAACTTCTCTCGTCCATGATCATTGCATCTCTTGTGACCTAGTCACGTCCTTGCAAGGGGTTGATGCAATATCACCGAGTGGGCCTAGAGTACCTGTCCTGTCACAAGGACTGACAAATCCCGCTCTGATCTATTAACATACTCATCAACCATCTATTTCGGAATACCCAAAGTTCTCCGTTATAGCCAGCATATTTCAGTCAGGCGGTGGGATACAAATCAAAGTCTCCTCATAGATCGTGATTACGTATGATCATTACGGTCTAAGGACTAAGCCATACGTTACAAAGTCATAGCAACGCTGAACTATGTGACTCGATCACATTGCAATACTTTAAGTGGGTGTCTGTCCATCACATCATTCCCCTTAATGATATGACCTCATTGTCAATGGACTTAAGTGTCGCCATGATCAATCAATTGCCCAATGAGATAGTTTACCCGAGTTAAACTACGGACCATGTTTTATACTACACCTGTATTAGTATTTCTAAGTAATACAGTTATAGCACAGTATAAAACGTATTATGAACAAAACGGATATGTGACAAATATCTTTATTAATTTGTCTCAAGGGCACATATCCAACAATTCATTGTTACTTTGTCGCTCTGCATGATTATGACTGTTATTGCTCTCTAGTTGGTCACTTCCCAGTCTTTTGCTAGCCTTCGCTCACACTAAGCGGATTTATGCTTGTGCATCCAAAATCCTTGAAACCAGTGTTTCCATATGAGTCCACCATACCTTCCTATGTGGTATTTACCGGCCATCCTAACGAAGACTTTCTTGTACCATCTCGAAATTATTCAAAAACACTCCTGTGTTGTGCCTCTGCTTTAGCTCATGAGGAAGTAGTAGGTGATTCATGACCATCTTATGTTAGACATGTTTTATTCCGGGATTGCATGTCTAATCTGCAAACCCCTAATACGAGGAAGGACTGGCATGAGTGCGCCCAGCTCACAAAAGATAATCACAACCAACAAACCCTCCTTCACGCTTTTTCTATGAGAAATCAGAAAACTTTGGCAGTGATAAACAAAGGAGATTAAGGGGATGTGATCGTCTCCATCTTGGGAGTCGTTCCTCGAAACATGTCTAGCGTAAGAGGTGATTGAGTTGTCTACTTGCATTCGTTGACAAATCATGCACCTCCCAAAAACTTTTTATCTCTGTTTTTCAAAACCAAGAGCTCTGGTACATGTTTAGTCTTTGCTTCCAACCACGGGTTTTCAACCTTTCCATCAAACTCCACGGTTCGAGAGTCTCCACCTTCTATCTTCAAAGCACCAACTAGGAGAGCATAATTGTCATTCTAAGTGTAATGTGCATTGTCCCAAAGTACTACATTGTCTTTTGCATGATTGTGGTATTACTTATTCTGAGGTTCTTAGTTCTAGTCTCCTTTAAAAATCCGGAGGAGTTTTTGCATTTATGTTTTGCTTCACTCATGGAGGCTATCGAAATACCACTCTATTATGTTCAAGCTTTGCGCATTGTAATCCTGTCTTGATTTTTAGTAGCATATTATCTACTTTTAGTTGTTTATGATTGTTCACATGAAAGAAGGATTGCTTCGTGCATTGTGATTATAGGATTGTTTCAATACCTTCTGGACTCTTTTCGTAGTACATGCTTATATACATGTATTGAAGCAAAAGAGTTTGTCAAAGTTTTCTTTGTCGCGTTCAGTTCGTTGTACTGAATTGCTTGAGGACAAGCAATATGCTAAGCTTGCGGGAGTTAATACGTCTCAAACGTATCTACTTTTCCAAACACTTTTGCTATTGTTTTGCCCTCATTCTTGCATGATTTGGACGAAACTAACCCGGACTAACGTTGTTTTCAGCAGAGCTGTCTGTATGGTTTTATTGTGTGCAGGAAAATGGATTTTTAGGTGTCTCAGAAAATTCCAGGAAAAAACACAGAAAATCCACGCACCCGAAGGGCCATTGTGCCAGAAGTGGGGCTAGAGGGAAGCCAAGGGGGCCCCAGGCCCCCCTGGCGCTGCCAGGGGTGGGGCCGCGCCCTCTGGACGCCTATGGGCCTCCCCCCTCCTCTGGTGCCCTACCGAGGCTCCTATTTATTCCCGTGACGGAGAAACCCTGAAACAGAAGTCGTTTTCCCAATTCACGCCGCGGAGCCGCCGCCACCCTCTGTTCTTCTCCGGGAGGGCTAATCTGGAGGCTGTTTTGGCCTCCGGTGAGGGGAGATCATCGCCATCGTCATCATCATCACCACTCCATCCTCCCTCCATGACTTCTCCATCCATGTGTGAGAAATTCCCTGCTGTAGGCAAAGGGGATGGTAGGGATTGGATGAGCTAGATCATGTAATAGTTTATCAGATTGTTGGGGGCATGTTGCCTATCATCTAGATTGTTGTTTATCATCTTTGCTTCAACTTGTTGCTCTTAATGCTTGTCACTTTGGGCCCGAGTGCCATGATTTCAGATCGGAACCCTATGTGTTTGCATGAATATATTTGTGTTCTTGATCCTATATATCTATGAGTTTTATGCACCTGTTATAGTCCGGAACCGGCGATCCCAAAGGTGACAGCTGGGGACACCAAAGGGGATGGACTATAGTTTGAGGATTACATGAATCCATTGATTGTTAATGCTTTGTTCTGGTGCTCTTTGACAGGAGCACCTTAATCTCCATAAGTTCCTTTTGGCCCCGTTCGTAGCGGGATGGTAGGAAAAAAGATGTTGTGCAAGTTCTTATTGCAAGCACGTACCACTACATGTGGGGTACATGCCTGATGTTTGATTTATGCCTAGATGATCATTGCTTTTCTGTGTGCCTTGCCCCCAAGTTAAATACATGATATATCTTATCCATGCAGCGCCCAACCATCCATCTCCCTAGCCTACAGTGTTTCAATTCTGCTGGTTACTAGTTGTTTACTTTTGTTGTTTTTACTGTCTCTATCACTAGTAGGAAATAGCCTACTGCTGGCGTACGGTATTTTACTACCGCTGGCGGGCAGGCGTACGACAGCGTTGTCCCGCCAGTGGTAACAGGTACCGCTGGCGTACAGTTTGTACGCCAGCGATAGCTTCAGTTACTGCTGGCGTACGAAACCTTTGCCCGCCAGCGATATAGTCCAGTGCCTCTGGCATACTGGTTTGCCCGCCTGTGGCTAGGTACCTGTCCGCCAGTAGTATTTTTTCTGGACTAGGTCCTGTCCGCCAGCAAAAACTTATCTGTACGCCAGCAATATGTTTTCTGGTATTATATTTTTTGCTGAAACTTGTTATATTCCAGCAATACAAAAATCAAATATTTTCAGTAACATGCCAACAGTACAAATACATAGAATACATAGGTTCAAATATAGAAGAGTGATGAAATATTGTTACATCACATTACTAACCAAAATAGACAAGTTGTAATGGCATTACACATTGTATCACACATAGATCAAAAAGACGAGTTGGGAGTTTCATCACATATTGTATCACACATAGATCACCTACATTGTATCACACACAACTACATCTCGATCGAATTGATAGTGTCATCTAATAACTACAATCACATACAAGAGAATGGTAAAGATGATGAGCAAGAAGGGGATCACGAGGAAGTTGGACTTCATCCGGTGGTTCTTCCTCTCTTGCCCTTGCCGGTAGTTCAAGTACCGAGCTTCCGCCTCCGCTTTACTCTTGTAGCTCTTGTAGTTGTTGCCCTTGTACTTGTTCACTTGCTTAAAACAATCTTCCCAGTGCTCATAGACTCCTGGAACGCTACCTTCGTACACCACATACCACTTCTTCATCTATAAAAGACATATATAAATATTAACCAAGATAGTTAAAAAGGAAGATGTGTGTACATTCATGCATTACAAAAGAAGACTTAGTTCAATGTAAAACTAGCTACATGTCCATCATGCATAAAAGAAGACTTAGTTCATGCATCATGTAATACGTACACAAGTTCAACATGAGATAAAGTTTAGAACACATGTTCATCGATTGTTCGAAAAAACCCAGCTACATGCATAGAGAACACACCCTCTCACTTCTTGCTTGGCTTCGGCTTCGACTTCGGCTTCGTCTTCAATGGAGGAAACGGGAGACAACCTTGCAATGAGTTGAATGGTCTGTCATCGCCATGTTGATGTAAGCGGGCTTCTATTTCAGCGTTAGGTGGTGGACGATGACTGTAGAAGAACACCCCATCGCTATGTATGACATCCATGGTGATCGTCCGCGCGATCATTTGCTGAATCCGGCCGAACTCTTGTCTTATTTCGGCATCGGAGGACTCCGCCAAGGTATCGCACCATTTTGCGAGAGACGACGAATATTGTAGTCGTTGTTCATCCTTTATATACTCTCGCATATGATAGATGACGTACCAGGCCTCCCTCGTACTGCCTGGCGCCTGCTTGATGCAGGCGAACTCAGTTTTATGTATGAATGTGTACTTTCCTCGCCTTTGATTTTTTCTTTTTATGATGCCCTCCCTATAAGAGTAGCCAGTGAGAGCATCATCTAGAACATCTTTGATTAGCTTGTAGTCTTTTTAATTCTGATGACTCCCTGAGTCGAGATATATGGCAAGCGAGTCTTTCGGCCCCAGAGCGATGAGGTTGCCGTATTGGTTTCTACACAAAATAGTTCGTGGTTCAAAGAGATTATCAGCCTCAGATTAGTTTAACGATAGGAAATCTACTAAAGCATGTTACGGCTGCAAGCGAGAATGACTTACTCAGGAAAGTAAGACATGAGAAATATGTTCTTGGAGGGATGATCCACGAATAAATCTTCGATGTACTTCGTTGCCGCTACCTTACCCTTAGGGTTGTTCAAGAACATTTCTTGCATGTAGAAGGGGTCCATTATAGCGACATTCGGGGTATTCTCTTTGATGAGCTGGTGAGCCAAGCTGAGCGCAACCAGGCGGACCATGGATGGGTGGAGCGCATTCATGTGGAACATGTCAAAGATGTCATTAAACCTCAAGAAGAACAAGTCCCCTTGGTATTGATCCACAAAGCCCAAGCCCTCCGGTACCTTTCCTATAAAAAGCGGGTATGTTGGATTGTCATCATTGGCAAGATTCGACTCCACATAGAGAACAGAATTATGGAGGCTCCTCATATCCGAAGTGACGATTTCTTAAAATTTTGGCGGCAACATAGGTTTACCCAACTCATGGATCGGATGCCAGTTTATGATGGGTACCTTGTCCTGGACCCGTACCGGCTTCCTACACCCTCCACCGGCTGGCTGCTGGAGTCAAAGGCACGTTTCTTAATTCTTTTCTGCCCCGTCGTCTTCCTGCTACGCTGCACAAATGAATCTTGGAGCGCCTCTTTGAGTGTGTCTTGGCTGAGACCAGCTGGATCACCAGGGCTGAAGGGGGCTGCTTCTGGTGCTCCTTGAGAAGAGAATAGACGCCTCAAGCAAAATTTCTCTGTCTGATCTGCGCGGCAGGAGGGAGGACCCTGGCTCGGACCGGCGACTTGTGTATCATCAAGAGGACCCTCGCTGGCAGCAGGTAATACTTCCTCGTAATCAACGAGGAAGTCTTCGACGCGAGCATCATTGTCGTCGTGATCAAGATCCGCAGGTTGAGCAGCAAAGGGCTCGTTTTGCTGTGGGGTGGTGAAACAAGAGTCCACACGAATCAGTTCTTTAGGCCATAGCATGGGCCAAGACAAGCATTGTTCGAGGTTCAACTCGCTATCGGCTTCGGGGGGTTGAGTCGGAGGATCCAAATTGGAGCAACCCGGAAACACCCGGTCCAATGCAACCCTAAACATGGTATCGGCCATAGGCACTGTGTGGAACACACGGTTAAGTGGTGCCACGATACGTGCCTTTGCCATGTCCTTCAGCTCATTGTTAAATTGTAATAGCAATGTGCATCCCACCTCATCGGCCTGCGAAAACATGTAAGGTGTTAGAGAGGGGCAAGCAAGCGCAAATTAAACTAGTCGAGACTTTTGCGGCGCTTATTTACCGTCAAGGCGTTGAGCTCGTCTAATGAGGAAGCACCGCGGACGGCCGCCGGCGTGTAAGAGATGGAAGTGCTGCTACGAGGCGCTGTGCCGGCCGGCGATTCATCCCTCACACCTTGTGGTGTGTTGCCGGTCGCCGTCGTATTCTCCACAATAGGCGGCTCATTATTTGAGCCGCTGGCACCTAAGGTGATCACTGGGAGAGGCCCTTGTCGGCCTCCGTCGATCCATTCCGCAATCGACTTCATCATGGTAGGAAGGAGGTCGTGGACCATCTGTGTCACTTGCGCCGAGATTATGTTGGGCATCTCAGCTTTCACGGTCTCCAATTCTTCCCTCACATTCTTCTCTTCGTTCTTCTTCCTCTCCTTTCGTGCCTCCTTGGTCTCGGGGTAGTAAAATGAATGTTTGTGACTGAGTCCGGCGCCCACCACACGGCCATGATGCGGCGGCGCTGACACCGGCAAGTCCTTTACCCTGTTTAGCACCCTTTCAAAAGAGTTGTCAAACGGCACCTGGGTTGAGGATCCTTGAGATTGAGCTAATGATTCTTCCTCCCGAATTTTGTTCTCAAGGTCCTTGACCTTCGCGTTCGTGACTAGCTCCTTGGTTTTTGGATTTACCCTGTATCGAGCCCGCACAAATCGATTTCCGAGCGGGTTCTTAAACTTCGGGTAGGGGTCCGGCCCTTTCCTTTCCGCGTCCTCCTTATCCCAAACTGGCTGCTTTCCGGGGTAACCACGGCTTCCGAGATTGTGGGGAGCTACGTTCTTCTTATGCATATCTTTCCCCCACTTCCTAAGAGCCTTAGTTGCAGGTAGGTCATGTTTGGCCTTGAATACAGTGAAGTCCTCTTCCGAAATTGAGGGCCAGTGTCCCTTGATCTTATCAAAATCGGAACCCGCATCAAGCTCCTGCCTCACATACCATTTCCAAGTGGACAAGGCTTTGCTGAACTTGCCTAGGGAGAATGTGTTCGCTCGATTTTTCTTGATATCAAGGTTATCATAGGGTTCCGAGAACTTGTATCGCGCGTGCAACCGCTGAATGAGGAGGGTGGCCAAAGGTTCGTTGCTTTTTGACCTTAAGTCCTCTTCATTGAGGTTGACAAGTTCTCGAAGGATGCATCCAATGCTGTTGCCGTACCCTCTTGCAACATGAACAGGAAGTGTAGGCAAACCGCTAGCGGGGTCCACCTCCGTAAATTCTTCCCTGATGGTGCGGAGCTTGTTTGGGCCCCTTTCCTTACGCTGCTGCTTGGCTTCGCTACCAGATGTCGCGTTGCCATCCCCGGCACCACTAGTAGTGGTCTCGTTTCCATCCCCGGCACCATTAGTAGTAGTCTCATTGCCTGCATCCCCGTCTTCATCATGTTGATCAGCGTCAAAGTGTTCACCCGCAAGCATTGAGAAATAAGGATGATGCTCCTCAGGATCGACAGGTACCCGAGAACCACCGGCTTCATCGTTGTTTGACATATATTATAACCATTTAAAAATACTACTAGTAAGTGGGATAGGTTAGTGCAAAATGAGTTATAAAAATGTAGCATGTGTGTATACTAGGTCATTTAAACAGTAGAAATATGAGTTAAATTTCTCATAATTAGTATGCACTAAAAATATATATTACTTCTGCTATGTCCTATTTTTAGCATAAGTCATGCAAAAATTCACGGAAAATTTTGGCATGACCTTTGCTAAAAATAGGACATATGGAGTACCCGAATTTGCCGGAACGGAAGTTAATCAACATTCCGGCAATCTCAAGGCCTCATGGGTACCTGCAAACTAGACTAGAGCATATATAGCTACAAGGCAGCAGCACAACCAGAACACACAGACTCATATAGACCACAACCAGCACATGTATATATAGTTAGAGCAGCACTCAGCAATCAACTCACATCCAGCAGCACACAGATCAACAAACTAGATATAGCAGCACATGTATGAACCAAAACCAGAGCTAGCTAGCAAACTCCTATGGAAAATGAAGCAATAGAGCAGCACCCAGCTATAAGGAGCATCACAGGAGGCTAGGAGACGAAGAGATGACCTCAAAGGTAGTAGCACAAGGGGGCTTTGGTATGGCGTCCTCGCTGTCGCGGCGGCTCGGCTTGCTTTTCTACAATATAATAAGAAGATATATACTGGTAAGAATAGATGCTACACTTGTTTTATTATTGCACTGATCTTTGCCCCAAGTTCAGTGAAGATATAATAAGGTAATTTTGTTATAAAAAACAAGTACATTTATATTCCAATGAAGGCAAGCACTTGAACTGATTACACAAGGCAAAACTAGACTGGTTGCACCAGGTTGAAAGTAAAGATTACACAAAGCATAAATAGAACTGATTATGTAGCACATCACTAAAATTCTCTACAACTTAATACTGAAATTCTTTAGCACTTGTCATTCAAATTATGTGGCAACAAGTTAGGCCATTTCACTTATGCACTTAGGCCACAAAAGAATATAAGCATTTATCCCCCAAAACAACATGTATGTAACCAACATCTAGAACAGATCTCCACCATAAAGACTATCATCATCAAAAGTAGGATGAGCTGATAGGAGCTGAGGAAAACTCTCAATAGCATTTGCAAAGGAGCTGCAAAGTCACTGAATCTTCATCCCAAATTGAGCAGATTTTTACCAATGACGCGTCAAGCAGAAGCCACACTTTAACCTCTTAAACTACTTATAAAGCATGGTAATTTGTAGATATGTTCATTCTTCCATCAATAAAACTAAAAATACTTACAAAACCCTACATTGAAAAAACAGTGAGCAATTTTTTCTTTGAACACAATTTGCACAATTTTTACAGAGTGAGCATTTCACAAGCAATTTGGAGCAGGTGCATTTCACAAGCATTGCACATTGGGGAGAGGGGATAGGCAGGGGATGAACCTGAGGTGGAGCAGGTGCTCCTAGTGCAGGTTGTGGTCGAGGTGGCCTCCTACTCCCCTCAGGTGGCGGTGCTCGTCCTACTGCCCCTCCTTCTACCTGCGGACGGGCGAGTGGCGGGTTAGGGTTCATCAGGGAGAGGGATGGGGAGGGGAGGGGAGAGAGATGGGAGAGGGCGGCGGCGTACCTGCAGACGGGAGAGGTCAGGAGGCGGTGGCGGCCGTTTCGGCGAGCGGTGATGGGAGGCGACGATGGGAGGTGGTGGCGGCGATGGGAGGCGGCGGCGACGAAGAGAGAAGCAGAGGAGAGGAGTGGAGGAGAGATGTGGGCCGGGTTGGTGGGCGTACAATACTCAATCGGTACACAAGTACCGTTGGCGGACAGACACTGGCGTCCGCCAGAGGTAATTTTTTTCTCTGGCGGTCGTCGGGCAGGCGTATGCCAGTGATACTTTGTCTCTCTGGCGGACGTATGTAGATGTCCGCCAGAGGTGATACTACCACTAGCGTACTGGATAGGTGGCCGCCAGAGGTAATCTTCTTTCTTTTGTATTTGCTTTTTTTGTATTTTATTTTTTTATTCTTGATAATATTTGCTTTTCTCTTTATTTTATTAAAAAGGTTGTTTTCATATAAAAATGGTCAAAAAATTTATGACTTAATAACAGAATTGCAAGTATAGTCAAAGATATATGTTACAAAAGAGAGGTACATATAATAATAGTGTCATCGAATATTAGTTCATCGATACAACAAGTTTGTAGTCTCATACAAAAGATAAATCAATACTAGCTGCTAGTTTCTTCGCACACATTGCGCGTCTTTCTCAGCGTTTGGTAATTTTCTTTCCTTTTTTTGTCGCAGTTGCATAATTTAGCCCGACACCATGACTACTTCTTTTGAACGGACGACCTGACCTAGGTAGCGTCGTTCTGCTCCTTCTTGTGGTGTATTTTGTCCTATCATCGTCATCTTCATCATCTTCGACATTTGGGTCGCCGAACATATCGAAGTCGTCTTCGTCAGCCATTCCTATGATGTTTCTTTTGCCTCTCCTCACGACCATACGGCTAGGCCTACAGGGGTCTGTTATGAAGAAGCATTGCGACACGTGCTTAGCCAATACCCATGGCTCATTTTGCGCAGTGACGTTCACGCTTGATGAAGTGCTGCCGGCTTCGGGTATAACCATGGTGGTGAAGTATTTGTTTTCTTTCATGACAGTTGATCTCCTAGCCCATCTGACACGAAACATCGGCACCTTCTCTCCAGAGTAGTCAAGCTCCCATATCTCCTCGATCCTTCCGTAGTATCTTAATTTTTCATTACCGATTGAGGATACCATCGTAACTCCTGAGTTTTGATAAACGGAACTTTCATCCTTTTCTTCCGTGTAGAATGTGAACCCATTTATATCATATGCCTAAAACGTCGCAACGTTGGGGGAGGGACCATGTGCCAAAGCATATAAGAGTCTGCCTTCTGGACAATCCATTGGTGGATCAGCGATAAGGCGTTCTTTGAACCAACACAAGAAAGTGGAGTTGTGCTCTCTGATTACTTCCCCATCTGTCCTTTCCCTACCTTGGTCAATGTACTTCTTCCTAATGATGTTTTCGTGCTCTTTGCACCAGGGATCGACCATTTCAAGGTGTTGTAGAGCTACCAAGTTTGCCCTATTAAAGTCGACGCGTCATTTTTCAAAGTCCACATGCAATTCCCTCCGGCCATTCTTGTGGCCTACTCCGTCGAGCCTGCCAAGGTGCCTGTTTCTGGGTAGGCCAATAGGGTCATCGACTTCGCCCAAGAGATTTGTGCAGAAGGAGATGCACTCTTCGGTGAGATAGCCCTGAACGATGCTTCCTTCCGGACGGGCCCTGTTACGAACGAATCCTTTGATGACTCCATTCATCCTTTCGAACGGCATCATGTTGTGCAGGAACGCCGGTCCGAGGTGGATGATATCATCCACGATATGGACCAAAAGATGCACACAAATATCAAAGAATGCGGGTGGAAAGTAAATCTCAAGTTCGCATAATATCACAACGATCTCTTCCTGCAACCTTGAGAGTTGCTTCCGTGTAATCGACTTTCGAGAGATCACGTCGAAAAAGTTACAGAAACCGAAAAGAGTTTCGCGTACGTGCTTGTCCATTATCCCTCGAATCGCAACCGGAAATATTTGCGTCATCATCACATGACAGTCATGAGACTTCATCCCGCTGAACCTTTGTTTCTGTTGGTCTAGATATCTGCTTATCAGCCCACAATAACCGAAAGGGGTTTTGACTCCTAGAAGGCACTTGATCAATTGTTGGAGCTCGTTCTCACTTAGAGTGAAACAGGATGGGGGGCAATGGTAGTCATTTTTCTTAACCCTTTTTCCCTTGTGTCGGTTCGTCTCCTCATCAACCGATGACTCGATTCCCCCGTGAAGCTCTTCCCTAATACCTAGATGTATCAGGTCATTTCTTGCTTTCGGACCATCTTTGGTTTTTTCCGGCATGTTGAGCAGAGTGGCAAACAAACTCTCGAACACATTCTTCGTGATATGCATTAGATCAAGGCAATGAGGCGTATTGAGAACAGGCCATTACTTCAAGTCCCAAAACACAGACCTCGTCTTCCATACATCGAGGAGCGGTTTTGGTGCCTTTTGCTTCTTTCCTGGCTTAGGGCACTGATCCCAATCATTCAGCAACTCATATATTTCTTCACCGCACCTCTTACGTGGAGGTCCCCGGAGCTCATCTTCACCATTGAAAAGGTCTCCACGCCTTCTCCATCGGTCATCCTTGTGTAACCACCTTCGATGCCCCGTGTAGACAGTTTTTGAAGACCCGGGATCTTTCTTAAGCTGCATAAACGTTGGATCATCCATGCACCTCATACATCCCCAATGTCCGTGGCAAACCTGGCCTGCGACATATCCGTGGCCGAGATAGTCGTGCACCGTACAAAGCAAGGCGGCTCTCATAGGGAAATATTCTTCTGCGACGGCATCCCATGTGTTCACACCTTCTCATAACGTGTCTAGCTCATCTTTCAGTAGCTTTAGATACAGATTGATGTCGTTGCCTGGTTGTTTTGGCCCTTGAATTAGCATGCACATGTGTATGTACGTACTCTTCATGCATAACCAGGGGGGAAGGTTGTATATCCATACAAACACGGGCCAAGTGCTATGTGTGCTGCTCTGGTTGCTGTACGGATTCACTCCGTCGGTGCTCACACCCAACTTGAGGTTCCTCGGATCTGCCGCGAAACTTGCATCGACGCCCTCTAATGCTCTCCATTGGCTTGCGTCCGAAGGGTGTGTCAGAACTGCCTTTTCACACCGTTTTGGATCTTTCAGCACTACATTTTTTATGTCTGCGTGCCACCGCATGAGCTTTGCTTCCTTGTAGTCCGCGAAATACCGCTGCAAACGGGGAATGAGGGGAAAGTACCACACAACTTTCCGAGGTTCTTTCTTCCCTTCCTTGTATCGAGCGGCATTGCACACCAGACATGTGATCATGTCTGCGTCCTCTTTCCGATAAATGTAGCAATAATTGATGCATACGTGGTATTTTTCATGCGGTAAATCAAAGGGGCACACGACTTTCTTGGCCTCATCACAACTTGTAGGAAACGAGTTGCCCTCCGGAAGCTTACTCTGCCAGTATTGCAGGCTAGCGTCGACGCTTACGTCGGTCCATTTGTGTTTTGCCTTCATTTTGAGAACATCGAGCGCTACTTTCAAGCGAGAGTCTTCCGATCCACAACCTGGATACAACGGAGTATTCGAGTCTACCTCCAGTTGTGCTAGCTTAGCTTCCTCTATACTAGCAGATCTGCAGTTAGTCGTCTTCTTTAGAAGCAGCTCTTTGAGATGAGGGTCCCGCACGGCTGAAGCTAGCAGTGTTTGCATGTCATCATCTTCGGTTACGTGTTGTTCAACATCTTCTAGATCTCCAACATCATGTGCGGGAGGATCATCAGGCGGCTCTTCGTCTTCTTGCTCGTGATCATTATTATTGTCATGCTGATCATGATCATCCGCCGCACCATCATGGACTTTATCATCGTCATCTTCATCAAGCCACTGACTATGGCCATCCATGAAACCATGTATTAGCAGATGCTCCAGCAACTCTCCCGAAAAGGGGTTCAGCAAGCCCACTTTTTGCATTTGCGACACGGACATCTTATCTCCGTGCGGTTATTTTGTATCATGTCGTCTATAGCGTATCTTAAATATTTGTTCACGACACATTCACTCATACGGCCGGGCGCCATATCGCCTACACGTGATATAGAATCACAAGACAAGTAAAACAATCATTTTTCATGAAAATTTTTGGCATGACCTTCCTACAAATAGGACTAAGAGAGTGTCAAAATTTGCCGAAACGGAAATGAATCAACATTCCGGCATAATATTGACATCATTTCCTGCACAATACAAGAATATCACATATATGAATCATCACATATCCGGAAAAATTTCATCATCTACTATATGCATGCATCATCATCATCATCAAGAGAATAGCACATACATATATACATCATCACATATCCGGGCACAATACAAGAATAACACAATTATGTTGATCCCTCACCTTAAGTGAGACAATGTAGGAGAGGAAGAGAGATGTAGATAGATCTAGCTAGACCTAGGAGATGATATATTTGGATCCACACCAAAAGGAGCTAAATTTGGTTATTTTTTGGCCATTTCTTTTGGTAGAGAGGAAATTAGAAGGGTAATGGGGCTAGATCTATCACCTAAACTAGTTTTAATTGGTTAGAAAGTGTGGTGGAGATGGGGGGAAGGGGAGGAACTTTGAGCTAGTGAGAAGAACAATAATGGTGTTGCAATAATGGAGGGACATGGTGGCAGCCGAAGCATCAATAATTGGCACAGTATTACCGCTGGCGTACAGTTCTTCTGGCCGCCATAGCTACATACGTTAGCACTGGCGTACGAAATATAGTGCCCGCCAGCAATAGAACCCTCAACTAAAAGTAATTTCGGGGCAAATTACTTCTGGCGTACAAACAAATATGTACGCCAGCGGTGACTGCACTAGCGCTGGCGGGCACGACAACCGTACGCCAGTGGTAGTTAGCCCCGCTGCCTAGCCCGGGGCAAGTCGTGCCTCTGGCGTGCACAAACATTTGTACGCCAGCGATACCACCTACTTCCCTGGCGTGCACACATTTCCGTACGCCAGCGCTACTATCACTGGCGTACAACTTTATGCGGCCGCCAGCAATAAGCTGGCGGCTATAGCCTATTTCCTACTAGTGTATTTCACCACCACTATTACCGTTGCTATCATCACCTCCATATCGCAGTTACTACTAATATCTTGTTGGAAGTAAGTGTATCTCAGGTGCGGTGGAATTGACAACTCCACTGTTAAAGCTTGTGGATATTCTTTGGCTCCCCTTGAGTCGAATCTATAAATTGGGTTATCTTACCCGCGAAGACTGTCTTGATCCCCTGCAGTTGTGGGTTATCAGCGACCCATCCTAGTATATAAAGGTTGGTAGAGGGGACGTCGAGGGCATCCAATCTCAATGCAACATCTCCGGTCCCGAGTGAGCTCGCCTCGACCGCCACGAGCCGTGGGCGATGCCTCCTGGAAGAGGGTTGAAGCCGAAGACAAGGAGCATGGCCATGACCATGGCCATGAGCTCATCCACCACCGGGTACCATGAGTGCAGCCTTCGGGGACGCATCTGGACGAATTGGGATCCAGATCCAGCAGAGTTAGTACTGATGAAACCGCCGACGAAGAAGAAATCCCGGCTGGAACGGAGCTCCGGTCGTTGCACTTTTGCCCCACAGTGGGCGCCAATTGTGGCCGATCTGGTGACGGCAGATGCCATGGGATGGCTAAAGAGGGGTAATGCTGGCAAGCGACGACGCTCCGGACGGGTCTAGTTACAATCATGGTGGTGAACACAGCGAAGTACCCAGGTTCAGGGATCTCCGTATAGATAAAACCCCTAATCGCCTCCTTCATAATACAAAGAGCAGGAAGTAGGGGTTTCACTGATCGAGGGCCTTGAACCAGGGTAAATGACTTTCTCCTGTTAGCCGACGAGTATCGTCAACCTGCACATCTTCTCTACGATCTAACCCAGGGTTCCTAACCATGGGATTGACCGTGGTCAATCCTTGTCAGTCATGTTGGCCCCGTTGGTAGCGGGATGGTAGGACAAAAGATGTTTTGCAAACTTCTTATTGTAAGCACGCACAACTACCTTGGGATACATGCCTAGTGTTTGATATTTTCCTAGATGAGCATTACTTTTCTGTGTGCCTTGCCCCAAGTTAATTACATGTTATCTCTAATCTATGCAGCACCCAACCATCCATTCCCCTAGCATACAGTGTTTTAATCCTGCTGGTTATAAGTTGCTTTACTTTTGTTGTTTTACTTCGTTGCTTTGCCATCACTATTTTTGTTGTCACCATCACTTCCGTATCACTGTTACTACTCATAAATTGTTGCCAAGCAAGTCTCTTTCAGGTGCGGTTGACTTGACAACTCAACTGTTAAAGCTTCTAAATATTCTTTGGATCCCCTTGTGTCGAATCAATAAATTGGGTTATCTTACGCGCGAAATAGTTGCGATCCCCTACACTTGTGGGTCATCAGCACCTCTTGTCTCTAATGGAGAATAATTTAGTAAGTTCATGGAATAAACAATTTTTTGTCCAAGGGTCATACCAGAGAGACCGTGTCTACTTTTCCAATTTGAATTGAGGCATGTCGTTTGTAGGTCTGTATCAGTGGAATGTGAGACTTCCACCAGAAAGAGGTAGTGGGTTGTCCATCAGGGAAACAATGCATGTAGACAGTTTCCCAAAGCATCCCAACCCAGGGGAGATTTTCTTTGCTTAGGAATTTGTGAATGTTCTTGATGATTGATACGTCCAAAATGCATCACTATTTAATATAGTAATTCATCCCTATTCATTGATATATTTCATGTTATGATGCTATTCTTATGTTGTTTTGGCTTGTGTTTGGCTTGTTTTACACAGTTTACAACTTTCCGATGCTGAAGCACCAGGCGCAGGATTCAGCGGTAAAAAGTGGAGGCAGAGTTGCTGAATACGAAGACCTCCAATTTACCTGAAAATTAATGGAGGCTGTTTTCCGAAAGAATGACGGGGACACGCAAAACGGGAACCAGAGGGGGGCCACTAGGTGCCCAGGCGCCCCCTGGGGCGACCCCATCCCTGGCCGCGTAGACCCCTGGGGCCACCCCAGGATCCCCCCTCTGGCATATTTATCCACAGTCGTTCGAAAACCCTAAAAGAGGAGGAGTTTCGCGAGTTCTGCCGCCACTCCATGGTGGAAACCTACAGAGAAGAAAAGAAATCTCCGCTGGCCAGATTCCGCCGGGGAGAACACCTCCCGGAAGGGGAGATCATCGCCATCGTCATCACCATCGTCACGGGCATCATCGAGATCATCATCAACATAACCCCCAACATCAGCACCATCTCCACCACCATCCTATCTCATCTCACAATTGCAACTTGTGTTGTAATCGTACTATCTATCCTCTCCACTCTATCGGTGTTGATTACTACTTTGTGGTGAATGCTATTGAGTTTTTTTGGAGAAATATTATTATGTCCAGATTGTTTATCATCTATTTATCCCCACTGATCATGATCTCTTTTATGTCTTGTAAGTAGTTGCTTTAGTTCATGAGGACATGGGAGAAGTCTAGTTGTTAGTAGTCATATGATGTTGAAGTAATATGTGTTGTTTGATATTTAAGTTGTGTTGTTATTTTCCTAGTGGTGTTGTGTGAGTCGAACACTCAACACGTCACCTTATTAAGGACCTAGGGGAATGCATTGTGTATAAAGACTGCTTACTGTGGGTTGCCAGAGTGACAGAAACCTGAACCCCAGTTTGCATGCTTTTCCACAAGGGAATAATGGGTCCCTGATCGTACTGTTGTGGTTATGCTTTTTCATTAATTACCATATTGTATTTGCGGATGCTTGCAAGATGTTTAATCATAAGAGTGCACTTATCGTAGTCTAGAAGGTGTACTAGCATAGATCCACCCACTCAACACTTATCAACACAACACATAGTATCGATACAGAGTATGGCGAAAGCACGTGACTATCTCTCCCGTGTGTCCTCAAGAACACTTTAGCCTTTATAAGTTCAGTTGCCAGGCTTATCCTTTTCTCAAAAGGATTGGGCCACTTATTACTGATGGTACGATTTAACGCCCCTTTTTGGCTACCCAAAGTGGAAGGTTGAGATGTAGATAGCAGCAATTTCCCTTAGCGAAGATGCTAAGGTTTAGGATCGACCAGTAGGACTCCAACAGATACAAGAAGCTGGCAAGGAAACAATGGCACCGTTCTAGACAAAAGTTGCTTCCTTGACCTGGACCAGCACACACAGCAAATAACTTTGCTTCCCAACGAGTACAGAGGAGTTGTCAATTCTTCCGGCCTTGTAGTTTACAAAGGATAAAACGCACAGGATAATAATGATAGTGATAGCAACTGAAAAGTAAATAAAGCAGTAAATTGACAGTGGGTGTAAACAGTATTGCAAATATGAACCGGGTTCCTATGATGTTCACTAGTGATGTCTCTCTCCCAAAAGACGATAAAATAGCCATGCGAGGTAAACAAATTACAGCTGGGCAATTGACAGGATTATGTGCGCAAACCAATGTTAATTATGCTATAAATAAAGGAAGAGGCTCAAAAGCAAGGGCGGTACACCAAGACAAGTAGACCGAAATCCATCTGCATCTACCTACTAATCATCCACCTTGAGATATCTATCGAGAACATCTCGCTGGTATTAAGTTACGAATCCCACCCAAAGTGTAAACTCAAAGCAACGGACAACTGCATTAAAGAACTTTGCGTAAAGTAAACAATCCTTGCACCCGCAAGTACAAGCACCGTTGTTTTCCCCCTTGTGGAAACAGCACATCCCCTAGACACATGTTTCTGTCACTCAAGCTAGTCATCGGGGGGCATGAACCCACAATCATGCATAACGCTCACTCTTGGAGTCACTACCTACTACTTGTCCAAAGCAATAAACAACAACAGAGAACATGCAAGAATTACTCTAGAACCTATTTATAAAAGAGGAGAATCAAATATATTACTCAAACACAATCTGAACATAATCTCATAATCCATCGGAACCCAGCAAACTCAGCATAGCAACAGCAGAAATATTACATATGTGCCTCAATCATGTAGGGCAGCTCATGAGGTCTAATCCATGAAGAACAAAGAGGGGAGGAGAACATCACATAGCTACTGATCATAGACCCATGGTCCAAGGTGGACTACTCACGGTTCATCCGGGAAGCATCTATGGTGGTGGAGTAGTTCCTGGAGGTGATTCCTCCCTCCGGCAGGGTGCCGGGAAGAGGTCTTCTGGTGCTCCCAATCTTGGAAGCGTGGCGGCATTGGAACAGAGGAGAGATCGCGAAAAAGGGTTCCCGTCACGGGGGTTTCACGTCACGAGGAATAAATAGCCGAAGGGGGGCAGCCAGGGGGCCCACCAGGGGTCCAGGCGGCCCCCTGGCGCGGCCCCACCCTACTAGGGCACGTCGGGAGGGCGGCTGGGGCCCTGGTGGGTCCCCTTTGCCCCCCCCCCTCGGTGATTCCCGAAGCTTCTTCTGCGCTGATTTTTTATTGGATTTTTCCCGAATTTTTGGAGCACTTTTAATATGGGGGAAAGCTGAAATAGAAAAACAGCAGAAAACAGGAACTAGCACTGGGGTGCACTGAGTTAATAGGTTAGTCCAAATATGATCAAAAGTGTATGGCAGTTCATCAATAACGTAGCAATATCACACAAAAGAGGCATGGAGCAAGCAGAAATTATAGATACTTTTTGGACGTATCAGTTACTCCTCAGTACCTTTTACTTTGCTTGTTTTTACCTTCTTGCTGCTTATACCGAAAACCCCCTAAAAACTATCTTTCAGTGCCTGCAGTCATTTCTTTTCCAAAGTCACTTACCAATACCTTCTGCACCTTGTTGGGTTCGACACTCTTATTTATCAAAAACACTACAATCGATCCCCTACAGCTGAAGGTCATCAAGTATTGTTTTCTGGCGCCGTTGCCGGGGAGCGTAGCGCTATTAGTATGTGAAGCTGGTAAGGAAGCTTTTATATTTCTGTTTTTATTTTGTTGTTGCTACTTTTTGTCCTTATGGACACCTCTACTCTTTGTTCGTTGCTTATGGGGAAATGCCCCACTACTGTGGTGGTCACTCCTACCCCTACTGAAATTGTGCCTTACAAAATACCAACTGGTATTATCGATTATGTCTTGGCTAATCGTTATGCAGGAGACAGACATCCAGGTGAACACTTGCTATATTTATCACAACTATGTTCATTATTCAAGCTTGCATGTGTGTCAATGGAGTTTGTCATGAAGAAATTATTCTCCGTATCACTTATAGATAAACCTTCAGATTGGTATAAGCTCCTCGATAACTCACATTTGGTTAATTGGCAAGATCTTATGACTCTCTATTATCCAAAGTTTTATCCTCTTCATGAAATTCATCGAGACAGGAACTACATCTATAAATTTTGGTCTCGTGATGGAGAAAACATCACTCAAGCATGGGGGAGAATGAAGTCCCTAATGTTCAAATGTCCTATTCATGAACTCCCCAAAGATATTATACTTACAAATTTTTATGCTAGGCTTTCTTGTCAGGATAAGGAGATGTTGGATGCCTCCTCTATCGGGGTATTCCAAACGAGAAGCGTTGAAGAAAGATGGGATCTCATTGAGAGGATCCAGAAGAACACTGAAGACTGGGAAATCGATAAAGGTATTGAACCCGCTATAAATTATGAGCATGATTATATTGAGAGCTATGTGAAAACTGATCACTTAATACCTTTTTATCTAAGATTGGTCTTGATTCCCAGCTTATGATTGATTTTTGTAAGAACTTTGCCTCTCACATTGAATCTTCTAAAGAAGAGTAGGATCAGTATCATAAACCCTTTAAAGAATTACCTGTTGATATAAATGTTGCTGACCCTATTTTGCCTGCAGTTAAGTATGAAAATCCCCCTTTTCCCACAAGGATAAGGGAGCACTCTTTTGTGACAGGCATAATAAACAAAAGTGAGAGACGAACTGACGAACCTGAGGACTAGATCAAGGTCGATCCTTATGTTCCAGTGGTTAAAGATCTAGTTACTAGTGACGTTTTAGATTCCAATATAAATTTTTGTGCTGTTTAAACTAACATTGTTACAACCAAGAATAATAGCCCAATTTTAGGTACACCAGTTGTATCTGTTAAAATCGGAGATCACAATTATTACGGGCTATGCGATTTGGGATCAAGTGCTAGCGCTATTCCCTATACACTCTATCAGGAGATCAAGTGTGAGATTTCACCCTGTGGACTTGAAGAGATTGATGTTACTATTTATCTACCAAACAAAGAAACTATCTCTCCCATTGTGATTGTGAGAGATGTTGAAGTCCTATGTGGAAAGGTAAAGTATCCTACCTACTTTCTAGTACTTGGTTCAGTGCAAGATAGTTTCTGCCCTATTATCTTTGGTAGGCCTTTCCTCAGCACTTGTGGAGCTATAATAGATTGCAAAAAAGGTAAAGTTTCTGTTGAATTCAATGGTGAGCCATATGAATTTAACTTTTCTAAATTCTCTAAGCATACTCGTGGTACTGATTTACCTAGTGATGATAAAATTATTGAATATAATGCTTCCATTGCTATTCCTCCTAATGATCCTTTGCAGCAATATATGGAAGACCACGAGAATGATATGCATATGCAAGAGAGAAATGAGTTAGACGAAATATTCACAAGACAAACTGCTATCCTGAAGCACAACCTTCCGGTTGAACCTTTAGGAATCCTAGCAAAACCAAAAGAAGACCCGGTGTTTGACCTCAAACCACCTCCCGATACGCTCAAGTATGCTTATTTAGATGAAAAGAAAATATATCCTGTTATTATAAATGCTAACCTTTAAGGATTTGAAGAAGAGCGACTATTGGAGACACTTCACAGACACCGTGGTGCCCTTGGCTATACCCTTGATGACCTTAAGGGGATTAGTCCATCGATTTTCCAACATACTATCAATCTCGAGCCCGATGCTTCTAGCCGCAGGTATCATCTATCCTATAGCTGATAGTAGATGGGTAAGTCCCGTTCATTGTGTTCCTAAAAAAGGAGGTATGACTGTTGTTCCTAATGATAAAAATGAACTAATACCTAAAACAGTTGTTATGTGATATAGAATGTTTAGTGATTACAGGAAGTTGAACAAGGAAACAAGGAAGGACCACTACCCGCTTCCCTTTATCGACTTGATGCTTGAGAGGTTGTTGATACGTCCAAAACGTATCTATAATTTTTGTTTGCTCCATGACTCTTTTGTGTGATATTGCTATGATATTGATGAACTTCCATCACTTTTGATCATATTTGGACTAACTTATTAACTCAGTGCACCCCAGTGCCAGTTCCTGTTTTCTGATGTTTTTCTATTTCAGGTTTCCCCCATATTAAAAGTTCTCCAAAAATTCGGGAAAAATCCAATAAAAATCAGCGCTTCAGAAGCTTCGGGAATCACCGAGGGGGGGGGGCAAAGGGGACCCACCAGGGCCCCAGCCGCCCTCCCGACGTGCCCTAGTAGGGTGGGGCCGCGCCAGGGGGCCGCCTGGACCCCTGGTGGGCCCCCTGGCTGCCCCCCTTCGGCTATTTATTCCTCGTGACGTGAAACCCCCGTGACGGGAACCCTTTTTCGCGATCTCTCCTCTGTTCCAATGCCGCCACGCTTCCAAGATTGGGAGCACCAGAAGACCTCTTCCCGGCACCCTGCCGGAGGGAGGAATCACCTCCAGGAACTACTCCACCACCATAGATGCTTCCCGGATGAACCGTGATTAGTCCACCTTGGACCATGGGTCTATGATCAGTAGCTATGTGATGTTCTCCTCCCCTCTTTGTTCTTCATGAATTAGACCTCGTGAGCTGCCCTACATGATCGAGGCACATATGTAATCTTTCTGCTATTGCTATGTTGAGTTTGCTGGGATCCGATGGATTATGAGACTATGTTCAGATTCTGTTTGAGTAATATATTTGATTCTCCTCTTTTATATTTATGTTCTTGAGTAATTCTTGCATGTTCTCCGTTGTTGTTTATTGCTTTGGCCAAGTAGTAGGTAGTGACTCCAAGAGGGAGCGTTATGCATGATTGTGGGTTCATGCCCCCTGATGACTAGCTTGAGTGACAGAAACATGAGTCTAGGGGATGTGTTGTTGCCACAAGTGGGAAAACAACGGTGCTTGTACTTGCGGGTGCAAGGATTGTTTACTTTACGCAAAGTTCTTTAATGCAGTTGTCTGTTGCTTTGAGTTTACACTTTGGGCGGGATTCGCAACTTAATACCAGCGAGATGTTCTGGATAGATATCTCAAGGTGGATGATTAGTAGGTAGATGCAGATGGATTTCGGTCTTGTCTTGGCGTACCGCCCATGCTTTTGAGCCTCTTCCTTTCTTTATAGCATAGTTAGCATTGGTTTGCACACATAATCATGTCAATTGCCCAGCTGTAATTTGTTTACCTCGCATGGCTATTTTATCGTCTTTTGGGAGAGAGACATCACTAGTTGACATCATAGGACCCCGGTCCATATTTCCAATACTGTTTACACCCTCTATTTATGTACTGCTTTAATTACTTTTCTTTTGCTATTAGTATCATTATTATCCCATGCGTTTCATCCTCTGTAAACAACAAGGCCGGAGGGATTGACAACCTCTCTGTACTCGTTGGGAGCAAAGTTATCTGTTGTCTGTGCAGGTCCAGGTAAAGTAAGCAACCTCGGTTGTGAACGACGCCATTGTTCACTTTGCCACCTACTTGTCGTCATTGGAGTCCTATTGGTTCGATCTCAACCTTGGTATCTTTGCCAAGGAAAGTTGCCGCTATCTACATCTCAACCTTCCACTTTGGGTAACCAACGAGGGGGTGAGATATTGTACCATCAATTGTCCAAGAACACCCACTTTTGCTATCTTGACGAGTACTCTGGCTTCTCTCAAATTCATGTTAACACTGCCGATCAAGAGAAGACCACTTTCATGTGTCCTTACGGTACTTATGCTTATAGGCGTATGCCTTCTGGTTTATGCAATGCACCTGCTACTTTTCAGGGATGCCAGTCTGCTATTCTTCATTGTTTCTGTGAGGAGATTGTGGAAGTCTTGATGGACGATTTTTCCGTCTATGGAACTTCCTTTGACCACTGTCTCCACAATCTTAATAAAGTTTTGCAGAGATGCGAGGGAAAAAATTTAGTTTTACACTGGGAGAAGTGTCACTTCATGGTTAATGAAGGGATCGTTCTTGGTCGCAAGATTTCCGAGAGGGGAATTGAAGTGGACAAGGCGAAGATTGAAGCTATTGACAGGATGGCCTATACAAGGGACATTAAAGGTATTTGTAGTTTTCTCGGTCATGCTGGTTTCTATAGAAGAATTATTAAAGACTTTTCTAAGACTTCGAGACCCCTCACTAATCTTCTCCGGAAGGATGTTCCTTTTATACTTGATGAAGATTGTAAGGAAGATTCGAAGTTCTTAAGAAAGCTTTGATAACCGCTCCTATAGTACAACCACCTGATTGGAAACTGCCCTTTGAAATTATGTGTGATGCTAGTGATTTTGTTGTTGGAGCTATTTTAGGACAAAGGGTTGATAAGAAATTGAATGTTATACCTTATTCTAGAAAAACCATTGATAGTGCTCAAAATAATTATGCAACTAGTGAGAAGGAATTCTTAGCAGTAGTGTTTTCTTGTGATAAGTTTAGACCTTATATTGTTGATTCTAAAGGTTTTATTTATACTGACCATGCTTCTCTTAAGTACCTTATGGAAAATAAGGATGCCAAACCAAGACTCATCCGGTGGGTACTCCTTCTTCAAGAGTTTGATTTACAGTTGTTGATAGGAAAGGAGCAGATAATCCGGTAGCGGATAATCCTTCAAGAATGGAAGATATACCGCATGATCCCATCCCTGTGAACGACAGTTTTCCAGACGAACAACTTGCCGTTGTAAAAGTACAATCTCTTTCCGATCCTTGGTTTGCAGATTATGTTAATTTTATCGTTGCAAAGTATTTTCCTCCAGGTTTAAAATTTCAGCAAAGGAAGAAGTTCTTCCATGATTTGAGGCATTACTTTTGGGATGACCCTCATCTTTTCAAAGAAGGTCTGGACGGGATCGTGAGAGGATGCATACCGGAACTCGAGCAGAAGGACATTCTCAAACAATGTCATGATAGTCCCTATGGAGGACATCATGCCATTGACTGGACCGCACATAAGGTTCTCCAATCAGGGGTTTTTTCGCCTACTCTCTTTAAAGATGCTAGAAATTATGTTTTATCTTGTGATAAGTGTCAGAGAGTTGGTAATATTAGTAGGAGGAATGAGATGCCTATGAATTACTCCCTAGTGATTGAGCCTTTTGATTGCTGGGTTTTGATTTTATGTGTCCTTTTCCTCCCTCACACAAGTACACTCACATTTTAGTAGCTGTTGATTATGTAACCAAGTGGGTTGAAGTAATCCCCATTGAGAGTGTTGATCACAAGAAATCTTTGACAATGCTCAAAGATGTAATTTTTCCTAGGTTTGGTGTACTGAGGTAAATCATGACTGATGGAGGATCACACTTCACGCATGGAGCTTTTAGAAAAGATTTAGCCAAGTACAATGTCAATCATAGAATTGCTTCACCGTACCATCCTCAAACTAGTGGACAGGTTGATCTCACCAATAGAGAGATCAAGTTGATCTTGCAAAAGACAGTCAACAGTTATAGGAAGGACTAGTCAAAGAAGTTAGGAGATGCCTTGTGGGCGTATAGAACTGCTTACAAGAACCCCATGGGCATGTCTCTGTTGGATATATGCTCTAGAGGCAAATAATATCTGATTATTCCAATATATCTAAGGAAGTTCATAACCAGTTTCATACCGTTCTAGAACTGTGTCAGTGAAACAATGATGCAGGTGTGGTATAGAAACCCCCAGAGTTCCTTGTTAGCCTCTACATCGATAACTAGTTCATGGTCAACATGATGGTCGTGGTTTCGCGATCATGGAAAATTAAGTCCCTTGACTATGAGGTCACCTCACTGGTTAAGTGACGTGATGAACATTACCCAAAGTAAGCATTACAGCATGATCAAATGTTGTGAAGGTTCAGTGTTGTAATTACAGAACGTGGTAGACCGTTCCTTTGACCGTGAGTACGTGCATAATTGCTATCTTCCCGGATGCTTTGACCTACATCCCACCACCTGACTGAAATATGCGGTTCATAAAGGTTGTATCTTGGGTATTCCGTGGAGATATGTTGAGGAGTATTGTTACAAGAGCGGGATTTGTCAATCCATATAATGGATAGATACTCGGGGCCCACTCGGTGAGATTCCATCCATAAAGCTGCAGCGTGTGACTAGGTCATGGGGATGAATATCATGGAACGAGTGAATGAGGATTAGTTCAGAACGAGTTTTAACCAGACATAGGATGTCATTGATCGAATCTAGGAACAATCCAGTATCGCTGACAAAGGGAATGCTATACGGCGTAAGGTCCAATCGGTGTTTGATATCCGGAATGCACAGGGGTCATTATGGGCATCCAGGTCCCGCTGATGATCATTGACCATAGCCTCATCTCGGTCATGACTGGAGTGTTCTCGGACCGTAGGGTAACACACTTAAGGGCTCGATGAAATCGGAGACCTTTTCGGAACCATCGGAGTAACCAGAGAATAAAGGAAACAACATCGGAGAAGTACCGTGTTGAACCGAACAAGTTCGGAGTGAACCGGAAGGTGTTCCGGAGCACCGGAAGATGGAATATTATGTTTTAGTTATTAATTAATTGAATTAATAATTAAAATCATTTTATTTCTAATTAATATGTGCAATGGGCCTTAGTGGAGAAAAAGGCCCATTAAGGGAAATAAAAGGGAAAAAGAAAAAGGAAAGAAGGGGGAGGCGCCATGGGCCCTAGGGCCCATGAGGGGTCCGCCCCCTCCCCCCCTTGGCCGGCCACCCCCTTAGCAAAGGGACTTTAGTCCCACATTGCTAAGGGAGAGGGGTTGACTCCCTCCCCTCTGCCTATATATAGATGGGCAGGGTGCACATATTTAATTAAGCCAAATTCATGAGAAAATAAATATTACTCCGAATTGAGATCGGTTTTCTCCGGTCTTCTCCCCTCCCTTGTCTCTTTCACGGTGGGCTCCCTAGTGTGAGCCTATTGTGGAATTGAGGCTTCTCTACTAGAATCGGAGGCCGTCGTGCTGCCGAAGCTCCGTCCGGAGGTCTGCTTCCGCCACCTTCGCTGGATCGGAGAACGGAGGTCGTCATCGAGTCTCGTACGTGTGCGAGTACTACGAGGTGCTACACGTGTGGCACTACACCCATCCGGTTGCTCAACACAACCAGGGGGCTGTGAAACTTGATCGGCTACATCAACCATGTTTGCGGGAATGTTTCCTGCGCAACGGACTACACCCCGAGTTATGTTATTTCCGCACTCCTTTCCGTTACGGTAATACGGCTAGCTAGAGCTTGGGTTATGGGAATGCTAGTCAGAAAAAATTGTGTTTTCTGCTGCGAACCCCAACAGTGGTATCATGAGCTAGGTCTATGCTTGGTATTACTATACGGATAGAACACATCGGGGATGTGGGCGTTGATTGTATGATTGTTACCCTCCCACGTGTACTTGTTCACATCTGCGCCATTGTTTGATGAAGCGGCCCCCGACCGACCTTACGCGTACGCTTACGCGAGACTGGTTCCACGCTTGACATGCGGCTTGTACCGTATAAAGTGGCTGGGGGGGTGTCTGTCTCTCTACTTTAGCGGATGTGGCATTTGCAACGGAGGGCCCCGTGCGGGGTGTAATAGAGACAATCGTATGGTTGACGTTGTGGTTGACTCGTAGGTTAAAACCTGTTTAACTATGAAAGCCCTAGCAGCCACGTAAAACTTGCAATATACAACTAGACCGTCTAAACCTTGTATTGCTAAGTGGGGGCTATCATTCGTTTGTTTGTGATGTAGCGATAGCTTTGCTATGTGTTACTAGTAAGTAGTAATCGTCATCATAAAACAAACTAAAATGGAGACACTGTAGACTTGGTGTTGCCATAGCTCAGACATCTTAAAACTTGCTAGTATAGGATACACGACGGTAGCATGTGATAAGATGATCCCTTAACAAAGCCAAACACAAGTATTCTACCGAAGTGTGCACCGCCTGGAAGGTTCTCCCATATGGCTTGATGCTCCGTACATACCGGAGTTATCCTACATATTCAATGGAGTTCGCATGAGGTTGGGTTCGGCAAGCCTGGCATATGCAGATATGGCCTTGCTGAGCAGCATATAACATGGAGGTTAATTTGGCGAGCCTAGCATATGCAGATATGGCCTCGGAATACTAGAGATCGAAAGATCGAGCATGAGTCACAGTACATATAAGATAATGTGATCACACAAGTTGTTGTCTACCTTTGAAACTGACCCGTCGGCCGTGTGATATTCGAGGTCGGGCAGTGAATCTGGATCATGTAATCACTAAAACTTCCTAGGGATGAATTGTTTTAGTGTGAGCTCATTTATAATATGATTATATGAACTCATTGTTGTGAACTAGTCTTAATATTGTTCCTTGCAATTATGTTTGTAGAAAATGAATGCATTAGAGCAACGTGAACTATCTTTCTTCATGGAAGGTGAAAGACTTAGAGAAAATGGGTCAAACTTTGCTGACTGGTACTTACGCCTTAGGGCGTCGCTCAAGAGAGCTAACATCTTGTTTACAATAGAAGTGCATGTGGAAGAACATCCGGGCGATCATGTTGGCGATCAAGGGATACTTGATCATTATGCTCACCAATAGAAATGCTCCGTAGTCAGGAATGTCATGATCTTCAGCATGTCAGAAGTTTTGGGCATACATTTTCAGGACACTGGCTCATATGACATGATGGACACGCTAAAGACAATGTTCATACGTGAGTTCAGAGTTGCCAGATTTGAGTTAGAAAGCAAGTTTCTATCTACAAAGATGGAAGAACGCACAAGCCTTGGTGATCACTTAGACAGGATGCATGAGATGTACCTGACCCTGGTGGAGGACTATGAATATTGGACAATGAACGAAAGCACCACAGAAGAGTTTGCAATAAACACGTTATTGCACTCACTCCCTCCGAGTTATGGTGATTATGTTCATAGCTATGTCGGAAGAGGAGCTAATATGAGTCTCTAGAACTTCATGACTGATCTCTTGGCCGCGGACATTGCTCCTATCGAGGATGCAGAAGTCGTGGATGGAGAAGGTATATGTAAGGCCCGATATGCTGTACTATTCCAGATCTAGGTGTTTCCACTCAGATCCGGGGACGAAGCACATATCGGTCCCACCGCGACATATGACAAAGCCATATGCCCCGGATTTCCAACATGATATCACAACATTACAGATACAGGATACAACATCTCATACAATCGGCATACAACTGCCTCATATACAATACAACAGCGGAAGATACATGTCTAAGTATAGACTACAATCAAATGCCTACTGGCAAAGAGAAAAGCATCGATCCCATAACCACACGGGTCCAGGCCCTCCGCCGGGATCCGCCTAACTAGTCGTCGTCGAGTCTCCACGTGAAACGTCGATCACCATACCTGTTGTCGATCAAGAACCCTGAAAAGAGTTTGGGGGTAGTATCATGAGTACAGAAGTACTCAGCATCCAACCGTAGTGGTCAACTGACCCAACAAGGACTTCATCACTCGTCATTCTAGGACAACTAGTAGTTTACGGTAAGGAAGGGGTAAGTGGTGAGGTTGTTGCCGCACTAGCATTTATGATGTGGCTAACGATCTAGAGAGTAAGATAAGAAGCCAAGCATTCAATGAGGAATCGCCTCCAACAAGTCTTGCTATCATCTACTACGCAAACATAACACCTATCCTATCCTTGTCCTCCTCTTCGCATCCCGACGAAGAAGAAGCAGTCAAGGCACACACACACGTTGATCAAATTATATTAAGATTATCTCAGTTGTTGTTGTCTATGAACAAGGAGTAGGTCTCAAGTCGTCCATAACCGTGGACACGGCTTCTCGAAAAGATTTAACCCTGCAGGGGTGTACCAACTTCCCATTACGAGGCTCCGCACGCACGCTCATCACTCTCAGTTTCTACCCATCACAGGCAACCATTTTATGATTTAGTTCCAAGAGATCCAAAACGACAGGTCCCTCTAACTAACAACGAACAAATCCGGGTGGCCCCCGGTGAGTCGACATCCATCTCAGGAGCCGGCCGCTCTCTCGATCTGGTCTCTACCGTCTGTCTCGGGTTTGGATAGCCGGTTAATCACACATGGGAAACCGGGTCCTCAGCCGAACAAGGTGGGCCAGCAAGGGAACTAAGTCCTCACTGGTCCGGGTTGGTTTGAAAACAACTGGCAGATGACCAGCACACACACGGTTTCAAATGGTAAATCAGCTTGGGCCACCACTAGAAATGTTTGAAGCTAGATAGGTAAGAAATGGGGACCCCATAAAATCCCACACGCGGTTAGGCACGCTCAGTCTTAAAACCAATACCCAAAACTCGGGTCCTAGGTGACTCGAATGGAACAAAGCGTCGGGGCGGGATAGCCTAGACCTTCCATCCTTTGTCGAATATAGTCAACATTATAATAATCATATCATCAACAACAATATAATAATGTGATATCTCAACCCAAGGAGTAAAAGAGTAACAACGTAGCATCCTAAGCATGCATACTAAGCAGGGGTTGAGCAACGAGCAATAGTAACATAGCAGTACAAGGTTTGCTGGGAGGGGACATGGCTGTATCGGTTTGAAAGAGGCTGTAAACATGTGGTAGGATCAAAAATCGAGCCTATCCTAGACTAGCATGCAAACCGCTGGTTGAAATAGAATGGATCATAACTAATGTATAGTCCTTGCCTGTTGATAAGTCGGGTTCCGAAGGTGTAGTCGATCGCAAGCTCGCATCGTCTCCGAGAGGTACCCGCGAAGCACACAAGACGGTAAACATTGGAAAGCAATCAACGAGAAAGCATCTATTACTATGAAGCAAACACGAGCAAGCATCAACAAGAAGGCAACACGAGACATCGCACCTACCGTCGAGAGCGGTTACTAACAGGTTAAGTGGAGTACTCGTCACACACGACGAATACCGCACGTTTACGGTGGTTCAAGTTGCTTAGCTACAGGTGATCAACCAACGGTTATTAACATGGCAACTCAAGCAAGCATGGCATAGCACACAAAAAAGTCAAGAGGTGAACCACAAAGTAAACTATCTATGCTAGTCAATTTAAGTGAGGCACAACCTAAACATAGCATAACACTAAGTGCCGCACGATGATTAAACGATTTGGTACTGTTCTGTCCTAAACCATATTTTATGTTGGTTAACAACAGAAAACAAAAGCATAAACACAAAGTACACGAAAAACTAATCAAGTTACATATAAAGAACACCCCAAACGGAGTTACAGTTAAAAAGATACAAGCAAAACAAGTTACGGGCACAAACTGCCAACATCACGAAGCACACTTTAGAGCAATGCATAAATAGGTTAATCAATGCAAACATGCTCACAAACTTTCAATTAAGGTAGACATGACAGGGAAGGCATAGCAAAAAGAATCATGCAAATAGGCATCATAGATCAAAAGATATTAAGTAAACAACATGGCATCACAAAGTAACAGACTTAGAGAAAAACAGAGGTGGCTGTCAAAAACAGCAGCATAGCAACTTTGGAGCTAAAAATCTATATGACCAGCAAGCATATCATGGCAATGAAATACATGTAATGAAAGTACACATGATGCTTAACAATATGCAATTGGAATCACTCAATTCCGATAAACGGTCGCGACACACTCGTCGACCGAAGTTGCAACAAAATAACAGTTTCAGCAACAGCAGCACAATAACATCAGGATCACCACTTTGGAGCAAGATTTAATATAGCTAGAGCACCCAAACATGGAAAGTTAAAGCATGGAATTGAAGTACACATGATGCTTAACACGTAGGAGAAAGAATCAATGCAAAAGGCCTCATGGATTTGTTACAATCATCATGCAAAGTTGCAACAAAATATAAACAGCAGCACTTAACAGGAAAAAGTAGCAGTTTAATGGCCTGATGCCCACTCCAGCACACAATTATACAATCAAAATGAGCTCAAATGCAAAAGCTCACAAAATACGAAAGCTAGATCACGAAATTCTAAACAATTCGCCTTTTGGGAGAGAAGTCATCCGGGCTACGGATCGCTTGCTATCGTCAACGCGGAATCGAATCAGCAGCACAATTTTCTCAGACTTAGCAAAATATTAAAAAGAAATAACAGCAGAGAGGGAAAGAAAAAAAAGGGGGCTACCATTGGGCTTGGCCCAACAGGCCAGAGGCGGCTCGGGCTGGCGCCAGGCCGCTGGAGTGGGCCGTGGGGCGCGCCTGGCCCACGTGGCTGGCCTCCACGCGCAGGAGCGCTTGGCTCGCATGGCCTCCCGCATCGAGCCGGCCAGGGGCGGCGGCGGTTGCAGGCGAGCTCCCTCACCGGAGGGCCATGGGAGGAGGCCGGAACGGGCGGCGGGGACGGGTGCAGGGGCACGGGACGCCGCGGATCCGGTGGAGGCGACCGGAGTGGGGTGCGCCGACGGGGTCTTGGCGGCGCGGAGCTCGGCTCCCTGCCATGGCGCAGGACCTGCGGAAAGAAAGGAGCGGCGGGGTGAGCGGGAGGAGAAGGGGAAGGAGAGAGGGAAGAGAGGGAGGAGAAGGAGAGGAGCCGGCGGCTGCGGCCTGCTGTCCGGAGGCGAGAGGCGGCGGTGAGGAGCTCCCCGGGCATGGAGAGAGAGAGAGGAGAGAGGTTGGAGGCTAGACGCGATCCGGGCCGTCGGATCTCTGAATCTGACGGTCCAGAACTCAATGGGCCAAATGCGAAAATTGGGCTATTGTGAGGGGGGTGGCTGCAACTTTGTGGCTAGGGAAACCCTAGAAATGGGTGGGAGTGTGGTGGTCTTTATATAGCCCCGGTGGCTGGCAGTTTGCAAAAACATCCCCGGTTTTTATCTCGCGCGCGCGGTGCTCACGTTTCTGACTGCCGGTGATCCGCAGTACCTTCGATTCGGGTAAAACTTCGAACTGCGCGATCAGCGCGTTGATCCGGAGGCGTTCACCTCGCGCTGGAACCGTTCCGAAAACACTTTCTGGCGCGCTATAAAAATAACCCGTTTAATTATTAAACGGGGTTTTTCGTCCCGTTGGCTGCGGCTGGTCTCGTGCGGTTTTCGCGACGGTGATCGGGTGAAACCCGGTGTCGCAAAGGTCGAGTGTCAGGGTGGCAAGGGTAGGTCTCCGTCCGGTACGAGATAAGAGGGGAAAAATAATCGCCGATCGATAAATCGGGGATGCAAACACCGCAAACAAATCAGACAATCGAACAATTCACACCGAAAACAAAATTTTTAATTTTTCTGAAAACTGGGCTGTTACAATACAACACCACCAACAAGGATCTCGTCCCGAGATCCAGGACGATCCAGGGGAGAGGGGGGAGAGAAAAGAGAGTCGATGATCTTCAACACCACCAACAAGGGACTCTGCTCCATGTCGACGTCGAACTTCTGTCGAGATAAATTTCCGCAGAGAGACGACATCGTCGGAAAAACGAAACCGTCAGTGTCAAGAGGAAGAACGAGAGCTAAAACCTGGTCAAAAGGGATAGTGCTTTTCGACGCAAGTCGTGAAAACACCGGGCAAAAGGAGGGAGGGCAAAGGACGACTCAGATGATATCCGAAACCAGAGAAGCTGAAGGTACTATAGGAATTCCCACCTAAGCTCGGAATCGAGACAATACGCTGCAAGCAAGGCATTGTAACGGTTCCGAAGCTCCACACACTCGAGATCCTAAAGTTTGAAGGGGATAAGGCGAGAATTAAAACACTTACGACACTTGTCCTGACGAGAGCAAGGGTAATGAGTAAAAAGATTCCTACTCTCCGATAGCTAACTTAGTAACTACAAAATAGTTTTGTCTAGACTCGACTTCGGCCAGAAAAGGGATCCTACGGTCGGTAAGGCTCTGATACCAAGTTGTAAGGCCCGATATGCGGTACTGTTCCAGATCTAGGTGTTTCCACTCAGATCCGGGGATGAAGCACATATCGGTCCCACTGCGACATATGACAAAGCCATATGCCCTGGATTTCCAACATGATATCACAACATTACAGATACAGGATACAACATCTCATACAATCGGCATACAACTGCCTCATATACAATAAAACAGCGGAAGATACATGTCTGAGTACAGACTAAAATCAAATGCCTACTGGCAAAGAGAAAAGCATCGATCCCATAACCACATGGGTCCAGGCCCTCCGCCAGGATCCGCCTAACTAGTCGTCGTTGAGCCTCCACGTGAAACGTCGATCACCATACCTGTTGTCGATCAAGAACCCTGAAAAGAGTTTGGGGGTAGTATCATGAGTACAGAAGTACTCAGCATCCAACTGTAGTGGTCAACTGACCCAGCAAGGACTTCATCACTCGTCATTCTAGGACAACTAGTAGTTTACGGTAAGGAAGGGGTAAGTGGTGAGGTTGCTGCCGCACTAGCATTTATGATGTGGCTAACGATCTAGAGAGTAAGATAAGAAGCCAAGCATTCGATGAGGAATCGCCTCCAACAAGTCTTTCTATCATCTACTACGCAAACATAACACCTATCCTATCCTTGTCCTCCTCTTCGCATCCCGACGAATAAGAAGCAGTCAAGGCACACACACACACATTGATCAAATTATATTAAGATTATCTCAGTTGTTGTTGTCTATGAACAAGGAGTAGGTCTCAAGTCGTCCATAACCGTGGACACGGCTTCTCGAAAAGATTTAACCCTGCAGGGGTGTACCAACTAGCCATTACGAGGCTCCGCACGCACGCTCATCACTCTCAGTTGCTACCCATCACAGGCAACCATTTTATGATTTAGTTCCAAGAGATCTGAAACGACAGGTCCATCTAACTAACAACGAAAATATCCGGGTGGCCCCCGGTGAGTCGACATCCATCTCAGGAGCCGGCCGCTCTCTCGATCTGGTCTCTACCGTCTGTCTCGGGTTTGGATAGCCGGTTAATCACACATGGCAAACCGGGTCCTCAGCCGAACAAGGTGGGCCAACAGGGGAACTAAGTCCTCACTGGTCCGGGTTGGTTTGAAAACAACTGGCAGCTGACCAGCACACACACGGTTTCAAATGGTAAATCATCTTGGGCCACCACTAGAAATGTTTGAAGCTAGATAGGTAAGAAAAGGGGACCCCATAAAATCCCACACGCGGTTAGGCACGCTCAGTCTTAAAACCAATACCCGGAACTCGGGTCCTAGGTGACTCGAATGGAACAAAGCATCGGGGCGGGATAGCCTAGACCTTCCATCCTTTGTCGAATATAGTCAACATTATAATAGATCAAAAGATATTAAGAAAACAACATGGCATCACAAAGTAACAGACTTAGAGAAAAACAGAGGTGGCTGTCAAAAACAGCAGCATAGCAACTTTGGAGCTAAAAAACTATATGACCAGAAAGCATATCATGGCAATGCAATACATGTAATGAAAGTAGACATGATGCTTAAAAATATGCAATTGGAATCACTCAATTCCGATAAACGGTCGCGACACACTCGTCGACCGAAGTTGCAACAAAATAACAGTTTCAGCAACAGCAGCACAATAACATCAGGATCACCACTTTGGAGCAAGATTTAATATAGCTAGAGCACCCAAACATGGCAAGTTAAAGCAAGGAATTGAATTACACATGATGCTTAACACATAGGAGAAAGAATCAATGCAAAAGGCCTCATGGATTTGTTACAATCATCATGCAAAGTTGCAACAAAATATAAACAGCAGCACTTAACAGGAAAAAGTAGCAGTTTAACGGCCTGATGCCCACTTCAGCACACAATTACACAATCAAAACGAGCTCAAATTCAAAAGCTCACAAAATATGAAAGCTAGAGCACGCAATTCTAAAAAAATCGTCTTTTGGGCGCGAAGTCATCCGGGCTACGGATCGCTTGCTATCGTCAACGCGGAATCGAATCAGCAGCACAATTTTCTCAGACTTAGCAAAATAATAAAAAGAAATAACAACAGAGAGGGAAAGAAAAAAAAGGGGGCTACCATTGGGCTTGGCCCAACAGGCCAGAAGCGGCTCGGGCTGGTGGCTGGGCTGGCGCCAGGCCGCTGGAGTGGGTCGTGGGGCGCGCCTTGTTGGAAATATGCCCTAGAGGCAATAATAAAATGTTATTATATATATATTTCCACGTTCATAATTAATGTTTATATTTCTGTGCTATAATTGCAATGACCCTGACTGTGAGATTCAGAAGAAAACTCATTTGCATGTGTGGAAATGTAAACACCAAGAGTTCCTGGTTTAGCCTCTAAGACCAGCTCATGTGCTAACTGATGATTACGTTTTCTTAATCATGGACATTGTTCTTGTAACAAGGATGTCAGTAGCAATGGGAACATATTGTTAGCAGAACAATGATGTTGAACCTACCCCAGTATTGAATGATATACTTAGAGATCACATCGTAACTACGTTATAAGTCATATCATGAAATGTTTTCATATACGTAATTCCTTAGACCATGAGAGTATCGAGTTGCTTCACACAGGAAGACATGCTTTGGTTCTTAGATGAATCCTCCCGTAAATGGGAAGTAGTAAAATAAGTTCTGGGTATGTCAGATGGTGTGGCTAGTGACTGTGATAGTTCAAGAATGGGATTTTCTCCTTCACGATGAAGAGATATTGACTTTGGGCCCACTCGGTATGACGGTATCCATTATAGTCTGGCCAGACGCATTGTGATTTAGTCACGGGGATACCGGAATACGATAACGAGAAAATGGACAAACAAGCAAAGAGGATAACGAGTGGCTTGTGTTCAAGAAGTTGTTACACATGGGTGCCAAACATCTCTCCTCTAACTTTGTCATATATCACGAAGCAAAGGGAATGGTACATGAATAAACATAATGGTTCACTCGAAGTTTCTTCGTGTATGTGTGGGAGTCAACATGGGTGTCCATGGCTCCGCTGTTGATTATTGGCTATTGACAAAAGGTTGTTGACCTATGTCCGGAAGATGTTCTGAGTCATGTCCGCATTATACCGAACCTATTGGGTCACACACTTAACGAGCAGTAGTCTGTTAGAATACTAGAATGGTAGAAGGTTTAGTGGAAGCAAAGCAGAATAGTTCATACGGGTACCGGAAGTAGTTCCGGGGATTTATGAAATAGTTCATAAGGGCACCAAAAGTAGTTTTGGGTATTTAAGGATATGTCCGGATCACTCTGGAGTAGTCCCAGGTGGTTCCGGAACATATGAAAATGGTAATGGGAAAGTTTACGATCAACCGGAATAGTTTCGGTGATCGGTGGACAGCTTAAACAATATGTTGTGTTCACCGGACATAATAACCTTTGCCCGGATGGCTCCGAAACCCATTTAGATGGCTCCGGAACATTCGTTAGAGGTTCCGGAAGGTATTGGAAGTGCTCCAAAAGTGTCCGGAATGTCCCGAAACAGTCCCGATAGGTCCCGGAAGGTCCTGGAAGCTTCTAGAAGGTTCCGGAAGGTTCCGGGCAGTACCACCCACTGCCCTGCGCCCCTGGCCTTGGGGGGCAAGCCACCTAGGCTGCCCTGGCCGGCCAGGTGGTGGGGGCACACCAAAAAGGGGTGGGAGATCCTCCAGGTGGGATTTCCAAATACCATTATGGAAGGTTTCCGGTGGGAAGGTATGTGTAGGTTTGGAAGGCTTGGGAGTCCAAGTTGGACTCCCAAACCTCCTTTAGATGCGCCCTAGGCCCCTTGGCTACCTATATAAGGTGATCCAAGGGTGGGGGAAGACACACACAATCAATCCCCAAGGCCTATGCGCCACCCTCCCTCCTCTAAACCCCGTTGCTCCACTTTTAGACCCCGGTTTAGACGATGTTCTAGATCGGAATCCGTTAGGGTATTCTCCCTCTAGTTTTCTCGGTGGCGTTCATCTCTGGACGGCGGAGCGCTGCTGGATTGCTGCTACGGGATGTGTGGATACTAATGGAGGGGTCGTACCTTCGACCCTTCTTCGAGGAGCTTGTTCATGGGACTTGTCTGTGGGACTAGATCGCGGGACTTGTTCGTGGGATTGATCGAGGGACTGTTCGTGGGAGAACTTGCGAGATCTACTTCCACTACGTCCACGAGCTTCACCAACTCTACTTCCGCTACATCGGTTGGTGAGCCATGACCTAAAACCTTGTATGCAATCTTCTTGGATGATCTTGGGTTCTTGATTCGTAGGCCGAAATTTTTTGTTTTCTACTACGTTTCCCAACACGCCTGGCCCATGTGGCTGGCCTCCACGCGCAGGAGCGCTTGGCTCGCATGGCCTCCCGCATCGAGCCGACCAGGGGCGGCGGCGGTTGCAGGCGAGCTCCCTCGCCGGAGGGCCATGGGAGGAGGCCGGAACGGGCGGCGGGGACGGGTGCAGGGGCACGGGACGCCGCGGATCCGGTGGAGGCGTCCGGAGTGGGGTGCGCCGACGGGGTCTTGGCGGCGCGGAGCTCGGCTCCCTCCCATGGCACGGGACCTGAGGGAAGAAAGGAGCGGCGGGGTGAGCGGGAGGAGAAGGGGAAGGAGAGAGGGAAGAGAGGGAGGAGAAGGAGAGGAGCCGGCGGCTGCGGCCTGCTGTCCGGAGGCGAGAGGCGGCGGTGAGGAGCTCCCCGGGCATGGAGAGAGAGAGAGAGAGGAGAGAGGATGGAGGCTAGACGCGATCCGGGCCGTCGGATCTCCAGATCTGACGGTCCAGAACTCATTGGGAAAAATGCGAAAATTGGGCTATTGTGAGGGGGGTGGCTGCAACTTTGTGGCTAGGGAAACCCTAGAAATGGGTGGGAGTGTGGTGGTCTTTATATAGCCCCGGTGGCTGGCAGTTTGCAAAAACATCCCCGATTTTTATCTCGCGCGCGCGGTGCTCACGTTTCTGACTGCCGAGGGTCCGCAGTACCTTCGATTCGGGTAAAACTTCGAACTGCACGATCAGCGCGTCGAGCCGGAGGCGTTCACCTCGCGCTGGAACCGTTCCGAAAACACTTTCTGGCGCGCTATAAAAATAACCCGTTTAATTATTAAACGGGGTTTTTCGTCCCGTTGGTTGCGGCTGGTCTCGTGCGGTTTTCGCGACGGTGATCGGGTGAAACCCGGTGTCGCGAAGGTCGAGTGTCAGGGTGGCAAGGGTCGGTCTCCATCCGGTACGAGATAAGAGGGGAAAAGTAATCGCCGATCGATAAATCGGGGATACAAACACCGCAAACAAATCAGACAATCGAACAATTCACACCGAGAACAAAATTTTTAATTTTTGTGAAAGCTGGTCTGTTACAGTATATACTTGATATACTTTATAAATGTTTACTCCCTTATACAACATTTGCAGTAAATGAATATCTGATACTTATTCTGTTTTATGAAAACAGGACCTGCCGTTGCATGGACGGGAAGAGGTGAAATCGGGGATTGATGGATATCAAGTCAGTTGATGGCCAGCATGGATTCCACCGAGACATCTATCATAGGAGATACTTAGAGTATTAGATAAATCTTATGTAATCATTATAGTATGAACACTTAGTTGTGTGTCTTGCATCTCGCGAGACAAAGTTATTCATGTAATGAGACAAGTCAGTTGTTCCATCTTTATGAATAAAAGTGTGCTTATACTTTGATTACGTCTTGATTTATGATATGATAGAAAGCATTTATAATACTGCTATTATCGTCAAGAAATATTCAATGTTTAATGATAAAGTTGTCTTGATTATAACAAGTCAAAGATTTGATTGCATGAGGTGACTTCATAACTGATGAATTCATTAAATGTATGATCTATTAACTTGTGAGTTCATTATCGAATGAAAGTCATAACTTGATTGCATGAGATGGATTAGATACACGATCTATGAACCTCTACAATAAATATAACCATGACAAGGTTCTAGAAAGTAGAACTTGTGCCAATCATTGTACATAAATGATGTACTAAATGGGCACGTGAGTTATCATTAAAGACTTCATATGATTAATTGAAAGTTGTATTCAATTGAGATCATAAAACTGAGATTCAGGAATCACAGTGAGAAGTGAGAATACAAGGATACATATCACTACGCTACGATCCGAAGTGATAAGTATTGATATTGACATAATGGGAGACTTATGAAAGTTGTACCACAAACTACGATGGAAGTTGAAAGTGCTAGACTACTTGAACCATTCGTAGTCATACTAAACCGTAGTATGGTCTAAACGTTCTTTCCCCTAGCACTATAGTTATTGTCGAATAAGGTTGTTTAATTCATTAAGTTAAAACACCCACTTCATGAATAGGAAACCATCCTGAATCTAACGCGACATGATAGCTCCATAACTGATGGTGTTATTAGGTTTCTTAAAAGAAAGAAATTCTTTGTAATAAAACTACAAGCAATTGAAATTACATATTCTCCCCGAATAGCAAAATGTGTGTTGCTTGATTGGTAATGCGAGAAGAAGTCTCTCGACACGGATCCAATGGGAGATAATGGAAACTTTGACCGGGGTATTGGACCTTGCCTTCAGAATATCAGAGTATTGCAACGGAAGCATGTTCCGCTGTAATGACACTTTAAAAGGAAGGATATGCCATAAATGATTGATCTTGGTATATGAATTGAAGCCATTGTTGAATTTAGAAGGTTGTCATGAATACGTTCTGTACAGAACAATAATCATGAGTCTTCTTAATAAAACAATAAAGAATAACATTGCTTGAGACACAAAGGAATGATGGTAGCCTAGAACACGAGGAGAAATGAAATAATATTGAGTTACATATAGGATGGCTCACGTCCCGTGAAATAAATCGGTTATTTCATATTCTCGACAAACTGGAGAGTTATTGAGAATAATGTAATGGGCATAAGGCATTATTTGGTTATGACCAAAGTTCAATGGTGATTGACTACGGAAACGTAGGAATGCTTTAATCAATAAAATATCTCATTTACACTACGATGGACCATAGCCTGAAATTGCATCTCAGTCAAATTTGGGATTTGAAAGAGAATTGCAATGGGCATGACGATGGTTATTTCGTTAAAAGGATGGACTATAGTACCTCAAGACAGGAAACCTCAACCTTGATTTGATCAAGTGATTTTGTGATGACCAAAATATTGAGTGGGCCTGCTGTTTCATGAAACTGAGTGGGAGATTTGAAGACTTCCCGGAAACTTGGAATGCAGAGGGCATTTTCTGAGTGGTAGCTTTGGAAGTTTTGTCATTATGTTAGACATAGTGAACAATAAAATGACTTGATGAAAGCTGAACCACAAATATATGAGTATATGATGGATATATTTGAGTGGGAGCATGATCATTGTCTCAAACATATATGCATTGATATGTGTGAAGAATGATCTCATATGTATATATATGGATATGCATTGATTGTGTATATAGAGAATCTTCTTATATACATATGTGCATTATGAGATATATAGAGCATAAGGCAAATAAAATACAAGATTGCAAGAATCTTCTTTTATGTGAAATACCAACACATTACACGTTGAAATCTATATGAGTAGATTAAGATACGGATAATGAAACGAAGTGAAGGTTGGAATAATCTTCTAAGACAAGAAACAGGTTCTTGTGGCAAGAAATTATATAATGGATGAAATCCAAATATCACAAGCAATGTCTTGATGGAAGAATAGAGATGCACCATGTACTGGACATGTGATCTTATATGTTCTTGACATATGATTCTACCATATAACATGCATTGTGAATCCAACAACAGAATGACTCAAAAGTTCTTGGAAGAAGAACAGATTCCGATGTGCTTTAGGAGTAAAACACAGAATTTGAATAAAGTCCATGCATTCAGTATATGAGGAATACTGAGGACTATTCTCTAAAATATAGAAAGTATAATAGACTTGAATGTAATGCAAGATTACAATTGCAAGCCATATTATGGGTCTATATGGAATTAGAGACATCACCAAAGACATGAAAGAAATGTGAGCAAAATTCACGGCACTACAAACATAATACTACATAAAAAAGGTAGACGTATGGATAAAAGTTTAGCGTTAGAAGTATTGGACTTCTGGTTGAGTGTATTTCCCAGTATATATGACTAAGGATGAGTCCTCTAAAGACTGAACCAAGAGATCATTGGAGGATACTGTGAAATAATAGTCTCACTCTCCCGCGAAACTTATATCCAACCATTATATGATAATGAATGGTATGTCAAAAGATCTTTTGACCTGTACCAGTTGCAAAGGAAACATACGAATCTGAATTGGTGCAGTTCGTTGACGAAACCTCTTCCATGAGCATGCGTGATCAATGAACACTTATGTGATAAGATGATTATGATCGGAAAAATGCGGCTAGATTATTAGCAGTCTAGTGCAAGTGGGAGACTGTTGGATATATGCTCTAGAGGCAAATAATATATGATTATTCCAATATATCTAAGGAAGTTCATAACCAGTTTCATACTGTGCTAGAACTGTGTCAGTGAAACAATCATGCAGGTGTGGTATAGAAACCCCCAGAGTTCCTAGTTAGCCTCTACATCGATAACTAGTTCATGGTCAACATGATGGTCGTGGTTTCGCGATCATGGACAATTAAGTCTCTTGACTATGAGGTCACCTCACTGGTTAAGTGACGTGATGAACATTACCGAAAGTGAGCATTACAGCATGATCAAATCTTGTGAAGGTTCAGTGTTCTAATTACAGAACGTGGTAGACCGTTCCTTTGACCGTGAGTACGTACATAATTGCTATCTTCCTGGATGCTTTGACCTACATCCCACCACCTGACTAAAATATGCGGTTCATAACGGTTGTATCTTGCGTATTCCGTGGAGATATGTTGAGGATTATTGTTACAAGAGCGGGATTTGTCAATCCATATAATGGATAGATACTCGGGGCCCACTCGGTGAGATTCCATCCATAAAGCTGCAGCGTGTGACTAGGTCATGGGGATGAATATCACGGAACGAGTGAATGAGGATTAGTTCAGAATGAGGTTGAACCAGACATAGGATGTCATTGATCGAATCTCGGAACAATCCAGTATCGCTGACAAAGGGAATGCTATACGGCGTAAGGTCCAATCGGTGTTTGATATCCGGAATGCACAGGGGTCATTATGGGCATCCAGGTCCCGCTGATGATCATTGACCGTAGCCTCATCTCGGTCATGACTGGTGTTGGGGTTCGTAGCAGAAAACACAAATTTTTCTAACTAGCATTCCCTTAACCCAAGATCTAGATAGCCGTATTACCGTAACGGACAGTAGTGCGGAAATAACATACCTCAGGGTGTAGTCCGTTGCGCGGGAAACGTTCCCACAAACGTGGTTGATGTAGCCGATCAAGTTTCAAAGCCCCCTGGCTGTGTTGAGCACCCGGATGGGTGTAGTGCCACACGTGCAGCACCTCGTAGTACTCGCACACGTACGAGACTCGATGACGACCTCCGTTCTCCGATCCAGCGGAGGTGGCGGAAGCAGACCTCCGGACGGAGCTTCAGCAGCACGATGGCCTCCGATTCTAGCAGAGAAGCCTCAATTCCACTATAGACTCACACTAGGGAGTCCACCGTGGAAGAGACAAGAGAGGGGAGGAGACCGGAGAAAACCGATCTCAATTCGGAGTTATATTTATTTTCTCACGAATTTTTCTCTATTAATTATGTGCACCCTGCCCATCTATATATAGGCTGGGGGGAGGGAGTCAACCCACCTCCCTTAGCAATGTGGGACTAAAGTCCCTTTGCTAAGTGGGTGGCCGGCCAAGGGGGGAGAGGGGGCGCACCCCTCATGGGCCCTAGGGCCCATGGCGCCCCCCCCCTTTTTTCTTTTTTCTTTTTCCCTTTAATTCCCTAACGGGCCTTTTTCTCCACTAAGGCCCATAGCACATATTAATTAGAAATAAAATTATTTTAATTATTAATTCAATTAATTAATAACTAAAATATATTATTCCATCTCCCGGTGCTCCGGAAACCCTTCCGGCTCACTCCGAACTTGTTTCGGTTCAATACGGTACTCCTCCGATATTGTCTCCTTTATTCTCTGGTTGCTCCGATGGTTCCGAAAAGGTCTCCGATTTCATCGAGCCCTTAAGTGTGTTACCCTACGGCCCGAGAACACTCCAGTCATGACCGAGCAGAGGCTACAGTCAATGATCATCAGCGGGACCTGGATGCCCATAATGACCCCTGTGCATTCCGGATATCAACACCGATTGGACCTTACGCCGTATAGCATTCCCTTTGTCAACGATACTGGATTGTTCCGAGATTCGATCAATGACATCCTATGTCTGGTTCAACCTCGTTCCGAACTAATCCTCATTCACTCGTTCCCGTGATATTCATCCCCGTGACCTAGTCACACGCTGCGCAGCTTTATGGATGGAATCTCACCGAGTGGGCCCCGAGTATCTATCCTTTATATGGATTGACAAATCCCGCTCTTGTAAACAATGCTCCTCAACATATCTCCACGGAATACCCAAGATACAACCGTTATGACCCGCATATTTCAGTCAGGTGGTGGGATGTAAGTCAAAGCATCCGGGAAGATAGCAATTATGCACGTACTCACTGTCGAAGGAACGGTCTACCACGTTCTGTAATTACAACACTGAACCTTCATAAGATTTGATCATGCTGTAATGCTTTCTTTGGGTAATGTTCATCACGTCACTTAACCAGTGAGGTGACCTCATAGTCAAGAGACTTAATTGTCCATGATCGCGAAACTACGATCATCATGTTGACCATGAACTAGTTATCGATGTAGAGGCTAACTAGGAACTCTGGGTGTTTCTATACCACACCTGCATCATTGTTTCACTGATGCAGTTCTAGCACGGTATGAAACTGGTTATGAACTTGCTTAGATATATTGGAATAATCATATATTATTTGCCTCTAGAGCATATATCCAATAGTCTCCCACTTGCACTAGAGTGCTAATAATCTAGCCGCATTTTTTCGATCATAATCATCTTATCACATAAGTGTTTCATTGATCATGCACGCTCATGGAAGAGGGTTGGTCAACGAACTGCACCAATTCAGATTCGTATGTTTCCTTTGCAATTGGTATAGGTCAAAAGCTCTTTTGACATACCACTCATTATCATATAATGGTTGGATATAAGTTTCGCGGGAGAGTGAGACTATTATTTGACAGTATCCTCTAATGATCTTTTGGTTCAGTCTTTTTAGAAGACTCATCCATGGTCATATATATACTGGGAAATACACTCAGCCAGAAGTCCAATACTTCTAACGCTAAACTTTTATCCATACGTCTACTTTCTTAAGTAGTATTATGTTTGTAGTGCCGTGAATTTTGCTCACGTTTCTTTCATGTCTTTGGTGATGTCTCTAATTCCATATAGACCCATAATATGGCTTGCAATTGTAATCTTGCATTACATTGAAGTCTATTATCCTTTCTATATTTTAGAGAACAGTCCTCAGTATTCCTCATATACTGACTGCATGGACTTTATTCAGATTCTGTGTTTTACTCCTAAAGCACATCGGAATCTGTTCTTCTTCCAAGAACTTTTGAGTCATTCTGTTGTTGGATTCACAGCGCATGTTATATGGTAGAATCATATGTCAAGAACATATGAGATCACATGTCCAGTACATGGTGCATCTATATTCTTCCATCAAGACATTGCTTGTGATATTTGGATTTCATCCATTATATAATTTCTAGCCACAAGAACCTGTTTATTTTCTAGAAGATTATTCCAACCTTCACTTTGTTTCATTATCCGTATCTTAATCTACTCATATAGATTTCAACGTGTAATGTGTTGGTATTTCACATAAAAGAAGATTCTTGCAATCTTGTATTTTATTTGCCTTATGATCTATATATATATCATAATGCACATATGTATATAAGACGATTCTCTATATACACAATCAATGCATATCCATATATATACATATGAGATCATTCTTCTCACATATCAATGCATATGTGTTTGAGACAATGATCATGCTCCCACTCAAATATATCCATCTTATACTCATATATTTGTGGTTCAGCTTTCATCAAGTCATTTTATTGTTCACTATGTCTCACATAATGACAATGCTTCCAAAGCTCCCACTCAGAAAATGCCCTCTGCATTCCAAGTTTCCGGGAAGTCTTCAAAGCTCCCACTCAGTTTCATGAAACTGCAGGCCCACTCAATATTTTGGTCATCACAAAATCACTTGATCAAATCAAGGTTGAGGGTTCCTGTCTTGAGGTACTGTAGTCCATCCTTTTAACGAAGTAACCTTCGTCATGCGCATTGCAATTCTCTTTCAAATCCAAATTTGACTGAGATGCAATTTCAGGCTATGGTCCATCGTAGTGTAAATGAAATATTTTATTGATTAAAGCATTCCTACGTTTCCGTAGTCAATCGCCATTGAACTTTGGTCATAACCAAATAATGCCTTATGTCCATTACATTATTCTCAATAACTCTCCAGTTTGTCGAGAATATGAAATAACCGATTTATTTCACAGGACGTGAGCCATCCTTAATGTAACTCAATATTATTTCATTTCTCCTCGCATTCTAGGCTACCATCATTCCTTTGTGTCTTCAAGAAATATTATTCCCTATTGTTTTATTAAGAAGACTCATGATTATTGTTCTGTACAGAACGTATTCATGATAACCTTCTAAATTCAACAATGGCTTCAATTCATATACCAAGATCAATCATTTATGGCATATCCTTCCTTTTAAAGTGTCATTACAGCGGAACATGCTTCCGTTGCAATACTCTGATATTCTGAAGGCAAGGTCCAATACCCCGGTCAAAGTTTCCATTATCTCCCATTGGATCCGTGTCGAGAGACTTTTCTCGTATTACGAATTAAGCAACACAAATTTTGCTATTCGGGGAGAATATGTAATTTCAATTGCTCGTAGTTTTATTACAAAGAAATTCTTTCTTTTAAGAAACCTTATAACACCATCAGTTATGGAGCTAGCATGTCTTGTTAGATTCAGGATGGTGTCCTATTCATAAAGTGGGTGTTTTAACTTAATGAATTAAACAATCTTTATTCGACAATAACTATAGTGCTAGGGGAAAGAACGTTTAGACCATACTATGGTTTAGTATGACTACGAATGGTTTAAGTAGTCTAGCACTTTCAACTTCCATCGTAGTTTGTGGTACAACTTCCACAAGTCTCCCATTATGTCAATATCAATACTTATCACTTCGGATCGTAGCGTAGTGATATGTATCCTTGTATTCTCACTTCTCACTATGATTCCCGAATCTCAGTTTTATGATCTCAATTGAATACAACTTTCAATTAATCATATGAAGTCTTTAATGATAACTCACATGCCCATTCTACATCGTTTATGTATAATGATTGGCACAAGTTCTACTTGCTAGAACCTTGTCATGGTTATATTTATTGCAGAGGTTCATAGATCGTGTATCTAATCCATCTCATGCAATCAAGTTATGATTTTCATTCGATAATGAACTCACAAGTTAATAGATCATACATTTAATGAATTCATCAGTTATGAAGTCACCTCATGCAATCAAATCTTTGACTTGTTATAATCAAGACAACTTTATCATTAAACATTGAATATTTCTTGACAATAATAGTAGTATTATAAATGCTTTCTATCATATCATAAATCAAGACGTAATCAAAGTATAAGCACACTTTTATTCATAGAGATGGAACAACTGACTTGTCTCATTACATGAATAACTTTGTCTCGCGAGATGCAAGACAGACAACTAAGTGTTCATACTATAATGATTACATAAGATTTATCTAATACTATAAGTATCTTCTATGATAGATGTCTCGGCGGAATCCATGTTGGCCATCAACTGACTTGATATCCATCAATCTTTGATTTCACCTCTTCCCGTCCATGCAACGGCAGGTCCTGTTTTCATAAAACAGAATAAGTATCAGATACTCATTTACTGCAACTGTTGTGTAAGAGAACAAACATTTATAAAGTATATCAAATATATACCTTCTCCATCCACGACTTCTGCATCCTCGAAAGGAGCAATGTCCGCGGCCAAGAGATCAGTCATGAAGTTCTGGAGACTCATATTAGCTCCTCTTCCGACATAGCTATGAACATAATCACCATAACTCGGAGGGAGTGAGTGCAATAACGTATTTATTGCAAACTCTTCTGTGGTGCTTTCTTTCATTGTCCAATATTCATAGTCCTCCACCAGGGTCAGGTACATCTCATGCATCCTGTCTAAGTGATCATCAAGGCTTGTGTGTTCTTCCATCTTTGTAGATAGAAACTTGCTTTCTAACTCAAATCTGGCAATTCTGAACTCACGTACGAACATTGTCTTTAGCGTGTCCATCATGTCATATGGGCCAGTGTCCTGTAACTGTCTGCCCAACACCTCTGACATGCTGAAGATCATGACATTCCTGACTACAGAGCATTTCTGTCGGCGAGCATAATGATCAAGTATCTCTTGATCGCCAACATGATCGTCCGGATGTTCTTCCACATGCATTTCTATTGTAAACAAGATGTCTGCTCTCTTGAGCGACGTCCTAAGGCGTGAGTACCAATCAGCAAAGTTTGACCCATTTTCTCTAAGTCTTTCACCTTCCATGAAGAAAAATAATTCACGTTGCTCTAGTGCATTCATTTTCTACAAACATAATTGCAAGGAACACAATTAAGACTAGTTCACAACAATGAGTTCATATAATCATATTATATATGAGCTCGCACTAAAACATTTCATCCCTAGGAAGTTTTAGTGATTACATAATCCAGATTCACTGCCCGACCTCGAATATCACACGGCCGACGGGTCAGTTTCAAAGCTAGACAACAACTTGTGCGATCACATTATCTTATATATACTGTGACTCATGCTCGATCTTTTCAATCTCTAGTATTCCGAGGCCATATCTGCATATGCTAGGCTCGCCAAATTAACCTCCATGTTATATGCTGCTCAGCAAGGCCATATCTGCATATGCCAGGCTCGCCGAACCCAACCTCATGCGAACTCCATTGAATATGTAGGACAACTCCGGTATGTACGGAGCATCAAGCCATATGGGAGAACCTTCCAGGCGGTGCACACTTCGGTAGAATACTTGTGTTTGGCTTTGTTAAGGGATCATCTTATCACATGCTACCGTCGTGTATCCTATACTAGCAAGTTTTAAGATGTCTGGGCTATGGCAACACTAAGTCTACAGTGTCTCCATTTTAGTTTGTTTTATGATGACGATTACTACTTACTAGTAACACATAGCAAAGCTATCACTACATCACAAACAAACAAACGATAGCCCCCACTTAGCAATACAAGGTTTAGACGGTCTAGTTGTATATTGCAAGTTTTACGTGGCTGCTAGGGCTTTCATAGTTAAACAGGTTTTAACCTACGAGTCAACCACAACGTCAACCATACGATTGTCTCTATTACACCCCGCACGGGGCCCTCCGTTGCAAATGCCACATCCGCTAAAGTAGAGAGACAGACACCCCCCTAGCCACTTTATACGGTACAAGCCGCATGTCAAGCGTGGAACCAGTCTCGTGTAAGAGTACGCGTAAAGTCGGTCGGGGGGCCGCTTCATCAAACAATGCCACAGATGTGAACAAGTACACGTGGGAGGGTAACAATCATACAATCAACGCCCACATCCCCGATGTGTTCTATCCGTACAGTAATACTAAGCATAGACCTAGCTCTGATACCACTGTTGGGGTTCGTAGCAGAAAACACAAATTTTTCTCACTAGCGTTCCCTTAACCCAAGATCTAGCTAGCCGTATTACCGTAACGGACAGTAGTGCGGAAATAACATACCTCGGGGTGTAGTCCGTTGCGCGGGAAACGTTCCCGCAAACGTGGTTGATGTAGCCGATCAAGTTTCACAGCCCCTTGGCTGTGTTGAGCACCCGGATGTGTGTAGTGCCACACGTCCAGCACCTCGTAGTACTCGCACATGTACGAGACTCGATGACGACCTCCGTTCTCGGATCCAGCGGAGGTGGCGGAAGCAGACCTCCGGACGGAGCTTCGGCAGCACGACGGCCTTCGATTCTAGCAGAGAAGCCTCAATTCCACTATAGACTCACACTAGGGAGTCCACCGTGGAAGAGACAAGAGAGGGGAGGAGACCGGAGAAAACCGATCTCAATTCGGAGTTATATTTATTTTCTCACGAATTTTTCTCTATTAATTATGTGCACCCTGCCCATCTATATATAGGCTGGGGGGAGGGAGTCAACCCACCTCCCTTAGCAATGTGGGACTAAAGTCCCTTTGCTAAGTGGGTGGCCGGCCAAGGGGGGAGAGGGGGCGCACCCCTCATGGGCCCTAGGGCCCATGGCGCCTCCCCCCCCCCCTTTTTTTTTCTTTTTTCTTTTTCCCTTTAATTCCCTAATGGGCCTTTTTCTCCACTAAGGCCCATAGCATATATTAATTAGAAATAAAATGATTTTAATTATTAATTAAATTAATTAATAACTAAAACATATTATTCCATCTCCCGGTGCTCCGGAAACCCTTCCGGCTCACTCCGAACTTGTTTCGGTTCAATACGGTACTCCTCCGATATTGTCTCCTTTATTCTCTGGTTGCTCCGATGGTTCCGAAACGGTCTCCGATTTCATCGAGCCCTTAAGTGTGTTACCCTACGGTCCGAGAACACTCCAGTCATGACCGAGCAGAGGCTACAGTCAATGATCATCAGCGGGACCTGGATGCCTATAATGACCCCTGTGCATTCCGGATATCAACACCGATTGGACCTTACGCCGTATAGCATTCCCTTTGTCAACGATACTGGATTGTTCCGAGATTCGATCAATGAAATCCTATGTCTGGTTCAACCTCGTTCCGATCTAATCCTCATTCACTCGTTCCCGTGATATTCATCCCCGTGACCTAGTCACACGTTGCACAGCTTTATGGATGGAATCTCACCGAGTGGGCCCCGAGTATCTATCCTTTATATGGATTGACAAATCCCGCTCTTGTAAACAATGCTCCTCAACATATCTCCACGGAATACCCAAGATACAACCGTTATGACCCGCAGATTTCAGTCAGGTGGTGGGATGTAAGTCAAAGCATCCGGGAAGATAGCAATTATGCACGTACTCACGGTCGAAGGAACGGTCTACCACGTTCTGTAATTACAACACTGAACCTTCATAAGATTTGACCATGCTGTAATGCTTTCTTTGGGTAATGTTCATCACGTCACTTAACCAGTGAGGTGACCTCATAGTCAAGAGACTTAATTGTCCATGATCGCGAAACTACGATCATCATGTTGACCATGAACTACTTATCGATGTAGGGGCTAACTAGGAACTCTGGGTGTTTCTATACCACACCTGCATCATTGTTTCACTGATGCAGTTCTAGCACGGTACGAAACTGGTTATGAACTTGCTTAGATATATTGAAATAATCATATATTATTTGCCTCTAGAGCATATATCCAACAACTGGAGTGTTCTCGGACCATAGGGTAACACACTTAAGGGCTCGATGAAATCGGAGACCTTTTCGGAACCATCGGATTAACCAGAGAATAAAGGAAACAACATCGGAGAAGTACCGTGTTGAACCGAACAAGTTCGGAGTGAACCGGAAGGTGTTCCGGAGCACCGGGAGATGGAATATTATGTTTTAGTTATTAATTAATTGAATTAATAATTAAAATCATTTTATTTCTAATTAATATGTGCAATGGGCCTTAGTGGAGAAAAAGGCCCATTAGGGGAAATAAAAGGGAAAAAGAATAAGGAAAGAAGGGGGAGGCGCCATGGGCCCTAGGGCCCATGAGGGGTGCGCCCCCTCCCCCCCCTTGGCCGGCCACCCCCTTAGCAAAGGGACTTTAGTCCCACATTGCTAAGGGAGAGGGGTTGACTCCCTCCCCTCTGCCTATATATAGATGGGCAGGGTGCACATATTTAATTAAGCCAAATTCATGAGAAAATAAATATCACTCCGAATTGAGATCGGTTTTCTCCGGTCTTCTCCCCTCCCTTGTCTCTTTCACGGTGGGCTCCCTAGTGTGAGCCTACAGTGGAATTGAGGCTTCTCTGCTAGAATCGGAGGCCGTCGTGCTGCCGAAGCTCCGTCCGGAGGTCTGCTTCCGCCACCTTCGCTGGATCGGAGAACGGAGGTCGTCATCGAGTCTCGTACGTGTGCGAGTACTACGAGGTGCTACACGTGTGGAACTACACCCATCCGGGTGATCAACACAGCCAGGGGGCTGTGAAACTTGATCGGCTACATCAACCACGTTTGCGGGAATGTTTCCCGCGCAAAGGACTACACCCCGAGGTATGTTATTTCCGCACTCCTTTCCGTTACGGTAATATGGCTAGCTAGATCTTGGGTTATGGGAACGCTAGTTAGAAAAATTTGTGTTTTCTGCTGCGAACCCCAACAGTCTCCCTATAAGATGGTCTATGGCAAGGCTTGCCATTTTCCATTAGAGTTAGAACACAAAGCTTTCTGGGCTATTAGAGAGCTTAATGCTGACCCAAGGTGAGCCGGTGAAAAGCGCCTCGTTAACTTGACTTCTCTAGATGAGTGGAGAAGTGAAGCTTACGAGAGTGCTAAAATTTTTAAGGAAAAGGTAAAGAAGTGGCATGATAGAAGGATTCTGAAACTTGTGTGAGCATTTTCACTTCATGACTAATAACATGTTTTTTCAAAATCTTCAAATTGTTTCATTATAAAGCGAAAGAGCAAAAGTAAAGGTTATTAGTTGTCCTTTGACCAAGGATATGTTTGCCATAATTTGATGAGTTTCTCAGCCCTACTTTTGATTATAATTGTTATTACTTTCTCATAAGGACCTTATGAGTTGAGGTTGTTGTTGAGGATGCTTGAGTTTGGTGAAGAAATCGTGATGCTTATTGTCTGTATTCTATTTATCGACACTTCACTCTCTAAACTTGTGAACCGGTTTACCAAGCTCAGCATTCGCTTGGGGAAAGCGAGGTCTAAGATGGGGGAATTGATACGTCCAAAATGCATCAGTATTTTATATAGTAACTCATCCCTATTCATTGATATATTTCATGTTATGATGCTATTCTTATGTTGTTTTGGCTTGTTTTACACAGTTTGCAACTTTCCGATGCCGAAGCAATAGAAGCAGGATTCAGCGGTAAAAAGTGCATGCAGAGTTGCTGATAGAGGCGAAGGTGTCCCGATGTTTCGATGAGATGGTGGAGATCCATTCTGGTGGAGACGACTTTCACGACCCGCCTACGAACGTGCGAAGACGTTGCGCCTTAGCGATCGCTAAACCAACTCCGAGAGGTTATTGATCCCGCGGATGCGCGATCAACCTAACCACGAAGGTCTAATTCCTGCAAGCCATCGACAAGAACAAGAAAGAACTAAGAATTGCAATCTGGATATTGCGAATATAAGATGAATGATTGACGAAAGTTGGGGTTCCAATGCGGTATTGGCCTGGTCGGATGACACAAACGAAGAACTCGAAGTTGCTACTATGGCTAACTTAAATCTAATCAAAATCCAAGTCTAAACGACGCCCTAAGGGTTGTATATATGGGGGAACAAAGTGGATTTTCGTGACCCCTTGGAGGAGGGGTCCGAAAGAAACCCTAACTCGGTTTCCCCACACATACACCGACTCTAAAAACAACCTATAATGTAGTATTTCGAAATTACATGGGCCAAGCCCAATAATAAGGTGAGGCAACACCTATAATTGCCCTTGGACGAAAATAATGAAGTGGCATCTCGTGTATTTCGTCCAAGCCTTCATGCACGCCTTATGGTGGCTTCAAAGAGCGAAAATCACCACTGGAAGCTCCAATGTCCTTTCCCACGCGCGCACCTTCTTCTCCATGCTTGATCCCGCTCCAATGACCATCCTTCTTGTCCATGCTAGGTCATTCATTCATAAGAAAAACAAAAGTATCTGATAATTTAGTTGACATGCGCGTGCTCTAGTAACTGGTCCAATATGTGTAGTGGCTGAGGATGTGAGTGTAACCTTAGTATGGATGTCCTCATCATCCTCCCCTTCTTGAATTGAAGTCGTTCTCGGCGGAAGTCATGCCCATTTGTAATGAGTTCATTTCTTGATCAAATATAGAGGAATTAATGGTAGTTTTGGTTGTATCCATGATAGCGATGTCCTCATCATCCTCCCCTTCTTGAAAATAAAGCCGTCCTTGGCGTTGCTTAATCTGAAACATGTTAAACAAAAGAAACAAGGTGTACACATGGTATATGTATATGTCATCCATTATTACTCCCCTCAAATTGTGCACACGTGACACATGTATACATGAATGACTATCATATGTCGTCGAATATAAAAACTGGTAATGATCACGATAAGTAAACGACATGAAAATATTGCAACTTAGTTTGCATATATAAGTGAAGCTCTTATTCATATCTAAATATTGATAATGTTTATCATTAAACCATCCCAGCATCGGTGAATAAGTGATAATTGTTTTTAAGGACATGCTACAACAGGCTTAACTAAGCAGTTATGCAACAAGTCATGCGACTTACTATCATCACCAAGATTAGAGTTAATATCAAAATGATTAAACACTGGTTCTTTCATAATAGTAACACGATTATCTAATATAGATGGTGTGGTCAAATCAGTAGGTAACTCAACACATGATGTATTCAAGTCTATTAGGCAAGCAACATCTTCATGTGAAGTTATGACATTCTCTAAAATTGGTCGTGTGATGAAACTTGTTGATACCTCAACACATGTTGCTTTTAAATCAACAAGGTTTTCATGTGGAGGGGAAATGTCGATACCTTTCTCATTACCTTTTTGTGATGATAGATCAGATATTGGAGGAGTGCTTACAACAATTGATGTGCTTATTGTAATGCTCATAGTGGTTGAAGGAACAACCTTCTCAACTTGTGGTATTTGCACATTGCGCTTGTTCGTCTTGTGGGCAACACGTCTGTCGATTTCCTGTTCAGCTTTACAAACAAGACGAAACAAACGATCCATAGGATAACACTTTTCATGAATTAGGATATCCTGAATGTCACAGTCTAAACCTTCCAAAATCTGTCCATGAAATATTCTTCACTTTCCTCTAAAAGAGAATGCAAGAATGTAGTTTCTAAAGCATCATAATATTCTGAAATAGTTTTAGTACCTTGTTTTAAATTTTTATAATTTCCTAACCTTGTCACGAGTATAATAAGAGGGAACGAATCTATATCTCATAGCAAGTTTGAGATCATTCCAAGTATTAGGTATATAATCAGGATATAAACTACAATTTTCATTCCACCAAATAGAAGCAAAACCTGTGAAAGCACTAATTGCAATTTTTACTTTTTTATGCTCAGAAAAATTATGGGAAACAAATATAACATTTATTTGAAACTCCAAATTAAATCAATGTATAAATCAGGTCTTAGACGTACACGAAAGGGTGGTATATAAACAATAACCTAATCATGTGCATTCTTATGTGTGTTTACCTTTTGTAGTGGTTGTTGTGTAGTTGTAGTTGGTGGCAAATCTCAATTATAGTTGACGCCCAAGAAGTTCTAACTCCGGAACCTGCCATGATTAGTAGAAAAAAAGAAACAAATCACAAGTATATGTCCCTATGAACTACTAGGATGTGGTGGTAAAACACTCACAGGATAGCAAATATCAATGTCTTACAAGTTCTTGCCATGCATCAGGTGGTGATCGGCAACCAACGGTGTCAAAGAACTCCAAAGATTGATTAGAGAGATTGTCAGGTGAACGCATGTATACACGATGTAGAAATAAGTAGAGCTCTGAAGGCTTTAATATGGTGAAAAAATAATAGCAATAATTAATTCAGAGATGCAAAATTGAATTAACGCTCAACGACGGTACTGTGCTGGTCCTAGCCTAAATCGTACTAGAGACTCGAGCCTCGAACACTAATGTGGTCACAACGTAGCACAACTAGCAGCAATGAATGATATGAAGTAGTTTCTGGATAACAAGATATAAGTGAAGATCACGAATAGAGTAAAGATAATGGTGAAGATAGGCTCCAAATCAGGATACACCAATACTCTCGCTACAACTTTCCTCTGAAATATATTTGCTAATTTTTTGATTTTTTTTCTCCAACAGGGCACTGACTTAAGCTTTCCGATGCAACAAGAATTACTCAATTTGGAGGTCATATGAGGTGTCAATTTTTTTGAGAATCAACCCGAAATCTGCCAAAAAATATGTTCGGAAACTTTAAAGGTAAAACAGTTCGTCTTAGAAGCCGATATGGAGATTCAAGTAACACACTAGCTCCAGAACTATGTAGAAGAGGCTCGGAAATATCTTTAATTTGGGTACTCGTGGAGCCAAAACAGACTTCGAATGACAAAGTTATCCCTGTTTTACTGGACACTGCTCAATACTGATTCCGACGAGATTTCAAATACGAGTTCAACTAGAGATAGATCCGAAAATTTTCTGCTTTTTTCTCTTTCTTTGTTTTTTCTTTATTTTTTTCTCTTTCATTTTCCCTTTATTTTTTTCAACTCTTTTTGTCTCTTTTTCTATGGTGGATTGTAGAAGTAGGCAGCGGATGGGATGAACGCGCAGCGGCGGCGGTGACTAATGTGAATAGAACTCGAAACTCTAAAGGACTAGATACTAAGACCAGCAACTGAACACGACGATGCATCCGATTATTCAATAAAGCAAAGCACCGAAAAGAAAATTGCAAAGGCTCAGATTGGTTTTGATATAATGATCTAATCCTATTTTTATGGATTTTTGTGTGGGTGATAGGTGATAAAAAAACAGATCTAATATATGGATGTGGAATTCTCACCGAGAAACCTGAAAACTGATACCACTTGATAGAGGTGAAGGTGTCCTGATGTTTCGATGAGATGGTGGAGATCCATTCTGGTGGAGACGAATTTCACGACCCGACTACGAACGTGCGAAAACGTTGCGCCTTAGCGATCGCTAAACCAACTCCAAGAGGTTATTGATCCCGCGGATGCGCGATTAACCTGACCACGAAGGTCTAATTCCTGCAAGCAATCGACAAGAACAAGCAAGAACTAAGAATTGCAATCTGGATATTGCGAATATAAGATGAATGATTAACGAAAGTTGGGGTTCCGATGCGGTCTTGGCTTTGTCGGATGACACAAACGAAGAACTCGAAGTTGCTGCTATGGCTAACTTAAATCTAATCAAAACTCAAGTCTAAACGACGCCCTAAGGGCTGTATATATGGGGGACCAGAGGGGATTTTCGTGACCCCTTGGAGGAGGGGTCCGAAAGCAACCCTAACTCGGTTTCCCCACACATACACAGACTCTAAAAACAGCCTATAATGTAGTATTTCGAAATTACATGGTCCCAGGCCAATAATAAGGTGAAGCAACACCTATAATTGCCCTTGGACGAAAATAATGAAGTGGCATCTCGTGTATTTCGTCCAAGCCTTCATGCACGCCTTATGGTGGCTTCAAAGTGCGAAAATCATCACTGGAAGCTCCATTGTCCTTTCCCGCGCGCACACCTTCTTCTGCATGCTTGATCCCGCTCCAATGACCATCCTTCTTGACCATGCTAGGTCCTTCATTCATAAGAAAAACAAAAGTATCTAATTTAGGCAGCATCATATGTTCATGAACATTAGAAGGATTCGCTAGAAACGAAAGTACCTGATAATTTAGTTGACGTGCGCGTGCTCTAGTAATTGGTCCAATATGTGTAGTTGTTGAGGATGTGGGTGTAACATTAGTAGGGATGTGCTCATCAGTTGCTGAATCAGAAGACCTCCAAATTACCTGAAAATTAACAGAGGTTGTTTTCCGGAAGAATGACGGGGACGCACAAAACAGGGAACTAGAGGGGGGCCACCAGGTGCCCAGGCGCCCCCTTGCGCGGCCCCACCCCTGGCCGCGCCAGGTGGCCGCCTGGACCCATGGGGCCACCCCAAGCTCCCCCCTCTGGCCTATTTATCCACCGTCATCCGAAAAACCTAAAAGCGTAGGAGTTTCGCGAGTTCCACCGCCGCTCCGTGGCGGAAACCTATAGAGAAGAAAAGACATCTCCGGCGATCAGATTCCGCCGGGGAGAACACCTCCCGGAAGGGGAGATCATCGCCATCGTCATCACCATCGTCACGGGCATCATCGAGATCATCATCAACATCATCCCCAACATCATCACCATCTCCACCACCATCCTATCTCATCTCACAATTGCAACTTGTGTTTTAATCCGTACTATCTATCCTCTCCACTCTATCGGTGTTGATTACTACTTTGTGGTAAATTCTATTGATTTTTGTTGGAGAAATATTATTATTTCCAGATTTCTTATCCTCTATTTATCCCCACTGATCATGATCTCTTTTATGTCTTGTGAGTAGTTACTTTAGTTCTTCAGGACATGGGAGAAGTCTAGTTGTTAGTAGTCATATGATGTTGAAGTAATATGTATTGTTTGATGTTTAAGTTGTGTTGTTATTTTCCTAGTGGTGTTGTGTGTGTCGAACACTCAACACTTCGCCTTATTAAGGACCTAGTGAAATGCATTGTGTATAAAGAATGCTTACGGTGGGTTGCCGAAGTGACAGAAACCTGAACCCTAGTTTGCATGCTTTTGCACAAGGGAATAATGGGTCTCTGATCGTACTGTTGTGGTTAGGATTTTTCCTTAATTACCATCTTGTATTTGCGGATGCTTGCAATATGTTTAATCATAAGAGTGCACTTATCTTAGTCTAGAAGGTGTACTAGCATAGATCCACCCACTCAACACTTATCAACACAACACATAGTATCAATACGGAGTATGGCGAAAGCACGTGACTATCTCTCCCGTGTGTCCTTGGGAACACTTTACCCTTTATAAGTTCAATTGCCAGGCTTATCCTTTGCTCAAAAGGATTGGGTCACTTGTTACTCCTCGGTACCTTTTACTTTGCTTGTTTTTACCTTCTTGTTGCTTATACCCAAAACCCCCTAAAATGCTATCTTTCAGTGCCTGCAGTCATGTCTTTGCCAAAGTCACTTACCAATACCTTCTGCTCCTCGTTGGGTTCAACACTCTTATTTATCTAAAAAGCTACAATCAATACCCTACAGTTGAGGGTCATCAATGAGTAGGGCTCTGTTTTGGGTAGCTATATCAATGATGCAAAGATCACCTTTTTCTCTTGGTCTGCAGACTTTTTGCCAGGTAATTAAAAGTGTGCCTCCTTGATCAGAGCCAAACTTTCTCCAGAAGAATGACCTGAGGTATTTATTGATTTGGTTAACAACTCCCATTAGAAGCATTATGGAGCACATGAAGAAGGTGGGTAGAGCAGAAAAGATATATCTAATGAGCATGAGTCTTCCATCATATGAAAGGATAGTTGAAGAACCTGAAATCATTTTATCAATTCTTTGCATCATATTCAAGAAGTGCTCATTTTTTGGCTTGTGAATGCCCATTGGAAGTCCCAGATAAGTGAAGGGAAAAGATCCTAATTGGAAGCTGAGGATGTTGATGAGATCTTGTGTGGTGTCAGGTGGGACATTGATTAGGACCAGAAAGGATTTTTTGAAATTGACATTCAGATCAGTGTATTGAGAAAAATAATATAGCATAATTTTGATATGCTCCAATTGGGGTTTGTCTGCAGGCATGATAAGCAAAGTGTCATCTGTATATCAAATGATGGGAAAGTCAGGTCATGATGATGTCACCAAAGGGCTCTCAATGAGGTTTTCTTGCATAGTCTCATTGCAGATTGATTGAAGTAGGTTAGTTGCCAGTACAAAAAGGAGTGGTGATAGTGGATCTCCTTGTCTGACACCCCTTTTTCAATTGAAGATTTTTTTCTGGTACCCCATTTAACAGAACTGATGAAGTTCCAAAAGAAAAGATCATCCTCATCCATTTGCACCAAGTGGGTCCAAATCCTTTCGCTTCCACTATATCCATTTAACGATCACTATTTCTGTTAATAGATGGTTGCTGGGGAGGATGGATATGGAGATGGGCTTCTACTGGTAGAGTCTATCAACTTTTGTGTTCTGTGATAAAGGATGTAAGAAATGTTCGCGGTTTGCAGAAAAGAACATAATTGAGGCGGTTGTTGTCAGCATTTTTCTATGAGCTTGCCAATTTTGATGAGGTAAAATGTGTTACGTCATTAACCTACTTGTTGTACTTCAATGCCAGGAAATTCAAGGATGATTTTTATTAGGCCCCACTTCAAATGGGTGTAAAATTAGTGTGCCCACCGCTAATTAATTTAATTCTGAGCTTAATATACTAATTCGACATTAAGTCAAAGCACCCTCAAGCTAAATAGAATGAAACACTTCTGGATTATATGGTACTCCCTCCGATTCATAATAAGTGTCGCTCATCTAGTACAAAGTTTATACTAGCTTAGTATAAAATGAGCGACATTTATTATGAATCGGAGGGAATACTAAATGTTTTGAAAGTTTGCTAGAGTAAAATGTGTGTGTGGTTGGAAGATTAATTACTCCTCCTGTTCCAGCACAAGAAGCATGCGACGACCAGAGTCTTGCCCTTTCGCACCAGCACAAAATAGTACCACATATAGTACTTTTCTCTCACGTGCAGTACCTTCCTCTCTCTCTCTCATTTAAACTTCAAAAAATATATGATAGAATCTGTACACAAGATTCCTTTTTTATTTCTACATTTACTTTATGATGCGTTTGGATGTCTGTATTGAGCCTCCGAATTGGATTTGGTATTGCATGGCTGCCAATTCGACTGTTTGGATGCATACTGAGGGCTTGTTTGATTCATAGGGTAGGAAAATCATAGGAATAGGAAAATCATAGGATTGCAATGACATGCCCACTCCAATCTTATAGGATTTTGCTTGCACCAAAGTTTGTTTGATTCCATCAAAGGAATTGTAGAAAAAGGTTGGAGTGAATGTTAGGATTCCTATAGGAAGTAGTACAAAAATTCCTTTGGAAAAAATTCCTATAGGAACAATTACTATAAATCAAATGAGTAAGATAGGAAAAAATCCTATGAAAAAAATCCTATAAAAAACCTATGAAATTCCAATCAAACAAGTCCTGAAAGGTTGTAAAGAATCCAGATACGGAAGCGAATTCACTCTCACATACCGAGGCCTAATGTAATACGGACCTCCCCCGCTCCATTTTTGGTCGAATTGGCTACTCCCGCAAAAGAAAACGATTGGGGCGACATCCCCGGATGAGACTTGTCTCCGTTCCCCTGCGGGAGACCAAGGGCTAAACCAGCTGCGTCCATGGCAGCACACCGGCGGCGGCACCTGGAGCAGATCCTCTCGCCGGCTCCCCTCATCCTACACCGGTACAGTCATCCCTGCCAGAACTCGTTTCCCTTCCTCCCATGGCGCCCCATCTCCTCTGCCGCCCCATATGCTCTGCCACCCCGTCTCATCTGACACTCCAGATCCCCTCCCATGGCCTCCACGGCCAGGACCTAGCCATCCACCTCCGCTCCTCATCCTCTAATTTTATCTTTAGTGCAGCTGCAGTAAACAACAACTAGATAGGATTATTCTCGTTTAATCTGTACTGTATGATTGGAACTTACCACAACATCATACTTTTGTATTTAATCATGATTTATGTTCATCAGTAATCTTTTGTTTAAACATGATTGGTGATATTATGATTTGATGCACATATATATAGAAGAAAGCACTATACAATTCCATAGTTTTTCATCCAAACGTGATTTGGTATTGAAACCTCATTGAGATTTCATGAGCCAATTCAACGAGCATCCAAACAAGCGAATTCGTATTCATATCCATTAAAATTTCCTTGCTGAATTGGAATTGAAACCAATTCAATGCGAAGGCCTCCAATACAGACATCGAAACAAAGCGTTAATTAGTATGCTGACAAGGTTCACTCAGCTGCCACCTAGCCTACTAAGAGCAAGTACAATAAGGTACAGTCAGCAGGATATAAGGATTAAAATATAATATTCTTGCTTAATTGGAGGAGAGAGGAGAGGAGAGAGAAGAGAAGCGGGCTATATATTAATAGCCAGCTGCAGCACGTGCTTCTAGGCACTTTGTTAGAGATATATGTGGGTCATATATCAATAAAGTAGTATGTATTAATAGCTAACTATTGTACTTGTTGGCTATAAGGTTGACTATAGATGACATGGCAAGATTTTATAGCCAGCAGTTGGCTATACTATTAACCATGCTCTAAGACCTTCCGCAATGGATAGTATCATAAGCTAGTATAATACACATGATACTACTGTATGATAATATCTCCATAATGCATAGTATCATATTTTAGTATCATAAGTAGTATTATTTATTGTCATGCAAGACACATACTAGCTTAGCATTTATTATGATACTGTATCATAATATGATAGTCAACCCTCTCTTTCTTCATTTAATTTTATGACACATCATCAAATTTTCTTAGTTGGCATGCATGACATTAGCTATGAGGCCTTGTACAATGGTGGATGCTTATGGGCAGATGCTTAAAGAGAGAGAACAGTCTGGCACCTTACGTAAAAGATCATCTTACAATGCAAAGTGCTTGCTTTAGGTGCTTAGATGGAACTTGATATACCCAAACTGTATGGAAAAAAGAGCAGTTATTTTTGCAAGCACCCGGATAGCATCGAAGCAAACTCAGGCACCTGTTTCCTTTTCTAAGGGCATCAGCAGTGTGTAGAGGCGACCGAGCTCTAAGGTGGACCCCATACACCTGCCTCTTACGAAATTTATTCATCCCGAAATGTGAGCCTCTAGGCCATGGGCTCACCAGCTGCCTCTAACCACCAAACACATCTCCCTTCGCGCAAAAAAATCCCCAATCCTCCAGTCTAATCCCTAGCATGAGCAAACCAGCGCCCGTATCTCGACCCTCTCCAGTGACCAATCGAGCCAAAGACCTCGCGCGAGACTGTACGACGGACGCGGTCGATCTGGCAGCCGGACATGGGCCGCTGGTGACGGTCAAGGGGTGCAGCCACTGCGCCGGCAGGTGCGGCGAGGAGCAGCCGCCGGTCAGATCTCGCTGGCCAACTGCGTCGGTGATTGATACGTTCAAAACGTATCTATAATTTTTGCTTTCTCCATGCTTCTTTTGTGTGATATTGCTATGATATTGATGCACTTCCATACACTTTTGATCATATTTGGACTAACCTATTAACTCAGTGCACCCCAGTGCCAGTTCCTGTTTTCTGCTGTTTTTCTATTTCAGTTTTCCCCCATATTAAAAGTGCTCAAAAAATTCGGGAAAAATCCAATAAAAAATCAGCGCTTCGAAAGCTTCGGGAATCACCAAGGAGGGGCCAGAGGGGACCCACCAGGGCCCCAGGCGCCCTCCCGGTGTGCCCTAGGGTGGGTCGGTGCCAGGGGCCGCCTGGACCCCTGGTGGCCCCCTTGGCTGCCCCCCTTCGCCCATATATTCTTCGTGACGGGAAACCCCCAAAGACAGAACCCTTTTTTGCGATATCTCCTCAGTTCCGCCGCCGCCGCGCTTCCAAGATCGGGAGCACCAGGAGCCCTCTTCCCGGCACCCCGCCGGAGGGAGAAATCACCTCCAGGAGCTTCTCCACCACCATGGACGCTTCCCGGATGAACCGTGAGTAGTTGATACGTCTAAAACGTATCTGTAATTTCTGCTTGCTCCATGCCTCTTTTGTATGATATTGCTATGATATTGATGAACTTCCATACACTTTTGATCCTATTTGGACTAACCTATTAACTCAGTGCACCCTAGTGCCAGTTCCTGTTTTCTGCTGTTTTTCTATTTCAGGTTTCCCCCATATTAAAAGTGCTTCAAAAATTCGGGAAAAATCCATTAAAAAATCAGCGAACAGGAAGCTTCCGGAATCAACGAGGGGGCCAAAGGGGACCCACCAGGGCCCCAGGAGCCCTCCCGACGCGCCCTAGGGTGGGGCCACGCCAGGGGCCGCCTGGACCCCTGGTGCCCCCCTTCGCCTATTTATTCCCCGTGACGCAAAAACTCCGAGACGAGAACCCTTTTTTCGTGATCTCTCCTCTGTTTCGCCGCCGCGCTTCCAAGATCGGGAGCACCAGAAGACCTCTTCCCGGCACCCTGCCGGAGGGAGGAACCACCTCCGGGAGCTTCTCCACCACCATGGACGCTTCCCGGTTGAATCGTGAGTAGTTCACCTTGGACCATGGGTCTATGATCAGTAGCTACGTGATGTTCTCCTCCCCTCTTTATTCTTCATGGATTAGACCTCGTGAGCTGCCCTACATGATCGAGGCACATATGTAATATTTCCGTTGTTGCTATGCTGAGTTTGCTGGGATCCGATGGATTATGAGATTATGCTCAGATTGTGTTTGAGTAATATATTTGATTATCCTCTTTTATATTTATGTTCTTGAGTAATTCTTGCATGTTCTCCATTGCTGTTTATTGTTTTGGCCAAGTAGTAGGTAGTGACTCCAAGAGGGAGCGTTATGCATGATTGTGGGTTCATGCCCCCCGATGACTAGCTTGAGTGACAGAAACATGAGTCTAGGGGATGTGTTGTTGCCACAAGGGGAAAACAACGGTGCTTGTACTTGCGGGTGCAAGGATTGTTTACTTTACGCAAAGTTCTTTAATGCAGTTGTCTGTTGCTTTGAGTTTACACTTTGGGTGGGATTCACAACTGAATACCAGCGAGATGTTCTGGATAGATATCTCAAGGTGGATGATTAGTAGGTAGATGCAGATGGATTTCGGTCTAGTTGTCTTGGCGTACCGCCCATGCTTTTGAGCCTCTTCCTTTCTTTATAGCATAATTAGCATTGATTTACGCACATAATCCTGTCAATTGCCTAGCTGTAATTTGTTTAACTCACATGGCTATTTTATCGTCTTTTGGGAGAGAGACATCACTAGTGAACATCACTACCGCCCAATACTGTTTACACCCACTATCAATTTACTGCTTTACTTACTTTTCCATTGCTATCATTATCATTATTATCCCGTGCGTTTTATCCTTTGTAAACAACAAGGCCGGAGGAATTGACAACTCCTCTGTACTCGTTGGGAAGCAAAGTTATTTGCTGTGTGTGCAGGTCCAGGAGAAGCAAGTGATTATCATCAAATGACGCATCACTTTCCGAACCACCTACTTATCGTTGTTGGAGTCCTACTGGTCCGACACTCAACCTTAGCATCTTCGCTAAGGGAAACTTGCTGCTCTCTACATCTCAACCTTCCACTTTGGGTAACCAATGAGGGGCGAGAAGTAAACTCTCGCGATATCAAAGCAATTTCTCGCGCCGTTGCCGGGGACTCCACTCTTTAAGATAGGGGAGTTGCACACTATCTTTTATTTTTTATTTTTAGTCTTGTTAGTTTACCTTTCAGTTTTTATCTTCGTGTCCTTTATCAAAAATTAAAAAAAATAGTATGTCTAGTTCGTTACTTGCCAATCAATGTCTGACTTCTTTGAAACCAGATCTTATTGGCATGGAGGATTCACCGAGGATCAACAAAAGTGGTACAAGGAACACTGCTTGTCTCAAAAGGGGATACACTTATGGAAACAAATACACCAGCTGTATGAGTATGCTAGAAACTTGTGCTCAATATATAATATATCTTTCTGCAGGGATAAATCTTGTTGCTTTATGAGGCAAAAACACCTTGCTTTCCAATGTGAGTACAATGATGATGAAACCTTAGCTTCTTATGGTAAGATAAATTATGATTTTGATGATGCAGAGCAAATAGAAGAATTTGTTGCTTATAAGGGTGCCTACGAAATTACTTCTCTTCTTAAAAATATTGATGATGCCCCTTACAAATCTGAGAACCTTGCTATACTTAACTATTGTTTGGAAAATTACGATGCAAATTATTATATTACTGATCATCTTCAGAGAATCTCTCCCCCAAAGGAAGAGACTAATGATTTGCAGAACTATATGGAAGAAGAAATTGCTGAACCTGAAAGCTCCTTAGATGAAAAAGAGGAGGAGAGTGACGAAAAAAAGGAGGAAGAATGGGGCTATACATGTCTACCTTCTAATGAGAGTAACTCTTTAAATATTACCTTATATGAGTATTATGATCTTATGGATTCTTTTGAAATGTCCCTTTTTGATGAAGTTGATGCCTTTTATACTTGCAGCCATGATGCCATTATGAATGATGCTTATGGAGATGAACTTGCTATAGTTCCTCATGTTAAGAATGAAATTTTTTCTATTGCACCCACATTTGATTGCCCTATTATCCTTTTGAAATATCCAACTCATATTCCGGAGAATTTTGCTCTTATCAAGGCTCAATGTGATGGGTTGCAATTATCTTATGATCCTAAAGACCGTGTTGAAAACTATACACGTGTGCTTGTAGGTCATGAACAACATGATTTATGTGATAGTTATATTCTTGATGTTGTTCATGATACTACTGAAAATTACTTTGAGAGAGGAAAGTTTGGTTGTATAAACTTTCATGTTACAAAAACACCTCTCTTTATGATGAAAGTTTTGAAGTTGTTCTTGTCCCACCTTCCTATGCTTGTCTCTTTGCGCTTCTTCGATTTATTTTCTTACAAGATGCCAATGCATAGGAAGTGGGTTAGGCTTAAATACGTTTCATATTTGCTTCTTGATGCTCTCTTATGCTTCAAATCCTTATTCTTATGGGAGCATCTTCTAAAATCTTTTTGCCTAGCTTAAAGGCGTAAAAGAAAGCGCTTGTTGGGAGGCAACCCAAGATGTATTTTCTTTTGTTTTTAGTGGTCTTGATGATTTTTACTACTTTAGCAACATCATTGTATCTTTACCTTTCAAGCTTTGTGCCAATTATAGCCTCATATAAAAAGGGAAGTGAAAGTTGTGACATGCTGTCCCGAAAACAGATTCTGTCCTCGTGACTAGAAAAATCCCAGTAACTCTTTTTGAGCTGAAATTTTTACAAAGAGTGCTCTATAAAATTACGAAACTTTCGTATGTTCTGAGTTTTTTGATTTGAGTTGCAGAAGTATACCTAAAATATTCTTTACTACCTGCTGGTCTGTTTTTCACAGATTCTGTCCTGTTTTGCCTTTTTCTTCGTTTTGCAAACCTTCAGCTTGCTTTTTCTTTGCAAAACTTTTTTGAAATCTTGAGAAACAGTAGCTCTTCTAGAATATCCTTATTTACAGTAGAGACAAAATTATTTTATTATGGGTACTAACCTCGCTAATCAGATTATGATGAGTTATGTATGAAGGGAGTTTTCAAGTGTGCGAAAGAAGATGATGAAAGAAGATTCAGGAGTGTCAAGCGCTCAAGCTTGGGGATGCCCCCATGCATCCCCAAGAAATATTCAAGGATACTCAAGAGTCTAATCTTGGGGATGCCTCCGTGCATCCCCTTCTCCATCAACAATTATCAGTTTGTCTCTCGTTTCACTATATTTTATCACTTCATGCATTATGTGCTATGCTTGGAGCGTCTCGCTCTTAGGTTTTATTTTTAGTTTTCTTTAGCTTTGCTTGCTGTTAATAACAAGTTAGAACCCAGGTTTCTTTGTGTGGGAGAGAAACACGCTCCACTTCCAAAATCTAGAACACAACATAGGATATTTCATGCTTATCTTTTTTGTGTGTGTTCTTTATCTTTTTCATAGCTACTATCATGTTTTGCTCTTAGTTTTCATGCTTCTATTTTCAAAGAGCTTTTGTTTAGTTTCTTGATGGAGCTATTTTTAATTTTCATGTTTATCTTGTTTAGAGAGTTTGCCTGTTGCACTGAGTTTTGTGTCTTGACTTGAAGTAGGTAATTGAGGTTGCTATTCTTTTGTAGTAGTAACTTGCAATGGTTTTGAGGTATTGTTTTGAGTAATGTTTGGACTTTTGGTGTCAAGAGCTTTAGCCTATTAGTGATAGATGTCGTATTTTGGGCAATACGTGTTCATTTTCATAACTTACAAATTAGTTGAGAACTTTAGCTACTAGATGGATCACTAATCATGAGTCGAGGGGTCGAATATTAGAGTACACGCACATACCATGAGTCGAGGATGCGCAAGGATAACCAAACCCCCATACACTCCTCCTCGGGGTACTTGTCTCTTTGTGAACCTCTTTATTATATTGAGAGTTACCGATAATAAGTGCATGAGTTTTTCGGACTAATGTCAGTATTCGAAAGTTGACACTTCCACCTTCCCATATTTTTCTAGCCTCTCATGTGTCGTGCATTGCTTTCTTCTCACTCCGAGAGTTGGCGTCCACCTTCGCCGGTACATCCAAACCATTGGCACGATATGCTCTGTCATCATAAACCTCCTTATATCCTTCCTCAAAACAGCCACCATACCTACCTACCAAGGCATTTCCATAGCCTTTCCGAGATATATTGCCATGCAACATCCATCTTCTCATGACTTGATCTTCATGTCATACATGCTACTTGCTTGATCGATGACCCGCATGCTAGTTGGGCCTTGCCCTAATCATTGCTACATGACGCGCTAGTATCATTGCATATCCTGCTACCCTGGCAGAGGCATACATTTGCATACATCATGATAGTTACATTTTTTTATGATTTTAGTACTTTGTAAAGTGTGAAAGATCTTCTATACTTCTTGTAATATATAGAGTGTTTCCCCTAAAGTGAGGAAAAGATCCCAAAGTGTACAAATCAAAAGATCCCAAAGTGGACAAATTAAAAGATCACAAAGAGGACAAATGAGAGAAATAGAAAGAGCCATTGAGGCCACCAAAAAATACAAAAAAATAGAAAAAAGAGAAAAAGAAATAAAAAGAGAGAAGGGGGCACACTATTATTCCCTTTGAGAGATCCACAGTCGTACTCCCTCTTATATCTTGTACTCCATAGAGATTATCATTAATGCATATAGTTATGTGGGGATCTTCACACTATAGAACTTGGCTTGTATATTCCAATGATGAGCCTCCTCAAATGAGCTCTAGGTCTTCTTGAGCAAGAAAGTTGGATGCACCCCCACTAGTTCCATTGGAGAGCTTACCTTAGCTCATATATGCATCCGTTGCATGGCAATCCCTACTCCTCGCATCATATCTATCATTTGGCTTTCCCTCGCCTATGATTGTCCTCATTGATGTGAGCCCTTCACACCTTTTGCTCATGCATTGCATGAGTGCTCAAAATGTCGAAAAGGAGTGGATCATTTTGACTTGTACCTGGCTAGTGGTCTGGGGATGAGTCAAGATAAGATTCCAAAGAAGACCAAGTGTGAAACTTTAGTAGATTGAGTTCTCAACATAAAAATACTTTTTCTCGTATATCCCTATCCCTTTCTTGCACGCAAACACCATTTGGAGACATTCGAGTCACGGACAGCGAGAGCTCTTGCACCTTTATGTTATTATGTTGATTGTTTCAATGCTAAATATAGACTCTTGCCTGTTATGACTTGAATTGAATTACATGCCTTGATTGCTTTACTTCACTTCTGAATTAGAAAGTATGCTTAAAGACTTCATCACTACCCAAAAAGCCTTCAACAAGAGTGTAGAGGAAAAACTAGAAAAATTAGATAATCTCTCGTCAAAGGTAGACAATTTAGCCCATGAAGTAGAATTGCTTAAAATTAGCACTTCTCCTCTTGAGGAGAGGAAGGTCACTCCTATGAACGCTATCCAAGTGCAAATTAATGAAAACATTAGGATGATGGCTAAACTTAAAGAGAGATGGGCTAGAGAAAAGGAGGAAGAAGATAGAATTAAGAGCCTTCCTACACACCACACCATTGTTACTATCCAAGTTGTTGAGGATATCCAAACTTTTAGCATCCAATGCACCCCTAGTCCCATAGGACCTATTAATGGTGATGTTATGACCTCAACCGTAGAAGAAGAAATTCCTATGACTATAGAAGCTACCAAACAAGTGAGCCTAAAGGACACCACTACCACTTTACTTGATAGTAGTGACCTTGATTTTGATAATTTCACCCTTTCTGAAGTTATTTGTTTCCTTCACAAGATGTCTAGAGACCCCCACACTAGCACACTTAATCTTGCCTTCACGGAGCATATTACTAATGCTCTCATTAATGCTAGGGAGGAGAAGCTTAGGATAGAAGCCTCCATACCTAGAAATCTAGAAGATGGTTGGGATCCTATGATTAAAATTAAGTTGAATAACTTCTCTTGCTATGCTTTATGTGATGTTGGAGCTAGTACCTCCGTTATGCCCAAAAGAATGTATGGTATATTTGAATTGAAACCTTTTCATCCTTGTTGTTTTGGTGTTCGTCTTTTTGATTCTTCCGTAAAGAAACCTTTGGGGAAGATCGATGATGTTCTTATCATTGTCAATGACAATTATGTTCCCGTTGATTTTACTATTATGGACATTGAATGTGAACCTTCTTGTCCAATTATTTTGGGACGTCCTTTTCTTCGCACCGTGGGTGCTGTTATTGACATTAAGTAAGGGATTATCAAATTCCAATTCCCTCTCAAGAAAGGGATGGAACACTTCCCTAGGAAAAAGATTAAGTTCTCTTTTGAGTCCGTCACACGGGCTAGTTATTTTCTTGAAAAGACTTGATCTATTGCATTATGCCTAGCTAATGGCTTTAAAGAAGCGCTTTCGGGAGGCAGCCCGCAACGAATTTAGGTTTTCCTTTTTTTTTTCTTCTGTTTTTAGTGGTCTTGATGATTTTTACTACTGTATCAACATCATTGTATCTTTACTTTTCAAGCTTGGTGCCATTTATAGCCTCATATGACAAGGGAAGTGAAAGTTGTGACAAGCTGTCCAGAAAACAGATTCTGTCCTCGTGACGGGAAAAATCATAGAAAAATCCCAGTTCATCTTTTTGAGCTGAATTTTATACACAGCGTGCTCTATACAATCACAGAACTTTTGTATGTTCTTAGGTTTTTTATTTGAGTTGCATAAGTATCCCTAAAAAATTCTTTACTACCTGCTAGTCAGTTTTTCACAGATTCTGTCATGTTTTGCCTTTTCTTCATTTTGCAAACCTTAAGCTTGCTTTTTATTTGCAAAAACTTCTTGGAAATCTTGAGAAATAGTAGCTCTTCGAGAATATCCTTATTTCCAGTAGATAAAAAATTATTTTATTATGGGTACTAACCTCGCTAATCAGATTATGATGAGTTATGTATGAAGGGAGTTTTCAAGTGTGCGAGGGAAGATGATAAAGGAAGATTCAGGAGTGTCAAACGCTCAAGCTTGGGGTTGCCCCCATGCACCCCCAAGAAATATTCAAGGAGACTCAAGCGTCTAAGCTTGGGGATGCCCCCATGCATCCCCTTCTCCATCAACAATTATCAGTTCGTCTTTCGTTCCACTATATTTTTATCACTTCATGCGTTATGTGCTATGCTTGGAGCGTCTTGCTCTTTATTTCCTTTTTAGTTTTCTTTAGCTTTGTTTGCTGTTCATAACAAGTAAGAACCCAGCTTTCTTTGTGTGGGAGAGAAACACGCTCCACTTTCAAAATCTAGAACACATCATAGGATTTTTCATGCTTATCTTTGTTGTGTGTGTTCTTTATCTTTTTCATAGCTGCTGTCATGTTTAGCTCTTAGTTTTCATGCTTATCTTTTTAAGAGCTTTTGTTTAGTTTGTTGCTGGAACTCTCTTCAGTTTTCATGTCTATCTTGTTTAGAGAGTTTTCCTGTTGCACTGAGATTTGTGTCTTGACTTGAAGTAGGTAATTGAGGTTGCTATTCAATTGTAGTAGTAACTTGCAATAGTTTTGAGGTAATGTTTTGAGTAATGTTGGGACTTTTGGTGCCAAGAGCTTTATCCTATTAGTGACATATGTCATATTTTGGGCAATCCGTGTTTATTTTCAAAACCTACAAAATTAGTTGAGAACTTTATCTACTAGATGGATCACTACTCTTTGGAGGGATCGAATATTAGAGTACACTCACGTACCATGAGTGGAGGATGCGCAAGGATAACCAAACCCCCATAAACTCCTCCTCGGGGAACTTGTCTCTTTGTGAACCTCCTTATTATATTGAGAGTTGCCAATAATAAGTGCTTGAGTTCTTCGTACTAATGTGAGTATTCGAAAGTTAACACTTCCACCTTCCCATATTTTTCTAGCCTCTCTTGTGTCGTGCATTGCTTTCTTCTCACTTCGATAGTTGGCGTCCACCTTCGCCGGAACATCCAAATCCTTGGCACGATACGCTCTGTCATCAAAAACCTCCTTATATCCTTTCTCAAAACAGCCACCATACCTACCTATCAAGGCGTTTCCATAGCCTTTCCGAGATACATCGCCATGCAACATCCACCTTCTCATGACTTGATCTTCATGGCATACATGCTTTTGATTGATCGATGAGCCGCATGCTAGTTGGGCCTTGCCCTAATCATTGCTACATGACGCGCTAGTATCATTTCATATCCTACTACACTGGCAGAGGCATACATTTGCATACTTCATGATAGTTTCATTTTCTTTATGATTTGAGTTACTTGTAAAGTGTGAAAGATCTTCTATACTTTTTGTAATATATAGAGTGTTTCCCCTAAAGTGAGGTAAAGATCCCAAGGAGGATAAAATCAAAAGATCCCAAAGAGGACAAATGAGAGAAATAGAAAGAGCCATTGAGGCCACCAAAAAAATACAAAAAAAGAAGAAAAAAAAGAGAAAAAGAAATAAAAAGAGAGAAGGGGGCACACTACTATTCCTTTTGAGAGATCCACACTCGCACTCCCTCTTATATCTTGTACTCCATAGAGATTATCATTCATGCATATAGCTATGTGGGACCTTCACACTATAGAACTTGTCTTGTATATTCCAATGATGAGCCTCCTCAAATGAGCTCTAGGTCTTCTTGAGCAAGCAAGTTGGATGCACCCCCACTAGTTCCATTGGAGAGCTTACCTTAGCTCGTATGTGCATCTGTTGCATGGCAATCCCTACTCCTCACATCATATCTATCATTTGTCTTTCTCTCGCCTATGATTGTCCTCATTGATGTGAGCCTTTCACACCCTTTTTGTCTTCCTCCCCCATCATTATTCTCTCTTTGCCATCCTAAGTGTCAACATTCTTGCTTACGCTCATCCATTGCATGAGTGCTCAAAATATGGAAAAGGAGTGGATCATTTTGACTTGTACCTGGCTAGTGGTCTGGGGATGAGTCAAGATAAGATTCCAAAGAAGACCAAGTGTGAAACTTTAGTAGATTAACTTCTCAACACAAAAATACCTTTTTCTCGTATATCCCTATCCCCTTTCTTGCACGCAAACACCATTTGGAGACATTCGAGTCACGGACAGCGAGAGCTCTTGCACTTTTATGTTCTTATGTTGCTTGTTTCAATGCTAAATATAAAATCTTTCCTGTTATGACTTGAATTGAATTACATGCCTTGGTTGCTTTACTTAAAAAGTTCTTATATGGTTGGTAGCATGTCACCACAGAAATGATGTTTGTTATCATTTACCTACTCGAGGACGGGCAGGAATTAAGCTTGGGGATGTTGATACGTCCAAAACGTATCTATAATTTCTGCTTGCTCCATGCTTCTTTTGTGTGATATTGATATGATATTGATGCACTTCCATACACTTTTGATCATATTTGGACTAACCTATTAACTCAGGGAACCCCAGTGCCAGTTCCTGTTTTCTGCTGTTTTTCTATTTCAGTTTTCCCCCATATTAAAAGTCCTCCAAAAATTCGGGAAAAATCCAATAAAAAATCAGCGCTTTGGAAGCTTCGGGAATCACCAAGAAGGGGCCAGAGGGGACCCACCAGGGCCCCAGGCGCCCTCCTGGCGCGCCCTAGGGTGGGGCCGCGCCAGGGGGGCGCCTGGACCCCTGGTTGGCCCCTTGGCTGCCCCCTTCGCCCATATATTCTCCATGACGCGAAACCCCCAATGACAGAACCCTTTTTCGCGATCTCTCCTCTGTTCCGCCATTGCCGCGCTTCCAAGATCGGGAGCACCAGGAGCCCTCTTCCCGGCACCCTGACGGAGGGAGGAACCACCTCCGGGAGCTTCTCCACCACCATGGATGCTTCCCGGATGAACCGTGAGTAGTCCACCTTGGACCATGGGTCTATGATCAGTAGCTATGTGATGTTATCCTCCCCTCTTTATTCTTCATGGTTTAGACCTCATGAGCTGCCCTACATGATCGAGGCACATTTGTAATCTTTCTGCTGTTGCTATGCTGAGTTTGCTGGGATCCGATGGATTATGAGACTATGTTCAGATTGTGTTTGAGTAATATATTTGATTCTCCTCTTTTATATTTATGTTCTTGAGTAATTCTTGCATGTTCTCCGTTGCTGTTTATTGCTTTGGCTAAGTAGTAGGTAGTGACTCCAAGAGGGAGCGTTATGCATGATTGTGGGTCCATGCCCCCTAATGACTAGCTTGAGTGACAGAAACATGAGTCTAGGGGATGTGTTTTTGCCACAAGGGAGAAAACAATGGTGCTTGTACTTGCGGGTGCAAAGATTGTTTACTTTATGCAAAGTTCTTTAATGCAGTTGTTTGTTGCTTTGAGTTTACACTTTGGGTGGGATTCGCAACTTAATACCAGCGAGATGTTTTGGATAGATATCTCAAGGTGGATATAGGTAGATGCAGATGGATTTCAGTCTAGTTGTCTTGGTGTACCGCCCAAGCTTTTGAGCCTCTTCCTTTCTTTATAGCATAGTTAGCATTGGTTTGCGCACATAATCCTGTCAATTTCCCAACTATAATTTGTTTACCTCGCATGGCTATTTTATCGTCTTTTGGGAGAGAGACATCACTAGTGAACATCATAGGATCCCGGTCCATATTTCCAATACTGTTTACACCCACTATTTATTTTCTGCTTTATTTAATTTTCCGTTGCTATCACTATCATTATTATCCCGTACGTTTTATCCTTTGTGAACAATAAGGCCGGATGGATTGACAACCTCTCTGAACTCGTTGGTAGAGAAGTTATCTGTTGTGTGTGTGCAGGTCCACGTCAACCGCCTAATTACTGGTGTCGTTGTCACCTTCCTGTCGTTGTTGGAGTCCTACCGAAGACAAACCTTGGTATCTTCACCGAGGGAAATTTGCTGCTGTCTACATCTCAAACCTTCCACTTTGGGTAACCAATGAGGGGCGAGAAACTCTCGCGACATCAGTGATACGTCTCAAATGTATTGATAATTTCTGCTTGCTCCATGCATGTTTTGCGTGATATTGCTATGATCTAGATACACTTTCATACACTTTTGATCATATTTGGACTAACCTACTAACTCAGTGCACCCCAGTGCCAGATCATGTTTTCTACTGTTTTTCTATTCCAGGTTTCCCCCATATTAAAAATGCTCCAAAAATTTGGGAAATCGGATAAAAAATCAGCGCAACGGAGTCTTCCAGAAGTACCCAAGTGGGGTCAGAGTGGAGTTTCCCGCTACCTTTTACCTTTACTTTTTAGTCTTGTTAGTTTACCTTACTATTTTTACCTTTGTGTCCTTTATCAAAAATTACAAAAAAAAATCTGCCACACCTGCTGCTACTATGGGTTCCTCTGAAAACACAAAGTTGTGTGACTTCACCAGTCACAACAACAAAGACTTTATCTGCACTCCTATTGCCACACCTGCCACTTCAGCTACCTCTTATGAAATTAAACCTGCTTTACGGAACCTTGTTATGAGAGATCAATTCTCGGGTGCTGGAGATGATGCTGCTTTACACTTGAATATTTTTTTGAATTATGTGATACGCAAAAGTATAAAGAAGTAGAAGGTGATGTTGTTAAGCTCAAGATTTTTCCTTTCTCTTTGAGGAACGGAGCTAAAATCTGGTTTCAATCTTTGCCTAGGAATAGCATAGATTTTTGGGATAAGTGCAAAGATGCTTTTATTGGGAAGTACTACCCACCTGATAAAATTATCCAATTGAGGAGTAACATTACGAATTTCAGGCAATTGGATAATGAACACGTTGCCCAAGCTTGGGAACGTATGAAATCTCTTGTTAAGAAATGCCCTACACATGGTTTGGCTACCTGGATGGTTATCTAGACTGTTTATGCAGGCTTGAACTTTACCTCGCGGAACCTGTTAGATTCGGCCGCAGGAGGAACCTTTATGTCAACTACACTTGGTGCTGCCACAAAAATTCTCGATGAGAGGATGATCAACTATTCCCAATGGCACACCGAACGCGCTCCAATAGGTAGGAAGGTAAATTCTGTTGAGGAAATTACCTCTCTCAATGATAAAGTTGATTTAATTATTTCTCTACTTACCAAGCAACCCTCTATTGATCCTCATGATGTTCCGTTAAATTCTTTGGTTGCTCAGGAACAAGTAGATGTGAACTTCATTGCTAGAAACAACTTAAATAATAATGCTTATAGGGGCAACTTTGCTAGTAATCCTAGACCGTTTCCATCCACTTATGGGAACAACAACACTTACCCTAGCAACAAGAACCCCACCTCTGAACTAGAGAATATGCTTAGAGATTTTATCACTACCCAAAAATCCTTCAACAAGAATGTGGAAGGAAAGCTAGCTAAACTAGATAATCTTTGTTTGAAGGTAGACAGCTTAGCCCTTGATGTTGAAATGTTAAAAATTAGAACCCCTCCCCTTGAGGAGAGCAAGGCCACCCCTATTAATGCTATCCAGTTACAAATCAATGAAAGTATTAGGATGATGGCTAAACTTAAAGAAAGATGGGCTAGAGAAAAAGAGGAAGAGGATAGAATTAAGAGCCTTCCTACACACCACACTGTTGCCACTATCCAAATCGGTGAGGACACTTAAACTATTAGCACCCAATGCACTCCTGGTCCCATCGGACCTATTAATGGTGATGCTAATACCTCAACCGTAGAAGAATAAACTCCTATGAACATAGAGGGTTTCAAACAAGTGAGCCTAAATGACACTACTACCACCTTTGATAGTAGTGATATTGATTTTGACAGTTGCACCCTCTCAGAAGTTATCAGCTTATTACACAAAATGTCTAGAGAGACCCCCACACTAGCACACTTAATCTTGCCTTCACGGAGCATATCACAAATGCTCTTATCAAAGCTAGGGAGGGGAAGCTTAGGATAGAAGCCTCCATACCTAGTAAGCTAGATGATGGTCGGGACCCTATGATAAAAATCAAATTAAATAACTTATCTTGCTATGCTTTATGTGACGTTGGAGCTAGTATCTCTGTCATGCCCAAAGGAATGTATGATATGTTTGAATTGAAACCTTTTGATTCATGTTCTTTTGGTGTTCGTCTTGTTGATTCTTCCGTAAAGAAAACTTTGGGGAAGATCGACGATGTTCTTATCATTGTCAATGACAACTATGTTCCCGTTGATTTTATCATTATGGATATAGAGTGTGAACCTTTATGTCCAATTATTTTGGGACGTCCTTTTCTTCGCACCATTGGTGTTGTCATTGACATGAAAGAGGGGACTATAAAATTCCAATTCCCTCTCAAAAAGGGGATGGAACACTTCCCTAGAAATAAAATCAAGTTACCTTTTGAGTCCGTTACACGGGCAAGCTATTCTCTTTCTCTTGATAAAACTTGATTCTTCGTTTGCCTTATGCCTAGCATAAAGGCGTAAAAGAAAGCGCTTGTTGGGAGGCAACCCAAGATGTTTATACTTATGTTTTTAGTGGTCTTTATGATTGTTACTACTGTAGCAAAATCATTGTATCTTTATTTTTCAAGCTTTGTGCCAAGTATAGCCTCATATGACAAGGGAAGTGAAAGTTGTGACATGCTGTCCAGAAAACAGATTCTGTCCTCGTGACGGGAAAAATCAGAATAAATCACTAGTTCATCTTTTTGAGATGGATTTTTTACACAGGATGCTCTATACAATCACGGAACTTTCTTATATTCTGAGTTTTGTGATTTGAGTTGCAGAAGTGCCCCTAAAAAAATCTTTACTACATGCTGTTCTGTTTTTCACAGATTCTGCCACGTTTTGTCTCTCCTAACTTTTGCAAACCTTAAGCTTGCTTTTTATTTGCAAAAACCTTTTGGCAATCTTGAGAAACAGTAGCTCTTCAAGAATATATTTATATCTAGTGGGGAAAAATTATTTATTAAGGGTACTAACCTCTCTAATCAGCTGATGATGAGTTATGTATGAAGGGAGTTTTCAAGTGTGCGATGGAAGATGATGAAAGAAGATTCGGGAGTGTCAAGTGCTCAAGCTTGGGGATGCCCCCATGCAACCCCAATAAATATTCAAGGAGACTCAAGCGTCTAAGCTTGGGGATGCCCCCGTGCATCCCCTTCTCCATCAACAATCATCAGTTCGTCCTTCGTCTCACTATATTTTTATCACTTCATGCGTTATGTGCTATGCTTGGAGCGTCTCACTCTTAGTTTTTTTTAGTTTTCTTTAGCTTTGCTTGCTGTTCATAACAAGTTGGACCCCGTCTTACTTTTTGTGGGAGAGAAACACGCTCCACTTTCAAAATCTAGAACACATCATAGGATTCTTCATGCCTATATTTTTACTGTTGTGTGTTCTTTATCTTCTCGTAGCTACTGCCATGTTTAGTTTTAGTTTTAGTTTTAGTTTTTCTTAGCAACAGCCTTGGCTTTTGTTTAGTTTATTGCTGGAACTCTCTTTTGTTTTCATGTTTATCTTGTTAAGAGAGTTGGTTGTTGCACTGAGTTATGTCTTGTTTTGAGAAATAGGTAATTGAGGTTGATATTTAATTTTAGTAGTAACTTGAAATAGTTTTGAGGTATTGATGTGAGTAATGTTTGAACTTTTGGTGTCAAGAGCTCTAGCCTATTAGTGATAGGTGTCGTATTTTGGGCAATCCGTGTTTATTTTCAAAAACCTACAAAACAAGTTGAGAACTATAGCTACTACACTACTAGGGAAATAGCTATACATGGAAAGCTTATTAGTGGAGCATATAACAAGCCATGCGCCACCATCTGTTAGGGGTGGCGCACTGGAAAATAATGCGCCACCCATAAGACCTTAGGGGTGGCGCATTATTTTCCAGTGCGCCACCCCTAAGAGTGGGCCAGCCTGGATGAGCTTATACGTGGCGCATTTGGTAAAATGCGCGACCCCTAAGAACCTTATGGGTGGTGCTTAGGGGTGGCGCATTTTGGAAATGCGCCACCCATAAGGTTCTTAGGGGTGGCACATTGTGGGAATGCGCCACCCATAAGGTTCTTAGGGGTGGCACATTGTGGGAATGCGCCACCCATAAGAGCTTAGGGGTGGCGCATTTCAACAATGCGCCACCACTGACATGCTATATGCGCCACTAAATTCCTAGAGTTGCCCTTATCTACTCCACTCCTCGTACAACCTCTCATTCACTCCACACAATTCTCAAACTAGAACCACTCTTCTCACCCTAGATCTATTCGGTTTTCTCCTCCTCCCCACCTAATTTCTTCCATTTATCCATCCATACTTGGCATTAAATCTATTTTGTTTCATATTGAAGTAAGTGGACCTCCTCCCAAACTCTTTTCTTCCATTTATGACCCATATACCTGCCTTTATTAGCTTGGGGTTTGTTGTATATGTGAAGCTTGGGTTTGATGTATATGTGAAGCTTGTGGTGGTTTGATGTATATGTGAAGCTTATGGTGGTTTAATGTATATGTGAATCTTGAGTGGCCAATGTTTTGCCGAAATGTTGATTCATTTCCGTTTCGGCAAATTTCTGGCGCACTCTCCGCATGCTCCCATGCATTATTAGGGAAGGTCATGCCAAAATTTTCCGACGACGACTGTGATATATAATTGTGTTGCTCTCTGTGTGCACGCAGGTGATCGACCATGGTCCGCGAGATGCTGAGCGATATCACCGTGGGTAGGTGGATGCAATGTGCGACCAACGACATGCTAAGGAATAATAGGTCGGATATACGATGTCCGTGTCGGAGATGCAAACTGCAGTGCGTGACCGAGCCTGATTCCGGAATATTGCAAAGACACCTGAAGCATAATGGTTTGATGGATGGATACACACGGTGGATAAGTGATGAAGCTGGTGAGGAGGAGGACGTCAATGGTGGGGCGCCAGTAGATGAGGAAGGGCAACCAGACAACAGCGGCGGGCGAGAAGACGAAGAGCACCCCGTACATGATCATGAAGATGCCGAAGAGGATCATGTAGAACAAGATGCCGGACATGAAGATCAAGATGTCGGACATGAAGATCAAGATGTCGGACATGATCTGGATTCAAGCTAGGTGAGGGACCCTCATGTTCAATAGATGCTTGTCAAAGAGGTGTTGAACGCAAGAGGTGCAGCTAGAGAGAAAGCCAAGATGGCACAACTCGAGAAAGACGCGGTTACGAAGTTGTATGAAGGATGCAATGACGGGGATACCCGCTTGAATGTAACACTTTGGGCTATGGAGATGAAGGCAAAACACAAATGGACCGACGAAAGCTTCGATGATAACATGGCATTCTGGCACGATCGTCTTCCGAAGGGCAACACGTGTCCAACTAGTATCGCTGAGGCCAAGAAAGTCATGTGCCCTCTCGATCTTCCGCACGTTAAATACCACTTCTGCATAAATGATTGCATGATCTATCGGGGTGAGGACGAAGAGAAAACCACATGCTCGGTGTGCGGTGTTAGTCGATACAAGAGAGGGAAGAAAGTTCCTAGAAAAGTGGTATGGTACTTTCCGATCACTCCTCATTTGCAGAGGTATTTCATAGATCCCGAGGAAGCAAAGCTCAAGACCTGGCACGTAGATAGAAACAAGCTAAAAGAGGATGACCCGAACCCGGATCCGGAAAAGGAGGACATGCTGAGGCACCCTTCAGATGGTAGCCAATTGACTGCGTTGGACCTCGAATACCCAGATTTTGGAGAAGAACCAAGGAACCTCAGGATTGGTGTGAGCGCCGATGGAATCAATCCGTTTGGCGGCCAGAGCAGCACACACAGTACCTAGCCCGTGTTTGTATGCATATACAACCTTCCCCCCTGGAAGTGCATGAAGAAAAAGTACATAACAATGTGTATGCTAGTTCAAGGGCCGAAACAACCAGGTACGGACCTCAATCTATATCTGCAGCTGTTGAAAGAGGAGCTAGAAACGTTAAGGAAAGATGGAGTCAATACGTGGGACGCCGCCGCAAAAGAATATTTCCCAATGAAAGCCGCGGTGATCACGACGGTGCACGACTATCTCGGATAAGGATATTTCTCAGGGCAGGTGGTCCAAGGATTCTGTGCATGTGTTAGGTGCATGGATAATACAACGTACCGCCAGCTACCAAAAGATCTCGGATCTTCAAAAACCGTATTCCAGGAGTCTCGGAGGTGGCTTCCCAAGAAACACGCGTGGAGAAAATAGGGACATCTGTTCGATGGAAGCGAGGAGCTCCGAGCACCCCCAGCTCGAAGGAGCGGCAAAGAAATCGACAACTTGCTGAAAACTTGGAAAGAGTGCCCCGCGCCGGGAAAAAAAGAAGACTCAGCTGTTGATGAGGGTATGGAAAGCGAGGTCTGTTTTCTGGGATTTGGAATACTGGAGTCTCCTCCGCAGTCCTCATAGCCTTGATCTCATGCATATCACAAAGAACGTGTGCGAGAGCTTGTTTGGCACGCTGCTCAACATGCCGGAGAAGACCAAGGAAGGGCCAAAAGCAAGGAATGACCTTAAATTTATGGGCATCAGGAGGGAACTTCACCCCCCTAGTGACGACGATGATGAGCCGGAGGAGGAAGAGGATACGGAAACGCAAAACTCTCGCAAACGAAAAAGGGCGACCAAGAAGAAGACCGGTATTGATCACTGCCCCCCGGCATGCTTCACTCTGTACGAGGAGGAGATCAAGCGGTTTATCCACTGCCTCATAGGAGTAAAATTTCCAAACGGCTACGCGGGGAAGATAAGCAGATACCTAGACGAGGCGAAGCAGCGTTTCAACGGGATGAAATCTCATGATTGTGCCGTGCTGATGACGCAGATTCTCCCGGTTGCGATCCGAGGGATAATGGACGAGCACGTCCGTAAAACGTTGTTTGGCCTTTGCAACTTTTTTGACGTCATCTCCCGGAATTCGATTTGCGCTACGCAACTCAAAAGGCTACAGGAGGAGATCGTGCTCATACTATGCGAGCTTGAGATCTATTTCCCGCCAGCGTTCTTCGACATTATGGTGCATCTGCTGATCCACGTCGTGGAGGATATCGTCCAACTCGGGCCTGCATTTCTGCGAAGCATGATGCCGTTCGAAAGGATGAATGGACACATCAAAAAATATGTTCGTAACAGGTCTCGTCCAGATGCAAGCATAGCGAAGGGCTTTCTAACCGAAGAGTGCATCTCTTTTTGCACGAATTATCTCAACACCGAGAACCCTGTTGGTCTGGCCGTCAACATGCACTTTGGCAGGACCGATGGGTGTGGTCACCACGAGGGAAGCTGCGCAATGCATGTCAACTTTGACGGCCGAGACATCGACTTTGAAAGAGCAAGCCTAGTCGCGCTACAACACATCCAGCTGGTCGATCCTTGGATAGTAAAGCACAAGGATGTAATCAGGAAGAAGTACAGTGACCAGGGCCTGCAGATAATGAACCGAGATCCATGGCTAATCAAAGAGCACAACTTCGGTTTCATGACTTGGTTTAGGGACGAGCTTCGTGCTAATCCCCCGCGAAGGAACGCTTCCGAGGACAAAAAGATGATATTCACCTTGTCATAGGGTGCCGCACGCAACCTGATGACCTATCAAGCGTATGATATCAACGGCTACACATTCTACACAGAGGAAAAGGACAATAACTGCGATTACTAGAACTCAGGGGTAACGGGCATATTCTACACCGATGACGTCAAGGAAAGATTCTATGGAAGGATCAAGGACATATGGGAGCTCGACTACTATGGAGAGAAGGTGTCGATGTACCGTGTGAGATGGGCCAAGAGCGTCGTAAAAGAAGACCGGTACTTCACCACCATGGTTATACCCGAAGCCAAATCCAAGCCTGCGGGCGCAAACGTCACCGCGAAAAATGAGCCATGGGTACTGGCTAGCCAAGTGGACCAATGCTTCTTCATTACCGACCCATCAAAGCCGAGCCGCGTTGTAGTGAGGAGATGCAAAAGAAACATAATCGGAATGGATGGAGTTGGCAACAAGCAAGACTTTGACAAGTACGGCGACCTGAAGATGGAAGATGACTACGCCGCTCAGGATACATACACCACAACCCTACCGAAGAAAGGTCTCCCGTTCAAGAGGAAAAGTGAAGGCGTCCCGGCCCTAAATTATTCAACCACGAAAAAGAAGGGCAAGAAGAAGATCGTGAGGAAACGCTAACTATATATCTAGCTCCAAATTTAAGAAAATATTTTGTAATTTATGATCACTTTGTGTATGCATGGAATTAATATGCACTTTGTAATTGATGATCACATTCTTATAGTTCGATCATAATTTAGGCATTCTCATCATCTGGTTAGCAGCGAATCGGCATTTGTGTGTGTTCTGGATTGTTTGCTCTATCAGTGCTAGCGATCATTCTCGTTTAGGCATGAATTGAACGCGCCAGCTCACGAATTGCTATTGGTATTTTTTTTCTTTCTTGATAAAGAGCCATATCTATGACCGAATCTACATAATCGAGGCACCATGCCTAACTCCATAATTATTATTTTTAAATGGTTTTACTTTAATTAAAAAAATTTGTTTAAACTTTAATTAAAAAATAAAAAAAGCTTAGGGGTGGCGCATATTGCTGAAATGCGCCACTAAGTGCTCTTAGGGGTGGCGCATTTTGCTGAAATGCGCCACCAAAAGGTTTCTTATGCGCGGCGCATTTCGCTAAAATGCGCCACACATAAGAAACCTTTTGGTGGTGCATTCCAGCAAAATGCGCCACCCCTAAGCCTTAACCTCCATCACCCCCCTCCCCTTGCCCGTGCCCACACCCATTCCCCACCGGCCACTCTCCCAATCTCCTAGCCGCCGACCGCCACCGGAGCCACCCCCCACCGTTCGAGCCCCCCTCTCCGGAAACCGCCCTCGCCGCCACCGGAGCTGCCACCGGAGCCTCGTCTCCTTCCTCTCCACCGCGGAACCCGAGTCGGGACGAAGCCCGTCGATGCCACCGGAGCCGCCGCGGACATCATCGTCGATCCCGTCGTTGATGACCCTCAACGTAAAGGGATATATTGTAGTGTTTTCGATAAGTAAGAGTGTCAAACCCAATGAGGAGAGAAAGGTATTGATAGGTGATTTTGGACAAGGAATAACTACGAACACTGAAAGATAACTTTTTAGGGGTTTTCGATATAAGCAATAATAAGATAAAAGCAAGCGAATTAAATACCACTGAGGAGCAGCAAGTGGCCCAATCCTTTTGAGAAAAGGATAAGCCTGACAACTTAACTGATAAAGACTAAAGCGTTCTTGAAGACACATGGAGAGGTACTCACGTGCTTTCGCCATACTCCGTATCGATAACAAGTGTTGAGCTGATAAGTGTTGAGTGGGTGGATCTATGCTAGCACACCTTCTAGAATAAGATAAGTGCACTCTTATGATTAAACATCTTGCAAGCATCCGCAAATACAAGATGGAAATTAAGGCAAAGCCTAACCACAAAAATAAGATCAAGGATCCATTATTCCCTTGTGAAAAAGTGTGTAAACTGGGGTTCATGTTTCTGTCACTCCGGCAACCCACCGTAAGAATTCTTAATACACAATGTATTCCCCTAGGTCCTTAAGAAGGCGAAGTGTTGAGTCTTCGACTCACACAACACCACTAGGAAAATAACAACACAACTTAAATATCAAACAACACAAATTACTTCAACATCATATGACTACTAGAAACTAGACTCCTCCCATGTCCTTAAGAACTAAAGTAACTACTCACAAGACATAAAAGAGATCATGATCAGAGGTGATAAATATATGATAAACAATCTGGACATAATGGTATTTCTCCAACAAAACTCAATAGCATTCACCACAAAGTAGTAATCAACACCGGTAGAGTAGAGAGGATAGATAGTACGGATTACAACAGAAGATAAACTTGTGAGGTGAGATTGGATGGTGGTGGAGATGGTGCTGATGTTGGCGATGATGTTGATGATGATCTCGATGATGCCCGTGATGATGGTGATGACCATGGCGATGATCTCCCCTTCCGGGAGGTAATCTCCTCAGCGGAATCTGCCCGCCGGAGAGCCCTTTTCTTCTCTTTAGGTTTCCGCCACGGAGCGGCGGCGGAACTCCGTGAAAGCTTCTATTTTTAGGGTTTTCGCGTAATGAGGAGTATATAGGCAAGAGGGGGAGTCGGGAGTGGCCCCAGGGCTCTAGGCGCCCTCCCGGCGCGGCCAGGGGTGGGGCCGTGCCAGGTGGCCGCCTGGGGCTCCTGTGGCCCCCCTCTGGCCCCTCTTCGGCGAGTCTTCGTTAATCTCCTGGAAAATACCCCCCGTCGATTTTCAGGTAATTTGGAGGTATTCTTCTTCCGCAACTCAGAGTCCACTTTTTACCGCTGAATCCTGCGTCTGCTGCTTCGGCACCGGAAAGTTGCAAAATGTGTAAAATAAGCCAAAACAACATAAGAACATCATCGTAATATGAAATTATCAATGAATAAGGATGAATTACGATATAAAATAGTGATGCATTTTGGACGTATCAACTCTCCCAAGCTTAGACCTCGCTTGTCCCCAAGCAAAAACTGAGCTCGGTAAACCTATCCACAAGTTTAGAGAGTGAAGTGTCGATAAATAAAATACGGACAAGAAGCATCATGATCCTTTCACCAAACTCAAACATCCTAAACAACAATCTCCAACTCATAAGGCCCTTATGAAAGAGTAATAACAATTATAATCAAAAGTAGGGCTAAGGAAACTCATCAAATCATGGCAAACAAGTCCTTTGGTCAAGGGACAACTAAAAGCTTTTACCTTTGTCTTTCTCTTTATATTTTGAAGAGACGATTTGGAACTTTTTGAAAGAAGAAGCTATTAGTCATGAAGTGAAAATGCTAACACAAATGAAGATGTTTTCTTGGCAAATGCTTTTACAAACAACTTACCTATCAAGAGATAATGTCAACAATGATAAGGCATGGCAAAGCTTTAATGTAGCATTATATGGATGAATCTTCATCAGCATCAAGTGTCTGTTCTCTTTGGGAAAGGAGGAAGTAGGGAAAACTGACTCAACATAAAAGTAAAGGAAGAAGCCTTGTTATAGGAAAGCAGGGAAAAATCAAGTGCTATCCTTAAATCAAACAGAATGAAAACAAGTTGTGAGAGGTGCATGATTTGTCAACGAATGCTAATAGATAACTCAATTGCTTCTCAGATTGGACAAGTTTCGAGGAACGGCTCCCAAACGGGGACGATCACATCCCCGCAATCTCCTTTGTTTATCACTGCCAAAGTTTTCTGATTTCTCATGAACAAAGCGTGAAGGAGGGTTTGTTTGTTGTATTATCTTTTGTGAGCTGGGCGCACTCATGCCAGTTCCTCCTCGTATTAGGGGTTTGCAGATTAGACATGCAATCCCGGGGTAAAACATGTCCAACTTAAGAAGGTCATGAATTAACTACTACTTCCTCATGATCTAAAACATGGGCACAAAACAGAAGATTTTGAAAATATAAGGATAACACAAAAATTCTATGCTTTAGGAGTGGTAGTGGAATACCACGAATAGGAAGGTATGGTGGACTCATATGGAAGATACTGGTTTCAGGGTATGGTTGTAGAAGCAGAATTCCGCTTAGTACAGAGGTTTGGCTAGCAAAGGCTTTGAGAGAACAGACAATAGATGATGACTTGGATGCAAATCAATATAAAGCAAAAACATTAAAGCAAGCATAGCACATCAAGTTGTCTTCCTTGTCAACATAACACTACAAGCATAATAACAAAGAGGGTTTGGCTATGTCGCTACTTGAGAAAAATAACATGTTTGTTGTTATGACCAAAGCTATGTTTTTCAAGATTAAATAAAGTTTTCAAAGCCATACCTGATATAAGGTCAATACTCTCCATAAGAATCATCACGAGGTCGATTGCGTGAAGAGAATACCGAGTGCAGCCAAGGGATCAATAGACTTCTCATTAATATTCCATCATAGACGAATCCACACTCACGGATACATAACTCTCCAAAAAGGAGTGATAGACCTCAAAGCAAACACCTATTTTATAAGATAACTTCCCTAGACATGATACGACTCTACTTGACTCTAAAAGACATAGATAAAGATTAAAAGTGAACTCCCCCAAGCTTGGAACAAGCTAAGGGGATGCCATTACCCGAGGAGATTTACTCCTCATCCTTGTTCTTGTTGGTCACGTACTCCTTGGCAAAGCGCTTCCATGGCAGTTGTTCTCCGGTCTCAAAGGACATTCCCGTCTCCAGGATCCTGCACTCGGCACCCAAACCCAGGCGCAGAAACTTTAGTTCATACTCACAGTTCTGGTTCTGCAGATCATAGACTTGTGCTTGGATCCCATAAACTTTTTCTTCTAATGCAGCCAAACTTGACCACATCTCCTTCATCTCCTTCTTGTGGTAAGCCTCTATCTCGTTCATGATGTCGAAGTTAGCTTCAACACCGCGCTCCACCATCTTCTTGAACTTGAAGACCTCATGTTCCACCTCCTTCAGCCGCTCCTCGGTGCTCCCCTCCTTGACTGGTCCCTTCAGATCCTCCTTGTGGATGTCACCATCCTCCACACGAAGGATCTGGGGGTGCTTCTTCACCTCAGCGAGGTAAGGGTTGATGACGTTGACGACGAACTTGTCCTTCGGGGAACTTGGGGAAGCCATGGCACCTAGGTCAAGCTGAAAGTTTTCCTGGCAGAAACAGCTCGAAAAGAAAACACATGAAATCGCGAGATACGTTGCCGGAATGATCCGGGCAAATATATAGCAAAAATTTCTGCACAGAGATGCATGATTTGGTTTTGGACATGTTGGCATTAAAGGTTCAAATTGTACTGAATTTACAACTCAATTTCATGTTACCATGTTGACAGTGCAGATTTTCTGAGTTCTTGACAGTGCCCTAGGTCCAAAATTTCTGTTTTTAGGTGTTGCAAAGTAGAACTTGCAAGTGCGTGTGATGTGTGTGTGTGTGTAGAACTTGCAAACTCTATTCATTAGTGCTCTTAGTTCTTAACACCATAGTTCAGACTGCATTCATCCAAGTCTACACACTAAGCTTATTAATTCATTCCCAAACTCAGTATATATACATGTAAGCTATGCACCTCACAAGGTCAAAATGTTGTGCTCTTGAAACTTGTTTAAACATTCGGTTTAGTTTCGAAGAAATAGATCCCGGGACCATGTGCAATGGCAGATATACACCATGACCACGTGATGTGAGCCCGGCCTAGCACTTGTTTTAAAATTTTCAGGTTCATGTGCCAGCAAACCAACCCATCTGAAACTTGAAAAATTGCTTAGTCACTAGTTTAACCTTGCATGGGAAATTAATAGTAATGTATGCCAAACTATTTATGTGATTAATTTTTTTACCTTGCTGGACAAACTTGTTGTTTGAGGCTAGCGTAAATATGATAATTAGTTTTCTTATTGACTATTATGTTTTTGAATACTGTTTGAATATTGTTTCAATATCTATATATGTGTTGGTTATGCCTACATGTAGGCATTTTTTGTGTAGGTACAAATCATTATCCCCTTTCTCCCGAAATGTTGATTAACTTCCGTTTCGGTTGAGAATGGGGCACTCTCATGTTAAGAAAAATAGCAAAGTTCATGCCGAATTTTTCCGTGAATTCATGCATGACGTACCTTTGCTATTTTTCTTAACATGAGAGTATTTGCATTTATTTATTGTGCTAATTAATTAAGTAGTTGCATTTCTTAATATTGTACTAGTGCAAACATGTCGACCGGAGCCGACGCCGGTCCTTCTTCTCAGCCGGGAAAAAAAAGAAGCAATTTTGGGAATACTTTCAGGAGGAGGTCGAGGAGCAGAGAGAAGAGGAAGTACCTTCGGGCAAGGAGAAGTATGAGGAGGAGATAGAGTCGGAGTCCGGCTCATCGGATGATGACTTGGAGGAGGACTACGGTATGACAGACGGCGAGAGGAACATAGGCGAGGATGATGGGACCGGTGGCGCCAACACAGATGGTACCCAGTCGAAGAAGAGGAATCGGAAACCGACCAAGATCGGCGCCATCAGGCAAGAGTTTACTGTTGTGACCGCCGTCGGGATTCCTAAATAGCCCGAACGTTTTTCGGAAGGGTACGGCCGTCAAGTCGCGGCGATCCTCCGCAACACCGTGCCGAGCACCACGATTAACCTCAGGAGTCGTGAGAATATTCATTATTGTCAGCTTCTTATCAACAAGCTACACGGACGATACAAGTTTCCGGAGCCATACTATAACACTAAACTCAAAGGGAACAAAGTAAACACATGGGCCCTCAGGAAGATGAGTAAGGACTTGTCCAGTTGGAAAACCCGGGTGAAGAGCGCAATTATTGAAAAGAACAAAACCTAGGAGGAGCTCAAAGAGAAAGAGCCGTTGATCGACGAAGCTACCTACAACCTTTTCAAGGTTAGGTGTGAGTCTGAGAAAGCCAAGGCTGAGAGTGCAAAGGGCAAGGCCATGCGGTCGCATGTCATAGGTAACCACCGTCTCGGAGCCGGTGGTTACAGAAGTTCCAAGACTAAATGGGACAAGGAGGATGCCGAGTACGCCGCTGCGGGCATACCTAACCCCTTCCAGCCATACAAAGATGATCTGCAGAACGAATTCTTTGTGAGGGCCCGGAGCTATAAGGACAAAGCAACCTCGAAAATAGTTATCGATCCTAAGATTCAGGAGTTTACGACTGCCGTGGTAAGTAGTTTACCACGCGACCTTGTCGATTGAATTCTCCAGTGAAGTTCACAATTTCTTAATATTTCACATTCTTTCTGCAGCAAGCGGAAATGAAAATCGCCTCATCGCAGGAGTCGTCGGTTAAGCCGGCCGGCCCGTGGGACAACGCCTTTAACAGGGTGTGATACGTCCCAAACGTATCTATAATTTCTGCTTGCTCCATGCATGTTTTGTGTGACTTTTCCATGTTTTGCTTGAACTTTCATACATTTTTGAGCATATTTGGACTAATCTATTAACCCAGTGCACCCAGCTGCCAGTTGTTGTTTTCTCCTGTTTTTGTATTTCAGGTTTTCCGTCCATTAAAAGTGCTCCAAAAATTCGGAAAAAACAGATAAAAAATCAGCGACACGGAAGCTTCTGGAAACACCAAATGAGCAGAGGGGGGCCACCACCAGGAGGCCAGGAGGGTCCCTGGCGCGGCCCCACCCTAGGCCGCGCCAAGAGGCCTCCTGGCTTCCTGGTGGGTCCCCTCGACACCCCCTTCGCCTATATTTACCCCTCGGGGTGGAAACCCCTAATAGGGACTCCTCTTTCGTGATCTCGCCTCTGTACCGCCGCCGCCGTTTCAAGATCGGGGCTTCCTAGAGAAGCTGCTCCGGCACCCTGCCGGGAGAAGCTACCCCCTCCGGGAGACCATCCATAGCCATGGACGTCTCCCGTATGTACCGTGAGTAGTTTCCCTTGGACCATGGGTCTGTGACCAGTAGCTATGTGATCTATCTCTCCCTTCTTTGCGCCTCCACTTTCGAGACCTCATGAGCTGCCTCACATGATCGAGAAACCTTTGTAATTTTCTGTTGTTGGTATGCTGAGTTTGTTGGGATCTGATGGATTATGAGACTATCTTCAGATTGTGATGAGTAATATATTTGGTTCTTCTCTTTTATATTTTGTTCTTGAGTAAATTCTTGCATGTTCTCCGTTGCCGTATTTTACTTTGGCCAAGTGATTTATTGCAACTCCAAGAGGGAGCGTTATGCTTGATTGTGGGTTCATCCCCTTGATGTCTAGCTTGAGTGACAGAAACATGAGACTAGGGGATGTGTTGTTGCCACCAGGGATAAAACAACGGTGCTTGTATCCGTGGATGCAAGGATTGTTTACTTTACGCAAAGTTCTTTTAATGCAGTTGTCTGTTGCTTTGAGTTTACACTTTGGGTGGGATTCGCAACTTAATGCCAGCGAGATGTTCTGGATAGATATCTCAAGGTGGATGATTCGTAGTAGATGCTGATACGTCCAAAACGTATCTATAATTTCTGCTTGCTCCATGCATGTTTTGTGTGATATTGCTATGATCTAGATACACTTTCATACAATTTTGATCATATTTGGACTAACCTATTAACTCGGTGCACCCCAGTGCCAGTTCCTGTTTTCTGCTGTTTTTCTATTTCAGTTTTCCCCCATATAAAAAGTGCCAGAAAAATTCAGGAAAATTCAGATGAAAAATCAGCGTGACGGAAGCTTCGAGAAGAGCCCGGGAGGGGCCAGAGGGGAGCCAGGGGGCCCAGGCGGCCACCCGCCGCGGCCCCACCCCTGGCCGCGCCTGGGGGGCGCCTGGGGCCCCTGTTCCACCTCTGGCTGCCCCCCTTCGCCTATTTATTCTTCGTCACGGGAAAACTCCAGAAGAAGAACCCTATTCCGCGAACTCGCCTCTGTTCCGCCGCCGCCGCGCTTCCGAGATCGGGAGCACCAGAAGACCTCTTCCCGACACCCTGCCGGAGGGAGGATTGACCTCCGGGAGTCTCCTCTCCACCATGGATGCTCCCCGGATGTCTCGCGAGTAGTTTTCCTTGGACCATGGGTCCGTGATCAGTAGCTATGTGATGTTCTCCTCCCCTCTTTGATCTTCATTGTTTAGACCTCGTGAGCTGCCCTACATGATCGAGGCACCTTTGTAATATTTCTGCTATTGCTATGCTGAGTTTGATGGGATCTGATGGATTATGAGATTATGTTCAGATTGTGATAGAGTAATATATTTGGTTTTTATCTCTTATATTTTTGTTCCTAAGTAATTCTTGCATGTTCTTCGTTGCTGTTTATTGCTTTGGCCAAGTAGTAGGTAGTGACTCCAAGAGGGAACGTTGTGCTAGATTGTGGGTTCATGCCCCCCGATGACACGCTTGAGTGACAGAAACATGAGTCTAGGGGATGTGCTGTTGCCACAAGGGGGAAAACAACGGTGCTTGTAACCAAGGTTACAAGGATTGTTTACTTTACGCAAAGTTCTTTTTAATGCAGTTGTCTGTTGCTTTGGGTTTACACTTTGGGTGGGGCTCGCAACTTAATACCAGCGAGATGTTCTGGATAGATATCTCAAGGTGGATGATTAGTAGTAGATGCAGATGGATTTCGTTCTACTTATTTTGGCGTACTGCCCGTGCTTTTGAACCTCTTCCTTTCTTTTGTAGCATAGTTAGCATTGCGGTGCGTTCATAATCCTGTCAATTGCCCTTCTGTAATTTGTTTACCTCGCATAGCAGTTTTATCGTCTTTTGGGAGAGAGACATCACTAGTGAACATCACGTATCTCGGTCCATATCCTCATTACTGTTTCCAAGCTATATTTACTTTTCTGCATTTACTTTCAAGTTGCTATCATTATCCCTTGCGTTTTATCATTTGTGAACAACAAGACCGGGGAGATTGACAACCTCTCTGAACTTCGTTGGGAACAAAGTTATCTGTGTCTGTGTGCAGGTCCGCTTCAGTTGCGCCACTGAGACCTACTTATCATCTCTGGAGTCCTGCTGGAGACAAACCTTGGTATCTTCACTGAGGGAAATCTGCTGCTGCACTACATCTCAAACCTTCACTTGGGGTAACCAACGAAGGGCGAGAAGCCGTCAAGCAAAGTATTTCTGGCGCCGTTGTCGGGGACTCCGAGTGCTAAGATAGGGGAGTTGCACACTACCCTTTACCTTTGTTTTTTTAGTCTTGTTAGTTTACCTTTCAGTTTTTATCTCAGTGTCCTTTATCAAAAAACCACAAAAATAGTTGCTACCTTTTGCCTTTGTCTTGCTTTGCCTATTTATGCTATCCTCACCATGGGTGATGAACCACCCAAAGATGGTAGGATGGACATGTTTCACTTGGATCGTCTTCGATCAATTTGTGCTCGCGCTAAAAACCCAACCGACTTGGTTGAAGGAAAATCATTGGATGAGCATGCTCATTATACGCGGCACCGCCTATCTCAGAAAGGGAAACACTTATGGGATCAAATACATGTTTCTTATTGCCATGCTAAACTTTTGTGCCACATTTATGATTTTACTTGCTGTTCTAATATAGATCATAAACACCTCCCTTTCCAATGTGAGTTTAATGAAAATGAGATCTTATCTTCTTATGCTAAAGGTGTTTATGATTAATTTGATGTTGAAAAGATTGAAGAGTTTGTTGCTTTTAAAGGTGCCTATGAGATTGCTTCTTTGATTGAAAAGTATCACGATACTATTTTCGAGTCTGAAAACTTTGCAGTTCTTGCTTATTGCTTTGAGAATTATACTTCCAATTATTATATTGAGGATTTTAAAAATAAAATGTTTACTGCCCAAGAAGAGGCCAATGATTGCTATGATGAGGAGTCCTATGATTCCGAGGACTCACTTGATACTTCCCTTTCTGATGATTTTGATACTTTCTTTGTTGATGGCCATGATGCCACTATGGATGATGCTTACAAAGATGAACTTGCTATAGTTCCTTATGTTAAGCAAGAAATTGTTGCTATTACACCCACACTTGATTGCCCTATTATCCTTTTAAAATCGCCAACTCCGGAGAATTTTCCTCTTATCAAAGCTCAATGTGATGGGTTGCATTTATCTTATGATCCTAAAGACCGTGTTGGAAACTATACACGTGTGCTTGTAGGTCATGAACAACATGATTTATGTGATATTATATTCTTGATGTTGTTCATGGTACTACTGAAAATTATTTTGAGAGAGGAAAGTTTGGTTGTAGAAACTTCCATATTACTAAAACTCCTCTCTTTATGTTGAAAGTTTTGAAGATGTTCTTATTCCACCTTCCTATGCTGGTTTCTTTTTGCTTCTTTGATTTATTTTCTTACAAGATGCCTATGCATAGGAAGTGGGTTAGGCTTAAATGTGTTTCACATTTGCTTCTTGATGCTCTCTTTTGCTTCAAAATTCTTATTCTTGTGAGAGCATCTTCTATAATCTTTTTGCCTAGCTAATGGCTTTAAAAGAAAGCGCTTTCGGGAGGCAGCCAGCAACGAATTTGGGTTTTTCTTTTTTCTTTTGTTGAGTCTTGATGATTGTTACTACTTTAGCAACATCATTGTATCTTTATTTTTCAGCTTTGTGCCAAGTTATAGCCTCTTACGGCAAGGGAAGTAAAAGTTGTAACATGCTGTCCAGAAAACAGATTCTGTCCTCGTGACCAGAAAAATTCCAGAAAAATCCCAGTTCATCTTTTTGAGCTGAATTTTTACACAGTATGCTCTATACAATTACGAAACTTCCGTTTGTTCTGAGTTTTTTGATTTGAGTTGCAGAAGTGCCCCTAAAAAATTCTTTACTATTTGCTGTTCTGTTTTTCACAGATTCTGCCACGTTTTGTCTCTCCTAACTTTTGCAAACCTTAAGCTTGCTTTTTCTTTGCAAAAACTTTTTGGCACTCTTGAGAAACAGTAGCTCTTCAAGAATATCTTTATATCCAGTGGGAAAAATTATTTTATTAAGGGTACTAACCTCTCTAATCAGCTTGTGATGAGTTATGTATGAAGGGAGTTTTCAAGTGTGCGTTGGTAGATGATGAAAGAAGATCCAGGAGTGTCAAGCGCTCAAGCTTGGGGATGCCCCTATGCATCCCCAATAAATATTCAAGGAGACTCAAGAGTCTAAGCTTGGGGATGCCTCCGTGAATCCCCTTCTCCATCATCAAATTATCAGTTCGTCCTTCGTCTCACTATATTTTTATCACTTCATGCGTTATGTGCTATGCTTGGAGCGTCTCGCTCTTAGGTTTTATTTTTAGTTTTCTTTAGCTTTGCTTTCTGTTCATAAAAATTTAGATCCCTTCTTACTTTGTGTGGGAGAGAAACACGCTCCACTTTCAAAATTTAGAACACATCATAGGATTCTTCATGCTTATCTTTTTGCTGTTGTGTGTTCTTTATCTTTTCATAGCTACTGCCATGTTTAGTTTTAGTCTTAGTTTGTCTTTAGCAAGAGCCTTGGCTTTTGTTTAGTTTGTTGCTGGAACTCTTTTTAGTTTTCATGTTTATCTTGTTAAAGAGAGTTGGTTGTTGCACTGAGTTGTGTCTTGTCTTGAAAGTAGGTAATTGAGGTTGCTATTTCATTCTAGTAGTAGCTTGCAATAGTTTTGAGGTATTGTTGTGAGTAATGTTGAACTTTTGGTGTCAAGAGCTCTTGCCTATTAGTGATAGGTGTCGTATTTTGGGCAATCCGTGTTTATTTTCAAAACCTACAAAACTAGTTGAGAACTCTAGCTACTAGATGGATCACTACTCTTTTGAGGGGTCGAATATTAGAGCACACTCACGTACCATGAGTCGAGGATGCGCAAGGATAACCAAACCCCCATACACTCCTCCTCGGGGTACTTGTCTCTTTGTGAACCTCCTTATTAGATTGAGAGTTAGCGATAATAAGTGCATGAGTTCTTCGGACTAATGTAAGTATTGAAAGTTGACACTTCCACCTTCCCATATTTTTCTAGCCTCTCTTGTGACGCGCATTGCTTTCTTCTCACTCCGAGAGTTGGCGTCCACCTTCGCCGGTACATCCAAACCCTTGGCATGATACGCTCTGTCATCATAAGCCTCCCTTTATCTTTCCTCAAAACAGCCACCATACCTACCTATCAAGGCATTTCCATAGCCTTTCCGAGTTACATTGCCATGCAACTTCCACCTCTTCATGACCTGATCTTCATGTCATACATGTTCCTGCTACACTGGCAGCGGCATACATTGCATACATCATGATAGTTACATCTTCTTTATGTTTTGAGTACCTTGTAAAGTGTGAAAGATCTCCTTTACCTTCTTGTAAAATAGAGTGTTGCCCTTAAGTGAGGAAAAGATCCCAAAGTGGACAAATTAAAAGATCCCAAAGAGGACAAATGAGAGTTAAATAGAAAGAGCCAATGAGGCCAAAACAAATACAAAAAAAATAGAAAAAAGAGAAAAAGAAATAAAAAGAGAGAAAGGGGCAACACTACTATCCTTTTGAGAGATCCACACTAGTACTCCCTTTATATCCTTGTACTCCATATAGATGATCTTTTTGCATATAGCTATGTGGGGACCTTCACACTATAGAACTTGGCTTGCATATTCCAAGGATGAGTGTCAGAACCCTCTGTTAGGTATGTGCTAGGGTTAGTTAGTGCCTTTGCATCATGCCAAATTTTCAAAAATAAATCTTAGAAATCAAATTCAAAATCAAAATGGGAGAAGGAACACCCCCCAGATGAATTAATTCAAAAGGCCAGATAAAAATATTTTCCAAAAATTCATGTTAGAGTTTTGAAAAGTCTTATAAATGAGTGTGATCACATATCAAGTGATGTGGGACCCACCCCATGCTCATAGATTTTTCAAATATTCAAACAATACCTTGGAATTAAAGAAATACCCCTTTTTGATTTAAAATTCAAATCATTTGAATTTTAAAAATGTTGAAAGTTTATGAGTGGCTAGTCTATATTATTATGAGGCCACATAAAAGTTTTCAGCATTTAATAAAATGATTTGGTATTTTTACCAAAGTCAAAACAAATTAACAGAAAAACAGAAAGGAAAGATTAAACAGAAAAGGGAAAAACCTTACCTCTCGCCCAGGCGAAGTCAGCCCACCCCAGCCCAGCCGGCCCAAAGGGGCACGGGGGTCTTCTTCCCCGCCCCGCGCCTCCAAGCTGCTCGGTGGAATGCCACCGAGCTAGCTGGGCACGTCGCCGCCTCTCCCGACGACACCTGCCCCTCCCGCGCCTTCTAGCGACGCCACGGAGACGCTGGAGACGCCGTGAGCCCATTCCCCCCCTCCAGAGCTTCCTCCTCCTCCTCCCGTGCTCGTTTCCGTCGCCACCCGAGAACTCGTCGGAGCACCGCAGCGCTTCCGCGTGGCCATCGACGCCGAGGAACCCAGCCGAGTTGTCCAGTGTGTTCGCCATCCTCGACTCCGTCGACTAGCAGAAGAAGGAGCTCCAATTTGGACTAGGGGTGACGCCAGCTTCATCGGATCGTCGCCGGCCGCCGGAGCTCGAGTTGATCGATTCGCCGCCGCCGTAACTTCCCAGCCTCCGACGCCTGCTCCAACGTGTTCACCAGCGTCTGGTGAGCTTTTCCCCTCAAGCCACGGCTTCCTTCTCCTCCTCTGTCTCGTGATGCCATGGACGCCGGAGTACCGAGCCGCCGTGCTCGTCGTCGGTGAGCAGCCGTTAAGCCATTGACCCCGCTACCTTGTCCTTTGCATTCCCCGTGCTCCGTTGCTTCAAACGCACCCAACCACACGCCATTTGGAGCTCCGTATCGAATTCGGCCTCTAGCCAGTAGCCCCGCCGCCGCAAAGCTCGATGCCGGCGTGCGTACAGGGCCTCCCCACCTCTCCTTTTGGTCACAATCGACGCGCGACAACGAGAGCTTCGTCTCAGTGGTCGAAGCGCGCGATTTGGACCACGGGAGCCCTCTCCCCGTGCAGCGCCGCCGTGCTGGTGGCCACCGGCGGCTAGCCGCCGGCAAGCCTGACGTGGCCGGGGTGATTAGCCACTAATCTAAACCCCCTGGGTCACTTACAGGTGGGCCCAGCCCCCTCTAATCCTCTCTGTTAGATTAATCTAACAGGGAAATTAGATGAGAGGCTGACAGCCCTGGCCCACTGGTCAGTTTGACCGGGGTCAAAAAAACCCCTGACGTCATGCTGATGCAGTGCTGGCGCAATAAAGGTTTTTCTAATTTAAATAATTCCAGAAATTCCAGAAAATACCCCAAACTTTGGAAATTCATAGAAAATTCATATTAACTCCAAATTGGACAAATAATATATGAAAAACGATCAGGAGAAAATTATCTTTCCAAATATGCAACTTTCAGCTCTGTTTGAGTTGATTTTAAAATGGGACCAGTAGCATATGTCATTTGCTTTATTTGAAATTAATTCAAATTCAAACCAAATGAATTTGCACTTTGGACCATGGAATTATATTATAATTCACCCATACATCAGAAGCACATCTTATACAAGTGAAGATGATTCAAAATGATCAAACTATCTCACTTGCACCTTGGCTAATTTGAATTCAAATGTGGACTTTGAATTTGCATTTCAAATGCAATATACTCCACTTAAATGGAATTGCCTCACACATCAAAACTTATACTTCAAGTTTCAACATTCATTCATGTGCTTGAGCATTGCATTCATATTGATTGCTACTTCGTACTTTTTTTGTCGAGTAGAGGTGGAACCGGAGCAAGAGGTCACCCCCTTCGCTGAAGATCCAGAACCCGAACCTCGTCAGCAAGGCAAGCAAACCCCCATTGATCATGTCGATAAAATCCCACTTCCCTCTCATATCTCGCTTATGCATTGTATAGGATGATCAGCATGTTATGATTCTACCGCATAGATGAAACCATTCCTTTGCATGGCCTATCTTTTGTCACAGTAGTAAGCAAACCACAATCCTAGACAATGTAGGAGTTGGTTGATATCATGTGGCCCCTGCAAATGTTATCGCTTATTGCATGCTTAGTATGATACCATGTTGTTACTGTGATGTGAGTCGGGATGGTAGTGATCATGTTGATGATGGTAGAAAAGTGTTGGTGAATCGACCCTAATACAAGGTGAACGATGAGAGGCTGTGTAGGAGTAGACGGTGGGTTGTCTCGTTGAACACCGCCCTAGTATGAGTTCTTGTGTGGTGATCCAAGATGAAGAGTACAACCACACATTGGGCTCACTGACCCCTCTCAACTTACTAACTCATCCCTTTCGATGTCCAGATGTCGCAGTAGTTCGGAGTTCTGGTAGGCTTGTGGCCTGGATGCTAAGTGAGAGAACGGCTCACCCGAGACCGGCTTTTGCACCACGCACACATCGCTTGGGTCCACTTCGGTAAACCGGCCGGGTTCACGATTGTGGTAACCAACCCAAGTAGGCGGCTTTCTCGGACTAGATAGGCTATGAGGTAACAGTTGTGGTGAGCATCCTCGCTGGCACCCCTTGAATGGTGTTGAGATGAAAGGCGGTAAATGATGATCATGTGTGTGTAGCGGTACACCCTTGCAAGGTTAACAAAACTATTCGAATAGCCGCGTCCGCGGTTATGGACTGCTTGGAAAGCTTAGCTTGATTATTAGACAACTTGAACCGGATACTTCTAAAACACACCAAGATAAGTGTGAGTGCTATGGCATGCTTCCTCGTGGGGAAGTCGAGGAAGGCACCATAGTGGTGTATTGGTTGGTGAAAGTAGTGGACTCGTGTACGCTTAATACCTCAAAGTCTGGTACTCGTAGTTCAGGATTAGCCAAGTCAAAGGTGGCACTTCTGCAAGTGAACCCCACCTCCCTTTACTTTGATACATATGCATGAGTAGTATAGCTCCTATGTAAGTCTTGCTGAGTACGACTTTGTACTCACGTTTGCTTAATCTATATTTTAGATGACGCCACTGACCCCGAAGGTGGCTTCTTCATCGAGCTGGACGACTGAAGTTAAGCTAGTCTAGTCCCAGTCAGCAGACTGGTTCCCTCGTGGAGGGCTTTGTGTTTAAATAAGGCTTCTTAAGCCATTTGTTAAACTTGTCTGTACCCAGACATAATTTGCTTCCGCTCTGTGTTGTAATGTTGGATCACACGTATGTGATCTCTGTGTGTACTCTACAAGAGTTATAAATAAAATGTACACTTTGTAGAGAATTGCAATGGTTCTTGCTGTTCATACAAGGCATGTGTGCTGCGTGTATGTCTATAACATGCATGTCTTTGTATGGGTTTTCGAGACCTTAGTTGTGTTCTGGCTGGCGGTCTTTCATACACCAAGTGGCCCTTAGATGTGCGCAGCTTGGGGCATCGCGATGCGATTGCTTCAGACTCCGTCTCGTGCACACTTTGTGGTATGATAAAGCCCGCCCTAGACCCTGACTAAGTGATCGGGCTGGAGTAAGTCTATGTAAGAGTTTTGAGATAGTCGATAGTATGGTTGAGGCGAATTGTCTTTGAATATGGGAGTTCACCACCCATATCATTAGACTCGTGTGCGTACGATGAGGACCCATTTCAGTTGATCATCCGGCCTGGATGGGACGCCCCTCACGTACGATGCTTTCCGAGAATGTTCAGTGCTTGGCCTTGTCTGCTTAGACAAGTGGGTGCGGTTCTCGGCTCTCCATATGACTATGTCTTAACTGTACTTGCATACGCTAACCCCGGGTCCCGACAGACTTGGTATCAGAGCAGGACTGACTGTAGGACTAGTAGCCTTGGCCGAAGTCGAGTCTAGCTTGCTATAGTTATATAGTTACTCTGGGTATATAAGGGAACAACGTAAGGCTTCTTTTTTCTCCTTACCCCCTTCGTTCTGAGTTCTGAGTCAACCTCATCTTATTCTACGGGAAGATAGGACTAGGCTCTCCTCTGTCTGATTAGCACATCTCGTTGTTTGCTTCCCTATAGCCGTAGGAAAGTTGTGATCGGTTTGATAGAGTGGTTTTGATCCCTGTTTTATTACATCGTATGTAAGTGTTGTTTCCATGTTGGAAGAAATTGTCATTTCTTACAATTACAGCCGTTATGCTGTCCGAGTCATTCCAGGTTATCTCATAATCTGATGCATTTGCAAACTCCTTTCTGTTTCAGATGGCAGATCTTTCCCCTCGGCAGGTTGTTCGTTTGACCAGGTGCCTCGGTGTGCGTGGCCATCCCGCCACGTTGATTGAGATGATGTCCTATGTGGGATATCGATGGTACCCTGAGTATACCATCGAGGAGCAGTTCCACGACTTCAACCAGACGCAGTTCCACTGCATCGTCCGGATCTATCCGCACCACGTTGGAGTCACCCAGCCTATCCACTTTGGACATGGCATTGGCGTCACCGAGAACATGACTGTGCAGGATGCTGCATATTCATGTATTACACTGCTGAGAGAGGAGCACACTTTGCTGAGAGAGACTTCTTTCCGCTATATCCCTGCTGCACTTCCAGGAGAAGAGGGATATTACACCGGACTCTACTCAGATCACTCTGCAGAGGATCCAGCACTCCAGGTGACTGCTAGGTTTGCTAGTGACAGAGATCGTGATGCACGCGCTCTCCGTTTTGAGCTCCACGCCACCCGTGTTCGTCTGTACCGAGCACTGACACTTTTGGCACCCTTTTTGAGCGTGGGATCAGTTGAGTATGATGCGATCTACCCGGTGAGGACTCAGATGCCTTCTCGAGTTGCTTGGCCAGAGATTGGAGGCATTTTTCCACCCCGTGGTCCTTTGCTTCCACCCTACACTGGACCTAGGCCCCATCCTTGCCCAAATGGATATCAGGGTCCACAAGCCTCCGTGTTTTCCGATGGTCACCTTCAGCTACCGGGATACGCGGGTAACTTCTATGAGGACTACTATGGAGATGGAGATGAGTGAGACCGCCTGTGGTCTTACTTAGTGAGGATGCAGTAGTATCTAGTGTATTGTAAGCAAGGTGTCTAAGTTCCAGAGGCTTAGATAAATAATGTATATGAAGTCAGAGTGCCTCTGAAGGATGTATCATCTTCATCACGTTTGTATTAGCTTAGTGCTTGTACTAAAACGTTGTATGGTTTGTATGACAGCTTGTGAATATATGGCTTGTATGCTTTTTCTCGTATTCCCTATCCCCCTTCTTGCACGCAAACACCATTTGGAGACATTCGAGTCACGGACAGCGAGAGCTCTTGCACCTAATGTTCTTTTGTTACTTATTTCAATGCTAATATAGACTCTTGCATGTTATGACTTGAATTGAATCTCTAACCTTGATTGCTTTACTTTTCAAAGTTCTTTTATGGTTGCTAGCATGTCACCGCAGAAATTATGCTTGTTATCATTTACCTACTCGAGGACGAGCAGGAATTAAGCTTGGGGATGTTGATACGTCCAAAACGTATCTATAATTTCTGCTTGCTCCATGCATGTTTTGTGTGATATTTCTATGATCTAGATACACTTTCATACACTTTTGATCATATTTGGACTAACCTATTAACTCAGTGCACCCCAGTGCGAGTTCCTGTTTTCTTCTGTTTTTCTATTTCAGTTTTCCCCCATATAAAAAGTGCCAAAAAAATTCGGGAAAATTCAGATAAAAAATCAGCGTGACGGAAGCTTCGAGAAGAGCCCGGGAGGGGCCAGAGGGGAGCCAGGGGGGCCCAGGCGGCCACCCGGCGCGGCCCCACCCCTGGCCGCGCCAGGGGGGTGCCTGGGGCCCCTGGTCCACCTCTAGCTGCCCCCCTTCGTGACGGGAAAACTCCAGAAGAAGAACCCTATTCCGCGAACTCGCCTCTGTTCTGCCGCCGCCGCGCTTCCGAGATCGGGAGCACCAGAAGACCTCTTCCCGGCACCCTGCCGGAGGGAGGATTGACCTCCGGGAGTCTCCTCTCTACCATGGATGCTAGCCGGATGTCTCGTGAGTAGTTTTCCTTGGACCATGGGTCCGTGATCAGTAGCTATGTGATGTTCTCCTCCCCTCTTTGATCTTCATTGTTTAGACCTCGTAAGCTTCCCTACATGATCGAGGCACCTTTGTAATATTTCTGCTATTGCTATGCTGAGTTTGATAGGATCTGATGGATTATGAGATTATGTTCAGATTGTGATAGAGTAATATATTTGGTTTTTATCTCTTATATTTTTGTTCCTAAGTAATTCTTGCATGTTCTCCGTTGCTGTTTATTGCTTTGGCCAAGTAGTGGGTAGTGACTCCAAATGGGAACGTTGTGCTAGATTGTGGGTTCATGCCCCCCGATGACACGTTTGAGTGACAGAAACATGAGTCTAGGGGATGTGTTGTTGCCATAAGGGGGAAAACAACGGTGCTTGTAACCGCGGTTACAAGGATTGTTTACTTTATGCAAAGTTCTTTTTAATGCAGTTGTCTGTTGCTTTGGGTTTACACTTTGGGTGGGGCTCGCAACTTAATACCAGCGAGATGTTCTGGATAGATATCTCAAGGTGGATGATTAGTAGTAGATGCAGATGGATTTCGGTCTACTTATTTTGGCGTACTGCCCGTGCTTCACCGCCGCCGCGCCCCTCACCGTCGCCATGCCCGACCCGCCCGCCGCTGCCCTCGCCGCCTGCTGCCGGTGAGGCCCGCCGCCCGCCCCTCTCCTCGTCCCTCCTATCTCTCCTCTCCTCCTCTCTCCTCTACTCCTCTAAGAGCAGCCGCCGCCCCTCACTGCAGTTCGCCGCCGCCGCCATCGTTGCTGGTGCCACCCGCAGTTGTAGTCGTCGCCGGCGCCACCTCCTCCCCCCCCACCGGCCGCCGCCCTCCTCCACGGTGAGCCACCTCCCCCTCCCCCTCTATTTTCATTTTTATTTTTATTTTAGTAAAATTTTACTCATTTTTTCTATGTACTGTTAGAATATTAGTATTAAGCCTCTGTTAATTAGATTTAGTTAGGATTTGTTAGATAATTTAGATGTAGGTTTAGTTATTAGATTTACTTAGGGTTTGTTCTCTGTTTTAGTTAGAAAATATTATAAAAATATTATATTTAGGTTTAATTAGATTTTGTTTTTGTTTATATTAGTTCAGTTGGAAGAAGTAGAATAGGAAAAGATGAAGAGAAAAAATATAGGAAATAAAAGAAGAAGAAGAAGAAGAAGAAGAAGAAGAAGAAGGAGAAGGAGGAGAATAAGAAAAAGAAGAATTAGATGTTTTTTTATATTAGATCAGTTGGAAGAACTAGAATAGGAAAAGATGAAGAGAAAAAATATAGGTAATAAAAGAAGAAGAATAAGCAAAAGAAGAAGAAGAAGAAGAAGAAGAAGGAGAAGGCGGAGAAGGAGAAGGAGAAGGAGAAGGAGAAGTAGAAGGAGAAGGAGGAGGAGTAGGAGAAAAAAAGAGAAAATGAAATAAATGTAAATAATAGAAAAAACAAAACAAAAACAAATGAAATAAATGTAATTACCGGGATCGAGTGTCCGTGTTGATTGGGTGCATTTTAATGTGTAGGACTTTTCCTGCTGTGTGGGTCCGGTGTTCGAGGACCTCCGCCCCCTCCATTCGACGACCTCCCTGCGTTCGAGGGTGAGTAAAAAAAGTCCTATCCTCCTCCCCCCTTCCTTTTGCTCTGTTCCGGCCTTCGTGCCGATGACACTAGCTAGGTCAGTCGCGTAACCAGTATGCGTCTCCCGTTCGAAAGGATTACAGTATAAATATGCATTCATTTGCATATTTATAATAGTAATTCTTTCGAATTGTCCAACGCTATCCATGGACAGCCCGAGTATGTGTAGATTGGGTCGTTTTTCCATGCTCTATTCCTGATCCGACGTGGAATTTCGTTAGCACCTCCCTGTTGTTCTCCGGATACACAACCTCTCAGCTTGTTGTCGAGACATGTATTAGGAGAACAGCGGGGAGGTGCTGCCAAAATTCTGCGTCAGGTCGGGAGCAGAGCATGGGAAAACGAAGCCAATCTACACATACACGGGTGGGATTAGGACGCAGTGCACAGGCACTTGGGATGCAAAGGACGCGAACATGGCAAGCTATCGTTTCCTGGTGCAGCAGATCAGCGGGTACTTTGAGGGATGCGAGTTTCACCATGTGCCGAGGGAAAACAATGAGGCAGCTGATGCGCTATCCAAGCTCGGCTCAACAAGACAAGCTATCCCGCCAGGCATATCGCTTGAGCACATCAAGAAGCCATCCATCATGCCATCCCCAGAATCTGAGTCTATCTTCATCTCGGAGACTGATCTTGAAGCATTGAAGAAGGCGAAAGAAGCTTAACCGGCAAAAATTGAAACCTTGAAGAAGCAATCCAGCGCCCAAGGTGTTTCAGCAACAGCACCAGGGGCTGCCGATTGCAAGCCAGGGGCTGCCGAATGCTGCAAGAAGAGCGAGGCCAAAGGGAAGAAAGCAGAGGAAATGCCAGGCGGCACAGCCTCAGAAGAACCAATGATGTCAGAAATTGCCGATTGCAATGAAGAAGCTCCAGCTCCAAACGAGCAGTCGCCATCAGGAGCTGCCGAATGCGTGCCAGGCGCCGCAATCGGCAGTTCAGAGGCAGAAGAATAAATGAAAGAAGTTCAAGAGGCCAAGATCCAGGAGGCTAGTGGCCAAGAAACCGAGATTCAAGAAGAAGTCCCACCCCAGCACGCAGCAGTAATGGTAGTTGTCAGCGCGCCATCATGGGCACAGCCGATTAGAGATTTCCTAGCAGACGGAGTCCTCCAGAAGACGAAGCAGAATCACGGAAAATCAGCCGCCGATCTTGGGCATACACAATAATCAACAATGAGCTAGTGCGCAAGAGTGCAACTGGTGTCTTTCAGAGATGTGTAGAAGAGGACAGAGGCTTGGAGTTGCTCAGAGACATTCATCAAGGTGAATGCGGTCACCATGCATCTGCAAAGGCCATCGCCAGCAAAGCTTTCCGACATGGTTTCTACTGGCCGACTGCGCTTGCAGCGGCTGAGAATTTGGTGAAATACTGCAAGGGTTGCCAGCGGTTCAAGGCAAGAAGTCATCAGCCAGCATCGGCATTAAAGACAATCCCAATAGCGTGGCCGTTTGCAGTATGGGGTTTGGATATGGTTGGTCCATTCAAAAGGGCTCGAAGTGGCATGACACATCTTCTGGTCGCAGTGGACAAGTTTACCAAGTGGATTGAGGCCCGCCCGATCAAGAAGCTGGATGGTCCGACTGCAGTCCGATTTATGGCCGACATTGTGTGCAGATATGGTGTGCCTAACAGCATCATCACCGACAACGGCACAAATTTTGCAAAAGGTGCACTGGCTCGATATGCATCTCAGCAGGGCATTCGGCTTGACATGGCATCTGTGGCGCACCCGCAATCAAATGGTCAAGTAGAAAGAGCAAATGGGCTCATCCTCTCGGGTATCAGACCCCGATTGGTGGAGCCACTTGGGAGGGCACCCGGAGCATGGATTGAAGAACTCCCTGCAGTATTGTTCAGTTTGCGGACCACACCAAACAGGTCGACTGGATTCACTCCTTTCTTCCTGGTGTATGGTTCAGAAGCAGTCATCCCATCCGACATCGAGTTTGATTCACCTCAGCACGCCCTATACACCGAAGAAGAAGCCAGGTTGGCACGAGAGGACGGCATCGACCTCAAAGAAGAAACTTGTCTGTTGGCCTTGTCCAGATCGGCAGTCTATCAGCAGAAGTTGCGGCACTATCACAGCAAGAAGATTCGTCCTCTCTCCTTCCGAGAGGGAGACATGGTGCTACGCCGAATTCAGAAGTCAGACGGGCAGCACAAGCTATCCTCACCCTGGGAAGGGCCATTCGTCGTCAGCCAAGCACTCAAGAACAACTCCTATTATTTGATCGACTGCACCAAGGGTACTCGGCACAAGGACACGTCAGGAGCAGAAACGGAGCGGCCGTGGAAAGCCGAGCTGTTATGTCCGTTCTATAGTTGAGCGGTAGAAATTTATGTACGCCATTCGGCAAACAAGCAGTAAAGCTATCATGCCTCTGAAAATGAGCATTCAATTACCTTTGCATAATTTCATTCGAAAAGCTAGCCTCAGTCGGCCGCGCTTAGTCATACCCGAGACATGCGTAACGCACTCGGGGACTGACCGACCACGAGGTCAGACAAGTACGCCATCGAGGCACAGGGACTGCGGGCTGGCACTCAACTCAGCACCTAACTCAAGCGCAAATCACTAAAAGGTTTGTTGCATTGAGAAGGGCAGCGGTTGGGGCAGTCAGCAATACAAGTTCCCGGGAAACAACTCGAAATGCTTCACAAAGGGCATAGTCGATAATTCAAAGTCACCGATTGCGCCGCGAACCAAGGCATCGAGCCCGGTAGCGGGCAATCGGCTCCCACTGTCGCAGAATCCTTTGCGTTAAACCTTGTCGTGGAAATATAAAAAGCTTATCGGACCTTGGCTGATAATCTACCGTTGATCCAATTGCAGACCGCATGTCGGCAGCAATACAGACACGGTAGACATCCCCAAGTGCAGACCGATAAAGGAAACCGACAAAGACGCAAAGTTGATCGCACAAGTAAAAACTGGAACTAAACTAGTGACAAGATGAGCGATGATCGTGCCTGGATGTACACCGGTCAACCTAATCAGAAAGAGATCAGCACTGAATGGGCAATGAAAACCAAGGACTTTCTGAGAGCAGCGTTTGCAAATGGTCAGAGAAAAACCTGGTGCCCCTGTGTTAGGTGCAACAACTATAAACAGGCGACAGAGGTGGATATGGGTAAACACTTGCAGAAGTGGGGTTTTAAGCCTGATTATACGGTGTGGAATTTCCATGGCGAGTCTGTCGGACGCAGGACGAGTACGGAACCGGGATCGAAGACATGGTGCAGGACTTTGACGATGCGCGGGATGAGGACGATGAGATGGAGGAAACTGCGAAGGCCTTCTATGATATGTTGGAGTCCTCAAAACGTCCTCTCCACGCTCACACTGAGCTTTGTCAGCTCGATGACATCGCACAAGATGGCTCTGAAGGCACAATTCAACTTGGGCACAGAATGCTACAATGCAATCATGACCCTATTTGGGCGGTTTCTACCAAAAGATCATGTTATACCTGCAAACCTGAACCAATCAGATAAGATCCTCAAGGTACTTAAGATGCCCTATGAGCAGATACATGCTTGTGAGAATGGATGTGCTTTATTTAGGAAAGAGTATGCGCAGGAAGACTATTGTCCCAAATGCAAGTCATCCAGGTATGTTGTGGTAGACAATGGTCAAGGTGAGAAGACGCAGACCAAAATACCCGTAAATGTTCTTCGGTATCTTCCAGTGATACCAAGAATTCGACGCCTTTACATGATGGAAGAGATAGCCAGACAGATGACATGGCACAAATATGGGAAGAGAACAGAATTTGATGCAGATGGGAAGCCGATGTTGACTCACCCATCAGATGGTTTAGCATGGAAGCACTTCGATGAAAAACATGTGCAAACAGCTAAGGAGCCAAAGCATTGCCGAATCGCCGTCGGCACGGATGGGTTCAATCCTATCGGTCTGATGGCAGCCTCATATAGTTGTTGGCCTGTATTTGTCATGCCACTCAATCTTCCCCCCTCAGAGATTATGAAAAGGAAGAACATTTTCCTGACATTGATAATACCAGGGCCCAAATATCCAGGGAAGAATATGGATGTGTACATGCAACCTCTTAAGGAGGAATTACAACAAGCTTGGGATGAAGGGTTCAATACATACGATGCAGCTAGCAAAAATACCTTCATAATGCATGTGTGGTATCAGTACTCGATGCATGACCTGCCGGCGTATGCGCTTTTCTCTGGCATGTGTGTTCATGGAAGGTTCACATGCCCAACATGCAAGGCTGCTCTTCAGTTTCATTGGCTGAAGGCGGGTGGCAAGTATTCCTTCTTCGACTTGCATAGACAGGTTCTGCCTCCCAAGCATCCTTTCAGAAGAGACAGGAAGAACTTCATCAAAGGCAAAGCTATCAAAAACGTGGCAGCACCTACGATGATGGGTGAACAGGTCCTGACTCAGTTGAACTCTCTCGAGCTTGATCCAGAACGTCCCGGGTATTTCAAGGGATATAATTCAGAACACGCATGGACTCACAAGACATGCTTCTGGGATCTCCCCTACTTCAAAGACCTCGAACTTCCACACAACATTGATGGGATGCACACTGAATAGAATATCGGTGAGGCCCTATTTGGTACATTTTTTGGCATAGATGGGAAGTCAAAGGATAATCCTAAAGTTAGAGTCGACCAGGAGACTCTATGTGATAGACCTTCACAGAACATGCGACAGCCGAAAGGAAGGAAGAATTGGTCGAAGCCAAGGGCCTGGTTCAATCTTGAAAGGGGGCATATGAGGGAAATTCTCTTGTGGGTGCAAAACCATTTGATGTTCCCCGATGGGTATGCAGCGAATCTGAGGAGGGGAGCTAGTCCAGAAAAATTGAAAATATTTGGGCTCAAGAGTCATGATTGGCACATATGGCTTGAGCGGGTAATGCCGGTGATATTGCGCGGCTATATCCCCGAGGAAGAATGGCTAGTACTGGCAGAACTAAGCTATTTCTTTCGTGTTCTTTGTGCTAAAGAACTATCCGATGGCGTGCTAGAGTACATGGAAGAGACGGCGGCGGAGTTGCTCTGCAAGTTAGAAAAGATCTTTCCACCGGGTTTTTTTAATCCGATGCAGCATTATATATTGCATCTCCCGACCGAGGCAAGATTGGGTGGCCCTGTGCAAAACCGTTGGTGCTATTCAACCGAGAGAATGCAGAAGACGCTTCGAGAAAAATGTAAAAATAAACGTAGAATTGAAGCATCCATGGCCAAGGCATTCATTACCGAGGAGGCGGCAAACTTCGTGACAGCACACTATGAAGCCAAAAATTGCCATTTGCATAGTCCAAAGCCTCGATACAATACAGGCGACCCCGAACGACGTCAATCCAACCTCAGCCTATTCAAAGGGAAGCTTGGATCTGTTGGTGCTTCGAGAAATATGATTTTGGATCTCGAAGAATGGAGGACCCTTACGTTGTATATCTTTACCAACCTAACAGAAGTGCGTCCGTACATCGAGTAAGTGCTCGGTGCATAAAATGTTTTTCAACTTCTTATAATTCTGGTGTCTTATTCACATCAATTGGTACAGTCGATACGTCGCCCAATACTCGAATGGAGCGGTTATTGAAAGGGATTCCATCGCAGAGTATGAGCTTCTCGCCAAACATGAACACGGCAATCCCGGTTTCATCTCTTGGTTCAAACGAACGGTAACTACCATTCATAAAGGGTTTCATTTGTTGTTCATATTTCCGACTAATATACCAATCTTTTACTATTAAACTTATAGGAAAATTCACCTGACGAGCCTATAGACGCCGAATTGAGACAAGTCGCTAATGGTTTTGACTTTAAGGTCCATACATTTGAGAAATACGATATCAACGGGTACCTCTTTCGTACCGTTGGTAAAGAACAATTAATGCCCGATCGAACATCTACAAATTCGGGTGTGTCGGCTGTTGGCGAAGGAGGTATCGAATATTATGGAAGAATTGAAGCAATATACGAACTTCTATTCTATGGTGAAAATCCTCCGAACGTCGTTGTCTTCAAATGTCATTGGTTTCTTCCGTCGGAGACTAGACGGACTCATGAACATGTAGGTCTAGTCGAAATTCAACAAGACACACATTTCAATGTCCACGATGTCTATATTACGGCTCAATAGGCCACCCAGGTTTTCTATCTATCATACCCCTGCCAAACGGTTGAAAACCTGAAAGGTTGGGATGTCGTTTATGATGTGCCTCCACATCTTAGACCAACTCCCCCCAATGAAGATGATTATGAGCCTCACATTAACCCGGAGACATATGAAGGAGAATTCTTCCAAGAAACCCGGAGCCTGAAAAAATGTTTCCGAAACCTCTCTACACAACCCGAGAACATGGAACAAGACAATGAGAGTGAACCCGATACCGATTATGAAGAAGAAGCCCATACCAATGATGTGCAAGTGCCTCCTAAAGAAGAAGAGGTTACTGCTCCAGATGACTTGTCAATGCTTGATCGTATACAGAAAGGCCTTCCAAATGTTGGTGTTGTTGAACCCGACGATGCCGTCATTTACGACGACACGCGTGATAGTGATGATGATCCATCAATTGATCCCGGAGAAGAGACGGATGATCCCGACTATTGTTAGTTGTATGAATCCCAACTTTAAATATATTTATATATATTCTCAATATAGTCATTACTTTTTTTCTTTTGTAGTAGTATTATTTCTTTTTCTCATTTGTACTAATTTCTTTTACTATGCTTCTGGCAGGTTCGTGACAGATATGGAGGGTGAGACCTCCGCGGGTGGTTCTTCGTCACGAGGTAGGGGCCGGGGTACTACGCTCGCACCAGGGACTCTACGGAAGTCTTTGCTTGCCAGCATGTCCTCGCCTCCTACTTCTGAGGTGCCCAAGGGGAGAGGAGGTCGGACGAAGAGGGGCGGGAGAGGAGGCAGAGCAGGTGGTGGCCGCACGAGAGGGAGGCAGACAGTTGCGCCTTCCTCGCCACCACCTCCGGCTGATTCACCAGAGCACAGGGTGGTTCCCTCCCCGGAGAGTCCCGTGGTGGAGGAGGAGGCTACATCCGGGCGCGCGTCCTGGAGTCCGTGGCCTGATGTCGACGATATGTGACGGCAGATGCCATGGGGATGGCTAAAGGTGGGGGAACAACGCGCACAAGACCGGCGCTCCGGCACGGGTCTAGGTACAGGCACAGTCGGACACCATGAAATACCCAGGTTCGGGGCTCTCCGTAGAGATAAAACCCCTATTCCTCCTGTCTGGACTATAGGCATATCTGTGTACATGTTTTCTCCTTGAGCTGTATATCTGCTACTGCCAAGCTGGGCTGCTGTCACCCAAGATGGCTTCTATGGAAGGGATGAAAGAGTGGAATGCCCCCTCCCACCGTGGGCATGCCTTGCCCCTTATATAGTGGTGGAAAGGATGCTCCATGGGTGAGGACAAGGGGAAGAGGACGAAAGGGAGTTGTCGGGGGATTGGTACCCGGGTAGGCTAACCCAAGCGGAAGCAACCTTTCAAGACAAGGATGGACCGATTGGGATGTAGCTGGGCCGAAATTGGCAGTCGGCCCAGGCGCAATCGGTCCACCCTATTGTCATCAAGACTATCATCCGATTGGCCCACGGCTGGGCCGAGGTAGGCGTTAGCACGGCCGATTGCCTAGAGCAATCGACCCTGCCAAGGGCCACCAGTCGGCCCAGGCGCAATCGGCATAACTTATCACAGTTGAAGAAGTTGACCCCGGGACCAGTCGGAGGTCCAAGTACGGGGTCATAAATGCGCAATCCTGAGAGATCGGGGTAGCAGAGGAGCCAAGTCACATCGAAGATCTGGCAGAGATACGGTGTCGGCCTCTCCGCCGATTCCGCGGACAGGCCGACAAGACCGCACCTCCTAGCCTCACTGTTCATCATCATGACCTACGAGTCTAAAGCATGGGTCGCCGCTCGTAGGGTCCGGATCACCCGGAGAGCAGCAGTCGATGGGACCCAGCCGATTAGAGGATGACGGCTGGGCCCAATTGGCAGTGAAGTTACCGATTTACCCCTGGCTCATACTATAAGTGCCCGGGGTACCCCTCCTGCGTGGGGGACGATTCGCTCAGTAGCACCATTTCTCATATTCTCCTCAGTTCATTCACTGCAAGTAGTTACTCCTCAGGGAAGCAGGAGAGAGCCTTGCCCACGGCGGCGCTCACCTTCCCCTGAGAAGATAGAGAAGCAGTTATTGTAGCCAGTCCATTGATATAGAAGAGACAAGCAGGAGTAGGGGTGTTATCTCTCTGGAGAGCCCCGAACCTGGGTACATCGTGGTGTCCTCCATCGCTTTGTGCTCAACCCGATTCCGGCACCATCGACATCTTCTTCCTCGCGTCTTCCCCTCACTTTAGCCATCCCCATGGCATCTGACGTCACATATCGACGACAGTTGGCGCCCACCGTGGGGCAGACCGAGGCGTCGACTGGAGTAAACATCCGGACGGGATTTTCCTCTGCATCAGGCGGTAGCCACGCCTCTGACCTGATTCTAATGCGTGGGGCAATTGATTACGTGGTGGACTACTCGGCGCGGTACAGGGCTGGTGCACCCTTGCCGCCCGGTGTGTCGCTGCAGGTCGGCGGCCATCGCCTCTTCATCGGCGGCTTCCCCGAGGCATACCCTAGGGAGATTCGTGTCTTCTCGTGCGCTACAGATCCACTCTCGACCAGGGGCTGCGGCGCAGCGCCTGGCAGAGAGGATGACCGAGTGCACGCTGTTGTCATAATGGCGGGGGCGTCGTCATCGAGCAATCACGGCGCAGCGAGCGCAGCAAGAAGAGCCAAGGAGGCAGCGGAGGCTGCGGAGAGAATCGGCACCAATGCGTTGCGGGATGTGTTATACACACCCGTGAACAGGAATGGGGATCCCGAGCAAGTGCACACGGAGCTGGAGACAGCACGACTCGCTCTGGCTCGCAGGGCTGAGCAGGTGCTGGCTGAAGAGCGTAGGCTGGGAGCCATCACAAGGGAATACAACGCAGCGCATGCAGGACCGCACCGTCCGATTGAGCCCGCGGTCCTGGAAGATCTGAGAAGCCGAGGCAGGGCAGTCAACCAGCAGTTGTCGGGGGCTGAGCATCCGGAGCGACCAAGGAGGCCGGCGCAGTCGGCGTTCATCCAGAGGCCGACATACAGCACGCCGGACAGATAGCACTCGAGCTAGAAGACCTGGAGGGAGATGAGCGGCAAGAGCAGTCGCGCCGAATGCGTGAGCTGTTGGCAGCCGAAAAGGAGAAGAGGCTCATAGCAATGGACAATCAAAATGCAGAACCCGGGGCGTCGAGAGGAACTGTGAGGCCGAATCCGGGAGCTAGCCAGTGACCGAATGCATCACGCCAGAACAGGCAGCAACCCGCTCCATCTCGGCATGAGAGTAGGGTCAGAAGCAATCGGCCACCCCCAGCAGCAAGCAGAAGAATTGAAGAGCCAGCTGTTAACAGTAGGCACAACGACATGCCTCAGCAATCGGCACCAAGACCAGCAATCAGCGCCCGACTTGGCCCTCGCCAAATCGGCCAGAATGATGCAAGGCACCGCATTGAGCTCCTGGAGAAGGAGCCTCAAGAGGATGAAGAAGGAGAGGCTGGCCCGTCGTGTTTTGGTCATCGTATTCGGACCGAGAAGTTTCCCAAAGGCTTCACGCTGCCGAGAGACACACCCAAGTACAATGGTTCCGTGAAGCCATAAGATTGGTTGTCCGATTACCTAACTGCGGTTCGCATCGAAGGAGGCAATCGGCGCGTAGCAGTCCGCTATGCACCTTTGATGCTGCAGGGATCGGCTCGTACTTGGTTGAACAGCTTGCCCAAGGACAATGTAAACTGCTGGGAAGATTTCACGAGTGCATTTATCCACAACTTCACGAGCACGTATGAGCGGCCCAACCTCCCGCGACAGTTAGCTCTTTGTGTGCAAGGCAAAGATGAACCCCTCCGAGATTACTTATCTCGGTGGATCAAGCTGAAGAACTCATGTGAAGGAGTCCATGAGATCCAGGCCATTCAGTACTTCACAGATGGATGCCTGGCCGATTCAATGTTAAAGCACAAGTTGCTCCGCAAAGACTTCACGTCACTTGCTGAGCTCATGAAGGTGGCAAATGCGTTCGCTATGTCCGATTCTGTGATGCGCCCTATCCAGCTCGGAGTTGGAGGTGTAATCCAGTCACCAGGGGCTCCGCAGTCGGACACAGGGAATCAAGGCCTCAGTTGGAAGGAAAGAAGAGAGAACAACCGCAACAACAACAACAACAACAACAACAACCAGCAGAACAACGGTAAGCGCAAGGATGAGCAGCCTGATACCCAGTATGGCAGTCGGCAGGTGGCCGCTGTCCAGAACGAAGAGGATCCAGCGGCTGCAGGAGGCAGCCGGAAGATGAGACCAAATGTGAGGCCCCCGGGGCAGATGAAACCCAAGTACATGTTTGAGAATATGCTGGACGCACCGTGCAAGTTGCACAGCACGCCCGGCAGGCCGTCTGCGCACACCACTCGGCAGTGTGATTTCGTGAGAAGGATCGCGAAGGGAGAAGCTTTACCACCTCCACCCCCACCACCACCCCAGAACAGAGGACCGCTTCAGCAGCAGAACCAGTTCCCGCGGCAAGACGCCTCCTACATGATTTTCACCAGTGAATCCACAGACAAGGGCAGTCGGAGAGCTCGAGCTCAGGAGGTCAACGCCACTATGCCACCGATTCCTCAGTTCGTGCATTGGTCCGAGTGTCCTATATCCTGGGACAGAGCAGGTCATCCCACCATTTTTCCGAATCTAGGAAATTGTCCGCTTGTGGTTGACGCTCTGTTCGCAGGACCAAGGTTCTCATGCAAGTTCTCCCGGGTGCTAGTCGATGGAGGAAGCACAATCAACATTCTGTACAGGGACACATTGATCAAGCTAGGGCTCACGGAGAAGGATCTGGAACGCAGTCGGACGACTTTCCATGGGATTGTCCCTGGTCTGTCTTGTACCCCCATGGGTCACATTCGGCTGGATGTTATATTTGGCACAGAGGAAAACTTCAGGAGGGAGCCGATTTGGTTTGAAGTCGCCGACCTCAGCAGTCCTTATCATGCTCTGTTGGGATTGCCTGCCTTTGCTAAGTTCATGATCAACGCACAGCAGACGTACCTCAAGATGAAGATCCCAGGGCCAAACGGCGTCATCACCGTCACCGGGGACTTCAGGAAGTCCCTCGAGTGCACGTCCTCTGGCAGCAGTTTGGCTGATTCTCAAGTGGTTGAGACGGAGAAGCGTCAACTCAGCAAGGTGATCGCAATGGCGCAAGCACAGAGCAAGAATCCACTCCCAGTCGGCCCAGCAAAGAGAGTAGATGAGGAATCGGCTTTTCAATCGGCCAAGGACAGCAAGAAGATCGCTCTAGATCCCTCCGACTCAACCAAGTTTGTTGTGGTCGGAGCTGGACTTAGCAATAAATAGGAAAGCGAGCTCGTCGAGTTTCTTCGTGAGAATCGGGACATCTTCGCATGGTCTCCACAAGACATGCCTGGTGTGCCGAGAGAACTCGCCGAGCACAAGCTGCACATTCAGCCAGGCTCGAAGCCGGTCAAGCAACCCCTGAGACGTTTTTCTGAAGATAAGAGAAGGGAAATCGGTGAAGAGATTGTGAAGCTGCAAGCTGCAGGTTTCATCATGGAAGTATTTTACCCCGAGTGGCTGGCGAATCCAGTCCTCGTCATGAAGAAGAACAAGACCTGGTGCATGTGTATCGATTACACTTGCCTGAACAAGGCGTGCCCGAAAGATCCGTTTGCTCTGCCTCGTATTGATCAAGTGATTGATTCCACGGCCGGCTGCGAGCTCCTGTCTTTTCTGGATGCCACAGCTGGCTATCACCAGATCAAACTTGCTGTGGAAGATCAAATAAAAACTGCATTTATAACCCCTTTTGGGGCTTATTGTTATATCACCATGCCATTTGGTCTGAAGAATGGAGGTGCCACTTATCAGTGCACAATTCAGAGATGTACACACTCCCAACTCGGCAGAAATCTCCACGTTTACGTGGACGATTTAGTGGTGAAGTCGGCAAAGGGAGTCACACTGTTGGACGACCTCAGGGAAACATTTGCAAATTACAGAACTTATCAAATCAAGCTCAATCTGGAGAAATGCGTTTTTGGAGTTCAGGCTGGCAAGCTCTTGGGATTTCTGGTCTCCGAGAGGGGAATCAAATGCAATCCTGAGAAGATAGCCGCAATAGAGCGCATGGGACAACCCGAGAACCTGAAGCAAGTACAGAAGTTCACTGGTTGCCTCGCGTCACTCAGCCGATTCCTCGGTCGGCTTGGTGAAAAATAAATTCTGTTGTACCAACTGATGAAGAAGATGGAGAAGTTCACCTGGACCCCTGACGGGGGGGGGTGACCCCACGACTCCTACTAATGGGCCTACCCGGTGTCATTGAAGGCCCACGGAGCTATCGCCAGGCTCGCCTTGGCTCGTTAGAAAGGCACCGACATTGGGAGTCCTCGACTGACAAGGAAGGTGCAGGGACTTGCCGTACAAGCTAGGGTTAGATTACCTGTAATTAGAGATTGATTCCCCGAAGACCTGGTCTACTATATAAAGGCCAGGAGGGGCGACGCATAGAGCATCGAATCATATATCGCCTGTAACCCTAGCCTACGTCGCATCTGCCTTGGCATCCCCTGTAACTTCTCCACCATCAATATATCGAGCAGGAAGTGTGTCCTCCTGTTTGCCGACGAGCTTATCGTCCAACCTGTGTCTTCTCCACCTAACCCAGGGTCCCTAACAATGGGACTTGCCGGGGCCGATCCTCGACAATTGGCGCCGTCTGTGGGAATCGCACAGGTTGGAATTACGATCTCGGCGGTCCCATCTTCAGCAAATCGCAACTCAAGGGCAAGAACCGGACCCAACCCACTCGAAGGACTCAACATCACGGCAAACATCTTCGCCGTCCCAGCAGTCCCGATCGAGCCCCAACCATATCAGACCCAGTACAGTGGAGGTAACCAAACATGGCGTCAGCAACGAAGGAACCGACGATCCAGAAGAGCCGCAAGGAACCCCTACGCAGGAGTCCCACTCAAGGAAGCACGACACGTAGCAGGAGACCCGAAGGTCTTTCGACGGCCCACCACCACCCGGGCACCCGCCGAGCATCACGACGATGGCTACGAGCATGACACCAGCAACCAAGAATATCGCCGCCAAAGGAGAGATCGACGACCCAGGAAGCATGCCAGGGAGATCTGCAGCGAGGACAAACCCTGCAAACCGCACGACGCAGTCGAGGAGCCAAGGGCCGTCCGACACACCGCCACGCGGGAACTCAACGACAGTCAAAACAGCGACTCGGAGACACCGGTCGGTGAATACTACGACTCGGAGCGAAGGCCAGACGAATTCGCCAACCTCATCAAGCATCAGGACACAATTCGAGGAACCGAAACAGACCCTCGATTCTATGAACGCCCGGAGGACCACGAGCATGTCTTCACAATCTCAAGGAGGAAGAGACACAGCGGGTCAAGCAAACTTACAGTCAGAGAATAGCTTGAAGGACCCTGCACAATTCACAACTTTGAAGATGAATGGGGGCGCATCAGATCCAACCACACCCTGGGAGAATGTCGCCTGTTCAACGAGCTGGCCGACGACCTCAGGAACGAAAAACGCAAAGGAGTCAAGCGCGCTCGAGAGCTCGAGCAATCACCACCACCAAGCCCCGAGGGACGCCGCAGCCCGCCGCATGGGAAGGTGTTCATGATACAGGAAAGCAAGGTGCCACAAGCGTGGTGTGACGCCTACACCCTGCAGGCTACAGCAACCGAGAAAATGAAACCAGTGGAAACCTACCAACTGCACGACGCGGAGACCATCATCACATTGTCGCAGGATGACCACCCGCCAGCCATACCAAGACCAGGACACGCGCCCCTCGTGCTCGACGCACAAATCGGAGGATATGACATGGATAGGGTTTTCATGGACCAAGGCAGCAGCATGAACATCATCTTCGCAAGCACCCTACATAAAATGCTGACCCCTCGGTCGGTATGGAAGAAGTCGAGCACCGTACTAAATGGCGTAGTACCTAGAGAATCAGCAACATCACTCGGATCAATCGAGCTTGAGGTCGTCTTTGGCAACCGACGCAATTTCTCCAAGCACGTCCTCGAGTTCGAGGTGCTCGACTGGCCATCTCAATATCACGCAATACTGGGACGACCAGCGTTTGTGCAGTTCATGGCAGTCCCACATTACGCCTATCTCAAGCTCAAGATGCCAGGCTCAACAGGAGTCCTCACAATCAACGGAAGCTTCGTCAAGTGAGACCAATGCGACCGCGATTTCCACAAAATCTCCGACACACTCGGAGCGGACCAAGAACTGAGAGAAATATTCATAGTCGTCGACAAGAAAATCTTCCCATTGGCAAGCCGCAGCGAGTCAAAAGAGCATGGTCCTATCTTCAGCATCGACAGCTACACGGTCACGCACCAAGTACACCCGACGGACCCAGACAAAACAGTCCGCGTGTACGCCCACCTGCCAGAAGAACAAGCGACTGCTCTAGTGGCTCTCCTTCGAGACGAGTGGAGGATATTCGCCTGGTGTCCAGCCGACATGTCTGGCATACCACGCGAATTCGCAGAACACACTCTAAACGTCAAACTAAACACGAAACCAGTGAAGCAAGCTCTGAGACGATTCTCGGAGCCCAAGCGTAGGGCAATCGGAGAATAAGTCAACCGATTGCTCGACGCCCAGTTCATTCGAGAAACCAAGAAGGCCACTTGGATAGCAAACCCAGTGCTCGTGCCCAAGAAAGACACAGACGTACTGCGCATGTGCGTCGACTACGGGCCAGTAAACAAGCACTGCCCGAAAGACCACTTTCCCCTGCCAAGGATCGACCAAATAATCGATTCGACTGCGGGATGCGATCTGCTTTCCTTTCTGGACGCATATTCAGGATACAACCAGATCAGGATGAAAGAAGAAGACGAAGAGCACACCTCATTCATCACACCTTACAGTGTATTCTGCTACAAGACCATGTCCTTCGGGCTGAAGAACGCAGGTGCCACATACCAACGGATGATAAAAGCCTGCCTAAAGGAGAAAATCGGGAGGAACGTACAGGTGTACGTAGATGATATCGTCATCAAGACCTACAAAGAAGACACGCTACTCGACAACCTGCGCGAAACCTTCGCAGCACTCAACAAATACATAATCAAGATGAATCCAAAGAAGTGCGCTTTCGGCGTACCGGCCGGGAAACTGCTCGGTTACATGGTCTCCGCCCGAGGAATCGAAGCAAACCCCGAGAAGGTCCAAGCCATTTCCAAGATGCAAGAGCCGACTGATATAAAAGGAGTACAACAGCTAACTGGGAGACTCGCAGCACTAAGCCGTTTCATCAGCCGGCTAGGGGAACGCACGATGTGCTTCTACCAACTGCTAAGGAAAGGAGAAAAATTCGAGTGGACAGAGGAAGCCCGCCAAGCATTCACGGACCTCAAAAAGACGCTCTCAACTCCACCAGTTCTGGCGGTACCCAGGGACAAAGAGAAACTCTACCTCTACATAGCAGCGCGCAGCAGCGTAGTAAGCACGGCACTCGTCGTCGAACGCATGGAAGAAGGCAAGGTCCAAAGCACGCAGAGGCCAATCTATTACCTCAGCATGCTACTGAACAAGTCCCAGCAACGATATCCACACTACCAAAATTTACTGCTGGCCGTCATCATGACGGCACGGAAGGTGTCACACTACTTCGACGAGCACCTGATCACCATAGTGAGCAGCGCCCCACTCGCGGACATCCTCAACAACCCAGGAGCGACTGGACGAGTCGCCGAGTGGAACATAGAGCTCATCCCGCGAGATCTACAGTTCAAGCATCCAACAAAAATCAAAGCTCAAGTACTCCCAGATTTCCTGGTCGAGTGGGCAGAAGTCCAAACACCTGGACCCCCGGATCTGTCGAACTCATGGTCAATGTTCTTCGACGGATCGAAAAGACAACAAGGAACAGGAGCAGGAGTCGTCCTAATCTCCCCCAAAGGAACGAAGCTGAAGTACATCCTACAGATAAATTTCAGGCACGCATCCAACAACGAAGCAGAGTACGAGGCACTCCTCCATGGCATGCGCATGGCCAAAACATGTGGAGCCACTCGCCTCATCATCTACGGGGACTCCAACCTCGTCGTCCAGCAGGCGATGAGAAATTGCGACGCCCTAGCCGACAACATGGCAGCGTATCAGAAACTCTACAACGAACTCGAAGGAAGCTTCGACGGCTGCGAACTCAACTACATCGCCAGGGCCAACAACACGGAGGCGGACGAGCTCGCAAACATCGGATCGACCCGAAGACCAATACCACCCGGAGTTTTCCTGGAAAGCATCAGCCAAAAGTCCATCAAAACACAGGCGGTGGCACTCGAGGCAGCCGAGGACGAAGAGGACGCAACAGACCCAGCACAGGTGCCATCAGCAAGCCCGACAGAAGGCACCAGCACACCCAACGGCACAGCAGCAGACGAGCTCGATGGACCAGCCTGGGCAAAACCATTCCTTCGGTTCATAATCGAGGGAACACTACCGCAAGACGTGGCCGAAGCACGGCGCATCAGCAGACGCTCCAAAGCGTTCACGATGATCAACAGACAGCTATACAAACGCAGCATTGCGCAAATACTTCAAAAGTGCATCGACGAGGAAGACGGCAAAGCCCTACTCCTCGAAATCCACGAGGGCACATGCGGGCACCATGCAAGCAGTCGAGTACTCGTGTCCAAGGCATTCCGAGCGGGATTGTACTGGCCCACAGCTATGAAAAACGCAGAGGACATAGTGCGGCGCTGCGTAGCATGCCAAAAATTCGCCAACAGACCGCACACCCCGGCCTCAGAGCTCAAGACCATACCGTTATCCTGGCCATTCGCCACCTGGGGACTCGACATGGTCGGCCCACTCAAGAAATCATCAAAAGGAGGAAGGACACATCTACTGGTCGCAGTCGACAAGTTCACCAAGTGGATCGAAGCAGTGCCAATCACCAGTTCCACCGCCCTCACGGCCGTGAACTTCATCAAGTCAATAATCTTCAGATTCGGAGTGCCACACAACATCATCACAGACAATGGCACAAACTTCACAGCTGCCGAATTCCAGAACTTCTACGAAGAGCTAGGCATTTAAATAAACTACGCGTCAGTCGCGCACCCGCAATCGAACGGCCAGGTGGAGAAAGCAAACGGACTCGTATGCGGAGGACTCAAGAAGCGGCTCCTTGCACCACTCGAGCAGGCCGCCGGAAACTGGGTAGAAGAGCTCCCCGCAGTACTCTGGATCCTACGGACCACGCCAAATACTGCGACCCAATTTACGTCGTTCTTTATGGTTTACGGGGCCGAAGCAGTACTACCACATGACCTCAAGTTCGGGGCCCCTCGGGTCACGGGGTACGAAGAAGAAGAAGTAGAAGAAGCACTCCAAGACGACAAAGACACAGTCGACGAGGCAAGAGACGTGGCCCTATCAAAGTCAGAAGGATACCAGGACAAGCTGCGCACTTACCAAAGCGGTCGCCTTCGAACTAGAGCCTTCAACAAAGGGGACCTAGTACTTCGAATGATACAAGAGAAGGTCCACAAATTAGCCCCCCAATGGGAAGGCCCATTCATAATATCAGAAGTCATCGGAGGCGGCGCCTACAGGCTGAGTTCTTTTTATGTAAGATCGCGTAGGCGATAGCAGGGCTCGGGGGGATTTTTCCTTAAGCCCCCGAGTGCTTTTTATGTAAGATCGCGTAGGCGATAGCAGGGCTCGGGGGGATTTTTCCTTAAGCCCCCGAGTGCTTTTTATGTAAGATCGCGTAGGCGATAGCAGGGCTCGGGGGGGTTTTTCTTAAGCCCCCGAGTGCTTTTTATGTAAGATCGCGTAGGCGATAGCAGGGCTCGGGGGGATTTTTCCTTAAGCCCCCGAGTGCTTTTTATGTAAGATCGCGTAGGCGATAGCAGGGCTCGGGGGGATTTTTCTTAAGCCCCCGAGTGCTTTTTATGTAAGATCGCGTAGGCGATAGCAGGGCTCGGGGGGATTTTTCCTTAAGCCCCCGAGTGCTTTTTATGTAAGATCGCATAGGCGATAGCAGGGCTCGGGGGGATTTTTCCTTAAGCCCCCGAGTGCTTTTTATGTAAGATTGCGTAGGCGATAGCAGGGCTCGGGGGGATATTTCTTAAGCCCCCGAGTGCTTTTTATGTAAGATCGCGTAGGCGATAGCAGGGCTCGGGGGGATTTTTCCTTAAGCCCCCGAGTGCTTTTTATGTAAGATCGCGTAGGCGATAGCAGGGCTCGGGGGGATTTTTCTTAAGACGCCGAGTGCTTTTTATGTAAGATCGCGTAGGCGATAGCAGGGCTCGGGGGGATTTTTCTTAAGCCCCTGAGTGCTTTTTATGTAAGATCGCGTAGGCGATAGCAGGTCTCGGGGGGATTTTTCTTAAGCCCCCGAGTGCTTTTTATGTAAGATCGCGTAGGCGATAGCAGGGCTCGGGGGGATTTTTCTTAAGCCCCCAAGTGCTTTTTATGTAAGATCGCGTAGGTGATAGCAGGGCTCGGGGGGATTTTTTCTTAAGCCCCCGAGTGCTTTGAGAGCTGGTAGTGTTTGGGCAACGTATGCTTTATGGCGATCGAGTGGTTATATGGGCTGCCTGTCATGTCCAACCGATTGGTGCTAAGGGTAGAACAGTCGCAGGTTTGCGACATTCCATGGATTGCCCACATCTTCGTCCGTCTTTGGGTTCTTCAGCCTGTAGGCGCCGCCTCCGATGACTTCTGATATTATGAATGGGCCTTCCCAATTGGGGGCTAATTTGTGGACCTTCTCTTGTATCAGTCGAAGTACTAGGTCCCCTTTGTTGAAGGCTCTAGTTCGAAGGCGGCCGCTTTGGTAAGTGCGCAGCTTGTCCTGGTATCCTTCTGACTTTGATAGGGCCACGTCTCTTGCCTCGTCGACTATGTCTTTGTCGTCTTGGAGTGCTTCTTCTGCTTCCTCTTCTTCGTACCCCGTGACCCGAGGGGCCCCGGACTTGAGGTCATGTGGTAGTACTGCTTCGGCCCCGTAAACCATAAAGAACGGCGTAAATTGGGTCGCAGTATTTGGCGTGGTCCGTAGGCTCCAGAGTACTGCGGGGATCTCTTCTACCCAGTTTCCGGCGGCCTGCTCGAGTGGTGCAAGGAGCCGCTTCTTGAGTCCTCCGCATACGAGTCTGTTTGCTTTCTCCACCTGGCCGTTGGATTGCGGGTGCGCGACTGACGCGTAGTTTATTTTAATGCCTAGCTCTTCGCAGAAGTTCTGGAATTCGGCAGCTGTGAAGTTTGTGCCATTGTCTGTGATGATGTTGTGTGGCACTCCGAATCTGAAGATTATTGACTTGATGAAGTTCACGGCCGTGAGGGCGGTGGAACTGGTGATTGGCACTGCTTCGATCCACTTGGTGAACTTGTCGACTGCGACCAGTAGATGTGTCCTTCCTCCTTTTGATGATTTCTTGAGTGGGTCGACCATGTCGAGTCCCCAGGTGGCGAATGGCCAGGATAACGGTATGGTCTTGAGCTCTGAGGCCGGGGCGTGCGGTCTGTTGCCGAATTTTTGGCATGCTACGCAGCGCCGCACTATGTCCTCTGCGTTTTTCATAGCTGTGGGCCAGTAGAATCCCGCTCGGAATGCCTTGGACACGAGTACTCGACTGCTTGCATGGTGCCCGCATGTGCCCTCGTGGATTTCGAGGAGTAGGGCTTTGCCGTCTTCCTCGTCGATGCACTTTTGAAGTATTTGCGCAATGCTGCGTTTGTATAGCTGTTTGTTGATCACCGTGAACGCTTTGGAGCGTCTGCTGATGCGCCGTGCTTCGGCCACGTCTTGCGGTAGTGTTCCCTCGATTATGAACCGAAGGAATGGTTTTGGCCAGGCTGGTCCATTGAGCTCGTCTGCTGTTGTGCCGTTGGGTGTGCTGGTGCCTTCTGTCGGGCTTGCTGATGCCACCTGTGCTGGGTCTGTTGCGTCCTCTTCGTCCTCGGCTGCCTCGAGTGCCACCGCCGGTGTTTTGATGGACCTTTGGCTATTGGTTTCCAGGAAAACTCTGGGTGGTATTGGTCTTCAAGTCGATCCGATTTTTGCGAGCTCGTCCGCCGCCATGTTGTTGGCCCTGGCGATGTAGTTGAGTTCGCAGCCGTCGAAGCTTCCTTCGAGTTCGTTGTAGAGTTTCTGATACGCTGCCATGTTGTCGGCTAGGGCGTAGAAATTTCTCATCGCCTGCTGGACGACGAGGTTGGAGTCCCCGTAAATGATGAGGCGAGTGGCTTCGCATGTTTTGGCCATGTGCATGCCGTGGAGGAGTGCCTCGTACTCTGCTTCGTTGTTGCATGCGTGGCTGAAATTTATCTGGAGGATGTACTTCAGCTTCATTCCTTTGGGGGAGATTAGGACAACTCCTGCTCCTGCTCCTTGTTGTCTTTTCGATCCGTCGAAGAACATTGACCATGAGTTCGACAGATCCGGGGGTCCAGGTGTTTGGACTTCTACCCACTCGACCAGGAAATCTGGGAGTACTTGAGCTTTGATTGTTGTTGGATGCTTGAACTGTAGATCTCGCGGGCTGAGCTCTATGTTCCACTCGGCGACTCGTCCAGTCGCTCCTGGGTTGTTGAGGATGTCCGCGAGTGGGGCGCTGCTCACTATGGTGATCGGGTGCTCGTCGAAGTAGTGTGACACCTTCCATGTCGTCATGATGACGGCCAGCAGTAACTTTTGGTAGTGTGGATATCGTTGCTGGGAATTGTTCAGTAGCATGCTGAGGTAATAGATTGGCCTCTGCGTGCTTTGGACCTTGCCTTCTTCCATGCGTTCGACGACGAGTGCCGTGCTTACTACGCTGCTGTGCGCTGCTATGTAGAGGTAGAGTTTCTCTTTGTCCCTGGGTACTGCCAGAACTGGTGGAGTTGAGAGCGTCTTTTTGAGATCCGTGAATGCTTGGCGGGCTTCCTCTGTCCACTCGAATTTTTCTCCTTTCCTTAGCAGTTGGTAGAAGGGCAGCGTGCGTTCCCCTAGCCGGCTGATGAAACGGCTTAGTACTGCGAGTCTCCCAGTTAGCTGTTGTACTCCTTTTATATCAGTCGGCTCTTGCATCTTGGAAATGGCTTCGACCTTCTCGGGGTTTGCTTCGATTCCTCGGGCAGAGACCATGTAACCGAGCAGTTTCCCGGCCGGTACGCCGAAAGCGCACTTCTTTGGATTTAGCTTGATTCTGTATTTGTTGAGTGCTGCGAAGGTTTCGCGCAGGTCGTCGAGTAGCGTGTTTGCTTTGTAGGTCTTGATGACGATATCATCTACGTACACCTGTACGTTCCTCCCGATTTGCTCCTTTAGGCAGGCTTGCATCATCCGCTGGTATGTGGCACCTGCGTTCTTCAGCCCGAAGGGCATGGTCTTGTAGCAGAATACACCGTAAGGTGTGATGAATGAGGTGTGCTCTTCGTCTTCTTCTTTCATCCTGATCTGGTTGTATCCTGAATATGCGTCTAGAAAGGAAAGCAGATCGCATCCCGCAGTCGAATCGATTATTTGGTCGATCCTTGGCAGGGGAAAGTGGTCTTTCGGGCAGTGCTTGTTTACTGGCCCGTAGTCGACGCCCATGCGCAGTACGTCCGTGTCTTTCTTGGGCACGAGCACTGGGTTTGCTATCCAAGTGGCCTTCTTGGTATCTCAGATGAACTGGGCGTCGAGCAATCGGTTGACTTCTTCTCCGATTGCCCTACGCTTGGGCTCTGAGAATCGTCTCAGAGCTTGCTGCACTGGTTTCGTGTTTAGTTTGACGTTTAGAGTGTGTTCTGTGAATTCGCGTGGTATACCAGGCATGTCGGCTGGACACCAGGCGAATACCCTCCACTCGTCTCGAAGGAGAACCACTAGAGCAGTCGCTTGTTCTTCTGGCAGGTGGGCGTACACGCGGACTGTTTTGTCTGGGTCCGTCGGGTGTACTTGGTGCGTGACCGTGTAGCTGTCGATGCTAAAGATAGGACCATGCTCTTTTGACTCGCTGCGGCTTGCCAATGGGAAGATTTTCTTGTCGACGACTATGAATATTTCTCTCAGTTCTTGGTCCGCTCCGAGTGTGTCGGAGATTTTGTGGAAATCGCGGTCGCATTGGTCTGACTTGACGAAGCTTCCGTTGATTGTGAGGACTCATGTTGAGCCTGGCATCTTGAGCTTGAGATAGGGGTAATGTGGGACTTCCATGAATTGCGCAAACACAGGTCGTCCCAGTATTGCGTGATATTGAGATGGCCAGTCGAGCACCTCGAACTCGAGGACGTGCTTGGCGAAATTGCGTCGGTTGCCAAAGACGACCTCAAGCTCGATTGATCCGAGTGATGTTGCTGATTCTCCAGGTACTACGCCATTTAGTACGGTGCTCGACTTCTTCCATACCGACCGAGGGGTCAACATTTTATGTAGGGTGCTTGCGAAGATGATGTTCATGCTGCTGCCTCCGTCCATGAAAACCCTATCCATGTCATATCCTCCGATTTGTGCGTCGAGCACGAGGGGCGCGTGTCCTGGTATTGGTATGGCTGGCGGGTGGTCATCCTGCGAGAAGGTGATGATGGTCTCCGCGTCGTGCAGTTGGTAGGTTTCCACTGGTTTCATGATCTCGATTGCTGTAGCCTGCAGGGTGTAGGCGTCACGCCGCGCTTGTGGCACCTTGCTTTCCTGTATCATGAACACCTGCCCATGCGGCGGGCTGCGGCGTCCCTCGGGGCTTGGTGGTGGTGATTGCTCGAGCTCTCGAGCGCGCTTGACTCCTTTGCGTTTTTCGTTCCTGAGGTCGTCGGCCAGCTCGTTGAACAGGCGACATTCTCCCAGGGTGTGGTTGGATCTGATGCGCCCCCATTCATCTTCAAAGTTGTGAATTGTGCAGGGTCCTGCAAGCTGTTCTCTGACTGTAAGTTTGCTTGACCCGCTGTGTCTCTTCCTCCTTGAGATTGTGAAGACATGCTCGTGGTCCTCCGGGCGTTCGTAGAATCGAGGGTCTGTTTCGATTCCTCGAATTGTGTCCTGATGCTTGATGAGGTTGGTGAATTCGTCCGGCCTTCGCTCCGGGTCGTAGTATTCACCGACCGGTGTCTCCGAGTCGCTGTTTTGACTGTCGTTGAGTGCCCGCGTGGCGGTGTGTCGGACGGCCCTTGGCTCCTCGACTGCGTCGTGCGGCTTGCAGGGTTTGTCCTCGCTGCAGATCTCCCTGGCATGCTTCCTGGGTCGTCGATCTCTCCTTTGGCGGCGATATTCTTGGTTGCTGGTGTCAGGCTCGTAGCCATCGTCATGATGCTCGGCGGGTGCCCGGGTGGTGGTGGGCCGTCGAAAGACCTGCGGGTCTCCTGCTGCGCGTCGTGCTTCCTCGAGTGGGACTCCTGCGTAGGGGTTCCTTGCGGCTCTTCTGGATCGTCGGTTCCTTCGTTGCTGACGCCATGTTTGGTTACCTCCACTGTACTGGGTCTGATATGGTTGGGGCTCGATCGGGACTGCTGGGACGGCGAAGATGTTTGCCGTGATGTTGAGTCCTTCGACTGGGTTGGGTCCGGTTCATGCCCTTGAGTTGCGATTTGCTGAAGATGGGACCGCCGAGATCGTAATTCCAACCTGTGCGATTCCCACAGACGGCGCCAATTGTCGAGGATCGGCCCCGGCAAGTCCCATGGTCAGGGACCCTAGGTTAGGTGGAGAAGACACAGGTTGGACGATAAGCTCATCGGCAAACAGGAGGACACACTTCCTGCTCGATATATTGATGGTGGAGAAGTTACAGGGGATGCCAAGGCAGATGCGCCGTAGGCTAGGGTTACAGGCGGTGTATGATTCGATGCTCTATGCGTCGCCCCTCCTGGCCTTTATATAGTAGACCAGGTCTTCGGGGAATCAATCTCTAATTACAGGTAATCTAACCCTAGCTTGTACGGCAAGTCCCTGCACCTTCCTTGTCAGTCGAGGACTCCCAATGTCGGTGCCTTCTAATGAGCCAAGGCGAGCCTGGAGATAGCTCCGTGGGCCTTCAATGACACCGGGTAGGCCCATTAGTAGGAGTCGTGGGGTCACCCCCTCATCAACAGCAACTCAGCAATCTTCAGAATGCCGAGTTTGAAGGACAAGGCAATCCCCTTGATGAAGGGAATGCGAGCCGCGGTCCCAATCAAATACTCATGCCGAGTCCAGACGTCGTCATCATGTTTGCAAGACCCTCCGGCCGCGATGGTCTCCTCCCGAGATTTGGCTACGGCCGCATAGGCAGCTGCTTCGGATTCGGGCCAGGCTTCTGCATCATGAGGATAAGTGTGAGTAATAGCGCAAAAGAAGAATTCAGTCGGAAAGGAAATCGGAGGCAAGAAGCACTTACCACTGAGAAGGGTGTCCATCTCGCTCATCGTGTCGCAGAGGCCCTTGGCTCGACGGTGCATTTTGGTGGTATCTTCATGTGTGCGTTTCTCTAGCTCCTCATACTTGGCGATATGTTCATCACGATCCTTTCGGATGGAGTCCCGCGCAGCAATTGCTTCGTCCCTCTCGGTTTGCAAGGCCTCTCGGGCAGCTACAGCAGCATCTCTTTCAGCAAGGAGACCGTCACCAGCAGCGATCACGGCGGCTATATCGGCCAGATGTTTCTTTTCAAAGGCAGCCATCTCGGAACGGAGGCCTTGGATAGTCCAAGTCAGATCGCCTCTTCCTTGGCGTTGGCGAGTGCTGGGCCTTGCTGGTTGAGTTCTGTAGTCAGTTCAGCAATACGGCTCTGAAGGTCATCTACCATGGGAACAGAGGCTAGAAGAGAACATGAAGATATCAGTACAAGAGCAATTGTCAATCGGAGAGAAGATAGAAATGATGTAGAAGCCACCTTTCATCCTATTGATCTCGGCCGATTGGTTGTTGACCTCCAGCTGGGCTTGGGCGAGAGTTCGGAGGCTGGCGGTATAGGCGTCAAGGAGCTTTTCGAAGACCTCGCGTTTTTCTTCCATAACAGCCTGAGAAGAACGGCAAGATGAAATTTAGAGATACAACAATTAAAAGAAGATCCGATTCGATTGCAAGCAATCGGCCCGAATCTCGGGGACTACACCCAGTGGGTGCGCTTGCGCGCACCCACCGGAAGAAAAGTCTCCCGATTGGAGGAAGGCAGGAAATAAAGCACAGAGCATGAAAGATCCGAACCGATTGCAAGCAATCGGCCCGAATCTCGGGGACTACACCTAGTGGGTGCGCTTGCGCGCACCCACCGGAAGAAAAATTTCCCGAGAGAAGGAAAATCATAAAGGGAAATTCGAGAGTTTACCACATGATGACGGTCGAGCTATTGGAGATCCCGAGCAAGGGCGGCGGAAAAGTCGTTTACCCGACTGAAGGCTGTCGTCAGAGGGTCTTGGGGGCAATGTGAAGCGTCAGGCTCGGTGCCAATATGACGGGTGCGAGAATACTCGGCCCGGAATTGATCCACCGAGCGCATCAGAGTCTCCGACGCAGAGGAAGTCGGTTGTGATGATGAAGCTGGCATCATGGTAGCGGAGGTGATAATGGTAGAGAGCGATGGCGCCGACGTCGCCAAAGGGGCGGAGGCACTCGGTCGTGGCCGTGGCGCAATCGGGCAAGATGAGGTCGAAGTGGTTGCCACAATTGGCGGAGTGGTTGTCATGATAGGTGGAGTGGTCATAGTGATCAGTGAGGTGGTTGCCGCAATCGGCGGATTTGTCGTTGTGATTGGAGCGGTCGTCAGGATGGGCAAGGTGGCAGAGATTGGGTCGGAGCGCTGTGGCGGAGATGGAGCAATCGGATTGGTCGATTGTGCTCCTTCACCACCAATAACTCCCCGATCAGCTCTTTCCTCAGAGGTCTTGGAGGCAGTGATGGAAGTAGCGGTGGTCTGGGCTGCCGCGAGGCGGGCTTTCTTGGCGGCGCGCTCGGCATCTTTGGAGGATCGATGTGGAGCGGGAGGCCGTTTTTGAGTGGTAGCCACAGACGCAGCAGGGGAGATGACTGTGCCGACATGGGCAGGAATGTCGGTGTCAATATCATCAAGGCCAATTGGCTCCCTGAAAGAAGAAAAAGAGGTGAATCAGTACAAAGGAGAGCAATGAAGTTCAAGGCAGAAGAACAAGGGCATACCCAACGGTTCTCGGCGCTCCCGTGGGCATCCGACATCTCAGGGGGGCGACATTTAGAGGCGCCTGGCCAATCGGCACCCGAGTGGCCGTAGCTTGGGGCTGTTTGCCTTTGGAGGCAGTCGGCATCGCCTTCGTGGTCTTGCTGGAGGCAGCACCAGAAGAGGAGCTGGTCGCCGAGGCGCGTCTAGTCGGCACCGTCGGCGGCTTGGTGCGAGGAGCTGCATCAGAATTATTTACTTTTGAGACACTATTGTCATCACTCCAGTCGGCTAGAAATTCTTCAAGGGAAGGGTCAGGCATACCCCCTTGAGCCGCAGTTCGAGTGTCGGCGGCCTTAGGGTCGGCGACCTCGATGTCAGCATCTCCGGCGAGGTCTTCGAAATCGGAGGACTCCCCGGAGGACTCGTCGTCATCAGCATCAGCATCATCAGAGTCGGAAGGAGCTTCGCCGTTGTACTCCAAGTCCATGGGTTCATCGTCCTCGCGGTCGGGGGCATACGTGCCAGCCACTTGGCCATCTTCCATCACATCCGATTGAAGGAAATGCTAGGCAAAAAGAAGAAGATTGTCAGAAGAAATCGGACAGAGGGCAAGAGCAATCGGAGAAAGGGATAAATCGGGACATACCACGGATGGCTTCTATCGGCGGTGTAGGCACTCAAGGCCGAAGCGGAAGGGGTCGGGCAAGGCGCTGGAGGTGATAGTCTTCACCCTAGAGCAGAGGTCTTCGAGCCTCACCCGCCACGTGCAAAGCCGGGTGGGATCTCGGGGCCCCGACATGTCGCGCATCCGGTGCACTCGGCATTGCAGCGGGAGCACTCGGGCTTGAAGCCAAGCGGCAACAAGATCAGTTGATAAGAGCCCCTCTTGCTCCAGTTGGGCAACTCGGGCAACTTGGGCGTCGACATCAAGGTCTCCGACCCCATGCTTCAATGACCACTGATGTTTTTCAGTCGGCCGGGCGAGGGAGAACTCGGGCAGATTCAGGAGGTCGGGGCCTTGGTCGAGGGACTTGACGTAGAAAAAGGTGGTCTGCCAGTTCTTGCAGGATTGGACGATCTCGGGACTCTTGTACCGTGGTTTGCCGGCTGCGACAATTCAGCTTCCGCAATCGGTCATGTCAGTCGGGTAGGTTGGTCTTTCACCTTCTGTAGCAGCCGGCACCACTGCTCCCTTCCGAGCATTATGAGCTCGGAGGTTGAAGAACCGTTTCCAGAGAGCAACACTCGGGCGGCAGCCGAGGTATCCTTCACATAGTGTGACGAAGCCGGAGAGGATCATGATGAAGTTCGCCGCGAGGTGATGCGGCTGCAATCGGTGGAAGTCAAGGAAGTTGCGGAAGAAGGTGCTGGCAGGGAGTCCGAATCCACGCTCGAAGTGAGCGAGGAAGACGACCCTCTCGCCAGCGCGTGCGGTGGGCACGATCTCAGAGCCAGGGATGCGCCACTGGACCTCAGCCGGCATCTTGCGGGCGCGAACCAGAGCCTGGATGTCGCCCGCGGTGACCTTGGCCCCCTTCCAGCACCCGCGGCTCGCCTGAGAGGTATCCCGCCGGGGAGCCATGGAGTTCGCGGCGGAGCAAGAAGAGGGACGAGAAGCTAGCGGCGAGAGAAGACCGTGGTGGCGGAGCAGAACGCGGACGCACGACCGGAGCAGATCTCGTGCGCAGAGGCGAAGAGGCGGGCGCGATGGAGAGCTTCAGTGGAGCGGCAATGGCGCGTGTGAGCAGCGAGAGATGGAGGAAGAAGACGATGTGCGGGAGAAGGAAGAGGCAAGGGCCCTCCCCTGTGGATTATAAGGGAGGCAAGGGAGTGGAGTGGGATTCGATTGCGGCCGTGTGGCCTGGTGTGGCCTAGCACACAGGAAGACCAACCGGCAAGCCGGCGCAAGAGATCCCAGCGTGGGAAGCGACGCGTGCGACGTGGGGGTCGAGGCCTGCAGTTATGTCATGTCGCACGTGGGTCGTCGGCCACGATCCATTGATTCCATCCCGGGGAAATCGGAAGTAACCGTTGGAAGGAAATCGGCGAGAGATGCTATTCTCAAAAAGGTGAAGGCAGAAATCGGAGATGATTTAAAGCAGATCGGATGAAATCCTTGGTCATCCGAGTCGAACTCGGAATGACGCACTCGATGAGGCCATAGCATTCGGAAGATATCGAAGAAAGATTGAAAACTGCAAAGGCCCCGCAGTCAAGTGACCGTGGGACCTTTACAGCTTTAGGGGCTACTATCGGGGGATTGGTACCCGGGTAGGCTAACCCAAGCGGAAGCAACCTTTCAAGACAAGGATGGACCGATTGGGCTGCAGCTGGGCCGAAATTGGCAGTCGGCCCAGGCGCAATCGGTCCACCCTATTGTCATCAAGACTATCATCCGATTGGCCCGTAGTTGGGCTGAGGTAGGCGTTAGCACGGCCGATTTCCTAGAGCAATTGACCCTGCCAAGGGCCACCAGTCGGCCGAGGCGCAATCGGCATAACTTATCACAGTTGAAGAAGTTGACCCCGGGACCAGTCGGAGGTCCAAGTACGGGGTCATAAATGCGCAATCCCGGGAGATCGGGGTAGCAGAGGAGCCAAGTCACATCGAAGATCTGGCAGAGATACGGTGCCGGCCTCTCCGCCGATTCCGCGGACAGGCCGACAAGACCGCACCTCCTAGCCTCACTGTTCATCATCATGACCTACGAGTCTACAGCATGGGCCGCCGCTCGTAGGGTCCGGATCACCCGGAGAGCAGCAGTCGGTGGGACCCAGCCGATTAGAGGATGACGGCTAGGCCCAATCGGCAGTGAAGTTACCGATTTACCCATGGCTCATACTATAAGAGCCCGGGGTACCCCTCCTGCGTGGGGGACGATCCGCTCAGTAGCACCATTTCTCATATTCTCCTCAGTTCATTCACTGCAAGTAGTTACTCCTCAGGGAAGCAGGAGAGAGCCTTGCCCACGGCGGCGCTCACCTTCCCCTGAGAAGATAGAGAAGCAGTTATTGTAGCCAGTCCATTGATATAGAAGAGACAAGCAGGAGTAGGGGTGTTATCTCTCTGGAGAGCCCCGAACCTGGGTACATCGTGGTGTCCTCCATCGCTTTGTGCTTAACCCGATTCCGGCACCATCGACATCCTCTTCCTCGCGTCTTCCCCTCACTTTAGCCATCCCCATGGCATCTGACGTCACATATCGACGACAGGAGTACATGTGAGGTGATGTGATGATGTGATGCAATGTGACACCTCCACTTTACACTATTCATGATGTCATGACGTGACTAAAGGTGGCATGGCTCGTCTTGTCGATGGGATGCCTCTGTTGACCTCTGGGCAACCGGGCTGCGGGCAACCGGCAGCCAGCAGATGAGCAGTCGGCCGGGTGCGCAGGCAGTCGGCGCGGAGCCATCGGGAGTCGGCCGAGCTAGGCTGCAATCGGCGCGGATATGCCAGCAGTCGGCCGAACTGACCGAGGGCACAGACGGCGAAGGCGCGCAGTCGGCGTTGCGTCGAATCGGGGACTTTGGTATACCCGGGGGTAATTTTCCCGACAGTAGCCTCCGAGCTTCCGGGTGACTCGGTGAGTCATCCGACGGGTTTCTTCTTTGTCGATGTAGACGGAAGTCGATTGCACTTGGTGTAACCTCTTTCCAGTGGGGGCGCGCAAGCGCACCCACTGGGTGTAGCCTCCGAGCCTCCGGGTGACTCGGAGAGTCATCCGGAGGGTCCCTTGATTTTGTTGTAGTCGATGGCGTCGAGGGTCTCATTAGTTTTCCCTCGGAAACGATCATGCATGAGACAAAAGTTAGTTAGCTCGGATACATCGAATACTTCTTATTTTTCTAAAAATGTAGATTTGTGCAATCGGGAGGCCGACTCGGCTTTGCCTTCGCCCCGCAGTCATTTTTCTGTTCATTCCACCCTTTGGCTCTTGCTCTCGCCAGCATTACAGCCGGCTTGCGGTCTGCAGCTGGATCGAACAGTCGGCCGAAAAATGAAGTGTACAGTACTTAGACTTTGGGAAGCAAACTCAACCGAGCAAATTTCCAAAAGGAAACGATCGGGTCGTCCAAATTGTTTTCTCTTTGGACGTTGTTCATGTGTGGTGACCTCCAGCTTCTGCTCTTTGCCAGCGTTGCAGCCGGCATGCGGTCTGAAGATGGATCAAACTGCATGCTTTTGGCACCGTACACACTACTAATTCGTCTGTCGGAAATAACTATTTGGGTTATCCGGTCTGCCCGGAAGCATCCGGTCATGGGCCGAACATGCAGCCAACTGGAAATAACACGGGGATAACTCCCGAAGACTATTCAGGTTCATCCGGCATACTTGCTGTGATAGGCGATATTTGAGTGAGAACTCACATTGAATTTTTGGCGCAACCGGAGCACCCACTGGGTGTAGCCTCCGGGTGACTTGGTGAGTCATCCGGATTGTCTCCACTGTTGTTGTAGCAGACAGGGCACTAGGCAGGCTCGTCCTCCGAGCCTCCGAGTGACTCGTCGAGTCATCCGGGCAAGTGATCCCTTGTGGTTGCTCCGGCGGATGGCCTTCCATCCGGGTCATAACCACACTCCTTTTTCGCAATCAGCTGAACGGTCAGCGCAATCGGATTGACACCGGCCGACCCTTTTTTTGTTTTTGCAGTCGACTGGCCGATCTACGCAGTCGGCATGCCGATCTGACGCAGCCGATCCAAAACGCAGCACACTGAACTATTTGCAGCTGAGCAGAAATCATAGCGCAATCAGCCCAACACTTAGCCGGTTTGGGCACCAACTTTCTCACTTTTTCTGCAGTCGTCTCGCCGAGCAAACGCAATCGATCCAGCGATATTTTTTTTTGCCAAATAAGGGTCGCAATCGGCACAACCTTACTAGCCCTTTGCCAAGATCGAGGAGCAATCGGCCTCCAAGATATCAACAGCCGACCTGGCCTCTTTTTTTTTTGCAAACCGAGCTGGCCTTCTTCTGAATCTTTCTCTCTTTTCTCTTAACCGCGCTGCATCCATCAGCGGAGGAACATGCGGGGGCCGGCAACCGCCATGGCCTGCGCAACTCGCTAGCTGGAGGCGACAAGGGCACAGCCAGCGTAGCCGAGCTGGCGGCGGCGGCGGGACGCAGCCGGCCGGTCCGAGCTGAGGCGGGTAATCGGCCGAGCGGGGGCGGGCGCACCAGATGGGCGGGGCCGAGCCAGCGGCGACCGAGCTGAGCGTCGGGTGCAGCCGGCCGGGCCGAGCCGGGGCGGGGAGGGCGCAGCCGGCACTCGACCTGCGGATGCAGGCGCGCAGAGCACATGGGCGCGTCCCGCGGAGGAGGAAACCACATCAAATTGCCGAACAATTGACTTCTTTCCAGCCGAACACATTGTGCATGCAGCACCAACTCCGCATACTGCTGGATGGATTCACTTGGATGTACTCAATTAGTATCTGAGCTGAACACATCCTTTTGCTTTGCTCGGAGGGGCAGCCGAATGCAGGGAGGAGGACGCGGCCAGCTGAGCCGAGCTGCTCGGCGCGGGCGGGCTGACCTGGCCGGCGAGCGCGAGGCCGACATAGCGGCGAGCACTCGGAGAGCGGGGACGTCGCGGCGCAGAGGAGGGGCGACGTGCTCGGCGGAGGAGGAGCAGCCGGACGCGGGCCGACTGCGCGGCGCAATCGGCGCAGGCCGCGGCCGAACTGGACGGCGGGGGCGCACTCGGCAGCGCGGGGACGAACTGAGCGGTCGGGCGACGCCATCCGCAGGCGAGATGACGAGGAGCAGTCGGGCGGGGGCACGGCCTGGAGCGCGGTGCACCTCGGGGGCGACCGGCTCGGCGACGCGAGGAGAAACAGCTCGGAAGGAATCCGACTTTTATCTGCCAGTATCTGGGCCACGTATGGGGAGTATACGGCTTGAAAATCTGGGTTGCATCTAGGCGCCCGGGTTGCATCTGGGTTGCCGGGAGAGCAGCGGGGAAGGCAGCGGTGCGGGCGAAGGACGACCACGGGCATCGCCGGCCGAGCGGCCTACAAGAGCAGCGGAGGAGATCGCCGGTCCGTGGAGACAACAGAGGCTAAGGAGCCGCGGACGGCGGTGGCGAGCCAGAGCACGGCTGCAGCCTCGGGCATGGCTGAGGAGATGGCGCGGAGCAGAGATGGCTTCCCTGGGTGGAGGAGACGCAAGATGAAGCTGCGGCCAGCCGAGCGCTTCCGGCGGCGAGTCACTCGGGGACGGCCGCACGGGGAGGAGCTCGAGTCCGGGGCCAGTGAGATCCAGGCGCGGATGGCGACGAGGGCTTGGGGAGGAGCTCGAGTCCGGGGCCAGTGAGATCCAGGCACTCACCACCACTCCGAGAGGTTGAGCATGAGCGCGACGACGAAAAACCTCCACCGACGGAATGCACGGGAAATAGCCGGGCAGCGCAACTTCCGCGCGCGCAGCCTTTGGGACGAACACCACGGCGGAGACGAAGATGACCGAGCGCAGCCTCCGGGCCTGCGGACATGGCCGAAGACGAGCACCGATGAAGAAGCTGAAGAAGAAATGTCCCGGCCGGAACAGAGATCCGGTCGCCACAATATGCCGGGCGCCAACTCGCGTCGATATGTGACGGCAGATGCCATGGGGATGGCTAAAGGTGGGGGAACAACGCGCAAAAGACCGGCGCTCCGGCACGGGTCTAGGTACAGGCACAGTCGGACACCACGAAGTACCCAGGTTCGTGGCTCTCCGTAGAGATAAAACCCCTACTTGCCTGTCTGGACTATAGGCATATCTGTGTACATGTTTGCTCCTTGAGCTGTATATCTGCTACTGCCGAGCTGGCTGCTGTCATCCGAGCTGGCTTCTATGGAAGGGATGAAAGAGTGGAATGCCCCCCTCCCACCGTGGGCATGCCTTTCCCCTTATATAGTGGTGGAAAGGATGTTCCACGGGTGAGGACGAAAGGGAGTACATGTGAGGTGATGGGATGATGTGATGCAATGTGACACCTCCACTTTACACTATTCACGATGTCATGACGTGACTAAAGGTGGCATGGCTCGTCTTGTCGATGGGATGCCTCTATTGACCTCTGGGAAACCGGGCTGCGGGCAACCGGCAGCCAGCAGATGAGCAGTCGGCCGGGTGCGCAGGCAGTCGGCGCGGAGCCATCGGGAGTCGGCCGAGTTGGGCTACAATCGGCGCGGATACGCCAGCAGTCGGCCGAACTGACCGAGGGCACAGTCGGCGAAGGCACGCAGTCGGCGTTGCGTCGAATCGGGGACTTTGGTATACCCGGGGGTAATTCTCCCGACACCTGAGGTGGAGACTCCCGAGGGGGAGGTTCGTGAAGAGAGGCAGGTTGGTGAAGAGGAGGCGGTTCACACTAATGATGAGGCTGAGGGGGCTGAGGGTAACACCGTGTACCAGCGTGGGGATACACGGCTCTCGGCTGAGCCGGTGACTCCCGCCCATAGGTCGTTGATTACGCCTGATGGAGAGACGTAAGTGCACTTAATTACTTTGTTTCAGTACGCCGAGGTTTATGCAAATATCTGATAGCTTTTTTACTTTTTTGTATTGCAGGGGTTGGGCATACGCCTCAGGTGTCCGCAATCCCAACAGCATCCTTGGTGTGCTCATCAGGAAGAATTTCCCGGGGTTGGTTCAGTTGCCCGATGATGATTCGCCTCCGCAACCTGGACTCTTTTGGGAGCACTATATAGCTGCCCAGGCCCCGTCAAGTACGACCGTCAACCGAGTCGAATGCCACACCAGAGCGGACATGGTGTTGAACAGATTTTGGGTAATTTCTCTTTCACACAATGAGAACTTGAGAATAGCTAGGTAGTTGGTGCACTCATCAGTGTTGTATCGTGCTTTTAATATCAGGTCTATTACAAGGTCGAAGAGTCCATGGAGGAGGAGGCGGGAAAGGTGCTCATCCAAGAGTGTAGGCGCCTCTTGCAGAACACAAGGCACGAGATGCGAGTGCAGGCGGTCCGTGACTACTACGCCAAGCGTGGCCTTAAGCGTAGCAAGTCGGAATGTCGAAAGAAGTATCTTTCGAGGGACCAGTACATGATGGTAACCCCTTCTTGCATCTTTTAGTTTCATTGATTTCATTCCTAGCTAGCTAGTCCTATATAATTGCTAATCTTCATGTTTACTAACTTAGGCGCCACCGAGATGGTGTGCGGATAAGATGGATTGTTGGGAGGTCATTGTGGACCAATGGTGCTCAGAAGCCTGGTTGGCCGCCCACAACAATGCCAAGGACCGGCGCGCCCAGATGGTTGGTGTGCCACACCATCAAGGCAGCCGCAACTTAGCTGGTTACGGGAAAAAATGGGTATGTGTGTTTTGCTAATATTGTCTTTTACGCACCCACAACTTAGAAGTTTACTAATATTGTGCTTTGCTTTGTCTTTTAGGCGGAGCATAATAAAATAGAGCCGCTTGGTGTGTTCGACAATTATGGCATGGCCCATACAGCGTCGTACAAGAAGGCCAAGGCACTCTCAGAGTCGGATATTGCCACTCCATCGACTTTCACCAACGTTGCCGCCTACGGTAAGATGAAGGCTTATACCGAGGTGGCGAAGGAGAAGCACGGGCAGGATTATACCCCGGTTGGGAAGCCTATAGACCCGGAGCTGGTGATGATCTCTGGTGGCGGAAGGCGCCATGGCGCCATGGCCATTGGAGATAAGTTGATTCGGTGCAATAGGACTCTTCCTGAGATCAAGGCGCGCCAAACGAGCTCTTCTCCTGCTATAAGGACTCGTGCGCGGCCAGTAGATCTCGCTATCGAGGTTCGCCATAAGGACTCTTGCATTCTTGTGTTCTCTCATTGAATATTACAGTGCTAACTACAGGAGTGGGGTTGCAGGAAGCTCTTGAGAGAGAGCGACAGAATACCCAGCGGCTACTCGAGGAGAAGGAGCGGTTGGCGGAGGAGAAGGCATCAGAGAGAGAGCGGTTGGCGGAGGAGAGGACGGCGAAGGCTCTTGAGGAGGCTGCGGCACGCCACGATGCGTCGAACCGGGCCTTGTACGAGCTCATCGTGGTAAGTCACTTGTTCATATTCACCCAAAGAACGCATGTTATAATGTTTGTTTATATTAGGAACTAATATGATTGACTCGTGGAAAACAAATGTGTAGACTATGTGCGAGAAGACTGGCCAGGCCGCTCCACCGATGCCGATCATTTCTCCTGTGGGGACGGTGAGTATCTTTCAATGATCATCAATACCTTATTGAGTAGCGTCGTGCTAACCGCTTGTTGATCTTTTCGTGCAGCATAACTCTCGGGCCGCATCCCATGACCCTTCTCCCCCCGTCAACCTCGGGCAACCCGACTGATGCTTCTCAGCCTCCTCAGCCTTGAGGGCTACACTCCGGTAATTTATGTTCTATATTTTTCTTTATTAATGCCTAGTTAGTTTGAAATTGCATATTTAGCTTCTGAAATCCTATATTTATTCAAAAAATGCCATACTTTGCCTATTTTACACAAAAAGGACATATCTAGCTTAGTTAGTTCCAAAACTAACATAATCAACTTAGTTTGTTCACAAAATCTCAAAGTTATCTTAATTGGGTCAAAAAATGCTAAAGCTAGCTTAAATTGGCTCAACAATTGTTAAACTTTGCTTAGTTGCTCAAAAATGCTGAAGTTAGCTCAATTTCCTTAAAATATGCTAAATCTAGCTTAATTCGATCACCATTGCTTATGTTAGCTTTGTTTGCTCAAAAGAAGAAGAAGAAAACAGATGGAGAGGATCTTTTGTTCTTCTCCTTCTGCTTCTTCTTCTTCTTCTTCTCATTTTACTTCTTCTTCTTCTTCTCCCTCTTCTCATTTTACTTCTCCTTCTTCTTCTTCTTCTTCTCATTTTACATCTTCTTCTACTTGTTCTTCTTAATTCGATCACCATTGCTAATTAGCCTCATTTTTGCAGATTTTCTTGAAGGGAGTCATGCTAGGAGTGGTGCATTTGGAATTGTAGCTTAGTTTTATAAAAAAATTGACACTTGTGTGTTTGATATGGTGCTATGATGTACCATGTATATATTGTGTTTGGAGAAGATCACTTGTTGTGTTTGAGAGTATATATGAGTATGGGATTGATGAAAATATATATATGCATAGTTTTGGTTGATCAGAATGTGTGGGTGCTTGCACAGCTGTTGAGAACATGTATATATGTCTATATATATTGCTATAGTTTTGTCAAATGCAGGGATTGAAAGAAAAACAGAAAAAACAGAGGCAATGTTGGTTCTTTGCCGTCTGCAGGTAGTCGGCAAAGCCGTTTGCCGTCTGCTGGTGGTCGGAAAAGGAGACACGTGGCACCCAGCTGTGCAATCTGGGAACAGACTGGGTGCCATTTGGTTTGTATGCCGTCTGCATGCGCGTGGCAGACGGCAAAGAACATTACTATGCCGTCTGCCGGGCAGACGGCAAAGATCTGATGAGTGGTGACATCTTGATGACGTCATCAGATCTTTGCCATCTGTCGGTAGACGGCACACCCCTCCGTTAACGGCTGACGGAGGGGCTTGTAACCTTTTTTCCGTCATGCGGTCTTTGCCGTCTACCTTCCAATATGTTGTCGGCAAAGGGCTTTGCCGTCCGTCGATTATGTGCAGACGTCAAAGCACCTGTTTGCCGAAGAAACTGTTGACAAGAGTTGTATCGTCCGGGTGCAGACGGCAAACCTCTTTGTCGACAGCTAAAGGTGTGTTTGCCGTCTGCCAAGGCAGACGGCAAACAAGAGAATTCCAGTAGTGTGGGGTAATCAACGAGGGCTTGAAGAGTATTAACACTCTCTTGCCATCAGCAAGTTTTCTAGCGCCGTTGCCGGGGACTCCAGCCTACAAGATAGGGGAGTTGCACACTATCTTTTATCTTTTCTTTTTAGTCTTGTTAGTTTATCTTTCAGTTTATACCTATGTGTCCCTTATCAAAAATACCAAAAATACTTGTTACCTTGTCAGTAGTGACCACTATGGCTGGTCCTTTTGCCTTTGTGGAGGCAGAAGTACTTACCTTTACTCAAAGAGGTGGTGAAAGTTTGAAAGATGCTTTGTATAGAATTAATGATTCTCAAAAAAGAGCCACCAAGAACCAATCCACTACTATCTTGGTTAGAAATTTTTATGTTGGGATCACTTCTCGGAATAGGTTTCTTTTAGACACTGCTATCAATGGGAACTTCGTAGAGGCCCCAGTTTGGGAAGCCCTTAATGTTATTGAAAATCTTGTTGGAAGTCTCCCAGTTGTTAGTATTAAGGAGGACATTACTTTAGCTCACATTATGAGAAAACTTGAAAAAATAGAGCTAGAGATGCCAAGTATCGATAGGGTGAATGAGTTGGATCGTAATATTCAAGGGAATTTGAATAGGTTAGATAACTCCATGCAGAAAATTATCAAAACTTTGGAGACTATCAAATCCCTTGATGAGAAGTCTTCTAGGATAGAAAAGATTGAGGAAGTTATTGAAACTCTAGGAAATTCCTTTTCCTCAATCAAAACCAAAAAGGATGAAACTCCGGCAAAGAAGGAACCTAAGTTCGTTTACGTCCCCAAGGTTCCTCGAGCTAAAGCACACACACCCATTGCCAAGAGAATTGAAATGGTGAAAACTTTGGAGGAAACACCTATCTTTAACTTTAATGAAACTTCAATTGATTTCCCTCCTTTTGATTTTATTCCAAGAAGCATTTTCATTTGTCCTTTATTTGAGAAACCTATTAAGACTAGTTGTACTATTGAAGAGCTTTTTGATGATCTTGATGATGGTTCAATGGATACAACTTGATCTTTTGCATGAAGCCTACCTAATGGCTTTAAAGAAGCTCTTTCGGGAGGCAACCCGCAACGAATTTAGGTTTTTCTTCTTTCTTTTCTTCTGTTTTTAGTGGTCTTGATGATTGTTACTACTGTATCAACATCATTGTATCTTTATTTTTCAAGCTTTCTGCCAAGTTATAGCCTCATATGACAAGGGAAGTGAAAGTTGTGAGACGCTGTCCAGAAAACAGATTATGTCCTCGTGACGGGAAACATCAGAATAAATTACCAATTCATATTTTTGAGCTGAATTTTTTACACAGCGTTCTCTATACAATCACGGAACTTTCTTATGTTCTGAGTTTTTTTATTTGAGATGAAGAAGTTCCCCAAAAAAATTCTTTACTACCTGTTGTTCTGTTTTTCACAGATTCAGCCACGTTTTGTCTCTCCTAACTTTTGAAAACCTTAAGATTGCTTTTTCTTTGCAAAAACTTTTTGGGAATCTTGAGAAACAGTTGCTCTTCAAGAATATCTTTATATCCAGTGGATTTATTTTATTTTATTAAGGGTACTAACCTCTCTAATCAGCTTATGATGAGTTGTGTATGAAGGGAGTTTTCAAGTGTGCGATGGAAGATGATGAAAGAAGATTCGGGAGTGTCAAGCGCTCAAGCTTGGGGATGCCTCTGATACGTCCCAAACGTATCTATAATTTCTGCTTGCTCCATGCATGTTTTGTGTGAATTTGCCATGTTTTACTTGAACTTTCATACACTTTTGAGCATATTTGGACTAATCTATTAACCCAGTTGACGAGGGGGTGACCCCACGACTCCTACTAATGGGCCTACCCAGTGTCATTGAAGGCCCACGGAGCTATCGCCAGGCTCGCCTTGGCTCGTTAGAAGGAACCGACATTGGGAGTCCTCGACTGACAAGGAAGGTGCAGGGACTTGTCGTACAAGCTAGGGTTAGATTACCTGTAATTAGAGATTGATTCCCCGAAGACCTGGTCTACTATATAAAGGCCAGGAGGGGCGACGCATAGAGCATCAAATCATACACCGCCTGTAATCCTAGCCTATGGCGCATCTGCCTTGGCATCCCCTATAACTTCTCCACCATCAATATATCGAGCAGGAAGTGTGTCCTCCTGTTTGCCGACGAGCTTATCGTCCAACCTGTGTCTTCTCCACCTAACCCAGGGTCCCTGACCATGGGACTTGCCGGGGCCGATCCTCGACAATTGGCACCGTCTGTGGGAATCACACAGGTTGGGAACGCGATCTCGGCGGTCTCACTATCATCAACACTCGCCAGCCCGAAGATTCAGGCAGGATCCAATCTGTTCGAGTCCCTCGGGTTCGCGGCCCACCTCCCGGCCCTGAAGCCAGTCTTCATGGATCTGCAATCCGGCGTCGGTCTGATCTTCGGAGAATACCGGATCTACGTCAACCACTGGGGAAGTCTCCGCCTAACCAACGACGTTCAAGCACCTACAGCAGCAGTCGAGGCGGGCGTCACCTGCACGGCCGACACACCGATCAATAGCAGCCGGGCACTCGGCACCAAGCATCATAGCACTCGCCGTCCCTCGGACAGGCCCTTAGCGTGGAGAAGCACCGACACGCGAACCAGCAGAGGGGCGACCGGAACACCCTCGCAAGTATTCATGGCGGAAGTCGACGCACCACCACCAGGAACCAACGGGCAAGTTGAAAACCCGAGTGCTCCGCGGGACATGCAGAATACCAGTGGAGCAGCAGGACCCGCCAAGGAGGCCCGGATGGTTGTGCAACTGGGCAATCCAGGGAGCATACCAAAGAAAGTCCCAGCGGGACAGGCACCCGACAACCAAGCAAGTAACCTGCAGCCAAGGCAGCCGCTCGGCCCGAGCGCCCAGCCAACAGGAGGCAGACAACAGGCCACAGCCGCCAAGAAAGCCGCGCCACCAAAGGAGAAAATCATCTTACCCAAGGAAACCATAGCGATGGTGCAGGAAGCAGTCAAACTCGGCAGGATGCTGCCAAGTAACGCCAAAAGAGACGAACTAAGAGCGTACACTAAATTGGTGGGAGAACAGACGCAACGATGGCGCCAGGCCATGGAGGCGCAGGAAAGAGAAGGACTCGAGAGGAAAAGCAGTCGCCGGCAACCTGCCGGAAGCAGTCACCGCTCCCCCACTCGCGATAGATCAAAAATCAACAATCTACGGAAATCGGAAAGGGAGAGAGTGATCCGCAAACTCGACGACGATTTCAAACTGGAAGAGGACGACGACGATGAGGAGCCCCTCACACCAGCTAAGGCACTCATAAGCGCCCAGGGCTACCTCTCTCGTGCCCGGACAAGCTCTAAAGGGAAATCAGACCGCTACACCTCGATTGCCCTACAAATAATGAAGGACGCCATCGGCAACTCAGCACCCAAAAAACCTAGCACCGGCGGCAGGCCCGCGAGCGGATACCAGACAGGGAACCTAGTGACCCTGACGACGACGAAGACGACGACAATGACGACGACGACAACGACAGGCGCGGGAACCCAAACAGGGGCAGAAGGCGCGACGATGACGACGACAGCCGCGCACACCGCAGCACCCGACGAGACGCACGTGACGACATCACCCAGAGCAGAGTCAACCGCGGCAGGTGGCGACGCGCGGCGCGCGAAGAATACTCCGACGAGGAAGCTTCCGAAGAAGAAGTCGAGCCATGCGGAGCACTATGCTTCACCCGAAACGTACGCGAGACACGCATGCCAAACGGATTCAAGCTCAACTCGACGACGCTAAAGTACAACGGACTTAAAGAACCAGAGGCATGGCTCGATGACTACCTAACTGCGGTCAAATTCCAGCGCGGAACCAACATCACAGCAATGCAGTACATACAGCTGATGCTCGAGGGCTCCGCGCGGCACTGGCTCAAAAACCTACGGCGCGGGTCCATCAGCTCCTGGAGACAGTTCCGGCGCCGCTTTCATTGAGAATTTCAAGTCAACCTACAAACGGCTGGCATCACTCGAGGAGCTGCGAGCGTGCAAGCAAGGAACAAGGGAGACCCTGAGGGCGTACATCCAGCGGTGGACGATCCTCAAAAACTCCGCAGAAGATATATCAGACGAGAGCGCAATCGACGCTTTCGGAAGAGGCCTACAGCGCGTCGAGTTCAAGGAGCAGCTGGGGAAAATGAAAGTCCGCACACTCGCAAAACTACTGGAACTAGCCAACAGCTGGGCGGACGGCGAAGACTCCGTCCGTAACGAAACAGAAACCTTCGCAGCACGATCAGAGCACGAATACGACTACAACGGAGACAGAGGAGGCGACAGAAGGAGGAAACGGCCAAGGCGACACTTCTATGACGACCGAGGACCCGACATGGTCGCTGCCGGCTTCCCAAACGACCGAAACGGGAGGCGACGCGACGACAACAGACAGCCAAACAGAGAGAACCAGGAAAACGAGCCTCAGTCGCAGAAACGCGAATGGTGGCCAAAGCAACCACGGGACGGCATCCGAGCGCCCAGAACGGCAAAAGAACAGCTCGACAGCCCATGCACCATACATGGATTCAGAAACGAGCGTGGAGAAGTAAGATCATCCCACACCCTCAGGAACTGCAGAAGCTTCAACGAGCTAGCAGAAGAGAAGAACCGCCCCGCGGGCCCCGCAGGACAACCACTCGCAAGCATAGCAATCGGGCCAGCCGCCCACAACGCACCACCAGCCCCTCCGTTGCCGGCTAGGCAGGTGGCCTCCATCCAAGAGAGACAAAGGACACCGGACGAAGACCAGTACCCAGAAGCTCACGGAAGAATTTATATGATACAAGAAGGAAGGCCCTCCAACCGCCAGCAGAAGCAAGTAACCAGACAAGTCTTCTTGGCGACATCCGCACACCCAGCGATCCCAGAATACCTGCGCGGGTCGGAAACAGAGATAACCTTTTCCCGAGAAGACCACCCACCAGCTGTCCCTCGACCAGGACACGCAGCACTAGTACTGGAGGCGCGTATCGGGAACTACGACATGTCCCGCGTGTTCATGGATGGCGGCAGCGGAATCAACATCATATTCAACCGAACGCTCGGCGACATGTTGATCCAAAGCAACGCCATGAAGCCCTCAGGAACGACTTTCCACGGGATCGTACCAGGCAAGGCAGTCTATCCCATGGGAAGGATAATCCTGGAAGTGGTCTTCGGGTGCGCGACCAACTTTCGCAAAGAGATATTGGACTTCGAGGTGGTCGACTGGAAGTCGCAATACCACGCAATCCTCGGGCGACCAGCCTTCGCCCGCTTCATGGCTGTACCTCATTACGCCTACCTCAAGCTGAAAATTCCAGGACCACATGGTGTCATTACAATCAGTGGAAGCTTCGTCAGATCCGACAGATGCGACAAGGAATTCCACAAGTTAGCAGAAACTTTCGTAGCCCATCAAAACGATGGCACCAAGGGAGACACAGAAGAAAACCTCCCGTAGACGATGAACCAGCAGATGAACACAAGCGCCAGGCAACAAAGCTACCGGCCCTCAAGGCCAGCTACAGCAAATAAAAGGTATCCGTCTTCAGCGGAACCTCCCTCCTTTTATTTTTTCCAGACTTACTGTATGAGACAATAGGGAAAACGTGATTCAAGTACCTCCCACAAAATAAACTCCGGCACTCGGGGGCTCGCCGAAGCAGCCATCCCTCGAGTTGTCTCCCGCAATCGCGGCACAAAATAAACTCCGGCACTCGGGGGCTCGCCGAAGCAGCCACCCCTCGAGTCGTCTCCCGCAATCGCGGCACAAAAAACAAACTCCGGCACTCGGGGGATCGCCGAAGCAGCCACCCCTCGAGTCGTCTCCCGCAATCGCGGCACAAAATAAACTCCGGCACTCGGGGGCTCGCCGAAGCAGCCACCCCTCGAGTCGTCTTCCGCAATCGCGGCACAAAATAAACTCCGGCACTCGGGGGCTCGCCGAAGCAGCCACCCCTCGAGTCGTCTTCCGCAATCGTGGCACAAAAATAAGCTCCGGCACTTGGGGGCTCGCCGAAGCAGCCACCCCTCGAGTCGTCTCCCGCAATCGCGACACAAAAACAAACCCCGGTACTCGGGGGCTCGCCGAAGCAGCCACCCCTCGAGTCGTCTTCCGCAATCGCGGCACAAAATAAACTCCGGCACTCGAGGGCTCGCCGAAGCAGCCACCCCTCGAGTCGTCTTCCGCAATCGCGGCACAAAAATAAGCTCCGGCACTCGGGGGCTTGCCGAAGCAGCCACCCCTCGAGTCGTCTTCCGCAATCGCGGCACAAAATAAACTCCGGCACTCGGGGGCTCGCCGAAGCAGCCACCCCTCGAGTCGTCCCCCGCAATCGCGGCACAAAAAACAAACTCCGGCACTCGGGGGTTCGCCGAAGCAGCCACCCCTCGAGTTGTCTTCCGCAATCACGGCACAAAAATAAACCCTGGCACTCGGGGGCTCGCCGAAGCAGCCACCCCTTGAGTCGTCTCCTGGAATCGAGGTACAAAAAATAACTTCAGTACTCAACAGTCCCTCCGCAAGCCATCTTCCACAGATCACATTCAAGCAAGGGAGGAAGACAAAAGCAAGACAACTAATCCAATGGCTCCTGCTTGGCCATAATGTGAGCGCCTAAACTGCGGTCGCTCTCTTCAACGACACGCGCTGCAACACGACCTGCAAGTTCGTCAACGGCTGCATAATGATCGTCCATCGACTGAGCCCTACCACCCGGAGGGCCCCGTACAACCTCTCCGAGATCTACACCAGGCCAGTGACTATGGACTAAACCTAAAGCAACCCGAGCTCCCGCTTGAATCAGGTATTCCATCACGTGACGCAGTTCGGCAGGTTGGGCAAAGAAGCGGCAAAGCGTCTCAAGCTTGGAAGGGACAACCGCCAACGGATAAAACTGGGCATGAATGCCACCCAGCACCCGCTGGCAGTACCTCAACGCCAGCGGAACCTGCTCGACTCGAAGACGCAGCAAAGCAAAAGAACGAGCACGGGCCCCATCCGCCCAAAAGGGGTTCCTCGCTCGCACATCAGGATCTTCCAAGCGCGACATCTCCGAGTGCACGGCCGCCTCTTCATCTCGGGGTCTCCCCGCCAGAACTTCGCCAAAGAACAGCAACTACAATCAAGACTAAAGCACGAGGAGGACTCGCAGAATCAAGCAAAGGCAAAACTCACCCCCCAGAACATCAGCTAGACTGGCAACCCACGAAGCAAGCTCGTCAATCATAGCCTCGGCACGCTCTCGCCGAGACCGATGGACAGCCACAACCGCTTTCAGCTGCACAATCTCCCGCTCGGCATTCTTCAACCGCAAGCAAACAGACTCGTAGGCACCCTCGCGAGCGTCATCCTTCAATGAATTCCAAGGACGAAGAACACCCGGAGCGGCCTACCGCAAACAAAGCACAAACATCAAACACCAGAAGGACAAGATAAACAAAGTCAAGATAGACAAAGGCAGCCGACAAGAAATAGTCACAGCAGAAGTCGCGCGTTACAGATGAAGTCTCAACAAGAGTACTACCGCCCCCCTCCCTCGCCCACAGTAGGATTAATCTGGGCATCCACAGCCTTTTGCAGTAGAAGAGCAAGATGATCAGCACGCCCAAGCAGCTCCGGCGAGTAGCCCGGGATGGTCCCAACCAAGGATTCGTCAATGGAAATCCCGTGCCCCATAAGGACAGCAAGAGCCGTAGAAGAGCCACTCACCAAGCTGTCAGCAACCAATTCCCCCACGCGCTGCCCTTCGGGACCAAACGCTGCCACGAGAGCATCCAAGCCTTCGGGCACCTTCGAAGCATCCGGCATCAGGTGCTCATGAACACGGCGAAGAAGACCAGAGGCACGACCACAAACACCCTCGACAGCAGCAACAGCACTCGCAAGAGCATCCGCAGCCCCCTTCAGAACGCCAGACCCAGAGGCGGCAACTTCGATCGGTTTCAAACCCACAGGAGCTGCCAACAACCAATGGAAAGTCAAAAAAAAGGAGACAAATATAACAGAAGGAAAAAAGAACAGGATCCGCACTTACAAGTAAGTCGGTCCGCCAGCACTCGAAGGCGTTTTCCCTCCGCCAACTCCATCTGCTCATATGCCCCCTCAGCCTGACGAAGGCGAACGATCTCCTCATGCTGCTCGTGCAGCTCCACTTCTTTTGAAGACAAAGCTTCCTGCAAGTGGGAAGCAGTTCGAGAAACCTTGTCAGCCAGCTTCTCGGCCGCCCGGCGACGACCTGACGAGCATTCAACCACAAGGAAAGAGTCAGTGCAATAAAACTTGGAAAGCTCCACCACAAACAGCCTAAGAAGAAGACGCACCATCCATGGTGGTTAGCGCATCCTGGGCAGAATCATGAGACCTTTGCCACCGCTCAGCATCAATGATCAGGCACTCACAGTGTTGGAAGACAGGCTGCAAACAAACGTAAACACGCAACAAGGAAAATGAGACTGTAAGCAACCGCACGCGCTTGCTCACAGCCTCGGGGGCTACTCCCATCAGGAGCACTGCCGTGCTCCCAATGAAAAAGAATACAAAAGCAAAACTCACCATAGCAGAAAAACGGTCAAAGGCACGGATCTTATCTTCAGCTGCAAGATCGAAGCGACCAAAGAAAGGAGGACCCAGCTCGGCAGGTCCAACGTCAGAAGCCCCACCAACAGGCGCACCCGAAGGAGGTGCGATAGGAACGGCACCCGCCCCCGAAGCAGTCGCCAGAGGAGAAGACCGACCAACAGGAGTAACAAGGACCTCATGGCAACGAACAGCTGCCAAGTCTGTCGACTTCAGATCCATGGTGGCCGCGCTGTTACTCGATGCAGCCGGAGGAGTCGAAACACTACAAGCCAGCCATCAGATACAGAGCCAAGAGGAAAACAGTTGACAAAACCAAGGAAAACACTTACCCACTCTGCGCAAGGCGAGCATGCCACAGCCGGTTTCTCTTTGTTGCCGCAGGCGCAGAAGGAGGATCAGCAGCTGGAGCCACGGGAGCAGCAGTATCACGATCCCCAAAACTCCCGGGACAGGACCGCTTCACACGAAAAGGGCCTGAATCCTCACTATCCCCAGATTCAACAATCATGGGGCCCATCCCGGCGGGTCGAGCAGCGCTTTCGGCAGCAGAGGCATTCGGTTCCTCGAGGATATCAGCATCCTCCGGTTGAGGAGCATTACACAACACAGGGTCATGTCCCTACAGCACGCAATAAAAAACAACAGTCAGCAGATAAACAACAGCACAAACACAGGCAAGGCGACGCGGTCACAAACCTGAGGAGGAGGGTTGTCAGCAGAGTATGGACGCGCAAGCCGCATCTCAGAGTCACTCGAGTACTTGGCCACCCATTGGAGTCGGGTGAGAAGCTCGCCAGACTCGAAATCTTCAGGCGAGCACCTGGTCGGGTCAACAGGACCCAGATACCGCCACATAGGAGAGGCACGATGTTGCAGCGGCTGAACTCTCCTCCCCACGAAAACAGAGATAAGCTCCCCACCAGACAATTCATCCTTCAGCAGAGAAATCCTATCTAGATAGGGAGTCAGCTCAGTTGATTCCGCAGCAGTCAGCGAATGAGACCAAGACGCCTGCCTCACTACTCGAGCGGCTGGATTAAAAGGAGCAAGTCCAAAACGCTGGCCGGTCGCGCAGCGGTCCTTCAGATAAAACCAGCCCCGCCGCCACCCGCTAACCGAGTCGATCTTTTCTAGATCAAAATATGTGTCTTTATCCCCAATGGAAATGCTCATCCGACCCACAACATACTCGGAGTTGGTCCTCTTCACACTAAAGAGACGCCTCCAGAGCCCCCAATGCGGGTAAATACCCAGGAACGCCTCACACAAAGTGATAAAATAGGCAATGTGCAAAACCCCGTTCGGGGTCAAATCGTGCAACTGGATGCGATAGGAGTACAACAAGCCCCGCACAAATGGATGCAGCGGAAGAGCAAACCCACGGGGGAAGAAAGATTGGAAGCATACCCGCTCATCTGACGCAGGAGCAGGGATCGGCTCATCCCCTGGCAAGCGCACCTCACCCTCGACCACTACGCCATCGGCAACCAGGAGTGCCAGATCTGAAGCATCAAAGGTCGATGGTTCCCAAGCGCCAGACATCTTGACTGGTTCCGCAACAGCACGAGAGCGTTTGGTCATAGAGGTCGAGGAGGAATCAAAGCAGAAAAGAGGAAGAACTCGAGAACTGGAGAAGGCAAGAAGAAGACGGGGAAAGCAATGGCTGGATGAAAACCTAAATTTTACCCAGACGCAAACCTATTTAACCCCAGAGCCTAACACAGAGGATCGCCGTCCACCCCTGCTACCTAGTAAAACGTGGCACGATCCCACGAGGGGCGCATCGCATGGAAAACTCAACCGGCACGGTAACAACACCGCGCACGACGCGCGTAAAAAGAGGACTATAATCGCACAATGCGAAAATTTCAGCGGGACCACGTTAGGTCGTTTCCTACGGCAGGCTACAGTGGTCAAAAACAGCAGAAGACCACGCCAACGTCTTGTCACAGGAAAAACGTATCAGGTACGCTACCGACGCCTACATATTTTTTCAGATCTTTTTCCAACAAATAAAAAACATCTCACTCCCATCGGGAGGAGCCCATCTTGAGAGTCCCCAGGTGCTCACTCATCTGAAGATCAACAAGGTGCTCGAGTGATCGCTCGCACGCATTAGAGTTACAGGTGCTCCCTCACCTATGAACCCACAAGGTGCTCGAGTGACCACTCGCACCCTTAAGAGTCTCGGGTGCTCCCTCACCTCTGAAGGAAACTCAAAACAGCTTTCGAGTAATTACTCGCAAAAGGATTCCTTGCCTGAGCACTCGAAACAAAGCTCCGCGAGTAAGATGAGTGAACAACTCACTTGATGATTTGTTCCAAGTGGGTGAAATACTATAAAGGCTCCGCGCCTCAAAAACACACATATTCCTGGAACCACGACACACTGTGCCCAGATGCCACGCAAGACTAGCGTGTAGGTAAGACCCCGCTGCGAAGTTCGGCCGGGCTGGGACTTGCCGAAGCGCGATTTCACTCCCAACCTTTCCATGCGCTGCGCATGAAGTATAAAGCTGGGCGGACACGCCTTAGGCTACGCAACCAACTGGCGGCAAATGAACACCGTAAGACCTGAAGCGGCCGGACTTTTGCTATGCTCCAGTATTCCAAGCTCATGTCGAGGGACATGGGTTTGATTGGGCGATCGCGGTATTTGCCAATAGCGCAATTCACCAAGGCTCGATCCGTCGACTCCTTGGGCCCTTTCTGCTTAGCATCCCTCGAAACAGATTTTGTCATGGCCACCATGCTGCCAGCGACCGCGGATGCACTGCGCATACAAGCCACAGACATATGAAGACGAACTCGAGTCCCTGCGCGACTCTTCGAGTCCCCCAGGCACTCGGGGGCTACTGACGAGGGGGTGACCCCACGACTCCTACTAATGGGCCTACCCGGTGTCATTGAAGGCCCACGGAGCTATCGCCAGGCTCGCCTTGGCTCGTTAGAAGGCACCGACATTGGGAGTCCTCGACTGACAAGGATGGTGCAGGGACTTGCCGTACAAGCTAGGGTTAGATTACCTGTAATTAGAGATTGATTCCCCAAAGACCTGGTCTACTATATAAAGGCCAGGAGGGGCGACGCATAGAGCATCGAATCATACATCGCCTGTAACCCTAGCCTACGGCGCATCTGCCTTGGCATCCCCTGTAACTTCTCCACCATCAATATATCGAGCAGGAAGTGTGTCCTCCTGTTTGCCGACGAGCTTATCGTCCAACCTGTGTCTTCTCCACCTAACCCAGGGTCCCCGACCATGGGACTTGCCGGGGCCGATCCTCGACACCAGTGCACCCAGCTGCCAGTTGCTGTTTTCTGCTGTTTTTGTATTTCAGGTTTTCCGGACATTAAAAGTGCTCCAAAAAATCAAGGAAAATCAGATAAAAAATCAGCGTCGTGGAAGCTTCCGGAAACACCAAAGCAGCGAAGGGGGGCCACCACCAGGGAGCCAGGAGGGTCCCTGGCGCGGCCCCACCCAAGGCCACGCCAGGAGGCCTCCTGGCTGCCTGGTGGGTCCCCTCGACGCCCCCTTCGCCTATATTTACCCCCCGTGACGGAAACCCTCGGGACGAACTTCTTTTTCGCGATCTCGCCTCTGTTCCGCCGCCGCCGCCGTTTCAAGATCGGGGCTGCCTGGAGAAGCTGCTCCGGCACCCTGCCGGGAGAAGCTACCCCCTCCGGGAGACCATCCATAGCCATGGACGCCTCCCGTATGTACCGTGAGTAGTTCCCCTTGGACCATGGGTCCGTGACCAGTAGCTATGTGATCTATCTCTCCCTCTTTTGTGCTTCCACTTTCGAGTCCTCGTGAGCTGCCTCACATGATCGAGGCATCTATGTAATTTCTGTTGTTGCTATGCTGAGTTTGTTGGGATCTGATGGATTATGAGACTATGTTCAGATTGTGATGAGTAATATGTTTGGTTCTTCTCTTCTATATTTTGTTCTTGAGTAATTTCTTGCATGTTATCCGTTGCGGTATTTTCTTTGGCCAAGTATTTTATTTGCAACTCCAAGAGAGAGCGTTAAGCTCGATTGTGGGTTCAGCCCCTCGATGTCTAGCTTGAGTGACAGAAACATGAGACTAGGGGATATGATGTTGCCACCAGGGATAAAACAACGGTGCTTGTACCTGCGGGTGCAAGGATTGTTTACTTTACGCAAAGTTCTTTTAATGCAGTTGTCTATTGCTTTGAGTTTACACTTTGGGTGGGATTCGCAACTTAATACCAGCGAGATGTTCTGGATAGATATCTCAAGGTGGATGATTTGTAGTAGATGCAGATGGATTTCGGTCTACTTACCTTGGCGTACTGCCCATTGCTTTTGAGCCCTTCCTTTCTTTGCAGCATAGTTAGCATTGCGGTGCCTTCATAATCCTGTCAATTTCCCAACTGTGATTTGTTTACCTCACTAGCGCTTTTATCGTCTTTTGGGAGAGAGACATCACTAGTGAAAATCACGGGACCCCGGTCCATCATCACATTATTGTTCACACTACCAATTTACTTTCAGTATTTACTTTTCCGTTGCTATCACTATCATTATTATCTCTTGCGTTAATCCTTTGTAAACAACAAGGCCGGAGGAATTGACAACTCCTCTGAACTCGTTGGGAGAAAAGTTATTTGTATCTGTGTGCAGGTCCAGGTGAAGTTAGCAACCTAGGTTGTGAACGGCGCCATTGTTCACTTTACCACCTACTTGTATCTCTTGAGTCCTACTGGAGACAATCTAAACCTTAGCATCTTCGCTAAGGGAAACTTGTCGTTGTGCTACATCAAACCTTCCACTTGGGGTAACCAACGAGGGGCGAGAAGCCATCAAGCAAATTTCTGGCGTCGTTGCCGGGGACTCAAGTCTACAAGATAGGGGAGTTGCACACTATCTTTTACCATTGCTTTTTAGTCTTGTTAGTTTACCTGTCAGTTTTTTCTTTTGTGTCCTTAATCAAAAATACCAAAAATACCTGTTGCTACTATGGGTTCCAATGAAAACACTAAGTTGTGTGACTTCACTAGTCACAACAACAGTGACTTTATCTGCACTCCTATTGCTCCACATGCCACTTCAGCACCATCTTATGAGATTAAACCTTCTCTGCTTAACCTTGTTATGAAATATCAATTCTCAGGAGCAGGAGAAGATGCTGCTTTGCACCTAAACAACTTTATCGAGCTCTGCGACATGCAGAAGTACAAGGAAGTGGATGGAGACATCGTCAAGCTGAAGCTTTTTCCTTTCTCTTTGAGAGGAAGAGCCAAGGAGTGGCTACAATCTTTGCCCAAAAACAGTATCGATTCTTGGAGTAAATGCAAAGATGCTTTTATAGGGAAGTACTATCCCCCTGCTAAAATTATTCAATTACGGAGTAACATTATGAATTTCAGGCAATTGGATAATGAACACGTTGCCCGGGCTTGGGAACGTATGAAGACGCTTGTCAAGAACTGCCCCACACATGGACTGACTACCTGGATGGTTATCCAGACTTTTTATGCAGGCTTGAACTTTACCTCGCGGAACCTGTTAGATTCGGCCGCGGGAGGAAATTTTATATCAACCACGCTTGGTGCTGCCACAAAGCTACTAGATGAGATGATGCTGAACTACTCTCAGTGGCACACCGAAAGATCTCCAACTGGTAAGAAGGTAAATTCTGTCGAGGAGATCTCCTCTTTAAATGAAAAGGTTGACCTTATCATGTCTCTACTAACCAAGCAACCTTCTATTGATCCTCAAGATGTTCCTTTAAATTCTTTGGTTGCTCAGGAGCAAGTAGATGTGAATTTTGTCTCTAGAAACAACTTCAATAATAATGCTTATAGGAGTAACTTTGGTAGCAACAATCCTAGGCCTTTCCCATCCAACTATGGGAACAACACTTAACCTACCATCAGCAACTCCTACAGCCAGAACTATAGGGAAAAATACCTGCCCAGCTATAAGAAACTTGTAGATATAGAAAAGGCCACCAAAAGCTATATGCACACTCAGTTTGAACAAAACAAGGCCTTTTCTAGACAATTAGATGAGCACTCCTCTATCCTGCAAAACATTAGCAAATAGTTTGAGAGCCTAAACGGTGACATTTCTAGTCTCCAAACTAGACTCACTGCCATCGAGACTTATGTTTCAAACATGTCTCATACCCAATCTACCTTAATAAACCAAATGGCAGCTAAACCCGAAGTTGTACCCAAGTAAGAAGAGAGAAATAAGAGCCTTCCTACCTACCACACAGTAGCCACTATCCAAGTAGTTGAGGATGTCCAAACTGTTAGCACCCATCACACCCCTAGTCCCACTGGACCTATCAATGGTGATGCTACCACCTCAGCCTTAGAAGAGGAAAACTCTATGAACATAGAGGCTTTCAAACAAGTGAGCTTAAATAATATCACTACTTCCTTGGTAGATAGTAGTGATTTAGACTTTGACAACTGCACTTTACCAGAAGTTATTGGTTTCCTACACAAGATGTCTAGAGACCCCCACACTAGCACACTCAATCTTGCCTTCACAGAGCATATCACCAATGCTATAATCAAAGTTAGGGAGGATAAGCTTAGACTAGAAGCCTACATACCTAGGAAGCTAGAAGATGGTTGGGATCCTATGATAAAAATTAAATTGAATAACTTTTCTTGCTATGCTCTTTGTGATGTTGGAGCAAGTACCTCTGTTATGCCCAAAAGAATGTATGATATGCTTGAATTGAAACCTTTTGATTCTTATTCTTTTGGTGTTCGTCTTGTTGATTCTTTCGTAAAGAAACCTTTGGGGAAGATCGACGATGTTCTTATCATTGTCAATGACAATTATGTTCCCGTTGATTTCACTATTATGGACATTGAGTGTGAACCTTCTTGTCCAATTATTTTGGGACATCCTTTTCTTTGCACAGTTGGTGCTATCATTGACATGAAAGAGGGAACTATCAAATTCCAATTCCCTCTCAAGAAAGGGATGGAACATTTCCCTAGGAAAAAGATTAAGTTACCTTTTGAGTCCATCACCCGGGCTAGTTATTCTCTTGAAAAGACTTGATCTTCTGCTTTAAGCCTAGCTAATGGCTCTAAAGAAGCGCTTTCGGGAGGCAGCCCGCAACGAATTTAGGTTTTTCTTTTTGCTTTTGTTCTGTTCTTAGTGGTCTTGATGATTGTTACTACTGTAGCAACATCATGGTATCTTTATTTTTCTAGCTTTGTGCCAAGTTTAGCCTCATACGGCAAGGGGAGTAAAAGTTGTGACATGCTGTCCAGAAAACAGATTCTGTCCTCGTGACTAGAAAAATGACAGAAAAATCCCAGTTCATCTTTTTGAGCTGAAATTTTTACACAGCGTGCTCTATACAATTACGAAACTTCCGTATGTTCTGAGTTTTTTTATTTGAGTTGCAGAATTACCCCTAAAAAATTCGTTTCTATCTGCTGTTATGGTTTTCACAGATTCTGCCACGTTTTGTCTCTCCGTACTTTTGCAAACCTTAAGCTTGCTTTTTCTTTGCAAAAACTTTTTGGAAATCTTGAGAAACAGTAGCTCTTCCTGGAAATCTTTATTTTCAGTAGAGGAAAATTATTTTTTTAGGGTACTAACCTCTCTAATCAGTCTACAATGAGTTATGTATGAAGGGAGTTTTCAAGTGCGCGATGGAAGATGATGAAAGAAGATTCGGGAGTGTCAAGCGCTCAAGCTTGGGGATGCCCCCATGCATCCCCAACAAATATTCGAGGAGACTCAAGCGTCTAAGCTTGGGGATGCCCCCGTGCATCCCCTTCTCCATCAACAATCATCAGTTTGTCCCTCGTTGCACTATATTTTTATCACTTCATGCGTTATGTGCTTTTCTTGGAGCGTCTCGCTCTTAGGTTTTGTTTCGTTTTTAGTTTTCTTTAGCTTTCTTTGCTGTAGTAAAAAGTTAGATCCCATCTTACTTACTCTTTTGTGTGGTAGAGATTCACGCTCCGCTTGAACTAGAACTCCTCGTAGGATTTGCATGCTTATTCTTTTAGCTGTGAGGTGTTCTTTTTCTTTTCTTAGCTGATGTTCTGTTTAGTTGTAGTGCTTTAGTTTTTCTAGAGCTTTTATTTTGTCTTAGGTTGAACTTTCTATAGGTTGCATGTTTTATCTTGTTAGAGAGTTTGCCTGTTGCACTGAGTTCTGTGTCTTGACTGAAAGTAGGTAGTTAAAGTTGTTGTTCTCTTTGTAGTAGTAACTTGCAATAGTTTTGAGGTATTGACTGGAGTAGTGGTTGAACTTATGGTGTCAAGAGCTCTTGCCTATTAGTGATAGATGTCGTATTTTGGGCAATCCGTGTGTTTTTAGAAAACCAAAAACACCTGTTGAGAACTCTAGCTACTAGATGGATCACTAGCCTCTGGAGGGTTCGAATATTAGAGTACACTCACGTACCAAGAGTCGAGGATGCGCAAGGATAACCAAACCCCCATACACTCCTCCTCGGGGTTCCTGTCACTTTGTGAACCTCCTGATTAGATTGAGATTTACCGATAAAAAGTGCATGAGTTCTTCGGACTAATGTGAGTGTTCGAAAGTTGACACTTCCACCCACCTATACTTTTTCTAGCCTCTTCGGTACCGTGCATTGCCCTTTATCACCTCGAGAGTTGGCGCATACTTCGCCGGTGCATCCAAACCCTTGGCACGATACGCTCTGTCATCATAAGCCTCCTTATATCTTTCCTCAAAACAGACACCATACCTACCTACAAGGCATTTCCATAGCCTTTCCGAGATACCTTGCCATGCAACATCCACCTTCTCATGACTTGATCTTCATGTCATACATGCTACTTGCTTGATCGATGAGCCGCATGCTAGTTGGGCCTTGCCCTAAACATTACTACATGACGCGCTAGTATCATTGCATATCCTGCTACACTGGCAGAGGCATACATTTTTGCATACTTTATGATAGTTACATTTTCTTTATGTGAGTACCTTTGTAAAGTGTGAAAGATCTCCTATATTCTTGTAAAATATAGAGTATTTCCCCTAAAGTGAGGAAAAGATCCCAAAGAGGACAAAATCAAAAGATCCCAAAGAGGACAAAATCAAAAGATCCCAAAGAGGACAAAATTAAAAGATCCCAAAGAGGAAAAATGAGAGTTAAATAGAAAGAGCCATTGAGGCCACCAAAAAAATACAAGAAAATAGAAAAAAGAGAAAAGAAAAATAAAAAGAGAGAAGGGGGCATACTACTATTCTTTTTGAGAGATCCACACTAGTACTTTATCTTCTATCCCTTGTACTCCATAGAGATCATCATCATGCATATAGCTATGTGGGGACCCTTCACACTATAGAACTTGGCTTGTATATTCCAATGATGAGCCTCCTCAAATGAGCTCTAGGTCTTCTTGAGCAAGCAAGATGGATGCACCCCCACTAGTTCCCTTGGAGAGCTTTTAGCTCACATGTGCATCCGTTGTATGGCAATCCCTACTCCTCACATCATATCTATCATATGGCTTTCTTTCGCCTATGATTGTCCTCATTGATGTGAGCCTTTCACACCTTTTTGTCTTCCTCCTCCACCTTCTTTCTGTTTCGCCTTTTAGGTGTCAACTTTCTTGTTCACGCTCATCCATTGCATGAGTGCTCAAAATATCGAAAGGGAGTGGATCAGTTTGACTTGTACCTGACAAGTGGTCTGGGTACGAGTCCAGATAAGAATCCAAAGGAGACCCAAGTGTGAAACTTTAGTAGTGAGTTGTTTTCAACAAACTTTTTTCTCTTTCTTCCCGGTCCCTTGCTTGCACGCAAACACCATTTGGAGACATTCGAGTCACGGACAGCGAGAGCTCTTGCACCTTTTGTTCTTTTGTTGCCTATGGCAATGCTAATATAGATTCTTGCTTGTTAAGACTTGAATTGAATTGCATGCTTTGATTGCTTTACTTAAAAGTCCTTTTATGGTTGTGTGGCATGTCACCACAGAAATTATGCTTGTTATTATTTACCTACTCGAGGACGAGCAGGAATTAAGCTTGGGGATGTTGATACGTCTCAAACGTATCTATAATTTCTTCTTGGTCCATGCATGTTTTGTGTGACTTTTCCATGTTTTGCTTGAACTTTCATACACTTTTGAGCATATTTGGACTAATCTATTAACCCAGTGCACCCAACTGTCAGTTGTTGTTTTCTGCTGTTTTTGTATTTCAGGTTTTCCGGCCATTAAAAGTGCTCCAAAAAATCCAGGAAAATCAGATAAAAAATCAGCGTCGCGGAAGCTTCTGGAAACACCAAAGCAGCGAAGGGGGGCCACCACGAGGGAGCCAGGAGGGTCCCTGGCTCGGCCCCACCCTAGGCCGCGCCAGGAGGCCTCCTGGCTGCCTGGTGGGCCCCCTCGACGCCCCCCTTCACCTATATTTACCCCCGTGACGGAAACCCTCGGGACGAACTCCTTTTTCGCGATCTCGCCTCTGTTCCGCCGCCGCCGCCGTTTAAAGATCGGGGCTGCCTGGAGAAGCTGCTCCGGCACCCTGCCGGGAGAAGCTACCCCCTCAGGGAGACCATCCATAGCCATGGAAGCCTCCCGTATGTACCGTGAGTAGTTCCCCTTGGACCATGGGTCCGTGACCAGTAGTTATGTGATCTATCTCTCCCTCTTTTGTGCTTCCACTTTCGAGTCCTCGTGAGCTGCCTCACATGATCGAGGCATCTATGTAATTTATGATGTTGCCATGCTGAGTTTGTTGGGATCTGATGGATTATGAGACTATGTTCAGATTGTGATGAGTAATATATTTGGTTCTTCTCTTTTATATTTTGTTCTTGAGTAAATTCTTGCATGTTCTCCGTTGTGGTATTTGCTTTGGCCAAGTATTTTATTTGCAACTCCAAGAGAGAGCGTTATGCTCGATTGTGGGTTCAGCCCCTCGATGTCTAGCTTGAGTGACAGAAACATGAGACTAGGGGATGTGTTGTTGCCACCAGGGATAAAACAACGGTGCTTGTACCTGCGGGTGCAAGGATTGTTTACTCTACGCAAAGTTCTTTTAATGCAGTTGTCTGTTGCTTTGAGTTTACACTTTGGGTGGGATTCGCAACTTAATACCAGCGAGATGTTCTGGATAGATATCTCAAGGTGCATGATTCGTAGTGGATGCAGATGGATTTCGTTCTATTTACCTTGGTGTACTGCCCATTGCTTTTGAGCCCTTCCTTTCTTTGTAGCATAGTTAGCATTGCGGTGCCTTCATAATCCTGTCAATTTCCCAACTGTGATTTGTTTACCTCGCTAGCGCTTTTGTCGTATTTTGGGAGAGAGACATCACTAGTGAAAATCACGGGACCCTGGTCCATCATCACATTATTGTTCACACTACCAATTTACTTTCAGTATTTACTTTTCCGTTGCTATCACTATCATTATTATCTCTTGCGTTAATCCTTTGTAAACAACAAGGCCGGAGGAATTGACAACTCCTCTGAACTCGTTGGGAGCAAAGTTATTTGTATCTGTGTGCAGGTCCAGGTGAAGTTAGCAACCTAGGTTGTGAACGGCGCCATTGTTCACTTTACCACCTACTTGTATCTCTTAAGTTCTACTGGAGACAATCTAAACCTTAGCATCTTCGCTAAGGGAAACTTGCCGTTGTGCTACATCAAACCTTCCCTTGGGGTAACCAACGAGGGGCGAGTAGCCATCAGCCCCCAAGCATCCCCAACAAATATTCAAGGAGATTCAAGCGTCTAAGCTTGGGGATGCCCCCGTGCATCCCCCTTCTCCATCAACAATCATTAGTTTGTCTTTCATCTCACTGTATTTTTATCACTTCATGCGTTATGTGCTATGCTTGGAGCATCTCGCTCTTTACTTTTGTTAGGTTTGTTTTTGCTTTGTTTTCTGTAGTAACAAGTTAGACCCTAGCTTTCTTTTGTGTGGGAGAGAAACACGCTCCGTTTGAACTAGAACTCCTCATAGGATTTGCATGCTTATTTCCTTATCTGTGAGTTGTTCTTTTTCTTTTCTTAGTTGCTGCCCTGTTTAGTTGTAGTGCTTTAGTTTTCTTCTAGAGCTTTCTTTTGTCTCAGGTTGAACTTTCTATAGGTTGCATGTTTATCTTTTTTAGAGAGTTTGCCTGTTGCACTGAGTTTTGTGTCTTGACTAGAAAGTAGGTAGTTCAAGTTGCTATTCTCTTTGTAGTAGTAACTTGCGATAGTTTTGAGGTATTGACTAGAGTAATGTTTGAACTTATGGTGTCGATAGCTTTAGCCTATTAGTGATAGATGTCGTATTTTGGGCAATCCGTGTGATTTTTGAAAACCAAAACCCCCTGTTGAGAACTCTAGCTACTAGATGGATCACTAACCTCTGGAGGGTTCGAATATTAGAGTACACTCACGTACCATGAGTCGAGGATGCGCAAAGATAACCAAACCCCCATACACTCCTCCTCGGGGTACTTGTCTCTTTGTGAACCTCCTGATTAGATTGAGAGTTACCGATAATAAGTGGATGAGTTCTTCGGACTAATGTGAGTATTCAAAAGTTGACACTTCCACCTCCCATATTTTTCTAGCCTCTTCGGTACCGTGCATTGCCCTTTATCACCTCGAGAGTTGGCGCATACTTCGCCGGTGCATCCAAACCCTTGGCATGATACGCTCTGTCATCATAAGCCTCCTTAAACAGCCACCATACCTACCTACAAGGCATTTCCATAGCCTTTACGAGATACATTTCCAAGCAACATCCACCTTCTCATGACTTGATCTTCATGTCATTCATACTACTTTCTTGATCGATGAGCCGCATGCTAGTTGGGCCTTTCCCTAATCATTGCTACATGACGCGGAAAAATCCTTGGCAAAGATCTCCTATATTCTTGTAAAATATAGAGTGTTGCCCCTAAAGTGAGGAAAATATCCCAAAGAGGACAAAATCAAAAGATCCCAAAGAGGAAAAATGAGAGTTAAATAGAAAGAGCCATTGAGGCCACCAAAAAATAGAAAAAAGAGAAAAAAGAGAAAGAGAAAAACAAAAAAATAAAAAGAGAGAAGGGGCACACTACTATTCCTTTTGAGAGATCCACACTATTACTTCATCCTCTATCCCTTGTACTCCATAGAGATCATCATACATGCATATAGCTATGTGGGAACCCTTCACACTATAGAACTTGGCTTGTATATTCCAATGATGAGCCTCCTCAAACGAGCTCTAGGTCTTATTGAGCAAGCAAGTTGGATGCACCCCCACAAGTTCCCTTGGAGAGCTTTTAGCTCACATGTGCATCCGTTGCATGTCAATCCCTACTCCTCACATCATATCTATGAAATGGCCTTCTCTCCCCTATGGTTGTCCTCATTGATGTGAGCCTCTCACACCTTTTTTTCTTCCTCCTCCATCTTTTTTCTATTTCGCCTTTTAGGTGTCAACTTTCTTGCTCACGCTCATCCATTGCATGAGTGCTCAAAATATCGAAAGGGAGTAGATCAGCTTGACTTGTACCTGGCTAGTTGTCTGGGGACGAGTCAAGATAAGAATCCAAAGGAGACTAAGTGTGAAACTTTAGTAGATAGTAGTTCTCAACAACTTTTTTCTCTCTTTTTCCCATTCCCCTGCTTGCACGCAAACACCATCTGGAGACATTCGAGTCACGGACAGCGAGAGCTCTTGCACCCTTTGTTCTTATGTTGCTTGTGTCAATGCTAATATAGACTCTTGCTTGTTAAGACTTGAATTGAATTTCATGCTTTGATTGCTTTACTTAAAAGTCCTTATATGGTTGTGTGGCATGTCGCCACAGAAATTATGCTTGTCATCATTTCCCTATTCGAGGACGAGCAGGAATTAAACTTGGGGATGTTGATACGTCCCAAACGTATCTACAATTTCTGCTTGCTCCATGCATGATTTGTGTGACTTTGCAATGTTTTGCTTGAACTTTCATACACTTTTGATTATATTTGGACTAACCTATTAACTCAGTGCACCCAGTTGCCAGTTCCTATTTTCTACTGTTTTTATATTTCAGGTTTTCTGGCCATTAAAAGTGCCAAATAAATTCCGGAAAAATTATATAAAAAATCGGCGTCCCGTAAGCTTCCCGAAGAACCAAGGATGGAAGGGAGTGGACCCACCAGGGCCCCAGGAGGGTCCTGATGGGTTCGTTGCATAGAAAACAATTTTTTTTCCTACGATTGCAACTGCCAAGATCACATCTAGGAGATAACTTGTAACGGTTTGGGAAGGACTCACCCTCAAAGACCAAAAGCTTTAACGAGAACTATTCTCGTGGGTGATGTAGTCGAACACTCGCCAACCTCAAGGTCGTGATGAAGACTTGACGCCACGAACGGGCAGCGTCTCCGTAGTCGGTCACACGTACAGATCGGTGACGACCTCCGCCCCTTGCTCCAGTTGGGCAGCGGAAGTAGTGGATCCTCAGGAACTCCAGCAGCACTACAACATAGTGGTGGTGGTGGTAGAGAAGATCTTGAGCAGGGCTTCGCATAAGCACCGTACTCGTGAAACTGGATCAGCTAGCAAGGGGAGGAAGATGCCAACCAAAGGGCACATGAGAGATGGAGGAATTGAGTTGTGTGAGGACCTCCACCCATCTATATATAGGAGGGGGAGGCAGCCCCCAAGGGGTAGCACGCCCCAAGAGGTGCCCCCACCTCTCCCTTCATCATGTGGGTGGACTCTCCACTCACAAAAACAAAGGGTCACACATTATTCCCATAACTTCCATAATTCTCCACTCAAAATTCCAAGAGTTTATCACATTAAAACACTTTTAATTATCTTGTTTAATGTCACTCAAATTAATGAACACTTCATTCAATGAGTACTTCATTGATGAACACTTCATTCAATGAACACATTAACAATTATCCCCTTGCACTATTTTGATATACCGAAACTATTCCAGAAGTTTTATCAAAACAGTCCATGTGCTGTCCAGTATATTCTCCGGCGTTCCGTATCCACTCAAACGCGTCAACGAATCCTTAAGTGTGTCACCCTACGGTTCGTGAATAAAATGGACATGACAGAGACTCTTCTCTGATCAATAATCATCAGCGGGATCTGGAGATCCATGATGACTCCCACTTACTCAACGATGAACTAGTGATCGTGTGAACCAAAAACTCCGTAACCAATTCCTTTTGTCTCGCGATATTTTACTTGTCCGAGATCCGATCATTTGGTATCATCCATACCTAGTTCGATCTCGTTACCGACAAGTACTCTTTACTAGTTCCGTGATATAACATCCTCGTGAGCCAGTCACGTGCTTGCAAGCGATGTCAATGTGATATCACCGAGAGGGCCCAGAGTATATCTCTCCGTCATCTGGATGGACAAATCCCACTCTTGATCCACGAGCCTCAACTAACACTTTCCAAGTACCCAACGACACCTTTATAATCACCCTGTTACGGTGTGACGTTTGATGGAATCAAAGTACTCTTCCGGTGTCAGTGATTGACGTGATCTCATGGTCTAAGGATTAGGGTTACTTCGTGAAAGTTTGATACAGCAATAGAAACTTTGATGACATGATCGTATTGCTATAACTACTGTGGGTGTATGTTCATCACATCATTCTCCAATGATATGACCTTGTTATTAACGACATCCAATGTCAATGATCAGGAAACCTTGATCATCCGTTAATCAACAAGCTAGTATAAAGAGAGACATTACTAGGAACCTTTTCTTTGTTTATTAAACACACATGTATTAACGTTTCCGGTTAACACAATTATAGCATGAAAATAAACATTTATCATAAACATGGAATAAGATAATAACCACTTTATTATTGCCTCTCGGGCATATTCCCTTCAGGTCCCTAGCGCGGCCCCCCTAAGGCGCGCCGGGCACCCTTATGGCTGCCCTGTGGCCCCCCTCGGTGCCCCCCTTGGCCTATATTTAGTGCCCGCGGAGGAAACCCCTAATATCGATCTGCTATTCCCGTTCTCCTCTTTGTACCGCCGCTGCCGTTTCGAGATCAGGGCTGCCAGGAGAAGCTACCCCGGCACCCTGCGGGAAGGAGGAACCCCCTCCGGGAGACCATCCATCGCCATGGACGCCTCCCGGATGTGATGTGAGTAGTCCCCCTTGGACCATGGGCCCATGACCAGTAGCTATGTGATGTTCTCCTCCCCTCTTTGTGCTTCCACTTTCGAGACCTCGTGAGCTGCCTCACATGATCGAGGCACCTTAGTAATTTTCTGTGTTGCTATGCTGAGTTTGCTGGGATCTGATGGATTATGAGACTATGTTCAGATTGTGATGAGTGATATATTTGGTTCCCTTTTATATTTGTGTTCTTGGGTTAATTCTTGAATGTTCTCTGTTTCCGTATTTTACTTTGGCCAAGTTCTTTGTTGCAACTCCAAGAGGGAGCGTTATGCTTGATTGTGGGTTCAGCCCCCTGATGTCTAGATTGAGTGACAGAAACATGAGACTAGGGGATGTGTTGTTTCCACCAGGGATAAAACAACGGTGCTTGTACCTGTGGGTGCAAGGATTGTTTACTTTACGTAAAGTTCTTTTAATGCAGTTGTCTGTTGCTTTGAGTTTACACTTTGGGTGGGATTCACAACTTAATACCAGCGAGATGTTCTGGATAGATATCTCAAGGTGGATGATTCGTAGTAGAGGCAGATGGATTTCGGTCTACTTACCTTGACGTACTGCCCATTGCTTCTGAGCCTCTTCCTTTCTTTTGTAGCATAGTTAGCATTGCGGTGCGTTTATAATCCTGTCAATTGCCCAGCTGTGATTTGTTTACCTCGCTAGCACTTTTATCATATTTTGGGAGAGAGACATCACTAGTGAACGTCATGGGACCCCGGTCCATATTTCCACCATTGTTTACACCCTCAATTTACTTTCAGTTGCACTTTAATCTCTTGCGTTGATCCTTTGTAAACAGCAAGGCCGGAGGAATTGACAACTCCTTTGTACTCGTTGGGAGCAAAGTTATTTGATGTGTGTGCAGGTCCAGGTAAAATAAGCAATCTTTAGATTGTGAACGGCGCCATTGTTCACTTTACCACCTTTTTGTATCTCTTGGAGTCCTACTGGAGACAACCTAAACCTTACCATCTTTGCTAAGGGAAATTTGTTGTTACGCTACATCTCACCTTCCACTTGGGGTAACCAATGAGAAGTGAGAGAACTATCTTCCTCATTAGATTGAGAGTTACCGATAATAAGTCCATGAGTTCTTCGGACTAATGTAAGTATTGAAAGTTGACACTTCCACCTCCTCATATTTGCTAGCCTCTCATTTGTCGTGCATTGCCTCCTTCTCACTCCGAGAGTTGGCGTCCACCTTCGCCGGTACATCCAAACCTTTGGCATGATACGCTCTGCCATCATAAACCTCCTTATATCGTTCCTCAAAACAGCCACCATACCTACCTATCAAGGCATTTCCATAGCCTTTCCGAGATATATTTCCATGCAACATACACCTCTTCATGACTTTGTTCTTCATGTCATGCATGTTCCTGCTGCACTGGCAGCGGCATACATTGCATACATCATGATAGCTACATCTTCTTTATGATTTGAGTACCTTGTAAAGTGTGAAAGATCTTCTTTACCCTCTTGTAAATTAGAGTGTTGTCCTTAAGTGAGGAAAAGATCCCAAAGTGGACAAATTAAAAGATCCCAAAGAGGACAAATGAGAGTTAAATAGAAAAAATTAGAAAAAAGAGAAAAAGAAAATAAAAAGAGAGAAAGGGGCAACACTACTATCCTTTTGAAAGATCCACACTAGTACTCCCTCTTATCCTTGTATTCCATAGAGATGATTGATGGCTTCTCGCCCCTCGTTGGTTACCCCAAGTGGAAGGTTGAGATGCAGCATAGCGGTAATTTCCCTCAGTAAAGATACCAAGGTTTGTCTCCAGTAGGACTCAACGATAAGTACGATAGGTGGCAACGGCGCCAGAAATTATTCTGATGCGTGGAGTTGTCGTGGACCTGCACAAAACAAATAACTTTGCTCCCAACGAGTTCAGAGGAGTTGTCAATTCCTCCGGCCTTGTCGTTTACAAAGGATCAAACACAAGAGATAAAAAGGTACTAGTAAAAGTAAAAAACAGAAAGATAAATAGTGGGTGTGAACAATGGTATGAAGATGGACCAGAGTCCCGTGATTTTCACTAGTGATGTCTCTCTCCCAAAAGACGATAAAAATGCTAGCGAGGTAAACAAATCACAGTTGGGCAATTGACAGGATTATGAAGGCACCGCAATGCTAACTATGCTGCAAAGAAAGGAAGGGCTCAAAAGCAATGGGCAGTACGCCAAGGTAAGTAGACCGAAATCCATCTGCATCTACTACGAATCATCCACCTTGAGATATCTATCCAGAACATCTCGCTGGTATTAAGTTGTGAATCCCACGCAAAGTGTAAACTCAAAGCAACAGACAACTACATTAAAAGAACTTTGCGTAAAGTAAACAATTCTTGCACCAATAGGCACAATCACCGTTGTTTTATCCCTGGTGGAAACAGCACATCCCCTAGTCTCATGTTTGTGTCACTCAAGCTAGACATCAGGGGGCTGAACCCACAATCGAGCATAACGCTCTCTCTTGGAGTTGCAAGCAAATAACTTGGCCAAAGCAAATACTGCAACGGAGAACATGCAAGAATTTACTCAAGAACAAAATATAAAAGGGCAAACCAAATATATTACTCATCACAATCTGAACATAGTCTCATAATCCATCAGATCCCAACAAACTCAGCATAGCAACAGCAGAAAATTACATAGGTGCCTCGATCATGTGAGGCAGCTCACGAGGTCTCGAAAGTGAAAGCACAAAAGAGGGACATCACATAGCTACTGATCACGGACCCATGGTCCAAGGGGGACTACTCACGGCACATACGGGAGGCGTCCATGGCTATGGATGGTCTCCCGGAGGGGTGATATCCTTCCGGCAGGGTGCCGGGGCAGCTTCTCCAGGCAGCCCCGATCTGAAAACGGCGGCGGCGGCGGAACAGAGAGGTTTCAGCGAAAAAGAGTTCCTGTTTAGGGGTTTCTACCCCGAGGGGGTTATATAGGCGAAGGGGGCGTCGAGGGGCCACCCAGGGCAGCCAGGAGGGTGCCTGGCGCGCCCTAGGGTTGGGGCCGCGCCAGGGACCCTTCTGGCTCCCTGGTGGTGGTCCCGGCTCTCTCCCTTGGTTATTCCGGAAGCTTCCTGCCCACTGATTTTTAATATAATTTTTGCGGAATTTTTTGGGCACTTTAATCAGCCGGAAAACCTGAAAAACAAAAACAGCAGAAAACTAGAAGCTGGCAACTGGGTGCACTGAGTTAGTAGGTTAGTCCAAATTGGTTTAAAAGTGTAATAAAGTTCAACCAAAACATGCCAAAGTCACACAAAACATGCATGGAGCAAGCAGAAATTATAGATACGTTTGGGACGTATCAATGATCATGCATATGCATATGTGGGGACCTTCACACTATAGAACTTGGCTTGCATATTCCAAGGATGAGCCTCCTCAAAAGAGCTCTAGGTCTTCATGAGCGAGCAAGTTAGATGCACCCCCACTAGTTCCATTGGAGAGCTTTTCAGCTCATATGTGCATCTGTTGCATGGAAATCCCTACTCCTCACACCATATCTATCATTTGGCCTTCTCGCCTATGATTGTCCTCATTGATGTGAGCCTTTCTCACCTTTTTGACTTCCTCCTCCACCATATTCTCTCTTTGCCATCCTAAGTGTCAACTTTCGTGCTTCCGCTCATTCATTGCATGAGTGCTCAAAATATCGAAAAGGAGCGTATCAAATTGACTTGTACCTGGCTAGTGGTCTGGGGACGAATCAAGATAAGATTTCAAAGAAGACCAAGTGTGAAACTTTAGTAGATTGAGTTATCAACACAAAAATACTTTTTTCTCGTATTCCATATCCCCCTTCTTGCACGCAAACACCATTTGGAGACATTCAAGTCACGGACAGCGAGAGCTCTTGCACCTAATGTTCTTTCGTTGCTTGTTTCAATGCTAATATAGACTCTTGCATGTTATGACTTGAATTGAATTACATACCTTGATTACTTTACTTTTCAAAGTCCTTATATGGTTGCTAGCATGTCCCCACAGAAATTATGCCTGTTATCATTTACCTACCCGAGGACGAGCAGGAATTAAGCTTGGGGATGTTGATACATCTCAAACGTATCGATAATTTCTGCTCGCTCCATGCATGTTTTGTGTGATATTGCTAAGATCTAGATACACTTTCATACACTTTTGATCATATTTGGACTAACCTACTAACTCAGTGCACCCCAGTGCCAGTTCCTGTTTTCTGCTGTTTTTCTATTCCAGGTATCCCCCATATTAAAAATTCTCCAAAAATTCGGGAAAAAATCGAATAAAAATCAGCGCAACGGAGTCTTCCAGAAGCACCCAAGTGGGGCCAAAGGGCCCCCCTGGCTGCCCCCCTTTGCCTATTTATTCTCCATCACGGGGAAACTCCGAGGACAGAACCCTATTTCTCAAATTCTCCTCTGTTCCGCCGCCGCCGCCGTCGCGCTTCCAAGATCGGGAGCACCGTCAGGATCCTTCCCGGCACCATGCCGGAGGGAGGATCAACCTCCGAGAGCTTCTCCTCCACCATGGACGCTTCCCGGATGTGCCGTGAATAGTCTACCTTGGACCTTGGGTCCGTGATCAGTAGCTATCTGATGTTTTCCTCCCCTGTTTGTTCTTCATGGTTTAGACCTCGTGAGCTGCCCTACATGATCGAGGCACATATGTAATTCTGTCTTCTATTGCTATGCTGAGTTTGACGGGATCTGATGGATTATGAGATTATGTTCAGATTGTGATAGAGTAATATAATTGGTTCTTATCTTTTGTATTTATGTTCCGAAGTAATTCTTGCATGTTCTCCGTTGCTATTTATTGCTTTGGTCAAGTGGTAGGTAGTGACTCCAAGAGGGAACATTATGCTCGATTGTCGGTACATGCCCCCTGGTGACACGCTTGAGTGACAGAAACATGAGTCTAGGGGATGTGTTGTGGCCACCAGGGGGAAAACAACGGTGCTTGTAACCGCGGTTACAAGGATTGTTTACTTTACGCAAAGTTCTTTTTAATGTAGTTGTTTGTTGCTTTGGGTTTACACTTTGGGTGGGGATCGCAACTTAATACCAGCGAGATGTTCTGGATAGATATCTCAAGGTGGATGATTGGTAGTAGATGCAGATGGATTTCGGTCTACTTATTTTCGCGTACTGCCCATGCTTTTGAGCCTCTTCCTTTCTTTTGTAGCATAGTTAGCATTGCGGTGCGTTTATAATCCTGTCAATTGCCCTTCTGTAATTTGTTTACCTCGCATAGCAGTCTTATCGTCTTTTGGGAGAGAGACATCACTACTGAACATCACGGGACCCCGGTCCATATTCTCATCACTATTTACACGCTCATTTACTTTATTGCTTTTTTACTTTCAGTTGCTATCATTAGAATTATCCTTTCTTTTTTATCCTTTGTAAACAACAAGACCGGAGAGATTGACAACCTCTCTGAACTTCGTTGGGAGCAAAGTTAATTGTGTTGTGTGCAGGTCCGCGTCAAGTGCGCTGCTGACACCTACTTATCATCGCCGAAGTCCTACTGGTTGATACTCAACCTCGGTATCTTCACCGAGGGAAACTTGCTGCTACGCTGCATCTTACCTTCCACTTGGGGTAACCAACGAAGGGCGAGAAGCAATCCTCTCTCGCGTATTAGCCGGCGACACCGGGGAAGCGCTACAGCGACATGTTGCTGCGGGAAAACAAGGCGCTGGATTGGAGCACGTGCAGGCTCGCGCGGCCAGCAGCGGGCGTTGAGATTGGAACGTGAGATGGGATTGTTCATAGTTTTCATCTACACAGACTATATGAGACTTTGTGACTCTGTATTTGGGTGCCTTTTGTTGTGAATATACTAGGGAATATCATAGATCTTTTGCTCCATTACAGGATTTTTATTTCAACATTAAAGATCAAAGGTCTAGGATTACAAATACTGTGGTGACAGCCTACGGAGTGCATCATGAACAAGTCTGGAACAAATCAATCTAGAAATAAAATTACAAATTATTTGTTGAAAATCTAATACAAGCTAAGGCTGGCCTTCACCGAACCGTTGCCATATATGCTCTACCAAATCAGCTTTGAGTTGTCGATGTGTAGCTCGATCACGAATTGGTGAGCCTATCTCCAGCACTTTCACAAATTCTTGGATTGGCCCATGGTTCAGATTATCTATTTCATTGCTAAAGTTACCCTGATCATAGTCATAGTCAAAGCAAACTTCATAGGAATCTCTCTCAACGTCGACTATCATGTTATGTAATACAATACATGCATACATGATATCAGCAATATCTTGCCTATACCAAAGATTACCTGGACCACGTACAATAGCAAATCGAGATTGTAGAACTCCAAACGCACGTTCAACATCTTTTCTTGCACCTTCTTGTATCTTCGCAAATAATTTGGTCGTCTCAGTTGGGGGCAAGCGGATTGTCTTCACAAATGTGGCCCACTCAGGATAAATCCCATCCGCTAGATAGTAACCCATATTATAATTATTGCCATTCACTGCAAGCTAAACTTCTGGAGCCCTTCCTAGTAGTACTTGAGTGAATACAGGGGATTGGTTTAGCACATTGATATAATTATTGCAGCCCGGGAAACCAAAGTAAGCATGCCATATCCATAGATCATGTGAGGCAACGGCTTCTAGCATGATTGTTGGTACTCCATAATCACCACGAGTGAACTGCGCCTTCCATGGGACAGGGCAATTTTTCCATTCCCAATGCATACAATCAATACTTCCTAGCATACCAGGGAATCCACGAGCCTCCCCTATATGAAGTAGACATTGAACATCTTCTTCAGTAGGTCTTCGATGATATACTTCACCAAAGTTCTCCCTGATGCCTTTTGCAAATTCTCTCAAGCACTCAAGGGATGTGGTTTCAGCCATACTGAGAGTGTCATCAATATAATCTGCTGGGACACCATAGGCTAACATCCGCATAGTTGTTGTACACTTTTGCAATGGTGAAAAACCTTTCTTGCCAAAGGCATCATACCTTTGTCTAAAATAGGGCAACCAATCACCAAGAGTGTGCATAATATGTTCAAATAGATGCTTTCTCATTCGATACCTTCAACGAAATTTCTTGGGGCTGAAGATTGGGTCATCGCTGAAGTACTTAGCATACCCCTTGTTGTGGCCGGCTTCACGATCTCTTGCTCTAAATCTTCGATGATGCTTTTGTGGCTGGCTAGGAAATAGTTGTCTTTCTATAACAGATTCAATGGATGTTTCAATTTTTTTCATCCATTGAATCATATTCATCACTCCTAGAGTTAATTGAAATGGAGGATAGGGAGTTTGTAGACATGTTTGAAGTGGAGTTGTTGTTGGTGTATGATTTCAGAAGTGGAGTCCTCTATTTGTAGTGCATGCTGGTTCCAACAACTAGTTTTCTGGACATGTATTCTGGTTCCAACGGCTAGTTTTTTGACTTGCAGATCCTTCCAACGGCTAGTTTTTTAACATGCAGATCTTTCCAACGGCTAGTTTTTTTAACATGCAACTCTTTCCAATGGCTAGTTTTTTTAACATGCAGCTCTTTCAAACTAGAAGATACATTGCTTAAACTAAAAGATACATTACCAAAACTAAAAGATACATTGCTGAAATTGAAAGATACATTGATGAGAGCATGTAACTAAATGACACTAGTAATTATTACTCCCTCCGATCCATAATAAGTGTCGCTCATTTTTTACTGAGCTGGTACAAACTTTGTACTAGACGAGCGACACTTATTATGGATCGGAGGGAGTAATAGATAGCTCCATGCATAGAAGATTCAGAAGCTGGTTGTATCGTTGTAGCTTTGCTGCATCATATCCGGATGTGTCATTCACCAATAACTTCATATCCTTGCTTAATTTCTTGGTTCTTGCCATCTCAAGTGTAGCAGCAGCGTAATCTTTCATTGTATAGATGCCTTCTCCTTTCTTGCTTCTGCAGCCATCTCTATTGCAGTTTCTTTTCTTGCCATGGCATCATGATATAGTTGCATTGTTGGATCTACCAGGTTGCTTGAAGATGAGTTGGTCTTTGTTGTTTCCTTCCCTTTGCATTTTGCGCCCTTCTGTCCTGAAGGACGACGTTCCAATGGCATGTCCACTGATTCTTCAGCATCTTTACTAGTAGAAGAAACGTAAGCCCCTGTTTCTGAAGTCTTGCCTCTCTTTCTTGCTTATTCCTTTTGTAATAAGTAACTATTTTTCACTTTGGCATTTATTTCACCATATCCCACCAATATTCTAATGTGAAACTTTTTTTGTATTGCTCCTTGTAAACTGCTCTTACCATATCCATAATTTTCTTGTCATCGTACCCACTAGCATACACACTGCGTTGCACGGTATGACACTCGGCAAATTGAGTCACAAATTTATTTTGCTTACTCCAATGGTCTTTCAACATCTTGGCAGATCTTTCCCTCTCTTTCGGAGTGACGCTGTTGTAGTCTTTCTCAACTCCTTTCCAATACTGATATGATTTCTTTGAGTTACCATCTGTTGGATCGAGAGAATTTTCCAACCAAGCATTGACAAGCCGCTTATTTTCTTCCTCTGTCCAGTTTCTCCTCTTAGTAATTGGTTCTTCTGCTTCACCGGGACTACTTCCACTTGATTTTTCTTGATCTACTTCTACTCTATGTGTTGTTGCAGGAGGCTGAGGCGAACCATCAAAATATCCGGCACCTTGATTGATCCTACCATGTGGATCAATCTCGGTGAAGACGGGGATTGCATAAGATGAATGGCCATATGAACCTCCTCCATACACTCCATGTGTTGCTTGAAAACTTGGGGTATGTGGAGTTGGATGACTCATATGAGGTGGAAATGGATACATGTTTTTGTGCATACATGGGATGAAAATATTGGCCATGTTGAGAGGATGAAGCACTTGTCAACTGGTGAGGTGGGGGCAGATGGATTGTAGTTTTGATTTTCTGGATCTTGGCTTGAGCAACCATCGAGCATCCTAGTGAAACTTCCTGGAGGGTTGTGACACCCCCAAAATCAGACCGTGTACAGTAATCATACACGCAAGGTACACGATCGAAATTAGGGACTCACAGTGAGATATCACAACACAACTCTACAAATAAAATAATACAAGCTGTTTAATTACAAGCCAGGGGCCACGAGGGCTCGAATACAACAGCTCGAGAGCACAAAGTTAGCGGAAGCAAAAGTATCTGAGTACTGACACAAGGTACACATGATCTGCCATAAGAAGGCTAGCACAGAAACAACAACGATCGAAAAGGCGAGGCCTCCTGCCTGGGAACCTCCAAAATACTCCTGGTCAACGGGGAGCTCGACGTCGTAGAAGGCATTGGGGATCTTCATGTTGCGGTGGTCGGCATTGGGGATCTCCTGCTCCTGGACTCCAAGGCTCCAACGTCGACTGCAGCGGCCGATCAGGCAAAACGAAAAGGGGAAAATAAAGCAAGGGTGAGTATCTAGCATACCCGCGAGTCTTACGTCCGCTACTAAGCATTTATGCATTTGTATCAAATGGAAAGGGGAGGCTGTATATAGTGGACTGCAAGGTAGAAATCAGAATAAGGTAAGAAGCTAGGCCTATCAAAGACTAGCATCTTCTGACGAGTCTTGTAGCATGAGGAGAGAACATCCAACAGTTCATATAAAGAATAAAGTAACAATGCAGCAGAAGTTGCTGCAGCATTGTATAATAGTAAGTTGTAATATTTAACAATAATAAATGCCTCCGAGTTCTCTTCCTCGACTTCCCTGCGGGGAAGAAGAACCATACAGTTTAATAGTAGTAGTTTGTAGTGGTAAGATCCAGCTTTAGCATAAAGCATACTGTTACCGTGGACACGGCTATTCGAATAGATTAAACTCCCTGCAGGGGTGCACTACTGTTCAGCCTGCATGCTCGGATCTCCAGGGTGGCGGGCACTGTCGTCGATATGTAACGGCAGATGCCATGGGGATGGCTAAAGAGGGGGACAAGCCGAGGTTAGTGTCGCTGGTATCGGAAACGAGAATGGGAACACACGGTGAGACACCACGATGTACCCAAGTTTGGGGCTCTCCGTAGAGATAACACCCCTAGTACATCGTGGTGTTATCTCTACGGAAAGCCCCGAACCTGGGTACATCGTGGTATCTCACCGTGTGTTCCCATTCTCGTTTCTGGTACCAGCGACACTAACCTCGTCTTGTCCCCCTCTTTAGCCATCCCCATGGCATCTACCGTTACATATCGACGACAGGCACCTTGTTAGGGAACGCTCTACCAAAGCTATCTGACACGGCGCAGCCCATCCTAGGCTCAATAGAGAGGCCATCCGTCGGACTATATCCTATGTGATCAGGGTTCTAGGAACCCTCACCCTTCATGCTCCTGCACCGCGCGTGGCTGGTCGGTGAAGCAAAAGCAAATCCAAATACACCGTCCGGACGAAGAAGACACCACTTCCCAGCGCAGGCCGTGGTACTGCTGACGTATGAAGAGCTTTCGATCAAACTACGACGCAGGGGAGCCCATAACTCCTTATCCCACGTGAAGGTAGTGCGTACAGACCAATGGGCCTCTCAAGTCATCCACCGAACCATTTAGCATTTTAATATTTTCTCACAGACAACCGTTATCAATGTCTGCCTAACAACACAATGGACAATGAACAGCAACAAGGTCCACCAGTAACGTCAGGGCCTGCCCTGTCGTTCCGTCAAAGCACGCGGTTACCAACAAGGTGAACCGTCTCCTTACCTTGTCTCGCGTGTGCTCTTGGTAGAGCTCTACTTCTCGTGACTCTCGCGAGATATGAGCAGGGGCCAAGCACGCCAGTTACATCGGTCGTACCCTCTTTCTCGTTCCCGACGCAATACCGCTCGCGGGCACCGTTGGGTCGCCCGACTCTTACCTATAAGGACAACCGTTACTCAGGTACCTAGAGCGGCTATACAGAGTCAACAACGAGTGGAGTACAAGGATTACTCCTTGATAGCTCGCACTTGATGGTGGCTCGGCAGAGCCGAGCTAGGGGGCCTTAGGCGGTGTCTGCATTGTACCGTACCTATGAAAGTTCTAATATATTGTATCCGTGTCACTCACCAGAGTGATCACGGCCCGCTATCTAATCCTAGTTGACTAACAAAGCACAGGGCTCACTGCTGAATATAGTACATATTTATAGGCATCATAGGATAAAGGAAGGTACATTAAGGGGCGACAATGACAGGTTATGCAATTGAATAGGATTGTAACATTGCAGCAGCAGTAACCATGCCTAGTGCAAGAAATGTACGGAGAAGATAGGCGATATCTGGGGAAGAGAAGGGCTCTGCTTTCCAGGAAGCTCGACAGTACGGGTATGGTCATCGACGAAGTAGTCGTACTCGGCAACGGTATCGTCGGCGGTAGCAACGGGTTCTATCGAAGAATAAGGGGGGAGAAACAGTAAATACACACAATAATAGAAATACAACGGTATGACATCGCAGATACAAAGCGACGGGGATCTAACGCAGTGTTGGGTGATTTGCTCGGAGCAGGAATTTATCCGAGGTTGACTCATCAGTACCGGTTGATTACCGAACAGATGATCCGGAGGGGAAGGTTCCATGTCTGCAGTGTTAGAGGCATCTAACAGACATGTGGATAGTGTATCCGTAATCGTTGATGCATTCCGAACAACTTTTATGTTCAGAGCATTTCCATCCGGAAAGTTTTACCAGTACCGGGTAATTAACGGACAGACGATCCGGAGGGGGAAATCTCGGGTTCGGTATGTTAGAGGTGTGCGGTGGGTATGCAGGTAGCATATTCGAAACGGTTGCATTTTTCTGAGCAACTTTGATGTATAAAGTTTTTGAATCTTACTTACGGTTTAAAAGATATTCAAATTCAAAGTTTAATTCAATTCAAATCATTTTCTGAATTGTTTTTATTATTTAACTAACATTATCCAGAACAGTGAGAGTTGACTGGTCAAACCTGACTCATGGGTCCCACATGTCAGCCCCACAGTAATAATAAATCATTTTATTAAATTTAAATAGCCACTGGGCCCACATGTCATACACAGGAATTTTATAATAATTAATTTAATTAGTTAACTTATAGGTGAGACCCAGGTGTAAGTGACACATGTGTTAATCTAGCAGCTATCTAACCATAGAAATATCATAATGGGCTGGGGCCCAATAGTCAGTGGCAGGGGGTTATTTCTTCTAATTTAAACAGAGGGACTAGCAAGGGGGTGGCCCACAAGGCAGTGAATGCTTAGTGCTAATTAAGTGACTCACAGGTGGGGGCACCTTCCAGCGACTCAGACCTCGCCGGCGATGACATAGGGAGGTCGGCGACGACGGTTTGCAAGATTCCGGTGACCGTTTGCAGCGAGGTGGGGCTCGTTCGAACGGCAACACCGAGCCGCACCGAATGGTACGCTTGGCTGGGGGTGGGGTGACCGGAGACGTCGCCATGGACGACGACGACGGCGGTCGGCGTTCGGCAACAATGGCAACTAGCGACAGGGGACGAAATCGAGCGTGCAACATAGACAAATCGAACCCAAGGCCCACGGGGAGCACGTTGGTGCCCTTGGCGCGGGCAGAGTGGCACGGAGAGCACGGCTTTGGCCACCACGGCGGCGGCCGGAGTACGCGAAAGAACAACAAATTGCAGCAACAATAATTCATAAACCTCTTAGGACTGAACAAGGTAACAATTCATCGGATCCCAACAAACACAACACCAATTACATCATATGTATCTCGATCATGTAGGGCAGCTCATGATTGTATTGAGGATCTAGGGGGAGAGAATACCACATAGCTACTGCCAAGAACCCGTAGTCCAAGGAGGAACTACTCAAGAAGCATCATGAGGGAAGGAGAGTCGATGAAGATGGCCCCGGGGGCTAAGGCCCTCCCCGGCAGGGTGCCGGAGCAGGATCCTGGTGACCCCCGAAGCTAGTTTTCGATGGCGGCGGAGATCGGAATCGCTTCTGGAAAAAGTACTTCGATATTAGGGGTTTCCTCCTCGGGGGTAAAAATAGGGGCCAAAGGGGGCACCGAGAGGGGCCACGAGGCAGTCAGAAGGGCAGGTGGCGCGTCCTAGGGCTGGGCCGCGCCAGGCACCCTCCTGGCTGCCTGGTGGTGGCCCTCCCTTCCTTCCTTGGTGATTCCGGAAGCTTCCGGGACGCTGATTTTTTATATAATTTTTCCGGAATTTTTGGAGCACTTTTAATGGTCGGAAAACCTGAAATACAAAAACAGCAGAAAATAGGAACTGGCAACTGGGTGCACTGATTTAATAGGTTAGTACAATTATGCTCAAAAGTGTATGAAAGTTCAAGCAAAACATGGCAAAGTCACACAAAACATGCATGGAGCAAGCAGAAGTTATAGATACGTTTGGGACGTATCAACATCCCCAAGCTTAATTCCTCCTCGTCCTCGAGTAGGTAAATGATAACAAGCATAATTTCTGTGGTGACATGCCACACAACCATATAAGGACTTTTAAGTAAAGCAATCAAAGCATGCAATTCAATTCAAGTCTTAACAAGAAAGAGTCTATATTAGCATTGACACAAGCAACAAAAGAACAAAAGGTGCAAGAGCACTCGCTGTCCGTGACTCGAATGTCTCCAAATGGTGTTTGCGTGCAAGAAGGGGATTTTGGGAATACGAGAGAGAAAACTTTTTATTGTTGAGAACTAAATCTACTAAAATTTCACACTTGGTCTCCTTTGAAGTCTTATCTAGACTCGTCCCCAGACCACTAGCCAGGTACAAGTCAAACTGATCCACTCCCTTTCGATATTTTGAGCACTCATGCAATGGATGAGCGTGAGAAAGAAAGTTGACACCTAAAAGGCGAAACGGAAAGAAGGTGGAGGAGGAAGACAAAAAGGTGTGAAAGGATCACATCAATGAGGACAATCATAGGCGAAAGAAAGCCATATGATAGATATGATGTGAGGAGTAGGGATTGCCATACAACGGATGCACATGTGAGCTAAGGTAAGCTCTCCAATGGAACTAGTGGGGGTGCATCTAACTTGCTTGCTCAAGAAGAACTAGAGCTCGTTTGAGGAGGCTCATCATTGGAATATACAAGCCAAGTTCTATAGTGTGAAGGTCCCCACATAGCTATATGCATGATGATGATCTCTATGGAGTACAAGGGATAGAAGATGAAGTACTAGTGTGGATCTCTCAAAAAGAATAGTAGTATGCCCCCTTCTCTCTTTTTATTTTTCTTTTCTCTCTTTTTTTATTTTTTTTATTTTTTGGTGGCCTCAATGGCTCTTTCTATTTAACTCTCATTTGTCCTCTTTGGAATCTTTTAATTTTGTCCTCTTTGGGATCTTTTGATTTTGTCCTCTTTGGGATCTTTTGATTTTGTCCTCTTTGGGATCTTTTACTCACTTTAGGGGCAATACTCTATATTTTACAAGAATATAGGAGATCTTTCACACTTTACAAAGGTACTCACATAAAGAAAATGTAACTATCATGAAGTATGCAAATGTATGCCTCTGCCAGTGTAGCAGGATATGCAATGATACTAGCGCGTCATGTAGCAATGTTTAGGGCAAGGCCCAACTAGCATGCGGCTCATCGATCAAGCAAGTAGCATGTATGACATGAAGATCAAGTCATGAGAAGGTGGATGTTGCATGGCAATGTATCTCGGAAAGGCTATGGAAATGCCTTCTAGGTAGGTATGGTGGCTGTTTTGAGGAAAGATATAAGGAGGCTTATGATGACAGAGCGTATCGTGCCAAGGGTTTGGATGCACCGGCGAAGTATGCGCCAACTCTCGAGGTGAGAAAGGGCAATGCACGGTACCGAAGAGGCTAGAAAAAGTATAGGTGGGTGGAAGTGTCAAGTTTCGAATACTCACATTAGTCCGAAGAACTCATGCACTTATTATCGGTAACTCTCAATCTAATCAGGAGGTTCACAAAGAGAGAGGTACCCCGAGGAGGAGTGTATGGGGGTTTGGTTATCCTTGCACATCCTCGTCTCATGGTACGTGAGTGTACTATAATATTCGACCCCTCCAGAGATTAGTGATCCATCTAGTAGCTAGAGTTCTCAACAGGGTTTAGGTTTTTGAAAAACACACGAATTGCCCAAAATACGACATCTATCACTAATGGGCTAGAGCTCTTGACACCATAAGTTCAAACATTACTTAAGTCAATACCTCAAAACTATTGCAAGTTACTACTACAAAGAGAATAGCAACTTCAACTACCTACTTTCTAGTCAAGACACAAAACTCAGTGCAACAGGAAACTGTCTAAACAAGATAAGCATGCAAACTATAGAAAGTTCAAGCCTGAACCAATTAAAAGCTCTAGAAGAAAACTCTAAAGCACACAAACTAAACAGGGCAGCAGCTAAGAAAAGATAAAGAGCAACTCACAGCAAAGAATAAACATGAAAATCCTATGAGGTGTTCTAGTTTAAGCGGAGCGTGTATCTCTCCCAATCAAGCATGTTAGGTTCTGACATTGTAATGACCAGCAAACAAAACAAAATAACTAAGAAAAGTAAAGAGCAAGACCCTCCAAGCATAGCACATAACGCATGAAGTGATAAAAATATAGTGGAACGAGGGACGAACTGATGATTGTTGATGAAGAAGGGGATGCATGGGGGCATCCCCAAGCTTAGACGCTTGAGTCTCCTTGAATATTTATTGGGGGTTCCGGGCGCATCCCCAAGCTTGAGCTTTTGACACTCCAAGATCTTATTTCATTATCTTCCATCGCACACTTGAAAACTCCCTTCATACATAACTCATCATAAGTTGATTAGAGAGGTTAGTACCCTATTAAAAATAACTTTCCTCTACTGAAAATAAATATTTCCAGGACGGGATACTGTTTCTCTTGCCTGCCCAAAAGTTTTTGCAAAGAAAAAGCAAGCTTAAGGTTTGCAAAACTGCCAAAAGAAAAACAGGGACAGAAGCTAAGAAAAACAGAACAGCAGAGAGAAAAGATTTTTTTAGGGATACTTCTGCAACTCAAATCAAAAAACTCAGAACATATAAAAGTTCCGTAATTGTATAGAGCACACTATGTAAAACATTCAACTCAAAAAGATGAACTGGGATTTTTCTGTGATTTTTCTAGTCATGAGGACATAATCTGTTTTCTGGACAGCATGTCACAACTTTCACTTCCCTTGTCGTATGAGGCTATAAAAGGCACAAAGCTTGAAAAATAAAGATACAATGATGTAGCTACAGTAGTAACAATCATCAAGACCACTAAGAACAGAAGAAAAACAAAAAGAAAAACCTAAATTCGTTGCGGGCTGCCTCCCGAAAGCGCTTCTTTAAAGCCATTAGCTAGGCATGAGTGTAACGATGCTCACAAGAGAATAAGAGTTGAAGCGCAAGAGAGAGCATCAAAGGAGCAAAGACAAACCACATTTAAGTCTAACATGCTTCCTATGCATGGGCAACTTGAAACAAAATAAATAAATGAAGCACAAAGCAACAAGCATAGGAAGGTAAAACATGAGCACCTTCAAGATTTTCAACATGGAGAGGGGTGTTTTCCTAACATGAAAATTTCTATAACCATATTTCCCTCTCTCATAATAATTTTCAGTAGCATCATGAACAAACTCAACAATATAATTATCACACAATGCATGCTTTTCATGATCTACTAGCACATAATCATGTAGACTTTCTAAGCAAACCTCATCATCATTAAGAACATCCATAGTAGGAAAAAATAGAGGTTTATCATAAGATTCATCAAGATAGCAAGGGTTATCATAAATAACAGTAGAAAAATCATCCTTGCAAGTATCATTCATAGGGGCATCGTGGCCACAAGCATCAATTTCATCAAAAAGGGATATTTCAAAAGAATCCATAGGATCATAGCAATCAATATAGCATTCATCCTCCTTTGGTAAGCATGGAGGGCAATCATATAAAGTAAGAGTCAAAGAGTTACTCTCATTAGTAGGTATAGATGGGTAGCTACTCCATTCTTCCTCCTTTTGTTCGTCACTCTCCTCGTCTTTTTCATCCAAGGAGAATTCAGTTTCAGCAATTTCTTCTTCCGTAGAGTCCTGCAAAGCATTAGTCTCTTCCTTTTGTGGAGAGAACCTTTTGAGATGGTCAATAATATAATAAATGTCATTAAAATCCTCAAAGCAATAATTAAGTATTTCAAGACTCTCGGATTTGTAAGGGGCATCATCAATATTTTCAACAAAGGAAGAAATTTCATAGGCACCCTTAAAGATAACAACTTCTTCTATTTGTTCTGCATCATAAAAATCATAGTTTCCCTTAGCATAAGAAGCTAAGGTTTCATCACCATTGTACTCACATTGGAAAGCAAGGTGTTTGTGCATCATAAAGCAACATGATTCATCCCTGCAAAAAGATATATTATATATTGAGCACAAGTTTCTAGCATAGTCATACAACTCCTGTATTAGTCCCTATGAGTGTATCCCTTTTTGAGACAAGCGGTATTCCTTGTAATGTTTTTGTTGATCCTCTGTGAATCCGCCTTGTCAATAAGATCTAGTCTCAAAGAAAGTAGCCATTAGTAGCAAACAGAGTAATAAGCAAAAGTGTACTTATCAAGTGAACTTATAAGTAGAGCTATGCTCCCCGGCAACGGCGCCAGAAAATAGTCTTGATAACCCACAAGCGTAGGGGATCGCAACAGTCTTCGCGGGTAAGAATAACCCAATTTATTGATTTGACACAAGGGGAGCCAAAGAATACTTATAAGCCTTAGCAGTTGAGTTGTCAATTCAACCACACCTGAAAAAGCACTAGACACGATATAAGTAGCAACGGTGTGTTGACGAGTGTAGCCTTTAAGACTTCCCCAATCACCAACACCACAAAGTAGTAACAAAGTAGTAGGAGAAGCAAAGAAAGTAAAAGTAACAACGAAGGCAATGAAGGTGAAAGATGGACTGGGGTTCAAGGTTTCACTAGTGGTACCTCTCAAGCAAAAGAACAAGGTGCTGGGTGAACAAATTACAGTTGGGCAATTGACAGAATTGCACCAACTCTAGCCAAAGAACAAACTAGAGCATCCTAGTCTAAGAACCAAACGTAGGCATGTGTTCCGTATGTAGTTGTACGTGCTTGCAATAAGAACTTTGCACAACATCTTTTGTCCTACCATCCCGCTACGAACGGGGCCACTTAAGGAACTTATGGAGATTAAGGTGCTCCTGCGGCGAAGCACCGGAACAAAGCATTAACACTCCATGAACACATGTGATCCACAAATTATAGCCCATCCCCTTTGGTGTCCCAAGTTGTCACCATTGGGATCGCCGGTTCCGGACTATAATAGGTGCATACAACCGTAGATAAGATCTAGAACAACAATTATAATCATGCAACCATAACGTGCTCAGATCTGAGATCATGCTACTCGTGCACTAGTAACAAGCATTAAGAACAACAAATTGCAGCAACAATAATTCATAAACCTCTTAGGACTGAACAAGGTAACAATTCATCGGATCCCAACAAACACAACACCAATTACATCATATGGATCTCAATCATGTAGGGCAGCTCATGAGAACATTGTATTGAGGATCTAGGGGGAGAGAATACCACATAGCTACTTCCAAGAACCCGTAGTCCAAGGAGGAACTACTCAAGAAGCATCATGGGGGAAGGAGAGTCGATGAAGATGGCCCCGGGGGCCAAGGCCCTCCCCGGCAGGGTGCCGGAGCAGGATCCTGGTGACCCCCGAAGCTAGTTTTTGATAGCGGCGGAGATCGGAATCGCTTCTGGAAAAAGTACTTCGATATTATGGGTTTCCTCCTCGGGGATAAAAATATGGGCCAAAGGGGGCACCGAGAGGGGCCACGAGGCAGTCAGAAGGGCAGGTGGCGCGGCCTAGGGCTGGGCCGCGCCAGGCACCCTCCTGGCTGCCTGGTGGTGGCCCTCCCTTCCTTCCTTGGTGATTCCGGAAGCTTCCGGGACGCTGATTTTTTATATAATTTTTCCGGAATTTTTGGAGCACTTTTAATGGCCGGAAAACCTAAAATACAAAAACAGCAGAAAACAGGAACTGGCAACTGGGTGCACTGAGTTAATAGGTTAGTCCAATTATGCTCAAAAGTGTATGAAAGTTCAAGAAAAACATGGCAAAGTCACACAAAACATGCATGGATCAAGCAGAAATTATAGATACGTTTTCTGTTATTTTCTTTTGTATTTGTTTTATCCACAAAAGAATTTTGTTAAATGTGGGACATGTTGCATAATTAGTATAACACCATACAGTGCTACCACAAAAAGTTTGAGGCAAGAATAAAATCATTTAATATTTCTTTTATAAATGCAACTAACAATTGGTGTTGTTTTGCTACTGGTTTAGATTGTTTGCAATATTTATAAATTGCAATAAATGCTCAATGCAGGTTTATCATGGTCCACTTCTTTTTAGGGATTTTACAAAATTGGTTCCATAATTTTGGACAAAGTTTTATTGTCACATGTTTCTGGAATTTTGATTGAGTTGATTTTTTTAACAAGCCATGAGCAAGGGTGATCATCACATGCCTAATCAAGATGTCTTGGCCTTAATCAAAGTGATTACCGTTGGATTTCTATAGTGTGACACCCGGGGTGTTACAAGGGTGTTCCATGAATGGGAAGTGTTTTTAGGTGTTTAGGCTTCCAGTTGGTTTGGGTGTGTGCAAACTAGTGTGTATATATAGTGGTGGCTGTGTGTATGCACACACTTGTTGTAATATCCAAAATCTATTGTTTATTATTATTTTTGAATGCAAAGGTTGTATTGGATTGGATGTTTTGTACACATAGAAGAAACTGAGGTCTTGCAGTTGCACTGTATAACGGTTGCAATGCAACGGTCAGTTTGGGGTGTTCAAGTTTCAACTGCCATTTCTAAATAATACTCCCTCCGTAAACTAATATAAGATGTTTTAGATCACTAGTTTAGTTATCTAAAACATCCTATATTAGTTTACAGAAGGAGTATTACTTTATTCTTTGGAGGCAGCCTCTAGCCTTGGAGGCGATGCTATGAAGATTTTGTTAGAGGCAGCTATGTACAACGTATACAGGCTGCCTCTAAAGGCTTAGAGGCAGTTGTGTACAATGTATACAGGCTGCCTCTAAAGGCTTAGAGGCAGCTATAAAGGCAGAAAAATGACACACTGTGATGCTCTAAGCACCGGTCGATTTGCATGTGAAAGAAAACCGGATTTTTCTTAGCAAAGCACCGCCTGAGGCACCTGCAATGTACAGGGGTTGAGACTTCCTCCAACTACAATGCAAAGGTGCTAAGTGAGGTGCTAAGAGAATTAAATGTGTTAAGCAACTATATTCTTTAATTCATTGATGCTTAGTTTGTTGTCTCACTTAATTGTTTAGCAACTAAAGTCTTGAATGCATAAGCTAGTTTCCTTTATTTTTAATGTTTTATATATGTTCACCTGACTAGCACCATTTCCTTTTGGGGTCATTAAACTCCTCTATTTCTTCTTAATTACCCTATCACATATTTCTTTTGCTACATATTTAGCACCAATGCATAGTAACTCATTCTGTACATGTCCACAGGCCAAATTAATGATGATGCTCTCCCATCGGCCTCAGGCTAGCAGGTAAAGAGTGTAATAATGATACACGTCTTTGATTCCATTTTCCTTTATTTTTTGGGGGGTCTGATGTGCAAAGTTCCAAGGACACCTGCGTTTCTGGATCCTTCCGGGTGAGCGCTGCGTGGATGCGTTGTAGTCAAATCGCGATAGCGCACCCAAAAAAGAGCATACAACATTCCCTTGACTGCTCTCTCTATAAATTAAGGAGGAGCTTCAATCAAGCATTCATCATCCTGCTAGGGGAAGGGGATATCACCATGGCCGCCTCCACCTCCACCACAATCATCTTGTACGACATAGCCCAGCGTCCCCCCGTCGAAGAAACATGCTGCGCCGTCAACCCATGGAAATCCAGACTGGCCCTCAACTTCAAGGCCGTCCCCTACACAACCACCTGGGTGAAGATGCCAGACATCAGCAGCGTCCGCGCCAGCCTCAACGTGCCGGCGTGCCGCAAGTTCGCCGACGGCTCCGACTTCAACACCCTGCCCATCATCCACGACCCGGCGACCGGATCCCTCGTCGGCGACTCCTTCGACATCGCCGCCTACCTGCAGCGCACGTACCCCGCCTCGGGCGCCGGCGACCTCTTCCCCCCACAGAAGCTCGACTACGCGGTGGGCAGGGACATGGAGGAGCTGCTCGTCCCGCTGTCCGAGATTCCTAGCGGATTACCAGAAGAGCTCGCAGACTACGCCCGCTTCAACAGCAACGTTGACGCAGCCTTTACCGCGCACGTGGGGCTCATGGTCCAGGGGCTTCCCTTGGATCCTGCCACCGCCGAGGTGACCAAGGCCGAGTTCGTGCGGCGCGCGGGGTTCTCGTCGTGGGAAGACTTGGAAGTGGTTGGCGAGGCGCGGGAGAAGATGATGCAGTCCTTCTGGGACATGCTGGGGGACCTGGCTGCCTTGTTTCGGACAGATGAGAGCGGGCCGTTCCTGATGGGGCAGAGGGCCACCTATGCGGACATGATTGTTGGTGCCTGGTTGCGCATGATGCGGGCCACGTTGCCGGCGAGCGAGTGGCAGGAGGCGAGAGCCTGCCACGGGGCTATCTTCGGCCACCTGCATGATGCGCTCGACAAGTATGCCCAGGTGAAGTAGCTCCATCTCCACCGTCGCCCCATGCATCTGCTCTCTCTCTCTCCGGATCTTTTTTTAGACAGTTTGGCACTTTGAGTTAACGGATGGTTCTCGTCAGTTAGCTCATTTCGTTTATTTAGCTGATCGAATAAGGAGGCCCTGTAGCGTGTTGTTGTGCACGTCTGGGCTAGATGAATTTAACTTTCCTCCCTCATACTGTGTACTAGCTAGCTAGGCTAGATATCCGTCACGGTGTTCACTTCGTGGGATAGCACCGTGGCTTCCGTTATTCAGTTGTAACCCAAGCAATAAATAAAGAATCAGAAAACTGCTGCAACTTGTTCTGTTCCGTTGCCCTGACAACAAACAATTAGATGACCCAGGGTGGCTCGGCCACCTCCACTTCCGGGTTGTTAACGCCATGTCCAGCAGAGAGGCACGCAGGTGGATCATCACATCGACTAGATCCGCGACGACTGCACAATCACCGATCTGTGTGGGCCGATCAAGTACTGATTTCCACCTGCAGTTGTTGGACCTCTTTCTAAAGTTTGGTCTTCATTTTGCTTGAGCTCAAGAGTGGAACAAGTCCAAGTTAGGCTGCTTGATTTGGACTAAAATATTGTAGTATTATGTGTGGTGCTTGCATACCGAATTAATGGCGTAATGAGATGTCGCGCTGCCGTGATGATTAAGAGTTTCTGTGCGTGCTTCTTTATTAACTAGATGATCCCCCACGTTGTTGCGGAATTTTTTTTCCAAAATATTTCAGTGAAAATGTTTGGTTAAATAAAGTATGCATATTTGAAACAATAATTATTAAATTAATATATGAATTTAATATAAATATCTTAATAAAATTGAAAAAATTATGCATGCAAAATGCATGTGGGTTTTTATTATGCATAGTGGCATATTGAGGTGGGTCTTTTTCATGCATGTTGGATGATGAGGTGACATGCTTGCATGTTGAAAGAAATATGCTAGTGAAGGGTGATGTGACATGCATAATGAGGTGGAGTGTGTGCATGTTACGAGAACTAGATGATACCCCGCGCGTTGCTGCGGGAATTTTTCAGAGAAAAATTATAAGAAAAATGGTTTTTTGAAACATGAGAAAAACTATTAAGAGTAATATAATTTGATTATAAATTCTCTTTTGAAATCAATATTGTTTAAAGAAAAAATATAAGAAATTTGATGAAAATCGAAAAAAATGAGTATGATTTTTGTTTTTTAATTTATTAGATTGATAATATATGAAGAGAGACAATATGAGATGAAAATAATGTTGAGTAGAGATAGTGGAGACATCTCCACCATTGGCTGAGGCTAAAGCGATAAAATCAATTATAGATGTGCATAGAAAAATTAAATATGAGATAACTCATAATATAATGGAAGCATGTGCATGCATAGTTAGTGGATTTGTTTTGCATGGTAGACCTACTTGATGATGTGGATAGCTTGCATGTCAAGATAGATAGGTTAGTGATGTGGATAGCTTGCATCTCAAGATAGAGAGGTTAGTGAGATAATTAAAGTAATCGCAGTATTATGTTTTTGGTTCTAAGAAGATACTACCTCACTACTCAGTAGGATATCGTTCTATAATGACACCCGTACATTGGCTACAGGCGTAGAAGCAATATTTGTTTGTGTTCATATAAATATTGAACAACAAAACAATATTTTTTTGTGTTCACAGAAATATGTAGTTCAATATCGTTTATGCGTTTAAATTCGAGTATGGCGTGCAAACAAAGCAATAATTTTCTTTTTCACTTGAAGGAAAAATGATGGCCGAGGAGAAAAGGCTGAGGCAGAAATGCACATGACTTTTCGGCAGGAAGTCTATGTGAAACTTATAAACAATGCACACGGTTACATATTACGATACAATATGTGACAGATATTTCAAAAAAAATTGTGTGCGATAGTTTGGCCTTCTAATGCAGGTTGAACCCTTACACGATGGTTTTGTTTCATAGCGTAGACGATAGGGGATAACAATCGAGCACCCATCCATCCATAGACGATTGGCGAACTTAAATTAACTGATCTTTGAGTACCCATTCCCCCCACCCCCTCCCCCCCGGCTCGTCCGCTCCCGCGAGCGGCCGGGCGAAACCCTAGCCCGCCGCCACAACCACCCCCATCCTTGCCTCCCCCTCCCTCGCCGCCGCCAGGGGACGGCGCCGGGCAAAGCTCGCGCGTTCGTCGGCGGCGGCGAGGCCTCTCCCCTCTCCATGAGGCTCGGTGCGGCGCGGGACGGCCGACCTCGATGGTGGCGGCTCGACCGGGCGCGGGGCGTTTTCACGGCGGCAGGTGGACGGATCTGGCGACTCGAGGTCGGCGGCGGCGGTCAAGCTGGTTCGCACGGGGTGCTCCGACGGTGGCGTTTGCTGCTGGCTTCGGGGCTGCAACGCCCGGATCTGGCGCGGGGAAGGGGTGGCCGGCGCGTCGGCGGCTGGTCCTGGGCGTCCCGGCGCTGCTGGTCGACGCGGGCGCCCTAGCTTGTCGACACCGACACCCTGGCTGGCTGGAGCGCATGTTCGGATGGGAGGAGGCATGGCTGGGCGTTGTCTCTTGACGTGGTTTTGCTGGCTTGGCTAGATCCGTTGATCTGGCTCATGGTGGACCGGCTAGGGGCTGTGGATGGTGGGGTGGCCATGCTGGAGGTTGGTGATGATGGTGTGCTGTTGGGCTGACATGGTCGTGCCCTCCGATGCGATCTTGCTCTGGTGCTGCGGCTGGGAACCGTGGTGGTTCCGAGCCTCGGGCTGCTCCTTTACCCGCTTGCCGGCATAGTGCTCGGCAGTGCTGGTTCGGTTGCTGCGTCCGGCGGTGTCGGTCAAAATCTGCTTGGTGGTGGAGGTCCTGATGAAGCATTTTGATTTGGGTTCGTGGATGTCGGAGCGGCGGCTCCGGACGACCGATGTGCACTGAGGCGGCGACCTCAGAAGGTGATGCAGCCATGGCCCCATGGGGTGGTGTCGTTGCTCCTCATTACTTGGGTGAAGATCTTGTGCCGTATGGGCGGCGAGCTCGTCGGCCCGGTCGACGCGATCCGTGGGATTGGTCGGGCTGGTACGCCGAGGCAGCGGTCTCGGATATTGGCGCAATGTTCGTGGTCTGTGACCGGTCGTTCCGTGTAGCGAGGGCTATATGGTGATCGTGTTGTGCGGCATTGAGGCTTGCCTGCAAGCGGGAAGTGCCGGAGCGGCGGCTCCGGATTTGGCGGTGTGGGTGTCGATCTTGTGTTGCATGGGCGGCGAGCTCGTCGGCCCGGTCGATGCGATCCGTGGGATCGATCGGACTAGTACGACGAGGTAGCGGCCTCGGATTTTGGCGCAACGTTGTGGTCTGCAACTGGTCGTCTCGTGTAGCAAGGGCTATAAGGCGGCCATGTCGTGCGGCGTTGCGGCTCGCTGGCGAGCGGGGGACGTCGGAGCGGCGGCTCCAGATTTGGTGGTGTGTTCCATGCGAATGAAGCCTTCAGTCATGTGGTAGACTAGGTCTCTTTCGCTTGTGAGGTTTTTTGACCCAGTTTTCCTCATAAATTGGGTCGCTCTGTATGGTTTTCGATCCGGTTTTCCTTATAAACTGGATCGATTTTTCTTTTGAAACGAGATCAAATTCAGGTGGGGGTTCTCCCCCCGGTGATAGTTTAAAAAAAATTAACTGATCTTTAGTGTACTAGTGTCTCGTAGCGACCAAAAATAAAGCTAAAGTTTCGGACAGTGTTTTGTGCATGGTGGTTGCACACCAGATTAAAGGCGTGTCAGGGCAGACTTTACAGGTCCAGTGCATGTCGCGCTGCCGTGATGATAAGAGTTTCCGTAGGTGATTTATTTATTAATAAGAGATCAACTTTCTTACGTGGCAAGGAAAGTGGACATCTAATCTAAGACCTTAAGGCTTTCTCCAATGCAAAGGTGCTAGGTAAGGTGCCTGTTAGAGAATCGACACGCAAATAACAATGAAGTAGAACAAAAGCAACACAGGGGACACGCAGATTTAACGTGGAAAACCCTTCCGCGAAGAAGGGAAAAACCACGGGCGCCGGCCAGCGAACTATTCCTTATTGTGGAGGTGTTACAAACGCTGAGGAATTTACAACTTGAGGAACTATCCCGTGCGGCGGCTTACAAGGTATATTTATAGGCGGTAGGAGAGACCTAGGCCAACACTGATCCGTACCTCTACTCCGTCAGAAGTTTCCTCTTAACTTCATGAATGAATTTGGATCAACTTTAAACAGTGCCAAGAGCATTAAATATATTAAGCAATCATATGCAGCTTGTGTTCATTAGCTTCTCAATTGATTTTTTCGTTTCTCAAATGTAACTCTAAGGGATGCAACCAGGTCCTGGATTGCATTCCTAACCTCCCTCACCGGACTCTAATGTAATACCGTTTGGATGGAAATATATTCAGGTGGGGACTCTCTCCCCCCGTGACCGTTCAAAAAAATTAGCTTCTCAATGCAAGAAAGTACATCAACTTGGATTTTTTTTTTGCTAAGGTTTCTTTGTACAAAACATATGAGTAAATTTAACTTGTGCATTGCCAACAGAAGAAGAAATAGAAAAGGAAAAGTGATACCTACACAAATAATAATGAAGAATTCAAATATACTATAACTGAGAGAGTTGCAAACGTTAGATTGGAACAGACAGACAACAGGTGACAACAAGTCAGCTGTTCTCAAAGTAACTACATTTTCATTATACAAATCACTTACGATCGTGATTTCGTCCTTCTTTCCCCTAAAATAGTCGAGTAGTGTACAGTATAAAGGAACACATTCAGATTCAGGGTGCCATAACACATACACCTCCAGACAGCAATAAGCAGTGTGTGTATATCTACATGTACAAAACACACCTATCTCACTTTCACATGCTGAAGAACGTCTGGGGAGATTCCAAGTACTCCAACTGAGATGAAGAAAAATTTCTCAAAAGCTTTGAGGAGAACCCACCTACGCGGACCAGTCTCATCCTGGTTATCTAAGACTCTAACGTGCAACTCTTTGCCAACAGACTTATATGCGTAGCATATCACAGCATGAAGGCTGGTGTTCATATCTGGTCTCAACTTACAAAGTTCACTAGCACCTCTGTACACCTCACCATCATCTTCATCCACCTCATAGTTCTTCATGTCGAAGTATGTTGACTCCACACACAATGTGGCAATGCATGGTCCCCGGGTGAACAAGAGTTGGGCAAAATAACTTCCTGGTGTGCTACTGGAAATTATCTGACTCTTGAAAAAGATTTCGTATCGTTGGATCGCAAGGGTATATAGCTTCTTGGATTACTCGTGGTGGGCACACCACCCTGCCTGATGACTTGATCCAGAACATCCTCGACATACGATCCATGGTTGGTTAAGATGGCCAATCTCCGACATGTTCTTGTCAAGTTACTGGGATAAGAAACTCTAAGGAGAAAAGTCCATGGGCCATGAATCCGTTCATAGGCCATTCGGTGCAATGACTCTATGCCAATGGTTATTGCACAAATTAAGCATGTACCTCCTTCATACAGACATATACACAAATTCAGAAACTTCATATGTGTATGGCCTCTTTTTAATGATACTATATGTTATACAAGAACCTATAATGCTGAAAAATAAAGAAGAAGAAAATAAGATTAATAATATTCTTACCATCAGTTGTCTGAGGAATTGGATCACCAAGGATACCACGCCATGTGTGCTGGTTCGGTATAGCTGATTGGGGTAAGTAGAGTCTCAGAAAGGCTGATGCTCTTCTTGGCAATAACTGTAATGATAATTTGTCAAAGAAAAAAACTCATCAACACTTACCGTACAATAAATCCTCCAAAAGGATCTAAAAGAGGATGTAACAAGTTGACTCAGCATCCAGTAGACAGTATTATTCCACGACTTGGGCTCATCATTTCCTGTCAGGTCCCATATCTGATGCACAACAACATTGAAATTACTAACTGCGGTAAGTGGTTCATCCACAATTAGTTTTAAAGAAGTTACCAGTGTAGAGTTTGTGGAAGTAATTACTTCTGAGTCTGTTGCATTCATCCCAGCTAGCTCAAGCAGGAGAGGGTTGGCACCCTCATACATCTGCATTAGGGAACATCAAGATGATTAGACATGTTTGCGGGGGTGAAACTTGGATGGTAATTCCTCTGTTTTAGAACAACGAATCACGGTATCATGTGACCTAGGACTTCGATCACGATATTCAATATACTTCCAGTTTGAACATTACAGAAGGCAAAATGGAGTCAAACCTGGTGATTCGCATGTTCCGAATATATCTGACTTTCTTCTCCAAAAAAAAAATATTCAACGAAAAAAAAGGTTAAATCCCAGACATCCTGCTAGCCTTACAACTGTACAGAATCAGTATGAAGATCAAGCACTTTAAAACAAGAAATAATAGAATAAAATGGAAATGGAATTAACCAACAAGAATGTAATAGCGAGAGCATAAAATGTGTTTGTCCGGAATTTGTTTATTCTTGGCAACTATTTACATGAAATAATATTCCGAGGTTCCGAGATTTCAGGTACCAATCAACCAAATGGTGAAACTTATCAACCAAATCCTAGAGTAAGTGTCAGCAATTTTACATGTAAATGGCAACTGGTTTACAAAAAAGTATGTACAGTTACGCAGTCTCAAACAAATGCCTAGATCATTATCTGATAACAGCATTTGTTTACAAAGGAAGCTCACACATTTGACTTCATGCTCTGTTACCAAAATGTTACAGAAGTAAATGACCTCATCAAGTGCCCACATTTTTCAGACAGCAATATTAACAAGTTCAAAATATGATGCCAGACCGCGAGAAGACCCACAAGCAACTAGGTGATGTGTACTGCTAGGAACTAAAAAGACCAACATACTCCCAACATTCGCCCAAGATTTCATCATATACTCTAGGTTGCCCAAGATTCCTCATATAAACTGAAAAGTGATACATTTGACTGCAATATTTCCTGCCAAAATATCACAACAACCACTGCAATACATGACCCTCATATTATTAGCTCCCCACATTTCAGACTTGAAACAAAATATGCTATCACACTAAATAGAAGAATCAATTAGAACTTGCCTAGACATCTATATGTTGAACAATTTCGAATAATCACAACAGGATCCTCCTAGATTGTTTCTACATTCATACCAGACCGCAAGAAATAATCAGGAAATGCCTAATTTAGGAGTTACATATAATTAAGCTGTACCCAACATTTGGCAAAGATTCTGGTTCCTTTACTCTAAAATCTAAATTAGCCCCAAGATTTCAGCAAGATTAGAGATCACAGTTCCGTATCCCGAACAAAAATAAGAACTCCCAAGATTCAAGCAGTACCTTTTTCAAATTGCTCAAGAGCACCTCTTTGGAGTGCGGCGATTTCACCTAGTCAACAGGAACCAGGAAATGCTCAAGAACGCGCTGCAGAAACCCCCAAGAACTCCCAAGAAACAAACATACGCGCCATCACCTGCTTCTCCTCCGGCTTCTTCTCCTTCTTCCCCGGCTCCTCGGCCTCCTTGATGGACGCCTGCTCTTGCACCAACAGTTCGGACACCAGCTCGCAGTCGAACGAACGCCCTCTTTCAGCCGCGGAGCTTGGCGTCCTGGCTACCAAGAACTCGTCGTCGTCTTCGTCGGAGCTGCTGCCCGCAGAGCTTGGCGTCCTGGCTCCCAGGAACTCATCGTCGTCTTCGTCGGAGCTGCTACCCGCGGAGCTCGGAGGAGAAGGTGCCAAGAAGGGAATTGCGGGGCCGAGCTTCTTGCCCTTCCGGTCGAGCCCTGCCGCGGCGGAGCTCGGCCCATCGGTAGCGGCTCCGGCCTGCTGACCGTCCCGTTCTTGGGGTCGCTCGAGGGGCGCTGCAGGGCGAGGCGGCGGCCAGGAGGCAGTGGCGGCGCTGCCTTCGGCTCCCGGCCCCGGGGCCCCATTGGAGGGCGAGGTGGCGGCATTGGCCGGTTCTTGGGTGCGGTTGTCATCGGCTGGTTCTTGTGCTCCTGAACCGGATCTCCCCATCGCGGCGGGAGAAACTTTGCGCATTAGAGCATCTCCAACCGCGCCTAAAAGTCCCAAGCCGGCGCTATTTACGTCGGACGAACGAATTCCGTCAAATTGTATCCCCAAGATTCATAGCGTCGGATTGGGTCGAATTTGAGTTCGGCGATCCCAAGCCGACCCGGTGCGCTGGGTAGCTTGGGGCGCAGGACGAAAGAAAATGGCGCGAACGTGGGAACCGTTCGCGCGCTTTCGCGCGCGCCGCGTCGGCGGCCTCTCTTGTCGGTGTTGTTTTCACGCGGCGTTCTCATCCTCTCGCCTCGGATTTCCCGCGCCTGGCGCTGCGGCAGCCGCCGCAGGGAATCAATGCGGCGTCGGAGTCCAGTCCAATCGCCGCAGGGGAATCAATGCGGCGGCAGTGAGTAGTCCAATCGACCGCTCACAGCGCCGTCGCATGTCCCGCGCGGTGACGCCGCGCGTCCTCACCCTACCTCTATAAAAACCGAGCTCACCGTAGAAGCCGCACACTCACCTCCTCTCCTCGCCGCGCTCTGCTACTCACCGCGCTTCCTCGCTTCTTCTTCTCACCGCCATGGACGGGCTCGCGAAGAACGGCTTCACACGCCGCACCCTCCACCTGATGGAGGCAATCCTCCTCGCTCAGGCGGGCTACCCCTGCCCGCCGGACGCCCGCCCGCCGCACGACTGGGTGCTCAGCAACGACGGCGTACGGGTGCCGCCGGTGCCTCGTGAGGGCGCCCCCTTCGACATGGAGGTCCAGGCCGTCCGCGCCTCCATGACGGAGGTCGATCGCGCCGATCCGGCGAACGCGTCGAGCAACATCGCCCGTTGGACGACGTACTTCGAGGAGCACCGCACCCAGGCGATGGCCTCCACCAACGGCCTGCATCCGGTGACGGGCCGGCAGAACCGAGACGGCCGGAGGCGGTGGTGGAGCGCGGAGGGATGCACCCTCCCCGCCGTCCTCGACTACATCGAGGACGGCAACGAGCCGCAGCTCCAGTACCCGCCACTGGGGCAGGGAGCAGCGTGAAGTGCGAGCCCAAGGACGACGACGGCCCCGCTGGCGGGGCCGCAGGAGGAGGCGCCGGAGGAGCCGCCGGAGATCTCAACTACGACGAGCTCTACAATTTCTTTAGTTTCCAGTAGTTTTTTATTTTCTATTTGCTATTTATGTAAATTAGACCAAATGTTATGAATTCGGCTAAATTTCGTTCAATTTCGTCTCAATTTGGCCGAACATGTGGGGCTCCTTTGGGGCCGCGGCTGGCTGGCCGGTCGGCCCCAAGCCACTTACGCCGCCGAGGCGCTCCCAAGCGGCGCTAAAATAGCGCCGAAAAACGGCTTGGGGGGCCGAACGGCTGAAGATGCTCTTATGTACGAGGGTTGGGACCCAATCACCAGTTAAGTACCCCTCACAGAGTTCATTTTTTTGAACAGTAAAAGGCGAACCCGACGCTTATATTTCATGCGATATCAAAGTTACATCGTTTGCTAGTGCATTGAGTAAGAACATAGGAGGCACTTCTTTCCACACAAACACGGTAGAGCCCGCCGTTCTACTCGCAAGAATATCAGCTACCGAATTAGCAGTACGAGAACGAAATGTAAAGCTAGTAAAACTGAAGTTACAACTAAGAAAGGTACATTCTTCATAGATAGCCGCGGCCAAACCGAGTGCGTTTCCGCCATCTTGCATTTCTTGGACAGCTTCGAGGCAATCCGTCTCCACCTCCAGGTTGTTGCACTCCATTTCTGCTGCAAGGAGTAGCCCATTCCGCAAACCAGCAGCTTTAGCCGTAGTCGTATCCTCCACAAATGGAAGGCTCGTGTAAGCAGTCGCCACAAATGCTCCCGTCGAGTCTCGGATGATGGTTCATGTCCCGCCTACGCCCGAATCAATGTTGAAAGCAGCATCGGCATTGAACTTCTGGCATCCCTCGATTGGCTTCTTCCATCCATCAAGGACTATTGTTTTCATTTTTGTATAAGCTCTTGTGAAGTTCATCGCAAGTGTCCTGATGGCCTGGGCCGACTTGGACGGACTCGTAATGTCCTCCCCATGCACTGTGTGTCTCCTTTCCCACCATAAATACCATCCACCCACCGCAATGAGAGAAAGCGGGTCACTACCCCTCGTAGAGTTTATCCGCACACGCTCCAAACATACCAAAGTGACGGGTTATGTTGCGTTTTGGCATTTTTTTATTTCCTTTGCAATCGACATGTGACAGCTTTTGAACCCACTGCGGTAGGCACAACCATAGTCACGAACACAGTTATAGGTGCAGTCACAACCACAAGTGCAGCTATAATTTTTTCGCGCAACCACAATTCGGGCGAAGCACGATCAAAGTGCGACATACGACAACTTCGAAGCACACTAAAACGCGCAAGGGTACCTCTAAATAGTGATTCCTGGGCTTGGAAGAGAATGTAAATAAAAAAAGGGTTTAACGACTATGGACCTATATATGGCACTATATTATGGCTCGTTTGGTTTTATTCTTTGAGAAAAAATGTGGCTCGTTTGGTTTTATTCTTTGAGACAAATTGTGGCTCATTTGGTGATCATCCTAATTATTGGTTAAGTGGTACCCTTTGTCAAGATCATTTGCGCATGTTTCGAGTGTGACAAGTGTCATGTTTTGGTGCGTTTTGGAGGGTTTTTAGCCCCTCCGCGGTCGATACGTAACAGCTTCTGAATGCACAACCGCATCCACAACCATAAGTGCAGTCACAATATTCTCGCGCAGCCATAGTTCCCTTCGATCACAGGTGCTGCCACGGTTCCCACACAGTCACATGGGCAGTCATGGATGCAACCACAATTCACGGGCAGTCACAATTATTAGTTCGCGTGAACGCAATCAAAGCGCGGCACTTAGCGGCTTTGAAACGCATCAAAATAATCTGGGGGGTAATTCCCAGTGACCATGGAAAACGCGGCGATCCCGACCCGATTCATGGGCCAGAAATACACGATGTAAAGTCGTTCAGAGGGTATTTGGCTGGTTCGTTTGGTTAGAACCCGAGGGAGGAAAATCTCAATCCACACCGCTGAGACCTCAGGATGGAAAAAAAACTACCCTAGGCTCGTAGAAGGAAATCTTCGTTCCCGAACACGATCGCCAGCCGCTACTACATGGCTGCAATCACAACACCACCTGGCAGCATTGTGTTGCTGATCGGCAGCTTCATGGTCATGTTGGACGTTATCTTCATCTTCACCGTCCTCTGCTCCACGCACATGGTGTGTCTGCATCATCGTCGAAGCGCAGCGGCAGCGTAGTTGCCGGAGCTTGGCTATCGGTGCGCACCCGCAGGGATCGACGAGGTCGTCCTGGCCGCGTACCCGACCACGGTGTACTCTTCGGCGGCGAGCCGGTGAAGCCAAAATTAGATGCATGGTTCCGATGCGTCGGTTGAAGGTGGCCACCAGAGGGCGGACACGATGTGCCTGGCGGAGTACGCAGATGGCGATGAGCTCCAGTGGCTGCAGGGGTGCCGGCGCGCGTTCTATCGATCGTGCAACGACGAATGACTTGTCTCATGTAGGCAGGATCGTCGGCCACAAGAACTGGATCATAAACAAATGAACGGGTGCATGGCAGCTTGATCCTCCTCCGGCTGAATAGCCCAGCTATCATTCATTTCTGTATCTGTGAAAATGAGTGCGAGCGGCCTCAGGGAAGAAGAAGTTGCAGAAATAAATCCCCGTTCATCCAAGCCCCCGAATGGTCATGCGGATTTTCCATATGATTTTAATTTTGCCAAGAATATTTCACCTCACCTTGTTTGGCTCCCATCATTTGGATGGATTTCAGAGGATTTCATTTGTGAATTCCGGCACAAACATGTTTGGCTGCTTCGAATTCGGTTTATGGAATTCATTTCCCAAATCCATCGGAATGGTTTTCCACCTAAAATTCGGTCAGGCCAAATCCGAACTCATACCCTATCATTTGCCCTGGAATTACTTCGTCTCTCCCACCCCGACGCCTCCTCTCCATCCCGCTGCCCTCCTAGGCGGCGGGGGTGGCGCAAAAGCTAGTGACCCTCCCGCCTCTTCCTCCACCGGCCGGCGCGTCCACATCATCTCGCATCCGGCCGGTCACGACGCGCGTCCTCCATCCTCTCATGGCGGCATGGCGGAGTGAATCGAACGGCCGCCTCCATCCCTGGTGGCGCACGCCGGCAAGCAGGGGCGACTAGGGCGGCACGATGGAGGGGAGGTCGCGGTGGCCGAGTCTGGCCCAGATCCCGTCGGAGGCGCAAGATCCAGGCGGCGACGAACTCGGCTTGGATCCATGGTGGTGGTGGCTCGCAGCCTACGCGCGACGAGCACACCCTACCGTGACGATGGCACGCGGCGGCCTGCCCAGCCAACGGGGCCGAAGGTGACAGAGTCCTGGCCAGCGCATGGCGGTCAGCAGGGCCGACGGCGGCAGACTCCTGGCCAGCGACCTCTCGGCAGCGCTCATGGCAGTCAGCAGGGCGGACGGCGGTCGACTCCTGGCGAACGACCTCTCAGCGGCGCTCATGGCAGTCAGCAGGGCCAATGGCGGCAGACTCCTGGCCAACGCATGGCAGCGTTCAAGCACACCGAAGTTGGTTACCTTGACAGGTCAAATCTATATAACAGCCAAACATAAAATTTGGACTTGAAATTTAAATCCCACCAAATGAAAACCTCACAGGAATGTGATATCATGGGTGCCAAACGAGCTAGGGTCTTTCTTCCCGAGAGCATCTCCCTTGATAGCCAAACAAAGCCTTAGGGTCCGGCTAGTAATTAGGAGAAGGTTTAATCGTAGATGAAAATTTTGAATAGCGATTTGCAAATTTGGATAAAGGCATTTTCAATATCGATCCCTAAAACGGATATTGTATTCGTTTGTGGAATTTTTTGGATCACTCCATGGATACTGATACGGAAAACATCCATTCAACCATAGCCGCAAATGTCCGCAAGCATTTCAACTAAAATCGGATGAAGACAGATAAACTCTGCAGAATTCATTCAAATTCAAATAAAATTTACATAAGACGAACGCATTTTATTCAAACTCGAGCGATTTTTATAAAATAAACGAAATACATGAGTGTAACACTTTAACCTAATCTAAAATTACATCAGTTGTCATGGTGGGCCGTTCATGCTTTGTTGTTAGCTAGCTCCGGGCTCCCTACGATGAAGAAGCTTCAATGTAGCTTCGAGGTAGTCGGCACAGAAGGTCTTGCACAAGGTGCTCATCTCGAGGAATTAGGGTGACTGCAATGCATCGAAGCAAAAGGAGATGGCTTGGTCCGTTTTATATCCGTTTGGCTCGGCTGAAGGCCCTCTGTCCGGTTGTGTTCGCACCTACTTGTTCGTTGCAGTCAACTAACTAACCCACTCATCCACGTAAATTCAATACAATGCCCGCGCCCAAAAATCATCCAAGCGATGATGCCAGAGGTCAAAATCCATGCCGTCGGCCACAGTTTACGATCGGATACTCATGCCAGCCCACAAAAATATGCAACACAATCTCACGGTTCAACGGCCACAGTTCACGACCGGCTACACATGCGAGCCTACAAAAAAATGCTCCAGGTCACACATGGTGGTCAGCGCTCAATGATCCAGCTTAAGCATCTCGTTTTGCATCTTATCAAATCAAACCATTTTTCTTGGAGAAATTGCGTTGAAGTCGACCTTCATGATCTTCATTTTCTTTTCGGTGAGCGCAAGCCATTCACTTTTGTCTTTGCATTGGTCTCCTCGATCTCAAGTTTCTTCTTTTGAATCTTGATTTACGTCTTCATTTGCTCGTCCTTCTCTTGGCGCTTCTTCTCCTCCCTCATATCCTTTCTGGTCATGAAACCTATCAAGGTTTCTTGCAAGGCAAGTGTGGTCGTAGTGATGGATTGTGTGGCTGTCTTTGAAGATGATCTCCTGCATGAGAAGCTCGGTGTGGTTGCCATTCTCGGGTGTAACCTTAGTAGTGGTCGTCGTTCCGTCGAACGGGTTGTTGGCGTCCGGGAAACTGGTTGTGCCTATCTTCCTAGGCCTCTTCCTCTGCGGCCCCGACCAACTGGACTAGCCGACAATGGGTGCGGAGTTGAGGTCGACGTTGATGGTCACCATGGGAGTGGCATGCACCAAGGGGACTGCTGGTGCCTTCATCACTTCTGACGAGTTGCCTCGGGTGTGGTTGTCAAACTGGACGCCGCTGGCATGGTCTGTGGCATTGTGGATGTGCTCGATGAGTCCAAACGGGGCGAGCGTGCAGCCGACGACCCCATGCCCCTCGAGGGCGCGGCGATGGAGGCGGCGACAGCAAGGATGGCCGGGTCGGCATGACCGTATCCCCACATGTACAGGGCCTATGTCATGGAATTTGTCGTGATGTCCTCCTTCTCGGCCTCGACCTCCGTGGTCTTGGCTTTGGCGGCCAGAGCTGCCTCTTTTTCAGCCACTGACTTCCGCCGACTGACTCTCTTGTCCGACTCCAAGGCCTTGAGCCATATCTTCTCCTCCAGCATGGCCTCCTTGTTGGGTTTATTCGATCTCCCGGGACGAGCCACGGTCGGGATAGGGGACGACCGGGGCAGCGGTGGGATTTGGGTCGTCGGCATGGCAAGGTGCGGGGCGTTTTTGGGAAAGAATGGGGAATTGGGATGGATGTGCGATCGACGGGTACGCCAGGGAAGGACAAGGGAGGGCGACCGCCCGCGTCCGTGCGTGTGCACGGTGATGCAAAACCAGCCCAAATTTGGGCCGGAAACGGGTCTAGTCTGATGGAAAAATGGATGCACATCTGTTTGGATCGATGCATTGGGCTGCGATTTCTATCCCAAACAGACGCAAACATACCAAATGCATCGAAGCGTTGGATTTACCCTTTTCACCAATGAAGATATGGGTTGCCAACCCAAGAAGAAGGGTGTCCCAGCAAGCGAGCAAGTGTCCATGATCATTGTGTGGTGTGGGCAGCCCCTTCCACCGTGAGATAAAAGCATGAAGGGATTGTCCACGTAAATGCTTCACGTGGGTCTTTTGCCAGATCACAATGTTTGTGTGTCGTAGTCAGCCGACGCGCAGTCTTCCGGTAAGGAGAGTTACTGTCTGTAATGGCTACTTGTGCCGCCACTGCACCCAACTTGTTCAGAAGGGTTGTTGTCCGCAATCGTCTGCATTGTCTCCGCACTCGTTGTTTCTTTCAGCCGGTAAACTGGTCTCTATCCCACAAAATCTTAGAGCTTATCGTCATGGTGGAGATGAAGGAAGAATAAAGGGAAGCGGATGGGGTGTGGTGTGTTTCATGTCCTGCAAGAACGAAGTTAAACTGGCCCACATGTGGTTCAACTCTAAGGAGACATTGTCCTCCTATACGCCATCCTCAATTGAACATGATCAACTAACTGTTACCCATGGCTACCGTGCGTGACACAACACTCTGTACCTTGGCTTCCCATTACAATAACAGTTAACAGATCCGCAAGGACATTAATTTTATCAACATCACGAGTAAACCATATTTTTTCAACCGTAAAACAACGACTATTGGGCCTTCATATGTGCTATGCACATCAAGCCCTAGTGCACATTTCGAAATGTCCTAGTAGGTACGTGAAGCATTCTCACAGAAAATAGTAAGTACATGAAACAACATACAACTCCCTCCCAAAAAACAAGGTGAAGGAGCAATTTTAGATCAAGACGAATCATGCAATTAACAGTCTTAAAAAGTTAGTTCAATATATATACGGATTTAATTTTCTGAGATGAGTGCAAGCTGCTAGATGAAACTAGCTAATAATACATGCCCAAACTAGCTAGTTGCGCAGTGAGCATACCGTGAACTACTGTTTCTCCTTTTACCAAAGAGCAATTTCATTTTATGGATAAAGGAGAGATGAATTATGTAATTAACCGTCTTAGGAAGTTAGTTCAATATATATACGAATTTGATTTTCTAAGATGAGTGCGAGCTGCTAGGTGAACGATCAAGGACGACAAATAATGTTAGATGTTAAGAAACTGTAAAGAATAACTGTTGAATATATTAGCAATTTAGCATATGATTTAATCCACGAAATAAACAAACAATCCATGGCAATAATGAAACAGATCAAACTAGCCATGCGATCTACTAAAACAGTAGACAACGAGATCACATCTAAAGCAATTACTAGGAACACGACTTGCAACATGATCTCAAACAGAGAAGAACAGATCACGTACGGTGCAGCGGGTGTGAAGCCGCTGGTGTTGGTGTTGGTGTCGCCCATGTCGTTGATGGAGAGGTTGCCGACGTCCGGGAAGAAGTCGTCGTCGGAGAAGTAGTCGTCGATGTCAGCAGTCGCGCGAGTGCGCTCCCCAAAAACCTGATCGCCCCTCTCCCGTACAGGATCTCGAGAGGTGGAGTTTCGGAGGCCTGCTGTCCCTTCTTGCGGTGTACGCCGGAAGAAGGGATGGAGAAGACTTGAGCGGCGGCGCAATGATCTGGAACGAGGAGGAGGAACCATATGGCGGTGCGACCAAGGTAGGGTTTGCGCTGTTTATATAGACGCAGCGGGACGGGCCGACGTGGGAGTAGAGCCCACGAAAACGGCGCACCAATTAAGCATAATTAACGCGTCCGTTAATTACAATTAATGTCTCATTAATTTGTCCCGAGCTGCAAAAATATAAGCGTACGCATAGCTTTGTCCTCGGCTCGGCTCATTCCCGAAACCCGACGCGCGCGTCGTGACGAGGCGTGGCGAGGCGAGCGAGGAGGAGGAGCGCGCGTGTAGCACTTCTCTTCTCAAGCTCTTACAAGTGCTAGTGGAGCTCACCTTATAAAGAGGTGTGGCTCTCCCTCCACTAGCGAGGTGGTACTAAACTTCCCACCACTTGCTATGCATGAATGGGCCAAGAGAATTTCAGAATTTACAAAGTGCTTTGGGCCAAAGGCCCACTCAGCAAATGAGTGCAAAATTCAGCAATCCCCCACAAAGTCTCATTGGCTCATCTCATCATTTTTGTTCCAAATCATTGTTTATATACCGATGTTTTAGTGGAGACTGTTAAGTTGAACTTCCACGTAGAATTCATGCTGCACTAGTTCACAACTTGAATAGTGGACTATGCCTTGAACTACAAGCTTTCTGTAAATCTAGTTTCACACAAACCCTTGATCGATACTGGGCTGCCGCAAGGCTTCCCCGCGGGTGGAGCTTATACGTCATACTCCAAAGCCTTTCATGAGTTTATTAGAGAGCACCCAACTCTCACGGACTGCGACGCTTAACAGCCTAGCTCATATAGGTGTATTCCTCAAAAGATGCTCTGCAGGACGACATCTTTGCTTATATACATAAGCCACTTGGAACACATTAAGATAAATATCAACCTACCATGCAGATCAGGAGAGTATTGCATCATAACGGAGTGGGGTAACCAATATAAGGATACTCTCCTCTCAGCTGACCAACAGCTTGTCTCCTACTTCTACTTCACGGGATCTCCGATCACATAGAGTAGGTTACCACTGTGGACAACTCAAACGGTGGGTCTCAAACCCATCTCCCTCGATGCATTATCTATCACATTACGTGATAGACCCTTTGTGAAGGGATCCGCCAGATTTTTAGACGTTTGGATATAATCCAATGTAATAACTCCGGAGTTCTTCAATTTTCTGACAGATTTCAGTCTCCTCTTCACATGTCTTGATGACTTCATATTATCCTTAGAACTGTTTATTTTGACGATCACAGTTTGATTATCACAGTTCATCAGGATAGCGGGTATTGGTTTTTCCACCACAGGTAAGTCCATCAAGAGCTCACGAAGCCACTCTGCTTCAACAGTGGCTGTGTCTAATGCTGTGAGTTCCGCTTCCATAGTTGACCTCGTTAAGATGGTCTGCTTGCAAGACTTCCAGGAAACAGCGCCACCACCAAGTGTAAACAAATACCCACTTGTGGCCTTAATCTCATCAGCATCAGATATCCAGTTAGAATCACTATAACCCTCAAGTACCCTAGGATACCCAGTATAGTGAATCCCATAGCTCGCAGTGCCTTTCAAATATCGCATAACTCTCTCAAGCGCATGCCAATGATCATCTCCCGGATTTGACACAAATCGGCTCAGTTTGCTAACAGCAAATGAGATGTCAGGCCTCGTGGCACTTGCCAAGTACATAAGCGAGCCAATAATCTGAGAGTATCTCAGTTGATCTCTAGCAATCTGTTTATTCTTACGAAGTAGCACGCTAGGATCATATGGTGTTGGAGAGGGCTTACAGTCGCTATACCCAAAACGACTTAAGACCTTTTCCACATAGTGAGACTGAAGCAGAGTAATCCCACCATCATCATCTCTTAGTAGCTTGATGTTCAAGATAACATCAGCTACCCCCAGATCTTTCATCTCAAAACAGCGAGATAAGAAATCCTTGACCTCCTTGATTAAATCGAGGTTGGTCCCAAAAATCAATATGTCGTCGACATATAGACAAAGAATGACTCCCTCGCCCCCACCATGGCGATAGTACACACACTTGTCGGCCTCATTTACAACAAAGCCTTCAGCAGTTAAAGTCCTTTCAAACTTTTCGTGCCACTTCTTAGGAGCTTGCTTAAGGCCATACAAAGACTTCAATAACTTACACACCTTGCCCTCTTGACCAGGTACTACAAAACCATCTGGCTGCTCCATGTAAATTTCCTCGTCCAACTCTCCATTGAGGAAAGCTGTCTTAACGTCCATTTGATGAACGAGAAGACCGTACGAGGCAGCCAATGAAAGTAGCACCCGTATAGTGGTCAATCTGGCCACTGGTGAGTAAGTATCGAAGAAGTCTTCACCTTCTTTTTGAGTATAGCCCTTGGCCACAAGCCTTGCTTTGTACTTCTCAATAGTACCATCAGGCCTAAGCTTTTTCTTGAACACCCACTTACATCCTACAGGTTTGCACCCATAAGGACGTTCAGTAATTTCCCAAGTTCCGTTAGCCAAGATGGAATCCATCTCACAACGAACGGCTTCCTTCCAGTAGTCAGCATCAAGAGATGCATAGGCTTCTGAAATAGTGCTGGGTGTGTCATCCACGAGGTACACAATGAAATCATCACCAAAGGACTTTGCAGTCCTCTGTCTCTTGCTCCTTACAGGAGTTTCATTGTCATCCTCCTCAGGATTCTCAACGTGTTCTATCGAAATGGTGGTCTCAGGAATCTCAGTTAAATCCTGACCAGATAAAGTAGAAACCTCCTGGTTTGATGAGGTAGGCATATCCTTCATAGGAAATATATCCTCAAAGAAAGTCGCATCATTCGACTCCATAATTGTACCAACACGCATGTCGGATACCTCAGATTTTACTATCAAAAATCTATAACCAATGCTATGAAAAGCATAACCCAACAGAACACAATCTACGGTTTTTGGTCCAAGCTTGCGCTTCTTGGGGATCGGTATATTGACCTTTGCCAAACAGCCCCAAGTACGTAAGTAAGAGAGTTTCAGCCTTTTCCTTTCCCATTCCTCAAATGGGGTAACAGTTTTTGTCTTTGGGGGAACTCGGTTTAGGACATGACATGCAGTCATTAGCGCCTCCCCCCACCATGCCTTGGAGAGACCCGAAGTATCTAACATGGCGTTAACCAAATCAGTTAGAGTTCGGTCCTTTCTTTCGGCCACCCCATTTGACTGAGGTGAATAGGGAGGCGTCCTCTCATGTATTATACCATGTTCCGCACAAAACAAATCAAATTCATTGGAAAAGTATTCTCCACCACGATCAGACCTAAGCCGTTTAATCTTTCGATCAAGTTGGTTCTCTGCTTCAGCTTTATAGTTTTTGAAGTAAGTTAAAGCCTCATCTTTAGATTTCAGAAGATACACATAACAATATCTAGTAGAGTCATCAATCAACGTCATGAAATATTTCTTTCCACCTTTTGTCATCACAGCATTCATCTCACAGAGGTCTGAATGTATAAGTTCCAGTGGTGCCAAGTCTCTTGCCTCTGCAGTCTTATGGGACTTGCGAGGTTGCTTAGCTTGAACGCATACTTGGCACTTGGAACCCTTGACAGTAGGAAACTTCGGAATTAAACTCATATTAGCTAACCGCGTCATGCTACCAAAGTTAATGTGACAGAGTCGAGAATGCCAAACATTGGACTCATTATCATAGCAAATGTGATTAACAACTTTGGTGCAAATATCTGACAAAGATAGGCGGAACAAGCCTCCGCATTCATAGCCTTTCCCAATGAATTGTCCATACTTGGAAATTACAACTTTATTGGACTCGAAAACCAACTTAAAACCATCTCGACACAAACGCGAACCGCTAACGAGATTTTTATTGATGGAGGGCACATGATGAACGTTCTTCAGTCGCACGATCTTCCCCGAAGTAAACTTCAGATCCACCGTACCGACCCCACGAACAGTAGCATATGACCCGTTCCCCATCAGCACGGGGGAAGTCCCTGTGACCTGATAAGAAGAAAACATAGAGGCGTCAGCACAGACATGAACATTGGCACCAGTATCAATCAACCAATCAGGAGACTGACATAATGAAAGAATTGTAGGGACGTACCCAGAGTCTTTCATCTCCGTGTCAATGACAACATTGGCGGTCTTGCCGCCATTCTCAGGTCCGCGCTCCTCATAGCGATTAGGGCAGCTGGAGGCCCAATGTTTTTCACTGCCACAAACATGGCACACTCCCTTCTTCTTATTAGGATTCTTCTTGAAGTTGGTAGGCTGTGACGGCTTGTTCTTTTTGTCGAACTTGCCTTTTCCACCAGATTTATTCTTGAAGTTGAACTTGTTGGGCTGGTAGTTCTTTTTATGTACCATATGGGCACTTGAACCACCCTCAGGAACTCGAGCACGTGTATCCTTTGCTCTCGCCTTCTCTTCAACATCAAGAGTCCCAATGAGATTCGCAACGCAAAACTCTTGCCTCTTGTGTTTTAAAGAAGTAGCAAAGTTGTTCCACGAATGTGGAAGTTTGGCAATAATGCCTCCGGCCACAAACTTGTCTGGCAACACACACTTGAAGTGCTCAAGTTCTTTGGCAAGCGATTGTATCTCATGCGCTTGTTGAACAACAGAGCGCTCATCAGTCATCTTGTAGTCATAATATTGTTCCATGACATACAATTCGCTGCCAGCGTCCGAGGCCCCAAACTTGGCCTCGAGCGCATCCCACATGTCCTTGCCGTTATCAAACGACATATATGAATCCACAATGGAATCATCAAGAATGGCAAGGAGGGCACCCTTAAAGAGAGTATCGATCTTCTCATAAGCCTCCTGCTGTGCAGGATTAAGATCGCCCTCGGGCTTTCCCTTGGTGGCGTCATAGCATTGCATGGACTGAAGCCAGTACACTGCTCTCGTGCGCCACCGCTTATAGTTCACCCCCTTGAAAGGCGGCGGCTTCATAGACGCAAGTAAGCCAGATGCAGTAAATTGCCTATAATCAGGTTTTTGGATTGTTGAATATATTAGCAATTTAGCATATGATTTAATCCACGAAATAAACAAACAATCCATGGCAATAATGAAACAGATCAAACTAGCCATGCGATCTACTAAAACAGTAGACAACGAGATCACATCTAAAGCAATTACTAGGAACACGACTTGCAACATGATCTCAAACAGAGAAGAACAGATCACGTACGGTGCAGCGGGTGTGAAGCCGCTGGTGTTGGTGTTGGTGTCGCCCATGTCGTTGATGGAGAGGTTGCCGACGTCCGGGAAGAAGTCGTCGTCGGAGAAGTAGTCGTCGATGTCAGCAGTCGCGCGAGTGCGCTCCCCAAAAACCTGATCGCCCCTCTCCCGTACAGGATCTCGAGAGGTGGAGTTTCGGAGGCCTGCTGTCCCTTCTTGCGGTGTACGCCGGAAGAAGGGATGGAGAAGACTTGAGCGGCGGCGCAATGATCTGGAACGAGGAGGAGGAACCATATGGCGGTGCGACCAAGGTAGGGTTTGCGCTGTTTATATAGACGCAGCGGGACGGGCCGACGTGGGAGTAGAGCCCACGAAAACGGCGCACCAATTAAGCATAATTAACGCGTCCGTTAATTACAATTAATGCCTCATTAATTTTTCCCGAGCTGCAAAAATATAAGCGTACGCATAGCTTTGTCCTCGGCTCGGCTCATTCACGAAACCCGACGCGCGCGTCGTGACGAGGCGAGGCATGGCGAGGCGAGCGAGGAGGAGGAGCGCGCGTGTAGCACTTCTCTTCTCAAGCTCTTACAAGTGCTAGTGGAGCTCACCTTATAAAGAGGTGTGGCTCTCCCTCCACTAGCGAGGTGGTACTAAACTTCCCACCACTTGCTATGCATGAATGGGCCAAGAGAATTTCAGAATTTACAAAGTGCTTTGGGCCAAAGGCCCACTCAGCAAATGAGTGCAAAATTCAGCAATAACAACCTTCAAATTAACTTCTCAAAATTTTATTCAGAATTTCAGATATATAATAATTGTGCAAAAATGGTCTCAATGTCAATGGGACATGACGACCTTGATCTCGAACTCCTTTTCGATGGGCAGTGACAGGCCACTAACACTAAACGGTCCATTCATTTGGGACTTGATGTGGGCTGCCTTGAGCTCAACTCCGTTTACATAGATAGTGAATCCCTTTGATGGGGACTGGAGCCCCATGAAGACCACATTACCGATGACCAGAGTCCGGGTCGGCGCGTATGAGGTTTGTACCACATGCGAATTCATCGTGGTCGTGCTCTCCTCCGTGTTGCAGCTAAATCTCACCAAGGTCCAATTGCCTCCCACCGCGCACATCTCCATTGACTCCCCGTCATCCAAGAATAGTTCTCCGATGGCCGTGCCATTCTCCGTGAGTGCCACAAGGAGTTGAAACTCGCCTTGGCGTGCGGCGGACGTGGTCAGTGCAGGCTGCTGAAGCGGTAGGATATTGCCGCCGGCCAGGTGCACGTTCGCCGAGTCCACTGGCGCCTGGAGCGTGACACGCTTGCCGGTGTGGGTGGCGACGGTGAGGGGGTAGTCATGGTCGTAGAGACTAAACCACCGGCCAGCCGGGAAATAGGCGTCAACGGTGGTGGCTCCCGGCTCTAGGACCGGAGAGACAAGCACACCGCGGCCAAGCATGAACTGCTTGTTCACTTTGTAGGTGTCGACGTCCTGGGGGTACGAGAAGAAGAGCGGGCGTATGATGGGTGCCCCTGTTGTGTGTGTGCCTCGTACATGAGCGTGTAGATGTACGGGAGCATCCGATACCGTGTCCCGAATGCCTTCCTTGCCGACTGTGCCGTCGACTCCCATACGTAGAGCTCTCGCCGTTCAGTGGTCTTCTCCGTGTGTGCCCTCGCGGACGGGTAGAATGCACCTAGCTGGATCCAGCGGCTGCAGAGCTCCTGGCTTGTGTTTCCCCTGAAGCCACATATGTCCGCACCAACCATGGGGATGCCGAATAGCCCAAAGCTGAGCATAGTGTTGATGGAGTTTGCAAGCTCGTCCCAACGTGCAGAATTGTCACCAGTCCAGTGTGCGGCATAACGGCCTGCGCCGGGGAAGGTGGAGCGGCTGAGGATGAAGGGGCGGAGCGCCGTGTCCTTTAGTAGTGCGGCGTGCGTGGCACGTGCCTCGTAGATGCCGAAGAGGTTGTGCGCGTCATACTGGGACACGCCGTTGTAATGCACCGTGGAGACCGGCACGGTTTGGTTATTGAGGGGGCGATGCGTGCCAGAGTTGTTGATGTGGTATGGAGGGTCGTCCAGCGCGTTGAGAGGCTTCCACGGTCCGAAGTTGGAGGGATCGTTCATGTCACACCACAGCCCGTCTACGGGGATGGTCCGGCGGAACTCGGAGATCTTCTGCGCCCAGTACTCAGTGGCGCGTGGGTTCATGAAGTCCGGGAAGTAGACCTCGCCTGGCCACACTCTGCCCACCACGTTGGTTCCGTTTCGCTTGAGGAAAAAGTCCTCGTTGGGCGTTGCTTCTCTTTTGATCTCAGGGTCTATGATGACCACGTACTTCTGGCCGTTGCTGTGGAGCCGATCCACGAACGGCCGAAGTTGCTTTGCCGGATAGTTGACTGGATCCAACGTGAAGTCCTGCCCGCCATCCATGTAGTCGATGTCCGACCAGACCCCCTCCAGTGGGATCTTGGCCTTGACATAGCCAGCGACCACCTCCTCCAGGTCAGCCACATTCTTGTAGCCATACCTGCACTGGTGGAACCCGAATGACCAGTATGGCATGGGTGCAGGGCGGCCGACAAACTGGGTGTACTGGTCAACAACGGCGAGCGGGGATGGGCCGGCAAAGAAGTAGAAGTCGAGCACGCCGCCGATAACCTTGTAGCAATATATCCATCCCGCTGCTATTGAGGAGGAGCACTCCGTGCGCAGCACCGCCTGAGCGCACGTCCATGTAGAATGGATGTGAGCCGTAGAGGTTGAGGCCCACATGGTCCGACCTCTCCAGATCCTCATTCCACAGCGTGAACGTGTCGTTGGACTGAAGCTGAAACGTCTGTTTCGTCTGCTCACCCAAACCGTACAATGATGCCCGGCCATCTGGAAGTGTTGTTGTCACCTCCAAGTACCTGCATTCCAATTTCCATGCACATTCATCACTTGGCTACTGACTACTGTAATATACTACTCCTACCACACATACACTTATACTCACTTCTGATTCCATAAAAAATATCGATCCACTAAGCCATAACTTTATCATTTTCACGGTAATACAATAATATTGATTTGGTGTAGGTGTTTATATTTTTCCTATAAATTTGATCAAGCTTAAACAAATGTATGCCTTGATCTATTTTCTAAAAAAATGAGGGAATACCATTTATTACGTACCGATCCTTGAAGACGAGGGTACCAGAAGTGTCGAAGAGGATGTCACCAGTGGAGCGGCGGGAGACGGTGAAGCGGAACGGATTGGTGTGGATGGTGTCGGGGGACTGGTACCCGGGTAGGCTAACCCAAGCGGAAGTAACCTTTCAAGACAAGGATGGGCCGATTGGACCGCAGCTGGGCCGAGCTGGGCAGATGTACGACCGATTGCTCCAAGGCAATCAGCTGTGTCAAATGCCAGCAGTCGGCCCAGGCGCAATCGGCCCACCCTTTCCTTCACCAAGACAATCATCCGATTGGTCGGCAGCTGGTCCGGGGTTGATACCTAGCAAGCCGATTGCCCAGAGCAATCGACCTCGCCAGGAACCACCAGTCGGACCAGGCGCAATCGAAACCACCTACCACCCAGTCGGGGGTATGGTTACGAGGTTATAAATACCATATCCCGAGATATCTGGGTGGCAGGAAGGCCAAGTCACATCGAGGAATTGCTGGAGATACGGTGTCGACCTCCCCGCCGATTCCGCGGACAGGCCGACAAGACCATACTCCCTAGCTCCACTGTTCATCCCTACATCCTACAAGCCTACAGCATGGGCCGCCGCTCGTAGGCTCCGGATCACCCGGAGAGGAGCAGTCGGTGGGCCCAGGCCGATTAGAGGATGACATCTGGGCCCATTCGGCAATGAAGTTACCGAAGTACCCTGGGCTCACGCTATAAGAGCCAGGGTACCCCTCCTGCGTGAGGGACGATCCGCACTAGAGCATCATAACTCGTTTCCTCCCAGTTCATTCACTGCTCGTAGTTACTCCTCAGGGAAGAAGGTGAGAGCCTTGCCCACGGCGGCGGAGCTCACCTTCCCCCGAGAAGATAGAGAAGCAGTTATTGTAGCAAGATCATTGATATACAAGAGACAAGCAGGAGTAGGGGTGTTATCTCTCCGGAGAGCCCCGAACCTGGGTACATCGTGGTGTCTTCACCGTGCTTGTGCCCAACCCGATTCCGGCACCATCGACATCCTCTCCCTCGAGTCTTTCCCCTCACTTTAGCCATCCCATGGCATCTGGCGTTACATATCGACGACAGTTGGCGCCCACCGTGGGGCAGACCGAGGCGTCGACTGGAGTAAAGATCCGGACGGGATTTTCCTCTGCATCGGGCGGGAGCCACGCCTCTGGCCTGATTCTAAGGCGTGGGGCAATCGACTATGTGGTGGACTACTCGGCGCGGTACGGGGCTGGGGCACCCCTGCCGCCCGGCGTGTCGCTGCAAGTTGGCAGTCATCGCCTCTTCATCGGCAGCTTCCCCGAAGCGTATCCCAGAGATATTCGCATCTTCTCGTATGCTACAGACCCGCTCTCGACCAGGGGCTGCAGTGCAGCGCCTGGCAGAGAGGGAGGCCGAGTGCACGCTGTCGTCATGATGGCGGGAGCATCTTCATCAACCAACCGCGATCCAGCGAGCGCGGCGAGAAAGGCCAAAGAGGCAGCTGATGCCGCAGAGCGAATCGGCACCAGTGCATTGCGGGATGTGTTATACACACCCGTGAACAGGAATGGTGATCCGGAGCAGATGCACACGGAGCTGGAAACAGCACGGCTCACTCTGGCTTGCAGAGCTGAGCAAGTGTTAGCAGAAGAGCGCAGGCTGGGAGCCATCACAAGGGAGTACAATGCAGCACATGCAGGACCGCGTCGGCCGATTGAGCCCGCAGTCCTGGAAGATCTGCGAAGCCGAGGCAGGGCAGTCAACCAGCAGCTGTCGGGAGCCGAGCAACCGAAGCGTCCGAGAAGGCCAGTGCAACCGGAGCAACCGGCGCAATCGGCATTCATCCAAAGGCCAACTTACAGCACACCAGACAAGAACTTGAGAGCAGCCGAGCAGATAGCGCTTGAGCTAGAAGACCTGGAAGGAGATGAGCGGCGTGAGCAGTCGCGCCGAATGCGCGAGCTGATAGCAGCCGCAAAGGAGCAGAGGCTTGTAGCAATGGGCAATCAAAATGCAGAACCAGAGGCGTCAAGAGGAACTGTGAGGCCGAATGCGGGAGCTAGTCAGCGACCGAATGCATCGTGCCAGAACAGGCACCAACCCGCGCCATCTCGGCACGAGAGTAAGGTTAGAAGCAATCGGCCACCCCCAGCAGCAAGCAGAAGAATGGAAGAGCCAGCTGTCAACAGCAGGCGCAATGAAATGCCACAGCAATCGGCGCCAAGACCAGCAATTAGCGCTCGGCTTGGCCCTCACCAAATCGGCCGAAATGATGCAAGGCATCGCATTGAGCTCCTGGAGAAGGAGGCTCAGGAAGATGAAGAAGGAGAAGCTGTCCCACCATGTTTCGGTCATCGCATTCGGACGGAAAAATTTCCCAAAGGCTTCACGCTGCCGAGAGACAGTCCCAAGTACAATGGTTCTGTGAAGCCTGAAGACTGGCTATCTGATTACCTGACAGCAGTTCGCATTGCAGGAGGCAATCGGCGTGTAGCAGTCCGCTATGCACCTTTGATGCTGCAGGGGTCGGCTCGGACGTGGTTGAACAGTTTGTCCAAGGACAGTGTGAACTGCTGGGAGGATTTCACGACCGCATTCATCCATAACTTCACGAGCACATATGAGAGGCCCAATCTCCCGCGGCAGTTAGCTCTGTGTGTGCAAGGCAAGGACGAACCCCTCCGAGATTACTTATCTCGGTGGATCAAGCTGAAAAATTCATGCGAAGGAGTCCACGAAATTCAGCAGTATTTTACTGATGGATGCCTAGCTGATTCAATGCTGAAGCACAAGCTGCTCCGCAAAGACTTCACATCGCTCGCCGAGCTCATGAAGGTGGAAAATGCGTTCGCTATGTCCGATTCTGCGATGCGCCCTATCCAACTCGGAGTTGGAGGTGTGATCCAGTCACCAGGGGCTCCGCAGTCGGACACAGGGAACCAAGGCCTCAGTCGGAAGGAAAGGAGGGAGAACAACCGCAACAACAACAACCACAACCAGCAGAACAGTGGCAAGCGCAAGGATGAGCAGCCCGATACTCAGTATGGCAGTCGGCAGGTGGCCGCTGTCCAGAATGAGGAAGATCCAGCAGCTGCAGGAGGCAGTCGGAAGATGCGACCAAACGTGAGACCCCCGGGACAGATGAAACCCAAGTACACGTTCGAGGACATGCTGGACGTGCCGTGTAAGTTGCACAGCACGCCGGGCAGGCCGTCTGCGCACACTACTCGGCAATGTGACTTCGTGAGAAGAATTGCGAAGGGAGAAGATTTACCACCTCCACCCCCACCACCACCCCAGAACAGAGGACCACCTCAGCAGCAGAACCAGTTCCCGCAGCAAGATGCCGCCTACATGATTTTCACCAGCGAGTCCGCAGACAAGGGCAGTCGGAGAGCCCGAGCAGCGGAAGTCAACGCCACCATGCCACCGATTCCCCAGTTTGTGTATTGGTCCGAATGTCCTATATCCTGGGACAGAGCAGATCATCCCACCATTTTGCCGAATCCGGGAAACTATCCGCTGGTAGTGGACGCTCTGTTCGCAGGACCAAGGTTTTCATGCAAATTTTCCCGAGTGCTTGTTGATGGAGGAAGCACAATCAACATTCTGTATAGAGATACAATGGTCAAGCTAGGGCTCACAGAGAGAGATCTAGAGCGCAGTCGGACGACTTTCCATGGGATTGTCCCGGGATTGTCTTGCACCCCCATGGGCCGCATTCGGCTGGACGTCATATTCGGCACGGAGGAGAATTTCAGAAGGGAGCCGATTTGGTTTGAGGTCGCCGACCTCAGCAGTCCTTACCATGCGCTGCTGGGGTTGCCGGCCTTCGCCAAGTTCATGATCAATGCACAACAGACATACCTGAAGATGAAGATCCCAGGGCCAAACGGTGTCATCACGGTCACCGGGGACTTCAGGAAGTCCCTCGAGTGCACATCCGCTGGCAGCAGTTTGGCTGACTCGTTAGTGGTCGAGACGGAGAAGCGTCAGCTCAGCAAAGTGATCGCAATGGCGCAAGAACAGAACAAGAATCCACTCCCAGTCGGCCCGGCAAAGAGAGTAGATGAGGAATCGGTGTTTCAGTCGGCCAAGGACAGCAAGAAGATCGCTCTAGATCCCTCCGACTCAACCAAGTTTGTTGTAGTCGGAGCAGGACTCAGCGATAAATAGGAAAGCGCGCTCGTCGAGTTTCTCCGTGAGAATCGGGACATCTTTGCATGGTCTCCACAGGACATGCCTGGTGTGCCGAGAGAACTCGACGAGCACAAGTTGCACATTCGGCCAGGCTCGAAGCCGGTCAAGCAACCCTTGAGACGTTTTTCTGAGGACAAGAGAAGGGCAATCGGCGAAGAAGTGGCGAAGCTGCAGGCTGCAGGTTTCATCATGGAAGTATTTTACCCCGAGTGGCTAGCGAACCCAGTCCTCGTCATGAAGAAGAACAAGACTTGGCGCATGTGTATAGATTACACTTGCCTGAACAAGGCATGCCCAAAAGATCCGTTTGCTCTGCCCCGTATTGATCAAGTGATTGACTCTACGGCCGGCTGCGAGCTGTTATCCTTTCTGGATGCTACTGTTGGGTATCACCAGATCAAATTGGCTGTGGAAGATTAGATAAAAACGGCATTCATAACCCCCTTCGGAGCCTATTGCTATATCACCATGCCGTTTGGTCTGAAGAATGGAGGTGCCACTTATCAGCGCACGATTCAGAGATGCACACACTGTTTACGTGGACGATTTAGTGGTGAAGTCGGCAAAGGGAATCACACTGTTGGATGATCTGAAGGAAACATTTGCAAACCTGAGAACTTATCAGATCAAGCTCAACCCGGAGAAGTGCGTATTTGGAGTTCAAGCCGGCAAACTCTTGGGGTTTCTCGTTTCCGAGAGAGGAATCGAATGCAACCCTGAGAAGATAGCCGCAATAGAGCGCATGGAGCAGCCCAAAACCCTGAAGCAAGTGCAGAAGTTCATCGGTTGTCTCGCATCCCTCAGCCGATTCCTCAGTCGGCTGGGTGAAAAAGCAATCCCGTTGTACCAATTGATGAAGAAGACGGAGAATTTCACTTGGACCCCTCAAGCAAATGAAGCATTCCGAGAGCTCAAGCGCATGCTTTCCACGGCACCGATTCTGGCTGCCCCGATTGAAAAGGAACCAATGATGTTATACATTGCGGCAACCAATCGGGTGATCAGTGCAGTAATGGTGGTGGAGCGGCCCGAGAAGGACAAGGCACAGCAAATTCAGCGTCCAGTATACTACATTAGCGAAGTGCTCTCGGCATCCAAGCAGAACTACCCTCACTATCAGAAGATGTGCTATGGAGTATACATGGCAGCCAAGAGGCTGAAGCCATACTTTCAAGCTCACTTGATCACCGTCTTCAGTTCGGCTCCTTTGGCCGACATCATGGGAAGCAGAGATGCAACCGGAAGGGTGGCGAAGTGGGCAATCGAAGTCGCTAGTGATGGCATCCAATATGAGCCGAGAACGGCAATCAAGTCACAAGCATTGGACCGATTTCCTAGTGGACTGGGCTGAAACTCAGTACATGCCACAGCTCCCAATGTTGGATTCCTGGCGAATGCATTTCGACGGCTCCAAGATGAAGAATGGCCTAGGGGCTGGTGTGGTGCTCACTTCACCAAGAGGAGATCAACTGCAATATGTGCTCCAGATTCACTTTGCAGCATCAAACAATGTCTCCGAATACGAAGCCCTTGTGCATGGCATCAAACTTGCCAAGGAAATCGGTATTCGGAATATCGAGTGCTTTGGTGATTCCGACCTGGTGGTACAGCAGTGCTCGGGCACTTGGGATGCAAAGGATGCTAACATGGCAAGCTATCGCTTCCTGGTGCAGCAGATCAGCGGATATTTTGAAGGTTGTGAGTTCCATCACATGCCAAGAGCAAACAACGAAGCAGCAGATGCATTGTCCAAGCTCGGCTCAACAAGACAAGCAATCCCACCAGGCGTATCGTTGGAACACATCAAGAAGCCGTCCATCATACCATCTCCAGAGTCGGAGTCCATCTTTATCTCGGAGACCGATCTTGAAGCATTAAGAAAGGCAAAAGAGGTTCAACCGGCCAAGCCAGGAACCATGAAGAAGCAGTCGGGCGCTCAGGGTATCTCGGCAACAGCACCAGGGGCTGCCGACTGCGGGCCAGGGGCTGCAGAGGAACAAGAGAAGAGCAAAGCCAGAGGGAAGCGAGTAGAGGTTGCGCCCGAAGGCACAACCTCCGAAGAACCAATGACATCAGAAATTGCCGACTGCAATGATGAAGCTCCGACTCCAGGGGCTGCCGAATGCGTGCCAGGCGCCGCAGTCGGCAGGTCAGAAGCGGAGATAGAGATGGCAGAAGTGCAAGAGGCCGAGATCATGGAGGCCGGTAATCAAGAAACTGAGGTCCAAGAAGAAGTCCCACCCCAGAATGTAGTAGTAATGGCAGTGGTCAGTGCGCCATCATGGGCACAGCCGATTAGAGATTTCCTAGCAGACGGAGTCCTCACAGAAGGTTTGGCAGAGTCAAGGCAAATCAGCCGCCGGTCTTGGGCATACACAATAATCAACAATGAGTTGATGCGCAAGAGTGCGACTGGTATCCTCCAGAGATGTGTGGAAGAGGACAGAGGCTTGGAGCTGCTCAGAGACATTCATCAAGGCGAATGCGGTCATCATGCGTCTGCAAAGGCCATTGCCAACAAAGCATTCCGACATGGTTTCTACTGGCCGACTGCCCTCGCAGCGGCTGAAAATCTGGTGAAGTACTGCAAGGGTTGTCAACGTTTCAAGGCAAAAATTCATCAGCCAGCATCGGCACTGAAGACAATCCCAATAGCATGGCCGTTTGCAGTGTGGGTTTTGGACATGGTCGGACCGTTCAAGAGAGCTCGAAGTGGCATGACACATCTTCTGGTTGCAGTGGACAAATTTAACAAGTGGATTGAAGCTAGACCGATCAAGAAGCTGGATGGGCCGACTGCAGTTAGGTTTGTGGCCGACATTGTATGCAGATATGGTGTGCCCAACAGCATCATCACCGACAACGGCACAAACTTTGCGAAGGGTGCACTCGCCCGATATGCATCTCAGCAGGGCATTCGGCTTGATCTCGCGTCTGTGGCGCACCCGCAGTCAAACGGTCAAGTCGAAAGAGCAAATGGACTAATCCTGTCGGGTATCAGGCCCAGATTGGTAGAGCCACTCGAGAGGGCACCCGGAGCATGGATTGAAGAGCTTCCCGCAGTACTGTTCAGCTTAAGGACCACACCAAACAGGTCGACTGGATTCACTCCTTTCTTCCTAGTGTATGGTTCAGAGGCAGTCATCCCGTCCGACATCGAATTCGACTCACCTCGGCATGCCCTGTACACCGAAGAAGAAGCCAGATTGGCACGAGAAGACGGCATCGACCTCAAAGAAGAAGCTTGCCTGTTGGCCTTGTCCAGGTCAGCAGTCTATCAGCAGAAGTTGTGGCACTACCACAGCAAGAAGATTTGTCCTCTCGCTTTCCGAGAAGGAGACATGGTGCTACGCCGAATCCAGAAGTCAGATGGGCAGCACAAGCTATCCTCACCTTCGGAAGGGCCATTCGTTATCAGCAGAGCGCTCAAGAACAATTCCTATTATTTGATCGACTGCACCAAGGGCACTCGGCACAAGGACACGTCAGGAGCAGAGACGGAGCGGCCGTGGAACGCCGAGTTGTTATGTCCGTTCTATAGTTGAGCGGCAGAAGTTTATGTAAGCCATTCGGCAAACAATCAGTAAAAGTTATCATGCCTCGGAAAATGAGCATTCGAGTGTCTTTGTATAATTTCATTCAAAAAGCTAGCCACGATCGGCGACGCTCAGCCATACCCGAGATGTGTATAACACACCCGGGGACTGGCCGACCACGAGGTCAAGAAAATAAGCCATCGCGGCATGGGGACTGCATGCTGATACTCAATCGGACACCTAGCTTGAGCACAAATCACTAAAAAGGTTTGTGGCATTGAGAAGGGTCGCGATTGGGGCAGTCGGCAGTGCGAATCCTCGGGAAACAATCTGAAACAGGCCACCAAGGGAACATTCGACGAGACAAAGCTACCGATTGCGCTGCGAACCAGGACACCGAGCCCGGTAGCGCGCAATCGGCGCCTACTATTGCAGAATCCTTTGCGTTAAAATCTTGTTGTGTAAAAAATAAAAACTTATCGAACCTTGGCTGGTAGTCTACCGTTGATCCGATTGCAGACCGCATGACGGCAGCAGGGTCGACACGGTAGACATCCCCAAGTGTAGCCGATAAAGGAAACCGACAAAGACGCAAAGTTGATCGCACAAGTAGAAGCAAAAGCCAAGCAATCGGGTCGAATAAGAAATAGCAGGCCCAAGGCCGAATAAGTGCATTACATCGAAGTAACACCCAGTGGGTGTCGACAGAATTAAAAGTGTGTCTTACAAAATAAGATAAAGCCAATCTAGTATCGGCAAGCTATAGCAAGTAACACAGTTGATAGCATGACTCAGGCAGTTGGAGGCACTGAGCTAGAAGACGGAGCAGTCGGATCCGATTGCGCTTCAGAAGTTGTGGCACCAGTCTGCTTGGATCGTGGAGCTGTTTGAGATGAGCCGCTATCGGAGAGCCCTTCGGCCAGGCCAGAGATGGTAGGAGCGGGGAGCGGGTTCCCTCCCTCGTCGAGATACGGAGTATACTCGTATGGAGAGAACCAGTTTACCATAGTACTGGCCAGCCGATTGACTTCGGCATAGGTCTTCTCAAGCAGATCGGAGGCGCTTTCTCGGAGGCTGTAAAGTTGGGAGGTTTTCACCTGAGGGTACCAGCTCAGCACGGTCTGAAGGGCGGTTTCCGCGCCAGTCCGACTGGCAGAGTTCAGCAGCACATCGACTCGCCGTGGGATGGCCTTTAGGAGCGTCCGAGTCTGCTCAGTGGTAGCATTCGGAGTTTCCCCCTTGTCAGAATCTTCCTCATTTTGTTTTTCCCCCTCGTGGATCTCGGCAGAGGAGTCAGCAGCATTCTTCATCTTCTGAAGTCCGACCTTAAGCTCAGTCGGCGACCACAATGATTCAGCAATCCTCAGGATGCCGAGCTTGAAGGACAAGGCGATGCCCTTGATAACAGGAATACGGGCTTCGGTGCCAATCAGATATTCATGCCGGGTCCAGACGTTATCTTCAAGGTCGCAGGTCCCTCCGGCGGCAACGGTTTCCTCTCGGGACTTGCCGACGGCTGCATTGGCAGCTGCTTCAGACTCGGGCCAGACTTCTGTATCACGAAAAGGAAATATGACCAATAAGATAAGAGAAGAGAGCAATCGGAAAGCACATAAGGTGCAGGAAACACCCACCGCTAAGGAGGACGTCCATCTCGGTCATTGTGTCGCAGAAGCCTTTGGCTCGGCGGCGCAGTCGGGTGGTCTCCTCATAGTTGCGTTTCTCCAAGTCTTCATACTTGGCAACTTGTTCATCGCGATCTCGCCGAATAGAATCACGGGCAGCGACTGCTTCATCCTTTTCAGCTTGCAAGGCCTCTCGGGCGGCAACAGCAGCATCTCTCTCGGCAATGAGGCCATCACCGGCAGCCGTCACGGCAGCGATGTCAGCCAAATGTTTTCTCTCAAGGGCGGCCATTTCCGAGCGAAGACCCTGGATAGTACGATTGAGATCGTTTTCTACTCCTGCAGTCGGGTCGCCTCTTCCTTGGCTTTGGCGAGTGCTGGACCATACTGGTCAAGTTCTGCAGTCAGTTCAGCAATTCGGCCTTGAAGATCATCTACCATGGGAGAAGAAGCTAGTAGAAAGCATGAAGATATGAGAACAAAAGCAAGTGTTTAATCGGAGAGAAGGCGGAGAGGGTAGAGAAGTTACCTTTCAGTTTAGCAATCTCAGCCGACTGATTGTTGACCTGCAGCTGAGCCTGGGCAAGAGTTCGGAGGCTGGCAGTGTATGCATCAAGGAGCTTCTCGAAGACCTCACGTTTCTCTTCCATAACAGCCTAAGAGGAACAGCAAGATGGGATTAGAGACACGGAAATCAACAAAATCAGTTAAGGATCCGAACCGATTGCAACCAATCGGCCCGAATCTCAGGGACTACACCCAGTGGGTGCGCTTGCGCGCACCCACCGGAAGGAAAGTTTCCCGATTGAGGAAGGCAAGCGATAAAGCAAAATCAGTTAAAGATCCGAACCGATTGCAACCAATCGGCCCGAATCTCGGGGACTACACCCAGTGGGTGCGCTTGCGCGCACCCACCGGAAGGAAAGTTTCCCGATTGAGGAAGGCAAGCGATAAAGCAAAATCAGTTAAAGATCCGAACCGATTGCAACCAATCGGCCCGAATCTCGAACCTCACGAGCAAAAGGAAGACAAAGAGAAAGCCAAGAGTTACCGTGTGATGAGAGGTGAGCTGTTGGAGGTCCCGGGAAAGGGCGGCGGCAAAATTATTCACCCGGCTCAGAGCAGTCGTCACAGGGTCTTGAGGACGATGCGAGGCGTCAGGCTCGGTGCCGACGTGACGGGCTCGAGAGTACTCGGCCCGGAATTGATCCACCGAGCGCTTAAGAATTTCTGAGGCGGAAGAGGTCGGCGTTGGCACTGCAGTCTGAGTGGCGGTGGAAGCAGCGGCAGTAAGGGCCGGGGGCGTCGGCGTCACCTGAGGGCCGGAGGCACCCGATTGTGGCGGCGGCGCAACCGGGCGAGTTGGAGCAAGAGTGACAACGACAACTGGCAGCACAGTCGTGGCAACCGGCGGCACGGTCGTGGTAATCGGTGGAGCTGACACCACGATCGGTGACGGTGTCATCACCATCGGCGGCTCGGACGTGGTAGTTGGGGCAGATGTAGTTGCGGCAGGAGAGACCGGGTTGGAGCGGCGTGGCGGAGACGGGGCAATCGGATCAACCGATTGCGTTCCTCTGTCACCAGGAGCCACCCGGTCTGCGGCATCCTTGGATGTCTTGGAAGCAAGGGTGGAAGAGGAGGTTTTAGAAGTAGTCACGAGGCGGGCCTTCTTGGCAGCGCGCTCGGCGTCCTTCGAGGAGCGATGAGAAGCAGTCGGCCGTTTATGAACGACGGCGGCAGAAGCGGCAGGCGAGATGATAGCGCTGGCACGAACCGGAATGCCAGTGTCGACATTGTCAAGCCCAATCGGCTCCCTGAAGGAAGAAAGAGGAGGAAAGTCAGTATAAGCAAAGACGGTGAAGTGCTAAGCAAGAAGACAAGGGCATACCCGATCGTTCTTGGCGCGCCAGTGGGCATTCGGCATCTTAGCGGAGCGACGTTCAGCGGCGCCTGAGCAATCGGCCTCCGAGTGGTCACCTCCTGGGCCTGTTTGCCTTTGCCGGCTGTCGGCGCGGCCTTGGCGACCTTGCTGGGAGCCATACCAGCGGAGGAGCTAGTGGTCGAGATGCGCTTTACCGGCACCTTTGGAGGTTTGGCACGAGGAGCTGCATCAGAATCATCAGCCTTTGAGACACTTTCATCATCACTCCATTCGGCCAAAAATTGCTCAAGGGAAGGGTCAGGCGTACCCCCTTGAGCCGGCAGCCGGGTATCGGCCCTTAGAGGATTGGCGGTCTCGGCATCATCGCCCTCGGCGTCCATGGAGTCGGAGGATCCTCCGGAAGACTCGCCATCATCTTCGTCATCGTCACCAGACTCGGCGGAGGGTATCTTGCCGTTATATTCGAAGTCGGCGGGGTCTTCCTCCGCGCGGTCGGGGGCGTATACGCCAGCTTCCTGGCCGTCCTCCATTAGGTCGGACTGAATAAAATGCTGGAAATAAAGTGGAAGTGATCAGAGCAATCGGAAGGAAGAGCAGTCGGAGGAAAAAGCATTCGGGGCATACCACAGGCGACTTCTGCTGGCGGGTGAGGTAATAAAGTCCGAAGCGGAAGGGGTCTGGCAATGGGCTAGAGGTAATAGCTTTCACTCGGGCGCAGAGATCTTCAGTCTTCACTCGCCACGTGCAGAGCCGAGTGGGATCTCGGAGACCTGACATGTCGCAGAGGCGGTGCACTCGGCGCTGCAAGGGGAGAATCCGAGCTTGAAGCCAAGCGGCTACCAGGTCGGTGGGGAGGAGCCCTTCTTGCTCCAGCTGGGTGACCCTAGCAACCTGATCATCGACATCGAGGTCTCCGACGCCGTACTTCAGTGACCACTGATGCTTCTCAATCGGCCGGGCGAGGGAGAACTCGGGCAGGTTGAGAAGATCGGGGCCTTGATCGGGCGACTTGACGTAGAAGAACGAGGTTTGCCAGTTCTTGCAGGACTGGACAATCTCGGGACTTTTATAACTCTGCTTGCCGGCTACGACGAGACAACTACCGCAATCAGTCATGTCAGTCGGGTACGATGGCTCGCCGCCTTCGATGGTGGAGGGCACCACAGTTCCTGTCCGGGCGTTATGAGATCGAAGGTTGAAGAAGCGTTTCCAGAGGGCGATACTCGGACGGCAGCCGAGGTACCCCTCACAGAGTGTCACGAACCCCGAGAGGATCATGATGAAGTTGGTCGCGAGATGATGGGGTTGCAGTCGGTGGAAGTCAAGAAATCCGCGAAGAAACGAGCTGGCGGGAGGGCCGAATCCACGCTCGAAGTGAGCAAGGAACACGACCCTCTCGCCAGCACGTACGCTGGGCACGACCTCGGCCTTGCCAGGGATGCGCCACTCGACCTCCGCGGGCATCTGACGGGCGCGGATCAGGGCCTGGACGGCGTCGGCGGTGGCCTGAGAACCCCTCCAGCACCCGCGGCTCGCCTGTGACACATCTCGCCGGGGCGCCATGGATTTCGCAGACGAGGAAAGAAGGAGAGAAACAGAGGGAGGTGGAGCGCGAAAGCAGCGGTGGAGAGTCACTGCGGAGGCTGCGGAGGCGCTAAAGAGCACGAGTCCGTGGCCGGAGCAGGTCCAGGGCACAGAGGTTCGCGGCAGAGAGTTTTGCGAGGAGTAGCAATGGAGCAGAGGAGAGGGAGCTCGAGGTTGAAGACGGCGTCTGAGGAGAAGGAAGAGGCGAAGGCCCCCCCCTGTGGCTTATATGGGCGGCGGGGGGGGGAAGTGGGATGCGGCTGCGGCTGTGTGGCTCGGTGTGGCCTAGGGCACAGGAAGGGCAACCGGCAAGCCAGCGCAGAGGATCCGGGCGCAAAAGGCGAGGCGTGCGACGTGGGGGTCAGGCCCTGCAGTTATGTCAAGTCGCGCGTGGGTCGTGGGTCCCATCTCATTGATCACGTCCCGGAAGAATCGGAGGTAACCGTTGGAATGAAATCGGCGAGGGATGTTTTGCCAGAAAAGAGAAGACAAAAGCTGGGAACAAAACAAACCCAATCGGACGAGAAGCTTGGTCAGCCGAGTGTGATCTCCGAGTCGGCCGACGAGCTCGGAACGACACATTCAATGAGGCCATAGCAGTCGGAGGATGTCAAGAGAGAGATTAAAAACTGCAAAGGCCCCGCGATCGAGCGACCGTGGGGCCTTTACAGCTTTAGGGGCTACTGTCGGGGGACTGGTACCCGGGTAGGCTAACCCAAGCGGAAGTAACCTTTCAAGACAAGGATGGGTCGATTGGACCGCAGCTGGGCCGAGCTGGGCAGATGTACGACCGATTGCTCCAAGGCAATCAGCTGTGTCAAATGCCAGCAGTCGGCCCAGGCGCAATCGGCCCACCCTTTCCTTCACCAAGACAATCATCCGATTGGTCGGCAGCTGGTCCGGGGTTGATACCTAGCAAGCCGATTGCCCAGAGCAATCGACCTCGCCAGGAACCACCAGTCGGACCAGGCGCAATCGGAACCACCTACCACCCAGTCGGGGGTATGGTTACGAGGTCATAAATACCATATCCCGAGATATCTGGGTGGCAGGAAGGCCAAGTCACATCGAGGACTTGCTGGAGATACGGTGTCGACCTCCCCGCCGATTCCGCGGACAGGCCGACAAGACCATACTCCCTAGCTCCACTGTTCATCCCTACATCCTACAAGCCTACAACATGGGCCGCCGCTCTTAGGCTCCGGATCACCCGGAGAGGAGCAGTCGGTGGGCCCAGGCCGATTAGAGGATGACATCTGGGCCCATTCGGCAATGAAGTTACCGAAGTACCCTGGGCTCACGCTATAAGAGCCAGGGTACCCCTCCTGCGTGAGGGACGATCCGCACTAGAGCATCATAACTCGTTTCCTCCCAGTTCATTCACTGCTCGTAGTTACTCCTCAGGGAAGAAGGTGAGAGCCTTGCCCACGGCGGCGGAGCTCACCTTCCCCCGAGAAGATAGAGAAGCAGTTATTGTAGCAAGATCATTGATATACAAGAGACAAGCAGGAGTAGGGGTGTTATCTCTCCGGAGAGCCCCGAACCTGGGTACATCGTGGTGTCTTCACCGTGCTTGTGCCCAACCCGATTCCGGCACCATCGACATCCTCTCCCTCGAGTCTTTCCCCTCACTTTAGCCATCCCATGGCATCTGGCGTTACATATCGACGACAGATGGAGAAGGACAGATCTGAAGAAACCCTCGAGATGGTTGCGCTGCTCGGCAACGTGGCATTGCCCACGCCCGACGAGTCGTTCAAAACATCCTTTGGCACTGATGTTGGGCGTGGGATGATGTCTTGGGGGACCTCCCATCGTGGATGGTCAGCATCGGTGATGCGCACGTGAAGCCGGTTATCCGTCTCTAGGCTGCACCATCATGTTAATACTAAAACAGTGAGCATACAGTGTGTGAGCATCAATCGATACAAAAGTTCGAGTAAAAGAACAACTAATGTGTACTCCCTCCGTAAAGAAATATAAGAGTGTTTGGATTACTACTTTAGAATGGTAAACACTCTTATATTTCATTACGGAGGGCGTATATATATTACCCCAACCAAACAATGCAACACATACACTCTCGAATCCTTTTAAAAAGTATAGATAATCTCATGAATTAAACTCATGGATCAGAATTAAGATAAAACACACTTGCCTTGCAGTTAGGTTGAGCCTCTTTACATCGGGCCCGAACTCTGTTGTCCCATCTACTAGTTTCAAATTGGCCGATAGATGGCTCCCCGACCCGACGACTGACTCGACATCATAGCCCGCGCTGGAATGATGGAGGAGGCAGATGAGGAAGGTGAGGAGAGCAAGAACATCACCAGATGACGAGAGAATCGCCATGAGATAATTGGATGGTATGCAACACAAGTGAGTGCCAGAAACAATTGGACGCTTGGATTTATATATACTACTGGTAGTCATCTTGAATGTTTGGAAATTATTAAATATATTCCTAAGATTACCTATGGATAGGTAAGACTATAAAAGGTAGTACTTCAAAGTTATGACTTATCGCTTCATCCAAAAGAGGAAGTAAATTAATTCTGATATACCAAAGAACAACAACAAGTAAGGAAGACAATTAACGTGAACAAATGTGAATTGCAATTACAATGCACTCCCTCCATTTTGATTTAATTGTTAATCTATGTTTGTTATAAGTATATAATGTTTTAAGTCAAAATTTATAAGTTTGACTAATTTTGTAAAACATATACACAACATCCGTGAAATCAAATTACTCACGGAATATCCATCTAGAAATATATGTTCACAATGTATTTATCTAGTTTTGTAGATATTGCTTCACATACGTATTAGTATCTATCTTCAATTGTTGTTAGTTGTCTAATATTATAGGGGGTATAGTTCAGGACAACCATTTCCAAAAACCTTAAAAGGGTCAGTTTATCATTTTCTATTAACTAGATGATACCCCCCGCGTTGCTGCGGGATCGCTTATCGTATATTTCAATGAAATTAGATTATATAAATTTTCAAATATTTATATTAATAACCAATATTAATATATGCATACAACATGTTACATCTGGGTATGTATAGTTGTAAAAAAAGAATATAAGTATAGTAATAGAATGAAAAATATTTTCACATGCATGGTTGCATGTGATGATGGATTTTGTCTTATGCATGGTTGCATGTTAAGATGGGTCTTATCCGTCCATAACTATGCATGTGATAATGTATTATGCTTGCATGTTGAGATAAATATGTTAGTGGGGATCAATTTATTAGGCATATATGATACATATAAATAGCAGACGCCGACTAGGGAGCAACCGGTTAAATTGCGGAGCACTGGAGTATATTTCTTGGACGCTGCTCTTGCTTAATGATGCAATGTAAATGGCTTTTCTTTCTTCTTCTTCTCTCCTTTTCTTCATCTAGCCCTACACAAGCCTTGGGCAAGGTTGATCTACAAAACACAAACAAAAAAAGAAGTCAGTCAAATAGTCCAAGAAAAATAATTGTTGCATAAAAACTTCATGAATGTTAAGCAAAAAAATCACCTTATCAAAAGCACAACTACCACTTGGGTTAATGTGTTTCACGTGTGTCAAACAAGAAAATCACTTTTAGCAATTGATTTGAATTATCGACAATCGATGACGATGCGAAGCATCTGTTCGGTTATAGCCACTTATGATCCAACATGTCACATTAAAAAAAACATTGAACTTGATAAATCCAACTATTACATTTGAGTAATCTTCTACTCAAATATTGCATCGAATCAACATTGCATTTAAATTATAGCGTATCAACTATTGCATTGAACAATTGCAACAACAAAATTGAGGTAGAATTTTTTTACCTTTGCAACATACCGTCACGGGGGTTGTGGGCATCCGTGGGCGCGGCGACGGGCGATACCGGTAGCTCTTCTTCGGGCGTCGCCATCATGGTCAGGAGAGGGGGAGAAGGACGGGGGACAACAGCGATGTCATCCACCACCGGACATGCCGCCGTAGCTTGCTTGGCTTTGGCCGTTGCGTCACAATTGTCTTGGCCTTCTTGGTCCGCGCTACCGTCGACACTGAGAGATCATTCGACAGACGCTTCGGTACCACCTTCGGCTTCTGGTCGACAGAGCGAAGACGACGCGACGCTTAGTAGTGGCGATGACCCCAGGCTGCGTGAGATCACTTGCGGTCGCAGCGGCGAGGTCGGCGATCACCTTGGAGGGCCAATCATGGCTTGCGGTGGCCGGCACCGGCATCGCACGAGAGGGAAGGTCGGGCGGCGACCGAGCATGGGAAATGATAGGAGGCGGTTGGATGCATGTGAGTGAGTTTTGAGCAGATGTGCTACTGCCGCAAATATGCAACACGTAGTGCCCTCTTTTTAGACCCAAAAAAACTGCTTTGGACCAAATCTATTGTTTGACCGTTGTTGAGAGCAGTTTAGGGTAGCTATTGGAGATGCTCTTAGGCCCAATCATTCTTTTGATTGAAAATGAGATATTGAGTTGGATCACAATGCATGCAAACAAGTATGCAAGGATGTCGCAAAAAAAAGTGTGCAAGGCTGACCATTTTATCTCCTTCCGTTATGATCATGATACCATGTCAATTCAAGCTTCTTATTTATAGCTTTTATGTCTCTTACCATTCATATATGTTACTTCGGAAGCATTATTTTGTGTATCAGGCGAGCGGCAGGTGTTTGGGTGTCTAACACAGATCGTGAGAACGAGCACTTAGAAGTTAGGCTGGTGTAAGGTGTTGGGAAGTGTTTCATGGTTCGCTAGGCCCGTTGTCGCCTTGGGGACCTCATCTTGTACATTGTTTCTTCTCTTTCTATATTTGGCACGTCCTTGGCGTACCCTCAAAAAAATGATGATGTGAAGTTTGATTACAACAGGGGATTTTATCTTCTGATCCCCAATTCACCCATATACCTTGTTTTCACTTGAACTTTCGGCTGCATATGCATGAGCGGTTTATTCTAATGTACGTTCACCGAATTCAGTAATGCTCAGGAGCCTACAATCAGGGTTAGTAGCTCTTCGTAAAAGAAATAGCCTTTCAGGATACCAGTTCAAATGTGAACCTTGTTTTGTGGTTAATGCCTGAATATTCTCATAAGCATTTAGAAGCCTTGTCTATACTCAGTAGAATTAACTTGTTTCCAAGTCCTATCTTATGTTGATCTGCTATTCTCTCTGCATGGTTTAATCATGATATGTTCCTCCGGTATCTTACATCTTACATTCTTAAAAAGTTGTTCCCCACTACTACCAATTCTCTCAACATGCACACATCCCACCTCATCATGCATGTCAAATCACCCTTCACTAGCATATTTCTCTCAACATGCAAGCATGTCACCTCATCATCCAACATGCATGAAAAAGATTCACCTCAATATGTCACTATACATAATAAAAATCAACATGCAACATGCATGCATGGGAATTTTTATTCTGTGTGCTAGCATGGCATTCACATTTCACTTTTCCTTGATGCTTGAAATGTGAGAAACACAGTTTCTTCTTATTAATCTCCCTGTGTGACACTAACCAAGCCTGTTTAAACACACATAACTCATTGCCTGCTATATAAGTCTGATAAATGTTGCCAATCACAGAACTTAACACACAAAATAAAACAGAGCGTCGCGATCGCGAGGACATATGGTCCTTGGTGGGGACACGGTAGGAGTTCACGTCGCCCCTCCCCGCCTTGGAGCCGCCACCGCCACAACAACGAGCAACTCCCCCCCCCCCCCCCCCTCCCTCCCTGATAAGTAGGGCCGCCAAGAGGTGGGCCAAGGAGGACACCGACGAGGACTGCACCGCCACCTTATCTAGTATCTAGTTTTTTTAGTGTATAATTATTGTATTTAAGGCCTTTTTTAAATGGAAAAAGTATAGAAAATGTTTGCGTCGATCTCCTCGTTGGGTGCCTCCCGACCTAAACGGACACGAAGGGGGCATGTCCACCAAACGGATAAAAAGCGAACACATTTGGTGCTCATTTGGATCGCCCCTTTGGAGTTTGGTGCTCATTTGGATCGCCCCCTTGGAGTTACCCTAAAGCATTTATCGATATTTTCTGATCTGAAAACAATCATAATGCTCAACTTTGTTTTTGCTATTTGGGTGTACCTAACTATGATATGAACCTCTCCATTTGAAAGCTTTGTCAGGTACTCCCTTTGTCCAAAATTACTTGCCGGAGATTAGTGGATGTATCTAGATTTGGTTTTAAGTCTAGATACATTCGTACCTAAACAAATACTCCCTCCGATCCATAATAAGTGTCGCTCATCTAGTACAAAGTTTGTACTAGCTTAGTACAAAATGAGCGACACTTATTATGTATCGGAGGGAGTATTTGACAAGTAATCCGGAACATGGAGTAATACTTTCGTTCAGTCATCTTGGTTAGCAAGTTGTGATTAGGCCTATGCAGGCCTGGGGTCCTTGAGCCTGTAAGAATGATGCTGGTAAAGTTGGGCTCGAGGACTGATGCAACCAATGCCTTCATTGCTAAAAACAGGGGTTTCTGTCTGAACAATCCTGTTAGGGTGCGGGTTATCCAGTAATCTGCCAATCTTTTAGCATGTGTGAGTGATAGAAATGTATTGTTTTGCCCGCTTCATTCAACCTGATTTATGCGGTTTCTCTGCCAGTTTAATTCTACCATTTTCCTTATCATATTACATGCTCAACCTGGACCTTGTGCTAGATTGCTGGTATCACACAAGCTGCTAAACGAGTTGATCTAACAAATGTTGCCAATCTCAGAACTTAACACACACATCACAGAAGTTGCTTGTTTTATTTTCTGAAAGAAGATACTGCTACTGGTACTCAGTACAGTACTACAGTATTAAGCAACCCTTAATTACCTACTGGGCGCCCTCTTCGGGGAAGCGAGAATCGATCCCGCCGTGCGCATGCTGCCCTCCGGCGCCGGCGGCAGGGGCTGAGACGCCGCCGGCGGCGGCAGCGGGTCCCGCAGCCGAGGCCCCTCCGGCGCCGTGCTGGAGCTCGATGACGAGCCAGCGGACGGCCTTGCTCATCTGCTCGAGGCGGACGGCGCTGATGGGCTTGATGCCGAGGGCGGCCAACGCGGCGCTTGTGGGCGCGGAGGAGGAGGCGGAAGACCCCGTCGCCTCGTCGACGAGGCACTCGGAGCCGATGCGCTGCCGGATGGACTCCACGAGCTCCTCCGCGTGGTCGCAGGCGACGCGGAACAGCTCCCAGCGCTGCTTGAAGGCTTCCAGCGCCGCGTCCGTGGCCGCCGTCTTCTGCCCGCCCGACTGCCCGCGGGCTTCCATCACGGCCACCGCGGCCGCCACGAACTGCTCGTACGCCGCGCTCAGCTCGTCCACCGTGGCGTCCATTCCGCCGCCCCCGACACTCCCCGAATTTCAGCGCCGGAGAGGAGACTGGTAGAGAGCACCTAAATCCTCAGAGGGTTTGCTGGAGCTCCAAGCTCGGTGGAGTTGGAAAGGGGGAAGCAGCGGCCGCCGGGAACCAACACCGCTTGGGCAGAACGGCGAGCTTCTCCGGCAGCTGGATCTGAGAGGGGAGGATCTGGGAGAAAAAAGAGGTGGAGATGCGGTGGCCGTGGCCTGAGACAAAGGGATGGGGAGCGGGGTCATAGGCTTGGGGTGGGAGGGGTGTAGGTAATTTTGAAAGAAGTGAACGATTTCATATTCGAAACTACTTCACATACGACGATGAATGTCCGATCTTTGTACGACGATGTAATCCAGTGGCCGCTGCCCATTCCATCCGTTGCATGTGCGGCTGGATTAAAGTGTCGTACACAAATCGTATGAACTTGATTGTACGTATAGCATGATTCTTTCATATTTGTGTTTGATATAATGGAATGGCAAATCATCATGTTTGGTTGAAGTTATAAAATGAAATGAAAAGTGTTCAAATCATCCCTTACTAAAATGGAAGGGCAAATATCTGCTACGAAATTGGTTTGCAATTGCAAAAAGGTAAAAAAATAATCAGTAGTAAATTGGTTGTGGCATTCGCCACGTTCATCACTAGGGGGATGTTTGGTTGTCATCTACGTTTGCATGAGGTGTCATGCATCAACTCAATATGTTTCCGTTGAGTCTGTCTCACCGTAGATTGGGTTAGTCATGCGCGAACCATACATTGGATGAAATCACGTAGAAAAGTAGATACGGTTGATAGATTTGCATGTGATGTGTTTGGTGTGGCTGTGTTGTGCATGTGGTGTGAAAAAGCCATGCAAGTGTTAGAGAATATTTCCCATCTCGTGTTGCGCGCGTGCCTGCATATGAAGAAACGGTTTATTTTTGCGTTTCGATAGAGCCAGGTTTTAGAGTGATTTAAACATCATGCGATCCAGAACGTGGAGTCACGTTTACAACCAAACAACTAAAAAAATATGAAAGATTCCCTTTTACCAACTTCCATGCAAGTGTGTCTACTTTTCACAAGGCAACCAAACACGCCCTAAGACATCTCCATCCAGAGTGAATGTTGCGTTCATTGTCTTCTAGATTGATCAATCGCTCGTCCAGATCAAGCAGCTGCTTTACCCATTGCCGCTCATCCACATCGAGCGGCTCCTCTAGCAGCTTCTCAAAACCATAAGAGAGCACTCTCCTCCTTCCACCGCCGCCTCTTTTCATGCAAGCTCGATGGGGTTGTAGAAGGGGGACGCAACGGCCGCCGGGCACCAACACCACTTAGGCAGAACGGCGAGCTTCTCCGGCAGCTGGATTTGAGAGGAGAGGGTCTGGGAGAAAGAAGGAGACACGCTGAAAGGATCGAGATATACCTAGAGGGGGTGTGAATAGGTTATATCACAAATTTTAACACTACTTCTCAATTTTAGGAAATAGAGCGGAAGATAAATATGTGCCAAACAATTGCAAGGGGTGACCTGGAGAAGATAAGGTAAACAACAAGCACAATATAATAAAGCAAGTGAGAGATAAACAACAAGGTAGTGCAAGTAAAGGGAAAAGAGTAGGGATAACCGAATGACGCGAAGATAACAAAGTATCCCGATGTTCACTTCCTTAGAGGGAAGCTACTCACCGTTCGGAGAGAGTGGGTGAAACCACGAAGGCACACCAACGCCACGAAGGCTCACTCTATTCCCCTTGAGATATCACCACAAAGGCGATTCCCAACCACTACCGGTTGACCTTAAAGGTGATCACCAAACCCTCACAAACTCAACGTGGGTAATCACAATGGTCGATTCCTCTTCGAAGAACTCCTACCCGCCTAGGAGTCTCCAACCTCCAAGAGTAACAAGATCAATGGGGAAAAGCTCAATACTTGATCAGATCACGATTTGCTTTGGTCTGAAGATGGGGAAGGGACAGATCTATCATGATGTGAAAGATCCGACAAGAACTCTCACAAATCTCTCCGGGATCTTGGATTTAGTGTAGGAGAAAAGGGAGAGGGAGCACTTGGTGTTCTTGAGTGAAGTGGATGAAGTGTTCAACCCTAACCCTAAGTGGGTAGGGGGTATATATAGGTGCTCAAGAAAACTAGCCGTTTGGTGGTGTCCTGTGTGCTCCGGACATCCGGGACTTAAGTCGGACGGTCCGGGATGTGCCTGGACGGTCCGACATGAGATCCGGATGGTCCGGGGGGGCAGAGCAGCCTAGACATGTGCACACATGTTAGTGCTGACGGACGGTCCGGGGAGCACACCCGGAGGGTCTGGGCTGGGTCCGGACGGTCCGAATAAGTATGCAACCGAAGGCTCTCGGGAGCGTAATTATTCGGACGGTCCGGGGGCCAGACCGGACGGTCCGGGCTGAGCCCGGACGGTCCGACCAGACACCCGGACGGTTCGGTTAAGTACGCACCAGGGAGGTCTCGGGTGTGTAATTATTCGGACGGTCCGGGGTCCAGCTCGAACGGTCCGGGCTGAGCCCGGACGGTCCGACCTTTGTCCCGGACGATCCGAATAATTATGCACCTGGGATAGCCTCGGGTCAGTACTTAATCGGACGATCCGGAGCCGTGTCCGGACGATCCGGCAGATGTACTGAGTGCTCAAATTGTCGTGCAATGAAAACCCTACTCAACTACATTGATTTTTCATATATGTATGGAAGTGTATTTTACATGTTGGTGTTTTAAAGATTTGAACAAGACTTGAACTCAACCTTATGATCCCCTCTTAATAGTGCGGGATTTCTATGACTCAAGAGGTAATAGTAAAGAAGACTTAGCGTCATCTTCAGTCGTTATGTCGGAGTCTTGAGTACGGTCGAGGTTCGGCATATGATACCTACACGATGATGTCAAGAGAACTAACCAACTTCCTGTGTGTCACTTAACAAATATAGTTAGTCCCCTATACGTATATTGTCATCAACAACAAAATATGCTTAAGGGCATGATTGCACTTTCACACGCCGTGGCTGTGGCATGTTTCGTGAGAGACAAAGGGATGGGGGCGAGGTCATAGGCTTGGGGTGAGAGGGGTGTGGGTAATTTTGAAAGAATTTAACGATTTCATCTTTGTGTTTGATACAATGGAATGGAAAATCTTTATGTTTGGTTGAGGTTATAAAATGAAATGAAAAACCCCTTACTAAAATGGATTAGAAAGACTCCTAAAAAATGTCCATGGAAGTGAAAATATCTGCTACGGAATTGCTTTGCAATTGCATAAAGGTAAAAAAGTATTCAAAAGCAAATTGGTTGTGGCATTTGCCACGTCCATCACTGGTTGTCATCTACGCTTTCATGGGGTGTCATGCATCAACTAAATATGTTGGCATTGAGTCTATTCACCGTAGATTGGGTTAGTAATGCGCGAACCAAACATCGGATGAAAGCATGTAGAAAAGTAGGCAGGATTGATAGATTTACATGTGTTGTGTTTGGTGTGGCTGCGTTGTGCATGTGCTGTAAGAGAGCCATGCAAGTACCAGGAAATCTTTCTCACCTCGTGTTGCGCGTGTGCCTGCATCTGAAGAAACGGTCCATTTTTGCGTTTCGATAGAGCCAGTTTTTGAGGTGCTTTAAACATCATGCTAGCTAGAAAGTGGAGTCCCGTTTACAACCAAACAGCTAAAAAAGTGTAAGATTCCCTTCTACCAACTTCCATGCAAGCGCACCAACCTTTCACAAGGCAACCAAACACGCCCTAAGATATCTCCATCCAAAGTGAATGTTGCGTTCGATGTCTTCTAGATCGATCAATCGCTCGTCCAGATCAAGCAACTCCTTTACCTATCACCACTCGTCCACATCGAGCGGCTCCTCTAGCAGCTGCTCAAAACCATAAGAGAGCACTCTCCTCCTTCCACCACCGCCTCCTTGCTCCGAATACTTGGTCGAGGGGGGGCGTGGGGAAGGAGATGACAACGAGGATGCATCTTCGACGATGGGCAAGAGATGATGTGTAGCGGCGTGATGGAGGTTGCTTCGTGACCGCGAAGGAGTGATTATGGAAATGAGGGGATGTTGTTGTTAGGTCCGAGATGCGGTATCATACCCAAACTAGCACATTGCTACTAGTCAGGTATGAAAGCGCATTCGAGACCTACCCGATTTGTACAACTTACACATGGTTCCACAAATTGAATGAAAGAATAAAAATATCATTACATCACAACTATACAAAGCAATATTACTAGGACGAATCTCATGAGTTAAGATCCAAATTAATACATCCACTACATGACATACACAACATTTATCATCCAGTGAAAGCATAACAAATCTAAACACGGACAAACTCTAAACACATAAAAAGACTAAAAAGTAAACATGTCGGTCTCATCCCACGAAGTCCCGGAATTCCACCAAGAACTCCTAGCTATTTTTCATGAAATTACTTAGTGTAATGACGCTCACAAGTGTCATAGAATGGGATAGGTTAATCCTCGAATATAGCAGTGAGTACATTGCGTATTCAGCTAGACTCACGTGAATCTGCACTATATTATACATCAGTAGATTCTAGGCATTGTATCGCTCGCACAAAAGGGAAATCGAGCTAGAAATAAGACCAAAGGAAATGCGGTAACATGTGCTACAAAGGTGACAGAGAGGCACTCCAACGATCCGCAATTTCGCATTAGCATTTTCAAATGAGTTCAAAAGGCTGATTCATTTCATTCATACAACCAAGTAGTCGAGCTGAAACCATAAGGTAATGCAAAGTATACCACACGAGCTACGAAAATGTCACATGATAGAGTCTTGAATTCAAGCTATATAATCAGATGGTAGCGGGGTTGCCTACAACCCGATCAAAGGGCATGCACTCTTAGATGGAGTTCTCCTGCTAGATCCTCAAAGGCGAAGGCATATGATGCTTCTTATCTCTAATTTTCCATGATAGTTTCTTATGATAGTGGCTCTTTTGTCGACTCCCGTGATAAGACAATCAACGATATTGACACGCTCGTTTCTAGATTTGATTAGCAAATCATTATGTCCATCATACATATATTTCTTTTTTAGACCTTGAATAGCAGGAAAGGCTCCAAATGTTATCATTTCTCTATTAATTGTAGGCAATTACATATTACAAGATGGATGAGAGCAACCCCATTGGTGGTGTACCAGAGACTCTAACTATCAAGCCTTAAAATAAAAGTATTGATGTCTTCAGTCTAATTTGTCATGGAATGGGAATCCTTGTCCTTGTCCTTGTCGCTGGCTCCAGTTTTCTGGCGACCTTGCACCCAAGGGCGTTGTCCATTGTTGGATTGGTGGCACTTGATCATGCATCCCTTTCGCCATGGTCACCGCGGAAGGAAAGATTTTTTAATCCCTAACCTAGCGCAACAACTGAGGGCAGTTGATGTTGAGATCAGAGCTACTCGATGGAAGCTCCTAAATTGTTCAGCTAGGGATTAAAACCATCCAATCAAACAACGAGCCATAAGGCGATTTTACTCAGATTCAGGCCACCATCGGTGATCTAATACCATACTTCTCCTTATAATGTTCTTACATATATTTCTCCTCCTTTCCAATGTCTTTCGAGCGAGTATTTATACTACAATACGAAGCTTATATCACATCCGAGACAGTTGAGACACATACAAACTATTAAAATGCCACACGACCTTAATCGATGTAGACACGACACATAGTCCTTGCTCATGCCATCGTCCATCAACAATTATGGCATGCCTTACCCATACGCTTTGGATATGATAGCAAAGGTCAAGGGAGATGACACCTTGTGGTCGTCATCCTTCCCCCGGATCCTTTGTACAGTTCAAAGATATCCGCTCATCCCCTTTTTCGTATCATCGACGATACCCTAAATGCGCGTATAGGTGTACATTTATAGAGACAACTAAAAATGAGAGTGGAATCGATCTATGATGGCATGGCCATGGTGGTGTAAACATGCAAACATAGTCCATGTGCTAGCTTTTGGTTTATCAGGGTAATCTGGTACTAGAAAGTGAAAATGGACATATATTATATAGTAACATGGTAATAACACAATCTCCTGCACAATATTTTGGAAACCTAATAGATGATTAACTTTGACTGTGCATATGTGTTGTGATCTGTACAATAAAAGGGTATTCTAAACTCACCAATGCTTACCGGATTTGACAACTTACAACGCTATGAACAACACATGTCGTTTCTTAACAAGTTGATCAATCAAGCTACAACTAGTACATGGTGCCTCATGATTGACACAATTTGTAATGTAATTTTCATGCAAGTACTCCCTCCGATCATTTTTAGTCTGCGTATAAGTTTTGTCTGATTAAATTTGTAGAAAAAAGTATCAACATTCACAATGTCAAATCTGTATGGTTCAATTCATTATGAAATATAGTTTCATAGTCTATAAATTTGGTATTGTAGATGTTGATATTTTTTAGTATAAATATGGTCAAACTTTATAAAATTTGACTTGACACAAATCTAATACGCGGAGTAAAAAGGACCGGAGGGAGTACATGGGTGTAATTTGAGGGCACATGTTTACATGTTGTTGTTTTTTAGCTCAATTATACATTTGTAGGAGCTAGTCATCGTTCTCCCTGATATCAATTTATTTCTTAGCTGCTCCTGGAAAGTAGTTCATCTGTGTGAAAATTTCAGAGAGAAGGGAAGGATGGCGTCCTTTATTGTTTCACGGTCAAGAAAGTCATTAATGGAGTAGCATCTTGTCCTCTGGCAGGTCTTCAAGATACTACGGAGTACAATATTTGCTTTACATTGGTGCAAAATGTTTAGCTGATTTATTGATCACAAGTGTGCCTCAAAAGTCGTCCGGTGGAGTCTTGTGGTACATACTCCGTATTTGTTAATCCTGGTCCACCGTTAACATATCTATCGCCGTTAGTACGTAAAATATACACTATTTTGATATACCCCTTCTGTAATCTAATATAAGATGTTTTAAATAACTAAAATAGTGAATCAAGCGGTCAAAAATCGCTAGTGCCTCAAGATGGCGGGTAGCACATCAACATTTATAGTAGAGAATAAGATGTTTTAAATAACTAAAATAGTGATTAAAACATTTTATACTAGTTTACGAAGAGAATATACGGTATGGGGTATGGTGGACCCCACGCGACCATTAGGAAGACAACATCTGCCCAGGGCAGCTACCGCTCGTTTCAGTTGATGAATTCTCTAGTAGAACTAAAAATGCTTTAATATGAACTCTTGGTTAAGTGTAGGTGGGGGGAGGTAAAATATATTTCTCTCATATTTTTTGGGATTAATAAGTTCGGAAGATCGCCTAGATAAATAAAAGCTTAATTCTCTACAAAATAAAATGCTGAAAGATAAAATGATTAATTAAGTTTCCATTTGAGAGAGGGCGGCATGCCTGGGAACTTTAGAAAAAACGAAACGTCTACATTCCTAATTTTGGATTCTTTACAGAAGGTTTCTCATAAATAGAAGAAATTATGAGTACATCCAATCCTGTCGCTACCATGGATCTTTAATTTGCGGCAGCGGCCGGCGGCGAAGTGTCGTGGCCGTGGTCGCCCTCGTAGGTGACGACGAGCATCGCCGGGTCGTCGGTGGCGCGCTCGACGTGCTTCCTCGCCGGGCAGCCCTTGACGGTGCTGCACCGGTAGTAGCAGCGGGGGTAAGGGGACCCCTTGATGCTCTTCTGCCCGTACTTGCGCCACGAGTGCTCGTCGCCGGGGATGTCCGCGCCGCGCGAGGCCACCGTGGGCACGCGCGTCGTGTACTTCGCCCGGTGCTTGCGCTTCTTCGAGCAGTGGCACCGGCCGGCGGCGGCGGCCTCGGTGTGCGCGCCGCTCGCGCAGCGCGGCTGCTGGTGCTGCTGCTGCTTGCGCTTGGTCCCGGCCGGGAGCGGCGGCTTGCCGGAGGACGCCAGCTGGGTCCAGCCCTTGGACACGCTGCCCTCGGCCCCCGCCGTCACGGACGAGAAGAACGACGTCGACGTCACCGATGCCGCCGCGGCTGCCGGCGGATTCAGAGGCCTCGTGAAGTCCAGCGTCACGCTTTTCTGGGGCGCCAACGGCTGCGCGACTGCCGGCGCCGGTGCCGGTGCCTGGGCCGGCATCGGAGGAGGAGGAGGAGAGACGGGAGGGGGAGTCAACGGGGCGGTGGCAGCTCCGACGGGGCCGCGGCGGAAGCGGGCGTGGCCGGCGCGGTCGAGGATGTTGATGACGCGGCGGAACCTTGTCACCGCTTGGTCGGCGATCTCGTCGAGGGGCGGCGCCCAGCCGGCGCGGGGGGAGAAGGAGGAGACGAGGAGCTCGAGGCTGCGGAGCCCCGCGTCTGCGGCCTCCTGGAAGGCCAGCTCCTCCTCGGCGGCGGCGTGGCCGTGCGGGGCGTGGCCGCGTCCCATGAGGTCGACGGCCATCGTCGGCGGCGCCGGAGAATAGAAGAGCTGGTCAACGCGGTGCCTTCTTGGCTGCTGCTCGGGACCTTGTGCTTTGGCTTTGAGATCTGAGGTGGGAATGGATGGACGGGGGCCGATGGGTTTTATAAAGCGGAAACGGGAGGAGGAGGAGACGACGAGGAATAGTATCCATGTATAAAAGTCAATGGATCGGTTAACCCCTTTAATTACTTTATTAGTCTTTTTCCGATTTAGCCCTCGCGTGATCTAAGTTTCCTTTGTAAGCACCTTATTGTCGAGATCTGTAATTTATGTCCACTACCTTATTTTATCAGATTTTATATCTCCACTACCTCTTTCTATCGGATTTTATATTTCCACTAGCTTTGTCGGAGAAGATATTTAATTTAAAGGGAGGAGAAAACACCTAGTACCAGAGTGCAGGACTGAAATTAGTAGACTTCCTATGGGGCTATTTTGGAAGAAAGGAGCAGCACCTAATGCAGGCACTAAGAATTAAAGTAATGGTGTGGTGGTCGTCGAGGGAGGGGTGTTGGACTTTGAAGATGGGCATAGAATAGGGCGGAAATATGGGTCTCCTGCCTGCTTTTTTGATTGATATTCGGCGGAGTGGGGGGAGATGCGTAGGCAGACTTGCTTGGCTTGGAAGTCAGCCCTTGGAAACTGGTGGCCAGCTTCCTTCCTACTCCTGCACGTCACAGAGTGGCTACTTTATTGGTCAAGGCCTCAAAGGGGGCATAAACTAACGTGGCAGTCGCGAGTGCGCGCCCCTCGCCGTTGACATTACGGGCTCCTGAATGTGTATTAATTTCGGGGGCATCTCATCTGGGTGGTCAGGGTCAGAGGATGAGAGGCATGTGGATGTGGTGCATGGTGAGCGATCATGGTGGTGTGGTGCACTGAGGTCTAGCCCGTTGACTTAACGCTACTGTATCCCCTTCTGACCAGCTAGGTGAGGTTACATCCGGGAACCTATCTATGGACGCGAGCATTAACACCGATGGACTATGGAGCCATTCGAATCGGAAAGAGCATCTGCATCCACGCTTCCATAATAACGTCGGATGAGTATTTTTTGTTCAGTCGCGTCCTCAGCAGCCCAAATAGCGTCAGATTAAATCGAAATTTAATTCGGCGATCCCAAACCGAACCTAGCACGCTGATGATCGCGTGGGATGCCAGACGCAGCAAAAAGCGCCGAGTAGGCCACTTCTGTCAAGCGATAAACATGTTTCCTCGCCAAATCGAGCAAACCGCCCACCACCCTCCCCATCGCCTTGCTGTCGCCGCGCCGACGCCGCCCCGCCGCAAATAGCCGGTGCTCCGCCACCAGACCCGCCGAAAAAGGGGAGAGCTCGCCGCCGCCGACCTCCTCCCGGCCGTTGGCCGCGGCTTGGCTGCTGTTGGCAGGCTCCCGGCCGCCCAGGCGCGTACACCAGCGGCTAGTCGCGCCCATCACGCCAGCCAGGTGTTCGGCGAATTGCCTGAGAGCCACGCCACACTGATGGACTCCGACGACGAAGAGCTGTTCGTCGCGTTGATGGAAGAGGAGGACGATGTCGGCGCTGAGGACGAGGAGCACCTCCTGATGCTCGCCGCTTTGGCCGATCTGTTCGCCACCAACACGAAGCCGCGGCGTGGTGGCTCAAAAATGGGTCGCCGGAAAAGAAAAGAGAGGCATCGTTCGGAGGGCTATTGCTTGCTTTACGACGAATACTTTGCCGATGCTCCACTGCACGGAGAGAAGGTATTTCGGCGCCGGTATCGAATGGGCCGAAAGCTATTTCTTCGGATTGTGAATTCCCTCTAGGAGTACGACAACTATTTCGTTTGCAAGAAGTATTGCATCGACACAGTTGGATTCTCCTCACTTCAGAAGTGCACAACGGTTATGAGGATGCTTGCATACGGAGCTCCCGGTGATATGCAGGAAGACTATGCACGCATGGCCGATTCCACCGCCCTTGAGTGTTTGTACAAGTTCTACAGAGAAGTGGTGGGGGTGTTTGGAGGACAATACTTGCGATCATCCAATGCTGAAGACACTGCTCGGATTCTAGGGCAGAATGAGGAAAGAGGATTTCCTGTGATGCTTGAAAGCATCAACTGCATGCATTGAGAATGAAAAAACTATCCATTTTCTTGGCAGAGGATGTACAAGGGCGCAAAAGGGCACTGTAGTGTGGTACTTGAGGCAGTTGCTACACATGATCTCTGGATTTGGCACTTCTTCTTTGGCATGCCAGGAACACACAATGACATCAACGTCCTGCAGTGCTCAAATGTCTTTGCCAGGCTTGTTAAAGGTCATGCTCCTCCGGTGAACTTCAAGGTCAATGGCCACCAGTACAACAAGGGATACTACCTAGCAGATGACATCTATCCAAGATGGTTAACATTTGTGAAGACTATCTCAAACCATGGCCCAGGAGGCAAGCACTCCTACTTTGCCAAGTTCTAGGAGGCTTGCAGGAAGGATGTCGAGCGGGCATTTGGTGTGCTCCAATCTCGATTTGCTGTTGTCCGGTACCCCGCTCTGACCTGGTCGAAATCTCATACGTGGGAGGTGATGAATTGTTGTGTCATCTTGCACAACATGATCATTGAGAGCGAGAAAGAGGAGCCAGTGTTTGACACCGAACCATATCTCAACCTGGGACCTCTTGCAGTTGTTGACCACCAGATACCTGTAGATTGGACAGTCTACCTCAATATGCGTCAGGAGATCCGAGACCCGCGAATGCATCATCAACTGCAGCAAGATCCTTGGTTCGACTCCTTGTGGGAGCGAATTTAAACAGGTCTGGAATTTCTGGAAATAAAAGACTGTGGGGTTGTTGCCTCACAGTAAACATTCAAAAAAAACTGCAGCAAGATCTAGTGGAGCACCTATGGAGGCGCAAAGGCAATGCCTAGTTTTATTTGTACTGTTTTCAGTACTTGTGCCAAACTATGTATTTATATTGTATGTTCTGCGCCAAATTATCGCCGAAATTGTATGTTTTGCGCCGAGTTTTAGCCGAAATTGCATGTTCTGCGTCGAATTTTAGCCAAATGGAACGAATTACGTTGAATCTGGGGCGAATCTACGCCGAATCTCGGCGCCTGGGGGGTGATCCTGGGGCCGCGGCTGGGCAGTCGGTCGCCCCCAAGGCGTTTTTAGCGTCGGCGGCCCCCAAGCGGTCCTATTTTAGCGCCGAAAAATGTCTTGGGGGGCCGAACAGCTGGAGATGCTCTTACACTTGAAGCAGAACTTGCAACTCGAACTTAACCAAGCGGCACATACATCAAATTTTACAAAGTTTGACTTCAAACAAATTTTATAGTAAGTAAAGTAAAAAAGGACCGAGGGATCTAACTCAACATGATCTACCAAGTATAATCAACTTAGTATCATAGTTCACCATGGAACAATAATATGAGGGGGAAATATACAAGCAGCATTGGGGAATACCATTATGTTATTTACAGATATAATACAACCTACTAATTAACTAATGGGTATTCTTATAAATAACAATATGTTTAAGTTAATTACAAGAAATTGATCATCTATATGCTATGGATATAAAGATAATGGATTCAGGCAAATAGTAATGAAAAGAACTATATTTCCTTTCAGACAATGAAAATTGAGCAGGCACTCAGGACCGCTTAAGCGCGCTAAAGTGTCGAGCGATATTCTAGTGCTTCATTTTCGGCCTAAGCGCTGAACTAAGCGTTATAGAAATAAAGTGTACCTAAGCGCTTCATTAAGCATTCAACAATGTCGATGTTGAGAGGAAAAAAATACAGCTTCAGATACGGCATAGTGAGGGGGCTCTCTTGGGATACAGAGGAGAAAAAAGGTTCCCTCGCGTACACAGAGAGCTTGGCGATGACTGCTATGGCAGATCAAGCTCCTCGGCAACGACAAATCAACCTCTTATGTTGATGTTCTCCTCACAACACCCACCAACTCCTCAACCTACTCTTCGCCGCCTCACCCGTCGGTCTTCTTCAGCGACTGATCTAGTCGCCTTCCTCCACCCCGAGCTCATCCCCTATCCATTTTCAAAAATCAATGTGTTATCCCCTATTCTATTAGTACAACATCCTTACAAAACGCATAAGCTCGACTAATCACACAACTTAAGCTATCATTGCGCAAAGCAATGGCCCGCGCTCGCTCAAATTCATCCATTTAAGGGACCTTAACAAGGAGGCTAACCTCAAAAACCCAAACAAATCAGGGACAAGCTCTACAATTTGCTACTCCCTATATCCCGAAGTGTAAGACATATTTCTAGATTTCAGACAACGTCAATTCCTGCGAAAAGACACTTCTACCCCGCGAACTTCTTGATTCTTCCCACAATTCAAATTCGGACGCACAAAATTTTCCTTCGCCGCGCCCAGGTGGTCCAACCAGGCGATCCTCGGACAGGTTCCAGGCTCCTGCACCTCGCCATGCACATGTTCCAGGCGGTCCAGCCAAGCGATCCTGGGTCAAGCTCCAGGGCTCCTGCACCTTGCCGCGCCCATGTTCTAGGCGGTCCAGCCAGGCGATCCCCGGTCAAGTTTCAGGCTCCAGTGCTCCTGCACCTCGCCACGCTTAGGTTCCATGCTCCAATCAATCATCTACCAGCGGCTAGGGCCCAGGTGATCCTCGGCCAGCAACCGGCAGCCGGCCCTCGCCCAGGAGGCCACCACCACGCCCACGCTCGCCCTACTCGTCGTGCCCAAGCCCAAGATCTCCTTGCCTGGCTCCTCTATGCTCCTCACCTCAGGTACTCCATGCTGTTGGAATTCTAAGAAATTGTGACAAATTTATGAGAAATTGTGAGGGATAACAATTCTAAGCAATTCAAATTGACCAAAGGAGTACACCATGCAAACTAAATTGAGCAATTCAAATTTAAACTAAACCGAGCAGATTTATACTCCATGTTGTTTAACTGGGCAGTTAAAATTCAAACTAAACCGATCAGATTTATACTCCATGTTGTTTAACTAGGCGATTAAAATTCAAACTAAACCGACCTTTGATTTATACTCCATGCAAATAATTATAGAGTACTCAAGCAACAAGCAATAATTCTACAGTAGAGTACTCAGGCAATAAACCATTTGATTCTTTCCTGAAGCAAACAAATTCTGTTAGTTTGATTCTTTCCTGAAGCAAACAAATTGAAACAATTGACAACATGCTCTGAATATGATGAAAACAATTGACATATTCCAATTGTCAGGGCGCTTTGAACATGCTTTGAATTTACTCACGGTAGCAGTAGCAGTAATTTAAAGCAATACTCCCTATAGCAGTAGCAGAACTGGAGAGTTAGGAGTAATTTTGTATTAGTATATTTAACATGCTCTGAATTTAAAACAATTGACAACATGCTCTGAACATGGATTAAACTCACGGTAGCAGTAGCAGTAATTTACTCACAGCAGTAGCACTAATTTGTTACTGCTAGAAGTTTATAAATACAGTAAACATTCGACAATACTACTCCTAGGAGTATAGCATTATTACTATTCCAGCTAAGTCAAGAAATGACAAGCATTTGAAGTCTGAACTGAAAAAGGAATAGCAGTGGGTTGCGAAAATTAGAGTTGACACAGCCTCCATGGATCCCTGGGGGCAATCCCTCTTAATGCAAAAATGAACGTGTCTGTAATCAATTAAACCATTGAGAAAATTAAACTACATGTTTGCTTGGACCTACTGTTAATGGTCATAGTCATTAACCGAAGATCCAAGCAAAACAAAATGCTTGTGATAACACTAAACTAGACCATAAAAAGAATCATGGAAATATATATTCTCTACTGCCACCCTGATTAACTAAAACAATCACAGGCATACCAACAATGGTTCATTGGATATTGCTACTATTTCATATTCACCGACCGAAGATCCAAGCAAAAAAGTTTTTGTTTAGACTAACTAGAACATCAGCTAGATGTGTGTTTCTCTAGCTGCAGAGACTGAGAGGTTGTCTTCCATTATCCAAGAAAAATAAGGGGATGACCCTTTCCAATCAGTAGAAACTTTGGCCAATTTTCAAACCATAATGCAATTCAGTACTGAAATTCTGGAGAAGAAACTAGAAAGAGAGAGCATGGATGTCGAGGCCATTGGCCATTGTCGAGGCCAGTGGGTTTAGATTAGATCATGTTTACAAATTTAATTCAGTAAACAATTATCTTCAGTTCCTAGAGTAGATGAATTACTGAATTTCAACTGTACAATTACAATTTCATTTTAGAGTACTCCAGTTTGTAGTTGTTCTGCATTTACCAGAGTGCAACAAGCATGTGTCAATTAACAGGAAAATCTGCACAATCTCCACCCTGAGCTTAGTCTGCGGCAACAACAAGTACTCCATATTCAAGATGTTTACGTACTGCGGCAACAACAACAAAATTTGAACATGTTCTCATGCACTAGCACAAACTGGATTTCAAACTAGACAAATTTCCATGGATCTATACCAGGTCCAATGCCATGGAATAATCACTCTGCAAGTACGTATTGAATTTCTTGACTTTTGTTCTAGAAACAGTAGTTGTATGGTTTATGGTTTGTTGAATCAATATTTTCAGTTAAGGAATACAGGAGTAAGCTGTTTGCTTCTTGAGCGCTCTCTAATTTAGCAACACTAGTAAAAAAGCTCAAGGGTTAATACTAGAACAACCGAGACATTATCATGGAAGTATGGAACCCTGCCAATGGTGGTCATACAGCTAACTACTCCAGTTGCTAGTTCCACTTTCAATACATCAGATTTCAGTTCAAGGAGTGACTTGACTGAGTATTGTATTTCTCCTCTGTGGTTAAGAACACTTGCACAAACGTGGCGAAGATGAACTAGAGAGAGCAGGAACTTGACATGGATCAGTTTTACTAATACAATTACTGCAGAACAGCTGATGTATACTGAACTGCTCCTAATCAGCAGGTCCTAATGATTTTAAACCAGCAGGAGCTGATCTGCATTTGGATTTGAAAAATGAGCAAACGCATATCCAGCAAGCAACATGGGCAAGTGTCAATCTGAACGATGGTTTGAAACAATATGGAAAATGATTACTCATAGCCCGATAAATCGCATCTCCCCCTCTACAAATTTTCAGAAGTCTGTGTATGCACGTTTCATTAGAACAGACCCTATTCAAGAATAGCAATTGTTCACAAAGCAGACATGAAGTCACAGGGACAGATCCATCGTTGTAAAATTGATCCACGTACATTGAACAATCTGGACTTCTGGAGAAGGCATCTCCAACAACATTAACTTTCCAGATTTAACTTATTTGAATGGATAGAAAGGAGGACAGACTGGAACTTATTTGACTAGTTTGGTTCGATAGAAAGGAGGGCAGACAGTGGGAGTAAGAAACAGAGGGCGAGCAAGGAAGCAAGTACGGAGGAGGAGGGGCCGGGAGAGACCTTGGAATTTACGGAGCGCTTGATGAGCGACCAGAGCCCCGGCACGAAGAGCCCCAGCGAGGTGTAGTAGCTCGCCTGCGAGCACCCCCGTCCCCGCCACGACGGCGGCGTCGCGGAGCACCGCCGGGTTTAGCCGGACCCCTCTTCGTCGGCTAGCCCCTGCTCGGCGTCGGGAGCAGGCGGCCGCCGGCCGGGCGGCGCGGAGAGGACGCGCGGCTCGTGGAGGAGACGCAGGCTTCCGTTTCGTTGGGCCTGACAATGGGAAATGGCATCCGCTGGGAAAAAAAGAAGAAGCAAAACACTCGTTCGTTTAGTCCCACCTCGCTACCTGAGGTATGGAATGACCGGTTTATAAACTGCGCGCTTCAATTGTTGTCACTTCGGAGACACTAGGTCAATGGAAGCATATGATATGCTAAAATAGCGGTATAACCTAAAGGATGACAATTTCATTTTATTACAAAGTTCTATTGATTTTTACAGAGAGGTCCTCGTAGATTGCGAATTTGTACTTTTTAACCCTTACGAATTTTACTGGTTTTACATAAAGGTTACGGATTTTTACTTTTTAACCATTGTAATATATTTTTATGGGTATGTATGTACATCAAATTAGATGATACGCCGCACGTTGCTGTGAAAATTATTAAAAATAATTTAATGTTTTAAAACACGTAAAAATTTACATAATATAATTTGAGTATTTTTTAAAGTACTCCGTTTAAGGTAAAAATATAATAAATTTAATGAAAAATCCAAAAATGTGTTCGATTTTTGTTTGTTAATTTAGTTAATTGACAATATATCGATGAGATGATATGAGACGAAAACAACCTCGAGTGGAGACGGTGAAGACGTGTCCATCCTTGGCTAAATCTAAAACAATGATGGCGAAGTAACCAGTGAAAACTGGAATTCAGTGCAAATCTGAAAACTTTCATGGTGGGTCGTTGGATCAATAGCGGACGGTACATATCTGATGTGGGAATAAACCTGTCATTTAAATCCGTTTTACGCATAACCCTTTGTCTCGGTGACGGAGGACCTCTCCATTCCAGCGCCGCCACAACGCCGACGAAGGCACGTCGGCGGTGGCCGCTCGGCGGCCCGTAGTTCCCACCATGCAGTCGCAGCACTCCCCCCACACGACGACGGTCCATGCATTGCCCCACGCATGGGCGACTCGGCAGCATCATCGTCGCCCCTGTTGCTATGAACGCTCCATGACCGTCGAGCTGCCCCCCCCCTCACGTGACTGATGCGATGCAGTCACAGCCGCAGCGGCGCACCACTCACGCGATCGTGACTCGTCCGCCAGGGTGGTTCCCAACATCATGGTAACTTAGCGGCCGTGGTGGTTGACTCTTGGGCGACGATTGTGTTGCCTATACATTACTGAATGTATGTGAAGTTCTGAAGTTATCTGAATGTTGTGTGACGTTCTGAAGTTATTGGAATGCTACAATTCAGTCTCATTTGTGAAGTTGTCTGAATCTTGGCTACATGGTTTTATTCAGATATGTAAAATTGCTTAGTTGCTATTTTTTTAAGTGAATTTCCAAGGCATGTTTGTTGATTCAGTTGCATAAATCCTGGAAATAAAATTCCTGGCAATGTGAAAGTGCCTTAGCACAATCAAGTAGAACCTCATCTTGTTTGCAAAGCATTTTATTTCCAAGTAAAACAAGACAAACATAAGCCAAGTAGATCAAAAGGGCACATCTATGATATCCCTGTAGCTCACTGTACAAAGCATAGAACGGAAAACTAATCCATTGTCCCTGTGCAAAGTGCAGAAAACATTGAGTTATCTATTTAGTCGTCTCCCAGTTCTAGCACCCCTCTTTCCTTTTTTTCATTGATAAGACCATGTAAATAAATCATCAGTTGTATGTCAATTTTTCCTTACAACTGTAACAACCCAGTTTTCACAAAAATTAAAAATTTGTTTTCGGCGTGAATTGTTTGATTGTCTGATTTGTTTGCGGTGTTTGCATCCCCGATTTATCGATCGGCGATTATTTTTCCCCCTCTTATCTCGTACCGGACGGAGACTGACCCTTGCCACCCTGACACTCGACCTTTGCGACATCGGGTTTCACCCAATCACCGTCGCGAAAACCGCACGAGACCAGCCGCAGCCAACGGAACGAAAAACCCCGTTTAATAATTAAACGGGATATTTTATAGCGCGCCGGAAAGTGTTCTCGGAACGGTTCCAGCGCTAGGTGAACGCCGCCGGCTCGACACGCTGATCACGCAGTTCGAAGTTTTACCCGAATCGGAGGTACTGCGGACCCCCGGCGGTCAGAAACGTAAACGCCGCGCGCGAGAGAGAAAAACCGGAGATGTTTTTGCAAACTGCCAGCCACCTGGGCTATATAAAGACCACCACCCCACTTAGGGTTTCCCCTAAGCACCTAGGCAGCCACCAGCCCCAGATCTGGCACAAAACACCCCATTTTCGCAGTTTTAGCCCCATTTTCGCGAAACCCTAGCCCCAGCGGATCTGGACCGTCGGATCGGCCGATCCAACGGCCCAGATCGCGCTCAGCCTCCAACCTCCATCTCCCTCCTCTGCCCGTGGGCAAGCCTCGCGCCGCCTCCCGATATGCCCGCCGCCTCGCACCGGCGAGCGCCGCCGGCGAGCTGCAGCGCCGCGTCGAGCCTCCCCTGGTGTGTCGCGCCTCCCTTATCCTCCTCTCTCTCCTTCCCTCACCCCTCCTCCTCTTCTCTGGATCATGAAGCCGCCGGCGCCCTCCATGGCCACGACCTCGAGAAGAAGCCCGCGCCACCCCAAGCCTCGCCGCCGACCCCTCTGCGCCACGGGATCCAGCGGGATCCAGACGCCGAGCCGCCATCGCGCCCTCCTGCCTCCTCGCGACCCTCTCCAGCTGCCCTGTCCTCGTCGTTGAAGCCACCGGCCCGTTTAGTTTTTTCTGCTAGGTTCTTTTTATTTATTTTGGCAGATTGTGTTGTTTATTGCGAGTGCTATATCTTTTCACCGGTAGCTCCGATGGAGACGCTTTCTACATGAAAGTTGCTCCGTTTTGCGCATAGATTATTAAAATGTTGCTTGTTGCCATGTTTGACTTTGTTTACATGCTGTTTGACTGCTAATTACAACTGCCTTTCACTGTAACTGTAATTGCCATAACTTTTTAACCGTTGCTCCGTTTAAAATGTTCTTTATATGTAACTTGACTAAAATTGCATGTAGATTGTGTTTATGCTGTTTTTGCTTGCTAATAAAAATAATAAAATATTGTTTAGGGCAAAACAGTACCAAATGCAATAATTATCGTGGGGTCCGCAATAGTTTTCCATGTATAGGTTTTACCCCCACTTAAATTGACTAGCTTAGATAGTTTATTTATTCTTCACCTCTTGTAATGTTTGTGTGCTATGTCATGCTTGCTTGAGTTGCCATGTTAACAACCTTTGTTTATCACCTGTAGATAAACAACTTGAACCACCGTAAACGTGCGGTATCGTCGTGTGTGACGAGTACTCCACTTAACCTGTTAGTAACTGCTCTCGACGGTAGGTGCAATGTCTCGTGTTGCCTTCTTGTTGATGCTTGCTCGTGTTTGCTTCGTAGTAATAGGTGCTTGCTCGTTGATTGCTTTCCAGTGTTTACCGTCTTGTGTGCTTCCGCGGGTACCTCTCGGAGACGATGCGAGTTTGCGATCAACTACACCTTCGGAACCCGACTTATCAACAGGCAAGGACTATACATTACTTATGATCCATTCTATTTCAACCAGCGGTTTGCATGCTAGTCTAGGATAGGTTCGATGTTTGATCCTACCACATGTTTACAGCCTCTTTCCAACCGATACCGCCATGTCCCCTCCCAGCAAACCTTGTACTGCTATGTTACTATTGCTCGTTGCTCAGCCCCTGCTTAGTATGCATGCTTAGGATGCTACGATGTTACCCTGTTACTCCTTGGTTTGGGATATCACATTATTATTTTTATTGTTGTTGATGATATTGATTATTATAATGTTGACTATATTCGACGAAGGATGGAAGGTCTAGGCTATCCCGCCCCGACGCTTTGTTCCATTCGAGTCACCTAGGACCCGAGTTCCGGGTATTGGTTTTAAGACTGAGCGTGCCTAACCGCGTGTGGGATTTTATGGGGTCCCCTTTTCTTACCTACCTAGCTTCAAACATTTCTAGTGGTGGCCCAAGCTGATTTACCATTTGAAACCGTGTGTGTTCTGGTCGGCCACCAGTTGTTTTCCAACCAACCTGGACCAGTGAGGACTTAGTTCCCTTGTTGGCCCACCTTTGTCCGGCTGAGGACCCGGTGTCCCATGTGTGATTAACCGGCTATCCAAACCTGCGACAGACGGTTGAGACCAGATCGAGAGCGCGGCCGGCTCCTGAGATGGATGTCGACTCACCGGGGGCCACCCAGATTTGTTCGTTGTTAGTTAGAGGGACCTGTTGTTTCGGATCTCCTGGAACTAAATCATAAAATGGTTGCCTATAATGGGTAGCAACTGAGAGAGATGGACGTGCGTGCGGAGCCTCGTAATGGGAAGTTGGTACACCCCTGCAGGGTTAAATCTTTTCGAGAAGCCGTGTCCACGGTTATGGACGACTTGAGACCTACTCCTTGTTCATAGAAAACAACAACGGAGATAATCTTAATATAACTTGATCAACGTGTGTGTGTGCCTTAACTGCTTCTTCTTCGTCGGGATGCGAAGAGGAGGACAAGGATAGGATAGGTGTTATGATTGCGTAAGTAGTTGATAGCAAGACTTGTTGGAGGCGATTCCTCATCGAATGATTGGCTTCTTACCTTACCTCTCTAGATCGTTAGCCACTTCATAAATGCTAGTGCGGCAGCAACCTCACCACTTACCACATCCTTACCGTAAACTACTAGTTGTCCTAGAATGACGAGTGATGAAGTCCTTGCTGGGTCAGATGACCACTACAGTTGGATGCTGAGTACTTCTGTACTCATGATACTACCCCCAAACTCTTTTCAGGGTTCTTGATCGACAACAGGTATGGTGATCGACGTTTCACGTGGAGACTCGACGACGACTAGTTAGGCGGATCTCGGCGGAGGGCCTGGACCCGTGTGGTTATGGGATCGATGTTTTTTTCTTTGCCACTAGGCATTTGATTGTAGTCTGTACTCAGACATGTATCTTCCGTTGTTATATTGTATTTAAGGCAGTTGTATGCCGATTGTATGAGATGTTGTATCCTTGTATCTGTAATGTTGTGATATCATGTTGGAAATCCGGGGCATATGGCTTTGTCATATGTCCCGGTGGGACCGATATGTGCTTCGTCCTCGGATCTGGGTGGAAACACCTAGATCTGGAACAGTACCGCATATCTGGCGTTACAACAACCCACTCCACCAGAACCTCATAGTTCTAAGTGATTCCTTGTAGCTCTGAACAAAATGCATAGATCCTAGTTCAAACTGAATTTAGAAAGACCCATCAGATTCAGAAATCTTTGTAGCACTGCCACTAGGGGATAGGATAGGAGAGGGATGTACAGGCTTGAGGATCCTAACACTTAATCTCAACGCAGTGGTTGTTGCAGGGTGGCAGTGGCAGTGGATGGGAGGGGCCCATCGGGTGGTGTAATGGCATGAGTGACATTGACTCGGAGGGGCGCTGTCGCGCAAGGGGGCGGAAACAAGAGTAGGGTCGCTTAGTAGGAGCACATTAGGAGGTAAGGGGAGGGCGGAATTTTTGATTAGCGAGGAGGGCGCACACGTAGCTATAAAGACGATGGCGGCGACGCATGAACATAGCGACGACGGGGGGGGGGGGGGGGGGTGGAGAAGATGAAGAGCATGTGCGAAGGGGTTATGTTCAAATCATGTTTAAGTGGCAGGATCCCACTTCGTATCCCAGCTGTCCATGTGTGATCCGATGGCACGCTGCAGAAGTTTTCAGATTTGCACTGAATTCCAGTTTTCACTGGATACTTCGCCAACAATGATAGCAACTTTGGATGTGTATTTATAAAAAAATCCACATAAAAAATAAAATGCGATGTAAATCATAATATTATTTTCTATAAAAAAGTTGCTTATAAATCGTGAGGTTGAGTGCATAAAAAGTTTTATTTATTTGTGATAGGATGCATGCACATGCAAAGTTAATAAAAGCATGTGCATGAAGAGTTAGTGGAAGAGTTTTTACATGGTGGACCTACTTGATGATGTGACTAGTTTGCATGTCAAGATAAATAGGTTAGTGGTGGTGTACTATTTATGTATTATAGATACTTCCTCTGTTTTGTTTTATTTCATATATTAGATTTGAAGAAGCTATATCGTTATTATATTGTGAATATTAATATATATTTAGTACAAACTTGATAGAACTTTAAAGAGTTTGATCCAATCAAATCCAATACACAGAATAAAAGGATGCGGAAGCAATAAATACATAATCTTTAGCTTTTTCGGCGGATGGGATGGAAGCGATGATGCTTGATGCAAACAGGTCACGTGTTTATAATTTCAAAATAATCACCACTAGATATGAATAAATTTTATAGTGATTGACGTCATGATCTTGTGTATTTTATTTGGGGGGAGGGGGTGGAGATTTTGTAGTTACTTTCGTGCAAAACTGTAGTCATGTATATTTCTAATAAATAACATCTATTAACATACTAGTTGTACTAGTTGTGTACTACATAAGCTAAATTTATTAGAGATCAGATGAGAGTACCCTTCTTTGTCGGCTAAGCGCCTAAGCCCCTGCTCGGCGCGAGCCAACCGCGGAGCGGAGAGGGAAAGGGAGGAGGACGCGGCTCGTGGAGACGCAGGCTTCAATTTCGTTGGGCCAAACAATAACTGACTTGGGTTGCGCAAAGGAACTCCACGCCACTCACGGCCCGACCATCAAAAATGGGATCCGCTTAACAGTGCTCGTTTGTTTGTCCCACCTCACTAATCGACGAAATATTGGATCGGTTTATAAGCTGTGCGCTGTTACTTGAATTGTCCCTTAGGAGACACCAGGTGCATTGTAACAATGAAAAGATGATGGAAAGATAATGAGCGTAGCTGCTAACGCGAAAGGATGACTTACGTTTTTATTCCCTCACGAGTTCTACAGATTTTACAGAAAGATCCTCCTAGATCTCATTTCCGTATTTTGAGATCCAAAATATTAAGATTTCACCAGCAAATCTTTCCAACCCTTTGTTTTCATAATTTTGTTTCCATGTTTTGTGATCTTTATAGCTATCAAATTTTCAGCATTAGGTAAACTACGATTTTTAACTTTTAACCATTGTAGTATTTCTCACGGTTATGTATATACATGAAATAATTGTTCCTTTCCGTTTTACTTCATATATTAGATTTGTTGAAGTCAAACTTTGCGTAGTTAGACCAAATTTATATAGAAAATATCAACATATATAATATATATCTAATAAGTATAATATGAAATTATATTTCATGGTGGATCTAATGATGTGGTTCTTATATTGTGAATGTTAATATTTTTTTTGTATAAACTTGAAGGGTTTGATTCAAATTTTCAGCGGTAGGTTAGCTGCGCTTTTTTTTACTTTTTAACCATTGTAGTATTTCTTATGGTTATGTATATACATGAAATATTTTTTCTGTTTCGTTTTACTTCGTATATTAGATTTGTTGAAGTCAAACTTTACAAGTTCATTGAGATGATTTATGTCATCGTGGACTTATAATCTATTTATGCGATGAACTTTTTTCAAAACTATTACAAGTTCATTGAGGTGATTTTATAGTTTGGAACATGGAAAGTGTCGGAGATGGTTCTGGCAATTCCCTCGGTAGGGTGTTCTAGCTATGTGATGGATGACGATGGTAACAAAAGATATATGACACACAATTTTACTTAGTTTGAGCTTCTTTAATGGTGGTAAAACCCTACTCGTGCTTATTCTTTATTATGATAGAGTATAAATCCGAGTACAATACCAAGGGATGTCTCTTGCCTAGATCTAAAATAAGTTATGATTGGTCTATCTTGCGTGAGAAAATGCGATGTATGATGTCAAATGTCCCTAGGTGACTCGTACCGTTGACTTATATATAGGGTTAGGGGTACGAGGGTTACACGAATCTTACGATCGGACAGTCAGAGAGACTGAAACCTACTATAAATCCTTCATTATCACGACAGTAGGCTCCCACGGTACTCCGATCCAGCCCACCGTCGCCTAGCCGGACGCCAATGACACCGCCACGGTGTCTAGCATCCAGCGTCATCAGGACCCCAACCGCTACTATATCCGACGATGGACCAGTGAGGGGTCATACCCACGGCCGTTGCCTTCGCCCGCATTAGCCTCTGCACCTGATAGTTCACCCTGTGCAAAACCGAATCGAAAAAAACTGAATTGAAACCGAAATTTAGGTTTTTCAGTTTTAGGTTTCAATTTCAGTTTTCAAAATAGCAAACCGTATTGAATTCGGTTTTTTTGGGTTTAAAACGAAATAAACCGGTTAACCGAAAACAACCCAAGTTTTTGTTTCTTTAGGGGTGAAAGGCTGAAAGCCAGGCCCAGGCGCCCAGTCCACCCAGCCACCAGCCAGGCAGCCAGCCTAACTTCAAGTCACACACGCGACATGCGAGTCGCAAACCTAGCCGCCGCACTCGGGCACACAACGGGAGGGAGAGCTAGACAGCCACTGGGAGGGAGAGCCAGCGGCGCGCATCTTGCGGCGTCTCGGCGTCCTCGGCGCGGCGGCGTCGACCTCCTCGTCGGCCGTCGCGCCTGTCTCGCCGGCCGTCGCACTCACCCCGCCCTGTGGCTCGGCCCTTGTTGACGCTGCTCGGTGGTTGTTGTCGTCGCTTGGGCAATTATCTCCGCGTCACCCTCCTCCACGGCATGGGATCTGGGAATCCCCTGCCTTTGCTCGGCAGCCGCCATTGCTTGATTTCCTGCCGCCGCCGGTCATACCGTTCCCGGTTTGTCTCTTCGGTTAAGGATAACGAATGTCTCTCTAGCATTGGTATTTTTTCCAGCTTGCTAATGCAATAACATTTTATGGCTAAAACTGACAAAAATGTCATCAAGGAAACAAAATGAAGTTTAGATGTTAAAACAAGAATAGAGAAAAATTTAGGACCATAAAAGGAAGCAGATTTTAAAAACAGGTCAATTAAGAAATTTTCTCATAAATGTATTGCTTGAAACTTTAAAATCGCATCAACTTTGGTTATTTTGGTTATTACCGAAACCGAACCGATATGTCGGGACCCGGAATATGCATATGTAATTCCTATTACAACACAATCATATGGAGAGTCGAGAGCCGTACCCACTTGTCTAAGCAGACAAGGCCAAGCACAGAACACTCTCGGAAAGCATCGAACGTGAGGGGCATCCCATCCAGGCCGGATGATCAACTGAGATGGGTCCTCATCGTCCGCACACAAGTCTAAATGATTATGGGTGGTGAAATCCCATACTCATAGACAAGTCACCTCAACCATATTATCGATTGAATTATAACACTTACATAAACAGACTCCAGCCCGATCACTTAGTCGGGGTCTCGGGCGGGCTCAATCATACAACAAAGTGTGTCACGTGACAGAGTCACGAGAAATCGCATCGCGATGCCCCAAGCTGCGCACATCTAAGGGCCACTTGTGTATAAAAGACCGCCGACAAGAACACTCATTGGATGGGACCGGTGGACCATTGATCGATAAAAAGAAGTAAATAAGCCCTTTTCTCGCAGGTACGAGAGATTGCACAACCAACAACTAAGCTATCGAACCCCACACTAAGACATGCACGTTATAACCATACACACAACATACATGTCTAGTGTAAACAGCAGGTACTTATCACATGAACTCTAAAAGTAAATCTTTATTGGCTTACATAGAGTATACAAAGAGATCACGAGTCTGTGATCCAACATTACATCAAACAACGGAAGCAAATTAGGTCTGAGTACAGACAATTTTAACAAATGGCTTAGAGAAGCCTTGTTCGACATACATAGCCCTTCCACGAGGGACCAGACTGCTGTCTGGAACTATACTATCTTAGTCAACGTCGAGCTTCAGAAAGGTGACTCCATCGGGGTCTGGGTTCTCATCTAAAACATATATTAAGAGAACGTGAGTACAAAGTCGTACCCAGCAAGACTTACATCAGAACTATACTACTCATGCTCAAGTTTCAAGGTAAAGGGAGGTGGGGTTTCAACATGCAGAAGTGCCATCTTTGACTTGGATAGTCCTGTACTACGGGTGCCAGACTTGAGGTAAGAAGCGTATACGAGTCCACCACCAAGTCTCCAACCAATACACCACTATGGATATTTCCTCGACTTCCCCACGAGGAAGCACGCCATATCACTCACGCTTATCTTGCGAGTTTTAGAGTATCCATTGAAGTTGTCTAATAATCAGGCACATCTTTCCAAGTAGTACATGACCGCGGACGTGGCTATTCGAATAGTTTTGTTAACCCTGCAGGGGTGTAAACTACACACACATGACCATCGGTTACCACCAGGTCTCGTCACAATTCAAGGGGTGCCGGCGAGGATGTTCACCACGACACTTCGCTCACAACCGGTCTATTCCAGGAGTCGACTATCTGAGTAGCTCCGCTCGAGAGTCCGGCCGGATCAACGATACGGACTCAGACAATGTAGGAAACCGAGACGCCATCTGGGGATGGTTTTACTGCCTCACAGATCCACCCACATATCTATATGATGCAACATTTCACTCACTCTTTTTCTATGCATATGCCAAATGGAAGGCCCGAACTAGTGTGACTCCTGGACGTCAACACGAATTGAGGTACTAGGACGAGAGGGGTCAGTGAGCCCAATGTGTGGTTGTACTCTTTGTCTTGGATTACCACACAAGAACTCGGGCTTAAGGCGGTGTTCAACGAGACAACCCACTGTGTACTCCTACACATCCTCTCATCATTCACCTTGTATTAGGGTAGATTCACCAACACAGTTTCACCTTCATCATCACCAGGTTGACTACCATCCCGAATCACATCAAAAGTATCCTCATTGTAAACTCTAAGCATGCAATAAGCTTTAACAGTTGCAGGGGCCACATGATATCAATCAACTCCTATGTCAGCTAGGATTGTGGTTTGCTTACTACTGTGACAAGATGATAGGTCATGCATTGCATCGGATATGGGTTCAACTATGCGGTAGAATCGATAACAAGGTGATCATCCTAATCAATGCATAAGAGACACTGAGAGGGAAATGGGTTTTTATAGATATGATCAATGGGGTTTGCTTGCCTTGCTGATGATACACAGGTTTATAGGTCTTCTTCTTCGGGGGTGACATCCGCCTCGGAAACACTGTTACCAGAACAATCATCAACAAAGGGGGCAACATCGAAAGTAAATGCACAAGCACATGATAAGTTGTGACATGATGTATAGGGTACTGGTTTGTGGCAAATTCAATTTAATTGTAGTGTATTGCAAAGGATTTGCAAATTCAAACTCAAAATTATGACATATGCACATTTGCTACTGTTTCCCCATTTTAAAATGGTCAAACATGAAAATAAAGTGCATATTCTTCATCCTTGCATTTTTCTGATAATTTTTCATACATTATTTGTTTAATTTGGAGTTAGTATGAATTTTCTATGAATTTCCAAAGTTTAAATGATTTTCTGCCATTTTCTGTAATTTCTTTTTGAACTAAATTGAAATTACCGCGTTAGCATGACATCACGCTGACGTAGGGGGGCCTCTGACCTGTGGGCCAGGGTTGTGAGCCACAGTGGGTTAATTCCCGATTTAAATTAAGTTAACAGAGGGTTTAGGGGGCTGGGCCCCACCTGTCGGTGGCACTGGGGGTGGATTAGGGGGTGGTTTAAGTTTAATTACTCCGGCTCGCCAAGTTTAATTACTCCGGCTCGCCAGAGTGTCGCCGGCGGCGGCAACAGTGCACGGCGGCGTCGCACTTGGTGGCGAATCCGTCCACCAAACGCAGCGCCAGGGCTACCAAATTGTAGCCCGTGGACGTGCGCGTCTCGGGGGCTAGTCGCGCATCGCCGGGGACCCACTTCACTTTATATGTGATCATGCATATTTATAAGACTTTTCAAAAATAGCAGAGGAATTTTTGGAAGCAATTTTTATCTGCCCATTTGAATTAAATTCAATTAGGGCTTTCTGCTTTCCCCATTTGTATTTCTTTTGAAATTTTTGCATGATGCAAAGGGAAACCTACCCCTAGCACATACCTAAGTTGGGGTTGTGACACCATAACAAGTGGTTATTACCGAAACCGAACCGTATCTATGTATAAAACCGTATAAACTGAAGTATAAAATGTTGGGGTTCGCAGCAGAAAACACAATTTTTTTCTAACTAGCGTTCCCATAACCCAAGATCTAGCAAGCCGTATTACCGTAACGGAAAGTAGTGCGGAAATAACATACCTCGGGGTGTAGTCCGTTGCGCGGGAAACGTTCCTGCAAAGGTGGTTGATGTAGCCGATCAAGTTTCACAGCCCCCTGGCTGTTTTGAGCACCCGGATGGGTCTAGTTCCACACGTGTAGCACCTCGTAGTACTCGCACACGTACGAGACTCGATGACGATCTTCGTTCTCCGATCCAGCGAAGGTGGCAGAAGCAGACCTCCGGACGGAGCTTCGGTAGCACGACGGCCTCCGATTCTAGCAGAGAAGCCTCAATTCCACTATAGGCTCACACTAGGGAGCCCACCGTGAAAGAGACAAGGGAGGGGAGAAGACAGGAGAAAACCGATCTCAATTCGGAGTAAATACTAATTTAATCCGATTTATTGTGTATTTTGGCTTAATTAAATATGTGCACCATGGCCCTCTTTATATAGGGGTAGGGGAGGGAGTCAACCCCCCTCCCTTAGCAATGTGGGACTATCCCACATGCTAGGGGGGCGCCGACCAAGGGGGGAGAGGGGGCTCCACCCTCATGGGCCCTAGGGCCCATGGCGCCCCCCACTCCCTTTTTTTCTTTTTCTTTTTCCCTTTTATTTCTTCCCCTAATGGGCCTTTTTCTCCACTAAGGCCCATTGCACATATTAATTAGAAATAAAATGATTTTAATTATTAATTCAATTAATTAATAACTAAAACATAATATTCCATCTCCCGGTGCTCCGGAACACCTTCCGGTTCACTCCGAACTTGTTCGGTTCAACACGGTACTTCTCCGATGTTGTTTCCTTTATTCTCTGGTTACTCCGATGGTTCCGAAAAGGTCTCCGATTTCATCGAGCCCTTAAGTGTGTTACCCTACGGTCCGAGAACACTCCAGTCATGACCGAGATGAGGCTACGGTCAATGATCATCAGCGGGACCTGGATGCCCATAATGACCCCTGTGCATTCCGGATATCAAACACCGATTGGACCTTACGCCGTATAGCATTCCCTTTGTCCGCGATACCGGATTGTTCCGAGATTCGATCAATGACATCCTATGGCTGGTTCAACCTCGTTCTGAACTAATCCTCATTCACTCGTTCCCGTGATATTCATCCCCGTGACCTAGTCACACGCTGCAGCTTTATGGATGGAATCTCACCGAGTGGGCCCCGAGTATCTATCCATTATATGGATTGACAAATCCCGCTCTTGTAACAATACTCCTCAACATATCTCCACGGAATACCCAAGATACAACCGTTATGACCCGCATATTTCAGTCAGGTGGTGGGATGTAGGTCAAAACATCCGGGAAGATAGCAATTATGCACGTACTCACGGTCAAAGGAACGGTCTACCACGTTCTGTAATTACAACACTGAACCTTCACAAGATTTGATCATGCTGTAATGCTTACTTTGGGTAATGTTCATCACGTCACTTAACCAGTGAGGTGATCTCATAGTCAAGAGACTTAATTGTCCATGATCGCGAAACCACGACCATCATGTTGACCATGAACTAGTTATCGATGTAGAGGCTAACTAGGAACTCTGGGGGTTTCTATACCACACCTGCATCATTGTTTCAATGACACAGTTCTAGCACGGTATGAAACTGGTTATGAACTTGCTTAGATATATTGGAATAATCATATATTATTTGCCTCTAGAGCATATATCCAACAGTCTCCCACTTGCACTAGAGTGCTAATAATCTAGCCGCATTTTTCCGATCATAATCATCTTATCACATAAGTGTTCATTGATCATGCATGCTCATGGAAGAGGTTTCGTCAACGAACTGCACCAATTCAGATTCGTATGTTTCCTTTGCAACTGGTACAGGTCAAAAGCTCTTTTGACATACCACTCATTATCATATAATGGTTGGATATAAGTTTCGCGAGAGAGTGAGACTATTATTTCACAGTATCCTCCAATGATCTCTTGGTTCAGTCTTTAGAAGACTCATCCATAGTCATATATACTGGGAAATACGCTCAACCATAAGTCCAATACTTTTAACGCTAAACTTTTATCCATACGTCTACTTTTTTAAGTAGTATTATGTTTGTAGTGCCGTGAATTTTTCTCACATTTCTTTCATGTCTTTGGTGATGTCTCTAATTCCATATAGACCCATAATATGGCTTGCAATTGTAATCTTGCATTACATTCAAGTCTATTATCCTTTCTATATTTTAGAGAATAGTCCTCAGTATTCCTCATATACTGAATGCATGGACTTTATTCAGATTTTGTGTTTTACTCCTAAAGCACATCGGAATTTGTTCTTCTTCCAAGAACTTTTGAGTCATTCTGTTGTTGGATTCACAATGCATGTTATATGGTAGAATCATATGTCAAGAACATATAAGATCACATGGACAGTACATGGTGCATCTCTATTCTTCCATCAAGACATTGCTTGTGATATTTGGATTTCATCCATTATATAATTTCTAGCCACAAGAACCTGTTTCTTGTCTTAGAAGATTATTCCAACCTTCACTTCGTTTCATTATCCGTATCTTAATCTACTCATATAGATTTCAACGTGTAATGTGTTGGTATTTCACATAAAAGAAGATTCTTGCAATCTTGTATTTTATTTGCCTTATGCTCTATATATATCATAATGCACATATGTATATAAGACGATTCTCTATATACACAATCAATGCATATCCATATATATACATATGAGATTGAGACAATGATCATGCTCCCACTCAAATATATCCATCATATACTCATATATTTGTGGTTCAGCTTTCATCAAGTCATTTTATTGTTCACTATGTCTCACATAATGACAAAGCTTCCAAAGATTCCACTCAGAAAATGCCCTCTGCATTCCAAGTTTCCGGGAAGTCTTCAAAGCTCCCACTCAGTTTCATGAAACTGCTGGCCCACTCAATATTTTGGTCATCACAAAATCACTTGATCAAATCAAGGTTGAGGGTTCCTGTCTTGAGGTACTATAGTCCATCCTTTTAACGAAATAACCTTCGTCATGCCCATTGCAATTCTCTTTCAAATCCCAAATTTGACTGAGATGCAATTTCAGGCTATGGTCCATCGTAGTGTAAATGAAATATTTTATTGATTAAAGCATTCCTACGTTTCCGTAGTCAATCACCATTGAACTTTGGTCATAACCAAATAATGCCTTATGCCCATTACATTATTCTCAATAACTCTCCAGTTTGTCGAGAATATGAAATAACCGATTTATTTCACGGGACGTGAGCCATCCTATATGTAACTCAATATTATTTCATTTCTCCTCGTGTTCTAGGCTACCATCATTCCTTTGTGTCTTCAAGCAATGTTATTCTTTATTGTTTTATTAAGAAGACTCATGATTATTGTTCTGTACAGAACGTATTCATGACAACCTTCTAAATTCAACAATGGCTTCAATTCATATACCAAGATTAATCATCTATGGCATATCCTTCCTTATACAGTGTCATTACAGCGGAACATGCTTCCGTTGCAATACTCTGATATTCTGAAGGCAAGGTCCAATACCCCGGTCAAAGTTTCCCTTATCTCCCATTGGATCCGTGTCGAGAGACTTCTTCTCGCATTACCAATCAAGAAACACACATTTTTCTATTCGGGGGGAATATGTAATTTCAATTGCTTGTAGTTTTATTACAAAGAAATTCTTTCTTTGAAGAAACCTTATAACACCATCAGTTATGGAGCTATCATGTCTCGTTAGATTCAGGATGGTTTCCTATTCATGAAGTGGGTGTTTTAACTTAATGAATTAAACAACCTTATTCGACAATAACTATAGTGCTAGGGGAAAGAACGTTTAGACCATACTACGGTTTAGTATGACTACGAATGGTTTAAGTAGTCTAGCACTTTCAACTTCCATCGTAATTTGTGGTACAACTTCCACAAGTCTCCCATTATGTCAATATCAATACTTATCACTTGGGATCGTAGCGTAGTCATATGTATCCTTGTATTCTCACTTCTCACTGTGATTCCTGAATCTCAGTTTTATGATCTCAATTGAATACAACTTTCAATTAATCATATGAAGTCTTTAATGATAACTCACGTGCCCATTTAGTACATCATTTATGTATAATGATTGGCACAAGTTCTACTTGCTAGAACCTTGTCATGGTTATATTTATTGCAGAGGTTCATAGATCGTGTATCTAATCCATCTCATGCAATCAAGTTATGACTTTCATTCGATAATGAACTCACAAGTTAATAGATCATACATTTAATGAATTCATCAGTTATGAAGTCACCTCATGCAATCAAATCTTTGACTTGTTATAATCAAGACAACTTTATCATTAAACATTGAATATTTCTTGACAATAATAGCAGTATTATAAATGCTTTCTATCATATCATAAATCAAGACGTAATCAAAGTATAAGCACACTTTTATTCATAAAGATGGAACAACTGACTTGTCTCATTACATGAATAACTTTGTCTCGCGAGATGCAAGACACACAACTAAGTGTTCATACTATAATGATTACATAAGATTTATCTAATACTCTAAGTATCTCCTATGATAGATGTCTCGGCGGAATCCATGTTGGCCATCAACTGACTTGATATCCATCAATCCTCGATTTCACCTCTTCCCATCCATGAAACGGCAGGTCCTGTTTTCATAAAACAGAATAAGTATCATATACTCATTTACTGCAAATGTTGTATAAGGTAATAAACATTTATAAAGTATATCAAGTATATACCTTCTCCATCAACAACTTCTCCTTCAATGGGTTCAACCTCCAGATACTGAAGTCTATCCATGAAGTCAGAGAACTCGAGGCTTTCACCTCTGCCGACATAGCCATGGACATGGTCTGTATAGCTCGGTGGAAGCGAGTGTAACACCGTGTATATCGCAGACTCATCTGTGGTCCCATAGTCAAAGTCATCTACGAGGCTCAGATGTATCTCATGCATCTTGGCCAAGTGTGCCTTCAGGCAAGAGCCTTCTTCCATCTTTGTAGAGAGAAACTCACTTTCTAACTCAAATCTGGCAACTCTAAACCGATGCAACTTTGATGACTTCAGCTCATCGATCATATCATATGTATCCAAATCAGCATACTCCTCACGCAAAGGTTGCGGAATGCTGGTTTCTATGATACCCTTAGCTATAGCATATGTCCTTCGACGATACTGATAATCAATCGCCGCTTGTGCATCCATGTCGTTTGCTGGAGGGTTTCCCACATGCTCTTTAGTTAAGAATGAAAGGTTTATTCTCTTGAGCACGGCTCTAAGGCGTAAGTACCAACTAATGAAGTTTGACCCATTTTCTCTAAGTGTTTCACCTTCCATGAAGAAAGATAGTTCACGTTGCTCTAGTGCATTCATTTTCTACAAACATAATTGCAAGGAACACAATTAAGACTAGTTCACAAAAATGAGTTCATATAATCATATTATAAATGAGCTCGCACTAAAACAATTCATCCCTAGGAAGTTTTAGTGATTACATGATCCAGATTCACTGCCCGACCTCGAATATCACACGGCCGACGGGTCAGTCAAAGGTAGACAACAACTTGTGCGATCACATTATCTTATATGAAATATGACTCATGCTCGGTCTTTCGATCTCTAGTATTCTGAGGCCATATCTGCATATGCTAGGCTCGCCAAATTAACCTCCATGTTATATGCTGCTCAGCAAGGCCATATCTGCATATGCCAGGCTTGCCGAACCCAACCTCATGCGAACTCCATGGAATATGTAGGACAACTCCGGTATGTACGGAGCATCAAGCCATATGGGAGAACCTTCCAGGCGGTGCACACTTCGGTAGAATACTTGTGTTTGTCTTTGTTAAGGGATCATCTTATCACATGCTACCGTCGTGTATCCTATACTAGCAAGTTTTAAGATGTCTGAGCTATGGCAACACTAAGTCTACAGTGTCTCCATTTTAGTTTGTTTTATGATGACGATTACTACTTACTAGTAACACATAGCAAAGCTATCGCTACATCACAAACAAACGAATGATAGCCCCCACTTAGCAATACAAGGTTTAGACGGTCTAGTTGTATATTGCAAGTTTTACGTGGCTGCTAGGGCTTTCATAGTTAAACCGGTTTTAACCTCGAGTCAACCACAACGTCAACCATACGATTGTCTCTATTACACCCCGCACGGGGCCCTCCGTTGCAAATGCCACATCCGCTAAAGTAGAGAGACAGACACCCCCAGCCACTTTATACGGTACAAGCCGTATGTCAAGCGTGGAACCAGTCTCGCATAAGCGTACGCGTAAGGTCGGTCAGGGGCCGCTTCATCAAACAATGCCGCAGATGTGAACAAGTACACGTGGGAGGGTAACAATTATACAATCAACGCCCACATCCCCGATGTGTTCTATCTGTACAGTAATACTAAGCATAGACCTAGCTCATGATACCACTGTTGGGGTTCGCAGCAGAAAACACAAATTTTTTCTAACTAGCGTTCCCATAACCCAAGATCTAGCAAGCCGTATTACCGTAACGGAAAGTAGTGCGGAAATAACATACCTCAGGGTGTAGTCCGTTGCGCGGGAAACGTTCCCGCAAACGTGGTTGATGTAGCCGATCAAGTTTCACAGCCCCCTGGCTGTGTTGAGCACCCGGATGGGTGTAGTGCCACACGTGTAGCACCTCGTAGTACTCGCACACATACGAGACTCGATGACGACCTCCGTTCTCCGATCCAACGAAGGTGGCGGAAGCAGACCTCCGGACGGAGCTTCGGCAGCACGACGGCCTCCGATTCTAGCAGAGAAGCCTCAATTCCACTATAGGCTCACACTAGGGAGCCCACCGTGAAAGAGACAAGGGAGGGGAGAAGACCGGAGAAAACCGATCTCAATTCAGAGTAAATACTAATTTAATCCGATTTATTTTGTATTTTGGCTTAATTAAATATGTGCACCATGGCCCTCTTTATATAGGGTAGGGGAGGGAGTCAACACCCCTCCCTTAGCAATGTGGGACTACCCCACATGCTAGGGGGGGGGGGCGCCGGCCAAGGGGGGAGAGGGGGCGCCACCCTCATGGGCCCTACGGCCCATGGCGCCTCCCCCACTCCCTTTTTTTTCTTTTTCTTTTTCCCTTTTATTTCTTCCCCTAATGGGCCTTTTTCTCCACTAAGGCCCATTGCACATATTAATTAGAAATAAAATGATTTCAATTATTAATTTAATTAATTAATAACTAAAACATAATATTCCATCTCCCGGTGCTCCGGAACACCTTCCGGTTCACTCCGAACTTGTTCGGTTCAACACGGCACTTCTCCGATGTTGTTTCCTTTATTCTCTGGTTACTCCAATGGTTCCTAAAAGGTCTCCGATTTCATCGAGCCCTTAAGTGTGTTACCCTACGGTACGAGAACACTCCAGTCATGACCGAGATGAGGCTACGGTCAATGATCATCAGCGGGACCTGGATGCCCATAATGACCCCTGTGCATTCCGGATATCAAACACCGATTGGACCTTACGCCGTATAACATTCCATTTGTCCGCGATATTGGATTGTTCCGAGATTCGATCAATGACATCCTATGTCTGGTTCAACCTCGTTCTGAACTAATCCTCATTCACTCGTTCCCGTGATATTCATCCCCGTGACCTAGTCACACGCTGCAGCTTTATGGATGGAATCTCACCGAGTGGGCCCCGAGTATCTATCCATTATATGGATTGAAAAATCCCGCTCTTGTAACAATACTCCTAAATATATCTCCACGGAATACCCAAGATACAACCGTTATGACCCGCATATTTCAGTCAGGTGGTGGGATGTAGGTCAAAGCATCCGGGAAGATAGCAATTATGCACGTACTCACGGTCAAAGGAACGGTCTACCACGTTCTGTAATTACAACATTGAACCTTCATAAGATTTGATCATGCTGTAATGCTTACTTTGGGTAATGTTCATCACGTCACTTAACCAGTGAGGTGATCTCATAGTCAAGAGACTTAATTGTCCATGATCGCGAAACCACGACCATCATGTTGACCATGAACTAGTTATCGATGTAGAGGCTAACTAGGAACTCTGGGGGTTTCTATACCACACCTGCATCATTGTTTCACTGACACAGTTCTAGCACGGTATGAAACTGGTTATGAACTTGCTTAGATATATTGGAATAATCATATATTATTTGCCTCTAGAGCATATATCCAACATAAAAACCATATGAATTGAAAACCGTATAAACCGAACCGAATTGAACCGAAAAACCCGAAAGAACAGGCTGACAGACAGTGATCAGATCTACCACATCGGAGCCACCACTGCAACTCGAGGAGGCGTGGGCACCGCCCAAAATGAGACCAGCCACCTGAGATAGGCTCGCAGCGGGCCACAACAACCAATACATCACCCTCGACTAGTAGCATCGGGGAAGGGAGGGATTTAGGGGAGGGGCATCCATGGTTGCAGACAGAGCTCTTTGTCGGATGTTTGTCAAACCGTCAAGGGGCAGCAATCAGAGAGGGCCCCCTGCATCACATAGAGATTGGATCTCAAAGGCTTGAGGAAGCGAGGATCACACAACACGCGACGGGAGTGAATCCGCCCCGCCGCCACCATCATGGGGCTCGACACGGTTTTGTCAGCTAGCACTCCTGCGATGGTGTTGTTCTAGTGGGTGGAATAGGGGGCTTGCGGCAGCGACGCCGACGAGGGTTTCCCTCGTGTCATCAGGGGAGGGCGACACGGGGTGACCAAATGAGACTAAGAGATAGTCACAATCACGGTTGATCCTTTAAAAAAGGACCATGTAAGCATCACACATGTGATGCTAAGGGGTTTGGGTCGAACACTCTCATCTCCACACATCGCACCACATCACCGTATGCATGCACAAATGACGAAAGTGACGATGTCAGCGAGAATCTTTTGGATTTTTAGTTTTAAAAATGTTTTATCTTTTAAATGAAAAATCTGATTAAAGTAACGTTTCATCATTAAATCTGTCATGATGATTTCTTTTAAACTAAATCACATATCGATATGTTTTGATGACTTGTTTTGGGTTAAATTTGCCATGTCGATTGCCTGTTGTCGTGGAAATGACCCCCGGGTAGGGTCATCCAGGAGAAACATTTCGTCAAGGCAAAGATCACCGACCTGATGGTCGCCGATCTAATCAAGGTCGAGCTAATCAAGACCAAGCAAGCAGCGGGCCGAAATGATAATATCGGAGGCATATTGCCCCAAGAGAGCGCAATCGGCCTCACCTGAGTTCAATCGGCCGAAGAGGGCAAAGCAACATCTGTCGGGACCCGGGGTTAGCGTATGCAAGTACAGCTAAGACATAGTCATATGGAGAGCCGAGAACCGCACCCACTTGTCTAAGCAGACAAGGCCAAGCACTGAACATTCTCGGAAAGCATCGTACGTGAGGGGCATCCCATCCAGGCCGGATGATCAACTGAGATGGGTCCTCTTCGTCCGCACACAAGTCTAATGATATGGGTGGTGAACTCCCATATTCAAAGACAAGTCGCCTCAACCATATTATCGACTATCTCAAAACTCTTACATAGACTTACTCCAGCCCGATCACTTAGTCGGGGTCTAGGGCGGGCTCGATCATACCACAAAGTGTGCACGAGACGGAGTCTCGAGCAATCGCATCGCAATGCCCCAAGCTGCGCACATCTAAGGGCCACTTGGTGTATGAAAGACCGCCAGCCAGAACACAACTAAGGTCTCGAAAACCCATACAAAGACATGCATGTTATAAACATACACGCAGCACACATGCCTTGTATGAACAGCAGGTACCATTGCAATTCTCTACAAAGTGTACAATTTTATTGATAACTCTTATAGAGTGCACACAGAGATCACATACATGTGATCCAACATTACATTACAAGCGGAAGAAAATTATGTCTGAGTACAGACAAGTTTAACAAATGGCTTAAGAAGCCTTATTTAAACACAAAGCCCTCCACGAGGGAACCAGTCGTCTGACTGGGACTAGACTAGTTGGTCTTCAGTCGTCCAGCTCGATGAAGAAGCCACCTTCGGGGTCAGTGGAATCATCTAAAACATAGATTAAGCAAACGTGAGTACAAAGTCGTACTCAGCAAGACTTACATAGGAACTATACTACTCATGCACATGTATCAAGGTAAAGGGAGGTGGGGTTCACTTGCAGAAGTGCCAGCTTTGACTTGGCTAATCCTGAACTACGAGTACCAGACTTTGAGATAAGAAGCGTACACGAGTCCACTACTTTCTCCAACCAATACACCACTATGGTGCCTTCCTCGACTTCCCCACGAGGAAGCACGCCATAGCACTCACACTTATCTTGGTGTGTTTTAGAAGTATCCGGTTCAAGTTATCTAATAATCAAGCTAAGCTTTCCAAGCAGTCCATAACCGCGGACGCGGCTATTCGAATAGTTTTGTTAACCTTGCAAGGGTGTACCGCTACACACACATGATCATCATTTACCGCCTTTGATCTCGACACCATTCAAGGGGTGCCAGCGAGGATGCTCACCACAACTGTTACCTCATAGCCGATCTAGTCCGAGAAAGCCGCCTACTTGGGTTGGTTACCACAATCGTGAACCCGGCCGGTTTACCGAAGTGGACCCAAGTGATGTGTGCGTGGTGCATAAGCCGGTCTCGGATGAGCCGTTCTCCCACTTAGCATCCAGGCCACAGACCTACCAGAACTCCGAACTATTGCGACATCTGGACATCGAAAGGGATGAGATAGTAAGTTGAGAGGGGTCAGTGAGCCCAATGTGTGGTTGTACTCTTCATCTTGGATCACCACACAAGAACTCGTACTAGGGCGGTGTTCAACGAGACAACCCACCATGTACTCCTACACAGCCTCTCATCGTTCACCTTGTATTAGGGTCGATTCACCAACACTTTTCTACCAACATCAACGTGATCATTCCCATCCCGACTCACATCACAGTAACAACATGGTATCTTACTAAGCATGCAATAAGCAGTAACATTGCAGGGGCCACATGATATCAAACAACTCCTACATTTGCTAGGATTGTGGTTTGCTTACTACTGTGACAAAATGATAGGTCATGCAAAGGAATGGGTTCATCTATGCGGTAGAAACGAATCATGGTGATCATCCTAAACAATGCATAAGCGAGACATGAGAGGGAAGTGGGATTTTATCGACATGATCAATGGGGGTTTGCTTGCCTTGCTGACGAGGTTCGGGTTCGGGGTCTTCAACGAAGGGGGTGACCTCGAGCTCCGGCTCCACGTCTATCAGCAACATGACAATCATAGGATCAACATGATGTACAATGCACAATCACATGAATAAGATTGAAAGGTTGATGTTCATGGTACTGATGTGTTGAGCATTCCATTTAAATGGAGTATATTGCAATTTGAATTGCAAATTCAAACTCCACATTTGAATTCAACATTTACCAAGTTGCATGTGACATTGATTGATCATTTTGAATTATTTTCAAATGTGTATGATATGCCTCTGAAGTGTGGTTGAATTGTAGCTTAATTCCATGGTCCAAGTTGCAAGATACTTTGATTTGAATTTGAATTAAATTCAAATAAACCAAATGACATATGCTACTGGTCCCATTTTAAAATCAACTCAAACAGAGTTGAAAGTTGCATATTTGGAAAGATAATTTTCTCCTGATCATTTTTCATATATTATTTGTCCAATTTGGAGTTAATATGAATTTTCTATGAATTTCCAAAGTTTGGGGTATTTTCTGGAATTTCTGGAATTCTTTTAATTCAAATAATCTCTGGAAATTCATTTAACTGATTTATTGCGCAAGTGCTGACGTCAGGGGGGGGGCTGACATGTGGGGTCACCTTGTCAGTGACTGGTTTAATTAACCCGTGGGTTAAATTAATCCAGTGGCTTAATTAAGCCACTGGGCCCACTGGTCAGTGACCCAGGGGTCACTAATTGGGTGATTAACAGGGGGGTTAGAGCTGACACGCCGGCGGCTAAACGCCGGCGACTGGACCGCGGCGGCGCTGCACGGGGAGGACGAATCCGGCCACGGGAGGGGAAACGGAGGGCACCGGCTTGCTCCTGGAGGTCGTCCGCGTCTTCTGGAGGCAATAGGGGGTCGCGGGGTGGTCGGGAGCGACGACGGCGACGTCCTTGGCGGCGACAGAACCACGGCGAGGTCGTAGTCGACGTTGTAGTGAAAGACTTGAGGCGATTCGGGGCGCGTTCGAACGCTGGCATGTTCAGGAGCCAAACGCACGCACTGGGGGTTCACGATGAGCACTGGAGCGAGGAGGACGACGACCATGGCGGCGACCTTCCTCTGCTCTCATGGCGGAATCATCTAGGGGGGGATTGAGGGGTCGCAAGATTAGGGGTTCTGCTCACCAGGAGGTGGTGAACGCAACGGCGCAGGCGGTGTAGACGGAGAGGCTTCAACGACGACGAATTCGCCGGAGTTGGCTTGCGGGTCCGGCGGCAACGTGGAGAAGATTCCGGCGGCTACAGAGTGTCCGAGCTCGATTCCTTCTGCACGGAGTCGAAGTTGAGGATGGCGAGGAGGATGGACAGCACGACGCAGCTCGGAAACGACGTTGGCCACGCGGTCTTCAAGCTATGGCGACGGCGGCGTCCTGTTCTTCTCGGGGCTCAGCGAGAGAGAGGAGGATAGGCACTGGGGAGGGGGGGGGGGGAAAGAGCTCACGGCGTCTCCAGGGCGCGTCCAGGTGCGAGAAGAGGCCACGGGGGGGGGGGGGGGCTGGAAGCTCTCGGCGGCGACGTGGCGTCCCCGGCTAGCTCGGTGGCATTCCACCGAGCAGCTTGGAGGCGAGGGACGGAGAAGAAGACGCCCCTGCCCCTGTGGGCCGGCTGGGCTGGGTGGGCCAGCTCCGCCTAGGCGCCAGGTAAGTGGTTTCTGCTTTCTTTTCTATTTTCCTTTTTTGACATTTGTTCTGTTTAGCTAAAATAAATAGCTAAACATTTTATTAAATGCTGAAAACTTTTATGTGGCCTCATAATAATATAGACTAGCCACTTATAAACTTTCAACATTTTTAAAATTCAAATGATTTGAATTTTAAATCAAATAGGGGTATTTCTTTAATTCCAAGGCACTGTTTGAATATTTGAAAAATCTGTGAGCATGGGATGGGTCCCACATCACTTGATATGTGATCACACTCATTTATAAGACTTTTCAAAAATCTAACATGAATTTTTGGAGAAGATTTTTATCTGGCCTTTTGAATTAATTCATCTGGGGGGGTGTTCCTTCTCCCATTTGGATTTTGAAGTTTATTTCCTTTGAAAATTTGACATGATGCAAGGTTACTTGATCCTAGCACATTACCTAACAGAGGGTTCTGACAACATCTGAGCTGAATCCCAGGTCGAACACCTGGTACAAGTTCATTCAATGCGCAATCCCAGGAGATCCGGGCTATTAGAGGCGTGCAATCTCCTCCAGCGAAGATCACGCGGACAGGCCGACAGGACCGAGCTCCTAGCTCCACTGTTCATCCTGTAAGACCTACAACTAGCGGCATGGAGAGCCGCAAGTCTACACCGGGTCATCCGGGATCACACGATGTGAGGGGCCCAGCTCGTCTGAGGCTGGCAGCTGGGTCCTCCCCTTTGTACATTTACCTTTGTACCCCGGGCTCGGCCTATAAGAGCCCCGGGTACCCCTCCGTGAGGGACGTAGGAGCACTTATTGCAACTTAACCCTCAAACAGCTCAAGGAACATTAATTGTAGCCAGAGTTATTGCATATAGCTAGCTCGGCAGGACTAGGGGTGTTATCTCTACGGAGAGCCCCGAACCTGGGTACATCGCGGTGTCTCACTGTGTTTGTCCCCACTCTCGATTTCGGCACCATCGACATCAACCCCGGTTTTCCCCCTCTTTAGCCATCCCCATGGCATCTGCCGTTACCAGACGACGATACCTGTAAATTGTCATGTTGTTTACACTTAAGTTGTCATGATATATTTTAACTTTCTGTCTTCTAGATTTAAAATAAATTTTGACATGTTACACTACTAGGAAACAGCTTATAGATAGGAACGCTTTCTGTGGCGCACTGCAACTAGGGTGCTCCACAGAAGTATTTCTGTGGCGCATGGAGGACAGTGCGCCATAGAAATGCAGACATTTCTGTGGCGCATGTGGGCCAGGTGCGTGATGGCAAGAGAGTGTTAATACTCTTCAAGCCCCCGTTGGTTGCCCCAAGTGCAGGGTGAGATATAGTGCAGCGGCAAGTTTTCCCTTGGCAAAGATACCAAGGTTTTTCTCCCGTAGGACTCCGAAGGGTACAAGAAGGTGGTAAAGTGAACAATGGCGCCGAGGTTTCTAGCTTCACCTGGACTTGCACACAGATACAAATAACTTTGCTCCCAACGAGTACAGAGGAGTTATCAATTCCTCCGGCCTTGCTGTTTACAAAGGATAAACGCAAGAGATAAAAGTGGAACTGAAAGTAAAGACTGAAAGTAAGCTAAGGGTGTAACAATAATGTGAAGATGGACCGGGGTCCCGTGATTTTCACTAGTGATGTCTCTCTCCCAAAAGACGATAAAAGTGCTAGCTAGGTAAACAAATCACAGCTGGGCAATTGACATAACTATGAAGGCACCGCAATGCTAACTATGCTGCAAAGAAAGGAAGGGCTCAAAAGCAATGGGCAGTACGCCAAGGTAAGTAGACCGAAATCCAACTGCATCTACTACGAATCATCCACCTTGAGATATCTATCCAGAACATCTCGCTGGTATTAAGTTGCGAATCCCACCCAAAGTGTAAATTCAAAGCAACAGACAACTGCATTAAAAGAACTTTGCGTAAAGTAAACAATCCTTGCACCCGCGAGTACAAACACCGTTGTTTTATCCCTGGTGGCAACAACACATCCCCTAGTCTCATGTTTCTGTCACTCAAGCTAGACATCAAGGGGCTGAACCCACAATCAAGCATAACGCTCCCTCTTGGAGTTGCAACAAATCACTTGGCCAAAGTAAAATACGGCAACGGAGAGCATGCAAGAATTTACTCAAGAACAAAATATAAAAGATAAGAACCAAATATATTACTGTAAGGCCCGATATGCGGTACTGTTCCAGATCTAGATGTTTCCATCCAGATCCGGGGACGAAGCACATATCGGTCCCACCGCGACATATGACAAAGCCATATGCCCCGGATTTCCAACATGATATCACAACATTACAGATATAGGATACAACATCTCACAATCGGCATACAACTGCCTTAATAAAATACAACAGCGGAAGATACATGTCTGAGTACAGACTACAATCAAATGCCTAGTGGTAGAAGAAAATCATCGATCCCATAACCACACGGGTCCAGGCCCTCCGCCGGGATCCGCCTAACTAGTCGTCGTCGAGTCTCCACGCGAAACGTCGATCACCATACCTGTTGTCGATCAAGAACCCTGAAAAGAGTTTGGGGGTAGTATTATGAGTACAGAGGTACTCAGCATCCAACTGTAGTGGTCATCAGACCCAACAAGGACTTCATCACTCGTCATTCTAGGACAACTAGTAGTTTACGGTAAGGAAGGGGTAAGTGGTGAGGTTGCTGCCGCACTAGCATTTATGAAGTGGCTAACGATCTAGAGAGTAAGGTAAGAAGCCAAGCATTCGATGAAGAATCGCCTCCAAAAGTCTTGCTATCAACTACTTACGCAAACATAACACCTATCCTATCCTTGTCCTCCTCTTCGCATCCCGACGAAGAAGAAGCAATCAAGGCACACACACATTGATCAAGTTATGTTAAGATTATCTCAGTTGTTGTTGTCTATGAACAAGGAGTAGGTCTCAAGTCGTCCATAACCGTGGACACGGCTTCTCGAAAAGATTTAACCCTGCAGGGGTGTACCAACTGCCCATTACGAGGCGTCGCATGCTCGCCCATCTCTCTCAGTTTCTACCCATCACAGGCAACCATTTTATGATTCAGTTCCAAGAGATCCGAAACGACAGGTCCCTCTAACTAACAACGAACAAATCCGGGTGGCCCCCGGGGAGTCGACACCCAATCCAAAAGCTGGCCACGCTCTCGGATCAGACTCTTCCGTATGGCCAAGGTCGGGTTTAGTCTCACCTATATAACAGGGGACTTCCCTAGCTCACCAAGTGTGGACCAACAGAGGAACTAAGTCTCCGCTGGCCCGAGTTGTTTGAAAACTACTGGCGTACGACCAGCACACACACGGTTTCAAATGGTAAATCAGCTTGGGCCACCTCTAGAAATGTTTGAAGCTAGGTAGGTAAGAAAAGGGGACCCCATAAAATCCCACACGTGATTAGGCACGCTCAGTCTTAAAACCAATACCCGGAACTCGGATCCTAGGTGACTCGAATGGAACAAAGCGTCGGGGCGGGATAGCCTAGACCTTCCATCCTTCGTCGAATATAGTCAACATTATAAAATCATATCATCAACAACAATATAATAAGGTGATATCCCAACCCAAAGAGTAACAGGGTAACATCGTAGCATCCTAAGCATGCATACTAAGCAGGGGCTGAGCAACGAGCAATAGTAACATAGCAGTACAAGGTTTGCTGGGAAGGGACATGGCTGTATCGGTTTGAAAGAGGCTGTAAACATGTGGTAGGATCAAACATCGAACCTAACCTAGACTAGCATGCAAACCGCTGGTTGAAATAGAATGGATCATAAGTAATGTATAGTCCTTGCCTGTTGATAAGTCGGATTCCGAAGGTGTAGTCGATCGCACGCTCGCATCGTCTCCGAGAGGTAACCGCGGGAGGCACACAGGAAGGAAACACTGGAAAGCAATCAACGAGCAAGCATCTATTACTACGAGGCAAACACGATCAAGCATCAACAAGAAGCAACACGAGACATCGCACCTACCGTCGAGAGCGGTTACTAACAATTTAAGTGGAGTACTCGTCACACACGACGATACCGCACGTTTACGGTGGTTCAAGTTGCTTAGCTATAGGTGATCAACCAACGGTTATTAACATGGCAACTCAAGCAAGCATGGCATAGCACACAAACATGGCAAAAGGTGAAGCACAAAATAAACTATCTATGCTAGACAATTTAAGTGAGGCACAATCCTAAACATGGCAGAACACTAAGTGCCGCACGATGATTAAAAGATTTGGTACTGTTCTGTCCTAAACCATATTTTAGGTTGGTTAACAACAAGAAACAATAGCATAAACACAAAGTACACGAAAAACTAATCAAGTTACATATAAGAAACATTTTAATCAGAGCACCGGTTAAAAAGTTATGGCAGTTATAGTTTACAGTGGCAGACAGTGTAATTAGCAGACAAACAGCAAGTAAACAAGCTCAAACATGGCAACAAGCAACATTTTAATAATCTACGCGCAAAACGGAGCAACTTTCATGTAGAAAGCGTCTCCATCGGAGCTACCGATGAAAAGATATAAGCATCGCAATAAAATAGCACAATCTGCCTAAATAAATAAATAAAACCTAGCAAAAAAACTAAACGGGCCGAAACTAGTGCTATTGGGCCCAACAGAAAAAAAACAGAACTAATAAAAGAAAATAAAAAGGGGGGGGGGCAGCCTCACCTCTCGGCCGTGGCGCATGAGGCCTGGCTGGCTGGAGAGGGGCTGGCAGGCCGGTGCAGGCCGCTTGGGGCGAGCTGGGACGGCCCAGCTGGGAGCAGCCAACCGTCCACGCTAGAGGAAGGGGCACGGGTCGGGATCCTCCCGACCCCGACGACGGCGGCGACCGCGGTGGCGCTCCGGCCACCGGCGGCGAGGTGCGGGGGCTGCGGGGCAAGGTGCAGAGGGGAAGGAGGAGCCGGATCCGGTCGGTTCCCGCCTGATCGGGGCGGCGGTGAGGCCCGAGGACGGTGGGGCGCGGGCGAGCTTCGAGGCCAGGGTCGTCGGCGGCCATGGCGCAGCGGCGCTCTGCCTGCTGATCTGCGGGGGAGGAGGAGGTTAGGTGAGGGGGAGAGGGAGAGGCGCGGCCAGGGGGCTCACCGGAGCACGGCGGGGCGAGCTCGCCGGCCGGAGTTGACCGGGCGGCCACGGGATGGAGTTGGGCGGCGGCGCGTGGGTGAGCCCACGGCTGGAGGTTGGGGGGAGCTGCTCCGGGGGTGACATGACGCGCTCCCAGGCCGTCGATCTGCAGATCCGACGGTCAGATCTGACCAAGAGCTAGGGTTTCGGGGAGAGGGGGATTTGGGAGGAAGATCTGGGATTTCTCAGGGGGGTGGCTGCAATTTGTGCAAGGGGGAACCCTAATTAGATGGGGGAAGTTGAGGGATCATTATATAGGCTAGCTGGTCTGGCGGATGACAAAAATAGCCCCGATGACCACCGGTTTTCTCTCTCGCGTGTCCGGCGATCGCGGTCGTGACCGCCGGAGGTGCATACGGACTCCGATTCGGACGAAACTTCGACCTACGCGCTCAGCGCGTCGAGCCCGTCGATCGTACCTCACTGCGGTGACATTCCGACAACATTTTCCGACACTCCAATAAAATAATCCGTTTATTAAATAAACGGGTTTTCCGTTCCAGTGGCGATGGCTGGTCCTGTGCCGGTAGCGACGGTGCTCGGGTGAAATCCCGGTGTCGCAAGGTCGTGTGCCGTGGTGGAAAAGGGGTCGGTCACGCATCAGATACGAGAATAAGGGGGAGAAATATTCACCGATTATTATTTTGGCGAAGCAAACACTACAAACAACACGGACAATCAACAATTCACACCGAAAACAATTTTTTTATTTTTGTGAAAACTGGGCTGTTACAATTACTCATCACAATCTGAACATAGTCTCATAATCCATCAGATCCCAGCAAACTCAACATAGCAACAGCAGAAAATTACAAAGGGGCCTCGATCATGTGAGGCAGCTCACGAGGTCTCGAAAGTGGAAGCACAAAGATGGGAGAGGAACATCACATAGCTACTGGTCACGGACCCATGGTCCAAGGGGAACTACTCACGGTACATACGGGAGGCGTCCATGGCTATGGATGGTCTCCCGGAGGGGGTTCCTCCTCCCGGTAAGGTGTCGGGGCAGCTTCTCCAGGTAGCCCCGATCTAGAAACGGCGGCGGCGTCAGCGGTACAGAGGCGAGTTCGCGAAAAAGAGATCATTCTTAGGGGCTTCCACCCCGAGGGCTAAATATATGCGAAGGGGGGCACCGAGAGGGGCCACAGGGCATCCAGGAGGCTCACTGGCGCGACCTAGGGTGGGGCCGCGCCAGGGACCCTTTTGGAGCCCCTGTGGTGGCCCCCCTTCCCTCCTTTGGTGTTTCCGGAAGCTTCCGGGTCGCTGATTTATTATCTGATTTTTCCGGATTTTTTGGAGCACTTTTAATGGCCGGAAAACCTGAAATACAAAAATAGCTGAAAACAACAACTGGCAGCTGGGTGCACTGGGTTAATAGATTAGTCCAAATATGCTCAAAAGTGTATGAAAGTTCAAGCAAATCATGGCAAAGTCACACAAAAACATGCATGGAGCAAGCAGAAATTATAGATACGTTTGGGACGTATCAGTGCGCCACTGAATTGCCCTATTCTGTGGCGCACCCGGGACCGGTGCGCCACTAAATTATGTGGGGGCCCCACCACGGCCCACCTCGTGCAATATGGATCAACTTTCTGTGGCGCACCCGACCCAGATGCGCCATAGAAAAACCTATATAATCGGCCCCTCGCCCTCCCGCAACCCTACCCCCTCACTTCTCCCCCCCGCCCGATCCCATCTATGTCGCCACCGCCGCACTCCCCTCGGCGACCCCAGGTCCGTCTCCGGCGACCCCCGCCCCGTAGGTGTGCCTCCCTCCCTCTCTCTCTCTCTCTCTCTCTCTCTCTCTCTCTTTCTCTCTCTCTCTCCACCCCTCTGCCTCTGATCTGCAGCGTCGATCCACCTCTCGCCGCCGACCTCCTCGACCCACCGCCAGCCGCACCATCGCGCCGTCGCGGAGGAGCTCAACCATCGTGCCGCCGCACCACCCCCTCGTCCTCCCGCCGGCTGAGCATCGCCATTTATCGGTACGTAAACCCTAACCGCCATTACGTACCGTTCAGACAACACAAGATTTGAGCAAGTTGAATTGAATTAGGGCACAAGACGAGAGGTTCAGGAGCTAGCCATCTGATTATATCTGAGTGTTTGCATTGTACTGTGTTTTAATGTTTTTTTGTTTCTAGGGGTCATATCATATCATATCGAATCGTAGGACGCCCGTATCATGTTTTGTTTTGACGATGTCATGGCCGTATCTTTCAATGGGAAACTTTTGTGAATTATTTGCCCACTTGTAGATATTGCATGACCTTGTCCTAGAAAGTACTAGATTGATATGCACGCACCATGTAATTATTAGGGACGTAATGTATTACCAAGATCTTATTTAAGCTAAGAGCTACGAAAACAATGCATTTGATCGACAATGGTCTTTTGGAACTTTGGGGGTTCGTCCGACTCTACTACTCAGATTTGTCATGCATGGTCGTCAGCTAGACAAATAGATATGCTCATGATGCAATTATCTGGGGATGCAATCAAATTTATAGAAATTAATAACTTTAATGTATAGAATCCAAGTGTTTGAGGTAAGAGGTGTGTCAATGTGTCCTCACATAAGCTCTCATATATCAACTATTCAGCTCTCTCTCACCTTTCAAAAAAACTATTCAGCTCTTAGTACAACAAGTACTCGATCGTACCAAGGTAAGAAGTAAATCTACTGGAGCAAAAGCACAACCATGCCCAAGATTTTCTTAAGTTTTTGTATTGTGGGTGATCTTGGTAGAGTGGGGGAAAATTCAAACTAGTGATTAGGATTCACTTGACTAATTAAGACTACTCGCTACTGGTGACAACACCTGGTGAGGTGACACCCCTCTTGTTCATTTTTAGAGCCAGAGTAAACTTGAAATGATCCTTTGAAAAACTAACAGCCAAATAGATTCAGGAATATTCAAATTTTGCCTTTCTTGAGCTAAACAATTTGTGGCATGATTCTTCAAGCAGACAGCACCAGATGGACTGTTCTGACCCATAATCATAGCACCAGATGGACTGTTCTGAAAACTGTAAAGTGTTGAAAGACAAGAGTTGAATGCCCTGTTTTTGCTGATTTTAATGTCTTGGTTTGATGATTTTAATGTCATGGAGTACTGTATGATTTAGCAATGGTAATTCAAATAGCTCGGTCCAAGTTTTTTCTTTGTTTATTACATAGCTCTGTTATGCCCATCTAGCTGCTGGTTGTTTGAACATGTCCTATGCAAATCTTATTTCTGTTTAAGTAGTAGTACTATATTTGGAGCAAATCTTTATAGCAAATCTTCAATCTAGAGGAAACATTATCAAGTTCTGTTTTAGTAGTAGTACTATATTTCTGTTTAAGTAGTAGTATTATATTTATAGAAAATCTTCAATCTAGAAGAAACATTATCAAGTTATGTTTTAGTAGTAGTAGTAGTAGTACTATATTTTGTAATTTAGCACTATGCATTCTTGACCAACAGTCTTGGCTTAAAATAGCTGCTACTTTGGAGCTAATGTTTTAGTGCATCTTACATTTTTATGTTGTTTCGCATATCTAGTTGGTTAGATGTAGTATGCTTACTGCTACTGACCCAATGATGTCCTGTTCCATGTTTGCTATTTTCATGTAGATCACTATGTCCAGGTACCCTATGCCACCTACAAGGCTGATCCACAGGGAGCAGCCTAAGAAGTCTGAGTGGAAGAATAATCCATTCTTCACAGCAGTAGTGACCTACATGATGGTGGGTCTGTTAGATACAGACAAGGGAAAGCTACAGATGTGCAAGCTTTCCAGGGACGACACTCCTGAGCCACATGAGTGTGGGAAGCTATTCTAGTATGTAGGCTAGCTAGGAAATGGATGCTTCTATAGCTAGGATGATCTTTTGATGCTTCTATGCTTTATGTAGGCTAGGAAATGGATGCTTCTAGCTAGGATGATCTTTTGATGCTTCTATGCTTTATATGTTGGGTTCCTGTGAAAGTGACTACTTTTATGGATATGTTAGTTGCTTAGACTTTGCATGCCATTTGAAAATTATGAACTTTTTAAAACCTTGCCTTTTATTTTTCCTTGAAAATTATCTCTTCATTGAACAATAACACATATAAGAGCAAAGATTGCTTTGTCTAATAATTGAAATGGTCATATGGAGAGCAATGGTCATAATAAATATCAACATTTTTTCATGGCAAGTCAAACCCATATTATATAGGAGCAAAGATTGCTTTGTCTAAGAGTTGAAATGGACATAGGGAGAGCAATGGTCATAATAAATATCAACATTTCTTCATGGCAAGTCAAACCCATATTATATAGGAGCAAAGATTGCTTTGTCTAAGAGTTGAAATGGACATAGGGAGAGCAATGGTCATAATAAATATCAACATTTCTGTTTGTATATGGTATAACAGAAATTTTATGCTATTACTTGACAACCGCATCATCAACCAGCACTGTCACTTGACATCTCTGTTTGTATATGCTATAACAGAAATTTTATTAGAACTGCATGCCCCTATGCACCTTCAGCTCTGTTTATTACTAATAATTACATATTTTGCAACACGGTCGGCATGGTTCGCTCCCGCCAAACCTGTCACATTAGCACCGGCGACCGTATAGTAGGTGGTGCCGTCGCCGCCCCCTTGCCGCCAGCGCTAGCCTCGTCGGGCTCCTCCACAGGCTCGCGCCTCTCTGCATCGACGACGTCCTCCTATCCAGCAGACCCGGCACGCCAAGCGGTAATATGGGAAGCATCTCAGGCCGCAAAGGAGAACAAACTCATCGTCATTTCTGACGACGAAGAGTGAAGCTATGTATATGGACTTGTAATAATGTGATGAGCACTATGTATATTGGGCTCTAAGTAATTTGATGATCACCAAGAGATGACTGCTGTTTATGAAGACCACTATATATTAATCTGCTGTTTGTCATGACTATTATGTATTAATTTGTTGTTTGTATAACATTTTTTATATATTTTTTATTGTTAATGTATTTTTGTGGCGCATGTATAAAGGATTTCTATGGCGCACATTCCTCTTCTGTGGCGCACATTCCTCTTCTGTGGCGCATGTAGGCCTGGTGCGTCACAGAAATCTAGATTTCTGTGGCGCATGTGTTAGTGCGCCACAAAAATCATATTTTAGTGGCGAGGTTTCTGTGGCGCACCGACACATGCGTCACAGAAAGTGAAAACAGGTGCGCCACAGATAGACATTTTTCTAGTAGTGTTACGAAAAGGAATGAAATGTAACATATATGTTTGTAATGGTAAGATTTTTTTTTGAAATACACAATAACATTTTTCTACATTTTATAACATTTTTTGGAATTTCAAGTACACATTTTTTGAACAAATTAGCATTTTTGAAATATTCATACATATCTAATGATAGAATTTTTTTGTGATGGCTGCGTGGAACATTGTTTTACACGAAATTAAACACTTATAAACTATTTTTAATAATTTATGTATATTTTTTCGTGCAGCAAATATATTTCTAAATAAAACATCTCCTGTCTGCCTGCCAGTGGTTGACTGGGCCTGTCGGCCAGCCCAAGGCGGATGATAGGTTCATGTCGGCCGGCCAGGGCGAGGCCGACTGGGCCCAATCGGCCTTGCCCAGGCCAAAGGTGTATTATTTTTGTAAATTTTGAAAGTCATGCATTATTTCTGTAATTTTCAAAAATAATGTATTATTTAAAAAAATCCTGAATTTTACCATGGTCGAAAAAGAAAAATGCCGTGATGTATAGACTAGATTTTTCTTAATCTCATAAAAACTAAAAATTGTCAAAGATCAAATAAAAAGTAAATCCTTTTCATTCTTTTACCATGTTGCAAAAATAAAACAAAAAATTGTGGTGATGTAAAAAAACATAAACGTGACACGGTGAATTACTAAAAATAACCATGATCCATCATTTTTTTGATATGATTCATAATTAAAAATAATTACATCATAAATTACTTTAAAAATGCTATAGTCAATTATTAAAATTTTTCATGAACTATAAACTAAAATTGACATTGTAAATTACTTAAATTTGTCATGATACATGCACTAAATTTGCCATGGTTTATACAAAAAATAATTACCATAGTCAAAATATTAAAATTAACATGGTCAAAATACTATAATTTTCATGATCTATAAACTAAAATTACCATGATCAATAAACTAAATTTCCATGAGGAATTACTAAAAAAAATCATAATCCATGAAGTAAATATATTGTGGTTAATTACTAAAAAATTGCCATGGTCAATTCACAAATTTCCTATGGTGAATTACTAAAGAATTTCCATGACCCAAGAAGTAAAATTTGCAGGATTTATAAAAAAAACTCCAAAAATTAGGGTGGCAACACATTTATTTGCCATGGCAACAACACACTTAAATTATCATGAAAAAAAAATACTCCTTTCGATCCATAATAAGTGCCGCTCATACTTACTATGGATCGAAGGGAGTATTAGATTTGTATGTACACAAAAAGGAAAGAGAGCCGGCAGGCAGCAGGTGGTGCCGGGATGAGAAGAGCCAGCAGATCGAAACAACGATTGAATGTGGCGGCACGCGAGATACAAGCACCGGCCCGACTCCGTCAGCGGCAGATCCCCACGCGGCGGCCCGGTACCGTCGGCGAGTCCCCCCATGCCCCGGACTGGCTCCATCACCATCAGGTCTCCACTTAGCGGCCCGACGCCATCACCCGCAGACGCGCACGCCGCGGCCCGGCTCGGTTCACAGCACCTGCGCACGCGGTGGAACGGCTGCTATCTCCTTTCCCAAAGGCCGCTCCTGCTCCGCCCTCTCGCGGCGTGCAGGAACCCCTCTGGCCTCTTTTCCCCCGCTCCTCATTGTGTAGGCGCCGACGGCACGACACCTCCAGTCCGCAATCAGCAGGTGTACTACGCCGTTAACTGCCACGCGCTGGGCCAGTTCAAGCAGCGGACAGCTCATCTCGCACGAACCGCCACCAAAGGGCCTCTCGCTGGACAGCCGGGCCCACTGAACAGAGCAAACGGTCTAAGACTTGACCCAGTCAAAATCAAGCTCACAAACGCTATGGACAGCTCAATTGAATCTGAGCAATTTTACCTCTAGGGGGGTTTAGTAAATTAGAAAATTGGATGGCTGCTTAGCCAGAAATCAGAAGATCTAGAAGAACAAATTTGGACAAGGTTAGTTCCATTACAGGCAACTTATGAAGGAACTTTGTCCAATAATGCAATAACTTCACTGCCAAGTAAACAATGTAAGGAACACACTACGGTGGCATCAATGATCAATCAACTGAACACGTACTGTCTAACCAGCATGGTAATGTACAACAAAAGGATTTGCATCATATATGTACTACTGACGGGGATGACTCTGCCGTTAATATTGATGATATGATTGTAGATGGTTCAGAATGCGAATCGCCTGGTCCCTGCTGGTTGTTGACCTTGATATCTCCCATGTCACAGATCACAGCAGGCTTGGTGATCCTCTCCGTAGAGACACTTTTTTCTCCGGTCAGCATCTGAACGATGCTGGTCATGTTGGGACGGAGTTTCATCGCGTCTTGAGTGCACAGGAGGCCAACTTTCAAGAATCGGCATGCCTCGTCGGTGTTTAGGTCATCTTCTAGATCTGCATCTATGATCTTCTCGAGCTGTCCTTGTTCATAACATCTCCACGTCTACAGGAGCGTCAGCAGATCGTTAAGGTCAGAAAGAGCCAAGATAATGTTCCTCTGAATATTAAAATATAAGAACTACAAGAAAATCTAGTAACAATATGGCTCGTCGGTTTGCTAATTGCGGTCTCAGAAAGTTGTTGCAATTTGGGTGCCAAACCATAAACAGAATTATTGGGATATTAAGAACAATCAACACTGCCAGTACTATCTAAAGATTGCTAGCACCAAAATGGTAACCACATCATGGAAGAGGAATCACAACTCGCAGTCTCAAATGAAAAGCATAGGTTTGGTGAACATAGTAAATTACGATAAAGCTTACCCTCTCAAGCAGAAATTGGTCTTCGTAAGGCAATCTATTATTGTGGTTGCACCTGCCACTAACAATTTCCAATAGCAAAACACCAAAACTATAAATATCTGACTTCTTTGTCACTTGCCCTCTAACTGCATATTCAGGAGCCAGGTATCCTCTGACAGAAGGAGAAAACAAAAAGACAGAGAGAGAACGATGAGAATGAAATAATATTCGAATTCCAAACCGAACCCCTAATCAAGGTTATACTTATACTTACATTGTACCTGCAACTCGGGTGCTCACATGAGTTGCATTTGGAGGGAGGAGCCTTGCCAACCCAAAATCAGAAATTTTGGGGTTGAGATCCTTGTCGAGCAGAATATTGCTTGCCTTTATGTCCCGGTGGAGAATGGGAGGATGGATTTCTTCGTGAAGAAATGCAAGCCCATGGGCAACACCTACAACAATTTTAACACGGACTCTCCAGTTGAATCGAATGCTGCTATAACCTTTACCTGCATTATTTAAGTAAGATGGTTATTAAAGCATTAAAGGATCAACGAAGGACACATTAGGCAGAACAGTATGTCACCTAGCAGTGTATGAGCAAGGCTATTATTTTCAAGATAGTTGTATACAAGGATTCTATGCGGTCCCTCAGCACAGCAACCGACTAAGGTAATCAGGTTTTCGTGTACGATATCTGAAATTGCTGTAAGTTCAGTAAAGAACTCTTGGATGCCTTGCTTTGAATGGGCAGAAAGCACCTTTACCGCGACAATTGTGCCGTCTTTAAGCCTTCCCTAATCAAATAAAATGAATTTTAGTTAAGAGAGCCCGATGCAAAGGATTTTGTTTACGTGGCTATTGAGATAGGCAAATTACCCTGAACACGGAACCAAAACCACCTTCACCAATCTTGTTGGCCCCACTAAAATCATGTGTAGCTTTTCTCAGCTCACTATAAGAAAAAACCCTCACCTTATTTCCTCCTGGAGCTGCCAGAAAGCAAATGCTAGTGAATCAGAATGAGGTACTTTTGCAGTCAAAGTGGTTATGAAACCGAGCAAAGACAAGAAACGCTCACCTTCACCTTCAATAGTCTGTTCGATGTCCTTTCTACACAGAAAGCAACAAGCCATGTTTGTAAATCAAAAGCCAAATCGTGGATGCCAATAAAGAGAACTGACTAATTTGGGGATGAATTCCTACAAAAAGGAGTGGCATCAGAACAGTTTTTCATTCCGATAAGGAACAATTAATCAGATCAGAGTAAATGAAATCACAAAAAAAGTAATCAATTTTAATCTACCAAATAGCCTCAGATAACAAACCCATAAATGGTTAACCAAACATATGCCCGTCTATTGGCACCACTTGACCATGAAATATATTTGGTTAATAGCGTAATAAGAGGCTAGTGCAGGTACCAGCATAATTAAATAAAAATATTTTTAAGTTTGAGTTCACTACTAACTAGTCAACTCTCTATTTTACAAGTTCGCTGTTTTGAAATATGTGCCTAGTGGAGTACATGAAACAAATAATAATTATCAAAAACCACAGGGGAAAAGAACCAGGTCAATGTAATTCAGTGGTGCACCCACCAACACTGCCAAGTAAAGTCAGACTGCTCCTCCCCACAAAAATAAATAAATTTGTAAATCAATTTGAACAACAAACTAAGAGTTAACATAAAGCAGGTGTTATCACAATTTAAAAAATGCCATCCTCCCTCAAAATTAGGAGACCAACAAACATGCAGTGTGTGGGCATTCCCTCTCTATATGGGAGTTGGGGTGTTTTTTTTTGGTGATCACCAATAAGAGGGGATGGTAAGCAACGACGCCTTTGTCGACCGAGCCACCGTACGGTACGGTCCGTACCGTCGCTCTCTCCTCCTGGCACCGTTGCCCAGGTGGATCCTGAGTCCCCCCGGAGCCCCTCCTCTGCCCCCTCCTGCCATCTCAGCCACCCCGGGCTAAGAAGTCAAGTAACATTTCGTCCAAGCTAGTACTTGATTTTCAAATAAAATACCCATAAATAGTAAAATGGTATATACAGCTCATCAACAGTAGTATTTTATGGTTAGTTGTCAAAAATAAACTAATACAGTTCCTCTCCATTGCACATGGGTCATTGCTTCACTAATAATCAACAGCGTTGACTTCTTCTATGATGCAAAATGGAAGAAAGAACCGATTGATCTGTCTCGAGCAAAATACATATTCCCCAATGTCCTACCTAACATATATGCACATATATGCTAAACTAGATAAACGTTTGCCCAAAATGTAAATCAAAATTTAGCAGATGGACAAAACGTGGCAAGCAGCACCAGAGGGAGTGAAAGCTCTTGGCCTTTGAAATCGTGGACTCAGCCCCAAGGGAATGTAGCCACACAGGATCCTAACTTTGTGGTGGTTCGTTTGGATTTAGGTAATCAGGGTGACATAGCTCAAGAAAGCAAATTAATGTCCAAGAATGAGGTCGGGGTGGAGACAGAGCGGGATTAAGCTACAGCGCGGAAGCAAGAAATGAACCGGGATCCAGAAGAAAAGCGAGAATCACCTGATCCCGCGTCCTTAGTGGCGCCTGAGCCCAAGAACCAGCCAGCGAGGAGAGGTGCTCTGAGCGCCGCCGGTATCTGAGAAGTGAGAACCAGTGGGTCGGCTAGGAGAGGAGGCTTGGCCCGGGACCCGCGCTGGAGAGAAAGGGGATTAGACCTGAGACTTGAACTGGGTTCCAGATCCCTCAGCCCCCACAGCTGAGAGGTTTGCGTAAAGAGCACTATACACGTCCGAAGCGTGTGCCCACTTTTTTTTTTGACACCACGAAGCGTGTGCCCACTTTGCTGTGCCGTTTGCCTTTAAAAGTTTTATTTATATATAGTTTCTCATTAATCGTATGTTTAATTAATGGTATTTGTATTATTATTATTGTTATTATTATTATTATTTGTGAGGGGTATTAATATTATTTTTAAGTGGAGGTATCGTTTTAAAGAGTTTAACATTGAATGATCATTATGATGAATATCTTTAATTGAGAGAAGACGTTTTTCTCAACAGCGAAAGCGAGATGCTTGCGATGAATACGTTCAATCTCAAGATTTGTGAGTGTTTGTGTCTATACTGTTTTTTTCGACAACAAAAAACATAAAGCAACAAAAATAATGAACAAAATTGTGAGACATCGTTCCTAATAAAAGACATACCACGTCATGTTCCCTGACATCAGAACGAACTATAACACTGATGCATTAACACAACAGACATAACCTCAAAAATTTACGAGATTAAAACGGACTAGAACCTCTCATGCTGGAATAGTATGTGTTGACGTTGAACGATGTGGACGCTACCGCTAAGTACGCCAGGCTCGCACTATCGAGAGTGGCGTCTTCAGACTACAGGCCATCGACAACATCCGCTTCTCTAGACCTAGGCCCTTCTCTCCTCTAGACAAAGTCGATCGTGGATGAGTGATAAAAAAAAACGAGTATGTTCATCGCCTGGCAACGAAGAATAGAAACACGCTATCAGGAAGAGATGGGAGCATGAAAATAAGATCCTTCCAGAGAGGTCGCTAAAGGCGGTGCAGTCAAAACAAATAAATCACAGGTCGACATATTTTTATTGCCTAGCGATTGCAAATATCGAAGAAGCGATAGAATAAATAAAAAGGGGAAAGATCACATCTTAGCAAATTTAATATATATCAGAAGGAAAGGCGCACGTTGCCGCACCATTTTTGTCCTTTGTTATTGTATATGAAGTTCTCTTTCTTTGCTATATCTGTTACATTATATATCTTTCAAGAAATTGATAGGTTATTAACATAAAAATACATTGCAGAGTGTACCAATAATTTTATTTTTTTCAAGAAAGAATGAAGCTTCACTATGGTAATTCGTTTTTTTCATCTAAGACATTAAAGGTAGCAAAGTGACTTATAGAACTTGAAGAGCATATCTATACATGATATAAATGAGAGAAAGACGCCACGATAGCTCTAGAGCTAAAAAACTCGCAACACCACATGTAAGCAGAGGAGCATCATCAACAATGGACGTCATAAACACTCGGCCACTCAAAAAATGATTCCATTGAAAAGCCAAATACATTGTGTTTTGTCTCTAGATCATATCGTAGCCGCTCGCGAGGTGCCTACATTCTAGCCACTCGCGAGGTGCCTGCATTCTAGCCGCCGGCCCCAGAACGCAATTGAAATTTCGCGCACTCGGCCACTCAAAAACTGATTCTATTGAAAAGCCAAATACATTGTGTTTTGTCTCTAGATCATATCGTAGTCGCTCGGGAGGTGCCTGCATTCTAGCCGCTCGCGAGGTGCCTGCATTCTAGCCGCCGGCCCCAGAACGCAATTGAAGTTCCACGCCTACCCCACTTCTAATCCATTATCACCCCGAATTCTGAAGATAAACACCTCAAAGTCCCGACAAAGGGCAATATCATCTGTGTTATCCAAGCCAAATATCATTAATAACTTCAGGAAGTTTTAGACAGAAAATGTAATGAAAAAAATACAACACAAATATGTTTGCACATCATAAGAAATGATTATTGTCGATATGTAACGGCAAATGCCATGGGGATAGCTAAAGAGGGGGACAAACCGAGGTGAGTGTCGATGGTGCCGGAATCGAGAGTGGGAACAAACACAGTGAGACACCGCGATGTACCCAGGTTCGGGGCTCTCCGTAGAGATAACACCCCTACTTATGTCGAGCTTACTATGAGAAATAACTCGGGCTACAAAGAATGCTCTGTGAGTTGTATCAAAGGAAGGAGAAGAGGGCTCTAAGCACCGCTCTCTCCTACATCTCTATGAGGTGGATGAAGTGTAGTAAATGTGGATCGCCCGTCACGCAGGAGGGATATCGGGGGCTCTTATAGGCCGAGCCCAGGGTATTACAGTAACTTCCGGTTGGTCCAGGTCCCAGCTGTAAGCTTCTGGGATTTGCTAGGGTCCGTCGACTGCCCTTTACGGGTGCCAGGCGGCGGAAAGCTGTAGCCCTACTTTGTCTTGGAATCTTGTAGCTTAGTCCTGGAGATCTCTATGACTAGACTTGCGGCTTCCTCAGTGACTTGTCGCTTCCGCCACCCTATCAGCTGATGTGTCGAGGGAACATCATGTGTTTGAAAGGTCGTCATGGTACTTTCACTGTCAGCCACGCGGATCTCTCGGGATCATCCATTGATGATCTTGGGCTGGGTGCGCCCATCCGGCCCAGGGTCAACTCTCATGGGTTAGCTCCGATGATCTCGCCTCCATTTGGGCCGGTTGAACTCAGATGAGGCATGTTGCTCTCTCCCAGAGCAATCGGCATCCGACCTGATCAGCTCGGCTTTCTGTAGATTGATCTTGTTATTTCTTGGTCTTCTTTAGATCGTTGATCCTCAGATCGGCAATCTTCAGGCCGGACTTGATCAGATCGGCCTTATTCAGATCGGCGATCTTAAGGTCGGCCCTGATTAGCTCGACCTTGTTTAGATCGGCGGTCATTAGATCGGCGGTCTTCGTCTTGAAAGGTTGTTTTTCCTGGGTGATCCTACCCGGGGGTCATTCCCATGACAGTAGCCCCTGAAGCTGCGGAGGTCCCTGATATGTCCAAAACGTATCTATAACTTTTGTTTGCTCCATGCCTCTTTTGTGTGATATTGCTATGATATTGATGAACTTCCATACACTTTTAATCATATTTGGACTAACCTATTAACTCAGTGCACGCCAGTGCAAGTTCCCATTTTCTGCTGTTTTTCTATTTCAGGTTTCCCCCATATTAAAAGTGCTCCAAAAATTCGGGAAAAATCCAATAAAAAATCAGCGATCAGGAAGCTTCCGGAATCACCGAGGGGGGGCCAGAGGGGACCCACCAGGGCCCCAGGCGCCCTCCCGGCGCGCGCCAGGGTGGGGTCGCGCCAGGGGGCCGCCTGGACCCCTGGTGGCCCCCCTGGCTGCCCCCCTTCGCCTATTTATTCCCCGTGACTCAAAAACCCCGAGACGGGAACCCTTTTTCGCGATCTCTCCTCTGTTCCCCCGCCGCTGAGCTTTCAAGATCGGGAGCACCAGAAGACCTCTTCCCGGCACCCCGCCGGAGGGAGGAATCACCTCCGGGAGCTTCTCAACCACCATGGATGCTTCCCGGATGAACCGTGAGTAGTCCACCTTGGACCATGGGTCTATGATCAGTAGCTATGTGATGTTCTCCTCCCCTCTTTGTTCTTCATGGATTAGACCTCGTGGGCTGCCCTACACGATCGAGGCACTTATGTAATATTTCTGTTGTTGCTATGCTGGGTTTGCTGGGATCCGATGGATTATGAGATTATGTTCAGATTGTGTTTGAGTAATATATTTGATTCTCCTCTTTTATATTTATGTTCTTGAGTAATTCTTGCATGTTCTCCGTTGCTATTTATTGCTTTGGCCAAGTAGTAGGTAGTGACTCCAAGAGGGAGCGTTATGCATGATTGTGGGTTCATACCCCCCGATGACTAGCTTGAGTGACAGAAACATGAGTCTAGGGGATGTTTTGTTGCCATAAGGGAGAAAACAACGGTGCTTGTACTTGCGGGTGCAAGGATTGTTTACTTTACGCAAAGTTCTTTAATGCAGTTGTCTGTTGCTTTGAGTTTACACTTTGGGTGGGATTCGCAACTTAATACCAGCGAGATGTTCTGTATAGATATCTCAAGGTGGATGATTAGTAGGTAGATGCAGATGGATTTCGGTCTACTTGTTTTGGCGTACCGCCCAAGCTTTTGAGCCTCTTCCTTTCTTTATAGCATAATTAGCATTGGTTTGCGCACATAATCCTGTCAATTGCCCAGCTGTAATTTGTTTACCTCGCATGGTTCTTTATCGTCTTTTGGGAGAGAGACATCACTAGTGAACATCATAGGACCCCGGTCCATATTTCCAATACTGATTACACCTGCTATCAATTTACTACTTTAATTATCTTTCCGTTGCTATCACTATCTTTATTATCCCGTGCGTTTTATCCTTTGTAAACAACAAGGGCGAAGGAATTGACAACTCCTCTGTACTCGTTGGGAAGCAAAGTTATTTGCTGTGTGTGCAGGTCCAGGTGAAGTAAGCAACCTTGGGCTGTGAACGGCGCCATTGTTCACTTCACCACCTACTTGTATCTGCTGGAGTCCTATTGGTTCGACATTCAACCTTAGCATCTTCGCTAAGGGAAATTTTCCGCTACGCTACATCTCACCTTCCACTTTGGGTAAACCAACGAGGGGCGAGAAGTAAACTCTCGTAACATCAAAGCAATTTCTGGCGCCGTTGCCGGGGACTCCACTCTTCAAGATAGGGGAGTTGCACACTATCTTTTATCTTTGCTTTTTAGTCTTGTTTGTTTACCTTTCAGTTTTTGCTTTAGTGTATTTTATCAAAAATCAAAAAAATAGTTACCTTGCTAGTAGTTGTCATTATGTCTGGTCCTTTTGCCTTTGGTGAAGCAGAAGTGCTCACCTTTAAACAAAGGGGTGGTGAAAGTCTGAAAGATGCCTGGTATAGAATTAATGATTCTCAAAAAAGAGCCACCAAGAAGCAATCCACTACTATCCTTCTTAGAAACTTTTATGTTGGAATTACTTCTTGGAATAGGTTTATTCTAGATACTGCTATCAATGGGAATTTGATAGAAGCCCCAGTTTGGGAAGCTCTTAGTGTTATGGAAAATCTTGTTGGAAATCTCCCTGTTGCTAGCATTCAAGAGGACATTACCCTAGCTCATATTATGAAAAAACTTGAAAAGTTAGAGCTAGAGATGCCAAGCATTCATAAGATAAGTGAGTTGGATCGTAAGATTCAAGGGAATTTGAATAGACTCGATAGCTCCATGCATAATTTTTTTTAAATTTTGGAGACCATCAAATCCCATGACTTGGACCCTTCTAGGATTGATAAGATTGAGGAAATCATTGACACTCTAGGAACTACTTTCTCCTCAATCAAAACAAAAAGGTGGAAACTCAGGAAAAGAAGGAACCTAGGTTCGTTTACGTCCCAAAGGCTCCTCGTTTCAAAAATAATCTATCTATTGCCAAAGGGGTTGAAACTTTGAAGATTTTGGAAGAGATACCTCTCTTTAATAGAATAAATGAGACTCCAATTGATCTTCCGTCTTTTGCTTTTATTCCTAGAAGTATCTTTATTAGGCCTTTATTTGAAAGACCTCTTAAGAGTGGTTGTATTATTGAAGAGCTTTTTGACGATCTTGATGATGGTTCAGTTGATACAACTTGATCTATTTGCATTAAGCCTATCTAATGGCTTTAAAGAAGCGCTTTCGGGAGGCAGCCCGCAACGAATTTAGGATTTCCTTTTTGTATTTCTTCTGTTTTTAGTGGTCTTGATGATTGTTACTACTGTAGCAACATTATTGTATCTTTACTTTTCAAGCTTTGTGCCATTTATAGCCTCATATGACAAGGGAAGTGAAAGTTGTGACATGTTGTCCAGAAAACAGATTCTGTCCTCGTGACTAGAAAAATCAGAGAAAAATCCCAGTTCATCTTTTTGAGCTGAATTTTTTACACAGTGTGCTCTATACAATTAAGGAACTTTCGTATGTTCTGAGTTTTTTATTTGAGTTTCATAAGTATCCCTAAAAAATTCTTTTCTACTTGCTGGTCTGTTTTTCACAGATTCTGTCCTGTTTTGCCTTTCCTTCGTTTTGCAAACCTTAAGCTTGCTTTTTCTTCGCAAAAACTTTTTGGCATTCTTGAGAAACAGTAGCTCTTCAATAATATTTTTTTTCAGTAGATAAAAAATTATTTTATTATGGGTACTAACCTCGCTAATCAGATTATGATGAGTTATGTATGAAGGGAGTTTTCAAGTGTGCGAGGGAAGATGATGAAAGAAGATTCAGGAGTGTCAAGCGCTCAAGCTTGGGGATGCCCCCATTCATCCCCAAGAAATATTCAAGGAGACTCAAGCGTCTAAGCTTGGGGATGCCCCCGTGCATCCCCTTCTCCATCAACAATTATCAGTTCGTCTCTCGTTTCACTATATTTTTATCACTTCATGCGTTATGTGCTATGCTTGGAGTGTCTCGCTCTTAGGTTTTGTTTTTAGTTTTATTTAGCTTTTCTTGCTGTTCATAACAAGTTAGAACCCAGCCTTGTTTTTGTGGGAGAGAAACACGCTCCACTTCCAAAATCTAGAACACAACATAGGACTTTTCATGCTTATCTTTGTTGTGTGTGTTCTTTATCTTTTCATAGCTGCTGTCATGTTTAGCTCTTAGTTTTCATGCTTATCTTTTCAAAGAGCTTTTGTTTAGTTTGTTGCTGGAACTATCTTGATTTTTCATGTTTATCTTGTTTAGAGAGTTTGCCTGTTGCACTGAGTTTTGTGTCTTGACTTGGAGTAGGTAATTGAGGTTGCTATTCTTTTGTAGTAGTAACTTGCAATAGTTTTGAGGTATTGTTTTGAGTAATGTTTGGCCTTTTTGTGTCAAGAGCTTTAGCCTATTAGTGATAGATGTCGTATTTTTGGCAATCCGTGTTTATTTTCAAAGCTTACGAAATTATTTGAGAACTTTAGCTACTAGATGGATCACTACTCTTTTGATGGGTCGAATATTAGAGTACACTCACGTACCATGAGTCGAGGATGCGCAAGGATAACCAAACCCCCATACACTCCTCCTCGGGGTACTTGTCTCTTTGATAACCTCCTATTAGATTGAGAGTTACCGATAATAAGTGCATGAGTTACTCAGACTAATGTGAGTATTCGAAAGTTGACACTTCCACCTTCCTATATTTTTCTAGCCTCTCTTGTGATGTGCATTGCTTTCTTCTCACTCCGAGAGTTGGCGTCCACCTTCGCCGGCACATACAAACCCTTGGCATGATACGCTCTGTCATCATAAACCTCCTTATTTCCTTCCTCAAAACAGCCACCATACCTACCTACCAAGGCATTTCCATAGCCTTTCCGAGATATATTGACATGCAACATCCACCTTCTCATGACTTGATCTTCATGTCATACATGCTACTTGCTTGATCGATGAGCCGCATGCTAGTTGGGCCTTGCCCTAATCATTGCTACATGACGCGCTAGTATCATTGCATATCCTGCTACACTGGCAGAGGCATACATTTGCATACATCATGATAGTTACATCTTCTTTATTATTTGAGTACTTTGTAAAGTGTGAAAGATCTTCTATACTTCTTGTAATATATAGAGTGTTGCCCCTAAAGTGAGGAAAAGATCCCAAAGTGGACAAAATTAAAAGATCCCAGAGAGGACAAATGAGAGAGAAATAGAAAGAGCCATTGAGGCCACCAAAAAATACAAAAAAATAGAAAAAAGAGAAACAAAAGAAATAAAAAGAGAGAAGGGGGCACACTACTATTCCTTTTGAGAGATCCACACTCGTACTCCCTCTTATATCTTGTACTCCATAGAGATTATCATTCATGCATATAGCTATGTGGGGACCTTCACACTATAGAACTTGGCTTGTATATTACAATGATGAGCCTCCTCAAATGAGCTCTAGTTCTTCTTGAGCAAGCAAGTTGGATGCACCCCCACTAGTTCCATTGGAGAGCTTACCTTAGCTCACATGTGCATCCGTTGCATGTCAATCCCTACTCCTCATAACATATCTATCATTTGGATTTCTCTCGCCTATGATTGTCCTCATTGATGTGAGCCTTTCACACCTTTTTTTCTTCCTCCTCCACCATATTCTCTCTTTGCCATCCTAAGTGTCAACTTTCTTGCTTATGCTCATCCATTGCATGAGTGCTCAAAATGTCGAAAAGGAGTGGATCATTTTGACTTGTACCTGGCCAGTGGTCTGGGGACGAGTCAAGATAAGATTCCAAAGAAGACCAAGTGTGAAACTTTAGTAGATTAAGTTCTCAACACAAAAATACTTTTTCTCGTATATCCCTATCCCCTTTCTTGCACGCAAACACCATTTGGAGACATTCGAGTCACGGACAACAAGAGCTCTTGCACCTTTATGTTCTTATGTTGCTTGTTTCAATGCTAGATATAGACTCTTGCCTGTTATGACTTGAATTGAATTTCATGCCTTGATTGCTTTACTTAAAAGTTCTTATATGGTTGCTAGCATGTCACCACAGAAATTATTCTTTTATCATTTATCTACTCGAGGACGAGCAGGAATTAAGCTTGGGGATGTTGATACGTCCAAAACGTATCTATAATTTCTGTTTGCTCCATGCCTCTTTTGTGTGATATTGCTATGATATTGATGAACTTCCATACACTTTTGATCATATTTGGACTAACCTATTAACTCAGTGCACCCCAGTGCCAGTTCCTGTTTTCTGCTGTTTTTCTATTTCAGGTTTCCCCCATATTAAAAGTGCTCCAAAAATTCGGGAAAAATCCAATAAAAAATCAGCGATCAAGAATCTTCCGGAATCACCAAGGGGGGGCCAGAGGGGACCCACCAGAGCTCCAGGCGCCCTCCCGGCGCGCCCCAGGGTGGGCCGCGCCAGGGGGGCGCCTGGACCCCTGGTGGCCCCCTGGCTGCCCCCCTTCGCCTATTTATTCCCCGTGACGCAAAAACCCAGAGACGGGAACCCTTTTTCGTGATCTCTCCTCTGTTCCGCCGCCGCTGCGCTTCCAAGATCGGGAGCACCAGAAGACCTCTTCCTGGCACCCTGCCGGAGGGAGGAATCACCTCCGTGAGCTTCTCCACCACCATGGATGCTTCCCGGATGAACCGTGAGTAGTCCACCTTGGACCATTGGTCTATGATCAGTAGCTATGTGATGTTCTCCTCCCCTCTTTGTTCTTCATGGATTAGACCTCGTGAGCTTCCCTACATGATCGAGGCACTTATGTAATATTTCTGCTGTTGCTATGCTGAGTTTGCTGGGATCCGATGGACTATGAGATTATGTTCAGATTGTGTTTGAGTAATATATTTGATTCTCCTCTTTTATATTTATGTTCTTGAGTAATTCTTGCATGTTCTCCGTTGCTGTTTATTGCTTTGGCCAAGTAGTAGGTAGTGACTCCAAGAGGGAGCGTTATGCATGATTGTGGGTTCATGCCCCCCGATGACTAGCTTGAGTGACAGAAACATGAGTCTAGGGGATGTGTTGTTGCCACAAGGGAGAAAACAACGGTGCTTTTACTTGCGGGTGCAAGGATTGTTTACTTTACACAAAGTTCTTTAATGCAGTTGTCTGTTGCTTTGAGTTTACACTTTGGGTGGGATTCACAACTTAATACCAGCGAGATGTTCTGGATAGATATCTCAAGGTGGATGATTAGTAGGTAGATGCAGATGGACTTCGGTCTACTTGTTTTGGCATACCTCCCAAGCTTTTGAGCCTCTTCCTTTCTTTATAGTATAATTAGGATTGGTTTGCGCACATAATCTTGTCAATTGCCCAGCTATAATTTGTTTACCTCGCATGGTTCTTTATCGTCTTTTGGGAGAGAGACATCACTAGTGAACATCATAGGACCCCGGTCCATATTTCCAATACTGATTACACCCGCTATCAATTTACTTCTTTATTTATATTTCCGTTGCTATCACTATCATTATTATCCCGTGCGTTTTATCCTTTGTAAACAACAAGGCCGGAGGAATTGACAACTCCTCTGTACTCGTTGGGAAGAAAAGTTATTTGCTGTGTGTGCAGGTCCAGGTGAAGTAAGCAACCTTGGGTTGTGAACGGCGCCATTGTTCACTTCACCACCTAATTGTATCTGTTGGAGTCATATTGGTTCGACATTCAACCTTAGCATCTCCGCTAAGGGAAATTTGCCGCTACGCTACATCTCACCTTCCACTTTGGGTAAACCAACGAGGGGTGAGAAGTAAACTCTCGTAACATCAGTCCCGCAGAGAGAAAACGATAGCGGGGCCTGCACAGGTTCCTCCCATGACTGTCTTGAATCCGGCTGGGTCCTCTCAGCCGTTTTCATCTGATCGGTTTCTATCAACCGGCCGACTACTCCTCATTCTGCCGATTTCACTGGTTCTGCTCAACTGCTTCTCAACCGGCCGATTGCACCTCAATCGACCGAATGCACTTGTCTGATCTTCCGATTGCTTCTCAACTTGGCCGATTTACTCCAACGGTTATCTTGATCAGAATGTTGACCGACCCACGTCGCTCCGGATTCTCCGCGTGGTGCGGTTACGGGGCAACGGTCCACGCTTGATTAGACGTAATTGTAGGCCTTGGGCCACGCGTGCACGTACCGTCTCCTCCGTCGGATCTTTTGCGCTGCGGGCTGGTATGGCTTGGAGATACACGCGGCCACACGGGACCGCAGGATTGCCGAAATCGAGCCCACTCCAACCCTCCAGGGAAAGGGGATTGGGTTCACCCTTACACTTCCCCGTAGCCTTCGTCTTCCTCGCGCTTCCTCTCGCCCGTGCCTCCTTTGCTTCCGCCGCCGTCGCAACAAAGAGCTTGACGCCGTTGATGCTGCGTTGACGAGGACCTCAAGCTCAACACCGTCATTGTTCCTCCTATCCTGCCTCTCGCTGCCGCCACCATCGCCATTGGTGATCGTGGGTCACTACCACCGCCGCCGCCCGAAGTTTCCCCCGCCGCCGCACTGGAGGACACCGAGATGGCCACATAGCCGCCTCCCGCGGTGCCTGGAAGGGCTCTGAGGTAAAAGAGTTGGAAATCGTCCAGCTCCGCCGCGCCCGCAAGATCCTGAGGAACATTGAGTTCCGCGTTCCAGGGAGCGAGACTGTGCCGGAACCGCTGGCGGGTGAGCGCGTCGTCTTCGTCGGCCACTTCGAGCGTGGATTCAAGCTCCCGGTGAGCACCTTCTTCCGTGACTTCTTAGATTTGTACCGGCTGCAACCTCATCATCTCGGCGCCAATGCCATGATGATCTTCTCCGCCTTCGTGACATTGTGCGAAGGTTACCTCGGCGTGAGGCCGAGCGTAGGATTGTGGAAACATCTCTTCCACTTAAGATCCCAAATGGCCAGAAACGGGGTAATGATTCTGAATCCGAAGTGGTCCGATCCGCCGACTGTGGAGGAAAATGTGATGACCGAATGCCGCACAACCATCATCTACACCAACAAAATCTCCTATCCTAATCCCAAGACACTGCAGTCGGTGAAGGAATGGTGATACACGAGAGAGGATAATTGCTTCTCGCCCTTCGTTGGTTACCCCAAGTGGAAGGTGAGATGTGTAACACCCTCAGTTTTCTGTAACAGTAATCACTTTTACTGTGGACTAATCACTGTTGCTATCACTATGCAAACCATGCCATGACCCACTTTGCTTTTGATCATATTCAGAAATGCCTTTTGGTTGCTATGAAAAATAGGTTGCAATTAAAATTTGCCCTAAAATCATGGGACCACTTTTATAAAATCACTAATAATCATTGGGTCATGCCCATGTGGTTATGGTATTTTATTTTGCCACTGAAAAATCCAAACAACTCAAACAGTAGCAAAAACAGTGGGTTCTGCTCCATTTTCAATAAAATAAAATATCAAATGATTTTATAAAAACTCAAAATCTTTTGTGGCACCTCAGTAATATGTAACCCTAATTTACAAACACCAATAACATTTTACAAAAATGCTAGGGTTAATAAATCAATTACAGAAAAGAAATAGAACAAACAGAAAAACAAAATAAAATAAAAAAGGGCTAAAAATCGCCTGTGGGCAAAGCCCCCTGGCCCAGCCCACCCCGGCCTGTCTTCCTCACCTGCCCCCTCCCCCTCCCCCCACCTACTCCCGTACCCGGCGTGGACATGCCGTGGCCATGGCCACTGTGGCCATGCCCCCACCTCCCACCTGCCCTACCTGCCCCCTCTCGTGGTCAAGAGCGTGCCCACGCCCGTCTGGATCGGAGGCCACCCCAGTTCCCCCCTCGCTCACTCTCTGCCTCATTCTACACCGTCTACGAACGCACCCGTGGCCGTGCTGCCGGCTTGCTCGTGGCCACCGGTCACCGCAGGTCGAGCCGCCACTTCTAGGAGGTCCTCGGCTGACGTCTTCGTCACCTCCAGCAACGAATCGATACGGGGCGCGCTATAGGCTGGGAATCGACCGCTTCTTCCTCCTCGGGCCGCCGCGCCATTGTTGACGGGAAGCTTCACCCCGAGCTCCCCCGGCCAAACTGCCTCCGCTACTCGTCCCCTGTGAGCATCCCGCGTCCTTCCCCTCTTTTTTCCGCGTCTGATTCTCGTCGTAGCTCCGTCCCCGCGTTGCCGTGCTCCGGCCGCCGCCCGGCTTGACCCCGCCGTCACCCTAGTCCGTCTCAGGTCGCCATTTAAGCTCCAGTAGGTGCGTGGTAGTTTGCTCGTCCGATTCCACTCGTTTCCGCTCGATTTGATCCACTGTGCTCGACGTTTGCCTCGCCGCCGTCCTGTGTCGCCGCCGGCGAGCACGTATCGTGGCCAGTGCCACTGGCATGTGGGGCCCGTGCCCCTATTAACCTGTTAAGCCTTAAACCCCCCTGTTAGTGCTAAGCTAATTAGCAGGAAAGAGATAACCCCCTCCTCTACATATGACAGGTGGGTCCAGGCATTTTGTTTAATTAGAAAAACTGTTGGTTAAGTTACTGAGAATGACATGTGGGCCCCTGGCCTTTTTGTTTAAAGAATAATGTTTTATTAAAATTGATTCAATGACATGTGGGACCCCACTGTCATATAAATAGATTAAATAATTTTATTAAAACTATGTGGCTGACAGGTGGGACCCTCTGTCAGGTTTGACCAGTCAACTGCCTGTTGATAATGTTGGATTTTTAATAATAAAAATAATTCCAGAAAATCTTTTAAATGATTTAAACTTGGAAATTCAATATCTTTTAAACCGTAACTCAGATTCAAAAACTTTATACATGAAAATTGATCAGAACAATATAAAAAATACGAATACACTATCCGTATGTCTATCACACCCCTCTAACACAACGAACATCGAACCGTCCCCCTTCAGACCATCTGTCCGATAAACTGGCCGGTACTGTTAGTGTCCGGATGAATTTATTTCGAACACGAAAGTTGTTCGGAATAGATCAACTAACCCGGATACACCACCCACACATGTGTTGGATGTCCACGACACCTCCGGCATGATATCTCCCCCCTCCGGACACCTTGTCCGATAATCACCCGGAGCTAGCCGTTCATCCCCGGATGAATTTCCGTTCCGAGCAACGTGCATTGCACTGCGTTAGAACACCGTTAACTCTTCATCTGTCATGCCATGCATCTGTTTGTATATGCTTGCTTTGTATTTACTGTTTATTCCCCCCCTTAATCTCCGGTAGACCCCGCTGCTGCCGTCGACTACACCGCTGCTGAGTACGACTACTTCGTCGACGACCCTACCCCTACCGTCGAGCTTCCAGGCAAGCAGAGCCATTCTCTTCCCCAGATATCGCCTATCTTTCCGTACATTTCTTGCACTAGGCATTGTTACTGCTGCTGCTACGTTACAATCCTATTCAATTGCATAGCCTGTTTGTCGCCCCTTGATGTGCCTTCCTTATCCTATACTGCCTATTATTATTATGCATTATTCAGCAGTGAGCCCTGCGCATTGTTAGCTAGGATTAGATAGAGGGCCGTGATCACTCCGAGGAGTGAACGCGGATACAATTATTATAACTGCACAGGTACGGTACAATGCAGACACCGCCTGAGGCCCCCTAGCTCGGCTCTGCCGAGCCCCCATCAAGTGTGAGCTCTCAAGGAGTAATCCTTGTACTCCACTCGTTGCTGACTCTGTATAGCCGCTCTAGGTACCTGAGTAACGGTTGTCCTTCAGGTAAGAAGTCGGGCGACCCAACGGTGCCCGCGAGAGGTATTGCGACGGGACGACAGGGAGGGTACGACCAGTGTACCGGTGTGCTTGGCCCCTGATCGTTGGCCGCGAGAGTTACCAAACCACGAAAGTCGAGCTCCTTCGGGAGCACACGCGAGACAAGGTAAGGAGACGGTTCACCTTGTTGGTAACCGCAGTGACTTGGTGGGACGACAGGGCAGTCATAGATGTACTGGTGGTCCTGGCTGCTGTCGTTGTCCGCGGGTTGGTTAAGTCGAGGCAACGATAACGGTTGTCACGCATGTTAATTAAAATGTTAAATGGTTCAGTGAATGTCTTGAGTTGGCTATATGCCATGTACGCACTACCTACCCATGGGAATTACGAGTTTATGGGCTCCTCTGCTTCGTAGTGTCGTCTGAGGACTCTTCAGACGTCAGCAGTACCGCGGGCTGATTGCCGGGAAGTGGTGTTGTCTTCTCTTTCTCGAGCGGTGTATTTGTATTTGCTTTGATTTTGCTTCACCGGCCACCCACGCACCGTGCAGGAGTACGTCAGGGTTGGGGTCCAAGGCCCTGAGTACTTAGGATTTAGATCGGCGGATGGCCTCTCTGTTGAGTTTGAAAGATGGGCTATGAAGTGTCGGATAGCCTCGGTGGAGCGTTCCCTAACAAGGTTCCCGCCACCCTGGAGATCCGTGCGTGTAGCGTAACACAAGTGCACCCCTGCAGGGAAGATTAATCTATTCGAATAGCCGTGTCCACGGTAACAGGACGCTTTATGCTGAAGCTGGATCTTACCACTAGAAACTATTATTATTAAACTGTATGGTTCCGGGTTTTCTTCCTCGCGGGGATGTCGAGGAGGTGAACTCGGAGGCATTGTTAATTATTTCAACTTATTATTATACAATGCTGCAGCAACTTCTGCTACATTGTTACTTTATGCTTTATATAAACTGTTGGCTGATTCTTACCTCATGTTGCAAGACATCGTCGAAAGATGCTAGTCTTCGTTAGGCCTAGCTTCTTACCCTTGCTCTGGATTTCTGTCTTTCAGTCCACTATATACAGCCTCTTCTTTCCATTGATACAATGCATATTGCTTAGTAGCGGACGTAAGACTCGCGGGTATGCTAGATACTCACCTTTGCTTTATTCCCCCTTTTTCGCTTTGCCTGATCGGCCGCTGCAGCCGACGTTGGAGCCCAGGAGCAGGAGTACCCCGGAGGCCCCTACTACGACGTCGAGTTCCCCGTTGACCAGGAGTAGTTCAGTGGATCCCAGGCAGGAGGCCTCGCCTTTTCGTTCTGTATCTCTGATGTGATTTGTGCTAGCCTTCTTAAGGCAAAACTTGACTAACTATGTCTGTACTCAGATATTATGGCTTGTATGACTTATGTATTCGGGTCCGCGTGACCCCCCTCTATTGTAACATATTTGTTTATCCTTTTGTGTTTAGTGTTGTGCTGTGATATTCTCATCGTGGCATCCTAATCTCAGCCGTGTACCCTGCGTGTATGATTACTGTACACGCATTGATTTTGGGGGCGTCACAAGATGCAGCATAGCGGAAAGTTTCCCTCGGTGAAGATACCGAGGTTGAGAGTATCGACCAGTAGGACTCCAACAATGATAAGTAGGTGTCAGCGTCGCAACTGACGCGGACCTACACACAACACAAATAACTTTGCTCCCAACAAAGTTCAGAGAGGTTGTCAATCTCTCTGGTCTTGTTGTTTACAAAGGATCAAACACAAGGATAATGATAATGATAGCAACTAAAAGTAAATATTAAAAAGAAAATAAGCTTGGAAACAATGATGAGAATATGGACCGGGGTCCCGTGATGCTCACTAGTGATGTCTCTCTCCCAAAAGACGATAAAACTGCTATGCGAGGTAAGCAAATTACAGATGGGCAATTGAGAGGATTATAAACGCACCGCAATTCTAACTATGCTACAAAGAAAGGAAGAGACTCATAAGCATGGGCAGTACGCCAAAATAAGTAGACTGAAATCCAACTGCATCTACTACTAATCATCCACCTTGAGATATCTATCCAGAACATCTCGCTGGTATTAAGTTGCGAGCCCCACCCAAAGTGTAAACCCAAAGCAACAGACAACTGCATTAAAAGAACTTTGCGTAAAGTAAACAATCCTTGCAACCGCGGTTACAAGCACCGTTGTTTCCCCCCTTGTGGCCACATCACATCCCCTAGACTCATGTTTCTGTCACTCAAGCGCGTCATCAGGGGGCATGAACCCACAATCGAGCATAACGTTCCCTCTTGGAGTTACTACCTACTACTTGGCCAAAGCAATAAATAGCAAAGGAGAACATGAAAGAATTACTTAGGAACGAAAATATAAGAGATAAGAACCAAATATATTACTCTATCACAATCTGAACATAATCTCATAATCCATCAGATCCCATCAAACTCAGCATAGCAAAAGCATAAAGATTACATATGTGCCTCGATCATGTAGGGCAGATCACGAGGTCTAAACCATGAAGAACAAAGAGGGGAGGAGAACATGACATAGCTACTGATCACGGACCCATGGTCCAAAGGAAACTACTCACGGCACATCTGGGAAGCGTCCATGGTGGAGGGGAAGATCCCGGAGGTCGATCCTCCCTCCGGCAGGGTTCCGGGAAGGGTCTTGCAGGTGCTCCCGATCCTGGAAGCGCGGCGGCGGCGGAACAGATGCGAGATCACGAAAAAGGGTTCCGTCTTCGGAAGTTTCACGTCACGGGAGATATATAGGCGAAGCGGGGCAGCCAGGGGTGCCATCAGGGGTCCAGGTGGGTCCCACCTGGCCCCCCTTCGGGACTCCGAAAGGTTCCTTCACGCTGATTTTTTATCTGATTTTTCCCGAATTTTTTTAGCACTTTTAATATGGGGGAAAACTGAAATAGAAAAACAGCAGAAAACAGAAACTGGCACTGGGGTGCACTGAGTTAATAGGTTAGTACAAATATGATAAAAAAATGTATGAAAGTGTATGTAGATCATAGCAATATCACACAAAAAATGCATGGAGCAAACAAAAATTATCGATATGTTTGGGACGTATCAACATCCCCAAGCTTAATTCCTGCTCGTCCTCGAGTAGGTAAATGATAAAAAGCATAATTTCTGTGGTGACATGCTAGCAACTATATAAGAACTTTGAAAAGTAAAGCAATCAAGGTATGTGATTCAATTCAAGCCATAACATGCAAGAGTCTATATTAGCATTGAAACAAATAACAAAAGAACATTAGGTGCAAGAGCTGTCGCTGTCTGTGACTCGAATGTCTCCAAATGGTGTTTGCGTGCAAGAAGAGGGATAGGGAATACAAGAAAAAAATATTTTTGTTGAGAACTCAATCTACTAAAGTTTCACAGTTGGTTTTCTTTGGAATCTTATCTTGACTCGTCACCAGACCACTAGCCAGGTACAAGTCAATTTGATCCACTCCTTTTCGATATTTTGAGCACTCATGCAATGGATGAGCGTAAGCACAAAAGTTGACACTTAGGATGGCAAAGAGAGAAATACGGTGGAGGAGGAAGACAAAAAGGTTGAGAAAGGCTCACATCAAGGAGGACAATCATAGGCGAGAAGGCCAAATGATAGATATGATGTGAGTAGTAGGGATTGTCATGCAACGGATGCACATGTGATCTAAGAAAAGCTCTCCAATGGAACTAGTGGGGGTGCATCCAACTTGCTCGCTCATGAAGACCTACATCTCGTTTGAGGAGGCTCATCCTTGGAATATGCAAGCCAAGTTCTATAGTGTGAAGGAACCCACATAGCTATATGCATGAATGATCATCTCTATGGAGTACAAGGATAAGAGGGAGTACTAGTGTGGATCTTTCAAAAGGATAGTAGTGTTGCCCCTTTCTCTCTTTTTATTTCTTTTTTGTATTTTTTTGGTGGCCTCAATGGCTCTTTCTATTTAACTCTCATTTGTCCTCTTTAAGATCTTTTATTTTTTCCACTTTGGGATCTTTTCCTCACTTAAGGGCAACACTCTAATTTACAAGAGGGTATAGAAGATCTTTCACACTTTACAAGGTACTCAAATCATAAAGAAGATGTAGCTATCATGATGTATGCAATGTATGTCGCTGCCAGTGTAGCAGGAACATGTATGACATGAAGATCAAGTCATGAAGAGGTGGAAGTTCCACGGCAATATATCTCGGAAAGGCTATGGAAATGCCTTGATATGTAGGTATGGTGGCTATTTTGAGGAAGGATATAAGGAGGTTTATGATGACAGAGCGTATCATGCCAAGGGTTTGGATGTACCGGCGAAGGTGGACGCCAACTCTCGGAGTGAGAAGGAGGCAATGCACTGCACATGAGAGGCTAGCAAATATGAGGAGGTGGAAGTGTCAACTTTCAATACTTACATTAGTCCGAAGAACTCATGCACTTATTATCGGTAACTCTCAATATAATAAGGAGGTTCACAAAGAGACAAGTACCCCGAGGAGGAGTGTATGGTGGTTTGGTTATCTTTGCGCATCCTCGACTCATGGTACATGAGGGTACTCTAATATTCGATCCCTCCAAAGATTAGCGATCCATCTAGTAGCTAGAGTTCTCAACTAGTTTTTGTAGGTTTTGGAAAATAAACACGGATTGCCCAAAATACGACACCTATCACTAATAGGCTAGAGCTCTTGACACCAAAAGTTCAAACGTTACTGCTTGATGGCTTCTCGCCCCCTTCGTTGGTTACCCAAAGTTGAGGGTTGAGATGTAGTGCAGCAGCAGTTTTCCCTCGGTGAAGATACCAAGGTTTGTCTCCAGCAGGAATCCAGAGATGATAAGTAGGTGTCAGCGGCGCAACTGACGCGGACCTGCACACAGACACAGATAACTTTGTTCCCAACGAAGTTCAGAGAGGTTGTCAATCTCTCCGGTCTTGTTGTTTACAAAGGATAAAACGCGAGGGATAATAATAGCAACTTGAAAGTAAATGCAGAAAAGTAAATATAGTGTGGAAACAATGATAAGGATATGGAACGGGATACGTGATGTTTGCTAGTGATGTCTCTCTCCCAAAAGACGATAAAATGTCTATGCGAGGTAAACAAATTACAGAAAGGCAATGGATAGGATTATGAACGCACCGCAATGCTAACTATGCTACAAAAGAAAGGAAGAGGTTCAAAAGCACAGGCAGTACGCCAAGGTAAGTAGACCGAAATCCATCTGCATCTACTACTAATCATCCACCTTGAGATATCTATCCAGAACATCTCGCTGGTATTAAGTTGCGAGCCCCACCCAAAGTGTAAACCCAAAGCAACAGACAACTACATTAAAAGAAATCTGCGTAAAGTAAACAATCCTTGTAACCGCGGTTACAAGCACCGTTGTTTTCCCCCTTGTGGCAACAACACATCCCCTAGACTCATGTTTCTGTCACTCAAGCGTGTCATCGGGGGGCATGAACCCACAATCTAGCGTGTCACTACCTACTATGTCAGATCCCTCTGTTAGGTATGTGCTAGGGTTAGCTAGTACCTTTGCATCATGCAAAAGTTTCAAAAAGAAACCTTGAAAATCAAATTCAAAATCCAAATGGGAGAAGGAACACCCCCAAGATGAATTAATTCAAAAGGCCAGATAAAAATATTTTCCAAAAATTCATGTTAGAGTTTTGAAAAGTCTTATAAATGAGTGTGATCACATATCAAGTGATGTGGGACCCACCCCATGCTCATAGATTTTTCAAATATTCAAACAGTACCTTGGAATTAAAGAAATACCCCTTTTTGATTTAAAATTCAAATCATTTGAATTTTAAAAATGTTGAAAGTTTATGAGTGGCTAGTCTATATTATTATGAGGCCACATAAAAGTTTTCAGCATTTAATAAAATGGTTTGGTATTTTTATCAGAGCCAAAACAAATTACAGAAAAAGAAAGGAAAGATTAAACAGAAAATAAAAGGAACAGCTTACCTGTCGCCCACCAGCGAGGCCCACTTACCTTGACCGGCCCAGCCCACCAGGACCCTCCCGTGTCGTCTTCCTCCCCGCGGCTCCAAGCAGCTCGCTGGAGCCGGGAGCGCGGCGACGACGCCACGGCGACTCCAGGGCCTTCTAGACCTCCCCCTCCCTCTCTCCTGTGCCACGGAGCCGCACACAACCCCCGCAACCCTTCCTCTCTTCCTGGACGCCCTCTCCCTCTCTCTCCCACAAGGTTCCGCGCAAGCCCGAGAGCGCGACCTCGCCGCCGTCGTGCCCGCACGCGGCCACCGTGCTCCTCACGCCGCCACACCTTGTCCAGGAGACTCCCCGGCGTCGACTACGTCTTCACGAGCAGGCAATCGAGCCGAGCTGCACCGAGGACGCCGCCCCCTTCACCAACTCCTCGCCGGAGCCGCCGCGCGATTTCTCCGATTCCGGCCACCACCGAGCCTCTCCGACCCCGCCACCGCCTCCGTTGTAATCACGGTGAGCTTCTGGTTCACCCTAGCTATCGCACGGCCTAACCCTTTCACTCTATCGCTGTCCGCCATGAGAGCAGAGGAAACCCGCCGCCATGAACGTCGTCGCTGGAGCTCCAGTGCTTCTATGCCTCTTCCTTGGTGTCCTTCGTCCTCCTAGTGATCCCAGGGTTCGAAAAAGGTAGCGCAGCTCCAAGCTTGCCCCTTGAAGCGAGCTCCTCGCCGAGCCCGTACTCCGGCCGCCGCCTCCGTCGTCGTAACCGTGGCCTCAAGACTCCCCGTGTTCCCCTGGTAGCACCAGCAGACGCGCGGGTTCATTCCGCACACGCCTGTGCCCCCAGCCCTCTTCCCCGTGCCCGAAAACCACACCTCGGCCGAGCGCCGCCGTGCCCGTGCTCGCCGGCGGCTAACCGCCGGGCACTTAGGCCCTAATCACTCTCCTAACCCCCCTACTCTCTATGACAGGTGGGACCCCAGCCCTAATCCCTCTGCTTAGTTAAGTTAAACCACGGGATTAAACCCACAGGGGCTGACCAGTGGGGCCCATTGTCAGTTTGACTCGGGTCAAACCCCCCTGACGCCAGCATGACACCGCAGTGACGCAATAAAGGATTTCCAGAGATTAAAAAGAATTCCAGAAAATCCAGAAAATACCCCAAACTTTGGAAATTCATAGAAAATTCATATTAACTCCAAATTGGACAAATAATATATGAAAAATAATCAGGAGAAAATTATCTTTCCAAATATGCAACTTTCAACTCTGTTTGAGTTGAATTTAAAATGGGACCAGTAGCATATATCATTTTCTTTATTTGAATTTATTTCAAATTCAAACCAAATGATTTTGCCACTTGGACCATGGTTTTATGTTGCAAATCAACCACACTTCAGAGGCATATCATACACATTTAAATTTAATTCAAATTGATCAAACTATATCACATGTAACTTGATTAATGTTGAATTCAAATGTGGAATTTGAATTTGCATTTTAAAAATGCAATATATTCCACTTAAATGGAATTGCCTCACACATGAAACTTGTACTTCAAGCTTAAACATTCTATCATGTGTTTGAGCATTGCATTCATATTGATTGCTACTTTGTACTTTGCTTGTCGAGTAGAGGTTGAACCGGAGCAAGAGGTCACCCCCTTCGCTGAAGATCCAGAGCCCGAAACTCGTCAGCAAGGCAAGCAAAACCCCATTGATCATGTCGATAAAATCCCACTTCCCTCTCATGTCTCGCTTATGCATTGTATAGGATGATCACCATGTTACGATTCTACCGCATAGATGAACCCATTCCTTTGCATGACCTATCTTTTGTCACAGTAGTAAGCAAACCATAATCCTAGCAAATGTAGGAGTTGAATGATATCATGTGGCCCTTGCAAATGTTACCGCTTATTGCATGCTTAGTATGATACCATGTTGTTACTGTGATGTGAGTCGGGATGGGAATGATCATGTTGCTGATGGTAGAAAAGTGTTGGTGAATCGACCCTAATACAAGGTGAACGATGAGAGGCTGTGTAGGAGTACACGGTGGGTTGTCTCGTTGAACACCGCCCTAAGTCCGAGTTCTTGTGTGGTGATCCAAGATGAAGAGTACAACCACACATTGGGCTCACTGACCCCTCTCAACCTATTAACTCATCCCTTTCGATGTCCAGATGTCGCAGTAGTTCGGAGTTCTGGTAGGCTTGTGGCCTGGATGCTAAGTGAGAGAACGGCTCATCCGAGACCGGCTTATGCACCACGCACACATCGCTTGGGTCCACTTCGGTAAACCGGCCGGGTTCACGATTGTGGTAGCCAACCCAAGTAGGCGGCTTTCTTGGACTAGATAGGCTATGAGATAACAGTTGTGGTGAGCATCCTCGCTGGCACCCCTTGAATGGTGTCGAGATCAAAGGCGGTAAATGATGGTCATGTGTGTGTAGCGGTACACCCTTGCAAGGTTAACAAAACTATTCGAATAGCCGCGTCCGCGGTTATGGACTGCTTGGAAAGCTTAGCTTGATTATTAGATAACTTGAACCGGATACTTCTAAAACACACCAAGATAAGTGTGAGTGCTATGGCGTGCTTCCTCGTGGGGAAGTCGAGGAAGGCACCATAGTGGTGTATTGGTTGGTGAAAGTAGTGGACTCGTGTACGCTTCTTACCTCAAAGTCTGGTAATCGTAGTTCAGGACTAGCCAAGTCAAAGCTGGCATTTCTGCAAGTGAACCCCACCTCTCTTTTCCTTGATACATGTGCATGAGTAGTATAGCTCCTATGTAAGTCTTGCTGAGTACGCCTTTGTACTCACGTTTCCTTAATCTATGTTTTAGATGACGCCACTGACCCCGAAGGTGGCTTCTTCATCGAGCTGGACGACTGAAGTTAAGCTAGTCTAGTCCCAGTCAGCAGACTGGTTCCCTCGTGGAGGGCTTTGTGTTTGAATAAGGCTTCTTAAGCCATTTGTTAAACTTGTCTGTACCCAGACATAATTTGCTTCCGTTCTGTGTTGTAATGTTGGATCACATGTATGTGATCTCTGTGTGTACTCTATAAGAGTTATAAATAAAATGTACACTTTGTAGAGAATTGCAATGGTACCTGCTGTTCATACAAGACATGTGTGCTGCGTGTATGTTTATAACATGCATGTCTTTGTATGGGTTTTCGAGACCTTAGTTGTGTTCTGGCTGGCGGTCTTTCATACACCAAGTGGCCCTTAGATGTGCGCAGCTTGGGGCATCGCGATGCGATTGTTCGAGACTCGGTCTCGGGCACACTTTGTGGTATGATCGAGCCCGCCCTAGACCCCGACTAAGTGATCGGGCTGGAGTAAGTCTATGTAAGAGTCTAGAGATAGTCGATAGTATGGTTGAGGCGACTTGTCTTTGAATATGGGAGTTCACCACCCATATCAGTAGACTTGTGTGCGTACGATGAGGACCCATTACAGTTGATCATCCGGCCTGGATGGGATGCCCCTCACGTACGATGCTTTCCGAGAATGTTCAGTGCTTGGCCTTGTCTGCTTAGACAAGTGGGTGCGGTTCTCGGCTCTCCATATGACTATGTCTTAACTGTACTTGCATACGCTAACCCCGGGTCCCGACAGACTTGTATCAGAGCAGGACTGACTGTAGGACTAGTAGCCTTGGCCGAAGTTGAGTCTAGCTTGCTATAGTTATATAGTTACTCTGGGTATATAAGGGAACAACGTAAGGCTTCATTTTTCTCCTTACCCCCTTCGTTCTGAGTTCTGAGTCACCCTCATCTTACTCTACGGGAAGATAGGACTAGGCTCTCCTCTGTCTGATTAGCATATCTCGTTGATTGCTTCCTTATAGCCGTAGGAAAGTTGTGTCCAGGTTTTCCTAGCATTGTTATAATGCTGATTTCTTACATCGTATTATGTAAGTGCTGTTTTTCATGATTGAAAGAAATTGTCATTTCTTACAATTACAGCCGTTATGCTGTCCGAGTCATTCCAGGTTTATCTCATAATCTGATGCATTTGCAAACTCCTTTCTGTTTCAGATGGCAGATCTTCCCCCTCGACAGATTGTTCGTTTGACCAGGTGCCTCGGTGTGCGTGGCCATCCCGCCACGTTGATCGAGATGATGTCCTATGTGGGATATCGATGGTACCCTGAGTACACCGTCGAGGAGCAGTTCCACGACTTCAACCAGACGCAGTTCCACTGCATTGTCCGGATCTACCCGCACCACGTTGGAGTTACCCAACCTATCCACTTTGGACATGGCATCGGCGTTACCGAGAACATGGCTGTGCAGGATGCTGCATATTCATGTATTACACTACTGAGAGAGGAGCAGACCATGCTGAGAGAGACCTCATTCCGCTATATTCCTGCTGCACTTCCAGGAGAAGAGGGATATTACACCAGACTCTACTCAGATCACTCCGCAGAGGATCCAGCACTTCAGATGACTGCTAGGTTTGCTAGTGACAGAGACCGTGATGCACGTGCTCTCCGTTTTGAGCTCCATGCCACTCGTGTTCGTCTGTACCGAGCACTGACGCTCTTGGCACCCTTTGTGAGCGTGGGATCAGTGGAGTATGATGCGATCTACCCAGTGAGGACTCAGATGCCTTCTCGAGTTGCTTGGCCCGAGATTGGAGGAGTTTTTCCACCCCGTGGTCCTTTTCTTCCACCCTACACTGGACCTAGACCCCATCCTTGCCCAAATGGATATCAGGGTCCACAAGCCTCCGTGTTTTCCGATGGTCACCTCCAGCTACCGGGATACGCGGGTAACTTCTATGAGGATTACTATGGAGATGGAGATGAGTGAGACCGCCTGTGGTCTTACTTAGTGAGAATGTAGTAGTATCCTAGTATATTGTAAGCAAGGTGTCTAAGTTCCAGAGGCTTAGATAAATAATGTATAGGAAGTCAGAGTGCCTCTGAAGGATGTACTATCTTCATCACGTTTGTATTAGCTTGGTGCTTGTACTAAAACGTTGTATGGTTTGTATGACAGCTTGTGAATATATGGCTTGTATGCTTTATCACCATGTTGTCAAGATGATTACTTCCTTTGCTCTGTAATCCTTCCAGTACTTCAATACCTTGATTAGACTCTTCAACTCAACTCTGTTTGACTTTGGTTTTTCACCTCAGGATGTCTCAAGGAACTCGTGGCCAGGTTGGTCGTAACCAAGGTCGTGGGAACAATCAGGAGGAAGACAACCTTCCACCCCCACCCACGATGGCCCAAGTTCTGATGGAGGTCGAGAGGAACCGCCGTGACTCTCACCACCTATTGGAAGTCATCGCACGCAACACCACTCAGCAGCGCAATGAGCTGGTGTCTCTGAACGACTTCATCCGGCTTCATCCCCCGGTTTTCCGTTACTCCACCGAGCCCCTTGACGCCGATGACTGGCTTTGCAGCATCGAGAGGAAGCTCCAAGCCGGCCATGTTGCAGATGGCGACAAGGTCAATTATGCCACCTATCACCTCGAAGGTGCCGCGAGCTCTTGGTGGGAGAATTTTCTGAATATGCGCCCAGTTGGACCACCTGCATCTTGGGAGGAGTTCTGTACCTCTTTCCGCGAGCACCACATTCCCAAAGGTCTCATGGACCGCAAACGTGAGGAATTCTGTAACCTCACCCAAGGAAGAAGAAAAGTTGACGAGTTCAGTCGTGAGTTCAACCGACTTGCTCGTTATGCCACTGAAGAAGTCTCCACCGACTCCAAGAAACAAGAGAGGTTCCGTCGTGGCCTCAACACCGGACTTCGTCGTGAGCTCAACCTCCATGACTTTGCCACATTCCAGGTCCTTGTCAACAAAGCCATCAAGGCAGAGGACATGAACACCCCCAACGATTTCCGCAAACACCCTAGAGAGGAAGGTTCATCCAGCTCTGGTTCCCAGAAACGCAAGATCTGGATCCCAAATAGCATGTTCCGCCAGAACAACCCCCCCCAGGCCATCCTATGTGACGCCTCGTCCACCCACCCAGTTCCACCCAGCTCCACCAAATAACCCAGCTCCACGCACTGTTTTCGGAGCTTGCTACAAGTGTGGTCACGCAGGCCACTATTCTCGCGAGTGCCCCCAAAACCAGATCCAGCACCAGAATGCTCCACCACGTGCCGGAGGCAACAACAACAACAACAATGGTCGTGGCAAGCCACCCCAGAAGGTCTACACCGCCAAACCCGCTCCTCCCGCCAATCGTGGACGTCTGAATCAGATTGCCGCCGAAGAGACTGACGACACCACTGACGTCATTCTTGGTACGCTCCCAGTCAATTTTGTTCCTACTTCCGTTCTTTTCGACCCAGGAGCATCTCATTCATTCATGTCGGAAAGTTATGCACTTCGTCATGAGTTGCCCTTTGTTGAATTGTCCACCCCAATGATTATTCAAACTCCAGGGTCAAGATGGCAAACTAGTAGAGTGAGCCATGGTAATCAAATAGCAATTGAGGGTTTAGTATTCCTTGCTTCACTCATAGCCCTCAAGTCTTCAGACATTGATGTCATCCTTGGCATGGATTGGCTATCAAGACAGAATGCCTATCTGGATTGCAAAGGCAAATCCGTGAAACTCACCCACCCTTCAGGCACAACCGTTAACTATACCTCACCCAGAACAAGAACCCAAGTGCATTCTTTGAATGTACTTCCCCTTCCCGAACTTGAAGATATTCCGGTGGTTCGTGACTTCCCGGATGTCTTTCCTGAAGAACTGCCGGGCATGCCACCCGACAGGTGTGTAGAATTTATAGTGGATCTTGTTCCAGGAACCGCACCAATTTCCAAACGCCCATATAAAATGGCCCCACATGAGTTAGCTGAGCTAAAAACCCAACTTGATGCTTCGTTGGCAAAAGGCTTCATCCGCCCTAGCTCATCGCCATGGGGTTGCCCCGTTCTGTTCGTAAAGAAGAAAGATGGAACAGAAAGGATGTGCGTAGACTATCGACCGCTAAATTTAGCGACGATAAAGAACAAATACCCACTGCCCAGGATCAATGATCTTTATGATCAACTTGCAGGATCCGCCGTCTTCTCCAAGATGGATTTAAGATTAGGTTATCATCAGATCAGAATCCGAAACGAGGACATTCCCAAAACGGCTTTTACTACTCGTTATGGTCTTTACGAGTACACCGTCATGTGCTTTGGTTTAACCAATGCCCCTGCCACATTCTCACGCTTGATGAACTCGATCTTCATGGAGTACCTAGATAAATTTGTTGTGGTTTATCTCGATGATATTCTCATCTACTCGAAGAACGAAAAAGATCATGCCGAACACTTAAGGCTGGTATTGATGAAACTTAGAGAGCATCGCCTGTACGCTAAATTCTCCAAGTGTGAATTCTGGCTACCAGAAGTGACCTACTTAGGCCACGTGATTTCTGCAAAAGGCATTGCTGTGAATCCCGAGAGAGTTCAGGCCGTCCTTGACTGGACTCCACATGAATCGGTTAAGCAAGTTAGAAGTTTTCTTGGCCTAGCCAGCTATTGCCGTCGCTTCGTCGAGAACTTTTCTAAAGTTGCAAAGCCTCTAACTGAACTCCTCAAGAAAGATAAGAAATTCTTATGGACTCCCAAGTGCGAGGAAAGCTTTCAAGAGCTAAAAAGAAGATTAACTTCTGCACCCGTGCTTGCACCTCCAGACACCAAAATGGATTTCGAGATCTATTGTGACGCATCACGGCAAGGGTTAGGATGCATACTTCTGCAAGATCGACATGTGGTAGCTTATGCTTCACGCCAGTTGCGGCCACATGAAGAGAACTATCCTACCCATGACCTTGAACTCGCTGCCGTAGTTCATGCCCTAACAACTTGGCGACATTACCTCCTTGGTAATCGTTGTGAGATTTATTTCGACCACCAAAGCCTCAAATATATTTTCACCCAGCCAGATCTTAATCTCAGGCAAAGACGCTGGATTGAGTTGATAAAAGATTACGACGTAGCAATTTCTTACACCCCAGGCAAAGCCAATGTCATGGCTGATGCACTAAGTCGTAAGTCGTACTGTAACAACCTCATGTTACAGCAGTATCAACCTCTTCTTCATGAGGACTTTCGCAAGCTCAACCTTGAGATTGTTCCTCATGGCTATCTTTCTACCTTGGTGGCGAAACCAACTCTTGAGGATCAAATCATAGTTGCCCAAAGACGTGCACGAGGTGTTCGCCAGATCAAGGAGAACATTGCTAGCGGAGTTGCTAAATGTTTCTCCACAGATAGCAAGGGAACGGTATTCTTTGAAAATCGTTTAGTAGTACCTAAGAATAAGGAACTAAGGCAACTCATCCTCAAAGAAGCCCATGACACACCCCTCTCAATTCATCCCGGTAGCACGAAAATGTACCGAGATCTACGCCAGAGATTTTGGTGGACTAGGATGAAGAGAGACATTGCTCAATTTGTTGCCGAATGTGATGCTTGTCGTCGCATTAAAGCAGAACATCAAAGACCTGCTGGTACACTTCAACCTTTGTCTATTCCCGAGTGGAAATGGGACAAAGTCGGTATGGACTTCATCACAGGCTTTCCAAGAACCCAGAAAGGAAACAATGCCATCTTCGTTGTCATAGATAGGCTTTCCAAAGTTGCTCACTTCCTTCCGGTTCGCGAGTCTATAACTGCTAGTCAGTTAGCGGACTTGTACATCTCCAGAATTGTGTCCCTTCACGGTGTTCCTTTGGAAATCAATTCTGATCGCGGTAGCCTTTTCACCTCTAGATTTTGGGGAAGCTTTCAGAATGCTATGGGAACTCATCTCTCCTTTAGTACGGCTTTCCATCCTCAGTCTAGCGGTCAAGTCGAAAGGGTTAACCAAATTATTGAAGACATGCTCAGAGCTTGTGTTATCTCATTCGGAAAGAATTGGGAGAATTCTCTTCCATTTGCTGAATTTGCTTATAACAATAGTTTTCAATCCAGTCTGAACATGGCTCCTTTTGAACTCCTTTATGGACGACGATGTCGAACACCACTAAACTGGTCAGAAACCGGTGAAAGACAATTCTTTGGACCGGATATGATCAAGGAAGCAGAAGAGCAAGTTCGCATTGTTCGTGATCAATTGAAAGCAGCCCAGTCTCGTCAGAAAAGATACTATGATCGCCATCATAGGCATGAGAGCTACAATCTGAATGAGAAGGCTTACCTTCGGGTTACTCCTCTGAAGGGAACCCAACGTTTCGGTATCAAAGGCAAGTTGGCCCCACGTTACATCGGACCTTTCCGCATTATTGCTAAACGTGGAGAAGTTGCCTACCAACTTGAACTACCTCCGCACCTTTCCCGAGTACACGATGTATTCCATGTATCCCAACTCAGGCGTTGCTTCAAGGACCCCATCCGCGAAGTCGACCATGAAACGCTTGATCTCCAAGATGACCTTTCTTATCGAGAATACCCCGTTCGTATTCTTGATTCAGCAGAGCGTGTCACTCGTCGTCAGAAGATTAGGTTTCTGAAAGTGCAATGGTCACACCACTCTGAAAGAGAAGCCACGTGGGAGAGAGAAGACCGTCTTAGTGCCGAGTACCCCACTTTCCTCCCGCAGACTTCGGAATCTCGGGACGAGATTCTTTTGAGTGGGGGCGAGTTGTCAGATCCCTCTGTTAGGTATGTGCTAGGGTTAGCTAGTACCTTTGCATCATGCAAAAGTTTCAAAAAGAAACCTTGAAAATCAAATTCAAAATCCAAATGGGAGAAGGAACACCCCCCAGATGAATTAATTCAAAAGGCCAGATAAAAATATTTTCCAAAAATTCATGTTAGAGTTTTGAAAAGTCTTATAAATGAGTGTGATCACATATCAAGTGATGTGGGACCCACCCCATGCTCATAGATTTTTCAAATATTCAAACAGTACCTTGGAATTAAAGAAATACCCCTTTTTGATTTAAAATTCAAATCATTTGAATTTTAAAAATGTTGAAAGTTTATGAGTGGCTAGTCTATATTATTATGAGGCCACATAAAAGTTTTCAGCATTTAATAAAATGGTTTGGTATTTTTATCAGAGCCAAAACAAATTACAGAAAAAGAAAGGAAAGATTAAACAGAAAATAAAAGGAACAGCTTACCTGTCGCCCACCAGCGAGGCCCACTTACCTTGACCGGCCCAACCCACCAGGACCCTCCCGTGTCGTCTTCCTCCCCGCGGCTCCAAGCAGCTCGCTGGAGCCGGGAGCGCGGCGACGACGCCACGGCGACTCCAGGGCCTTCTAGACCTCCCCCTCCCTCTCTCCTGTGCCACGGAGCCGCACACAACCCCCGCAACCCTTCCTCTCTTCCTGGACGCCCTCTCCCTCTCTCTCCCGCAAGGTTCCGCGCAAGCCCGAGAGCTCGACCTCGCCGCCGTCGTGCCCGCACGGGGCCACCGTGCTCCTCACGCCGCCACACCTTGTCCAGGAGACTCCCCGGCGTCGACTACGTCTTCACGAGCAGGCAATCGAGCCGAGCTGCACCGAGGACGCCGCCCCCTTCACCAACTCCTCGCCGGAGCCGCCGCGCGATTTCTCCGATTCCGTCCACCACCGAGCCTCTCCGACCCCGCCACCGCCTCCGTTGTAATCACGGTGAGCTTCTGGTTCACCCTAGCTATCGCACGGCCTAACCCTTTCACTCTATCGCTGTCCGCCATGAGAGCAGAGGAAACCCGCCGCCATGAACGTCGTCGCTGGAGCTCCAGTGCTTCTATGCCTCTTCCTTGGTGTCCTTCGTCCTCCTAGTGATCCCAGGGTTCGAAAAAGGTAGCGCAGCTCCAAGCTTGCCCCTTGAAGCGAGCTCCTCGCCGAGCCCGTACTCCGGCCGCCGCCTCCGTCGTCGTAACCGTGGCCTCAAGACTCCCCGTGTTCCCCTGGTAGCACCAGCAGACGCGCGGGTTCATTCCGCACACGCCCGTGCCCCCAGACCTCTTCCCCGTGCCCGAAAACCACACCTCGGCCGAGCGCCGCCGTGCCCGTGCTCGCCGGCGGCTAACCGCCGGGCACTTAGGCCCTAATCACTCTCCTAACCCCCCTACTCTCTATGACAGGTGGGACCCCAGCCCTAATCCCTCTGCTTAGTTAAGTTAAACCACGGGATTAAACCCACAAGGGCTGACCAGTGGGGCCCATTGTCAGTTTGACTCGGGTCAAACCCCCTGACGCCAGCATGACACCGCAGTGACGCAATAAAGGATTTCCAGAGATTAAAAAGAATTCCAGAAAATCCAGAAAATACCCCAAACTTTGGAAATTCATAGAAAATTCATATTAACTCCAAATTGGACAAATAATATATGAAAAATAATCAGGAGAAAATTATCTTTCCAAATATGCAACTTTCAACTCTGTTTGAGTTGAATTTAAAATGGGACCAGTAGCATATATCATTTTCTTTATTTGAATTTATTTCAAATTCAAACCAAATGATTTTGCCACTTGGACCATGGTTTTATGTTGCAAATCAACCACACTTCAGAGGCATATCATACACATTTAAATTTAATTCAAATTGATCAAACTATATCACATGTAACTTGATTAATGTTGAATTCAAATGTGGAATTTGAATTTGCATTTTAAAAATGCAATATATTCCACTTAAATGGAATTGCCTCACACATCAAACTTGTACTTCAAGCTTAAACATTCTATCATGTGCTTGAGCATTGCATTCATATTGATTGCTACTTTGTACTTTGCTTGTCGAGTAGAGGTTGAACCGGAGCAAGAGGTCACCCCCTTCGCTGAAGATCCAGAGCCCGAAACTCGTCAGCAAGGCAAGCAAAACCCCATTGATCATGTCGATAAAATCCCACTTCCCTCTCATGTCTCTCTTATGCATTGTATAGGATGATCACCATGTTACGATTCTACCGCATAGATGAACCCATTCCTTTGCATGACCTATCTTTTGTCACAGTAGTAAGCAAACCATAATCCTAGCAAATGTAGGAGTTGAATGATATCATGTGGCCCCTGCAAATGTTACCGCTTATTGCATGCTTAGTATGATACCATGTTGTTACTGTGATGTGAGTCGGGATGGGAATGATCATGTTGCTGATGGTAGAAAAGTGTTGGTGAATCGACCCTAATACAAGGTGAACGATGAGAGGCTGTGTAGGAGTACACGGTGGGTTGTCTCGTTGAACACCGCCCTAAGTCCGAGTTCTTGTGTGGTGATCCAAGATGAAGAGTACAACCACACATTGGGCTCACTGACCCCTCTCAACCTATTAACTCATCCCTTTCGATGTCCAGATGTCGCAGTAGTTCGGAGTTCTGGTAGGCTTGTGGCCTGGATGCTAAGTGAGAGAACGGCTCATCCGAGACCGGCTTATGCACCACGCACACATCGCTTGGGTCCACTTCGGTAAACCGGCCGGGTTCACGATTGTGGTAGCTAACCCAAGTAGGCGGACGACTGAAGTTAAGCTAGTCTAGTCCCAGTCAGCAGACTGGTTCCCTCGTGGAGGGCTTTGTGTTTGAATAAGGCTTCTTAAGCCATTTGTTAAACTTGTCTGTACCCAGACATAATTTTCTTCCGTTCTGTGTTGTAATGTTGGATCACATGTATGTGATCTCTGTGTGTACTCTATAAGAGTTATAAATAAAATGTACACTTTGTAGAGAATTGCAATGGTACCTGCTGTTCATACAAGACATGTGTGCTGCGTGTATGTTTATAACATGCATGTCTTTGTATGGGTTTTCGAGACCTTAGTTGTGTTCTGGCTGGCGGTCTTTCATACACCAAGTGGCCCTTAGATGTGCGCAGCTTGGGGCATCGCGATGCGATTGTTCGAGACTCGGTCTCGGGCACACTTTGTGGTATGATCGAGCCCGCCCTAGACCCCGACTAAGTGATCGGGCTGGAGTAAGTCTATGTAAGAGTCTAGAGATAGTCGATAGTATGGTTGAGGCGACTTGTCTTTGAATATGGGAGTTCACCACCCATATCAGTAGACTTGTGTGCGTACGATGAGGACCCATTACAGTTGATCATCCGGCCTGGATGGGATGCCCCTCACGTACGATGCTTTCCGAGAATGTTCAGTGCTTGGCCTTGTCTGCTTAGACAAGTGGGTGCGGTTCTCGGCTCTCCATATGACTATGTCTTAACTGTACTTGCATACGCTAACCCCGGGTCCCGACATACTACTTGGCCAAAGCAATAAACAGCAACGGAAAACATGCAAGAATTACTTAGGAACAAAAATATAAGAGATAAAAACCAAATATATTACTCTATCACAATCTGAACGTAATCTCATAATCCATCAGATCCTATCAAACTAAACATAGCAATAGCACAAATATTACAAAGGTGCCTCGATCATGTTGGGCAGCTCACGAGGTCTAAACAATGAAGATCAAAGAGGGGAGGAGAACATCACATAGCTACCGATCACGGACCAAATGTCCAAGGAAAACTACTCACGGGACATTCGGGGAGCATCCATGGTGGAGAGGAGACTCCCGGAGGTCAATCCTCCCTCCGGCAGGGTGCCGGGAAGAGGTCTTCTGGTGCTCCCGATCTTCGGAAGCGCGGCGGCGGCGGAACAGAGGCGAGTTCGCGGAATAGGGTTCTGCTTCTGGGGTTTTCCCGTGACGGGGGATAAATAGGCGCAAGGGGGCAGCCAGAGGTGGGCCAGGGGCCCCAGGCGCCCCCCTGGCGCGGCCAGGGGTGGGGCCGCGCCGGGTGGCCGCCTGGGCCACCCCTGGCTCCCCTCTGGCCCCTCCCGGGCTCTTCTCGAAGCTTCCGACACGCTGATTTTTTATCTGAATTTTACCGAATTTTGCTGGCACTTTTTATATGGGGGAAAACTGAAATAGAAAAACAGCAGAAAACAGGAACTGGCACTGGGGTGCACTGAGTTAATAGGTTAGTCCAAATATGATCAAAAGTGTATGAATGTGTATCTAGATCATAGCAATATCACACAAAACATGCATGGAGCAAGAAGAAATTATAGATACGTTTTGGACGTATCAGATGCAGCGCATCAGGCGAAAGAGAATGCTCCCACCTTGAGCTCCGCAACCGCAACCGCAACCAATGCGACTGCTGCCTCGCAGTCGGCCGCACCGGTCGTACCTATGTTTTTATATTAGCATTGAAATAAGTAACAAAAGAACAATAGGTGCAAGAGCTCTCGCTGTCCGTGACTCGAATGTCTCCAAATGGTGTTTGCGTGCAAGAAGGGGGATAGGGAATACGAGAAAAAAGTATTTTTGTGTTGAGAACTCAATCTACTAAAGTTTCACACTTGGTCTTCTTTTTGGAATCTTATCTTGACTCGTCTCCAGACCACTAGCCAGGTACAAGTCAATTTGATCCACTCTTTTTCGATATTTTGAGCACTCATGCAATGGATGAGCGTAAGCACGAGAGTTGACACTTAGGATGGCAAAGAGAGAAGTATGGTGGAGGAGGAAGACAAAAAGGATAAGAAAGGCTCACATCAACGAGGACAATCATAGGCAAGTGATGCCAAATGATAGATATGATGTGAGGAGTAGGGATTGCCATGCAACGGATGCACATACGAGCTAAGAAGCTCTCCAAAGGAACTAGTGGGGGTGCATCTAACTTGCTCACTCAGGAAGACCTAGATCTCGTTTGAGGAGGCTCATCCTTGGAATATGGAAGCCAAGTTCTATAGTGTGAAGGTCCCCACATAACTATATGCATAATGATCATCTCTATGGAGTACAAGGATATAAAGGGAGTACTAGTGTGGATCTCTCAAAAGGATAGTAGTGTTGCCCCTTTCTCTCTTTTTATTTCTTTTTCTCTTTTTTCTATTTTTTTTGTATTTTTTGGTGGCCTCAATGGCTCTTTCTATTTAACTCTCATTTGTCCTCTTTGGGATCTTTTAATGTGTCCACTTTGGGATCTTTTCCTCACTTAAGGGAAACACTCTATTTTACAAGAAGGTAAAGGAGATCTTTCACACTTTACAAGGTACTCAAAACATAAAGAAGATGTAACTATCATGATGTATGCAATGTATGTCGCTGCCAGTGTAGCAAGAACATGTATGACATGAAGATAGTGTCATGAAGAGGTGGAAGTTGCATGGCAATGTAACTCGGAAAGGCTATGGAAATGCCTTGATAGGTAGGTATGGTGGCTGTTTTGAGGGAAGATATAAGGAGGCTTATGATGACAGAGCGTATCATGCCAAGGGTTTGGAAGTACCGGCGAAGGTGAACACGAACTCTCGGAGTGAGAAGAAGGCAATGCACGGCACGGGAGAGGCTAGCAAAATATGGGAAGGTGGAAGTGTCAACTTTCAATACTTACATTAGTCCGAAGAACTCATGCACTTATTATCGGTAACTCTCAATCTAATAAGGAGGTTCACAAAGAGACAAGTACCCCGAGGAGGAGTGTATGGGGGTTTGGTTATCCTTGCGCATCCTCGACTCATGGTACGTGAGTGTTCTCTAATATAGTAGCTAGAGTTCTCAACTAGTTTTGTAGGTTTTGAAAAATACACACGGATTTCCCAAAATACGACACCTATCACTAATAGGCTAGAGCTCTTGACACCAAAAGTTAAAACATTACTCACAACAATACCTTAAAACTATTGCAAGTTACTACTAAAATTAAATAGCAACCTCAATTACCTACTTTCAAAACAAGACACAACTCAGTGCAACAAGCAACTATCTTTAACAAGATAAACATGAAACCTAAAAAGAGTTCCAGCAAAAAACTAAACAAAAGCCAAGGCTCTTTCTAAATTCAAACTAAGACTAAATCTAAACATGGCAGTAGGTAAGAAAAGATAAAGAACACACAACAGCAGAAAGATTTGCATGAAGAATCGTATGATGTATTCTAAATTTTGAAGGTGGAGCGTGTTTCTCTCCCACACAAAGTAAGAAGGGATATAAATTGTTATGAACAGAAAGCAAAGCTAAAGAAAACTAAAAACAAAACCTAAGAGCGAGACTCTCCAAGCATAGCACATAACGTATGAAGTGATAAAAATATAGTGAGACGAAGGACGAACTGATGATTGTTGATGGAGAAGGGGATGCACGGGGGCATCCCCAAGCTTATATGCTTGAGTCTCCTTGAATATTTGTTGGGGATGCATGGGGGCATCCCCAAGCTTGAGCGCTTGACACTCCTGGATCTTCTTTCATCATCTTCCATCGCACACTTGAAAACTCCCTTCATACATAACTCATCATAAACTGATTAGAGAGGTTAGTACCCTTAATAAATAATTTTCCCCACTGGATATAAAGATATTCTTGAAGAGCTACTGTTTATAAAGAGTGCAAAAAAGTTTTTTCAAAGAAAAAGCAAGCTTAAGGTTTGCAAAAGTTAGGAGAGACAAAACGTGGCAGAATCTGTGAAAAACAGAACAGCAGATAGTAAAGAATTTTTTAGGGGCACTTATGCAACTAAAATGAAAAAACTCAGAACATAAGGAAGTTTGGTAATTGTATAGAGCATACTGTGTAAAAATTTCAGCTCAAAAATATGAACTGGGATTTTTCTGGAATTTGTCTGGTCACGAGGACAGAATCTGTTTTCTGGACAGCATGTCACAACTTTTACTTCCCTTGCCGTAAGAGGCTATAACTTGGCACAAAGCTGAAAAATAAAGATACAATGATGTTGCTACAGAAGTAACAATCATCAAGACACAACAAAAGCAAAAAGAAAACACCTAAATTCGTTGCGGGCTGCCTCCCGAAAGCGCTTCTTTAAAGCCATTAGCTAGGCTTAATGCAAAAGATCAAGTTGTATCAATCGAAGCATTATCAAGATCATCAAAAAGCTCTTCAATTGTACAAGTATTCTTAAGAGGTCTTTTAAATAAAGGCCTAATGAAGATACTTCTAGGGAGAAAACCAAAAGGCGGAAAATCAATGGAAGATTCATTTATAAAATTATCAAAGAGAGGTATTTCTTCCAAACTTTTCACGGTTTCAACTTCTTTGGCAATAGGTGGTTTATTTTTAGGTCGGGGAACCTTAGGGACATAAATGAACTTAGGTTCCCTTCTTGCCGAAGTCTCTACCTTTTTTGGTTTGATTGAGGAAAAAGTAGTTCCTAGGGTATTAATGATTTCCCCAATCTTATCTATCCTAGAAAGATCCGTATCACGGGATTTGATGACCTCCAGAGTTTTAATAATTTTGAGCATGGAGCTATCAAGCCTATTCAAATTCCCTTGAATCTTGCGATCCAACTCATTTATCCTAGTTATACTTGGTATTTCTAACTCTATCTTTTCAAGTTTCTTCATAATGTGAGATAGAGTTATATCTTCTTGTATGCTAGCAATAGGGAGATTTCCAACAAGATTTTCAATAACATTAAGAGACTCCCAAGTTGGGGCTTCTAGAAAATTCCCATTGATTGCAGTATCTAATATGAACCTATTCCAAGGAGTAATCCCGACATAAAAATTTCTAAGCAGGATAGTAGTGGATTTCTTCTTGGTGGCTCTTTTTTGAGAATCATTAATCCTATACCAAGCATCTTTTAAACTTTCTCCACCTTTTTGTTTAAAGGTGAAAACCTCTCTCTCAACAAAGGCAAAAGGGCCAGACATAATGACAACTAGCAAGATAAATAATTTTTTTGTAAATTTTGATAAAAGACACAAAGATAAAAACTGAAAGATAAACTAACAAGACTAAAAAACAAAGGTAAAGGGTAGTGTGCAACTCCCCTATCTTAGCAGTCGGAGTCCCCGACAATGGCGCCAGAAAACTTGCTTGATGGATTCTCGCCCTTCGTTGGTTACCCCAAGTGGAAGGTTTGAGATGTAGTGCAGCAGCAGTTTTCCCTCGGTGAAGATACCAAGGTTTGTCTCCAGTAGGACTCCAGAGATGATAAGTAGGTGTCAGCGGCGCAACTGACGTGGACCTGCACACAGACACAGATAACTTTGTTCCCAACGAAGTTCAGAGAGGTTGTCAATCTCTCCGGTCTTGTTGTTCACAAAGGATAAAACGCAAGGGATAATGATAGCAAGTAAAAGCAGTAAAGTAAATAAAGCTTGGAAATAATAATGAGGATATGGACCGGAATACGTGATGTTCACTAGTGATGACTCTCTCCCAAAAGACGATAAAACTACTATGCGAGGTAAACAAATTACAGAAGGGCAATTGACAGGATTATGAACGCACCGCAATGCTAACTATGCTACAAAAGAAAGGAAGAGGCTCAAAAGCACAGGCAGTATGCCAAAATAAGTAGACCGAAATCCATCTGCATCTACTACTAATCATCCACCTTGAGATATCTATCCAGAACATCTCGCTGGTATCAAGTTGCGAGCCCCACCCAAAGTGTAAACCCAAAGCAACAGACAACTGCATTAAAAAGAACTTTGCGTAAAGTAAACAATCCTTGTAACCGCGGTTACAAGCACCGTTGTTTTCCCCCTTGTGGCAACAACACATCCCCTAGACTCATGTTTCTGTCACTCAAGCGTGTCATCGGGGGGCATGAACCCACAATCTAGCACAACGTTCCCTCTTGGAGTCACTACCTACTACTTGGCCAAAGCAATAAACAGCAACGAAGAACATGCAAGAATTACTTAGGAACAAAAATATAAGAGATAAAAACCAAATATATTACTCTATCAAAATCTGAACATAATCTCATAATCCATCAGATCCCTCCAAACTCAGCATAGCAACAGTAGAAATATTACAAAGGTGCCTCGATCATGTAGGGCAGCTCACGAGGTCTAAACAATGAAGATCAAAGAGGGGAGGAGAACATCACATAGCCACTGATCACGGACCCATGGTCCAAGGAAAACTACTCACAAGACATCCGGGGAGCATCCATGGTGGAGAGGAGACTCCCGGAGGTCAATCCTCCCTCCGGCAGGGTGCCGGGAAGAGGTCTTATGGTGCTCCCGATCTTCGGAAGCGCGGCGGAGGCGGAACAGAGGCGAGTTTGCGGAAATAGGGTTCCTCCTCTGGAGTTTTCCCGTGACGGAGAATAAATAGGCGAAGGGGGGCAGCCAGAGGTGGACCAGGGGCCCCAGGCGCCCCCCTGGCGCGGCCAGGGGTGGGGCCGCGCCAGGTGGCCGCCTGGGCCCCCTTGGCCCCTCCCGGGCTCTTCTCGAAGCTTCCTGTACGCTGATTTTTCCTGTATTTTTCCCGGAATTTTTCTGGCACTTTTTATATGGGGGAAAACTGAAATAGAAAAACAGCAGAAAACAGGAACTGGCACTGGGGTGCACTGAGTTAATAGGTTAGTCCAAATATGATCAAAAGTGTATGAAAGTGTATCTAGATCATAGCAATATCACACAAAACATGCATGGAGCAAGCCGAAATTATAGATACATTTTGGACGTATCAGATGCAGCGCATCAGGCGAAAGAGAATGCTCCCACCTTGAGCTCCGCAGCCGCAACCAATTGGACTGCTGCCTTGCAGTCGGCCGCACCGGTCGTTCCTGCCACTGCTGGTACACCGATCGTGATTGATTAGTCCTGCACCGTGCATCCGGATGCCTCGGCTGTCAATGCAATCTCTCTCAGCGCCAACCTAGCCAGAACCACTCCAGCTCGGCCCACTAGCGATAAGGGAATTCCTCCCACATGCAGATTAGAGGAGGTTGTTGCTGCCACGACCGACCCTGCTGCCGCTCATGTAGACCGAAGGCCACTTCTCCGACTGCTTGCACGGTGACCGATCAGGTCGTTGTTGGTGGTCCTCAACCAACCCGCGAGCCCGAAGGGTCAATCTGCGTTGTCGTGCCCAAGCCGACTGCCCTTGTCCGTAAAATTTCCCGGGTTGACAAGTTTTTCCTTGCATACATTGGGACTCCTGTTGTCGAGCCGGCCTCCGACTCCGACCCCGCTCCAGGTAGATCCCTGGATCGGGTCCCTGCTGCCACTAAATGTCGTCTGGGTTGCCTAACTGAGCGCATCAAGAACTTTGCCACTGGGGCACTTTTCGAAGTTCTTGCCTCCAAGCACTCAACAGTGTGAGAGCTCGTTATCTTGTGGGGGCGCGCCAGCGCACCCACTGGGTGTAATCCCCGAGATTCGGTCCGATTACTCGCAATCAACTCGGATCATCATTTTATTCTTTATGTGTTGTTCTGCTAACTTGCTTCATTTTTAGATTGTCTGCCAACGGCAACAGCGTGTCTTTGACGAGATGATGGCCGCTTATTTAGCGAACCTAAAAACCCTTGTGGCACTGAAGAAATGACCTGACACACAGGCTGCAAAGATCAATGAGCTGACAGGTAACACCACGCCGATCATTTTCAGTCCGATTGCCTTGCTTGTATTTACTTTTTTTCCGGTTGCTGCCAACCTCTTGAATCTAACTTTTGCTGTGTTCCGTCCTTAGCCGCTACTGCCAACCTTCCCGAGTTGGAGGTGACGAAGAAGAGGGTGGCCGAGCTGGAGGATCAGCTCGGCGATGTCGTGAAAGAGCGCGAACGATTGCTTGTCACTGAGAAGGAGCTCCAAGATAAAACCAAGAAGCTGACGAATGACCTCTCAAGCTTGGATGCTGCCCATGCGAGCGATATGCAAAGGCTGATGGACGCTCGGGCCGAGGTAGAAGGCTCGTTGCTGAAGGAGCACGATGAGCAGTGAAGCGGGCATAGGAGGTCACCGAGCAATATCAGGGAGAACTTCAGTCTGCGAAGGGACAGTCCAAGCTGGCACTCATCGGCTTGCAAAAAGTCGACGCCACCCTTATTGGTAGGTTCTGCCACTTTCTTCTGGTTTTCTGTTTTTCGAACTGGTTTTCTCCGATTGCCCTATTTCACTGGTACAAAACGGCCCATTTGTCCCGGTTCCAGAGGCCCATTTGTCCCGGTTCCGGAACCGGGACTAAAGGGTCGTAACTAAAGCCTAATACCTTTAGTCCCGGTTTGCCCACAAACCGGTACTAAAGGTCCTCCACGTGGGCTGTTGTGGTGCACTGGGGCGGAGGACCTTTAGTCCCGGTTAGTAACACGAACCGGTACTAAAGGCCTCCATGGGAAAAAAATCATTCAAAAAAATTTCCTCTTTTTTCTATTTTTTCAAAAATTATATTATTTGACCAGTTTTTTTCACTCCCTTTTTTATATGTTTTCACAATTTCTATTATTTGAGTTATTTGACTAGTTTAGTCTATAACTACCCTTAATGTCTAGTCAAATTACTTAGTCGCAGTCAAACTTCCCGATCGGTCACCCATCCATAGACTACTTCAGCACTAGCGCGCTTAACTTCTGAGTTCCTTCCGTCTCCACTACCAACTACACCTCGCACACGTTGTTGATATTACTATCATATCAATCCTATTAACCTCTTGATTACAATTTCACACTTCTATATTGTTTTAATTCCAAATAATTATTTTAATAAACAAAAGTAATGAAATAATAATAATATTCAATAGAAATATATATTTTTGTAAAACCTAAAATTTGAAAATATTCATATTTCCCTTATTTCATATTTCCCAACTTAAAATTTCTATCTCAACTTTTGTTGAATTATTTTATTGAGGAGAATAATGAATGGGTAAGTGGATGGGCACCCTTTTAAATTTCTATCCCAACATTTTTTGAATTATTTTTCCTCCAAATCTTAAAATCATCGTAACTTTTTTCTGTTTGGTTTTTCTGTTTCATATAAAAAAACTTTTTCATAGGAGGTCGTATGCAAAATTTATGACCATTTTAAAAATTCTATAGAGATTTTGTAAAAAAGTCAAAATTCATGCTTGTTAATTTTGCAAAAAAAATCATTAAATGCATAAAAAATAACAAATAAAGTTAGAAACGATTGAAATTTGAGGATGTGGCTTTGAATTGTGCATATTGAATGGACAAAAAGTGTGGAGTTGAAATAAGTTAGAAAAATGACTTTATAACAGATGAGTTTTCTTTCAAAACTCTCATACTTCGAACGAGATGGTCCGATTTGTACATGAAGTGCATCCAATTTTTGTCGTAACCCTCTCAAATTTTTAGCACATGTTATGTGGGTGAAATGATGATACCATGCCAAGTTTCCACCTTTTTAGAGTTCATTTCTACTTCTTTTTCAATTTCAAGGTCATTTAGCGCAAAAATAATCATTAAATACATGAAAAATAGTAAATGAAGTTAGAAAGGTTTGAAACTTGAGGATGTGGCTTTGAATGGTGCATAGTTAATACACAAAAAGTCTGAAGTTGAAATAATAAAAAAAATGCCTTGTAGCAGATGAGTTTTCGTTCGAAACCCTCACACTTCGAAGGAGGTGGTCCAATTTGTACACGAAGTGCATCCAGTTTTTGCTGTAACCCTCTCAACTTTTTAGCACATGCTATGTGGGTGAAATGATGATATCATGCCAAGTTTCGACATTTTTAGAGTTCATTTGTACTGCCTTCAATTTTAGGGTCGTTTAGCGCAAAAAAACTATTAAATGCATGAAAAGTAACAAATGAAGTTAGAAAGGGTTGAAATTTGAGGATGTGGCTTTGAATGGTGCATATTGAATGCACAAAAAGTTTGGAGTTGAAATAAGTAAAAAAAAAGAAATTTCTTTGTAACATATGAGTTTTCTTCCAAAACCCTCATACTTCGAAGGAGATGGTCCAGCTTGTACACGAAATGCATCCAGTTTTTGCCGTAATCCTCTCAACTTTTTAGCACATGCTATGTGGGTGAAATGATGATACCATGCCAAGTTTCAACATTTTTAGAGTTCATTTGTACTGCCTTTTCAATTTTAGGTTCATTTAGCGCAAAAAAATTATTAAATGCATGAAAAATAACAAATGAAGTTAGAAAGGGTTGAAATTTGATGATGTGGCTTTGAATGGTGCATATTGAATTCACAAAAAGTCTGGAGTTGAAATAAGTTCAAAAAAGAAATGCCTTTGTAACAGATGAGTTTTCTTCCAAAATCCTCATACTTCGAAGGAGATGGTTCAGTTTGTACACGAAGTGCATCTAGTTTTTGCCGTAATTCTGTCAACTTTTTAGCACATGCTATGTGGGTGAAATGATGACACAATGCCAAGTTTCAACCTTTTCAGGGTTCATTTCTACTGCTTTTCAACTTCATGGTCATTTAGCGCAAAAAATCATTAAATGCATGAAAAATAGCAAATGAACTAAGAAAGGGTTGAAATTTGAGGATGTGGGCTTTGAATGGTGCATATTGAATGCACAAAAAGTTTTGAGTTGAATAAGTTAAAAAAAACGAATGCCTTTGTAACAGGTGAGTTTTCGTCTGAAACCCTCATACTTCGAAGGAGATGGTACAATTTGTGCACGAAGTGTTTCCAGTTTTTGTCGTAACCCTCTCAACTTTTTAGCACATGCTATGTGGGTGAAATGATGACACAATGCCAAGTTTCAACCTTTTCAGAGTTCATTTGTACTGCTTTTCAATTTCATGGTCATTTAGCGCAAAAAAATCATAAAATGCATGAAAAATAGCAAATTAAGTTAGAAAGGGTTGAAATTTGAGGATGTGGCTTTGAATGATGCATATTGAATGCACAAAAAGTCTGGAGTTGAATAAGTTGAAAATAAATAAATGCCTTTGTAACAGATGAGTTTTCGTCCGAAACCCTCATGCTTCAAAAGAGATGGTCCAATTTGTACACGAACTGCATCCAGTTTTTGCCGTAACCCTCTCAACTTTTTATCACATGCTATGTGGGTGAAGTGATGATACCATGCCAATTTTCCACATTTTTAGAGTTCATTTCTACTGTTTTTTTCAATTTCAAGGTTATTTAGCGCAAAAACAATCATTAAATGCATGAAAAATAGCAAATGAAGTTAGAAAGGTTTGAAACTTGAGGATGTGGCTTTGAATGGTGCATATTTAATGCACAAAAAGTCTGGAGTTGAAATAATTTAAAAAAAATAAATGCCTTGTACCAGATGAGTTTTCTTTCGAAACCCTCATAAAGAGTTAAACAGAATCTGGTTTTGATTAAAACACCTATTTAAAATATCCTAAAAATTCCCATATTGAACATACTGATAAAACATAGTAATATTAAACAATAGGAAAAATAATCACTCAAAAATCTATTTTTAAACTAAAGTTATTCACAAACTAGTGATTCACACAAATTTCAAAAGAATTCAAGTTTAAACTATTTAAGTTTTAAAACTACTGGCACTAACAGAAAGTTTATAAATTTTTTGACCTAAATAAAAAAGATTCATTCAAAAACTCTAAATATTCTAAAAGTTATTCAAAATTTAAAAACAGAAACTCTTCTGTTTAGAAAAAAAAGAAAAAAAAAGACCTTTAGTACCGGTTGGTGTCTCCAACCGGGACTAAAGGTCCTACCTTTAGTACCGGTTCAAGCCACCAACCGGGACTAAAGGTTGTGACACCCTTTAGTCCCGGTTCGTGTCTGGAACCGGGACAAAAGGGTCCAGACGAACCGGGACCAATGCCCGGCCGGCCCCCTGGGCGCACGAACCGGGACGTATGCCCCCATGGGTCCCGGTTCGTGATTGAACCGACACTAATGGGCTGGCCAGGCCCGAACCAAAGCCTTGTTTTCTACTAGTGTTTGCATCAGGTGCCTGTCCCAACTCCAAAACTGCTGTTGAACAAGTTGTTGCAGAGAGCAGACAGAAACGGGGTGTTGAGGTGGATGATGCTAGTGCGTCTTGGAGACCGGAGGAACGTGTCGCCGCAATTGATGAGCGCCTGCCTCTCATGAAGGGTGATCTCCGCGCCTTTAATACCGGCGTGCAAAAACTCAACCGGATGATCTGGCCGGGTGTGAAGACATCGATTGACGGTGAGACTACTGATGAGGTGGCCCGCAATCTGAAAGTTGCTCCCAGCCGCGTCATGGTCCTGCTTGATTCCGCTGTCCGAGCTGGTGTGCAGGCCGCCCTCTATTGTGGTGAGATGGTACCCCAATTTGGACCTGAACTTGATGGGAGCTCTGCGCACTGGGTCGGACGCCAATGTGAATGCCGCCTGGGCTCAGATCTGTGACCAAGATGTCATTCTTGGTGCAGCCATCAACCCTCTGCAATACACTCCTTATCTTGATGAGGATGGCGCGTCGCTTGCTCCTCAGACGCTGAGCGATCTTTGCTATAGCAGTGATGAAGATGACACCCAAGCTCCAAGCACTCGTGGAAGGGATTCTACCTCAACCTCCGGGGAGAATGCTCAGACTCCAGAAAGTGAAGCTTCGTCTAGCGATCAGTTGGAGTGTTCTGCAGGCAACCAGACCGAGCCAGCCACCGAGCAAGAAACTCCGACTGCGGTGCAGGATCCTTCGATTGCTCCGTAGCCTGAACCCACTGCTACTTCAGCTCAATAAGGTGCTGCGTCTCGTGCTCCGACTGCCCCTCCACCAGAGACGAGTGTTCCTTCCTCCGGTGAAGAGACTTCCCCTGATGCTCCGGCTCCTTGAATCTTGCCACTGATGTTGCCTGTTTATCTTTGCAAAACTATGGTCAAAACTTTAAGTGCACCCACTGGGGGTGACTTTATATGTAATAAATAACATTCGGACAATTGGCCAGCCCTACTTGTGAACATAGGTTTTTATTATCTATGTGAATGCCATCTTGCCCTTGTGTTTTCTAGCCGATTGCCTTTTTCTATGCCTTTTTTCTCCCTTAATCAAATATTCTTGCCAATCATACAACCGACATGCGGTCTGTGGTTGGATCAGAGAATTGATTTCGAGGGAATCAGATAAGGGCTTTTTGACACAAGGCTAAGGGCACGCCAACGGGTCAATTGCTACCTGGCGACTGTTGGCCAGCCGGCCTGGTCGCAGTCGGTTGCGTCTGCTATCGGCTAGTCCCCACTTGGATGTACCTCAGAATAGAATTTTCCGATTGGAGGTTCTGATCGGCCATACTCCCCCAACATTACAGCCAACCTGCGGTCAGCATTCGGTTCGAAGTAGTAACACGAACAAACCCTCCGCTCATCTTATTTTTTCAAGGTAAGTCTTCTTGGGCTAACCGATCAGTCCCCGGGTCCGCTGTTGCCGACCATAGAACTGGGGATGAATGCGGAATGCAAAGTGCTCTATTTTTGGAATTGATCGAATGTAGTCTCATGGACGCATGATGGTTTTACTGATAACATTGCAAAGGTAAAGATACATTTGTACCGTTCAACTGTAAAACATGCATAATAGATCGGTGTTCCAGGGACGCTCCATTTCCTCTCCTGAAGTATCCGTGTATCGGGTCGGCTTGGTGCAGTCGATGAGGTAGTATGCTTTGTTCTTCAGTGCTCGACTGACGATGAACGGACCTTCCCAAGGGGAGGACAACTTGTGTTGGCCCGCCGATTTCTGGATTCAGCAGAGCACCAAGTCGCCCTCACGAAAAGCGAGGGGGCGGATCTTCTTGTTGTGGTAGTGACGCAGCTTCTGTTGTTATATTGCCGACATGTACAAAGCCAGCAGGCATGCTTCTTCTTTCAGATCGACGCCGTTCTCTCGAGCCTCCTTGGCTTCTGCCTCCGTGCACATGGCGTGGCGAGGTGGGTCAAACTCAATATCATAAGGGATAATTGCCTCTTCGCCATATATGAGGAAGAAGGGAGTAAATCCAGTTGAATGGTTTGCTGTGGTGCGCAAACTCCAAAGCACAGTTCGCAGCTCGTCAATCCATGCTCCGGGTGCTCGCTCGAGTGGCTCGACTAGTCGAGGCTTGATGCCTGACAAAATGAGGCCACTTGCTCGCTCTCCTTGACCATTCGACTGCGGGTGAGCAACGGATGCCACATCCAGCCGAATGCCTTGCTGGGATGCATACCGTGCCAGTGCCCTCTTTGTGAAATTTGTGCCATTATCAGTGATGACGTTGTGCGGCAGCCCATATCTGCTTAAGATGTTCGCCACGAATTTGACTGCAGTCGGGCCATCCAATTTTTTGATCGGCCTTGCCTCGATCCACTTAGTTAACTTGTCGACTGCGACCAAAAGGTGTGTCATGCCACCCCTATCCGTCTTGAATTGTCACAACCCCAAGTTAGGTATGTGCTAGGATTAGCAAGTCACTTTGCATCATGTTAAAAATTTCAAAAGAAATCAATTGAAATCAAATTCCAACTCAAATGGGAGAAGGAACACCCCCCAGATGAATTAATTCAAAAGGCCAGAAATAAATCTTCTCCAAAAATTCATGTTTGATTTTTGAAAAGTCTTATAAATGAGTGTGATCACATATCAAGTGATGTGGGACCCACCCCATGCTCATGGATTTTTCAAATATTCAAACAGGACCTTGGATTAAATCAAAACCCCCTAATTGATTTAAAATTCAAATGTTTTGAATTTTAAAAAGTGCCAAACTTTACAAGTGGCTAGCCTATTATATTGTGAAGCCATATAAAAAGTTTCAGCATTTTAGAAAATGTCTAGCTATTTAATTTAGCTAAGACAAAACAATTACAGAAAAGAAAAGGAAACAAAAAATAGAAAAAAGGGCCTACCTGGGATTCGGCCCAACTCATCCCCCCAGCCCAGCCCAGCCCACCCATCCTTGTCGTCTACCCCCGGGCACGAGCACACAGCTGCATGCCCGGCATGCCGACGCCGGCGGGAAGTAGCTAGCCTGCCTGGCCCCTCCCCGACCCGCCTAGAAGCGCCACACCGACGCCCTGAAGACGCCGTGTCCATTCCCCCGTGGGAGCTGTCTCCCCTTTCTCTCCCGCTCGATTCCATCGCCGTCTGAGAGCAGCCGTGGAGCACGCCGCCGTCTTCACGCGGCCACCGTCGACGAGAGGACGCACCGCCAAGTCCATCTGATCCGCCGTCGTCCACAACCCCACCGTGCAGAAGGAATCGAAGCCAGGCGCCCCCACGAGCTCGCTAGCTTCATCGTCTTCGTCTCCGGCCGCCGCGGATCCACCTCGAAATCCGGCAGCTCCAGAGCCTCCCCACCTCCATCGACTGCACAGCTGCACTCCCTGCGTCTGGGTGAGCGTTTTCCCTAACCTAGCACGGCCTCTCTTGCCCTCTGTCACCGATTGCCATGAGAGCCGAAGCTTCTCGCCGCCGAGGTCCATGTCGGCGAGCCCCCGCTACGCAATCGAGCTCGCAGCCATGTCCATGGTGTTCGCCTTGCTTCGCTGCTCCGTTTGCACCTACGGCCGCTTCAAACGACGCACCACAGCAAGTTCCACCCCGAGCCAGTAGCTCCGCCGCCGCTAGAGCTCGTCGCCGTCGACGATGTTGTACCCCCCAGGCCCTGTTCTTGGTCCCATTCGATGCGCATCACCAAGGGTTGCGTCCCAGTGGTTGCAGCGCTCGATTTGGACCACGGGAACGCCGTCCCCGCGGACACCGCCGTCCCTGGACGTCGCCGGCGACTAGCCGCCGGCGAGACTGACGTGTCCGGCGTGTTTAGCCCCTAATCCAACCCCCTGGGCCACTGACCAGTGGGCCCAGGCCACTAACTAATCCCTGGTTAGTTTAAACTAACCGGGTTAGTTAACTAACCCACTAACAGTGAGGCCCCACATGTCAGCACCCCCCCCACGTCACCTTGACGTCATGCTGGCGCAATAAAGGTTTTTCTATTTAAAAGAAATTCAGAAAATTCCAGAAAAAGGCTTAAACTTTGGAAATTCATAGAAAATTCATATTAACTCCAAATTTAACATATAATATATGAAAAATGATCAGGAGAAAATAATACATCCAAATATACAACTTTCAACTATGTTTGAGTTGAATTTATTATGGGACCATTAGCTTTTGCTATTTGGTTTAATTGGAATTTAATCAAAGTAAATTCAAATGCTTTTGCAATTTGAACCTTGGCAACATGCCACATTTCACTTGAACATCAGAGGCATATCATACACATATCAAGATGAATTACATTGATCAAACAATAGCATTTGTAACTTGGCTAATTTGAATTCAAATTGGAGTTTGAATTTGCAATTCATTTGCAGTATACTCCATTTTAATGGAATTGCCTCACACATCAGAAGCATGCAAACCAAGTTTCAACCTTCAACCATGTGCTTGTGCATTGTATTTACTTTGCTACCTTTTTTGTTGTTTGTCGACTAGAAGTTGAACCGGAATAGGAGGCTGCCCCCTTCGTTGAAGATCCCGAGACTGAACATCGTCAGCAAGGCAAGCAAACCCCCATTGATCATGCCGATAAAATCCCACTTCCCTCTCATGTCTCGCTTATGCATTGTATAGGATGATTACCATGCTACGTTTCTACCGCATAGATGAACCCATTCCTTTGCATGACCTAACATTTGTCACAGTAGTAAGCAAACCACAATCCTAGCAAATATAGGAGTTGGTTGATATCATGTGGCCCCTGCAATTGTTACTGCTTATTGCATGCTTAGAGTGATACAATGTTGTTACTGTTATGTGAGTCGAGATGGTAGTGATCATGTTGATGATGGTGGAAATGTGTTGGTGAATCTACCCTAATACAAGGTGAACGATGAGAGGTTGTGTAGGAGTACACAGTGGGTTGCCTCGTTGAACACCGCCCTAATTCCGAGTTCTTGTGTGGTGATCCAAGATGAAGAGTACAACCACACATTGGGCTCACTGACCCCTCTCAACCTATTAACTCATCCCTTTCGATGTCCAGATGTCGCGGTAGTTCGGAGTTCTGGTAGGTTTGTGGCCTGGCTGCTAAGTGAGAGAACGGCTCAACCGAGACCGGCTTATGCACCACGCACACATCATCTGGGTCCACTTCGGTAAACCGTCCGGGTTCATGATAGTGGTAGACAACCCAGGTAGGAGGCTTTCTTGGACTAGATCGGCTATGAGGTAACATTTGTGGTGAGCATCCTCGCCGACACTTCTTGAACGGTGTCGAGTACAAAGGCGGTAACTGATGATCATGTGTGTAGCGGTACACCCCTGCAGGGTTAACAAAACTATTCGAGTTGCCGCGTCCGCGGTAAGGGACTGCTTGGAAAGCTTAGCTTGATTATTAGACAACTTGAACTGGATACTTATAAAACTTACCAAGATAAGCGTGAGTGCTATGGCGTGCTTTCTTGTGGGGAAGTCGAGGAAGGCATCATAGTGGTGTAATTAATTGGAGATGTAGTGGACTCGTGTACGCTTCTTACCTCAAGTCTGGTACTCGTAGTTCAGGACTAGCCAAGTCAAAGCTGGCACTTCTGCAATTGAACCCCACCCCCTTTACCTTGATGCATGTGCATGAGTAGTATAGCTCCTATGTAAGTCTTGCTAAGTACGACTTTGTACTCACGTTTTCTTATTCTATGTTTTAGATGAACCCACTGACCACGAAGGTGGATTCTTCCTCGAGATCGACGACTGAAGACCAAGCTAGTGTAGTCCCAGTCAGCAGACTGGTTCCCTCGTGGAGGGCTTTGTGTTTAAATAAGGCTTCTTAAGCCATTTGTTAAGTTTGTCTGTACTCAGACCTACTCTGCTTCCGTTGAATGTTGTAATGTTGGATCACATACTTGTGATCTCTGTGTGTCAATAAAATGTATACTTTGTAGAGAATTGCAATGATACATGTTGTTCATACAAGGCATGTGTGCTTTGTGTATGTTTATAACATGCATGTCTTTGTATGGGTTTTCGAGACCTTAGTTGTGATCTGGCTGGCGGTCTTTTATACACACAGTGGCCCTTAGATGTGCGCATCTTGGGGCATCGTGATGCGATTGCTCGAGACTCTGTCTCGTGCACACTTTGATGTATGATCGAGCCCGCTCTAGACCCCGACTAAGTGATCGGGCTGGAGTAAGTCTATGTAAGAGTTATGAGATAGTCGATAGTATGGTTGAGGCGACTTGTCTATGAATATGGGAGTTCATCACCCATATCATTTAGACTTGTGTGCGGATGATGAGGACCCATCTCAGTTGATCTCCGGCCTGGATGGGATGCCCCTCACGTACGATGCTTTTCGAGAACGTTCTGTGCTTGGCCTTGTCTGCTTAGACAAGTGGGTACGGTTCTCGGCTCTCCATATGACTATGTCGTAGCGGGACTTGCATACGCTAACCCCGGGTCCCGACATGAATGGTCCCACCATGTCCAATCCCCAAACTGCAAAGGGCCATGTGATTGTGATGGTTTTGAGTGTTGAAGCTGGTTGGTGGCTCTTGCCTTTGAAACGCTGGCAGCCGTTGTAATGCTTCACTAGGTTTTCTGCTGCTGCTCGTGCCGTCGACCAATAGAAACCATGGAGAAAGGCCTTGGCAACACTATTGTTGTAGCTGATGCATGATGACCACATTCGCCTTGATGAATATCCCGCAGCAAATACAGCCCCTTGTCCTCTTCAACGCAGTGCTCGAGAACTCCAGTAACACTGCGGTAGACTAGCTCGTTGTTGATGATTGTATATGCGCCAATTCGGCGCTAGATTTGCCGAGCTTCTACTTCATCTTGGGGTAGAGTGCCATCAACCAAGAAGTCACGGAAAGGTTGCGACCATGAAGGGGAAGTTACTACCACCAGCACGACTGCTACCACTGGTACTAGTGCTTCTGATTCAACTATTGGCAGCTCGGAGGAATCGGAGCCGGTTGCTTCTTGCATTACCATGTCAGTCCCCGAGCTGACAATAACAGCCTCTCGTGTGCAATCGGTAGCCCCTGGTGTTGCCGAGTGCTCCGTCGGATTCGGCTTCTTTGCTGATTTTGATGCTTCTGTCATCTTCAAGTCGGCCGGAATAAAGATGGACTCTGATTCTGGGGAAGGCTTGATGGATGGTTTCTTGATGTGATCCAAGGAGATGCCTGCTGGTATGGACTTTCTGGTCGATCCCTACTTGGACAACGTGTCTGTTGCATCATTTTCAGCTCAGGGGACGTGGTGGAATTCACAACCCTCAAAGAAACCACATAGTTGCTGCACTAGGAATTTGTAGCTCTCCATGTTTGCATCTTTTGCATCCCAGCTTCTAGTGCATTGCTAAACCACCATATCGGAGTCACCATAACATAAAATTCATCGAATACTGATCTCCTTTGCCAATCGGACGCCATGGACTAGTGCTTCATATTCGGCCAAATTGTTGGATGCAACAAAGTGGATTTGCAGCACATAGCTGAGCTTTTCTCCCTTTGGGGTGGTGAGAACAATGCCAGCCCCTGGTCCATACTTCATCTTGGAGCCATGATACGGTGAGGATCTCTAACTCCTCGTTGGTTACCCCAAGTGGAAGGTGAAATGTAGCGTAGCAGCAAATTTCTCCTATATAGAGGATAGGGTTTGTCTCCCGTAGGACTCGCAGAAATACAAGAAGGTGGTAAAGTGAACAATGGCACCGTTCACAACCTAGGGTTGCTAACTTCACCTGGACCTGCACACAGATACAAATAACTTTGCTCCCAACAAGTACAGAGGAGTTTTCAATTCCTCCGGCCTTGCTGTTTACAAAGGATTAACGCAACAGATAATGATAGTGATAGCAACTGAAAAGTAAACTAAGGATGTAAACAGTGATATGAAGATGGACCGGGGTCCCGTGATTTTCACTAGTGATGTCTCTCTCCCAAAAGACGATAAAAGTGCTAGCGAGGTAAACAAATCACAGTTGGGCAATTGACAGGATGATGAAGGCACCACAATGCTAACTATGCTGCAAAGAAAGGAAGGGCTCAAAATCAATGGGCAGTACGCCAAGGTAAGTAGACCGAAATCCATCTGCATCTACTACGAATCATCCACCTTGAGATATCTATCCAGAACATCTCGCTGGTATTAAGTTGTGAATCCCACCCAAAGTGTAAATCCAAAGCAACAGACAACTGCATTAAAAGAACTTTGCGTAAAGTAAACAATCCTTGCATCCGCGGATACAAGCACCGTTGTTTTATCCCTGGTGGCAACAGCACATCCCCAAGTCTCATGTTTCTTTCACTCAATCTAGACATTAAGGGGCTGAACCCACAATAAAGCATAACGCTCCCTCTTGGAGTTGCAAAAAATCACTTGGCCAAAGTAAAATACGGCAACGGAGAACATGCAAGAATTTACTCAAGAACAAAATATAAAAGAGAAGAACCAAATATATTGCTCATCACAATCTGAAAATAGTCTCATAATCCATCAGATCCCAACAAACTCAGCATAGCAACGGCATAAAATTACAAAGGTGCCTCGATCATGTGAGGCAGCTCACGAGGTCTCGAAAGTGGAGGCACAAAGAGGGGAGAGATAGATCACATATCTACTGGTCACGAACCCATGGTCCAAGGGGAACTACTCACGGTACATACGGGAGGCGTCCATGGCTATGGATGGTCTCCCGGAGGGGGTAGCTTCTCCCAGCAGGGTGCCGGAGCAGCTTCTCTAGGCAGCCCCGATCTAGAAAGGGCGGTGGCGGCGGTACAGAGGCGAGATCGCGAAAGAGGGATTCGTCTTAGGGGTTTCCGTCACGGGGGGTAAATATAGGTGAAGGGGGGCACCGAGAGGGGCCACATGGCATCCAGGAGGCTCCCTGGCGCGGCCTAGGGTGGGGCCGCGCCAGGGACCCTTCTGGAGTCCCTGTGGTGCCCCCCCTTCCCTCCTTTGGTGTTTCCGGAAGCTTCCGTGTCGCTGATTTTTTATCTGATTTTTCCGAATTTTTTGGAGCACTTTTAATGACCGGAAAACCTGAAATACAAAAACAGCAGAAAATAGCAACTGGCAGCTGGGTGCACTGGGTTAATAGATTAGTCCAAATATGCTCAAAAGTGTATGAAAGTTCAAGCAAATCATGGCAAATTCACACAAAACATGCATGGAGCAAGCAGAAATTATAGATACGTTTGGGACGTATCAACATTCCCAAGCTTAATTCCTGCTCGTCCTCGAGTAGGTAACTGATAACAAGCATAATTGCTGTGGTGACATGCCTCACAACCATATAAGAACTTTGTAAGTAAAGCAATCAAGGCATGCAATTCAATTCAAGTCTTAACAAGCAAGAGTCTATATTAGCATTGACACAAGCAACAAAAGAACAAAAGGTGCAAGAGCTCTCGCTGTCCGTGACTCGAATGTCTCCAGATGGTGTTTGCGTGCAAGCAGGGGATAGGGAAATACGATATAAAAAGTAAGGTTGTTGAGAACAACTATCTACTAAAGTTTCACACTTAGTCTCCTTTGGATTCTTATCTTGACTCATCCCCAGACCACTAGCCAGGTACAAGTCAAAATGATCCAGTCCCTTTCGATATTTTGAGCACTCATGCAATGGATGAGCGTGAGCAAGAAAGTTGACACATAAAAGGAGAAACAGAAAGAAGGTGGAGGAGGAAGAAAAAAAGGTGTGAAAGGCTCACATCAATGAGGACAATCATAGGCGAGAGAAGGCCATATGATAGATATGATGTGAGGAGTAGGGAATGCCATACAACGGATGCACATGTGAGCTAAAAGCTCTCCAATGGAACTAGTGGGGGTGCATCTAACTTGCTTGCTCAAGAAGACCTAGAGCTCGTTTGAGGAAGCTCATCATTGGAATATACAAGCCAAGTTCTATAGTGTGAAGGTACCCACATAGCTATATGCATGATGATGATCTCTATGGAGTACAAGGGATAGAGGATGAAGTACTAGTGTGGATCTCTCAAAAGGAATAGTAGTGTGCCCCCTTCTCTCTTTTTATTTTTCTTTTTCTCTTTTTTCTATTTTTTTGTATTTTTTGGTGGCCTCAATGGCTCTTTCTATTTAACTCTCATTTGTCCTCTTTGGGATCTTTTGATTTTTTCCTCTTTGGGATCTTTTCCTTACTTTAGGGCCAACACTCTATATTTTACAAGAATATAGGAGATCTTTCACACTTTACAAAGGTACTCACATAAAGAAGATATAACTATAATGATGCAAAGGTATGACATGAGGATCAAGTCATGAGAAGATGGATGTTGCATGGCAATGTATCTCGGAAAGGCTATGGAAATGCCTTGTAGGTAGGTATGGTGGCTGTTTTGAGGAAAGATATAAGGAGGTTTATGATGACATAGCGTATCGTGCCAAGGGTTTTGATGCACCGGCGAAGTATGCGCCAACTCTCGAGGTGAGAAAGGGCAATGCACGGTCCCGAAGAGACTAGAAAAAGTATAGGTGGGTGGAAGTGTCAACTTTCGAATACTCACATTAGTCCGAAGAACTCATGCACTTATTATCGGTAACTCTCAATCTAATCAGGGGGTTCACAAAGAGACAAGTACCCCGAGGAGGAGTGTATGGGGGTTTGGTTATCCTTGCGCATCCTCGACTCATGGTACGTGAGTGTACTCTAATATTCGAACCCTCAGAGGTTAGTGATCCATCTAGTAGCTAGAGTTCTCAACGGGGGTTTTTGGTTTCGAAAAACACACGGATTTCCCAAAATACGACATCTATCACTAATAGGCTCGAGCTCTTGACACCAAAAGTTCAAACATTACTTTAGTCAATACCTCCAAACTTTTGCAAGTTACTACTACAAAGAGAACAACAACTTCAACTACCTACTTCTAGTCAAGACACAAAACTCGGTGCAACAGGCAAACTCTCTAACAAGATAGAACATGAAACCTACAGAAAGTTAAACCTAAAACAAAAGAAAAGCTCTAGAAAAAACTAAAGCACTACAACTAAACAGAGCAGCAGTTAAGAAAAGAAAAAGAACAACTCACAGCTAAAAGAATAAGCATGAAAATCCTATGAGGAGTTCTAGTTCAAGCGGAGCGTGTAACTCTCCCACACAAAATAAATTAAGCTGGGATCTAACTTGTTACTACAGCAAACAAAGCAAAAACAAACCTAAGAAAAGTAAAGAGCGAGACGCTCCAAGCATAGCACATAATGCATGAAATGAGAAAAATATAGTGCAGCGAGGGACGAACTGATAATTGTTGATGGAGAAGGGGATGCACGAGGGCATCCCCGAGCTTAGACGCTTGAGTCTCCTTGAATATTTCTTGGGGGTGCACATGGTCATCCCCAATCTTGAGCGTTTGACACTCCAGGATCTTCTTTCATCATCTTCCATCGCACACTTGAAAACTCCCTTCATACATAACTATAACTCATTGTAGACTGATTAGAGAGGTTAGTACCCTAATAAAATAATTTTTCCTTTACTGGAAATAAAGATAATCTTGAAGAGCTACTTTTTTCCAAGATTTCCAAAAAGTTTTTTCAAAGAAAAAGCAAGCTTAAGGTTTGCAAAAGTGAAGAGAGACAAAACGTGGAAGAATCTGTGAAAAAGAGAACAGCAGATAGAAACGAATTTTTTAGGGGTACTTCTGCAAGTCAAATCAAAAAACTCAGAACATACGCAAGTTTTGTAATTGTATATAGCACGCTGTGTAAAAACTTCAGCTCAAAAAGATGAACTGGGATTTTTCCATGATTTTTCTAGCCACGAGGACAGAATCTGTTTTTTGGACAGCATGTCACAACTTTCACCTCCCTTGTCGTATGAGGCTATAAAAGGCACAAAGCTTGAAAAGTAAAGATACAATGATGTTGCTACAGTAGCAAAAAACATCAAGACCACTAAAAACAGAAGAAAAGAAAAAAGAAAAACCTAAATTCATTGCGGGTTGCATCCCGAAAGCGCTTCTTTAAAGCCATTAGCTAGGCTTAAAGATTATAGAAGATGCTCTCACAAGAATAAGAATTTGAAGCAAAAGAGAGCATGAAGAAGCAAATATGCAACACATTTAAGCCTAACCCACTTCCTATGCATAGGCATATTATAAGAAAATAAATCAAAGAAGCAAAAAGAAACCAGCATAGGAAGGTGGAACAAGAACATCTTCAAAACTTTCAACATAAAGAGAGGAGTTTTAGTAATATGGAAGTTTCTACAACCAAAATTCCCTCTCTCAAAATAATTTTCATTAGTATCATGAACAATATCAAGAATATAACTATCACATAAATCATGTTGTTCATGACCTACAAGCACACGTGTATAGTTTTTGTAACAGCCCACATGTAATAACTAGCAAACACCATGTATTTTTACCTTGTCTGTTGAACTTGTAACTTGTCATGGTGGATGTTCATGATATTTCATGTGATGATTTGAAGTTGCATTGGGATTGAAGCCAATATTCTTTGTGATCAAAGGTGATCTATGTGGTGCAAGTGACTTGATGTTGCAGTTGTCCTGTCCACATGCCACCTCCCCTCAACCTCTCCTTTGGCATAGCCAACTCTTTTTTCTTGGCAATGATTGTCATCTTTTCAAATTCCTTTTACAACATTCAAAAACAATAGCCCTAGTTCAAAGTGCTTTTGAATTCAAAAAGGGGCCACATTTTGTTGTTGCCAAAAATTGGTCCAACCAATTTTGAAAAATCCAGTAAAATGCAGGGATCAAGATTCTCAAGTTCCTAGAATTTTGCACCTTGTACTTTTCTTCTCCAAAATTCACTAAACACCTTTTCTATTTATTTTTAAATAGAAAATGGTACTGTTTGCTTTAGTGGAATTTTTCCTTGCATCCAAAAATTGCCCAACCATTTTTGGATGCTCAGGCATGTGTCAAGGAGTTTTAAAAATATATTCTTATATATTTTATCTCCTTTTTCTTTTGCCTTTTCTTTTCTTTTCTCTGCTGGGTTTTCTTTTTTCTGCAAAGGGCCTTGCCCTCTTGTTTTCTCTCCTCCCAGCAATGCCTGGCCCAATTGGGCCTCTACCTCCCCGCAGCCCAGCTGCTTTCCAGCGAAGCGGTACGGAGGGGGCATCCCAGCCGCCGTTTGGAGATCGAACGACCAGAACGTGTCGCCTTTGCACGTCGTCCCCCTCCTCCTCTCACAGCCGACGCCGGCATCTACGTCGACGCCCGTCGACGGGGCTAGAGGGAGCCGCCCCCTTTTTAACCGCGCTCCCGAGCCCCAGGACCCCCCTAGGGTTCCATTCCTCCATCGTTTTCCCCTCGCCGCCGCCGCTCGTGAGAGCTTCGTCCTCCCCTGTTTCGCCGTCCGCCATGGCTCCGGTGAGCAATTCTCCACCCCCTCGCCGTGATTCTTCGAGCCGCGCTCGATTCTGGCCGTCTGAGAGCTCACCCCTCCCTTTCGCTTCGCGCAGATAGAAAGGAGGAGCTCTTGAACCTTCCCGACGACGACGAACCAGCCACGGCCGCGTCTTCTTCCTTGTCGCTGTCGTCTCCTTCCATCGACATGCGTCGCGAGCTCGTCACCAGCCACCCCTAGGTGAGCACGATGACATCCCCTCTCTCCCCGTAACGTGTAGCAGTAGGGTCCGAGGCGTAGGTCGTCGGTGTAGTCTGCGCGTCGCCGTCGCCGGTGCACCACCGTGGTCGTCTTGTCCATGGCGTGCCCGAGGTGTACGCGTGCGTGCTCTAGGCACGTTCTGGCCGCGCCTATGGCCCCAAAGGGGAGCCTTTGCCGCGTGCCCGTGCGTTGCCGCGTCGCCTCTGAAGCTGTTGTGCAGAGCCCGCAGCGCCGTGACGAAGTTCAGGAGAGAGTGGCCTCGCCATAGGTGAGCTAGGACCCCCGACCCAGGCGTGGATCTGTAGAGGGATGTCCCAGCTCGGCGTAGCTCGTCGTGGTGTGGCCTGAGAAGCAATGTGCACGTCACCGTGGTCGTCGGAAGTTCACCGGAGACCACGTGCAACTCCATCTTCAGAGTAGAGCGCCGCGCCTCTGAATCTTTGGAGGTTCCGACGAGCAGAGGAGGAGGTAGTAGCAGTGCCTGCGTCTAGGTGTAGAGGGGAGTACCCTCTTGGGGTTCCGTGCCATGGCTCGTCGGAGAGGGGCCGGAGCACGACGTGGGGTTCGCCTGATTTCGCCCTCGCCGTCGTGTTCTGAAGGCCCCTGTTTTCTTCAGAGATGTGCAGTAGGGGGGGACACCTCACCTTGCTACGCTGATGTCTCTGTTCAGGAATCGAACAGCAGCGCAGTGGCAAGGGGGTGCAGTGGTGATGGGCACGGCCTGGGTTCGAATCCCAGCCGGCGCACCCCCTTTTTTCCTTTTTGTTTAGCCACCTGGGCCAGAGATGAGGAGTTGGGCCTCTTTTCCCGAAACGAGCCCATGAGGGTCTGGGCTCCCTCTTTTCTTTTTCTTTCTTTTCCTTTTCCTTTTTCTTTTGTTTTCTTTTCTGTTTTAATTCAAATTTGAATTTGATTTCAAATTCAATTCTGTTTTGAACTTCCAACTCATCTAGGGGCATCCCATATATGTTTTTTGGGGTAGCTTTAACCACTGATCATCATGGTGATGGTGATTTTGCACTTTGCCCCTTCAAAAAAATTGGTGATGGTGGTAAATATGCAAATAAGCCCCTCCTTTTCTTTGTTTTTGTCAAGTGTTTCCCAAATTAAAAAATGGCCATGCCATATATGACTTTTGCGTAGATTTTTGCAGGGATTGCAATGGTGATGTCCATGTGGGGTTTTGTGTAACTCCTTGGACAAGGTGTGAATCATCTGACCATGCCAATCTGCTTTTCCTGTCTTGTTTTTCTGTCAACTTCTGTGCATGTTGACTTCTGATCATCTGATCACTCCAATGTCTTCATGTCATCTTAAATCTTTTCTTCATCAAACCAGCCCCTAACATATTTTTCATATGTAATGTGGCTGGGTTCCACCTTTGTTGCACCTTCCTTGTGTCAAATTCACCGACACCTACTCCGTCTCCGGAATCGATGTTTTACTTTCACGTTGTTTATCTTCTGTTATCTGTCTTGTTGGTCATGCCATGTTGACATGTTACTTACACCTAAATTAAGGCTAAGACCAAAGCCATTGTAATGTAAATAATTGCATATGAAGTTGATGACGTGTCGTCATCACCTTCATTTAAATTTGACTAGACAGGATCACATCATGCTTATTAAATTTGAACATACCATCCTTGCCTGTGCATTGTACCCGTTACTTACTTGTGCGCCTTTTCCTTGCCGGTACCTTACGTTAGCACCTGAGACCGCCGAGGAGACTTACGTGGAGATTTCCGACACCGAGCCCGAGGACCCTGCTGCGTCTGCTTCGACGACCGATTACCCAGGCATGGGGAAGATTCATACCATTACTTGATACCTTTCTGCCTACCTGCTTAGCTGTAGCCTAGAACGTTTGTTTGATCCTATCCACTTTGAGTATGCCACCTTCAAAAACCCAAACAGCCATGATCCCCACATCCCAGCAAAAAGTTTGTATTGCTAAGTTACCGCTGCTCAGCCATTGCTTAGTATGAGTAGGAAAACTTGCTGCTTACCCTATTGCTTGGGTTGGGATATCATGTTATTTAAAGAAGTTGGTTGATATTTATTACATTTATGATGTTCATTTTATACTTGACGAAAGATGGGAGACCCGGCTGTTCCCGCCAGGTGTTTTGTTCCATTTGAGTCACCTAGGTCCCGAGTTCCGGGTATTGTGTTTCTTGACGAGCGTGCCTAATCGTGTGTGGGGTTCTATGGGGTCCCCTTGTCTTACCTACCTAGCTTCGTACAATTCTAGTGGTGGCCCGAGCTGATTTACTATTTGCAATGTGTGTGTGCTGGTGGTACCCCAATTGTTTACAAACCACCTTGGGCCAGGAGGACTTGCGCCTTGGCTGGCCCACTCTGACCGGCTGAGGACCCGGTCTCATATGAGAATTTAACCGGCTATCCAAACCCGAGTTATATGGTAGAGGCCGATTCGAGAGCGTGGCCAGCTTTTCAGTTGGGCTTTGACGATCCGTGGGTGGACTCTTTATGTGCAGCCCTCTCTAGGGCAATTTGGCTTTTGACCGTACTCGTTCGTGTTTGTCTTCCGCTTGTCGCATGATGTACTGTTGAGTCCACGGACCTCTGAGATGATGTAATAACTATCCAAATGGCGATGTGTGCCTTGGACTCTATATGTTTATGTCTTAGTTAAAGTTCTTGTTCTTATACTTGTTGTCGAGAATCCGGCAGCGACACGAGTGCGAGTGTCGTGAGTCGGTGGCTCTTTATGCGCTACTAACTTGAGCGGGACGCGAAAGCGACTAACTCGAGTTAGCAACGCATCGGGGGCCTTACAACTTGGTATAAGATCAGGACTGACTGTAGGACCCCTTACTGGCCGAAGTTGAGTCTAGAAACTATTTTGTAGTTATTAAGGAAAAATCGGAGAGTAGGAACTCTTTCTTTTTCTTCTTACCCCACCCTCCCACCCCTTTTTCCGTGAGGAAGTGAAACGTTGTTTTCTCTCTGCAACTTATCCCCTTTCAAAAACAAATCTAGGTTCTCGTTTACATGAGGCTCCGATTCCTCTATAATTTTTTGCTAGCGATGAGATGTGTTGGCGTCTTTGAGACCACTGAGCCGCCACTTGGGGTTGACTGCTCTACCTCGCTTACGGCGTACCCCAGGTGAAACGTCCATACAGGATTGGCGGGCATCCTATGGTAATATGGATGTGGTGTCTTTTCCCCTATGGACGACCGCGATGGCGGCCGCTCAGGGCAGATGTCTCATTGTTCAGGTTTCCAACCGCTCGTATATATTGTTGTGTGCTCGCTAGCAGATTATTATCTTGGATTCGGATGATCTTGGTTTGGGGATTCCAGTAGCACCTAGCTTTCGACTTCCGGGTTAACCTTGGTGGAATTTCACCCATCGGCTTTCTCATTCCTCGTGAGGAAGTTTTGTTGACAATATTGTTTATCTTCTGGTTACATCAATGTTTCTATCGTGTTCTCACAAGTGTTCCTGTAAAAAGGATGCCAAGAGCGAACATGCCGCCGCCAGAGAACCCTATCCTTGGAGAGGCTGTAGCCGCAGTGGCTCAGGGCACAGCTGCGATCCTACAGATGCTGCAGAATCAGACTGCCCAGAGGAGTGATCGACCACAATACACCACACTGCAGCAGTTCCTCGCGATCAACCCCCCCCCCCCCCAGGGGTTCTCCGAGGCTCGAGACCCGCTGGAGGCGGATGACTGGATCGCAGAGATCAAGAAGCACTTCAATGCAAACACCGTCAGACCCGTCGACTACGTCAACTTCGCCTCCTTCCATCTTCAGGGTGCAGCAGCCAGCTGGTACGATACCTACAAGGCCAACAAGGGCGATGCTATCATCACGTGGACAGATTTCGTCGTAGACTTCAGAGCAGCGCATATTCCGAGTGGCCTGATGGACAGGAAGCGTGAGGAGTTCTTGGCTCTGAGACAGGGTGACAGGTCAGTTCAGGAGTACAACCTGGCCTTCGTCAGGCTCGCCAGGTACGCTCCAGAGGAGGTCAGCACAGAGGCTAAGAAGATTGCGAGGTTCCGTGGAGGTCTCAGCACAGAGATCAAGTACGCGCTCACTCAGTGCAGTCCCACGCTGTTCTCACAGTTCGTGGATCAGGCTATCCGCCAGGAGTCAGCCAGAGCAAAGTGGGATGCAGACAAGAAGCGCCAGCATGAGCACAGTTCCACAGTGATGATCCACAAGAAGGCAAAGGCGTGGGTCACAGAGGCACCACCACAGAGGCAGAAGTACCAGCAGAGGGGCGCAGTTGTCCGCACTTTTGCCCGCCCTCCCGTCCCAGTTCAGCAGGGGCCTCGCTCTACACCACCACACGCGAGGCCACCCAGGCCGCAACAGCAGCCCAGGCCGGGCGTGATTTGCTACAAGTGCAGAGAGCCAGGGCACATGTCTCCCAACTGCACCAATCCGCGCTTTTCTCGGCTCCCACCGCCTCCACCTCGCTCTACTCCGACCACCGCGATGGTGAAGGCACAGCCGCGTGCAGTCCGGGTGAACAACGTGATGCTCACAGATGCTCAGCAATCTTCAGAGATCGTTCTTGGTAGGTTGCTTGTGTGTTCAGTTCCAGCGACTGTTTTGTTCGATTCCGGAGCTTCCCATTCCTTCATGTCTGATGCTTTTGCTAAGTCCCTTGACCTTCTGATAGAGAGGTTGCCTACACCTCTAGCAATTGCTTCTCCAGGATCGAGGATGCAGTCCTCAGGCAGTATCCCAGATGTGGAGATTTGTATTCAGGGTGTTATCTTTTCAGCATCCCTGGTTGTCTTGCCTCGTTCCGACATTGATGTCATTTTGGGCATGGATTGGCTTGTGCAGCACAAGGCCAATATTGATTGCCCGACCAGATCAGTGAAGTTGACACATGATTCAGGTGCAGAAGTCTTGTACACTTGTGGCTCTATGACAGGACCAGCACAGTTGTACGCATTGAACGCAGGAGTTGCACCTTTTCTCGAAGAGGTCAGAGTTGTCTGTGAGTTCCCAGACGTCTTTCCGGAGGAGTTGCCAGGAATTCCCCCAGTTCGAGCTATTGAGTTCGTTATTGAGCTAGAGCCTGGTACCCAGCCGATTCCTCGGCATCCATACAAGATGTGTTCGAAGGAGTTGATTGAGCTCAAGAAGCAGTTGACAGAGTTGGAAGCGGGCGGTTTTATTCGCGCGAGCACTTCCCCTTGGGGTGCACCAGCTTTGTTTGTCCAGAAGAAGGATGGGACTAGCCGCTTAGTCCAGGACTATCGCGGTATCAACAAGAAGACCATCAAGAACAAGTACCCTTTACCCCGCATCAATGATCTGTTCGAACAGTTGAATGGAGCTAAGGTGTTTTCCAAGCTTGACTTGAGGATGGGGTATCACCAAATCCGTGTTCGTGAAGAGGATATTCCCAAGACCGCGTTCAGCAAACGTTATGGGCTGTACGAGTTTACAGTCATGACTTTTGGGTTCTCAAATGCCCCTCCGACATTTATGAGAGCTATGAACTATTTGTTCCAAGAATGGCTTGATGTGTTTGTGATCCTCTACCTCGACGACATTCTTGTCTATTCAAATTCAGAGGCTGAACATGAGGAACATTTGCGCCTGGTGCTGCAGAAGTTGAGAGAGCACCGGTATTACGCAAAGTTCTCCAAGTGTGAGTTTTGGCTGGACAAGGTCAATTTTCTAGGCTATGTCATCTCTGCTGAGGGAATTGCGGTTGACCCAGAGCGAGTCCGCACTATTCAAGAGTGGGCTCCGCTGAAGAATGTGAAGCAGCTAAGGAGTTTTCTCGGCCTCGCCAGTTATTGCAGGAGGTTTGTGCAGAATTTCTCCAAAATAGCCAAGCCAATGGCTGAGTTGTTGTGCAAGGACAAGCGGTACACTTGGTCACCAGCTTGCCAGTCAGCCTTCGAGGAGTTGAAAGAGAAGCTGACCACAGCTCCAATTCTCACGCCGCAAGACGAGTCGCAGCCTTTTCAAGTGTTTTGTGATGCCTCCTTGCAAGGTCTGGGCGGAGTTTTGATGCAAGGCAGGAATATTGTGGCATATACCTCACGGCAGTTGAAGACAAGTGAGAGGAATTATCCCACGCACGACTTGGAGCTTGCAGCTGTTGTGCATGCTTTGGTCACTTGGCGACACCTCCTCTTAGGGAGGAAGGTGGATGTGTTCACGGACCACAAGAGTCTGAAGTACTTGTTCACTCAGCCAAATCTGAACTTGAGGCAAAGAAGATGGCTTGAAACCATTACTGAGTACACAGTTGATATTCAGTACACGCCTGGGAAGGCGAATGTCATAGCTGATGCGCTGAGCCGCAAGGGAGATTGCAATAATATCCAGGTGCAGAAGATCCACCCTGATTTGTGTGAGTCTTTTCGAAGGCTCAATCTCGAGCTAGTTCCAGCAGGCTATCTTGCCAACCTTGTGGTAGAGCCCACTATCCGTGAGAAGATTCGTGAAGCTCAGTCTGGCAGCTCAATGATTCAAAAGATCAAACAGGGTATTGCCGCCTCAGTTCCAAAGTACGGTTGCTTTTCAGTGCATAATGACGGCACCTTGTTGTTCGAAGAGCGAGTTGTTGTTCCCAAGGAGGGAGATCTCAGAGAGGTCATCATGAAGGAAGCCCATGATTCCAAGCTATCGATTCATCCTGGCAGTACGAAGATGTATCAAGATCTCAAGCAAAGCTTTTGGTGGACTCGTATGAAGCGGGATGTGGCCGTTACGTGTCTCAGTGTGATGTGTGCAGGAGCGTGAAGGCACAACACCATAAGCCTGCAGGGTTGCTTCAGCCAGTTGAGTTTCCGGAGTGGAAATGGGATCACATAGAGATGGATTTCATCACAGGCTTCCCTTTGTCGCAGAAGAAGAACAATGCCATCTTTGTTGTCATTGACAATCTTTCCAAAGTTGCCCATTTCTTCCCAGTGAAGGATTCCATTTCAGCAGCTCAGTTGGCGGATTTGTACACCGCAAGAGTTGTATCTTTGCATGGCATTCCCAAGAAGATCAGTTCAGATAGAGGCAGCCTTTTCACCTCTAAGTTCTGGCAGGCCTTCCAAAAGGCGATTGGTACGACAGTGTTGTTCAGTACCGCTTATCACCCTCAGACAAGTGGGCAAGTAGAGCGCGTGAACCAAATCCCCGAGGACATGTTTCGGGCATGTGTCATCTTGTTTGGCATGAAGTGGGAAGAGTGCTTGCCGTATGCTGAGTTCTCTTACAACAACAGCTATCAGGCAAGTCTGCAGGCAGTGCCGTTTGAAGTCTTGTATGGCCGCAAGTGCAGGACACCTTTGAACTGGTCCGAGACAGGTGAGAGGCAGCTGTTCGGTCCAGATGTGATCCAAGAGGCAGAGGACAGAGTGAAGATTGTCCGAGAGCACCTAAAGGCAGCACAGTCTAGGCAGAAGGCCTATTATGACAAGAGGCACCGTGGTGTAGTGTAAGAGCAAGTTTTGCCCCCGAAGGTTTTGGACATTGTTGGACAAAGCAGAAGTGGAACTAATATTGTTTTCGAGTATAAACAGATACTTAGGTTCCGAAAGAATGGAGTTTTCAAGTAGAAGGTCGAAGGACAACTCGCTGCAGTGAAGCTGCAGTTATCTACCGAAACCTTTGAAGGAAGACGACCCCTAAAAATGTCGTCGAAGAAGATGTCTCTCTCGAGTAAAAGCGCAACGAGGAGAAAGCTGAAGCTGGTCGAAGACTTAGTCTTTTTGCTAGTTTCTCTTTATTTCTTGAGTCGTAGGAAAAACCGTACTATTAAGAGGGGTTTGCTAGTTGAGATCTTTGTCGAAGTGAATTTGCTCTGCTCAACCAAAACCCACAAAAGCCTACCGAGAGAAATCTCACCGAGTCGAGCGAATAGCTCGAAGGCAAAGTCATCGCACTTTGTGCCTTCGAGAGAGAACTCGTTCGGTGAGTCAGCTTACTTGTTCCTCAAGTAAAGTTGCGCAGTGATTGGAATCCGACCGTTGTGGACACGCGTCAAGCGGTCGCATCGGGTCACTTCAGTCATTTTACCCATCGGGATCGCCAACTATAAATACCCCGCACCTACCCGCCATTTCGGGTTGGCTGCTCCACTGAAGTTTCTAAGACAGAAGTCGGAGAGCATCCCAAAGAGATTCATCGAGAGAAAACCTACACCCAAGTCTGAGCTGAGTTGAGCAATTCATGGAGACTTAGGTTGATATTAGCCGATCTTTTTATCTTGGAGAACTGCAAGTCTCCTAGACGGTTAGGCGTCGCCTGTCAAGCAGTCGAAGAGTAATTGTCACTGCTGAAGGAAGTTTGTAAAGGTCTCGGAGATGTCCTGAATCATCTACCACGAGTGAAAACTGGACAAGCTCGAGGAGTTTGTTGCAGTGGAGAATAGGACGGAGAGAGTTTTGCTCCAGGTGTTCAATCACCAGTCCCTCCAACCAGACGTAGCACTTTGCAGAGTGTGAACTGGTTTACCAAACATCGCTGTGTCAGGCTCGTTTTCCTTCTAGCCTTTACTTCAAGCTTTTACTCGTAGCCTGTTTGCCTTCGATGTTTTCTTTCGCTCTCAATCCTTTCGAGCTATGCATTACCTTCGATATGCCTTTAGTCCTTCGTTGTTTACATGATTTCCTTCTAAGTTCCTTAGAATTTTTAGAAGTGATCATTCACCCCCTCCCCCTCTGATCATTCTTGAGCTTTCAATTGGTATCAGAGCTAGGCACTCCCTACGCTCTGCGTATTTTGGTCTAACAACCTGGAGTGTTGTCAAGAATGTCGTTTGCAGCTGTTCGCTCGGGGGAACCAATCCCTATTTTCAATGGGAAGGACTATCCCTATTGGAAGGACAAAATGAAGAGGAATATCATGGCTATCAACTCTGCCGCTTGGGAAGTTGTCAAGAATGGTGTAACTGTCAAGGACACTGATGCCATCACTCCTGAAGAGACAAAGAAGATAGAGCTAGATGCTGAAGTCTGGGTATTCATCACAAACCATCTGATTCCTGAAAAATATCATGAGGTCAAGAATATTCCTTCGGCCAAAGGTGTTTGGGATTATCTCGAGAAGATTGGTGAAGGTGTCTCTACTCAGAAAGATGCTCGAATTGACACCCTTCGAAGCAAGTTCTATCGGTTCAAGAGGCACGAGGGAGAAAAAGTTTGTTCCATATACAGCAGACTCACTGCGCTGTCAAATGAACTGATTTCCCTCGGTGCAGATGACATTACCAATCGGATTATTGTCAGAACTTTGCTCTGTTCTCTTGATGATTCCTTCGATCACATTGTGCTGATGATTAAGGAAAGAACTGATTTCAAGGATATGGTTGCCGCTGATATTCTTGAAAGGCTTAATACTTTCGAGATGGAAGAAGATGAAAAACGTGACGTCAATGGGAGTCGAAGAAAATCTCATGCACTGAAGGCCAGAGCTTCACATCACTCCTCTCCTGAAGCCAGTTGTGAATCTGATGGTGCCTCTGATGACCCCGAGAACATTGGGAAAGATCTGGCACTGATAATGAGAAGATTCAATCTCTTTCAGAGAAGGAACTCCTCTTCACCGAAGAAAAACTATTCTTCAAGACATTCAAGTAATTCATCTCAACATCGATCATCATCCAGAAACTCTTCAGCGAAAGATAACCGTTGCTATAAGTGCAAGAAGCCAGGTCACTTCATCGCTGATTGTCCTCTCTGGGAAATTGAACATAAATCAAAGCACTCTCACAGCAGCTCTTCGAGCAAGTCTTATAGATCGAGAAAAAATCACGATTCGAAGAGATATGATTCAAGGTCCAGAAAAGACAAGGAAGATGGTTCTGATGATGACAAGAAGAAGAAGTATCACAAGCATCGAGAGGGTTCTTCATCAAAATCTCATTCCTCTCGTCGAAAGAATTCGCACCGAGCCAAAGCCTATCTGGGTAAAGAAATGAACTCTGAAGAAGAAGCATCCGGTTCTGAAGCAGGATCAAAGTCAAGATCAGGTTCTGGTTCTGGTTCTGAATCTGATGGTGTTGCTGGGATAGCATTCGCCTCGAACAAGAATTCAAGTTCATTCTTCTCCAACCAGAGCAGTGAAGATGAATCTCCAGCTTACTGCTTCATGGCCAAGGCTAAGGTATCCTCATCTAAGAAATCCTACGATACTTCTGATGGATCTGCTTATGAAAGTGACTCTAGGATAAGCTATGCTAAACTTGCTAAAATTGCTTCTATCCAACAAGATGAACTAGATTATCTAAGTGAAACCATTCAAAAATCTGAGACCTTGTTGATCGATGAGATTGAGAAGGGTCAAACTTTGACAAATGAGCATGTTGCTCTGAAGGAAAATTATGATGAGCTTTCCTCTCGGCATGATCTTCTCTCAGTGGACTACGAGAAGCTAACCTATGAATTACTTCAAGGGAAAATGGCTCTCGAGAAACTGAGAGAGGCTAATGAAGAGTTGGAAAGTGTCAATCTCACGCTCATGGCTCAACAAGGCTCAGAAACTAAAAATGAATCTACTTCACCTTGCTTAACCTGTTTGGAACGAAGTAAAATTGAGTCTATTTCTGAGAGATCGAAAGGAAAGCAACCTATTGTTATCGATGAAACTAACCCCTCGAACAAGGAAACCATTACCGAGGAACTCCTCAGGTTGAAGAATTTATTTGAAACAGGCATGTTCAAAAGTGTGCAGGGACACCAGTACTTATGTGATATTCTTCGAAAGGCTCTTCTTCACAGGAATCCTCGTAACGAAGGAGTTGGCTTCGAAAGGAAAATCAATCCTGATGGAACCTACTGGGAACCCGAGCAGTATCCTAAAACTGTCTGTGTTCTTGCGAAAGAAAAGCCCATTGATATTGCTAACCTTTCAGGTTTCAGTTGCAAAATTGACAAAGCTATTGTTGATGAATCACTTGATTCTGACTACAAGCTTGTCAAAGATCAGGAAGGAAAGGTGTCGGCTGAGTTCGTTGGTACTCCTCCAAAGAATGGCTTTTATAAGCGACAGATTTGGGTTCGCAAATCTCTCGTAGAAAAATTGCCCCCTAACCATTCTATGCAGGGAAAATCCTCGGTACCACCGAATCACTACTATTCTCTCGAGGATAGAAATGAACCCTTGGTGCCTGCTTCAAATGTTCCCCAAAAGGATTACTATCGTATAGATAGAAATGTTTATCGTCATCGTGACAATCGTACCAAAATTGCCATTCCCATCGTTACTCTAACCCCTCATCGAGGAATTATATTTATGGTGTGCTTGATGGTCCTGATCGACAATGCAATCCTGTTCGATATAATATTGCTGCCCCATCTAGCTCTACCATGCCTTCTAAATCACCTGCTCGTTTGTGGGTGGTTAAGAAGAACTAATTCTTCTGCAGGGCTATGTCTCCGGTGGATCCGAATGGGTCATGGATAGTGGATGTACAAATCATATGACCGGAGACAAAGAGTTGTTCGCCGAGGAAAAACTATCTGAATCTTCACAGAAATATATTACCTTCGGTGACAACAACAAAGGGAAAGTACTTGGTTTGGGTAAAGTTGCTATATCGAAAGACAAGCATATTGATAAGGTTTTTCTTGTACAATCTCTAGGATATAATCTTATGTCTATATCGAAACTTTGTGATATGGATATGCTTGTTCTGTTTTTTGCGTCTCGTTGTGTTGTCTTTTCACAGGATGATTATTCCTTCGTGTTCGAAGGATATCGCAAGGGTGATCTTTACGTCATTGATTTTTCTTCGGGACCTGCTGTGTCCACATGTTTAATGGCCAAAGCCACTTCTGGTTGGTTATGGCACCGAAGACTTGGTCATGCAGGGATGAAAAATCTTCAAACTCTTATCTCGAAGAAGAACATCGTTGGAATTGATAATGTAAAATTTGATAAAGATCGTCTATGCAGTGCCTGTGAAGCAGGAAAGATTGCCAAGAAACATCACTCTGCAAAAACCGTCATGACTACTACTCGTCCTCTTGAATTACTTCATATGGATTTATTCGGTCCTCAAAATTATGCTAGTCTTGGAGGTAACAAGTATGGTCTGGTTATTGTTGATGATTTCTCTCGATATTCTTGGGTTTTCTTTCTAGATGACAAGAGCAAGGTTGTTGATATTTTCAAAACTTTCGCAAAGAGAGCTCAAACTGAATATGAATTATCTCTCAAGCATATCAGAAGTGATAATGGTACAGAATTCAAAAATACTCATATCGAAGATTTTCTTGATGAATATGGCTTTACTCATGAATTCTCGGCTGCTTATACACCGCAACAAAATGGTGTGGTCGAGAGAAAGAATCGAACACTTATTGAAATGGCCAGAACAATGCTTGCTGAATACAAGACTCCTATCAGGTTCTGGGCCGAAGCTATCAACACTGCATGTCATATCATCAACAAGGTTTATCTGCATAAGTTTCTGAAGAAAACTTCACATGAACTCATCACTGGTAAAAAGCCAAATGTGTCTTATCTCAGGGTTTTTGGTGCTCCATGTTATATCAGAGACATGAATCACAGCTCCAAGTTCGCCCCAAAGGCACACGAAGGTTTTCTTCTAGGTTATGGTTCAAATTCTCACACTTACAGAGTTTACAACTCACATCTTGGCAAAGTTGTAGAAACTGTAAATGTTCAATTTGATGAAACTAACGGCTCTCAAAAGGAGCAATTACCTCTTAACCTGGATGAACCTCCTTTGGGTGAAGTTATCAGGTACATGGCTATTGGAGATATTCGACCTGTCGATGGAAATGCTCAACAAGCAAACAAGGATGATGATGGTCCAATGTTCCCACACATAGCCCGGGGCGCTGGAGATCAACATCCTGAAGAAATTGATGCACAGGTCGAAGGAGAACGCATAAACGAAGAATATGTTGATCCCGAAGGACAAGCTAAACCCGAAGGAAATGATCCCGAAGGACAAGCTGATCCCGAAGATCAACCTGATCCACAAGATGAAGAATCTTTTCCTCGTGTTCGAAGAAGAGTGAATGTCGTCTCAATTCTCGAAGAGATTCGTTTACCAGGTCGTCCCACCACTTGTTCTCGTACTCGATTAGCTAACTTTTGTGGAAATTTCTCGTTTGTATCCATGCTAGAACCTTCAAAATTTGATGAAGCCATGAGAGACTCAGACTGGATGACTACCATGCTCGAAGAACTTAACCAGTTCGAGAGAAATAAAGTCTGGTCCCTTGTCGATAGACCTGATTCCACGAAGCATAATATCATTGGTACGAAGTGGATTTTTCGCAACAAGCAAGATGAAGATGGTATAGTGGTAAGGAATAAAGCTCGACTGGTTGCACAAGGCTACACCCAAATCGAAGGTATTGATTTTGGTGAGACTTATGCACCAGTTGCTCGTCTTGAATCCATTCGCGTCATGCTTGCTTTTGCCAATTACTATGGTATATTGCTATATCAAATGGATGTCAAAAGTGCATTTCTTAACGGTGAGATCGAAGAAGAAGTGTATGTAATGCAGCCACCAGGTTTTGAAGACCCGAAGAATCCTGATAAGGTGTACAGATTGCACAAGGCCCTATACGGGTTAAAGCAAGCACCTCGTGCTTGGTATGAAACGCTGAAGGATTTTCTTCTTAAGAAGGGCTTCAAACCAGGAACAACTGATCCGACTCTTTTTACTCGTGCATACAAAAATGATCTTTTTGTGTATCAAATTTATGTCGATGACATTATTTTTGGCTGTACTAACCCTGATATTAGCGAAGAATTTGCTCGTATGATGTCGAAGAAATATGAAATGTCTATGATGGGTGAATTGAAGTTCATTCTCGGGCTTCAAATCCGTCAACAGAAAAATGGTACTTTCATTTCACAAGAGAAGTATCTCAGAGATTGCCTGAAGAAGTTTGATCTTGTCAGTTGCAAAACTATCAAGACTCCAATGCCTACGAATGTTCATCTAGATGCAGATGAGAAGGGCAAACCTTTCGATCAGAAGAAATATCGCTCGATGATCGGTTCGCTTCTTTACCTTTGTGCATCTAGACCTGACATTATGCTATCAGTTTGTATGGGTGCTCGTTTTCAGGCAAATCCGAAGGAATCTCATCATATTGCTGTCAAGCGAATCCTTCGATATCTGGCACACACACCAACCTTGGGTCTTTGGTATCCCAAGGGTGCCCAGTTTGATCTCGTTGGTTATTCAGATTCTGACTGGGCTGGTGATCGAGTCGACAGGAAATCTACCTCAGGCACATGTCATTTTCTCGGTAGATCTCTTGCCTGTTGGGCCTCGAAGAAACAGAATTGCGTATCTATTTCTACGGCCGAAGCCGAGTATATTGCTGCTGGTTCATGCTGTACTCAGATTCTGTGGCTCAAGCAAACGCTGAAAGATTATGGTATTCTTATGTAGAAAATTCCATTGCTTTGTGATAACGAGAGTGCAATCAAAATTGCTCATAATCCAGTGCAACACTCTCGAACGAAGCATATTGATATTCGTCATCATTTTCTTTGAGATCATGTTCAGCGAGAAGATATTGTTATCAGTCATGTTCGCACCGAAGATCAATTGGCTGATATATTCACAAAGCCCTTGGATGAAAAGAGGTTATGTACACTGAGGTGTGAGTTGAACATCTTGGACTCACGCAATGTGAAGTAAGATCATAACCATCGGTATTATGTATTATAAATTTTCATTGATATTTACTTTCGTTAATTTTCTATCGTGTTTCCTTTTCGTTTATTTTTTTGTTCGCTTGGTGTTGTCCTATACACTTATCATTCCGAGTTTTATCGCTGTTTTCCCCTCGGATTGACTAAGTATCGGACCCTGTTTTCCCTCTATTCTATCCGTACCTCTTCTATGCTTTTCTCTCGTGAACATGAATATATTGTACTCGATCAAGATTCCCTTCGAATGTCTTTGATTCCGAAGGAAAATCTATCGAAGTTTTATCTACTTTTATACTCGATGTTCGATGAGTTTGGTCTCGGACGTGGAGCAACTTTCTTTCGGTTCGTTGGGATTTCCCGCGATTACCGCCACAAAATCCGTCCGTTGAATGCGGAGAGACGCGAAATCTGCGCCGTTGGATCAGATCTGACAGCTCGGTTAGAACCTCCCTTATAAATACTGATCCACTCCACCGGCTTAGACATCGCTATTCCTTCGACTTCGTCTCTTCGCCTCCAGAAGCTCTCTCTCTCGCGCGCCGCCGTGCTGTCTCGTCGCCGTCGACTCCCTCGCCGCTTAACTGCCGGAAGGAAGCCGCCGGAGGCATTCCCGTCGACGAAGATCATCATCCGCGTCGCCGTAGTCGCCTCACACACCAAGTTAGGGTATGTGTGGCTCTGTAGTCGATTCAATCTCGTTCTGTTCATCGTTTCCAGCTTTTGTGTTGATTTTTTCTCTGATTTCTTTTAGGTCTGTTTGATCCGTTTGGATCTTTGAAACTTGGGAAATCTGTTTCTAGCTTTTCTGTCGATTCCCCATCTGACCTCGGTAAGAAATCCCTCGGATTCTCTCACTTAGGCAATTCCTACAGTATCGTTTCGATAGATTTATTCTTGTGCAATTTATTCATACAAGTTCTTCGTTAGATTTCCACCCGATGAAAATCTAGCCTAGCACTTTCATGAAAATGTGCGATAAGACAAATCTCTCGATAAGATTGCTGCATTCATAATGTTTTTCCTCGAACTTGCTGGTACTTGTTCACAACTTTCCTATATTCCCTCGTACCTTTCTTTCTCGCAGGAAAATGTCTGGCAACGAAGGAAATATTAGAGCACCCAAGCGTGTGGGTGGCAGAACAAGAATCACCAACAACTCTGAAGGTTTATCTGAGGATTTGATCATAGAGAAGCACTTGAGAACACCTTCAGGATCTGAGGATGAACGTACGAGAGAAAATCGTCTGCAAGAGATACGAAGGCTTCAAGCTCTTCGGTGGTATGAGTACAAGTCTCTTATCCCACGATGGGAGAGGCTGTTTGCAATAAAAATCCCTGGTCGGATGTTAAATCTCTAAGGCCAAAGTGGACGAAAGCTAATCGACCACCTCCTACTGCTGATGCTCATCCTACAGCTCTCAAAACTCCTAATGATTTTAAAGAGCTCGTTGAAGCTCAAGAAGCTCGAGCACAAAAGAGGAAAGAAGCCAAAGCACGAAAGGAAGCTGCGGCTGCTAAATCTGCTGAGGAAGTTGGCCCTAGCGCCAAACCGAAGGGTGGCAAGAAGTCTGCCAAGAGACAGAAGAAGGTTGTCATAGTTTCACCTCCTGATGCAAGCTCCGAAGGAGAAGCTAATTCAGATGATCAAGACCCTGGTACAGAGGCTGATGTCGAGGACTTACCTCTGAAGAAAAAGCCGAGCAGTAGAGGCATAAGCATCTAGGAGCCAGCTCCACAGGCTCCTCGAGGAAATATTGACTTGACCAATTTGGTCACAGATCCAGCTATTTCATCTGCTCCACCTGTTCCTGCTCGCCAACCAAAACCTTCGGCTCCATCGAAGGGAAAGCAAGCTCAAGTTGGTGAAGATGATGAAACGCTTATTCAGCGAAAGGAAAGACTGGCCAAGCAAAAGGAACAAGAGGAAAAAGACTTGATTAATTCTAAGCTCCTAAACTTTCACAGTCAGCCCGAGCATAAAAAGGCTCTGGTTGCTCAACAACTTGGCATTCTTCATTTGGTCAGTGAAAAATATCGACGACAGATTTCTGCAGGCACTATCCCTAGTGTCCCGAAAGAAAAAGTCACCGAGAAAGTTGTGACTTCCACAGTCACTAAAGAAAAGGTGATAGCCCCAAGTGCTTCGAAGAAGAATGTTGAGGCCCCTAGTGCCTCGAAGGATAAAGCAGTGGTCTCAAAACCCATTGCTGCTGCCAAGGCCACCAAGGAAGCCGAAAAGAAATCCAAAGAGGCAAGACAGAAGGCTCAAGCTGCTCCAGTTCCTCGAGCTGCACCAGCTCCTGCCCCTGTTGCACCTGTTGTTTCCGGCCCTCGTGCCGATGAAGAAAATTCCAATGAAGGAGAATCTAATGCAAATGCTCCTTGGGATGCTGCACACATTTCACACATTCTCTGGAAAATGGCTACTACACCGAGCAAAGTCACTTCCGAGGATGATGTTCCTGCTGAAATCCAAGAGCATGTTGCTCGATACATGATCCGCTGGGAAGGTTATATCACCCAGGATCGAAAGGATAAAGAGAAAATCAGGTTTTATACCAGGCAACTCCAAGAGGAAACCGAGGACAATGAGTCCCGAAATTTTTTCAAGTCCAAGATTGCATCTGCTGAAGCTTCCAGGAGGGCTCAGAAAGAAAATTTGACTGCTGTGTATGACAAAGTAAAACAAGTTGTGTCTGCTGTTTGCAAAGATAATAATGATGCTCTGTTCCAAAGACAATCTCGAAAGAGAAAGTCTGCTGCCCCAACCTCTGAGCGTGGGACGCCAGAGCTCGAGAAGAACGCCAAGAAGGCCAAGTCCACCGAGGTCGTTGCTACCACAGAACGACAAGAAACTGAACCAAACCCCACCAAGCAACCCACTCCTCCTCGTAAGAAAACTCCACCACCTCGCCAAACAAGTTCACCGCCTCGACAAACAACTCCACCCCCTCGTCAAGCTACACCTCCACCCCGACAACAAACACCTACACCTCCACCCCGACAACAAACACCTCCACCTCCACCTCCATCTCCACCCCGTCAACCCTCACCACCAAAAGCCTCGCCACCACCTCCAAACCCACCATCTCCACCTCATGTCATTCCATCGACCACCCCCGCCACTGAAATCCAAGCTCATGCCGAGACCGAGCAAGTTGCTCGTGTCGAGCAAGAAACTCAAGTCCAGAAAGATTACTCTTCTGCCCGGACTATGCCTGAAGGAGAAGATATTGATGTTGACATCACGACAGTTTCCTCTCGACGAGATCCTGTCGTAAGCAATAGTTCTGGAGATGACAGTTCAAGTGATAATTCTTCATCCTCCTCATCCAGTTCTTCGAACGAAGAAATGGTTGATGCATTTGCTCAATTTGATGAAGACTTGGAGGCCATGGAAAATGAAGAGGCCGCGCAGAATGCTCAAACCGACGAAGGAGATGCCGTCGTAGCTCAGACCGAGGAGAATGCTCCTGCAGTCATTCCGGCTCAGGATATCGTAAACATTCCATCATCTATCTCTCGACCTGCTGAGCCAGTGTTCCAGATGCCAGATAACGCTGCTGAAGTTTTTCCCATTGATGAGCTGCTTCACTCTGCTCATCCGAGAGAAATGCTGCCTTTGTTCCGCTCCGATGTTCCTCGAGGAGGTCCCATCTTCAAAAGGCGCGAACACAAGCCATTTTTCTTCGGTACCAATCCCTACGAGAAGCCCAGAAGTGCATATTCTCTTCGGTTTTGGACCCAAGAGCAAGCTATCTATTATACTCGTGTGTTGTACAACAAGGCAAGATTTTTCCAGCATCAATATCTTGATATGCCTTCGGTGTACTCCAATACTTGTTTCGAGAACATTGCCGAGACAATTGATAGCTTGCATGCTCACAAGATGTTTGCTCTCGATTGTGGTTACAATCCCGAGCTTATCAAGCAGTTTTATGGAACACTTTATGTCTCTGGAGATCCTGAGAACTCGAAGACGTGGAAGTTTGACTATATGATTCAAGGCCAAGTTTTTCATATGACTGTCGATCAATTTTTGGCCATAATCAATTTACCTCGGTTCAAAGGATTACCTCACAAACTTCATGACTTACCTGCTGCAACTCCTGCTGAATTCTCTACGATGATGGATCCAGAAGTCGTAGGAGATCACTACCCCACTGAGCTGAAGCCAAGACACCTGGTATTTGAAGCAAAGGCATGGTTTTATATTCTCTCGAAGACTTTGATGCCAATGCTTGATGTGCACGATAATTTTCCAATTCCAAATGATGTGCAACTTGCTCTGTTGAAGTTAGTCCACGGTCATCCCTTCAATTTTGAAGACTACTTCCTCAGAACTTTAGTATCTTGTGCTGATGACCACAATTCCCACAAGCCATATGCACCTTGGCTGATGGCAATCTGCAATTACTCTCGGGACGTGCCATTCCCCGTATCCATTTTCCCGAAGATTTTCACTCCTCCTGTTCGTGAAGTATTGCAGGTTGTTGCTCGACCCAACGACCCTTTTGCTGAGCACACTGGCATCCGCGCCCACTTAACTGAGCGCAATATTCGCTCGAAGTTTATCAAGCCAGTGCATCATATGGAAGTTTCTCTTCGGTCCCAGCAAATGCTTCAACATCACATTGATCAAGCTTTTATTCAGAAGCAAGCTCTGATGGATGAGATCAATCACTTGCGTAACATTACCATGAACAACAATCAGATGCTGCGTGAATGCCTTCGCTGTGATTGGAAAGGTCTTCGGAAGTTCAATTCCCTCGGTCAACTTCAACGTTGCGGGTTTGAAGAATATCCTCCCCATCTGAACAGGAATTGGACCAATGATGATCGAATAGATCGACCGGATCCCAATATCCCTTGTCTGCCGAAGAACCGAGATATTCTAAGTGTCGATGATTATTATCATATCACTTTGGACAATTTATCCTCTGACTCCGAGCAAGAAGAAGAAGCCCCTCCTCAACGTCAACCCAGAGTTCACTCGCCACTTCCTCGAAGCCCCAGGACCCCGCCGGAATCGCAGCTGGAATCTTCAGGAGATCAACATTCATTCCGCACGAAGATCACTCCTCCAGGCGCTCGTCCAATTCGTCGTGCTCCTACGCTCGCCGAATCTTCTCGTCGTCGCCGGAGCCAGCCTCGCGAGTAGGGATTTCTTTCGACCCTCTTCTCTCGACTTTTTGTACGTTGTGACAAAAAGGGGGAGATGTAGTGGCATCGAAGAAATTAGTTTGCCTACGGGGTTAAGGGTTTTGCATTCCATTCGACAAACTCTTGTTTTTGAGGTTTCTGAGTAGTTTCAACAAACTTTCGATTCACATTCGATATGGTTGTAACTAACTCTAAGTAGGACTGTGAACTGCTACTCTTGTCGTAAGATATCTATCTGCTGCTTGCTATACCTAACCATTTTTGCAGGAAGTTATCTTTCATATAAGTTCACAGGTCATTCGAGGAAATTGCATATTTCTCATTGGACACTATCTGGAATGCAATTTCACTCGCTAAGATTATTGATGTTTTTCCCTCGACTCTACATGTAAAATATGCACTTCACAGGAAATCTTTATCTTTCGTGCATACATCAAGGGGGAGTTCTTCATCAATCCTTAGCACTGGTTTTTCATCGAAAACTCAAACTTTTTCAAATTATTTGTCGATGCCTGTTTTGTCAACAATCGTCCAAAAAGGGGGAGATTGTAAGAGCAAGTTTTGCCCCCGAAGGTTTTGGACATTGTTGGACAAAGAAGAAGTGGAACTAATATTTTTTTCGAGTATAAACAGATACTTAGGTTCCGAAAGAATGGAGTTTGCAAGTAGAAGGTCGAAGGACAACTCGCTGCAGTGAAGCTGCAGTTATCTACCGAAACCTTTGAAGGAAGACGACCCCTAAAAATGTCGTCGAAGAAGATGTCTCTCTCGAGTAAAAGCGCAACGAGGAGAAAGCTGAAGCTGGTCGAAGACTTAGTCTTTTTGCTAGTTTCTCTTTATTTCTTGAGTCGTAGGAAAAACCGTACTATTAAGAGGGGTTTGCTAGTTGAGATCTTTGTCGAAGTGAATTTTCTCTGCTCAACCAAAACCCACAAAAGCCTACCGAGAGAAATCTCACCGAGTCGAGCGAATAGCTCGAAGGCAAAGTCATCGCACTTTGTGCCTTCGAGAGAGAACTCGTTCGGTGAGTCAGCTTACTTGTTCCTCAAGTAAAGTTGCGCAGTGATTGGAATCCGACCGTTGTGGACACGCGTCAAGCGGTCGCATCGGGTCACTTCAGTCATTTTACCCATCGGGATCGCCAACTATAAATACCCCGCACCTACCCGCCATTTCGGGTTGGCTGCTCCACTGAAGTTTCTAAGACAGAAGTTGGAGAGCATCCCAAAGAGATTCATCGAGAGAAAACCTACACCCAAGTCTGAGCTGAGTTGAGCAATTCATGGAGACTTAGGTTGATATTAGCCGATCTTTTTATCTTGGAGAACTGCAAGTCTCCTAGACGGTTAGGCGTCGCCTGTCAAGCAGTCGAAGAGTAATTGTCACTGCTGAAGGAAGTTTGTAAAGGTCTCGGAGATGTCCTGAATCATCTACCACGAGTGAAAACTGGACAAGCTCGAGGAGTTTGTTGCAGTGGAGAATAGGATGGAGAGAGTTTTGCTCCAGGTGTTCAATCACCAGTCCCTCCAACCAGACGTAGCATTTTGCAGAGTGTGAACTGGTTTACCAAACATCGCTGTGTCAGGCTCGTTTTCCTTCTAGCCTTTACTTCAAGATTTTACTCGTAGCCTGTTTGCCTTCGATGTTTTCTTTCGCTCTCAATCCTTTCGAGCTATGCATTACCTTCGATACTGTATTTCCTTCGATATGCCTTTAGTCCTTCGTTGTTTACATGATTTCCTTCTAAGTTCCTTAGAATTTTTAGAAGTGATCATTCACCCCCTCCCCCTCTGATCATTCTTGAGCTTTCATGTAGCATTTCAGGTTGGTGATTGGGCGTACCTGAGAGTGTCTCCATTGAGGGGAACTCACCGTTTTGGCATCAAAGGAAAGCTCGCTCCAAGATTTGTCGGACCTTTCCACATCCTTGAGACTAGAGGACCTCTTGCCTTTCGGCTCGAGCTTCCAAAGAGTCTGTTCATGGTGCATGACGTGTTCCATGTGTCCCAGCTAAAGCAGTGCTTCAAGCAGCCAGAGCAGGTTGTTAACTTGGGCGAGATCCAGCTGAGTGCGGACCTTTCCTACTCAGAGCGTCCAGTCCGTGTTCTTGAGACGTCCGAGCGCAAGACGCGCAACAAGATCGTCAAGTTCATGAAAGTTCAGTGGGCACATCATTCGGAGAAGGAAACAACGTGGGAGCGCAAAGATCATCTCCGTTCTGAGTATCCTGAGTTGTTTCAGGCTTAGATCTCGGGACGAGATCCTGTGTTGGTGGGGGAGTGCTGTAACAGCCCACATGTAATAACTAGCAAACACCATGTATTTTTACCTTGTCTGTTGAACTTGTAACTTGTCATGGTGGATGTTCATGATATTTCATGTGATGATTTGAAGTTGCATTGGGATTGGAGCCCATATGCTTTGTGATCAAAGGTGATCTATGTGGTGCAAGTGACTTGATGTTGCAGTTGTCCTGTCCACATGCCACCTCCCCTCAACCTCTCCTTTGGCATAGCCAACTCTTTTGTCTTGGCAATGATTGTCATCTTTTCAAATTCCATTTACAACATTCAAAAACAGTAGCCCTAGTTCAAAGTGCTTTTGAATTCAAAAAGGGGCCACATTTTGTTGTTGCCAAAAATTGGTCAAACCAATTTTGAAAAATCCAGTAAAATGCAGGGATCAAGATTCTCAAGTTCCTAGAATTTTGCACCTTGTATTTTTCTTCTCCAAAATTCACTAAACACCTTTTCTATTTATTTTTAAATATAAAATGGTACTGTTTGCTTTAGTGGAATTTTTCCTTGCATCCAAAAATTGCCCAACCATTTTTGGATGCTCAAGCATGTGTCAAGGAGTTTTAAAAATATATTCTTATATATTTTATCTCCTTTTTCTTTTGCCTTTTATTTTCTTTTCTCTGCTGGGTTTTCTTTTTTCTGCAAAGGGCATTGCCCTCTTGTTTTCTCTCCTCCCAGCAAGGCCTGGCCCAATTGGGCCTCTGCCTCCCCGCAGCCTAGCTGCTTTCCAGCGAAGCGGTACGGAGGGGGCATCCCAGCCGTCGTTTGGAGATCGAGCGACCAGGACGTGTCGCCTTTCCACGTCGTCCCCCTCCTCCTCTCACAGCCGACGTCGGCATAGACGTCGACGCCCGTCGACGTGGCTAGAGGGAGCCGCCCCCTTTTTAACAACGCTCCCGAGCCCCAGGACCCCCCTAGGGTTCCATTCCTCCATCGTTTTCCCCTCGCCGCCGCCGCTCGTGAGAGCTTCGTCCTCCCCTGTTCCGCCTTCCGCCATGGCTCCGGTGAGCAATTCTCCACCCCCTCGCCGTGATTCTTCGAGCCGCGCTTGATTCTGGCCGTCTGAGAGCTCACCCCTCCCTTTTGCTTCGCGCAGATAGAAAGGAGGAGCTCCTGAACCTTCCCGACGACGACGAACCAGCCACGACCGCGTCTTCTTCCTTGTCGCCGTCGTCTCCTTCCATCGACCTGCGTCGCGAGCTCGTCACCAGCCACCCCTAGGTGAGCACGATGACATCCCCTCTCTCCCCGTAGCATGTAGCAGTAGGGTCCGAGGCGTAGGTCGTCCGTGTAGTCCGCGCGTCGCCGTCGCCGGTGCACCACCGTGGTCGTCTTGTCCATGGCGTGCCCGAGGTGTACGCGTGCGTGCTCTAGGCACGTTCTGGCCGCGCCTATGGCCCCAAAGGGGAGCCTTTGCCGCGTGCCCGTGCGTTGCCGCGTCGCCTCTGAAGCTGTTGTGCAGAGCCCGCAGCGCCGTGACGAAGTTCAGGAGAGAGTGGCCTCGCCGTAGGTGAGCTAGGACCCCCGACCCAGGCGTGGATCTGTAGAGGGATGTCCCAGCTCAGCGTAGCTCGTCGTGGTGTGGCCTGAGAAGCAATGTGCGCGTCGCCATGGTCGTCGGAAGTTCACCGAAGACCGCGTGCAACTGCATCTTCAGAGCAGAGCGTCGCGCCTCTGAATCTTTGGAGGTTCCGGCGAGCAGAGGAGGAGGTAGTAGCAGTGCCTGCCTCTAGGTGTAGAGGGGAGTACCCTCTCGGGGTTCTGTGCCATGGCTCGTCGGAGAGGGGGCGGATCACGACGTGGGGTTCGCCTGATTTCGACCTCGCCGTCGGGTTCTGAAGGCCCCTGTTTTCTTCAGAGATGTGCAGTAGTGGGGCCAACACCTCACCTTGCTACGCTGCTGTCTCTGTTCAGGAATCGAACAACAGCGCAGTGGCCAGGGGGTGCACTGGTGATGGGCACGGCCTGGGTTCGAATCCCAGCCGGCGCACCCCCCCTTTTTCCTTTTTGTTTAGCCACCTGGGCCAGAGATGAGGAGCTAGGCCTCTTTGCCCGAAACCAGCCCATGAGGGTCTGGGCTCCCTCTTTTATTTTTCTTTCTTTTCCTTTTCCTTTTTCTTTTGTTTTCTTTTTTGTTTTAATTCAAATTTGAATTTGATTTCAAATTTAATTCTGATTTGAACTTCCAACTCATCTAGGGGCATCCCATATATGTTTTTGGGGTAGCTTGAACCACTGATCATCATGGTGATGGTGATTTTGCACTTTTCCCCTTAAAAAAATTGGTGATGCTGGTAAATATGCAAATAAGCCCCTCCTTTTCTTTGTTTTTGTCAAGTGTTTCCCAAATTCAAAAATGGCCATGCCATATATGACTTTTGCGTAGATTTTTGCAGGGATTGAAATGGTGATGTCCATGTGGGGTTTTGTGTAACTCCTTGGACAAGGTGTGAATCATCTGACCATGCCAATCTGCTTTTCCTGTCTTGTTTTTCTGTCAACTTCTGTGCATGTTGACTTCTGATCATCTGATCACTCCAATGTCTTCATGTCATCTTCAATCTTTTCTTCATCAAATCAGCCCCTAACATATTTTTCATATGTAATATGGCTGGGTTCCACCTTTGTTGCACCTTCCTTGTGTCAAATTCACCGACACCTACTCCGTCTCCGGAATCGATGTTTTACTTTCACGTTGTTTATCTTTTGTTATTTGTCTTGTTGATCATGCCATGTTGACATGTTACTTACACCTAAATTAAGGCTAAGACCAAAGCCATTGTAATGTAAATAATTGCATATGAAGTTGATGACGTGTCGTCATCACCTTCATTTAAATTTGACTAGACAGGGTCACATCATGCTTATTAAATTTGAACATACCATCCTTGCATGTGCATTGTACCCGTTACTTACTTGTGCGCATTTTCCTTGCCGGTACCTTACGTTAGCACCTGAGACCGCCGAGGAGACTTACGTGGAGATTTTCGACACCGAGCCCGAGGACCCTGCTGCGTCTGCTTCGAAGACCGATTACCCATGCAAGGGGAAGATTCATACCATTACTTGATACCTTTCTGCCTACCTGCTTAGCTGTAGCCTAGAACGTTTGTTTGATCCTATCCACTTTGAGTATGCCACCTTCAAAAACCAAAACAGCCATGATCCCCACATCCCAGCAAAAACTTTGTATTGCTAAGTTACCGCTGCTCAGCCATTGCTTAGTATGAGTAGGAAAACTTGCTGCTTACCCTATTGCTTGGGTTGGGATATCATGTTATTTAAAGAAGTTGGTTGATATTTATTACATTTATGATGTTCATTTTATACTTGACGAAAGATGGGAGACCCGGCTGTTCCCGCCAGGTGTTTTGTTCCATTTGAGTCAGCTAGGTCCCGAGTTCCGGGTATTGTGTTTCTTGACGAGCGTGCCTAATCGTGTGTGGGATTCTATGGGGTCCCCTTGTCTTACCTACCTAGCTTCGTACAATTCTAGTGGTGGCCTGAGCTGATTAACTATTTGCAATGTGTGTGTGCTGGTGGTACCCCAGTTGTTTACAAACCACCTTGGGCCAGGAGGACTTGCGCCTTGGCTGGCCCACTCTGACCGGCTGAGGACCCGGTCTCATATGAGAATTTAACCGGCTATCCAAACCCGAGTTATACGGTAGTGAAAGCTCAAGAATGATCAGAGGGGGAGGGGGTGAATGATCACTTCTAAAAATTCTAAGGAACTTAGAAGGAAATCATGCAAACAACATAGGACTAAAGACATCTCGAAGGAAATACAGTATCGAAAGTAATGTAAGGCTCGAAAGGATTGGGAGCGAAGGAAAACATCGAAGGCAAACAGGCTACGAGTAAATTCTTGAAGTAAATGCTAGAAGGAAAACGAGCCTGACACGACGATGTTTGGTAAACCAGTTCACACTCTGCAAAGTGCTACGTCTGGTTGGAGGGACTGGTGATTGAACACCTGGAGCAAAACTCTCTCCGTCCTATTCTCCACTGCAACAAACTCCTCGAGCTTGTCCAGTTTTCACTCGTGGTAGATGATTCAGGACATCCCCAAAACCTTTACAAACTTCCTTCAGCAGTGACAATTACTCTTCGACTGCTTGATAGGCGACGCCTAACCGTCTAGGAGACATGCAGTTCTCCAAGATAAAAAGATCGGCTAATCTCGACCTAAGTCATATTGAATTTCTCAACTCAGCTCAGACTTGGGATTTGGTTTTCTCTCGATGAATCTCTCGTGGGATGCTCACAGACTTCTGTCTTAGAATCTTCAGTGGAGCAGCCGACCCGAAATGGCGGATAGGTGCGGGGTATTTATAGTTGGCGATCCCGATGGGTAAAATGACTGAAGTGACCCGATGCAACCGCTTGACGCGTGTCCACAACGGTCGGATTCCAATCACTGCGCAACTTTACTTGAGGAACAAGTAAGCTGACTTACCGAACGAGTTCTCTCTCGAAGGCACGAAGTGCGATGACTTTGCCTTCGAGCTATTCACTCGACTCAGTAAGATTTCTCTCGGTAGGCTTTTGTGGGTTTTGATTGAGCAGAGCAAATTCACTTCGACAAAGATCTCAACTAGCAAACCCCTCTTAATAGTACGGTTTTTCCTACGACTCAAGAAATAAAGAGAAACTAGTAAAAAGACTAAGTCTTCGACCAGCTTCAGCTTTCTCCTTGTTGCGCCTTTACTCGAGAGAGACTTTTTCTTCGACTAAATTTTTAGGGGTCGTCTTCCTCCAAAGGTTTCGGTAGATGACTGCAGCTCTGCTGCAGTGAGTTGTCCATCGACCTTCTACACGCAAACTCCATTCTTTCGGAACCTAAGTATCTGTTTATACTCGAAAACAATATTAGTTCCACTTCTGCTTTGTCCAACAATGTCCAAAACCTTCGGGGGAAAAACTTGCTCTTACAATCTCCCCCTTTTTGGACGATTGTTGACAAAACAGGCATCCAAAAATAATTGAAAAAGTTCTGAGTTTTTGATGATAAACCGGTGCTAAGGATTGATGAAGAACTCCCCCTTGATGTATGCACGCAAGATAAAAGTTTCCTGTGAAGTGCATATTTGAAAAATGGAGTCGAGGGAAAAACATCAATAATCTTAGCGAGTGAAATTGCATTCCAGATAATATCCAATGAGAAACATGCAATCTCCTCGAATGACCTGTGAACTTATATGAAAGATAACTTCCTGCAAAAGGTTAAGTATCGCAAGCAGCAGATAGATATCTTACGAGAAAGAGTAGCAGTTCACAGTCCTACTTAGAGTTAGTTACAACCAGATCGAATGTGAATCGAAAGTTTGTTGAAACTACTCAGAAACCTCAAAAATCAAAAGTTTATCGAATGAGAAGCAAAGCCCCTAACCCCGTAGGCAAACTAATTTCTTCGATGCCACTACATCTCCCCCTTTTTGTCACAACGTACAAAAAGTCGAAAGAAATCCCTACTCGCGAGGCTGGCTCCGGCGACGACGAGAAGATTCGGCGAGCGTTGGAGCACGACGAATTGGACGAGCGCCGGGAGGAGTGATCTTCGTGCGGAAGGAGTGCTGATCTCCAGAAGATTCCATCTGCTATTCCGGCGGAGTCCGGGGGCTTCGAGGAAGTGGCGAGTAAACTCTCGGTTGACGCTGAGGAGGGGCTTCTTCATGCTCGGAGTCGGAGGAAAGGGTGTCCATAGTGATGTGATAATAGTCGTCGACAGTGAGCACATCTCTGTTCTTCGGCAGACGAGGGATATTGGGATCCGGTCGATCTATTCGATCATCATTGGTCCAATTCCTGTTCAGATGGGGAGGATATTCTTCGAACCCGCAACGTTGAAGTTGACCGAGGGAATTGAACTTCCGAAGACCTTTCCAATCACGGCGAAGGCATTCACGCAGCATCTGACTGTTGTTCATGGTAATGTTACGCAAGTGATTGATCTCATCCATCAGAGCTTGCTTCTGAATAAAATCTTGATCAATGTGATGTTGAAGCATTTGCTGGGACCGAAGAGAAACTTCCAAATGATGCACTGGCTTTATAAACTTCGAGCGAATATTGCGCTATGTTAAGTGGGCGCGGATGCCAGTGTGCTCAGCAAAAGGATCATTGGGTCGAGCAACAACCTGCAATACTTCACGAACAGGAGGAGTGAAAATCTTCGGGTAAATGGATACGGGGAATGGAACGTCCCGAGAGTAATTGCAGATTGCCATCATCCATGGTGCATATGGCTTGTGGGAATTGTGGTCGTCAGCACAAGACACCATAGTTCTGAGGAAGTAGTCTTCAAAATCGAAAGGACGACCGTGGACTAACTTCATCAGAGCAAGTTGCACGTCATTTGGAATGGGAAAATCATCGTGCACATCGAGCATTGGCATCAAAGTTTTCGACAGAATATAAAACCATGCCTTTGCTTCAAATACCAAGTGTCTTGGCTTCGGCTCAAAGGGGTAGTGATCTCCTACGACATCTGGATCCAAAAGCGTAGAGAATTCAGCTGGAGTTGCAGCAGGTAAGTCATGGAGCTTGTGAGGTAATCCTTCGAAACGAGGTAAATTGGTGATGGCCAGAAATTGATCGACAGTCATATGAAAGACTTGGCCTTGAATCATATAATCAAATTTCCATGTCTTCGAGTTCTCCGGATCTCCAGTGACATAAAGCGTTGCATAAAACTGCTTGATAAGCTCGGGATTGTAACCACAATCGAGAGCAAACATCTTGTGAGCATGCAGACTATCAATTGTTTCGGCAACATTCTCGAAACAAGTAGTGGAGTACACCGAAGGCATATCAAGGTATTGATGCTGGAAAACTCTTGCCTTGTTGTACAGCACACGAGTATAGTAGATGGCTTGTTCTTGGGTCCAAAATCGAAGAGAATATGCACTTCTGGGCTTCTCGTAGGGATTGGGACCGAAGAAAAAAGGTTTGTGTTCACGCCTTTTGAAGATAGGACCTCCTCGAGGAACATCTGAGCGGAACAAAGGTAGCATTTCTCTCGGATGAGCAAAGTGAAGCAGCTCATCAACTGGAAAAACTTCAGCAGCATTATCTGGCATTTGGAATACAGGCTCAGCAGGTCGAGTGATGGATGATGGAATGTTTACGATATCCTGAGTCGGAATGACTGTAGGAGCATTCTCTTCGGGATGAGCTACGACGGCATCTCCTTCGTCGGTTTGAGCATTTTGTGCGGCCTCTTCATTTTCCATGGCCTCCAAGTCTTCATCTAGTTGTGCAAAAGCATCAACCATTTCTTCGTTCGAGGAACTTGAAGAGGAGGAGGAAGAATTGTCACTTGAACTGACATCTCCAGAACTATTGCATGCGACATGGTCTCGTCGAGAAGAAACTGTCGTGATGTCAACATCAGCATCTTCTCCTTCAGGCAGAGTTTGGGCAGAAGAGTAATCTTTCTGGACTTGAGTTTCTTGCTCAACATGAGCAACTTGCTCGGTCTCTGCATGAGCTTGGGTTTCGTTGGCGGGGGTGGTCGATGGAATGACGTGAGGTGGGGAAGGTGGGTTTGGAGGTGGCGTCGAGGCTTTTGGTGGTGAGGGTTGACGTGGTGGAAGTGGAGGTGTTTGTTGTCGAGGTGGAGGAGTGGCTTGGCAAGGGGGTGGAGTTGTTTGTCGAGGAGGTGGGGTTCTTTGGCAGGGTGATGGTGTTTTCTTGCGGGGAGGAGAGGATTGCTTGGTTGGATTTGGTTCAGATTCTTGTCGAGCTATGGCAACATCGACCTCGGTGGTCTTGGACTTCTTGGCGATCTTCTCGATCTCTGGCGTCCCACGCACAGAGGTTGGAGCAGCAGACTTTCTCTTTCGAGATTGTCTTTGGAACAGAGCATCATTATGCTCTTTGCAAATAGCAGATACAACTTGTTTAACCTTGTCAAACACAGTAGTTAAATTCTCTTTCTGAGCCCTCCTGGAGGCTTCAGCCGATGCAATCTTGGATCTGAAAAAATTTCGGGACTCAACGTCCTCGGTGTCTTCTTGAAGTTGCCTGGAGTAAAACCTCACTTGTTCCTTATCCTTTTTATCCTGGGTGATATAATCTTCCCAGCGAATCATGTATCGAGCAACATGCTCTTGTATTTCAGCAGGAACATCGTCCTCGACAGTGACTCTGCTCGGTGTGGTAGCCATCTTCCAGAGAATGTGTGAAATATGTGCAGCATCCCATGGAGCATTTGCATTTGATTCTCCTTCGTTAGAACTTTCTTCATCGGCACGAGGGCCGGAACCAACTGGTGTAACAGGGGCAGGAGCTGGGGCAGCTCGAGGAACTGGAGCAGCTTGCGCCTTCTGTCTAGACTCCTTGGCTTTCTTTTCGGCTTCCTTGGTGGCCTTGACAGCAGCAATGGGCTTTGAGGCCACTGCGTTATCCTTCGAGGCACTAGGGGCCTCAGCATTCTTCTTCGCAGCACTTGGGGCTATAACCTTTTCCTTCGGGTTTGTAGGTATAGTGCCTTCAGAAATCTGGCGACGATATTTTTCACTGACCAAATGGAGAATACCAAGTTGTTGAGCAACCAGAGCCTTTTTATGCTCGGGCTGACTGTGAAAGTTCAGGAGTTTGTAATTAATCAAGTCTTTTGCCTCTTGTTCCTTTTGTTTTGCCAGCCTTTCTTTACGTTGAACAAGGGTTTCTTCATCCTCAGAAACTTGAGCTTGCTTTCCCTTCGTTGTGACCGAAGGTTTTGGTTGGCGAACAGGAACAGGTGGAGCAGAAGAAATGGGCGGATCAGTGACCAAATTTGTCAAGTCAATATTTCCTCGAGGAGCCTGTGGAGCTGGCTCCTGGATCCTTATGCCTTTACTGCTCGGCTTTTTCTTCAGAGGTATGTCCTCGACATCAGCCTCAGTACCAGGTTCTTGATCATCTGAGTTAGCTTCTCCTTTGGAGCTTGCATCAGGAGGAGATACTATTACAACCTTTTTCTGTCGCTAGGCTGACTTCTTGCCACCCTTCGATTTGGCACTAGGGCCAACTTCCTCGGCACCTTCAGCAGCAGCAGCATCCTTTCGTGCTTTGGCTTCTTTTCTCTCCTGTGCTCGAGCTTCTCGAGCTTCAACAAGCTCTTTAAAATCATCAGGTGTTTTGAGAGCTGTAGGGTGAGCATCAGCAGGGGGAGGTGGTCGATTATCTTTCGTCCACTTGGGCCTTAAAGATTTAACATCCGACCAGGGATTTTTCATTGCAAACAGCCTCTCCCAGTGTGGGATAAGAGACTTGTACTCATACCAACGAAGAGCTTGAAGCCTTCGTATCTCTTGCAGACGATTTTCTCTCGTACGTTCATCCTCAGATCCTGAAGGTGTCCTCAAGTTCTTCTCAATGATCAAATCCTCAGATAAACCTTCAGAATTGTTGGTGATTCTAGTTCTGCCTCCCACACGCTTGGGTGCTCTAATATTTCCTTCGTTCCCAGACATTTTCCTGCGAAAAAGGAAGGTACGAGGGAATATAGGGAAGTTGTGAACAAGTATCAGCAATTACGAGGAAAAACATTTTGAAGGCAGAAATCATATCGAGAGATTTGTCTTATCGCAAGTTTTCATGAAAGTGCTAGGCTAGATTTTCATCGGGTGGAAATCTAACGAAGAACTTGTATGAATTAATCGCACAAGCATAAGTCTATCGATACGATGCTGAAGGAATTGCCTACGAGAGAGAATCCGAGTGATTTCTTACCAAGGTCAGATGGGGAATCGATAGAAAAGGCTACAAACAGATTTCCCAAGTTTCAAAGATCCAAGCGGATCAAACAGTCCGAAAAGAAATCACAGAAAATCAACACAGAAACTGGAAACGATGAACAGATGAGATAGAATCGAATCCAAAGCCACACATACCCTAACTCGGTGATGTGAGGCGACTACGGCGACGTGGATGAAGATCCTTGTCGACGGGAATGTCTTTGGCGGCTTCCTTCCGGCAGCTAAGCGGCGAGGGAGTCGACGGCGACGAGGCAGCACGGCGGCGCGCGAGAGAGAGCTTCTAGAAGCGAAGAGACGAAGTCGAAGGAATAGCGATGTCCAGGCCGGTGGGGTGGATCAGTATTTATAAGGGGGGGGTCTGAACGAGCTGTCAGATCTGATCCAACGGCGCGGATTTCGCGTCTCTCCGCATTCAACGGACGGATTTTGTGGCGGTAATCGCGGGAAAATCCCAACGAACCGAAAGATGGTTGCTCCACGTCCGAGACCAAACTCATCGAACATCGAGTATAAAAGTAGATAGAACTTCGATAGATTTTCCTTCGGAATCAATGACATTTGAAGGGAATCTTGATCGAGTACAATATATACATGTTCACGAGAAAAAATCAAAAAATAGGTAGGGATAGAATAGAGGGAAAACAGGGTCTGATACTTAGTCAATCCGAGGGAAAAACAGCGATAAGACTCGGACTGATAAGTGTATAGGTCAACATCAAACGAACAAAAATAAACGAAAAAGAAACACGATATAAAATTAACGTAAGCAATAAACAATGAAAACTAATGATACATAGTACCGATGGTTATGATCTTACAGCACATTGCGTGAGTCTAAGATGTTCAACTCACACCTCAGTGTACAGAACCTCTTTTCATCCAAGGGCTTTGTGAATATATCAGCCAATTGATCTTCGGTGCGAACATGACTGATAACAATATCTTCTCGTTGAACGTGATCTCGAAGAAAATGATGACGAATATCAATATGCTTCGTTCGAGAGTGTTGCACTGGATTATGGGCAATCTTGATAGCACTCTCGTTATCACATAGCAATGGAATTTTCTTCACAAGAATACCATAGTCTTTCAGCGTTTGCTTGAGCCATAGAATCTGAGTACAGCATGAACCGGCAGCAATATACTCGGCTTCAGCCGTAGAAATGGATACACAATTCTGTTTCTTCGAAGCCCAACAGACAAGAGATCTACCGAGAAAATGACATGTGCCTGAGGTAGATTTCCTGTCGACTCGATCACCAGCCCAGTCGGAATCAGAGTAACCAACGAGATCAAACTGGGCACCCTTGGGATACCAAAGACCCAAGGTTGGTGTGTGAGCCAGATATCGAAGGATTCGCTTGACAGCAATATGATGAGATTCCTTCGGATTCGCCTGAAAACGAGCACACATACAAACTGATAGCATAATGTCAGGTCTAGATGCACAAAGGTAAAGAAGCGAACCGATCATCGAGCGATATTTCTTCTGATCGAAAGGTTTTCCCTTCTCATCTGCATCTAGATGAACATTTTTAGGCATTGGAGTCTTGATAGTTTTGCAACTGACAAGATCAAACTTCTTCAGGCAATCTCTGAGATACTTCTCTTGAGAAATGAAAGTACCATTTTTCTGTTGACGGATTTGAAGCCCGAGAAAGAACTTCAATTCACCCATCATTGACATTTCATATTTCTTCGACATCATACGAGCAAATTCTTCGCTAATATCAGGGTTAGTACAGCCAAAAATAATATCATCGACATAAATTTGACACACAAAAAGGTCATTTTTGTATGCACGAGTAAAAAGAGTCGGATCAGTTGTTCCTGGTTTGAAGCCCTTCTTTAGAAGAAAATCCTTCAGTGTTTCATACCAAGCACGAGGTGCTTGCTTTAACCCATATAGGGCCTTGTGCAATCTGTACACCTTATCAGGATTCTTCAGGTCTTCAAAACCTGGTGGCTGCATAACATACACTTCTTCTTCGATTTCACCGTTAAGAAATGCACTTTTGACATCCATTTGATAAAGCAATATACCATTGTAATTGGCAAAAGCAAGCATGACACGAATGGATTCAAGACGAGCAACTGGGGCATAAGTCTCACCAAAATCAATACCTTCGATTTGGGTGTATCCTTTTGCAACCAGTCGAGCTTTATTCCTTACCACTATGCCATCTTATCTTGCTTGTTGCGAAAGATCCACTTCATACCAATGATATTATGCTTTGTGGGATCAGGTCTATCGACAAGAGACCAGACTTTATTTCTCTCGAACTGGTTAAGTTCTTCGAGCATAGCAGACATCCAGTCTGAGTCCTTCATGGCTTCATCGAATTTTGATGGTTCTAGCATGGATACAAACGAAAAATTTCCACAGAAGTTAGCTAGTCGAGTACGAGAACGAGTGGTGGGTCGACCTGGTAAACGAATTTCTTCGAGAATTGAGTCGACATCCACTCTTCTTCGAACGCGAGGAAAAATTTCTTCATCATCTTGTGGATCCGGTTGTCCTTCGGGATCAGCTTGTTTATCGGGAACATCTTGTCCTTCGGGATGAGCATTTTCTTCGTTTATGCGTTCTCCTTCGACCTGTTCATCAGTTTCTTCAGGATGTTGATCTCCAGCGCCCCGGGCTATGTGTGGGAACATTGGACCATCATCATCCCTGTTTGCTTGACGTGCATTCCCATCGACAGGTCGAATATCTCCAATAGCCATGTACCTGATAACTTCATCCAATGGTGGTTCATCCAGGTTAAGAGGTAATTGCTCCTTTTGAGAGCCGTTAGATTCATCAAATCGAACATTTACAGTTTCTACAACTTTGCCAAGATGAGAGTTGTAAACTCTGTAAGTGTGAGAATTCGAACCATAACCTAGGAGAAAACCTTCGTGTGCCTTTGGGGCAAACTTGGAGCTGTGATTCATATCTCTGATGTAACATGTAGCACCAAAAACCCTGAGATAAGACACATTGGGCTTTTTACCAGTGATGAGTTCATGTGAAGTTTTCTTCAGAAATTTGTGCAGATAAACCTTGTTGATGATATGACATGCAGTGTTGATAGCTTCAGCCCAGAACCTGATAGGGGTCTTGTATTCCGCCAGCATTGTTCTGGCCATTTCAATAAGTGTTCGATTCTTTCTCTCGACCACACCATTTTGTTGCGGTGTATAAGTAGCCGAGAATTCATGAGTAAAGCCATATTCATCAAGAAATTCTTCGATATGAGTATTTTTCAATTCTGTACCATTATCACTTCTGATATGCTTGAGAGATAATTCATATTCAGTTTGAGCTCTCTTTGCGAAAGTTTTGAAAATTTCAACAACCTTGCTCTTGTCATCAAGAAAGAAAACCCAGGTATATCGAGAGAAATCATCAACAATAACTAGACCATACTTGTTACCTCCAAGACTAGCATAATTTTGAGGACCGAATAAATCCATATGAAGTAATTCAAGAGGACGAGTAGTAGTCATGACGGTTTTTGCTGAGTGATGTTTCTTGGCAATCTTTCCAGCTTCACAGGCACTGCATAGACGATCTTTATCAAATTTCACATTATCAATTCCAACGATGTTCTTCTTCAAGATAAGAGTTTGAAGATTTTTCATCCCTGCATGACCAAGTCTTCGGTGCCATAACCAACCAGAAGTGGCTTTGGCCATTAAACATGTGGACACTGCAGGTCCCGAAGAAAAATCAACGACGTAAAGATCACCCTTGCGATATCCTTCGAACACGAAGGAATAATCATCCTGTGAAAAGACAACACAACGAGACGCAGAAAACAGTACAAGCATACCCATATCACAAAGTTTCGATATAGACATAAGATTATATCCTAGAGATTGTACAAGTAACACCTTATCAATGTGCTTGTCTTTCGATATTGCAACCTTACCCAAACCAAGTACTTTTCCTTTGTTTTTGTCACCGAAGGTAATGTATTTCTGTGAAGATTCAGACAGTTTTGCTTCGGCGAACAACTCTTTGTCTCTGGTCATATGATTTGTACATCCACTATCCATGACCCATTCGGATCCACCGGAGACATAGCCCTGCAGAAGAATTAGTTCTTCTTAACCACCCACAAACGATCAGGTGACTTAGAAGGCATGGAAGAGCAAGATGGGGCAGAAAAATTATAGCGGACAGGATTGCATTGTCGATCAGGACCATCAAGCACACCATAAATATAATTCCTCGATGAGGGGTTAGAGTCCTGATGAGTAACAGCAACTTTGGTGTTATCATTACGATGACGATAAACATTTCTATCGACACGATAGTATTCCTTCTGGGGAACATTTGAAGCAGGCACCAAGGGTTCATTTCTATCCTCGAGAGAATAGTAGTGATTCGGTGGTACCGAGGATTTTCCCTGCATAGAATGGTTAGGGGGCAGTTTTTCTACGAGAGATTTGCGAACCCAAATCTGTCGCTTATAGAAACCATTCTTCGGAGGAGTACCAACGAATTCAGCTGACACTTTTCCTTCCTGATCTTTGACAAGCTTGTAGTCAGAATCAAGTGATTCATCAACAATAGCTTTGTCAATTTTGCAACTGAAACCTGAAAGGTTAGCAATATCAATGGGCTTTTCTTTCGCAAGAACCCAGACAGTTTTAGGATACTGCTCGGGTTCCCAGTAGGTTCTGTCAGGATTGATTTTTCTTTCGAAGCCAACTCCTTCGTTTCGGGGATTCCTGTGAAGGAGAGCCTTTCGTAGGATATCACATAGGTACTGGTGTCCCTGCACACTTTTGAACATGCCTGTTTCAAATAAATCTTTCAACCTGAGGAGTTCCTCGGTAATGGTTTCCTCGTTCGAGGGGTTAGCATCATCAATAACAATAGGTTGCTTTCCTTTCGATCTCTCGGAAATAGAATCAATTTTACTTCGTTCCAAACAAGTCAAGCAAGGTGGAATAGTTTCACTTAAAGAATCTAGCTCATCTTGTTGGATAGAAGCAATTTTGGCAAGTTTAGCATAACTTATCCTAGAGTTACTTTCATAAGCAGATCCATCAGAAGTATCGTAGAATTTCTTAGATGAAGATACCTTAGCCTTGGCCATGAAGCAGTAAGCTGGAGATTCATCTTCACTGCTTTGGTTGGAGAAGAATGAACTTGAATTCTTGTTTGAGGCGAATGCTATCCCAGCAACACCATCAGATTCAGAACCAGAACCAGAACCTGATCTTGACTTTGATCCTGCTTCAGAACCGGAAGCTTCATCTTCAGAGTTCATCTCTTTACCCAGATAGGCTTTGGCTCGGTGTGAATTCTGTCGACGAGAGGAATGTGATTTCGAGGAAGAACTCTCTCGATGCTTGTGATACTTCTTCTTCTTGTCATCATCAGAACCATCTTTCTTGTCTTTTCTGGACCTTGAATCATATTTTTTCGAATCATGGTTTTTGCTCGATCTGTAAGACTTGCTCGAAGAGCTGCTGTGAGAGTGCTTTGATTTATGTTCAATTTCCCAGAGAGGACAATCAGCAATGAAGTGACCTGGCTTCTTGCACTTATAGCAACAGTTATCTTTCACTGAAGAGTTTCTGGATGATGATCGATGCTGTGATGAATTGCTAGAATGTCTTGAAGAATAGTTTTTCTTCGGTGAAGAGGAGTTCCTTTTCTGAAAGCGGTTGAATCTTCTCATTATCAGTGCAAGATCTTTCCCAATGTTCTCGGGGTCATCAGATGCACCAGCAGATTCAGAACTGGCTTCAGGAGAGGAGTGACGTGAAGCTCTGGCCTTGAGTGCATGAGATTTCTTTCGACTCCCATTGACATCACGTTTCTCATCTTCTTCCATCTCGAAAGTATTAAGCCTTTCAAGAATATCAGCGGCAACCATATCTTTGAAATCAGTTCTTTCCTTAATCATCAGCACAATGTGATCGAAGGAATCATCAAGAGAACGGAGCAAAGTTCTGACAATAATCCGATTGGTAATGTCATCTGCACCGAGGGAAATCAGTTCATTTGACAGCGCAGTGAGTCTGCTGTATATGGAACAAACTTTTTCTCCCTCGTGCCTCTTGAACCGATAGAACTTGCTTCGAAGAGTGTCAATTCGAGCATCTTTTTGAGTAGAGACACCTTCACCAATCTTCTCGAGATAATCCCAAACACCTTTGGCCGAAGGAATATTCTTGACCTCATGATATTTTTCAGGAATCAGATGATTTGTGATGAATACCCAGACTTCAGCATCTAGCTCTATCTTCTTTGTCTCTTCAGGAGTGATGGCATCAGTGTCCTTGACAGTTACACCATTCTTGACAACTTCCCAAGCGGCAGAGTTGATAGCCATGATATTCCTCTTCATTTTGTCCTTCCAATAGGAATAGTCCTTCCCATTGAAAGTAGGGATTGGTTCCCCCGAGCGAACAGCTGCAAACGACATTCTTGACAACACTCCAGGTTGTTAGACCAAAATACGCAGAGCGTAGGGAGTTCCTAGCTCTGATACCAATTGAAAGCTCAAGAATGATCAGAGGGGGAGGGGGTGAATGATCACTTCTAAAAATTCTAAGGAACTTAGAAGGAAATCATGCAAACAGCATAGGACTAAAGACATCTCGAAGGAAATACAGTATCGAAAGTAATGTAAGGCTCGAAAGGATTGGGAGCGAAGGAAAACATCGAAGGCAAACAGGCTACGAGTAAATTCTTGAAGTAAATGCTAGAAGGAAAATGAGCCTGACACGACGATGTTTGGTAAACCAGTTCACACTCTGCAAAGTGCTACGTCTGGTTGGAGGGACTGGTGATTGAACACCTGGAGCAAAACTCTCTCCGTCCTATTCTCCACTGCAACAAACTCCTTGAGCTTGTCCAGTTTTCACTCGTGGTAGATGATTCAGGACATCCCCAAAACCTTTACAAACTTCCTTCAGCAGTGACAATTACTCTTCGACTGCTTGACAGGCGACGCCTAACCGTCTAGGAGACATGCAGTTCTCCAAGATAAAAAGATCGACTAATCTCGACCTAAGTCATAGTGAATTGCTCAACTCAGCTCAGACTTGGGATTTGGTTTTCTCTCGATGAATCTCTCGTGGGATGCTCACAGACTTCTGTCTTAGAATCTTCAGTGGAGCAGCCGACCCGAAATGGCGGATAGGTGCGGGGTATTTATAGTTGGCGATCCCGATGGGTAAAATGACTGAAGTGACCCGATGCAACCGCTTGACGCGTGTCCACAACGGTCGGATTCCAATCACTGCGCAACTTTACTTGAGGAACAAGTAAGCTGACTTACCGAACGAGTTCTCTCTCGAAGGCACGAAGTGCGATGACTTTGCCTTCGAGCTATTCACTCGACTCAGTAAGATTTCTCTCGGTAGGATTTTGTGGGTTTTGATTGAGCAGAGAAAATTCACTTCGACAAAGATCTCAACTAGCAAACCCCTCTTAATAGTACGGTTTTTCCTACGACTCAAGAAATAAAGAGAAACTAGTAAAAAGACTAAGTCTTCGACCAGCTTCAGCTTTCTCCTCGTTGCGCCTTTACTCGAGAGAGACTTTTTCTTCGACTACATTTTTAGGGGTCGTCTTCCTCCAAAGGTTTCGGTAGATGACTGCAGCTCTGCTGCAGTGAGTTGTCCTTCGACCTTCTACGCGCAAACTCCATTCTTTCGGAACCTAAGTATCTGTTTATACTCGAAAACAATATTAGTTCCACTTCTACTTTGTCCAACAATGTCCAAAACCTTCGGGGGCAAAACTTGCTCTTACAGGTAGAGGCCGATTCGAGAGCGTGGCCAGCTTTTCAGTTGGTCTTTGACGATCCGTGGGTGGACTCTTTATGTGCAGCCCTCTCTAGAGCAATTTGGCTTTTGACCGTACTTGTTCGTGTTTGTCTTCCGCTTGTCGCATGATGTACTGTTGGGTCCACGGACCTCTGAGATGATGTAATAACTATCCAAATGGCGATGTGTGCCTTGGACTTTATATGTTTATGTCTTAGTTAAAGTTCTTGTTCTTATACTTGTTGTCGAGAATCCGGCAGCGACACGAGTGCGAGTGTCGTGACTCGGTGGCTCTTTATGCGCTACTAACTTGAGCGGGACGCGAAAGCGACTAACTCGAGTTAGCACCGCATCGGGGGCCTTACAGTTTTCAACACGGTCTTTAGGATTATAAGGTAAATGCAACCCATCACATTGAGCCTTGATAAGAGCACAATTCTCCGGAATGTGAGTTGGAGATTTCAAAAGGATAATAGGACAATTAAGTGTGGGTGCAATAGCAAAATTTCATGCTTAACATAAGGAACTATAGGAAGTTCATCTTCGTAAGCATCATCCATAGTGGCATCTTGGCCAAAAGTATAGAAGGCATCAACTTCATCAAAAAGGGATATTTCAAAAGAATCCATTGGATCATAACATTCATATAAGGTAAGAGTCAAAGAGTTACTCTCATTATAAGGTAGACATGGATGGCACCATTCTTTCTCCGTTTGTTCGTCACTCTCCTCCTCTTTTTCATCCAAGGGGCTTGCAGGTTCAACAATTTCTTCTTCCATAGAGTCCTGTAAAACATTAATCTCTTCCTTTAGGGGAGAGATTCTCTCAAGATGATCAGTAATATAATAATTTGCATCGTAATTTTCCGAACAATAATTAAGTATAGCAAGACTCTCAGATTTGTAAGGGGCATCATCAATATTATTAAGAAGAGAAGTAATTTCATAGGCACCCTTATAAGCAACAAATTCTTCTATTTCCTCTGCATCATAAAAATCACAATTTCTCTTAGCATACGAAGCTAAGGTTTCATCATCATTGTACTCACACTGGAAAGCAAGGTGTTTATGCCTCATAAAGCAACAAGATTCATCCCTGCAAAAAGATATATTATATATTGAGAACAAGTTTCTAGCATACTCATACAACTGATGTATTTGTTTCCATAAGTGTATCCCCTTTTGAGACAAGCGGTGTTCCTTGTACCACTTTTATGAGATCTAGTTTAAAAGAAGTCAACCATTGATTGGCAAGTAAGGAACTAGACATACTATTTTTTGGATTTTTGATAAAGGATACAAAGATAAAAATTTAAAGGTAAACTAACAAGACTAAAAAGCAAAGATAAAAGATAGTGTGCAACTCCCCTATCTTGTAGACTGGACTCCCCGGCAACGGCGCCAGAAATTGGCTTGATACGTGAGGATCTCTCACTCCTCGTTGGTTACCCCAAGTGGAAGGTGAGATGTAGCGTAGCAGCAAATTTCCCCTATATAGAGGATAGGGTTTGTCTCCCGTAGGACTCGCAGAAATACAAGAAGGTGGTAAAGTGAAAAATGGCGTCGTTCACAACCTAGGGTTGCTAACTTCACCTAGACCTGCACACAGATACAAATAACTTTGATCCCAACGAGTACAGAGGAGTTGCCAATTCCTCCAGCCTTGTTGTTTACAAAGGATTAACGCAAAAGATAATGATAGTGATAGAAACTGAAAAGTAAACTAAGGATGAAAACAGTGATATGAAGATGGAGCGGGGTCCCGTGATTTTCACTAGTGATGTCTCTCTCCCAAAAGACGATAAAAGTGCTAGCGAGGTAAACAAATCACAGTTGGGCAATTGACAGGATTATGAAGGCACCGCAATGCTAACTATGCTGCAAAGAAAGGAAGGGCTCAAAAGCAATGGGCAGTACGCCAAGGTAAGTAGACCGAAATCCATCTTCATCTACTACGAATCATCCACCTTGAGATATCTATCCAGAACATCTCGCTGGTATTAAGTTGTGAATCCCACCCAAAGTGTAAATCCAAAGCAACAGACAATTGCATTAAAAGAACTTTGCGTAAAGTAAACAATCCTTGCATCCGCGGATACAAGCACCGTTGTTTTAACCCTGGTGGCAACACCACATCCCCTAGTATCATGTTTCTGTCACTCAAGCTAGACATCAAGGGGCTTAACCCACAATCAAGCATAACGCTCCCTCTTTGAGTTGCAACAAATCACTTGGCCAAAGTAAAATACGGCAATGGAGAACATGCAAGAATTTACTCAAGAACAAAATATAAAAGAGAAGAACCAAATATATTACTCATCACAATCTGAACATAGTCTCATAATCCATCATATCCCAACAAACTCAGCATAGCAACGCCAGAAAATTACAAAGGTGCCTCGATCATGTGAGGCAGCTCACTAGGTCTCGAAAGTGGAGGCACAAAGAGGGGAGAGATAGATCACATAGCTACTGGTCACGGAACCATGGTCCAAGGGGAACTACTCACGGTACATACGGGAGGCTTCCATGGCTATGGATGGTCTCCCGGAGGGGGTAGCTTCTCCCGGCAGGGTGCCGGAGCAGCTTCTCCAGGCAGCCCCGATCTAGAAACGGCGGTGGCGGCGGTACAGAGGTGAGATCGCGAAAGAGGGATTCGTCTTAGGGGTTTCCGTCACGGGGGATAAATATAGGCGAAGGGGGGCACTGAGAGGGGCCACAAGGCAGACAGGAGGCTCCTTGGCGCGGACATTAAAGTGCATTTGCCAGAAATCTGAGTCCGGACAAGGTGTCTCATACTGAGTTTCAGCCCAATCTACGAGGAAATCTGCCAGTGCTTGGGACTTGATTGAAGTGTGAGGCTTCTCTTTGATTCCATGGTGTGTCATGTTACCTATGGCCATCTTGAATGGTCCCACCATGTCTAATCTCCAAACAGCAAAGGGCCATGTGATTGGGATGTTTTTGAGTGTTGAAGCTAGTTGGTGGCTCTTGGCTTTGAAACGATGGCAACCGTTGCAATGCTTCACTAGATTTTCTATTGCTTCTCGGGCAGTCGGCCAATAGAAACCATGGCGGAAAGCCTTGGCAACTATTGTTATATATGATGCGTGATGACCACATTCGCCTTGATGAATATCCCACGGCAGATCCAGCCCCTTCTCCTCTTCCACACAGCGCTGGAGAACTCCAGTGGTGCTGTGGTGCACTAGCTCGTTGTTGATGAGTGTATATGCGCTAGATCGACGTTGGATTTGCCAAGCTTCTACTTCATCTTGCGGAAGAGTGCCATCAACCAAGAAATCACGGCAAGGTTGCTCCCATGAAGGAGAAAATACTACCACCAGCACGGCAGCTACCACAGGTACAAATGTTTCGGCTTCAACTGCTGGCAGCTCGGTGGGTTCGGAGCCGATTTCTTCTTGCATGACCTCATCAGTCCCTGGGCTGATGACAGTAGCCCCTGGTGTGCAATTAGCAGCCCCTGGTGTGGCCGAATGCTCCACCGGACTCGACTTCTTTGCTGGTTTTGACGCTTCAACTTCCTCCATCTGCAGGTCGGCCGGAATAAAGTGTCGGGACCCGGGGTTAGCATATGTAATTCCAGTCACGATACAATCACATGGAGAGCCGAGAGCCTTACCCACTTGTCTAAGCAGACAAGGCCAAGCACAGAACGCTCTCAGAAAGCATCAAACGTGAGGGGCATCCCATCCAGGCCGGATGATCAACTGATATGGGTCCTCAACGTCCGCTCACAAGTCTAAATGCTTATGGGTGGTGAATCCCATACTCATAGACAAGTCGCCTCAACCATGTTATCGATTGGATCCTAACTCTTACATAGACTTACTCCATCCCGATCACTTAGTCGGGGTATAGGGAGGGCTCGATCATACAACAAAGTGTGCACGTGACAGAGTCACGAACAATCGCATCGCGATGCCCCAAGCTGCGCACATCTAAGGGCCACTTGGTGTATAAAAGACCGCCAGCCATATCACAACTAAGGTCTCGAAAACCCATACTAAGACATGCATGTTATAAACATACACGCAGCACACATGCCTAGTATGAACAGCAGGTATCATCACATAACTCTACAAAGTACTCTTTATTGATATACACATAGAGCATACAAATATCACATGTCTGTGATCAACATTACATCATACAACGGAAGAAAATTAGGTCTGAGTAAAGACAAGTTTAACAAATGGCTTAGAGAAGCCTTGTAAACAAACATGCCCTTCCACGAGGGACCAGACTGCTGTCTGGAACTATACTACCAAGGTCAACGTCGAGCTTCAGGTCGATGACTCCATCGGGGTCTGGGTTTCCATCTAAAACATAGAATAAGCAAACGTGAGTACAAAGTCGTACTCAGCAAGACTTACATCAGAACTACACTACTCATGCTCAAGTATCAAGGTAAAGGAGGTGGGGTTTCATCAGCAGAAGTGCCAGCTTTGACTTGGCTATTCCTGAACTACGAATACCAGACTTGAGGTAAGAAGCGTACACGAGTCCACTACATCTCCAACCAATACACCACTATGGTGCATTCCTCGACTTCCCACGAGAAAGCACGCCATAGCACTCACACTTATCTTGGTGTATTTTAGAAGTATCCAGTTCAAGTTGTCTAGTAATCAGATACAGGTTCCAAGTAGTCCTTAACCGCGGACGCGGCTATTCGAATAGTTTTGTTAACCTTGCAAGGGTGTAAGCTACACACACATGACCATCGGTTACCGCCAGGTCTCGCCACCGTTCAAGAGGTGACAGAGAGGATGTTCACCACGACACTTCGCTCACAACCGGTCTATTCCAGGAGTCGACTATCTGAGTTTGCCTCCGCTCGAGAGCCCGGCCGGATCAACGAAACGGACTCAAACAATGTAGGTGACCGAGACGCCACCTCTGGCAGATGGTTTTCCTGCCTCACAGGTGCACCCACATATCTATATGATGCAACCAGTTCCTTCGTTCTTTTTCTATGCACATGTAAAATGTAAAGCCCGATCTAATGTGACTCCTGGACGTCGACACGGATCAAGGTACTAGGCCGAGAGGGGTCAGTGAGCCCAATGTGTGGTTTTACTCTTTGTCTTGGATTACAATACAATAACTCGATGCTTAAGGCGGTGTTCAACGAGACAACCCATTGTGTACTCCTACACAGCCTCTCATCGTTCACCTTGTATTAGGGTGGATTCACCAACACAGTTTCACTTTCATCAATACCATGTTCACCATCATCCCGACTCACATCAAAAGCAACCTCATGTAACACTAAGCATGCAATAAGCTATAACAGTTGCAGGGGTCTCATGATATCAAACAACTCCTATGTCAGCTAGGATTGTGGTTTGCTTACTACTGTGACAAGATGATAGGTCATGCATCGGATATGGGTTCAACTATGCGGTAGAATCGATACAAGATGATCTCCTAAACATGCATAAGCGAGACTGAGAGGGAATTGGGATTTTATAGACATGATCGATGGGGTTTTCTTGCCTTGCTGACGATACACGGGTCTTAACGGTGGTTTTCTTCTTCAGGGGTGATCACCGTCTCGGAAAAGCTGGTACCGAAAACAATCATCAACAAGGGGGGACAACTTCGGAAGTAAAATGCACAAGCACATGATATAGTTGTCCATGATGTGAAAGGTATTGGTGTGATCTAGGTTCAATTTGCCACATGTTAATTGAAGTTGATTTGAAAAGTTAATTCAAATTCAAACTCTAAATGTTATTCAAATTAGGTCATCTTGCATTTGCTAATGTTTGGTCATTGTAAACCATATGATCATGTGTGTGATATGCTTCTGAAGTTCAGGTGATCATGTTTGCATTGCAATGGTTAAAATTTGAATTGCATTTGAATTAAATTTGAATTAATTCCAATTAAGCCAAATAGCAAAAGCTACTGGTCCCATTTTAAAATCAACTCAAACATGGTTGAAAGTTGCATATTTGGATAGAGAATTTTATGCTGGTCACTTTTCATATATTATTTGTCCAATTTGGAGTTCATATGAATTTTCTATGAATTTCCAAAGTTTATATGATTTTCTGCAATTTCTGTAATTTCTTTAAATCATTTAATTTCTGGAAAATTCTTTATTGCGTCATGCTGACGTGGGGGTGATGTCACAGGGGGGGACTGACAGGTGGGGTCGGGGTGTCAGTGGGAGAGGGTTTAATTCCCTGTTAGGTTTAAACTAACAGGGTCATTAGGGGGGCCAGGGCCCACCAGTCCGTGACCCAAGGGTCAACTAACAGGGGATTAGCCCCCTAATTAGGTGGCCACGTCGGCCTCACCGACGGCTCAACGCCGGTGTCCACTGGACACGGCGGAGCTCGCTCGGGACGGCGGCGCAGGCTACCAAACGAGGCGCCGAGGCCACCGGGAGGCAGCCCGTCGACTCGCGCGTCTCAGGGGCCAAACGGGCGACCACGGGAGGGCTCGAGGCCACGCCGGCGAGCTGCTCGGCGACGGCGGAGACTCGGCCCACAGAGGCATGGCGATTAGAGGTGCGGGAAGTTGCTCGGACACGGGATAAAGGAGCGCGGGCTCACCCTGAGCTCGTTGGCGAAGACGGCGTGGCTGCGGAGGGGTTGTAGGTGCCGGAATCCTCAACGGTGAACGGCGGCCTTGCCTGAGTCGGGGAAGACGCGGGCGTCGTCTCCAGAGGGCTTCGGCCCGATTCCTTCTGCAGGGAGGTGCGGGGCAACGTTGCGGAGCTCCTGGACAGCACGGGGCACGGAGGGGAGGCCGTTGGCCGTGGTGGCGCTTGATGGCGGCGAAGTCGAGCTCTCGGGAGGCTGCGAGATTCCGGCGAGGGAGACCGTGAGGGAGAGCGGGGAGAGGGGGAACTGGTGCGGAGCTTCGAGGGGGTTCCCCTGGCGAGGAGATAGGGCACGGGGAGCAGCTGCGTGGCCTCGCCGGCGTCAGCGGCCACGGCATGCACGCCACCGTGCTGCTTGGCTCGGCGGGGAGGAAGGCGACAAGAGGAGGGGTGGGCCTGGGCTGTGGTGGCTTAAGTTGGGCCGAAAGCCTGGGTTTTCCTCTTTTCTATTTCTTCTGTTATTTCTTTTTCTGTTATTTTTTTTTTGCCCCAAATAAAATATCAAGGCATTTTATAAAATCATGAAAACTTTTATGTGGGCTTATAACATATATATTTAGCCACTCATAAGTTTTGGTGACTTTTGAAAATCAAACAATTTTAATTTAAATTCAAATTGGAGTTTAATTTAATTTCCAATGCACCTTTTGAATTTTTGAATATTCCATGGGCATGGGAAAATCCCCAAACCACTTTTGCAATGATCGGCAACAAATCTAGGAATTTTCCAAACATTCAAATGATTTTTGGAAAAAGATTTTTATCTGGCCATTTGATTTAATTTCTCAGGGCTTTTCTTTTCCCCATTTTTGAATTTTCTTTTAATTTTTTTCACATGATGCAAAGGGCACTCAAACCCTAGCACTTACCCTAGTTGGGGTTCTGACATAAAGATGGATTCTGATTCTGGGGAAGGCTTGATGGATGGCTTCTTGATGTGCTCTAGGGAAATGCCTGCTGGTATGGTCTTTCTGGTCAATCCCAACTTGGACAGAGTGTCTGCTGGATCATTTTCAGCTCGGGGGACGAGATGGAATTCACAACCCTCGAAGAAACCACATAGTTGCTGCACTAATAACCTATAGCTTGCCATGTTTGCATCCTTCGCATCCCAGCATCCAGTGCATTATTGCACCACCAGATCAGAGTCACCATAACACAAAATCCGCCGAATGCCGATCTCTTTTGCCAATCGGACACCATCGACCAGTGCTTCATATTCGGCCACATTGTTGGATACTGCAAAGTGGATTTACAGCACATAGCTGAGCTTGTCGCCCTTTGGAGAGGTGAGAACAATGCCAGCCCCTAATCCGGACTTCATCTTGGAGCCATAAAATTGCATTTGCAAGAAATATGAGTCTGGATAGGGAGGCTCGTACTGAGTTTCAGCCCAATCGACGAGGAGATCTGCCAGTGCTTGGGACTTGATTGAAGTGCGCAGCTCATACTTGATGCCATGGTTTGCGATCTCAATGGCTCATTTTGCCACTCGGCCAGATGCATCCCGATTTCCTATGATCTTTGTCGGCGGTGCTGAGTTGATGACTGTGATTGGATGCGCCTGGAAGTAAGGTTTCATCCTCTTTGCTGCCATGTACACACCATAGCACACCTTCTGATAGTGGGGTAGTTTTTCCTGGAGATTGAGAGCACTTCACTGACATATTATACTGGTCTCTGGACCGATTGTGCTTTGTCCTTTTTAGGACGCTCAACCACCATCACAATGCTGATGACCCGAGTGGTTGCTGCAATGTACAAAATCATTGGCTCTTTATCAATCGGCACCGCCAGCACTGGAACAGTGGATAGCATATGCTTGAGCTCTTTGAATGCTTCATCCGCTTGCGGGGTCCAGGTGAATTTATCCGTCTTCTTCATCAACTGGTACAAAGGAATTGCCTTTTCTCCTAGACAACTGAGGAATTGGCTGAGCGATGCCAGGCATCCGGTAAACTTCTGGACATCCTTGAGGTTTCTTGGCTTGCTCATCCGCTCGATTGCTGCAATATCTCTGGGTTGCACTCAATGTCGCGCTCAGATACAAGGAATCTGAGCAGATTTCCAGCTAGAACGCCGAATACACACTTCTTTGGATTGAGCTTGATCTTGTACATGCGCAGGTTTGCAAATGTTTCTCGGAGGTCTTCCAGCAATGTCATCCCTTGGACCGACTTGACCACAAGGTTATCTACATACACATGAATGTTTCGGCCAAGCTGAGGTCGGACACACCGCTACATAGTGTGCTAATAAGTTGCACCGCCATTGTTCAGGCCAAAGGGCATAGTGATGTAGCAATAAGCCCCAAAAGGGTGATAAATGCAGTCTTTATTTGATCTTCCACAGCAAGTTTGATCTGGTGATAGCCAGCACTGGCATCCAGAAAAGATAAAAGCTGACAACCAGCCGTAGAGTCAATGACTTGGTCGATACGGGGCAAGGCAAAAGGATCCTTGGGGCATGCCTTGTTCTGGCAAGTGTAATCGATACACATATGCCAAGTCCCATTCTTCTTCATAACCAGAACTAGATTTTCTAACCAGTCCAGATAGAACACTTCCATGATGAAACTAGCTGCGAGCATTATGGCGGTCTCTTTGTCGATTGCTCTTATCTTCTCTTCAAAAAATCGACGAAGGGGATGCTTGATCGGCTTGGATCCTGGTCGGATGTGAAGCTTGTGCTCGGCTAGTTCCCTCGGCACTCCAGGCATGCCTTGTGGATACCATGCAAAGATGTCCTTGTTCTCATGGAGGAACACCATGATCTCGCTTTCCTATTTGTTGTTCAGTCCGGCTCCAACGGCCACACACTTGGCAGGGTCGGAGGGATCTAGAGCAATCCTCTTGCTATCCTTAGCCGCTTGAAACTGGGTCTAATCGTCGATCTCTTGCTTTTCCCAACCGGCAGGGGTGATTTGATCTGATCTTGAGCCACTGCCACCACCTTGTCGAGCTGGAGTCGCTCTTCATCAATGACCAGGGAATCGGCCAACTTGGAGCCGGCGGATGAGCACTCGAGGGACTTCTTGTAGTCGCCGCACATAGTAATGATGTCATTTGGCCCTGGGAGCTTCATCTTCATGTAAGGCTGGTGGACATTCAGCATGAACTTCGAGATTGCGGGAAAACCGATCAGAAGATGATATGGGCTGCTCAGATCGGCCACCTCGAACCAGATCGGATCGCGACGAAAATTTTCCTCGGTGCCAAACACCACGTCCAACCGGATCGTCCCAAAGGAGTGCATGAGAGGTTAGGCATGATGCCATGGAACGTGGTCTGAATGGGCTGCAGTTCACTCTAGCTGATGTCGAGCTTGATCATGGTGTCGTGGTAGAGGATGTTGATAGCACTGCCTCCATCAACAAGGGTTCTAGTGAATCAGCATGAATATTGTGGTGTTGTCAGAACGGCATCCACCACCAGTGTGTAGCTGCCTAGATTTGGCATCAAGTCTGGGTGGTCCTCTCTTCTCCATGTGATGAGGTTGTACGACCAGTGCATGTACTGGGGAACTGCTGGCATGGTAGCATTGACTTCTTGATCACAGGCTCTCCGACTTCCCTTGTCATCTGATTCGCTGGTGAAGATCATTTATGCTGCATCTTGGCGAGGGTACTGGTTCCAAGCATTAGGTGGTGGTGGACCTGAGGGTGGTGGTGTGTGTGGAGGTAGGTTTCCACCCTCTCCCTATGCCAGTCGCTTCACCCAGATACTGTAACAGCCCGAAAATTCCACCCTAATTAAAAAATTTGCTCGTTGTATTATTTTGTTGCTTGTTAGAGTTGTTTGTAGTATTTGCTTCGCCAATTATTAATTGGTGAATATATTTCCCCCTCCTCTCGTATCGCATGCGTGACCGAACCTTTCCACCATGGCACACGACCTTTTGGGACACCGGGTTTCACCCGAGCACCGTCGCACCTTCCGGCACAAGACCAGCCATCGCCATCGGAACGAAAACCCCATTTATTTAATAAACGAATTATTTTATTGGGTGCCAGAAAATGTTCTCGAAACGGTATCGAAGTGAGGTAGAAGTGACCGGCTCGCCGCATTGAGCGTGTGGCTTGAGGTTTCGTCCGAATCGGAGGTCGTACGGAGTATTGGCGGTCAGATCCGTAAACATCAGACGCTAGAGAGAGAAACTGGGGGCGTTTCTGTAACCTGCTTCCAGGGACCCTTCTGGAGTCCCTGTGGTGGCCCTCCCCTCCTTCCTTGGTGATTCCGGGAAGCTTCCGGGACGCTGATTTTTTATATAATTTTTCCGGAATTTATGGAGCACTTTTAATGGCCGGAAAACCTGAAATACAAAAACAGAAGAAAACAGCAACTAGCATCTGGGTGCACTGGGTTAATAGATTAGTCCAAATATGCTCAAATGTGTATGAAAGTTCAAGAAAATCATGGCAAAGTCACACAAAACATGCATGGAGCAAGCAGAAATTATAGATACGTTTGGGACGTATCAATATCCTCAAGCTTAATTCCTGCTCGTCCTCGAGTAGGTAAATGATAACAAGCATAATTTCTGTGGTGACATGCCACACAACCATATAAGGACTTTAATTAAAGAAATCAAAGCATGCAATTCAATTCAAGTCTTAACAAGCAAGAGTCTATATTAGCATTGACACAAGCAACAAAAGAACAAAAGGTGCAAGAGCTCTCGCTGTCCGTGACTCGAATGTCTCCAGATGGTGTTTGCGTGCAAGAAGAGGACTGGGAAAAAGAGAGAAAAAAGGTTGTTGAGAACAACTATCTACTAAAGTTTCACACTTGGTCTCCTTTGGATTCTTATCTTGACTCATCCCCAGACCACTAGCCAGGTACAAGTCAAACTGATCCACTCCCTTTTGATATTTTGACCACTCATGCAATGGATGAGCGTGAGCAAGAAATTTGACACCTAACAGCGTGTTTGGTAGTTTGAGGGCAAGGGAATGGGAATCCATTAGAAGGAATTAGTAGAGGGATTAGATCTGGGAAGTGGTTTTTTAGTCCCATTCCCATGTTTGATGTGCGTGAGATTATAGGGAAATAGTTACTTTCCTTTGTTTGTGGGACGTGGCCTTTTCTCAATTCCCATTCCTCAACTCAATTACCAGCCCCTCCCAGGAAAGTGATTAGGGGGAATTGCACCATTTAATTCCCTTTCCCCTACCCCTTTTAAATCCCATGTCCTTGAAACATACAAGGGATTTTAAGTCCTATAAACCATTAACTCCCATTCCCTAGTAGTAAATCCACCGAAACAAACACGTTGTAAAAGGCGAAACAGAAAGAAGGTGGAGGAGGAAGACAAAAAGGTGTGAAAGGCTCACATCAATGAGGACAATCAAAGGTGAGAGAAAGCCATATAATAGATATGATATGAGGAGTAGGGATTTCCATGCAACGGATGCACATGTGAGCTAAAAGCTCTCCAAGGGAACTAGTGGGGGTGCATCTAACTTGCTTGCTCAAGAAGACCTAGAGCTCTTTTGAGGAGGCTCATCATTGGAATATACAAGCCAAGTTCTATAGTGTGAAGGTTCCCCACATAGCTATATGCATGATGATGATCTCTATGGAGTACAAGGGATAAAGGATGAAGTACTAGTGTGGATCTCTCAAAAGGAATAGTAGTGTGCCCCCTTCTCTCTTTTTATTTTTCTTTTTCTCTTTTTCTATTTTTTGTATTTTTTTGGTGGCCTCAATGGCTCTTTCTATTTTTCTCATTTGTCCTCTTTGGGATCTTTTTATTTTGTCCTCTTTGGAATCTTTTCCTCACTTTAGGGGCAACACTCTATATTTTACAAGAATATAGGAGATCTTTCACACTTTGCAAAAGTAATCACATAAAGAAGATATAACTATCATGATGCAAATGTATGCCTCTGCCAGGATAGCAGGATATGCAATGATACTAGCGCGTCATGTAGCAATGATTAGGGCAAGGCCCAACTAGCATGCGGCTCATCGATCAAGCAAGTAGCATGTATGACATGAAGATCAAGTCATGAAAAGGTGGATGTTGCATGGCAATGTATCTCGGAAAGGCTATGGAAATGCCTTGTAGGTAGGTATGGTGGCTGTTTTGAGGAAAGATATAAGGAGGCTTATGATGACAGAGTGTATCGTTCCAAGGGTTTGGATGCACCGGCGAAGTATGCGCCGACTCTCAAGGTGAGAAAGGGCAATGCACGGTACCGAAGATGCTAGAAAAAGTATAGGTGGGTGGAAGTGTCAACTTTCGAATACTCACATTAGTCCGAAGAACTCATGCACTTATTATCGGTAACTCTCAATCTAATCAGGATGTTCACAAAGAGACAAGTACCACGAGGAGGAGTGTATGGGGGTTTAGTTATCCTTGCGCATCCTCGACTCATGGTACGTGAGTGTACTCTAATATTCGAACCCTCCAGAGGTTAGTGATCCATCTAGTAGCTAGAGTTCTCAACAGGGTTTTTGGTTTTCGAAAATCACACGGATTGCCCAAAATACGACATCTATCACTAATAGGCTAAAGCTCTTGACACCATAAGTTCAAACATTACTCTAGTCAATACCTCAAAACTATCGCAAGTTAGTACTACAAAGAGAACAGCAACTTCAACTACCTACTTCTAGTCAAGACACAAAACTCGGTGCAACAGGCAAACTTTCTAACAAGATAAAACATGCAACCTATAGAAAGTTCAACCTAAGACAAAACAAAAGCTCTAGAAGAAAACTAAAGCACTACAACTAAACAGGGAAGCAGCTATGAAAAGAAAAAGAACAACTCACAGCTAAGAAAATAAGCATGCAAATCCTATGAGGAGTTCTAGTTCGAGCGGAGCGTGTATCTCTCCCACACAAAAGAGTAAGTTGGGGTCTAACTTGTTACTACAGCAAACAAAGCAAAGCAAACCTAGAAAAGTAAAGAGCGAGACGCTCCAAGCATAGCACATAACGCATGAAGTGATAAAAATATAGTGCAACGAGGGATGAACTGATAATTCTTGATGAAGAAGGGGATGCACGGGGGCATCCCCAAGCTTAGACGCTTGAGTCTCCTTGAATATTTATTGGGGATGCATGGGGGCATCCCCAAGCTTGAGCGCTTGACACTCCCGAATCTTCTTTCATCATCTTCCATCGCACACTTGAAAACTCCCTTCATACATAACTCATCATAAGCTGATTAGAGATGTTAGTACCCTTAATAAATAATTTTTCCACACTGGATATAAAGATATTCTTGAAGAGCTACTGTTTTTCAAGATTGCCAAAAAGTTTTTGCAAAGAAAAAGCAAGCTTAAGGTTTGCAAAAGTTAGGAGAGACAAAACGTGGCAGAATCTGTGAAAAACAGAACAGCAGGTAGTAAAGAATTTTTTTAGGGGTACTTCTGCAACTCGACTCAAAAAACTCAGAACAGATGCTCAAAAATCAATTTTATGGAGCACGCTGTTAAAAAAATTCAGATAAAAAAGACGATCTGGTGATTTTAGGCTAATTTTTTCGTCCAAGGACGGAATCTGTTTTCTGGACAGCATGTCACAACTTTTGAACTTTCTTGCAATCGGAGGCTAGACTTGGCACAAAGATTGAAAATAAAGATACAATGATGTTGCTACAGTAGTAACAAACATCAAGACCACTAAAAACTGAAAGTAAAAACTCAAACTAAAGATAACAAGGGTTGTTTGCCTAGAGCTCTTTCTTTATAGCCATAAAGATAGGCTTAAGATTTTAATGATGCTCTCATAGGAATAAGGAATAAGAGTTGAAGAAAAAAAAAACATCAAGAAGCAAATAACAAACACATTTAAGTCTAACATGCTTCCTATGCAAAGGGATCTTGTAGAGAAATAACTCATGGAAGCATAAAGATATTAGCATAGGAAGCCAAAATAAGTGCAACTTCAAAACCTTCAACATAAACAGAGGGAACTTGAAATTATTGAAATATCTATAAGCATATGTTCCCCTCTCATAATAATTTCCAGTGGGATCATGAATAAACTCAACAATATAAGTATCACATAAAAAATTCTTATCATGATCCATAAGCATAGTAAATTTATTACTCTCCACATAAGCAAAATCCTTCTCATTAGTAATAGTGGGAGAAAACTCAAGAAAATAGCTATCACATGAATCATTCTTATCATGATACACTTCCAAACATTCATTCTTTATAGAATAAGTGTCATCACAATAATCATCATAGATAGGAGGCAAAGTATCATCAAAATAAATTTACTCATCAAAACTTGGGGGGCTAAAAAGATCATCTTCATAAAACGTAGCATCCCCAAGCTTATAGCTTTGCATATCATTAGGATCAAAGGTATTCAAAGAAGACATACTAATAACATTGCTACTATCATGAGTGTTGTGCAAATAGTAAATCCATAGGCTTTTTTATTTTCTCTTCAAACACTTCATGTCCTAACTCAAGATAGAGCTCATAAAGCTCTCTCATAATATTTTTGTTGTTTTCCATAAGGCCTAACTAGTGAAAATAAAAATAAGAAACGAAAAGATTTAATTGCAAGATCTAAAGATATACCTTCAACACTTACCTCCCCGGCAACGGCGCCAGAAATATCTTGATGTCTACGCACGCTTCTATTCTTGTAGACTATGTTGGGCCTCCAAGCGCAGAGGTTTGTAGGATAGCAGCAATTTCCCTCAAGTGGATGACCTAAGTTTTATCGAACTCAGGGAAGTAGAGGTTGAATATGGTCTCTCTCAAGCAACCCTGCAATTAAGATACAAGAAGTCTCTTGTGTCCCCAACATACCTAATACAACTAGGAGTTGTATAGGTGCACTAGTTCGGCGAAGAGATGGTAAAATACGAGTGATAGGTGTGGCAAAGCAAGGTAATATAAATCTGTAATAAAAAGTGCAGCAAGCAAACATGTAATAAAAGTGAGCACAAACGGTGTAACAATGGTGGATACAAGGCCTAGGCTTTATACTTTCACTAGTGGCAACTCTCAACAGCATTAACATAGTCTAATCACATGATATTTCCCATAAAACATGCAATGGAGACGCACTCGGAGGTTATTCCTTTGTGGTCAAGAGAGGATGAGAATTATGTAGGGCTACAAAAGCACACCTCAAAGTTCGTAGTTCTCAATCTATGGATTTCCCAATGTCACCGCGGCCATCCAAAGAGAGTACCACAATCACCACAACATATCTCAAGGATAGTCAAAGACAAGCACCAAGATACTCTCAATCTTCAATCAACACACAAAAGAGGAAATCACTCATGATAATATTCTTCTAACCCATGTCCAATAGACCGTTGTCACCTTGGTCTCGGGGATTATACTAGATAAGATCAATTGAGTACATCAATCCAATACATAGAGGAAGGGGAAATATCATGGGATCACCCTAGATTAACATAGCATATGATCACAACGAAGATCACATCGTGGGAGAGAGAGAAGAACACATAGCTACTGGTAGAAACCTCAACCCCGTGGGAGAACTACTCCCGCTTCATGGAGGGAGGAAGCAACGTCGATGGAGATGAATCGGGGGGCACTTCCCCGTCCCGGCAGGGTGCCGGCATAGGAATTCTTTCCCCCCGAAACTTGATGGCGATGGCGGCGGAGATCGGAATTGCTTCTGGAGAAAAGGGGTCCGGAATCAGGGTTTCCTCCGCGGGGGTAAAAATAGGCCCAAAGGGGGGCACCAGGGGGGCCACGAGGCAGCCAGGAGGGAGGAAGCAACGTCAAAGAAGCAATGGACTTTGTGAAGGAAGTGTTATTTATATCAGCCCATTGCTTCCCAAACTTTTTGTGCCATCTCTCTTAGCCATATCATGGTGTTGAGCCAAGTTTCAGCCACAATGGCCAAGCCAATATTTCTCACAAAATTCACAAAGTTTTTGTCCAGCAGACAACTTTATGAAGGAAGTGCAAGCTAGCCTTGCCCATTTGTGCTGAAACTTTGTACACTTTCTCACCATAGTGAATGATTAACCTTAGCCAAAATCATGCCTAGGGGAGCAGTGTGCTAGCCACACCACATCACAAACACCTTCTACCTAAATGGCACAATTACAAAGGAAATGCCATTTTCATTGGTCCATTTGAGCCCAAATCTTGTAGAGGTAGTCACCTTGGTGTATTATTGTTGTCACCCAAGTTCCAGCATCTTTCACCAAGTGAGTCTTCCCCGGACCAGCACAAACATTTACTGCATGGCACAAGGACACTCACTTCAAGTCACTCCATGCCATTCAGGTGAGAAAACCTAGGTTCTGTCACCTCCTAATGCATCACATCACACATCAGACATGGTCTTTGGTCAAACATAGGCGTGGAACACGTGGTAGCCGTGGTGACCACGGCCAGGACGTGCACCCATAGTGCTCTGCACACTGTTTGCTTTGGTGGCTCATCCCCCTTGTCCACGCATGTCAGTCGTGCTCCCCACTCCAAGCATGCTCATCTAGACCCCTCCACCCTCGTCCCTAACTCTTTGACGAGTGTGCCGACATGAGGTGATCCACGGAATGGACACCACGTCGCCATGTCTCAGGAAGCCTCGAGCTCCAGCGCCAGCCTTCCCCGTGGCTTTCAAATAGGAGGCTAGAGCCTCTCCCGAGACCCCCACAACCCGCAGCCCCTTCCCCTCGAGCACACGGTCACCCCTTCGTCGCCCTCATGGCCAAGTCGCCTCGGCCACACCCCGCATATTCCCCTCGGCCCTTGGCCGCCCCTGCCCTGTGCGTGCTGGAAGACCAGGCGGGCGCGCCGCCACCACCGCGTCGTTCCCACCGGGAACCCTCGCCGGCCCGAGCTCGCGTAGGCGCTGCCCACGGACGGTGGAGACGACGAGGTCGGCCGCCCCTCGTGGCCCTTCCACCACCAGCGGCGGTGCGCTGGAGAGCCACGCCCGAGGAGCCCGACGGCGGCCTCTCTTATGCTAGCCATCAACGGCGGCAGCGCCGGCCTCGGCGGTTCTCTATTTCGGCCACGTGGAGAGAAGAGAAGAGATAGCAGAGGAGATAAGAGAGTGAGGAGATAGAAGGGTGGGCCCACCCGTCAGTGGGAGAAGACCCGGGCCCGCGCGGGATTAGTAGGAGCGTACTTCCGAGGAATACGCTTTCCATAAGTGAAAGCGTATCCTGGGCAGCTTCAGGATGAAATACGCTTTCGCTTCACCGGAAGCGTATTTGGAGAAATGCGCTTTCTCTCTCCCCCGCGCCGAAATGGTTAAGAAGCGAACGTTCGCCCGGTAACAGCAGAAATGGACAGTTTAGTTCATTTTCTGCTTAACGAACGAACGCCTGTAACTCCGTAGCCGTAACTCCGATCGAGGTGATTCAAAAGCCCACGTTCATATTTTTTTCGAGTCCATTCCATTGGCATCACTTTCATGATGTGTTTACATTATGAAAATGACCCCTTTTGCCCTTTCGCTATTCTAGCCCTTTCCAGCGAGGTGCTATTCCGGTGAATGTTTCCTCGAGACCATCGCACGTTTGCCCGACGCATTCACCGACCCTCCCCAGGCAAGCAACCCATCTGACATATGCTCCAGAGAATTGTTGCGTGTTGTTCTTGTGTGTTTTTAATCATGATCATGTCATGTTGCATTAGTGTTTCATTGAACCCTAATATGTCGACTTGATTTGACATGCTTATACCCTGCTTGCTTTATGTTATATGCTTATAGTAATCATGTCATGTTCACTTGTAATCATTATGCTCGTGTGGTTCGTGACATGCCTGCTTGATATGATAAGCTAGAAGTGATCATGCCATGCTTACTGGTTATGATCATGCCCATGTTGTCCATGTCATGTTCATGCTAGTATTCCGTTCATGTTGACCATGTTTATTTGTCATACTTATGTCTAGATCATATGCCCTCACCCTGCCTATGTGATATCATGTTTGTACTAGTATTGTTGTGGTATATTCTGTTTCTATGCTTTGATCATATGTTTCTCAGTTAATATTGTTGATCGGATTGGACTGGAGTAACCGTCGATCAAGTGCCACCGAATCAAGCTTTACTAGTGCATCCACACTCGTCTGTATGGGAAGGCCTTGGCTCAGTCTATCGGTGCGCTCTCTTATTCGTATCACCAACGAGGGGAGGCTATGTGTGTGCGGTTACCCTGATTAGGTAAGCGGTGATAGTCTTGAGAGCCAGTTTGGTTATTGGTATCCCTTCCCCGTTAGGGACAATGTTGTTTGCCACGCGGTGGTCGTTTTCCACAACGGTGGCGGGTGTCTGGAGGACACGGGGCTACCGGGGGCATGGTTATGCCAGGTGATACGGTAAGGGAGGCATGCGGTAGAACGGTCTCGTTGGAGAAGCCCTAGTCCACTCCTATGGGACGAGTTCTGAGGTTCCTCTGGGACAAGTTCCAAGGTACTGGATGGAGGAAGAACTCCATAGTGTGGGTAAAGTGCGCAAACTCTGCAGAGTATTAAAAAACTATTCGAATAGCCGAGTCCACGGTATTGGACATAGTTCGTACTAGGTCACACTTGGGATCAACATGAACCTGGTTTGGTGATCGTGCCGAGTTTGTGGTCATGCTATGACCCGGATAAGTTGTTGATCATGCGATGACCCGTGAAAGTTGTTGGTCATGCGATGACCCGAATAAGTTGATGGTCATGCGATGACCCATGAAAGTTGTTGGTAATGCGATGACCCATAAAAGTGGTTGGTCATGCGATGACCCGTCACCCGAATGTTGAGTCGGTAAGGACTCCGAGGTAAGCTGCATGATCATGCGATGATCATGAGTGGCCCATGTGTTGATTGATATTGCACTAGTCTTAATCATGGTGTTATGTTCAATTAATCATGCTAGCATTTCTTGAACTATTAATGCCATACATAAAATTGTTCTGATAACTAATGCACGCTTGAATGCCATGGATTGCTTTGCTTGGTGTATATGTTACATGGTTTGCTTGTTTGCGAGTACATTCAAACGTACTCACATGGCTTTGTCCCTGGCTATTCACGTAGCCATACCTAAGGATCCGTCTTCCCCTAGAAGAAGTCGGGGCGTTCGCGAGCTATTAAAGTAACCCAGTCAGATCCCTGTGGATTGGAGCTGCTCCAAGTCTGTGCTGCCTTAGATAGTGTATATTCCGCTGCCCCCATCTCTGTAAGGAACCTTTTATGGTTGTATTATATCGATTCAAGCCACTCTGGCTAATGAATCCTTTTATAGTTGTGCCCATCTGCTTGATACATGTCGTAAGCACGCACACCAGAGTGATTTCTGGGCTGGTGTGTGGGTGACGTTCGTCTGTGTACAGTGTTATTCAGGTGGAGCGTCACAGTCGCCATGTCGCCCATCCTTCGGTCAATGGAGATGGATAAGAGGACCCCCCCCCCCATGGAACCCTAGCCTCCATGTTTCCTCTCTCTCTCTCGCTCTCCCCTTTTTTCCCCGCACGAGCTCGAGCGCAGCCATGGTGCTGCCTCCATAGAAGACGCGGTCAGTGGCCTCCCCGAACTCCGCGAGCATGAACATGGGCTTCGACGCCGACGGCTACGTCAGCCCCACGCGTCAAATTGAGAGAGGCGCATCACAGGTTGCAAATCGGCCGACGACCTCTGCCATGGTCGCCGTGTTCCGGCGATGAATACTCCGTCCTCACCGCGCCTCGGCCTCCCCGTGACCGCTCCCGATCTCAGTGTGAGCATTACACACTTCCCTGGCCTCTCCCTTTTTCCTCCCCGTCATCGAAAGACGTAGTCTCCATGCAACGGCCGTCGCTTGCACTCGTCGTGGCCGCCCTTTTGGTCATCCTCCGTGTCCAACGCGTGCACCCGTAGACTTGCCGCACTTGACTCGTTCGATCCCAACTCACCACCGTCCCGTTTGGTCGCATGTGCCGCCATCCCGTGCCCCGCGTGCTGCTGCCGCCAGCCATGGCCATGGATGTGTGATGTGTGTTGTGCGTGTGTAGCATGTGAGCGTATGTGTGCAGCGTGTGGGCTGCTGCTGATTGTTGTTGTTTGTTGTTTAACCCGCTACAGCTTAAATTGCTGCTGAAACCTCATTTGAGAGCAACAAAAAGCAAAAAATCAAAGCACTAAATGAAATTACTGCGGATAAAAATAATTTGTGCAGATAGTAGGCCTCACCAGCTTCATTTAGTTCCATTGGGCCAACTTCATTTCATGCATAGATTAAATGCTATAAATATCACAAAATACAGATTTTAACAAATTCTGGAAGTTACATTAAGTGACACTTTTCGAAGGAAGATTTGATCATGAAAATGAACTCAAATAAATTTGGCTTTTGTACCAGATTTGAGATCGCCGAGAATAGCTCAACTTTTATATAGGGCGCTAATTCTTCGGATGAGAAGAACACTAAACCGTAGGCTTTCCAAAACACCTAAGTGTTGATTCAAAATACATATTCTCAGACTTAGCAAAAAAAATTGGAATTCCAAAAGTAGAGAAGGACATGTGGGACCCACCCTGACAAATCCCTATTTAATTAGATTAATCTTTGTTTTATAAAACATGTGTATGACATGTGGGTCCCCTTGTCGGGTTAATATTCAGGATAATGTTGAGGTTAAATGATTTAAATAATTCTATAAATGATTATAAATGGATTAAAACTTTGAAAATCAATATATTTTAAACCGTAACTCCGATAAAAATATTTTATACATGAAAGTTGCTCAGAAAAATATAACGTATACGAATACGCTACCCGTGTACACACCACACACCTCTAACATACCGAACATGGAACATTGCCCTTCCGGTTCATCTGTCCGATAATACCCAAAGCCGGTAAAACATCCGGTTAAATTCCCGTTGCGTCTGCAACATGCAGCACCGCGTTAGTTCACCCCTAGCATAACGTATTTCCATGGATTGTATTTGTATTGATATTATTGCCGTGTAATTTTTGTTTCTTCCCCCTTCTTCTTTGATAGACCCTGATACTACCAATGACGACACCGCCGGGTACGACTACTACATCGACGACCATTCCCTTGCTACCGAGCTTCCAGGCAAGCAGTGCCCCTTCACCTCTCCCAGATATCGTCTATCTATCTATATTTATCTGTTGCACTAGGCATTGTTGATGCTACATTACATTCCTATTCATTGCATAGCATGTCATTATCGCCCCCTGTTGTACCTTCCTTTATCCTATGTTGCCTAGTATATAAATATATTATTCAGCAGTTAGCCCTGCGCATTGTTAGTCAACTAGGATTAGATAGCGGGTCATGATCACTCTGGGGAGTGAACGCGAATACAATATATTATTACTGCAACAGGTACGGTACAAAGTAGACGCCCAAGGGAACCTACAACGGCGAGACTCTGCCGAGTCGCTTCAAGTTTGACTTACGAGTGGATGGACTCGTATTTCACTCTCGCCGACGGCTCGGTAGAGAAGCACCACCGTGGTGATACGAGGACATTCCTCTTTAGTTCATTCCCGCTGATGTCTTTGTCGAACCACTTCAAGTGTACCATCGAGGGTGATTCCTCCTGGTTTCACTTGATGGTAGGCACCTGAATCAACTGGTGTTCTTAAAGGTAAGTAGTCGGGTGACCCAACGGTGCCCGCGAGAGTTATTGTATCGGGACAGCAGGACAGGCGGATACGATCGTTGGTTTTGTCCTTGCTCGTTGGCCGTGAGATACCAAACCACGAAAGTCGAGCTCCTCCAGGAGCACACGCGAGATAAGGTAAGGAGACGGTTCACTGTGACACCCCGCCTGAATACACAGACGAGTTTCGCCCACACACCAGCCCAGGAATCACTCTGGTGTGCGCGCTTACAACACGTACCAAGAAGATAGGCACAACTGTAAAAGGATTCATAAGCCCAAGTTGGCTTGAATCGATATATTACAACCATAGCTGGTTCCTTACAGAGATGGGGGCAGCGGAATATATATACTATCTATGGCAGCACGGACTTGGAGCGGCTCCAATCCACAGGGATTTGACTGTGTTACTCTTCCTAGCTCCCAAACGCTCGACTCCTCCTAGGGAAAGCGGATCCTTAGGTAAACATGAAAATCTGGCTACGCGAATAGCCAGGGATAAAAGCCATGTGAGTACGTTTGAATGTACTCACAAACAAGCAAACCAAGTAACATATACACCAAGCAAAGCAATCCATGGCATTCAAGCATGCATAAGTTATTAGAGTATATTAGTTATCATGGCATAGCAGTTTAAACAATATTAATATGATGAATCTTAACAATATTAACATGGTGAATCTAGCATACTATCAGGAATAAGACTAATGCAATAACAATCAACACATGGGCACTCATGATCATCTCATAATCATGCAACTTACCTCGGAGTCCTTACCGACTCCACATCGGGTCATCTCATGACCATTCAACGGGTTAGGTGTCCTCCGTTACCACCCAACCAATCTGGTCATCGCATGACCATCCACTTACCACAACCATCCACCGAACTCATGTTGATCCAAGTGTGACCTAGTACGAACTGTATCCATAACCGAGGACGCGGCTATTCGAATAGATTTGTGTGACTCTGCAGAGTTTGTGCACTTTACCCACACTATGGAGCTCTTCCTCCATCCAGTACCTTGGAACTTGTCCCATAGGAACCTCGGAACTCGTACCAAAGGAGTGGACTAGGACTTCTCCAACGAGACCGTTCTACCGCGTGTCTCCCTTACCGTATCACCCGACATGCTTCGAAAGTCATGCGTTGGGTAGCCATGTGTCCTCCAGACACCTGCCATCGCATGTCCCTGACCATCGCATGGTCCATAAACTTGTCCCTCGCAGGGACGGGATCCCAAAACAAAACCAGCTCTCAAGACTATCGTCGTTTACCTGATCAGGGTAACTGCCGCACATAGCCTTCCCACCTCGGTGATACGCATAAGAGAACCCACCGATAGACCGAATCAAGGCCTTCCCATACAGGCGAGTGTGGCTGCACTAGTAAAGCTCGGTTCGGTGGCACTTGATCAACGGTTAATCCAGTCCAATCCCATAAATAATATCAACTGAGCAACATATGATCGAGCATAGGAACAAAATGTACCATAGCAATACTAGTACAACCTGATATCATATAGACATGGTGAAGGCATATGATCTAATCATAAGTACAATACATAAACACGGATATGATCAACATGAACGGCATATGAGCATGGACATGGCATGAACAACATGGGCATGATATTAACCAGTAAACATGGCATGATCACTATTAACTTATCACATCAATTAGGAAGGTTATGAACAACACGATCATGCTACTCATAGTGAACATGGCATGATTAATATAAGCATATCACGCAAGCATGGCATAAGCATGTCAAGTTAAATTAACAGATCCGGGTTTAGTTCATTGTTAAAGCACATGGCATATTCACATTTTAAAGCACACAAGAACACACGGAAAGATGCTTTAGAGCATATATCAGATGGCTTGCTTGCCTGGGGGGTCGAACAATACGCAGGGCGTACGTGCGATCACCTTCCGAAAAGATCCGACGGGACCACGATTCAACGGCGAGGCCTAACGGCAACCGGGGGCAAAAGGGTAAATCTCACAATGCAAACACATCATGAAAGTTGCTCCCATGGAACGGGCTCGGAAAACTCAGAACCTGAGCTTTTGAATCACCTCGATCGGAGTTACGGTCGCGGAGATACGGTCGTTCGTTCAATAGGCAGAAAACTGGGCCTATTGGGTGAACGTCCACAAATTAGCACTTCCGTCCGGAGAGAGAAAGCGCCTTTCATTGAATACGTTTTCTATAAAAGAAAATGTACACTGAACCGAAGCCGCCAGGAAATACGTTTCCTACACGGGAAGACGTACTCCTAGAAGTACGCTTCCACTTGCTCCAACACGGGTCCAGGGCTGGGGTCGCTGACTAGCGGGTACCGTCTGTCGGGTTCCTCTGTTTTCCTCTGCTTCAACTGCCTCCTCTGCTACATCTCGCGCCGGAGACAGAGGGAGGCCGCGCGGGCGGGGCCGCCGGGGCTTGTCGGCCTTGCAGTACTGGGTCGCGCCCAGCAGCATCCTCGGGGCTCGCGGGGCGGCTCGCCTCGACGCCTCCACCGGTCGGGGTGGCAGCCGTGACGGTTCCAGCAGCGGGGTGCGGCGGCGTAGGTACTCCGGCCGGCCGGGACGGCAGCGACGGGGCCTAGGCCGAGCGGCGGGGGAGGCGGGCCACAAGGGCTATGGCGTCGGGGAGACGGGGGCGTGCGGGGCCGGGGCTGCTCCCGAGAGCTTGCCGAGGTCGCAGCCATGGCGGCCGTGGCCATGGGCGGGCGAGGCCGAACTCGAAGGGAGCGAGGAGGGGGTGTTGCGGGCTACTGCTGGTGCTGCGAGGGGCCTCGGGTGCTCCTTCTTATAGCCACGGGGGAGAGCTCGAGCGCGAGCTCGATGCTTCCAAAGCGCGGCCACGCGGCGGCCAGGCCGCGGTGAGCATCGGTGTCGGCATGACCCTCCAAGGGCTACAAGACGAGGGGGAAGAGCACGCGTGGTCAGGCTTGGAGTGGGGAGCACGGTGGACATGACCAGACAAGAAGAAAGAGACATTGTGGATAAGAATCCAGTACAAGCACTTAGCTGGACGTGAGCTGCACACGCCACATGCGTGGTCACCCAGGACACCACGTGTACAGGGCGTGCATTTGGCCTGGGACCATGTCCACTGGGGAGGTGAAATCTCAGGAGGCTACAGCACTCACTTGGCAGAGCAAACATGGCATGTAGCCACTGAAAGTGACATGACATGGGTGCACACAGCAAGGTGTTTATGCTGAACTGGGGGAGGCACATCTGGGGCATAGGTCTGAAACTTGTGTCACAGTTATCTTATCCAAAGTTGATTACCTCTGCCAAGTTTGAGCTCAAATGGACCACTGTACATACCACTTACTTTACAAATGCACCAACTAGGCAGAAGGTGTTTGTGATGTGGTGTGGCTAGCACACTGGTCCCCTTGGCTTGAAATTTGGCAGAGCTTAATCATACAGTATGATAAGTATGTGCAAAAAAATTCAGATCAAATGGGTCAGGCTATCTTGCACTTCCTTCACAAAGTTGCCTGGTGGACAGAAACTTTGGGAATTTAGTGTGGATTAATGGATATTCCATTATAGCTGAAATTTGGCACCACACCATGACATGGGCAGGGGAGATTTCACAAAAAGTTTGGGAGGCAATGGGCAAACATAAATAACACTTCCTTTGGAAAGTGCTATTCTACCCTGAATTTGCAAATGGAAGCTATGCTCAAACTTTGAACTATGGAACCCCATGTTTTGATAGAAATGTCCATGGGTTGGATACTAGGAGCTCCACAATTCATTTGAGCACCAATGGGGCAACCAAAATGGTAGCTCCTTCGGAAATGGGCTAAAAAGGGATTATTGGCTTTATAAAGAAAATCACAATTTCCTTTATTCAATCATAGCCAATATCTTTGGGAGAGGTCAAGAGGATCACTAAGATCATCTCCACAAGTTTCCATAGCCTTTAGAGATGTCTAGGCATTTTCCGGGATTAATTCCATCGATCTGCGGCAAATGGAATTAAGTTGATATGAAGAACATTGCACCGGGCTGGGAAATATCCTTGCTTATCCGGGCTCGAGGGTCTGGGGAGGGATCTTGCCTTGAAAAGGGGCGGAGAAAAGGGTTGCAAGGTCAAGAATTGGTTGGATTCTTCTGGTCATAAACCAGACTCCAGGGGAAAAAGATCAGGAGAAAAAGCTAGGAAGGAATAACAACACAAAAATCGATAACCCGATTTTTGGGATGTTACATTCACCTTGTTGGTAACCGTGTGCTTTGATGGGACGACAGGGAGGGGCCCAGTGAGCGGTGGTCCTTGTTGTTGTTCGTCTTCCGTTGTGTTAACTAGTCGGGACAACGATAAGGGTTGACCCTCGAGATAATAAAAATGCATAAACGGGTCAGGTGGATGACTTTAGTGGGTCGACGTGCCCTATACGCGCTACCTCCCCGCGGGATAACAGGTGTGGGCCCCTCGGCGGCGTACATTCTATTGAAATCTTTGAAAGACGTCCAGGTCATCATTGTGGCACGGCGGATCGACCCAATCATGATAGAGGTGGTGTGTGGTCACAACCCTGCTCACAACGACCCAGAGTGCGAGGTGCGACGGCCCAAGACCCTGGAGCGCTTAGGACTTTAGACCAGCGGGGACCTCTCTGATGAGCCTAGGTAGGACTACGTCATGTCGGATAGCCTCGGTGGGGCATTCCCTAACAAGGTGTACGCCACCCTGGAGATCCGAGTGTGTAGGGTAACAGTAGTGCAGCCCCTGCATGGAACATAATCTATTCGAATAGTCGTGTCCACGGTAACAGGACGCTTTATGCTGAAGCCAGATCCTACTACTACAAACTATTACGAGTAAACTGTTGGTTCTGGGTTTTCTTCCTCGCAGGGAAGTCGAGGAAGGGATCTCGGAGGCATTGATAATTATTACAACTTACTATTATACAATGCTGCAACAACTTCTGTTGCATTGTTACTTTATGCTTTATATATAACTGTTGGCTATTCTCTTCCCATGCTGCAAGAATCGCGTGAAGATGCTAGTCTTCGATAGGCCTAGCTTCTTCCCTCTCACCCTGGTATTTCTGTCTTATAGTCCACTATACAGCCTCTTCTTCCATTTTGATACCAATGCATAAATGCTTAGTAGCCTGGGTTTCAGTCTCGCTGAGTATGCTAGATACTCACCCTTGCTTTCTTCCCCTTTTTTTATACATGGTTGCTGCGATCAAACGTTGGAGCCTTGGAGTCCAGGAGTAGAAGATCACCGATGCTTGCTTCGACGTCGAGTTCCCCGTTGGCCAGGAGTAGTTTAGAGGTTCCCAGGAAGGAGGCCTCACCTTTTCGATCATTGAGTAGTGCTTTTGCTAGCCTCCTTAAGGCAAACTTGTATTCTTGTGTCTGTACTTAGATACTATTGCTTCCGCTAACTTTGTGCTCTCGAGCTGTTATATTTGAGCCCTCGTGTCCCCTGGCTTGTATTATACAGCTTGTATTATTTTATTATTATATTAGTGTTGTGATATCATGTTGTGAGTCCTTGATCTCGGTCGTGTACCTTGCGTGTATGATTAGTGTACACGGTCCGACTTCGGGGGCGTCACACTAGTGATTGCTTCGTAGTAATAGATGATTGCTCATCGATTGCTTTTCTAGTGTATCCTTCTTGTGTGCTCCCGCGGTTACTCTCGGAGATGATGCGAGCTTGCGATCGACTACACCTTTGGCTTTGTCTTCTCATCAGTTAAGGGGGGGCATATATCATGCTTATAACTTTCAGCTCACTTGCCTAGGTATAGGATAGAACGATTGCTTGATCCTACCACCTCACATTTATGCCTCCATATTAAAACCCAAACAGCCATGTCCTCACATCCCAACAAACCTTTGTTTGGCCATGTACCTTGCTTTTCTTAACCACTGCTTAGTATGCATGCTTAGGATGCTACAATTGTTTCCCCTTTTATTCCTTGGATTGGGATATCACACTATTATATTGATGTGGATGATATGATTATTATGATGTTGACTATACTCGACAAAGGATGGAAGGTCTAGTCTATCCCGCCGCGATGCTTTGTTCCATTCGAGTCATCTAGGACCCGACTTCCGGGTATTGTGTCTCTTGATGAGCGTGCCTAACCGCGTGTGGGATGCTATGGAGTCCCCTCTTCTTACCTACCTAGCTCCAAACATTTCTAGTGGTGGCCCAAGCTGATTTACCATTTGAAACCCCGTGTGTGTGCAAGGTTGGATCCCCTCGCAGATTTTAAACAAACCGGACCAGTAGGGTCAGTGTTCCTTATTGGTCCAAGCTGATCGGTTGAGGACCCGAGCAAAGTGATGCTACGGTAATCCAAACTTGGAGTCAGACGGTAGAGACCGATTCGAGAGAGCGGTCGGCTTTTGAGTTGGATGTCGACTCACCGGGGGCCACCCGGATTTGTGTATTGTTGGTTAGAGGGACCTGTCATTTCGGATCTCTCAGAACTAAATCATAAAATGGTTGCCTGTGGTGGGTAGCAACTGAGAGAGATGGGCGTGCGTGCGGAGCCTTGTAATGGGCAGTTGGTACACCCCTGCAGGGTTAAATCTTTTTGATAAGTCGTGTTCATGGTTATGGACGACTTGAAATCTACCCTTGTTCATGGATAACATCAACAGAATCATAATTAAAACTTGATCAATGTGTGTGTGCCTCGACTGCTTCTTCTTCGTCGGGATGCGAACATGAGGACAAGGATAGGACAAGTGTTATGTTTGCGTAAGTAGCTGATAGCAGACTTGTTGGAGGCGATTCCTCGTCGAATGCTTGGCTTCTCATCTCACTCTAAATAGATCATTAGCCACCTCATATACTACTAGTGCGGCTGTAACCTCAACCACTACCCCCATCTTACCGTGAGAAGTTATTTATCTGACTTGTTGATATAGCTCACCCCCTTCTTCTCTCTTTTATGTACTCTATGCAAACGATCTTGGACTACAGAGGAGCTTGACGATTTATCTTCCGGACGCCTTCGCGGAGAGTCGACGACGACTAGTTAGGCGGATCCCGGTGGAGAGCCTGGACCCATCTGGTTATGGGAATGCTATGTTTTACCTTTGCCACTAGGCATTTGATTGTAGTTTGTACTCAGACATATATCTTCCGCTGATGTAATGTATTAAGGCAATTGTATGCCGATTGTATGAGATTTTGTATCCTTGTAGCTGTAATGTTGGGATATCATGTTAAATCCGAGACATATGGCTTTGTCATATGTCGTGGTCGGTTCGATATGTGCTTCGTCCTCAGATTTGGATGGAAACGTCTAGATCTGAAACAGTGCCGCATATCGGGTCTTACAGATACATTGTCGAGTGGTGTTGGAGATATGCCCTAGAGGCAATCATGTTATGATGTTATCTCCTTATGTATTCATGAGTTATTTGTATTGTCCTTGAACATCATCACTGATATGTATCAATAAGTATGTGACTTGTTTGTGAGAGTATATATTCTATGATGATTGTTCTAATGGTCCATAGTTGATAAGGTTATGCGGACACATATCCTTGACTAGTATATGATTCGATTGATGACTATGTTTCACAAGTCATGAGCATGGAGATGCTACTGATAGTATGAACTTAGTGATGGGATCACTGAGTTGGACAGAGACCCACTTTGAGACGCAGCGAGATATTGTCATCTGTTAGTCTCAATACAATGTATATGCCATGTCCTAGACCTGAGGTCCTCGCATGTTCTCGGGATGAGGAATGACTCACTTAGGGACTATCAAACGCTAAACCGTAACTGGGTAGTTATAAAGGTAGCTTACGGGTGAGTCATGTTACATGCCGCGAGACATGGTTGATCAAGATGGGATTTGCCCCTCCACTTTGGAGAGATATTCTCTGGGCCCTCTCGAGTGATAAGATTCAGAAAGCATGGACATGCGACATGGGTTAAGAGTTAACCCGGTTCAGGAATCTGTATCACGGTTTCGAGAAGAGAGGTCAAGCTATCACAAGGGTGACAAGTACTCGCCTTTAGCTTGACAACATATATAGTGAGGCAAAAGGAATGTTGCATATGACACTTTGTAATGGTTCGTCTTATGACTTTACGCATATATGGGAGTCGGCACGTTCTGCTAGGAACCACTACCGACTATCGAACCGGATGTGATTCGGGACGTGTCCATGTGTACATGAACCTATAGGGTCGCGCGCTTAAGGGGAAAGGAGCCCATTTGGATGTGATCCGAATGGATTATGGATGGAGGGTCCGGATTGCCTCAAGGGTTGAGGCCATTCCACGGGCGCCTATATAAAGGCTAGGGCGAACCCCGAAGAGGTACAGGACAGACCACAACCCTAGCCGCCACTCCACCTCCAGGCCGAGCCGCCGGACCTAGCAGTCCGCCGCCCGGCACTCCTCCTTGTACGTGCGCATCCCTTGGAGGCGCTGCACCTGCGGCGCTTGGACGAACTGTTAGCGCGATCGGATCGCAGGACTCCGTTCGTGGGATCGGTTCGAGGGATTCGAGGAGCAGCCTCCGACGCGCATCGCCCACTCTCCTTCCGCTGTCGTGACTGCGCATCTAGTGGTAAACCCTAATCACGTAGTTCATCTCCAGTAGCAGTGATCTTGGTTGTGTGCGGTAGAAAATTTTGATTTAGCGCTAGCGTAGCGTATCGTGTGCCCCAACAAGTGGTGTGCGTCGCGGGCTTGCCGACTCCTCTATGCATCTTGCACGGCTAGTTCATCATGTCCTTGAACGTGTATGGGGCCGAGCTGTCCATTGCGGCTTCTCGCCGGGCTTCATCCTCCGACTGCCTCCTGCAGCCCCTGGTGCCTCCTGCTCCTGAACAGCAGCTACCTGTCTATTGCCATATTGATCATCCGGCTGCTCATCCTTCCTCTTATTGCTGAAGTTGTTGTTGTTGGGGTTGTTTTTGTTGTTGCGCTGCATCTCGCGCCTCTCGCGCCGATTGGGCCTTGAGCCTCCTGCCTCTGCCGATTGTTGCTACTGCTCGGAAGCTTGCCCCTGAATGAGACCATTGGCACTCAATTTGATTGGGAACATTGCAGAATCGGAGGCGGCGAAGGAGTTGGCAATATTCATCAGATCGGCTAGTGATGTAATCTGCTTGTGCAGGAGCTTGTGCTTTAGCATTGACCCATCCAGGCATCCATCAGTAAAGTACTGGATAGCCTGGATCTCATGTACTCCCTCACAACTGTTCTTGAGCTCGATCCATCGCTGAAGGTAATCGCAGAGGGGCTCGTCCTTCCCTTGTACACACAAAGCCAAGTGTCGGGGCAGACCTGGCCGCTCATAGGTGCCAGTGAATTTGCGCACAAATGCATCATCAAAATCCGCCCAACAGTTGATGTTGTTGCTGGGTAAGCTATTGAACCAAGACTGAGCTAAACCTTTAAGCATGAGGGGTGCATAGCAAACGGCCATGCGCCGATTGTCCCCCGCAATGCCCAATGTGGTCATGTGATCAACCAACCAATCCTCTGGCGTGACTGATCCGTTGTACTTGGGGGTGTCCCTAGGAAAGGTGAAGCCTTTGGGGAATATTCTCTTGCCGAATGCGCGGCCTAAAACAGGCCAGGTCGGTTGGTCCTTCCTCTTCCTGATGCTGATCCTTCTGCAACTGCTCAATGCGATGTCTTGCGTCATTGTCCGCAATCGTGCGAGGGCCTAGGCGCAAGCTGACCGCAGACCGAGCTGATGCTGTCGGTTGCTCCTCACGCCGACTGCTCACTGCTTTCTCGTCCATTCGACTGTTCCCGGCCCCTGGATTTCTCCGGCTGCGAGGCTGGTTCTCGTGAGGTGACGATGCATGTCGCTACTGCCAAGGTGGAGCATTCGGTTGCTGGTCTGCACCCGCGGTCGGCCGTTGTGATGACTTTGACCCCACTGGCCTCTGGGGTTGCTCTGTTGCCGCCCGCTGTAGCTGATTTGCTGCGGCCATAAGATCACGCATTCGGCGCGTCCTTTCTCCCAGCTCATCTCCTTCCAAATTCTCTAGCTCTTGAGCGATCTGCTCGGCGGCTTTCATGTTCTTCATCGGAGAGCTGTATGTGGGTTGTGGAATGATGGTGGATGCTGCCGGTAGCTGAGCTCCTGCTAACTCCCTGGCGACTGCTCGGCCTATGGCGCGCAATTCCTCCAGAACGGCTGGCGGAATCACGTGTGGGAAGATGTTGTGCGCGGCGTTGTACTCCCGGACTGTGGCGTCCTATTGGTGCTTTTCAGCATTCATCAACTCCACTTGCTCAGCCAGACTCTGGCGAGCTTTCTCCAGCTCGGGGTAGGCCACCGCTGGGTCTGCGCTAAGGTCCACAGGCGTGCGCAGCACATCCTGCAGGTTGCTTGGTCCTGCCGCCGCCGTTGCCGCCGCTCTCGCAGCTCGGGTTGTAGTGTTGGTGGACATGTGGCGACTGGATGAAGCCCCATCCAACATAACCTCTGCATGGATGTGTGGAGTCGTGCTCTCCGACTCCATAGAGAAATCTCTACGTGGCAGCGGATCTGTGAGTCCGGAGAACACCCGTACCTCCCTAGGATATCCCTCCGGAAGGGCCGCGACAAAAACGCGGTGACTGACAAAAGGCACGATGACGCCGCGGGGCAGGGGCGCTCCTGCCCCAAACCGCGAGGCGCCGTCGATGGCGTAGTCGAATGCCCCGTACCTGAGAACCAAGCCAGAAGCAAAGCGCGCACTCGATGAAGAGGATGGTCCCGTCCGGATCAGAACTCCAGTCGACGCCTCGGCCTGCCCCCACGTTGGGCGCCAACTGTCGTCGATATGTAACGGCATATGCCATGGAGATGGCTAAAGAGGGGAACAAACCGAGGTGAGTGTCGATGGTGACGGAATCAAGAGTGGGTACAAACACAGTGAGACACCGTGATGTACACACGTTTGGGGCTCTCCGTAGAGATAACACCCCTACTCCTGCTGAGCTGACTATGAGCAATAACTCGGGCTACAATGAATGCTCGGTGAGCTGTATCAAAGGAAGGAGAAGAGGGCTCTAAGCACTGCTCTCTCCTGCATCTCTATGAGGTGGGTGAAGTGTAGTAAATGTGGATCGCCCCTCACGTAGGAGGGATATCGGGGGCTCTTATAGGCCGAGCCCAGGGTATTACAGTAACTTTCGGTTGGTCTAGGGGCCAGTAGTAAGCCTCTAGAGATTTTCTAGGGCCCGCCGACTGCTCCATTTATGGGTGCTAGGCGACAGAAAGTTGTAGCCCTACTTTATCTTGGAATCTTGTAGCTTAGGCCGTGAGAGCTCTATGACTAGACTTGTGGCTTCCTCGGTGCCTTGTGGCTTCCTCCGCCCTGTCAGCTGTTGTGTCGAGTGAACATCATGCGTATGACAGGTCAACATGGTAATTCCGCTCTCTGCCACGCGGATCTCTCGGGATCACCCATTGATGACCTCGGGCCGGGTGCACCCATCAAGCCCAAGGTCAACTCTCATGGGTTAGCTCGGATGATCTCGCCTCCACTTGGGCCGGTTGAACTCAGATGAGGCCGGTTGCTCTCTCCCAGAGCAATCGGCCTCCGACCTAATCATCTCGGCCTTCTGGAGATTGATCTTGTTCTTGCTTGGTATTCTTTAGATCGTTGATCCTCAGATCGGTAATCTTCAGGTCGGCCTTGATCAGATCGGCCTTGCTCAGATCGGCGATCTTCAGGTCGGCCCTGATTAGCTCGTCCTTGCTTAGATCGGCGGTCATTAGATCGGCGGTCTTCATCTTGAAAGGTTGTTTCGCCTGGGTGATCCTACCCGAAGGTCATTCCCACGACAATGATTATGGCCCTAGTCAAGGCAACCAAGCCCTCCTCCTTATCTCGCAATGTCAGCTCATCCTTAAAAGAATCCTCTAGGCACGGTCATCATATACCTCCTCCTCGGTGGCTAATTTATCTATGCCTTTAGTAGATTCGATACATACCCATCATGACTCATGAGTGTTTGATTGCAACCATCTCCTAGTTGAGATAGATCATAGTGGAAGCCTATATCTTGAGAGAGAGGGCATGCAGCCACCTTATCGAATGACGATAAAGGAAGGAACCAACTACGGTGGCACGAGCTTGGAACAACAGAAGAGGGATGGAAGGACTTGAATTATTGGAGTCGGTGGTGCATGCCTAAAGCACCATCAATACATGTGTTGTGCTACATTTAATTATGTTGTCTGTCTTAATTCCCATCTCTATATATATTCGATGTCACATTTTTATCAAGGCCCCGTAAAAAATAGTATACATGCAATGACTGCATTTTTAAAGTTTATACTAATGCATCTATTTCTAGTGGCTCAATCACTCATATCAAACAAAGATTTATTATATAATTAATTATATTTTTGTAGGCAATTGAAAAAGAGCATGAATGATATTATCTCACTCTTATAAGCATAAATAAGATGCAAGTATATAGTAAAATTTATGTCACCGCATCTTATGAGGGATTATGTCAAGTCCAATTAATATACTGTGATTTTCACATAGTACCATCTATTCACAAAGCTATTTTTGTACCCTACCGTGTATTACAAATAAATGAATTGTGAAAGGACTAGTATATTGATTAGAGGGGGGTGAATAGTCGACTAACAATTTTTATCTTATTTAATAAATTTAGGTTTAATAATAAAGTAAGTTATCTAGACATGCAACTAGATGCAACCTATATGACAAGCAAGAATATATGATATACAACAAGTAGTAATGAAAGCAACAAGTAAGTAAAGGTGAGATATAACCGCAAGTGAAGACAAGGATGTCATTTACCGGAGTTACTTCCCTTTGTGGGAAGTACATGTACATTCAGAGAGGTGTGTGGCGGCATGATCTCACCTTATCTCCTCACACCCTCGCGCATTGCAAGGTCTCGTGAATCCACTAAAGTTGCCTTTGAAGGAGGCAACCAAAACCTTTACAAACACGGATGGAGTAATCTTCACAACCCAATTGAAGGCTTCCAACACAACCATGAAGCTTCGCCATAACGGAATGTACATCTAGGTCTCATCCCTGAATCCCTAACAAATCTTGACTAGAAAAAAAGATCGGGCAACATTAAGCTCGAGGCATTAATGGAGGATAAAAAGAGAGTCAAGAGGTAGAAACAAAGAAGGAAGAAAACCCCCTTATAAGTGTCACCACATTTCCATCCAGTATGCACATTTAAACACAGGAGCGATACAAGCGCCCGTGGGGTGAACCCTAGTAGTTGTGGACGCATCGATAAAACTGATGCGACCACTGATTGTACTGTGCCATGTACAAAAGGTGTATTGGTCCGTACTACCAATCATCTACCACCTTTGTACATCCACCTCCCTTAGGGAATCACCCCAAAACACAGTGGTAGGGACGGCACTAAGGTTGGTACTACCGCCACACAAGCAGGAGCGACTAGAGCAGTATAACCGCTCTGATGCCCGGTTATACCGGTTGACATTGCTTATTAATTTACATAATGTGGTCGGTGCAACTGGCATGGTACTGCCTTGGGACCGCATAAGTATCGTAGCACAAACAAAGAGAAACTACTATCTCTTTTGTGGGTGGCTAGTACCTGAGCGATAGCACCGCACCCCTGGGGGAGAGCAGCACAACCGCTTTGGTATGTCGTACAACCGCCTAGACCACTAGTACCACTGATGGAGCGTGCAGATTGACTACTTCCCAGAGAAAGCAGTACAACCGCTAGGCAGGCCGGTATAACCGCATTGTATATGCACAAAAACTGCATACTAGGCTGAAAATGAAACTCTCCGGTCATACAGGGAAGGTGGATATGAGTGCAATCTAGATTTTGTGTCATGTTTAATTCCACCCAAAACTTCATAAGCGAGCCCCCTCTTGATAGTATGTATTTCCTACGACCAAAGAAATAAAAGCGTAAAAAATGTCGTTTTTGATCTTTTCCTTCCATATGGGCACATAAATGTCTTGTGCCACAGAGATGTGCACGTATATCTTATGCACATGATTAGTCCGTAAAATACATTATCATCAACACCAAAACACTTAAAGTGGAAAATTCCCTTTCAAATGGTATCAACGATACATTAATATACAATAGATTATCACAAAGCAAACACAGAGTGAAAAAGGCAACCCTCTTCTATGGCTCATAGCTTTGCAAAGAAAAATACATCATTACATTTAGAATATGTTTTAGCTCAACTTAATGTATTCATTTGCACATATTGATGCGAATGAGATTTTAAAGATGTGTATTCAGCCTTCCGGAGATGGAGATTTTATTGTGGGGCTACAAAAAAGAATGGTATATTCTCTGTTAAAAGTGTGTACAATCTGATGTTGAAGCTAAAGGATCATACATAAGTTTTGAGGAAATCTAGTGTCGCCTTGTAAGGGGAGAGGAGGCTTTGGGATATCACTTGGAAGGCCAATATTCCATCGAAGATCTGATTTTTTGCCTGGCGTGATGCGACTAATAGCTTGGCGGTTTAAGTTAATAGAGTTACACACCATGAAGCTATCTTAGGTATATGCTCTATTCGTGGTGTCGAAGATGAAAGCACTTTCACGGCCTAGTGACTTGCCCTAAGGCTCGTGCTTTGCGCATGGCTTTAAGGAACGAGTGGAATATTCCTAGGGAAGAGTTCTTCAATTTTTTGGGCCCAGGTTGGCTGCTTATTTTGTTTGTTCAAATGATTTCGTATTTGTGTGAGAAAATATTATTAATTTTATGGAGGGCTTGATATTTAAGAATTAATTTAATTTTTGAATAGGTGAAGGAATCAGTCTTCGCCTCTACAAATTTCATGGATAATTATTGGTCGTCATTTTCATATTGTCACTCGAGTGCTGAATTGGTTTCGAACAACAAAGGTAAGGGAATTGCAAATGGGTTATGGCTCGTCACTACTCCCTTGAGGAACCTTGAGGTGTGGCAGCTTCCCCCTCCCGATTATATGAAGATCAACGTCGACGCCAGTTTTGTGGAAAGCATTAACGTCATGAGCTTGGTAGTTGTTGCCATGAAAAAAATTGATGATGTCATCATATCTTCATAGAATTTTGTTAGTCGGTGCATTAGTGTGGATGAAGCGCAGCTTCGTGCGTGTCTCGTCGGTCTCTACATCTATATCACTTTTAAAATGCCTATCATTTGGAGACTGGTTGTTCTTTTGTGGCTTCCTTTCTTGCAAATAAAAACCTTGGCACGTCTTCTCTCGTTGATATAAAGAAGGAAGCGCTGAATATCTCTAGGCATCTCCAAAGCTTTAAGTTGTCTAAAATCAACTATCAAGCCAATGGGATGTCACATGAGATCGCAAAGTTTAGTTTCAATAATAGGTCAAATGGTGTTCTTGTTAATAGTTTTACATCCTGCATGGCATATGTTGTAATGAATGATTATAATAAACTTTTAATTAATAATTATTATATGGGTGGTGTTTAAAAAAACTCATCCGTCCTATTATGTATTCCGCAATAGGAAGCATCTACAAAAATTGGCATGATTCACACATTTAAACTATAATATCGGCGCATGATTCAGATAAACAAAATTGAAATAAAAATTGTAAGCTTATGAAATTAGAACTTTCCTAGTAACGATTTTCCTACCGGTACACCTTTTTGTGTGCGACATGCTTTTCTTTATCACAATTTACCTAGATAGATTGTATCAACCGTCATTGTACAAACTTTTCTTGCTATATTTTAATTCTGAAGGACCATCATTATATAAATTTAATCATCTTACCCTCACTAACTCCTTCAAAATACTTTCAAGCACAAAACACCCTTTGCATATTGTGTATAAAATAGCAGAAGCCAAGTAATTCCTTGGCCGGCGATAGCTAGGCTTTTATGCTAATTGAAAGTTCTTGCATTGGGTCTAGCAAAACCATCCTCTCGTTCACAAGGATTCAAAGTTGGACAAGAAGAAAGTCTAAACCGAAAGAGCTGACTCTTCACCCCAAAGCATAAGTCAAGTGCATTTCATCTCTAGTTTTCATCGTGTCATCAAAGCTAGACCAAAAAAAGGGTGTTTCCGTCTTGTCATTTCTTGTAATCCACCTTACATCATGTTAGAGAGGAACAGAGAGATATTGGTGAATCCATGTGTAGGTTGTGGATAGGTCTAGGCTAAGATCATGCACAATTTGATTAAAGAACTGTGGATTAATTTAGGTTTTTCTACATGAACAACATACGGGTCCCGAAGGACCCAAAAAGTTTCTTTAATATACGAACAATACAGATACAAAGCTCACACAAGGATTCATAGAAACTAAAATAACAACCAAGTGTCTGGTATATACAAGGAGGACCCAAAAACAAGATATAAGATTGCAATTGGGACCAAACAACCTCAAATCACATATGACTACCGTCAAGGGGACGAGCCACTTGGGACAGCAAAGCCGCCATCCCCACCGCCGACATTGGTTGATGTAGAAAGCAGAGATGCAAACTGCCTCCGTATCGGTCATAACCAAGCCAGGAGGAAGAAAAGGAGCAATCATCGGCAAGAATGCCACATTTCCTATTGGTTGCCAATGAATATATGACAAATATCTTTATTAATTTGCCTCTAGGACACATATTCAACATATAGTGAGGACAACAGTAGCAGCAGCGCGTTTTTTGTTACACGCGCTACTGTTATTGGCATGCATATTTTAGGATACGGCTTCAAGAATGATGATAAAAATGTTTCTTGTGTTCTTTAAACTACTCATGCCAATTGCATGACAGTTCTTCCACTTTCAATACATGCAATTAATGGGTAAAGCACCCAAAACAAATTGAGTGCTCCAAATATTCTAGCCCAAACACTTTAACCACCCTTTGCAAATTGTTTGACAAACAAGATTGAAATGTTTTCTACTATCATTGTTAAGTTATCATCAATGTAATCTACCGAAACACCATTGATGATCTTAGGTGCTCCTCCAACAGATATGGCAGAGAGCACTCTTAAGTGCTCCTCTATCTGAATGGAAGCTGCTCCAATAGCTATGGCAGAGAGCACTTAGGTCTTGTGTGTTTCAGCTTTAACTAGCTTCGAACCACCTACGGATTCACTTCAAGTATACTTAAACGTGCTTCAAACAATTGCATTAGAATCCAGATTCTAGATTCAGCTTCAAGGGCAAAGCTGATTCCAAGTAACCTTTTGTTTCAGCTTTAACATTTTTTTCACGAGAATTCACTGCCTAAAGCTGAAACAAACAGGGCCTAGGTCCTCCATTTGGAGGTTTAGATGGAAGCGGCCCAGAAACAACAATGGAAGCTGAAGGTCCTCCATCTGAAGGTTTAGATGGAAGCTGCCCAGAAACAACAATGCTAAATAAACACCGGTGCAAGTAAGAAACAAAAGAAAAACATACATGGGTCAAAAACAATGCAAGGCTCCAATATATGTAACTATGTATGCATGTAACTGATTTGATATTCTTTACCAGGCACAGGGCAAAACTGACAGAATTATAACAAGCAAAGAAACATAGCTATTAAGGAACTGAGAAGCATTTCTTTAAAAGACAACTATAGCTCTATGGAAGGATTACAATTACACTCAGCTCAGAAGCAAACAGCATGGACTACAACAGCGCATTATTACGGTTGCAGTCATTATTCATCTCTGAAAGGGCGCTCAATGCCCATTTGCAGGGTGATAGGATGGATAGCGGCTTGCTGCGTTCCCTGAGGTCTGGTAATCCCTCGACTGATAGGGGTAGGCGTTGATGTCTGCCCCAAAGTTTGGCATCGAAGAGTTGTCGGCGCGGCTGTATGGCCACTGGCCCATCACCATATCATCAAATTGGCTGCTGGAGTATGAGGGGAGATCAAACTGTGAATAACTCCTGTCCCTAAGACCTTGAGGGCCACCGCCATTCAGATCACTGTAGTATGGTGGAAGTTCCTCGTCATAGTATTGCTCCGACTGATCAAACAGATACGGATCACTAAACATGCCATAATCAGGTGTGCTGGCATTATTGGGAACATTGTTGGGCATAGAGAACTGCCGACCAAACCCTGGTTGTAGAACCTTTCTTCTGTCGCTGAGCTCCTCATCCAGCAAGTCGTTGATGATGTCTAGGTGTGGAAACTCCTCACCGACCAGGCCTTGCGGTTGGTATGGAGTAAATCTGGTAGAAATTTCGGACAACAGCTGCTTGCTTCTTGGTCTTCCATTCAAATTGAGCTTATCAGACTCATTACCCATGCTTGAATTCAGTACACCATGATCAGTACTGCTGCTGCTGCAGCAGCTTGCCTGCTGTGAGCTATCTTCTCTCCACTGGTACTGATTGAGTGACTCAGGCTTCACGGTTCCAAATGTAAATCCAGGTTCCAATGATGGTTTTTCTGTCCTAGCCGAGCTAACTGGTGACAGAATGGACGGTGAGGATGCAAACATTGATTGTGAGAGCGTAACTCCTTGCCCTGATGAACTTGTCTGATGAGTGAGACTGCTTGCTCCAACAGAACTTTTCTCCATCATGGCATTGCGGTATGACCGAGGAATGTAGCTAGGAGCACTGGCAGAGGGCTCGTTGCCCAAGCGTCCAACCGCACTCCTCGAACGAGAAAGAACTGGTGCGGTCTGAACAGTTGAAACAGCAGGTGCCACTTGTTTTGCTGCAGGGACTTGCGGGGCACTCAAGGGCCTTGAAACTGTAATGACCTTGGTTGCACTAGCGCTATTTACTAGAGAAGTTGGCTTTTGAGATTCAGTTTTGGTGGGTACAGGTACCTGCAGAGGTCTACTTGCAACTGGAACTGGCCTCTCATTATGAGTTGGGGGGACAGACGGAGGACCTTTATTTGGAACTAGCTGAACAGCTGGGATGGAAGACACAACTGTTCTGGTAGTGGCAGTACTAGCTGCAGAAGCTGAAACTTCGGTTGCACGTGAACTTGGATTGTTGGTGCTTTCTGATGAAGATTTTGGCTGCTGGGAGAAAATAGGTTGCTTCTTAACAAGGCTCGGAGAAGGAAAGGAAGATTCGGTCACTCTTAACTTGGAGGGGCTCATAACATCAACATGCCGCTGTGCACTTTGCTTCTTCTGTGACACAACTTTGTCATCCTGAAATGAGTTGATTTTCATTCTTATTCAGCAAGGCAGCACTTAACAAAATGATAAAAAAAATTGGGACGAAAGAATAACACCAATATTTATCAAGAACTGCACAACATAAATGAAAAGGCTGATGGGGAAGGTACATACCCCAGCTTCAAGTCTCATGTCCTTCGAGTTGCTAGAACCATAATTGCCATTAGGGGCTGAATTTGATCCACCATGTGCATGCCCTGTTCGGAGATCAGTATCCTTATTCCGCCGGTTGTTCCCTCTGAGTCACAAAATACAGCATGATAAATACAAATGATAAAAATGAGGGGAAGTAACAAAGTAAAACTATACCTATTGGATGAGGATTTGACATTTGTCCAGGCACCACCTGTATTCGACCCATTCAAGATAACTGAAGGAACCGAGTCAGATGAACAAGTAGACGAGCTATCATCCACAAATGAAGTCCTCTTTCCTGATTGCTCATTTTGCACATCACCACCTTCAGGAACAGTGCCTCGAGTTTCTGAAGCATCTGTTTCCCAATTAACAGGACTGGATTCACGGTCTTCAAGATCAACATGAAGCACCTCCGAATTATCATCTCTGTTATCAGAGACATCAGATGCTTCGTCGGGATTGTCAGCATTTGAGGTCAACTCTTCAGCTTGACTTGACAAATCATCAGGGTTTCTATCATCTGATGGACTGCTCTCTAGAACTATTTCCTTCATGTCAACCATTTCATTTTTCTCTTTATTATTTTTCCGAGTGTTTTTCTTCTGTTTGGCCTGGATGAGCACAAAAATAGACAATATCATAGATGTCCTCAACTAATAGAAAAGGAAAGGTGCGTCAGAATAAATGAGATGCCGAGACTACAATCTCCTACTTTAGTATCAGAATAAATGAGATGCCGAGACTACAACTGCACGACAAAGTAGCATCGAAATAGGTTCAGCCAAAAGCATGGCAAAAAACTAGAAACCAAGAGATGTCATATCAAATATACACCTAACATTAAAGAATGGAGGAGTATAATGACAGAGTAAGATGGAATGGTTGCACTAGCGAGAAACCAAACCTGCTTTTTTCTGATACGTTTTTCCTTCTCAGCAGCACTACGCTTTGCCTTAAGTTCGATTTCTGCAAGCCCAGCAGCTTCTTCTTCACGAATGAGCTCTTCTTGGCGTTTCAAAGCCACCGCTTCTTGGTATGCCACTTCAATTCGACTGATTCAAGACTTATAAGTAACATGTGCATGCAGGTCATAATTGACTCTTTAAGACTTGTAAGATGTGGGACACCTGGTTTCCCGAGAAATTAATATGGAGGCAGATTTATCTAATATCTAATAAGTAATAATGGCTGTTGTATGCTAGCCAAAACTAGTAAAACTAGCACCAGGATATTCATCCACTAAAGTATCAAAGTAACAGGAAAAAGGATCAAGTCTAGCATCAAATGCTGGCAATTGATATTTCAGGTTGCTGACTCTTGTTCCACAACTTTGGAGCAAAATACGAATCCTAGATGGTCACATTAAACTGCACAAAAATCTCACCTGAATATATGAGCCAAGGCAAAAAATTCTAGTGTCTTCCAGCCAAGCTCTATAAGCCGTCTGTCATCACGCTCAATAGATTCTTTGTTGAAGTCATCACCCGAGCTGCTTTCCTATAATCACAGAATTGGCTAAGACTTCTTACATACAGTAGAACAAGAAATCATCAAGACACAAGTCTTAAAGAGAACCTTTTTTGCTAGTTTGTAACTCATCCTGGCGCAAGTTAATGACTCCTAGATCCTCATAACAGTGTTGTTTAAAAAAGCTTAGTTTGTTGAAAACAACCTCAAAATTAGGACTCTTCTGGTTATAAAATACGGAGTACTACGTAGATGGTATGAAAAAGGTGCTTCGAATAAGGTTGAAGATGAAATGAAAACATCTGCAGTTAATATCCAATGAACTGGCCATATTATATATTGTAGGATGGATGGATGGATTTTACCCCAGTAACCTAACTGTACAACAAGCTGGTAAAATAGAAGAATGCATACCTTTGTGCGGTTCTGTGAACCTTTTTCATCCTTCGTAGGCAATGGTTGGTGTGGCAGTGTGTCTAATGTAGCTCTTTCAAGCAAAATTAACACATCATCTGCCAAGACAAACATATCCTGCTCAACAAGCACCATAGAAGTGCTTCGAGCATCTGTCTCAGTTAATTTGGACAACCCCACTTGGTTCTTGCTCTTATATTCCAGAGCCTTCAGTCCGGTATACAGCGAGTCCATTACTAAGGTTGACGTAACTTCCTTTTCTATGAAAAAATGTTTCACTAGAACTTTCAATATGGTGTCCGTCTTTTCCCTTGTCATGTGCCGCCGCACACTTGGATCCATGCCTAGCCAGAATGCATTGAAACTGCAACCAACCAATTAAACATTTTAGTAACGGATCGGCACAGCACAGAAAAAATTGTATTAATATTTACTTAAAACATGCTTGATTACACTGTAGCCAAAAATGTATATTTATCTAACCTTGACCATCTCAGTCTATCCTCAATTAACCTGCAAAGCTTGCTTCTTCTTTCATCAATAAATCGCCGGCAAATTTGTTCCACATTTGATAAATACACCCTAACAAGTTCCCTTCGGTACTGGCCATCAAGGCAACGAAATGGGCGGTCTGCCTTCTCCCTCAAATATCACAATGCAGAAGCAGACATGGTTATGCAAAGTAGACATATACTCTCAATTCCAAAAATAACTGATGCAACACAGGTGTCGGGACCCCACAAGCGGGAAAATGGATGACAAATAACTACAGAAAACAGATACCTAATAACTTGAACTTGAGCTTTGATGGTAAGAACATCCTCAATGACAAAGCCATCATGTAATTTTGATAGCTCCATAAATTTTTTCCATCCCCAGTCATGCTCTTTCTTCCAAAACCGGTGCAGCGTATCTGAAATGCCACTTTGTTTTAAACTTCACGTGCAGAAGTCAACCTAAACTACTAGCCAAGCAAAAATTAGTGATATACCAAACTCACCAGAATACTTAGATTTCTTAGGATCTTTATTAATTACAGCTATTGTAAACTGTGCGAAGTGACTCCATCCTGAAATAAAAGCGAACAATAAACAATATTCAAGATAACATAGTGCCATCAAGAAGTGTCATGGTTGGCAATACATGGAACATTTCATTTACCTGGGAGCAGTTTATCATGGTTCGCAACACAAAGAAAGAGTGACAAGTGATTGCAAACATCACATCCTTGTGGATAAATCAAAATGTACCTGAAAGTCAACCAGTAGATATCAACACGTGATGTGCAGACCAAAAGCTTGAGTCCAACTCAAACATGTTATTGAAATTTGTAAGTTGGCAGACTACATATCAGATCGTGAGGCACATAAAAATAGAGAAAAATATGGTAAAACAGATGAATAAAATAAAATGCCCAAGTTATGTCTGTAGGCAAATAAGTGAGAAGGCAAGAGTAGTTTAAGACCACGATGTCCCATGACCCATTGCTCAACCAAAAGGCACCATGTTCAAGGTAACCATGGCATAGATGCAGGACAATAACAAATGAAAAACAAGAAGAAACTTTTAAAGATGATATTGTAACTCCACTTGATATCCTATGAATATCATACCATTTATAACCGCCAACATCAAAGGAGTTACTCCGTAGCTCCCTCTTGTTGATTTGGGAAAAATTATCAATCTTCCATGTAAACTTTCCATAAAGTTCAGGAGGCCTTGGCCCTATTAGAAGAAAATAAAAACAAGTCAAATAATTGTTGATGCTAAATACTTGAGAAATTACAAGGATTGGAACTAAATCAACCTATCAGAACGTCCAACTTCTAATAAGCATGTAGTCCAGTAGAATCTCCCTATACGTAAGGTTGTAAGTTGTGTGATTATCATTGTATATCCAGATCAGTCAGTGAACCACCCAGGCAAGTAGTCGAACTGGGAGTTCTTTAACTTAATAAACTAACAAGGAAAGATGAAACAAGGCAATAGAAAACAAAATTATCAGTTGCATGCCGTTCCAGCAGAAACGGTTAGAACATTGCATTCCACAATCAAAACAGAATGCAAACGCTGCCATTCCATACCACTCCGATCACGCCATTGTGCTAAATTCTGGACAAATCTCTCATGTTGGTCATCCCAGCACCAGTTCTGCTGCTGTTAGTGGCTTGCACTGTGATTCTATTATAAAGGCGCCAGCCCCACTGCATCTTACTCTCCTTGTCGAGGTGGTAATAACACAAAGCATTGAGTGTAAATGTTTGCTGTTCTTGCAGTTGCAGGCATGGACCATTGCGCCGGCAACTAGCTAGACGTTGTACACAATGCTGGGCCAGGCCACCACTAGGCACTAACCCTGCCGGACCATTGTTTGTACTTTTTTTATTTTTTTTATTTGATAATATGAGCCATATTTTTATGTATACAAGGTTAGATGCTTGTAAATTGCAGGACTATAAATCCTAGAACAGAACACTGTAATGCTCCAATATTGAATCGTTCTCTCCCAAACAATGAAACAGAATGGTTACCAGAAAGGAATTGAAAGAATTAGTAAGTATGGTATAAAACCTTTGGTGGCATGCGACACTCTAAAAAAACACTATGGCAGCATATTGAAATAAGGCAATACAGAACCAGGCCTGATACCGGTTTCACTTTTTTGGTTCAAACAGTTATCAGAGGTCAAGTTTTAGCAGTAACGTAAAATTTAGCAATAGTTACTGGGAAACATGCATTTGATCCCCATCGCATTCACACATAATAGAACCCCTAAGAGATTGTGATATAACATCATTAAATAAGTAAATATTCTTCAACATGACAAAACTATTTGCTAATATGACAATTGGTGATATATCAGTATTCTATTGTTAATTTTTTCCCTTTTTCACATGTAAATTTATAAAAATATGACTTGGTTCCAACCTCAAGATGGGCGAAGTACTATTGTGATTCCAGTAAATAACTCTAGAACCTCAAGAATTTTAAGTTAAGGGATGCTTCAGTGAATGTATCATGGTACGCATCTCAACAATCCACTGTCGTTTTAATGAAATTTCAACTGGCATTCTGATGTGAGTTATTTTATGGACGATATTGGATGTCTCATGGGAAAATAATACATCACTAAATTATGTATACTTCAGTCAACTTGTAGCACAAAAACTGACACTATAACTGATATAAGATACCTACACTCATTGTTCCAAAATTTGGCCAGTTGATCAGCAATTCGGCCAGTTAATTGCAACTCGGTGGGTCACCAAATAGCCGATTAACTTGAATATCGACCAATTAACTGGAAATTTTGCTTATTTATCGCTATTATCCTGAACATTGCCTACAATTAGCATAACCTGAGGACTCCTCAAGCTTGCATAACCTCAGGACTCCTCAAGCTTGCATAACCTCAGGACTCCTCAAGCTTGCATGTCATAAACTCGCCATAGCACAATTGGTAATTAGTTAACTACATGCAACGATCGATGAGCCTATGTTTTAAGGATTCACATTCAACTATTTGTTACTGCTTCAAACTCATGAATCCTGATTCACCGAAGCAGAAAACATAACTGGCCCAATCAGAACAAAAAACTTAGATGCCCTAATTTGCTCAGAATAGTTATGCTAGACCTACCAAAAAATAAATCTAACTCATCATCCATTATAGTGCATGGAGCCATGGGCAGTGATTCAGGAGCATCACCAAATCGGTTATATGTGTATTGTATAGCACCACAACAAAATCAATTGTTTTACTTTTATAGAGAGAACACTTTGATGAAACTAAATAGGTCACAGGAAAGATGGTAAAACTGGAAAAGGATACATTAAAATAACTATGTGTGTATGAAGCAGTAACAGGTAAAATGAACAAATGCAAGGTAAACTGATCAACACACCACAATCATCATCTTCAGTGTCCGAGTAAGCTGGTGAAGTGGATGGTGTTCCATTCTCAACTTGTTCGCTTGACCTCCACTCAGCTAAGGATTCCCCAGAATGGCTTTGTTGATCACTTGGCAAGTCCTCGGTTGACGAGGACCTACCATCCCCTGTATAGTCTTCGACCAAAGTGCCAGCCATTAACCTATCCAGGTCGGTGCAGCTACAGTATGTGCCTCGCCTATTCCCTTCCTACAACAATGAATTCAGACCATAAAGTCATCAAACCTCAGCTTTGATAACAAAGGGTGCATAACAAGGATAAACCGCCCGAACATACCAAATGCGGAAACAACTAGGTTTCCCTAGTCTGTAAGAAAAACCTATATCAATCAGTGACGCGTCTCATATCGAGCAATTGCTAAATATTCGTGTACACAGAGCTGGCAATGCACAGGAAACAACATGATCGGAGACACGGGTGCCGCCGGAGCACCGCGGACGATCTACAAAGCATACAGTCCGTCGCCAAACAGAATCCCAAGGCCTCGGATACGAAATTTAAGCAGCATTAAATCACCTACGTCAAAGCTAATCCCATTTTCACCCTATACACCTGCCCCTGCACGCCCCCACACGGCGCAGGCGCACGAGAACATCAGCTAAGCTAAACCCAGGCGCCCGTCCGGGCCCAACCCAACCTAAGCAATCCAAGCACGCCGCGCCCCCGAGCGGAACCCCGACGCAATCTCCCCCGCGGGCAGGAGCGGGGGAGAGACCACGTACAACCGCACGCACGAACGAACGCAGATTGGATCGGGGCCGCGAGCGCGCCAATGCCCACCTCGCCGAGAAACCTAGAAAATAAAATCCATCTCCGCCGATTCGACCCTTCGCCCCGCGTAGTCCGGATCTGACCCCGCCTCCGTCCCTCGCCTCGGAGCGGTGCCGTGCGGCGTGCGTGCGCGCGCGCGTCGGAGGAGGAGACGTGGCCGGGGATCGAGAGTTACCTGCACGCCGCTGTCGTCGTCGTCGGCGGCGGCGGCGGCAGCTGCTTCGTCGAGGAGGAGATAGGGGAGGGAGGGGCGGGCGGGGGGGAGAGAGGAGAGACGGGGGAAGGGAGCAGCGGGGTGTGCGCCTGCGCCCTAGTCGAGTCGAGCAATCGGATCGGGTTTAGCAGGGCTGCCTAAGCTAGGCTTAGGCAGGCTCTCCGGATTATTACGAAGAAATGATTTGTTGGGGAGTATTTCTATTTCTCCAGGGGGGATGGGTGTATTTATAGCGTGGCAGCGCGTCAACATTTATTTTACTTTTTTATGAGCCAGCACAGTCGTATTTGGAAGCATTACGTTGCTTACCACACCATATTGTTGGGGGGTTTGATAATTTGCCTCATTTACTTTGCCATTCCACGATTTGCCACGAGTTGTTTTAATGACGGGTGGACTCCGGGCCCACTTGTCATTTTTAATGAAGGCTAAATCATCAAATGGCAAAGTAAGGTGGGGTAAAAGATCAAATTTGTCATATTGTTGCGTCCCACGGGCTATCAATGCAGTTTTTTCATCCGTCTGTTGGAGTTTTAGAGGGATCCACCTCATGGTGCTCTATCCTCCATCCTGCTTTTCTCTAACGCTTCGTTTGGATGTATGTATTCAGTTTCTGAATTGTTAATTGGTATACATATCCTCCAATTTAGATGTTTGGATGGTTGTCGAATTAGCCATTGGAATTGAACTTCAATATGGACTCTGAATTCCGTACACTTGTGCACACCCGTCCTCAATACCGAGCATTGGGGCTCCGATTTGCTCGGAAACGGCGACCCTCGCACCATCCCGCAAAACTTACCTCTTCGTCTCGTCCGAAAAAAGAAACACAGGTCACGATTCTCCAACGTCGTCGCCGCCGCCAGGGCTCCTCTCCCTCCATGCTCGTCGCCCGTCGCGCTTGACGCCCTCACCGGCCCACTCTCCGCGTCCTCTTCCCCTCCCGGTGCTGCAGACTCTTCCCCTTCCCCACGGCCTCTACATCTCATCTCTCGTCCCGTCTCCTCCCATGGCGTTGTGTCCTGGCCAGGTTGTCCTCCGCCGCGACTCATCCTCGACCTTGCTCCGGCCACCGAGCCCCATCCTCCCATGGCGGCCAGATCACTTCATCCTCAGCCGCCGAACCCCGTACTCCTCAGCCGCTGGACCCTCCTCCTCCTTTGGCCGCCAGATCCCCTCTTCTTCCCTCTCGTTCTTGCCCACCTTCTATTGCTCCACTTCTCCAATTTCCACCAATTAAGCGGTCAAGTTCTTCATTTTCCATTTGGTCAATTTTTGCAAATTTTGCTAACCGAAAAATGCAATTCCATATTTTATAGGATATTTGAAGTTTTTTTTGCTACAACAATCCATTTATAGTCACACATTCTATAAAACTTGATAGTTTATATGCATATATTAATGTTGATATGCAATTCAATAGTTTATCATCCAAACATGATTCCGTATTGAAACCTTGGTAAAATTCTATGAGAGCCAATTCAATTAACATCCAAACAACTGAATTCATATTCATGTTCATTACAGTTTACTGGTTGAATTGGAATTGAAACCAATTCAATATGAATGTCTTCAATACAAACATCCAAACGCAGTGTAACTTCTATTGTTTCGTTTCTTTAATGTATATCGTCTTTTTCCTTCGCGTTTCGTGTACCTTCGTATTGTTTGTCATTGTTGCTCTTGTGTATCCTATGATCTTAAGATGGATCCATCTCGTGGTTATCTCACCCCTTCATTGTTTGCCTCTTACCAATATCTACTGTTTTCTTTCATCGTATCAATGGTACCTTTGTATTGTTTTTCATTGTTGCCCTTACATTTTCTATGACCCGAGAAACATCACCAGATGATTATCTCATCCACACTGATGAGGACATCCCTACTACCAACACATCTCCAGTTCGCCATGAAGAACAAGTTGATTCAACAAAGAAGAAGGATGATGAAATCAGAATTGGACCTATTACAAGAGCTCGTGCAAAGTTGATAGAACGACAGGTGAACTCGCTCTTAATAGATTCTGATATATTATGTAATGAGAACTTTATACTGCCTAAATCTTTGTATGTTTGCATAATCAGGTATCATGACGAAGACGAGGATCCAGAAGGAGGAGAAGATGAGACATGCTCCAACTTTCGGACGTCCGACCCATTTCGGATGTCCGACATCAGCGAGAAGGATGGCGACCTCCGTATCCAGAAGACCTCCAAAACCGAAGCCGGATTTCCGACAGGATTCGGACGTCCGACGCATCGGACGTCTGACATATGACGGACGTCCGACATGAAGGTCCTCGAGAAGAACTCCCAATCCAGGACACCTCACCGCCAGAGTCGGATTTCCGACACGTTTCGGACGTCCGACGTGACGGACGTCCGAAACCCATCGGACGTCCGAAACTGCCTGCGCAGATCAGACGGGCTGCGGCTCTTGTATCCCCCTAGCTTATAAATACCCAGCTCCCACGAGTTTTAGGGTTAGACCACGTTTAGATAAACCCTAGATATTGAGAATAGCTTCAAGCTTTCCTCTTGAATCATTAAGACTTCAATTCGTATCGATCTGAAGTTCTTCTACTGCAAGTTCTGTGTGATCTATTGTTCCACTGGGGATTAGTAGATTGCAAATTACCGTCTCGTGGTCGACGGCTACGTTGCGCAAGTGTGTGAAGTTGTGAATATCCAAAGGGTAGAGAGCTGTCGCATTGGCAACAGGGATCTAGCAAGGAGAGTTCATTGGCTACATACAAGTTATCTATCATCGCCCTCATATTCACCGTCCGCTTACTGAGAAGATCGGGCCACCCCATATCACACACCATATGTGTTTCCCTGATCTTTATCATGTTGGCACAACCATACGTCCTTGCATTGACCTTGACTTGAATGAGTCAATATCCAATGTCATATGTCATCGCTATTGGGCTACTGCCATCCTGATCTGCCTCCGTGTTTGGGAAGGTGGCACATCAAAGCAATCGATCGTAGCCATGGAACCACCTTCGACATCGGTTAGGTTAAGTATTAAAGAAAAAGCAAAAGAGGATAAGTGGTGAGTTATTAGTTTATAATGATGCGGGGGATGAAATTTGTTTGCATCGTCTACTTAGCTTTCCAACTGTTAGTTATCATATGAATGTTGCCTCACATTGGGCTAATGTTGTCCTAATATGCATTTACATTCATCGAGGCATATTTCATAATTCAATCATGTGTTGTGGCACCACCAACACCAACGCTTAGGCCAAGATCAACAACATAGAAGGCAAGATAGGAGAAATGGGCAACCAAAGGTTGACGATAGTACAAAATTCAATCATGTGTTCCTTGTCATTCACTTACCGTATTTATTATTATGTACATGTCACTTATGTTGAACTATTATCATCCCAATTTGCCTCTGCATTTCTCAGGGCACATCAAACCAATCAACCATGAGGTGTGGCACAACCCATTTCTTCGGATAGATCAAGATAGTGAGATAAGAGGCAAAAGGATAAAGGGCAACAGACGATTGATGATGATGCAAAGGGTGAAGACCGTTTTCTAGTCGTCTACTTATCTTATCGATTATACGATATGCATGTCACCTACATTGACTATTTCTAGCTTAATCTACCTCTAACTTAGGGCACAAGGAAACAAGCAACCATGATATGTGGCACCACCTACGTCTTTGTTTAGGTCAAGTCCAACGAGGGGGAAAGGGGAGATGAGAGAAAATGGCAACAAACGGTCGACGATGTAAAAGGTGGAGATTGTTTCTTATTGTTGACTTACCTTGTAGGTTGTATGCGTGTCGCGTCCACTGAACTATTGTTGTCTTAGTCTGCTTTGCATACATTAGGGCACAAGGAACCAATCAGCTATGAGGTGCAACACCATCTTCATCTTTGGTTAGGTCGATGCTCATGAGAGAAAAGGTGAGAGGGAAGAAAAGGGCAATAAACTGATGACGGTGATGCAAGTAGGATTGTTTCTTATCGTTTACTTACCTTATCGGGTAAATAATATGGATGTCGCGTACACTTACTAAGAACATCTTAGTACACATCTGGTTTATGGCAGAAGGAAACAACCAACCGTAAGATGGGGCACCACCTACGTTTTTGGTTAGGTCAAGTTGAACGATAGAAAGGGAGAGATAGTAGAAAAGGGCAACAAATGGTTGATGGCGATGCAAAGGGTGGAGATTTTTTCTTGTCGTTTTCTTACCTCGTCTCTTACACAGTATGCATGTCGCCTCCATTAGACTATTGTTGTATTAATATGCCTATATATACCTTAGGGCACAAGGAAGCAATCAACCTTGAGACACGACACCATCTATGTATTTTATTAGGTCAGGACTCATGACTGAAAAGGTGAGAGGGAAGAAAAGGGAAACAAACGGTTAACGATGATGTAAAAGGTGGTTTTTTTCTTTTCATTTACTTAATTACTTTATTGATTATACAATATGCATGTCACCTACATTGACTAATGACATCATAGTCTGCCTCTACCTTAGGTCACAAGTAAATAATCAAGCATGAGATGTGCCACCACCTACATCTTTGGTTAGATCAAGTCCAACGAGATGAAAGGAGAGGTGTGAGAAAAAGACAACAAACTATTGACTGCGATTTAAAGCATGAAGATTGCTCCTTGTTGTTTACTTACCTTGTCGAATATATAATATGCACACCTTCATTGGACTACCATCATCTTAGTTTGCCTCTACGTTCCTTAGGGCACAAGGAGCCAATCAAATGCAAGAAACGGCACCATGCATCTCTTTGGTTAGGTTGAGACCCACGAGAGTAGAAGTGAGAGGAAAGAAACGAGCAACAGATGGTTAAGGATGATTTAAAAGGTGGGGTTTGTTTCTTGTCGTTTGCTTACCTTGTCGGTTATTATATGCATGTCACATCTGGTGAACTACTACCACCTTAGTTTGCCTCTATAATCTTCAGGGCGAGTCAAACCAATCAATCACGAGCTTTATCACTGATGACCCTCAACTGTAGGGGATCGTTTGTAGCGTTTTTGATAAATAAGAGTGTCGAACCCAACGAGGAGCAGAAGGTATTGGTAAGTGACTTTGGCAAAGAAGTACTTGCAGGCACTGAAAGATAACTTTTTAGGGGTTTTCGGCATAAGCAACAAGAAGGTAAAAGCAAGTAAAGTAAAAGGCACTGAGGATTAACAAGTGGCCTTATCCTTTTGAGCAAAGGATAAGCCTGGCAACTGAACTTATAAAGGCTAAAGCGTTCTTGAGGACACATGGGAGAAATAGTTACGTGCTTTCGCGATGCTCTGTATCGATACTATGTGCTGCATTGATAAGTGTTGAGTGGGTGGATCTATGCTAGTACACTTTCTAGACTAAGATAAGTGCACTCTTATGATTAAACATCTTGCAAGCATCTGCAAACAAGATAGTAATTAAGGCAAAAGCCTAACCATAGCAATACGATCGATGATCCATTGTTCCCTTGTGCAAAAGCGTGCAAACTGGGGTTGAGGTTTCTGTCACTCCGGCAACCCACCGTAAGCATTCTTTATACACAATGCATTCCCCTAGATCCTTAATAAGGCGAAGTGTTGCGTGTTCAACTCACAGAACACCACTAGGAAAATAACAACACAACTTAAATATCAAACAACACATATTACTTCAACATCGTATGGCTACTAGCAACTAGACTTCTCACATGTCCTCAAGAGCTAAAGTAACTACTCACAAGACATAAAAGATATCATGATCAGAGGGGATAAATAGATGATAAACAATCTGGACACAATGTTATTTCTCCAACAAAACTCAATAGCATTCACCACAAAGTAGTAATCAACGCCGATAGAGTAGAGAGGATAGATAGTACGGATTACAACACAAGTTGCAATTGTGAGATGAGATAGGATGGTGGTGTAGATGGTGCTGATGTTGGGGATGATGTTGATGATGATCTCGATGATTCCTGTGACGATGATGATGACAATGGCGATGATCTCCCCTTCCAGGAGGTGTTCTCCCCGGCGGAATCTGCCCGTCGGAGATGTCTTTTCTTCTCTGTAGGTTTCCGCCACGGAGCGGCGGCAGAACACGCGAAACTCCTCCTCTCCTAGGGTTTTCGGATGACGAGTGATATATAGGCCAGAGGGGGGGAGCCGGGAGTGGCCCCAGGTGCCCAGACGCCCTCCCGGCGCGGCCCAGGTGGGGGTCGCGCCAGGTGGTTGCCTGGGCACCCTGTGGCCCCCCTCTGTCTCCTGTTTTGCGTGTCCTCGACATCCTTCTGGAAAATGGCCTCCGTCGATTTTCAGGTAATTTGGAGGTCTTCTGTTTCAGCAACTCAGCGTCCACTTTTTACCGCTGAATCCTGCGTCTGCTGCTTCGGCATCGAAAAGTTGCAAACTGTGTAAAACAAGCCAAAACAACATAAGAACAACATCATAACATGAAATATATCAATGAATAGGGATGAATTACTATATAGAATAGTGATGCATTTTGGACGTATCAACTCCCCCAAGCTTAGACCTCGCTTGTCCCCAAGCGAATACTGAGCTTGGTAAACCTGCCCACAAGTTTAGAGAGTGAAGTGTCGATAAATAGAATACGGACAAGAAGCATCATGATTTCTTCACCAAACTCAAGCATCCTCAACAACAACCTCAACTCATAAGGCCCTTATGAGTAAGTAATAACAATTATAATCAAAAGTAGGGCTGAGAAAACTTATCAAATTATGGCAAACATATCCTTGGTCAAAGGACAACTAACAACTTTTATGTTTGCTCTTTCTCTTTATAATGAAACAATTTGAAGGCTTTGAAAGAACATGTTATTAGTCATGAAGTGCAAATGCTTAACACAAAGGAAGATGTTTGCTTGGCATAAGCTTTTGCAAACAACTTACTTATCAAAAGATAATGTCAACAAGGATGTGACATGGCAAAACTTAATGCATCATTATATGAATGAATCCTCATCAACATCAAGTGTATGTTCTCTTTGGGAAAATAAGGAAGTAGGAAAAACTGACTCAACATAAAAGTAAAAGACATGCCTTGTTATAGGCGAGCAGGGAAAACTCATGTGCTATCCTTAAATCAAACAGAATGAAAACAAATTTTGGGAGGTGCATAGTTTGTCAACGAATGCTAATAGATAGCTCAATTACTTCTCAAGCTGGACAAGTTTCGAGGAACGGCTCCCAAGTGTGGACGATCACATCCCCTTAATCTCCTTTGTTTATCACTGCCAAAGTTTCTGATTTCTCATAGACCAAGAGTGAAGGAGGGTTTGTTGGTTATATTATCTTTCGTGCTGGGCGCACTCATGCCTGTTCCTCCTCGTATTATGGGTTTGCAGATTAGACATGCAATCACGTGGTAAAACTTGTCCAACTTAAGAAGATCATGAATTACCTACTACTTCCTCATGAGCTAAACAAGAGGCACACAACAGAAGATTTTGAGCATTTAAGGATAACACATAAATTCTATACTTTTAGGAGTGGTAGGGGAATACCACGAATAGGAAGGTATGGTGGACTCATATGGAAGATATTGGTTTCAGGGTATGGATGCACAAGCAGAAATCTGCTAGGCAAAGAGTTTGGCTAGCAAAGGTTTTGACAGAACAGACAATTGATGCTAACTTAGATGCAAAACATATAAAGCATAAACATTAAGGTAAGCATAACACATCAAGTTGTCTTCCTGAAAGCTCAATAATATCAGAGGGGGAGGGGGTGAATGATCACTTCTAAAAATTCTAAGGAACTTAGAAGGAATTCATGCAAACTACGAAGGACTACATGCATCTCAAAGGAAATACAGTATCGAAAGACATACATGGGTCAAAAGGATTGGGAGCGAAGGAAAACATCGAAGGAAAACAGGTAATGAGTAAATACTGAATGTAAATACAATAAAGAAAACGAGCCTGACATGACGATGTTTGGTAAACCAGTTCACACTCTGCAAAGTGTTACGTCTGGTTGGAGGGACAGGTGATTGAACACCTAGAGCAAATCTCTCTCCGTCCTATTCTCCACTTCAACAAACTCCTCGAGCTTTTCAAGTTTTCACTCGTGGTAGATGATTCAGCACATCTCCGAGACCTTTACAAACTTCCTTCAGCACTGACAATTTCTCTTCGACTGCTTGACAGGCGACGCCTAACCGTCTAGGAGACTTGCAGTTCTCCAAGATAAAAAGATCGGCTGATATAGACCTAAGTCTTTGTGAATTGCTCAACCCAGCTCAGACTTGGGTTTAAGTTTTCTCGCGATTTCTCTTGGGATGCTCACAATACTTCTGTCTTAGAATCTTCAGTGGAGCATCCAACCCGAAATGGCGGGTAGGTGCGGGGTATTTATAGGTGGAGACCCCGATGAGTGAAAGGACTGAAGTGACCCGATCCAACCGCTTGACTCCACAATGGTCGGATTTCAATCACTGCGCAACTTTACTTGAGGAACAAGTAAGTTGACTTACCGAACGAGTTCTCTCTCGAAGGCACGAAGTGCGATGACTTTGCCTTCGAGCTATTCACTCGACTCAGTAAGATTTCTCTCGGTAGGCTTTTTGTGGGTTTAGGTTGAGCAGAGCAAATTCACTTCGACAAAGATCTCAACTAGCAAACCCCTCTTGATAGTACGGTTTTTCCTACGACTCAAGAAAATAAAAGAGAAACTAGTAAAAGACCAAGTCTTCGACCAGCTTCAGCTTTCTCCTCGTTGCGCTTTTACTCGAGAATATCTTCTTTCTTGACGACATTTTTGGGGGTCGTCTTCCTTCATAGGTTTCGGTAGTTGACTGCAGCTTCGCTGCAATGAGTTGTCCTTCGACCTTCTACTTGCAAACTCCATTCTTTCGGAACCTAAGTATCTGTTTATACTCGAAAACAATATTAGTTCCACTATTGCTTTGTCCAACAATCTCCAAAACCTTCAGGGGAAAAACTTGCTCTTACAATCTCCCCCCTTTTGGATGATTGTTGACAAAACAGGCATCGATAAATAATTCGAAAGTTTTGAGTTTTCGATGATAAAACGGTGCTAAGATCGATGAAATACTCCCCCTGGATGTGTGCACGGAAGATATAAATTTCCAGTGAAGTGCACATTTGACAAGAATTGAGTCGAGGGAAAAACATCATAATCTTAGGGAGCAAGATTACAGTCCAACTAATATTCAATGAGAAATATGCAATCTCCTCGAAAAACCTGTGAACTTATATGAAAGATAACTTCCTGCAAAAGGTTAAGTAACGCAAGTATAGCAGATAGATATCTTACGATAAAATAGCAGTTCACAGACCTACTTAAAGTTCAAAAGTTCAATGACCAAAAAGCAAAGACCTGAACCCCGATAGCAAACTAATTTCTTCGATGCCACTACATCTCCCCCTTTTTGTCACAACATACAAAAAGTCGAGAGAATAGGGTCGAAAGAAATCCCTACTCGCTGGAGCGGCGCGGGCGACGGCGAGAGGATTCCGCACGCGTCGAAAGGCGATGAATGGGGCGACCGCCTGGAGGAGTAATCTTCTTCCTGAAGGAATGATGATCTCCAGAAGATTCTCGTGGCGATTCCGGCGGGGTCCTGGGGCTTCGAGGGAGTGGAGAGTAAACTCTTGCTTGGCGTTGAGGTGCTTCATCTTTGTCAGAGTCGGAGGATTTGGTGTTCACCGTGATGTGATAGAAATCATCGACACATATCACGTCCCTGTTCTTCGGCAGCAATGGAATGGTAGAATCTGGTCGATCGACACGGTCATCATTTGTCCATTGCCTGTTCAGATGTGGAGGATATTCTTCGAAGCCGCATCGCTGCAGTTGATGAAGGGTATTAAACTTGCGCAGACCTTTCCAATCTCGGCGAAGGCATTCACGCAAAAGCTGATTATTGATCACTGTAATGTTGCGCAGATGGTTGATTTCATCCATCATCTTCTGTTTCTGCAAGAAGTCTTGGTCGATATGATGTTGAAGCATCTGCTGAGACCGAAGGGATACTTCCATATGATGCACTGGCTTAATAAATTTCGAGCGAATATTGCGCTCTGTCGTATGGGCGCGGATGCCAGTGTGCTCAGCAAATTGACCGTTGGGTCGAGCAATGATCTGCAACACTTCCCTTACTGGTGGAGTAAAAATCTTGGGGTAAATTGATACGGGGAATGGCACGTCGCGAGAGTAATTGCAGATTGCCATCAGCCAAGGTGCATAAGGCTTGTGAGAATTATGATCATCAGCACAGGAAACCATCGTGCGAATGAAGTAGTCTTCAAAATCGAAGGGATGACCATGGACTAACTTTATCAGAGCAAGTTGCGCATCATTGGGGATGGGAAAATCATCGTGCCCATCGAGCATTGGCATCAAAGTCTTCGACAGAATATAGAACCAGGACTTGGCTTCGAAGACTAAGTACTTGGGCTTCGGCTCATCTGGATAGTGATCTCCTACGACATCTGGATTCATCAGCGATGAGAATTCAGCAGGAGTTAGAGCAGGCAAATCATGAAGTTTGTGCGGTAATCCTTCGAAGCGAGGTAAATTGATGATGGCCAGAAATTTATCGACAGTCATGTGGAACACTTGGCCTTGAATCATATAATCAAATTTCCAAGTCTTCGAATCTTCAGGATAACCAGTGACATACAGAGTGGCGTAAAATTGCTTGATGAGCTCTGGATTGTAGCCACAATCGAGAGCAAACATCTTGTGAGCATGAAGACCGTCAATAGTTTCGGCAACATTCTCGAAACATGATGTGGCGTACATCGAAGGCATATCAAGGTACTAATGTTGGAAAATTCTAGCCTTGTTGTAAAGCACACGAGTGTAATAGATGGCTTGCTCCTGGGTCCAAAACCGAAGAGAATATGCATTACTTGGCTTCTCATAGGGATTGGTCCCGAAGAAAAATGGCTTGTGTTCCCGCCTCTTGAAGATAGGACCTCCTCGAGGGACATCGGGGGGGAACAAAGGCAACATTTCTCTCGGATGAGCAGAGTGGATCAGCTCATCGACCGGAAATACTTCAGCTGCATTTTCTGGCATTTGTAGAAATGGCTCAGCAGGGCGGGGAAGAGATGATGGAACATTTACGATGTCCTGAGCTGGGATAGCTGGAGGAGTATTTTCCTCGGCCTGCTCATCGACGACATCTCCTTCGTCGGCATTAGCATTTTGCTCGGCCTCCTCTGTCTCCATAGCATCAAGATCTTGATCAAGTTGTGCAAAAACATCAATCATTTCTTTGTTCGAAGAACTTGAGGAGGAAGAGGAGCTATCGGATGAACTGGAGTCAGAAGAACTTTCTTCTTTGGCAGCAGCCTCTCCTAGAGCAGGTGATGTCTACGCACGCTTCTATTCTTGTAGACTATGTTGGGCCTCCAAGCGCAGAGGTTTGTAGGACAACAACAATTTCTCTCAAGTGGATGACCTAAGGTTTATCGAACTTAGGGAAGTAGAGGTTGAAGATGGTCTCTCTCAAGCAACCTTGCAATTAAGATACAAGAAGTCTCTTGTGTCCCCAACACACATAATACAACTAGGAGTTGTATAGGTGCACTAGTTCGGCGAAGAGATGGTAAAATATGGGTGATAGGTGTGGCAAAACAAAGTAATATAAATCTGTAATAAAAAGGGCAGCAAGCAAACATGTGACAAAAGTGAGCACAAACGGTGTAACAATGGTGGAAACAAGGCCTAGGCTTCATACTTTCACTAGTGGCAACTCTCAACAACATTAACATAGTCTAATCACATGATATTTCCCATAAAACATGCAATGGAGACACACTCGGAGGTCATTCCTTTGTGGTCAAGAGAGGACGAGAATTATGTAGGGCTACAAAAGCACACCTCAAAGTTCGTAGTTCTCAATCTATGGATTTCCCAATGTCACCGCGACCATCCAAAGAGAGTACTTCAATCACCACAACATATCTCAAGGATAGTCAAAGACAAGCACCAAGAGACTCTCAATCTTAAATCAACACACAAAAGAGGAAATCACTCATGAAAATATTCTTCTAACCCATGCCCAATAGACCGCTGTCACCATGGTCTCGGGGATTATACTAGATAAGATCAATTGAGTACATCAATCTAATACATAGAGGTAGGGGAAATATCATGGGATCATCCTAGATTAACATAGCCTATGATCACAACGAAGATCACATCATGGGAGAGAGAATTGACCACATAGCTACTGTAGAAACCTTAGCCCCGAGGGGAACTACTCACACATGGACATGGTGAGAGAGAGAGAGTTTTTGATGGAGAGGTGCATCACGGAAGAGATGAAGGAGACGGCGGCGGCGGTCACGGCGACGCCCACGGCCACGACGGTGGCCACGACCCTTGGGCAGCGGTCCTTGGCCCCCTTCTTCTTCCTTGGAGATGATGCTGCTGTGGAGATTGATCTCCCCCTCAAGACGGTTGCCAAGGGGAGGAAATTTTGTGGTGCCCTTTGACCTAGGTTTTGTGGTCCCTTTGACCTAGGTTTTGTGGTTCCCTTTGACCTAGGTTTCCTCTCTTTATATAGACTCTCGGATTCCCCATCATCCATATTACGTCTTCGGTATTTCGGGGCTCCATGTAACAGCCCATGTGCAATAAATAGGAATCACCATGAACTTGTACCTTGTCTGTTACTTGTAACTTGGCATGATGCTAAACATTGTGATTTCATGTGGTGATTTAAATTTGCAATGGGATTGGAGCCCATCTGGTTTGGTTGAGTTTGCTTTCAAAACTGGTTCAAGAAGGGTGTTTCAGGATTTTTCATGGTTGCATGCATGCTCCCCTTGACCCCAAACTTGGCATAGCCAATTCCTTTCCCCTTTCAAGTTTTCCAAAATTCTTGCTCCATTTTTGCAAATCTAGAAATAGGGGCTCTAGTTCAAAGTGATTTTGAATTCAAAATGAGCTCACAATTTTGTTGTTGTCAAAATTACCCAAACCACTTTTGGAAATTAAGGAATAATGCAAGGTTCAAGATTATCAAGTTCATGGAATTTTGCACCTTGTGTTTTCTTCCCCAAAATTCCATAAGCACCTTTTCTATTTAATTTTAAATAGGAAAAGGTACTGTTTTTGCTATGGCAATTTTTCCTTGCATTAAAAATTGCCCAACCCATTTTTGGGTGATCAAGTATGCCTCAAGGGGTTTCAAATATATTTTATATATTTTTCTCCCTTTTTCTTCTGTCCCTTTTCCTTTTCTTTTTCCCTGCTATTTTTCTGTTCTGGGAAAAGGCCTTGGTCTCCTTCTTCCTCTCTTCCAGCCAGGCCAGGCCCATCTGGAGCTTCCTTCGCCGCAGCCCATTCACCTTTCCAGCGAAGCGGTATGGATGAGGATATCCAGGCCTTGGAGTCCAGATCGTGCGGCCGGGACAGACCCCCTTTCCACGTCGTCCTCCTCCCCCTCTCACACGGGCTCTGGCGTCGACGTCGATGACCACCGACGTGGCCTGAGGGGCTCCCCCCTATAAGTTCCGCACCCCCGAGCCCAGGAACCCCCCTAGGGTTCCATTTCCTCCAAGCTTTTCCCTCGCCGCCGCCGCTCGAGCGAGACCCTTCCTCCCCTGTTCCGCCGGGCGCCATGACTCCGGCGAGGAATTCGTCGCCGCCTCGCCACAATTCCTCGGGCCCACGCTTGTTCTGGCCGTCTGTGAACTCACCTCCCCTCTTGCTTCGCGCAGGCAACAGGGAGGAGCTCTTGAGCGTTCCCGCGACGACGATCCCCGCCTCTGACGCGTCTGCTTCCGCGTCGCCGTCGAACCCCTTTTGTCAACCGTGTTGCAAGTCGTCACCGGCCACCCCAAGGTGAGCGGCGACCTGTCCCGTGCCCGTAACGAGTAGTCCGGTAGCCTCTCGTCCTCGCGCGTAGTTCTGTGCGGTTTTCCCCGCTGTAGAGGTCGCCGGCGTGTCTTCGTGGTCGATGCGATGGTGTGGCCGTCCAGGGCGTGTCCTCCCGTGCTCCAGGAACGCGCAGGACGCGTGTGTGGCAGCCAAGGCGTTGCCTTTGCGCATGCCAGGGCCGAAGTGATGCGGGTCTGAACCCCGCGTGTCAGTTTTGCCGCCGTGGTGTTCCGGTGAGGTGCACGACGCTGTCGACGAGTCCCTGCTGCAACCAAGAGTGGAAGTGGAACCGTGGTGGTCCCATCCAGCTGTAACGCCTCGCTGTTGAGATCCCGAAGCACAGCAGCAGCCGCAATGGTCGCCGGAAGTTGCCCGCCTGCGTCAGCTTCTGAACCTGGCTGTCAGGTGTTCAAAGTTCAGTTAACGCAGAAGTGCAGTATTTCTTCTCAAATGCCTGGCTTTTGTTCGAAGTCGCGTTGCTGGTGTAGTGGTGACCGAGCAGGGAAGCCAGGGTTGCGGCGTGAGTTCGAACCCCGCGGGAGGCAGTTTGCCCCACCTTTTTTTTCCTTTTAAGAGAGAGGCTGACCATTGGGCCAGCCTGGTCAGTGGGACACCGGGTCCTCAGCCGGACAAGGTGGGCCAGCCAAGGCACAAGTCCTCCTGGCCCAAGGTGGTTTGTAAACAACTGGGGTACCACCAGCACACACACGTTGCAAATAGTAAATCAGCTCGGGCCACCACTAGAATTGTATGAAGCTAGGCAGGTAAGACAAGGGGACCCCATAGAATCCCACACACGATTAGGCACGCTCGTCAAGAAACACAATACCGGGAACTCGGGACCTAGGTGACTCAAATGGAACAAAACACCTGGCGGGAACAACCTAGTCTCCCATCTTTTGTCAAGTATAAAATTAACATCATAATTATAATAAATATCAACCAACTTCTGTAAATAACATGATATCCCAAACCATAGCAATAGGGTAAGCAGCAAGTTTTTCTACTCATACTAAGCAATGGCTGAGCAGCGGTAACTTAGCAATACAAAGTTTTGCTGGGATGTGGGGATCATGGCTGTTTGGGTTTTGAAGGTGGTATAAACAAGTGGATAGGATCAAACAAACGTTCTAAGCTACAGCTAAGCAGGTAGGCATAAAGGTATCAAGTAATGGTATGAATCTTCCCCTTGCCTGGGTAATCGGTCGTCGAAGCAGACGCAGCAGGGTCCTCGGGCTCGGTGTCGGAAATCTCCACGTAAGTCTCCTCGGCGGTCTCAGGTGCTAACGTAAGGTACCGGCAAGGAAAAGCATACAAGTAAGTAACAGGTACAATGCACAGGCAAGGATGATATGAGAAAGTTTAATTTACATGATGTGACCCTATCTAGTCAAATTTAAATGAAGGTGGTGACGACACGTCATCAACTTCATATGCAATTTATTTACGTGAAGATGGCTTTGGTCTTAGCCTTATTTTTGGTGTAAGTAGCATGTCAACCTGGCATGAACAACAATGCATATAACATAGATAAATCAACGTGAAAAGTAACCATCGATTCCGGAGAAGGAGTAGTGCTGGTGAATTTGACACAAGGAAGGTGCAACAATAGTTGGAAACCAACCACTTGCATACGACAATATTAGGGGCTGACTTTGGAGAAAGATGATTGAAGATGGCATGGAACAAACTTGAAAAGGACTGATGATCATCATTTCAAAATGCACGGAAGTTGAAATGATGCAAGAAGAAAGACAGATGATTCTGGATCAGGTGGTCACACCTTGTTCACATGAGTTGCACAAAATTTCATGGGGACATCACCAATGCATTCCTTTCAGAAAACTACCCCAAACCCATATATAATATGGTACCAGTTGAGTTTGCAAACACAGTTGCAGTTTCAGCTGGGGTTCAGGGGGCTGAGTGTAATAGTTACACTACATGCATTTGAAAAAGGTTCACATGGCTAAACCATTATCAGCATGCAACTCCTGATGAAAAACTACCCAAGATTCATATATGGCATGGCCAACTTAGAATTTGGGCAAGACTTGGTCAAAACAAAAGAAAAAGGAGGGGGGGTTATTGTAAAATTACCACACCTCAATTTTTAGAGGGGGCAAAGTGCAAAATAGACCTCACCATTGAGATCAGTAGCTCAAGCTACCCCAAAAACATATATGGGATGACCCTGGATGAATTGGAAATTCCACTCAGATTTGAATTTGAATTCAAATTAGATTTTTGAATTAAACAGAAAAGAAAATCAAAAGAAAAAGAAAAGGAAAACAGGCTCAGTCCCTCTTGGGCTGGCCTCGGGCAATCCGGCCCAGCAAGCCGGGCGGCCGACAAGGGGCTGCTGGGCTGTGCCCAGCAGGCCACTGTGGCCTGAGCCACTGACCAGGCTGGCCCAGTGGTCAGCCTCTCTCTTAAAAGGAAAAAGGGGGGCAAACTGCCTCCCGCGGGGTTCGAACTCACGCCGCAACCCTGGCTGCCCTGCTCGGTCACCACTACACCAGCAATGCGACTTCGAACAAAAGCCAGGCATTTGAGAAGAAGTACTACACTTCTGCGTTAACTGAACTTTGAACACCCGACAACCAGGTTCAGAAGCTGACGCAGGTGGGCAACTTCCGGCGACCATTGCGGCTGCTGCTGTGCTTCGGGAGCTCAACTGCGAGGCGTTACAGCTGGATGGGACCACCACGGTTCCACTTCCACTCTTGGTTGCAGCAGGGACTCGTTGACGGCGTCGTGCACCTCGCCGGAACACCACGGCGGCAAAACTAACACGCGGGGTTTAGACCCACATCACTTCGGCCCTGGCATGCGCAAAGGCAACGCCTTGGCTGCCACACGCGCGTCCTGCTCGTTCCTGGAGCACGGGAGGATACGCCCTAGATGGCCACACCATCGCATCGACCACGAAGACATGCCGGCGACCTCTACAGCGGGGAAAACCGCACAGAACTACGCGCGAGGACGAGCGCCTACCGGACTACTCGTTACGGGCACGGGACAGGTCGCCGCTCACCTTGGGGTGGCCGGTGACGACTTGCAACACGGTTGACGGAAGGGGTTCGACGGCGACGCGGAAGCAGACGCGTCAGAGGCGGGGGTCGTCGTCACGGGAACGCTCAGGAGCTCCTCCCTGCTGCCTGCGCGAAGCAAGAGGGGAGGTGAGTTCACAGACGGCCAGAACAAGCGCGGGCCCGAGGAATTGTGGCGAGGCGGCGGCGAATTCCTCACCGGAGTCATGGCGCCCGGCGGAACAGGGGAGGAAGGGTCTCGCTCGAGCGGCGGCGGCGAGGGAAAAGCTTGGAGGACATGGAACCCTAGGGGGGTTCCTGGGCTCGGGGGTGCGGAACTTATAGGGGGGAGCCCCTCAGGCCACGTCGGTGGTCATCGACGTCGACGCCGGAGCCCGTGTGAGAGGGGGAGGAGGACGACGTGGAAAGGGGGTCTGTCCCGGCCGCACGATCTGGACTCCACGGCCTGGATATCCTCATCCGTACCGCTTCGCTGGAAAGGTGAATGGGCTGCGGGGAAGGAAGCTCCAGATGGGCCTGGCCTGGCTGGAAGAGAGGAAGATGGAGACCAAGGCCTTTTCCCAGAACAGAAAAATAGCAGGGAAAAAGAAAAGGAAAAGGGACAGAAGAAAAAGGGAGAAAAATATATAAAAATATATTTGAAACCCCTTGAGGCATACTTGATCACCCAAAAATGGGTTGGGCAATTTTTAATGCAAGGAAAAATTGCCATAGCAAAAACAGTACCTTTTCCTATTTAAAATTAAATAGAAAAGGTGCTTATGGAATTTTGGGGAAGAAAACACAAGGTGCCAAATTCCATGAACTTGATAATCTTGAACCTTGCATTATTCCTTAATTTCCAAAAGTGGTTTGGGTATTTTTGACAACAACAAAATTGTGAGCTCATTTTGAATTCAAAATCACTTTGAACTAGAGCCCCTATTTCTAGATTTGCAAAAATGGAGCAAGACTTTTGGAAAACTTGAAAGGGGAAAGGAATTGGCTATGCCAAGTTTGGGGTCAAGGGGAGCATGCATGCAACCATGAAAAATCCTGAAACACCCTTCTTGAACCAGTTTTGAAAGCAAACTCAACCAAACCAGATGGGCTCCAATCCCATTGCAAATTTAAATCACCACATGAAATCACAATGTTTAGCATCATGCCAAGTTACAAGTAACAGACAAGGTACAAGTTCATGGTGATTCCTATTTATTGCACATGGACTGTTAGTTGTAAGGCCCGATATGCGGTACTGTTCCAGATCTAGGTGTTTCCACCCAGATCCGGGGACGAAGCACATATCGGTCCCACCGCGACATATGACAAAGCCATATGCCCCGGATTTCCAACATGATATCACAACATTACAGATACAAGGATACAACATCTCATACAATCGGCATACAACTGCCTTAATACAATACAACAGCGGAAGATATATGTCTGAGTACAGACTACAAGCAAATGCCTAGTGGCAAGGATAAAAACATCGATCCCATAACCACACGGGTCCAGGCCCTCCGCCGGGATCCGCCTAACTAGTCGTCGTTGAGTCTCCACGTGAAACGTCGATCACCATACCTGTTGTCGATCAAGAACCCTGAAAAGAGTTTGGGGGTAGTATCATGAGTACAGAGGTACTCAGCATCCAACTGTAGTGGTCATCTGACCCAGCAAGGACTTCATCACTCGTCATTCTAGGACAACTAGTAGTTTACGGTAAGGACGGGGTAAGTGGTGAGGTTGCTACCACACTAGCATTTATGAAGTGGCTAACGATCTAGAGAGTAAGGTAAGAAGCCAAGCATTCGATGAGGAATCGCCTCCAACAAGTCTTGCTATCAACTACTTACGCAATCATAACACCTATCCTATCCTTGTCCTCCTCTTCGCATCTCGACGAAGAAGAAGCAGTCAAGGCACACACACACGTTGATCAAGTTATTTTAAGATTATCTCAGTTGTTGTTGTATATGAACAAGGAGTAGGTCTCAAGTCGTCCATAACCGTGGACACGGCTTCTCGAAAAGATTTAACCCTGCAGGGGTGTACCAACTGCCCATTACGAGGCTCCGCACGCACGTCCATCTCTCTCAGTTGCTACCCATTATAGGCAACCATTTTATGATTTAGTTCCAAGAGATCCGAAACGACAGGTCCCTCTAACTAACAACGAACAAATACGGGTGGCCACCGGTGAGTCGACATCCATCTCAGGAGCCGGCCGCACTCTCGATCCGGTCTCAACCGTCTGTCGCAGGTTTGGATAGCCGGTTAATCACACATGGGACACCGGGTCCTCAGCCGGACAAAGTGGGCCAGCAAGGGAACTAAGTCCTCACTGGTCCAGGTTGGTTTGTAAACAACTGGCGGCCGACCAGCACACACACGATTTCAAATGGTAAATCAGCTTGGGCCACCACTAGAAATGTTTGAAGCTAGGTAGGTAAGAAAAGGGGACCCCATAAAATCCCACACGCGGTTAGACACGCTCAGTCTTAAAACCAATACCCGGAACTCGGATCCTAGGTGACTCGAATGGAACAAAGCGTCGGGGCGAGATAGCCTAGACCTTCCATCCTTCGTCGAATATAGTCAACATTATAATAATAGTCATATCATCAACAACAATAATATAATAATGTGATATCCCAACCCAAAGAGTAACAGGGTAACATCGTAGCATCCTAAGCATGCATACTAAGCAGGGGCTGAGCAACGAGCAATAGTAACATAGCAGTACAAGGTTTTCTAGGAGGGGACATGGCTGTATCGGTTTGAAAGAGGTTGTAAACATGTGGTAGGATCAAACATCGAACCTAACCTAGACTAGCATGCAAACCACTGGTTGAAATAGAATGGATCATAAGTAATGTATAGTCCTTGCCTGTTGATAAGTCGGGTTCCGAAGGTGTAGTTGATCGCAAGCTCGCATCGTCTCCGAGAGGTACCCGCGGAAGCACACAAGATGATAAACACTGGAAAGCAATCAACGAGCAAGCATCTATTACTACGAAGCAAACACGAGCAAGCATCAACAAGAAGGCAACACGCGACATCGCACCTACCGTCGAGAGCGGTTACTAACAATTTATGTGGAGTACTCGTCACACACGACGATACCGCACGTTTGGAATGGTTCAAGTTGTTTAGCTATAGGTGATCAACAAAGGTTGTTAACATGGCAAAGCACAGAAGCATGGCATGAGGTGAAGCATAAATAAACTACCTAAACTAGTCAATTTAAGTGGGGTGAAATCCTAGACATGCCAACTATTACGGACCCCACGATAAATATTGCATTTGGTACTGTTTTGCCCTAAACAATATTTTATTATTTTATTTAGCAAGCAAGAACAGCATAAACACAATCTACATGCAATTCTAGTCAAGTTACATATAAAGAACATTTAAAACAGAGCAACGGTTAAAAAGTTATTGCAGTTACAGTTTACAGTGGCAGACAGTGTAATTAGCAGGTAAAGAGCAAGTAAACAAGCTCAAACATGGCAACAGGCAACATTTTAATAATCTACGCGCAAAACGGAGCAACTTTCATGTAGAAAGCGTCTCCATCGGAGCTACCGGTGAAAAGATACGCACAACGCAAAAAGCTAATGCAATCTGCCTAAATAAATAAATAAAAACCTAGCAAAAAAACTAAACGGGCCGAAACTAGTGCTATTGGGCCCAACAGAAAAAAAGCAGAACTAATAAAAAAATAAAAAAAATAAAAAAAGGGGGGCTCACCTCATGGGCCGAGGCCCAAGAGGCCTGGGCTGGATCTGGCCGGCTGCGCTGGGCTGGCCGGCCCACTGGCGCGCGGGGGAGTGGCGTGCAGGAGGCCGGCTGGCAGCGCCCGAGCGGAGAACGCCGGCGGCGAACTCGAGCTCGGCTCGACCCAGGCCGTCCATGGCGCGCGGCAGGCGCGGTCCTCACCGGCGGGACCTGCGGGGTGGAGGAGGTAGGGTGAGGCGAGGGGCGAGGTGAGGGAGAGGGCGCGGGGAGGAGGTGCGGCCAGGCGGCGGCCGGCTGCCGGAGGCGCGCGCCGGCGGCCTCGGGTCCGCGTGCAGCGGGGTGGCTGTGAGAGGAGAGAGAGAATGTAGAGAAAAAAAGGGTGACGTGGACGATCCCAGGCCGTCGGATCTGACGATCTGACGGCCCAAAACTCATTGGGCATAAAATTTGACGAAATTGGGGATGTTTTCAGATCTGGGGCTGGCTAGGGAAACCCTAAGTGGTGGGGTGGTCTATTTGTAGCCCAGGTGGCTGGCAGTTTGCAAAAACATCTCCGGTTTTTCTCTCGCGCGTCCGGTGCTCATGCTTCTGACCGCCGGGGGTTCGCAGTACCTCCGATTCGGGTAAAACTTCGAACTGCGCGATCAGTGCGTCGAGCCGGAGGCGTTCACCTCGCGTTGGAACCGTTCCGAGAACACTTTCCGGCGCGCTATAAAAATATCCCTCTTAATTATTAAACGGGGTTTTTCGTTCCGTTGGCTTCGGTTAGTCTCGTGCGGTTTTCGCGATGGTGATCGGGTGAAACCCGGTGTCTCAAAGGTCGAGTGTCAGGGTGGCAAGGGTCGGTCTCCGTCCGATACGAGATACGAGGGGGAAAAATAATCGCCGATCGATAATCGGGGATGCAAACATCGCAAACAAATCAGACAATCAAACAATTCACACCGAAAACAAAATTTTTAATTTTTGTGAAAACTGGACTGTTACAATACAACACCACCAACAAGGGATCTCGTCCCAAGATCCTGGACGATCCGGGGGAGAGGGGAAGAGAAAAGAAAGACGACGATCTTCAACACCACCAATAAGGGACTCTGCTCCATGTCGACGTCGAACTTCTGTCGAGATAATTTTCCGCAGAGAGACGACATCGTCGGAAAAACGAAACCGTCGGTGTCAAGAGGAGGAACGACAACCAGGTTCAGAACTTGGGGTTGACTGCTCTACCTCGCTTACGGCGTACCCCAGGTGAAACGTCCATACAGGATTGGCGGGCATCCTATGGTAATATGGATGTGGCGTCTTTTCCCCTATGGCCGCTCAAGGCAGATGTCTCATTGTTCAGGTTTCCAACCGCTCGTATATATTGTTGTGTGCTCGCTAGAAGATTATTATCTTGGATTCGGATGATCTTGGTTTGGGGATTCCAGTAGCACCTAGCTTTCGACTTTCCGGGTTAACCTTGGTGGAATTTCAGCCTTCGGCTTTCTCATACCTCGTGAGGAAGTTTTGCTGTCAATATTGTTTATCTTCTGGTTACTTCAATGTTTCAACCATGTTCTCATAAGTGTTCCTGTATACAGGATGCCAAGAGCGAACATGCCGCCGCCAGAGAACCCTATCCTTGGGGAGGCTGTAGCCGCAGTGGCTCAGGGCACAGCTGCGATCCTACTGATGATGCAGAACCAGAATGCTCAGAGGAGTGATCGACCACAGTACACCACACTACAGCAGTTCCTCGCGATCAACCCCCCTAAGTTCTCCGAGGCTCGAGACCTGCTGGAGGCGGATGACTGGATCGCAGAAATCAAGAAGCACTTCAATGCAAACACCGTCAGACCTGTCGACTACGTCACCTTCGCCTCCTTCCAGCTTCAGGGTGCAGCAGCCAGCTGGTACGATACCTACAAGGCCAACAAGGGTGATGCTATCATCACGTGGGCAGACTTCGTCGCAGACTTCAGAGCAGCGCATATTCCGAGTGGCCTGATGGACAGGAAGCGTGAGGAGTTCTTGGCTCTGAGACAGGGTGACAGGTCAGTTCAGGAGTACAACCTGGCCTTCGTCAGGCTAGCCAGGTACGCTCCAGAGGAGGTCAGCACAGAGGCTAATAAGATTGCGAGGTTCCGTGGAGGTCTCAGCACAGAGATCAAGTACGCGCTCACTCAGTGCAGTCCCACGCTGTTCTCACAGTTCGTGGATCAGGCTATCCGCCAGGAGTCAGCCAGAGCAGAGTGGGATGCAGACAAGAAGCGCCAGCGTGAGCACAGTTCCGCGGTGATGATCCACAAGAAGGCAAATACTTGGGTTACAGAGGCACCACCGCAGAGGCAGCAGTACCAGCAGAGGGGGCAGTTGTCCGCACTTTTGCCCGCCCTCCCGTCCCAGTTCAGCAGGGGCCTCGCTCTACACCACCACACGCGAGGCCACCCAAGCCGCAGCAGAAGCCCAGGCCGGGCGTGATATGCTACAAGTGCAGAGAGCCAGGGCACACGTCTCCCAACTGCACCGATCCGCGCTTTGCTCGGCTCCCACCGCCTCCACCTCGCTCTACTCCGAGCACCGCGATGGTGAAGGCTCAGCCACGTGTAGTCCGGGTGAACAACGTGATGCTCTCAGATGCTCAGCAGTCTTCAGAGATTGTTCTTGGTAGGTTGCTTGTGTGTTCAGTTCCCGCGACAGTTCTTTTCGATTCCGGAGCTTCCCATTCGTTCGTTTCCAATGCCTTTGCTATGTCACTTGACCTTCCGAGAGAGCAGTTGCCTAAACCGCTCTCAGTTTGTTCTCCGGGATCTAGAGTGGAGTCTTCCAGGCTTGTTCCAGATGTGGAGATCCGTATTCAGGGCGTTGTTTTCATAGCATCCCTGATTGTCTTGCCTCGTTCCGACATTGATGTCATTTTGGGCATGGATTGGCTTGTGCAGCACAAGGCCAATATTGATTGTCCAACCAGACCAGTGAAGTTGACACATGATTCAGGCGCAGAGGTCTTGTACACTTGTGGCTCTATGACAGGACCATCACAGTTGTACGCGTTGAACACATGAGTTGCGCCTTTGCTCGAAGAGGTCAGAGTTGTCTGCGAGTTCGCAGACGTCTTTCCGGAGGAGTTGCCAGGAATTCCCCCATTTCGAGCTATTGAGTTCGTTATTGAGCTAGAGCCTGGTACCCAGCCGATTTCTCGGCATCCGTACAAGATGTGTTCGAAGGAGTTGATTGAGCTCAAGAAGCAGTTGATAGAGTTGGAAGCAGGCGGTTTTATCTGCGCCAACACTTCCCCTTGGGGTGCACCAGCTTTGTTTGTCCAGAAGAAGGATGGGACTAGCCGCTTGGTCCAGGACTATCGCGGTATCAACAAGAAGACCATCAAGAACAAGTACCCTTTACCCCGCATCAATGATCTGTTCGAGCAGTTAAATGGGGCTAAGGTGTTTTCCAAGCTTGTCTTGAGGATGGGGTATCATCAAATCCGTGTTCGTGAAGAGGATATTCCCAAGACCGCGTTCAGCACCCGTTATGGGATGTATGAGTTCACAGTCATGACTTTTGGGTTCTCAAACGCCCCTCCGACATTCATGAGAGCTATGAACTATTTGTTCCAAGATTGGCTTGATGTGTTTGTGATCCTCTACCTCGACGACATTCTTATCTATTCAAAGTCAGAGGCTGAGCATGAGGAACATTTGCGCTTGGTGCTGCAGAAGTTGAGAGAGCACCGGTATTACGCCAAGTTCTCCAAATGTGAGTTTTGGCTGGACAAGGTCAATTTTCTGGGCCATGTCATCTCCGCTGAGGGAATTGCGGTTGACCCAGAGCGAGTCCGCACTATTCAAGAGTGGGCTCCGCCGAAGAATGTGAAGCAGCTAAGGAGTTTTCTCGGCCTCGCCAGTTATTGCAGGAGGTTTGTGCAGAATTTCTCTAAAATAGCGAAGCCAATGACTGAATAGTTGTGCAAGGACAAGCGGTACACTTGGTCACCAGCTTGCCAGTCAGCCTTCGAGGAGTTGAAAGAGAAGCTGACCACAACTCCAATTCTAACGCCGCCAGATGAGTCACAGCCTTTTCAGGTGTTTTGTGATGCTTCTTTGCAAGGTCTGGGAGTAGTTTTGATGCAAGGCAGGAATATTGTGGCTTATACCTCACGACAGTTGAAGACAAGTGAGAGGAATTACCCCACACACGACTTGGAGCTTGCAGCGGTTGTGCACGCTTTGGTCACTTGGCGACACCTCCTCTTAGGGAGGAAGGTGGATGTGTTCACGGACCACAAGAGTCTGAAGTATTTGTTCACTCAGCCAAATCTGAACTTGAGGCAAAGAAGATGGCTTGAAACCATTACTGAGTACACAGTTGATATTCAGTACACGCCTGGGAAGGCGAATGTCATAGCTGATGCGCTGAGCCGCTGGGGCGATTGCAATAATATCCAGGTGCAGAAGATCCACCCTGATTTGTGTGAGTCCTTTCGAAGGCTAAATCTCGAGCTAGTTCCAGCAGACTATCTGGCCAACCTTGTGGTAGAGCCCACTATCCGTGAGAAGATTCGTGAACCTCAGTCTGGCAGCTCAATGATTCAGAAGATCAAACAGGGTATTACCGCCTCAGTTCCAAAGTATGGTTGCTTTTCAGTGCATAATGACGGCACCGTGTTGTTCGAAGAGCGAGTTATTGTTCCCAAGGAAGGAGATCTCAGAGAGGTCATCATGAAGGAAGCCCATGATTCCAAGCTATCGATTCACCCTGACAGTACAAAGATGTATCAAGATCTCAAACAAGGCTTTTGGTGGACTCGTATGAAGCGGGATGTTGCCCGTTACGTGTCTCAGTGTGATGTGTGCAGGAGAGTGAAGGCACATCACCAGAAGCCTGCAGGGTTGCTTCAGCCACTTGAGATCCCGGAGTGGAAATGAGATCACATAGAGATGGACTTCATCACAGGCTTCCCCTTGTCGCAGAAGAAGAACAATGCCATCTTTGTTGTCATTGACAATCTTTCCAAAGTTGCCCACTTCTTTCAAGTGAAGGACTCCATTTCAGCAGCTCAGTTGGCGGATTTGTACACCGCAAGAGTTGTATCTTTGCATGGCATTCCCAAGAAGATCAGTTCAGATAGAGGCAGCCTTTTCACCTCTAAGTTCTGGCAGGCCTTTCAAAAGGAGATTGGTACGACAGTGTTGTTCAGTACCGCTTATCACCCTCAGACAAGTGGGCAAGTCGAGCGCGTGAACCAAATCCTCGAGGACATGCTTCGGGCATGTGTCATCTCGTTTGGCATGAAGTGGGAAGAGTGCTTGCCGTATGCTGAGTTCTCTTACAACAACAGCTATCAGGCAAGTCTGCAGGCAGCGCCGTTTGAAGTCTTGTATGGCCGCAAGTGCAGGACACCTTTGAACTGGTCCGAGACAGGCGAGAGGCAACTGTTCGGTCCAGATGTGATCCAAGAGGCAGAGGACAGAGTGAAGATTGTCCGAGAGCACCTAAAGGCGGCACAGTCTAGGCAGAAGGCCTATTATGACAAAGGCACCGTGGTGTAGCATTTCAGGTTGGTGATTGGGCGTACCTGAGAGTGTCTCCATTGAGGGGAACTCACCGCTTTGGCATCAAAGGAAAGCTCGCTCCAAGATTTGTCGGACCTTTCCGCATCCTTGAGACTAGAGGACCTCTTGCCTTACGGCTCGAGCTTCCAGAGAGTCTGTCCATGGTGCATGACGTGTTCCATGTGTCCCAGCTAAAGCAGTGCTTCAAGCAGCCAGAGCAGGCTGTTGACTTGGGCGACATCCAGCTGAGTGCGAACCTTTCCTACTAAGAGCGTCCAGTCCGTGTTCTTGAGACGTCCGAGCGCAAGACTCGCAACAAGACCGTCAAGTTCATGAAAGTTCAGTGGGCACATCATTCGGAGAAGGAAGCAACATGGGAGCGTGAAGATCATCTTCGTTCTGAGTATCCTGAGTTGTTTCAGGCTTAGATCTCGGGACGAGATCCTGTGTTGGTGGGGGAGTGTTGTAACAGCCCATGTGCAATAAATAGGAATCACCATGAACTTGTACCTTGTCTGTTACTTGTAACTTGGCATGATGCTAAACATTGTGATTTCATGTGGTGATTTAAATTTGCAATGGGATTGGAGCCCATCTGGTTTGGTTGAGTTTGCTTTCAAAACTGGTTCAAGAAGGGTGTTTCAGGATTTTTCATGGTTGCATGCATGCTCCCCTTGACCCCAAACTTGGCATAGCCAATTCCTTGCCCCTTTCAAGTTTTCCAAAAGTCTTGCTCCATTTTTGCAACTCTAAAAATAGGGGCTCTAGTTCAAAGTGATTTTGAATTCAAAATGAGCTCACAATTCTGTTGTTGTCAAAAATACCCAAACCACTTTTGGAAATTCAGGAATAATGCAAGGTTCAAGATTATCAAGTTCATGGAATTTTGCACCTTGTGTTTTCTTCCCCAAAATTCCATAAGCACCTTTTCTATTTAATTTTAAATAGGAAAAGGTACTGTTTTTGCTATGGCAATTTTTCCTTGCATTCAAAATTGCCCAACCCATTTTTGGGTGATCAAGTATGCCTCAAGGGGTTTCAAATATATTTTATATATTTTATATATTTTTCTCCCTTTTTATTCTGTCCCTTTTCCTTTTCTTTTTCCCTGCTGTTTTTCTGTTCTGGGAAAAGGCCTTGGTCTCCTTCTTCCTCTCTTCCAGCCAGACCAGGCCCATCTGGAGCTTCCTTCCCCGCAGCCCATTCACCTTTCCAGCGAAGCGGTACGAATAAGGATATCCAGGCCGTGGAGTCCAGATCGTGCGGCTGGGACAGACCCCCTTTCCACGTCGTCCTCCTCCCCCTCTCACACGGGCTCCGGCGTCGACGTCGATGACCACCGACGTGGCCTGAGGGGCTCCCCCCTATAAGTTCCGCACCCCCGAGCCCAGGAACCCCCCTAGGGTTCCATGTCCTCCAAGCTTTTCCCTCGCCGCCGCCGCTCGAGCGAGACCCTTCCTCCCCTGTTCTGCCGGGCGCCATGACTCCGGTGAGGAATTCGCCGCCGCCTCGCCACAATTCCTCGGGCCCGCGCTTGTTCTGGCCGTCTGTGAACTCACCTCCCCTCTTGCTTCGCGCAGGCAGCAGGGAGGAGCTCCTGAGCGTTCCCGTGACGACGACCCCCGCCTCTGACGCGTCTGCTTCCGCGTCGCCGTCGAACCCCTTCCGTCAACCGTGTTGCAAGTCGTCACCGGCCACCCCAAGGTGATCGGCGACCTATCCCGTCCCCGTAACGAGTAGTCCGGTAGCCGCTCGTCCTCGCGCGTAGTTCTGTGCGGTTTCCCCACTGTAGAGGTTGCCGGCGTGTCTTCGTGGTCGATGCGATGGTGTGGCCGTCCAGGGCGTGTCCTCCCGTGCTCCAGGAACGCGCAGGACACGCGTGTCGCAGCCAAGGCGTTGCCTTTGCGCATGCCAGGGCCGAAGTGATGCGGGTCTGAACCCCGCGTGTCAGTTTTGCCGCCGTGGTGTTCCGGCGAGGTGCACGACGCCGTCGACGAGTCCCTGCTGCAACCAAGAGTGGAAGTGGAACCGTGGTGGTCCCATCCAGCTGTAACGCCTCGCTGTTGAGCTCCCGAAGCACAGCAGCAGCCGCAATGGTCGCCGGAAGTTGCCCGCCTGCGTCAGCTTTTGAACCTGGTTGTCGGGTGTTCAAAGTTCAGTTAATGCAGAAGTGTAGTACTTCTTCTCAAATGCCTGGCTTTTGTTCGAAGTCGCGTTGCTGGTGTAGTGGTGACCGAGCAGGGCAGCCAGGGTTGCGGCATGAGTTCGAACCCCGCGGGAGGCAGTTCCCCCCCCTTTTTTTCCTTTTAAGAGAGAGGCTGACCACTGGGCCAGCCTGGTCAGTGGCTCAGGCCACAGTGGCCTGCTGGGCACAGCCCAGCAGCCCCTTGTCGGCCGCCCGGCTTGCTGGGCCGGATTGCCCGAGGCTAGCCCAAGAGGGACTGAGCCTGTTTTCCTTTTCTTTTTCTTTTGATTTTCTTTTCTGTTTAATTCAAAAATCTAATTTGAATTCAAATTGAAATCTGAGTGGAATTTCCAATTCATCCAGGGTCATCCGATATATGTTTTTGGGGTAGCTTGAGCTACTGATCTCAATGGTGAGGTCTATTTTGCACTTTGCCCCCTCTAAAAATTGAGGTGTGGTAATTTTGCAATAACCCCCCTCCTTTTTCTTTTGTTTTGACCAAGTCTTGCCCAAATTCTAAGTTGGCCATGCCATATATGAATCTTCGGTAGTTTTTCACCAGGAGTTGCATGCTGATAATGGTTTAGCCATGTGAACCTTTTTCAAATGCATGTAGTGTAACTATTACACTCAGCCCCCTGAACCCCAGCTGAAACTGCAACTGTGTTTGCAAACTCAACTGGTACCATATTATATATGGGTTTGGGGTAGTTTTCTGAAAGGAATGCATTGGTGATGTCCCCATGAAATTTTGTGCAACTCATGTGAACAAGGTGTGACCACCTGATCCAGAATCATCTGTCTTTCTTCTTGCATCATTTCAACTTCAGTGCATTTTGAAATGATGATCATCAGTCCTTTTCAAGTTTGTTCCATGTCATCTTCAATCAACTTTCTCCAAAGTCAGCCTCTAACATATTGTCGTATGCAAGTGGCTGGTTTCCAACTATTGTTGCACCTTGCTTGTGTCAAATTCACCAGCACTACTCCTTCTCCGGAATCGATGGTTACTTTTCACGTTGATTTATCTATGTTATATGCATTGTTGTTCATGCCAGGTTGACATGCTACTTACACCAAAAATAAGGCTAAGACCAAAGCCATCTTAACGTAAATAAATTGCATATGAAGTTGATGACGTGTCGTCACCACCTTCATTTAAATTTGACTAGATAGGGTCACATCATGTAAATTAAACTTTCTCATATCATCCTTGCCTGTGCATTGTACCTATTACTTACTTGTATGCTTTTCCTTGCCGCTACCTTACGTTAGCACCTGAGACCGCCGAGGAGACTTACGTGGAGATTTCCGACACCGAGCCCGAGGACCCTGCTGCGTCTGCTTCGACGACCGATTACCCAGGCAAGGGGAAGATTCATACCATTACTTGATACCTTTCTGCCTACCTGCTTAGCTGTAGCTTAGAACGTTTGTTTGATCCTATCCACTTGTTTATACCACCTTCAAAACCCAAACAGCCATGATCCCCACATCCCAGCAAAACTTTGTATTGCTAAGTTACCGCTGCTCAGCCATTGCTTAGTATGAGTAGAAAAACTTGCTGCTTACCCTATTGCTATGGTTTGGGATATCATGTTATTTACAGAAGTTGGTTGATATTTATTATAATTATGATGTTAATTTTATACTTGACAAAAGATGGGAGACTAGGCTGTTCCCGCCAGGTGTTTTGTTCCATTTGAGTCACCTAGGTCCCGAGTTCCCGGTATTGTGTTTCTTGACGAGCGTGCCTAATCGTGTGTGGGATTCTATGGGGTCCCCTTGTCTTACCTGCCTAGCTTCATACAATTCTAGTGGTGGCCCGAGCTGATTTACTATTTGCAACGTGTGTGTGCTGGTGGTACCCCAGTTGTTTACAAACCACCTTGGGCCAGGAGGACTTGTGCCTTGGCTGGCCCACCTTGTCCGGCTGAGGACCCGGTGTCCCATGTGTGATTAACCGGGTATCCAAACCTGCGACAGACGGTAGAGGCCGACTCGAGAGCACCGTCGGCTTTTGAGTTGGGTGTCGACTCACCGGGGGCCACCCGGAGTTGTGCGTTGTTAGTTAGAGGGACTCTGACGTTCCGGAGTTTTAGGCGCTTACTTAGCCAAGTGGAAACCGGGCGTACATGCGAAGCCTATGATGGGCAGTTGGTACACCCCTGCAGGGTTAAATCTTTTCGAAAAGCCGTGTCCGCGGTTATGGGCGACTTGAGACCTACTCCTTGTTCATAGAATAACATCAATTTGAATCTTAATTAAAACTTGCCTACCGTGTGAGTGCCTTGGTTGCTTTTCTTCGTCCAGGGGGACCGAGAGAAGATCCAAGTCGTGTTATGTTTGACGTAAGTAGGTGGATAGCAGACTTATGACACGATGTCACGTGCTATTCTTGGATCTTACTTCTACTCTAATAGAACGATAGACACCATAAATGCTAGTGCGGCTGCAACCTTACCTTTACTTGTCTTACCGTAGGAAGTCAGTTATCCTGTAATGATATAATCTCACCCCGTTTTACTTTTGTGCTTTTACTATTTTGCCTGATCGGCCGCTGCAGTGGAGTACTTTCTTGACCCGAGATCTGGACGATACTTCGTGGAGGTGCCTCCGGAGGATGACGATGAATTCGACCTTGTTCAGTAGATCCTTCAGTTGGGCATCGACGATCCGTGGGTGGACCTTTTATGTGCAGCCCTCTCTAGGGCAATTTGGCTTTTGACCGTACTCGGTCGTGTTTGTCTTTCCGCTTGTCGCATGATGTACTGTTGGGTCCACGGACCTCTGAGATGATGTAATAATTATCCAATGGCGATGTATGCCTTGGAATTTATATTTATGTATTAGTTAAAGTTCTTCGTTCTTATACTTGTTGTTGAGAATCCGGCAGCGACACGAGTGCGAGTGTCGTGAGTCGGTGGCTCTTTATGCGCTACTAACTTGAGCGGGACGCGTAAGCGACTAACTCGAGTTAGCACCGCATCGGGGGCCTGACACTCTAGGGAGCATCCGAACTCCGATTGGGCCGAAATTTATGTCTAGATCTACCGAAAAAAAATCCCTACAACTTTGTAGTTTTAAGTTTTTCCGTTTGAGACCGTCTTCTAGCGTTTCCAGGCGATCTTTAAAACCTGTCTGGTGGGGACAGATTTCGGGAGAGTTAGAGTCCAACTCCTACAAGGCTTCTTTTTGTGATTTTTCCTTTATCCAAGTAATTCCTACACATAAAGTACAAAAAAAAGAAGTTGTGCACTCTTGCAACCATTAATAGGTTAGTTCCAAAATATGTTATAAAAAGATATGAAAGTGTATCTAGATCATAGCAATATCACACAAAACATGCATGGAGCGAGCAAAAATTATCGATACGTTTGAGACGTATCAGCAGGCGGTGCCTCTTGACGGGATGAAACCGTGGTGACATCCACGTGTGCATCTTCTCCTTCGTTCAGAGTTTGGGCAGAGGAATAATCCTTCTGCACCGATGGAATTGGGGCAGGTGGGTCTTGGTCGACCTGAGCATTTTGCTCGGTCTCAAGTTGAGCCTGGGGCTCGACAACTGGGGTGGACGATGAAATGACTTGTTGATGTGATGGTGGGTTGGGTGGAGGCGACGAAGGTTTTGGTGGAGAGGGTTGACGTGGAGGAGGAGTTTGTTGGCGAGGTGGAGGAGTGGTTTGGCGAGGTGGTGGAGTTTTTGTAGGGGGTGGAGTGGGTTGTATGGTGGGGGTTGGTGCAGTTTCTTGTCGTGCTGTTGCAGCAACGACCTCAACAGACTTCTTCTTCTTGGCAATTTTCTCGATCTCTGGCGTCCCACGCGCAGAGGATTGGGCAGGAGACTTTCTCTTCCGAGATTGTCTCTTGGTGAGGGCTTCATTGTGCTCCTTGCACATATCAGTCACTATCTGTCGAACCTTTTCGTTGACAGCAGTGATATTTTCCTTCTGAGCTCTTCTGGATTCAGCAAGTGTAGCAAGCTTGGATTTGAAAAACTGTCGAGACTCAAGGTCCTCAGTTTCTTCTCGAAACTGCTTTGAATAAAATATTTCTTGCTCTTTGTCCTTGCGATCCTGGGTGAGATATCCATCCCATCGAATCATGTAGCGAGCTACTCGTTCTTGGATCTCGTGAGGAACATCATCCTCGGGAGTCACTTTGCTCGGGGTGGTGTCCATACGCCAAAGAACGTTGGAAATCTGAACTGCATACCATGCAGCATTGGCAGTTGAACTTCTTCGTTGGAGTTTTCTTCATCGGCACGAGGGCCGGACACAGTAGGTGCAACAGAGGCAGCGGGTGCCGGAGCAGCACGAGGGATTGGAGCTGCTTGGGATTTCTGGCGAGCCTCCTTTGCTTTCCTTTCGGCCTCCTTCGACAGGTTTTGTAACGGCACTAGGGGCCGCAGCTTTCTCCTTCGAGGCAACTAGTGGCCTCAACAATTTTCTTTGCAGCACTGGGGGCTGCATCCTTTGCCTTCGTGACTGTGGGAATTACCACTTTCTCGGTGGCACTAGGGGCCACGACCTTTTCCTTCGGAGAATTGGGGGCTGGAATACCTTCGATCTGGCGTCTGTATCTTTCATTGACCAGATGAAAAATGCCCAACTACTGTGCAACCTTTGACTTCTTATCCTTGGGCTGACTATGAAAGTTAAGAAACTTGGACTTAAGCCAGTCTTGAGCTTCCAATTCATGTTGCTTGGCCAGCCTTTCCTTTCGCTGGATCAGGGTCTCATCATCTTCATCCACTTGGGCTTGCTTTCCCTTGGACCTGGTCGAGGGTTTTTGTCTGTGAGTTTGCACCGGGGGAGCAGAGGAAATTGGCGGATCAGTGACCAAATTAGTCATGTCAATTGTTGCTCGAGGAGCCTCAGCAGCTGGCTCCTGGATCCTGATGCCCTTAGTGCTCGGCTTCTTCTTCAGAGGAATGTCCTCGACATATGCCTCTGTGCCAGGGTCTTGTCCACCGGAGCTGGTGATGGTACGATTTCTCGCCCCCTCGTTGGTTACCCAAAGTGGAAGATTGAGATGTAGATAGCGGCAATTTCCCTTAGCGAAGATGCTAAGGTTGAGTGTCGAACCGGTAGGACTCCAACAAATACAAGAAGGTGGTTGACAAGGGGGTGAACCCACGACTCCTACATATGAGACTACCTGGTGCATGGGAAGACAGAAGGCCCGCTGGAAAGCTACGACAGGCCCACAATTGGCCCAACCAAGCACCGACATAGGAGTCCGGGACTAACATTGAAGGTGTAACTTGGCGTACAAGGCAGGAATAGAATTAGGAAACTACCTATGTAACCTAGCACGGACTCCCCGAGACCTAGCCCAGTATATAAAGGCTAGGAGGGGAGACGTCCAGGACAACTCAATACGCATCTACTCGTCCTTGCCTTGCGAGAACTCGCCTCGGCCTCCACTACAATCGCCCCCTCACGTAATAATATCGAGCAGGAAGTGCTTCTCCTGTTAGCCGACGAGTATCGTCCAACCTGTGCCATCTCTATGACTAAGCCAGGGTCCCCGACCATGGGATTTGCCGAGGTTGATCCCCGTCAATTGGCGCCGTCTGTGGGAACTACACAGGTTGGAATCACGATCTCGACGGTCCCGACTTCAATGGATCAAGACTCGATGACCAGAGCCAGATCCAGCCCGCTCGAGAAATTCAAGTTCACTGCAAGCATCTCCATCGCCCCATCAGGGTCACCCAGCCTGCAGCCGAACCAAGTCCAGCACCTCGACGACTGCCAGATCCATCACCGACGGAAAAGAACTCGACGACCCAGAAGACAAGCACAAGGAGGCTACTCGAGAATCCCACTCGAGGAGTCGCGGCGCGTGGCTGAAGGCTCGCCCATAAGTCGACGACCCACCGCCACCCGGACTCCCACCACGCGCCAAGACAACAACTCCGAGACCCAGTCCGGAGACTACTACGACCCGGATCGAAGGCCAGATGAATTCGCCAACTTCATCCGCAATCAATCACTCAGCGACGGGATAGAACTCGACCCAAGATTCCACAGCCGAGCAGAAGACCCCTCGCAGAGCTTCCAAGTCTCAAGGAGAAGAAGGCACGCTGGCTCCAGCAAACTCACAGCTAAAGAGCAACTGGAAGGACCCTGCGCGATCCACTGTTTTGAAGATAGCCGAGGACATCTCAGAGCAAGCCACACCCTGGGAGATTGCCGCCTATTCGCCGAGCTCTCCAACAGCCTCAAGGAGGAGAAGCAACGTGAAGCCAAACGCACTCGAAGAAGCACGCATTCACCCGCACCAAGTGCAGAGGAGCAATACCCCGCGTCCCAGGGACGAATCTGCATGATCCAAGAAGGAAGACCCTCGAAAGCAAAGCAAGATGCCTACACCCTGCAAGCCGAAGCAGCCGAAGGTCTAAAGATAACTGAAACCTACCAACTGAGCGGCGCTGGGACCAGCATCACCTTCTCACAGAGCGACCATCCACCTGCAGTCCTGAGACCTGGGCATGCACCCCTGGTCCTCGAAGCCCAGATCGGAGGATATGACATGGACAGAATCTTCATGGACGGAGGCAACAGTCTAAACATAATCTTCGCCAGTACTCTACGCAAGATGTTCATCCCACGATCAGTGTGGAAGAAGTCAAGAACCACAATATACGGCGTAGCCCCGGGCGAAGTAGCCACCTCCATCGGAGCAATACAGCTTGATGTGATCTTCGACAACAAGCGCAACTTCGCAAAGCAGGCACTCGAGTTCGAAGTGCTTGATTGGCAGTCGCAGTATCACGCCATACTCGGGTGACCGACGTTCGCACAGTTCTTGGCGGTTCCACACTATGCATATCTCAAGCTCAAGATGCCAGGACCTGCAGGAATCATCACAGTCAAGGGAAGCTTCATCAAATCGGACCAGTGCGATCGCAACTTCCACAAAGTCTCCGACACATTCGGAGCCCAACAACAGCTCCAAGAAATAGCCATGGTGACGGACAAAAGCATATTTCCACTAGCAAACAGAAGCGAGACAAAGGAATTTGGTCGCGACTTCAGCGTCGACAGCGACACGATCACACACCAAGTACACCCAACAGACCCAGAGAAGACAGTCCGCGTATATGCCCACCTTCCAGAAGAGCAAGCAACCGCCCTCATAACTTTCCTTCGTGAAGAATGGAAAATTTTCGCCTGGTGCCCAGCCGACATGCCAGGGATACCATGAGAATTCGCGGAACACGCGCTCCACATCAAGCCAAACACGAAGCCAGTAAAACAGGCGTTGCGACGGTTCTCAGAGCCCAAACGCAGAGCAATCAGAGAAGAAGTCAATCGACTACTCGACGCACAGTTCATCAGAGAGACAAAGAAAGCAACATGGATAGCAAACCCAGTCCTAGTCCCTAAAAAGGACACCGAGGTACTGAGTATGTGCGTCGACTATGGGCCTATCGACAAGCACTGCACAAAAGACCACTTCCCCCTGCCAAGAATCGATCAAATAATCGACTCCACAGCAGGATGCGACCTCTTATCTTTCCTCGACGGATACTCAGGGTACAATCAGATCAGGATGAAGGAAGAAGACGAAGAGCACACCTCGTTCATCACCCACTACGGAGTATTCTGTTACCAAACTATGCCCTTCGGACTAAAAAATGCCGGAGCCACGTACCAGCGGATGATGCAAGCATGTCTGAGAGACCATATCAGAAGAAACGTCTAGGTCTATGTAGACGAGATTGTCATCAAAACCTACAGCGCAAACACACTACTCGACGACCTTCGCAAGACGTTCGCGGCCCTCAACAAGTACAGGATCAAGCTGAACCCCAAAAAATGCATGTTCGGCGTCCCAGCCGGAAAGTTACTCGGGTACATGGTCTCTGCCCGAGGAATCGAAGCAAACCCTGAAAAGGTTCAAGCAGTTGCCAAAATGCAAAGGCCAACCAACATCAGAGGAATACAGCAGCTCACAGGAAAGCTCGCAGCATTGAGCCGCTTCATCAACAGGCTAGGCGAAAGGACCCTACCTTTCTACAAACTGTTGAGGAAAGGAGAAAAATTTGAGTGGACCGAGGAAACCAACAATGCATTCACAGACTTGAAGAAGACCCTCTCTACCCCACCAATCTTGGCGGTGCCTAAATAAAGGGAAAAGTTGTATCTCTACATAGCAGCACGCAGCAGCGTCGTGGGCACAGTGCTTGTCGTCGAGCGTGCAGAAGAAGGCAAGATCCAGAGCATCCAAAGACCAATTTATTACCTGAGCACACTACCCACGAAGCGACATCAGCGGTACCCACATTAGCAGAAGCTCCTGCTCGCCATCATCATGACCTCCAAGAAAGTATCGCACTACTTCGACGAACACTCCATCACAATCGTGAGCAGTGCACCACTCACGGACATCCTCAACAATCCCGGCGCGACCGGTCGAGTCGCTGAGTGGAACATGGAGCTTAGCCCGCGAGACCTACAGTTCAAACACCCAACAACAATCAAAGCCCAAGTACTCCCAGACTTCCTGGTCGAGTGGGCAGAAGTCCAAATACAAGGGCCCCCAGACTTGTCCAACTCATGGACAATGTACTTCGACGAATCCAAAAGACAGCAAGGAGCCGGAGCAGGCGTCGTCCTAGTCTCCCCCAAAGGAACGAAGCTCAAATACATCCTCCAGATCAACTTCAGCAACGCCTCCAACAATGAAGCAGAGTATGAGGCGCTAATTCACGGCATGCGCATTGCAAAAACCTGCGGTGCCACTCGCCTATCGATCTATGGCGACTCAAACCTCGTCGTCTAGCAGGCAATGAGAGACTGTAACGCAGTCGCAGACAACATGGCAGCTTACCAGAAGCTCTACAACGCGCTAGAAGGAGGATTCGACGGCTGTGAACTCAACTACATCCCCAGAGCAAACAATACAGAAGCCGACGAACTTGCGAACATCGGATCGACTCGAGGACCAATACCACCAGGCGTTTTTCTCGAAAGCATCAATCAGAGATCAATAAAAGCAAAGCCAGCGGAGCCCAAAGCAGTCGCAGAAGAAGACGACACAAATGAGCCAACATAGGTGGCGGTAACGAGCGCAGCTGACGCTACAAACAGCCAAGCAATCGAAGTTGAAGCACCAGCAGCACTCGAAGACCCGGCCTGGGCAAGACCTTTTATTCGATTCCTAATCGAAGGCACCCTACCACAAGACGTTGCAGAAGCCCGACGCATCAGTCGACGATCCAAAGCATTCACAGTAATCAACAGACAGCTCTACAAGCGCAGCATTTCCCAGGTCCTACAAAAGTGCATAGACGAGGAAGACGACAAAGCCCTACTACCAGAGATTCACGAAGTCACCTGCGGGCACCATGCCAGCAGTCGAGCACTCGTGGAAAAAGCCTTTCGAGCAGGATTCTATTGGCCAACCGCCATGAGAAATGCAGGGGATATCGTACGGCGTTGCATCGCCTGCCAAAAGTTCGCCAGCAGGCCGCACGCCCCAGCGTCAGAACACAAAACCATACCGTTATCATGGCCATTCGCCACATGGGGACTCGACATGGTAGGCCCACTCAAGAAATCATCAAAAGGAGGAAGAACACACCTACTGGTCGCAGTCGACAAATTCACCAAAATGGATCGAGACAGTACCAATCACCAGCTCAACGGCCCTCACGGCAATCAACTTCATCAAATCAATCATCTTCAGATTCGGAGTACCACACAACATCATCACAGACAATGGTACCAACTTCACGGCAGCAGAGTTCCAAAACTTCTGTGAAGAATTGGGCATCAAAATCAACTACGCATTAGTCGCACACCCGCAGTCTAATGGCCAAGTGGAAAAAGCAAACGACTTAGTATGCGGAGGATTAAAGAAGCGACTCCTAGCACCAGTCGAACAGGCCGCAGGAAACTGGATAGAGGAGCTCCCCGCAGTCCTATGGAGCCTACGCACCACCCCAAGCAGCTCAACCCAATATACGCCTTTCTTCTTGGTATACGGGGTAGGAGCAGTGCTACCGCATGACCTAAAATTCGGAGCACCCAGAGTCTCAGGGTACGAAGAGGAAGAGGCAGAAGAAGCGCTGCAGAACGACAAAGACATAGCAGACGAAGCACGAGACACAACCCTCACAAAATCCGAAGGATACCAGGGCAAGCTGCGCACCTATCAAAGCAGTCACCTATGGACCAGATCATTCAATAAAGGAGATCTTGTGCTGCGGCTAATACAGGAAAAAGTGCACAAACTTGACCCACAATTGGAAGGACCATTCATCATCTCAGAAGTCATTGGAGGAGGAGCATACAGACTGCAGAACCTACGCCTGTTCTACCCATAGTCCTCTAGACATTATCAAGATATCGGCAGCAGCACCGATCGGCAACACATGTAAAATTTGAAGGAATAAAACAATGTTGCGCAAAGCACTCTTACTTACAAAGCGCTCGGGGGCTCGAGCTAAAGAACTCCCCCCGAGAGACGCTATCTTCGCAAACGTGAACTTTAATTACAAAGCGCTCGGGGGCTCGAGCCAAAGAACTCCCCCCGAGAGACACTATCTTCGCAAACGCGAACTTTAATTACAAAGCGCTCGGGGGCTCGAGCCAAGAACTCCCCCCGAGAGACGCTACATTCGCAAACGCGACTTCTACTTAAAAAGACTCGGGGGCTCGAGCATAAAACTTCCCCCGAAGGACGTTACCTTCACTAAAAACGCGATTATCGCCAAACAACAAAGCAGGCAAGGTAAAGTCACATCTTTAGTCTTCACCCGATCGCAAGCGATCGCCTAAAGACTCGGGGGCTACTCCCATCGGGAGCGCTAACGCGCACCGGATCTAAACTTGTAAAGATTCAAAGACAAGCTACAAACTGGTGAGGCAAAAATTCATAAAGCCTACGCTTGATTCTGCAAATCAAACACAGCCTCGGGGGCAACTCCCATCGGGAGTGCTTGCGCGCACCCGAGAAGAAATTACCCATTTAGAAAGGAGTCGAAGACATTCTCATTACAAAGGATTCGAAGACATTCTCATTACAAAGGATTCGAAGACATTCTCATTACAAAGGAGTCGAAGACATTCTCATTACAAAGGAGTCGAAGACATTCTCATTACAAAGGAGTCGAAGACATTTCATTACAAAGAAGTCAAAACGACAGTTTGCCGTTACAGAAGGACCTACGGAACTACAAGCTGGGCTACATTCTAAACTTCTACATGTGTGCTCATGCTGAGATAATTGGCACTTTCGTACCACAACCAGGCGGGCATCATCACAGACAAAGTAGCAGCCTAGCCGGCGAGGGAGAAGCTCGCTGTCCTCCAGTTCTACAAGGTGCCTCGCCTACTGCCGCTGCCGCTTGACGACTGGCTTGACGTCCAGTTCTTCCTTAGAACTAGAAGAGCAAACACCATCGCCCGAGGGATCAGCCGAAGACGAAGAAACGGGAGAAGCAGACGAACCACCACTCGAGCCATCAAAATCGCTACTGCTCGTCTCCTCACAGTATGGATCCAGACGGTTGCCCCCAGCATCAAACGCGCGGATAATAACAGTATCTTCGCCGTCAAAACGACAGCAAAGGCTGTCCCCACCGCGCAAATTCAACTGGTGAGAAAACGTCCTCCAGCCAGACCCAATGAAGATCAAGGACGAACTATCAAATTCCAGCTCCACCCAAGAAAAAGAACGAGAGCATCCATGAAGACGGGGCCATTAACCCTCTAAGCCACGCTCAGAAGCAATGGAGGAAAACGAGGCAGGAAGAGGAATCCGGGCAGCATTCTGCCCAAGAACATGCAAAAGAAAATCATGGTGCCAAAATCCCTTTTCCATGGAAGAAGAAGAATAAAGCGTCAACGCAGTACCATGACGCCTACCACGTGAGGAACGAGGGGTACGGCCACCACGACCACGGCGGCCATGACATCGCCCTGCAACACCACGGCCTCGTCTAGCTACACCGCTACCACGCTTGGGCGCCATATGAAGAAGAAGAAGCAGAGGGGAAAGATGTGAAGATGGGATGCTAAGGACGGGCAACCAAAGGAAGCATTTATAGCTCAATCCAAGGGCAAATGAGGAAAAACACGCAGAAGCCCAGGCGGCGCCATCATTGCATCAAAGACCAAACGGGCCGAGCGTTACGAAATCCAAGACAAAGATGCCTTCACACGGTCAGCATTATTTACAGGACACATCAAATCTCGCCTGTTTCCCATACAAAGCCTTGGAAATCCAATAGGCAATAGGAAGCGCGACGCCGAAATCATCATTATGACAGTACAGAAGACGTGACAGATCAAACAAAAAAAATAAAGCATCATCATATGTCATCAAACAACATGGCAATGCATATCAGCACGGCATCCCAAAGGGAACGGATCAAGGTAAAAGCAGTTGGGAAAAGCCAAACGATTCCAAGAACCAGCTATATGTCCAAATTTTCTGACGCTAAAAAATCTTACTCCCATCGGGAGTACCCTTTCGAGTTTGGGTGCTCCCTCACCTAGAAGACAAATGGTGCTCGAGTGATCACTCGTACTAACAAAAACAACACATTCTCAGAGTTCGGGTGCTCCCTCACCCAGAAGTCAAAGATGTGCTCGAGTGATCACTCGCACCAGCAGACACAAAATAATCTCAGAGTTCGGGTGCTCCCTCACCCAAAGAGCAGAAAAGCATTCGAGTGACCACTCGCAGAAAAAGACTCAGCAATTCAGCAAGCATGACTTACTCGCGCACTCGACGGTATTCTGAGTGGGTGCCATCTTATTTTCCTCGCCTGAGATAGCTACAAGCTTCGCGAGTGACGACTAAAACAACTCACTTGATTGTTTATTCCAAGTGGGTGCATTGCTAAATCAGGCTCTGTGCCTCAAAACAAAAAATATTATACCTGGGCTATGACACACTGTACCCAGATGCCACGCAAGCTTAGCGTGTAGGTAAGACCCCGCTGCGCAGAACGGCCGGGCCGGGACTTGCCGCAGAGCGATTTCACTCCCGACCTTTTCCATGCGCTCACATGATAGAAAGAGCCGAGCGGACGCGCTCACGCTATGTGCCTAGACTAGCGGCAATTGATCCTATAAGACCTGCAGTGGCATGACTTTGCTTGACACCAGTGTTCCAAGTTCATGTCGAGGGACGTGTGCTTGATTGGGCTACTGTGGTATTTGTCACTAGCACAATTCACCAAGGCTCGACCAGTCGACTCCTTGGGCCCTTTCAGCTTAGCAATCTTTCAAAGCAGATATTGTCATGGCTCAAAACTGCCAGCGACCCGTGGCGATGCCACGCTTACAAACAATAAAGCACAGAAGAATTTGAGTCCCTGCGCGACTCTTCGAGTCCCCCAGGCACTCGGGGGCTAATGACGAGGGGGTGACCCCACGACTCCTACATATGAGACTACCTGGTGCATGGGAAAACAGAAGGCCCGCTGGAAAGCCACGACAGGCCCACAATTGGCCCAACCAAGCACCGACATAGGAGTCCGGGACTAACATGGAAGGTGTAACTTGGCGTACAAGGTAGGACTAGAATTAGGAAACTACCTATGTAACCTAGCACGGACTCCCCGAGACCTAGCCTAGTATATAAAGGCTAGGAGGGGAGACGTCCAGGACAACTCAATACGCATCTACTCGTCCTTGCCTTGCGAGAACTCGCCTCGGCCTCCAATGTAATCGCCCCCTCACGTAATAATATTGAGCAGGAAGTGCTTCTCCTGTTAGCCGACGAGTATCGTCCAACCTGTGCCATCTCTATGACTAACCCAGGGTCCCCGACCATGGGATTTGCCGGGGTTGATCCCCGTCAGTGGTGAAGTGAACAATGGCGCCGTTTACAACCGAGGTTGCTAACTTCACCTGGACCTGCACACACAACAAATAACTTTGCTTCCCAACGAGTACAGAGGAGTTGTCAATTCCTCCGGCCTTGTTGTTTACAAAGGATAAATTGCACGGGATAATAATGATAGTGATAGCAACGGAAAAGTAAATAAAGCAGTAAATTGATAGTGGGTGTAAACAATATTCGAAATATGGACTGGGGTCCTATGATGTTCACTAGTGATGTCTCTCTCCCAAAAGACGATAAAATAGCCATGCGAGGTAAACAAATTACAACTGGGCAATTGACAGGATTATGTGCGCAAACCAATGCTAACTATGCTATAAAGAAAGGAAGAGGCTCAAAAGCATGGGCGGTACGCCAAGACAAGTAGACCAAAATCCATATGCATCTACCTACTAATCATCCACCTTGAGATATCTATCCAGAACATCTCGTTGGTATTAAGTTGCGAATCCCACCCAAAGTGTAAACTCAAAGCAACAAACAACTGCATTAAAGAACTTTGCGTAAAGTAAACAATCCTTGCACCCGCAAGTACACGCACCGTTGTTTTCCCCCTTGTGGCAACAACACATCCCCTAGACCCATGTTTCTGTCACTCAAGCTAGTCATTAGGGGCATGAGCCCACAATCATGCATAACGCTCCCTCTTGTAGTCACTACCTACTACTTGGCCAAAGCAATAAACAGCAATGGAGAACATGCAAGAATTACTCTAGAACATAAATATAAAAGAGGAGAATCAAATATATTACTCAAACACAATCTGAACATAGTCTCATAATCCATCGGATTCGAGCAAACTCAACATAGCAACAGCAGAAAGATTACATATGTGCCTCGATCATGTAGGGCAGCTCACGAGGTCTAATCCATGAAGAACAAAGAGGGGAGGAGAACATCACATAGCTACTGATCATACACCCATGTTCCAAGGTGGACTACTCACGGTTCATCCGGGAAGCATCCATGGTGGTGGAGAAGCTCCCGGAGGTGGTGTCTCCCTCCGGCAGGGTGCCGGGAAGAGGTCTTCTGGTGCTCCCGATCTTGGAAGCGCGGCGGCGGCGGAACAGAGGAGAGATCGCGAAAAAGGGTTCCCGTCACGGGGGTTTCATGTCACGAGGGATATATAGGCGAAGGGGGGCAGCCAGGGGGCCACCAGGGGTCCATGCACCCCCCTGGCGCGACCCCACCCTAGGACGCACCGGGAGGGCTCCTGGGGCCCTGGTGGGTCCCCTCTGCCCCCCTCGGTGATTCCCGAAGCTTCTGTATCGCTGATTTTTTATTGGATTTTTCCCGAATTTTTGGAGCACTTTTAATATGGGGGAAACCTGAAATAGAAAAACAGCAGAAAACAGGAACTGTCATTGGGGTGCACTGAGTTAATAGGTTAGTCCAAATATGATCAAAAGTTTATGGAAGTTCATCAATATCATAGCAATATCACACAAAAGAGGCACGGAGCAAGCAAAAATTATAGATACGTTTTGGACGTATCACCTGGCTTCTTCTTCGCCAGAAGTTGCCTCTGGTGGAGAAACAACAACGACCTTTTTCTTTCGCTTGACAGATTTCTTGCTAGCCTTCGACTTGGAGCTAGGACCTACATCCTCGGCAACTCCTTCATTGCCCTCAGCAGCAGCAACATCAACCTTCCTGGCTTTGGCTTCCTTACGCTTTGCTGCTTGTTCAACTCGAGCAGCAACCAACTCTTTAAAATCATCAGGTGTTTTGAGAGAGGATGGGTGAGCATTGGGCGGAGGAGGTGGTCTATTTTCCTTCGTCCACTTGGGCTTCAATGTCTTGACATCAGACCATGGATTCTTCAGTGCAAACAGTGTCTCCCAACGAGGGATAAGAGACTTGTATTCATACCATTGAAGCGCTTGAAGCCTTTGAATTTCTTACAATCTGTTTTCTATCGAAAGAGCATCTTCCACTGAGCCTTTTTCGGCGTTCTCAGATTCTTCTCAATAATCAAGTCCTCAGACAGGCCGTCAGAATTGTTGGTGATTTTAGTACGACCTCCAACACGCTTGGGCTCTCTGAAATTTCCTTCGTTCTCGGACATTTTCCTGCGAAAAAGATAGGTACGAGTGAAATATAGGAAAGTTGTGAACATGTACCAAGCGCTTTTGAGGAAAATCATGTTGAACGCAGTAATCATATAGAGGGATTTATCTTGAAGCAAATTTTCATAGAAGTGCTAGGCTAGATTTTCATCGGGTGCAAATCTAACGAAGGACTGGTATGAAAGAATTGCTCAAAAACGTAAATCTATCGATATGAATCTGTGAGATATGCATAAGAGAGAAATTCCGAGGGATTTCTTACCTAGATCGGATGGGAAATCGACAGAGAACGCTAGAAACATATTTCCCCAAGTTCAATGATCCGAACGGATCAAACATACTGACGGGGATGTACCCCGGCAAATCCCATGGTCAGGGACCCTGGGTTAGTCATGAGTGGCACAGGTTGGACGATAGCTCGTCGGCTAACAGGAGGATACGTTCCTGCTCGATATTATTGTTTGGTGATGGCGATTACAGGGGAGTCAAGGCCGGTGCGCACAAGGCTAGGGTTACAGATTGTGTATTGGTTGATCTTGACGTCTCCCCTCCTAGCCTTTATATAGTCGACCAGGTCTCGGGGAGTCCGTCCCAGATTACAGAGAATATTTCCTAACCCTAAGTTTGTATCGTTCGGTAGGTTTGCGCCTTCCTTATGCGTCGCGGACTCCTACGTCGTTGCCACTAGTGGGCCAAGGCTGGGTCCAGGCGGCATCCTTGTGGGCCTTCTGTCTTCAGGTACACCGGGTAGGCCCATCCATAGGAGTCGTGGGGTCACCCCCTCGTCAGTAGCCCCCGAGTGCCTGAGGGACTCGAAGAGTCGCACAGGGACTCGAGTCCATTCTTGCGTCGTTTCGATGTATGCACGGTTCGACCGCGGGTCGCTGGCAGTCTGGGGCCATGACAAAACCTGTTTCGAGGGATTGCTAAGCTGAAAGGGCCCAAGGAGTCGACTGGTCGAGACTTGGTGAATTGCGCTAGTGGAAAAAACTGCAGTAGCCCAATCAAGCTCACGTCCCTCGACATGAGCTTGGAACACTGGTGTCGAGAAAAATTCATGCCGCTGCAGGTCTTACAGTGATCAATTGCCGCCAGTAAAGTTTGTAGCCTAGGCGCGTCCGCCCGGATTTTTCTATCATGCAAGCGCATGGAAAAGATTGGGAGTGAAATCGCTCTGCGGCAAGTCCCAGCCCGTCCGGTATGCACAGCAGGGTCTTACCTACACTCTAAGCTTGCGTGGCATCTAGGCACAGTGTATCGTGTTCTAGGAATATGTATTTTATTGAGGCGCGGAGCCTAGTTGATGATGCACCCACTTGGAATAAACAATCAAGTGAGCTATTTTAGCGGTCACTCACGGAGCTTTGTCGAGTGCTCGGGCAAGGATTAATGTAGAGGAGTACTTTCTCGGGAGGTCGTCGAGTGCTCGGGTACTCAGAGTTTTGCGAGTATCGCCTTCGCTCTCGGGGTAAGGGAGCACCCAATACTCTTGGGCCTGTACGATCTGGCGAGTGCAAGTCTGCTTATCTTGTGTCGTGGTGAGGGAGCACCCATAACTCTCATGGGTGCGAGTAATCACTCGAGCACGTCTTTACTTCTAGGTGAGGGAGCACCGGAAACTCTCATGGGTGCGAGTAATCACTCGAGCACGTCTTTTATGCTAGGTGAGGGAGCACCCGAAACTCTCATGGGTGCGAGTAATCACTCGAGCACGTCTTTTCTTTTCCTTTCGGGTGATAAAGTACCCGAGCGCATTTTCTCTTTCGAGTGAGGGAGCACTCAGGACTCTGTGAGTGCGAGTGACCACTCAAGCACATATTTACTCTTTAGGTGAGGGAGCACCCGAAACTCTAGTGGAGATGCTCCCGATGGGATTTAAATATATTTGAAAAATGTTTTTGAGTCAGTAAAAACGGTGCTTGCAGGCTGCGTTTTTCTTTTTGCGCTGCCATTTTAATTTACCTCTTCATGGTAAGGATGACGATCTCCTTGCTGGAGGACCGTCAAAGATGCTCTGTCTGCGAACCGCCAAGTCTTCATGACCGGTTATAATGATGGCTTTTGGTGGCGTGCTGCAGCCGCCTGTTGAGTTACCGATGTGCGCATTGAAGACGCGTGAGATTTGACGCGTCCAGCGTACTGTGCCTCCCGTGTGAAGGCATCTTTGTCTCGGAATTCGAATCGCCCGGCGCGCTTGATCTTTGAATTAATTGCTGCCGTCGTTTGGGCTTCTGCGTGCTCTTGAGTTTGTGCTATAAATAGACCCTTCTTCTTCCTCTAGCAGCAGTGTTCGACCTTTGCTCATCTTGTTCCTCTTTCTCTTCCTCTTCTCATGGGACCCAAGCGAGGTGCAGGTATGACCGGCCACGGCCGTGCTCGCCATGGCCGCGGTGGTCGTACTCCGCGCTCCTCTCGCGGCGGCCGTCGTGGTGCACCGTCGACGCCTTCCTCCTCGTCTTGAGAGGAGGGTTTCTGGCGCTATGACTTTCTCCTATGCGTCCGTGGCCGGAACGCTGCTCGCATTCTTCTTCCTTCTGCCTTTGCTGTCATTGTTTCTGAGCGTAGTCTGGATGGCCTGCTTCTTCGTCTTTAGGGGTGTTCTCGGCCTCCTTCTTATGTTGAGTTGGAGACCGACAGTTCCGCCTTGATTTTCCTTGGATTTGGCTGGAAGTTGTTTTCTCGGCGTTTGAACTTGCGTGATGGTGATGCTCTTTGTTGCCGCTTTGATGGAGAAGATACTCTTACCATCCGTGCTTTTGACCTGACCGACAATCGTATGGATCCGTACTGGCAGGAGACAAGCAGCGACGGTTCCGACAGGTCGAGGGGTCCTACGCGTGTATCTTCAACTACTTCCTCCTCCGGTGATTCCTCGGATGGTGATGCTGTGCCCTCTGGCTCTGGAGAGGACCTCGACGTCAAGACACTGATCAAGCGGGAACGCTAGGCGACCTTGTAGAACTGGAGGCAGCGGCGTCATCTTCGCCGGCAGCCCGGGTGGAGCTGGGGAAGAAGGTGGTGGAGCATCGGCTTCGGTGCTCCTGCAAATAAGTCGAGCTTCACCTTTTGTTATGTCATTGACATCATGAGCTGGATGCTTCGACTCCTCCTTTGTCTGTGATGATGCCTGTCGTATTGGCGTCAATCTTCCCAGCATGGGCACACATGTAGAATTCATAATTCCTTGGGTGATTGGTGATGTAATCTTGTCCGCTGCTTCATCTTTGTAACTAGGTTGGTTCTCCATGTAATGAGGATTGCCTTCGAGTAATCAGAGCTGCCTTCTATCCAATGTACTTCGAGTTTTTGTACTGAGAATGATCTTCGGGTCCTTGTAATGCGAACTGTGTTTGAGTCTTTGTAATGGAATCCGTCTTTGAGTCCTTTGCAATGGGATCTATCTTTAAGTCTTTCAACGAGAGCTGTCTTCGAGTCCGTCAAGTTCTTGTACTGTGGATTCTATTGGGTGCGCGACAACGCTCCCGATGGGAGTAGCCCCCGAGGCTACGTTCGAGTCGTAGAGTCAAACGTAGGCTGAGATGCGCTTCTTTTGTCGTTCTTCTGTTGACTGCCATTTTTTATCGGCTGCGCGACAGCGCTCCCGATGGGAGTAGCCCCCGAGTCTTTAGGTGATCGTTGGCGATCAGGTGAAGACTAAAGGATTGTCTGTGTCTTGTGCTCCATCCATATTTGCCTAGAGTAATTGGTGTTCCATCTGGTTGTAGCCGTGTCTTCCCTTTGATTCCGAACAGTTTTCAGCAGGTGGCGCCTGTCAGGGGTTTTTGATTGGACCCTTTAATTTTCGGGATGTGTGAGACACGATAGCGTCTCGGGGGGGGGGGGGGGGGGAGAGTGGTTTTGGTAGAGATCGCGTGAGCGATTATAGCTTCTCTCGGGGGGAGGTTGTACTCGAGCCCCCGAGTTCTTTGGTGAAGGATCGCGTGAGCGACGATGGCGTTTCTCGGGGGGGGGGGGGGGTTGTACTCGAACCCCCCGAGTGCTTTGGTGAAAGATCGCGTGAGCGACGATAGCGTCTCTCGAGGGGAGTTTTGTGCTCGAGCCCCCGAGTGCTTTGGTGAAAGATCGCATGAGCAACGATAACGTCTCTCGGGGGGAGTTTTGTACTCGAGCCCCCGAGTGCTTTGGTGAAAGATCGCGTGAGCGACGATAGCGTCTCTCGGGGGGAGTTGTGTACTCGAGCCCCCGAGTGCTTTGGTGAAAGATGGCGTGAGCGACGATAGCGCCTCTCGGGGGGAGTTTTGTACTCGAGCCCCCGAGTTCTTTGAGGTGGTAGTATTTGGGCAGCATCATTTTATTGCGTGGAATGGTTACATGAGTTGCCAGTTGAGCACGACGGGTGGAGACTATGGGTAGAACAGGCGTAGGTTCGCTACGTTCCATGGATTCCCCACGTCCTCGTCAGTCTTCGTGTTCTGCAGTCTATAGGCGCCTCCTCCTATGACTTCCGAGACTACGAACGGTCCGTCCCATTGGGGGGCAATCTTGTGGACTTTCTCTTGTATCAGTCGCAGGACGAGGTCTCCTTTGTTGAATGTTCTGGTGAGCAGGCGGCTGCTTTGATAAGTGCGCAGCTTGTCCTGGTACCCCTCTGACCTTGCTAGAGTTGTGTCTCTTGCTTCGTCTGCTGTATCCTTGTCATCTTGTATTGCTTCTTCTGCTCCTTCTTCTTCGTACCCCGAGATCCGGGGTGCCCCGAATTTGAGGTCGTGTGGTAGCACTGCCTCCGACCCGTACACCATGAAGAAAGGTGTGTACAGGGTTGCGGTATTTGGGGTAGTGCGCAGGCTCCAAAGTACTGCAAGGAGTTCTTCTATCCAGTTGCCGGCGGCCTGCTCGAGTGGTGCAAGGAGCCGTTTTTTGATTCCTCCGCATACTAGGCCATTTGCTTTTTCCACCTGGCCGTTGAACTGCGGGTGCGCGACTGATGCGTAGTTGATTTTGATGCCCAGTTCTTCGCAGAAGTTCTGGAATTCTGCCGCTGTGAAGTTCGTATCGTTGTCCGTGATGATGTTGTGTGGTACTCCGAACCTGAAGATTATTGATTTGATAAAGTTCACTGCCGTGAGGGCTGTGGAGCTGGTGATGGGCACTGCGTCGATCCACTTGGTGAACTTGTCGACTTCTACTAGCAGGTGTGCTCTTCCTCCCTTTGATAATTTATTGAGCGGGCCCACCATGTCGAGTCCCCAGGTGGCGAACGACCATGACAGTGGTATGGTCTTGAGTTCCGAGGCTGGAGCGTGCGGTCTGCTGGCAAATTTTTGACAGGCGATGCAACACTGCACGATGTCTTCTACGTTTTCATCGCAGTGGGCCAATAAAACCCTGCTCGGAATGCTTTGGACATGAGCACTCGACTGCTCGCGTGGTGCCCGCAGGTACCCTCGTGGATTTCGAGTAGTAGGGCTTTGCCGTCTTCTTCGTCGATGCACTTTTGGAGTATCTGGGTGATGCTGCGCTTGTATAACTGTCTGTTGATCACCGTGAATGCCTTGGATCGACGACTGATGCGCCGATCTTCTGAAACGTCTTGCGGTAGTGTGCCTTCGATTAAGAATCGGAGGAACGGTTTTGTCCACACTGGTCCTTCGAGTGCTATTGGATCTGTAGGTTCGACCGCTTGGCTGCTATTGCCTTCGGATGGGCTCGCTGATGCCACCTGTGCTGGCTCAATGGTGTCGTCATCGACAGCTGCCTCGGGTGCTGCTGTTTTTACCTTGATGGATCTCTGGCTGATGCTTTCGAGGAAAACGGCGGGTGGTACTGGTCCTCGAGTCGAGCCGATGTTTGCGAGTTCGTCCGCTTCTGTGTTGTTTGTTCTGGGGATATAATTGAGCTCACAACCGTCGAAACTTCCTTCGAGCGTGTTGTAGAGATTTTGATAGGTCGCCATGTTGTCGGCTAATGCATTGCAGTCTTTCATCGCCTGCTGAACGACGAGGTTGGAGTCTCCGTAGATTACGAGGCGAGTGGCACCGCATGTTTTGGCCATGCGCATGCCATAGAGCAGTGCCTCGTATTCGGCTTCGTTGTTGGAGGCGTGGCTGAAGTTGATCTGAAGGACGATTTGAGCTTCCTTCCTTTGGGGGAGACCAGAACGACTCCTGCTCCGGCTCCTTGCTGTCTTTTAGACCCATCGAAAAACATTTTCCATGAGTTCGATAGGTCCGGAGGGCCTGGTGTCTGGACCTCCGTCCACTCGACCAGAAAATCTGGGAGGACTTGGGCCTTGATTGCTGTTGGGTGTTTGAACTGCAGGTCCCGCGGGCTCAGCTCAATGTTCCACTCGGCGACTCGCCCGGTCGCTCCGGGGTTGTTGAGGATGTCCGCGAGTGGTGCGCTGCTTACGATTGTGATGGGGTGTTCATCGAAGTAGTGCGACACCTTTCTCAAGGTTGTGATGATGGCCAGTAGTAGCTTCTGGTAGTGCGGGTACCGCTGCTGGGATTTTGTCAAGAGCATGCTGAGGTAGTAAATCGGCCTTTGTATGCTCTGGACCTTGCCTTCTTCTGTGCGCTCGACGACGAGTGCTGTGCTTACCACGCTGTTGCGTGCTGCCACATAGAGGTACAACTTTTCTCGTTCTTTGGGTACCGCCAAGATTGGTGGGGTCGAGAGTGTCTTCTTCAGGTCCGCGAATGCTTTGTGGGCTTCTTCGGTCCACTCAAATTTCTCCCCTTTTCTGAGCATCTGGTAGAATGGCAGTGTGCGCTCTGCCAATCTGCTGATGAAACGACTTAAGGCTGCGAGTCTTCCGGTGAGCTGCTGTACACCTGTGATGTCGGTTGGCTCCTGCATCCTGGCGATTGCTCGAACTTTCTCGGGGTTCGCTTCGATTCCTCGGGCGGAAACCATGTACCCGAGCAAGTTCCCGGCTGGGACGCCGAATGCGCACTTCTTCCGGTTGGGCTTGATTCTGTACTTGTTGAGTGTTGTGAAGGTCTCGCGCAGGTCGTCGAGCAACGTGTTTGCACTGTAAGTTTTGATGATGATGTCGTCCACGTAGACTTGCACATTTCTTCCGATTTGCTCTTTCAAGCAGGCTTGCATCATCCGCTGGTATGTGGCACCGGCGTTCTTGAGTCCGAAGGGCATTGTCCTGTAGAAAAATACGCCGTAAGGGGTGATGAATGATGTGTGCTCTTCATCTTCTTCCTTCATTCTGATCTTATTGTATCCTGATTAGGCGTCGAGGAACGATAGTAGATCACATCCTGCTGTCGAGTCGATTATCTGATCGATTCTTGGCAGGGGAAAGTGATCCTTTGGGCAGTGTTTGTTGACTGGCCCGTAGTCGACGCACATTCGTAGAACGTCTGTGTCTTTCTTGGGGACCATCATAGGGTTGGCGATCCACGTGGCTTTATTCGTCTCTCGGATGAATTGGGCGTCGAGTAATCGGTTGACTTCCTCCCCGATTGCTCTGCGCTTTGTTTCCGAGAATCTTCGTAGTGCTTGCTTCACTGTCTTGGTGTTTGGCTTGATACGCAGCGCGTGTTCCACGAACTCGCGCGGTACTCCTGGCATGTCGGTTGGGCACCAGGCAAAGATTTCCCATTCTTCATGGAGGAAAACGATGAGGGCCGTTGCTTGCTCTTCCGGGAGGTGGGCGTACACGCGGAATATTTTTTCTGGGTCCGTCGGGTGCACCTGGTGGGTGACCGTGTCGCTGTCGATCGTAAAGTCTCGTCCATACTCTTTTGACCCGCTTCGGCTTTCTAGCGGAAAGATACTTTTGTCTGTCGCCATGGCTATCTCTGTGAGTTCTTGCTCAACTCCAAAGGTGTCGGAGACTTTGTCGAAATCGCGATCACATTGGTCTGATTTTGTGAAGCTCCCGTTGACTGTAATGACGCCCGCGGATCCTGGCATCTTGAGTTTGAGGTAGGCGTAGTGCGGAATCGCCATGAATTGCGCGAATGCTGGACGTCCCAATATGGCGTGGTACTGCGACTGCCAATCGAGTACTTCGAACTCGAGGGTGTGTCTTGCGAAATTGCGTCTGTTGCCAAAGGCAACTTCGAGCTCGATTATTCCAAGGGAGGTAGCCACTTCTCCTGGGACTACTCCGTATAGCACGGTGCTTGATTTTTTCCATACTGATTGTGGGATCAACATCTTGTGTAGGGTGCTGACGAAGATTATGTTCATGCTGTTGCCTCCGTCCATGAAGATTCTGTCCATGTCGTATCCTCCAATTTGAGTATCGAGTACCAGGGGCGCGTGCCCCGGCCTTGGGACTGCAGGTGGGTGATCACTCTAGGAGAACGTGATACTAGTTTCTGCGTCGTGTAGCTGATAGACTTCGACTGTGTTTAGGCTCTCGGCTGCTCTAGCTTGCAGGGTGTAGGCGTGCTGTTGGGCTTGCGATACCCTGCCTTCTTGGATCGTGCACACCTGTCCTTGAGTCGGGTTGGAGCGCCTTTCGGGACTTGGAGTCGGCGATTTCTCGGTTCGTCGGGTGCGCTTGGCTTCTCGCTGTTTTTCCTCCTTGAGGCTGTCGGCGAGTTCGTTGAACAGGCGGCAGTTTCCCAAAGTGTGGCCCGATCTGATGTATCCCCGGTCGTCTTCGAAGCAGTGGATCGTGCAGGGTCCTTCTAGATGCTCCTTGACCGTGAGTTTGCTGGATCCGGCATGCCGTTTCCTCCTTGAGATTCGGAAGAACCACGCGTGATCCGCCGGGTGTTCGTGGACTCGTGGGTCGATTTCGATCCCCACGCTCAGATTCTGGTTCCTTATAAGGTTGGCGAATTCGTCTGGTCTTCGATCTGGGTCGTTGTATTCGCCGGTCTGAGTCTCAGAGTCGCTGTCGTGGGGGGCGACGGCTGTCCGCACGGCGGCGGGTTGTTGAGTGGTCGGCGAGCGCGTAGCTGTGTACTGCGACTCGTCGAGTGGGGCTTCTTCGTGGAATCCTCGCGCCTGTCCTCTAGGTCATCAATTTCTTCTTTGTTGGCGGTGATCTTGAGGATCGCTGATCTCGCGCTCGGAGTCGGCGTCTTTTTGTGCGGCGGGTGCTTGGGTGGCGGCGGGTCGTCGAGTGCTCGGCGGGTCCTCTGCTTCGTGCTGTAGCTCATCGCTCGGGATCTCTGTGCAGAACCCTCGCGCCTTTCTTTTGGGTCGTCGAGTTCTCCTTCGCTGGCGGTGGGCTCGGTTACCGCCATAGTATGGGTCTTGGCACAGCTGCAGGCCGAGCGATCTCGCTGGGCGACAGAGATGTTTGCCGTGATCTTGAATTCTTCTGGTGGATTGGATCTGGTTCTTTCTCTTGAGTTGTGGCTTGCTGAAGACGGAACCGCCGAGATCGTAATTCCAACCTGTCTAGTTCCCACAGACGGCGCCAATTGACGGGGATGTACCCCGGCAAATCCCATGGTCAGGGACCCTGGGTTATTCATGAGAGGCACATGTTGGACGGTCGGCTAACAGGAGGATACGTTCCTGCTCAATATTATTGCTTGGTGATGGCGATTACAGGGGAGCCAAGGCCCGCACAAGGCTAGGGTTACAGATTGTGTATTGGTTGATCTTGACGTCTCCCCTCCTAGCCTTTATATAGTCGGCCAGGTCTCGGGGAGTCCGTCCCAGATTACAGAGAATATTTCCTAACCCTAAGTTTGTATCGTTCGGTAGGTTTGCACCTTCCTTATGAGTCGCGGACTCCTACGTCGGTGCCACTAGTGGGCCAAGGCTGGGTCCAGGCGGCATCCTTGTGGGCCTTCTGTCTTCAGGTACACCGGGTAGGCCCATCCATAGGAGTCGTATTGTCGGGACCCGGGGTTTGCGTATGTAATTCCAGTCACAACTCAACCATATGGAGAGCCGAGAGTCGTACCCACTTGCCTAAGCAGACAAGGCCAAGCACAGAACACTCTCGGAAAGCATCATACGTGAGGGGCATCCCATCCAGGCCGGATGATCAACTGAGATGGGTCCTCATCGTCCGCTCACAAGTCTAAGTGATTATGGGTGGTGAAATCCCATACTCATAGACAAGTCGCCTCAACCATATTCTCGATTGAATTATAACACTTACATAAACAGACTCCAGCCCCGATCACCTAGTCGGGATCTTGGGCGGGCTCAATCATACAACAGAGTGTGCCACGTGACAGATTCACGAGCAATCGCATCGCGATGCCCCAAGCTACGCACATCTAAGGGCCACTTGGTGTATAAAAGACCACCGGCAAGAACTCAACTAAGCTATCGAACGCCACACTAAGACATGCACGTTATAATCATACACGCAGCATACATGTCTAGTGTGAACAGAAGGTAATCACAACATGAACTCTACAAACTCATAGTCTTTATAACTTCTGCTAAACAGAGCAGACATAGTAGTTGTATTACAAGCAGAGATCACATGTCTATGATCCAACATTACATCAAACATCAACGGAAGCAAATTATGTCTTAGTAAAGACAAGGTTAACAAATGGCTTAAGAAGCCTGAAAGAAAATACAACGACCCTCCAAGGGCACAGGCTGCTGTCTGGAACTATACGACCTAGTCCACGTCGAGCTCGAGGTAGATGCCACCATCAGGGTCCGTGGTCTCGTCTCTAAAACATAGAATAAGCAAACGTGAGTACAAAGTCTTACTCAGCAAGACTTACATCAGATCAATACTACTCATGCTCAAGTATCAAGGCAAAGGGGAGGTGGGGTTTCAATGTAGAAGTGCCAGCTTTGACTTGGCTAGCCCTGAACTGCGAGTACCAGAGAGAGGTAAGAACGTACACGAGTCCATGTATCAAGTCTCCAACAAATACACCACTATGGATCCTTCCTCGACTTCCCCACGAGGAAGCACGCCATAGCACTCACACTTATCTTGGAAATTTTGAAAGTAACCATTGAAGTTGTCTATGATCAAGTAAAGGTCTCCAAGTAGTCCATAACCGCGGACACGTCTATTCGAATAGTTCATTAACCCTGCAGGGGTGTACTGCTACACACACGCCTCATCAGTTATCGCCTGGGGATGGACCCTTCAAGTGAGTACCGACGAGGATGCTGCCACGACACTTCACTCACGGCACCATCTCTAGTCCTAGGGTGTCGCCTATTTGAGTTGGGACCACAATCGGAATCCGACCGATTTTTCCGATGCGGACTCAAACGTTGTGTGACTGCCATCAAGCTCAACTCGATCATGATCACTTGATTCAACAAGCCCACAACCTACATCCACCACTTACCTCGATGTACCTGCTTGAGATCATTTAAAGTTCAAACTACTTGCGACTCCTGGACAGGTCCGGGGTGAGGTACTAGGCCGAGAGGGGTCAGTGAGCCCAATGTGTGGTCGTACTCTTAGTCTTGGATAACAACACAAGAACTCGGGCTTAAGGCAGTGTTCAACGAGACAACCCACTGTGTACTCCTACACAGCCTCTCATCATTCACCTTGTTTAGGTCAATTCACCAACACGTTACCACCATCATTCACATGAGCACTACCATCTCGACTCACAACAAAGTAGCCTCATTGTAACCTCTAAGCATGCAATAAGCTGTAACAGTTGCAGGGGCCACATGATATCAACCAACTCCTACATCTGCTAGGATTGTGGTTTGCTTACTACTGTGACAAAATGATAGGTCATGCAAAAGAATGGGTTCAACTAGCGGTAGAACCTATCATGGTGAAATCCTAAACATGCATAAGCGAGAATGAGAGGGAACTGGGATTTTATCGACGTGATCAAGGAGGGGGTGCTTGCCTTGCTGACGATCACGAGGTTCTAGTCTTTTGTCGTGAAGTTAAACTCGTCTCCGAGATCAACTCTACCGAGAAGAAGCAATCACCGAAGCACTGGAATTAAAGCACATTCAATGAATTACAATGCTCAAACAATATGCAAAACATAGCATGGCAATGTACTGATGTGACCTATGTTTAACTTGCAACATGTTAATTGAAGTTGATTTGAAAAGTAAATCCAAATTCAAACTCCAAATGTATTCAAATTGGTCCAAGTTGCATTTGCTAAAGTTTGTTCATTGTAAACCATGTGATCATGTATGTGAAATGCTCTTGAAGTGTAGGTGATCATATTAGCATTGCTTTGGTTGAAGTGGGTAAAGCGATTGAATTCAATTTGAAATAATTCCAATTAAACCAAATAGCAAAAGCTACCGGTCCTATTTTAAGACCAACTCCAACATAGATGAAAGTTGGTTATTTGGATAGAGGAATTTCTCCTGATCATTTTTCATATATTACACTTTGAATTTGGACTTATAGATTAAAAGATATTAATATTTTAAGTTTTGGGTATTTTCTGTAATTTACTGATTAAGTAAATTAATTTCCTTTTATTGTGTCATGATGACATCATGCTGACGCAGGGGGGTTGACTGGTCAACTGACCAGTGGGGCCCTCTGGTCAGTGACCCAGGGGTTAATCCCCGGTTTAATTAACCCCCTGGTTAATTAGAGGGGGGCAATGGGCCCACCTGTCATTCGCTAAGGGGGGGGGGTTAGCATGATGGTTAAGGCCTAATGGCCGACGGCTTGACGCCGGTGGCTTGGGCCACGGCGGCGCTCGCCGGACTTGACCTCCCGGCCACGCGGAGGCTCGGGGGCGACAGCAGAATGCGTCTCGCGCCCTCCCGCGTCTGGTGGAGCACGAGGGGGACCTCGAGGAGGCCCCGAGCCACGGCGGCGACTAAGCCCGCGGCGGCCAGACCTCTGTCCACGGCGGGGACGACGAAGAGGCTGCGGGGAGGAGCGCGGGGAGGGGGAAAACAAGCGACGTGCTCACCTGAGCACGATGGAGTGCACGGCGAGGCCGGGGGTGAAGGGAAGGCGACGAATTCGAGCTCGGGGTTGACGGCGGCCGGCGGGGAAGTGGCGAGGCGAGTGGCGTCTACGGAGCGGCCCGGCTCGAATTGAGGGCGCGGCTTGACAAAGACAACGTCGTGGTAGCTCCTGGACAAGGTGCGGCGGCGAGATGAAGCTGTTGGCCGCGAAGGGGCACGTCGGCGGCGAGACAAGCTCTCGGGTGTGCTCGCGATTTCCTCGAGGGAGAGAGAGGTGATCCTGCGAGAGGGGGAAAGGAGAGGGGCGACTTCCAGGTGTCCACGTCGAAGAGAAGGAGTCAGGGGGCACTCCACGACGAAGCAGGAGGTGGCGTCGGCCATGGCATGCAGGGCACGCAACTCTTTGCTTGCCTGGCCGGGATGGAAGACGAAGATGCCCTATTGGGCTGGGCCGGGCCAGAAGTTAGGTGGGCCAGAGGTAAGTGGTAAGGTTCTTCTCTGTTTTTCTATTTATTTCTTTTTCTGTTTAATTTGTTTGCCCTAAAAATAAATACTAGGGCATTTTATAAAAACTCCCAGTTATTTTTATAAAACCTAGGTGACTTATTATTAGTCAACCCCAAGTTTTGGGAATTTTTGAAATTCAAATTATTTGAATTTCAATTCAAATAGGCAATTGATTTAATTTCCAAGCTACTGTTTGGATTTTTGAAAAATCAATGAGCATGGGATTAATCCCAAATCACTTTTAAAATGATCACACTCATTTTTAGGATTTTTCAACACATCCAAAAGAATTTTGGAAAAGGATTTATTTCTGGCCTTTTATTTAAAATTCTTTGGGGCTTTTCTTTTCCCCAATTCTTTTCTTTTTGCAAAAAATTTCATGATGCAAAAATGCTAGCTTAGAAAAGCACAAACCTAAATTAGGGTTCTGACACGCGGGGTCACCCCCTCGTCACATACCTAATAAAATAAGAGAAAATCAAGAACAAAACTAGGGTTCGATGAACAGAAGAGATCGGAATCGAGTCCAGAGCCGTGCATACCCTAACTTGGTGATGTACAACGACTACGGCAGTGTGGATGAAGATCCTCGTCGACGGGAAGGTCTCCGGCGACTTCCTTCCGACAGTGAAGCGACGAGGGAGTCGACGGCGACGAAGTCGGCACGGCGGCGCGCGAGAGCTTGGGGGCAAGATGGGAGAGACGAAGTCGAGGGAATGCGAGGTCTGTTCCGGTGGGGTGGATCGGTATTTATAGAGGTGGGATCTGACGTAACCGTCAAATCTGATCCAACGACACAGATCTCGCGTCTCTCCGAATTCAACAGACGAATTTTGTGGCGGTAATCGCGGGAAAATCCCAACGAACCGAAAGAAAGTTGCTCCACGTCCGAGACCAAACTCATCGAACATCGAGTATAAAAGTAGATAAAAGTTCGATAGATATTCCTTCAGAATCAATGACATTCGAAGGGAATCTTAATCAAGTACATATATACATGTTCACGAGAGAAAGCAAAGATGGGGTAGTTATAGAATAGAGGGAAAACAGGGTCCGATACTTAATCAATCCGAGAGAAAATAAACGATAAGAAAACTCGGAGTGTTAAGTGTATAGGACAACACCAAACGAACAAAAACAAACAAACGAAGAAGAAACATAACTGAAGAACTAACGAAAAAGTAAACATATGATACAAGGTACCGATAGTTATGATCTTACTGCACATTGCGTGAGTCCAATATGTTTAACTCACACCTTAGTGCACAAAACCTTTTCTCATCCAGGGGCTTCGTAAAGATATAGCCCAATTGATCTTCGGTGCGAACATGGCTGATAACAATATCTTCTCGCTGAACGTGATCTCGAAGAAAATGATGACGAATATCAATATGCTTCGTTCGAGAGTGTTGCACTGGATTATGGGCAATTTTGATAGCACTCTCGTTATCACATAGCAATTGAATTTTCTTCACGAGAATACCGTAATCTTTCAGCGTTTGCTTGAGCCACAGAATTTGAGTGCAGCATGAACCAGCAGCAATATACTCGGCTTCAGTCGTAGAAATAGATACACAATTCTGTTTCTTCGAAGCCCAACAGACAAGAGATCTACCGAGAAAATTACATGTGCCTGAGGTAGATTTCCTGTCGACTCAATCACCAGCCCAGTCAGAATCAGAATATCCAACGAGATCGAACTAGGAACCTTTGGGATACCAAAGTTCCAAAGTGGGTGTATGAGCCAGATATCGAAGAATTCACTTGACAACAATATGATGTGTTTCTTTAGGATTTGCCTGAAAACGATCACACATACAAACTGATAGCATAATGTCAGGTCTAGACGCACAAAGGTAAAGAAGCGAACCGATCATCGAGCGATATTTCTTCTGATCGAAAGGTTTGCCCTTCTCATCTGCATCTAGGTGAACGTTCGTAGGCATTGGAGTCTTGATAATTTTGCAATTGACAAGATCAAACTTCTTCAGGCAATCTCTGAGATACTTCTCTTGAGAGATAAATGTCCCATTCTTCTGTTGACGGATTTGAAGTCCGAGAAAGAACTTCAATTCACCCATCATAGACATTTCATACTTCTTCGACATCATTCGAGCAAATTCTTCGTTGATATCAGGGTTAGTACAACCAAATATAACATCATCGACATAAATTTGACACACAAAAATATCATTTTTGTATGCACGAGTAAAGAGAGTCGTGTCAGTTGTTCCTGGTTTGAAGCCCTTCTTTAGAAGAAAAATCCTTCAGTGTTTCATACCAAGCACGAGGTGCTTTCTTTAACCCATATAGGGCCTTGTGCAATCTGTACACCTTATCAGGATTCTTTGGGTCTTCAAAACCTGGTGGCTGCATAACATATACTTCTTCTTCGATTTCACCGTTAAGAAATGCACTTTTGACATCCATTTGATATAGCAATATACCATTGTAATTGGCAAAAGCAAGCATGACACGAATGGATTCAAGTCGAGCAACTGGAGCATAAGTCTCACCGAAATCAATACCTTTGATTTGGGTGTAACCTTGTGCAACCAGTCGAGCTTTATTCCTTATAACAATACCATCTTCATCTTGCTTGTTGCGAAAAATCCACTTCGTACCAATGATATTATGCTTCTTGGGATCAGGTCTATCGACCAGGGACCAGAATTTATTTCTCTCGAACTGGTTAAGTTCTTAGAGCATTGCAGTCATCCAGTCTGAGTCCTTCATGGCTTCATCGAATTTTGACGGTTCTAGCATGGATACAAACGAGAAATTTCCACAGAAGTTAGCTAAACGAGTGTGAGAGCGAGTGGTAGGACGACCTGGTAGACGAATCTCTTCGAGTATTGAGTCGACGTCCACTCTCCTTCGAACACGAGATAAAGCTCCTTCAATAGCTTGAGGATCCGGTTGTTCTACGGGATCAGCTTGCCCTTCAGGTTCAGCTTGTCCTTCGGGATCATTTCCTTCGAGTTCAGCTTGACCTTCGGGTTGAGCATTTTCTTCGTTTATGCGTTCTCCTTCGACCTGTTCACCATTCACTTTAGGAAGTTGATCTCCAGCGCCCCAGGCTATGTGTGGGAACATTGGACCATCATCATCCTTGTTGACTTGATGTGCATTTCCTTCGACAGGCCGAATATCTCCAATAGCCATGTACCTGATAACTTCATCTAAAGGTGGTTCATCTAGGTTAAGAGGTAATTGCTCCTTTTGAGAGCCGTTAGTTTCATCAAATCGAACATTTACAGTTTCTCAACTTTGCCAAGATGAGAGTTGTAAACTCTATAAGTGTGAGAATTCGAACCATAACCTAGGAGAAAACCTTCGTGTGCCTTTGGGGCAAACTTGGAGCTGTGATTCATATCTCTGATATAACATGGAGCACCAAAGACCCTGAGATATGAAACATTTGGATTTTTACCAGTGATAAGCTCATGTGAAGTTTTCTTCAGAAATTTGTGCAGATAAACCTTGTTGATGATATGACAAGCAGTGTTAATAGTTTCAGCCCAGAACCTGGTAGGAGTCTTGTATTCAACAAGCATTGTTCTGGCCATTTCAATAAGAGTTCGATTCTTTCTCTCGACCACACCATTTTTTTGCGGTGTATAAGCAGTCGAGAATTCATGAGTAAAGCCATATTCATCAAGAAATTCTTCGATATGAGTGTTTTTGAATTCTGTACCATTATCACTTCTGATATGCTTGAGAGATAATTCATATTCAGTTTGAGCTCTCTTTGCGAAAGTTTTGAAAATTTCAACAACCTTGCTCCTGTCATCCAGAAAGAATACCCAAGTATATCGAGAGAAATCATCAACAATAATCAGACCATACTTGTTACCTCCAAGGCTAGCATAATTTTTAGGACCGATGAAATCCATATGAAGCAGTTCAAGAGGACGAGTAGTAGTCATGATACCCTTTGCGGAGTGATGTTTCTTGGCAATCTTTCCTGCTTCACAGGCACTTCATAGACGATCTTTGTCAAATTTCACATTATCAATTCCAACGATATTCTTCTTCGAGATAAGAGTTTGAAGATTTTTCATTCCTTCATGACCAAGTCTTCGATGCCATAACCAACCAGATGTGGCTTTAGCCATTAAGCATGCGGACACTGCAGGTCCCGAAGAAAAATCGACAATATAAAGATCACCTTTGCGATATCCTTCGAACACGAAGGAATAATCATCCTGTGAAAAGACAACACAATGAGAAGTAGAAAACAATACAAGCATACCCATATCACAAAGTTTTGAGATAGACATGAGATTATATCCTAGAGATTGAACAAGCATACCTTTGTCAATATGCTTATCCTTCAATATAGCAACCTTACCCAAACCAAGTACTTTTCCTTTGTTGTTGTCACCGAAGGTAATATATCTCTTAGAAGATTCAGTAAGTTTGTCTTCGGTGAACAAATCTTTGTCTCTGGTCATATGATTTGTACAACCACTATCCATGACCCATTCGGATCCACCAGAGACATCGCCCTGCAGAAGAATTAGTTCTTCTTAATCACCCACGAACGAGCAGGTGACTGAGAAGGCATGGAAGTGCTAGATGAAGCAACGGTATTATAGCGAACATGATCATATTGGCGAGAGGGACCATCAAGCACACCTGATACACGAGATAATGCTCGCCCCTCGTTGGTTACCCCAAGTGGAAGGTGAGATGTAGCGTAGAGGCAAATTTCGCTTGGTGAAGATACCAAGGTTGAAAAGATCGTCTCCCGTAGGACTCCAAGATCGACAAGTAGGTGGTGAAGTGAACAATGGCGCCGTTTACAACCTAGGTTGCTAACTTCACCTGGACCTGCACACACAACAAATAGCTTTGCTCCCAACGAGTACAGAGGAGTTGTCAATTCCTCCGGCCTTGTTGTTTACAATGGATAAAACGCACAGGATAATAATGACAGTGATAGCTACGGAAAAGTAAATACTGAAAGTAAATTGAAGGTGTAAACAGTGTCGGAAATATGGACCGGGGTACTATGATGCTCACTAGTGTTGTCTCTCTCCCAAAAGACGATAAAATATCATGCGAGGTAAACAAATTACAGCTGGGAAATTGAGAGGATTATGTGCGCAAACCAATGCTAATTATGCTAAACAGAAAGGAAGAGGCTCAAAAGCATGGGCAGTACGCCAAGACAAGTAGACCGAAATCCATCTGCATCTACCTACTAATCATCCACCTTGAGATATCTATCCAGAACATCTCGCTCGTATTAAGTTGCGAATCCCACTCAAAGTGTAATCTCAAAGCAACAAACAGCTGCATTAAAGAACTTTGCGTAAAGTAAACAATCTGTCAGAACCCTAATTTAGGTTTGTGTTTAACCTAGCTTGAATTTTTGCATCATGAAAATTTTTGCAAAAGAAAAAGAAATGGGGAAGCAAAAAGCCTCAAAATAATTTTTAATAAAAGGCCAGACATTTTTTTTTCCAAAATTGTTTTGAACTTTTTGAAAAGTCTCATAAATGGGCATGATCACATATCAAGTGAAGTGGGTCCCACTTCATGCTCTCTGATTTTTCTAAAAGTCCAAAATGCCCTTGGAAATTAAATATTTATTGTATTTGCAATTGAAATTATTTAAATATAATTTCAATAATTCTAAAACTTTATGTGTGGAGTTATATATGCCTCCTTATCCCACATAAAAGTTTTTGGAATTTTATAAAATGTTTTGATTTAAGAATCAAAATAAAACAAACAGAACAGAAAAGTTTAAAAAGAAAAATAAAAGAGAAGAGCTTACCTGGCGCCTAGGGTGAGGCCCACCTACCTTCTGGCCCAGCCCATCCCACAGGGGAGGGCAAGATCGTCTTCTACCCGAGGCCAGGCAGGCAGCTCGCCGTCGTGGCGAGCATGCCCACGCTGTGCCACCTCCTGCTTGCCCCCCCGTCGTCTTCTGTCGTCGTGGACGCCTGGAAGGCCCCAGGTTCCTCCCCCCCTCTGGATCCATCTTCCTCCTCTGCTATCTTCCTCCCTCGCAAGATCCGAGCCGCAGCGGAGTGCCAACGTCGAAACAACACGGCCATCGAGCCCCCCAGGCGCTACAATCGTGTCTAGACGACTCCCCGACGACGCCCACTTCGATCCGCAACTCTAATTTGGCGCGAGGACCAGCCGAGGTGACGCAAGCTCCAAGAACCGCTGCCGGCCGCCATTGTTTCCGGCGAGAAATTCGTTGCACCCGGCTTCCCTCCGGCTTCCCCGAGTGCGTCACCGCGTTCCTCGTAAGCTTCTCGACGTTTCCCCCCTCCTAGCTCCCCTACTCGTGCTCCTTTTCGTCGATCGCCATGGTCAGTAGCTTCGGCAGCCGCCCTCGTTGTCGTGGACGTGGCCACGGGCCTCCCCGCGTTGCCCCAATGGGACGGTTGAATGCGCGCGACCCCAAGCTTCTTCCCCGTGCCTTCCTTCTTCTCTCCCGTGCCCGAATCCCCCTCTCCGGCGAGCTCTCTGGCGTGTACAGTGAACTCCGGCGACGACGCCATTAGCACCCCTAACCCAACTCCTAACCCCTCTCCTCTCTCACTGACAGTGGGCCCTAAGCCATAATCTAAACAATGTTTAAATTAAAACAGAAGATTAATTAACCCACAGAGGCTGACCAATGGGACCCACCCTGTCAGGCCAGCCCCTGCGTTAGCATGACCTAATGATGACGCAATAAAAGGAAATTAATTTATTTAATCAGTAAATTACAGAAAATACCCCAAACTTCAAATATTAATATCTTTTAATCTATAAGTCCGAATTCAAAGTGTAATATATGAAAAATGATCAGGAGAAATTTCTCTATCCAAATAACCAACTTTCAACTATGTTTGAGTTGATCTTAATTTGGGACCAGTAGCTTTTGCTATTTGGTTTAATTGGAATTAATTCAAATTTAATACAAATGCTATTCCAACTTGAACCTTTGCAATGCAAACATTATCACTTGTACATTAGAGGCATATCACACACATGACTAAATGGTTTCTAATGAACAAATATTAGCAAATGCAACTTGGACTAATTTGAATACCATTTGGAGTTTGATTTTGAATTTACTTTTCAATTCAACTTCAATTAACATGTTGCAAATTAAACATAGGTCACATCAGTACCTTGCCATGCTATGTTTTGCATATTGAATGTGCATTGCAATATTTTGAATGTGTGATTTACTTCCAGTGCTTTGGTGTTTGCATCTTCTCGGTAGAGTTGATCTCGGAGATGAGTTCAACCTCACGTCAGAAGAATAGTACCTCGTGATCGTCAGCAAGGCAAGCATCACTCTTTGATCATGTCGATAAAATCCCAGTTCCCTCTCATTCTCGCTTATGCATGTTTAGGATGTCACCATGATACGTTATACCGCTAGTTGAACCCATTCCTTTGCATGACCTATCATTTTGTCATAGTAGTAAGAAAACCACAATCCTAGCAGATGTAGGAGTTGTTTGTTATCATGTGGCCCCTGCAACTGTTACAACTTATTGCATGCTTAGAGTTTACAATGAGGCTACTTTGATGTGAGTCGGGATGGTAGTGATCATGTGAATGATGGTGGCAACGTGTTGGTGAATTGACCTAAACAAGGTGAACGATGAGAGGCTGTGTAGGAGTACACAGTGGGTTGTCTCGTTGAACACTGCCTTAAGCCCGAGTTCTTGTGTTGTTATCCAAGACTAAGAGTACGACCACACATTGGGATCACTGACCCCTCTCGGCCTAGTACCTCACCCCGAACCAAGTCCAGGAGTCGCAAGTAGTTCGAGCTTTAAACGATCTCAAGCAGGTACATCAAGATAAGTGGTGGACGTAGGTTGTGGGCTCGTTGAATCAAGTGATCATGATCGAGTTGAGCTTGATGGCAGTCACACAACGTTTGAGTCCGCATCGGAAAAATCGGTCGGATTCCGATCGTGGTCCCAACTCAAATAGGCGACTCCCTAGGACTAGAGATGGTGTCGTGAGTGAAGTGTCGTGGCAGCATCCTCGCCGGTACTCACTTGAAGGGTCCATCCCCAGGCGGTAACTGATGAGGCGTGTGTGGAGCAGTACACCCCTGCAGGGTTAATGAACTATTCGAATAGCCGTGTCCGCGGTTATGGACTACTTGGAGAACTTTACTTGATCATAGACAACTTGAATGGTTACTCTAAAATTGCCAAGATAAGTGAGAGTGCTATGGCGTGCTTCCTCGTGGGGAAGTAGGGGAAGTATCCATAGTGGTGTATTGATTGGAGACTTGATACTTGGACTCGTGTACGCTCCTTACCTCTTTTTGGTATTCGTAGTACAGGACTAGCCAAGTCAAAGCTGGCACTTCTGCATTGAAACCCCACCTCCCTTTGCCTTGATACATGTGCATGAGTAGTATAGTTCCTATGTAAGTCTTGCTGAGTACGTCTTTGTACTCACGTTTGCTTATTCTATGTTTTAGAGACGAGACCATTGACTCTGATGGTGGCCTCTACCTCGAGCTCTACGTGGACCAGGTTGTATAGTTCCAGACAGCAGCCTGTGCCCTCTGGAGGGTCGTTGTATTTTCTTTCAGGCTTCTTAAGCCATTTGTTAAACTTGTCTTTACTAAGACATAATTTGCTTCCGTTGATGTTTGATGTAATGTTGGATCACAGTCATGTGATCTCTGCTTGTAATACAACTACTATGTCTGCTCTGTTTAGCAGAAGTTATAGAGACTATGAGTTTGTAGAGTTCATGTTGTGATTACCTGCTGTTTACACTGTACATGTAAGCTGCGTGTATGATTATAATGTGCATGTCTTAGTGTGGGGTTCGATAGCTTAGTTGAGTTCTTGCCGGCGGTCTTTTATACATCAAGTGGCCCTTAGATGTGCGCAACTTGGGGCATCGCGATGCGATTGCTCGTGACTCCGTCACGTGGCACACTTTGTTGTATGATTGAGCCCGCCCGAGATCCCGACTAAGAGAACGGGCTGGAGTATGTTTGTGTAAATGTTATGATTCAATCGATAATATGGTTGATGCGACTTGTCTATGAGTATGGGATTTCACCACCCATAAACATTTAGACTTGTGAGCGGACGATGAGGACCCATCTAAGTTGATCATCCGACCTGAATGGGATGCCCCTCATGTTCGATGCTTTCCGAGAGTGTTCTGTGCTTGGCCTTGTCTGCTTAGACAAGTGGGTACGGCTCTCGGCTCTCCATATGATTGAGTTGTGACTGGAATTACATACGCAAACCCCGGGTCCCGACACAATCCTTGAACCCGCAAGTACAAGCACCGTTGTTTTCCCCCTTGTGGCAACAACACATCCCCTAGACTCATGTTTCTGTCACTAAAGCTAGTCATCGGGCATGAACCCACAATCATGCATAACGCTCCCTCTTAGAGTCACTACCTACTACTTGGCCAAAGCAATACACAACAACGGAGAACATGCAAGTAGTACTCAAGAACATAAATATAAAAAATAGAATCAAATATATAACTCAAACACAATCTGAACATAATCTCATAATCCATCGGATCCCAGCAAACTCAACATAGCAACAACAGAAAGATTACATAAGTGCCTCGATCATGTAGGGCAGCTCACGAGGTATAATCCATTAAGAACAAAGAGGGGGGGAGAACATCACATAGCTACTGATCATAGACCCATGGTCCAAGGTGGACTACTCACGGTTAATCCGGGAAGCATCCATGGTGGTGGAGAAGCTCCCGGAGGTGATTCCTCCCTCCGGCAGGGTGCCGGGAAGAGGTCTTCTGGTGCTCCCGATCTTGGAAGCGCGGCGGCGGCGGAACAGAGGAGAGATCGCGAAAAAGGGTTTCGCCCCCGAGGGTTTCTCGTCACAGGGAATAAATAGGCGAAAGGGGGGCAGCCAGAGGTGGGCCAGGGGCTCCAGGCGCCCCCTAGCGCGGCCATGGGTGGGGCCGCGCCCTCTGGCCGCCTGGGGCCCCTGGCTCCCCTCTGGCCCCTCTCGGGCTCTTCGCGAAGCTTCCGGTACGCTGATTTTTCCTATATTTTTCCCGGATTTTTTCTGGCACTTTTAATAAGGGGGGAAACCTGAAATGGAAAAACAACAAAAAATAGGAACTGGCACTGGGGTGCACTGAGTTAATAGGTTAGTCCAAATATGATCAAAAGTGTATGGAAGTTCATCAATATCATAGCAATATCACACAAAAGAGGCATGGAGCAAGCATAAATTATAGATACGTTTTGGACGTATCAATATCCCCAAGCTTAATTCCTTCTCGTCCTCGAGTAGGTAAATGATAACAAGCATAATTTCTGTGGTGACATGCTAACAACCATATAAGAACTTTGTAAGTAAAGCAATCAAGGCATGTAATTCAATTCAAGTCAAACAGGCAAGAGTCTATATTTGGTATTGAAACAAGCAACATAAGAACATAAAGGTGCAAGATCTCTCGCTGTCCGTGACTCGAATGTCTCCAAATGGTGTTTGCGTGCAAGAAAGGGGATAGGGATATACGAGAAAAAGTATTTTTATGTTGAGAACTCAATCTACTAAAGTTTCACACTTGGTCTTCTTTGGAATCTTATCTTGACTCATCCCCAGACCACTAGCCAGGTACAAGTCAAAATGATCCACTCCTTTTCAACATTTTGAGCACTCATGCAATGGATGAGCGTAAGCAAGAAAGCTGATACTTAGGATGGCAAAGAGAGAATATGATGGAGGAGGAAGAAAAAAAGGGTGTGAAAGGCTCACATCAATGAGGACAATCATAGGCGAGAGAAAGCCAAATGATAGATATGATGTGAGGAGTAGGGATTGCCATGCAACGGATGCACATATGAGCTAAGGTAAGCTCTCCAATGGAACTAGTGGGGGTGCATCCAACTTGCTTGCTCAATAAGACCTAGAGCTCATTTGAGGAGGCTCATAATTGGAATATACAAGCCAAGTTCTATAGTGTGAAGGTCCCCACGTAGCTATATGCATGAATGATAATCTCTATGGAGTACAAGATATAAGAGGGAGTACGAGTGTGGATCTCTCAAAAGGAATAGTAGTGTGCCCCCTTCTCTCTTTTTATTTCTTTTTCTCTTTTTTCTATATTTTCTATTTTTTGGTGGCCTCAATGGCTCTTTCTATTTCTCTCATTTGTCCTCTTTGGGATCTTTTAATTTTTTCCTCTTTGGGATCTTTTGATTTGTCCACTTTGGGACCTTTTCCTCACTTTAGGGGCAACACTCTATATATTACAAAAAGTATAGAAGATCTTTCACACTTTACAAAAGTACTCAAATCATAAAGAAGATGTAACTATCATGATGTATGCAAATGTATGCCTCTGCCAGTGTAGCTGGATATGCAATGATACTAGCGCATCATGTAGCAATGATTAGGGCAAATCCCAACTAGCATGTGGCTCATCGATCAAGCAAGTAGCATGTATGACATGAAGATCAAGTCATGAGAAGATGGATGTTGCATGGCAATATATCTCGGAAAGGCTATGGAAATGCCTTGGTAGGTAGGTATGGTGGCTGTTTTGAGGAAGGATATAAGGAGGTTTATGATGATAGAGTGTATCATGCCAAGGGTTTGGATGTACCGGCGAAGGTGGACACCAACTCTCGGAGTGAGAAGAAAGCAATGCACGACACATGAAAGGGTAGAAAAATATGGGAAGGTGGAAGTGTCAACTTTCAAATACTCACATTAGTACGAAGAACTCATGCACTTATTATCGGTAACTCTCAATCTAATAAGGAGGTTCACAAAGAGACAAGTACCCCGAGGAGGAGTGTATGGGGGTTTGGTTATCCTTGCGCATCCTCGACTCATGGTACGTGAGTGTAGTCTAATATTTGACCCCTCAGAAGAGTAGTGATCCATCTAGTAGCTAGAGTTCTCAACTAATTTGTAGGTTTTGAAAATAAACACGAATTTCCCAAAATACGACATCTATCACTAATAGGCTAAAGCTCTTGACACCAAAAGTCCAAACATTACTCAAAACAACACATCAAAACTATTGCAAGTTACTACTACAAAAAGAATAGCAACCTCAATTACCTACTTCAAGTCAAGACACAAAACTCAGTGCAACAGGCAAACTCCCTAAACAAGATAAACATGAAAACTCAAGAGAGTTCCAGAAACAAACTAAACAAAAGCTCTTTAGAAAGATAAGCATGAAAGCTAAGAGCAAAACATGACAACAACTATGAAAACATAAAGAACACACACATCAAAGATAAGCATGAAAAGTCCTATGTTGTGTTCTAGATTTTGGAAGTGGAGCGTGTTTCTCTCCCACACAAAGAAAGATGGGTTCTAACTTGTTATGAACAGAAAGCAAAGCTAAAGAAAACTAAAAATAAAACCTAAGAGCAAGACGCTCCAAGAATAGCACATAACGCATGAAGTGATAAAAATATAGTGAAACGAGAGACGAACTTATAATTGTCGATGGAGAAGGGGATGCACGGGGGCATCCCCAAGCTTATACGCTTGAGTCTCCTTGAATATTTCTTGGGGGTGCATGGTGGCATCCCCAAGCTTGAACGCTTGACACTTCTTAATCTTCTTTCATCATCTTCCCTCGCACACTTGAAAACTCCCTTCATACATAACTCATCATAATCTGATTAGCGAGGTTAGTACCCATAATAAAATATATTTTTCTCTACTGGAAATAAGGATAATCTTGAAGATCTACTATTTCTCAAGATTGCCAAAAAGTTTTTGCAAAGAAAAAACAACCTTAAGGTTTGCAAAATGAAGAAAGGCAAAACAGGACAGAATCTGTGAAAAACAGACCAGCAGGTAGTAAAGAATTTTTTAGGGATACTTCTGCAACTCAAATAAAAAAACTCAGAACATACGAAAGTTTATTTTATAGAGCATGCTGTGTAAAAAATTCAGCTCAAAAAGATGAGCTGGGATTTTTCGCTGATTTTTCTAGTCACGAGGACAGAATCTATTTTCTGGACAGCATGTCACAACTTTCACTTCCCTTGTCGTATGAGGCTATAAAAGGCACAAAGCTTGAAAAGTAAAGATACAATGATGTTGCTACAGTAGTAACAATCATCAAGACCACTAATAACAAAAGAAAAACAAAAGGGAAATCCTAAATTCGTTGCGGACTGCCTCCTGAAAGCGCTTCTTTAAAGAAATTAGCTAGGCTTAAAGATCATAAAAGTTGCTGGCATAAAAATAAGGATTTGAAGCAAAAGAGAGCATCAAGAAGAAAATATGAAACAAATTTAAGCCTAACCCACTTCCTATGCATGGGAAACTTGTAAGAAAATAAATCGTGAAAGCAAAAAATAACAAGCATAGGAAGATAAAAGAAGAACAACTTCAAAACTTTCAACATGAAGAGAGGTGTTTTTGTAACAAAGTTTCTACAACCAATCTTTCCTCTCTCAAAATAATTTTCAGTAGTATCATGAACAACATAAATAATATAACTATCACATAAATCATGTTGTTCATGACCTAAAAGTACACGTGTATAGTTTTCAACACGGTCTTTAGGAACATAAGATAAATGCAACCCATCACATTGAGCCTTAATAAGAGCATAATTCTCCGGAATATGATTTGGAGATTTCAAAAGGATAATAGGACAATCAAGTGTGGGTGCAATAGCAAAAATTTCATGCTTAACATGAGGAACTATAGAAAGTTCATTTCCGTAAGCATCATCCATAATGGCATTACGGCCATAAGCATAGAAGGCATCAACTTCATCAAAAAGGGATATTTCAAAAGAATCCATAGGATCATAACACTCATATAAGGTAAGATTCAAAGAGTTACTCTCATTAGAAGGTAGACATGGATGGCTCCATTCTTCCTCCTTTTGTTCGTCACTCTCCTCCTCTTTTTCATCCAAGAAGCTGTCAGGTTCAACAATTTCTTCTTCCATAGAGTCCTGCAAAACATTAGTCTCTTCCTTTGGGGGAGAGATTCTCTCAAGATGATCAGTAATATAATAATCGACAATATAAATATCACCTTTGCGATATCCTTCGAACACGAAGGAATAATCATCCTGTGAAAAGACAACACAATGAGAAGCAGAAAACAGTACAAGCATACCCATATCACAAAGTTTTGAGATAGACATGAGAATACATCCTAGAGATTGAACAAGCATAACTTTGTCAATATTCTTATCCTTCGATATAGCAACCTTACCCAAACCAAGTACTTTTCCTTTGTTGTTGTCACCGAAGGTAATATATATCTGAGAAGATTCGGTAAGTTTGTCTTCGGTGAACAAATCTTTGTCTCCGGTCATATGATTTGTACAACCACTATCCATGACCCATTCGGATCCACCGGAGACATAGCCCTGCAGTAGAATTAGTTCTTCTTAACCACCCACGAACGAGCAGGTGACTGAGAAGGCATGGAAGTGCTAGATGAAGCAGCGGTATTATAGCGAACATGATCATATTGGCGAGAGGGACCATCAAGCACACATGATACACGAGATAATACTCGCCCCTCGTTGGTTACCCCAAGTGGAAGGTGAGATGTAGCGTAGCAGAAAATTTCGCTTGGTGAAGATACCAAGGTTGAAAAGATCGTCTCCCTTAGGACTCCAAGATCGAAAAGTAGGTGGTGAAGTGAACAATGGCGCCGTTTACAACCTAGGTTGCTAACTTCACCTGGACCTGCACACACAACAGATAGCTTTGCTCCCAACGAGTACAGAGGAGTTGTCAATTCCTCCGGCCTTGTTGTTTACAAAGGATAAAACGCACGGGATAATAATGATAGTGATAGCTACGGAAAAGTAAATACTGAAAGTAAATTGAAGGTGTAAACAGTGTCGGAAATATGGACCGGGGTACTATGATGTTCACTAGTGATGTCTCTCTCCCAAAAGACGATAAAATAGCCATGCGAGGTAAACAAATTAAGAACTTTGCGTAAAGTAAAAAATCCTTGCACCCGCAAGTACAAGCACCGTTGTTTTCCCCCTTGTGGCAATATCACATCCCCTAGACTCATGTTTCTGTCACTCAAGCTAGTCAGCAGGGGGCATGAACCCACAATCATGCATAACGCTCCCTCTTGGAGGCACTACCTACTACTTGGCCAAAGGAATAAACAACAACGGAGAACATGCAAGAATTACTCAAGAACATAAATATAAAAGAAGAGAATCAAATATATAACTCAAACACAATCTGAACATAATCTCATAATCCATCGGATCCCAGCAAACTCAGCATAGCAACAGCAGAAATATTACATAAGTGCCTCGATCATGTAGGTCAGCTCACGAGGTCTAATCCATGAAGAACAAAGAGGGGAGGAGAACATCACATAGCTACTGATCATAGACCCATGGTCCAAGGTGGACTACTCACGGTTCATCCGGGAAGCATCCATGGTGGTGGAGAAGCTCCCGGAGGTGATTCCTCCCTCCGGTAGGGTGCCGGGAAGAGGTCTTCTGGTGCTCCCGATCTTGGAAGCGCGGCGGCGGCGGAACAGAGGAGAGATCGCGAAAAAGGGTTCCGTCCCCGAGGGTTTCTCATCACGGGGAATAAATAGGCGAAAGGGGGCAGCCAGAGGTGGGCCAGGGGCTCCAGGCGCCCCCCTGGCCCGGCCAGGGGTGGGGCCGCGCCCTCTGGCCGCCCGGGGCCCCCTGGCTCCCGTCTGGCCCCTCTCGGGCTCTTCGCGAAGCTTCCGGTACGCTGTTTTTTCTTATATTTTTCCCGGATTTTTTCTGGTACTTTTAATAAGGGGGAAACCTGAAATAGAAAAACAACAGAAAACAGGAACTGGCACTGGGGTGCACTGAGTTAATAGGTTAGTCCAAATGTGATCAAAAGTGTATGGAAGTTCATCAATATCATAGCAATATCACACAAAAGAGGCATGGAGCAAGCAGAAATTATAGATACGTTTTGGACGTATCAACACCATAAACATAATTCCTCGGAGAGGGGTTATAGTACTGGTAGGCAAAATCAATTTTGTCGTTATTGTCACGATGAAGATAAACATTTCTATCAACTCGATAGTATTCCTTCTGGGGAACATTTGAAGCAGGCGCCAAGGGTTCATTTCTATCCTCGAGAGAATAGTAGTGTTTCGGTGGTACCGAAGATTTTCCCTGCATAGAATGGTTAGAGGGAAGTTTTTCTACGAGAGATTTGTGAACCCAAATCTGTCGCTTATAGAAACCATTCTTCGGAGGAGTACCAACGAATTCAGCTGACACCTTTCCTTCCTGATCTTTGATAAGCTTGTAGTCAGAATCAAGTGATTCATCAACGATAGCCTTATCAATTTTGCAGTTGAAACCTGAAAGGTTAACAATATCAACGGCCTTTTCTTTCGCTAGAACCAAGACAATTTTAGGATACTGCTCGGGTTCCCAGTAGGCGCCATCAGGGTTGAGTTTACTTTCGAAACCAACACCTTCCTTTCGAGGATTCCTATGAAGAAGAGCCTTCTTTAGGATATCACATAGGTACTGGTGTCCCTGAACACTTTTGAACATGCCTGTATCAAATAGATCTTTCAACCTGAGGAGTTCCTCGGTAATAGTTTCCTCGTTCGAGGGGTTAGCATCATCAATGACAATAGGTTCTTTTCTTTTCGATTTCTCAGAAATAGACTTGGTTTTACTTCGTTCCAAACAAGTCAAGCAAGGTGAAGTAGATTCATTTTAAGCTTCTAAGCCCAGTTGAGCAATGAGCGTGAGATTGACATTCTCCAACTCTTCATGACCCTCTCTCAGTTTCTCGATAGCTATTTTCCTTTGAAGGAATTCATAGGTTAGATTCTCGTAGTGCACTGAGAGAAGATCATGCCGAGAGGAAAGTTCATCATACTTTTCTTTCAGAGCAGCATGCTCATTCGTCAAAGTTTGACCTTTCTCAATCTCATCCATCAACAAAGTCTCAGATTTTTGAATAGTTTCACTTAGTGAATCCAGTTCATCTTGTTGGATAGAAGCAATTTTAGCAAGTTTGGCATAGCTTATCGTAGAGTGACTTTCATAAGCAGATCCATCAGAAGTATCATAGGAATTCTTAGAAGAGGATACCTTAGCCTTGGACATGAAGCAGTAAGCTGGAGATTCATATTCACTTCTTTGGTTGGTGAAGAATGAACTTGAAGTCTTGTTTGAAGCAAAAGCTAGACCAGCAACACCATCAGATTCAGAACCAGAACCAGAACCAGATCTTGAGTTTGATTCAGCTTCGGAACCTGAGGCTTCATCTTCAGAGTTCATCTCTTTACCCAGATAGTCTTTGGCACGGTGAGAATTATTGCGTCGAGAGGAATGTGATTTCGAGGAAGAACTCTCTTGATGTTTGTGATACTTCTTCTTCTTGTCGTCATCAGAACCATCTTTCTTGTCTTTTCTGGACTTTGAATCATATCTCTTCGACTCATAGTTTTTGCTCGATCTGTGTGACTTTCTCGAAGAGTTGCTGTGAGAATGCCTTGATCTATGTTCAATTTCCCAGAGAGGACAATCAACAATGAAGTGACCTGGCTTCTTGCACTTGTAGCAGCAGTTATCTTTCGCTGAAGAGTTTCTGGATGATGATCGATGCTGTGATGAATTTCTCGAATGTCTAGAGGAGTAGTTTTTCTTTGGTGAATAGGAATTCCTTCTCTGGAAGCGGTTGAATCTTTTCATTATCAGTGCCAGATCTTTTCCAATATTCTCGGGGTCATCTGAGGCACCTCCAGATTCATAACTGGCTTCAGGAGAGGAATGATGTGAAGCTTTGGCCTTGAGTGCATGAGATTTTCTTCGAGTTCCGTTGAAATCTCGTTTTTCTTCTTCTTCCATCTCAAATGTGTTGAGTCTCTCGAGAATATCAGCGGCAACAAGATCCTTGAAATCAGTCCTTTCCTTGATCATTTGCACAATGTGATCAAAGGAATCATCAAGAGAACGGAGAAAATTTCTGACAACAATTCGACTGGTAATGTCTTCGGGACCGAGGGAAATCAGTTAATTTGACAGAGAAGTGAGTTTGTTGTATATGGAGTTAACTTTCTCTCCCTCGTGCCTCTTGAATCGATAGAATTTGCTTCGAAGGGTGTCAATACGAGCATCTTTCTGAGTAGAGACACCTTCACCAATCTTCTCGAGTTAGTCCAAGACACCTTTGGCCGTAGAAATATTCTTGACTTCATGATATTTTTCTAGAGTCAGATGGTTTGTGATGAACACCCAGACTTCAGGAGCAAGGGACATCTTCTTTGCCTCTTCAGGGGTGATGGCACTTTTGTCTTTGACATTTACACCATTATTGACAACTTCCCAAGCGGCAGAGTTGATGGCCATGATGTTCCTCTTCATTTTGTCCTTCCAATAAGGATAGTCCTTCCCATTGTAGATAGGAATCGGTTCGCCCGAGCGAACAGCTGCAAACGACATTCTTGACAACACTCAAGGTGGTTAGACCAAAATACGCAGAGCGTAGGGAGTGCCTAGCTCTGATACCAATTGAAAGCTCAAGTATGATCAGAGGGGGAGGGGGTGAATGATCACTTCTAAAAATTCTAAGGAACTTAGAAGGAATTCATGCAAACTGCGAAGGACTACAGGCATCTCGAAGGAAATACAGTATCGAAAGACATACATGGGTCGAAAGGATTGGGAGCGAAGGAAAACATCGAAGAAAACAAGCAACGAGTAAATAATGAATGTAAATACAAGAAAGAAAATGAGCCTGACACGACGATGCTTGGTAAACCAGTTCACACTCTGCAAAATGCTACGTCTGGTTGGAGGGACTGGTGATTGAACACCTGGAGCAAAACTCTCTCCGTCCTATTCTCCACTGCAAAAAACTCCTCGAGCTTGTCCAGTTTTCACTCGTGGTAGATGATTCAGGACATCTCCGAGACCTTTACAAACTTCCTTCAGCAGTGACAATTTCTCTTCGACTGCTTGTCAGGTGACTTCTAACCGTCTAGGAGACTTGCAGTTCTCCAAGATAAAAAGATCGGCTAATATTGACCTAAGTCTCTGTGAATTGCTCAACTCAGCTCAGACTTGGGTTTAGGTTTTCTCTCGATTTCTCTTGGGATGCTCACAGTACTTCTGTCTTAGAATCTTCAGTGGAGCAGCCAACCCGAAATGGCGGGTAGGTGCGGGGTATTTATAGGTGGCGATCCCGATGAGTGAAATGACCGAAGTGACCCGATGCAACCGCTTGACGCGTGTCCACAACGGCGGATTTCAATCACTGCGCAACTTTACTTAAGGAACAAGTAAGCTGACTTACCGAATGAGTTCTCTCTCGAAGGCACGAAGTGCGATGACTTTGCCTTCGAGCTATTCACTCGACTCAGTAAGATTTCTCTCGGTAGGCTTTTTGTGGGTTTAGGTTTAGCAGAGAAAATTCACTTCGACAAAGATCTCAACTAGAAACCCCCTCTTGATAGTACGGTTTTTTCCTATGACTCAAGAAAATAAAAGAGAAACTAGTAAAAATACTAAGTCTTCGACCAGCTTCAGCTTTCTCCTCGTTGCGCTTTTACTCGAGAGTATCTTCTTTCTTGACGACATTTTTGGGGGTCGTCCTCCATCACAGGTTTCGGTAGTTGACTGCAGCTTCACTGCAGTGAGTTGTCCTTCGACCTTCTACTTGCAAACTCCATTCTTTCGGAACCTAAGTATCTGTTTATACTCGAAAACAACATTAGTTCCACTACTGCTTTGTTCAACAATATCCAAAACCTTCGGGGGCAAAACTTGCTCTTACACTTCCTTGTCAACATAACACTTCAAGCATAATAACATAAAGGTTTTGGCTATGTTGCTACTTGAGAAAACATGCAAGTTTTCATGACCAAAGCTATGTTTGCCAAAATTTGAAGAAAGTTTTCAAAGCCATACCTGATATAAGGTCAATACTCCCCATAAGAATCATCATATAAGGCCTATTGCATGAAGAGAATACTGAGTGCAGCGAAGGGATCAATAGACTTCTCATTAATATTCCATCATAAACGACTCCAGACTCACGGATACAAACTCTCCTCAAAGGAGTGATAGACCTCAATGCAAACACCTATTTCATAAGATAACTTCCCTAGACATGATACGACTCTACTTGACTCTAAAAGACTAAGATAAAGATAAAGATACCGGGCACTCCCCCAAGCTTGGAACAAGCTAAGGGAATGCCATTACCCAAGGAGATTTACTCCTCATGCATGTTGTTGTTCTTTCTTCAGATCCCTGATGACACGGCGAAGGGTTCCATTTTCTAATTCCAAGAGTTCCACTTTACTTTCAGTACACGGAAATCTTCACAGAGTTTATTGGTGATGAGGTAGGCCTCGGAGATGGTGGAGATCGTACGTTGATCTTCAAATGAAGGGGGAGTTCCTGAAAGGTTAAGAGAAAGATCATATTGAGGTTGGACAGATCCCACCATGATGGGATTGCTTGGACCTCCTTGTTGTTGGGAAGTAATAATCTTGACTTCCTCTCTCATAGAGCGCTCCATCTCCGCTTGCCTTGCAGCGATTTCTTCTTCTGTAGCCCAATCAATGTGCTTCCCTTGGTTGAGATCCTGCTGGACTTGGCGTAGACGTCGCCCCAAAAAGTCTTCTCCGCTCGAGCCACAAGAAGACATCTCTAAAAATAGCTTTTTGTCTTGGCAGAAACAGCTCGAAAAGTAAACACGCGAAATCGCGAGATATGGTGTCGGGACTATCTGGGCAAATATATAGTAAAAATTTCTGCAATAAAAGGAAGGTAACGAGCCAAAGTGGGGTCGAAGACGGACTTCGGGGTGCCCAGGCGGCCTCCCGGCGCGGCCAGGAGTTAGGTCGCGCCAGGGGGGCACCTGGGCCCCCTGGAGCTCCTCTCCGGCTCCGATCAGGCTTCGAATTTTCCTAATTTTGCAGAAAATTGTAATATGGAACTTTTATGGCGGTTCGAGATGTTTCCTTACCGTAATACATACCTTTTCTTATTCTGCTCCTGCTGGCGTCTGAAACAGGGTTGCAACATATTCTTCATGAGTTATTGTGTGTATTAAATTCACATCAACATTGACGGGGTCTCCCGCCATGTAATGCTTGAGTCTTTGCCCATTCACAACTTGGGGTTTGGTGCCATCAAAATTGTTAATCTTGATTGCACCAGAGCGGTATACTTCTTCGATATGAAATGGCCCTTCCCATCTGGAAAGTAGTTTACCTGGAGAAAACCTTAAATGAGATCTAAACAACAAAACTTTATCACCAACATTAAATTCACGTTTCAGAATCCTTCTATCATGCCACTTCTTTACCTTTTACTTAAACATTTTAGCACTCTCATAAGCTTCACTTATCCACTCATCTATGGAAGTCAAGTTCATGACACGCTTTTCACCAGCCAACTTTGGGTCAGCATTAAGCTCTCTAACAGCCCAGACAGCTTTGTGTTCTAATTCTAATGGCAAGTGGCAAGCCTTGCCATAGACCATCTTATAGGGGGACATGCTGTCGGAGGAAATACCCCCGGGTATACCAAAGTCACCGATTCGACGCAACACCATTTGCGCGCCTTCGCCGACTGCGCTCCGGCTCGGCCCCCCGCCGACTGCTCCATGCCAATTGCGTGCCAGCTCGGACGCAGGTTGATTGCCCGCAGTCGGCCGTCCGCGCACTCGGCCGACTGTTCGCGCACTCGGCTGTCCAAGAGGTCAACCGAGACATCTACATCGAACTGACAAGACAAGTGAAAGACATCTCTAGTCACATCATGACATGGTGAATAGTGTAAAGTGGAGGTGTCACATTACATCACATCACCCCATCACCTCACATGTACTCTCTTTTGTCTTCTTCCCCTTGTCTCCACCCTCATGAGCACCTTGCCACCACTATATAAGGGGCAAGGGTGCCCACGGTGGAGGGGGCTCCCTCTCATTTCCCCCCCTTCACATCCACCTCTCTCCCTCACTCACGACTAGAAAGAGTAGAGGAGAGCAAGAGTAGTAGAGTATCAGTAGCTTAGCAAGAGTAGCAGATCAGCTTGGCCACGAGCAGAGTAGCTAGCAGATACAGCTCAAGGAGCACCTCTGTACAGATATTCCACCATATAGTGCAGACATGCAGGAGTAGGGGTTTTATCTCTACGGAGAGCCCTGAACCTGGGTACATCGCAGTGTTCCCAATCTCGCCTCCGGCACCAGCAACACCAACCTCGGTCTATCCCCCTCTTTAGCCATCCCCATGGCATCTGACGTCACATATCGACGACAGTTGGCGCCCATCGTGGGGCAGGCCGAGGCGTCGGCCGGAATATTGATCCGGACGGGACCATCCTCTTCATCGACGGTTTTCTTCTTCATCAGCATGTTTTATCAGCGCCAAGTTTTGGATCTGGATCCGGCAGGCTGGATACCCGGAGGCTGCATTGCGCGTCCGGGCATCGCCAGTTGCACATCCGGCTCCGGAGTTGCCCAGTTCGGCCGTCAGGTCGGATTTCCTCGTCCGGGCAAGTTTTTTTGCCCCGAACGCATCCAGTTCGGCGGCCAGATCAGATTTCGTCTCCAAGAGAAAAAAAAGAGTCCAAGCAAAAAGATGCCCGAGCAGAAAAATAGCCCGCCCGAGATGTTTCCAATCTGCCCGAGCAGAAGAAGTTTTTCCCGAGCAGAATTTTTGTTCCTCCGAGCTGTAAAAATCCCTGCCCGATCTGTTCTAAGCTTCCCCGACCACGAAGTTTTCCCCTCCGAGCTGCGCCCCTTCCCCGAGTTCTTCCCCGAGCAGCCGCAGTCGGCTCCGAGTGCGCTCCCCCGAGCTCCGCTCCGAGTGCCCCGTCCTTGAGCTCTCTCCTCCGGGCAGGTCATCTCCGCCGAGCCGCCGCCGGCCCGAGCTTCGCCGTCACGCCTCGCGCCCTCCGAGCAGCGCGTCGCGCCTCCTCCCCGCGAACTCCTCCGTTTGCGCAGAGTCCGGCTCCGCCTATTTGCTCGTGGTCGGGTGCGCCTGCGCAAGCTCCTCCTCCCCGCAGTCTGCCGCCCACGCGCCCAAGCTGCGCCCCGCAGTCGGCCGCCCTCGCGTCGAATGCGCCTACACACTGCCGGTTGTGCTCCCTGCCGGGCTGGTGTGCCGCGTGTTCGGCTGCTCCAGCTTGCTGCATGCCCGGCTCACCAGTTTCCAGCTGCCCGGTAGCGAGCCCGAGCTCCCCGGCCGTTTGATTGAAGAAAACAAGAGAAGAGATAGAGAAAATTTAGAGAAGAGAAGAAGCCGTATACTAGCCAGATACCCATCGTACACAAGCCATGCATAGCCCAGATTTTTGCGATTCACCACCGCGTACAACCATCCAGCCGGTTCCCTGCTCGGCTGCGCGCCGTGCAGCTCGTTCGCGCCAGCTCGGCAACCGCCGCCGGCTGCTCCTCCGACTGCGCGCCGCCTCCCTAGGCCGACTGCGCGACCCTCGGCTCGGCCGCACACGCCGGCTCCGCTGCCGCCTGCCGATTGCGGCCTCCCGTAGGCGCATCCCCGTGGTACGGCTGGCCGGCTGTGAAGCTTTGCCAAGGCCGATTGCCTGGTCTCCGGTTGCGGCCAGGCCGTCCGACTGAAGATACTGAAGCAGAGAAAGATAGAAGGTGAAGGTTCAGAGAAAAAAATGTGGGCCGATAAAAAAAGAAGAGAGCAGTAGAGGTTGGCTATGCCGATTGGAGTGGTTAGACTACGTGCTGAGCCGGTTGTGCCAGCTCGGCCAGCCGATTGCACCAGCTCAAAAAAAGGAGAAGAGGTCGGCTGTTGTTTGTTGGACCAGCTATGACAAGAGAAAAGGGTGAGCCGATTGCTCAGTAGTTCGGCTGGTGTCAGTCCGATTGCGCATGCCCGTCTGAAGTTGCATCCGTTTGCGTCTGTCGGTCATCCGACTGCAAAAAAAAAACTTAAGTTAGGCCGACCGATGTCAATCCGATTGCGCCAACTGGTCAGCCGATTGCGACAAAGAAGTGTGGTTGTGACCCGGATGACAGACCATCCGCTGGAGCAACCACAAGGGATCACTTGCCCGAATAACTCGACGAGTCACTCGGAGGCTCGGAGGACGAGCTCGCCGAGTGCCCCGTCTTCGTCAACAAAAGACTCTCCGAACGACTCGACGAGTCACTCGGAGGCTCAGAGGACGAGCCCGCCGATTGTCCCGTCTACTACATCAACAGAAAACCCTTCGGATGACTCACCAAGTCACCAGGAGGCTACACATTCACCCAGTGGGTGTTCCGACTGCGCCAAAAATTCAATGTGAGTTCCACTCAATACTGCTCACCATAGCAAGCATGACGAATGAACCTGAGTAGTTTTCGGAGGTTATCTCCGCGTTATTTCCAGTCGGCTGCATGTTCGGCCCGGGACCGGCCGCCTCTGGGCAGGCCGGATAACCCAAATAGTTATTTCCGACAGACGGATTAGTAGTGTGTATGGAGCCAAAGGCCTGTGATTTGATCCATCTGCAGACCGCATGCCGGTTGCAACGCTGGCAAAGAGCAAAAGCTGGAGGTCACCACACATGAACAACGTCCAAAGAGAAAACAATTTGGACGACCCGATCGTTTCCTTTTGGAAGTTTGCTCGGTTGAGTTTGCTCCCCAAAGTCTAAGTACTGTACACTTCATCTTGCGGCCGACTGTTCGATCCATCTACAGACCGCAAGCCGGCTGTAATGCTGGCAAGAGCAAGAGCCAAAGGGTGGAATGAACAGAAAAACGACTGCGGGGCGAAGGCAAAGCCGAGTCGGCCTCCCGATTGCACAAATCTACATTTTTAGAAAAATAAGAAGTATTTGATATATCCGAGATAACTAACGTGTGTCTTATGCATGATTGTTTCCTGGGGAAAATAACTGAGACCCTCGACACCATCGACTACAACAAAATCAAGGAACCCTCCGGATGACTCTCCGAGTCACCCGGAGGCTCGGAGGCTACACCCAGTGGGTGCGCTTGCGCGCCCCCACTGGAAAGAAGCTGCACCAAGTGCGATCGGCGTTCGGCTACACCAACAAAGAAGAAACCCTTCGGATGACTCCCCGAGTCACCCGGAGGCTCGGAGGCTACTGTCGGAGGAAATACCCCCGGGTATACCAAAGTCACCGATTCGACGCAACACCAACTGCGCGCCTTCGCCGACTGCGCTCCGGCTCGGCCCCCCGCCGACTGCTCCATGCCGATTGCGTGCCAGCTCGGACGCCGGTTGATTGCCCGCAGTCGGCCGTCCGCGCAGTCGGCTGTCCAAGAGGTCAACCGAGACATCTACATCGAACTGACAAGACAAGTGAAAGACATCTCTAGCCACATCATGACATGGTGAATAGTGTAAAGTGGAGGTGTCACATTACATCACATCACCCCATCACCTCACATGTACTCTCTTTTGTCTTCTTCCCCTTGTCTCCACCCTCATGAGCACCTTGCCACCACTATATAAGGGGCAAGGGTGCCCACGGTGGAGGGGGCTCCCTCTCATTTCCCCCCCTTCACATCCACCTCTCTCCCTCACTCACGACTAGAAAGAGTAGAGGAGAGCAAGAGTAGTAGAGTATCAGTAGCTTAGCAAGAGTAGCAGGTCAGCTTGGCCACGAGCAGAGTAGCTAGCAGATACAGCTCAAGGAGCACCTCTGTACAGATATTCCACCATATAGTGCAGACATGCAGGAGTAGGGGTTTTATCTCTACGGAGAGCCCTGAACCTGGGTACATCGCAGTGTTCCCAATCTCGCCTCCGGCACCAGCAACACCAACCTCGGTCTGTCCCCCTCTTTAGCCATCCCCATGGCATCTGACGTCACATATCGACGACAGTTGGCGCCCATCGTGGGGCAGGCCGAGGCGTCGGCCGGAATATTGATCCGGACGGGACCATCCTCTTCATCGACGGTTTTCTTCTTCATCAGCATGTTTTATCAGCGCCAAGTTTTGGATCTGGATCCGGCAGGCTGGATACCCGGAGGCTGCATTGCGCGTCCGGGCATCGCCAGTTGCACATCCGGCTCCGGAGTTGCCCAGTTCGGCCGTCAGGTCGGATTTCCTCGTCCGGGCAAGTTTTTTGCCCCGAACGCATCCAGTTCGGCGGCCAGATCAGATTTCGTCTCCAAGCGAAAAAAAAGAGTCCAAGCAAAAAGATGCCCGAGCAGAAAAATAGCCCGCCCGAGCTGTTTCCAATCTGCCCGAGCAGAAGAAGTTTTTCCCGAGCAGAATTTTTGTTCCTCCGAGCTGTAAAAATCCCTGCCCGATCTGTTCTAAGCTTCCCCGACCACGAAGTTTTCCCCTCCGAGCTGCGCCCCTTCCCCGAGTTCTTCCCCGAGCAGCCGCAGTCGGCTCCGAGTGCGCTCCCCCGAGCTCCGCTCCGAGTGCCCCGTCCTTGAGCTCTCTCCTCCGGGCAGGTCATCTCCGCCGAGCCGCCGCCGGCCCGAGCTTCGCCGTCACGCCTCGCGCCCTCCGAGCAGCGCGTCGCGCCTCCTCCCCGCGAACTCCTCCGTTTGCGCAGAGTCCGGCTCCGCCTATTTGCTCGTGGTCGGGTGCGCCTGCGCAAGCTCCTCCTCCCCGCAGTCTGCCGCCCACGCGCCCAAGCTGCGCCCCGCAGTCGGCCGCCCTCGCGTCGAATGCGCCTACACACTGCCGGTTGTGCTCCCTGCCGGGATGGTGTGCCGCGTGTTCGGCTGCTCCAGCTTGCTGCATGCCCGGCTCACCAGTTTCCAGCTGCCCGGTAGCGAGCCCGAGCTCCCCGGCCGTTTGATTGAAGAAAACAAGAGAAGAGATAGAGAAAATTTAGAGAAGAGAAGAAGCCGTATACTAGCCAGATACCCATCGTACACAAGCCATGCATAGCCCAGATTTTTGCGATTCACCACCGCGTACAACCATCCAGCCGGTTCCCTGCTCGGCTGCGCGCCGTGCAGCTCGTTCGCGCCAGCTCAGCAACCGCCGCCGGCTGCTCCTCCGACTGCGCGCCGCCTCCCTAGGCCGACTGCGCGACCCTCGGCTCGGCCACACACGCCGGCTCCGCTGCCGCCTGCCGATTGCGGCCTCCCGTAGGCGCATCCCCGTGGTACGGCTGGCCGGCTGTGAAGCTTTGCCAAGGCCGATTGCCTGGTCTCCGGTTGCGGCCAGGCCGTCCGACTGAAGATACTGAAGCAGAGAAAGATAGAAGCTGAAGGTTCAGAGAAAAAAATGTGGGCCGATAAAAAAAGAAGAGAGCAGTAGAGGTTGGCTATGCCGATTGGAGTGGTTAGACTACGTGCTGAGCCGGTTGTGCCAGCTCGGCCAGCCGATTGCACCAGCTCAAAAAAAAGAGAAGAGGTCGGCTGTTGTTTGTTGGACCAGCTATGACAAGAGAAAAGGGTGAGCCGATTGCTCAGTAGTTCGGCTGGTGTCAGTCCGATTGCGCATGCCCGTCTGAAGTTGCATCCGTTTGCGTCTGTCGGTCATCCGACTGCAAAAAAAAAACTTAAGTTAGGCCGACCGATGTCAATCCGATTGCGCCAACTAGTCAGCCGATTGCGACAAAGAAGTGTGGTTGTGACCCGGATGATAGACCATCCGCTGGAGCAACCACAAGGGATCACTTGCCCGAATAACTCGACGAGTCACTCGGAGGCTCGGAGGACGAGCTCGCCGAGTGCCCCGTCTTCGTCAACAAAAGACTCTCCGAACGACTCGACGAGTCACTCGGAGGCTTAGAGGACGAGCCCGCCGATTGTCCCGTCTACTACATCAACAGAAAACCCTTCGGATGACTCACCAAGTCACCAGGAGGCTACACATTCACCCAGTGGGTGTTCCGACTGCGCCAAAAATTCAATGTGAGATTATCTCCGCGTTATTTCCAGTCGGCTGCATGTTCGGCCCGGGACCGGCCGCCTCTGGGCAGGCCGGATAACCCAAATAGTTATTTCCGACAGACGGATTAGTAGTGTGTATGGAGCCAAAGGCCTGTGATTTGATCCATCTGCAGACCGCATGCCGGTTGCAACGCTGGCAAAGAGCAAAAGCTGGAGGTCACCACACATGAACAACGTCCAAAGAGAAAACAATTTGGACGACCCGATCGTTTCCTTTTGGAAGTTTGCTCGGTTGAGTTTGCTCCCCAAAGTCTAAGTACTGTACACTTCATCTTGCGGCCGACTGTTCGATCCATCTACAGACCGCAAGCCGGCTGTAATGCTGGCAAGAGCAAGAGCCAAAGGGTGGAATGAACAGAAAAACGACTGCGGGGCGAAGGCAAAGCCGAGTCGGCCTCCCGATTGCACAAATCTACATTTTTAGAAAAATAAGAAGTATTTGATATATCCGAGATAACTAACGTGTGTCTTATGCATGATTGTTTCCGGGGGAAAACAACTGAGACCCTCGACACCATCGACTACAACAAAATCAAGGAACCCTCCGGATGACTCTCCGAGTCACCCGGAGGCTCGGAGGCTACACCCAGTGGGTGCGCTTGCGCGCCCCCACTGGAAAGAAGCTGCACCAAGTGCGATCGGCGTTCAGCTACACCAACAAAGAAGAAACCCTTCGGATGACTCCCCGAGTCACCCGGAGGCTCGGAGGCTACTGTCGGAGGAAATACCCCCGGGTATACCAAAGTCACCGATTCGACGCAACGCCAACTGCACGCCTTCGCCGACTGCGCTCCGGCTCGGCCCCCCGCCGACTGCTCCATGCCGATTGCGTGCCAGCTCGGACGCCGGTTGATTGCCCGCAGTCGGCCGTCCGCGCACTCGGCTGTCCAAGAGGTCAACCGAGACATCTACATCGAACTGACAAGACAAGTGAAAGACATCTCTAGTCACATCATGACATGGTGAATAGTGTAAAGTGGAGGTGTCACATTACATCACATCACCCCATCACCTCACATGTACTCTCTTTTGTCTTCTTCCCCTTGTCTCCACCCTCATGAGCACCTTGCCACCACTATATAAGGGGCAAGGGTGCCCACGGTGGAGGGGGATCCCTCTCATTTTCCCCCCTTCACATCCACCTCTCTCCCTCACTCACGACTAGAAAGAGTAGAGGAGAGCATGAGTAGTAGAGTATCAGTAGCTTAGCAAGAGTAGCAGATCAGCTCGGCCACGAGCAGAGTAGCTAGCAGATACAGCTCAAGGAGCACCTCTGTACAGATATTCCACCATATAGTGCAGACATGCAGGAGTAGGGGTTTTATCTCTACGGAGAGCCCTGAACCTGGGTACATCGCAGTGTTCCCAATCTCGCCTCCGGCACCAGCGACACCAACCTCGGTCTGTCCCCCTCTTTAGCCATCCCCATGGCATCTGACGTCACATATCGACGACACATGCTAATGGGGTTATTGTAAGCAGTTCTATACGCCCACAAAGCATCTCCTAACTTCTTTGACCAGTCCTTCCTAGAACTGTTAACTGTCTTTTGCAAGATCAACTTGATCTCTCTATTGGTGAGCTCAACTTGCCCACTAGTTTGAGGATGGTACGGTGAAGCAATTCTATGATTGACATCGTAATTGGCTAGAGCTTTTCTAAAAGCTCTATGCGTGAAGTGTGATCCTCCATCAGTCATGAGGTACCTAGGTACACCAAACCTAGGGAAAATTACATCTTTGAGCATTTTCAAAGATGTCTTGTGATCAGCACTCTCAGTGGGGATTGCTTCAACCCACTTGGTTGCATAATCAACAACCACTAAAATGTGAGTGTACTTGTGTGAGGGAGGAAAAGGACCCATAAAATCAAAACCCCAGCAATCAAAAGGCTCAATCACTAGAGGGTAATTCATAGGCATCTCATTCCTCCTACTAATATTACCAACTCTCTTGACTCTTATCATAAGATAAAACATAATTTCTAGCATCTTTAAAGAGAGTAGGCCAATAAAAACCTGATTGGAGAACCTTATGTGTGGTCCTCTCACCGGCATGATGTCCTCCATAGGGACCGTCATGAAATTGTCTGAGAATGTCCTTCTGCTCGTATTCCGGTATGCATCTTCTCACGATCCCGTCCGGACCTTCTTTGAAAAGATGAGGGTCATCCCAAAAGTAATGCCTCAAATCGTGTAAGAACTTCTTCCTTTGCTGAAATGTTAGACCTGGAGGCAAATACTTTGCAACGATAAAATTAGCATAATCTGCAAACCAAGGATCGGAAAGAGATTGTACTTTTACAACGACAAGTTGTTCATCTGGAAAATTGTCGTTGACTGGAATGGGATCATGCGGTATGTCTTCCATCCTTGAAAGATTGTCCGCCACTTGATTGTCTTCTCCTTTTCTATCAACAATCTGTAAATCAAATTCTTGAAGAAGGAGTACCCACCTGATGAGTCTTGGTTTGGCATCCTTCTTTGCCATAAGTTACTTAAGGGCAACATGGTCAGTATGAATAATGAATTTTGAATCAACAATATAAGGTCTAAACTTATCACAAGCAAATACTACTGCTAAGAATTCCTTCTCAGTAGTAGCATAATTCTTTTGAGCACTATCAAGGGTTTTGCTAGCATAATGTATAACATTTAATTTCTTATCAACCCTTTGCCCTAAAATAGCTCCAATAGCAAAATCACTAGCATCACACATAATTTCAAAGGGCAATTTCCAATCAGGTGGTTGTACTATAGGAGCGGTTATCAAAGTTTTCATAAGAACTTTGAAAGCCTCCTTACAATCTTCATCAAATACAAAAGGAACATCCTTCTGGAGAAGACTAGTGAGGGGCCTCGAGGTCTTAGAAAAGTATTTAATAAATCTTCTATAGAAACCAGCATGACCGAGAAAACGACGAATACCTTTAATGTCCCTTGGATAGGGCATCCTTTCAATAGCTTCAATCTTCGCCTTGTCCACTTCAATTCCCCTCTTGGAAATCTTGTGACCAAGAATGATCCCTTCGTTAACCATGAAGTGGTACTTTTCCCAGTTTAGAACTAAATTTGTATCCTCGCATCTCTGCAAAACTTTATGAAGATTGTGGAGACAGTGGTCAAAGGAAGTTCCATAGACGGAGAAATCGTCCATGAAGACTTCCACAATCTCCTCACAGAAACCATGAAAAATAGCAGACACACATCTCTGAAAAGTAGCAGGTGCATTGCATAAACCAAAAGGCATACACCTATAAGCATAAGTACCGTAAGGACATGTGAAAGTGGTCTTCTCTTGATCGGCAGTATTGAGATGAATTTGAGAGAAGCCAGAGTACCCGTCAAGATAGAAAAAGTGGGTGTTTTTGGACAACCTCTCAAGCATCTGATCGATAAAGGGCAGCGAGTAGTGGTCTTTCCTGGTTGCCTTGTTCAACTTCCTGTAATCAATACACATCCTATATCCAATAACAACTCTTTGATGTATTAGTTCATTTTTATCATTAGGAATAACAGTCATACCTCCTTTCTTAGGAACACAATGAATTGGACTTACCCACCTACTATCAGCTATAGGGTAGATGATACCTGTGGCTAGAAGCTTGTGAATTTCAGTCCTAACCACATCCTTCATCCTTGGGTTCAGCCGTCGTTGATGATCAACAACTGGCTTAGCATAAGGCTCGAGATTGATAGTCTGTTGGCAAATCGATGGACTAATCCCCTTATGGTCGTCTAGGGTATATCCCATGGCACCACGGTGTCTGCGAAGTGTCTCCAATAGTCGCTCTTCTTCAAATCCTGAAAGGTGAGCATTGATAATAACAGGATATATTTTCTTTTCATCTAAATAAGCATACTTGAGCGTATCGGGAAGTGGTTTAAGGTCAAACACCGGGTCTTCTTTTGGTTGTGCTAGGATTCCTAAAGGTTCAACCGCAAGGTTGTGCTTCAGGATAGCAGTTTGTCTTGTGAATATTTCATCCAACTCATTTCTCTCTTGCATATGCATATCATTCTCGTGGTCTTCCATATACTGCTGCAACGGATCATTAGGAGGAATAGAAATGGAAGCAATATCTTCAATAATTTTATCATGACTAGGTAAATCAGTACCACGAGGCTGCTTGGAGAATTTAGAAAAGTTAAATTCATATGGCTCATCATTGAATTCAACAGAAACTTTACCTTTTTTGCAGTCTATTATAGCTCCACAAGTTCTGAGGAAAGGCCTACCAAAAATAATAGGGCAAAAACTATCTTGCACTGAACCAAGTACTAGAAAGTCGGTCGGATACTTTACCTTTCCACATAGGACTTCAACATCTCTCACAATCCCAACGGGAGAGATAGTTTCTTTGTTTTCTAGATAAATAGTAACATCAATCTCTTCAAGTTCACAGGGTGAAATCTCACCTATGATCTCCTGATAGAGTGATTAGGGAATAGCGCTAGCACTGTATCCCAAATCGCATAGCCCGTAATAATTGTGATCTCCTATTTTGACAGATACAACTGGTGTACCTGAAATTGGTCTTTTATTCTTGGCAGTGACAATGTTAGTTGAAACAACACAAAAATTTATAATTGAATCTGAAACATCATTAGTAACTAAATTTTTAACCACCGCAACTTGAGGATCGACCTTGATCAGGTCCTCAGGTTCGTCAGTTCGTCTCTCACTTTTATTTATTACGCCTGTCACAAAAGAGTGCTCCCTTATCCTTATAGGAAAAGGGGGCTTTTCATATAAACTGCAGGAAGAATAGGGCCAGCAACATGAATATCAATAGGTAATTCTTTAAAGGGCTTATGATACTGATCCTTCTCTTCTTTAGAAGAGTCAATGTGAGAAGCAAGGTTCTTGCAAAAATCAATCATAAGCTCTGAATCACGACCAATCTTAGAGCAAAAGGTATTAAAATAATCAGTTTTCACATAGCTCTTAATGTAATCATGGTCATAATTTATAGCGGGTTCAATACCTTTATCGATTTCCCAGTCTTCGGTGTTCTTCTGGATCCTCTCAATGAGATCCCATTTTTCTTCAATGCTCTTTGTTTGAAATACCCCGCTAGATGAGGCATCCAACATCTCCTTATCCTGACGAGAAAGCCTGACATAAAATTTTGTAAGTATAATATCTTTGGGGAGTTCATGGGTAGGACATTTGAACATTAGGGACTTCAGTCTCCCCCAAGCTTGAGCGATGCTCTCTCCGTCACGAGACCAAAAGTTATAGATGTAATTCCTTTCTCGATGAATTTCATGAAGAGGATAAAACTTTGTATAAAAGAGAGACATAAGCTCTTGCCAATTAAGTAGTGTGAGTTATCGAGGAGCTTATGCCAATCTAAAGCTTTATCTATAAGCGAAACGGAGAACAATTTCTTTATAAAAAATTCCCTTGACACACCTGCAATCTTGAATGATGAACATAGTTGTGATAAATATAGCAGGTGTTCACTTGGATGCCTGTCTCCTGCATAACGGTTAGCCAAGACATAATTGATAATACCAGTTGGTATTTTGTAAGGCACAATTTCAGTAGGGGTGGAAGTGACCATCACAGTAGCGGGGCGTTTTCCCATAAGCAACGAACCAAGAGTAGAGGTGTCCATAAGGACAAAGAGCATCAACAGCAAAACAAAAACAGAAATATAAAAAGTTCCTTACCAGCTTCACTTACTAATAGCTCTATGCTCCCCGACAACGGCGCCAGAAAACAGTACTTGATGACCCTCAACTGTAGCAGATCGTTTGTAGCGTTTTCGATAAATAAGATTGTCGAACCCAACGAGGAGCAGAAGCTATTGGTAAGTGATTTTGGCAAAGAAGTACCTACAAGCACTGAAAGATAACTTTTTAGGGGTTTTCGGTATAAGCAACAAGAAGGTAAAAGCAAGTAAAGTAAAAGGCACTGAGGAGTAACAAGTGGCCCAATCCTTTTGAGCAAAGGATAAGTCTGGCAACCGAACTTATAAAGGCTAAAGCGTTCTTGAGGACACATGGGAGAAATAGTCACGTGCTTTTGCCATACTCCGTATCGATACTATGTGCTGCATTGATAAGTGTTGAGTGGGTGGATCTATGCTAGTACACTTTCTAGACTAAGATAAGTGCACTCTTATGATTAAACATCTTGCAAGCATCCGCAAATACAAGATAGTAATTAAGGCAAAAGCCTAACCATAGCAATACGATCGATGATCCATTGTCCCCTTGTGCAAAAGAGTGCAAACTGGGGTTTAGGTTTCTGTCACTCCGGCAACCCACCGTAAGCATTCTTTATACACAATGCATTTGTCGTGGATATAATCCTGACAATAGAGAGAGGCGTATGAAAGGAGCTAAATGAATCTGTACGTAGAGTGGTTGACGCAGGGAAAATTATACAGGTTAGGCCTCTCTGTCGGGACCCGGGGTTAGCGTATTCAAGACTCGCTATAACACAATCATATGGAGAGCCGAGAACCGTACCCACTTGTCTAAGCAGACAAGGCCAAGCACAGAACGGTCTCGGAACGCATCGAACGTGAGGGGCACCCCATCCAGGCCGGATGATCAACTGAGATGGGTCCTCATCGTCCGCACACAAGTCTAAATGATATGGGTGGTGAACTCCCATACTCATAGACAAGTCGCCTCAACCATACTATCGATTGTACCATAACCCTTACATAGACTTACTCCAGCCCGATACTTAGTCGGGTTCTAGGGCGGGCTCGATCATACATCAAAGTGTGCACGAGACAGAGTCTCGAGCAATCGCATCGCGATGCCCCAAGCTGCGCACATCTAAGGGCCACTTGGTGTATAAAAGACCGCCAACCAGATCACAACTAAGGTCTCGAAAACCCATACAAAGACATGCATGTTATCAACATACACGCAACACACATGCCTTGTATGAACAACAGGTATCATTGCAATTCTCTATAAAGTATACATTTTATTGATAACTCTCACAGACTGCACACAGAGATCACAAGCATGTGATCCAACATTACAACATTCAACGAAAGCAGAGTAGGTCTGAGTACAGACAAACTTAACAAATGGCTTAAGAAGCCTTATTTAAACACAAAGCCCTCCACGAGGGAACCAGTCTGCTGACTGGGACTACACTAGCTTGGTCTTCAGTCGTCGAGCTCGAGGAAGAATCCACCTTCGGACAGTGGGTTCATCTAAAACATAGAATAAGAAAACATGAGTACAAAGTCGTACTCAACAAGACTTACGTAGGAACTATGCTACTCATGCACATGTATCAAGGTAAAGGGAGGTGTGGTTCATAAGAAGAAGTGCCAGCTTTAACTTGGCTAGTCCTGAACTACGAGTACCAGACTTGAGGTAAGAAGCGTACACGAGTCCACTACATGTCTCCAACCAATTACACCACTATGGTGCCTTCCTCGACTTCCCCACGAGAAAGCACGCCATAGCACTCACGCTTATCTTGGCAAGTTTTATAAGTATCCAGTTCAAGTTGTCTAATAATCAAGCTAAGCTTTCCAAGTAGTCCCTTACCGCGGACGCGGCTATTCGAATAGTTTTGTTAACCCTGCAGGGGTGTACCGCTACACACACATGACCATCAGTTACCGCCTTTGATCTCGACACCATTCAAGGGGTGTCAGTGAGGATGGTCACCACAACTGTTACCTCATAGCCAATCTAGTCCAAGAAAGCCGCATACCTGGGTTGGCTACCACTATCGTGAACCCGGCCGGTTTACCGAAGTGGACCCAGATGATGTGTGCGTGGTGCATAAGCCGGTCTCGGTTGAGCCGTTCTCTCACTTAACAGCCAGGCCACAAACCTACCAGAACTCCGAACTATTGCGACATCTGGACATCGAAAGGGATGAGTTAATAGGTTGAGATGGGTCAGTGAGCCCAATGTGTGGTTGTACTCTTCATCTTGGATCACCACACAAGAACTCGGACTTAGGGCGGTGTTCAACGAGACAACCCACTGTGTACTCCTACACAACCTCTCATCGTTCACCTAGTATTAGGGTAGATTCACCAACACATTTCCACCATCATCAACATGATTGCTACCATCCCGACTCACATAACAGTATCAACATTGTAACACTCTAAGCATGCAATAAGCAGTAACAATTGCAGGGGCCACATGATATCAACCAACTCCTACATTTTCTAGGAATGTGGTTTGCTTACTACTGTGACAAATGATAGGTCATGCAAAGGAATGGGTTCATCTATGCGGTAGAAACGTAGCATGGTAATCATCCTAAACAATGCATAAGCGAGACTGAGAGGGAATTGGGATTTTTTTGACATGATCAATGGGGGTTTGCTTGCCTTGCTGACGAGGTTCGGTATCGGGGTCTTCAACGAAGGGGGCAGCCTCCTGTTCCGGTTCCACCTCTACTCGACAAACAACAAACAAGGAAGCAAAGTAAATACAATGCACAAGCACATGGTTGAAGGTTGAGACATGATGTATATGCTTCTGATGTGTGAGGCAATTTCATTTAAATGGAGTATATTGCAAATGAATTGCAAATTCAAACTCCAATTTGAATTTAAATGAATTCCATACGCATGTTTTCTTCTGTTCCCCCATTTTAAAATGGTCAAACATGAAAAAAGTGCATATTCAGAATCCTTGCATTTTTCTGATAATTTTACATATATTAGATGTTTAATTTGGAGTTAAAATGAATTAGTTATGAATTTCCAAAGTTTAATTCATTTTTTGGAATTTTTGGAATATTTTAAATAGAAAATCATTTACTGCATCAGCATGACCTCATGCTGGCGTCAAGGGGCCACTGACCAGGGGGTCCCACCTGTAAGTGTCACTGTGTGTTAATTAAACCATTTTGATTTGATTTAAACTAACCTAGTGATTAGTGAGGGGCTGGGCCCACATGTCAGCCTCACTAGGAGTGGGATTAGTGGTTAAACTGGTCCACCACGTCAGCCTCGCCGGCGGCTAGTCGCCGGCGACGTCCAGGGACAACGGTGTTCGCGGAGACGACGTTTCCGGGAACCAAACGATGCGCTGCGACCACTGAGACGCAGCTCTTGGCGTCGCGCAATGATTGAGCCAAGTTGGGGTGGCTGGGGTGCTCGGGAGGCTTGCCGGCGAAGAGTTTGGCGGCGGCAGTGGCTCGGCTGCGAGCGGGATACCGCTAGGAGGCGCTACTTGGAGCGGGATTAGGCGGGATCGAACCAGAGGAGCACGGCGGTGACAACGGACAAGGTGGCGAGGACGATTGCTTAGCGCAGGCTTGTCGACGACGAGCACGGCGGCTCTGTACTCCGGCGACCATGGCAGATCGAGCTAGAGGAGGGGAAGGGTGCCGCGGCTTGAGGGGAAACGCGCACCAGACGCTGGTGAACACGATGGAGCAGGCGTGGGAGTCGGGGAGGGAGCGTAGACGGAGTATTGAACGGCGACGAGCGACGGATCCGGCGAGCTCCCGGTGACGAATCCGATGACTAGGAGGGCTCCGGGATCTTTATTTCTTGCATAGAGACGAAGTCGAGTACGACAAAGAGGATGGACACGCTCCGGGGGCCTAGCTCGGGCTCAGGCTGCGAGTTTCCATGGCGGGTGCTCTCGGAGTTCTTCGCGGGAGAGCTGGAGAGGGGAGGATAGGCACTGGGAGGAGGGGGGAATGGATCGGGGAGGCTTCGGGGCGTCTCCAGGACATGTAGAAGGCGGCGGGGAAGCAGCTGCGTGGCCGGGGACGTCGCGGTGGCGTCGGCGCTCTCGGCATGGCCGGCACGCAGCAGCGTGCTTGCTTGCCTGGGGTAGACGACAAGCGCTCCAGGTGGGCTTGGGCCGGGGTGCGATGAGTTGGGCCACTTTGCAGGTAAGCCCTCTCTTTTTTATTTCTTTTCTGTTTTTCTTCTGTTATTTGTTTTGGTACTGCTAAATAAAATAGCAAACCATTTTATAAAATGCTGAAACTTTTTATATGGCTTCAGAATATAATAGGCTAGCCACTTGTAAAGTTTGAACATTTTTAAAATTCAAATTATTTGAACTTTAAACCAAATAGGGGTTTTTGATTAATTCCAAGGTCCTGTTTGAATATTTGAAAAATCCATGAGCATGGGGTTGGTCCCACATCACTTGATATGTGATCACACTCATTTATGAGACTTTTCAAAAATGCAAAAGGAATTTTTGGAGCAACTTTATTTCTGGCCATTTGAATTAATTCATCTGGGGGTGTTCCTTCTCCCATTTGAGTTTGAATTTGAATTCCATTTGATTTTCTTTGATGAATGCAAGGTGACTTTGATCCTAGCACATTACCTAACAGAGGGTTCTAACACTCTCCTTAGAGATAAAAACCTTAATCCTGTCCCAGACTGATTGGGGTGTTCTTGCTCAAGAGTTGAGGAGAATAGTGTTGCGCGTGCCCGTGCTGGATGAGGGGGGAGGCTTATATAGAGTGCGCCTCTGCCCCTTCAATGCCTCAGCTTAATGGGTCTGTAATTACAGGGTTAAATGTGTACTAAATACAGGAAACAGTCTACTCATTACTGCTAATAAAGGAGGCGGAACGCCCGTGGTGTTGAATGCTTCCCGTCCGTTGCGTTCTCATCTTCCGAGTAATGAATAGCTTGCTGTTCATCTTCTCCGAGTAATGAACTACTCAGATCTTGTTTGCTCTCCGAGTGACTAGCTACTCAGAGGTGATTTCTGTCTTCCGAGTAATGTGTTACTCGGAGATATTGAGAATTGAGCTTCTGAGATTGATAAAGCTCTGTATTCTTTACTGATCTTATTTATTTTGTTAGGTTTGTTGGAAACCAAGGGCTTGAGGGTACCCCTTGGTTTCCCTTGCCTAGGGGTATACCTTTGGTATGACCACGACAGTAGCCCCCAAGCGCTTTCGGGTGCTCGCGATTGAGGTAGCTGACATTTGTTAGATTTCATGAGGTATGTGAAGATTAAACTCAGTAAGAGGCCGTGAAGGGCTTTATTGATATTTGAATTTTCCCTCGAGCATGGGTTGGGCAGGTTAAAGGACAAATCTAGCGACACTCAAATGTCTCTCGGAAGAGGTAGACTAAGGCCTTGGAAGGCGTGTCTTGGAGTAAAATGCCTTAAACTCCATATAAACCAGATTTGTAAAGTTCAATATCCTAAGGCATCGTAACGAGCCTTAGGTCATACCACATGGGATTTGATTCTTTACCCCCTGCGCCGGGTCATACTAGTGGCCTGGCATTCTTCATCAGAGACAGGCCACTAGCGAATCAACCACTCGGACTTTTGCTTGAGCAGTTGGTGAGTGCAAGATTTTATGTTTGCGGTGAGCTTCAGGGATGTAGTTACTTCGTGATTAACTTAGCTTCGAGTGGTTACCCTTATTGTTTTTTTTTGAATTTTAAGACTGTGAAGCATGAGCTCCACAGTATTTTATTGCATAGGAGAACCAAAGGTTCTCAAAGAATAGTACAAGAATAGAATAAAGCAAAACAGGAGAGTAAAGGAAGTAATCTATTCCTACCTATACTATTGCAGGGAATTAATCCAAGAAAATCAATCTAGTTTTAGGATCTCCCTGCAATCTATGTGAAAGCAAGGTGATATCATGCACAAAGTGCCTTCTCCAGGAATGAAAAGAAGGTCTCTCATTCCTAAAGGTCTTCCCATTTCTGACTATCCAGATACACCAAGAGGCAGTAAGCATGACCTCCATGAAGAAAGACCGACCAAATGAATCTTTTGCCTGTTGTAAACAGGAATGCAAGGATCCAGTGGCCCCCCATGTAATTTGCAGATAGTTCCAAACTCTGCGACTAAAGTTGCAAGAGAAGAACAGATGCAATCTGTCTTCCAGAGCATGTGAATGACACATCACACAAGAATTGTCCTCAGTGGGTGATCTCCAATGTCTCCTAACAAGTAGATCTTTAGTATTTAATCTGTCAAACATCAGGAGCCAACCAAAAACTTTGATCTTCCTGGTACACTTACTCCTCCATATCCAGGCACAAGATTGATCAGATGGCATGTGAGAATGCATAAGATTGTAGAACCCCTTGGCAATATAACCATACTTACCAGGCTAGTGCCAAGAATCAGCAGCTTGAGGATCTCTCTGGAGATCAAGAAGCCAGTCCTTGAGACAGAAGTACTCATCAGTAGCTTGTTGTGTGAGTGGCAAGTAAAACAAAAGGTCTTCATCCTCCAAGCTCAAAAATTCATTAACAGATAGTTTGTCATCTTTCACAAAAGAGAAAATATGAGGCAACCTATCTGTCAGTGGTCTACATGAGCCATTGATGCGCCACCCATCTGACCAAAACAGAGCAGAATCCCCAACATTAACCATGACAGAGGCCACTGGTCTATATAGTTCACTTAGTTTGAGGATATCCCTCCACCAAAAGGATCCACAAAGCATAGTTGCGTGGGGGACATTGCCATTATAATAAGTGTTCCGAATAAGGGAAACCCAAGGAACATTCACCTTATTATAAAACTTATGCAAATGCTTCAGGAGTAGAGATTTGTTTTGCATTTGCAAGTTGGTAATACCCAGCCCACCTTTCTTTTTAGGGCTGCAAACAAGCTCCCAAGCAGCAAGAGATTGTCTTGGAGTATCAGAGTTTCCTCTCCAGAGGCATTGTCTCTAAATTCTCTCTAGCTGTTTGAAGATGCCCTGAGGGATAGCAAGACTGCAAAGGTGATTAATAGGCATGGAAGATAGGACTGAATTGAGTAACTGTAGCCTGGCCCCTTGGTTCAACATAGCAGAACTAGCAGAGAGTCTTCTTTCCACCCTATCTACCAAAGGCGTTAAATCCTGAATTTTAGGCCTGGTGGTACCAAGAGGTAAACCAAGGTAAGTGAAGGGCATTTGTCCAATGGAGCACTCAAAAACTTCAGCAAGGTGAGCAGTCATAGCCTCATCAACATTCAGGGGGATTAAAGAGGATTTATTGAAATTGAATTTGAGACCAGTGGAAGCATGGAACCTGACGAGCATATCCTTGATAGCCAAAAGCTGAGTTTCACTAGTGCAAAACAGGTCATTAGAACCGGTTCAGGGGGGCCTTTAGAACCGGTTTTTGAAACCAGTTCTAAAGGCTCGGTGCTAAAGGGTAAAGCCTTTAGAACCGGTTTCCCACGAACCGGTTCTAAACCAGCTGCAGCCAGGCCACGTGGTTGCACGGCAGCGCGAGGGCTTGAGCACCTTTAGCACCGGTTGGTAACATAAACCGGTTCTAAAGGTTTCGTGGTTTAAGGGTTTATTTGTTATTTTCTTTTGGGTTTAATAGTTTTGTTTTTGGATTATTAATTAAAGGTTCTCCGCAATCTTATTATTTAATGAAGATGATCAATATATGAATATATCAAGCGGTTCCTGCGTCATACACTTACATGATGTGTATCTCGGTACATATGCTTCACAACATCTAATACACACAGACAATATAGTCTAAATATATCGATCACATCTCATATATATAGGACAATATATAATTTAACTTCAATAAGAACAAGTACGAAAGCCATTATATCCAACACAAAGATTTTTCCTAGTTTAACTTCGATAACCTAATTTGTTCAGATTCACTACTACTAAATATATATAGGACATAATTTCTTCGAATTCACTCCTACTAAATATATAGGACCTAATCAAACACGCGAAGGTAAAAAGAAATAAACCCAAAAAGGGCGTCCATATTCTCCACGATAGAGGATAGAGAACAACCTGTCTCCAGGTTTTGGCTTCTTCTGGACCACTATCTTCAACCATGCTTTGATTTTGACACAGCCATCTGATCCACTTTCAGTGTAGTAATCATGTTGGAAAGGTTCTGTCCAAGGCCGTGCACAAACAATTGTAACTTCGCCTTTAAATCCCAGCATCCATTTAGGCATACAAGTTTGCGGTATTTTCTATTGAAGAACATACATATTAGTAGCATAGTTAGCAATGAGTATAATTAATAAAATGTCTTTTTGAAGAAGATATAGGCTACTGAGAGAGAATGATAAAAATCATACCAGGCTAGGCCATTTAAGCATATAGTCCTCCAACTTAAGGACAAATGGCACATATGCTCCAAAAGGACGGCCAACCCTTAAATAGTTCGCATACGAAGGTACCAATTTAATAACTTCGATAAATGCATGTTGTTCATTCTTACTTAGGTCGAGGCCATTGTTATAGAAGGTACAATAAAAAATATCTTGTACTTCTTCCGTCGCAAGAACATAAGCTGGCAATTATAAATGAGTTGTCAAACATTTGGAGCAAAGAAAAATAAGTTGTAGAAGTAACAAAATTGTTGTTTAACAAACTCACATGAACATCGAACTGGAATCATGTCTCCTAGTTCCATCGAAATTTTATCATCACGAAAAACATTGGATCCTCGACGGCGGCGTCCAAGATCAAATGCTATTTTCATATTATCATGAAATGCATATGTCTTGCATAATGCATCCCATTTTGAAACCGCCAAAGAATGTGGCATTTGGTTGATTAAAGATATTAACCTTAAGAACGAAATGTTTCGTCTTAATGTTAACTTCTTTACTAATAGTTTCATCAAAATCTTGAATATTGATCTTGTCACAAAAGTGGCGTCTTGCAAAGCAAGGGATGCACTAGTTGAATTAGAAAAAAAATGTTACGTTATAAACATAAACTTAAGTCATGCATGCATGCACCATAACAAGAACATGTCGTGCAAGTTACATACCGTAAAATTTTGGAACCAGGACCTAAGCGGGATGAAGAAGTATGTGTCTGCTTCATCAAACACGGGATCGTTGCATCGACCCGAGTCGTCTTGACAAATCTTGCACTTGGGATGAGACATACTATGTGTTCATAATTATAAAACTAATTCAAAGTAATAAAAATATAATGAAAATTATAAAAATATAACATGAGAAGTAATAAAAATTGTGCCTCATTGGTAACAAAATAGATCAAGAATGTCTGTTCTATCAATTTTTGGTTTAACAAAAAAAAATCCTCCACTTTCTTTTTACTTGTGTTCTCTGAAAACAAACAAACTTGTGGAACCCTAATTTACACTATAGCTTGCACCATCAAATTCTCTCTAAATCCACGACCAATTTCACTTCAAAGAACAAAGCACCTTCTAACTATCTCTCTGTTTTGGAAATACGCAAAATAATCCTAGCAATTTCAACAATTTCAACACCAATAATCCTAGAAATAATCAACACCAACTTCACTTCACAAAATCACATGGCGGCATAGATTATTGCACACAACCTATCAATTGCACATGGCAATCCTAGAATTCCTGAGCATAATATGAACATAGAGGAGGAGGGGAGGGGGGAGTGGGAGGGGTCACCGGACACGCTGGACGGCGGCGATGGCTGGAACGGAGGGGGCGGGGGCGGCTTGAACGGTGCGGGCGGGGGTGGCTCCGGTGGCGGCCGGCGGCGAGGAGAGTGGGCGACTCCTGGCGGCGTGCACGGCGACGGCGAGGCAAAGCAGCAGCCTGGCGGCGTGGTTCGATCTGAAGCGGTGGGCGGTACTGACGCTAAGTGCTGGTATATATATAGCATGGACTTTTAGCACCGGTTTGTAGCAGCAACCGGTGCTAATGGACCTTTAGAACCGGTTTCAACCACAAACCGGTTCTAAAGTTCACCAATTTCATCCATTTTCAGCCAAAAATACGCGCGGGAAGGGGAGGGACCTTTAGCAGCGGTTCGTGGTTGAAACTGGTTCTAAACATTTATTTTTTAGTACCACCTCGCTAACCGAAGACGAGTTCGACCGGTTTATAAGCACGGGTCAGTGTGGACTTATCGTAGCATAGCAAGTTTAATAAAGGTTGTCCACGAGTGATTCATCTATACGTTGTATACTGTAAAGGCAATATCTGTTGAACCTTGATTGGTCGCCAGATTTCTAGATTTGCCAACCAATCAGGGCTTAACTGAAATTGTCATTTATGGTGTACAGGGTGTGGAGTAATCTTTCGTTGACATCCTATAATGAAATTGCTATACTTTTTTTTCCATTTGCTATTTTTATATTTGTTTTTATATTTTGACTAGCTATTAGAATAGTTGGAGTTTTTATATTTGCTATACTTTATATTTTGACACCAGATTTATATTTGTTTTTATATTTTGACTAGCTATTAGAATAGTTGGAGTTTTTTAATAAATCTTTTTATTTTAGGTTAAAACACGATTATAAATATTCTACTAGTGGCAGTGGTTTTCAAATTTAAATAGTTTCAAGTTGAATTCTTTTGAAATACTAGTTTGTGAAATACTTTAAAATAGTCAAAAAATCATTAAATGCATGAAAAATAGCAAATGAAGTCAGAAAGGGTTGAAATTTTAGTATGTGGCTTTGAATGGTGCATATTGAATGCAAAAAAAGTCTTGAGTTGAAATAAGTTTAGAAAAATGAAATGTCTTTGTAACAGATGAGTTCTCGTTTGAAACCCTTATACTTTGAAAGAGATGGTCCAGTTTGTACACGAAGTGCATCCAGTTTTTGCCGTAATCCTCTCAACTTTTGCACACATGTTATGTGGGTCAAATGATGATACCTTTCCAAGTTTCAACCTTTTCTGAGTTCAGTTGTAGTGCTTTCCAAATTCAAGGTCATTTAGCTCAAAATAAATCATTAAATGCATGAAAAATAGCAAATGAAGTCAGAAAGGGTTGAAATTTTAGTATGTGGCTTTGAATGGTGCATATTGAATGCAAAAAAGTCTTGAGTTGAAATAAGTTTAGAAAAAGGAAATGTCTTTGTAACAGATGAGTTTTCGTTTGAAACCCTTATACTTTGAAAGAGATGGTCCAGTTTGTACACGAAGTGCATCCAGTTTTTGCCGTAATCCTCTCAACTTTTGCGCACATGTTATGTGGGTCTAATGATGATACCTTGCCAAGTTTCAACCTTTTCTGAGTTCATTTGTAGTGCTTTCCAAATTCAAGGTCATTTAGCTCAAAATAAATCATTAAATGCATGAAAAATAGCAAATGAAGTCAGAAAGGGTTGAAATTTTAGTATGTGGCTTTGAATGGTGCATATTGAATGCAAAAAAAGTCTTGAGTTGAAATAAGTTTATAAAAATGAAATGTCTTTGTAACAGATGAGTTCTCGTTTGAAACCCTTATACTTTGAAAGAGATGGTCCAGTTTGTACAAGAAGTGCATCCAGTTTTTGCCGTAATCCTCTCAACTTTTGCACACATGTTATGTGGGTCAAATGATGATACCTTGCCAAGTTTCAACCTTTTCTGAGTTCATTTGTAGTGCTTTCCAAATTCAAGGTCATTTAGCTCAAAATAAATCATTAAATGCATGAAAAATAGCAAATGAAGTCAGAAATGGTTGAAATTTTAGTATGTGGCTTTGAATGGTGCATATTGAATGCAAAAAAAGTCTTGAGTTGAAATAAGTTTAGAAAAATGAAATGTCTTTGTAACAAATGAGTTTTCGTTTGAAACCCTTATACTTTGAAAGAGATGGTCCAGTTTGTACACGAAGTGCATCCAGTTTTTGCCGTAATCCTCTCAACTTTTGCACACATGTTATGTGGGTGAAATGATGATACCTTGCAAGTTTCAACCTTTTCTGAGTTCAGTTGTAGTGCTTTCCAAATTCAAGGTCATCTAGCTCAAAATAAATCATTAAATGCATGAAAAATAGCAAATGAAGTTAGAAAGGGTTGAAATTTTAGTATGTGGCTTTGTATGGTGCATATTGAATGCAAAAAAAGTCTTGAGTTGAAATAAGTTTAGAAAAATGAAATGTCTTTGTAACAGATGAGTTCTCGTTTGAAACCCTTATACTTTGAAAGAGATGGTCCAGTTTGTACACGAAGTGCATCCAGTTTTTGCCGTAATCCTCTCAACTTTTGCACACATGTTATGTGGGTCAAATGATGATACCTTTCCAAGTTTCAACCTTTTCTGAGTTCAGTTGTAGTGCTTTCCAAATTCAAGGTCATTTAGCTCAAAATAAATCATTAAATGCATGAAAAATAGCAAATGAAGTCAGAAAGGGTTGAAATTTTAGTATGTGGCTTTGAATGGTGCATATTGAATGCAAAAAAGTCTTGAGTTGAAATAAGTTTAGAAAAAGGAAGTGTCTTTGTAACAGATGAGTTTTCGTTTGAAACCCTTATACTTTGAAAGAGATGGTCCAGTTTGTACACGAAGTGCATCCAGTTTTTGCCGTAATCCTCTCAACTTTTGCGCACATGTTATGTGGGTTTAATAATGATACCTTGCCAAGTTTCAACCTTTTCTGAGTTCATTTGTAGTGCTTTCCAAATTCAAGGTCATTTAGCTCAAAATAAATCATTAAATGCATGAAAAATAGCAAATGAAGTTAGAAAGGGTTGAAATTTTAGTATGTGGCTTTGAATGGTGCATATTGAATGCAAAAAAAGTCTTGAGTTGAAATAAGTTTAGAAAAATGAAATGTCTTTGTAACAGATGAGTTCTCGTTTGAAACCCTTATACTTTGAAAGAGATGGTCCAGTTTGTACACGAAGTGCATCCAGTTTTTGCCGTAATCCTCTCAACTTTTGCACACATGTTATGTGGGTCAAATGATGATACCTTTCCAAGTTTCAACCTTTTCTGAGTTCAGTTGTAGTGCTTTCCAAATTCAAGGTCATTTAGCTCAAAATAAATCATTAAATGCATGAAAAATAGCAAATGAAGTCAGAAAGGGTTGAAATTTTAGTATGTGGCTTTGAATGGTGCATATTGAATGCAAAAAAGTCTTGAGTTGAAATAAGTTTAGAAAAAGGAAATGTCTTTGTAACAGATGAGTTTTCGTTTGAAACCCTTATACTTTGAAAGAGATGGTCCAGTTTGTACACGAAGTGCATCCAGTTTTTGCCGTAATCCTCTCAACTTTTGCGCACATGTTATGTGGGTCTAATGATGATACCTTGCCAAGTTTCAACCTTTTCTGAGTTCATTTGTAGTGCTTTCCAAATTCAAGGTCATTTAGCTCAAAATAAATCATTAAATGCATGAAAAATAGCAAATGAAGTCAGAAAGGGTTGAAATTTTAGTATGTGGCTTTGAATGGTGCATATTGAATGCAAAAAAAGTCTTGAGTTGAAATAAGTTTATAAAAATGAAATGTCTTTGTAACAGATGAGTTCTCGTTTGAAACCCTTATACTTTGAAAGAGATGGTCCAGTTTGTACAAGAAGTGCATCCAGTTTTTGCCGTAATCCTCTCAACTTTTGCACACATGTTATGTGGGTCAAATGATGATACCTTGCCAAGTTTCAACCTTTTCTGAGTTCATTTGTAGTGCTTTCCAAATTCAAGGTCATTTAGCTCAAAATAAATCATTAAATGCATGAAAAATAGCAAATGAAGTCAGAAATGGTTGAAATTTTAGTATGTGGCTTTGAATGGTGCATATTGAATGCAAAAAAAGTCTTGAGTTGAAATAAGTTTAGAAAAATGAAATGTCTTTGTAACAAATGAGTTTTCGTTTGAAACCCTTATACTTTGAAAGAGATGGTCCAGTTTGTACACGAAGTGCATCCAGTTTTTGCCGTAATCCTCTCAACTTTTGCACACATGTTATGTGGGTGAAATGATGATACCTTGCAAGTTTCAACCTTTTCTGAGTTCAGTTGTAGTGCTTTCCAAATTCAAGGTCATCTAGCTCAAAATAAATCATTAAATGCATGAAAAATAGCAAATGAAGTTAGAAAGGGTTGAAATTTTAGTATGTGGCTTTGTATGGTGCATATTGCATGCAAAAAAAGTCTTGAGTTGAAATAAGTTTAGAAAAATGAAATGTCTTTGTAACAGATGAGTTCTCGTTTGAAACCCTTATACTTTGAAAGAGATGGTCCAGTTTGTACACGAAGTGCATCCAGTTTTTGCCGTAATCCTCTCAACTTTTGCACACATGTTATGTGGGTCAAATGATGATACCTTTCCAAGTTTCAACCTTTTCTGAGTTCAGTTGTAGTGCTTTCCAAATTCAAGGTCATTTAGCTCAAAATAAATCATTAAATGCATGAAAAATAGCAAATGAAGTCAGAAAGGGTTGAAATTTTAGTATGTGGCTTTGAATGGTGCATATTGAATGCAAAAAAGTCTTGAGTTGAAATAAGTTTAGAAAAAGGAAGTGTCTTTGTAACAGATGAGTTTTCGTTTGAAACCCTTATACTTTGAAAGAGATGGTCCAGTTTGTACACGAAGTGCATCCAGTTTTTGCCGTAATCCTCTCAACTTTTGCGCACATGTTATGTGGGTTTAATAATGATACCTTGCCAAGTTTCAACCTTTTCTGAGTTCATTTGTAGTGCTTTCCAAATTCAAGGTCATTTAGCTCAAAATAAATCATTAAATGCATGAAAAATAGCAAATGAAGTTAGAAAGGGTTGAAATTTTAGTATGTGGCTTTGTATGGTGCATATTGAATGCAAAAAAAGTCTTGAGTTGAAATAAGTTTAGAAAAATGAAATGTCTTTGTAACAGATGAGTTCTCGTTTGAAACCCTTATACTTTGAAAGAGATGGTCCAGTTTGTACACGAAGTGCATCCAGTTTTTGCCGTAATCCTCTCAACTTTTGCACACATGTTATGTGGGTCAAATGATGATACCTTTCCAAGTTTCAACCTTTTCTGAGTTCAGTTGTAGTGCTTTCCAAATTCAAGGTCATTTAGCTCAAAATAAATCATTAAATGCATGAAAAATAGCAAATGAAGTCAGAAAGGGTTGAAATTTTAGTATGTGGCTTTGAATGGTGCATATTGAATGCAAAAAAGTCTTGAGTTGAAATAAGTTTAGAAAAAGGAAATGTCTTTGTAACAGATGAGTTTTCGTTTGAAACCCTTATACTTTGAAAGAGATGGTCCAGTTTGTACATGAAGTGCATCCAGTTTTTGCCGTAATCCTCTCAACTTTTGCGCACATGTTATGTGGGTCTAATGATGATACCTTGCCAAGTTTCAACCTTTTCTGAGTTCATTTGTAGTGCTTTCCAAATTCAAGGTCATTTAGCTCAAAATAAATCATTAAATGCATGAAAAATAGCAAATGAAGTCAGAAAGGGTTGAAATTTTAGTATGTGGCTTTGAATGGTGCATATTGAATGCAAAAAAAAGTCTTGAGGTGAAATAAGTTTAGAAAAATGAAATGTCTTTGTAACAGATGAGTTCTCGTTTGAAACCCTTATACTTTGAAAGAGATGGTCCAGTTTGTACAAGAAGTGCATCCAGTTTTTGCCGTAATCCTCTCAACTTTTGCACACATGTTATGTGGGTCAAATTATGATACCTTGCCAAGTTTAAACCTTTTCTGAGTTCAGTTGTAGTGCTTTCCAAATTCAAGGTCATTTAGCTCAAAATAAATCATTAAATGCATGAAAAATAGCAAATGAAGTCAGAAAGGGTTGAAATTTTAGTATGTGGCTTTGAATGGTGCATATTGAATGCAAAAAAAAGTCTTGAGTTGAAATAAGTTTAGAAAAATGAAATGTCTTTGTAACAAATGAGTTTTCGTTTGAAACCCTTATACTTTGAAAGAGATGGTCCAGTTTGTACACGAAGTGCATCCAGTTTTTGCCGTAATCCTCTGAACTTTTGCACACATGTTATGTGGGTCAAATGATCATACCTTGCCAAGTTTCAACCTTTTCTGAGTTCAGTTGTAGTGCTTTCCAAATTCAAGGTCATTTAGCTCAAAATAAATCATTAAATGCATGAAAAATAGCAAATGAAGTCAGAAATGGTTGAAATTTTAGTATGTGGCTTTGAATGGTGCATATTGAATGCAAAAAAAGTCTTGAGTTGAAATAAGTTTAGAAAAATGAAATGTCTTTGTAACAGATGAGTTCTCGTTTGAAACCCTTATACTTTGAAAGAGATGGTCCAGTTTGTACACGAAGTGCATCCAGTTTTTGCCGTAATCCTCTGAACTTTTGCACACATGTTATGTGGGTCAAATGATGATACCTTGCCAAGTTTCAACCTTTTCTAAGTTCAGTTGTAGTGCTTTCCAAATTCAAGGTCATTTAGCTCAAAATAAATCATTAAATGCATGAAAAATAGCAAATGAAGTCAGAAAGGGTTGAAATTTTAGTATGTGTCTTTGAATGGTGCATATTGAATGCAAAAAAGTCTGGAGTTTAAATAAGTTTAGAAAAATGAAATGTCTTTGTAACAGATGAGTTCTCGTTTGAAACCCTTATACTTTGAAAGAGATGGTCCAGTTTGTACACGAAGTGCATCCAGTTTTTGCCGTAATCCTCTCAACTTTTGCACACATTTTATGTGGGTCAAATGATGATACCTTGCCAAGTTTCAACCTTTTTCTGGGGGCATATGTCCTGGTTCCAGCCAAGAACCGGGACCAATGCACCTCGCTCCTGGCCCACAACCATTAGTGTCGGTTTGTGGCTCGACCCGGGACTAAAGTCACGCCCACAAGCATTAGTCCAATTTCAGGGTCATTTAGCTCAAAATAAATCATTAAATGCATGAAAAAGAGCAAATGGTGGCAGCGACGTGACAAACTTAAAACATTCAACAAACTTAACATCTCAAACCTAGAACATAAAAGAACTACTCCTCCTTGTCGTCGGAGAAATCTTCTTCGGTGTAGGAGCTGATGTCATCCTCCAACGCTATCCAGCGGGGGTCACCGAGGGGCCAGTTGGCTGAGCCTCTCGTCAGTTCCTCCTCCGCCATTGCCTTGGCCGCCCGCCGCTCCTCCCGCCATTCATGACGCTCCTGTCGCCGCTCCGCGCTCTCGGCCGCCAGCCTCGTCCAGTGTTCCGCCTACTATGAGGCTTCACGGGGATGGCTCGCGTACCAATCCTGCATGGCACGCTGGTCCTGCTCCGAGGTGAGGCCGAGCACCGCTCGTCGACGATGGAGGCAGTGGTCCTCTTCAGTCAGGAGGAGCAGCGGATATGCTATGTCCTCCGCCTCTTCCAAGCTGCGACAGTGGCGGTTATTCATCTCCGCGCGCGGGCGGACGAGCCTCCACGCCGCAACGTCGTACGCGCGGGCGGATAAATATGCATGCCAGAACCTGTCGAGACACACACGCTCGTTGTTGGCGCAAGTGGTCACCGCCATGAATGTGCCGTCCGAGCGCTCGCGGACGCCGTGGTAGCTTGGTCGGCGGCGGCGAGTGCTTGATGGGCGAGGTGATGATGATTTCTCGCCCTTCGTTGGTAAACCCCAAGAGGAAGGTATGATGTAGCACAGCAGAAAATTTCCCTCAGTAAAGATACCAAGGTTTGTCTCCAGTAGGACTCCGGAGATGATAAGTAGGTGTCAGCGGCGCAACTGACGCAAACCTGCACACAGACACAAATAACTTTGTTCCCAACGAAGTTCAGAGAGGTTGTCAATCTCTCCGGTCTTGTTGTTCACAAAGGATCAAACACAAGGGATAATGATAGCAACTGAAAGTAAAAGCAGAAAAGTAAATGAGTGTGGAAACAGTGATGAGGATATGGACCGGGATACGTGATGTTCACTAGTGATGTCTCTCTCCCAAAAGACGATAAAACTGCTATGCGAGGTGAACAAATTACAGAAGGGCAATTGACAGGATTATGAACGCACCACAATGCTAACTATGCTACAAAAGAAAGGAAGAGGCTCAAAAGCATGGGCAGAACACCAAAATAAGTAGACCGAAATCCAACTGCATCTACTACTAATCATCCACCTTGAGATATCTATCCAGAACATCTCGCTGGTATTAAGTTGCGAGCCCCATCCAAAGTGTAAACCCAAAGCAACAGACAACTGCATTAAAAAGCACTTTGTGTAAAGTAAACAATCCTTGCAACCGCGGTTACAAGCACCGTTGTTTTCCCCCTTGTGGCAACAACACATCCCCTAGACTCATGTTTCTGTCACTTAAGCGTGTCATCAGGGGGCATGAACCCACAATCGAGCATAACGTTCCCTCTTGGGGTTACTACCTACTACTTGGACAAAGCAATAAACAACAACGGAGAACATGCAAGAATTACTTCAGAACAAAAATATAAAAGATAAAAACCAAATATATTACCCTATCACAATCTGAACATAATCTCATAATCCATCAGATCCCATCAAACTCAGCATAGCAACAGCAGAAAGATTACAAAAGTGCCTCGATCATGTAGGGCAGCTCACGAGGTCTAAACCATGAAGAACAAAGAGGGGAGGAGAACAACACATAGCTACTGATCACGGACCCATGGTCCAAAGGAAACTACTCACGGCACATCCGGGAAGCATCCATGGTGGAGAGGAGACTCCCGGAGGTCGGTCCTCCCTCCGGCAGGGTGCCGGGAAGAGGTCTGCTGGTGCTCCCGATCTCGGTAGCGCGGAGGCGGCGGAACAGAGGCGAGATCGCGAAAAAGGGTTCTCTCTTTGAGGGTTTCTTGTCACGGAGAATATATATGCGAAGGGGGCAGCCAGGTGGGCCACCAAGGGTCCAGGCGTCCCCCTGGCACGGCCAACCCCTAGGGCGCGCCACCAGGGCGCTTGGGCCCCTGGTGGTGGCCCTCTGGCCCCACTCAGGTTCTTCCGGAAGGTTCTTCTGCGCTGATTTTTTATCTGATTTTCCCGAATTTTTGGAGCACTTTTTATATGGGGGAAACTGAAATAGAAAAACTGCAGAAAACAGGAACTGGCACTGTGGTGCACTGAGTTAATAGGTTAGTCCAAATATGATAAAAAGTGTATGAAAGTGTATCTAGATCATAGCAATATCACACAAAACATGCATGGAGCAAGAAGAAATTATAGATACATTTTGGACGTATCAGCAAGGCGGCATGGTGGCGGTGGCGCGGAAGGGGAAAGAGTGCACGAGAAACGAACTAGTGGCGACCGGCGTTGCGTGGAGTCCTCTTCCACGCGCTTTTAACCGTACACGATTTTGAATCCAACCAATCAGGAAGAAGCACACGGATCGCATGTTTCTTTCAAGCTCTTGTGAGTCGTTGGATCAGGCTTCTGAGCCGTTGGATCCAACCAATCAGGAAGAAGCACACGGATCGCGTGTTTCTTTCAAATGAAGTCAGAAAGGTCTTTAGCACCGGTTTCAACCACAAACCGGTACTTCAAGCGCTTTGTTTTTTTCAGCCCACCTCGACCAATCAGGAAGAAGCACACGGATCGCATTTTTCTTTCAAGCGCTTTGTGATCGTTGGATCAGGCTTGTCAGTCGTTGGATCAGGCTTGTCGTTGCCTATATATAGCCCACCTCTCGGACATGTTCGACACTCATTTCATCGGACGAATACAAATCATTCGGATTCTCCTGGTTGCGGTCTGACGGTGCTTTTGATATGCGGGCACTCACGAGAGCCACACCGTCGGGCTGTAACCAGGCGAAACCGTGTGTTTTGTTGATCTTATATATATCTAGTTAGAAATCTTTCACTTCATCGACCAAATACAAACCATTCGGATTCGCCTGCATACGTTCGACGGTGCATTTGATATGCTTGCACTCTAGAGCCACCGTCGGGCTGTATGCAGGCGAAATCGTATGTTTTGTTGATCTTACATATATCTAGCTAGAAATATTTCACTTCATATCGACCAAATACAAATCATTTAGATTCCCTGCATACGTCCGACGGTGCATTTGAGAGCCACTTTATTTGATTGAATTTTTTTTATAGCAATTTCATTATAGGATGTCAACGGAAGATTACTCCACACCCTGTACACAATAAAGGACAATTTCAGTTAAGCCCTGATTGGTTGGAAAATATAGAAATCTGCCGACCAATCAAGGTTCAACAGAAATTTCCTTTACAGTATACAACGTATAGATGAATCACTCGTGGACAACCTTTATTAAACTTGCTATGCTACGATAAGTCCACACTGACCCGTGCTCAAAAGACAGTTTCATTAATATTTCGCAAATGACTGCCTGGACGCACAATGATGGAATCTTTTAACAAGGCTCGTGATAATGCTGGAAGTAGTGCTCAGAAGAGTTTGTCCGAGAGCAACAATTTGAAACCCTTGATGGTCCAGTTTGTACACGAAGTGCATCCAGTTTTTGTCGTAGCACTCTCAACAGTTTTAGCAAGTTCAACTGATGTAGCCCTCTAAAAAAAATACCTGCTTGTAATACCTGTTGAGAGGGCTACGACAAAAACTAAAATAAAAAAGTATAGCAATTTCATTATAGGATGTCAATGGAAGATTACTCCACACCCTGTACACCGTAAAGGCAATTTTCGGTTAGCCCCTGATTAGTGGGAAAATCTAGCTACTCTGCAGACAAGAGAGCTCCAGCTGAAATGCCCGTATTGGATTTCGCAATCTCATGCGGGGTTTCAGCTGGACCCCGCCTCGTCGGCAAATCTAGCAAATCTGCCCACCAATCAAGGTTAAACCAAAATTTGAACTACAGTATACAAGATATAGTTAAATCCCTCATGGACAACCTTTATTGAAATTGTTATTCTATGATAAGTCCACTCTAACCCGTGCTTATAAACCGGTCGAACTCCTCTTCAGTTAGCGAGGTGGTACTAAACTTAGTGAACCTTTAGAACCGGTTCTAGGTACCAACCGGTTCTAATGCTGCTAGGTGGCCCGCATGCCGAACGACAACCTTCCACCACATCTTTAGAACCGGTTGGTAGTACAAACCGGTTCTAAAGGGGCGCTGGCAGGGCACCGCTGGGCTGGGGCCCCACCACACGAACCGGTTCTAAAGCCCGGAGCCCCGAACCGGTTCTATTGGGCCAGTAGAACCGGTTCGTGTTCGAACCATGACCTTTGCTCATATCCAAAGGCATGTTTTGTACTAGTGTTTCATCAGCATGAATTACCATTATAGTGTCATCAGCATACTGAATGATGGGGTAATTTGGATCAAGAGAAGTAATAGGCAATGTCAGCATTTGATCCTGGAGCATTTTATTAACTACTGATTGTAAAAGATCAGCAGCCAACACAAACAACAGAGGAGACAAAGGATCTCCTTGTCTAACCCCTCTCTTGCAATAGAACTGTTTACCAGGCACTCCATTAAACAGGATGGATGAAGATCCAGAGCCTAAAATCTCTCTAATCCAACTGATCCATTTCTGACAAAACCCATTGTGTTTCAAAACCTGAAGGATAGCCTCATGCTTAATGGTGTCGAAAGCTTTTGCAAAGTCTAACTTTAGAATCAGTAATGGCTTTTTAGACTATTTGCATTGGTGGATGTACTCAAAAGCCCATGCCAAGCAATCTTGAATAGATCTTGACTGAAGAAAGCCATATTGATTCAAGTGAATACACTGAAGAATAACCTTCTGAAGTCTATTAGCAAGCAACTTTGTTAGAAATTTCAGACATGTGTTAGTCAGAGATATAGGCCTAAAATCATTAGGTCAACAGGAGCTAGCATTTTTGGAATCAAGGTGATTAAAGAACCATTTAGACATTCCAACTTGAGAGAGCCATCAGCAAAATGAGAAATCAGATTCATAAAATCAGATTGAATGATGGGCCAACATTTCTTAAGGAATAAACCATTGAAACCATCTGGCCTAGGAGCTCTATCTACAGGGAGATCTTTGAGAACCTCATTAATCTCAGACTGAGTGAAAGGAGAGGCCAAATCCTGTAAACCCTCCACTGGGTGGATTAAATCAGGGAGATTGAACTCCATTTGGATACCTTGGGAAACCCCCATTCTCTCTCTGTAAGAACTCCACAACAAGTTGTCCATCTTCTCATGATCAGAGAGAATAGCCCCATCAGGAGCATGTAAAGAGGAAATGGAATTCTTCCTCATTCTTTCAGAAGCCATAACATGAAAGAATTTTTAATTCTCCTCCCCTACTTTAATGTCTCTGATAGTACACCTTTGCCTCCAATATAAGAATTGTAGTCTGAGAAGATGTTCATGCTGAGATTTCACAATTTGTTTGAAATTGAACTCAGGTCTAGTTAGGGGTCTTAATTCCTCCAAAGAATCAAAAGCTAACACCACCTGTGAGCACTTGAGAATGACTTTCTTAAGAGATGCCATATTGAAGGACCACTTTTTGAGAGCATATCTGAGCCTTTTAAATTTCTTAAACAGAATGGTGGCAGCAGATTGAGCATCAATAGGAGCATTCCAAGAATTCTGCACACATTCCATGAACCCAGGTAGCTCAGTCCAAAATTTCTCAAACCTGAAAAGATTACTCTTTGGGATATCTGTGTCAATGGACACAATACAAGGCACATGATCAGATGAGGTCTTGGCCATGGGAAGAACAATTGTGTTTGGATAAACAGAGATCCAAGAACTAGAAGTAAAAAACCAGTCCAATTGTTCCAGCAAAGGCTCATCCTGCATGTTAGACCAAGTAAAAGCTCTTCCTTTAAGTGGCAACTCTAGAATCCCAAGGTGGCCAATTATTTCATTGAACAAAAAGATGTCATTAAGATCACCACCAGACCTGTTTCTGTTCTCTAAGGATCTTATGAAATTAAAGTCTCCTAACAGTAACCAATTATCACCATCAGGAATGCTAAGATCATATAACCATTGCACAAACTCATCCCTCATAGGACCCTGACAAGGTCCATAGACAGAGACTAAAGTCCAAATTTCAGCATTATGGACAGAGGTGAAGGAGATTGTAATGCCAAAACGATTAGACTCCACCAGGGTTCCATTGAACATGGAAGAACACCAGACCACAATAAGTCCACCAGAAGCTCCCACTGAAGGGGAGAAAGCGAAATTATCAAATCTATGAGGACAAAACTTTCTGACCAGACGCAGATCAAAATCTTCACATTTGGTTTCTTGCAGACAAAGAATAGAACAACCACTTTCATCAATCTTTGCGCGCACATCACGCTGCCTCTCAGCAGAATTCAGACCACGCACATTCCAGCACATAACACGCCAATTACGATAATGAGAACTATTAATACTGAACGAAGTTGAATATAACAGAAGTCATGTTTGCATAACAGACATGATAGCATCCAGTGCAGCCGTACCAAAAGACCCAGGCATAAAAACCAAAGTTCAGACTAAACAAAAGACCATAATTGCTACACCCCAAACCCCCATAAAAGATAAAAGGTGTATTAATCATGATTAAACATCAGAACAGGTTGTAGCAGACGGTCCCGCCATAAGCTTGGACGTAGTAAGATCTTCTGGAGCGATGCCCAGGGTGATGCCCAGGTCCTGCATTGCCCGGATTGGAGTGGGCGGAGGGATTTGAACTTCTTCTTCAGTCTGTGCAGCAGAAGGAGCTTGTAGTCTTGGCTTTTTAGCACGTGGCTTCCTCAAAGGGCTGGGCTTCATCTGAACAGCAGAGGTAGGCTTGAAACCAGACTTTTTTGCACAGCTTCTGGTAATTCGTCGTGTGGAGAAGTCAACATCATCGCGCACCAGCGGGGGCCGATTGCGGCGCTTCTTACCAACAGAGTGTTCCTTAGCAGCAAGTAGTGCAGCAGGCACTGAAGAAACAATGCTGGGTGGAGCAATAGAAGAACTGTCCACAGGGGGAGGTTCAATCCTCAATGGTTCAGAAACCAGCATTGGGCCCTCATCTGCAACCTGAAGAAGTAGGGACCAGTCTCCAGAAGGAGGAAGTGTTGAGGGAAGGATACTGATACACTTAGGGATGAAACTTGCAGAGATAGCGGGAAATAAATCCATCATTGCTCGTTCCAGGATCATCTGGGGAGGGAGAACAGGACCAAACTGAACACGACTGACCATTTCCTGAATTGGGTCCAGGACAATGACCTGTGGCTGATATGGGACAATGGCCCAGTCCTGCGCATTATAAACTGGTTCTTGATCCTCCACATTTGGCGCCTGAACTTCAATCACCTCAGAGTCAGAAGAGGAACTGGAGTCCGCAGAAGAATTGTTCTCCATAGAAATCTGATCATGTGGGGGCATTACATCTACCGGCACATTCTCAGCTGCCACCTCATCATCCCAAGCAGGCCATCCAACATCTTCATCAGGTGCAACATCATTGTTACCTTGTTCATGCTTGTAACGACCCGATTCTCTAAAGAATCCAAGTCTCTGTGCATTCTGTGCTAGTCCCTGGATCAATAGCTAGCACACACAGTACATGATGTAATATCAAGAATAAACCACATGTCATATATATTACATCGAAGATCCAGTATTACAAATAAACATACCTGCATAGCTCAGGGCTAGATTACAAAAAAATACAACGGAAGAACAATAAAAGCTTCGTGGCGTCCATCAACTCCACCGGCATAGTTGAGTATAGACATCGTAACCCTACATCGTACCACTTACTCGTCGTATATAAACCTGCAACACCGAAGGTTACAGCCCGACAACGGGTCAGTACATCTGATTTGTACGGCAAGCCACACGAAAAAAAAATATAACAGACCTACAACTACATGCAGGATATATCAATGGAAGGCTTATGGTTTAGTTTTGCAGAAAGCCAGTTTTTCCCTCACATTCTACAACTAATCAAATTTTAATTTATCTTACTAGTCCTAAGTATGGTTGAATCGGGCTACACCAATTCCAACCATCCCTTTATTAAAAGTTCCCACTCAAATTCTTATTAAGGTGAAATATCTGTCAAGACCATCCAACAACAATAATGCCCAGTTGCTCAAAGTTGTCCGTAACCGTGGACACGGCTAATCATGATCAGTTTTTACACTCTGTAGAGGTTTGTACACTTTCCCCACTGGACTCAACCTGAAGATTGAGACATAGTCTTTCTGAAGAGGTTGCCTCCACCCTTTGGTAGCCGGTACACCTATCATATATACATCAGCTAGCTACCAAGGCCAGGTTCCCCACAACTTACTCATCTAAGCCAGAGCCCATATAGCCAGTGGTTGTACATGGAATCTACTAGTCACACTGTCTGTCCGATCTTTTTGAGCCTGGACGGCGCCCACTGCGTCAGAGGGTACTCGCCATGACGCACCCGGTTCACCACCAAAACAACCATTCGGGAAGCATTTATCCCTGGTCCGGCACGAGCCCCAGGATGCATTCCCTGCCCGTCCAGAGGTGATTTCTATTTAAGTTTGCTAGTCAGGTCATTAATCCTCACATAGCTCCATGATAACTCAACCAATCCCCGTCTACAAAGCAATAGCAGTATATAACAACAACGATCCTAGGGCGACAATGAAATACAAGGTCCGAACATATGGCTATCCTACTAGGTTTAAAATCATAACTAATATATAGTCCTACACATGCATAGAGTGATAATTTGATACATGCATAATAGAAAATATAGGTTGAGGTATGGTCAAAGAGTAACTTGCCTTTTCCATTCGGTGAAGTTCTTCGCTCTCACGGTCCAATCAACTCTATTCATCACACTCCGAGAATCTATCGCAACGAAGGAACTCAAATAAGCAATCACATCAAAAGGACAAACAAAAGATCAACAAAACAAACACAAAGGTTTTAGCAACAAAACAAGCGGCTTGACACGGTACAAGTGTCGATGTGCTCGAAGGTGATCGGTGGAAGTGAACTCGAGAGAGTCAACAGATAAAGATTCATGGGTAAGGAATTGTGATCATGGATATTTATGAATTCAAGGTGAATATCATGCCCAAAAGAAAAGTGTGTGAATCTTACCGATAACATGTCTCAAGTGATCCGATATGCAAAAAGAATCACGTGAAACGAAATACTACAACACAGGTCATAGCAAGTTCAAATTTGAATTGAATTTGAATTTAAACAGATCAATAAACTTGGGAATTTTTGTGTACACATGATATAAACATAAGGTACATGGAACGGGTGATCCAACGCAAAAAGAATCACTCGATTTGGATCAACGGTTTACAAGGTACGTCCACCGGAATTTGAATTTGAATTTGAAATAAATTAAAATTCAAAAGTGTTCAAAGTGTGCAAAAATTTGTTCCATGCTAAAGTACAGAGCAACACGAACGTGTAGTAAAAAATTTCACCTCAATCCGATGCACGGTGTGGGAGATATTGCGGAAACAGCGCCGGGGTGTTTTCTGCCAACAGGGACCTATTCGCAATAATCTTTTCTTCAGAAAAAGCGATCGGGTCCCCGGGCGTTTGACCAGATCTGGATCGGGGTTGACCTCCGGCGAGGTTGCTCCGGCGAGCTCCGCTCGGCTCCGGCGAGATGGCGGCCCTCCGACGAGTGGGAGGCGGTAGCCCGGCGAGGCGTAGGGCGGTGGAGGCGGTGTGGGGCGGCCGTCGGCCAAGGGCCGTGCAGGCGGCGCGGGCGGCTGGCCGCGATGGTCGCCGGCCGGGCGGGGTGATGGCGGCGGCGCTCCGGCCGAGATGCGCCGGCGGCGGGGCCGGTGAAGAGGAGGCGGGGGCGGCGCCCTTGCGCGGGACGCGCACAGCGCGGCGGCGCACAGGAGGTGGCCGGCCGGCACGGGACGGCGCTCCGGCGCGAGAGCCAGCGGCGGTGGCGGCCCGCGGGTCCCGCTGCCAAGGTTTGACTTTTTTTTAATTAGAGGAAAAGGAAATAATAAAAGAAAATCCTATTCCTATTTATAAGCTGAGAGAAAAAAAAACAGAATCGGGTCCGAAAAGGACTCCACCGCGCTCGAGGCGAAAAGAGGCTAATGGGCCGGCAACCCGAATTTTTCTTTTTTTTTTCAAATTCAGAGAACTTCAAACAATTAAATAAAAATAACCGTAACTCGGAAAAATATGAAATAAAATTCTAAATTCATCAAATAATACAAAGAAAATTATTTAATGAATACATTTTCCAAAAGGGAAAATAAAAATAAAACATTTTATAAATACTTTATTTAAATATAAAAATACTTTTCATAGATCAAATAAAATCTAATAAATTATTAAAACATTTTTATTTGGTCAAAAGTATTGACAAACCATTTCTAAATAATAAAATATAAATTTTAAAATTGTCACACCAATAAATAATTTGGTAAAATAAAGATATCCCATTGGAATACTTTTTCAAATCTTTTAAAATATTTAATAAATCATTTTAATGAAATAAAAACTCTCTTAGCATTATAAAATCCCTAAAATAATTTTAGAGTTATTTATAATACTCAAAATAAATTTTAAAACTTTAAAGTAATATTCTAAATATTTTCCAACTTTATTAAAAAGGGGATAAGTCATTTTATATCCTCTCAAATGAATTTCCTTTAGTTGAAAAATGTTTTGAATATTCAGAAGAATTCCAATAATGATTTAAAACATTTTCCAACATTTTAATATGTTGAAGTAGTCATATTACCTTCTGTCATTAAGATTTTGTTGGTTTTGTTTTAAAATAATAAATTCCAAAAACACCAATTATGAATATTAGGGAAAGTCCTTTTATTCCCTCTCTTTTTAATATTTAATAAACTCCAAAAGTTTTAAATCCCAGAGAAAATCAAACACATCTATCAAACAATCATTATCTATTTAATTTTATTAACATTCCAAAATTCGGAGAATTTTGGGATGTTACAATGCTATGGTTGCTGTGATTGATGTTGCAATGCAGCTTCATTCCAGCCCAAAGCAGGGTACGGTGGGGCACCCCAGCCAGGAAAAGGGGGTGGTATATGACCTGGCATGGGATGTGGATTTCCATCCATTGGCATAAATTCCTCATCCGCAGGTAGGACAACATCAGCAAAATTGGCAGTGAGAATATAGATTGCTGCAGTCCAAGAAACCACTGTGCCCCCCCCATGGAGCAAATTCCCCGAAGACCACATCCCTCGGCACTAGAGCATTTTCAGGGAAAGAGGCATGAACCAGCGAGCGGACCATGTGCCTGTCAGTGTGATCCCACTCAATGAACTGCCCAAAAGTGCCAATAACCTCAGAAAGATAACGAGTATTTCTATAATCCAGGGGCACACCAATAAGCATGAGCCATCCAGCTTATTCGGTCGCCTTGGGAGACCAGTAATTTCTTCCGAGTGATGACTTACTCGGAGAGTTTTGCCAGCTGATGCGGTGCTCTGTGCCTTTCGAGTAGTTGGAATGGTCTCGGGCTTCGAATCAAAATCTGATTCAGCTTTAAATGAAAAGGAACTTGTCTTGTCAGAGAATCTTCTCGTCAAGGCAAGTGGACGCGTTGTCAGGCCTGTGTCCTCGATTCCCGCAGCGTTCTAATAGGATAATCAATAACTTCCTATGGGAAAGTGGGAGAGATTATGGGGAAGTGGAGCGGTTTATGGGGAAGGAAACTGGCACGCCCGTAATGGGGTGCGGATCTGACGCGTGGAGGTTTCCATCCTAAGCTATACAAGCTCCCCCTCCTGCGGCTTGAAACAGATCTGCATCTTCTTGCTCTCGCGCCTCCGCTCTCGTCCTTTATCTCTCTCTCTCTCTCCCCGTGTTCTTGCTTCCGCCGCCGGGGAGTTCTCACGGCTGCTCGCGCTTCATCTTGGGAAGCCGTCATTCGCGTTGCCCCTCCGCCGCCGCCGAGACCATGTCTGCGGGGGAATGGCTCCCGTCGATTGTGATGGAGGACATGCTGCTGGGGTACCAGGACGCTGACATGGTTCCTCGCGAGGGCTGCCGCCTTCCCGCACCTGGAGAAGACGAGCCTCTTCCGTGGGACGGTGAGCGGGTAATACTTCTTTCGCACGTGCATTGCGGGTTTTCTCTCCCTCCACATCCCTTTTTCTTGGATTTCTTGACTTTTACGGGTGCCCAAATTCATCACATCGTCCGCAACGCCATTACCCTCCTTTCTAGCTTCTTCACCCTCTGCGAGGGCTATTTGGGCATAGAGCCCCATTGGCATCTTTTCCGTACCATATACGCCATTAAGCCTCAGAAGGCGAAGAAATCCGGAGAGGATGGTGGTATGGAGTTCAACCATCTGTGCGGTGGTTTGTTTTTGGCTCGGAAGCAGGGGGTTCAATATTTCTCCTCCAGCCTGCCAGATTCTGTCAAGAATTGGCAGAATAGTTGGTTTTACTGCAAGGTGGCCAAGGAGACGGGGGGTACACACACTGCCTCCTTAATCGGACGTGAGGCTAACCTCTTACCAGGGTTGGAACCCTCGTCTCACCAACGCCGAGAAGGATCAAGTGCTCCCCTTGCAGCGCGAAATCTTTAGGTTGAAGAAGAACGGCTTGGACACCATGGATCTGATCGCTACGTTCGTTATTCGGAAGATCCAGCCTCTCCAGGCCAGGGCTCGAGGGATGTGGACGTATTCCGGGATTCAGGATGATACTCGGTATAGCAGAACCGAGATGCCCCTGGATGAGTTTGAGCTCCAGATGAAGATAATCACCAGCGTGACCCAGGGTCTACAGCCGATGGGACGAGTAAAACCTTTCAGCATCGAGAACCCTCCAACCTTGGTATGTTGTCTTGTTTCTTATGATCTCTGAGATTCATTTTGCTTTCTCATTTCTAACTCGGACTTTTTGGGTTTCTTTGTTAGGATTCTTCCCAGTTCCATTCTCCCATTCCTCTGGCCCTGCGACATCCCGCCGAGGAAGATGGAGACAGTACTGCTGGCGCAGGGTTCGGAGACGAAGTTGGGGAGGAACTGGAGTCCGAGGTGGCTCGTGTTCAGGTGACATCCGAGAATCACTCGAAGAATAACCAGGACTGCGAGTCGGCGCAGGAAGGCCTTACTCGGACTCGTAAGAGGGCCCATACTCCGAGTGGTGAAGAGGGCAGCGGAAAATTCCGTCCTTAGGCTTTAGCTCTGGGAAAGTTGCGCCAATGAAGAAGAAGAAGCTTGTCACACTTGGTGGCAGGGAGGTTAACCCCTCGGGGGATGCTACTGTTGAGAAGGCCAAGGGGGCTGGAGCTGGTCCGGCCAAAGTTTCTCCCCTGAGGCGTACCTTGAAGACTGTTCACAAGTAATGCCGCTAGTTCTCTTCGACTTGGTGCTTCATTGATTTCTCAGTCTTTTTTGACTATTCCGTTTTGCAGTGTTCGTCCGAGTGGTTCTGAGTCACTGCCTGGGGTTGAGGATCCGGGTGCCGAAATTTTCGAGGATGTCAGCACCTGTGGGGTGACTGACTTTCCTGTCATGGACACCATTCTAGAAGATGCCACGGCTGTCGGTGAGAATTCCTGATTACATCTGTTGGTGCTTTTGCTACTGCAACCTTCTGTTTTTTACTATCTGTTGTGTCTACCACAGATATGGATATTGATTCCTCCGCAGGTTCGACTCAGATTGTGACTGAGCCGGCCGTCGCTGGGGTCACTCCTCCTGAGGTGATTATCCCTGGGGGAGCGGTATCGTCTGGGTTCGGTCGCCCTGCTGCCAGTGGCCTTCCTACCTCTTCTGCTGCACCTGAGGCTCCTGCTGAGAAGGCTGTTAAGGAGACTTCTGCCGTCCCAGCTACTGCTCAAGGAGATGGGCCTGCTGCTTTGGCGACAATTCCAGTCAGTACCCCAGTTGAGAGCGCCATCATTGGTGGCCTGAAGGAGTCCTTGGTGAAGGTGACTCAGTTTGATTTGCGCCCGCGCGAGCTAGCTTCCGAGTCTGAGTTGGTGAAGTCCAACATGCACGTAAGTACTTATGTAAGTTTTCTACCCAGTGGGTGTCCGAGTAACTTTTCTGGCAGAATTGTTGTTACTCTGAAGGTTTGAAACTTCCACTGGGGACACTTCTTAGTGTACCCAGTTGATACGTCCAAAACGTATCTATATTTTCTTCTTGCTCCATGCCTCTTTTGTGTGATATTGCTATGATATTGATGAACTTACATACACTTTTCATCATATTTGGACTAACTTGTTAACTCAGTGCACCCCAGTTCCAGTTCCTGTTTTCCGCTGTTTTTCTATTTCAGGTTTCCCCATATTAAAAGTGCTCCAAAAATTCAGGAAAAATCCAATAAAAAATCAGCGACCAGGAAGCTTCCGGAATCACCGAGGGGGGGGGGGGGCAGAGGGGACCCACCAGGGTCCCAGACGCCCTCCCGGCGCGGCCCAGGGTGGGGCCGCGCCAGGGGGGCGCCTGGACCCCTGGTGGCCCCCTGGCTGCCCCCCTTCGCCTATTTATTCCCCGTGACGCAAAAACCCCGAGACGGGAACCCTTATTCGCGATCTCTCCTCTGTTCCGCCGCTGCTGCGCTTCCAAGATCGGGAGCACCAGAAGACCTCTTCCCGGCACCCTGCCGGAGGGAGGAATCACCTCCGGGAGCTTCTCCACCACCATGGATGCTTCTCGGATGAACCGTGAGTAGTCCACCTTGGACCATGGGTCTATGATTAGTAGCTATGTGATGTTCTCCTCCCCTCTTTGTTCTTCATGGATTAGACCTCGTGAGCTTCCCTACATGATCGAGGCACTTATGTAATATTTCTGCTGTTGCTATGCTGAGTTTGCTGGGATCTGATGGATTATGAGATTATGTTCAGATTGTGTTTGAGTAATATATTTGATTATCCTCTTTTATATTTATGTTCTTGAGTAATTCTTGCATGTTCTCCGCTGCTGTTTATTGCTTTGGGCAAGTAGTAGGTAGTGACTTCAAGAGGGAGCGTTATGCATGATTGTGGGTTCATGCCCCCCGATGACTAGCTTGAGTGACAGAAACATGAGTCTAGGGGATGTGATGTTGCCACAAGGGGGAAACCAATAGTGCTTGTACTTGCGGGTGCAAGGATTGTTTACTTTATGCAAAGTTCTTTAATGCAGTTGTCTGTTTCTTTGAGTTTACACTTTGGGTGGGATTCACAACTTAATACCAGCGAGATGTTCTAGATAGATATATCAAGGTGGATGATTAGTAGGTAGATGCATATTGATTTCAGTCTACTTGTCTTGGCGTACCACCCATGCTTTTGAGCCTCTGCCTTTCTTTATAGCATAATTAGCATTGGTTTGCGCACATAATCCTGTCAATTGCCCAGCTGTGATTTGTTTACCTCGGATGGCTATTTTATCGTCTTTTGGGAGAGATACATCACTAGTGAACATCATAGGACCCCATTCCATATTTCCAATACTGTTTACACCCTCTATCAATTTACTGCTTTATTATTTTTCCGTTTCTATCGCTATCATTATTATCCAGTGCGTTTTATCCTTTGTAAGCAACAAGGCCGAAGGGATTGACAACCCCTTTGTACTCGTTGGGAGCAAAGCTATATGGTGTGTGTGCAGGTCCAGGACAACCGCTAATCTCTGGCGTCTTTGTTACCTTCTTGTCGTTATCGGAGTCCTACTGAATACAAACCTTGGTATCTTCACCGAGGGAAATTTGCTGCTGTCTACATCTCAACCTTCCACTTTGGGTAACCAACGAGGGGCGAGAAGTAAACTCTCGTGACATCAAAGCAATTTATGGCACCGTTGCCGGGGAGTCCGCTCTTCAAGATAGGGGAGTTGCACACTATCTTTTATCTTTGCTTTTTAGTCTTGTTTGTTTACCTTTTAGTTTTTTTCTTTAGTGTCCTTTATCAAAAAAAAGTTATCTTGCTTGCTGCTGCTATGGGTTCCTCTGAGAACACCAAGTTGTGTGACTTCACTAGTCACAACAACAGTGACTTTATCTGCACTCCTATTGCTACACCTGCTACTTTAGCACCTTCTTATGAGATTAAACCTTCTTTGCTGAACCTTGTTATGAAAGATCAATTCTCTGGTGCTAGTGATGATGCTGCTTTGCACTTAAATAATTTTATTGAGCTTTGTGATATGAAAAAGTACAAAGAAGTAGATGGTGATATTGTTAAGCTTAAGCTTTTTCCTTTCTCCTTGAGAGATGAAGCTAAAATCTGGTTTCAATCCTTCCCTAAGAATAGCATAGACTCTTGGGATAAGTGCAAGGATGCTTTTATTGGGAAGTACTACTCCGTGCTAAGATTATCCAATTGAGGAGCTTTACTATGAATTTTAAACAATTGGATAATGAACATGTTGCCCAAGCTTGGGAAAGTATGAAATCTCTTGTTAAGAATTTCCCTACGCATGGTTTGACTACTTGGATGGTTATCCAAACTTTTTATGCAGGCTTGAACTTTACCTCGCGGAACCTGCTAGATTCGGCCGCGGGAGGAACCTTTATGTCAACTACACTTGGTGCTGCCACAAAACTTCTCGATGAGATGATGACCAACTATTCCCAATGGCACACTGAAAGAGCTCCAACAGGTAGGAAGGTAAACTCTGTCGAGGAAATCTCCTCCCTAAATGAAAAAGTTGACTTGATTATGTCTCTACTTACCAAGAAATCTCCTATTGATCCTCAAGATGTTCCTTTAAATTCTGTGATTGCTCAAGATCAATTAGATGTGAACTTTATCTCTAGAAACAACTTCAACAACAATGCTTATAGGAGTAATTTTGGTAGCAATACTAGACCGTTCCCCTCCAACAACTATGGGAACAACAACACTTATCCTAGCACCGAAAACTCCACTTTTGAATTAGAGAGTATGCTTAAAGACTTATATCACTACCCAAAAAGCCTTCAACAAGAGTGTAGAGGAAAAACTAGAAAAATTAGATTACCTCACGTTGAAGGTAGACAATTTAGCCCATGAAGTAGAATTGCTTAAAATTAGAACTTCTCCCCTTGAGGAGAGGATGGTCACTCCTATGAATGCTATCCAAATACAAATCAATGAAAACACTAGGATGATGGCTAAACTCAAAGAGCGATGGGCTAGAGAAAAGGAGGAAGAAGATAGAATTAAGAGCCTTCCTACACACCATACTATTTCTACTATCCAAGTGGTTGAGGAGATCCAAACTCTTAGCACCCAATGCACCCCTAGTCCCATAGGACCTATTAATGGTGATGCTATGACCTCAACCGTAGAAGAAGAAACTCCTATGACTATAGAAGCTACCAAATAAGTGAGCCTAAAGGACACCACTACCACTTTACTTGATAGTAGTGACCTTGATTTTGATAATTGCACCCTTTCTGAAGTTATTCGTTTCCTTCACAAGATGTCTAGAGACCCCCACACTAGCACGCTTAATCTTTCCTTCACGGAGCATATCACTAATGCTCTCATCAAAGCTAGGGAGGAGAAGCTTAGGGTAGAAACCTCCATACCTAGAAAGCTAGAAGATGGCTGGGATCCTATGATTAAAATTAAGTTGAATAACTTTTCTTGCTATGCTTTATGTGAGGTTGGAGCTAGCACCTCCGTTATGCCCAAAAGAATGTATGATATATTTGAATTGAAACCTTTTGATCCCTGTTCTTTTGGTGTTCGTCTTGTCGATTCTTCCATAAAGAAACCCTTGGGGAAGATCGATGATGTTCTTATCATTGTCAATGACAACTATGTTCCCGTTGATTTTACTATTATGGACATTGAATGTGAACCTTCTTGTCCAATTATTTTGGGACGTCCTTTTCTTCGCACCGTAGGTGCTGTTATTGATATGAAAGAAGGGATTATAAAATTCCAATTCCCTCTCAAGAAAGGGATGGAACACTTCCCTAGGAAAAATATTAAGTTGCCTTTTGAGTCCGTCACACGGGCTAGTTATTTTCTTGAAAAGACTTGATCTATTTGCATTAAGCCTAGCTAATGGCTTTAAAGAAGCGCTTTCGGGAGGCAACCCGCAATGAATTTAGGATTTCCTTTTTGTTTTTCTTATGTTTTTAGTGGTCTTGATTATTGTTACTACTGTAGTAACATCATTGTATCTTTACTTTTCAATCTTTGTGCCATTTATAGCCTCATATGACAAGGGAAGTGAAAGTTGTGACATGCTGTCCAAAAAACAGATTCTGTCCTCGTGACTAGAAAAATCATGGAAAAATCCCAGTTCATCTTTTTGAGCTGAAATTTTTACACAGAGTTCTCTATACAATTACGGAACTTTTGTATCTTTTGAGTTATTTGATTTGAGTTGCAGAAGTATCCTAAAAAATTCTTTACTACCTGCTGGTTAGTTTTTCACAGATTATGTCCTGTTTTGCCTTTTCTTCGTTTTGCAAACTTTAAGATTGCTTTTTCTTTGCAAAAACTTTTTGGCAATCTTGAGAAACAGTATCTGTTCAAGAATATCTTTATTTCTAGTAGAGAAAATATAGTTTATTATGGGTACTAACCTCGCGAATCAGATTATGATGAGTTATGTATGAAGGGACTTTTCAAGTGTGCGAGGGAAGATGATGAAAGAAGAATCAGGAGTGTCAAGCGCTCAAGCTTGGGGATACGCCCATGCATACCCAATAAATATTCAAGGAGACTCAAGCGTCTAAGCTTGGGGATGCCCCGTGCATCCCCTTCTTCATCAACAATTATCAGTTCGTCTCTCGTCTCACTATATTTTTATCACTTCATGCATTATGTGCTATGCTTGGAGCGTCTCTCTTTTAGGTTTTATTTTTAGTTTTCTTTAGCTTTTCTTGATCTTCATAACAAGTTAGAACCCAACTTTCTTTGTGTGGGAGAGAAACACACTCCACTTCCAAAATCTAGAATACAACATAGGATTTTTTTCATGCTTATCTTTGCTGTGTGTGTTCTTTATCTTTTCATAGCTGCTGTCATGTTTAGATCTTAGTTTTCATGCTTATCTTTTTAAGAGCTTTTGTTTAGTTTTTTGCTGGAACTCTCTTGAATTCTCATGTTTATCTTGTTTAGAGAGTTTTCCTGTTGCACTAAGTTTTGTGTCTTGACTTGGAGTAGGTAATTGAGGTTGCTATTCAGTTGTAGTAGTAACTTGCAATAGTTTTGAGGTATTATTTTGAGTAATGTTTGGACTTTTGGTGTCAAGAGCTTTAGCCTATGAGTGATAGATGTCGTATTTTGGGAAATCTGTGTTTATTTTCAAAGATTACAAAATTAGTTGAGAACTTTAGCTACTAGATGGATCACTACTCTTCTGAGGGGTCGAATATTAGAGTACACTCACGTACCATGAGTCGAGGATGCTTAAGGATAACCAAACCCCCATACACTCCTCCTCGGGGTACTTGTCTCTTTGTGAACCTCCTTATTAGATTGAGAGTTACCGATAATAAGTGCATGAGTTCTTTGGACTAATGTGAGTATTCTAAAGTTGACACTTCCACCTTCCCATATTTTGCTAGCCTCTCCTGTGCCGTCCATTGCTTTCTTCCCACTCCGAGAGTTAGCGTCCACCTTCGCCAGTACATCCAAACCCTTGGCATGATACGCTCTGTCATCATAAACCTCCTTATATCCTTCCTCAAAACAGCCACCATACCTACCTACCAAGGCATTTCCATAGCCTTTCCGAGATATATTGCCATGCAACATCCATCTTCTCATGACTTGATCTTCATGTCATACACACTACTTGCTTGATCGATGAGCCGCATGCTAGTTGGGCCTTGCCCTTATCATTGCTACATGACGCGCTAGTATCATTGCATATCCTGCTACACTGGCAGAGGTATACATTTGCATACATCATGATAGTTACATCTTCTCTATGATTTCAGTACCTTTGTAAAGTGCGAAAGATCTTCTATACTTATTGTAATATATAGAGTGTTGCCCCTAAAGTGAGGAAAAGATCCCAAAGTGGACAAATTAAAAGATCCCAAAGAGGACAAATGAGAGAAATAGAAAGAGCCATTGAGGCCACCAAAAAAAATACAAAAAAATAGAAAAAAGAGAAAAAGAAATAAAAAGAGAGAAGGGGGCACACTACTATTCCTTTTGAGAGATCCACACTCGTACTCCCTCTTATATCTTTTACTCCATAGAGATTATCATTCATGCATATAGCTATGTGGGGACCTTCACACTATAGAACTTGGCTTGTATATTCCAATGATGAGCCTCCTCAAATGAGCTCTAGGTCTTCTTGAGCAAGCAAGTTGGATGCACCCCCACTAGTTCCATTGGAGAGCTTACCTTAGCTCATATGTGCATCCTTTGCATGGCAATCCCTACTCCTCACATCATATCTATCATTTGGCTTTCTCTCGCCCATGATTGTCCTCATTGATGTGAGCCTTTCACACCTTTTTGTCTTCCTCCTCCACCATATTCTCTCTTTGCCATCCTAAGTGTCAAATTTATTGCTTACGCTCATCCATTGCATGAGTGCTCAAAACGTCGAAAAGGAGTGGATCATTTTGACTTGTACCTGGCTAGTGGTCTGGGGATGAGTCAAGATAAGATTCCAAAGAAGACCAAGTGTGAAACTTTAGTAGGTTGAGTTCTCAACACAAAAAATACTTTTTCTCGTGTATCCCTATCCCCTTTCTTACACGCAAACACCATTTGGAGACATTCGAGTCACAGACAACGAGAGATCTTGCACCTTTATGTTCTTATGTTGCTTGTTTCAATGCTAATATAGACTCTTGCCTGTTATGACTTGAATTGAATTACATGCTGTCGGGACCCGGGGTTAGCGTATGCAAGCCTCGCTACAACACAATCATATGGAGAGTCGAGAACCGTACCCACTTGTCTAAGCAGACAAGGCCAAGCACAGAACGTTCTCGGAAAGCATCGAACGTGAGGGGCGTCCCATCCAGGCCGGATGATCAACTGAAATGGGTCCTCATCGTCCGCACACAAGTCTAAATGATATGGGTGGTGAACTCCCATACTCATAGACAAGTCGCCTCAACCATACTATCGATTGTATTATAACCCTTACATAGACTTACTCCAGCCCAATCACTTAGTCGGGGTCTAGGGCGGGCTCGATCATACATCAAAGTGTGCACGAGACAGAGTCTCGAACAATCGCATCGCGATGCCCCAAACTGCGCACATCTAAGGGCCACTTGGTGTATAAAAGACCGCCAGCCAGATCACAACTAAGGTCTCGAAAACCCATACAAAGACATGCATGTTATAAACATACACGCAGCACACATGCCTTGTATGAACAGCAGGTATCATTGAAATTCTCTACAAAGTATATATCTTTATTAATAACTCTTACAGAGTGCACACAGAGATCACAAGCATGTGATCCAACATTACAACAAACAAGCGGAAGCAAGTAGGTCTGAGTACAGACAAGTTTAACAAATGGCTTAGAGAAGCCTTATCGAAAAACAAGCCCTCCACGAGGGAACCAGTCGTCTGACTGGGACTACACTAGCTTGGTCTTGGTCGGAGTCTTCATTCTTCGAGCTTCGGTTAGAAGCCACCATCGGGGTCGGTGGGTTCATCTAAAACATAGAATAAGAAAACGTAAGTACAAAATCGTACTCAGCAAGACTTACATAGGAACTATACTACTCATGCATATGTATCAAGGTAAAGGGGGGTGGGGTTTCACTTGCAGAAGTGCCAGCTTTGTTTTGGCTAGTCCTGAACTACGAGTACCAGACTTGAGGTAAGAAACGTACACGAGTCCACTACATCTCTTCAACCAAATACACCACTATGGTTACTTCCTCGGCTTCCCCACGAGACGCACACCATAACACTCACGCTTATCTTGCGAGTTTTAGAAGTATCCAGTTCAAGTTGTCTAATAATCGAGCACAGCTCTCCAAGCAGTCCTTAACCGCGGACGCGGCTATTCGAATAGTTTTGTTAACCTTGCAAGGGTGTACCGCTACACACACGTGTCATCAGTTACCGCCTTTTGCGTGTCACCGTTCAAGAGGTGACAGCGAGGATGCCACCACAACACTTCGCCCGCAGCTCCGTTCTAGTCCAGAGAGTCGCCTATCTGAGGGGGATCCGTATGGAAGTCCGGCCGAGGTTCCAGTACAGCCTCAAACGATGTGTGCAGGGTCCCAAGCCGGTCTTGAAAAGCCGTTCATCCACTTCGAAGACCGTGCCACAGCCCTACCAGAACTCCGAACTACTGCGACTCTTGGGGTTCGAACGGGGTGAGGTACTAGGATGAGCGGGGTCAGTGAGCCCAATGTGTGGTTGTACTCTTCTTCTTGGATCACTACACAAGAACTCGGGCTTAGGGCGGTGTTCAACGAGACAACCCACTGTGTACTCCTACACAGCCTCTCATCGTTCACCTTGTATTAGGGTAGATTCACCAACACGTTTCACTTTCATCAACACCATGTTTGTCATCCCGACTCACATCATAAGCAACCTCATTATACCACTAAGCATGCAATAAGCAGTAACAGTTGCAGGGGCTACATGATATCAACCAACTCCTACATCTTCTAGGATTGTGGTTTGCTTACTACTGTGACAAGATGATAGGTCATGCAAAGGATATGGGTTCAACTATGCGGTAGAAACGTTATCATGGTGATCATCCTAAACAATGCATAAGCGAGACATGAGAGGGAAGTGGGATTTTATAGACATGATCAATGGGGGTTTGCTTGCCTTGCTGACGAGGTTTCGATAATGGAGTCTTCAACGAAGGGGGTGATCTCGAGCTCCGAATCCACTTTTATCAGCAACATAACAATCATAGGATCAACATAATGTACAATGCACAATCACATGAATAAGATTGTAATGGTGATGTTCAAGGTACTGATGTGTTGAGCATTCCATTTAAAAGGAGTATATTGCATTTGAAATGCAAATTCAAACTCCAGTTGATTTATTGATGAATTTCAAATGCATTTGGATGCATGAAAGTTCATCTGAAAAGTTTTATCATGAAGTGATGTTGTATAGTTGAAGTAATGTTTCTGAGGTGTGGATGAAACCATTGGAAATAAGGGTGTTGCAAAATCATTTGCAAAATCATCCCAAATTTGAAATTGAAAAGGGTCCATATGCATGTTTGCTACTGTTCACCCATTTTAAAATGGTCAAACATGAAAACAAATTGCATATTCTTAATCCTTGTATTTTTCTGATAATTTTAGACATAATATTTGCTATATTTGGAGTTAGGATGAATTTTCTATGAATTTCCAAAGTTTGGGGTATTTTCTGGAATTTCTGGAATTAAATAAACCATTTAACTAATTTACTGCGTCAGCCTGACGCCAGGGTGACGTCAGGGGGCTGCTGACGCGTGGGTCCGGGCTGTCAGTGGGGGGGGGGGGGGTTAATTAACCCGGTTAGTTAAACTAACCAGGGGTTAGTTAGTGGCCTTGGGCCCACGAGTCAGTGGGATTAGGGGGTGATTAGGGGTGGGTTAACTCCTAAGTGCCCGGTGGTTAGCCGCCGGCGTCCAGTGCGCGACTGCGCTCTACCGGAACGGCGTTACGGGACATGGGGAGGAGGCTGGGGGCACTGGGACGAAGCCCGCGACGTCGCGCGTCGTCTGGACTAGGAGGGGTTCGAGGGGGAGGCTCCAGGCCATGGCTTCGACGTCCGGAGGCTGCGGCCGGAGACACTGTCCATGGCGGACTAGCACAGAGAGCCCGGGGAGACGCACGGATGGGGGGGAAATGGAGCTGGGAGCTCACCAGTGGCGATGGAGAGGACGAAGGGGGCGGGGAAAGCAGCACGGCGTCGAAATCGACTTGGGGGTCGTCGGCGGCCGGCGGCAACTCGAAGACACGGGCGACGCCTGGGGAGCTCCTCGGTTCGATTCTGTGCGGGAGATGACGAAGACGACGGCAGCACATGCACTGGACAACTCGGCGCGGCGAGGGGGGCACGGTGGCCACGTCGGGGCGTCGCCGCGCTCCGGCTGTGCTTCGGGGGTGCTCGGTATCTCGTCACCGGAGGGGAAGGAGAGGGTCTGGGAGAGAGCTGGGGTGCGGGGGGGGGGGGGGGGGGGCTTCTGCGCGACTCCGTGGCACAAGAGAGAGGGAGGGGGAGGTCTAGAAGGGCCTGGACGTCGCCGTGCTCTGCCCTCCAGCGAGGTTCTTGGAGGGGCGGGGAGGAAGAAGACAAGGTGGCTCGGTGGGCTGGGCCGGGGCCAAGGAGGTGGGCCTCTCCTGGTGCGAGAGGTAAGCTCTCTGCTTTCTCTTTTCTTTTTATTTAATTCTGTTCTATTTGGTCTGCCTAGAAAACAAAATACCTAGGCATTTTATTAAATGCCCCAAATTTTTATGTGGCCTCATAAAATAGAGAGCTAGCCACTCATAACTTTTGGGCATTTTTGAAATTCAAATAATTTGAATTTCAAGTCAAATAGGGTTTTATTTAATTTCCAAAGCCACTGTTTGAATATTAGAAAATTCCATGAGCATGGGATTGCTCCCAAACCATTTTTAAAATGATCAGCACCATTTATAGGAATTTTCCAAATACTCAAATGATTTTTGGAAAAAGATTTTTCTCTGGCTATTTGATTTAATTTCTCACGGCTTTCTTTTCCCCATTTTTGAATTGCAATTTGAAATTTTTGCATGAATGCAAGGTACCTCTGATCCTAGCACATACCTAACTTGGGGTTGTGACAACTCGCCCCCACTCAAAAGAATCTCGTCCCGAGATTCAGAAGTCTGCGGGAGGAAGGAGGGGTACTCGGCACTGAGACGGTCTTTACTTTCCCACGTGGCTTCTTTCTCTGAGTGGTGTGACCACTGAACTTTCAGAAACTTGATCTTCTTTCGGCGAGTGACACACTCTGCGGAATCAAGAATACGAACGGGGTATTCTCGATAAGAAAGGTCATCTTGGAGATCAAGCGTTTCATGGTCGACTTCGCGGATGGGGTCCTTGAAATAACGCCTGAGTTGTGACACATGGAATACATCATGTACTCGGGAAAGGTGCGGGGGTAGTTCAAGTTGGTAGGCAACTTCTCCACATTTAGCAATAATGCGGAAAGGTCCGATGTAACGTGGGGCCAACTTGCCTTTGATACCGAAACGTTGGGTTCCCTTCAGAGGAGTAACCCGAAGGTAAGCCTTCTCATCCAGATTGTAGCTCTCCTGCCTATGATGACGATCATAGTAGCTTTTCTGACGAGACTGTGCGGCTTTCAATTGATCACGAACAATGCGAACTTGCTCTTCTGCTTCCTTGATCATATCCGGTCCAAAGAATTATCTTTCGCCGGTTTCTGACCAGTTAAGGGGTGTTCGACATCGTCGTCCATAAAGGAGTTCAAAAGGAGCCATGTTCAGACTAGATTGAAAACTATTGTTATAAGCAAATTCGGCAAATGGAAGAGACTTCTCCCAATTCTTTCCGAAAGATATAACACAAGCTCTGAGCATGTCTTCAAGAATTTGGTTAACCCTTTCGACTTGACCACTAGACTGAGGATGGAAAGCTGTACTAAAGGAGAGATGAGTTCCCATAGCACGTTGGAAGCTTCCCCAAAATCTAGAGGTGAAAAGGCTACCACGATCAGAATTGATTTCCAAAGGAACACCATGAAGGGACACAATTCTAGAGACATACAAGTCCGCTAACTGGCTAGCAGTTATAGACTCGCGAACTGGAAGGAAGTGAGCAACTTTGGAAAGCCTATCTATGACAACGAAGATGGCATCATTTCCTTTCTGGGTTTTTGGAAAGCCGGTGATGAAGTCCATACCGACTTTGTCCCATTTCCACTCTGGAATAGGCAAAGTTTGAAGTGTACCAGTAGGTCTTTGGTGTTCGGCCTTAATGCGACGACAAACATCACATTCGGCAATAAATTGAGCAATGTCTCTCTTCATCCTAGTCCACCAAAATCTCTGGCGTAGATCTCGGTACATTTTTGTGCTACCGGGATGAATTGAGAGGGGTGTGTCATGGGCTTCTTTGAGGATGAGTTGCCTTAGATCCCTATTCTTAGGTACTACCAAACGATTTCCAAAGAATACCGTTCCTTTACTATCTGTGGAGAAACATTTAGCAACTCCGCTAGCAATGTTCTCCTTGATCCGGCGAACACCTCGTGCACGCCTTTGGGCAACCATGATTTGATCCTCAAGGGTTGGTTTCGCCACCAAGTTGAAAAGAGATCCACGAGGAACAATCTCGAGATTAAGCTTTCGAAATTCCTCATGAAGAAGTGGTTGATACTGTTGTAACATGAGGTTGTTACAATACGACTTACGACTTAGTGCATCAGCCATGACATTGGCTTTGCCTGGGGTGTAAGAAATTACTACGTCGTCATCTTTTATCAACTCAATCCAGCGTCTTTGCCTGAGATTAAGATCTGGCTGGGTGAAAATGTATTTGAGGCTTTGGTGGTCGGAATAGATCTCACAAAGATTACCAAGGAGGTAATGTCGCCAAGTTGTTAGGGCATGGACTACGGCAGCGAGTTCAAGGTCATGGGTAGGATAGTTCTCTTCATGTGGCCGCAACTGGCGTGAAGCATAAGCTACCACATGTCGATCTTGCAGAAGTATGCATCCTAACCCTTTCCGTGATGCGTCACAATAGATTTCGAAATCCTTTTTGGTGGCTGGAGGTGCAAGTACGGGTGCAGAAGTCAATCTTCTTTTTAGCTCTTGAAAGCTTTCCTCGCACTTGGGAGTCCATAGGAATTTCTTATCTTTCTTGAGGAGTTCAGTCAGAGGTTTTGCAACTTTAGAAAAGTCCTCGACGAAGCGACGGCAATAGCTGGCTAGGCCAAGAAAACTCCTAACTTGCTTAACCGATTCAGGTGGAGTCCAGTCAAGGACGACCTGAACTCTCTCGGGATTCACAACAATGCCTTTTGCAGAAATCACGTGGCCTAAGTAGGTCACTTCTGGTAGCCAAAATTCACACTTGGAGAATTTAGCATACAGGCGATGCTCTCTAAGTTTCATCAATACCAGCCTTAGGTGTTTGGCATGTTCTTCTTCGTTCTTCGAGTATATAAGGATGTCATCGAGGTAAACCACGACGAACTGGTCCAAATACTCCATGAAGATCGAATTCATCATGCGTGAGAAAGTGGCGGGGGCATTGGTTAAACCGAAGGACATGACGGTGTACTCGTAAAGACCATAACGAGTAGTAAAAGCCGTTTTGGGAATGTCCTCGTTTCGGATTTTGATTTGATGATAACCTAATCTCAAATCCATCTTGGAGAAGACAGAGGATCCTGCAAGTTGATCATAAACATCGTTGATCCTGGGCAGTGGGTATTTGTTCTTTATCGTCGCTAAATTTAGCGGGCGATAGTCTACGCACATCCTTTCTGTTCCATCTTTTTTCGTTACGAATAGAACGGGGCAACCCCATGGCGATGAGCTAGGGCGGATGAAGCCTTTTTCCAACAAAGCTTCCAGTTGGGTTTCAAGCTCAGCTAACTCACGTGGGGCCATTTTGTATGGGCGTCTGGAAATTGGGGCTGTGCCTGGGGCAAGATCCACTATGAACTCTACACACCTGTCGGGTGGCATGCCCGGCAGCTCTTCAGGAAAGACATCCGGAAAGTCACAAACCACAGGAACATCTTCAAGGTCGGGAAGGGGAAGCACATTCAAAGAATGCACCTGGGTTCTTGTTCTTGGTGAGGAGTAAACTATTGTCTGGCCTGAAGGGTGTGTAAGTCTAACTGACTTGGCTTTACAATCAAGAAAAGCATGTTGTCTTGATAACCAATCCATACCAAGGATGACATCAATGTCTGAAGACTTGAGGGCTATGAGTGAAGCAAGGAATACTAAACCCTCAATTGCAATTTGATTACCATGGCTTACTCTATTAGTTTGCCATTTGGAACCAGGAGTTTGAATGATCATAGGGGTGAACATTTCTTCAAAGGATACATCATGTCGAAGTGCATAACTTTCCGAAATGAATGAGTGAGAAGCTCCTGGATCGAAAAGAATAGAAGTGGGAACAAAATTGACTGAGAGTGTGCCAAGAATGACGTTAGAAGTACCATCAGTTTCCTCAGCTGAGATTTGGTTCACACGTCCAAGATTTTCTGAGGTGGATGGATTAGCGGTGGGAACCTTTGGAGGTGGTTTGGCACGTACAGTGGGTTTTCCTTTGGCATGGGGTGGAGCATTTTGGTTGACGGGGCACTCACGAGAGTAGTGACCAGGCTGGCCACATCTAAAGCAGGCTCCAAAGATAGTGTGGGGAGCTGGGTTGTTTGGTGGAGCTGGTGGACGAGGCGGCACAAGGGATGGCCTCGGTGGGTTGTTTTGGTGGATCAAACTGTTAGGAATCCAGATCATACGCTTCTGAGGGCGTGAACTGGAAGAAGGGGCAAGCTCAAGAGCATGCTTGCGAGACTTTTCGAAAACTTCATTGCCATGCTCAGCTCTCAAGGATCTGTTGACTAAATCCTCAAAGGTGGCAAATTCGATGAGGTTGAGGTCATGACGAAGGATGGGGCTAAGTCCCTTGCGGAACCTTGCCTGCTTTCTGGCATCGGTGGTGATCTCATCTTGGGCATACCGAGCAAGACGGTTGAATTCCCTCACATACTCATGGATGGACATCTCTCCTTGATTCAGATTGCAGAACTCTTCCTTCTTGCGCTCCATCAACTCATCCAGAATGTGGTACCCTCGAAAGGCAACACAGAACTCCTGCCAAGTCACTACGTGACCATATGGCTGCATTGCAACATAGTTCTCCCACCACTCAAGAGAAGCACATTCCAAGAAGTATACCGCGAAAACAACTCGGTCATCGGGAGAAACATGTGCAGTATCAAGCTTACGCTCGATGGAACGGAGCCAATCATCAGCTTCAAGGGGCTCAGAAGAACATCGAAATACCGGTGGCTTGAGGAGGATGAAGTCCTGAATGCTGACCACCACATTACGATGGTGGGCGGTATTCTGCTCGATGAGCTCCAGAAGGCGTGTTTGATCACGTCTATTCCGCTCAGCTTCCATCATGATTTCTGCCGCAGAAGGCGATGGTAGAGGTTCATCATCATTTCGATTCCGATCACGGTCTCGATTCCGAAGAACAGCACTACGAGTTCCACCTGACATCCTGTGTGATAAAAATCAACAATCAGAACAGGTTGTACGATGGACTCAAGGATAAAAGGATACGATTTCAGAAGGAGAAGACTATAATGCAAAGGCAATGATTCAAAGAAACACGGAACAAATCCGGCAGCATAACGAAGACTCTGGACTGGAAAATGAAACAACCTCGAAGAAATTGGACAGAACTTCTTCAAGGAACTCAAAATACGAAGACTCTGGACAACCATAACCATCCTACGGCTATATGGAGGCAATCAACGAGATGTTCTAGTAAGACAGAGGTGAGCCTAATCCTATCTTCCCGTAGAATAAGATGAGGGTGACTCAGAACTCAGATCGATGAGGGTAAGGAGAAAAATAAGCCTTACGTTGTTCCCTTATATACCCATAGTAACTATATAACTATAGAAGGCTAGACTCGACTTCGGCCAAGGCTGATAATCCTACAGTCAGTCCTGCTCTGATACCAAGTCTGTCGGGACACGGGGTTAGCGTATGCAAGCCTCGCTACAACACAATCATATGGAGAGTCGAGAACCGTACCCACTTGTCTAAGCAGACAAGGCCAAGCACAGAACGTTCTCGGAAAGCATCGAACGTGAGGGGCGTCCCATCCAGGCCGGATGATCAACTAAAATGGGTCCTCATCGTCCGCACACAAGTCTAAATGATATGGGTGGTGAACTCCCATACTCATAGACAAGTCGCCTCAACCATACTATCGATTGTATTATAACCCTTACATAGACTTACTCCAGCCCGATCACTTAGTCGGGGTCTAGGGCGGGCTCGATCATACATCAAAGTGTGCACGAGACAGAGTCTCGAACAATCGCATCGCGATGCCCCAAGCTGCGCACATCTAAGGGCCACTTGGTGTATAAAAGACCGCCAGCCAGATCACAACTAAGGTCTCGAAAACCCATACAAAGACATGCATGTTATAAACATACACGCAGCACACATGACTTGTATGAACAACAGGTATCATTGCAATTTTCTACAAAGTATATATCTTTATTAATAACTCTTACAGAGTGCACACAGAGATCACAAGCATGTGATCCAACATTACAACAAACAAGCGGAAGCAAGTAGGTCTGAGTACAGACAAGTTTAACAAATGGCTTAGAGAAGCCTTATCTAAAAACAACTCCTCCACGATGGAACTAGTCGTCTGACTGGGACTACACTAGCTTGGTCTTGGTCGGAGTCTTCATTCTTCGAGCTTCGGTTAGAAGCCACCATCGGGGTCGGTGGGTTCATCTAAAACATATATTAAGCAAACGTGAGTACAAAATCGTACTCAGCAAGACTTACATAGGAACTATACTACTCATGCATATGTATCAAGGTAAAGGGGGGTGGGGTTTCACTTGCAGAAGTGCCAGCTTTGACTTGGCTAGTCCTGAACTATGAGTACCAGACTTGAGGTAAGAAGCGTACACGAGTCCACTACATCTCTTCAACCAAATACACCACTATGGTTACTTCCTCGGCTTCCCCACGAGAAGCACACCATAGCACTCACGCTTATCTTGCGAGTTTTAGAAGTATCCAGTTCAAGTTGTCTAATAATCGAGCACAGCTCTCCAAGCAGTCCTTAACCGCGGACGCGGCTATTCGAATAGCTTTGTTAACCTTGCAAGGGTGTACCGCTACACACACGTGCCATCAGTTACCGCCTTTTGCGTGTCACCGTTCAAGAGGTGACAGCGAGGATGCCACCACAACACTTCGCCCACAGCTCCGTTCTAGTCCAGAGAGTCTTCTATCTGAGGGGGATCCGTATGGAAGTCCGGCCGAGGTTCCAGTACAGCCTCAAACGATGTGTGCAGGGTCCCAAGCCGGTCTTGAAAAGCCGTTCATCCACTTCGCAGACTGTGCCACAGCCCTACCAGAACTCCGAACTACTGCGACTCTTGGGGTTCAAACAGGGTGAGGTACTAGGATGAGAGGGGTCAGTGAGCCAAATGTGTGGTTGTACTCTTCTTCTTGGATCACTACACAAGAACTCGGGCTTAGGGCGGTGTTCAACGAGACAACCCACTGTGTACTCCTACACAGCCTCTCATCGTTCACCTTGTATTAGGGTAGATTCACCAACACGTTTCACTTTCATCAACACCATGTTTGTCATCCCGACTCACATCATAAGCAACCTCATTATACCACTAAGCATGCAATAAGAAGTAACAGTTGCAGGGGCTACATGATATCAACCAACTCCTACATCTTCTAGGATTGTGGTTTGCTTACTACTGTGACAAGATGATAGGTCATGCAAAGGATATGGGTTCAACTATGCGGTAGAAACGTTATCATGGTGATCATCCTAAACAATGCATAAGCGAGACATGAGAGGGAAGTGGGATTCTATAGACATGATCAATGGGGGTTTGCTTGCCTTGCTGACGAGGTTTCGATAATGGAGTGTTCAACGAAGGGGGTGATCTCGAGCTCCGAATCCACTTCTATCAGCAACATGACAATCATAGGATCAACATAATGTACAATGCACAATCACATGAATAAGATTGTAATGGTGATGTTCAAGGTACTGATGTGTTGAGCATTCCATTTAAAAGGAGTATATTGCATTTGAAATGCAAATTCAAACTCCAGTTGATTTATCGATGAATTTCAAATGCATTTGGATGCATGAAAGTTCATCTGAAAAGTTTGATCATGAAGTGATGTTGTATAGTTGAAGTAATGTTTCTGAGGTGTGGATGAAACCATTGGAAATAAGGGTGTTGCAAAATCATTTGCAAAATCATCCCAAATTTGAAATTGAAAAGGGTCCATATGCATGTTTTCTACTGTTCACCCATTTTAAAATGGTCAAACATGAAAAGAAATTGCATATTCTTAATCCTTGTATTTTTCTGATAATTTTAGACATATTATTTGCTATATTTGGAGTTAGGATGAATTTTCTATGAATTTCCAAAGTTTGGGGTATTTTCTGGAATTTCTGGAATTAAATAAACCATTTAACTGATTTACTGCGTCAGCCTGACGCCAGGGTGACGTCAGGGGGCTGCTGACGCGTGGGTCCGGGCTGTCAGTGGGGGGGGGTTAATTAACCCGGTTAGTTAAACTAACCAGGGGTTAGTTAGTGGCCTTGGGCCCACGAGTCAGTGGGATTAGGGGGTGATTAGGGGTGGGTTAACTCCTAAGTGCCCGGCGGTTAGCCGCCGGCGTCCAGTGCGCGGCTGCGCTCTACCGGAACGGCGTTACGGGACACGGGGAGGAGGCTGGGGGCACTGGGACGAAGCCCACGACGTCGCGCGTCGTCTGGACTAGGAGGGGTTCGAGGGGGAGGCTCCAGGCCATGGCTTCGACGTCCGGAGGCGGCGGCCGGAGACACTGTCCATGGCGGACTAGCACAGAGAGCCCGGGGAGACGCACGGATGGGGGGGAAATGGAGCTAGGAGCTCACCAGTGGCGATGGAGAGGACGAAGGGGGCGGGGAAAGCAGCACGGCGTCGAAATCGACTTGGGGGTCGTCGGCGGCCGGCGGCAACTCGAAGACACGGGCGACGCCTGGGGAGCTCCTCGGTTCGATTCTGTGCGGGAGATGACGAAGACGACGGCAGCGGATGCACTGGACAACTCGGCGCGGCGAGGGGGGCACGGTGGCCACGTCGGGGCGTCGCCGCGCTCCGGCTGTGCTTCGGGGGTGCTCGGTTTCTCGTCACCGGAGGGGAAGGAGAGGGTCTGGGAGAGAGCTGGGGTGCGGGGGGGGGGGGGCTTCTGCGCGACTCCGTGGCACAAGAGAGAGGGAGGGGGAGGTCTAGAAGGGCCTGGACGTCGCCGTGGCGTCGTCGCCGTGCTCTGCCCTCCAGCGAGGTGCTTGGAGGGGCGGGGAGGAAGAAGACAAGGTGGCTCGGTGGGCTGGGCCGGGGCCAAGGAGGTGGGCCTCGCCTGGTGCGAGAGGTAAGCTCTCTGCTTTCTCTTTTCTTTTTATTTAATTCTGTTCTATTTGTTCTGCCTAGAAAACAAAATACCTAGGCATTTTATTAAATGCCCCAAATTTTTATGTGGCCTCATAAAATAGAGAGCTAGCCACTCATAACTTTTGGGCATTTTTGAAATTCAAATAATTTGAATTTCAAGTCAAATAGGGTTTTATTTAATTTCCAAAGCCACTGTTTGAATATTAGAAAATTCCATGAGCATGGGATTGCTCCCAAACCATTTTTAAAATGATCAGCACCATTTATAGGAATTTTCCAAATATTCAAATGATTTTTGGAAAAAGATTTTTCTCTGGCTATTTGATTTAATTTCTCACGGCTTTCTTTTCCCCATTTTTGAATTGCAATTTGAAATTTTTGCATGAATGCAAGGTACCTCTGATCCTAGCACATACCTAACTTGGGGTTGTGACAACTCGCCCCCACTCAAAAGAATCTCGTCCCGAGATTCAGAAGTCTGCGGGAGGAAGGAGGGGTACTCGGCACTGAGACGGTCTTCTCTTTCCCACGTGGCTTCTTTCTCTGAGTGGTGTGACCACTGAACTTTCAGAAACTTGATCTTCTTTCGGCGAGTGACACGCTCTGCGGAATCAAGAATACGAACGGGGTATTCTCGATAAGAAAGGTCATCTTGGAGATCAAGCGTTTCATGGTCGACTTCGCGGATGGGGTCCTTGAAGCAACGCCTGAGTTGTGACTCATGGAATACATCATGTACTCGGGAAAGGTGCGGGGGTAGTTCAAGTTGGTAGGCAACTTCTCCACGTTTAGAAATAATGCGGAAAGGTCCGATGTAACGTGGGGCCAACTTGCCTTTGATACCGAAACGTTGGGTTCCCTTCAGAGGAGTAACCCGAAGGTAAGCCTTCTCATCCAGATTGTAGCTCTCCTGCCTATGATGACGATCATAGTAGATTTTCTGACGAGACTATGCGGCTTTCAATTGATCACGAACAATGCGAACTTGCTCTTCTGCTTCCTTGATCATATCCGGTCCAAAGAATTGTCTTTCGCCGGTTTCTGACCAGTTAAGGGGTGTTCGACATCGTCGTCCATAAAGGAGTTCAAAAGGAGCCATGTTGAGACTAGATTGAAAACTATTGTTATAAGCAAATTCGGCAAATGGAAGAGACTTCTCCCAATTCTTTCCGAAAGATATAACACAAGCTCTGAGCATGTCTTCAAGAATTTGGTTAACCCTTTCGACTTGACCACTAGACTGAGGATGGAAAGCTGTACTAAAGGAGAGATGAGTTCCCATAGCACGTTGGAAGCTTCCCCAAAATCTAGAGGTGAAAAGGCTACCACGATCAGAATTGATTTCCAAAGGAACACCATGAAGGGACACAATTCTAGAGACATACAAGTCCGCTAACTGGCTAGCAGTTATAGACCCGCGAACTGGAAGGAAGTGAGCAACTTTGGAAAGCCTATCTATGACAACGAAGATGGCATCGTTTCCTTTCTGGGTTTTTGGAAATCCGGTGATGAAGTCCATACCGACTTTGTCCCATTTCCACTCTGGAATAGGCAAAGGTTGAAGTGTACCAGCAGGTCTTTGGTGTTCGGCCTTAATGCGATGACAAACATCACATTCGGCAATAAATTGAGCAATGTCTCTCTTCATCCTAGTCCACCAAAATCTCTGGCGTAGATCTCGGTACATTTTTGTGCTACCGGGATGAATTGAGAGGGGTGTGTAATGGGCTTCTTTGAGGATGAGTTGCCTTAGATCCCTATTCTTAGGTACTACCAAACGATTTCCAAAGAATACCGTTCCTTTACTATCTGTGGAGAAACATTTAGCAACTCCGCTAGCAATGTTCTCCTTGATCCGGCGAACACCTCGTGCACGCCTTTGGGCAACCATGATTTGATCCTCAAGGGTTGGTTTCGCCACCAAGTTGAAAAGAGATCCACGAGGAACAATCTCGAGATTAAGCTTTCGAAATTCCTCATGAAGAAGTGGTTGATACTGTTGTAACATGAGGGTGTTACAATACGACTTACGACTTAGTGCATCAGCCATGACATTGGCTTTGCCTGGGGTGTAAGAAATAACTACGTCGTAATCTTTTCTCAACTCAATCCAACGTATTTGCCTGAGATTAAGATCTGGCTGGGTGAAAATGTATTTGAGGCTTTGGTGGTCGGAATAGATGTCACAACGATTACCAAGGAGGTAATGTCGCCAAGTTGTTAGGGCATGAACTACGGCAGCGAGTTCAAGGTCATGGGTAGGATAGTTCTCTTCATGTGGCCGCAACTGGCGTGAAGCATAAGCTACCACATGTCGATCTTGCAGAAGTATGCATCCTAACCCTTGCCGTGATGCGTCACAATAGATTTCGAAATCCTTTTTGGTGTCTGGAGGTGCAAGTATGGGTGCAGAAGTCAATCTTCTTTTTAGCTCTTGAAAGCTTTCCTCGCACTTGGGAGTCCATAGGAATTTCTTATCTTTCTTGAGGAGTTCAGTCAGAGGTTTTGCAACTTTAGAAAAGTTCTCGACGAAGCGACGGCAATAGCTGGCTAGGCCAAGAAAACTCCTAACTTGCTTAACCGATTCAGGTGGAGTCCAGTCAAGGACGACCTGAACTCTCTCGGGATTCACAACAATGCCTTTTGCAGAAATCACGTGGCCTAAGTAGGTCACTTCTGGTAGCCAAAATTCACACTTGGAGAATTTAGCATACAGGCGATGCTCTCTAAGTTTCATCAATACCAGCCTTAGGTGTTTGGCATGTTCTTCTTCGTTCTTCGAGTATATAAGGATGTCATCGAGGTAAACCACGACGAACTGGTCCAAATACTCCATGAAGATCGAATTCATCATGCGTGAGAAAGTGGCGGGGGCATTGGTTAAACCGAAGGACATGACGGTGTACTCGTAAAGACCATAACGAGTAGTAAAAGCCGTTTTGGGAATGTCCTCGTTTCGGATTTTGATTTGATGATAACCTAATCTCAAATCCATCTTGGAGAAGACAGAGGATCCTGCAAGTTGATCATAAACATCGTTGATCCTGGGCAGTGGGTATTTGTTCTTTATCGTCGCTAAATTTAGCGGGCGATAGTCTACGCACATCCTTTCTGTTCCATCTTTTTTCGTTACGAATAGAACGGGGCAACCCCATGGCGATGAGCTAGGGCGGATGAAGCCTTTTTCCAACAAAGCTTCCAGTTGGGTTTCAAGCTCAGCTAACTCACGTGGGGCCATTTTGTATGGGCGTCTGGAAATTGGGGCTGTGCCTGGGGCAAGATCCACTATGAACTCTACACACCTGTCGGGTGGCATGCCCGGCAGCTCTTCAGGAAAGACATCCGGAAAGTCACAAACCACAGGAACATCTTCAAGGTCGGGAAGGGGAAGCACATTCAAAGAATGCACCTGGGTTCTTGTTCTTGGTGAGGAGTAAACTATTGTCTGGCCTGAAGGGTGTGTAAGTCTAACTGACTTGGCTTTACAATCAAGAAAAGCATGTTGTCTTGATAACCAATCCATACCAAGGATGACATCAATGTCTGAAGACTTGAGGGCTATGAGTGAAGCAAGGAATACTAAACCCTCAATTGCAATTTGATTACCATGGCTTACTCTATTAGTTTGCCACTTGGAACCAGGAGTTTGAATGATCATAGGGGTGAACATTTCTTCAAAGGATACATCATGTCGAAGTGCATAACTTTCCGAAATGAATGAGTGAGAAGCTCCTGGATCGAAAAGAATAGAAGTGGGAACAAAATTGACTGAGAGTGTGCCAAGAATGACGTTAGAAGTACCATCAGTTTCCTCAGCTGAGATTTGGTTCACACGTCCAAGATTTTCTGAGGTGGATGGATTAGCGGTGGGAACCTTTGGAGGTGGTTTGGCACGTACAGTGGGTTTTCCTTTGGCATGGGGTGGAGCATTTTGGTTGACGGGGCACTCATGAGAGTAGTGACCAGGCTGGCCACATCTAAAGCAGGCTCCAAAGATAGTGTGGGGAGCTGGGTTGTTTGGTGGAGCTGGTGGACGAGGCGGCACAAGGGATGGCCTCGGTGGGTTGTTTTGGTGGATCAAACTGTTAGGAATCCAGATCATACGCTTCTGAGGGCGTGAACTGGAAGAAGGGGCAAGCTCAAGAGCATGCTTGCGAGACTTTTCGAAAACTTCATTGCCATGCTCAGCTCTCAAGGATCTGTTGACTAAATCCTCAAAGGTGGCAAATTCGATGAGGTTGAGGTCATGACGAAGGATGGGGCTAAGTCCCTTGCGGAACCTTGCCTGCTTTCTGGCATCGGTGGTGATCTCATCTTGGGCATACCGAGCAAGACGGTTGAATTCCCTCACATACTCATGGATGGACATCTCTCCTTGATTCAGATTGCAGAACTCTTCCTTCTTGCGCTCCATCAACTCATCCAGAATGTGGTACCCTCGAAAGGCAACACAGAACTCCTGCCAAGTCACTACGTGACCATATGGCTGCATTGCAACATAGTTCTCCCACCACTCAAGAGAAGCACATTCCAAGAAGTATACCGCGAAAACAACTCGGTCATCGGGAGAAACATGTGCAGTATCAAGCTTACGCTCGATGGAACGGAGCCAATCATCAGCTTCAAGGGGCTCAGAAGAACATCGAAATACCGGTGGCTTGAGGAGGATGAAGTCCTGAATGCTGACCACCACATTATGATGGTGGGCGGTATTCTGCTCGATGAGCTCCAGAAGGCGTGTTTGATCACGTCTATTCCGCTCAGCTTCCATCATGATTTCTTCCGCAGAAGGCGATGATAGAGGTTCATCATCATTTCGATTCCGATCACGGTCTCGATTCCGAAGAACAGCACTACGAGTTCCACCTGACATCCTGTGTGATAAAAATCAACAATCAGAACAGGTTGTACGATGGAGTCAAGGATAAAAGGATACGATTTCAGAAGGAGAAGACTATAATGCAAAGGCAATGATTCAAAGAAACACGGAACAAATCCGGCAGCATAACGGCTACACTGCGATGGAAAATGAAACAACCTCGAAGAAATTGGACAGAACTTCTTCAAGGAACTCAAAATACGAAGACTCTGGACAACCATAACCATCCTACGGCTATAAGGAGGCAATCAACGAGATGTTCTAGTAAGACAGAGGTGAGCCTAATCCTATCTTCCCGTAGAATAAGATGAGGGTGACTCAGAACTCAGATCGATGAGGGTAAGGAGAAAAAGAAGCCTTACGTTGTTCCCTTATATACCCATAGTAACTATATAACTATAGAAGGCTAGACTCGACTTCGGCCAAGGCTGATAATCCTACAGTCAGTCCTGCTCTGATACCAAGTCTGTCGGGACCCGGGGTTAGCATATGCAAGCCTCGCTACAACACAATCATATGGAGAGTCGAGAACCGTACCCACTTGTCTAAGCAGACAAGGCCAAGCACAGAACGTTCTCGGAAAGCATCCAACGTGAGGGGCATCCCATCCAGGCCGGATGATCAACTGAAATGGGTCCTCATCGTCCGCACACAAGTCTAAATGATATGGGTGGTGAACTCCCATACTCATAGACAAGTCGCCTCAACCATACTATCGATTGTATTATAACCCTTACATAGACTTACTCCAGCCCGATCACTTAGTCGGGGTCTAGGGCGGGCTCGATCATACATCAAAGTGTGCACGAGACAGAGTCTCGAACATTCGCATGGCGATGCCCCAAGCTGCGCACATCTAAGGGCCACTTGGTGTATAAAAGACCGCCAGCCAGATCACAACTAAGGTCTCGAAAACCCATACAAAGACATCCATGTTATAAACATACACGCAGCACACATGCCTTGTATGAACAGCAGGTATCATTGCAATTCTCTACAAAGTATATATCTTTATTAATAACTCTTACAGAGTGCACACAGAGATCACAAGCATGTGATCCAACATTACAACAAACAAGCGGAAGCAAGTAGGTCTGAGTACAGACAAGTTTAACAAATGGCTTAGAGAAGCCTTATCGAAAAACAAGCCCTCCACGAGGGAACCAGTCGTCTGACTGGGACTACACTAGCTTGGTCTTGGTCGGAGTCTTCATTCTTCGAGCTTCGGTTAGAAGCCACCATCGGGGTCGGTGGGTTCATCTAAAACATAGATTAAGCAAACGTGAGTACAAAATCGTACTCAGCAAGACTTACATAGGAACTATACTACTCATGCATATGTATCAAGGTAAAGGGGGGTGGGGTTTCACTTGCAGAAGTGCCAGCTTTGACTTGGCTAGTCCTGAACTACGAGTACCAGACTTGAGGTAAGAAGCGTACACGAGTCCACTACATCTCTTCAACCAAATACACCACTATGGTTACTTCCTCGGCTTCCCCACGAGAAGCACACCATAGCACTCACGCTTATCTTGCGAGTTTTAGAAGTATCCAGTTCAAGTTGTCTAATAATCGAGCACAGCTCTCCAAGCAGTCCTTAACCGCGGACGCGGCTATTCGAATAGTTTTGTTAACCTTGCAAGGGTGTACCGCTAGACACACGTGTCATCAGTTACCGCCTTTTGCGAGTCACCGTTCAAGAGGTGACAGCGAGGATGCCACCACAACACTTCGCCCACAGCTCCGTTCTAGTCCAGAGAGTCGCCTATCTGAGGGGGATCCGTATGGAAGTCCGGGCGAGGTTCCAGTACAGCCTCAAACGATGTGTGCAGGGTCCCAAGCCGGTCTTGAAAAGCCGTTCATCCACTTCGTAGACCGTGCCACAGCCCTACCAGAACTCCGAACTACTACGACTCTTGGGGTTCGAACGGGGTGAGGTACTAGGATGAGAGGGGTCAGTGAGCCCAATGTTTGGTTGTACTCTTCTTCTTGGATCACTACACAAGAACTCGGGCTTAGGGCGGTGTTCAACGAGACAACCCACTGTGTACTCCTACACAGCCTCTCATCGTTCACCTTGTATTAGGGTAGATTCACCAACACGTTTCACTTTCATCAACACCATGTTTGTCATCCCGACTCACATCATAAGCAACCTCATTATACCACTAAGCATGCAATAAGCAGTAACAGTTGCAGGGGCTACATGATATCAACCAACTCCTACATCTTCTAGGATTGTGGTTTGCTTACTACTGTGACAAGATGATAGGTCATGCAAAGGATATGGGTTCAACTTTGCGGTAGAAACGTTATCATGGTGATCATCCTAAACAATGCATAAGCGAGACATGAGAGGGAAGTGGGATTTTATAGACATGATCAATGGGGGTTTGCTTGCCTTGCTGGCGAGGTTTCGATAATGGAGTCTTCAACGAAGGGGGTGATCTCGAGCTCTGAATCCACTTCTATCAGCAACATAACAATCATAGGATCAACATAATGTACAATGCACAATCACATGAATAAGATTGTAATGGTGATGTTCAAGGTACTGATGTGTTGAGCATTCCATTTAAAAGGAGTATATTGCATTTGAAATGCAAATTCAAACTCCAGTTGATTTATCGATGAATTTCAAATGCATTTGGATGCATGAAAGTTCATCTGAAAAGTTTGATCATCAAGTGATGTTGTATAGTTGAAGTAATGTTTCTGAGGTGTGGATGAAACTATTGGAAATAAGGGTGTTGCAAAATCATTTGCAAAATCATCCCAAATTTGAAATTGAAAAGGGTCCATATGCATGTTTGCTACTGTTCACCCATTTTAAAATGGTCAAACATGAAAACAAATTGCATATTCTTAATCCTTGTATTTTTCTGATAATTTTAGACATATTATTTGCTATATTTGGAGTTAGGATGAATTTTCTATGAATTTCCAAAGTTTGGGGTATTTTCTGGAATTTCTGGAATTAAATAAACCATTTAACTGATTTACTGCGTCAGCCTGACGCCAGGGTGACGTCAGGGGCTGCTGACGCGTGGGTCCGGGCTGTCAGTGGGGGGGGGGGGTTAATTAACCCGGTTAGTTAAACTAACCAGGGGTTAGTTAGTGGCCTTGGGCCCACGAGTCAGTGGGATTAGGGGGTGATTAGGGGTGGGTTAACTCCTAAGTGCCCGGCGGTTAGCCGCCGGCGTCCAGTGCGCGGCGGCGCTCTACCGGAACGGCGTTACGGGACACGGGGAGGAGGCTGGGGGCACTGGGACGAAGCCCGCGACGTCGCGCGTCGTCTGGACTAGGAGGGGTTCGAGGGGGAGGCTCCAGGCCATGGCTTCGACGTCGGGAGGCGGCGGCCGGAGACACTGTCCATGGTGGACTAGCACAGAGAGCCCGGGGAGATGCACGGATGGGGGGGGAAATGGAGCTGGGAGCTCACCAGTTGCGATGGAGAGGACGAAGGGGGCGGGGAAAGCAGCACGACGTCGAAATCGACTTGGGGGTCGTCGGCGGCCGGCGGCAACTCGAAGACACGGGCGACGCCTGGGGAGCTCCTCGGTTCGATTCTGTGCGGGAGATGACGAAGACGACGGCAGCGGATGCACTGGACAGCTCGGCGCGGCGAGGGGGGCACGGTGGTCACGTCGGGGCGTCGCTGCGCTCCGGCTGTGCTTCGGGGGTGCTCGGTTTCTCGTCGCCGGAGGGGAAAGAGAGGGTCTGGGAGAGAGCTGGGGTGCGGGGGGGGGGGGGGGCTTCTGCGCGACTCCGTGGCACAAGAGAGAGGGAGGGGGGGGGGTCTAGAAGGGCCTGGACGTCGCCGTGCTCTGCCCTCCAGCGAGGTGCTTGGAGGGGCGGGGAGGAAGAAGACAAGGTGGCTCGGTGGGCTGGGCCGGGGCCAAGGAGGTCGGCCTCGCCTGGTGCGAGAGGTAAGCTCTCTGCTTTCTCTTTTCTTTTTATTTAATTCTGTTCTATTTGTTCTGCCTAGAAAACAAAATACGTAGGCATTTTATTAAATGCCCCAAATTTTTATGTGGCCTCATAAAATAGAGAGCTAGCCACTCATAACTTTTGGGCATTTTTGAAATTCAAATAATTTGAATTTCATGTCAAATAGGGTTTTATTTAATTTCCAAAGCCACTGTTTGAATATTAGAAAATTCCATGAGCATGGGATTGCTCCCAAACCATTTTTAAAATGATCAGCACCATTTATAGGAATTTTCCAAATACTCAAATGATTTTTGGAAAAAGATTTTTCTCTGGCTATTTGATTTAATTTCTCAGGGCTTTCTTTTCCCCATTTTTGAATTGCAATTTGAAATTTTTGCATGAATGCAAGGTACCTTTGATCCTAGCACATACCTAACTTGGGGTTGTGACACATGCCTTGATTGCTTTACTTAAAAGTTCTTATATGGTTGGTAGCATGTCACCACAGAAATTATGCTTGTTATCATTTACCTACTCGAGGACGAGCAGGAATTAAGCTTGGGGATATTGATACGCCCAAAACGTATCTATATTTTTGCTTGCTCCATGCATCTTTTGTGTGATATTGCTATGATATTGATGCACTTCCATACACTTTTGATCATATTTGGACTAACCTATTAACTCAGTGCACCCCAGTGCCAGTTCCTGTTTTCTGCTGTTTTTGTATTTCAGGTTTTCCCATTACTTAAAGTGCCAGAAAAATTCCTGGAAAAATATAGGAACAATCAGCGTACAGGAAGCTTCGGGAAGAGCCAAAGTGGGACTAGAGGGGAGCCAGGGGTGGCCCAGGCGGCCACCTGGCACGGCCACCCCCTAGGCCGCTCCAGGGGGGCGCCTGGGGCCCCTGGTCCTCCTCTGGCTGCCCCCCTTCGCCTATATATCTCTCTCGTCCTGAAACCCTCGAGGACAGAACCCTTTTTCGCGATCTCTCCTCTGTTCCGCCGCCGCAGCGCTTCCAAGATCGGGAGCACCAGGAGCCCTCTTCCCGGCACCCTGCGGGAGGGAGGAACCATCTCTGGGAGCTTCTCCACCATCATGGATGCTTCCCGGATGAACCGTGAGTAGTCCACCTTGGACCATGGGTCTATGATTAGTAGCTATGTGATGTTCCCCTCCCCTCTTTGTTCTTCATGGTTTAGACCTCTTGAGATGCCCTACATGATCGAGGCACATATGTAATCTTTCTGCTGTTGCTATGCTGAGTTTGCTGGGATCCAATGGATTATGAAACTATGTTCAGATTGTGTTTGAGTAATATATTTGATTCTCCTCTTTTATATTTATGTTCTTGAGTTATTCTTGCATGTTCTCCGTTGATGTTTATTGCTTTGGCCAAGAAGTAGGTAGTAACTCCAAGAGGGAGCGTTATGCATGATTGTGGGTTCATGCCCCCTGATGACTAGCTTGAGTGACAGAAACATGAGTCTAGGGGATGTGCTGTTGCCACAAGGGAGAAAACAACGGTGCTTGTACTTGCGGGTGCAAGGATTGTTTACTTTACGTAAAGTTCTTTAATGCAGTTGTCTGTTGCTTTGAGTTTACACTTTGGGTGGGATTCGCAACTTAATACCAGCGAGATGTTCTGGATAGATATCTCAAGGTGGATGATTAGTAGGTAGATGAAAATGGATTTCGGTCTACTTGTCTTGGCGTACCGCCCAAGTTTTTGAGCCTCTTCCTTTCTTAGTAGCATAGTTAGCATTGGTTTGTGCACATAATCCTGTCAATTGCCCAGCTGTAATTTGTTTACCTCGCATGGCTATTTCATCGTCTTTTGGGAGAGAGACATCACTAGTGAACATCATGGGATCCCGGTCCATATTTCCACCATTGTTTACACCCGCTATTTATTTTCTTCTTTATTTCCTTTTCCGTTGTTATCGCTATCATTATTATCCCGTGCGTTTGATTCTTTGTAAACAACAAGGCCGGAGGGATTGACAACCTTTCTGTACTCGTTGGGAGCAAAGTTATCTGTTGTGTGTGCAGGTCCACGTCAACCGCCTAATTGCTGGCGCCGTTGTCACCTTCCTGTCGTTGTTGGAGTCCTACTGGAGACAAACCTTGGTATCTTCACCGAGGGAAATTTGCTGATGTCTACATCTCAACCTTCGACTTTAGGTAACCAACGAGGGGCGAGAATCCATCAGTCCATAAGACCCTTTGGAATGTGGTGCTCACGGAATGCAGTGCAGAACTCATCCCAAGTTGTGGGCGGTCCAGCGGGACGCATGTTCAAAAAGTTTTCCCACCAAGAGCTAGTTGCACCCTCGAGGTGGTAGGTGGCATAGTTGACTCTGTCACCATCTGAAACATGTCCAGAATGGAGCTTTCTCTCGATGCTGCGAAGCCAATCATCGGCGTCAAGGGGCTCAGTGGAATAGCAAAAAACTGGGGGATTAAGCTGGATGAAGTCATTCAACGACACAAGCTCATTCCGCTGCTGGGAAGTGTTCTGAGCAATGAACTCCAACAACTCATGAGAATACCTTCGGTTTCTTTCAACCTCCATGAGAACTTGAGCCATCGTGGGTGACAGTGGAAGATTGCCTTCCTCCGGATCATTCCCACGAGCTTGGGCACGACCAAGGTGGCCACGGGTTCCTTGAGACATCCTGAAGGATAAGATCGATGTCAAAAGATGTTGAATGATTTTGCAAATGCATCAGATTATGAAGATAACTGGAAAGACTCAGACATCATAACAGATGTAATTGCAAGAAAAGACAATGTTCTTACAACATATAAACAACACTTACATACGATGTAAAAAATCAGGAAGCAGAACAACTCTAGCAAACCGAACACAACTTTCCTACGGCTACAAGGAAGCAAACAACGAGATGTGCTAGTAAGACATAGATGAGCCTAGTCCTATCTTCCCGTAGAACAAGATGAGGGTGATGCCGGGACCCGGAATATGCGTATGTAATTCCAGTCACAACTCAATCACATGGAGAGCCGAGAGCCGTACCCACTTGTCTAAGCAGACAAGGCCAAGCACAGAACACTCTCGGAAAGCATCGTACGTGAGGGGCATCCCATCCAGGCCGGATGATCAACTGAGATGGGTCCTCATCGCCCTCTCACAACTCTAAATGATTATGGGTGGTGAAATCCCATACTCATAGACAAGTCGCCTCAACCATGTTGTCGATTGAATCATAATCCTTACATAAACAAACTCCAACCCGATCACTTAGTCGAGGTCTAGGGCGGTCTCGATCATACAACAAAGTGTGCACGTGACAGAGTCACGAGCAATCGCATCGCGATGCCCCAAGCTGCGCACATCTAAGGGCCACTTGGTGTATAAAAGACCGCCAGCCAGATCACAACTAAGGTCTCGAAAACCCATACTAAGACATGCATGTTATAATCATACACGCAGCACACATTTCTAGTATGAACAACAGGTATCATAACATAACTCTACAAAGTACTTCTTAATTGACTTAAACATAGAGCATACAAAGATCACATGTCTGTGATCAACATTACATCATACAACGGAAGCAAATTAGGTCTGAGTACAAACAAGTTTAACAAAGGGCTTAGAGAAGCCTTGTAAACATACATGCCCTTCCAAGAGGGACCAGACTGCTGTCTGGAACTATACTAGCTTAGTCAACGTCGAGCTTCAGGAAGGTGACTCCATCGGGGGCTGGGTTCTCATCTAAAACATAGAATAAGCAAACGTGAGTACAAAGTCGTACTCAGCAAGACTTACATTAGAACTATACTACTCATGCTCAAGTATCAAGGTAAAGGGAGGTGGGGTTTCAACATGCAGAAGTGCCAGCTTTGACTTGGCTAGTCCTGTACTACGAATACCAGACTTGAGGTAAGAAGCATACACGAGTCCACTACCAAGTCTCCAACCAATACACCACTATGGATACTTCCTCGACTTCCCCACGAGGAAGCACACCATAGCACTCACGCTTATCTTGCAAGTTTTAGAGTATCCGTTGAAGTTGTCTAATAATCAAGGATAGGTCTCCAAGTAGTCCATCACCGCGGACGCGGCTATTCGAATAGTTTTGTTAACCTTTCAAGGGTGTAAACTACACACACATGACCATCGGTTACCGCCTTTTGCTCGCCACTGTTCAAGAGGTGACAGCGAGGATGTTCACCATGACACTTCGCTCACAATCGGTCTATTCCAGGAGTCGGCTATCTGAGTTGCCTCCGCTCGAGAGCCCGGCTGGATCAACGAAACGGACTCAAACAATGCAAGTGACCGAGACGCCACCTTTGGCAGATGGTTTTCCTGCCTCACAGGTGCACCCACATATCTATATGATGCAACCATTCCTTCATTCTTTTTCTATGCACATGCCAAATGGAAAGCCCGAACTAATGTGACTCCTGGACGTCAACACGGATCAAGGTACTAGGCCGAGAGGGGTCAGTGAGCCCAATGTGTGGTTTTACTCTTTGTCTCGGATTACCATACAAGAACTCGGTGCTTAAGGCGGTGTTCAACGAGACAACCCACCGTGTACTCCTACACAGTCTCTCATCGTTCACCTTGTATTAGGGTGGATTCACCAACATGTTATCATCATCACCATTATGAATATCCATCCCGACTCACAAACAAAGTAACCTCATTGTATCACTAAGCAGCAATAAGCAGTAACAGTTGCAGGGGCCACATGCTCATCATTCAATTCCTATATCTGCTAGGATTGTGGTTTGCTTACTACTGTGACAAGATGATAGGTCATGCATCGTATATGGGTTCAACTATGCGGTAGAATGGATAACAAGGTGATCATCCTAATCAATGCATAAGCGAGACTGAGAGGGAAGTGGGAATTTATAGACATGATCAATGGGGTTTGCTTGCCTTGCTGACGATACACGGGTCTTAACGATGGTCTTCTTCTCCGGGGGTGATCACCGTTTCGGAGGCACTGTTACCGGCACAAACATCAACAAAGGGGGGGGCACAAATAAAGTACAATGCTCAAGCACATGTTAATGTTGTGACATGAGGTATAGGGTACTGGTTTGTGGCACATTCCATTTAATTGACGTGTATTGCAAAGAATTTGCAAATTCAAACTTCAAATTCAAATTCAAATTATGCAATATGCATGTTTGCTACTCTTCACCCATTTTAAAATGGTCAAACATAGAAACAGGTTGCATATTCATAATCCTTGCATTTTTCTGATAATTTTTCATAGATTATATGTTTAATTTGGAGTTAATATGAATTTTCTATGAATTATTGAAGTTTAATCTATTTTCTGTAATTTCTGGAATTTCTTTAAATTCTTTTCTATTTACTGCGTCAGCAATGCGTCATCATGACGTCAGGGGGGGCTCTGCCAGTGGGGCCCTGCTGTCAGTCACAGTGGGGGTTAACCCCGTTTTAATTAGAGCTAACAGAGGGGTTAAGGGTTGGGGGGCCCATGTGTCATAGGGCTTAGGGTTAGGTTTAGTGGGCAATTAGCTTAGGCTAATGGCGGGGTCGCCGGGCTTTACTGTTTGTCGCCGGAACCTCGCCGGCTTTGCAAAAATGTGCACGGGAGGGGGTTTGGCTGGCACAGAACTGATCCTCGCGGGCTCCCGCACCCAACGGTGCCATTGGGGCGTCTCGGAGGGCTCTGCAGCGAGGCCGGCGTCGACGTGGGCGGCAGCCGTGGTGCTGGCTCGTCGAGAAAGGCGTCTAGGGCACGGCGAGAGGCGTGAGTTGGGGGGAAATTACCGGAGCCTCACCGTGAAGACGAAGGAGAGGTTGGAGGAGGCAGAGAAGCAACGGCGATGACGAAATCCCGATAATGGCGCACGGCGGCCGTGGGGAGGAACGCGATGCGGGCGGTGTCTCCAATGGCTCCCGGCTCGATTAGATGCTCTTGACGACGAAGGCGACTGCTACGAACCTCCTGGACACGGCCGTTGGTCGGCTGGGCGTCGATGGCAACGGTGGTGCGCCGCGGCATGCTCCGACGAGCTCTCGGGCCACGACGAAACGGCGAGGGGAAGCAGGAGAGAGAGAGCGGCGAGTGAGGGGAAGGAGGTAGGGGCTTCTGGGCGTTCTCGTGGCGCAGGCAGAGGGCAGGGAGAGGCCTAGGTGGCCTTGCCGTCGCGGTGGCGTCGATCGCGCTCTCTCGGGGCGACACCGAGCTGCTTGAGGAAGGAGACAAAGGGGAGGTGGGCTGGGCCATGCTAGGTGGGCTGGGGGGGGCTTTAGTTGGGATGGAAGCCAGGGGTACTTCCCTTTTCTATTTCTTTCTTTTTATTTTTCTGTCTTTTGTTTGCTCCAATAAATAAAAATACCAGAGCATTTTTAAAAATCCCCAAAACTTTTATGTGGGCTTAGGGTTCATGCCATTAGCCACTCACAAGTTTTGGTGTCTTTTGAAATTCAAACAATTTGAATTTAAATTCAAATTGGAGTTTAATTTAATTTCCAAGCCCTATTTAGAATTTTTGACAAATCTTGGTGCATGCAGTGGGACCCACTTCACTTTATATGTGATCATGCATATTTATAAGACTTTTCAAAAATAACAGAGCAATTTTTGGAAGCAATTTTTGTCTGGCCATTTAATTAAAATTTTTAGGGCTTTTCTTTTCCACAATTTTGAATTTCTTTTGAAATTTTCACATGATGCAAAGGTGCACTTGAACCCTAGCACTTACCCAAGTTGGGGTTCTGACAACTCGCCCCCACTCAACAGAATCTCATCCCGAGATTCAGAAGTCGTCGGGAGGAAGGTGGGGTACTCGGCACAGAGGCGGTCTTCTCTTTCCCAGGTTGCTTCTTTCTCGGAGTGATGTGACCATTTCACTTTGAGGAACTTGATCTTCTGACGACGAGTGACACGCTCTTCTGAATCGAGAATATGAACAGGGTACTCTCGATAAGAAAGGTCATCTTGGAGATCAAGCGTTTCATGGTCGACTTCGCGGATGGGGTCCTTGAAGCAACGCCTGAGTTGTGACACATGGAATACATCATGTACTCGGGAAAGGTGCGGAGGTAGTTCAAGTTGGTAGGCAACTTCTCCAGGTTTAGCGAGAATGCGGAAAGGTCCGATGCAACGTGGGACCAACTTGCCTTTGATAACGAATCTCTGGGTTCCCTTCAGAGGAGTAACCCGAAGGTAAGCCTTCTCATCAATATTGTAGCTCTCTTATCTATGATGACGATCATAGTAGCTCTTCTGACGAGACTGGACGACTTTCAAACGATCACGAACAATGCGAACTTGCTCTTCTGCTTCCTTGATCATATCTGGTCCAAAGAGTTGTCTTTCACCGGTTTCTGACCAGTTTAGGGGTGTTCGACATCGTCGGCCATAGAGGAATTCAAAGGGAGCCATGTCCAGACTAGATTGATAGCTATTGTTATAAGCAAATTCGGCGAATGGAAGAGATTTCTCCCAATTCTTTCCGAATGAGATAACACAATCTTTGAGCATGTCTTCCAAGATTTGATTAACCCTTTCAACTTGACCGCTAGACTAGGATGGAAAGCTGTGCTAAAGGAGAGATGAGTTCCCATAGCATTCTGAAAGCTTCCCCAGAATCTAGAGGTGAAAAGGCTGCCATGATCAGAATTGATTTCCAAAGGAACACCATGAAGAGACACAATTCTAGAGACATACAAGTCCGCTAACTGGCTAGCAGTTATAGACTCGCGAACTGGAAGGAAGTGAGCAACTTTGGAAAGTCGGTCAATGACTATGAAGATGGCATCATTTCCTTTTTGGGTTTTTGGAAAGCCGGTGATGAAGTCCATACCGACTTTGTCCCATTTCCACTCTGGAATAGGCAAAGGTTGAAGAGTACCGGCAGGTCTTTGGTGTTCTACCTTAATGCGACGACAAACATCACATTGGGCAACATATCGAGCAATGTCTCTCTTCATCCTAGTCCACCAATATCTCTGGCGTAGATCTAGGTACATTTTTGTGCTACCGGGATGAATGGAGAGGTGTGTATAATGAGCTTCTTTGAGGATGAGTTGCCTTAGATCCCTATTCTTAGGTACTACCAAACGATTTTGAAAGAATACCGTTCCTTTGCTATCTTTGGAGAAACATTTAGCAACTCGGCTAGCAATGTTCTCCTTCATCCGGCGAACACCTCGTGCACGCCTTTGGGCAACTATGATTTGATCCTCAAGAGTGGGTTTCGCCACCAAGGTAGAAAGAAATCCATGGGGAACTATCTCAAGATTGAGCTTGCGAAATTCCTCATGAAGAAGTGGTTGATACTGTTGTAACATGAGGTTGTTACAATACGACTTACGACTTAGTGCATAAACCATGACATTGGCTTTGCCTGGGGTGTAAGAAATTCCTAAGTCATAATCTTTTATCAACTCTATCCAGCGTCTTTGCCTGAGATTAAGATCTGGCTGGGTGAATACGTATTTGAGGCTTTGGTGGTCGAAATAGATCTCACAACGATTACCAAGGAGGTAATGTCACCAAGTCTTCAGGGCATGAACTACGGCAGCGAGTTCAATATCATGGGTAGGATAGTTCTCTTCATGTGGTCGCAATTGGCGTGAAGCATAAGCTACCACATGTCTATCTTGCATAAGTATGCATCCTAACCCTTGCCGTGAAGCATCACAATAGATCTCGAAATCCCTTTTGGTGTCTGGAGGCGCAAGTACGGGTGCAGAAGTCAATCTTCTTTTCAGCTCTTGAAAGCTTTCCTCGCACTTGGGGGTCCATTGGAATTCGTTATCTTTCTTGAGGAGTTCAGTTAGAGGCTTTGCAACTTTGGAGAAGTTCTCAATGAAGCGGCGGCAATAGCTTGCTAAGACAAGAAAACTCCTAACTTGCTTAACTGATTTAGGTGGAGTCCAGTCAAGGACGGTCTGAACTCTCTCGGGATTGACAACAATGCCTTTCGCAGAAATCACGTGGCCTAAGTAGGTCACTTCTGGTAGGCAAAATTCGCACTTAGAGAACTTGGCATACATGCGATGCTCTCGAAGCTTCATCAATACCAACCTAAAATGTTCTGCGTGCTCTTCTTCGTTCCTCGAGTAGATGAGAATGTCATCAAGATAAAATACAACAAATTTATCTAGGTACTCCATGAAGATCGAATTCATCAAGCGCGAGAATGTGGCGGGGGCATTGGTTAAACTGAAGGACATGACGGTGTACTCGTAAAGACCGTAACGAGTAGTGAAAGCCGTTTTTGGAATTTCCTCGTTTCGGATTTTGATTTGATAATAGCCTAATCTCAAATCCATCTTGGAGAAGACAGAGGATCCAGCAAGTTGATCATAAAGATCATTGATCCTGGGCAGTGGGAACTTGTTCTTTATCGTTGCTGATTTAGCGGGTTATAGTCCACGCACATCCTTTCTGTTCCATCCTTCTTCGTTACGAACAGAATGAGGCAACCCCATGGCGATGAGCTAGGGCGGATGAAGCTTTTTGCCAACGAAGCATCAAGTTGGGTTTTTAGCTCAGCTAACTCATGTGGGGCCATTCTATATGGGCGTCTGGAAATTGGGGTTGTGCCTGGTATAAGATCTACGATGAGTTCTACACATTTGTCCGGGGGCATCCCTGGAAGTTCTTCGGGAAAGACATCCGGGAAGTCACGAACCACCGGAATATCTTCAAGGTCAGGAAGGGGAAGCACATTCAAAGTATGCATCTGGATTCTAGAACTGGGTGAGGTGTAGTCAATTGTCTGGCCTGAAGGATGGGTGAGTTTAACTGACTTGGCTCTACAATCAAGGAAAGCATTCTGTCTTGATAACCAATCCATGCCTAGGATGACATTAATGTCTGAAGACTTGAGGGCTATAAGAGAAGAAAGGAATACTAAACCCTCAATTGCAATTTGATTGCCATGGCTTACTCTATTAGTTTGCCATTTGGAACCAGGAGTTTGAATTATCATTGGAGAAAACATTTCTTCAAAAGGAAACTCATGACGAAGTGCATAACTCTCCGACATGAATGAATGAGAAGCTCCTCGATCGAAAAGAACGGAGGAGGGAACATGATTGACTGGGAGTGTACCAAGGATGACGTCAGAAGTAGCAGTGGTTTCCTCAACTGAGATTTGGTTCACATATCCACTACCTGTGACTAAAAGCTTTGCTGGAAATGTTTTGGTGGTTGATTTCTTTGGAGGCTTGTGTCGAGAATGACGTGGTGTCATCAAGACCTGAGGGCACTGACAAAAGTAATGCCCTGACAGACCACACTTGAAACACACCCTGCCTGAATTGCTGGGAGCAGGATTACTTGATTGCACACCATCATTCCTGGGAGGAACAATGTGTTGAGGTGGATGGCATATATTGGATGGTGGTCTCTGAAGAAAGTTTTGAGGTATGGCACCAGTTGGAATCCATATTCTGCGTTTCTGAGGGGCTGAACTTGAAGAAGGAGCAAGCTCAAGAGCATGCTTGCAAGACTCTTCGAACACTTCATTGCCATGCTCAGCTTTCAAGGATCTGTTGACTAAATCCTCAAAGGTGGCAAATTCAATGAGGTTGATATCATGACGAAGGATGGGGCTAAGTCCCTTACGGAACCTTGCCTGCTTTCTGGCATCGGTGGTGATCTCATCTTGGGCATATCGAGCAAGACAGTTGAACTCTCTCACATACTCCTGAATGGACATCTCTCCTTGAGTCATATTGCAGAACTCTTCCTTCTTGCGCTCCATCAACTCATACAGAATGTGGTACCCTCGAAAGGCAACACAGAACTCCTGCCAAGTCACTACGTGACCATCTGGCTGCATAGCAACATAGTTCTCCCACCATTCAAGAGCAGCACCTTCCAGGAAGTATACCGCGAAAATAACTAGGTCATCGGGAGCAACATGTGCAGTATCAAGCTTACGCTCGATGGAACGGAGACAATCACCAGCTTCAAGGGGCTCAGAAGAACATCGGAATACCGGTGGCTTGAGGAGGATGAAGTCCTGAATGCTCAAAACCACATTGCGATGATGGGCGGTATTCTGCTCGATGAGCTCCAGAAGGCGTGTTTGATCACGTCTATTCCGCTCGGCTTCCATCATGATTTCCGTCGCAGAAGGCGGTGGTGGAGGTTCATCATTACTTCGATTCCGATCACGGTCTCGATTGCGACGAACAACACTACGAGTTCCACCTGACATCCTGTGTGATAAAAATCAACAATCAGAACAGGTTGTACGAACGAATCAAAGATAAGCGGACATGATTAGGAGGAAAAGATCATAATGCAAAGGCAAAGATTCCCAAGGACCACGGAACAACTCGGGCAGCATAACGGCTACACCAGAATGAAAAATGAGACAACCTTGGAGAGATTGGATAGAACTTCTTCAAGGAACTCAACAACACGAAGACTATGGACAACCACAACAATCCTACGACTATAAGAAGCAATCAACAAGATGTTCTAGTAAGACATAGATGAGCCTAGTCCTATCTTCCCCGTAGAAAAGATGAGGGTGACTCAGAAATCGGATCGATGAGGGTAAGGAGAAAAAGAAGCCTTACGTTGTTTCCTTTATACCCAAGTAACTATATAACTATAGAATGCTAGACTCGACTTCGAACAAGGGTTGAATAATCCTACAGACAGTCCTGCTCTGATACCAAGTCTGTCGGGACCCGGAATATGCGTATGTAATTCCAGTCACAACTCAATCACATGGAGAGTCAAGAGCCGTACCCACTTGTCCAAGCAGACAAGGCCAAGCACAAAACACTCTCGAAAAGAATCGTACGTGAGGGGCATCCCATCCCATCCCACACTCTCAAAGAATTTTCAAATTCAAACTTCAAATTCAAATTCAAATTATGCCATATGCATGTTCGCTACTGTTCACCCATTTTAAAATGGTCAAACATAGAAACAAGTTTCATATTCATAATTCTTGCATTTTTCTGATAATTTTTCATATATAATATGTTTAATTTGGAGTTAATATGAATTTTCTATGAATTATTGAAGTTTAATCAATTTTCTGTAATTTCTGGAATTTCTTTAAATTCTTTTCTATTTACTGCGTCAGCAATGCGTCATCATGACGTCAGGGGGAGCTCTGCCAGTGGGGCCCTGCTGTCAGTCACAGTGGGGGTTAACCCCGTTTTAATTAGAGCTAACAGAGGGGTTAAGGGTTGGGGGCCCATCTGTCATAGGGCTTAGGGTTAGGTTTAGTGGGCAATTAGCTTAGGCTAATGGCGGGGTCGCCGGACTTTACTGTTTGTCGCCGGAACCTCGCCGGCGTTGCCAAAATGTGCACGGGAGGGGGTTTGGCTGGCACAGACCTGATCCTCGCGGGCTCCCGCACCCAACGGTGCCATTGGGGCGTCTCGGGGGGCTCTGCAGCGAGGCCGACGTCGACGTGGGCGGTGTTGACACTAGTTTTTGGTACGAAAATAAACTTATATAAGATGACTTCAAATGAAGAAGTTTTCTTCACAAAAAAGTTGGGTATTATCGAGGTGAACATTTTGTAGTTTGAGCCATTGCCATCCGACTCAATCTCGAGGGCCGAAACTATGTTTGAAACAGCAAGATCCTGACATTGAAAGCACTATTTTGAAAATTAGCCCTTCAAGACGTCATCAAATGGAAATATATTCTACATGGAGCGGCTTGGTCTCGTCGAACCGGTCAATTTTGATATTTGAAACGTCCAAATCCGAGTTTGTATGAAAAAGTTACGGCCAAAACGGTATGCTGCTATAAAACAAGTCAAAGAGCCTCCCAGGAAAGTTCGGACGTCGGACGGAAATCAGAAGCCCGACATTGTTTGACGGGAAAGGTCAGTAGGCCTCCGATTTTTGGACCGAAAATCCGATGGGAATCGGACGTCCGACAGGACGGACGTCTGAATGGCGACGGACGTCCGAATGGCGACGGACGTCCGATTTTGGCGACGGGATTCGGAAAAACTTTCCAGATTCGTGTTTTTCTCCGACCTGAGTTAGAAATCGGCTCAAAACTCTTTCAAGATGGCTCCAAAGTAAAAAACGTTCAACATGAAAGTTCTTGGAAATTTCGAGGGCTACAACTTTGATGTTTTGAGTTTTATCATCCAAGGTCGTTTACAGCCCCGAAATTACCGAAAACCAAACTGCTGTCTCAGGCCCACTTGTAATCCGAGTTCGGTTAAGTTTGGAAAGATTTGGACGGGATTTGAAGTCCTTTTCTTGTACGGAAAGTCCAGCCTCCTCACATATAGATGAGGTGACGGCCGATTGAAACAACACACAATCGAACAAACATATCTACACTTCCAAACCCTAATTTTATCTCTCTCCCTTGTATCTTTCTTCTCGTTCTTCGTTCGTTCTTGTTCTTGCAGGGCAACGATCCACGAGGCCCTAGGGGCGATTATGTCGACCTAGGGCAACCCATAGTCCCCGTGCTCCCTGACGGGGTCCCTCCCGGGAGCGTGGGGCTTCGGGTCTTCAAAAGCGCCCGTCGGATTGCTTGCGTACCGCGCTTCCAGTCGGGTCTCCTTCGACGTGAGTTGCGGTGTATCACCCCCGGCGTCGAGGGTACACGTGACGTGTTCGTGTGTCAACACACTTTTTGGCGACTCCGCTGGGGAAGAAGCTTTGAACGGTCTTCATCCTGTTCTTGCTACGAAGAGATCGTCATCAAGTTGCTGCAATCTACGAAGGTAGTATGAATTCCCAATTCACCTATGTAGATGCAAATAATTCATATGTTGTTGCTAGATCACCTTATGAGCATAATGTATCGGCTAGCCCTAGTTTTAACAATTATTCATCTAATTGTGTGCAACAGCCGGTTCATAATAATCTCTATGCTTCAAGTTCTAGTTTTAGCAACATGCAACATATGTATCCCAACCCTCATGCATCGGCAACCCCACAAATCCATATGCCGATGAACAACATGATGAGTTCGGTTAATAGAGTTGAAACACCTCATGTAGGATCTTCGAATAGTATACAACAAAGTGTTTCATCTTTTTATTCACCGGCAACTAACTTGCAATATTTGAATCAAAACATGTCGGTGGATAGGGGAATTGGCCATGTTACTATAAGTTATTCGGCCAATTATCCTCAACCATCATATGCTATACCTCATGATATTAATTCTTTGGCATCATATGCAACTATGGATGTTCATAATTCGGCTCCGCACCTTCATGCTTATAGACGAACAAGTGGAAATCCCGCAGGAGCACATCGTCCTTTACCTAACACTGTAGCATATAATCTTGCCCCTACACAATTGCATAATTACGGCGACATCTCATTGCCGAAAGAGTCTAATAGCATTGGGGGGCAATCCAATGAAGATTGGGTTGAAGTTGGACGAAAAAAGATGAAAGATGGTATAGCTGCAATATTTGCTGAGTTTAGACGAGAACAAGCAGCCTTGCGAATCAAAGAAAGAAACAATATTGATTTGGATATTAGTCGCAATTCGGTTATTGAAAAAGCCGAATCAACTAGTGTGCGTTTCGAATCCATAAATCCAAAGAGGCAAGCACCATTGAGAAAGGGCATGACGAGCACATGACCGTGCTTGATTTTTCTGAGGCTAAGGGAACCTATTTCCTGCCCTATGAGTTTCGTGCCACAGAAATTGATGAGCATCAAGAACAAAGTGATATGGCCAAACAAAATTTGGTTAATGATGAACATCAAGAATACAAGTGTGCAGCTGAGAAAAGTTCACTTGATAATTATTCGAGCGATGAAGCACGGAACGACGACAAAGATGAGGACAATGTGTTGGAGAATTATCCAAAAGTGGAGCAAGCTATTGTTCATATCACACAATCATCGTGCTCTCCCAACATATTTGAAGAGGTATGTTTAGCAAGTAATTTACCTATTTTCCGATTTGGTCGCAACTTTATTGTTTATACATCCATTAGAAAAATTCTCATTAGCAATCTTGAAAGACCAATGAAGAATGGTAATTTATTTGTTAATAATAAAATCATTGCAAGGCATATCGGTCAACATGTTGTGCCATTTATAGAGACCGATAATGACTTACTGTTGCAGCCAAAGCTTTCCCCGTTGCTGTACTTAAAACTTATATCTAAGTGGATAGCTTTGTTTGTTTCATACTTGGCTTACACTTGGTCTCAATTGAGGCATATGTGCTCTAACAATTTTCGTTTCAGAAATTTAAAGTCAAGGTTGAATTCTCTTGAGAAAACCGATGTTATTGTAGTATCTTATCCAAAGGTATCGGAGATGGAGTGCAAAACACAATGCATAGCCGAATGGGGCGATTCCAAATCTGAACTATTCGTTTGCTTACCTCCAAATCCGTTCTCACACAAAGATCGGCTAGAAAACAAAAGGATTACCTTCGATTCAAATATGTGTGATCGGATCTTTGATTTGCTGCTAAAGAATGATTATATTAGAAATCTTGATCATGATCTCAAGCCATCAGTCCAAGGACAAATGTATTGCAAGTTACATGATTCGTTCAAGCATAATTTTGAGGATTGCAATATGTTTCGTCAAATAGTTAAATCGGCCATTGATAGTGGACGATTGAAACTTATTAAAACACCAAGGGATCATCATGCTATTCCTATTGGTCCTGATGGCAAAGAGTTTTTACATCGGCTGCTTCAAGCCGATTCATTTAAGGACAAGAGGGTAAAAACTGCAGGTGATGGGATCAAGCTTTCAAGTACTCAAATTATTCCTGAGCGCAATGATGATATTCTTGGAGGCAAGGATTCTGTCAAGTTATAATGAAGACGCCAAGCACCGGGGGGCAACAAGAAAATCCAATGATCGATGCTATCACAACCAAAGAAAGCAACGAACGAAGTAGACAAAAAGGTAAAAAGCCGAAAGTCACTTTCGCGCAGCTGTTGGAAAAATACCACAAGATAAGTGAGGAGAAGATTGCTTATCGGCAAAGTAGTTCAAAAACATCAAGATCACCCCCTAGGAGCAAATCTAAAGATCAGTATTGGCAGAAGGGAAATTTCAATGCATCATATTCATATCCTTATTTTGGGCCGCCAATACCGACGTCATGGATACCTCCATATGCTTATATAAATCAATATCCATCATGGGACAAGTATAATTCTAGGACACATTATCCATCTTATTTTGAACCATCTCATCAATATTATGCAGCTCCAAGAAGGTCCACATTCGATGAACAATTGCATACCAAAGACCGTTTCAATCAAAAGAAATCAGTCCAGAGCTCAAGAAAGAAGAAAGAGGTGGTTAAGCAAGTATATCGAGTTAAAAAAGATGGTCGCAAGTGTGCCACTTCAGATTTTCTTTCAAATGACAAAGAGCTAATTAAAGTGTTAAAGTTGGCTACTAAAGGAAAAGAAGAGGAGAAAACAAATCTTCAAAATCAAGATGCCAAATCTGAACGGAAGGAGTTGAGAGTGCACAAGGTCAAAAAGGAGTTGCCACTACTTGAAAAAGAATTACACCCGAGGCGTCCACTCGGTTTATCGTATTGGCAAAAGAAGGAACTGCAAAAGCTTAGTGCACAAGAACTTGAAAAGAGAAACATGGCATGGGTTCCCAAAGGAAGTACTTTAAACAGGAATAATGCGCAAGCTCTATTGCAAAAAATGCGGCAAAGATGAAGAAGGAAAAGAGTTTAAATAATGAACAAATAAACCAAAGGTCTCCAAATCATTGGTCCAGAAATTATACATATTCTTCAGATATGACATTGATGCCCATGCCGATGAATTCATCCTCAGGTATGATTGGTTACCCTCCATGGGTTTATTTTAATCCATGGGTGCATTACAATTTGTCTCATCATGAAAGGGGTTTACCGAATCACTACTCATTCGATTAGCTGAGATCTTGTTGCTAATCTACACGGCCGATATATGACTATTGCCCTAAGAATAAACATATGGCCGATGGAGTGTTGACATCGTCCTTAGAACAAACATGGGCAAGTTATTTTTCGGCACGCAAGTTTTGCCGAAAAACACGGGGGCATGTGTTGACACCAGTTTTTGGTACGAAAATAAACTTATATAAGATGACTTCAAATGAAGAAGTGTTCTACACAAAAAAGTTGGGTATTGTCGAGGCGAACATCTTTGTAGTTCGAGCCATTGCCATCCGACTCAATCTCGAGGGCCGAAACTATGTTTGAAACAGCAAGATCCTGACATTCAAAGCACTATTTTGAAAATTAGCCATTCAAGACGTCATCAAATGGAAAAATCTTCTACATGGAGCGGCTTGGTCTCGTCGAACCGGTCGATTTTGATATTTGAAACGTCCAAATCCGAGTTCGTATGAAAAAGTTACAGCCAAAACGGTATGCTGCTATAAAACATGTCAGAGAGCCTCCCAGGAAAGTTCGGACGTCCGACGGAAATCGGAAGTCCGACATTTTTTGACGGGAAAGGTCAGTAGGCCTCCGATTTTTGGACCGGAAATCCGACGGGAATCGGACGTCCGACAGGACGGACGTCCGTCGATTTTGGCGACGGGATTCGGAAAAACTTTCCAGATTCGTGTTTTTCTCCGACCTGAGTTAGAAATCGGCTCAAAACCCTTTCAAGATGGCTCCAAATCAAAAAACGTTCAACATGAAAGTTCTTGGAAATTTCGAGGGCTACAACTTTGATGTTTTGAGTTTTTTCATGGGAGGTCGTTTACAGCCCCAAAACTACTGAAAACCGAACTGTTGTCTCAGGCCCACTTGTAATCCGAGTTCGGTTAAGTTTGGAAGATTTGGACGGGATTTGAAGTCCTTTTCTTGTACGGAAAGTCCAGCCTCATCATATATAGATGAGGTGACGGCCGATTGAAACAACACACAATCGAACAAACATATCTACAGTTCCAAACCCTAATTTTATCTCTCTCCCTTGTATCTTTCTTCTCGTTCTTCGTTCGTTCTTGTTCTTGCATGGGAACGATCCACGAGGCCCTAGGGGCGATTAGGTCGACCTAGGGAAGCCCATAGTCTCCGTGCTCCCTGACAGGGTCCCTCTAAGGAGCGTGGGGCTTCGTGTCTTCAAAAGCGCCCGTCGGATTGCTTGCGTACCGCGCTTCCGGTCGGGTCTCCTTCGACGTGAGTTGCGGTGTATCACCCCCGGCGTCGAGGGTACACGTGACGTGTTCGTGTGTCAACAGGCGGCAACCGTGGTGCTGGCTCGTCGAGAAAGGCGTCTAGGGCACGGCGAGAGGCGTCAGTTGGGGGGAAATTACCGGAGCCTCACCGTGAAGACGAAGGAGAGGTTGGTGGAGGCAGAGAAGCAACGGCGACGACGAAATCCCGATAATGGCGCACGACGGCCGTGGGGAGGAACGCAATGCGGGCGGCGTATCCAATGGCTCCCGGCTCGATTAGATGCTCTTGACGACTGCTATGAACCTCCTGGACACAACCGTTGGTCGACTGTGCGTCGATGGCCACGGTGGTGCGCCACAGCGTGCTCCGACGAGCTCTCGGGCCACGACGAAATCGGCGAGGGGGAAGTGGGAGAGAGAGCGGCGAGTGAGGGGAAGGAGGTAGGGGCTTCTGGGCGTTCTTGTGGCGCAAGCAGAGGGCAGGGGGAGGCCTAGGTGGCCTTGCCGTCACAGTGGCGTCGGCCGCGCTCTCTCGGGGCGACACCGAGCTGCTTGAGGAAGGAGACAAAGGGGAGGTGGGCTGGGGGGGCTTCAGTTGGGCTGGAAGCCAGGGGTACTTCCCTTTTCTATTTCTTTCTTTTTATTTTCTGTCTTTTGTTTGCTCCAATAAATAAAAATACCAGAGCATTTTTAAAAATCCCCAAAACTTTTATGTGGGCTTAGGGTTCATGCCATTAGCCACTCACAACTTTTGGTGACTTTTGAAATTTAAACAATTGGAATTTAAATTCAAATTGGAGTTTAATTTAATTTCAAAGACATATTTAGAATTTTTGACAAATCTTGGTGCATGTAGTGGGACCCACTTCACTTTATATGTGATCATGCATATTTATAAGACTTTTCAAAAATAACAGAGCAATTTTCGGAAGCAATTTTTGTGTGGACATTTAATTAAATTCTTTAGGGCTTTTATTTTCCCCAATTTTGAATTTCTTTTGAAATTTTCACATGATGCAAAGGAGCACTTGAACCCTAGCACTTACCCAAGTTGGGGTTCTGACAGGTGACCCAGAACTCAGATCGATGAGGGTAAGGAGAAAAAGAAGCCTTACGTTGTTCTCTTTATACCCATAGTAACTATATAACTATAGATTGCTAGACTTGACTTCGACCAAGGCTGATAATCCTACAGTCAGTGCTGCTCTGATACCAAGTCTGTCGGGACCCGGGGTTAGCGTATGCAAGTTCTGCTACAACACAATCATATGGAGAGCCTAGAGCCGTACTCACTTGTCTAAGCAGACAAGGCCAAGCACAAACCGTTCTCGGAAAGCATCGAATGTGAGGGGCATCCCATCTTGGTCGGATGATCAACTGAGATGGGTCCTCATCGTCCGCACACAAGTCTAAATGATATGGGTGGTGAACTCCCATACTCATAGACAAGTCGCCTCAACCATACTATCGGTTGTATTATAACCCTTACATAGACTTACTCCATCCCGATCACTTAGTCGGGGTCTAGGGCGGGCTCGATCATACAACAAAGTGTGCACGTGACAGAGTCACGAGCAATCACATCGCGATGCCCCAAGCTGCGCACATCTAAGGGCCAGTTGGTGTATAAAAGACCGCCAGCCAGAACACAACTAAGATCTCGAAAACCCATACTAGGACATGCATGTTATAATCATACACGCATCGCACATGTCTAGTATGAACAACAGGTATCATTGCAATTCTCTACAAAGTTTACAACTTTATTGATAACTCTTATAGAGTGCACAAAGAGATCACAATACTGTGATTGAACATTACATCAAACAAGCGTAACCAAAGTAGGTCTGAGTACAGACAAGTTTAACAAATGTCTTAAGAAGCCTTATTTAAACACAAGCCCTCCACGAGGGAACCAGTCTGCTGACTGGGACTACACTAGCTTGGCTTCAGTCGTCGAGCTCCAGGAAGAATCCACCTTCGCTGCCAGTGGGTTCATCTAAAACATAGAATAAGCAAACGTGAGTACAAAGTCGTACTCAGCAAGACTTACGTAGGAGCTATACTACTCATGCACATGTATCAAGGCAAAGGGAGGTGGGGTTTCAATGCAGAAGTGCCAGCTTTGACTTGGCTAGTCCTGTACTACGAATACCAGAATGAGGTAAGAAGCATACATGAGTCCATCTATCCAAGTCTCCCAAACAAAGACACCACCATGGTGCCTTCCTCGACTTCCCACGAGGAAGCATGCCATAGCACTCACGCTTATCTTGGCAAGTTTTATAAGTATCTAGTTCAAGTTGTCTAATAATCAAGCTAAGCTTTCCAAGCAGTCCATAACCGCGGACGTGACTACTCGAATAGTTTTGTTAACCCTGCAGTGGTGTACCACTACACACACATGACCATCAGTTACCTCCTTTGGCCTCGACACCATTCAAGGGGTGTCGGAGAGGATGTTCACCACAACACTTCGCCCACAGCTCCGTTCTAGTCCAGAGAGTCGCCTATCTGAAGGGGATCCGTATGGAATTCTGGCCGAGGTTCCAGTACAGCCTCAAACGATTTGTGCAGGGTCCCAAGCCGGTCTGAGTAGCCGTTCTTCCACTTCGTAGACCATGCCACAACCCTACCAGAACTTGCGAACTAATGTGACATCTGGGGTTCGATACGGGGTGAGGTACTAGGTTGAGAGGGGTCAGTGAGCCCAATGTGTGGTTACACTCTTCTTCTTGGATCACCACACAAGAACTCAGACTTAAGGCGGTGTTCAACGAGACAACCCACTGTGTACTCCTACACAGCCTCTCATCGTTCACCTTGTATTAGGGTAGATTCACCGACACAGTTTCACCTTCATCAACACCATGATCACTACCATCTCGACTCACAGATAAAAAATATCCTCATTGTAAACTCTAAGGATGCAATAAGCTTTAATAGTTGCAGGGCCCACATGATATCAATCAACTCCTATGTCAGCTAGGATTGTGGTTTTCTTACTACTGTGACAAGATGATAGGTCATGCAAAGGATATGGGTTCAACTATGCGGTAGAATCGATAACAAGGTGATCATCCTATTTCATGCATAAGAGAGACTGAGAGGGAATTAGGTTTTTATCGACATGATCAATGGGGGTTTGCTTGCCTTGCTGACGAGGTTCAGTATCGGGGTCTTCAACGAAGGGGGTGGCCTCCGGTTCCGGTTCCACTTCTATCGAGCAAACATGGCAAACAAGGGATAAATATAAATGCAATGCTCAAACACATGATCAATGTTGCAATGTGATGTTCATGGTTGCATTGTGTTGCCAATTCCATTTAAAAGAAGTGGGTTGCAAAGTCATTTGCAAAATCACTTCAAATTTGAATTCAAAAGAATGCCATATGCACATTTGTCTCTGCTCACCCAATTTAAATTGGTCAAACATGAAAACAAAGTCCATATTCAGATTCCTTGCATTTTTCTGATAATTTTACATATATTATATGTCCAGTTTGGAGTTAATATGAATTAGTTATGAATTTCAAAAGTTTAATTCATTTTCTGACTTTTCTCGAATTCTTTTTAATTAGAAAAGATTTTATTGCAACAGTATGACGTCAAGATGACGTGGGGGGGGGGGTCTGATGTGTGGGGCCACCTGGTCAGTGGCTGGGTTGATAAACCCGGTTAGTTTTAAACTAACCAGGGGTTAGTTAGCAACCTGGGCCCATATGTCAGTGGCCTAGGGGGTGATTAGTGGGGTGGTTAGGGCTAACTAACCATGCCTCGCCGGCGGTTAGCCGCCGGTGGCACCATTGCGCGGCGGAGCACACACGGTAGGGTGCTCCTGGCCACCATTTGGTGCGCCCGTTGCACCAAAACGTTCCCCGTGGCCTCCCGCACACGATGGAAGTAGGCCATCATCGCCGGGAAGGTCCAGGGCAACGACGGCGAGCAGCGTGGCGGCGGCCGGAGTTCTGCAAAGACGACGATGCCGCTGCGGGGCACGGAAACGAGCGCGGCGAGAGGGGAGGTGACCGGCATCTTACCCTGAATGCGATGATGCAGGCGATAGGAGATGGGGGGGGGGCTTGACGACGACGAATTCTCCGGCGAAGTCTTGCGGGTCCGGTGAGGTATCAGCGACGATTACATAAGCTTGGGGGCGTCCGGGATGTTTATCTGCTGCATGGCGACGGAGACGAAGACGGTGAAGCTGCTGGACAAGTTCTTAGGGGCTCTAGATCACGGTGGCCGCGTCTTCTACGGCGGTGCGCTCCGGCGAAGCTTTGGGTCTTCAACGAACACGGCGAGAGAGAGGTGGAGAGCCAACCTGGAGGGGGGGGGGGGAAAGGGAGCACGACCTCTCGGGCATCTCTGTGGCGCACGTAGAAGGCCTGGGAGGGTGCCAGGCAGGCAGGTGCTCTCCAGCGTTGGCATGCCCTGCACCGAGGTGCTTATCGATGCGGCGGGAAGACGACAAGAGGGGAGGTGGACCTGGGCTGCTTCTCGGCCGGCCAGGCTTGAGTTGGGCCGCAAACCAGGTAAGTCTTCCTTTTCTTTTTCTTCTGTTTTATTTTTCTGTCTTTTGTTTTGTCTTGCTAAATAAAATAGCTAGACATTTTATTAAATGCTCAAAATTTATATATGGCTTTACATGACCAGTGGCTAGTCACATCCAAAGTTTGAACATTTTTGAAATTCAAAATATTTGAGTTCAAATTCAATTAGGCGTATTTATTTAATTCCATGCTCCTGTTTGAATATTTGAAAAATCCATGAGCATGGGATTGCTTCCACATCACTTGATATGTGATCACACTCATTTATGTGAGTTTCAAAAATTCAAAAGGAATTTGGGAGCAACTTTTATTGTGGCCATTTGAATTAAATTCATCTAGGGGGGTTTCTTCTCCCATTTCAATTTCTTTTGAAATTTTTAACATGATGCAAAGTTACTTGCTAACCCTAGCACATACCTAACAGAGGGTTCTGACACCCAGTGGGTGTAGCCCCCAAGGCTCCGAGTAACTTGTTGAAGTTATTCGGAGTCTTTTGATAGGAGTTATTATTTTGATGAACTTCCAGTGGGAGCACTTCTTAGTGCACCCACTGGGTGTAGCCCCCAAGGCTCCGAGTAACTTGTTGAAGTTATTCGGAGTCTTTTGATAGGAGGTCATTGTTTTGATGAACTTCCAGTGGGAACACTTCTTAGTGCACCCACTGGGTGTAGCCCCCAAGGCTCCGAGTAACTTCTTGAAGTTATTCGGAGTCTTTTGATAGGAGGTCTGTGTTTATAACATGGTATTTCTTTCCCTTCGTAAGAGTCTTGCAAGCTTGGTTCGGCTTTTGTGAAGCTTCAAGAGGAGAACGCGACTGCGAAAACAGCGTACGAAGTGCTGCTGGAAGAGTACAATAAGCTGAAAAAGCAGCATGCTGAGGACAATGGTGAGCAGTCCCGATGAGGACTTCATTCGTGCCTTTGCCTTGGCATCTTTCTTCATGCTTAATATGTCTCATTTTGGTGTGGTATTGCAGAAGCGGCCAAGAAGGCTTTTGATGCAAAGGTCAAGGAGAACGACGATTTTGTCGCTAAGATGAAGAAGGAAATAGATCAAGTCGAGGAGCGTGCCAAGGAGAAGAAGGCTTTAGAGTCAAGCTTGAATTGGTACAAGAAGGCAGTGAAAGAGAACGATGCCCATATCGCAAAACTTGAGTCTGATTTGGAGAAATTGTCTGAGCTGCGCACCAAGGAGGAGAAAGACCACAATGCCGAGCTGGAGACAACTCGGAAAGCGGTGAAGGAGCTGAAGAATATTGCGCTGGGCGTTTTGTTGTCTTCAGCGAGACCTTGTCTGGTGAGCTGTGGAATGTTTTTCTTGAGAATTCTTGGTAGCATGCTTGGAAGCCGAGTGTCATGGTAATACTAAAGGCATACCCCTAGGCAAGGGAAACCAAGGGGTACCCTTAAGCCCTTGGTTTCCCAAACACACCCAGCAAAATAAGATCGGTAAAAAACATGGAGCATTAACAATCTCCGAGTAACAAGTTATTTGGAGATCAGAAGCCACTTCCGAGTACACAGCTACTCGGAAGTCCAGCAAGATCCGAGTAGATCGACGAGTCTTCCCTTACTCGGATGACGGGAGCACAACAGACAGGAAGCATTCAAGGCTGCGGGCGTTTCTCCTCCTTTATTAGTAGTAATGGGCAGACCGTTTTTGTATTTAATATGCATTCAATCTTGTAATTAAGACCCATTTAAGCCGAGGCATTAAGGAGGCAGGCGCACACTCTATATAAGGCCCCCCTCCCCTCCGGCGTGGGCACGCGCAACATTTCCCTTATCAGTACTTCTGAAGAAAGAACACCCAAGTCAGCCTGGGACAGGACTAAGGTTTTTATCTCTACGGAGAGGCCTAACCTGTATAATTCCCTTGCGTCAACCCTCTCTACGTACAGATTCATTTAGCTCCTTTAATACCCCTATATCTATTGTCAGGATTATATCCACGACAGTTGTCGGCCATACTCCACTCATTCCTCGCCCGCCTCGTCGGACTCACTGGTTACGCCAGTTGACTCAAAGAAATTCGGCTGGCAGTTTCAGCATAACGCGGAAGGAAGGAGGTGCAGCTCTGACCTTCTTTCGGATCTCCACCGCCAACCCGCTCAAGATTATTTGACCCGCTCCGGAAAATGCGCTTTGTTCAAGGCCAGTGCGTAATTCGCACAGCTCCGTGCCGCTGAGCGTTTCCAGCGTGCCAACTGCCGAGGGGCCTCACAGAGGACGGACACAACAGTGTCCACCTTCAACCTGCTCCCCTCATCAGGTGACAGTTTGCTCTTCAAAGCCAGGGTAGCGCCCATGACTTCTTCAGAAAATTTCTTCGCCTTAGCGCACCTCATGGTCAGCAGACCCCGAGCCAGAGCAAATTCTGTCGATACTGGCGTATAGTTATCCCTCTTCATCATCTCGGAAAACTCCGCCATGCGCGCTTGCTCGGCCTCTGGGTCCGTCCCATATGCTGCACCAATAGAGAAGATGAGTACACAACGACAGAATCGGGAACATTCTCCCATCACAACTCGGATCACAAAACTCACCAGACAAGGTTTCACTGAAAACGGCAAACCGCCCAGCGCAATACTCTTCAGCTGTCTTCACCGCCTTCCGAGTTGTTTCCAACTTCGCTTGATGTTTCTTTTCATCCTTGACACGTAGCTCGGATAACTTCTCCAAATCCGACTCTAGTTTCGCGATACAGGCTTCGTTCTCCTTCACCGCCTGTTTATAATGGTACAAACTGGTTTCCAGAGCCTTCTTCTCCTTGGCCCGTTTTTCAACTTGGTCTATCTCCTTCTTCATCTTCACAATGAAATCATCGTTCTCTTTAACCTTGGCGTCAAAAGCTTTCTTCGCATCTTCTGCAAACATAAGTCAAAATGGATACATAGGACGATGACATACACCAATACAGGAACGCAAGTGTCCTTACCATTGTCTTCAGCATGCTGCTTCTTCAGTTTGTTGTGCTCTTCAAGCAGCGCCTCGTACGCACTCTAGGCAACAGTGTTCTCCTCCTGCAATTTCACAAAGGCCGACCCAAGCTTGCATGCCTCTTATGAAGACGAAAGGAATACCATGCTGAAATAAATACCTCCTATCAAAAGACTCCGAATAACTTCGCAAAGTAACTTGGAGCCTTGGGGGCTACACCCAGTGGGTGCGCTAAGAAGTGCTCCCACTGGAAGTTCACTAAAACAAATACCTCCTATCAAAAGACTCCAAATAACTTCGCAAAGTTACTCGGAGCCTTGGGGGCTACACCCACTGGGTGCACTAAGAAGTGCTCCCACTGGAAGTTCACTAAAACAAATACCTCCTATCAAAAGACTCCGAATAACTTCGCAAAGTTACTCGGAGCCTTGGGGGCTACACCCACTGGGTGCACTAAGAAGTGGTCCCACTGGAAGTTCACTGAAATAAATACCTCCTATCAAAAGACTCCGAATAACTTCGCAAAGTTACTCGGAGCCTTGGGGGCTACACCCAGTGGGTGCACTAAGAAGTGCTCCCACTGGAAGTTCACTAACACAAATACCTCCTATCAAAAGACTCCGAATAACTTCACAAAGTTACTCAGAGCCTTGGGGGCTACACCCACTGGGTGCACTAAGAAGTGCTCCCACTGGAAGTTCACTAAAATAAATACCTCCTATCAAAAGACTCCGAATAACTTCGCAAAGTTACTCGGAGCCTTGGGGGCTACACCCACTGGGTGCACTAAGAAGTGCTCCCACTGGATGTTCACTGAAATAAAAACCTCCTATCAAAAGACTCTGAATAACTTCGCAAAGTTACTCGGAGCCTGGGGGCCTACACCCACTAGGTGCACTAAGCAGTGCCCCCCCCCAGCGAAGATTTCAAACCCGAAAAATAACAACAAAATGCCCAAAGGTCATCCCGACACCCACTGGGTAGGAAAACTTACGTAAGTACTTACGTGCATGTTGGACTTCACCAACTCGGCCTCGGACGCTAGCTCACGCGGCCGCAGCTCAAATTGAGTCGCCCTAACCAAAGACTCCTTCAAACCACCAACAATAGCACTCTCCACTGGGGCTCCGACTGGAATGGTTACTGAGACAGCAGGTCCACCCCCTCGAGCAGCCGCCAGGGTGACAAGGATCTCCTTAACAGCCTCCCCAGCCGGAGCATCAGGTGTAGCACCTCGAGAACCAGACCCAGAGGACACCGTCCCCTCAGGAACAATCACCTCAGGAGGAGTGACCCCAGCGGCGGCTGGCTCGGTAGCAATCCGAGTTGGGTCAGCAGTAGAGTCAACATCCATGTCTAAGGCAGATACAACAAACAATTAGAAGCAAAAAGACGACAGTGGTAGATGCCTCAACAAAAATAGCGAAGAATTCTCACCAACGGCCACAACGTCTTCTGGAATAGTGTCCATTCCAGGAAAGTCAGTCACCTCGCAAGTACTAACATCCTCCAAAGCTTCAACCCCGGGATCCTCGATCCCATGTAGCGTCTCAGAACCACTCGGACGAACACTGCAAAATAAAACAGCTGAGGACGGGCCTCGGAAACCAATAGAGAGTTAAATCATATGAAAACCAACAACATTACTTATGGACGGTCTTCAAGTCACGCCTCGGGGGAGCATCCTTGGCAGGACCAGCTCCAGCCCCCTTGGCCTTCTCAACAACAGCACCCCTCGGGGGGTTAGCCTCTCGGCCCCCAAGCGTGACAAGCTTCTTCTTCTTCATAGGCGCAACCTTCCCATAACTGAGGCTCAAGGGCATAAGTTTCCCGCTGCCCTCTTCGCCACTCGGAGTATGAGCCCTTTTACGGGTCCGAGTAAGCCCTTCCCGCGCCGACTCGCGGTCCTGGTTGTTCTTGGAGCGTTGCTCGGACGCTGCCTGAACCCAAGCCACCTCAGACTCCAGCTCCTCCCCCGCCTCAACTCCGACCCTCGCACCAGCAGTGCTATCTTCATCCTCCTTGGCAGGATGATGCGGAGCCAGAGGAATAGGAGAATGGAACTGGGTAAAATCCTGGCAAAAAATAAGGAAGTCCGAGTTAGAGCCAACAAATGAAACACATTCAAGATACATATGGCACAAGTCGGCATACCAAGGTGGGAGGATTCTCGATGCTGAGAGGTCTCACTCGGTCAGTCGTTTGAAGACCATGGGTCACGCTGGTTATTATTTTCATCTGGAGCTCAAATTCGTCCAGAGGCATCTCAGTGTTACTATAGCGGGTGTCGTCCTGCAACCCGGAATATGTCCACATTCCCCGAGCCCTGGCCTGGAGAGGCTGAATCTTCCGAACCACAAAGGTGGCTATCAGATCCATGATGTCTAAACCGTTTTTCTTCATACTGATGACTTCACGCATCAAGGGGAGTACCTGCTCCTTATCAGCATTGGTGAGTCGGGGATTCCAGCCCTGGGAGGAAGTTAGCCTAACGTCCGAGTAAGGAGGCAAGGTACGCTCCCCCGGCCCCTCGGCTACCTTGCAATAAAACCAACTGTTCTGCCAATTCTTGACAGAATCCGGCACACTAGAGGGAAAATACTGCACCCCTTGTTTCTTAGCCAAGAACAGGCCGCCGCATAGGTGATTGAACTCCACGCCACCACCCTCTCCGGACTGCTTCTCTTTTTGAGGCTTAATGGCGTATATGCTACGGAAAAGGTTCCAGTGAGGCTCTATGCCTAAGAATCCCTCACAAAGGGTGAAAAAGCTAGAGAGTAGAGTAACAGCGTTGGGGACAATGTGATGAAGCTGAGCACCCGTAAAAGCCAAAAAATCCAAGAAGAAGGGATGTGGAGGAAGAGAAAATCCACGATCCACATGCGAAAGCAAAAGGACTCTCTCACTGTCCCGCGGAGCAGACTCGTCTTCCCCAGCCGCGGGAAGGCGACACCCCTCGCGGGGAACCAGACCGGCATCCTGGTACCCCAGCAACATGTCCTCCGTCATGATTGACGGAAGCCATTCCCCCGCAGACATGGTCTAGGCGGCGGCAGAAGGGCAGCGTGAGTGACGGCCTCCCAGGATGGAGCACGGGCGGCCGGCGGAGGCGTCTCGGCGACGAAATCGATCAGGAAAGAAAGAGATGAAGCGAGAGAGAGATAAGTGGGAGCAGCTGCGCGGGGGAAAATGAGCAGATCTGCCCCAAACCGAAAGGTAGGAGCGGTTTTATAGCTCGAGGTGGCAACCGCCACGCGTCAGATGCGCACCCCATTATGAGCTTGCCGCTTGCCCTCCCGATGAAACCGCTCCACTTCCCCATAATCCCTCCCACTTCCCCACGGGCAGTTAATTATTATCCTATAAGACCGCCGCGGGAATCGAGGAGATAGGCCCAAACAGTGCGCCCACTTGTCTGGGCAAGAAGATTCTCTAACAAAGCAAGATCCTTTGTAAAAGACCGAGTCTGATTTTGAGCCGAAGCTCAAAACTACCTCAACTACTCGGAAGATACGAAGCATAACACACACCGACCAAACACTCCGAGTACGCCATCATTCGGAAGAAATTACTAAGCTCCCGCAGCGACCGAGTAAGCTGTCACTCGGAAGTACCACGAAGAGAACCACTTGAGGGTTCTCCACAAAACAAAAAATCTCGCACCCAATTACTCGGGCAAAAATCCGAGTAATTAACTCGCTGATGGCCCGTCTCTGATGTAGAACGCCAGGCCGCCAGTAAGACCCGGCGCAGGGGGTAAAGAATCAATGTCCCACGTGGCATGGCCTATGACTCGTCACGATGTCCTAGGGCGTTGAACTTTACAAATTTGGTTCAGATGGAGTTTAAATCCTTCTTACTCCGAGACACGCCTTCCGAGGCCTCAGTCCACCTCTTCCGAGAGACGTTTGAGTGTCGCCAAATTTTTCCACTAACCTGCCCAACTTATACTCGAGGGAAAAGTTCAAACATCAATAAAGCCCTTCCGGGCCTCTTACAGAGTTTAATCTTCGCATACCTCAGAAAATCTGACAAACGTCATCCACCTCAACTACGAGCACCCGAAAGCGCTTGGGGGCTACTGTCGTGGTAATACTAAAGGCATACCCCTAGGCAAGGGAAACCAAGGGGTACCCTTAAGCCCTGAGTAGATCGACACTCGGAAGAGATCGGAGAGTCTTCCCTTACTCGGATGACGGGAGCACAACGGACAGGAAGCATTCAAGGCTGCGGGCGTTTCTCCTCCTTTATTAGTAGTAATGGGCATACCGTTTTTGTATTTAATATGCATTCAATCTTGTAATTAAGACCCATTTAAGCCGAGGCATTAAGGAGGCAGGGGCGCACTCTATATAAGCCCCCCCTCCCCTCCGGCGTGGGCACGCGCAACATTTCCCTTCTCAGTACTTCTGAAGAAAGAACACCCCAGTCAGCCTGGGACAGGACTAAGGTTTTTATCTCTACGGAGAGGCCTAACCTGTATAATTCCCTTGCGTCAACCCTCTCTACGTAAAGATTCATTTAGCTCCATTCATACCCCTATATCTATTGTCAGGATTATATCCACGACACCGAGCAAGCCTGAATGCCCAAGTTTGCTGAGATGATGAAGAAGGATAATTATACACCAGTGACAACGAAGTTCGCTTTGGCTCGAGGGCTATTGACCATGAGGTGCGCGAAAGCGAAAAGGTTTGCTGAAGAGGTCATGGGCGCTACGCTTGACCTGAAGAGCAGGCTAACCCCTGGCGAGGGAAGCCGAGTGAAGCTTGATACCGTGGTGCCCGTCTTGAAGGAAGCTCCTCAGCAATCTGCATGCTGGAAGCAGTCAGCGTCACAGAGTGGGGCGAACTATGCGTTGGCCCTGACTAAAGCCCACTTTCTGGAGCGTGTCCATAATCTTGAGAGGGTTGGTGGTGGTGATCCTAAAGAGGGTCAAAGCTGCACCACCTTCCTTTCTCGATATGCCGAGACTGCCAGTCGCATTGCGCTGATGCCTGACCTGGACTTCTTCGTGGACTCGACTGGTGTTGCGAGCGAGTCGGACGAAGCTGGCGAGGAATGAGCGGGCTCAATTTGTGTGGAGCGTCACAAAAACTCTTTTAAATTTGCCTCGGAATGCCGAGTGGATTTGTAATGAATTTCGCCATGGATGTTGTGCCCTGGGCACTAGACATGCTTTTGCTTAAGCTTATCTATGCGTACTTGTGAAATGGTTGTGTTAGGAACTTCGTCATCCACTTCCTGGTGTAAAGCAGGCTTATCCGTCCAACACTGGGTATTATCAAGGAGGTCATCAACCTAATTCCTTCTTTTAGCGAGCAGGTTGATGTAGTTCTAATGGTTACCGGCATCATCATCCTCAACGTAGTGGTTCCTCTTCTTCTTCCGGCCGCCGAGCGGTGCCTTTAGCCTGAATGGCCAGAGGAAGTTGTCTGCCTCCTTGAAGTGTGGTCCACCTTTCAAGATCTCGTGAACAAGGTCCTTAATGCAGATGATGTTGTGCTCCCCCAAACCTCTTGGGACTTGGTGGATACTTAGGAAAGTCTTCTAAGTTCTCGCCCGAGATGCGCACAGTTCGGATGAAAACCTGATTTTAGAACATTAAGCAGCCCCCAAGTCTCCTAGGGCTTGATGGGTGCTTAGGAAAATTTTCTAAGTTCTCGTCCGAGCCGCGCGCAGCTCAGATGAAAACCTGATTTTAGAGCATTGAGCAGCCCACAAGTCTCCTTGGGCTTGATGGGTGTTTATTAAAATTTTCTAAGTTCTCGTCCGAGCTGCGCACAGCTCGGATGAAATCTTGATTTTAGAACATTAAGCAGCCCCCAAGTCTCCTGAGGCTTGATGGGTACATAGGAATTTTTTTAAGTTCTCGTCCGAGCTGAGCACAGCTCGGATGAAAACCTGATTTTAGAGCATTAAGCAGCCCCCAAGTCTACCGAGACTTAGTGAGTGCTTAGGAAAATTTTCTAATTTCTCGTCCGAGCTGCGCGCAGCTCGGATGAAAACCTGATTTTAGAGCATTAAGCAGCCCCCAAGTTTCCTGGGGCTTGATGGGTGCTTAGGAAATTTTTCTAAGTTCTCGTCTGAGCTGCGCACAGCTCGGATGAAAACCTTACTTTAGAACATTAAGCAGCCCCAAGTCTCCTGAGACTTGGTGTGTGTTGGAAATATGCCCTTAGAGGCAATAATAAAATGTTATTATATATATATTTCCACGTTCATAATTAATGTTTATATTTCTGTGCTATAATTGCAATGACCCTGACTGTGAGATTTAGAAGAAAACTCATTTGCATGTGTGGAAATGTAAACACCAAGAGTTCCTGGTTTAGCCTCTAAGACCAGCTCATGTGCTAACTGATGATTACGTTTTCTTAATCATGGACATTGTTCTTGTAACAAGGATGTCAGTAGCAATGGGAACATATTGTTAGCAGAACAATGATGTTGAACCGACCCCAGTATTGAATGATATACTTAGAGATCACATCGTAACTACGTTATAAGTCATATCATGAAATGTTATCATATACGTAATTCCTTAGACCATGAGAGTATCGAGTTGCTTCACACAGGAAGACATGCTTTGGTTCTTAGATGAATCCTCCCGTAAATGGGAAGTAGTAAAATAAGTTCTGGGTATGTCAGATGGTGTGGCTAGTGACTGTGATAGTTCAAGAATGGGATTTGCTCCTTCACGATGAAGAAGATATTCACTTCGGGCCCACTCGGTATGACGGTATCCATTATAGTCTGGCCAGACGCATTGTGATTCATTCACGGGGATACCGGAATACGATAACGAGAAAAGGGACAAACGAGCAAAGAGGATAACGATTGGCTTGTGTTCAAAAGTTGTTACACATGGGTGCCAAACTTCTCTCCTCTAACTTTGTCATATATCGCGAAGCAAAGGGAATGGTACATGACTAAACATAATGGTTCACTCGAAGTTTCTTCGTGTATGTGCGGGAGTCAACATGGGTGTCCATGGCTCCGCTGTTGATTATTGGCTATTGACAAAAGGCTGTTGACCTATGTCCGGAAGATGTTCTGAGTCATGTCCGCATTATACCGAACCTATTGGGTCACACACTTAACGAGCAGTAGTCTGTTAGAATACTAGTATGGTAGAAGGTTTAGTGGAAGCAAAGCAGAATAGTTCATACGGGTACCAGAAGTAGTTCCGGAGATTTATGGAATTGTTCATAAGGGCACCAGAAGTAGTTCTGGGTATTTAAGGTTATGTCCGGATCACTCTGAAGTAGTCCCAGATGGTTCCGGAACATATGAGAATGGTACTGGGGAAGTTCTGGATCAACCGGAATAGTTTCCGTATAATCGCTGGGCGTCCCGACAACCTTCGCGGTCATCGGGTGGCTTAAACTGTAACTCCGATGGTCTTGGAAACTATCCGGATGGCTCCGGAACGTCCGAGAACGGTCTCGGAAGGTCCTGGAAGTGCTCCAGAAGTGTTCGGAATGTCCCGAAATGGTCCCGGTATGTCCCGGAAGGTCCTGGAAGCTTCTAGAAGGTTCCGGAAGGTTCCGGGCAGTACCACCCACTCCCCTGCGCCCCTAGCCTTGGGGGGCAAGCCACCTAGGCTGCCCTGGCCGGCCAAGGGGTGGGGGGCGCACCAAGGGGAAGGAATCCCCCTCCAGGTGGAAAGTCCAACTCTCCAATATGGCAGGTTTCCGGTGGGAAGGTTTGGAAGGTTTGGGAGTCCAAGTTGGACTCCCCACCCCCTTTATTGCGCCCCAAGGGCCTCTTGGCCACCTATATAATGTGGGGGAGGGGTGGGGGGCGCAGCACAACTTGTCCCCAAGGCCTATGCGCCACCCTCCCTCCTCTAAACCCCGTTGCTCCACTTTTAGACCCCGGTTTAGACGCTGTTCTAGATCGGAATCCGTTAGGGTTTTCTCCCTCTAGTTTTCTCGGTGGCGTTCATCTCTGGACGGCGGAGCGCTGCTGGATTGCTGCTACGAGATGTGTGCATACTAATGGAGGGGTCGTACCTTCGACCCTTCTTCGAGGAGCTTGTTCATGGGACTTATCCGCGGGACTAGATCGCGGGACTTGTTCGTGGGATTGATCGAGGGACTGTTCGTGGGAGAACTTGCGAGATCTACTTCCACTACGTCCACGAGCTTCACCAACTCTACTTCTGCTACATCGGTTGGTGAGCCATGACCTAAAACCTTGTATGCAATCTTCTTGGATGATCTTGGGTTCTTGATCCGTAGGCCGAAATTTTTTGTTTTCTACTACGTTTCCCAACAGTGGTATCAGAGCGATCCTTGATTAGATGCATGTTTAGGTAGATCATATGTTGATATGAGGCATTGATTTTCTTGTTTTCTTCCCTATCATGTGATCTTTTCTTTGCTCGACGGCATGATGTGATTTTGCTACAAGGTTTGAGTTTTGCCATGATCCCTCTATGCTGCTCTTAGTATGCTGGTTGCCTTGATCATGGACTACATCAAATTCCTTGGATCTCATCCTAGTCTTGCTATAGAAAATTTTACATGAACGGGCTTGTGGATTTTATGAACTCAAATCCACACGGGGGTCACGCGTTTAACGAAGTTTGGCTTGTGGCATTAGTTGCTACACGCACCCCGTATGTTAAACTAGCAACAAAAGAAGTATCGTGTTTTTGTTTTGTCTAGGGTTTCTCGTTTGCCTTGTAAACCTGCTTAACAACCACAATAAAAGTTGCAACAACCCGTGTAGATGGCGATCTAACTCGTTTTTGCAGAGTATGCATGTGATGTGGTATAGCCTTCAAGATTTGCAATGTGTTTGTATGAGATGCTATATGTTATGTAATATTTATTCGCGACCTGCGTGTCGTGGTACGACATGATGACTGGAGTCATATGATTGTCACTTAATTATGGCCTGCGTGCCAGAACTGTTTATTAGCTCGAGGCAAAGCAATAGATAGATGCAAGGTGATGATCTACGATGCGGAGGTGGACCCCGACGCACATGCCGGAAGCCGTGGTGATGTTCCCGGCGCCAAGGACAAAGTTGGTGGACACGGTGACTTCAACCACGACGACGTGAAGACAATGAAGACTTCACGAAGCAAAGGGCTATACTATATCACATAATTTTATGAACTGCCTGTGATGTTTATCCCTTTGATGCACCCTTGTTTGATGCGCGGTAGTCGTGTTTTATTAGGGTGATCTCTCGCAAAACAATATCAAGTTGATAGTGTTCTCCCAACTGTAGCACCGTCTATACTATGTTTCACACCGGAGCAGGTCATGTCACATGGGTGCACACGGTGTGACGCATACAAGACGGGTGTGTTAAAAGAACACACAACACATTACACTTGGTTATCTTGACGGTTTGGATAAAAGTTTGCTACCGGAACACGCCCATCGAAAGATGAACAAGAATCACCTTTGGCGTGATTGGCAAGTTGGCCTACCGGTCCAGTCTAAGTCATCAGTGATGTCACATCAATGGCGGACGATTGGGTTGGATCTTGAATCACTCCAGCATCAATTACGAGAGATATTGATCTGAGTGGGAGCGCACTAAGTAATTAAATTGATTAATCACAAGTGCAACTTAATTATGAACAAAGTCTTAGTATTTGCATTATCGTTGTAGAATAATGGCTCGCGTTACCACCTTCCCAATTGATTTTGATTAACTGTTTTATCTGGTAAAAAACTTTACGATTGGTACCGTATTGTGAGGACTATCCTCAATAGTGTCGAGAAGGAGCTTGTCCTATCGCAAATTTTTGATGCTCTCCCGCTGATGCTATGGATGATGTGACTTATGTCCATAATCCAAAATGCTAGAATTCCACGACAGCTAAGTGCATTGTCTTCACCACCATGAAACCCGAACTTCGAAAAGTTTGGGATAGTTATGTTATATTCATGGAACTGAAAAATAAGTTTTCAGTAGTAAGACAATTAATGTTGAATATAAGATATCTAGTACAATGTATGATTGTAAGAATTAGTGAAAATGTTCATTGTGCTCTAAACAAAACTGATAAGTGTGGGATCCAGAAGAACAATGATCATATGATGATGAGGATTAAGGGAAAGGAAGTTCCATAGGGTGTTAGTAAGACTTACACGCCGGAAAGTCCATGGCCTGCGCCACCCTTGATCATGTGTGATCTTCTGTGAGTAGGAGTGACATTGGAAATAGAACTATGATACGTATAAAGGCAAAACGAAAGAAGACTGGAATAACCAACTCAGAAATGAAAGTCATACGGAGTTATAGATGAATTCATTGCTGGTCAAGAGATGTAATTCTTGGGAATCATGATTAAGCAGTTAATTGTGGATTCTGCATATTGTGATTAAACTGTTGATCACCGGAATATCAGATCGATTGCATATTGTTGCAACTCGATGCAAGAAATACTATGGCCTTTATGACTAGCTAATGATGAGTTTTGACACGCTCGGGAACACGGTAAAAGGTTTACTATACCGTGTGTTGACTCTATGATTATCTTCATAATTCATTTTAGAGTTGAGTAAATTGTTACTACACTTTAGCCTTGTTGCAAAACATCATTTTGAATCATGTTTGTTGCAAGAGAGTTGTTCAAAGCTATGAATAACGTAAAGGCCATACTTCCATTATGAATAGGGTGTATGTTATGAATCTTGATAATAATACTAAACATCCATAACACTGACGCTAAACGTCGCAAGACTGACAGAAATACCACATAGATGTGGCACTGCCGTTTATCACAAGTGACATAACATGCATGAAGAATTTCCATAAGTGATGGACTTTCGAGTCATATGATTATGAATCACTTGACGCTTGCGATCTTTGTCTCGAAGTAATGTGACTAAAACACCGTTGATAGGCCATACATGAACGGGCAACTAAACCATTGGTAATCATACATGATGATGTGTGTAGTCCAATAAGTGTAGTTGTGTGCAGTGGATTCCCTATCTTCACTAATGAGTTGAAGTAGATATGTGGATATCTGTTCAATAGAGACATACGTCTGAAATCTTTGAAATGTTCAAGGAATTTTAGAGTGAAATAGAAATTCATTGTAACAAGAAAATAAAGCTTCTGCAAATTAGATTGTAGAAAGTAATATTTTAGTTACAAGTTTAGTGAACGTCTGATGAGTTGTGAAGAACTGTCATAACTTGCGTCTCCCGGAACATCACTATGAGTAAAGTGTTCGAGAGATGTAATCAAGCCATGTATGACACGGTAAAGATCAAATATTACGTTTATGAATTTGCCATTATACTTATTAAAGTTATGCGTTAGTGACTACGGCTTTTACACTGAAAAGAGCATCATCAAATCTGTTGAAATGACACCATATTAGATGTGGTATGGACTGTTAAAACCATGTTGTCTTTTCTTAAAATTTGGGTATATGAGGCATATGTTTGACATACTCAAAACCCCAAATCAGATAAGTGCTACTTTGTTAAGGTTATGCCAAAAGTTTTGGTATTCCTCTATCACTACACAAAAGCAAAACTGTTTGCTGTTAAGAACAATGTGTTTTGAAGAAAAACAGTTTCTTACAAAAGAGTGAGTGGGAGGACAGTGCAACTTGTCAAAGATTGTTGAATCTTCAGAGGAGTGCGCAGCTGAACCACACAGGTTAGACAAAAATCGTACAAACATTCATGATATGTAAAACGAGATATTGTTGTTCGACAATGATAAACCTGTGATATACAAAGAAGCGTTGATGGGCCCTGACTCCGGGATTTGGCTAAATGCCAAATAATCCGAGATAGTATCCATGGAAGTAAGTCAAGTTTCGAACTTGGTAGACCCTCGGAAAGACTAAAAGTCTGAAGAATATATATATATGGATCTATAATTGATTCGGATGAAATTGTTTTATCCATAAAGCTCAACTCGTTGGAAAATTGTTTTCTAGCAAGTTCAAAGGTTGACTACGGCTAAATAATGTCGACCGTAGAAATGCTTTAGTCAGTTCGGGTTATACTAGAAATTACTACATATCTCATTTATAGGATATGGTAGAATGAACGTCAAAACAAAGTTCCTACATGGAAATATAACAAAGGACGTATACGTGATACGACCGGAATGTTTTGTCGATTCAAAGGATGCTAAAATAGATGCAAGCCTTGGATATCCAGTGATGGACTGGAGCTAGCATAATGGAGTTGGAATTTTCGTTGTGATGAAATTGCCAAAAGAGTTTGTTTTCATCAGGAATAACGAAGATGCTTGAATATTCAAGAAAGTAAGTGGGAGCTGAATAATATTTCTAAAACCTTATGTAGATGACATATTGTTGATTAGAAATGATATAAATTTCTTGACACAAATAAGGACTTCATTGGAAATAGTTTTCAGTTGAAGAACTTGGGCTGATATAGCATTAGTATTGAGCATAGTGATCTATGAAGATAGTAAGTGCCTGATCATGCTAAAGCCAACACTACATATTGACATGATACTAAAGTAGTTTAGTATGAAATGCCAAGAAACATGTTCTTGCCGAAGTCGTGGTGAAAAGTTGTTTGCAGAAATCGGTGTTGATGAACACAGATAAGCAAAAACACGTGAATTGAATTCCACTCACCCGTGTGTTTGGATTAATCATGTACACCATAATATGTAAAACGACCAGATATGTCCAGTGCTTCAAAAGGTTATGAGCAAGATACCAAAAGTGATCAATATGTTGATCATTGGACAAACAGTGAAAAGTTAAACTTATGATAGATAAGATATGTTTCTCGGAAAATGGAGATAATGAAGAGCTCGTTGTAACAAGTTACACCAGCTGAATTTTGATGTAAACAGTTACACCAATTCAGTCTTCATACTTACTCCGATCGATTTTCGATTTTAATTGGGATTATGTGTTTCACACATAAGGGTGGCACAGTATGAAGGAACTGTGTTAAAGTTAGATACTGTGGCGAATTCTATAACAGAGGCTAAGTATATTGTTGCTTAAAGAAGTAACAAGGGAGGGTATTTTGAATCATCAGTTCATTTATGAACATGGTATCGTTTCCTAGATGCTTGAAGCTCATGGAACATTGACGAATGATTTCATGACTTATTCTAAAGGAACCAAGGTCCTGCCAAATGATTCAAACATATACAAAGCTAAACTGATAAAATTAGTGAATTTTATGATAGCGTGAAAACGCGAAGATATGCAAGATACAAACGGGCCTGAAACGTCAGATCCGAAGATGAGGTCTATACCACAAATGAGGCATTTATTACACCGGTATGCCATAGGTGTAAAGTGCTCAAGCACTGACAATATTATTGACTCTAGTGCAAGTGGGAGACTGTTGGAAATATGCCCTAGAGGCAATAATAAAATGTTATTATATATATATTTCCACGTTCATAATTAATGTTTATATTTCTGTGCTATAATTGCAATGACCCTGACTGTGAGATTCAGAAGAAAACTTATTTGCATGTGTGGAAATGTAAACACCAAGAGTTCCTGGTTTAGCCTCTAAGACCAGCTCATGTGCTAACTGATGATTACGTTTTCTTAATCATGGACATTGTTCTTGTAACAAGGATGTCAGTAGCAATGGGAACATATTGTTAGCAGAACAATGATGTTGAACCGACCCCAGTATTGAATGATATACTTAGAGATCACATCGTAACTACGTTATAAGTCATATCATGAAATGTTATCATATACGTAATTCCTTAGACCATGAGAGTATCGAGTTGCTTCACACAGGAAGACATGCTTTGGTTCTTAGATGAATCCTCCCGTAAATGGGAAGTAGTAAAATAAGTTCTGGGTATGTCAGATGGTGTGGCTAGTGACTGTGATAGTTCAAGAATGGGATTTGCTCCTTCACGATGAAGAAGATATTCACTTCGGGCCCACTCGGTATGACGGTATCCATTATAGTCTGGCCAGACGCATTGTGATTCAGTCACGGGGATACCGGAATACGATAACGAGAAAAGGGACAAACGAGCAAAGAGGATAACGATTGGCTTGTGTTCAAATTTTGTTACACATGGGTGCCAAACTTCTCTCCTCTAACTTTGCCATATATCGCGAAGCAAAGGGAATGGTACATGACTAAACATAATGGTTCACTCGAAGTTTCTTCGTGTATGTGCGGGAGTCAACATGGGTGTCCATGGCTCCGCTGTTGATTATTGGCTATTGACAAAAGGCTGTTGACCTATGTCCGGAAGATGTTCTGCGTCATGTCCGCATTATACCGAACCTATTGGGTCACACACTTAACGAGTAGTAGTCTGTTAGAATACTAGTATGGTAGAAGGTTTAGTGGAAGCAAAGCAGAATAGTTCATACGGGTACCGGAAGTAGTTCCGGAGATTTATGGAATTGTTCATAAGGGCACCAGAAGTAGTTCTGGGTATTTAAGGTTATGTCTGGATCACTCTGAAGTAGTCCCAGGTGGTTCCGGAACATATGAGAATGGTACTAGGGAAGTCCTGGATCAACCGGAATAGTTTCCGGATAATCGCTGGGCGTCCCGACAACCTTCGCGGTCATCGGGTGGCTTAAACTGTAACTCGGATGGTCTTGGCAACTATCCGGATGGCTCCGGAACGTCCGAGAACGGTCTCGGAAGGTCCTGGAAGTGCTCCAGAAGTGTCCGGAATGTCCCGAAACGGTCCCGGTATGTCCCGGAAGGTCCTGGAAGCTTCTAGAAGGTTCCGGAAGGTTCTAGGCAGTACCACCCACTCCCCTGCGCCCCTAGCCTTGGGGGGCAAGCCACCTAGGCTGCCCTGGCCGGCCAAGGGGTGGGGGGCGCACCAAGGGGAAGGAATCCCCCTCCAGGTGGAAAGTCCAACTCTCCAATATAGCAGGTTTCCGGTGGGAAGGTTTGGGAGGTTTGGGAGTCCAAGTTGGACTCCCCACCCCCTTTATTGCGCCCCAAGGGCCTCTTGGCCACCTATATAATGTGGGGGAGGGGTGGGGGGCGCAGCACAACTTGTCCCCAAGGCCTATGCGCCACCCTCCCTCCTTTAAACCCCGTTGCTCCACTTTTAGACCCCGGTTTAGACGCTGTTCTAGATCAGAATCCGTTAGGGTTTTCTCCCTCTAGTTTTCTCGGTGGCGTTCATCTCTGGAAGGCGGAGTGCTGCTGGATTGCTACTATGGGATGTGTGGATACTAATGGAGGGGTCGTACCTTCGACCCTTCTTCGAGGAGCTTGTTCATGGGACTTATCCGTGGGACTAGATCGCGGGACTTGTTCGTGGGATTGATCGAGGGACTGTTCGTGGGAGAACTTGCGAGATCTACTTACACTACGTCCACGAGCTTCACCAACTCTACTTCCGCTACATCGGTTGGTGAGCCATGACCTAAAACCTTGTATGCAATCTTCTTGGATGATCTTGGGTTCTTGATCCGTAGGCCGAAATTTTTTGTTTTCTACTACGTTTCCCAACAGTGAGTACTTAGGAAAAATTTCTAAGTTCTCGTCCGAGCTGCGCACAACTCGAATGAAAAACCTGATTGGAAAAATGTAATCATACTAAGATTGGACAATACACGCTGTTTGTGCTAAACAATATTTTATTCATGTCTTACAACTATGCTCATGCATAGAAACGTCGCAACAACTGGGCGTTCCATGCATGAGGATCCTCTATATTATTAGTTACATCGTACAACCGATAAGCCCCATTGTGCAGTACCCTGGAGATGACATAGGGTCCTTCCCATGGGGGAGCTAATTTGTGGTCCAAAGTTCGAAGTTTGCTTGATTCGCAGTACCATGTCACCTTCCTGGAATGGGCTTTGATGGGTTTTGCCTCTATCCATTTGGTGAACTTGTCCACTGCGAATAAGATGTGGGTGAAACCATATTTGCCTGTTTTCAGTGGTCCAATCATATCCAACCCCCACACTGCGAATGGCCAGGCTAGGGGGATTGTCTTCAGCTCGGAAGCTGGTTTGTGTGGTTGATTGGAATAGAATTGACATCCTTCGCCGTGGTCCACAATATACCGAGCATCGCTGAGGGTCTGGGGCCAGAAGAAACCTGCTCGGAAAGCTTTTACCACCAGTGTCCGACTTGAGGCTGGTGGCCACAGTCGCTCGCATGGATGTCTTGCAGGATACATCGGCCTTCGTCCTCGGAGATGCATCGCTGGGGAAGCTGAGTGATGTTGTTTCTGTACAACTCTCCATTGATCACCGAGTAGGATTTCGATTTGTGGACAATCTGCTTAGCTTATATCTCGTCATCTTGCAATTCTTGTTTTTGCAAGTAAGCTAAGATTGGGAGTGCCCATTCGGGGGGAATGACCTCCACATCAAAAACCATGTCAAATACTGCAAGTATACCCTCCTTGTTGGGTATGTTTTTGTCAGGCATCATATCTGGATCTGCTTCCAGGAAAGGATCTTCCTTGACTGTTGGAGAATGCAGGTGCTCCAAATAGATTCCATATGGGATCTGACTCCGAGTAGAGCCCATCTTGGCTAGGTCGTCTGCTGCCTGATTCTGAATCCTTGGGATATGATGGAGCTCTAGCCCAACATTTTTTTCTCAAATTTTCTCACTTCTATGCAGTAAGTAGTCATAGTTGGACTCCGAATGTCCCATTCTTTCATTACTTTGTTTATCACCAAGTCTGAGTCTCCGAATACCATCAGCCTCCTGATTCTGAGTGAAATAGCCATTCTCAGGCCATACAAAAGGGCTTCATACCCGGCTTCGTTATTTGTTGTTGGGAAATGTATTTGGAGGACATATCTCATCTCATCTTTTCTTGGTGAAACTAATACCACCCCTTCTCCTGCTCCATTCAGCATCTTGGATCCATCAAAAATCATTGTCCAATGCTCTGGTGTTGGCTGTGTAGGGTTTTGGACCTCAATCCACTCAGCCAAGAAGTCCACTAATGCTTGCGACTTGATTTATTTTTGGGTTGGTAATGGAGGTCATAGGGCAGTAGATCCAAACTCCATTTTGCAATTCGTCCCGTTGAATATATGTTGTTCATGATCTCTGCCAGAGGAGCTTCAGATACCACTGTGATGGAATGGTCTTGGAAATAGTGTGCAAGCTTCTGTGATGCCAAGTAGATTCCCATTGCCAACTTCTGATAGTGAGGATATCTCTGCTTGGATGGTGTGAGGACCTCGGAGATGAAGTACACGGGTCTTTGATCCTTCTGTGCCTTGCCTTCCTCTTCTCTTTCCACCACTATATCTACGCTGACAACTCGGCTTGTGGCTGCAATATACAGTAAGAGTGGTTCTTTTTCTTGAGGTGCTGCAAGGACTGGCCGAGTTGACAATTGCCGCTTCAGCTCTTCAAGGGCCATTTGAGCTTCTTCAGTCCAAACGAAATTTGGAGATTTTTTCATCAGCTGGTAGAGAGGTAGGGCTTTCTCTCCCAGTATGAAAATAAATCGGCCGAGTGCTGCAAGACAGCATGTCAGCTTCTGGACATATCAGAGCTGCTTGGGTGGCTTCATGTTCTGGATTGCTGCAATTTTTTCCGGGTTAGCTTCTATCCCACGCTCGGAGACCATGAATCCGAGTAACTTTCCGGCTGGGACACCAAAGACACACTTCTCAGGGTTAAGCTTGATACTGTAGGCTCGGAGGCTCTGAAAAGTTTTTGATAGGTCAGCTAGCAACCTGCTTCCTTTTGCTGACTTGATCACAATATCATCCACATAGACCTCGACATTTCTGCCGATTTGCCAAATCAAGCAGCTCTGCCGATTTGCCAAATCAAGCAGTTCTGCATCATACGTTGTTATGTGGCTCCTGCATTTTTAAGCCCGAATGGCATCGTAATGTAACAGAAGCATCCAAATGGGGTTATGAATGCTGTTTTAAGCTAATCTCGTTCATATAATCAGATTTGATGGTAACCCGAGTACGCATCAAGGAAACATAATCTCTCGCAACCCGATGTGGAATCCACAATCTAGTCAATGCGAGGAAGAAGGAAATGGTCTTTTGGACAAACTTTATTGATGTGACGGAAATCAACACAAGTTCTCAAAGTTTTACCTTTCTTCGGAACCATTACAGGATTTGCTAGCCACTCGGAGTGGAAGATTTCCCTAATGAATCCGGCTGCTAATAGTCTGGCTATTTCTTGTCCAATGGCCTTCCTTTTCTCGGAAGAAAAGCGCCTAAGGGACTCCTTCACCGGTCTTTCTTTTGGATCAACGTGTAATTTGTGCTCAGCCAACCCCCTTGGGACTCCAGGTATATCAACAGGATTCCGTGCAAAGATATCCCAATTCTCACGGAGGAGGTTGATGAGCTCGAGTTCCTATTTGGGATCCAAGTCGGTCGCAATATTGGTGTACTTGTCTTTATCGGTGTGATGCATTTGCACCCTTTTGGTTTCTCCGGCTGACTCAAACGAAGATGTTTTCTTGGTTGCATCAACTCGGACGAACCAGCGGCTTTCTTGTACTCGGCCATCTCAACCTCAACCATTTGTTGGTCGGCTATCAAGGATCCCTTCTGCAACAATTCTTCAGCTTTCTTGTAATCTCCCGAGATGGTGATCACGCCGTGTGGGCTAGGCATCTTTAGTTTTAGATAGATGTAACATGGAATGGCCATAAACTTTGCATAGGCTGGTCTTCCGAGTAGGGCATGATAAGCACTCGGAAAATCCACTACCTCAAAGGTGATCTTTTCTTTCCGGAAGTTACTCGGAGTACCAAAAACCACATTGAGGGAGATCATTCCGAGTGAGTGTGCCTTTTTTTCTCGGGATGATTCCATGAAATTCCAGATAGCTTTTGCGGAGCTTGGACATTGGGATGTTCATACTCTTCAGAGTGCTAGCATATAGAATGTTAATCCCGCTGCCTCCATCCATCAGAACATTTCTGAGCCTGAAGTTTCCACTCCCCGTTTCTAACAAAGGATCAACGATCAGAGCATGCCTTCCGGGGTGAGGGATGTGGGGAGGGTGATCCGACTGATCAAAGGTCATCGGAGTGTCGGCCCATTTCATGTAACTCAGAGTTGCTGGAGCTGCCGAGTTGACTTCTCTAAACCTTATCTTTTCCACTCTCTTCGTCTCTCGACCTGCGAAGATGACCAGCACTCCGTCTTCTCTTGGGAAGCTTTCGCTGTCCAGATCCGGGCTTGCTGCCTTCTTTTTGCCAGTATCCTTGTCTTGGTGGGGTCCGTCTTCGCATTCTGGGCCGCTCTTCTGATCAGACGACACTGCCGAGCTGTATATTTTGGAAGAACCAACTTTCCCTCAGCATCTCGGGTAGTGTGAAGAGGACAAGGATGGTCCAGAACCTCATCGTCGTTTGACGAGTTTTTCTGGCGTGGCTGCCACTCCTTTCGCGCCTAACCTTTGCCATGAATCCCTGAGGCATTTGCTGCTGCAACCAACTCTGCATCTGTTGGGGCATCTTCTGCCTTCCGCTTGTTGTTGCCTCCGGTATTCTGCTTCTGGTTAGGTGCCGAGCTATTTACTCCTCTGTGCTGATGAGTCTTCTGGCGAATCTCCTCTTCGCCATTGGCGTACTTATTTGCTATCTCAATCAGCCTTCCGAGTGAGGCAACATGGGGTGATCTCGCCAACTTGAGACTCAGCTCTCTGTACTTGAATCCTTGCTTGAAAGCATGGATGGCTTGGAACTCGGAAACTCCCTCTACCGAGTTGTGGAGCGTGATCCATCTCTGGATATAGTCCCGAGTGGATTCAGTGTTTCCTTGTACACACAGCTGCAACTCGGTTAGCCCTCCAGCCCTCTTGTAGGTCCCTTCAAAGTTCTTGACAAAAACCCTCTCGAGGTCTTCCCAAATCCAAATGCTACTAGGGGGGAGCTGGTTTAACCATGTCTGAGCTGAGCCTTCTAGCATCAGAGGTAGATGCATCATAGCTATCTCATCCCCTCCCCCCTCCGATTTGCACGGCTATTCTGTAATCATTCAACCATGTCTGGGGTTTGGCATCGCCTCGGTATTTATCTACTCCTTGAGCTATCCTGAAGTGAGGAGGGATAGGGGTAGACCGAATTCTCTCGCTGAAGCAAACCGGACCTTTAGCCATTGTGGGACAAGCCTAATCCTGTCGATGGGACCTAGCACGGTCAACTCGCCTCTGCACCAGATGGCTTCGGGCGTCATCTTCAACATCTACATAACGGTCGCCTCGATGCTGATGGAACTCTTCTCTCCGAGGAGCGGCTCGACCTGACCTGTGAGCCTCATAGTTATCTGGTCTTCGTTATTCTTCGTGCCGGTACCGACCTTGGCGGTAATCTCCTCGGGGTCATTTCTAAGCCGAGGGGAATTGTTCCTATTTCTCCGCGCTTCGCCATAAGGCATATGCACCGACTGCGACGTTATTGAGGGAGGAACTTGAGAATGGACCCGCTGCTGTGATTGACTGACTGCAGCATTTTGATCTACTATGGCTTTCAATAAGAACGCCAAATGCTGAATTCCCTCAGCTGCAGATCCACTGGGCTTCAGAGAGTTTGCAATCCGAGTTGCGGCTATGAGATTTTCCACTGGAGTTCCCATAGCTCGGAAGGGTTCTCGTCCTTGCCCTCGCAGCTGCCGACTTGTTCTGCTTTGCTTGAGCCGAGCGGCCTCTCGGGCCTGACGTTCCAGGGTGCTCTCCAGCTCGGCCAGGCGCTCCCGCTCGGCCAGGTTGGTTAATCTAGCCGCCTCCAGATTTCGGCCTTTCGGAGTCCTTGTGTCGATAGGGGTGTTTAACAGTCGCTCGGCCGTTTCTGCTTCTGCTTGCTCTTCTTGAGTAAGGGGTCGGGGCTGCCGGCTTGATTCTCCGAGTTCTAACCTTCGGAAAGCGGACACACGCCGAGTTGGCTGTCGGCCATCAGCCTCGGACGGGCTATTAACTTCATCTCGGGCACGACCATCCCGAGCTGGTGACGGTTGAGGAGGTAGTGTTTCCACCATGCACACTTCTGCGACTGCGACTGGAGCGCCGTTGCTGCCCTCCTGTTCTTCATCTAGCTCGGGGTCTGATATTGCCATGACTTCCTCTTCAGCCGAGTTGAACAGATGCAAAAGAGATGTTGTCGAGCCTTCTCTTGCGATCAGTTCATCCAGGGCCTTCTAGGCTGACTCCACCGAGTCGATGACTGCCACCTGCTGCACCTTGACTCGTTTTCCGCGACGATGAGCGCGTGGATGGCCCAAGCACTTCTTCTTATGGTGGACTGATGAGGGAGCTGGTGCTTGACGATGAGCCGAAAGTTGGAGGCGCAGAGCCCCCGACTCGTCAGCTCGGAAGTGGACGCTGCCTCTCGAACGTAGCAGCTGCGCCTGGAGCAGTGAGTCTGCCAACCAAGAAGAGTCATCAGCCACAAAGGCCAATGATCCGAAACAAAACATCTCTCCGATGATGAGCTCGGAGCCGCAAATCGATGAGGAGGATGAAGAAAACGCCATCTCTATGATTGCTGATCAACTCAGCCCCACGGTGGGCGCCAACTGTCGTGGATATAATCCTGACAATAGAGAGAGGGATATGAAAGGAGCTAAATGAATCTATACGTAGAGTGGTGGACGTAGGGAAAATTATATAGGTTAGGCCTCTCCTAAGAGATAAAAACCTTAATCCTGTCCCAGACTGACTGGGGTCTTCTTGCTCAAGAGTTGAGGAGAATAGTGTTGCGTGTGCCCGTGCTGGATGAGGGGGGAGGCTTATATAGAGTGCGCCTCTGCCCCTTCAATGCCTCAGCTTAATGGGTCTTTAATTATAGGATTAAATGTGTACTAAATACAGGAAACTGTCTACTCATTACTGCTAATAAAGGAGGAGGAACGCCCGTGGTCTTGAATGCTTCCCGTCCGTTGCATTCTCATCTTCCGAGTAATGAATAGCTCGCCGTTCATCTTCTCCGAGTAATGAACTACTCGGATCTTGTTTGCTCTCCCAGTGACTAGCTACTCGGAGGTGATTTCTGTCTTCCGAGTAACGTGTTACTCGGAGAGGAATTGAGCTTCTGAGATTGATAAAGCTCTGTATTCTTTACTGATCTTATTTATTTTGTTAGGTGTGTTGGAAACCAAGGGCTTGAGGGTACCCCTTGGTTTCCCTTGCCTAGGGGTATACCTTTGGTATGACCACGACAGCATTCCCCTAGGTCCTTAATAAGGCGAAGTGTTGAGTGTTCGACTCACACAACACCACTAGGAAAATAACAACACAACTTATATATCAAACAACACATATTACTTCAACATCGTATGACTACTAGCAACTAGACTTCTCCCATGTCCTCAAGAACTAAACTAACTACTCACAAGACATAAAAGAGATCATGATTAGAGGGGATAAATAGATGATAAACAATCTGGACATAATGATATTTCTCCAACAAAACTCAATAGCATTCACCACAAAGTAGTAATCAACACCGATAGAGTAGAGAGGATAGATAGTACGAATTACAACACAAGTTGCAATTGTGAGATGAGATAGGATGGTGGTGGAGATGGTGCTGATGTTGGGGATGATGTTGATGATGATCTCGATGATGTACGTGATGATGATGATGACGTTGGCAATGATCTCCCCTTCCGGGAGGTGTTCTCCTCGGCGGAATCTGCCCGCGGGAGATGTCTTTTCTTCTTTGTAGGTTTCCGCCACGGAGCGATGGAGGAACTCGCGAAACTCCTCCTCTCCTAGGGTTTTCGGATGACAAGTGATATATAGGCCAGAGGGGGGAGACGGGTGTGGCCCCAGGTATCTAGGCGCCCTCCCGGCGCGGCCCAGGTGGGGATCGCGCCAGGTGGCCGCCTGGTCACCCTATGGCCCCTGCTTTGTGTGTCCTCGTCATCCTTCTTGAAAATGGCCTCCGTCGATTTTCACGTAATTTGGAGGTCTTCTGTTTCAACAACTCAGCGTCCACTTTTTACTGCTGAATCCTGCGTCTTCTGCTTCGGCATCGGAAAGTTGCAAACTGTGTAAAACAAGCCAAAACAACATAATAATGGCATCATAACATGAAATATATCAATGAATAGGGATTAATTACTATATAGAATAGTGATTCATTTTGGACGTATCTATCACCACCTAAGATTTGAATAGGTCATGAACAATGGGTGAAGGTAAGGGATATAGACAGGAGAGATAAATAATGGTCAACGACACCACAAAGGCTGGAGTTTGTTTTGTATCATGACTTGTCTTGTCGTTGGATGAATGTTATACTAGTTCCCCTCTTCATTCTTTCGGGCACATCAAACCAACCCACCACGATATGTGGCACCATGTATGTCTTTGGTTAGGAGATATGTCTCCAATGTATTTATATATTTTTATTGTTTCATGCTACTGTGCCATCACTTTCATACACTTATGTAGCATTTTATGCCATTTTTATATGATTTTATTGGGACTAACCTATTAACCCGGTATTCCAGTCAGCTTATGTTTTATGTTGTTTTTGACTCTTACATGAAAATTTATCCGTACACAAAAGTACCAACGATGTTTTGGATTTTTTTGGAACAGAAGAGACCTATGGCTGAAAGGGGGACTAGAACCTTCTAGGGGCCCCATAGACCATGTGGCGCGAACAGGGGTAGGGTGCGCCACTTGCCTGTGTGTCCCCCCTCTGGCTCTGATTTCCCTAATTCTTTCGTGAAAATTTATCATAAATTCCAAAACCACGGAAAGTCTAGACGAGAAGCAGGTTCGTTCCGCCGTCGTACACTCCTGGCCTAGATGAGATCAATCTGGGGATTGTTCCCAAAGTGTTGCAGGGAGGGGAGGGTTACCAGAGGCTTATTCATCAACCTTGTTGCCTCCATGATGATGTGTGAGTATTTCCTCCCATACCTTCTGGTCCATGGCTAAAACTAGTTGGCATCTCTCTTCCCCCCTCTCTCTCTATCTCTCTTGGATATTCAAACATGTTCCTCATTTTAATGTGGATTTGGATCAATCTGATGTAATTATGGATGTGTTTGCTGGGACGCGATGAATTGTGAGTTTATGGATCAGATTGTTCACGATATATTAATGGATTACTTCTGATTATATCTTGTGTTTATTAGTAGATATGTATGCTTTCCGATCTATCTTGTATGCACTGGCCATGTATGTGGGATTTATCTTTGGAGGCAATGCTTGAAGATCATATGTTGGCTTCAAGGTTGAAAGTATTAGAGTATGTGATGACCAAGGTGTTATTCATGGAGTTATCCAAAGACTGTTCATGTGAGAGTTGCGCATGTTCCAAGCTGATACGTCCCAAACGCATCTATAATTTATGCTTGTTCATGCTCTTTTAGGTGACATTGTTATGTGTTTTGCTACACTTTCATACCTTTTTACACATATTTGGACTAACCGAATAACTCAGTGCACACAGTGCCAGTTTCTGACTGCTGTTGTCTGTAAGTTGCAAGGTTTTACCCATATTTACAGAGCTCCAAAAATTCCAAGAAAATCAAATAAAAAATCAGCGCAAAAGAAGCTTCCGGAATCACAGAAGAGGGACCAAAGGGGGGCCACCACCCTCCCAGAATGCCAGGTGGCGTGGCCCCACCCCTGGTCGCGCCACCAGGGCGCCTGGGAGGTGGGGACACCCCCAGGTGCCCCCTTTGGCCTATATTACCTCCTCGCTTCGAAAACCCCCCGCATCACGATTTTCCCCTCTGTTCCGCCGCTGTCGCGCTTCCAAATCGGGAGCACCAAAAGACATCTTCCCGGCACCCTGCCGGAGAGAGGATTGACCTCCGGGAGCTACTCCACCACCATGGACGGTTCTCGGATGTGCCGTGAGTAGTCCCCCTTGGACCATGGGTCCATGACCAGTAGCTATGTGATGTCTTCTCTCCAATCTTGTGCTTCAATTCTTAGCCCTTGTGAGCTGCCCTACATGATCAAGGCACATGTGTAATTCTTTCTACTGTTGCTATGTGATGTCTATGCACGCTTCTATTCTTGTAGACTAAGTTGGGCCTCCAAGAGCAGAGGTTTGTAGGACAGTAGCAATTTCCCTCAAGTGGGTGACCTAAGGTTTATCGAACTCAGGGAAGTAGAGGTTGAAGATGGTCTCTTTCAAGCAACCGTGCAATTAAGATACAAGTAGTCTCTTGTGTCCCCAACACACCTAATACAACTAGGAGTTGTATAGATGCACTATTTCGGCGAAGAGATGGTAAAATATGGGTGATAGGTGTGGCAAAACAAAGTAATATGAATCTGTAATAAAAATTCCAACAAGCAAACAAGTAGTAAATGTGAGCACAAACGATATTGCAATGGTGGAAACAAGGCCTAGACTTCATACTTTCACTAGTGGCAACTCCCAACAACATTAACATAGTCTAATCACATGATATTTCCACTAAAACATGCATTGGAAGACGTACTCGGAGGTCATTCCTTTGTGGTCAAGAGAGGACGAGAATTGTGTAGGGCTACAAAAGCACACCTTAGAGTTCGTAGTTCTCATCTACGGATTTCCCAATGTCACCCCGGCCATCCAAAGAGAGTACCACAATCACCACAACATATCTCAAGGATATTCAAAGACAAGCACCAAGAGACTCTCAATCTTCAATCCACACACAAAAGAGGAAATCACTCATGAAAACATTCTTATAATCCATGTCCAATAGACCGATGTCACCTTGGTCTCGGGGATTATATTAGATAAAGACAAGTGAGTACATCAAATCCAATACATAGAAGAAGGGGAACATCATCGGATCATCCTATATTAACATAGCCTATGATCACAATCAAGATCACATCATGGGAGAGACAATTGACCACATAGCTACTGTAGAAGGCCTCATCCCCGAGGAGGAACTACTCCCGCATCATGGAGAGAGGAAACAACGTCGATGGAGATGAATCCGGGGGCACTTCCCCGTCCCGGCAGGGTGCCGGCAAAGAAATTCTGGTCCCCCGAAGCTTGTTGGCAATGGCGGCGGAGATCGGAATTTCTTATGGAGAAAAGGGTTCTGCAATTAGGGTTTTCGCGTCAGGAGAATAAATAAGAGCCAAAAGGGGGCACCAGGGGGGGCCCACATCACCCAGGCAGCCTTGTGGCGCCCCCCCCCCCTAGCGGCGCCAGGAGGGCCCCTGGGGGCTGTGGGCCACCCCTTGATCCCATCCTTCGGCTGGAGGACCCTTCTGGAATGCTGATTTATATATATATTTCATGGAATTTTCCGGGCACTTTGATTTTTCACCTTTTTCTGCAATGCATGGACAAAACAGATAGAAACTGGTACTGGGTGCACTGAGCTAGTAGGTTAGTCATAATATGTGTAAAATGTTATGAAAGTGTAGCAAAATATGTAGCAATGTCACATAAAAGTGCATGTAACAAGCAGAAATTACAGGTACATTTGGGACGTATCAACATCCCCAAGCTTAGTTCCTGCTCGTCCTCGAGTAGGTAAATGATAACACATATAATTTCTGTGGTGACATGCTAACACACATATAAGAACTTCAAAGAAAAGCAAGTAAGATATGCAATTCAAGTCAAGATAGTAACTACCAAGAGTATTAGTATTAATTCTAGCAAAGTATAAATATAAAGGTGCAAGAGCTCTCGCTATCCGTATTATAGGTACGTTTGGGACGTATCAACATCCCCAAGCTTAATTCCTGCTCGTCCTCGAGTAGGTAAATGATAACACATATAATTTATGTGGTGACATGCTAACACACATATAAGAACTTCAAAGAAAAGAAAGTAAGATATGAAATTAAAGTCAAGATAGTAACAACCAAGAGTCTTAGTATTAATTCTAGCAAAGTATAAATATAAAGGTGCAAGAGCTCTCGCTATCCGTGAGTCGAATGTGTCCAAATGGTGTTTGTGTGCAAGCAATGGGAGATGGGATTAAAGAATAAAAATATATATAGTTTAATTGAGAACTCAATCTACTAAAGTTTCACGATTGGTCTCCTTCGGGATCTTATTTTGAGCCATCCCCAGACCACTAGTCAGGTACAAGTCAAACTGATCCTATCCCTTTCGACTTTGAGCACTCATACAATGGATGAGCGAAAGAAAGATACGTTAGCACTTAGGATGGCAAAGAGAGAAATGATGGGGAAGAAGACAAAAAGGTATGAAAGGCTCACAACAATGAGGACAATCATAGGCGAGAGAAAGCCAAATGATAGATATGATGTGAGGAGTAGGGATTGGCATGCAACGGGTACACATATGAGCTAAGATAAGATCTCCAATGGAACTAGTGGGGGTGCATCCAACTTGCTTGCTCATGAAGACCTAGAGCTCATTTGAGGAGGCTCATCTTTGGAATATGCAAGACAAGTTCTATATTGTAAGGGTCCCCACATAGTTATGCATGAATGATAATCTCTATGGAGTACAAATATTACAATGGAGTATGAGTGTGGATATTTCAAAAGGAATAGTAGTCTTGCTGATACGCGAGAGAGGATTGCTTCTCGCCCTTCGTTGGTTACCCCAAGTGGAAGGTAAGATGCAGCGTAGCAGCAAGTTTCCCTCGGTGAAGATACCGAGGTTGAGTATCGAACAGTAGGACTCCGGCGATGATAAGTAGGTGTCAGCGGCGCACCTGACGCGGACCTGCACACAACACAATTAACTTTGCTCCCAACGAAGTTCAGAGAGGTTGTCAATCTCTCCGGTCTTGTTGTTTACAAAGGATCAAAGACACAGGATAATGATAATGATAGAAACTAAAAGTAAAAAAGCAATAAAATAAAAGAGTGTGTAAATAGTGATGATAATATGGACCGGGGTCCCGTGATGTTCACTAGTGATGTCTCTCTCCCAAAAGACGATAAGACTGCTATGCGAGGTAAACAAATTACAGACGGGCAATTGACAGGATTATAAACGTACCGCAATGCTAACTATGCTACAAAAGAAAGGAAGAGGCTCAAAAGCATGGGAAGTACGCCAAAATAAGTAGACCGAAATCCATCTGCATCTACTACTAATCATCCACCTTGAGATATATATCCAGAACATCTCGCTGGTATTAAGTTGCGAGCCCCACCCAAAGTGTAAACCCAAAGCAACAGACAACTACATTAAAAGAACTTTGCGTAAAGTAAAAAATCCTTGTAACTGCGGTTACAAGCACCATTGTTTTCCTCCTTGTGGCCACAACACATCCCCTACACTCAAGTTTCTGTCACTCAAGCGTGTCATCAGGGGGCATGTACCCACAATCGAGCATAACATTCCCTCTTGGAGTCACTACCTACCACTTGGCCAAACCAATAAATAGCAACGGAGAACATGCAAGAATTACTTCGGAACAAAATACAAAAGATAAGAACCAATTATATTACTCTATCACAATATGAACATAATCTCATAATCCATCAGATCCCAACAAACTCAGCATAGAAAAAGAAGAAAGAATTACATATGAGGTTCGATCATGTAGGGCAGCTCACGAGGTCTAAACCATGAAGAACAAAGAGGGGAGGAGAACATCACATAGCTACTGATCACGGACCCATGGTCCAAGGTAGACTACTCTTGATACATCCGGGAAGCGTCCATGGTGGAGGAGAAGCTCCCGGAGGCCGATCCTCCCTCCGGCAGGATGCCGGGAAGGGTCCTGACGGTGCTCCCGATCTTGGAAGCGCGACGGCGGAGTAACAGAGGGGAATTTGCGAAATAGGGTTCTGTCTTCAGAGTTTCCTCGTCACGGAGAATAAATAGGCGAAGGGGGGCAACCAGGGTACATGCGCCCCCCCTAGCGCGGCCAGGCCCCTGTCCGCGCCAGGTGGACGCCTGGGCCCCTGGTGGTGGCCCTCTGGCCCCACTTGGGTGCTTCTGGAAGACTCCGTTACGTTGTTTTTTATCCGATTTTCCAAATTTTTTGGAGCATTTTTAATATGGGGGAAACCTGGAATAGAAAAACAACAGAAAACAGGAACTGGCACTGGGGTGCATTGAGTTAGTAGGTTAGTCCAAATATGATCAAAAGTGTATGAAAGTGTATCTAGATCATAGCAATATCACACAAAACATGCATGGAGCGAGCATAAATTATCGATACGTTTGAGACGTATCAACATCCCCAAGCTTAATTCCTGCTCGTCCTAGAGTAGGTAAATGATAACAGGCATAATTTCTGTGGTGACATGCTAGAAACCATATAAGGACTTTGAAAAGTAAAGCAATCAAGGTATGTAATTCAATTCAATTCATAACATGCAAGAGTCTATATTAGCATTGAAACAAGCAACGAAAGAACATTAGGCGCAAGAGCTCTCGCTGTCCGTGACTCGAATGTCTCCAAATCGTGTTTGCGTGCAAGAAGGGGGATAGGGAGTACGAGAAAAAATTATTTGTGTGTTGAGAACTCAATCTACTAAAGTTTCACACTTGGTCTTCTTTGGAATCTTATCTTGACTCGTCCCCAGACCACTAGCCAGGTACAAGTCAATTTGATCCACTCCTTTTCGATATTTTGAGCACTCATGCAATGAATGAGCGTAAGCATGAGAGTTGACACTTAGGATGGAAAATAGAGAATACAGTGGAGGAGGAAGTCAAAAAGGTGAGAAAGGCTCACATCAATGAGGACAATCATAGGCGAGAAGGCCAAATGATAGATATGATGTGAGGAGTAGGGATTGACATGCAACGGATGCACATATGAGCTGAAAAGCTCTCCAATGGAACTAGTGGGGGTACGGTGCATCTAACTTGCTCGCTCATGAAGACCTAGAGCTCTTTTGAGGAGGCTTATCCTTGGAATATGCAAGCCAAGTTCTATAGTGTGAAGGTCCCCACATATCTATATGCATGATCATATCTATGGAGTACAAGGATAAGTGGGAGTACTAGTGTGGATCTTTACAAAGGATAGTTGTGTTGCCCCTTTTCTCCTTTTTCTATTTTTTGTATTTTTTGGTGGCCTCAATGGCTCTTTCTATTTAACTCTCATTTGTCCTCTTTGGGATCTTTTATTTTGTCGACTTTGGGTTCTTTTCCTCACTTAAGGGCAACACTCTAATTTACAAGAGGGTATAGAATATCTTTCACACTTTACAAGGTACTCAAATCATAAAGAAGATGTAGCTATCATGATGTGTGCAATGTATGCCGCTGCCAGTGTAGCAGGAACATGTATGACATGAAGATCAAGTCATGAAGAGGTGGATCTTGCATGGTAATATATCTCAGAAAGGCTATGGAAATGCCTTGATAGGTAGGTATGGTGGCTGTTTTGAGTAAAGATATAAGGAGGTTTATGATGACAGAGCGTATCATGCCAAGGGTTTGGATGTACCGGCGAAGGTGGACGCCAACTCTCGGAGTGAGAAGGAGGCAATGCACAGCACGGGAAAGGCTAGCAAATATGAGGAGGTGGAGGTGTCAACTTTCAATACTTACATTTTTCCGAAGAACTCATGCACTTATTATCGGTAACTCTCAATCTAATGAGGAGGTTCACAAAGAGACAAGTACCCCGAGGAGGAGTGTATGGGGGTTTGGTTATCCTTGCGCATCCTCGACTCATGGTACGTGAGTGTACTCTAATATTCGACCCCTCAGAAGAGTAGTGATCCATCTAGTAGCTAGAGTGCTCAACTAGTTTTGTAGGTTATTGAAAATAAACACGGATTTCCCAAAATACGACACCTATCACTAATAGGCTAGAGCTCTTGACACCAAAAGTTCAAACATTACTCACATCAATACCTCAAAACTATTGTAAGTTACTACTAAAATTAAATAGCAACTTCAATTACCTACTTCTCAAAACAAGACATAACTCAGTGCAACAACCAACTCTCTTAACAAGATAAACATGAAAACTAAAGAGAGTTCCAGTAATAAACTAAAAAAATCCAAGGCTCTTTCTAATGACAAACTAAGACTAAAACTAAACATGGCGGTAGCTACGAAAAGATAAAGAACACACAACAGCAAAAAGATAGGCATGAAAGAATCCTTTGATGTGTTCTAGATATTGAAAGTGGAGCGTGTTTCTCTCCCACACAAAGTAAGACGTGATCTAACTTGTTATGAACAGCAAGCAAAGCTAAAGAAAACTAAAAACAAAACCTAAGAGCGAGACGCTCCAAGCATAGCACATAACGCATGAAGTGATAAAAATATAGTGAGACGAAGGACGAACTGATGATTGTTGATGGAGAATGGGATGCACGGGCGCATCCCCAAGCCTAGATTCTTGAGTCTCCTTGAATATTTATTGGGGATGCATGGGGGAATCCCAAAGCTTGAGCGCTTGACACTCCCGAATCTTCTTTCATCATCTTCCATCGCACACTTGAAAACTCCCTTCATACACAACTCATCATAAGCTGATTAGAGAGGTTAGTATCCTTAATAAATAATTTTCCCCACTGGATATAAAGATATTCTTGAAGATCTATTGTTTCTCAAGATTTCCAAAAGATTTTTGCAAAGAAAAAGCAAGCTTAAGGTTTGCAAAAGTTAGGAGAGACAAAACGTGGCAGAATCTGTGAAAAACAGGACAGCAGGTAGTAAAGAATTTATTATGGGAACTTATGCAACTCAAATAAAAAAACTCAGAACATACGAAAGTGCCGTGATTGTATAGAGAACACTGTGTAAAAAATTCAGCTCAAAAAGATGAACCGGCGATTTATTCTGATTTTTCCCGTCACGAGGACAAAATCTGTTTTCTGGACAACATGTCACAACTTTCACTTCCCTTGCCATATGAGGCTATACTTGGCACAAATCTTGAAAAATAAAGATACAATGATGTTGCTACAGTAGTAACAATCATAAAAACCACTAAAAACAGAAGTAAAAACATCTTTAGTTGCCTCCCAACAAGCGCTTTCTTTTACGCCTTTAATCTAGGCATAAAGCAAAAGAAGAATCAAGTTTTATCAAGAGACAAAGAATAACTAGCCCGTGTAATAGACTCAAAAGGTAACTTGATTTTATTTTTAGGGAAATTTTACATCCCCTTTTTGAGAGGGAATTGAAATTTTATATTCCCCTCTTTCATGTCAATAACAGCACCAACTGTGCGAAGAAAAAGACGTCCCAAAATAATTGGACATAAAGGTTCACACTCTATATCCATAATAATAAAATCAACGGGAACATAATTGTCATTGACAATGATAAGAACATCGTCGATCTTCCCCGAAGGTTTCTTTACGGAAGAATCAACGAGACGAACACCAAAAGAACAAGAATCAAACATGTCATACATTCTTTTGGGCATGACGGAGGTACTAGCTCAAACGTCACATAAAGCATAGCAATAGAAGTTATTCAATTTAATTTTTATCATAGGGTCCTGATGGGTTCTCGCCCCTCGTTGGTTACCCAAAGTGGAAGGTTGAGATGTATACAGCAGCAAATTTCCCTCAGTGAAGATACCAAGGTTTGTCTCCAGTAGGACTCCAACAACGACAGGAAGGTGACAACGGCGCCAGCTATTAGGCGGTTGGCGTGGACTTGCACACACAACTGATAACTTTGCTCCCAACGAGTTCAGAGAGGTTTTCAATTTCTCCGGCCTTGTTGTTTACAAAGGATCAAACGTACGGGATAATAATGATAGTGATAGCAACGGAAAAGGAAATAAAGCAGAAAATAAATAGTGGGTGTAAACAGTGGTGGAAATATGGACCGGGGTCCTAGGATGTTCACTAGTGATGTCTCTCTCCCAAAAGACGATAAATAGCCATGCGAGGTAAAAAAATTTATAGCTGGGCAATTGACAGAATTATGTGCGCAAACAAATGCTAACTATGCTATAAAGAAAGGAAGAGGCTCAAAAGCATGGGCGGTCCGCCATGACAAGTAGACCGAAATCCTTATGCATCTACCTACTAATCATCCACCTTGAGATATCTATCCAGAACATCTCCCTGGTATTAAGTTGTGAATCCCACCCAAAGTGTAAACTCAAAGCAACAGACAACTGCAGTAAAGAACTTTGCGTAAGTAAACAATCCTTGCACCCGCAAGTACAAGCACCGTTGTTTTCTCCCTTGTGGCAACAACACATCCCCTAGACTCATGTTTCTGTCACTCAAGCTAGTCATCCGGGGGCATGAACCCACAATCATGCATAACGCTCCCTCTTGGAGTCACTACCTACTACTTGGCCAAAGCAATAAACAGCAACGGAGAACATGCAAGAATTACTCAAGAACATAAATATAAAAGAGGAGAATCAAATATATTACTCAAACACAATCTAAACATAGTCTCATAATCCATCAGATCCCGGCAAACTCAGCATAGCAACAGCAGAAAGATAACATATGTGCCTCGATCATACACAACTCATCATAAGCTGATTAGAGAGGTTAGTATCCTTAATAAATAATTTTCCCCACTGGATATAAAGATATTCTTGAAGATCTATTGTTTCTCAAGATTTCCAAAAGATTTTTGCAAAGAAAAAGCAAGCTTAAGGTTTGCAAAAGTTAGGAGAGACAAAACGTGGCAGAATCTGTGAAAAACAGGACAACAGGTAGTAAAGAATTTTTTTTATGGGCACTTCTGCAACTCAAATAAAAAAACTCAGAACATACGAAAGTGTCGTGATTGTATAGAGAACACTGTGTAAAAAATTCAGCTCAAAAAGATGAACCGGTGATTTATTCTGATTTTTCCCGTCACGAGGACAGAATCTGTTTTCTGGACAACATGTCACAACTTTCACTTGGCACAAATCTTGAAAAATAAAGATACAATGATGTTGCTACAGTAGTAACAATCATGAAAACCACTAAAAACAGAAGTAAAAACATCTTGGGTTGCCTCCCAACAAGCGCTTTCTTTTAGGCCTTTAAGCTAGGTGTCGGGACCCGGGGTTAGCGTATGCAAGTACAGCTAAGACATAGTCATATGGAGAGCCGAGAACCGTACCCACTTGTCTAAGCAGACAAGGCCAAGCACAGAACGTTCTCGGAAAGCATCGTACGTGAGGGGCATCCCATCCAGGCCGGATGATCAACTGAGATGGGTCCTCATCGTCCGCACACAAGTCTAATGATATGGGTGGTGAACTCCCATATTCAAAGAAAAGTCGCCTCAACCATACTAACGACTATCTCATAACTCTTACATAGACTTACTCCAGCCTGATCACTTAGTCGGGGTCTAGGGCAGGCTCGATCATACCACAAAGTGTGCACGAGACAGAATCTCGAGAAATCGCATCGCGATGCCCCAAGCTGCGCACATCTAAGGGCCACTTGATGTATGAAAGACCGCCAGCTAGAACACAACTAAGGTCTCGAAAACCCATACAAAGACATGCATGTTATAAACATACACGCAGCACACATGCCTTGTATCAACAGCAAGTATCATTGCAATTCTCTACAAAGTATACATTTTTATTGATAACTCTTATAGAGTGCAAAAAGAGATCACAAACGTGTGATCCAACATTACAACACAAACGGAAGCAAATTATGTCTGAGTACAGACAAGTTTAACAAATGGCTTAAGAAGCCTTATTTAAACACAAGCCCTCCACGAGGGAACCAGTCGTCTGACTGGGACTAGACTAGCTTGATCTTCAGTCGTCCAGCTCGATGAAGAAGCCACCTTCGGGTTCAGTGGCATCATCTAAAACATAGATTAAGCAAACGTGAGTACAAAGTCATACTCAGCAAGACTTACATAGGATCTATACTACTCATGCACATGTATCAAGGTAAAGGGAGGTGGGGTTCACTTGCAGAAGTGCCAGCTTTGACTTGGCTAATCCTGAACTACGAATACCAGACTTTGAGGTAAGAAGCGTACACGAGTCCACTACTTTCTCCAACCAATTACACCACTATGGTGCCTTCCTCGACTTCCCCACGAGAAAGCACGCCATAGCACTCACACTTATCTTGGTGTGTTTTAGAAGTATCCAGTTCAAGTTGTCTAATAATCAAGCTAAGCTTTCCAAGCAGTCCATAACCGCGGACGCGGCTATTCGAATAGTTTTGTTAACCCTGCAGGGGTGTACCGCTACACACACATGATCATCATTTACTGCCTTTGTACTCGACACCGTTCAAGAAGTGTCGGCAAGGATGCTCACCACAACTGTTACCTCATAGCCGATCTAGTCCGAGAAAGCCGCCTACCTGGGTAGGCTACCACTATCGTGAACCCGGCCGGTTTACCGAAGTGGACCCAAGTGATGTGTGCGTGGTGCATAAGCCGGTCTCGGATGAGCCGTTCTCTCACTTAGCATCCAGGCCACAAGCCTACCAGAACTCCGAACTATTGCGACATCTGGACATCGAAAGGGATGAGTTAGTAAGTTGAGAGGGGTCAGTGAGCCCAATGTGTGGTTGTACTCTTCATCTTGGCTCACCACACAAGAACTCGGACTTAGGGCGGTGTTCAACGAGACAACCCACCGTGTACTCCTACACAGCCTCTCATCGTTCACCTTGTATTAGGTTAGATTCACCAACACTTTTCTACCATCATCATCATGATCACTACCATCCCGACTCACATAACAGTATCATCATGGTATCATACTAAGCATGCAATAAGCGATAACATTTGCAGGGGCCACATGATATCAAACAACTCTTACATTTGCTAGGATTGTGGTTTGCTTACTACTGTGACAAAATGATAGGTCATGCAAACGAATGGGTTCATCTATGCGGTAGAAACGAATCATGGTGATCATCCTATACAATGCATAAGCGAGACATGAGAGGGAAGTGGGATTTTATCGACATGATCAATGGGGGTTTGCTTGCCTTCCTGACGAGGTTCGGGTTCGGGGTCTTCAACGAAGGGGGTGACCTCGGGTTCCGGCTCCACTTCTATCAGCAACATGACAATCATAGGATCAACATAATATACAATGCACAATCACATGAATAAGATTGAAATGGTGATGTTCATGGTACTGGTGTGTTGAGCATTCCATTTAAATGGAGTATATTGCAAATTGAATTGCAAATTCAAACTCCACATTTGAATTCAACATTAACCAAGTTACATATGACATGGCTTGATCATTTTGAATCATCTTCAATTGTATAAGATATGCCTCTGATGTGGGGTTGAATTATAGCATAATTCCATGGTCCAAGTTGCAAAAGCATTTGAATTGAATTTGAATTGATTTCAAATAAATCAAATGACGTATGCTACTGGTACCATTTTAAAATCAACTCAAACATAGTTGAAAGTTGGATTTTTGGGTAGCTTATTTTCTCCTGATCATTTTTCATATATTATTTGTCCAATTTGGGGTTAATATGAATTTTCTATGAATTTCCAAAGTTTGGGGTATTTTCTGGAATTTTCTGAAATTCTTTAAATCTTTTAATCTCTGGAAATTCATTATTGCATCATCACTACATCAGCATGACATCAGGGGCTTGACTCTGGTGAAACTGACCTGTGGGGTCACCCTGTCAGCCTCTCTGGGATAAATCCCTGTTAATTAAATTAACAGAGAGATTAGAGGGGGCCCTGGGCCCATCTGTAAGTGACTTTGGGGGTGGTTAATTAGTGCTAATCGCCCGTCCACGTCATCTCGCCGGCGGCTCAACGCCGGCGACCATCCAGCACGGCGGAGCTCCTCGAGACGGCGGTGCGGGGCATGATTCGCAGCGCCAGAGGCACTGGAGTGCAGCCCGTGCACTCGCGCTTCACGTGGAAGCCAAGACGCGGCCAGGGGGTGACGGAGGCGACGGCGGGGACCTCCTCGGCGGCAACCGGAGCACGGCGGCAACGCGGATGGCGCTACCGTGCAAGGCAAGGGGAAAGAGGTAGGGCGCTGCGCTCCTGGTGGCTCCGGGAACTCAATGGGCACCATCACGAGGGAAAAGGTGCACAGGAGCGACCTCACTGTCGGCCATGGCGGCAACGGAGCTCGGCTCCCATGGTGGTGCAGGACACAGGGCGAGATGGGGCTAGCTAGGTGAGGGGAAAAGCTCACCGAGATGTGGGGAGTGCAGTGGTGCAAAGGTTGGAGGCAGGGAGGGCTCAACGGCGACGGAATTCGGCGAGGATCTTCACGGTGGCCGGCGGCGACTTGGTGACGATGGCGGAGTCTCCGGGGCTCCCTGGCTCGATTCACCGCACGGGAAGAGGAAGACGACGGCTGCGGTTCCTCTGGACAGCTTGAGGCGTCGCGGGGAGCACGGTGGCCACGCGGGTGCAGCGGCCGCTCCGGCGCAAGCTTCGGGTGGTCGTCGTCGGCGTCGAAAACGGGCGAGAGAGAGGGAGGAAGAACTGCGCTCGTGGGGGAGAAGGTGCAGGGGACGTCCAGAAGGCTCCAGGTGCGAAGAGGTAGCGGAGGGAAGCTGCTGCGTGGATGCTGCTCGTCGGCGGCGTCGGTGGAGTGCTGCATGCATTCCACCGAGCAGCTTCGGGGCGTGGGGAGGAAGACGCCAAGCGGGGAGGCTGGGCTGGGCCGGCCAGGTGGGCTGCGGGGAGCTAGTTGGGATGCTTCCAGGTAAGTCCTTTTTCCCTTTTCTCTTCTGTTTTCTTTTCTGACATTTGTTTTGTCTTAGCTAAATAAATAGCTAGGCATTTTATTAAATGCTGAAAAATTTTATATGGCTTCATATTAATATAGACTAGCCACTTATAAAGTTTCAACATTTTTAAAATTCAAATAATTTGAATCTTAACTCAATTAGGGGTTTTTCATTAAATCCAAGGCACTGTTTGAATATTTGAAAAATCTATGAGCATGGGGTGGGTCCCACATCACTTGATATGTGATCACACTCATTTATAAGACTTCAAAATTCTAACATGAATTTTTGGAGAAGATTTTTATCTGGCCTTTTGAATTAATTCATCTGGGGGGTTCCTTCTCCCATTTGCTTTTGAATTTTGATTTCAAAGATTTCTTTTGAAATTTTAACATGATGCAAGAGTACTAGCTAATCCTAGCACATTACCTAACAGAGGGTTCTGACAAATCGCCCCCACTCAACAGAATCTCGTCCCGAGATTCAGGAGTCTGCGGGAGGAAGGAGGGGTACTCGGCACTGAGACGGTCTTCTCTTTCCCACGTAGCTTCTCTTTCAGAGTGGTGTGACCATTGCACTTTCAGAAACCTAATCTTCTGACGACGAGTGACACGCTCTGCGGAATCAAGAATACAAACGGGGTATTCTCGATAAGAAAGGTCATCTTGGAGATCAAGCGTTTCATGGTCGACTTCGCGGATGGGGTCCTTGAAGCAACGCCTGAGTTGGGACACATGGAATACATCATGTACTCGGGAGAGGTGCGGAGGTAGTTCAAGTTGGTAGGGAACTTCTCCACGTTTAGCAATAATGCGGAAAGGTCCGATGTAACGTGGGGCCAACTTGCCTTTGATACCGAAACGTTGGGTTCCCTTCAGAGGATTAACCCGAAGGTAAGCCTTCTCATCCAGATTGTAGCTCTCTTGCCTATGATGACGATCATAGTAGCTTTTCTGACGAGACTGGGCTGCTTTCAATTGATCACGAACAATGCGAACTTGCTCTTCTGCTTCCTTGATCATATTCGGTCCAAAGAATTGTCTTTCACCGGTTTCTGACCAGTTTAGTGGTGTTCGACATCGTCGTCCATAAAGGAGTTCAAAAGGAGCCATGTTCAGACTAGATTGAAAACTATTGTTATAAGCAAATTCGGCAAATGGAAGAGACTTCTCCCAATTCTTTCCGAATGAGATAACACAAGCTCTGAGCATGTCTTCAAGAATTTGGTTAACCCTTTCGACTTGACCGCTAGACTGAGGATGGAAGGCCGTACTAAAGGAGAGATGAGTTCCCATAGCATTCTGAAAGCTTCCCCAAAATCTAGAGGTGAAAAGGCTACCGCGATCAGAATTGATTTCCAAAGGAACACCATGAAGGGATACAATTCTAGAGATGTACAAGTCCGCTAACTGGCTAGCAGTTATAGACTCGCGAACTGGAAGGAAGTGAGCAACTTTGGAAAGCCTATCTATGACAACGAAGATGGCATTGTTTCCTTTCTGGGTTCTTGGAAAGCCGGTGATGAAGTCCATACCGACCTTGTCCCATTTCCACTCGGGAATAGACAAAGGTTGAAGTGTACCAGCAGGTCTTTGATGTTCTGCCTTAATGCGACGACAAACATCACATTCGGCAACAAATTGAGCAATGTCCCTCTTCATCCTAGTCCACCAAAAATCTCTGGCGTAGATCTCGGTACATTTTTGTGCTACCGGGATGAATTGAGAGGGGTGTGTCATGGGCTTCCTTGAGGATGAGTTTCCTTAGTTCCCTATTCTTAGGTACTACCAAACGATTTTCAAAGAATACCGTTCCTTTGCTATCTGTGGAGAAACATTTAGCAACTCCGCTAACAATGTTCTCCTTGATTCGGCGAACACCTCGTGCACGCCTTTGGGCAACTATGATTTGATCCTCAAGAGTTGGTTTCGCCACCAAGGTAGAAAGATAGCCATGAGGAACAGTCTCAAGATTGAGCTTGCGAAAGTCCTCATGAAGAAGTGGTTGATACTGTTGTAACATGAGGTTGTTACAATACGACTTACGACTTAGTGCATCAGCCATGGCATTGGCCTTGCCTGGGGTGTAAGAAATTCCTACATCGTAATCTTTTATCAACTCAATCCAGCGTCTTTGCCTGAGATTAAGATCTGGCTGGGTGAAAATATATTTGAGGCTTTGGTGGTCGGAATAAATCTCACAACGATTACCAAGGAGGTAATGTCGCCAAGTTGTTAGGGCATGAACTACGGCAGCGAGTTCAAGGTCATGGGTAGGATAGTTCTCTTCATGTGGCCGCAACTGGCGTGAAGCATAAGCTACCACATGTCGATCTTGCAGAAGTATGCATCCTAACCCTTGCCGTGATGCGTCACAATAGATCTCGAAATCCTTTTTGGTGTCTGGAGGTGCAAGTACGGGTGCAGAAGTCAATCTTCTTTTTATCTCTTGAAAGCTTTCCTCGCACTTGGGAGTCCATAAGAATTTCTTATCTTTCTTGAGGAGTTCAGTTAGAGGCTTTGCAACTTTAGAGAAGTTCTCGACGAAGCGACGGCAATAGCTGGCTAGGCCAAGAAAACTCCTAACTTGCTTAACCGATTCAGGTGGAGTCCAGTCAAGGACGGCCTGAACTCTCTCGGGATTCACAGCAATGCCTTTTGCAGAAATCACGTGGCCTAAGTAGGTCACTTCTGGTAGCCAAAATTCACACTTGGAGAATTTAGCATACAGGCGATGCTCTCTAAGTTTCATCAATACCAGCCTTAGGTGTTCGGCATGTTCTTCTTCGTTCTTCGAGTATATAAGGATGTCATCTAGGTAAACCACGACGAACTGGTCCAAATACTCCATGAAGATCGAATTCATCATGCGTGAGAAAGTGGCGGGGGCATTGGTTAAACCAAAGGACATGACGGTGTACTCGTAAAGACCATAACGAGTAGTAAAAGCCGTTTTGGGAATGTCCTCGTTTCGGATCTTGATTTGATGATAACCTAATCTCAAATCCATCTTGGAGAAGACAGAGGATCCTGCAAGTTGATCATAAAGATCATTGATCCTGGGCAATGGGTACTTGTTCTTTATCGTCGCTAAATTTAGCGGGCGATAGTCTACGCACATCCTTTCTGTTCCATCTTTCTTCGTTACGAACAGAACGGGGCAACCCCATGGCGATGAGCTAGGGCGGATAAAGCCTTTTTCCAACAAAGCTTCCAGTTGGGTTTTAAGCTCAGCTAACTCACGTGGGGCCATTTTGTATGGGCGTCTAGAAATAGGTGCGGTTCCTGGGGCAAGATCCACTATGAACTCTACACATCTGTCGGGTGGCATTCCCGGCAGCTCTTCAGGAAAGACATCCGGGAAGTCACGAACCACCGGAATATCTTCAAGTTCGGGAAGGGGAAGTACATTCAAGGAATGCACTTGGGTTCTTGTTCTGGGTGAGGTATAGTTGACGGTTTTGCCTGAAGGGTGGGTGAGTTTCACGGATTTGCCTTTGCAATCCAGGTAGGCATTCTGTCTTGATAGCCAATCCATGCCAAGGATGACATCAATGTCTGAAGACTTGAGGGCTATGAGTGAAGCAAGGAATACTAAACCCTCAATTGCAATTTGATTACCATGGCCTACTCTATTAGTTTTCCATCTTGACCCTGGAGTTTGAATAATCATTGGAGTGGACAATTCAACAAAGGGTAACTCATGACGAAGTGCATAACTTTCCGACATGAATGAATGAGATGCTCCTGGGTCGAAAAGAACGGAAGTAGGAACATAATTGACTGGGAGCGTACCAAGAATGACGTCAGTGGTGTCGTCAGTCTCTTCGGCGGCGATCTGGTTCACACGTCCACGAGTGGCGGGAGGAGCGGGTTTGGCGGTGTAGACCTTCTGGGGTGGCTTGCCACGACCATTGTTGTTGTTGCCTCCGGCACGTGGTGGAGCATTCTGATGCTGGAGCTGGTTCTGGGGACACTCACGAGAATAGTGGCCTGCCTGACCACACTCGTAACAGACTCCAAAAACAGTGCGTGGAGCTGGGTGGAACTGGGTTGGTGGACGAGGCGCCACATAGGATGGCCTCGGTGGGTTGTTCTGGCGGAACATGCTGTTTGGGATCCAGATCTTGCGCTTCTGGGAGCCAGAACTGGATGAACTGTCGTCTCTAGGATGTTTGCGAAAATCGTTGGGGGTGTTCATGTCCTCTGCCTTGATGGCCTTGTTGACAAGGACCTGGAAGGTGGCAAAGTCATGAAGGTTGAGCTCACGACGGAGTCCAGTGTTGAGGCCACGACGGAACCTCTCTTGTTTCTTGGAGTCGGTGGAGACTTCTTCAGTTGCATAACGAGCAAGTCGGTTGAACTCACGACTAAACTCGTCAACAGTCCTTCTGCCTTGAGTGAGGTTGCAGAACTCCTCACGCTTGCGGTCCATAAGACCCTTGGGAATGTGGTGCTCACGGAAAGAAGTGCAGAATTCATCCCAAGATGCGGGCGGTCCAACGGGACGCATATTCAGAAAATTCTCCCACCAAGAACTAGCTGCACCTTCAAGGTGATACGTGGCATAGCTGACCTTGTAGTCATCTGCAACACGGCCTGCTTGGAGCTTCCTCTCGATGCTGCGAAGCCAGTCATCGGCGTCAAGGGGCTCGGTGGAGTAACTGAAAACCGGGGGATGAAGTCGGATGAAGTCGTTCAGGGACACCAACTCGTTGCGCTGCTGAGTGGTGTTGCGTGCAATGACTTCCAGCAGGTGGTGAGAGTCTCAGTGGTTCCTCTCGACCTCCATCAGAACCTGAGCCATCGTGGGTGGGGGTGGAAGGTTGCCTTCCTCCTGGTCATTCCCACGACCTTGGTTACGACCAACCTGGCCACGGGTTCCTTGAGACATCCTGAAGGTGAAAACCAAAGTCAAACAGAGTTGATTGGGAGAGTCTAAACAAGGTATTGAAGTACTGGAAGGATTACAGAGCAAAGGAAGTAATCATCTTGACAACATGGTGATAAAGCATACAAGCCATATATTCACAAGCTGTCATACAAACCATACGTCGTTTTAGTACAAGCACCAAGCTAATACAAACGTGATGAAGATGATACATCCTTCAGAAGCACTCTGACTTCCTATACATTATTTATCTAAGCCTCTGGAACTTAGACACCTTGCGTACAATATACTAAAATACCACTACATCCTCACTAAGTAAGACCACAGGCGGTCTCACTCATCTCCATCTCCATAGTAGTCCTCATAAAAGTTACCCGCGTATCCCGGTAGCTGGAGGTGACCATCGGAAAACACGGAGGCCTGTGGACCCTGATATCCATTTGGGAAAGGATGAGGCCTAGGTCCAGCGTAGGGTGGAAGCAAAGGACCACGGGGTGGAAAAATGCCTCCAATCTCGGGCCAAGCAACTCGAGAAGGCATCTGAGTCCTCACTGGGTAGATAGCATCATGCTCAACTGATCCCACGCTCACAAAGGGTGCCAAGAGTGTCAGTGCTCGATACAGACGAACACGGGTGGCGTGGAGCTCGAAACGGAGAGCGCGTGCATCACGATCTCGATCACTAGCAAACCTAGCAGTCATCTGAAGTGCGGGATCCTCTGCAGAGTGATCTGAGTAGAGTCCGGTGTAATATCCCTCTTCTCCTAGAAGTGCAGCAGGGATATAGCGGAAATAGGTCTCTCTCAGCAAAGTGTGCTCCTCTCTCAGCAGTGTCTTACATGAGTATGCAGCATCCTGCACAGCCATGTTCTCGGTAATGCCAATGCCATGTCCAAAGTGGATAGGCTGGGTGACTCCAACGTGGTGCGGATAGATCCGAACAATGCAGTGGAACTGCGTCTGGTTGAAGTCGTGAAACTTCTCTTCGACGGTGTACTCAGGGTACCATCGATATCCCACATAGGACATCATCTCGATCAACGTGGCGGGATGGCCACGCACACCGAGGCACCTGGTCAAACGAACAATCTGTCGAGGGGGAAGATCTGCCATCTGAACAGAAAGGAGTTTGCAAATGCATCAGATTATGAGATAAACCTGGAATGACTCGGACATCATAACGGCTGTAATTGCAAGAAAAAGACAATTTCTTACAACATGGAAACAACACTTACATACGATGTAATAAAACAGGGAGCATAACCACTCTAACAAACCGATCACAACTTTCCTACGGCTATGAGGAAGCAATCAACGAGATGTTCTAATCAGACAGAGGAGAGCCTAGTCCTATCTTCCCGTAGATAAGATGAGGGTGACTCAGAACTCAGAATGAAGGGGGTAAGGAGAAAAGAGAAGCCTTACGTTGTTCCCTTATATACCCAGAGTAACTATATAACTATAGCAAGCTAGACTCAACTTCGGCCAAGGCTACTAGTCCTACAGTCAGTCCTGCTCTGATACCAAGTCTGTCGGGACCCGGGGTTAGCGTATGCAAGTACAGCTAAGACATAGTCATATGGAGAGCCGAGAACCGTACCCACTTGTCTAAGCAGACAAGGCCAAGCACAGAACGTTCTCGGAAAGCATCGTACGTGAGGGGCATCCCATCCAGGCCGGATGATCAACTGAGATGGGTCCTCATCGTCCGCACACAAATCTAATGATATGGGTGGTGAACTCCCATATTCAAAGACAAGTCGCCTCAACCATACTAACGACTATCTCATAACTCTTACATAGACTTACTCCAGCCTAATCACTTAGTCGGGGTCTAGGGCGGGCTCGATCATACCACAAAGTGTGCACGAGACGGAGTCTCGAGCAATCGCATCGCGATGCCCCAAGCTGCACATCTAAGGGCCACTTGATGTATGAAAGACCGCCAGCTAGAACACAACTAAGGTCTCGAAAACCCATACAAAGACATGCATGTTATAAACATACACACAGCACACATGCCTTGTATCAACAGCAAGTATCATTGCAATTCTCTACAAAGTATACATTTTTATTGATAACTCTTATAGAGTGCAAACAGAGATCACAAACATGTGATCCAACATTACAACACAAACGGAAGCAAATTATGTCTGAGTACAGACAAGTTTAACAAATGGCTTAAGAAGCCTTATTTAAACACAAGCCCTCCACGAGGGTACCAGTCGTCTGACTGGGACTAGACTAGCTTGATCTTCAGTCGTCCAGCTCGATGAAGAAGCCACCTTCGGGTTCAGTGGCATCATCTAAAACATAGATTAAGCAAACGTGAGTACAAAGTCATACTCAGCAAGACTTACATAGGATCTATACTACTCATGCACATGTATCAAGGTAAAGGGAGGTGGGGTTCACTTGCAGAAGTGCCAGCTTTGACTTGGCTAATCCTGAACTACGAATACCAGACTTTGAGGTAAGAAGCGTACACGAGTCCACTACTTTCTCCAACCAATTACACCACTATGGTGCCTTCCTCGACTTCCCCACGAGAAAGCACGCCATAGCACTCACACTTATCTTGGTGTGTTTTAGAAGTATCCAGTTCAAGTTGTCTAATAATCAAGCTAAGCTTTCCAAGCAGTCCATAACCGCGGACGCGGCTATTCGAATAGTTTTGTTAACCCTGCAGGGGTGTACCGCTACACACACATGATCATCATTTACTGCCTTTGTACTCGACACCGTTCAAGAAGTGTCGGCGAGGATGCTCACCACAACTGTTACCTCATAGCCGATCTAGTCCGAGAAAGCCACCTACCTGGGTAGGCTACCACTATCGTGAACCCGGCCGGTTTACCGAAGTGGACCCAAGTGATGTGTGCGTGGTGCATAAGCCGATCTCGGATGAGCCGTTCTCTCACTTAGCATCCAGGCCACAAGCCTACCAGAACTCCGAACTATTGCGACATCTGGACATCGAAAGGGATGAGTTAGTAAGTTGAGAGGGGTCAGTGAGCCCAATGTGTGGTTGTACTCTTCATCTTGGATCACCACACAAGAACTCGGACTTAGGGCGGTGTTCAACGAGACAACCCACCGTGTACTCCTACACAGCCTCTCATCGTTCACCTTGTATTAGGTTAGATTCACCAACACTTTTCTACCATCATCATCATGATCACTACCATCCCGACTCACATAACAGTATCATCATGGTATCATACTAAGCATGCAATAAGCGATAACATTTGCAGGGGCCACATGATATCAAACAACTCTTACATTTGCTAGGATTGTGGTTTGCTTACTACTGTGACAAAATGATAGGTCATGCAAACGAATGGGTTCATCTATGCGGTAGAAACGAATCATGGTGATCATCCTATACAATGCATAAGCGAGACATGAGAGGGAAGTGGGATTTTATCGACATGATCAATGGGGGTTTGCTTGCCTTGCTGACGAGGTTCGGGTTCGGGGTCTTCAACGAAGGGGGTGACCTCGGGTTCCGGCTCCACTTCTATCAGCAACATGACAATCATAGGATCAACATAATATACAATGCACAATCACATGAATAAGATTGAAATGGTGATGTTCATGGTACTGATGTGTTGAGCATTCCATTTAAATGGAGTATATTGCAAATTGAATTGCAAATTCAAACTCCACATTTGAATTCAACATTAACCAAGTTACATATGACATGGCTTGATCATTTTGAATCATCTTCAATTGTATAAGATATGCCTCTGATGTGGGGTTGAATTATAGCATAATTCCATGGTCCAAGTTGCAAAAGCATTTGAATTGAATTTGAATTGATTTCAAATAAATCAAATGACATCTGCTACTGGTCCCATTTTAAAATCAACTCAAACATAGTTGAAAGTTGGATTTTTGGATAGCTTATTTTCTCCTGATCATTTTTCATATATTATTTGTCCAATTTGGGGTTAATATGAATTTTCTATGAATTTCCAAAGTTTGGGGTATTTTCTGGAATTTTATGAAATTCTTTAAATCTTTTAATCTCTGGAAATTCATTATTGCGTCATCACTACATCAGCATGACATCAGGGGCTTGACTCTGGTCAAACTGACCTGTGGGGTCACCCTGTCAGCCTCTCCGAGATAAATCCCTGTTAATTAAATTAACAGAGAGATTAGAGGGGGCCCTGGGCCCACCTGTAAGTGACTCTGGGGGTGGTTAATTAGTGCTAATCGCCCGTCCACGTCATCTCGCCGGCGACCATCCAGCACGGCGGAGCTCCTCGAGACGGCGGTGCGGGGCATGATTCGCAGCGCCAGAGGCACTGGAGTGCAGCCCGTGCACTCGCGCTTCACGTGGAAGCCACGGCGCGGCCAGGGGGTGACGGAGGCGACGGCGGGGACCTCCTCGGCGGCAACCGGAGCACGGCGGCAACACGGATGGCGCTACCGTGCAAGGCAAGGGGCAAGAGGTAGGGCGCTGCGCTCCTGGTGGCTCCGGGAACTCAATGGGCACCATCACGAGGGAAAAGGTGCATAGGAGCGACCTCACCGTCGGCCATGGCGGCAACGGAGCTCGGCTCCCATGGTGGCTCAGGACACAGGGCGAGAGGGGGCTAGCTAGGTGAGGGGAAAAGCTCACCGAGATGCGGGGAGTGCGGTGGTGCAAAGGTTGGAGGCGGGGAGGGCTCAACGGCGACGAAATTCGGCGAGGATCTTCACGGTGGCCGGCGGCAACTTGGTGACGATGGCGGAGTCTCCGGGGCTCCCTGGCTCGATTCACCGCACGGGAAGAGGAAGACGACGGCTGCGGTTCCTCTGGACAGCTTGAGGCGTCGCGGGGAGCACGGTGGCCACGCGGGTGCAGCGGCCGCTCCGGCGCAAGCTTCGGGTGGTCGTCGTCGGCGTCGAAAACGGGCGAGAGAGAGGGAGGAAGAACTACGCTCGTGGGGGAGAAGGTGCAGGGGACGTCCAGAAGCCTCCAGGTGCGAAGAGGTAGCGGAGGGAATCTGCTGCGTGGCTGCTGCTCGTCGGCGGCGTCGGTGGAGTGTTGCATGCATTCCACCGAGCAGCTTTGGGGCGTGGGGAGGAAGACGCCAAGCGGGGAGGCTGGGCTGGGCCGGCCAGGTGGGCTGCGGGGAGCTAGTTGGGCTGCTTCCAGGTAAGTCCTTTTTCCCTTTTCTCTTCTGTTTTCTTTTCTGACATTTGTTTTGTCTTAGCTAAATAAATAGCTAGGCATTTTATTAAATGCTGAAAAATTTTATATGGCTTCATAATAATATAGACTAGCCACTTATAAAGTTTCAACATTTTTAAAATTCAAATAATTTGAATCTTAACTCAATTAGGGGTTTTTCATTAAATCCAAGGCACTGTTTAAATATTTGAAAAATCTATGAGCATGGGGTGGGTCCCCCATCACTTGATATGTGATCACACTCATTTATAAGACTTTTCAAAATTCTAACATGAATTTTTGGAGAAGATTTTTATCTGGCCTTTTGAATTAATTCATCTGGGGGGGGTTCCTTCTCCCATTTGCTTTTGAATTTTGATTTCAAAGATTTCTTTTGAAATTTTAACATGATGCAAGAGTACTGGCTAATCCTAGCACATTACCTAACAGAGGGTTCTGACAATGAGCTTCGCTCCAGAGGATATGCTTCAGTAAATAAGTAAATCTTCCTTGAAGCTTTATCACCAACCAATGACCTCAGGAACCTAACCATCTGTTTTACAGTAGAAATTGTTAGTTCCTCTACTGTTTTGTCCAACAATATCCAAAACTCATTGGGGCATAACTTTGCTCTTGCAATCTCCCCCTTTTTGGACTATTGTTGACAAAACAGGCATCGATAAAGATATGAAATTTGAGGTTAGTTGAGAGCAAACTCTAAGATATGAAGCTTTTGACTCCCCCTGAATGCAAGCATCGAAGATTTATATAATCGAAGTAAATGCTTGATGAAGGATATCTTTGATGGGAAGCCTAACACATATCTTAGTGAATCAATTGCATTTAAAAGATATTAGACTTGAAGAATATGCAATCATCCAATGACCTGTGAACTTAATGGGAATAACCACCTGCAAGTCAAAATATACGAGAGCAACTTGCAAGCAAGGGGGTTATTAACACATAACATGTAGCAGTTCACAGACGAAGTAAAACTTAAGTTACAACCCAATCGAAGCGAATGGAAAGTTTGTTGTAACTTAACACACAAAAGACCGAATCAAAACCCTTAAACCCCGCAGCGAATCTAGACTCAATCGGTGCTACACATTCTCCCCCTTTTTGTCAATGATTGGACAAAAGGTTGAGAGGTAGACCAAGAGTATTTACGCTTCGGCTGCAACCCTCGGACCTCGCTGACGGTCTTCACCCGAAGAAGATGCATCTCCAGAAGTGTCTCCTTCGGCCGAGGCAGGTGACTCCATTTCTTCAATGTTCAGCGGCGCCTGCAGCAAGTCAAGGTCACTATCGTTGAGAGGGTCATCTTCTTGATTTGACGTGTGGGAGTCTTCATCAGAAAATGTGCCCGGGCGAATCTATTCAGCTGGATTGACAAATAAAACTTCGTCAATCTTCTCCAACGGAGGAATATTTGGGTTGGGGCGGTCTATCGAATCATTTCTTGAGAAATGGCATGAAGATGTGGATACTCCTTGTAAATTTTGGCATCTTCAAGCTTATTGACGAAGTTGAATTTCCTCAGTCCTTTCCAAGAGTGGCGCTTCAGCACTTTCAGGTACTGATTGTTGTTCAAGGCAAGATTGCCAACTCTGTTGATTTCATCTGAGAGATGTTGCATTTGGCGTTGATTGCCTTCGATGAAGTTTTCCAGCATCTGTTGCGAGCGAATGCCAACTTCAAAGTGATAGACTTCCTTCTGGAAATACTTTGACATGTTCCTTTCATTTACATGCTGTCTGACTCCAACATAAGTGGAAAATGGATCATTTGGCCTTCTGAAGATATTCATAGTATCGCGCATAGGAGGACAGACCAACTTTGGATGATGCTTGGCAACAAAGTCTTCATTGCGCCCATAGTTGCATATGGCTTGGAGCCAGGGAGCATAAGGCTTCAATTGATGGACCAGTTCAGCAGCTTGAACCATATAGCAAAGAAAACAATTCTCGAAGTCAAACACATGTCCTTGGGTGAGCTTCAGTAGTGCATGACGTACATGGTAGTGAATGTTGGACTCATCATTGGAAGTGCTGAGAGGCATCAAGGAATTAGACAAGATATAAAACCAAGTCTTTGAAATGAAAACCAGATGCTTCGGGCGAATGTTTTCTGGCATATGATCTCCAGTGACTTCAGGATCCAATAGCGAAGAAAATTCAGCTTCAGTAGGATCAGGCAGCAAGTGAACCTTTGCAAGTTTGCGAGTATGCCGAGAGATATTTACTATTTCCATGAATTCATCAGAATGCATGCGAAAAACTTTTCCTTGAATCATCCACTTCAGTACCCATGTGGCGGTATCATCAGGATTTCCAGATACATATAATGTGGCATAGAATTTCTTGATCAATTCAGAGTTGAATGGCATCTCCATGGCAAACAAGCTTGTCAGATTCTGTGCTTCGATGGTTTCCATGATGTTCTGGAAGCACGTTGCAGAAGATAGGCTTCGCATGTCCAAATACTTGTGCCTAAACAGAAAACCCTTCTGGCAATACAGCTTCGTGTATAGAATCTGTTGTTCAGCAGTCTAGAATCGAAGGTCATCAGCTGTCCTGGGCGAATCATAAGGGCTTGTTGCAAAGAAGCGAAGCTTCTGGCGATGAGCTTCGATAACAAATTCTGGCCGATGTCTTGTTGAAGAACCATCACCGAGGAAAATTGGAAAGGTTTCGCGTGGGTAGATGGAATCCAGTTGAGTATCCTGGGAAGGTGTGCAATGGGGTGCCTACCTATGAGCAACTATGGATCAATCTAGAGGTTGAGTTATGACAGCCAATTTATTTTCTTCAGCAGCATTTGCATTGGCTTCGGGCTCTTCTGATACAGCCTTTTCTTTAGCTTCGCCTTCTGGTTCTTCAGACTCATCCGCAGAGTGAGCCGAAGAATAATCTCGTGAAGGAACTGGTATGTCTTGAGCTTGGGGCGAAGTCTGTGGCTCAAAGTTGTCGTGGTGCGAGGGTTGTGGAGCGGCTGGAGGTGGAGGTGGAGGTGGAGCACGTGGTGGAACGGCTTCGGGAGCAGGTAGATTTGCGGTGGGAGTGGGGAGGGTGATGATTTTGCAACGCGGGGGCGAAGCATGTCTTGGGATCTTCTTGGTGGGATGAGAGTTAACCTCATCAGCTTCATTAGCAGCATCAGTGATCAAATGTCGCTTCCTTGGCTGCAACTGGGGAAGGGGAGAAGCAAGTTGCTTGAGCATTGCTTCACGCTTCTTGGAGTCAAGAGCCATTACTGAAGCATTATGCGTCTTGCAACATTCTTCGACAGCAGATTTGATCTTGCCTTGAAATACTTGAATGTTGTGCTTCGTCTTCTCATTGACATCAACAATTTTCTTTGGAGCAGCTTCGGCTTCGGCCTTGAAGTCTTCATCAGATTCTGCGTCAGCTTTCTTTTTAAACTTCAGTACTTTGGCTGACTCAGACCTGTCCCTTGCATGCAACTCCCTTAGCTGATTGTACAAAGTTTCAATCATCGCAGAGAGTGTTGGTGAGATGTATACATTCCCAACATCAACAGCTTCGGGATCAACAGCTTCGGCGAGCGAGCAGAAAGCCTGATGCAGGCTAAGACAATCCCATAGTTCACCTTCTCTAGCATCAGGGAAAATGTGGTGACTATGTTCAGCTTCTTCATGAGATTTGGGGGCAGGTGTTGTGACTTGATTTGGAGCAACTTCTTTGGGAGTCATGTCCACATCAGCTTCCTTTTGAGCAGCTCTAGCAGCTTTGTCTGCTTGCTTCGTTCTCAAAGAATTAAGTGTTGCCTTGCGGTTGGCTTCGGCTTCACTGAGCTGTTTGGCTTCGGCGGCAGCCTTAGCCTCTTGCTTCTTTACTTCGGCGATCTTACGCTTCGCTTCAGTCTTCTGGCTTGCTTCAGCCAGATCTTTCCTTTGCTTTTCAAGGAAGGCAGCTTCTCTATCAACCTTTTCCTTTGCTTGTGCTTCTTTATCAGCCTTAGCTTGGGCTTGTGCTACAGAGTGAAGTCTTTCAGCTTCAGCACGATCTCTCTTCCGTAGTTCAGCTTCAGACAATTTCTTGGTGCCAACTTGGGCATAAGTTTGGCCAGGCTTTGCAACAAAAGATTTCAGCTTCAAAGCTTTAACAGTCTCGGGGGCAGAAGCTTCGGGCTGACCAGCAGGCTTCTGCTTTGGGTCATGCCTTTCCTTAGTTCTTTTCTCTACAAGAACCAGGCGGAGAGGTGGCTTTGAAGCCAATGGGGCCTCGACGACAAAGTTAGTTAAGTCAATCCGGGGCCGCGGAGCAGGAGGGTCTGTTGGATCTTGAATTCTCACGCCTCTTGAAGCAGGCGGTTTCTCTCCAGCCTTCTTCCTCAAAGGCTTCCGAAGCTTTTGCCTCTTAGGAATTGGAGCACTTCGGATGTGCTCAGATTTCTCATCGGCATCAGCTGCAGGATCCTCATCAGTGGAATCCTCAAGTTGTGCGGCAGCATCAGCTTTATCATCAGCAGCTTGCTCACTGTCTTCATCTGAGACAGCAGGAGGTGGTGAAGCACTCGGTTTCCGCAGTCTGCGTCTCTTAGGCTTCGATGTGCCAGCATCTTCATCATGGCCTTCAGCGGTCTGTGGTTTGGCCTTTTTCTCTTATCTGAGTCTTTTCTTCTCAGCCAGAATAGCAAGTCTTTCTTGCTTCTCGGGGTAATCATCTGGCGTCTTGAGTGAGTTGGGGTGAGGAACCTTTGGTGGCCTTGGGTAGTATTTCCTTCGGTTCTCAGCAGTGTACTGAGCACACATAGCAGTAGTATACAGATATGGAGGGTGGAAGGCAAACTGCATTGCCCAATTCCAATCTGGAATGCTCTTGAACTTGTACCACCGAATCTCCCAGTAGCGGCGAATCTTTCTCAATCGATCTCTTTCTTCGGGAGGAGTGTCATAGCCCATTTTCACACGAATGGCTTCGGGAATTCCTCGGGCATTATTGACTTTCTTCGTTTTGCCTCCTTTGCCTTTTTTCTTTGGGGGCTCAGGGAAATCCTCAAGCCCTTCAACGATTGGTGATTCATTCCCAGTGGCAACCTCTTCATCAGACATCCTATGAACAGAATAGTAGAAAAGATGGAATAGGATAGGAATAAATAAGCACAGGCAAAGGCTTCGACCAAAAACCAATTTTGACAAGAATTTAGGGCAAAACTAAGATCAGATGCATGTATGGAATTGCGTTAGGTTAGAACAAGTTCAAGAACAAGATCTAACCCTAAAAATGACCTGAATCGAAGGGATACTTTGATGCTACAAACAAGTTTCCCAGAGAGCAAAGATCAACAAGGATCAAACAACCCTAGAAAATAGAAGATAAAACCCAAGAACTCAGATCCATCTGCAATGGAGAAGAACTTGGGAGGGAAGTTGGATCGGAGAGCCGAGGGTACCCTAACTCGGTGACGCGGAGCGGCTACGGCGACGGAGGGCGGTGAAGAGCGCTTCGTCGGCGGGGAACGTCCACGGCGGCGACTGTCCGACAGTGAAGCGGCGCGGTCATTGTCGGAGGCGAGAGCCAAGCGGCGAGCTCGAGGAGGGAGAAGGGTAGGGGAGGAGACGAATGAGCCGGAGGCGGTTCGCAGGGGTGGGGATTTCCCTTATATAGTGGCCGATCTGAAACGGTTATCAGATCGCATCGGACGGCTCCCTGCGAGTGTCTCTTCCGATTCAACGGTGGGGATGAAGTGGCGGTTCATGAGCGAAACTCATCGGACCGAAAAAGACGGGGACTCAACGGTCGAAGAATAACTCTTGAACGAGAGAAAAAACTTTGATAAAGTAGAAAGCAATTGATTCGGAACCCAATGATGTTCGAAGCAATATGCTTTCCGTTTCAAATGTGCTTAACCATTCAAGACAGAGTAGATTGGGACCGAAAAAGAATGGAGGGGATAGGGTCTGAAACTTATCACTTCGAAGAAAAACGACAACGAAGCTAAAAGTGATAAGCACAGGGGACAAACGAAACGAATAAAACCAACACAAAACTGAAAGCAAATGGCAAATGAAGCTAGACATATAAACATGTACGAAGGAAAACTTAAGCGAAACTAAATGAACAAACACACACCGAAGAATAATATGTACAGAGGAAAAGTTTCAGTCTTACTGAACATTGTGTGAGTCTAGGATGTTTAGCTCACATCTCAATGCACAAAACCTTTTCTCGTCCAATGGCTTCGTGAATATATCTGCCAATTGATCTTCAGTTCTGACATGACTGATCTCAATGTCTTCGCGTTGAACATGATCTCGAAGAAAATGGTGGCGACTATCGATATGCTTTGTTCGAGAGTGTTGCACAGGATTGTGTGAAATTTTGATGGCACTCTCATTATCACAAAGCAAAGGGATTTTCTTCACATAAATACCATAATATTTCAGCGGCTGCTTAAGACAAAGGATCTGAGTGCAGCATGAGCCAGCAGCAATGTATTCAGCTTCAGCAGTAGATATTGAGACACCATTTTGTTTCTTTGAAGCCCAGCACACAAGAGATCTACCAAGAAAATGACAAGTGCCTGAGGTAGATTTCCTGTCAACCCTATCACCAGTCCAGTCTGAATCAGAATATCCAATCAAATCGAACTGAGTTCCTTTGGGATACCAAAGTCCCAATGAAGGAGTATGTGCTAGATATCGAAGAATTCGCTTTACTGCAGTATGATGTGATTCCTTCGGATTGGGCTGAAAACGAGCACAAATACAAAGTGATAGCATAATATCAGGTCTAGATGCACATAAGTATAAGAGTGAACCTATCATAGAGCGATACTTCTTCTGATCGAAGGGTTTCCCCTTTTCATCAGCATCAAGAAAACCATTGGTTGGCATCGGAGTTCTGATAGTCTTGCAACCAGTAAGATCAAATTTCTTCAGGCAATCCTTAAAATATTTTTCTTGCAAAATAAAGGTGCCATTCTTCTGTTGGCGAATCTGAATTCCAAGGAAAAAACTTCAATTCTCCCATCATGAAAAGGGCTGGATTAACGAGCCGATCGGCTCGTTAAGCTCGTGCTCATTAAGCTCGTGCTCGTTAAGCTTGTGCTTGTTACGCTCACTAATATTAACGAGCAAAAACTCGTGCTTGGCTTGGTTCGTTAAGAGCTCGTTAAGATAATAAATGATACTCCCTCCGATCCATAATGAGTGTCGCTCTTTTAGTAAAAAATTTACTAGCTTAGTACAAAATGAGCGACACTTATTTTGGATCTGAGGGAGTAATTGACTATAGAAGCATTCATTAGCAAATTCACAACAACATAATTTAGTAAAGCGGTACCTTAGAATAATTTAAATATTCAAAATTCAAATAGTAACCCTATCTCTCCTTCTCGCGTGAGTCACGATCCGTCGATCCCCTTCTGGGCATTCTGGCCTTCTATTCTTTGTTCGTGTTGGAGAGAGGAGGTGTGCTGAAAAGGAGGAGGTGGGATCAATTGGGCCGGGCTGAGGCCTGAGTGACTGAGCAGTGTACACCCTAAAAAAACTAGGATTTTGCCTTAAATAAAACAAACTAAAAACGTAGTGATTAAAAAAAACAAGCTAAACGAGCTTTTCACGGAACTCACGAGCGAGCTTGTTAATCTCATTAATATTAACGAGCTAAAAATGTTGTTCATCTTGGCTCATTAACTAACGACCACGAGCCTTAACAAGCCGAGTTTTCGAGCGCTCATTATGCTCGCGAGTAACGAGCTTTTCGTCCAGCCCTAATCATGGACATCTCGTATTTCTTCGACATCATCCTTGCAAATTCTTCGCTGATTTCAGTGTTAGTGCAGCCAAAAATAATATCATCTACATATATCTGACACACAAATAGATCATTTTTATATGATCGAGTGAAAAGTGTGGGGTCAGTGGTTCCAGGTTTGAAGCCTTTCTTCAGGAGGAAATCCTTCAAAGTTTCATACCAAGCACGAGGTGCTTGATTCAGTCCATATAAAGCTTTGTGAAGCCTATACACCATATCAGGATTCTTCGAGTCTTCAAAACCTGGTGGTTGCATAACATACACTTCTTCTTCTATCTCACCATTAAGAAAAGCACTTTTGACATCCATTTGATATAGCAATATATTTTTGTGGTTAGCAAAAGCAAGCATGACACGAATGGATTCGAGACGGGCTACTGGAGCATAGGTTTCACCAAAATCAATACCTTCGATTTTGGTGTACCCTTGTGCTACCAGTCTAGCCTTATTTCTTACCACAATACCATCTTCATCTTGCTTGTTGAGAAATATCCTCTTAGTGCCAATATTATTGTGCTTCGCGGGATCAGGCCTGTCAACAAGTGACCAAACTTTGTTTCTTTCAAACTGGTGAAGTTCTTCCATCATAGCCAATAACCAGTCTGGATCCTTCATGGCTTCATCCAATTTTGAAGGCTCTAGCATGGAAACAAAATAAAAACTTCCACAGAAGTTAGCCAAACGAGTACGAGATCGAGCAGTGGGACGACCTGGTTGATGAATGTCTTCGAGGATTGAATCAACATCAACTCTTCTTCGAACTCGTGATAACGTAGTATTGTTTGCATCAGGATCAGCTTCTGCTTCAGGATCTGCTTCAGCTTCAGGATCTGCTTCACCTTCAGCTTCAGCATTTCCTTCAGGATTAGCATTTTCTTCGTTCCCTTGTCCTTCTTCGTCCTATTCATCATTAGCTTCAGGATGTTGATTTCCAGCGCCCCGGGCTAGGTGTGGGAACATTGGATAATCATCATGCCGATTAGCTTGACGAGGATTTGCTTCAACAGGGCGAATCTCTCCAATAGCCATGGACCTGATGCTCTTTTTGAGAGCCATTAGTTTCATCAAACCTCACATTTACAGTTTCCATAACTTTCCCAAAGTGAGAGTTATACACTCTGTAAGTGTGAGAATTTGAGCCATAACCTAAAAGAAAACCTTCATGTGCCTTAGGGGCAAATTTGGAGCTATGATTCATATCTCTAAAAAAGCAAGGAGCACCAAATACCCTAAGATACGAAACATTTGGCTTGTTACCAGTGATAAGCTCATGTGAAGTTTTCTTCAGAAATTTGTGAAGGTAAACCTTGTTGATGATATGACATGCTGTGTTAATTTCTTCGACCCAGAACCTGATAGGAGTCTTGTATTCAGCAAGCATAGTTCTGGCCATTTCAATAAGAGTTCTATTCTTCCTTTCAACTACACCATTCTGTTGAGGTGTATAAGCAGCAGAGAATTCATGAGTAAAGCCATGATCATCAAGAAATTCTTCAATATGAGTATTTTTTTAATTAAGTTCCATTATCACTTCGGATATGCTTCAGAGATAATTCATATTCTGTTTGAGCTCTCTTAGCGAATGACTTGAAGATTTCAAAAACTTTGCTCTTGTCATCCAGAAAGAAAACCCATGTATAACGAGAAAATTCATCAACAATAACAAGACCATATTTGTTTCCTCCCAGTAATTTTGAGGACCGAAAAGATCCATATGAAGCAATTCAAGGGGACGAGTAGTAGTCATGATAGTCTTCGCTGAATGATGTTTCTTCGTAATTTTACCAGCTTCACAAGCACTGCAGAGACGATCTTATCGAATTTTACTTCGCTAAGGCCAATAACATGCTTCTTCTTCACTAGATTATGAAGATTTATCATCCCTGCATGACCAAGTCTTCGATGCCATAACCAACCGGATGATGCTTTTTCCATTAGGCATGTGGATACAGCAGGGCCCGAAGAAAAATCAACAATGTATAAATCTCCTTTTCGGTAACCCTCGAAGACAAACGTATAGTCATCCTGTGAAAAGACAACACATCGCGAAGCAGAAAATAGAAAAGGCATACCCATATCACATAACTTTGAAATAGACATAAGATTATATCCAAGTGATTGGACTAGCATAACCTTGTCAATGTGCTTATCTTTCGATATGGCAACCTTACCCAAACCTAAAACTTTACCCTTGTTGTTATCACCGAAGGTAATGTACTTCTGAGAAGATTGAGACAGTTTTTCTTCGGTGAATAACTCCTTGTCTCCGGTCATATGATTTGTGCAACCACTATCCATGACCCATTCGGATCCACCGGAGACATAGCCCTGCAGAAGAATTAGTTCTTCTTAACCACCCACAAACGAGCAGGTGACTGAGAAGAGGTTGAAGCACTGTTTGAAGAAATATTAAAACGAAAAGGATTATATTGCCTAGGGGGACCATCAAGTACACCATAAATGTAAGTCTTCTGCGAATGGTTAGGATAAGAATGAGCATATGCAATCTTATTATGGTTATCATGAGGACGATAAGTATAATGACCAGTGCGATAGTATTGCTTCTGAGGAACATTTGATTCGGGCACCAGTGAATCATTTATCTCCTCTAGAGAATAGAAATGATTCGGTGGTACCGAAGACTTTCCCTGCATAGTATGGTCAGCAGGCAGTTTTTCTACAAGTGCTTTCTGCACCCATATCTGCCTCTTGTAGAAGCCATTCTTAGGAGGAGTACCAACATACTCAGTTGTAACCTTTCCCTGTTCATCTTTAATGAGCTTGTAGTCTGAATCAAGTGATTCATCCACAATAGCCATATTCATTTTGAAGTCGAAACCTGAAAGGTTAGCAATATCAATGGGTTTCTCCTTCGCTAGGACCCAAACTGTCTTAGGATACTGCTCAGGTTCCCAATAGGTGCCATCAGGGTTTATCTTGCTCTCGAAACCAATACCCTCATTCCTGGGATTCCTGTGAAGGAGAGCCTTCCTCAGGATATCACAAAGATACTGGTGACCTTGCACACTTTTGTACATGCTTGTTTCAAATAAGTTTTTCAACCTGAGGAGTTCCTCGGTAAGAACAGGATTTTCCTCATCCGAGACATTAGTATCATCAATAACAATAGGAGCTTTGCCTTTGGAATCAGTTTTGCCTCGTTCCAGACAAGTTAAGCAAGATGAATCAGTTTTATGATTTTCTTCAGAACCTTGTTGAGCCATGAGAGAGAGATTGACATTTTCCAACTCTTCATGAGCCTCTTTCAGTCTTTCGAGAGCCATTTTTCTCTGAAGAAATTCATAGGTGAGCTTCTCATAATCAACTGAAAGAAGATCATGCCGAGAGGATAATTCTTCATAATTCTCCTTCAGAGAAGCATGCTCATTGGTTAAAGTTTGACCTTTCTCTATATCATCGATCAACAGAGTTTCTGACTTCTTAATGTTTTTGCTTAGCGAATCAAGTTCATCTTGTTAGATTGAAGCAATTTTAGCAAGTTTAGCATTGCTTATCTTCGAATCACTATCATATGAAGAACAGTCAGAAGAATCATAGGTAACTTTGGATGAAGATACCTTAGCCTTGGACATGAAGCAATATGCAGGAGTTTCATCTTCACTGCTATTGTTGGTGAAGAATAAGCTCGAAGCCTTGGTTGAAGAATCTGCTGAAGCGAATGCCAGACCAGCAACACCATCTGATTCAGACCCAGAACCATACCTTGAGCCTGATTCAGCTTAGGACCCAGATGCTTCATCTTCAGAGTTCATTTCCTTTCCCAGATAGGCCTTGGCACGGTGAGAGCTGCTTCGACGAGACGAGCGAGTCTTCGACGAAGAACCCTCACGCTTCTTATGATACTTCTTCCTCTTGTCATCATCAGAATCTTTCTTCTTTTCTCTTCTCGAACTGGAATCATGTCTCTTGGACTCATAGCTTCTGGAGGATCTGTGAGACTTGGTCGAGGAGTCTCTGAGCGAATGCTTCGATCTGTTTTCAGCTTCCCACAGAGGGCAATCATCAATGTAGTGACCTGGTTTCTTGCACTTGTAGCAGCAGTTGTCCTTCGATGGAGAGCTTCTTGAGGATGAGCGGTGAGATGAGTGACTTGAGCTCCTTGAAGAATAACTCTTCTTGGGTGAAGAGAAACCTTTTCTTTGGAAGTGGATGAAGCGTCTCATGATCAATGCTAAATCCTTCCCAATGCTTGCAGGATCATCAGATTTGACACCTGAAGCAGAACTGACTTCGGGTGAAGAATGACGCGAAGCTTTTGCTTTCAAAGCATGTGATCTTCTCCGAAAGCCATTAATGTCACGTTTCTCATCTTCCTCCATTTCAAAAGTATTGAGTCTCTCAAGAATATCAGCGGCAACAAGACGTCTGAAATCAGTTCTTTCCTCTATCATCAGCACAATGTGATCAAACGAATCATCCAATGAGCGAAGCAAAGTTCTTACAACTGAGTGAGGAGTAATGTCATCAGCATCGAGGGAAATCAACTCATTAGCAAGAGCAGTGAGTCTGCTGTAGATGGAGCTGACTTTTTCACCCTCGTTTCTCTTGAATTGATAGAATTTGTTTTGGAGCGTGTCGATTCTGGCATCCTTCTGGGTAGAAACACCTTCTCCAATCTTTTCCAGATAGTCCCAGACATCTTTGGCAGTTTCGATATTCTTCACTTCATGATACTTCTCTGGTGTCAGATGATTGGTGATGAATACCCAGACTTCAGAATCAAGATCAATCAATTTTGCTTCTTCAGGAGTGACGACATTCTCATCAGCGACTGTGACTCCATATAAGACAACTTGCCAGGCAACAGAATAGATAGCCATGATATTTCTCTTCATTTTGTCCTTCCAGTACGGTTAGTCCTTCCCATTGAAAACAGGAATAGGTTCGTCGGAGCGAATAGCTGCGAAAGACATACTTGCAAACACTCGAGGAGGTTAATCCAAACAAAGAGTGACTGGCTCTGATACCAATTGAAATTCCAAGTATGTGATCAGAGGGGGAGGGCGTGAATGATCACTTCAAATTTTCAATTGAAACTTTGAAGTGAAGCACAACTTAGCAGCGAAGGGAATTCATCAGAAAGGTACATAGTGAAGCAGAACTAGAGTGAAGCACAACATAGCGAATCAAAAGCATCGAATCAGTTGCATTGAATCAAAACATAGAAGTAATTTCAAAACTGGATGTAAGTGCGGAATGTAAAACGAACTCTTGACTCGGCGATGTTTGTTCGACCAGTTCATACTCTGCAAAGTGCAACGTCTGGTTGGAGGGACTTGTGATTGAACACAGGAGCTAACCTCTCTCCGTCCGTATCTCCACTGCACCAATCTCCTTGAGCTTGGTCAGTTCTTCACTCGTGGTTGATTATTGAGGAAATCACCGAAACCTTTGACAAACTGGACTTCGAGGCGATAATAACTCTTCGCTCTCTAAAGAACAACTCTCTAACCATCTAGGAGAATTGCAGTTCTCCAATATAACAAGGCTAGCAAACTTCTTCCTAAGTCATAGTGAATCAACTCAGATCAATAGGACTTATGCTTCGGTGGATGGGTTTTTGGTTTTCTTCGGTGGGGTTGCTCTCTCTCTCTTAACTGTCAGAATAATCTTGGAGCAGCCAGCCGCCAATGAGGGCGGGGGTGGCATATTTATAGGTGGCAATCCCAAGGTGCAAAATGACTGAAGTGACCCGATGCGACGGCTTGACACCTGTCCGCAACGGTCGGATTTCTATCCAATGCGCAACTTTACTTGCGGAACAAGTAAAGCTGACTCACGTACTTGGTTACGCTTCAGTAGCCGAAAGAACATAGTCTTCGCTGGTGAAGCCTTACCAAGTGCACATGAGATTTCTCATTTCTGGCTTCTCACAGGTTTGGATTCGATCTGAGTCTTTTCACAAAAACCTTCGGAGTACATTTACTAACCCCTCTTGATAGTACGGTTTTTCCTACGACTCAAGAAGTGAAAAAGAACTACGCAAAAACTACTAAGTCTTGCGCCATCTTGGTCATCTCCTTCGATGAGACGTGCTTTAGGATTCTTTATATTTTTGGGGGGTCTACATCCTTGATGAGCTTCGCTCCAGAGGATATGCTTCAGTAAATATGTAAATCTTCCTTGAAGCTTTATCACCAACCAATGACCTCAGGAACCTAACCATCTGTTTTACACTAGAAAACTTGTTAGTTCCTCTACTGTTTTGTGCAACAATATCCAAAACTCATTGGGGCATAACTTTGCTCTTACAGGTTCTAGCATGGATAAAAACGAGAAATTTCCACAGAAGTTAGCTAAACGAGTGTGAGACCGAGTGGTAGGGCGACCTGGTAGACGAATCTCTTCGATTATTGAGTCGACGTCCACTCTCCTTCGAACACGAGAAAAATCTCCTTCTACAGCTTGAGGATCCGGTTGTTCTTCGGGATCATCTTGGCCTTCAGGATCAGCTTGTCCTTCGGGATCATTTCCTTCGGGTTCAGCTTGACCTTCAGGTTAAGCATTTTCTTCGTTTATGCGTTCTCCTTCGACCTGTACATCATTTACTTCAGGATGTTGATCTCCAGCGCCCCGGGCTATGTGTAGGAACATTGGACCAGCATCATCCTTGTTGACTTGATGTTCATTTCCTTCGACAGGTCGAATATCTCCAATAGCCATGTACCTGATAACTTCATCTAAAGGTGGTTCATCTAGGTTAACAGGTAATTGCTCCTTTTGAGAGCCGTTAGTTTCATCAAATCAAACATTTACAGTTTCTACAACTTTGCCAAGATGAGAGTTGTAAACTCTGTAAGTGTGAGAATTCGAACCATAACCTAGGAGAAAACCTTCGTGTGCCTTTTGGGAAAACTTTGATCTGTGATTCATATCTCTGATATAACATGGAGCACCAAAAACCCTGAGATATGAAACATTTGGCTTTTTACCAGTGATAAGCTCATGTGAAGTTTTCTTCAGAAATTTGTGCAGACAAACCTTGTTGATGATATGACATGCAGTGTTAATAGCTTCGTCCCAGAAACTGATAGGAGTCTTGTATTCAGCAAGCATTGTTCTGGCCATTTAAATAAGAGTTGGATTCTTTCTTTTGACCACACTATTCTGTTGCGGTGTATAAGAAGCCGAGCATTCATGAGTAAAGCCAATTCATCAAGAAATTCTTCGATATGAGTGTTTTTGAATTTAGTACCATTATCACTTCTGATATGCTTGAGATATAATTCATATTCAGTATGTGCTCTCTTTGTGAAAGTTTTGAAAATTTCAACAACCTTGCTCTTGTCATCTAGAAAGAAAACCCAATTATATCGAGAGAAATCATCAACAATAACCAGACCATACTTGTTACCTCCAAGGCTAGCATAATTTTGAGGACCGAATAGATCCGTATGAAGCAATTCAAGAGGACGAGTAGTAGTCATGATAGCCTTTGCTGACTGATGTTTCTTGGCAATCTTTCCTGCTTCACAGGCACTGCATAGACGATCTTTGTCGAATTTCACATTATCAATACCAACGATATTCTTCTTCGAGATGAGAGTTTGAAGATTTTTCATTCCTGCATGACCAAGTCTTCGATGCCATAACCAACCATATGTGGCTTTAGCCATTAAGCACGTGGACACTGCAGGTCCCGAAGAGAAATTGACAATATAAAGATCACCTTTGCGATATCCTTCGAACACGAAGGAATAATCATCATGTGAAAAGACAACACAACGAGAAGCAGAAAACAGTACAAGCATACCCATATCACAAAGTTTTGAGATAGACATGAGATTATATCCTAGAGATTGAACAAGCATAACCTTGTCAATATGCTTATCCTTCGATATAGCAACCTTACCCAAACCACGTACTTTTCCTTTGTTGTTGTCACCGAAGGTAATATATCTCTGAGAAGATTCAGTAAGTTTGTCTTCGGTGAACAAATCTTTGTCTCCGGTCAGATGATTTGTATACCCACTATCCATGACCCATTCAGATCCATCGGAGAGATAGCCCTGCAGAAGAAATAGTTCTTCTTAACCACCCACAAACGAGAAGGTGACTGAGAAGGCATGGAAGTGCTAGATGAAGCAACGGTATTACAGCGAACATGATCATATTGGCGAGGGGGACCATCAAGCACACCATAAACATAATTCCTCGACGAGGGGTTAGAGTACTGGTAGGTAAAAGCAATTTTGTCGTTATTTTCACGATGACGATAAACATTTCTATCAACTCGATAGTATTCCTTCTGGGGAACATTTGAAGCAAGCACCAAGGGTTCATTTCTATCCTCGAGAGAATAGTAGTGTTTCGGTGGTACCAAAGATTTTCCCTGCATAGAATGGTTAGGGGCAGCTTTTCTACGAGAGATTTGTGAACCCAAATCTGACACTTGTAGAAACCATTCTTCGAAGGAGTACCAACGAATTCAGCAGACACCTTTCCTTCCTGATCTTTGATAAGCTTGTAGTCAGAATCAAGTGATTCATCAACAATAGCCTTATCAATTGTTTAGTTGAAACCTGAATGGTTAACAATATCAATGGGCTCTTCTTTCGCCAGAACCCAGACAGTTTTAGGATACTGCTCGGGTTCCCAGTAAGTGCCATCAGGGTTGAGTATCGTTTCAAAACCAACTCCTTCCTTTCGAGGATTCCTATGAAGTAGAGCCTTCTTTAGGATATCACATAGGTACTGGTGTCCCTGAACACTTTTGAACATGCATGTTTCAAATAAATCTTTCAACCTAAGGAGTTCCTCGGTAATGGTTTCCTTGTTTGAGGGGTTAGCATCATCAATGGCAATAGGTTCTTTTCCTTTCGATTTCTCAGAAATATACTCAATTTTACTTCGTTCCAAACAAGTCAAGCAAGGTGAAGTAGATTCATTTTTAGCTTCTGAGCCCTGTTCAGCAATGAGCGTGAGATTGACATTCTCCAACTCTTCATGAGCCTCTCTCAGTTTCTCTAGAGCCATTTTCCTTTGAAGGAATTCATAGGTTAGCTTCTCATAGTCCACCGAGAGAAGATCATGCCGAGAGGAAAGTTCATCATACTTTTCTTTCAGAGCACCATGCTCATTCGTCAAAGTTTGACCTTTCTCAATCTCATCGATCAATAAGGTCTCAGATTTTTGAATAGTTTCGCTTAGAGAATCTAGTTCATCTTGTTGGATATAAGCAATTTTAGAAAGTTTGGCATAGCTTATCCTAGAGTGACTTTCTGAAAGCTCAAGAATGATCAGAGGGGGAGGGGTGAATGATCACTTATAAAAATTCCAAGGAACTTAGAAGGAATTCATGCAAACTGCGAAGGACTAAGAATATCTTGAAGGAAAAACAGTATCGAAGGTAACGCATAGCTCGAAAGGATTGGGAGTGAAGGAATACATCGAAGACAAACAGGCAACGAGTAAATACTTAATGTAAAAGCATGAAGGAAAACGAGCCTGACACGATGATGTTTGGTAAACCAGTTCACACTCTGCAAAGTGCTACGTCTGGTTGGAGGGACTGGTGATTGAACACCTGGAGAAAAACTCTCTCCGTCCTATTCTCCACTACAACAAACTCCTCGAGCTTGTCCAGTTTTCACTCGTGGTAGATGATTCAGGACATCTCCGAGACCTTTACAAACTTCCTTCAGCAGTGACAATTACTCTTCGACTACTTGACAGGCGACGCCTAACCGTCTAGGAGACTTGCAGTTCTCCAAGATAAAAAGATCGGCTAATCTCGACCTAAGTCATAGTGAATTGCTCAACTCAGTTCAGACTTGGTTTTTGGTTTTCTCTCGATGAATCTCTCTTGGGATGCTCACAGACTTCTGTCTTAGAATCTTCAGTGGAGCAGCCAACCCGAAATGGCAGGTAGGTGCGGGGTATTTATAGTTGGCGATCCCGATGGGTAAAATGACTGAAGTGACCCGATGCGACAGCTTGACGCGTATCCACAACGGTCGGATTCCAATCACTGCGCAACATTACTTGAGGAACAAGTAAGCTGACTTACCGAGCGAGTTCTCTCTCGAAGGCACGAAGTGCGATGACTTTGCCTTCGAGCTATTCACTCGACTCAGTAAGATTTCTCTCGGTAGGCTTTTGTGGGTTTAGGTTGAGCAGAGCAAATTCACTTCGACTAAGATCTCAACTAGCAAACCCCTCTTGATAGTACGGTTTTTCCTACGACTCAAGAAAATAAAGAGAAACTAGTAAAAAGACTAAGTCTTCGACCAGCTTCAGCTTTCTCCTCGTTGCGCTTTTACTCGAGAGAGACTTTTTCTTTGACTACATTTTTTGGGGTCGTCTTCCTTCAAAGGTTTCGGTAGATGACTGCAGCTCTGCTGTAGTGAGTTGTCCTTTGACCTTGTACTTGCAAACTCCATTCTTTCGGAACCTAAGTATCTGTTTATACTCGAAAACAATATTAGTTCCACTTCTGCTTTGTCCAACAATGTCCAAAACCTTCGGGGGCAAAACTTGCTCTTACAATCTCCCCCTTTTTGGACGATTGATGACAAAACAGGCATCGATAAATAATTGAAAAAGTTTTGAGTTTTCGATGATAAACCAGTGCTAAGATCGATGAAATACTCCCCCTTGATGTATGCATGGAAGATGAGAGTTTCCTGTGAAGTGCATATTTGACAAGTAGAGTCGAGGGGAAAACATCAATGATCTTAGCGAGTGAAATTGCATTCCAGATAATATCCAATGAGAAACATGCAATCTCCTCGAATGACTTGTGAACTTATATGAAAGATAACTTCCTGCAAAAGGTTAAGTATCGCAAGCAGCAGGTAGATAACTTACGAAAAAGAGTAGCAGTTCACAGTCCTACTTAGAGTTAGTTACAACCAGATCGAATATGAATCGAAAGTTTGTTGAAACTACTCAGAAAACCTTAAAGTTCAAAAGTTTATCGAATGAAAAGCAAAGCCCTTAACCCCGTAGGCAAACTAATTTCTTCGATGCCACTACATCTCCCCCTTTTTGTCACAACGTACAAAAAGTCGATAGAATAGGGTCGAAAGAAATCCCTACTCGCTGTGGCGGCTCCGGCGACGACGAGAAGATTCGGCGAGCGATGGAGCACGACGAATTGGGCGAGCGCCTGGAGGAGTGATCTTCGTGCGGAAGGAGTGTTGATCTCCAGAAGATTCAAGCTGCGATTCCGGCGGGGTCCTGGGGCTTCGAGGGTGTGGAGTGTAAACTCTCGCTGGACGTTGAGGGGCTTCATCTTTCTCGGAGTCGGAGGAGAAGGTGTTCAAAGTGATGTGATAATAGTCATCGACACTGAGTACATCTCTGTTCTTCGACAGCCGAGGGATATTGGGATCCGGGCGATGTACTCGATCATCATTAGTCCAATTTCTGTTCAGATGGGGAGGATATTCTTCGAAGCCACATCGTTGAAGTTGACCGAGGGAATTGAATTTCCGCAGTCCTTTCCAATCTCGGCGAAGGCATTCACGCAATATCTGATTGTTGTTCATGGTAATATTGCGCAAATGATTAATCTCGTCCATCAAAGCTTGCTTCTGAATGAAATCTTGGTCGATGTGATGTTGAAGCATTTGCTGAGACCGAAGAGAAACTTCCATGTGATGCACTGGCTTGATAAACTTCGAGCGAACATTACGCTCAGTTAAGTGGGCGCGGATGCCAGTGTGCTCAGCATATTGATCGTTGGGTCGAGCAACAATCTGCAATACTTCCCTAACTGGTGGAGTGAAAATCTTTGGGAAAATTGACACGGGGAATGGCACGTCCCGAGAGTAATTGGAGATAGCCATCAGCCATGGTGCATACGGCTTGTGGGAATTGTGATCATCAGCACAAGACACCAAAGTTCTGATGAAGTAGTCTTCAAAATCGAAAGGATGACCATGGACTAACTTCAATAGAGCAAGTTGCACATCATTGGGAATAGGAATGTCATCGTGCACATCGAGCATTGGCATCAAGGTCTTCGAAAGAATATAAAACCATGCCTTTGCTTCAAAGACTAAGTGTCTTGTCTTGGGCTCAGCCGGGTAGTTATCTCCTACGACATCTGGATTCATGATCGTAGAAAATTCAGCAGGAGTTGGGGCAGTTAAGTCATGAATCTTGTGTGGTAATCCTTTGAACCGAGGTAAATTGATGATGGCCAGAAATTGGTCGACAGTCATATGGAATACTTGGCCTTGGATCATATAATCAAATTTCCACGTCTTCGAGTTCTCGGGATCACCAGTGACATAGAGCGTTGCATAAAATTGCTTGATAAGCTCGGGATTGTAGCCACAATCGAGAGCAAACATCTTGTGAGCATGAAGACCATCAATTGTTTCGGCAACATTCTCGAAACATGAAGTGGAGTACACCGAAGGCATATCAAGGTATTGATGTTGGAAAACTCTAGCCTTGTTGTACAACACACGAGTATAATAGATGGCTTGCTCTTGGGTCCAAAACCGAAGATAATATGCACTTCTGGGCTTCTCGTAGGGATTGGTCCCGAAGAAAAATGGCTTGTGTTCGCGCCTTTTGAAGATGGGGCCTCCTCGAGGAACATCTGAGCGGAACAGAGGCAGCATTTCTCTCGGATGAGCAGAATGGAGCAGTTCATCAATAGGAAAAACTTCGGCAGCATTGTCCGGAATCTGGAAAACTGGCTCAGCAGGACGAGGAATTGAAGATGGAACGTTTACAATGTCCTGAGCTGGGATGACTGCAGGAGCATTTTCCTCGGCCTGCACTTCGACGGCAACTCCTTCGTCGGCATTAGCATTTTGGGCGGCCTCTTCATTTTCCATGGCCTCCAAATCTTCGTATAGTTGTGCGAAAGCATCAACCATTTCTTCGTTCGAGGAGCTTGATGAGGAGGAAGAACTGTCACTAGAACCGTCATCTCTAGAACTGTTTCCTTCGACAGCATCTTGACGAGAAGAAACTGTCGTGATATCAACATCAGCGTCCTCTTCGTCATGCAGAGTCTAGGCAGAGGAGTAATCTTTCTGAGCAGAGGAGATGGGGGCTTGAATTTCTTGCTCGACCTGAGCAAGTTGCTCGGTCTCTGCTTGGGCTTGGGTCTCGATGGCTGGGGTGGTTGATGGAATAATGTGCGGTGGTGATGATGGTTTTGGTGGTGGCGACGAGGATTTTGGTGGTGATGGTTGACGAGGTGGAGGTGTGGCTTGGCGAGGGGGTGGAGTTTTCTCACGAGGAGGAGTGGGTTGCTTGGTGGGGGTTGGTGCAGTTTCCTGTCGTGCTGATGCAGCGACGACCTTGGTAGACTTGGCCTTCTTGGCATTCTTCTCGATCTCTGGCGTCCCACGCGCAGAGGTTGGGGAAGCAGACTTTCTCTTACGAGATTGTCTGTTGTATAGGGCATCATTGTGCTCTTTGCATACAACCGACACAATTTGTCGAACCTTTTCATACACAGCGGTCAGGTTTTCCTTCTGTGCCCTTCTGGATGCTTCAAGAGTGGCAATCTTGGATTTGAAAAACTTACGGGGCTCAATGTCCTCGGTTTCTTCTTGAAGTTGCCTGGTGTAAAACCTTGCTTGTTCCTTATCCTTTCGATCCTAGGTGATATATCCTTCCCAGCGAATCATGTATGGAGCAACATGCTCTTGGATCTCAACATGCTCGGTGTGGTAGCCATCTTCCAGAGGATATGTGAAATATTTGCAGCATCCCAAGGAGCATGGGCAGAAGAATCTCCTTCGTTGGAGCTCTCTTCATCGGCACGAGGGCCGGAAACAACAGGTGCAGCAGGGGCCGGTGTAGGAGTTGGTGCGGCTCGAGGAATTGGAACATTCTGAGCCTTTTGCCTAGCCTCCTTGGCTTTCTTCTCGGCCTCCTTGGTGGACTTGGCAGCAGCAATGGGTTTTGTGACGGCACTAGGGGCCGCAGCTTTATCCTTCGAGGCACTAGGGGCCTCAGCATTTTTCTTCGCAGCACTTGTGGCTGCAACCTTTTCCTTCGTGACTGTGGGAGTCACAACTTGCTCGGTGGCGCTAGGGGCCACAACCCTTTCCTTCGGATCATCAGGAATTTTGCCTTCAGCAATCTGTCGTCGATACTTTTCACTGAACAAATGTAAAATGCCTAGTTGTTGCGCAACTTGGGCCTTTTTATGCTCGGGCTGGCTGTGAAAGTTCAGGAGCTTGGAATTTGTCAAGTCCTTTTATTCTTGCTCTTTTTGCTTTGCCAGCCTTTCTTTACGTTGAACAAGAGTTTCTTCATCCTCAGCAACTTGAGCTTGCTTTCCCTTCGATTTGGTCGAAGGTTTTGGTTGGCGAGCTTGAACTGGTGGAGCAGATGAAATGGGCGGATCAGTGACCAAGTTGGTCAAGTCAATATTTGCTCGAGGAGCCTGTGTAGCTGGCTCCTGGATCCTAATGCCTTTACTGCTCGGCTTCTTCTTTAGAGGAATGTCCTCGACATCAGCCTCAGTGCCAGGGTCTTGGTCATCAGAATTGACTTTATCTTCGGAGCTCGCATCTGGTGGCGAGACAATTACCACCTTTTTCTTTCGCTTGGCTGATTTCTTGCCAGCCTTCGGTTTGGCACTTGGGCCAACATCCTCGGCACCCTTAGCAGCAGCAGCAGCCTCCTTTCTTGCTTTGGCTTCCTTTCTCTTCTGTTCTCGTGCTTCCCGAGCATCAACCAGATCTTGAAAATCAGCAGAGGTTTTGAGAGCAGATGGGTGAGCATCAGCTGGAGAAGGTGGTCGATTATCTTTCGTCCACTTGGGCCTTAAAGATTTGACATCCGACCAGGGATTTTTCATTGCAAACAGCCTCTCCCAGCGAGGAATAAGCGACTTGTATTCATACCAAAGAAGTGCTTGTAGCCTTCGAATCTCTTGCAGACGATTTTCTCTTGTACGTTCATCTTCAGAACCTGAAGGCGTTCTCAAATTCTTCTCTATGATCAACTCCTCTGATAATCCTTCAGAGTTGTTGGTGATTCTTGTTCGGCCTCCCACACGCTTGGGTGCTCTGACATTTCCTTCGATCCCAGACATTTTCCTGCGAAAAAGATAGGTACGAGGGAATATAGGAAAGTTGTGAACAAGTACCAGCGGTTTTCGAGGAAAATCATTTTGAATGCAGTAAACATATCGATAAGCATGTCTTGCAGCAAGTTTTTCAAGAAAGTGCTAGGCTAGATTTCCATCGGGTGCAAATCTAACGAAGAACTTGTATGAACGAATTGCACAAACAAGTCTATCGATACGTTTCTGAGGAAATTGCTTAGGTGAGAGAATCCGAGGGATTTCTTACCTAGCTCAGATGGGAATCGACAGAAAACGCTAGAAATAGATTTCCCAAGATTCAACGATCCAAACAGATCAAACAGACCTAAGAAAATGAGAGAAAATCAAGAACAAATCTGGATACGATGAACAGATGAGATTGGAATCGAGTCCAGAGCCACACATACCCTAACTTGGCGATGTGCGGCGACTACGGCGACGCGGATGAAGTTCCCTGTCGACGGGAAGGTCTTCGGCGGCTTCCTTCCGGCAGCAAAGCGGCGAGGGAGTTGACGGCGACGAGCAGCACGGCGGCGCGCGAGAGAGAACTTAGGGAGCAGAGAGATGAAGTCGAGGGAATTGCGATTGCTGAACCGGTGGGGTGGATCAGTATTTATAGGGGAGGGGTCTGACATAACTGTCAGATCTGATCCAACGGCGCAGATTTCACGTCTCTCCGCATTCAACGGACGGATTTTGTGGCGGTAATCGCGGGAAAATCCCAACGAACCGAAAGAAAGTTGCTCCATGTCCGAGACCAAACTCATCGATCGAGTATAAAAGTAGATAAAGGTTCGATAGATTTACCTTCGGAATCAATGACATTCAAAGGGAATCTTGATCGAGTACAAATATACATGTTCACGAGAGAAAAGCACAGATGGGGTAGGGATAGAATAGAGGAAAACAGGGTCCGATGCTTAATCAATCCGAGGGAAAAACAGTGATAATATTCGGAGTGGTAAGTGTATAGGACAACACCAAACGAATAAAAACAAACGAAAAGAAACACGATAGAAAATTAACGTAAGTAAACAACATAGAAAGAAAACATATAATACATAGTACCGATAATTATGATCTTACTGCACATTTCGTGAGTCCAATATGTTTAACTCACATCTTAGTGCACAGAACCTCTTTTCATCCAAGGGCTTCGTAAAGATATCAGCCAATTGATCTTCGGTGCGAACATGGCTGATAACAATATCTTCTCGCTGAACGCGATCTCGAAGAAAATGATGACGAATGTCAATATGCTTCGTTCGAGAGTGTTGCACAGGGTTATGGGCAATCTTGATAGCACTCTCGTTATCACATAGCAATGGAATTTTCTTCACAAGAATACCATAATCTTTCAGCGTTTGCTTGAGCCACAGAATCTGAGTGCAGCATGAACCGGCAGCAATATACTCGACTTCAGCCGTAGAAATAGATACGCAATTCTGATTCTTCGAAGCCCAACAGACAAGAGATCTACCGAGAAAATGACATGTGCCCGAGGTAGATTTCTTGTCGACTCGATCACCAGCCCAGTCAGAATCAGAATATCCAACGAGATCAAACTGGGCACCCTTGGGATACCAAAGTCCCAAAGATGGTGTGTGAGCCAGATATCGAAGAATTCGCTTGACAGCAATATGATGTGATTCTTTCGGGTTTGCCTGAAAACGAGCACACATATAAACTGATAGCATAATGTCAGGTCTAGATGCACAAAGGTAAAGAAGCGAACCGATCATCGAGCGATATTTCTTCTGATCGAAAGGTTTGCCCTTCTCATCTGCATCTAGATGAACATTCGTAGGCATTGGAGTCTTGATAGTTTTGCAACTGACAAGATCAAACTTCTTCAGGCAATCTCTGAGATACTTCTCTTGAGAGATGAAAGTCCCATTCTTCTGTTGACGGATTTGAAGCCCGGGAAAGAACTTCAATTCACCCATCATAGACATTTCATATTTCTTCGACATCATACGAGCAAATTCTTCGCTAATATCAGGGTTAGTGCAGCCAAAAATAATATCATCGACATAAATTTGACAAACAAAAAGATCATTTTTGTATGCACGAGTAAAAAGAGTTGGATCAGTTGTTCCTGGTTTGAAGCCCTTCTTTAGAAGAAAATCCTTCAGAGTTTCATACCAAGCACGAGGTGCTTGCTTCAACCCATATAGGGCCTTGTGCAATCTGTACACCTTATCAGGATTGTTCGGGTCTTCAAAACCTGGTGGCTGCATAACATATACTTCTTCTTCGATTTCACCGTTAAGAAATGCACTTTTGACAACCATTTGATATAGCAATATACCATTGTAATTGGCAAAAGCAAGCATGACACGAATGGAATCAAGTCGAGCAACTGGAGCATAAGTCTCACCGAAATAAATACCTTCGATTTGGGTGTAGCTTTGAGAGACCAGTCGAGCTTTATTCCTTACCACAATGCCATCTTCGGGCCAGTTCTTTTGGGGGGAGGGCAGCTTAATTTTTAAGCCGCCAAAAGAACTGGGCATTCATCTTGCTTGTTGCGAAAAATCCACTTCGTACCAATGATATTATGCTTCTTGGGATCAGGTCTATCAACAAGGGACCAGACTTTATTTCTTTCGAACTGATTAAGTTCTTCGAGCATAGCAGTCATCCAGTCTGATTCCTTCATGGCTTCATCAAATCTCGATGGTTCTAGCATGGATACAAACGAGAAATTTCCACAGAAGTTAGCTAATCGGGTACGAGAACGAGTGGTGGGACGACCTGGCAAACGAATCTCTTCGAGAATTGAGTCGACGTCCACTCTTATTCGAACACGAGGTAGAACTCCTTCATCATCTTGTGGATCAGGTTGTTCTTCGGGATCAGCTTGACCTTCGGGATTAGCTTGTCCTTCGGGTTCAGCTTCTCCTTCGGGTTGGACATTTTCTTTGTTTACGCGTTCTCCTTCGACCTATACATCATTTGCTTCCGGATGTTGATCTCCAGCGCCCCGGGCTATGTGTGGGAACATTGGACCATCATCATCCTTGTTGGCTTGACGTGCATTTCCTTCGACAGGCCGAATATCTCCAATAGCCATGTACCTGATAACTTCATCCAAAGGTGGTTCATCCAGGTTAAGAGGTAATTTCTCTTTTTGAGAGCCGTTAGTTTCATCAAATCGAACATTTATAGTTTCTACAACTTTTCCAAGATGTGAGTTGTAAACTCTGTAAGTGTGAGAATTCGAACCATAACCTAGGAGAAAACCTTCGTGAGCCTTTGGGGCAAACTTGGAGCTGTGATTCATATCTCTGATATAACATGGAGCACCAAAAACCTTGAGATATGAAACATTTGGCTTTTTACCAGTAATAAATTCATGTGAAGTTTTCTTCAGAAACTTGTGCAGATAAACCTTGTTGATGATATGACATGCAGTATTGATTGCTTCGGCCCAGAACCTGATAGGAGTCTTGTATTCAGCAAGCATTGTTCTGGCCATTTCAATAAGTGTTCGATTCTTTCTCTCGACCACACCATTTTGTTGCGGTGTATAAGCAGCCGAGAACTCATGAGTAAAGCCATATTCATCAATAAATTCTTCGATATGAGTGTTTTTGAATTTCGTACCATTGTCACTTCTGATATGCTTGAGAGATAATTCATATTCAGTCTGATCTCTCTTTGCGAAAGTTTTGAAGATTTCAACAACCTTGCTTTTGTCATCTAGAAAGAAAACCCAAGTATATCTAGAGAAATCATCAACTAAAACCAGACCATACTTGTTACCTCCAAGACTAGCATAATTTTGAGGACCGAATAAATCCATATGAAGTAATTCAAGAGGACGAGTAGTAGTCATTATAGTTTTTGCTGAGTGATGTTTCTTGGCAATCTTTCCTGCTTCACAGGCACTGCATAGACGATCTTTATCGAATTTAACATTATCAATTCCAACGATGTTCTTCTTCAAGATAAGAGTTTGAAGGTTTTTCATTCCTGCATGCCCAAGTCTTCGGTGCCATAACCAACCAGAAGTGGCTTTGGCCATTAAACATGTGGACACTGCAGGTCCCGAAGAAAAATCAACGACATAAAGATCACCTTTGCGATATCCTTCGAACACGAAGGAATAATCATCCTGTGAAAAGACAACACAACGAGAAGCGGAAAACAGTACAAGCATACCCATATCACAAAGTTTTGAGATAGACATTAGATTATATCCTAGTGATTGAACAAGCATAACCTTATCAATATGCTTATCCTTCGATATAGCAACCTTACCCAAACCAAGTACTTTTCCTTTGTTGTTGTCACCGAAGGTAATGTATCTCTGTGAAGATTCAGTGAGTTTGTCTTCGGTGAACAAATCTTTGTCTCCGGTCATATGATTTGTACATCCACTATCCATGACCCATTCGGATCCACCGGAGACATAGCCCTGCAGAAGAATTAGTTCTTCTTAACCACCCATAAACAAGCAGGTGACTTAGAAGGCATGGAAGAGCTATATGGGGAAGCAATATTATAGCAAACAGGATTGCATTGTCTATCTGGACCATGAAGCACACCATAAATATAATTTCTCGACGAGGGGTTAGAGTACTGATGAGTAACAGCAACTTTGGTGTTATTGTTACGATGACGATAAACATTTCTATCGACACGATAGCATTCCTTCTGGGGAACATTTGAAGCAGGCACCAAGGATTCATTTCTATCCTCGAGAGAATAGTAGTGATTTGGTGGTACCGAGGATTTTCCCTGCATAGAATGGTTAGGGGGCAGTTTTTCTACGAGAGATTTGCGAACCCAAATTTGTCACTTATAGAAACCATTCTTCGGAGGAGTACCAACGAATTCAGCCGACACCTTCCCTTCCTGATTTTTGATAAGCTTGTAGTCAGAATCAAGTGATTCATCAACAATGGCTTTATCAATTTTGCAACTGAAACCTGAAAGGTTAGCAATATCAATGGGCTTTTCTTTCGCAAGAACCCAGACAGTTTTAGGATACTGCTCAGGTTCCCAGTAGGTTCCATCAGGATTGATTTTCCTTTCGAAGCCAACTCCTTCGTTTCGAGGATTCCTGTGAAGAAGAGCCTTTCGTAGGATATCACATAGGTACAGGTGTCCCTGCACACTTTGAACATGCCTGTTTCAAATAAATTTTTCAACCTGAGAAGTTCCTCGGTAATGGTTTCCTCGTTAGAGGTGTTAGTATCATCAATAACAATAGGTTGGTTTCCTTTCGATCTCTCAGAAATAGACTCAATTTTACTTCGTTCCAAACAAGTTAAGCATGGAGAAGTAGATTCATTTTTAGCTTCTGAGCCTTGTTGAGTCATGAGCGTGAGATTGACACTTTCCAACTCTTCATTAGCCTCTCTCAGTTTCTCGAGAGCCATTTTCCTTTGAAGGAATTCATAGGTTAGCTTCTCGCAGTCCACTGAGAGAAGATCATGCCGAGAGAAAAGCTCATCATACTTTTCCTTCAAAGCAGCATGCTCATTCGTCAAAGTTTGACCTTTCTCAATCTCATCAATCAACAAAGTCTCAGATTTTTGAATAGTTTCACTTAGAGAATCTAGCTCATCTTGTTGGATAGAAGCAATTTTGGCAAGTTTAGCATAACTTATCCTAGAGTTACTTTCATAAGAAGATCCATCGGAAGTATCGTAGGAATTCTTTGATGAGGATACCTTAGCCTTGGCCATGAAGCAGTAAGCTGGAGATTCATCTTCGCTGCTTTGGTTGGTGAAGAATGAACTTGAAGTCTTGCTCGAAGCAAATGCTAAACCAGCAACACCATCAGATTCAGAACCAGAACCCGAACCAGATCTTGGGTTTGATTCAGCTTCGGAACCGGATGCTTCATCTTCAGAGTCCATCTCTTTACCCAGATAGGCTTTGGCACGGTGGGAATTCTTTCGTCGAGAGGAATGTGATTTCGAGGAAGAACCCTCTCGATGCTTGTGATACTTCTTCTTCTTGTCATCACCAGAACTGTCTTTCTTGTCTTTTCTGGACTTTGAATCATATCTCTTCGACTCATAGTTTTTTATCGATCTGTGAGACTTGCTCGAAGAGTTGCTCTGAGAATGCTTTGATCTATGTTCAATTTCCCAAAGAGGACAATCAGCAATGAAGTGACCTGGCTTCTTGCACTTGTAGAAACAGTTATCTTTCGCAGAAGAGTTTCTGGATGATGATCGATGCTGTGATGAATTGCTTGAATGTCTTGAAGAGTAGTTTTTCTTCGGTGAAGAGGAGCTCCTTCTCTGAAAGCGGTTGAATCTTCTCATTATCAGTGCCAGATATTTTCCAATGTTCTCAGGGTCATCTGAGGCACAACCCGATTCAGAACTAGCTTTAGGAGAGGAGTGATGTGAAGCTCTGGCCTTTAGTGCATGAGATTTTCTTCGAGTCCCATTAACATCTCGTTTTTCATCTTCTTCCATCTCGAAGGTATTAAGTCTCTCAAGAATATCAGCGACAACTAGATCCTTGAAATCCGTCCTTTCCATAATCATGAGTACAATGTGATCGAAGGAATCATCAAGCGAACGGAGCAAGGTTCTGACAATAATCCGATTGGTAATGTCTTCGGCACCGAGGGAAATCAGTTCATTTGACAGCGCAGTGAGTCTGTTGTATATGGAGCTAACTTTTTCTCCCTCGTGCCTCTTGGAACGATAGAACTTGCTTCGAAGGGTGTCAATACGAGCATCTTTCTGAGTAGAGACACCTTCACCAATCTTCTCGAGATAGTCCCAAACACCTTTGGCCGAAGAAATATTCTTGACCTCATGATATTTCTCTGGAATCAGATGATTTGTAATGAAGACCCAGACTTCAGCATCTAGCTCTATCTTCTTTGCCTCTTCAGGAGTGATGGCATTTTTGTCTTTGACTGTTACACCATTCTTGACAACTTCCCAAGCGGCAGAGTTGATAGCCATGATATTCCTCTTCATTTTGTCCTTCCAATAGGGATAGTCCTTCCCATTGAAGATAGGGATTGGTTCCCCTGAGCGAATAGCTGCAAACGACATTCTTGACAACACTCCAGCTTGTTAGACCAAAATACGTAGAGCGTAGGGAGTGCCTAGCTCTGATACCAATTGAAAGCTCTAGAATGATCAAAGGGGGAGGGGGTGAATGATCACTTCTAAAAATTCTAAGGAACTTAGAAGGAATCCATGCAAACTGCGAAGGACTAAGAACATCTCGAAGGAAAAACAGTATCGGAGGTAACGCATAGCTCGAAAGGATTGGGAGCGAAGGAATACATCGAAGACAAACAGGCAACGAGTAAATACTTAATGTAAAAGCATGAAGGAAAACGAGCCTGACACGATGATGTTTGGTAAACCAGTTCACACTCTGCAAAGTGCTACGTCTGGTTGGAGGGACTGGTGATTGAACACCTGGAGCAAAACTCTCTCCGTCCTATTATCCACTGCAACAAACTCCTCGAGCTTGTCCAGTTTTCACTCGTGGTAGATGATTCAGGACATCTTCGAGATCTTTACAAACTTTCTTCAGCAGTGACAATTACTCTTTGACTGCTTGACAGGCGACGCCTAACCGTCTAGGAGACTTGCAGTTCTCCAAGATAAAAAGATCGGTTAATCTCGACCTAAGTCATAGTGAATTGCTCAACTCAGTTCAGACTTGGGTTTTGGTTTTCTCTCGATGAATCTCTCTTGGGATGCTCACAGACTTCTGTCTTAGAATCTTCAGTGGAGCAGCCAACCCGAAATGGCGGGTAGGTGCGGGGTATTTATAGTTGGCTATCCCGATGGGTAAAATGACTGAAGTGACCCGATGCGACAGCTTGGCGCGTGTCCACAACGGTCGGATTCCAATCACTGCGCAACATTACTTGAGGAACAAGTAAGCTGACTTACCGAGCGAGTTCTCTCTCGAAGGCACGAAGTGCGATGACTTTGCCTTCGAGCTATTCACTCGACTCAGTAAGATTTCTCTCGGTAGGCTTTTGTGGGTTTAGGTTGAGCAGAGCAAATTCACTTCGACTAAGATCTCAACTAGCAAACCCCTCTTGATAGTACGGTTTTTCCTACGACTCAAGAAAATAAAGAGAAACTAGTAAAAAGACTAAGTCTTCGACCAGCTTCAGCTTTCTCCTCGTTGCGCTTTTACTCGAGAGAGACTTTTTCTTCGACTACATTTTTAGGGGTCGTGTTCTTCAAAGGTTTCGGTAGATGACTGCAGATCTGCTGTAGTGAGTTGTCCTTCGACCTTGTACTTGCAAACTCCATTCTTTCGGAACCTAAGTATCTGTTTATACTCGAAAACAATATTAGTTCCACTTCTGCTTTGTCCAACAATGTCCAAAACCTTCGGGGGCAAAACTTGCTCTTACACTTTCATAAGCAGATCCATCAGAAGTATCGTAGGAATTCTTAGAAGAGGATACCTTAGCCTTGGGCATGAAGCAGTAAGCTGGAGAATCCTCTTCACTTCTTTGGTTGGTGAAGAGTGAACTTGAATTCTTGTTCAAAGCAAAAGCTAGACCAGCAACACCATCAAATTCAGAACCAGAACCAGAACCAGATCTTGATTTTGATTCAGCTTCGGAACCAGAGGCTTCATCTTCAGAGTTCATCTCTTTACCCAGATAGGCTTTGGCACGATGAGAATTCTTGCGTCGAGAGGAATGTGATTTCGAGGAAGAACTCTCTCGATGTTTGTGATACTTCTTCTTGTCATCATCAGAACCATCTTTCTTGTCTTTTATGGACTTTGAATCATATCTCTTAGACTCATAGTTTTTGCTCGGTCTGTGTGACTTGCTCGAAGAGTTGTTGTGAGAATGCTTTGATCTATGTTCAATTTCCCAGAGAGGACAATCATCAATGAAGTGACCTGGCTTCTTGCACTTGTAGCAACAGTTATATTTCGTTGAAGAGTTTCTGGATGATGATCGATGTTGTGATGAACTGCTCGAATGTCTGGAGGAGTAGTTTTTCTTCGGTGAAGAGGAATTCCTTCTCTGGAAGCGGTTGAATCTTTTCATTATCAGTGCCAGATCTTCTCCAATATTCTCGGGATCATCTGAGGCACCTCCAGATTCAGAACTGGCTTCAGGAGAGGAATGGTGTGAAGCTTTGGACTTGAGTGCATGAGAATTTCTTCGAGTTCCGCTGACATTTCGTTTTTCTTCTTCTTCCATCTCGAAGGTGTTGAGTCTCTCGAGAATATCAGCGGCAACCAGATCCTTGAAATTAGTCCTTTCCTTGATCATCAACACAATTTGATCGAAGGAATCATCAAGGGAATGGAGCAAAGTTCTGACAACAATCCGGCTGGTAATGTCTTCGACACCGATGGAAATCAGTTCATTTGACAGAGCAGTGAGTCTGCTGTATATGGAGTTAACTTTCTCTCCCTCGTGCCTCTTGAAACGATAGAATTTTCTTCGAAGGGTTTCAATACAAGCATCTTTCTGAGTAGAGACACCTTCACCAATCTTCTCGAGATAGTCCCAGACACCTTTGGCCATAGAAATATTATTGACCTCATGATATTTTTCTGGAGTCAGATGGTTTGTGATGAACACCGAGACTTCAGAATCAAGGGACACCTTCTTTGCCTCTTCATGAGTGATATCACTTTTGTCTTTGACATTTACACCATTCTTGACAACTTCCCAAGCGGCAGAGTTGATGGCCATGATGTTCCTCTTCATTTTGTCCTTCCAATAAGGATAGTCCTTCCCATTGTAAATAGGAATCGGTTCCCCCGAGCGCACAGCTGCAAACGACATTCTTGAAAACACTCCAGGTGGTTAGACCAAAATATGCAGAGCGTAGGGAGTGCCTAGCTCTGATACTAATTGAAAGCTCAAGAATGATCAGAGGGGAGGGGGTGAATGATCACTTCTAAAAATTCTAAGGAACTTAGAAAGAATTCATGAAAACTGCGAAGGACTACAGGCATCTCGAAGGAAATACAGTATCGAAAGACATGCATGGGTCGAAAGGATTGGGAGCGAAGGAAAACATCGAAGGCAAACATGCAACGAGTAAATATTGAATGTAAATACGAGAAGTAAAATGAGCCTGACACGACGATATTTGGTAAACCAGTTCACACTCTGCAAAGTGCTACGTCTGGTTTGAGGGATTGGTGATTGAACACCTGGAGCAAAACTCTCCCCGTACTATTCTCGAATGGAACAAACTCCTCGAGCTTGTCCAGTTTTCACTCGTCGTAGATGATTCAGGACATCTCCGAGACCTTTACAAACTTCCTTCAGCAGCGAAAATTTCTCTTCGACTGCTTGACAGGCGACGCCTAGCCGTCTACGAGACTTGCTGTTCTCCAAGATAAAAAGATCAGCTAATCTCGACCTAAGTCTCTGTGAATTGCACAACTCAGTTCAGACTTGGGTTTTGGTTTTCTCTCGATGAATCTCTCTTGGGATGCTCACAGTGCTTCTGTCTTAGAATCTTCAGTGGAGAAGCCAACCCGAAATGGTGGGTAGGTGTGCGGTATTTATAGGTGGCGATCCCGATGGGTAAAATGACTGAAGTGACCCGATGCAACCGCTTGACGCGTGTCCACAACGGTCGTATTTCAATCACTGCGCAACTTTACTTGTGGAGCAAACAAGCTAACTTACTGAACGAGTTCTCTCGCGAAGGCACCAAGTGCGATGACTTTGCCTTCGAGCTATTCACTTGACTCAGTAAGATTTCTCTCGGTAGGATTTTGTGGGTTTAGGTTGAGCAGAGCAAATTCACTTCGACAAAGATCTCAACTAGCAAACCCCTCTTGAAAGTACGGTTTTTCCTACGACTCAAGAAAATAAAGAGAAACTAGTAAAAAGACTAAGTCTTCGACCAGCTTCAGCTTTCTCCTCGTTGCGCTTTTGCTCGAGAGCATCTTCTTTCTCGACGACATTTTTGGGGGTCATCTTCCTTCAAAGGTTTCGGTACTTGACTGCAGCTTCGTTGCAGTGAATTTTCCTTTGACCTTCTACTTGCAAACTCCATTTCTTCGGAACCTTAGTACTTGTTTATACTCGAAAACAAAATTAGTTCCACTACTGCTTTGTCCAACAATCTCCAAAACCTTCGGGGGGAAAACTTGGTCTTACAATAAACCTCCTTATATCTTTCCTCAAAACAGCCACCATACCTACCTATCAAGGTCTTTCCATAGCCTTTCCGAGATATATTGACATGCAACATCCACCTCTTCATTACGTGATCTTCATGTCATACATGTTCCTGCTACACTGGTAGAGGAATACATTGCATACATCATGATAGCTACATCTTCTTTATGTTTTGAGTACCTTGTAAAGTGTGACGATCTACCATATCTTCTTGTAAAATAGAGTGTTGCCCTTAAGTGAGGACAACATCCCAAAGTGGGCAAAATAAAAGACCCCAAAGAGGACAAATGAGAGTTATATAGAAAGAGCCATTGAGGCCACCAAAAAATACAAAAAAAGAGAAAAAGAAAATATAAAGAGAGAAAGGGGCAACACTACTACTCTTTTGAAAGATCCACACTAGTACTCCCTCTTATCCTTGTACTCCATAGAGATGATCATATATGCATATAGCTATGTGGGGACCTTCACACTATAGAATTTGGCTTGCATATTCCAAGGATGAGCCTCCTCAAACGACCTCTAGGTCTTCATGAGCAAACAAGTTGGAAGCACCCCCACTAGTTCCATTAGAGAGCTTTTCTTAGCTCATATGTGCATCCGTTGCATGGAAATCCCTACTCCTCACATCATATCTATCATTTGGCCTTCTCGCCTACGATTTTCCTCATTGATGTGAGCCTTTCTCACTTTTTTGTCTTCCTCCTCCACCATATTTCTCTCTTTGCCATCCTAAATGTTAACTTTAGTGCTTACGCTCATCCATTGCATGAGTGCTCAAAATATCAAAAATTAGTGGATAAAATTGACTTGTACCTGGCTAGTGGTCTGGGACGAGTCAAGATAAGATTCCAAAGAAGACCAAGTGTGAAACTTTAGTAGATTGAGTTCTCAACAAAAATACTTTTTTGTGTATTCCCATATCCCCTTTCTTGCACGCAAACACCATTTGGAGACATTCGAGTCACGGACAGCGAGAGCTCTTGCACCTAATGTTCTTTTGTTGCTTGTTTCAATGCTAATATAGACTCTTGCTGTTATGACTTGAATTGAATCACATACCTTAATTGCTTTACTTTTCAAAGTTCTTATATGGTTGCTAGCATGTCACCATAGAAATTATGCTTGTTATCATTTACCTACTCGAGGACGAGCATGAATTAATCTTAGGCATGTTGATACGTCTCAAACGTATCTATAATTTATGCATGCTCCATGCATGTTTTGTGTGATATTGCTTTGATCTAGATACACTTTCATACACTTTTGATCATATTTGTACTAACTTATCAATTCAGTGCACCACAGTGCCAGTTCCTGTTTTCTGTTGTTTTTCTATTCTAGGTTTTCCCCATATTAAAAATGCTCCAAAAAATCGGGAAAATCGAATAAAAAAATCAGCGTGAAGGAACCTTCCGGAATCACCCGGGTGGGGCCAGAGGGCCACCACCAGGGACCCAGGCAGCCACCTGGCGCGGCCTAGGGTCTGGACGCACCGAGGGGGGCGACTGGGCCCCTGGTAGCCCCCTTGGCTTCCCCCCTTCGCCTATTTATTCCCCGTGACACAAAACCTCCGAAGACAGAACCCTTTTTCGCGATCTCGCCTTTGTTCCGCTGCCGCCGCGCTTCCAAGATCGGGAGCGCCAGTAGACCTCTTCCCGGTACCCTGTCGGAGGGAGGATTGACCTCCGAGAGATTCGCCTCCACCATGGACGCTTCCCGGATGTGCCGTGAGTAGATTACCTTGGACAATGGGTCCGTGATCAGTAGCTATGTGATGTTCTCCTCCCCTCTTTGTTCTTCCTGGTTTAGTCCTCGTGAGCTTCCCTACATGATCGAGGCACATATGTAATTTTCTGCTGTTGCTATGCCGAGTTTGCTGGGATCTGATGGATTAAGAGATTATGTTCATATTGTGATTGAGTAATATATTTGGTTCTTATCTTTTATATTTTTGTTCCTAAGTAATTCTTGTATGTTCTCCGTTGCTGTTTATTGCTTTGGCCAAGTAGTAGGTAGTGACTCCAAGAGGGAACGTTATGCTCGATTGTGGGTTCATGCCCCCCGATGACACGCTTGAGTGACAGAAACATGAGTCTAGGGGATTTGTTGTTGCCACAAGGGGGAAAACAAAGGTGCTTGTAACCGCGGTTGCAAGGATTGTTTAGTTTACGTAAGGTACTTTTTAATGCAGTTGTCTGTTGCTTTGGGTTTGCACTTTGGATGGGGCTCGCAACTTAATACTAGCGAGATGTTCTGGATAGATATCTCAAGGTGGATGATTAGTAGTAGATGCAGTTGGATTTTGGTCTACTTATTTTGGCGTCCTGCCCATGCTTTTGAGCCTCGTCCTTTCTTTGTAGCATAGTTAGCATTGCGGTGCGTTTTCAATCCTGTCAATTGCCCAGCTGTAATTTGTTTACCTCGCATAGCAGTTTTATCATCTTTTAGGATACATACATCACTAGTGAGCATCATGGGACCCCGGTCCATATTCTCATCACTGTTTACACGATCTTTTATTTTCCTACTTTTACATTCTAGTTGCTATCATTATCATTATTAGCTGTTGTGTTGCTCCTTTGTGAACAGCAAGGCCGGAGAGATTGACAACCTCTCTGTACTCGTTGGGAAGAAAAGTTACTTGTGAGTGTGTAGGTCTAGGTGAAGTAAGCAACCCTCGGTTGTGAACGGCGCCATTATTCACTTCACCACCTACTTATCTTTGTCGGAGTCCTATGGGAGACGATATTTTAAACCTCAGTATCTTCACCGAGGGAAATTTGCCGCTACACTACATCTAGACCTTCCACTTGGGGTAAACAAAGAGGATAGAGTATCAAGGCCACACATCCCACAGAAGGGGACCATGTGCGGCCAGCCCCTTGGCCGTGGCTCCCACCCCCTGTGAGTTGTGGGCTGATACATCCCAAACGTATCGATAATTTATGCTTGCTCCGTGCATGTTTTGTGTGATATTGCTATGATCTAGATACACTTTTGATCATATTTGGAATAACCTATTAACTCAGTGCACCCCAGTGCCAGTTTCTGTTTTCTGCTGTTTTTCTGTTCCAGGTTTCCCCCATATTAAAAGTGCTCCAAAAATTCGGGAAAAATCGGATAAAAAATCAGCGCATCGGAAGCCTCCACAACTCTGAAGGAGGGCCGAGGGGCCACCACCAGGTGCCCAGGCGGCCACCTGGCGCTGCCTAGGGCTTGGCCGCGCCAGGGGGGCGCCTGGACTCCTGGTGGCCCCCCTGGCTGCCCCCTTCGCCTATATATTCCCCGTGACGTGAAACTTCTGAGAAGAGAACCCCTTTTCACAATCTCGCCTCTGTTCCGCCGCCGCCGCGCTTCCAAGATCGGTAGAGCCAGCAGACTTCTTCTTGGCACCCTTCCGGAGGGAGGATCGACCTCCGGGAGCTTCCCCTTCACCATGGACGCTTCCCGGATGTGCCGTGAGTAGTTTCCTTTGGACCATGGGTCCCTGATCAGTAGCTATGTGATGTTCTCCTCCCCTCTTTGTTCTTCATGGTTTAGACCTCGTGAGCTTCCCTACATGATCGAGGCACATATGTAATATTTCTGCTGAGTTTGATGGGATCTTATGGATTATGAGATTATGTTCAGATTATGATAGAGTAATATATTTGGTTCTTATCTTTTATATTTTTATTCCTAAGTAATTCTTGCATGTTCTCCGTTCCTATTTATTGCTTTGGCCAAGTAGTAGGTAGTAACTCCAAGAGGGAACGTTATGCTCGATTGTGGGTTCATGCCCCCTGATGACACGCTTGAGTGACAGAAACATGAGTCTAGGGGATGTGTTGTTGCCACAAGGGGAAAACAACGGTGCTTGTAACCGCGGTTGCAAGGATTGTTTACTTTACACAAAGTGCTTTTTAATGCAGTTGTCTGTTGCTTTGGGTTTACACTTTGGGTGGGGTTCGCAACTTAATACTAGCGAGATGTTCTGGATAGATATCTCAAGGTGGATGATTAGTAGTAGATGCAGTTGGATTTCGGTCAACTTATTTTGGTGTACTTCCCTTGCTTTTGAGACTCTTCCTTTCTTTTGTTGCATAGTTAGCATTGCGGTGCGTTTATAATCCTGTCAATTGCCCATCTGTAATTTGTTTACCTCGCATAGCAGTTTTATCGTCTTTTGGGAGAGAGACATCACTAGTGAACATCACAGGACCCCGGTCCATATTCTCATCACTGTTTACACGCTTATTTACTTTTCCGTATTTACTTTCAGTTGCTATCATTATCATTTTCCCTTGTGGTTTGATCCTTTGTAAACAACAATACCGGAGAGATTGACAACCTCTCTGAACTTCTTTGGGAGCAAAGTTATTTGTGTCTGTGTGCAGGTCCAGGAGAAGCAAGTGATTATCTTCAAATGGCGCATCACTTGCCGAACCACCTACTTATCATTGTCGGAGTCCTACTGGTCGATACTCAACCTCGGTATCTTCACTGAGGGAAACTTGCCGCTACGCTGCATCTCACCTTCCACTTGGGGTAACCAACGAAGGGCGAGAAGCAATTATCATCTCTCGCGTATCAAGCAAATTTCTGGCGCCGTTGCCGGGGACTCCGAGTGATAAGATAGGGGAGTCTCCCACTAACTTTTACCTTTACTTTTTAGTCTTGTTAGTTTACCTTTTAGTTTTTATCTCTGTGTCTTATATCAAAAATTACAAAAAAATCTGCCACACTTGCTGCTACTATGGGTTCCACTGAAAACACCAAGTTGTGTGACTTCACTAGTCACAACTGTTGGAAATATGCCCTAGAGGCAATAATAAAATGTTATTATATATATATTTCCACGTTCATAATTAATGTTTATATTTCTGTGCTATAATTGCAATGACGCTGACTGTGAGATTCAGAAGAAAACTCATTTGCATGTGTGGAAATGTAAACACCAAGAGTTCCTGGTTTAGCCTCTAAGACCAGCTCATGTGCTAACTGATGATTACGTTTTCTTAATCATGGACATTGTTCTTGTAACAAGGATGTCAGTAGCAATGGGAACATATTGTTAGCAGAACAATGATGTTGAACCGACCCCAGTATTGAATGATATACTTAGAGATCACATCGTAACTACGTTATAAGTCATATCATGAAATGTTTTCATATACGTAATTCCTTAGACCATGAGAGTATCGAGTTGCTTCACACAGGAAGACATGCTTTGGTTCTTAGATGAATCCTCCCGTAAATGGGAAGTAGTAAAATAAGTTCTGGGTATGTCAGATGGTGTGGCTAGTGACTGTGATAGTTCAAGAATGGGATTTGCTCCTTCACGATGAAGAAGATATTCACTTCGGGCCCACTCGGTATGACGGTATCCATTATAGTCTGGCCAGACGCATTGTGATTCAGTCACGGGGATACCGGAATACGATAACGAGAAAAGGGACAAACGAGCAAAGAGGATAACGAGTGGCTTGTGTTCAAAAGTTGTTACACATGGGTGCCAAACTTCTCTCCTCTAACTTTGTCATATATCGCGAAGCAAAGGGAATGGTACATGACTAAACATAATGGTTCACTCGAAGTTTCTTCGTGTATGTGCGGGAGTCAACATGGGTGTCCATGGCTCCGCTGTTGATTATTGGCTATTGACAAAAGGCTGTTGACCTATGTCCGGAAGATGTTCTGAGTCATGTCCGCATTATACCGAACCTATTGGGTCACACACTTAACGAGCAGTAGTCTGTTAGAATACTAGTATGGTAGAAGGTTTAGTGGAAGCAAAGCAGAATAGTTCATACGGGTACCGGAAGTAGTTCCGGAGATTTATGGAATTGTTCATAAGGGCACCAGAAGTAGTTCTGGGTATTTAAGGTTATGTCCGGATCACTCTGGAGTAGTCCCAGGTGGTTCCGAAACATATGAGAATGGTACTGGGCAAGTCCTGGATCAACCGGAATAGTTTTCGGATAATCGCTGGGCGTCCCGACAACCTTCGCGGTCATCCGGTGGCTTAAACTGTAACTCGGATGGTCTTGGAAACTATCCGGATGGCTCCGGAACGTCCGAGAACGGTCTCGGAAGGTCCTGGAAGTGCTCCAGAAGTGTCCGGAATGTCCCGAAACGGTCCCGGTATGTCCCGGAAGGTCCTGGAAGCTTCTAGAAGGTCATGGAAGGTTCCAGAAGGTTCCGAGCAGTACCACCCACTCCCCTGCGCCCCTATCCTTGGGGGGAAAGCCACCTAGGCTGCCCTGGCCGGCCAAGGGGTGGGGGGCGCACCAAGGGGAAGGAATCCCCCTCCAGGTGGAAAGTCCAACTCTCCAATATGGCAGGTTTCCGGTGGGAAGGTTTGGGAGGTTTGGGAATCCAAGTTGGACTCCCCACCCCCCTTATTGCGACCCAAGGGCCTCTTGGCCACCTATATAATGTGGGGGAGGGGTGGGGGGCGCAGCACAACTTGTCCCCAAGGCCTATGCACCACCCTCCCTCCTCTAAACCCCGTTGCTCCACTTTTAGACCCCGGTTTAGACACTGTTCTAGATCGGAATCCGTTAGGGTTTTCTCCCTCTAGTTTTCTCGGTGGCGTTCATCTCTGGACGGCGGAGCGCTGCTGGATTTCTGCTACGGGATGTGTGGATACTAATGGAGGGGTCGTACCTTCGACCCTTCTTCGAGGAGCTTGTTCATGGGACTTGTCCGTGGGACTAGATCGCGGGACTTGTTCGTGGGATTGATCGAGGGACTGTTCGTGGGAGAACTTGCGAGATCTACTTCCACTACGTCCACGAGCTTCACCAACTCTACTTCCTCTACATCGGTTGGTGAGCCATGACCTAAAACCTTGTATGCAATCTTCTTGGATGATCTTGGGTTCTTGATTCGTAGGCCGAAAAGTTTTGTTTTCTACTACGTTTCCCAACAACAACAACAAAGACTTTATCTGCAATCCTATTGCCACACCTGCCACTTCAGCTACCTCTTATAAATTTAAACCTACTTTGCTAAACCTTGTTATGAGAGATCAATTCTCTGGTGTTGGAGATGATGTTGATTTACACTTGAATAAATTTGTTGAATTATGTGATATGCAAAAGTATAAAGAAGTAGAAGGTGATGTTGTTAAGCTCAAGATTTTTCCTTTCTCTTTGAGGGAAGGAGCTAAAATCTGGTTTCAATCTTTGCCTAGGAATAGCATAGATTCTTGGGATAAGTGCAAAGATGCTTTTATTGGGAAGTATTACCCACCTGCTAAAATTATCCAATTGAGAAGTAACATTATGAATTTTAAGCAATTGGATAATGAACACGTTGCCCAAGCTTGGGAACGAATGAAATCTCTTGTTAAGAAATGCCCTACACATGGTTTGATTACCTGGATGGTTATCCAGACTTTTTATGCAGGCTTGAACTTGACCTCGCGGAACCTGTTAGATTCGGCCGCGAGAGGAACCTTTATGTCAACTACACTTGGTGCTGCCACAAAGCCTCTCGATGAGATGATGACCAACTATTCCCAATGGCACACCGAACGCGCTCCAACGGGTAGGAAGGTAAACTCTGTCCAGGAGATTACCTCCCTAAATGAAAAAGTTGATTTAATCATGTCTCTGCTTACCAAGAAACCCTTTATTGATCCTCATGATGTTCCTTTAAATTCTTTGGTTGCACAGGAACAAGTAGATGTGAACTTTATTGCAAGAAACAACTTCAACAACAATGCTTATAGGAGCAATTTTGCTAGCAATCCTAGACCGTTTCCATCCAACTATGGGAACAACAACACTTATCCTAGCAACAAGAACCCCACTTCTGAACTAGAAAGTATGCTTAGAGACTTTATCACTACCCAAAAAGCCTTCAACAGAATTGTAGAAGAGAAATTAGCTAAGTTAGATAATCTCTCTTTGAAGGTAGATAACTTAGCCCTTGATGTTGAGATGCTGAAAATTAGAACCTCTCCCCTTGAAGAGAGGAAGGCCACTGCTATTAATGCTATCCAATTACAAATTAATAAAAATATTAGGATGATGGCTAAACTTAAAGAAAGATGGGCTAGAAAAAAGAGGAATAAGATAGAATTAAGAGCCTTCCTACACACCACACAGTTGCTACTATCCAAATTGTTGAGGATACCGAAACTATTAGCACCCAATGCACTCCTAGTCCCATTGGACTTATTAATGGTGATGCTAATACCTCAACCGTAGAAGAAGAAACTCCTATGAACATAGAGGGTTTAAAACAAGTGAGCCTAGATGACACTACTACCACTTTTGATAGAAGTGATATTTATTTTGATAGTTGCACCCTCTCAGAAGTTATTAGGTTGCTACACAAAATCTCTAGAGACCCCAACACTAGCACACTTAATCTTGCCTTCACGGAGCATATCACAAATGCTCTCATCAAAGCTAGGGAGGAGAAGCTTAGGATAGAAGCCTTCATACCTAGGAAGCTAGATGATGGTTGGGACCCTATGATAAAAATCAAATTAAATAAATTCTCTTGCTATGCTTTATGTGAAATTGGAGCTAGTACCTCCATCATTCCCAAAAGAATGTATGATATGTTTGAATTGAAACCTTTTGATTCTTGTTCTTTTGGTGTTCATCTTGTTGACTCTTCCGTAAAGAAACCTTTGCGGAAGATCGACAATGTTCTTATCATTGCCAATGACAACTATGTTCCCATTGATCTTATTATTATGGATATAGAGTGTGAACCTTTATGTCCAATTATTTTGGGACGTCCTTTTCTTCGCACCGTCGGTGCCATTATTGACATGAAAGAGGGGAATAAAAAATTTCAATTCCCTCTAATAAAGGGAATGGAACACTTCCCTAGAAATAAAATCAAGTTACCATTCGAGTATGTTACACGGGCTAGCTATTCTCTTTCTCTTGATAAAACTTGATTCTTCTTTTTCCTAATGCCTAGCTTAAAGGCGTAAAAGAAATCGCTTGTTGGGAGGCAACCCAAGATTTGTTTTACTTCTGTTTGTAGTGTTCTTGATGATGTTTACTACCGTAGAAACATCATTGTATCTTTATTTTCAAGATTGGTGCCAAGTTATAGCCTCTTATGATGATGGAACCAAAAGTTGTGACATGCTGTCCAGAAAACAGATTCTGTCTTCTTGACGGAAAAAATTGGATCAAATCACCAGTTCATATTTTTGAGCTGAATTTTTTACACAACGTGCTCTATACAATTGCGGAACTTTCGTATGTTCTCAGTTTTTTATTTGAGTTGCAGAAATACCCCGAAAAAATTCTCTACTACCTGATGTTATGTTTTTTACAGATTCTACCACATTTTATCTCCCCTTACTTTTGCAAACCTGAAGCTTGCTTTTTCTTTGCAAAAACCTTTTGGAAATCTTGAGAAACAGTATCTTTTCAAGAATATCTTTATATCCAGTGGGGATTTTTTTTATTAAGGGTACTAACCTCTCTAATCAGTTTATGATGAGTTATGTATGAAGGGAGTTTTCAAGTGTGCGATGGAAGATGATGAAAGAAGATACGGGAGTGTGAAGAGCTCAAGCTTGGGGATTCCCCCATGCATCCCCAATAAATATTGAAGGAGCCTCAAGCGTCTAAGCTTGGGGATTCCCCCGTGCATCCCCTTCTCCATCAACAATCATCAGTTCGTCCTTCGTCTCACTATATTTTTATCACGTCATGCGTTATGTGTTATGCTTGGAGCGTCTCGCTCTTAGGTTTTATTTTTAGTTTTCTTTAGCTTAGCTTTCTGTTCATAACAAGTTAGACCCATCTTACTTTGTGTGGGAGAGAAACACGCTCCACTCCAATCTAGAACACATCATAGGATTTTTCATGCCTATCCTTTTACTGTTGTGTGTTCTTTATCTTTTCGTAGCTATTGCCATGTTTAGTTTTAGTCTTAGTTTGTCTTTAGCAAGAGCCTTGGCTTTTCTTTAGTTTTTTGCTGGAACTCTCTTTAGTTTTCATATTTATCTCGTTAAGACAGTTGGTTGTTGCACTGAGTTGTCTCTTGTCTTGAAAGTAGGTAATTGAAGTTGCTATTTAATTTTTGTAGTAACTTGCAATAGTTTTGAGGTATTGATGTGAGTAATGTTTGAACTTTTGGTGTCAAGAGCTCTAGCCTATTAGTCATAGGTGTCGTATTTTGGGAAATCCATGTGTATTTTCAAAACTTACAAAACTAGTTGAGAACTCTAGCTACTAGATGGATCGCTAATCTTTGGAGGGATCGGATATTAGAGTACACTCACGTACCATGAGTCGTGGATGCGCAAGGATAACGAAACCCCCATACACTCCTCCTCGGGGTACTTGTCTCTTTGTGAACCTCCTTATTAGATTGAGAGTCGCCGATAATAAGTGCATGAGTTCTTCGGACTAATGTAAGTATTGAAAGTTGACACTTCCACCTCCTCATATTTGCTAGCCTCTCCCGTGTCATGCATTGCTTTCTTCTCACTCCAAGAGTTGTCGTCCACCTTCGCCGGTACATCCAAACCCTTGGCATGATACGCTCTGTCATCATAAACCTCCTTATATCTTTCCTCAAAACAGCCACCATACCTACCTATCAAGGCATTTCCATAGTCTTTCCGAGATATATTGCCATGCAACATCCACCTCTTCATGACTTGATCTTCATGTCATACATGTTCCTGCTACACTGGCAGAGGCATACATTGCATACATCATGATAGCCACATCTTCTTTATGTTTTGAGTACCTTGTAAAGTGTGAAAGATCTTCTATACCCTCTTGTAAATTAGAGTGTTTCCCTTAAGTGAGGAAAAGATCCCAAAGTGGACAAAATAAAAGATCCCATAGGGGAAAAATGAGAGTTAAATAAGAAGAGCCATTGAGGCCACCAAAAAAATACAAAAAAATAGAAAAAGGAGAAAAGGAAAATAAAAAGAGAGAAAGGGGAAACACTACTATCCTTTTGAAAGATCCACACTAGTACTCCCTCTTATCTTTGTACTCCATAGAGATGATCATTCATGCATGTGACGCCCCCAAAATCAATCCGTGTACAATAATCATACACACAGGGTACACGACTGAGATTAGGGTGCCACGGTGATAATATCACAGCACAACACTAAACACAAAAGGATAAACAAATATGTTACAATAGAGGGGGTCACGCGGACCCAAATACATAAGTCATACAAGCCATAATATCTGAGTACAGACATAGTTAGTCAAGTTTTTCCTTAAGAAGGCTAGCACAAATCACATCAGAGATACAGATCGAAAAGGCGAGGCCTCCTGCCTGGGATCCACCAAACTACTCCTGGTCGACGGGGAACTCGACGTCGTAGTAGGCGCCTCCGGGGTACTCCTGCTCCTGGGCTCCAAGGTCGGCTGCAGCGACCGATCAGGCAAAACAGTAAAGGAAATAAAGCAGGTGAGTATCTAGTATACCCGCGAGTCTTACGTCCGCTACTAAGCATTATGCATTGTATCAACGGAAAGAAGAGGCTATATAAGTAGACTGAAAGACAGAAATTCAGAGCAAGGGTAAGAAGCTAGGCCTAACGAAGACTAGCATCTTCCGACGATGTCTTGTAGGATGAGGTAAGAATCAGCCAACAGTTTATATAAAGCATAAAATAACAATGCAGCAGAAGTTGCTGCAGCATTGTATAATAATAAGTTGTAATAATTAGCAATGCCTCCGAGTTCACCTCCTCGACATCCCCGCGAGGAAGAAAACCCGGAACCATACAGTTTAATAATAATAGTTTCTAGTGGTAAGATCCAGCTTCAGCATAAAGCGTCCTGTTACCGTGGACACGGCTATCAATAGATTAATCTTCCCTGCAGGGGTGCACTTGTGTTACGCTACACGCACGGATCTCCAGGGTGGCGGGAACCTTGTTAGGGAACGCTCCACCGAGGCTATCCGACACTTCATAGCCCATCTTTCAAACTCAACAGAGAGGTCATCCACCGGACTATATCCTATGTACGTGGGGCTTTGGACCCTAACCCCGACGTACTCCTGCACGGTGCGAGGCTGGCCGGTGAAGTTAAATCAAAGCAAATACAAATCACACTGCCGCGGCAAATAAGACAACACCACTTACCGGCGCAGGCCGCGGTACTGCTGACATCTGAAGAGTCCTCGGACGACACTACGGAGCAGAGGAGCCCATAAACTCGTAATTCCCACGGGTAGGTAGTGCGTACATGGCATATAGCCAACTCAAGACATTCACTGAACCATTTAGCATTTTAATTAACCTGCGTGACAACCGTTATCATTGCCTCGACTTAACCGACCCGCGGACAACGACAGCAGCCAGGACCACCAGTACATCGGTGCCTGCCCTGTCGTCCCACCAAGTCACTGCGGTTACCAACAAGGTGAACCGTCTCCTTACCTTGTCTCGCGTGTGCTCCGGGAGGAGCTCGACTTTTGTGGGTTGGTAACTCTCGCGGCCAACGACCAGGGGCCAAGCACACCGGTACACTGGTCGTACCCTCCCTGTCGTCCCGTCACAATACCTCTCGCGGGCACCGTTGGGTCGCCCGACTTCTTACCTGAAGGACAACTGCTGTTCAGGACCCTATGGCGGTAAGACAAAGTCAGCCTCGAGTGGAGTACAAGGATTACTCCTTGATAGCTCACACTTAAGGTGACTAGGCATAACCCAGATAGGGGCCTTTGGCGGTGTCTGCCTTGTACCGTACCTGTGCAGTTATAATATTTGTACCCGCGTTCACTCCCCTGAGTGATCACGGCCCTCTATCTAAACCTAGCTAACAATGCGCAGGGCTCACTGCTGAATAATGCATAATAATAATAATAGGCAGCATAGGATAAAGGAAGGCACATCAAGGGGCGACAAAATCAGGCTATGCAGTTGAATAGGATTGTAATCGTAGCAGCAGCAGTAACAATGCCTAGTGCAAGAAAAGTACGGAAAGATAGGCGATATCTGGGGAAGAGAATGGCTCTGCTTGCCTGCAAGCTCGACGGTAGTAGTAGGGTCGTCGACGACGTAGTCGTACTCAGCAGCGGTGTAGTCGACGGAAGCAGCGGGGTCTACCGAAGATTAAGGGGGGAAGAAACAGTAAATACACAGCAAGCATATACAAACAGATGCATGATATGACAGATGAAATGTTAACGGTGTTCTAACGCAGTGTAATGCACGTTGCTCGGAACGGAAATTCATCTGAGGAAGAACTACCGGCTCTGGGTGTTTACCGGACAGGGTGTCCGGAGGGGAAGGATCAAGCCGGAGGTGTCGTGGTTACCGGAACAACATAAGGGGGGTGTATCCGTGCTAGTTGATCTATTCCGAGAAACATTCGTGTTCGGAATAAATTCATACGGGCACTCTAACAGTACTGGACAATTTATCGGACAGTCGGTCCGGAGGGGGAATGTTTGAGGTTCTTCGTGTTAGAGGGGTGTGGTAGACATACGGATAGCGTATTTGTATTCGTTATATTTTTCTGATCAATTTTCATGTATAAAGTTTTTGAATCCGAGTTACGGTTTAAAAGTTATTGAATTTCAAAGTTTAAATCAATTTAAATGATTTTTTGGATTTCTTTTATTATTTATTAAACATTATCCAGAACATTATCCAAAACAGTACTGACATATGGGACCCACATGTCAGCCTCTCAATTTCAATTAAACCTTTTAATAAATAAAAACCTGACAAGGGGGGCCCAGGTGTAAGTGTCTCAGGTTTTAATTTAACCATTACCTTAAACTAACAGTGGGTTAAGGAGGCTAGGCCCACCTGTCATACTAACATAATCATATAATCCATTTTATTTACTTAACAAAATATTTCCCGGGGGTGGCCCGCATGTCAGTGGGTGATTAAGCCCTAACCAAGTCGCTAATGACCCAACTGACTGGTGGGGCCATAAGTCAGTGGCGTAGGCGACCCGCCGGCGGCTCGCCGGCGAGCAGACTCCGGCGAACTCGAGCTAGCGCTCGATTCCGAGCACCAAAAGAGACGCCGCTTGTTGCTAGGGGTTCAGGGAGACGTGCCGCTTCGATCTACGGTGGGGGAGAAGATGGGGCGGTCCAGGTCGAGCTCTGCTTCAAAAATGGCGGAGCAGTCGCTCGGGCTCCAATGGCGACTTGCGCAGCGAGGCGAATTCAGGCGGTCCAGTGGGTGGAACTGACCGTAGGGAGCACGGGGAGTATAACTATGCCAAAAGCGTGGCCTGGGGCGGCTTGTGTGCACGTCTACAACGACAAACGGCGGCGGCCGGAGCAGCTAAAAGGGGGTTTCTGCACGGGGACCTAGCGGGCGTCAACGGGGAGTTGGGGACAGTGATATTGCTCACCCTGATCTCGCAGACGGTGGAAGTGAGCTCGGGGACGAATCGGGGTGGCCGGAATCGCTCCGGGATCTCGCCGGAGTCGAAGAAGAAGAAGAATAAGACGTCGCGCTCGTTGTAGTCGATCCCGCCGCAATTCCAAGCGCACGCAGACGAAGTCGACCACCGCACGCATGCCAGACACGTTGTGATCGCACGGGAAGGTCACTGGCCACGGTTGCTCACCACGGCGGCCATGGTGGCTCGGCGGGATTCTTCCCCGACGCGTGAGAGAAGGGGGGAGGGGAATGGAGGTGCGGGGGTGTCCAGGAGGGAGGGGGCGTCGTCCTTATCGCGACCGCGGCGGCAGGGAGCAGGTGAAGGGCGGGGCCGGCCTGGCAGCGGCGTGCCCACGGCAGCGGCCGTACGGGAGCAGGTGGGGGTGGTTGGGGGAGGAAGAAGACAAGGGGGTTTGGGCTGGGCTGAGGTGGGCCTCGCCCCAGGCGAGCTTTAAGCCTTTTCCAATTTTCGTTTTGTTTTCTGTTTGCTCAATTTCTTTCTGTAATTGATTTATTAACCCTAGCATTTTTGTAAAAGGTTATTAGTGTTTGTAAATTAGTGTTACATATTACTGAGGTGTCACAAAATATTTTGCTGCAAAATAAAATCATTAGATATTTCTTTTAAATATTAAATGCCCAAAGTAGGGGTTTTAACCCACTGTTTGAATTGTTTCGAATTTTCTGCAACTCCAAAAATTACCAAAGTTGGTCCAACATGATTATAATGATTTTAGGAAATTTACAAAAAATGTTCCATGATTTTTGGAACAACTTTATTTGAGCCCATTTGTTTTAGTTTCCATTTAAAGTAGTTTCAACTAGGGTTTGATTTCTTGATGAGCAAGATGCATTGTGCTTTGGGTTTTGATTACCAACCAGCATGATTTGAAAAGAGTAGAAGCAAAGTTTGATTAGGGACAGGGGATAACAGTGATTAACAAACAGTGATGGTCAACAGTGATGATGATTACTGTTATAGGAACTGAGGGTGTTACAAATCTCCCCCACTACAAGAATTCTCGTCCCGAGAATTTAAGTGGTAGCGAGGAAAAGATCGGGGTATTCATCGCGAAGGCAATCTTCGCGTTCCCAAGTGGCTTCATCTTCAGAATGATTCGACCACTGGACCTTGAGGAACTTGACGGTCTTGTTGCGGGTTCGACGCTCAGACTGATCGAGAATGCGGCTCGGATGTTCTCGATAAGTTAAGTCTTGTTGCAGCTCGATCATATCATGTTCCACTTCGCGGATAGGATCCTTGAAGCAGCGGCGGAGTTGCGACACGTGGAAGACATCGTGGACTTGGGAGAGGTTCGGCGGCAATTCCAACCGGTATGCCACGGGTCCACTCCTGGAAAGGATACGGAACGGGCCAATGTAGCGAGGAGCCAACTTGCCCTTGATACCGAAGCGATGAGTGCCTCTCATGGGAGTGACACGAAGGTATGCATACTCGCCAGGTTGATAGACCATTTCTTTGTGCTTGCGGTCATAGTTGCTTTTTTGGTGGGACTGAGCGGCTTTCAGGTGTTCACGGATAACGCGAACCTGATCTTCAGCATGTTGTATAATGTCCGGACCAACGAGAGTTCGTTCCCCAGTTTCTGACCAATTCAGAGGGGTTCGACACTTACGTCCATAAAGAACTTCAAAGGGGGCCATCTTCAGACTAGCTTGATAGCTATTGTTATACGAGAATTCTGCAAATGGAAGAGATTCCTCCCACTTCTTGCCGAAGGAGATGACACAAGCTCGAAGCATATCTTCAAGCACTTGATTAACTCGTTCGACTTGTCCTTGCGACTGGGGGTGATAGGCGGTGCTGAAATTCAGATGCGTGCCCATAGCTTCTTGGAAACTATCCCAGAATCTTGAGGTGAAAATGCTGCCACGGTCTGAACTGATCTCCAGCGGAATACCATGGAGGGACACAATTCTGGAAACATACAAGTCTGCTAACTGACTAGCAGAGATCATCTCCTTGACTGGAAGAAAGTGGGCAACCTTGGAGAATCGGTCGATGACGACAAAGATGGCATCATGACCCTTCTGTGATCGGGGAAAACCGGTGACGAAGTCCATCTCGATCTTGTCCCACTTCCATTCAGGAATAGAGAGTGGTTGTAGAGTTCCAGCAGGCCTTTGATGTTCTGCCTTGACGCGACGGCAAACGTCACATTCAGAAACATATCGGGCAATGTCTTGCTTCATGTTAGGCCACCAGAATTGCTGACGAATGTCTTGGTACATCTTGGTGCTTCCAGGATGAATGGACAACGGGGTATCGTGAGCCGCTCTCATGACCTTCGGGGTCATATCCAGGTTCTCATGACTGCCCTTGCTGTGAGTAACCACTAAACGGTTCTGGTAGTACGCCGCACCTTTGCTATCAACGGTGAAGGGTGAGGGTCTCCCATTGGCGATATCGCGCTTAATCTTGTGTACGAAATCATCATAAAATTGTATACCCTTGACGGATTTGACGAGATCCGGTTCGATGACCAGGTTATTCGCATAACCTTGAGGAACAATCTCGAGGTTCAACTTTTGAAAGTTTTCATACAGAAGGGGTTGCTGCACTTGAACCTCAAGTTCAGAACAGTACGCTTTGCGGCTCAAGGCATCGGCCATCACGTTAGCCTTGCCAGGGGTGTAATGAATATCCATGTTAAAATCGGCTATTGTCTCGAGCCATCTTTGTTGGCGGAGATTCAGGTCGGGCTGAGTAAACAAGTACTTCAGGCTTTGGTGGTCGGTGTAGATCTCGCAACGGTTACCAACGAGGTAATGTCGCCACAGCTTCAATGCATAAATTACTGCTGCCAATTCGAGATCATGTGTTGGGTATTTGTCTTCGTGAGTACGCAACTGACGAGAGCCATAAGCAATCACCTTGCGCTCTTGCAATAGGACACAGCCTAATCCTTGACGAGACGCGTCGCAATAGATCACGAAGTCCTTCTGAGTATCAGGGGGAGCGAGCACCGGGGGAGAAGTTAGCTTGTCTTTGAGTGCTTGAAAACTTTCTTGACATTTATCTATCCACTCAAACTTGACACCTTTGTGAAGCAGATTAGTCAGAGGCCTGGCAATCTTGGAGAAATTCTCGACGAAACGGCGACAATAGCTAGTGAGCCCGAGGAAACTACGGACTTGCTTGACGGTCTTGGGAGGAGTCCAGTCAGGAATAGCCTGGATACGTTCTGGGGTGACGGCAATGCCATCCTTGGAGATCACATGCCCAAGGTAGGTTACTTCGGGAAGCCAGAACTCACACTTAGAATACTTAGCGTAGAGTTTGTGTTCTCGAAGCTTCTCCAGTATAAGACGAAGATGTTCAGCATGTTCTTCTTCATTCATGGAATATATCAATATATCATCCAGATAAACCACGACGAACTGGTCGAGGTACTCCATGAAAATATAATTCATCAATCTGGAGAAAGTGGCTGGAGCGTTGGTTAAGCCAAAGGACATGACAGTGTACTCGTATGAACCATAGCGAGTAATGAAAGCAGTCTTCGGAATGTCCTCATCACGGACTCGGATTTGGTGATAACCCAACCTCAAGTCGAGTTTAGAAAACACCTTGGATCCGGCAAGTTGATCATACAGATCGTTGATCCGGGGAAGTGGGTATTTGTTCTGGATGGTGGCTTGGTTAATGGGCCGATAATCTTGGACCAATCGGTTTGTCCCATCGCTCTTCTTGACAAAGAGCGAAGGTGCTCCCCAAGCTGAGGAACTGGGGCGAATGAATCCTTTCTGAAGTGCCTTGTCGATTTCCTCCTAAAGCTCAAGGAGTTCATGTGGCGGCATCTTGTAAGGACGCTTGGCAATAGGAACAGTGCCCGGCTTCAAGTCGATGACGAATTCAACTTCTCTGATCGGGGGTATTCCCGGTAGTTCTTCTGGGAAGACGTCGGGAAAATCGCGAACGACCGGAACGTTCTCGATGCCTTTCAAAGGTGAGATATTCAAAGCATTCATCATAAAGATCTGTGTTTCAGCATTACGGGTAACTCGGGCGGTGTGGCTAACAATCCCACCGGAGGGGTGAAAAAGCTGGACAGACTTGGTGCCACAATACAGTGTGGCATCGTGAAATTTCAACCAATCCATTCCCAAAATGAGGTCTATGGTGGAAGACTTCAGGAGGATGGGCGACGCAAAGAATTCAACTCCTTCGATTTCAATGGTGGTGTTTGGTGCTATCATGGTGGTTCGCCATTGGCCAATCGGGGTGCGAACAACAATCGGTGGTTTCATCGTTTCGTACTTGAAGTTATGCGAAAATGCAAATGCTTCCGACATGAATGAATGCGATGCTCCTGTATCAAATAAAACAGCAGCAGGTACGGAATTAACGAGAAGGGTACCCATCACGGTAGCGGGTTGTTGCTGAGCTTCTTCAACATTGACGTTGTTAGCATGTCCACGAGCATAAGCAGCAGACCCAGTATTATAGTTGGGGGTCCTGTTGTTGCCACGACCATTTCCACGGCCAGCGGGGTGAACTACCAGTTGCTTCTGTTTCTGGGGGCACTCTCTGGAAAAATGCCCAGGTTGGCGGCACGTGAAGCATAATCCATCCTGAGGACGAAGTGGGTAGCATTGGGTGGTGCAGGCAGAGCTCTTGGCAACTGCGGTGGCGGAGGCAGACGGGGTGCAGCATAAGACGGCCTTGGGGCAGGGACAGCTGAATGAGTCACACTGGTAGGGAGCCAGATACGACGCTTCTGCGTTGCGCCCGAAGATGAGCCAACGTCACGATAACGCTTCAGAGAGTTCTTGTGCTCCATCTGGGCAGTCTCGACGGTGATAGCCTTGTTCACCATGGTGGCGAAGTTGGCAAAATCATGAACGGCAAGAGCGAGCCTGAGTTCTGGGTTGAGGCCACGACGGAACTTCTGCTGCCTGCGAGCATCAGTGGTGATCTCTCCTTCCGCATAGCGAGAGAGGTTGAGGAACTCGCGTTGATAGGCTTCAACAGTCATGTCGCCCTGAGTGAGGTTACGGAATTCTTCCGCCTTACGATCCATGATCCCCTGAGGAATGTAGCGGGCGCGGAAGGCAGACTGAAATTCATCCCAAGTGATGACTTCTTCAATTGGCAGGGAACGCTTGTGGGTGCTCCACCACTGAGCAGCGGCACCTTTCAGATGATAAGACGCAAAGTTCACATAGTCGGCTGGATCGACATTAGCAGACTCCAGCTCGTGAGTGATGTCGCGAAGCCAGACATCAGCATCCAGCGGCTGAACAGTGTTGCGGAACATAGTGGGGTTGAGGCGGGTGAAGTCGTGCAGAGTCATAGTGGCATGCTGATGGTGGTGCCCATTCTGATTCGGCTGGGGGAACTGAGCCATGATATTCTGCATGAACTGATGATTCATCTCGAACTGCTGCATCATCGCGGCCATGTAATCCGGCGGCGGAGGTGGGTCGTTGGCAGTACGACCACAACCACGACCACCACGACCAGCCATCCTGCTAGAATTTAACAGGGGTATTTCAGCGATGAAAATTTAACGAGATACCGGAATCCAGCCTGAAGTAAAACGACAACGTAAAGGAGGCGCAGATATATATAAAGGAGTAGTCTTATAAGACATACACATTCGCACACAGAATCAATCGAAAATCGGGCAGCGTAACGTCGTAGAAATTAAGGAAAAAGGACTCTCTAGGCGGCGCGCAGACCGCGGTAAGGATTACACGACGCGACATAGATTCCACTATGTCAATCACGCCGCAAGAAAACTGTTGGCCACAGGAGTTGATGCCAGAGAACGCGCGGCCTGCCCAGAATGAGAATGGGATCCGCGGTCTGGGATCTGGCGTACGACGCCTGCGACACGACTCAATCAATGGGGGGGGAAGCACCAAAAACGCCGGGTGGAATCAGGAGAACGTGATCCTAATGTCAGATTTTGTAAAACTTACCAGCAAGGATAAGAGATCAGATTCCCAGAGCATAGGTAAGGAGAAAAGGATCCTACTACCATAGATATCACACGTAGTGATATCGATGTGGGCCCGTAAGCCAAATATTAAGTTAGCAAAATAGTTTTTCAAAGTCTAGACTCAACATCAACCAAGTAGTGGTGGGGTGGCTTCCTACAGGCAGTCGGCTCTGATACCAACTTGTGACGCCCCCAAAATCAATCCGTGTACAGTAATCATACACACAGGGTACACGACTGAGATTAGGGTGCCACGGTGATAATATCACAGCACAACACTAAACACAAAAGGATAAACAAATATGTTACAATAGAGGGGGTCACGCGGACCCGAATACATAAGTCATACAAGCCATAATATCTGAGTACAGACATAGTTAGTCAAGTTTTTCCATAAGAAGGCTAGCACAAATCACATCAGAGATACAGATCGAAAAGGCGAGGCCTCCTGCCTGGGATCCACCAAACTACTCCTGGTCGACGGGGAACTCGACGTCGTAGTAGGCGCCTCCGGGGTACTCCTGCTCCTGGGCTCCAAGGTCGGCTGCAGCGGCCGATCAGGCAAAACAGTAAAGGAAATAAAGCAGGTGAGTATCTAGTATACCCGCGAGTCTTACGTCCGCTACTAAGCATTATGCATTGTATCAACGGAAAGAAGAGGCTGTATATAGTGGACTGAAAGACAGAAATTCAGAGCAAGGGTAAGAAGCTAGGCCTAACGAAGACTAGCATCTTCCGACGATGTCTTGTAGCATGAGGTAAGAATCAGCCAACAGTTTATATAAAGCATAAAATAACAATGCAGCAGAAGTTGCTGCAGCATTGTATAATAATAAGTTGTAATAATTAACAATGCTTCCGAGTTCACCTCCTCGACATCCCCGCGAGGAAGAAAACCCGGAACCATACAGTTTAATAATAATAGTTTCTAGTGGTAAGATCCAGCTTCAGCATAAAGCGTCCTGTTACCGTGGACACGGCTATCGATAGATTAATCTTCCCTGCAGGGGTGCACTTGTGTTACGCTACACGCACGGATCTCCAGGGTGGCGGGAACCTTGTTAGGGAACGCTCCACCGAGGCTATCCGACACTTCATAGCCCATCTTTCAAACTCAACAGAGAGGTCATCCGCCGGACTATATCCTATGTACGCGGGGCTTTGGACCCTAACCCCGACGTACTCCTACACGGTGCGAGGCTGGCCGGTGAAGTTAAATCGAAGCAAATACAAATCACACTGCCGCGGCAAATAAGACAACACCACTTCCCGGCGCAGGCCGCGGTACTGCTGACGTCTGAAGAGTCCTCGGACGACACTACGGAGCAGAGGAGCGCATAAACTCGTAATTCCCACGGGTAGGTAGTGCGTACATGGCATATAGCCAACTCAAGACATTCACTGAACCATTTAGCATTTTAATTAACCTACGTGACAACCGTTATCGTTGCCTCGACTCAACCGACCCGCGGACAACGACAGCAGCCAGCACCACCAGTACATCGGTGTCTGCCCTGTCGTCCCACCAAGTCACTGCGGTTACCAACAAGGTGAACCATCTCGCGGGCACCGTTGGGTCGCCCGACTTCTTACCTGAAGGACAACTGCTGTTCAGGACCCTATGGCGGTAAGACAAAGTTAGCCTCGAGTGGAGTACAAGGATTACTCCTTGAAAGCTCACACTTAAGGTGACTAGGCATAACCCAGATAGGGGCCTTTGGCGGTGTCTGCCTTGTACCGTACCTGTGCAGTTATAATATTTGTACCCGCGTTCACTCCCCTGAGTGATGATGGCCCTCTATCTAAACCTAGCTAACAATGCGCAGGGCTCACTGCTGAATAATGCATAATAATAATAATAGGCAGCATAGGATAAAGGAAGGCACATCAAGGGGCGACAAAATCAGGCTATGCAGTTGAATAGGATTGTAATCGTAGCAGCAGCAGTAACAATGCCTAGTGCAAGAAAAGTACGGAAATATAGGCGATATCTGGGGAAGAGAATGGCTCTGCTTGCCTGCAAGCTCGACGGTAGTAGTAGGGTCGTCGACGACGTAGTCGTACTCAGCAGCGGTGTAGTCGACGGCAGCAGCGGGGTCTACCGGAGATTAAGGGGGGAAGAAACAGTAAATACACAGCAAGCATATACAAACAGATGCATGATATGACAGATGAAATGTTAACGGTGTTCTAACGCAGTGTAATGCACGTTGCTCGGAACGGAAATTCATCTGAGGATGAACTACTGGCTCCGGGTGTTTACCGGACAGGGTGTCCGGAGGGGAAGGATCAAGCCGGAGGTGTCGTGGTTACCGGAACAACATAAGGGGGTGTATCCGTGCTAGTTGATCTATTCCGAGAAACATTCGTGTTCGGAATAAATTCATCCGGGCACTCTAACAGTACTGGACAATTTATCGGACAGTCGGTCCGGAGGGGGAATGTTCGAGGTTCGTCGTGTTAGAGGGGTGTGGTAGACATACGGATAGCGTATTTGTATTCGTTATATTTTTCTGATCAATTTTCATGTATAAAGTTTTCGAATCCGAGTTACGGTTTAAAAGTTATTGAATTTCAAAGTTTAAATCAATTTAAATGATTTTTTGGATTTCTTTTATTATTTATTAAACATTATCCAGAACATTATCCAAAACAGTACTGACATATGGGACCCACATGTCAGCCTCTCAATTTCAATTAAACCTTTTAATAAATAAAAACCTTACAAGGGGGGCCCAGGTGTAAGTGTCTGAGGTTTTAATTTAACCATTAGCTTAAACTAACAGTGGGTTAAAGGGGCTAGGCCCACCTGTCATACTAACATAATCATATAATCCATTTTATTTACTTAACAAAAGATTTCCCGGGGGTGGCCCGCATGTCAGTGGGTGATTAAGCCCTAACCACGTCGCTAATGACCCAACTGACTGGTGGGGCCATAAGTCAGTGGCGCAGGCGACCCGCCGGCGGCTCGCCGGCGAGCAGACTCCGGCGAACTCGAGCTAGCGCTCGATTTCGAGCACCAAAAGAGACGCCGCTTGTTGCTAGGGGTTCAGGGAGACGTGCCGCTTCGATCTACGGTGGGGGAGAGCGATGGGGCGGTCCAGGTCGAGCTCTGCTTCAAAAATGGCGGAGCAGCCGCTTGGGCTCCAATGGCGACTTGCGCAGCGAGGCAAATTCAGGCGGTCCAGTGGGTGGAACTGACCGTAGGGAGCACGGGGAGTATAACTATGCCAAAAGCGTGGCCTGGGGCGGCTTGTGTGCACGTCTACGACGAGAAACGGCGGCGGCCGGAGCAGCTAAAAGGGGGTTTCTGCACGGGGACCTAGCGGGCGTCAACGGGGAGTTGGGGACAGTGATATTACTCACCCTGATCTCGCAGACGGTGGAAGTGAGCTCGGGGACGAATCGGGGTGGCCGGAATCGCTCCGGGATCTCGCCGGAGCCGAAGAAGAAGAAGAAGACGTCGCGCTCGTTGTAGTCGATCCCGCCGCAATTCCAAGCGCACGCAGACGAAGTCGACCACCGCACGCACGCCAGACACGTTGTGATCGCACGGGAAGGTCACTGGCCACGGTTGCTCACCACGGCGGCCATGGCGGCTCGGCGGGATTCTTCCCCGACGCGTGAGAGAAGGGGGGGAGGGGAATGGAGGTGCGGGGGTGTCCAGGAGGGAGGGGGCGTCGTCCTTATCGCGACCGCGGCGGCAGGGAGCAGGTGAAGGGCGGGGTCGGCCTGGCAGCGGCGTGCCCACGGCGGCCGCCGTACGGGAGCAGGTGGGGGTGGTTGGGGGAGGAAGAAGACAAGGGGGTTTGGGCTGGGCTGAGGTGGGCCTCGCCCCAGGCGAGCTTTAAGCCTTTTCCAATTTTCGTTTTGTTTTCTGTTTGCTCAATTTCTTTCTGTAATTGATTTATTAACCCTAGCATTTTTGTAAAAGGTTATTAGTGTTTGTAAATTAGTGTTACATATTACTGAGGTGTCACAAAATATTTTGCTGCAAAATAAAATCATTAGATATTTCTTTTAAATATCAAATGCCCAAAGTAGGGGTTTTAACCCACTGTTTGAATTGTTTGGAATTTTCTGCAACTCCAAAAATTACCAAAGTTGGTCCAACATGATTATAATGATTTTAGGCAATTTACAAAAATAGTTCCATGATTTTTGGAACAACTTTATCTGAGCCCATTTTTTTTAGTTTCCATTTAAAGTAGTTTCAACTAGGGTTTGATTTCTTGATGAGCAAGATGCATTGTGCTTTGGGTTTTGATTACCAACCAGCATGATTTGAAAAGAGTAGAAGCAAAGTTTGATTAGGGACAGGGGATAACAGTGATTAACAAACAGTGATGGTCAACAGTGATGATGATTACTGTTACAGGAACTGAGGGTGTTACAATGCATATAGCTATGTGGGGACCTTCACACTATAGAACTTGGATTGCATATTCCAAGGATGAGCCTCCTCAAAAGATCTCTAGATCTTCATGAGCGAGCAACTTAGATGCACCCCCACTAGTTCCATTGGAGAGATTTTCAGCTCATAAGTGCATCCGTTGCATGGCAATCCCTACTCCTCACATCATATCTATCATTTGGCCTTCTCGCCTATGATTGTCCTCATTGATGTGAGCCTTTCTCACCCTTTTTGTCTTCCTCCTCCACCATATTTTCTCTTTGCCATCCTAAGTATCAACTTTCGTGCTTACACTCATCCATTGCATGAGTTCTCAAAATATCGAAAAGGAGTGGATCAAATTGACTTGTACCTGGCTAGTGGTCTGGGGACGAGTCAAGATAAGATTCCAAAGAAGACCAAGTGTGAAACTTTAGTAGATTGAGTTCTCAACAAAAATACTTTTTCTCGTATTCCCTATCCCCCTTCTTGCACGCAAACACCATTTGGAGACATTCGAGTCACGGACAGCAAGAGCTCTTGCACCTAATGTTCTTTTGTTACTTGTTTCAATGCTAATATAGACTCTTGCATGTTATGACTTGATTGAATCACATATCTTGATTGCTTTACTTTTCAAAGTTATTGTATGGTTGCTAACATGTCACCACAGAAATTAAGCTTGTTATCATTTAACTACTTGAGGACGAGCAGGAATTAAGCTTGGAGATGTTGATACGTCCCAAACGTATCAATAATTTCTGCTTGCTCCACACATGTTTTGTGTGATACTGCTATGATCTAGATACACTTTTGATCATATTTGGACTAATCTATTAACTCAGTGCACCCCAGTGCCAGTTTCTGTTTTCTGTTGTTTTTTTGTTCCAGGTTTCCCCCATATTAAAAGTGCTCCAAAAATACAGGAAAATCGGATAAAAAATCAGCGCATCGGAAGCCTCCAGAACCCCGAAGGAGGGCCGGGGGGCCACCACCAGGTGCCCAGGCGGCCACCGGGCGCGACCTAGGGCTTGGCGACGCCAGGGGGCGCCTGGACTCCTGGTGGACCCCTGGCTGCCCCCTTCGCTTATTTATTCCCCGTGACGTGAAACTTCCCAGAAGAGAACCCCTTTTCGCGATCTCGCCTCTGTTCCGCCGCTGCGCGCTTACAAGATCGGGAGCGCCAGCAGACTTTTTCCCGGCACCCTGCCGGAAGGAGGATCGGCCTCCGGGAGCTTCCCCTTCACCACTGACGCTTCCAGGATGTGCCATGAGTAGTTTCCTTTGGACCATGGGTCCATGATCATTACCTATGTGATGTTCTCCTCCCCTCTTTATGCTTCATGGTTTAGACCTCGTGAGCTGCCCTACATGATCGAGGCACATATGTAATCTTTGATTATGTTCAGATTGTGATAGAGTAATATATTTGGTTCTTATCTTTTATATTTTTGTTCCTAAGTAATTCTTTCATGTTCTCCGTTGTTGTTTATTGCTTTGGCCAAGTAGTAGGTAGTAACTCTAAGAGGGAATGTTATGCTCGATTGTGGGTTCATCCCCTGATGACACGCTGGAGTGACAAAAACATGAGTCTAGGGGATGTGTTGTTGCCACAAGGGGGAAAACAACGGTGCTTTTAACCGCGGTTGCAAGGATTGTTTACTGTACGCAAAGTGTTTTTTAGTGTAGATGTCTGTTGCTTTGGGTTTACACTTTGGGTGGGGCTCGCAACTTAATACCAGCGAGATGTTCTGGATAGATATCTCAAGGTGGATGATTAGTAGTAGATGCAGTTGGATTTCAGTCTACTTATTTTGGCGTACTGCCCATGCTTTTGAGCCTCTTCCTTTCTTTTGTAGCATAGTTAGCATTGCGGCGCATTTATAATCCTGTCAATTGCCCATCTGTAATTTCTTTACCTCGCATAGCAGTTTTATCGTCTTTTGGGAGAGACACATGTCACAACCCTAAGTTTAGGTATGTGCTAGGGTTCAAGTGCTCCTTTGCATCATGCAAAAAATTTCAAAAGAAATCCAATTGGGGAAAAAGAAAAGCCCTAAAGAATTTATTTCAAATGGCCAGCCAAAAAGTGTTTCCAAAAATTCCTCTGGTATTTTTGAAAAGTCCTATAAATGAGCATGATCACATACAAAGTGAAGTGGCTCCCACTGCATGCTCCAAGATTTTTCAAAAAAATCCAAACAGAGCTTGGAAATTAAATAATAACTCTATTTGAATTGAAATTCAAATAAATTGAATTTCAAAAATCTTCAAATCTTGGGATTGGCTAGTGTTATGCCATGTAATTCCATATAAATAATTTGGGGATTTTATAAAATGTTTTGGTATTTTTTATCAAAACAGAACAAATTGCAGAAAAGCAAAAGGGAAGAAAGAATAGAAAGGGGCCCTTACCTGTTTTGGGCCCAACTAGCCGCACCACGGCTCTGGCCCACCTCCCCGCGATGCCGTCTTCCTCCCCTCCGCCCGAAGCAGCTCGGTGGCGAGCTGGGAGCGTGGCGAGCGCCACCTCGACGTTCTAGACCTTCCCGGGCTTCCTCTCCTCGCCACGAAGACGCCCAGAGCCCAGCAAGCCTATCTCTCCTCTCTCTGCTCTCTCTCCCACTCTCCTTGGCCGAAATCTCGCGCCGCCCGAAGCTCACCGGAACACCGTACCGTGGGCACCCGTGGCCACCAGCTTTCCCCCGCTACACCACCGTGCCCAGAAGGACTGGGGCTGTCGTCTTCGTCGATTCCCCCCGTCAATTCGTGCCAAGACCCACCAGAGGAGACGCCCGCATCAGCATCTCGCCGTCGGCCGCCGTGAAGTCTTTGCCGGAATTCTTCTCCTCTAGCTTCTCCCCGGCACCTCCGTCCTCACCATCGAGCTCAGGGTGAGCAGAAGCGCCGATTACCCCTCCTCTTTATCCTTCCCGCGCTCCCAGTTTCCATGCCAGTTGGGCTCAACTCCGGTCGCCGTGCAGCTTGACACCGGCGACGCTCCGGTGCTTCCTAGTCGTCCCCGTGGGCATGAGGTGATGCGGGCGAGCTCTAGGAGCACACCTGTGCCCTCTGTTTGGCCAACGGCGCCTCGCACCGCCATCCACGTGAGCGCCGCCGTGCGTGATGGCCACCGGCGACTCAACGCCGGCAAGCCGACGTGGCTCTGGCTTGATTAGCCATTAATCACCTCGCTAATGACCCCATGTGGCTATGACAGTGGCCCCCACCCCTCTAATTAAATTAGGTTAATTTAAATTAAAAGGGGATTAACCCCCTGTGTCATTGACAGGTGGGGGCCCCTAGTAAGTTTGACTGGTCAGCCCCCTATTGACGCCATGCTGATGCAGTGCTGACGCAATAAAGCATTTCCAGTTTAAAAATAATCCAGAAAATATGCTTAAACTTTGAAAATCAATAGCTTTTTTACCACAACTCCAAATTAAACAAATAATATATGAAAATTTATCAGAAAAATGCAAGGATTATGAATATGCAATTTTTCTTCATGAAAAACCACTTTAATGTGGAGGACCAGAGGCAAATGCATATTTGCTCCATTTTAAATTCATACATGGAGTTTGAATTGCAAATATTTTGGCAATATACTTCATTTAACTTGAATCTTCAACACATCAGTACCATGTACATAATATTACAACACCTTAATCAGGTGCTTGAGCATCTTGCATGTATTTATTGCTACTTTATGCTTTGTGTGCTATCGATAGCAATTGAACTAGAACCGGAGGTCACCCCCGAAGAAGAAGAAGAGTGTCAGTACGATCCCCGTCAGCACGGAAAGAAAACCCCATTGATCATGTTTATAAAAACCCAGTTCCCTCTCATTCAAGCTTATGCATGTTTAGGAGTTCACCATGATACGTTCTACCGCCAGTTGAACCCATTCCTTTGCATGACCTATCATTTCTGCCACAGTATTAAGCAAACCTCAACCTAGCAGATCTAGGAATTGCTTGTGATCATCACGTGGCCATTCATCCTAGCAGAGTTGTGGAAGCATTGGTCCATCTTGGGTGATGAATTGATGTTGGTAGCAGTCATATTCATGTTATTTGTGATGAAAAGGGTGTGGTGAATTTGACCTAAACAAGGTGAACGATGAGAGGCTGTGTAGGAGTACACAGTGGGTTGTCTCGTTGAACACTGCCCTAGGCCTCGAGTTCTTGTGTTGTGATCCAAGAAAAAGATTACTACCATATGTAGGGTTTATGGGACCCCGTTTTGCGTCTTAACTCACCCCGATCAAATCCAGGAGTCACACTAGTTTGGGCTTTCCATTTGGCATATGCATAGAAAAAGAACGAATGAGAGGTTGCATCATTTAGATATGTGGGTGGACCTGTGAGATAGTAAAACCATCTTCCAGGGTGGCGTCTCGGTTGCCTACATTGTCTGGGTCTGTATTGTGAACCGGCCGGACTCTCGAGTGGTAACCACTCAGATAGTCGACTCCTGGATTAGAGAAGGTGATGTGAGGGTAGTGCCTTGGTGATTGTCCTCGTCCGACATCCGCTTGAAGGATGACAATTTCTGGGCGGTAAGTGATGACACGCATGTGAAGAAGTACACCCCTGCATGGTTAACAAACTATTCGAATAGCCATGTCTGCAGTAATGGACTACTTGGATACCTATGCTTGATTATTAGACAACTTCAATGGTTACTCTAAAATTGCTGAGATAAGTTTGAGTGCTCTGGTTTCCTTCCTCGTGGGGAAGTCGAGGAAGTATCCATAGTGGTGTATTGGTTGAAGACTTGGTAGTGGACTCGTGTACGCTTCTTACCTCAAGTCTGGTACTCGTAGTACAGGACTAGCCAAGTCAAAGCAGGCACTTTTGCATATTGAAACCCCACCTCCCTTTACCTTGAAACCTGAGCATGAGTAGTTTAGTTTTGACGTAAGTCTTGCTGAGTACAACTCTGTACTCACGTTTGCTTATTCTATGTTTTAGATGAGAACCCATACCCCGATGGAGGAACCTTCCTGAAGCTCGACGTGGACTAAGCTAGTATAGTTCCAGACAGCAGTCTGGTCCCTCAGGGAAGGACATGTATGTTGAACAAGGCTTCTCTAAGTCATTTGTTAATCTTGTATGTACTCAGACCTAATTTTCTTCCTTTGTTCGATGTAATGATGGATCATAGTCATATGATCTTTGTGTACCCTATGTGTAAGTCAATAAATATATACTTTGTAGAGTTCATGCAATGTGTACCTGCTGTTTACACTAGACATGTATGCTACGCGTATGATTATAACATGCATGTCTTAGTGTGGGGATCGATAGCTTAGTTCTGTTCTTGTCGGCGGTCTTTTATACACAAAGTGGCCCTTAGATGTGCGCAGTTTGGGGCATCGCGATGCGATTGCTCGTGACTATGTCACGTGGCACACTTCGTTATATGATTGAGCCCGCCCGAGACCCCAACTAAGTGATCGGGCTGGAGTCTGTTTATGTAAGTGTTATAATTCAATTGATAATATGGTTGAGGCGACTTGTCTATGAGTATGGGATTTCACCACCCATAATCATTTAGACTTGTGAGCGGGCGATGAGGACCCATCTCAGTTGATCATCCGGACTAGATGGGATGCCCCTCACGTAGGTACGTTACCAAGAGTGTTCCGTGCTTGGCCTTGTCTGCTTAGACAAGTGGGTACGACTCTCGGCTCTTCATATGATTGAGTTGTGACTGGAATTACATACGCAAACCCCGGGTCCGAACATACTTGGTATCACAGCAGGACTGTCTGTAGGATTATCAAACCCTTGGTCGTAGTCGAGTCTAGCATTCTATAGTTATATAGTTACTTGGGTATAAGGGAACAACGTAAGACTTCTTTTTTCTCCTTACCCTCATCGATCTGAGTTCTGAGTCACCCTCATCTTTTCTACGGGAAGATAGGACTAGGATCATCTATGTCTTACTAGAACATCTCGTTGGTTGCTTCCTTGTAGCCGTAGGAAAGTTGTGTTCGGTTTTCTAGAGTCATTGTGCTTCCTAGTTTTGAACTTCTTATGTAAGTGCTGTCGAAATGTTGCGAGAATTTCCATTTCTCTTGCAATTACAGCCGTTATGATGTCCAAGTCATTCCAGGTTTCTTCATAATCTAATGCATTTGCAAAATCCTTCTCGCTATACTGGATGTCTTTCCAGAAGATTTCATAGCTGGCATACCCGATAGTTTCGTAGAGTTTGTTGTATGTTTTTATTCTAGAAACCTATATTGATGCATTTGCAGTTTTTCCTCCCACATTAGATATCTTCTAGCCAGAGTAACCACACTAACAATCGTGTTGGGGGTACTTTGCTACTCTCACATATCTGTTGTAGCCCCTAGTAATCCATGGTCATCCTCTAGGAAAACTACCCAGTAACCCGACAGATGTGTAGAATTCATAGTTGATCTTATGCCAGGCACAAACCCAATTTCCATACGCCCATACAAAATGGCCCCACGTAAGTTAGCTGAGCTTAAAATCCAACTTGAAGCTTTTTTGGCGAAAGGCTTCATCCGCCCTAGCTCATCTCCATGGGGTTGCCCAGTTCTGTTCGTAACACAGAAAGTTGGAACAGAAAGGATGTGCGTAGACTATCGCCCGCTAAATCTAGCGACGATAAAGAACAAGTACCCACTTCCCACGATCAATGATATTTATGATCAACTTGCTGGATCCTCTGTCTTCTCCAAGATGGATTTGAGATTAGTATATCATCAAATCAAAATCAGAAACGAGGACATTCCCAAAACGGCTTTCACTACTCGGTATGGTTTTTATGAGTAAACCGTTATGTCCATCGGTTTAACCAATGCCCCTACCACTTTTTCACGCATGATGAACACGATATTCATGGAGTATTTGGACAAGTTAGTCATGGTTTACCTCGATGACATCCTTATATACGCGAAGAACGAAGAAGAACATGCCGAGCATCTTAGGCTGGTATTGATGAAACTTTGAGAGCATCGCCTTTATGCCAAGTTCTCTAAGTGCGAATTTTGGCTACCAGAAGTGACCTACTTAGGCCTCGTGATTTCTGCGAAAGCCATTGTTGTCAATCCCGAGAGAGTTCAGGCCGTCCTTGAGTGGACTCCACCTGAATCGGTTAAGCAAGTTAGGAGTTTTCCTGGCTTAGCAAGCTATTACCGCCGCTTCGTTGAGAACTTCTCCAAAGTTGCAAAGCCTCTAACCGAACTCCTCAAGAAAGATAGGATATTCTAATGGACCCCCAAGTGCGAGGAAAGCTTTCAAGAGCTAAAAATAAGATTGACTTCTGCACCAGTACTTGCGCCTCCAGACACGAAAAAGGATTTCGAGATCTATTGTGACGCTTCACAGCAAGGTTTAGGATGCATACTTATGCAAGATCGACATGTGGTAGATTACGCTTCACGCCAGTTGCGTCCACATGTAGAGAACTATCCTACCCATGATCTTGAACTCGATGCCGTAGTTCATGCCCTGAAGACTTGGAGACATTACCTCCTTGGTAATCGTTGTGGGATCTATTCCGATCACCAAAGCCTCAAATACATATTCACCCAGCCAGATCTTAATCTCAGGCAAAGACGTTGGATAGAGTTGATAAAAGATTATGACTTAGGAATTTCTTACACCCCAGGCAAGGCCAATGTCATGGCTGATGCACTAAGTCGTAAGTCGCATTGTAACAACCTCATGTTACAACAGTATCAACCACTTCTTCATGAGGAGTTTCGAAAGCTCAATCTCGAGATTGTTCTACATGGCTTTCTTTCTACCTTGGTGGCGAAACCAACTCTTGAGGATCAAATCATAGTTGCCCAAAGGCGTGCATGAGGTGTTCGCAAGATTAAGGAGAACATTGCTAGCGGAGATGCTAAATGTTTCTCTATAGATGATCAAGGAATGGTATTCTTTGACAACCGTTTAGTAGTCCTTGTGACTCAAGACCAAAGGAAGCTGATCCTTAGGGAAGCTCATGACACACCCCTCTCAATTCATCCCGGGGGCACGAAAATGTACCGAGATCTACGCCAAAGGTTTTGGTGGACCAGGATGAAGAGAGAAATTGCTCAATATGTTGCTGAATGTGATGTTTGTCATCCCGGGGGCACGAAAATGTACCGAGATCTACGCCAGAGATTTTGGTGGACCAGGATGAAGAGATACATTGCTCAATATCTTGCTGAACGTGATGTTTGTCATCGCGTTAAGGCAGAACATCAAAGACCTTCTGGTACTCTTCAACCTTTGCCTATTTCCAAGTGGAAATGGGACAAACTCGGTATGGACTTCATCACCGGCTTTCCAAAAACCTAGAAAGGAAATGAGGCCATCTTCGTGGTCATTGATCGACTTTCTAAAGTTGCTCACTTCCTTCCAGCTCGCGAGTCTATAACCACTAGCCAGTTAGCGGACTTGTATGTCTCTAGAATTGTGTCTCTTCATGGTAGCCTTTTCACCTCTAGATTCTGGGAAAGTTTTCAAAATGCTATGGGAACTCATCTCTCCTTTTGTACAGCTTTCCATCCTCAGTCTAGCGGTCAATTTTAAAGGGTTAACCAAATCCTGGAAGACGTGCTCAGAGCTTGTGTTATCTCTTTCGGAAAGAATTGGGAGAAATCTCTTCCATTCGATGAATTTTCTTATAACAATAGTTTTCAATCCAGTCTGAACATGGCTCCTTTTGAATTCCTCTATGGACGAAGATGTCGAACACCCCTTAACTGGTCAAAAACCGGTGAAAGACAATTCTTTGGACCGTATATGATCAAGGAAGCAGAAGAGAAAGTTCACATTGTTCGTAATCAATTGAAAGCCGCCCAGTCTCGTCAGAAAAGCTACTATGATCGTCATCATAGGAAAGAGAGATACAATCTGGACGAGAAGGCTTACCTTCGGGTTACTCCTCTGAAGGAAACCCAACGCTTCGGTATCAAAGGCAAGTTGGCCCCATGTTACATTGGACCTTTTCGCATTCTTGCTAAACGTGGAGAAGTTGCCTACCAACTTGAACTACCTCCGCACCTTTCTTTAGTACATGATGTATTCCATATGTCACAACTCAGGCATTCCTTCAAGGACCCCATCCGCAAAGTCGTCCATGAAACGCTTGATCTCCAAGATGACCTTTCTTATCGAGAATACCCCGTTCGTATTCTTGATTCAGCAGAGTGTGTCACTCGTTGTCAGAAGATCAGGTTTATGAAAGTGCAATGGTCACATCACTTCGAGAAAGAAGCCACGTGGGAAAGAGAAGACCGCCTTCGTGCCGAGTACCCCACCTTCCTCCCGATGACTTCTGAATCTCGGGACGAGATTCTTTTGAATGGGGGCGAGTTGTCACAACCCTAAGTTTAGGTATGTGCTAGGGTTCAAGTGATCCTTTGCATCATGCAAGTTTTTTCAAAAGAAATCCAATTGGGGAAAAGTAAAGCCCTAAAGAATTTATTTCAAATGGCCAGACAAAAAGTGTTTCCAAAAATTCCTCTGGTATTTTTTAAAAGTCCTATAAATGAGCATGATCACCTATAAAGTGAAATGGGTCCCACTGCATGCTCCAAGATTTTTCAAAAAAAATCCAAACAGAGCTTGGAAATTAAATAATAACCCTATTTGAAATGAAATTCAAATAAATTGAATTTCAAAAATCTTCAAATCTTGGGATTGGCTAGTGTTATGCCATGTAATTCCATATAAATAATTTGGGGATTTTATAAAATGTTTTGGTATTTTTTTATCAAAACAAAACAAATTGCAGAAAAGCAAAAGAGAAAGAAAAATAGAATGGGGCCCTTACCTGTTTTGGGCCCAACTAGCCGCACCACAGCCCAGGCCCACCTCCCCGCGCTGTCGTCTTCCTCCCCTCCGCCCGAAGCAGCTCGGTGGCGAGCTGGGAGCGTGGTGAGCGCCACCTCGACGTTCTAGACCTTCCCGGGCTTCCTCTCCTCGCCACGAAGACGCCCAGAGCCCCGCAATCCTATCCCTCCTCTCTCTGCTCTCTCTCTCGCTCTCCTTGGCTGAAATCTTGCGCCGCCCGAAGCTCACCAGAACGTCGTACCATGGGCACCCGGGGCCACCGGCTTTCCCCCGCTCCACCATCGCGCCCAGAAGGACCGGGCCCGTCGTCTTCGTCGATTCCCCCCGTCAATTCGCGCCAAGACCCACCAGAGGCGACTCCCGCATCAGCATCTCGCCGTCGGCCGCCGTGAAGTCTTCGCCGGAATTCGTCGCCTATAGCTTCTCCCCGGCACCTTCGTCCTCACCATCGAGCTCAGGGTGAGCAGAAGCGCCGATTACCCCTCCTCTTTCTCCTTCCCGCGCTCCCAGTCGCCATGCCCGTCGGGCTAAACTCCGGCCGCCGCGGAGCTTGACACCGGCGAGGCTCCGGTGCTTCCTAACCGTCCCCGTGGTCACTGATACGTCTCAAACGTATCTACTTTTCCAAACACGTTTGCTATTGTTTTTCCCTCATTCTTGCATGATTTGGACGAAACTAACCCGGACTAACGATGTTTTCAGTAGAGCTGTCTGTATGGTTTTATTGTGTGCAGGAAAATGGATTTTTAGGTGTCTCAGAAAATTCCAGGAAAAATCACAGAAAATCCACGCACCCGAAGGATGAATATTCCAGAAGTGGGGCCAGAGGGCAGCCAGGGGGGCCCAGGAGACCTGCTGGCGCGGCCCCACCCATGGCCGCGCCAGGAGGCCGCCTGGGAGGGTCCTCCGCCCTCTGGCGCCCTACTTCGCCTCCTACTTATTCCTGTGGCGAAAAAAACCCAGAACAGAAGTCGTTTTCCATATTCTCGTCGCGGAGCCGCCGCCACCCTCTGTTCTTCTCCGGGAGGGCTAATCTGGAGGCTGTTTTGGCCTCCGGTGAGGGGAGATCATCGCCATCGTCATCATCACCACCACTCCATCCTCCCTCCATGACTTCTCCTTTCATGTGTGAGTAATTCCCTGCTGTAGGAAAAGGGGATGGTAGGGATTGGATGAGTTAGATCATGTAATAGTTTATCAGATTGTTGGGGGCATGTTGCCTATCATCTAGATTGGTGTTTATCATCTTTGCTTCAACTTGTTGCTCTTAATGCTTGTCACTTTGGTCCCGAGTGCCATGTTTTCAGATCTTAACCCTATGTGTTTGCATGAATATATTTGTGTTCTTGATCCTATCTACAAGTTGTATGCACCTTTTATAGTCCGGAACCGGCGATCCCAAAGGTGACAGCTTGGGACACCAAAGGGGATGGACTACAGTTTGAGGATTCCATGTATCCATTGATTGTTAATTCTTTGTTCCGGTGCTCTTTGACAGGAGCACCTTAATCTCCATAAGTTCATTTTGGTCCCGTTCGTAGCGGGATGGTAGGACAAAAGATGTTGTGCAAGTTCTTATTGCAAGCACGTACAACTACCTGCGGGTACATGCCTAACGTTTGATATATGCCTAGATGATCATTTCTTTTCTGTGTGCCTGGCCCCAAGTTAAATACATGATGTATCTTATCAATGCAGCACCCAACCATCCATCTCCCTAGCCTACAGTGTTTTTAATTATGTTGGTTACTAGTTGTTTGCTTTTTCTGTTTTACTGTCGCTGTTTCACCGCCACTATTTCCGTTGCTACCATCACTTCCATATTGCAATTACTATTAATATCTTGTTGCAAGTAAGTGTATCTCAGGTGCGGTGGAATTGAAAACTCCACTGTCAAAGCTAGTGGGTATTATTTGGCTCCCCTTGAGTCGAATCTATAAATTGGGTTATTCTTACCCGTGAAGACTATCTCGATCCCCTGCAGTTGTGGGTTAGCAGGCACGAGGTGATGCGGGAGAGCTCTAGGACCACACTTGTGCCCTCTGTTTGGCCAACGGCACCTCGCACCGCCGTCCACGTGAGCACCGCCGTGCGGGATGGCCACCGGCGACTCAACGCCGGCAAGCTGGCGTGGCTCTGGATTGATTATCCATTAATCACCTCGCTAATGACCCCATGTGCCTATGACAGTCGCCCCCAACCCTCTAATTAAATCGGGTTAATTTAAATTAAAAGGGGATTAACCCCCTGTGTCATTGACAGGTGGGGCCCCCTAGTCAGTTTGACTGGTCAGCCCCCTGTTGACGCCATGCTGATGCAGTGCTGACGCAATAAAGCATTTCCAGTTTAAAAATAATCCAGAAAATATGCTTAAACTTTGAAAATCAATAACTTTTTGACCACAACTCCAAATTAAACAAATAATATATGAAAAATTATCAGAAAAATGCAAGGATTATGAATATGCAAATTTTTTCATGCCAAACCACTTTAAAGTGGAGGACCAGAGACAAATGCATATTTGGTCCATTTTAAATTCATACATGGAGTTTGAATTGCAAATATTTTGTCAATGTACTTCATTTAACTTGAATCTTCAACACATCAGTACCATGTACATAATATTACAACACCTTAATCATGTGCTTGAGCATCTTGCATGTATTGATTGCTACTTTATGCTTTGTGTGCTATCGATAGAAATTGAACCGGAACCGGAGGTCACCCCCGAAGAAGAAGAGTGTCAGTACGATCCCCGTCAGAAAGGCAAGCAAACCCCATTGGTCATGTTTATAAAAACCAAGTTCCCTCTCAGTCTCACTTATGCATGTTTAGGAGTTCACCATGATACATTCTACTGCTAGTTGAACCCATTCCTTTGCATGACCTATCATTTCTGCCACAGTATTAAGCAAACCTCAACCTAGCAGATCTAGGAATTGCTTGTGATCATCATGTGGCCATTCATCCATGTTATGCTTATGCTATGCTTAGATTTGTGGAAGCATTGTTCCATATTGGGTGTTGAATTGATGTTGGTAGCAGTCATATTCATGTTATTTGTGATGAAAAGGGTGTGGTGAATTTGACCTAAACAAGGTGAACGATGAGAGGTTGTGTAGGAGTACACAGTGGGTTGTCTCGTTGAACACTGCCCTAGGCCCCATGTTCTTGTGTTGTGATCCAAGACAAAGATTACTTCCATATGTAGGGTTTATGGGCCCCCGTTTCGCGTCTTAACTCACCCCGATCAAGTCCAGGAGTCACACTAGTTTGGGCTTTCCATTTGGCATATGCATAGAAAAATAATGAATGAGAGGTTGCATCATTTAGATATGTTGGTGGACCTGTGAGACAGGAAAACCATCTTGCAGGGTGGCGTCTCGGTTTCCTACATTGTCTTGGTCTGTATCGTGAACCGGCCGGACTCTCGAGTGGTAACCACTCAGAGAGTCGACTCCTGGATTAGAGAAGGTGATGTGAGGGTAGTGCCTTGGTGATTGTCCTCGTCCAACATCCGATTGAAGGATGACGATTTCTGGGAGGTAAGTGATGACACGCATGTGAAGAAGTACATCCCTGCAGGGTTAAAAAACTATTCGAATAGCCGCGTCTGCGGTAATGGACTACTTGGAGACCTATGCTTGATTATTAGACAACTTCAATGGTTACTCTAAAATCGCCAAGATAAGTGTGAGTGCTATGGTTTCCTTCCTCGTGGGGAAGTCGAGGAAGTATCCATAGTGGTGTATTGGTTGGAGACTTGGTAGTGGACTCGTGTATGCTTCTTACCTCAAGTCTGGTACTCGTAGTACAGGACTAGCCAAGTCAAAGCTGACACTTCTCCATATTGAAACCCCACCTCCCTTTACCTTGAAACCTGAGCATGAGTAGTTTAGTTCTGACGTAAGTCTTGCTGAGTACGACTTTGTACTCATGTTTGCTTATTCTATGTTTTAGATGAGAACCCATACCCCGATGGAGGAACCTTCCTGAAGCTCGACGTAGACTAAGCTAGTATAGTTCCAGACAACAGTCTGGTCCCTCGTGGAAAGGCATGTATGTTGAACAAGGATTCTCTAAGCCATTTTTTAATCTTTTCTGTACTCAGACCTAATTTGCTTACGTTGTTTGATGTAATGATGGATCATAGTCATATGATCTTTGGGTACTCTATGCGTAAGTCAATAAAATATACTTTGTAGAGTTCATGCAATGTGTACCTGCTGTTTACACTGTACATGTGTGTTGCGTGTATGATTATAACATGCATGTCTTAGTGTGGGGTTCGATAGCTTAGTTGTGTTCTTGCCGGCGGTCTTTTATACAACAAGTGGCCCTTAGATGTGCGCAGCTTGGGGCATCGCGATGCGATTTCTTGTGACTATGTCACGTGGCACACTTCGTTGTATGATTGAGCCCGCCCGAGACCCCCACTAAGTGATCGGGCTGGAGTCTGTTTATGTAAGTGTTATAATTCAATCGATAATATGGTTGAGGCGACTTGTCTATGAGTATGGGATTTCACCACCCATAATCATTTAGACTTGTGAGCGGGCGATGAGGACCCATCTCAGTTGATCATCCGGCCTGGATGGGATGCCCCTCACGTATGATGCTTCCCTAGAGTGTTTTGTGCTTGGCCTTGTCTTCTTAGACAAGTGGGTACGACTCTCTGCTCTCCATATGATTGAGTTGTGACTGGAATTACATACGCAAACCCCGGGTCCCGACAAGACATCACTAGTGAACATCACGGGACCCCGGTCCATATTCTCATCACTGTTTACACGCTTATTTACTTTTCCGTATTTACTTTTAGTTGCTATCATTATCATTATCCCTTGTGTTTTGATCCTTTGTAAACAAAAATACCGGAGAGATTGACAACCTCTCTGAACTTCGTTGGGATCCTAGTTATTTGTGTCTGTGTGCAGGTCCAGGAGAAGAAAGTGATTATCTTCAAACGGTGCATCACTTGTCGAACCACCTACTTATCATTGTCGGAGTCCTACTGGTCGATACTCATCCTCGGTATCTTCACCGAGGGAAACTTGCCGCTACGCCGCATCTAAGAAATTATCATCTCTCGCGTATCATGGGCCACCTCTCAGGTCCCCCTCTCGTACTTAAGGCCTCCTCGACCTAATTTGATGACACCCTGGAGGATTTTTTCCAAATACTATACGGAGCTCCGCCGCCACGCAAAACCATATTTCGGGGACAGATTCCTGCTCTGGCAGCATGCTGATACGTCCCAAACGTATCTATAATTTCTGCTTGCTCCATTCATGTCTTGTGTGATATTGCTATCTTTTATATACACTTTCATACACTTTTGATCATATTTGGACTAAACTATTGACTCAGTGCACTCCAGTGCCATTTCCTGTTTTCTATTGTTTTTCTATTTCAGGTTTCCTCCATATTAAAAGTGCTCTAAAATTCCGGAAAAATACAATAAAAAATCAGTGCAACAGAAGCTTCCGGAATCACCAAAGTGGGGCCAGAGGGCCACCACCAGGGGCCCAGGCGCCCTGGTGGCACGCCCTAGGGGGTGGTCGCCTGGACCCCTGGTGGCCCCCTGGCTGCCCCGTTTCGCCTATATATTCTCCGTCACGGGAAACCTCCGAAGATATAACCCTTTTTCGCGATCTCGCCTTTGTTCCACCACCGCCGCCCTTCCAAGATCAGGAGCGCCAGCAGACCTCTTCCTGGCACCCTACCGGAGGGAGGATTAACCTCCGGGATCTTCTCCGCCACCATGGACGCTTGTCGGATGATCCATGAGTAGTCCACCTTGGACATGGGTCCATGATCAGTAGCTATGTGATGTTCTCCTCCCCTCTTTGTTCTTCATGGATTAGACCTTGTGAGCTGCCCTACATGATCAAGGCACATATGTAATTCTTTCTGCTGTTGCTATGCTGAGTTTGCTGGGATCTGATGGATTATGAGACTATGTTCATATTGTGATTGAGTAATATATTTGGTTCTTATCTTTTATATTTTTGTTCTCGAGTGATTCTTGCATGTTCTCCGTTGTTGTTTATTGCTTTGGCCAAGTAGTAGGTAGTGACTCCAAGAGGGAGCGTTATGCTTGATTGTGGGTTCATGTCCCCTGATGACTAGCTAGAGTGACAGAAACATGATTCTAGGGGATGTGTTTTTGCCACAAGGGGGAAACCAACGGTACTTGTAACTGAGGTTGCAAGTATTGTTTACTTTACGCAAAGTTCTTTTAATGGAGCTGTCCGTTGCTTTGGGTTTACACTTTGGGTGGGGCTCGCAAATTAGTACCAGCGAGATGTTCTGGATAGATATCTCAAGGTGGATGATTAGTAGTAGATGCAGTTGGATTTCGGTCTACTTATTTTGGCGTACCGCCCATGCTTTTTAGCCTCTAACTTTCTTTGTAGCATAGTTAGCATTGGTTCGCGCCCGTAATCCTGTCAATTGCCCAGCTGTGATTTGTTTACCTCGCATGGCAGTTTTATCGTTTTTTGGGAGAGAGAAATCACTAGTGAACATCATGGACCCCGGTCCATATTTCTTATCACTCTTTACACGATCGATTTACTTATTTCTTTTACTTTCCAGTTGCAATTATCATTATCCTTTTTCCCTTGCGTTTGATCCTTTGTAAACAATAAGGCCGGAGAGATTGACAACCTCTCTGAACTTCGTTGGGAGCAAGTTATTTGTTCTGTGTGCAGGTTCGCGTCAATTGCGCCGTTGACACCTACTTGTAGTTATCGGAGTCCTACTGGAGACAATCTTAAAACCTTGGTATCTTTGCCAAGGGAAACTTGCCGCTACTCTGCATCTCACCTTCCACTTGGGGTAACAGCGAAGGGAGAGAAGCCATTATCATCTCTTGCGTATCAAACAAATTTCTAGCGCCGTTGCCAGGGATTCCGAGGTGCAATAGAAGATTGATCCCGTCAACCGCGAAATTTCTGGCGCCATTGCCGGGGAATCCAATCTACAAGATAGGGGAGTTGCACACTATCTTTTACCTTTGCTTTTTAGTCTTGTTAGTTTACCTTTCCGTTTTTATCTTAGTGTCCTTTATCAAAAACCACAAAAAAATTACCTTGCTTTTAGTAGTCTTTCTTGTTTAGTTGAACATGTTAGGACTTGGCGCTTTGAGGGAATCGTAAGTTCTAGATTTCCATCAAAGGGATGGAGAGAATATGAAGAAGGCATGGGACAGAATTTCTGAAGCGCATAGAAGAATTATGCCTTGGATACCTAAAAAAATTGTGCTTAGAAATTTTTACCATGGTCTTTTTAAAAAGGTGTAAACACTCACTTGATATTATAGCTGAAGGAGAATTTTTAGAGTGTGATGAAGCTAGAGCTCTTGATATTTTGCATGGTTTGTCTAGTTATTTTGTTTATGATCGTAGTATTGTCTTATTGGTACAGTTATAGATAAACTTGCTAGTATTGAAAAGAGGATGGACGCTATAGACTTGAGAAAGGTAGAGGAACTTAATCCCAACAAGAAAGAAATGTTGGAGATATATGATGATTGGGAGCCTTTTGTTAGGATTAGCATCTCTAACCAAGACTTCCTTGCTTTTTGTGATATTGCATCCATGGTTTCTACAATGCCAAAAATAGTTTATGATTCTTTGAAACTAAACATGAATAATTTGTCATCTTATCATGAACATGCTAATGGAGATATTTTAGAGATTAAGGGAAAGGAAAAAGAAGAATGAACTTATTGAAAATCAATTTGAAGGTTTTTATGACTACGATGATCTCGGGGACGTTTGATTCTTCTTTTTTCTTTATGCCTAGCTTAAAGGTATAAAAGAAAGTGCTTGTTGGGAGGCAACCCAAGAAGTTTTTATTTCTGTTTTTAGTGGTCTTGATGATTGTTACTACTGTAGCAACATCATTGTATCTTTAATTTCAAGCTTTGTGCCAAGTATGGCCTCCGATTGCAAGAAAGTTCAAAAGCCGTGACATGCTGTCCAGAAAACAGATTATGTCCTTGGACGGAAAAATTAGCCTAAAATCACCAGATTATCTGTTTGATCTGAATTTTTTTTGATAGCGTGCTCCGTATAATTGAATTCCGAGCGTCTGTTCTGAGTTTTTTTATTTGAGTTGCAGAAGTACCACGAAAATATTATTTACTACCTGTTGTTCTGTTTTTCACAGATTCTGCCATGTTCTGCCTTTCCTTACTTTTGCAAGTCTTGCGCTAGCTTTTTCTTTGCAAAACCTTTTTGGAAATCTTGAGAAACTATAGCCCTTCAAGAAAATCTTTATTTCCAGTAGAGGCAAATTATTTAATTAAGGGTACTTATACGTCCCAAATGTATCTATAATTTCTGCTTGCTCCATACATGTTTTGTGTGATATTGTTATGTTTTGTGTACACTTTCATACACTTTTGATCATATTTGGACTAACCTATTAACAAAGTGCACCCCAGTACCAGTTCCTGTTTTCTGCTGTTTTTCTATTTCAGGTTTCCTCCATATTAAAAATGCTCCAAAAATTAGGGAAATACAATAAAAAATCAGCGTACCGAAAGCTTCCGGAATCGCCAAGGTGGGGCCAGAGGGCCACCACCAGGGGCCCAGGCGCCCTGGTGGTGCGCCCTAGGAGGAGGTCGCGGCAGGGGGGCGCCTTGACCCCTGGGCCCCCCCTGGCTGCCATCCTTCGCCTATATATTCTCTGTGACAGGATTCTTCCGAAGACAGAACCCTTTTTCTCGATCTCGCCTCTGTCCCGCCACCGTCGCGCTTCCAAGATCGGGAGCGCTAGCAAACCTCTTCCCGGCACCCTGCCGGAGGGAGGATTGAGCTTCGGGAGCCTCTCCTCCACCATGGACACTTCCCGGATGATCCGTGAGTAGTCTACCTTGGACCATGGGCCCGTGATCAGTAGCTATGTGATGTTCTCCTCTCCTCTTTGTTCTTCATGGATTAGATCTTGTGAGCTGCCCTACATGATCAAGGCACATATGTAATTCTTTCTGCTGTTGTTATGCTGATTTTTCTGGTATCTGATGGATTATGAGACTATGTTCAGTTTGTGATTGAGTAATATATTTGGTTCTTATCTTTTATATTTTTGTTCTTGAGTAATTCTTGCATGTTCTCCGTTGTTGTTTATTTCTTTGGCCAAGTAGTAGGTAGTGACTCCAAGAGGGAACGTTATGCTCGATTGTGGGTGCATGCCCCCTGATGACTAGCTTGAGAGACAGAAACATGAGTCTAGGGGATGTGCTGTTGCCGCTAGGGGGAAACAACGGTGCTTGTAACCGCGGTTGCAAGGATTGTTTACTTTACACAAACTTCTTTTAATGCAATGTTCTGTTGCTTTGGGTTTACACTTTGGGTGGGGCTCGCAACTTAATACCAGCGAGATGTTCTAGATAGATATCTCAATATGGATGATTAGTAGTAGATGCATTTGGATTTCGGTCTACTTATTTGGCGTACCTCCCATGCTTTTGAGCCTCTTCCATTCTTTGTAGCATAGTTAGCATCCCGATACATTTTTAACCCCGTCAATTGCCCAGCTGTGATTTGTTTACCTCGCATAGCAGTTTTATCGTCCTTTGGGAGAGAGACATCACTAGGGAACATCACAGGATCCCGATCCATATTCTCATCACTGTTTACACGCACAATTTATTTCCTGCTTTTACTTTCTAGTTGCAATTACCATTATCCTTTATCCCTTGTGTTAGATCATTTGTAAACAACAAGGCCGGAGAAACTGACAAGCTCTCTGAACTTCGTTGGGAGCAAAGTTATTTGTATATGTGTGCAGGTCCACTTCAATTGCGCCATTGACACCTACTTGTCACTGTCGGAATCCTACGAGAGACAAACCCTATCCTCTAAGTTAGGGGAAATTTGCTGCTATCCTACATCTAACCTTCCACTTGGGGTACCAACGAAGGGCGAGAAACCATTATCAACTTCCACGCCATCAAGCAAATTTCTGGCGCCGTTGTCGGGGAATCCGAGTGCGGCAAAAGATTGGTCCCATCAACCGCCAAATTTTTGCGCCATTGCCGGACTCCAATCTACAAGATAGGGGAGTTGCACACTATCTTTTACCTTTGATTTTTAGTCTTGTTAGTTTACCTTCCAGTTTTTATCTTAGTGTCCTTTATCAAAAATCACAAAAAAAATTGTCTGTCACATTTGCTGCTACTATGGGTTACACTGAAAACACCAAGTTGTGTGACTTCACTAGTCACAACAACAATGGTTTTATCTGCATTCCTATTTCCACACCTGCCACTTCAGCTACCTCTTATGAAATTAAACCTGCTTTTCTAAACCTTGTTATGAGAAATCAATTCTCTGGTGCTGGAGATGATGCTGCTTTACACTTAAATAATTTTGTTGAGCTATGTGATATGCAAAAATATAAAGAAGTAGAAGGTGAAGTTGTTAAGCTTAAGCTTTTTCCTTTCTCTTTGAAGGAAGGAGCTAAAATCTGGTTCCAATCCTTGCCTAGGAATAGCATAGATTCATGAGATAAGTGCAAAGATACTTTTATTGGGAAGTACTACCCACCTGCTAAAATTATCCAATTGAGGAGCAACATTATGAATTTTAAACAATTGGATAATGAACACATTGCCCAAGCTTGGGAACAAATGAAATCTCTTGTTAAGAAATGCCCTACACATGGTTTGACTACTTGGATGGTTATCCAGACTTTTTATGCATGCTTGAACTTTACCTCGCGGAACCTGTTAGATTCGGCCGCGGGAGGAGCCTTTATGTCAACAACACTTGGTGCTGCCACAAAACTTCTAGATGACATGATGACCAACTATTCCCAATGGCACACCGAACGCGCTCCAATAGGTAGGAATGTAAACTCTGTCGATGAGATTTCCTCCCTAAATGAAAAAGTTGACTTGATTATGTCTCTACTTATCAAGAAATCTCCTATTGATCCTCATGATGTTCCTTTAAATTCTTTGGTTGCTCAAGAACAATTAGAGGTGAACTTTATCTCTAGAAACAACTTCAATAATAATCCTTATAGGCGTAATTTTCCTAGCAATCCTAGACCGTTCCCATCCAACTATGGGAACAACAACACTTATCCTAGCAACAAGAATACCACCTCTAAATTAGAAAGCATGCTTGAAGAATTTATCACTACCAAAAAATCCTTCAAAAAGAGTTTAGAGGAAAGATTAGACAAATTATATAATCTCTCTTTGAAGGTAGACAACTTAGCCCTTGATATTGAAATGCTTAAAATTAGAACTTCTCCTCTCGAGGAGAGGAAGGCCACTCTTATTAATACTATCCAGTTGCAAATTAATGAAAACATTAGGATGATGGCTAAACTTAAAGAAATATGGGCTAGAGAAAAAGAGGAAGAGGATATAATTAAGAGCCTTCCTACCCACCACAATGTTGCTACTATCCAAATTGTTAAGGACATCCAAACTATTAGCACCCAACACACTCCTAGTCCCATTGGACCTATTAATGGTGATGCTACTACCTCAACCATAGAAGAAGAAACTCCTATGAACATAGAGGCTTTCAAACAAGTGAGCCTAGATGACACCACTACCACCTTTGATAGTAGTCACATTGATTTCGATAGTTGCAAATGTCTCGAGACCCCCACACTCGCACACTAAATCTTGCCTTCACGGAGCATATCACTAATGCTCCAATCAAAGCTAGGGAGGAGAAGCTTAGAATAGAATCCTCCATACCTAGGAATCTAGAGGATGGTTAGTATCCTATGATCAAAATTAAATTGAATAACTTTTCCTGCTATGCTTTATGTGATGTTGGAGCTAGTACCTCCGTTATGCCCAAAAGAATGTACGATATGTTTGAATTGAAACCTTTTGATCCTTGTTCTTTTGGTGTTCGTATCATTGGTTCTTCCGTAAAGAAACCTTTGGGGAATATCGACGATGCTCTTATCATTGTCAATGACAATTATGTTCCCGTTCATTTTACTATTATTGACATAGAGTGTGAACCTTTATGTCCAATTATTTTGGGACGTCCTTTTCTTCGCACCGTGTGTGCTGTTATTGACATGAAAGAGGGGAATATAAAATTTCAATTCCCTCTTAAAAAGGGGATGGAACACTTCCCTAGAAATAAGATTAAGTTACCTTTTGAGTCCGTTACGCGGGCTAGCTATTCTCTCTCTCTTGATAAAACTTGATCTTTTTGTTTTATGCCGAGCTTAAAGGCGTAAAAGAAAGCGCTTGTTGGGAGGCAAGCCAAGATGTTTTTACTTCTGGTTTTAGTGGTCTTGATGATTGTTACTACTGTAGCATCATCATTGTATCTTTATTTTCAAGCTTTGTGCCAAGTTTAGCCTCCGATTGCAAGAAAGTTCAAAAGTTGTGACATGCTGTCCAGAAAACAGATTCTGTCCTTGGACGGAAAAATTAGCCTAAAATCACCAGATCATTTTTTATCTAAATTTTTTTGACAGCGTGCTCCATACAATTAATTTTTTAGCGTTTGTCTGAGTTTTTTTATTTGAGTTGCAGAAGTACACCGAAAAAATTATTTACTACCTGATGTTCTGTTTTTCACAGATTCTGCCATGTTTTGCCTTTCCTCACTTTTCCAAACCTTAAGATTGCTTTTTCTTTGCAATAACTTGTTGGCAATCTTGAGAAACAGTAGCTCTTAAAGAATATCTTTATTTCCAGTAGAGTAAAATTATTTTATTAAGGGTACTAACCTCTCTAATCATCTTATGATGAGTTATGTATGAAGGAGGTTTTCAAGTGTGCCAGGGAAGAGGATGAAAGAAGATCAGGGAGTGTCAAACGCTCAAGCTTGGGATTCCCCCATGCTTCCCCAATAAATATTCAAGGAGACTCAAGCGTCTAAGCTTGGGGATGCCCCCGTGCATCCCCTTCTCCATCAACAATCATCAGTTCGTCCTCCGTCTCACTATATTTTTATCACTTCATGTGTTATGTGCTATGCTTGGAGCGTCCCTCTCTTAGGTTTACTTTTTAGTTTTATTTAGTTTTTCTTGTTGTTCATAATATGTTAGAAACCAACTTACTTTGTGTGGGAGAGAAACACGCTCCACTTTAAACTAGAACACATCATAGGATTTTCATGCTTATCTTTCTTCTGTTGTGTTTTCTTTATCTTTTCGTAGTTGATGTCATGTTTAGCTCTTAGTTTTCATGTTTATCTTTATCAAGAGATTTAGCTTTTGTTTAGTTTTTTGCTGGAACTCTCTTTAGTCTTCATGTTTATCTTGTTAAGAGAGTTGGTTGTTGCACTGAGTTGTGTCTTGTCTTTAAGTAGGTAATTGAGGTTGCTATTCAATTCTAGTAGTAACTTGCAATAGTTTTGAGGTATTGTTGTGAGTAATGTTTGAACTTTTGGTGTCAAGAGCTCTAGCCTATTAGTGATAGGTGTCGTATTTTGGGCAATCCGTGTTTATTTTCAAAATCTACAAAACTAGTTGAGAACTCTAGCTACTAGATGTAATCAATTGCCCTCTGAGCTAGTATACCTGAGTTGAACTAGGGACTTGTGTTTTATACTACATGTGTATTAGTGTTTCCAAGTAATACAGTTCTTATCATAGTATAAAACGTATTACGAACAAAACGGATATGTGAGAAATATCTTTATTAATTTGCCTCTAGGGCACATATCCAACAGTCTCCCACTTGCACTAGAGTACAAATTACACTGGTTTACATCAGGTATGTATCTAACACCAATAGTCTCTCGATGTTCTTCAAACTTGCCCTGTGGAAGAGGTTTAGTCATCGGGTCTGCTGCATCCAGATCCGTATGTATTTTGTGAATCCTAGTATGACCATCCCTGACGTAGTCTCGCATCACATGGAACTTTCGGAGAATGCGCTTGGCTGTACAGTGATTTCTTGGTTCTCTCGAGTTAGCAATGGCGCCCGTGTTGTCGCAGAAGATTCCCACGGGGTCAGTGCAGCTGGGAAAGACAGCAAGCTCGATCACAAACTTCTTCATCCAAAGCGCTTCTTTTGACGCTTCGTAAGCGGCAATATACTCTGAATCCATTGAAGATTGGGCGACGACTGACTGTTTTCCGCTCCTCCAGCTAATTGCACCACAGTTCAACATGAACACATATCCCGTCTGAGATTTCGAGTCAGCTAGGTCAGAGCCGAGGCTAGCGTCAACGTAACCTTTTACGGTGAGCTCCTTGTCAACTCCTCCATAAACGAGAAAGAGATCCTTCGTCCTTCGTAAGTATTTCAGGATGTTCTTTACTGCGGTCCAATGGATCATTCCTGGATTACTCTGGTAGCGATTAGTCATACTAATTGCTAGCGCTAAATCCGGTCGGGTACACAACATAGCATACATGATAGAACCTATGTCCGAGGCATAGGTCTTTGAGTACATCTCCTCCTTTTCTTTTGATGTTGCTGGACATTGAGTCACACTTAATTTGATACCTTTTAGAACTGGCAAGAGACCTCTCTTGGCGTTATCCATACTGAACCTATTCAATACTTTATCAATATAAGTCCTTTGACTCAAAGCCAATAGGCGATTAGGTCTATCTCTATAGATCTTAATCCCAAATATGTACGCAGCTTCACCTAGGTCCTTCATGGAAAATTGCCCATTCATATATTCCTTCACTCCTTCTAAGAATTTTCTATCGTTCCCTATCATCAATATGTCATCTACATATAACACAAGGAATGCTATAGAGCTCCCACTTTTCTTCTTATAGACGCAGAACTCTTCGACGTTTTGGACAAATCCAAACGCTTTGATGACCTCATCAAATTGAAGGTTCCAGCTCCGAGATGCTTGCTTCAAACCATAGATGGACCATTGAAGCTTGCATTCCTTACCAGAATTCCTTGGATCAATGAAACCTTCTGGTTGCATCATATACAACTCTTCCTCAATGTTTCCATTAAGGAACGCAGTTTTCACGTCCATCTGCCATATCTCGTAATCATGATATGCAGCTATTGCTAGTAGGATCCGTATAGACTTGATCATCGCAACATGAGAGAATGTCTCCTCATAGTCAACTCCTTGAATTTGTCCAAACCCTTTCGCGACAAGTCGAGCCTTGTAGACAGAAACGTTTCCGTCTACGTCAGTATTTTTCTTGAATATCCATTTATTCTCGACGGCCTTGCGGTCCTCAGGAATATCCACCAAAGTCCAAACTTTGTTGGTGTACATGGAGTCTATTTCGGATTTCATGGCTTCTATCCATTTCTCGGACTCGGGTCCCTCCATTGCTTCTTTGTAACTCATAGGTTCGTCTAGCTCAATAGCCGAGACTGCATTCACAAGTTGTCCGTAAAACTCAGGAGCTTGATGGATTCTTGATGACCTACGTGGAAAAATAGGTTCCTCTTCATTCTCATCATGATCATCATGTATGTCATGATCGTTATGAATGTCGTCCTGACCATTCTCGTCAGCTCCCACTGTGGAAGATGGTTCCAGAACTATTTCTGTTGCCGATTCTTCCATTTTGAGTGATTGGTCAGTCACTTCATCGAGGTCTATTTTCCTCCCACTCAACTCTTTTGAGATGAACTATTTCTCAAGAAAACGCCAAGTCTTGGCGACAAACGTTTTGCCCTCAGACTGATTGTAGAAGGTGTATCCACAAGTTTCCTTTGGATAGCCCACAAAGATGCACTTATCCGCCTTTGATTCGAGTTTGTCAGGCTATAGTTTCCTAACATAAGCCTCACAACCCAAAATCTTCAGGTGAGACAACTTTGGTTTTGTGCCATGCCATTCCTCAAATGGTGTTGTCTTCACGGATTTGGATGGTGCCCTATTAAGAACGTAAGCGACAGTTTCTAACGCATACCCCTAGAATAACATAGGTAAGTCGGTATGAGACATCATCAATCACACACTATCCAATAGGGTTCCATTAAGTCGTTCGGCTACACCGTTTCTTTGAGTGCCTGCCGGTGTAAGTTGTCGTACGATGCCACAAGACTTCAGATGATCGCCAAACTCGTGACTTAAATACTCGCCACCTCGATCGGATCGAAGGTGCTTGATTTTCTTTCCGAGTTGATTCTCGACCTCACTCTGAAATTCCTTGAACCTTTCAAAGGTTTCAGACTTTTTCTTCATCAAGTAAATATACCCATATCTACTCAAGTCATCAGTAAAGGTCACGAAGTAACGAAGACCATTGCATGTGGAGACGTTCATGGGTCCACACACATTAGTATGTATGATCCCCAATAATTCATCCGCACGCTCCATTATTCCATTGAATGGAGTCCTTGTCATTTTTCCCATGAGGCATGGTTCACATGTATCAAGGGATCCAAAATCCAATGACTCAAGAAGTCCATCTTTATGGAGCTTCTCCATGCGCTTTATACCAATATGACCAAGTCGACAATGCTACATCGTCATGCGCTCTTCGCCACTACTCTTTAATCTTTTGGCCTCTATATTGTTGATGTGACACACGTCACCATCGAGATCAAGTACTAATAAACCACGTTGCTCCGGTGCTTGAACATAAAACACATCATCCTTATAAATCGAACAACCAATTGTATCAGACTTAAAAGAATATTGGCCTCGCTTCAAGCAAGAGCCACTAACGATGTTCACACTCAATGCGGGTACATAGTAGAATTTATTCAAAATCAAGACTAATCGCGAAGGGAGACTAAGATGCATCATGCGGACTGCCAATACTTGAACTTGACAGTCGTTGCCCACTCGCATCGTCACTTCATCTCTCAGCAAGCCTCTCTTATTCCTTAGTCCTGAACAGAATTAGAAATATGAGCGACAAATCCTGTATCAAGTATCCAGGATGTGTTCCCGGCGCTTGTTAAGAAAATATCAACAATATGTATATCAAATATACCTTCGTCTCTCTTGGCAACCTTGCCAGCCTTCTTGTCCTTTAGGTACTTGGGGTAGTTGCGCTTCCAGTGACCTTCACCCTTGCAGTAGAAGCACTCAACTCCGAGCTTGGGTTTAGGTGCCTTGGGATGAACGACAACTGACTTTCCATCCTTCTTGTTGCTGCCTTTCTTTCCCTTTTCCCTTATGCTTGACTTCTTGAATTCAATGGTCTTGTTGACCATGAATGCAGCGTGCTCCTTCTTGATCTCAACCTCAGCACTTTTCATCATGGCAAACAACTCAGAAGGGGTCTTAGTCATCCCCTGCATGATGTAGTTCAGCACAAAGCCTTTGTAGCTAGGGGGAAGCGACTGCAACACCCTATCAACTGCAAGTTCATCTGGAATCTGACATTCCAGAGCATTCAAGCATTGAACGTAGCCGTACATTTTGACCACGTGCTCACTCACACTGTTGTGCTCGTCCATCTTGGCCGAGAAGAAGGCTTCAGAAGCCTCGTATCGTTCATCCCTGGCTTGAGGTGCAAAGACTTGCTTGAGGTCGATGATAATCTCATATGCACCCATCCTCTCAAAATGCTTCTGCATCTCAGCCTCCATGGAGTAGAGCATGCTACTCTAGACAAGGTTGTAATCATCATTCTTGGAGAGATAGACATTCTTCTCATCCTGACTGGCATCATCTGCAGATGCATCACCTAACGCGGCCTCTAGTACGTATGCCATTTTGAGGGGAACGAGGAGAATCCTCAGAGTGCGGAACCAGTTGGTGAAGTTTGACCCATCAGTTTCCAGTTTGTCTTTCTCTAGGAACGACCCTAAGTTGAACGAGGGGCGTGGTGCTACCATCTACAATGGTGATTCACAAAGATACATATTTAGACTTTTGTTCATAATGTGGAGTTTTCAATTTAATCTTCAAAATTCTAGAAATCTCCCACTTAGATAAACACCTTTCCACTTAACTAAGTGATTACACAATCCCAAAACCCCCATACCTCCCTCGATCGCCATGGCCATCGTTATGTGGTTCAGGTAGGCCACTATGCCAATCACATCAGGTATGTGACCCGTGCTCGATCTTTCGATCTACTGTGTTCCAGGCCCGCATCTACATACGCCAAGCCTGCCAATCCAACCTTGATATTAGTTGTTCAGCAAGGCCATATCTGCATATGCCAGGCTTGCTGATACGTCCAAAATGCATCACTATCTTATATAGTAATTCTTTCTTATTCATTGATATATTTCATAATATGATGATATTCTTATGTTGTTTTGGCTTAATTTACACAGTTTGCAACTTTCCGATGCCGAAGCAGCAGACGCAGGATTCAGCGCTAAAAAGTGGATGCTGAGTTGCTGAAGGAGAAGACCTCAAAATTACCTAAAAATCGACGGAGGTCATTTTCCACAAGGATGACAAAGACACGCAAAAGAGGGGCCAGAGGGGGCCCCAGGGTGCCCAGGCGGTCACCTGGCGCGGCCCCCACCCTAGACGCGTCGGGCGCCTGGACCCGTGGGGCCACTCTGGCTCCCCTCCTCTGGCCTATATATCACTCGTTATCCAAAAACCCTAAAAGAGGAGAGTTTTCACGAGTTCCGCCGCCCCTCCGTGGCGGAAACCAACAAAGGAGAAAAGACATCTCCGGCGGGTAGATTCCGCCGGGGAGAACACCTCTCGGAAGGGGAGATCGTCGCCATCATCATCACCATCGTCGCGGGCATCATCGAGATCATCATCAACATCATCCCCAACATCAGCACCATCTTCATCTTCATCCAATCTCACCTCAAAAGTCCAATTTGTGTTGTAATCTGTACTATCTATCCTCTCTACTCTACCGGTGTTGATTACTACCGTGTGATGAACGCTATTGAGTTTCGTTGGAGAAATATCATTGTGTCCAGAATGTTTATCATCTATTTATCCCTACTGATCATGATCTCTTTTATGTCTTGTGAGTAGTTACTTTATTTCTTGAGGACATGGAGAAGTCTAGTTGTTAGTAGTCATATGATGTTGAAGTAATATGTGTTGTTTTATATTTAAGTTGTGTTGTTATTTTCCTAGTGGTGTTGTGTGAGTCGAACACTCAACACTTCGCCTTATCAAGGACCTAGAGGAATGCATTGTGTATAAAGAATGCTTAAGGTGGGTTGCCGGAGTGACAGAAACCTGAACCCCAGTTCGCATGCTTTTGCACAAGGGAACAATGGATCATCGATCGTATTGCTATGGTTAGGCTTCTGCCTTAATCACTATCTTGTATTTGTGGATGCTTGCAAGGTGTTTAATCATAAGATAAGAGTGCACTTATCTTAGTCTAGAGGGTGTACCCACTCAACACTTATCAACACAGCACATAGTACCGATACGAAATATGGAGAAAGCACATGACTATTTCTCCCGTTTGTCCTCAAGAACGCTTTAGCCTTTATAAGTTTGGTTGCTAGGCCTGTCCTTTGCTAAAAAGGATTGGGCCACTTTTTACTCCTCAGTGCCTTTCAATTTACTCGATTTTACCTATTTGTTGCTTATACCGAAAACCCCTAAAAAGCTATCTTTCAGTTCATGCAGCTATTTCTTTACCAAAGTCACATACCAATACCTTCTGCTCCTCATTGGGTTCGACACTCTTATTTATCGAAAACGCTACAAACGATCCCCTACAGTTGAGGGTCATCACTTGCCGTACCCAACCTCATGCGAACGCCATTTAATATGTGTGACACCCGATATGTACGGAGTGTCGGCCATATGTGAGATCCTTCCAGGCGGTGCCCACCAAGGGAGAACACAATGTTGGTATTGTGAGAGATGGTCCTATTTATGCTACCGTCGATATATCTAGCATACTAGCAGAAACAGGAAGTAAAACTGTAAATCATACAAGCAATGATCCCCCTTTATGCAAAGCAAAGTTAAACGCCTTTCTACTTTACATTATGCAAGTTTTTTACGTGGCTGCTAGGGGTTTCGAGAAAGAACCGTTTCTATCCTGCAAAAAACATGCCACAACACCGATTCCCCAATTGTCTCTATTACACCCTACCGGGGCCCTCCGTTGCAAACATCTTCGCATCGCTAATGTTAGAGAGACAGACACCCCCCGGCCACTTATATGGTACAAGCCATATGTCAACCGTGGAACTAGTCTCGCGTAAACGCGTAAGGTCGGTCGGGGCCGCTTCATCAGGACATTGTCGCAATGCTAAATGAGTACACGTGGGGGTAACGAATGAAGATTCGATGCCCACATCCTAGATGTTTTCTACCAATACAATACATCTACGCATAGCTAGCTCATGATACCACTGTTGGGATACAGGGCAGAAAACACAATTTTTTCATACCTACGTTACCCGAACCCAAGATCTATGCTATGGCGATGTAAAGTAAGTAAGTAACGGAGGGAATCGGAGTTCATACCTTTGAAGACGGAAAGAGGGAAAAGTTCTTGCGAACGTGGCTGGCGTAGACTCGAAACTACGACCTCCCTGTCGGGTTGAAGACCACCGGCGAGGGAGACTCCCGGTTGACCTCCGGCGGTGAAGTAGCGCCACAGGTGTAGCGCCTCTAAGAGATTATACACGTACAGTACAATCGATGTTCCCTCTGGGCCCCAAACCAGGCGAGCAGCGGAAGAAAGACGGATTCGGATCCCGACTCCGGCAGAGCGACGGCCTGCTATGGTGGAGAACTCCAAACCAGGTGCAGACTCCAAACAAGGGGAGTCCACTCTCTAGGTAGGAGAAGGAGAGGGAGAGAGATTTGTTGTGTTGGAAAAAGGGGGGTGTACCCCTCCTTATATAGGGCAAGGGGCGGTGCCATCCTCCTCCCCTCCCCAAGGTGGGAGTAACCTCCCAAGGGAGTGGGGTGCGCCGGCGAGGGAGGGGGGATGGGCCCCACCCTTGGCGCCAAGCCCAAAGGGGGGAAACCCCCTCCTCCCCTAATGGGCCCACATGGCCCATTAAGCCTTTTCCACTTTTTTAATTAATTTAATTATATTTAAATATTTAATTTAGATAATTAAATAATAAAATATTATTAAATACAATTAAACTTTATTTTGAACCTTTCAAAATATCCGGAACAACTTCCGTTCTCCCCCGGAACTATTCCGGTGATATCTCCTATTTCACCGATGATCCCGAATCTATCCCAATGCATCGATTGCACCTTAAGTGTAACACCCTACGGTCCGGGAAACAGCAGACATGATCGAGACATTCTCATTGACCAATGACTAGTCAGTTGGACCTGGTTACAATCCTTGACAGCCCCTGCGCTTCCATCGAATGAACTTCAATCGCTTTTGGAAACCGTTAACGATACGACATAATCCCTTTGTGCTGCGGTACTTTGTTTGTCCGAGGTTTGATCGTCGGTATCCAACATACCGGTTTCATATCTCGTTCGAAACAAACAAGTTTAATCGTATATGCCTATTACATCTCTTGTGACCTAGTCACTTGCTTGCAAGCTATTGATGCAATATCATCGAGTGGGCCCAAAGTACCTGTCCTTCACTTGGACTGACAAGTCCCGCTCTGATCTATTAACATACTCATCAACCATCTATTTCAAAATACCCAAAGTGCATCGTTATAGCCAGCATATTTCAGTCAGGAGGTGGGATACAAATCAAAGTCTCCTCATATATGACAATTACGTATGATAATTACGGTCTAAGGACTAAGTCATATGTTACAAACTCATCGCAATGATGAACTATGTGACTCAATCACATTACAATGCTTTAGGTGGGTGTGGGTTCATTACATAATTCCCCAATGATATGACATCATTCTCAATGGACTTGAGTTTCGCCATGATCAGGAAACCTTGATCAATCAATTTCCCAATGAGCTAGTATACCTGAGTTAAACCAGGGACTTGTGTTTTATACTGCACGTGTATTAGTGTTTCCAAGTAATACAGTTCTTAGCACAGTATAAAACGTATTATGAACAAAACGGATATGTGACAAATATCTTTATTAATTTTCCTCTAGGGCACATATCCAACAATTATGTTGTTCCGTGCGCTCCCCTCGGCGATCCCTCATCAAAAGGGACCTCCGCGGTCCCTCGGTGTCTCGCACGCCTCGTGCGCGCGCCCCCGGAACGGACAAACTTGTTGATCTTTTGGGATTTGAGAGAGCAAGGCCCAATCTACACTTCCTCCAAACCGATTTGTGTTCCCCTTAAGATTTCTACTCCGTTGACTTTGTTACTCTTGGAGATTTGGCTCCTAGGAGGCTAGGTGTCCGTACCGGAAGCTTCCTTGCTTGTGGTGTGTTTCGGAAAGTTTGTAAAGGTGTGGTGGTCGCCTCCAAGACCAACCCCGAGTGAATCGAGGCTCATCCTTTGGGGAGACACTAAAGGAGAATACGGTGAGCTACGTACTTGGTAGTGCTCTCAAGAATTGAGCACTGCTCCAAAGGAGATTAGCACTCCCTCAAAAGAGTGTGAACATAGGTAGAACAAGTCTTAGTGTGTCCTTGTCACTTGTGGTTTATCCTTTCCCGCATCTTTATTTGCACTAGATTCTTATATGCTTGCTGGCTTACTATTGTAGTTGTTGCCTAGCATTTGAGTTTAAGCTTGCTTGCAACATAGGGTTGTTCATCTAGAGCACTTCTAGAAAATCTTATTTATCCGCTAAACCCTAAAACTTGTTAATTAAGTTTAAATTTTTTAGTCACCTATTCACCCCCTCTAGTTGACCATATCGATCCTTTCACCTACGATTCGCACGCCACCTCGCTGTAAGGCCCGATATGCGGTACTGTTCCAGATCTAGATGTTTCCATCCAGATCCGGGGACGAAGCACATATCGGTCCCACCGCGACATATGACGAAGTCATATGCCCCGGATTTCCAACATGATATCACAACATTACAGATACAAGGATACAACATCTCATACAGTCGGCATATAATTTCCTTAATACAATACATCAGCGGAAGATACATGTCTGAGTACAGACTACAATCAAATGCCTAATGGCAAAGAGAAAAACATCGATTCCCATAACCACACGGGTCCAGGCCCTCCGCCGGGATCCGCCTAACTAGTCGTCGTCGAGTCTCCACGTGAAACGCCGATCACCATACCTGTTGTCGATCAAGAACCCTGAAAAGAGTTTGGGGTGGTATCATGAGTATAGAGGTACTCAGCATCCAACTGTAGTGGTCCACTGACCTAGCAAGGACTTCATCACTCGTCATTCTAGGACAACTAGTAGTTTATGGTAAGGATGGGGTAAGTGGTGAGGTTGCTTCCGCACTAGCATTATGAAGTGGCTAACGATCTAGAGAGTAAGGTAAGAAGCCAAGCATTCGATGAGGAATCGCCTCCAACAAGTCTTGCTATCAACTACTTACGCAAGCATAACACCTATCATATCCTTGTCCTCCTCTTCGCATCCCGACGAAGAAGAAGCAGTCAAGGCACACACACGTGATCAAGTTATATTAAGATTATCTCAGTTGTTGTTGTCTATGAACAAGGAGTAGGTCTCAAGTCGTCCATAACCGTGGACACGGCTTCTCGAAAAGATTTAACCCTGCAGGGGTGTACCAACCTCCCATTACAAGGCTCCGCACGCACGACCATCTCTCTCAGTTGCTACCCATCACAGGCAACCATTTTATGAATTAGTTCCAAGAGATCTGAAACGACAGGTCCCTCTAACTAACAACGAACAAATCCGGGTGGCCCCCGGTGAGTCGACATCCAGCTCAGGAGCCGGTCGCGCTCTCGATCTAGTCTCTACCGTATGTCGCAGGTTTGGATAGCCGGTTAATCACACATGGGAAATCGGGTCCTCAGCCGGACAAGGTGGGCCAGCAAGGGAACTATGTACTCACTGGTCCGGGTTGGTTGGAAAACTACAGGCGGCCGACCAGCACACACACGGTTTCAAATGGTAAATCAGCTTGCGCCACCACTATAAATGTTTGAAGCTAGATAGGTAAGAAAAGGGGACCCCATAAAATCCCACACGCGGTTAGGCACGCTCGTCAAGAGATACAATACCCGGAACTCGGGTCCTAGGTGACTCGAGTGGAACAAAGCGTCGGCGCGGGATAGCCTAGACCTTCCATCCTTCGTCGAATATAGCCAACATTATAATAATCATATCATCAACAACAATATAATAATGTGATATCCCAAACCAAGGAGTAACAGGGTAACATCGTAGCATCCTAAGCATGCATCCTAAGCAGGGGCTGAGCAACGAGCAATAGTAACATAGCAGTACATGGTTTGCTGGGAGGGGACATGGCTGTATCGGTTTGAAAAAGGCTATAGACATGTGGTAGGATCAAACATCGAACCTAACCTAGACTAGCATGAAAACCGCTGGTTGAAATAGAATGGATCATAAGTAATGCGTAGTCCTTGCCTGTTGATAAGTCGGGTTCCGAAGGTGTAGTTGATCGCAAGCTCGCATCGTCTCCGAAGGGTACCTGCGGAAGCACACAAGACGGTAAACACTGGAAAGGAATCGACGAGCAAGCATCTATTACCACGAAGCAAACACAAGAAAGCATCTACAAGAAGGCAACACGAGACATCGCACCTACCTTCTAGAGTGGTTACTAACAGGTTAAGTGGAGTACTCGTCACACATGACGATACCGCACGTTTACAAGGGTTCACGTTGTTTAGCTACACGTGATCAAAAAAGGTTGTTAACATTGCATATCACTCAAGCATGGCATAGCACACAAATATTACAAGAGGTGAAGAATAAATAAACTATCTAATCTAGTCACATTAAGTGGGGGGTAAAACCTATACATGGGAAACTATTGCGGACCCACGATAATTATTGCATTTGGTACTGTTCTTCCCTAAACATAATTTTATTATTTTTATTAGCAAGAAAGATCAGCATAAACACAATCTACATGCAATTCTAGTTAAGTTACATATAAAGAACATTTTTATCAGAGCAACGGTTAAACAGTTGTGGCAATTACAATTTACAGTGACAAGGTTGTAATTAGCAGTTAAACAACATGTAAACAAGGTCAAACATGGCAACAAAGCATAATTTATTAAACTACACAAAAAAACTAAGCAAGTTTCATGTTTAAAGCGTCGCGATCCGAGCTACCGTTAAAAATATATAGCTACCGCAAGAAAATAATACAATCTACCAAATAATCTGCTCAGGAAAAAAACAGAGCAATGGGTTGAAACTGCACTAAACGGGCCTAGCTGGGTGAGCTCAAGATAACTAATTAGCGCACAGGGCGCACTATAGTGGTTACAGATCTGGACCAGGCCCAACAACACAAACAGTAAAAAAGATAAACAAAAATAAACAAAAGGGGGAGGCTACCTCACCTAGCGGGCCTTGGCCCATGGAGGCGGCCTGGACTGGGAGGCCGGCTCGGGCTGGAGGGGCTGGTCAGGCCGGCCCAGCTGGACATGGCGGCGCCTGGATCGGGGGCCGGCTTGCCTCGTGCTCGTCCCGAGCGGCGGCGTCTGGGCTCGCCAGCGAGGCAGGTGGCGCAGGCGAAGGGGCTTCGAGGAAGGAGCCGGATCTGGCCGCCCCTTGTCGGATCCGGGCGGTGGCGGTCTGTAAGGCCCGATATGCGGTACTTTTCCAGATCTAGATGTTTCCATCCAGATCCGGGGACAAAGTACATTTCGGTCCCACCGCGACATATGACATCTCCATATGCCCCGGGTTCCAACATGATATCACAACATTACAGATACAAGGATACAACATCTCATACAATCGACATACAACTGCCTTAATACAATACAACAGCGGAAGATACACGTCTGAGTACAGACTACAATCAAATGCCTAGTGGCAAAGAGAAAAAAAACATCGATCCCCATAACCACGGGGGTCCAGGCCCTCCGCCGGGATCCGCCTAACTACTCGTCGTCGAGTCTCCACGTGAAACATCGATCACCATACCTGTTGTCGATCAAGAACCCTGAAAAGAGTTTGGGGGTAGTATCATGAGTACAGAGGTACTCAGCATCCAACTGTAGTGGTCAACTGACCCAGCAAGGACTTCATCACTCGTCATTCTAGGACAACTAGTAGTTTACGGTAAGGAAGGGGTAAGTCGTGAGGTTGCTGCCGCACTAGCATTTATGAAGTGGCTAACGATCTAGAGAGTAAGATAGGAAGCCAAGTATTCGATGAGGAATCGCCTCCAACAAGTCTTGCTATCAACTACTTACGCAATCATAACACCTATCATATCCTTGTCCTCCTCTTCGCATCCCGACGAAGAAGAAGCAGTCAAGTCACACACACATTGATCAAATTATATTAAGATTATCTCAGCTATTGTTGTCTATGAACAAGGAGTAGGTCTCAAGTCGTCCATAACCGCGGACACGGCTTCTCGAAAATATTTAACCCTGTAGGGGTGTACCAACTGCCCATTACGAGGCGTCGCATGCTCGCCCATCTCTCTCAGTTGCTACCCGTTAGAGGCCACCATTTTATGATTTAGTTCCAAGAGATACGAAACGACAGGTCCCTCTATCTAACAACGCACAGATCCGGGTGGCCCCCGGGGAGTCGACACCCAATCCAAAAGCCGGTCACGCTCTCGGGTCGGACTCTTCCATACGGCTAAGGTCGGGAAATCACACCTGACATCAGGGGACCCCTAGCTCACCAAGTGTGGACCAACAGAGAAACTCTGTCTCCGCTGGCCCGAGTTGTTTGAAAACTACTGGCAGCTGACCAGCACACACACAGTTTCAAAAGGTAAATAATCTTGGGCCACCACTGGAAATGTTTGAAGCTAGTCGGTAAGAAAAGGGGACCTCATAAAATCTCACATGCGGTTAGGCGCGCTCAGTCTTAAAACCAATACCCGGAACACGGATCCTAGGTGACTCGAATGGAACAAAGCATCGGGGCGGGATAGCCTAGACCTTCCATCCTTCGTCGAATATAGTCAACATTATAATAATCATATCATCAACAACAATATAATAATGTGATAGCGCAAACCAAGTAGTAACAGGGTAACATCGTAGCATCCTAAGCATGCATACTAAGCAGGGGCTGAGCACTGAGCGATAGTAACATCGCAGTACAAGGTTTGCTGGGAAGGGACATGGTTGTATCGGTTTGAAAGAGGCTATAAGCATGTGGTAGGATCAAACATCGAACCTAACCTAGACTAGCATGCAAACCGCTGGTTGAAATAGAATGGATCATAAGTAATGTATAGTCCTTGCCTGTTGATAATTCGGGTTCCGAAGGTGTAGTGGATCGCAAGCTCGCATCGTCTCCGAGAGGTACCCGCGGAAGCACACAAGACGGTAAACACTAGAAAGCAATCAACGAGCAAGCATCTATTACTACAAGGCAAACACGAGCAAGTATCAACAAGAAGGCAACATGAGACATCGCACCTGCCGTCGAGAGCGGTTACTAACAGGTTAAGTGGAGTACTCGTCAGACACGACGATACCGCACATTTAGAAAGGTTCAAGTTGTTTAGTTACAGGTGATCAACAAAGGTTGTTAACATGGCATCTTACTCAAGCACGGAAAAGCACACAAACATGTCAAGAGGTGAAGCACAAAGTAAACTATTTATGCTAGTCAATTTAAGTGAGGCACAACCTAAACATGGCATAACACTAAGTGTCGCACGATGATTAAAAGATTTGGTACTGTTCTGTCCTAAACCATATTTTACGTTGGTTAACAACAACAAACAATAGCATAATCACAAAGTACACGAAAAACTAATCAAGTTACATATAAGGCACACTCCAAACGGAGTTACGGTTAAAAAGATATAAGCAAAACAAGTTACGGGCACAATCTGCCAACATCAGGAAGCACACTTTAGAGCAACGCATAAACAGGATAATCAATGCAAACATGCTCACAAATGATATGGAACTAAATTAGACATGACAGGGAAGGCATGGCAAAATTGAATCATGCAAATAGGCATCATAGATCAAAAGATATTAAGCATGCAACATGGCATCGGAACGTTACAGACTTAGAGAAAAACAGAGGTGGCTGTCAAAAACAGCGGGATAGCAACTTTGGAGCTAAAAATATATATGACCAGAAAGCATATCAAGACAATGCAATACATATAATGGAAGTAGACATGATTCTTAACTATATGCAATTGGAATCACTCAATTCCAATAAACGGTTGCGACGCAACCGTCACCCGAAGTTGCAGCAAATTAACAGTTTTCAGCACAGCAGCACATTAACATCAGGATCACCACTTTGGAGCAAGATTTAATATAGCTAAAGCACCCAAATATGACAATTTAAAGCATGGAAATGAAGTACACATGATGCTTAACACATAGGAAAAAAATCAATGCAATAGGCATCATGGATGTGTCACAATCATCAATCAAAGTTGCAAAAAAGTAACATCAGCAGCACTTGACAGAAATTAGTAGCAGTTAACAGCCTGATGCCCACTTCAACACAGATTATCAACATCAAGATGGCCTCAAATCAAAAATCTCACAAAAGATAGATTGAAGTACACACAATTCTAAGCAATTTTCATTTTGGGCGCATCGCGATCCGAGCTACAGATTTACCGCAAAACTACTCGCAAAATTGAATCAGCAGCACAAATCTCAGGACTTAGCAAAATTAACAGATAAAAAGAAAAAAAAAACATAACAGAAAAAAAAGAGGGCCTCACCCCAAACGGGCTCGGCCCATGAAGCAGAGGAGGCGGCCTGGGCTCGTTGGTTCGGAGCTGGGCAGGCCGGCTGGGCCCTGGGCCCTGGGCCTTTGAGGCTGGCGGGCCTTGGAGGAGGAGGCCGGCCCATGGCGGCTGGGTTCGGACGATCGGATCGGGGCGCCTCCCGATCCCGAACTGGGTGGCGGCCGGCGGCGGCCTTGCCGGCGAGCAGGCAGGCTCCGGCGAGCGGTCGTGGGCAGCGCAAGGAGGCGGCGAGGAGGCGGATCTAGGCGCGGCGGCTCCGGTTCCGTCGAAGGGGAGGACGCCGGCGTCGTGGGTGGCGGCGGCCGGCCGTGGCGAGCTCCGGCCCGAGCTCAGCCATGGCGCGCGCCTGCGCGGTCTCCTCTGTCTAGCGGGATCCTGCGAGAGGGAGGGGAGGAGAGAGGTGAGAGGGGAACCGAGGGAGGAGAGGGAGAGGAGGATGGCCGGCGGCCTGCTGCCAGCGGCGGCGCGCGGCCGTGGACGGCTCGAGTGCGGGGTGGAGGAGAGAGAGCAGCCTGGAGGTTTGTGGAGCTCCCGGGCGCATCTAGGCCGTTAGATCGGCCGATCCGACGGTCCAGATCGCAGGGAGCTAGGGTTTGGGCGAAAATGGGGCTAAAATGCGAAAATTGGGGCTATTGTGAGGGAGGTGGCTGCAATTTTGTGCTAGGGAAACCCTAGAAAGGGGTGGGAGTGTGGTGGTCTTTATATAGCCCAGGTGGCTGGCAGTTTGCAAAAACATCCCCGGTTTCTCTCTCGCGCGCGCGGTGTTTACGTTTCTGACCGCCGGGGGTCCGCAGTACCTCCGATTCGGGTAAATCTTCGAACTGCGCGATCAGCGCGTCGATCCGGAGGCGTTCACCTCGTGCTGGAACCGTTCCGAGAACACTTTACGACGCGCTATAAAAATATCCCGTTTAATTATTAAACGGGGTTTTTGTTCTGTTGGCTGCGGCTGGTCTCGTGCGGTTTCGCGACGGTGATCGGGTGAAACCCGGTGTCGCAAAGGTCGAGTGTCAGGGTGGCAAGGGTCGGTCTCCGTCTGGTACGAGATAAGAGGGGGGAAAATAATCGTCGATCGATAAATCGGGGATGGAAACACCGCAAACAAATCAGACAATCAAACAATTCACGCCGAAAACAAAATTTTTAATTTTTGCAAAATCTGGGCTGTTACAATACAACACTACCAACAAGGGATCTCATCCCGAGATCCAGGACGATCCGGGGGAGAGGGGGGAGAGAAAAGAGAGTCGACAATCTTAAACACCACCAACAAGGGACCCTGCTCCATGTCGAACGACGAACTCCGTCGAGAAAACTTTCCGCAGAGAGATGGCGACGTCGAAAAACAAAACCATCGGGTGTCACAAGGAAGAACGATAGCGAGATCTGGATGAAAGGATAGTGTTCCCACTCAAAATCGTGAAGACACCAGGCAAAAGGACTGAAGTCAACAGACGACCAAGATATCTACCCAGAGTTGGAAGAACTAAAGGTAGTACCGGATTTCCCAACCTGAGATCGGAATCGACACAATACGCTGCAAGCAAGGCATTGTAACGAGTCCGAGCTCCACACACTCGAGATCCTAGAGTCTTGAAGGGGAAAAGTCGAGAATAAAACACTTACGACACTTGTCCTGACCAGAGCAAGATTAAGAAGTAAAAGGATTCCTACTCTCCGATAACTAACTTAGTAACGACAAAATAGTTTTTTTCTAGACTTGACTTCAGCCAGAGAGGGGATCCTACGGTCGGTAAGGCTCTGATACCAAGTTGTAAGGCCCGATATGCGGTACTGTTCCAGATCTAGATGTTTCCATCCAGATACGGGGACGAAGCACATATCGGTCCACCGCGACATATGACATCGCCATATGCCCCGGATTTCCAACATGATATCACAACATTATAGATACAAGGATACAACATCTCATACAATCGGCATACAACTACCTTAATACAATACAATAGCGGAAGATACACGTCTGAGTACAGACTACAATCAAATGCCTAGTGGAAAGAGAGAAAAAACATCGATCCCCATAACCACGCAGGTCCAGGCCCTCCGCCGGGATCCGCCTAACTAGTCGTCGTCGAGTCTCCATGTGAAATGTCGATCACCATACCTGTTGTCGATCAAGAACCCTGAAAAGAGTTTGGGGGTAGTATCATGAGTACAGAGGTACTCAGCATCCAACTGTAGTGGTCAACTGACCCAGCAAGGACTTCAACACTCGTCATTCTAGGACAACTAGTAGTTTACGGTAAGGAAGGGGTAAGTGGTGAGGTTGCTGCCGCACTAGTATTTATGAAGTGGCTAACGATCTAGAGAGTAAGATAAGAAGCCAAGCATTCGATGAGAAATCGCCTCCAACAAGTCTTGCTATCAACTACTTACACAATCATAACACCTATCATATCCTTGTCCTCCTCTTTGCATCCCGACGAAGAAGAAGCAGTCAAGGCACACACACACATTGATCAAATTATACTAAGATTATCTCAGCTGTTGTTGTCTATGAACAAGGAGTAGGTCTCAAGTCGTCCATAACCGTGGACACGGCTTCTCGAAAAGATTTAACCAAGCAGGGGTGTACCAACTGCCCATTACGAGGCGTCGCATGCTCGCCCATCTCTCTCAGTTGCTACCTGTTAAAGGCAACCATTTTATGATTTAGTTCCGAGAGATCCGAAACGACGGGTCCCTCTATCTAACAACGCACAGATCCGGGTGGCCCCCGGGGAGTCGACACCCAATCCAAAAGCCGGCCACGCTCTCGGATCGGTCTTCCGTACGGCTAAGGTCGGGAAATCACACCTGACATCAGGGGACCCCTAGCTCACCAAGTGTGGAGCAACAGAGGAACTCTGTCTCCGCTGTCCCGAGTTGTTTGAAAACTACTAGCAGCTGACCAGCACACACACACAGTTTCAAATGGTAAATCAGTTTGGGCCACCACTGGAAATGTTTGAGATTAGGTAGGTAAGAAAAAGGGGACCCTATAAAATCCCACACGCGGTTAGTCACGCTCAGTCTTAAAACCAATACCCGGAACTTTGATCCTAGGTGACTCGAATGGAACAAAGCGTCGGGGCGGGATAGCCTAGACCTTCCATCCTTCGTCGAATATAGTCAACATTATAATAATCATATCATCAACAACAATATAATAATGTGATAGCCCAAACCCAGGATTAACAGGGTAACATCGTAGCATCCTATGCATGAATACTAAGCAGGGGCTAAGCAACGAGCAATAGTAACATAGCAGTACAAGGTTTGCTGGGAAGGGACATGGTTGTATCGGTTTGAAAGAGGCTGTAAACATGTGGTAGGATCAAACATCGAACCTAACCTAGACTAGCATGTAAACCGCTGGTTGAAATAGAATGGATCATAAGTAATGTATAGTCCTTGCCTGTTGATAAGTCGGGTTCCGAAGGTGTAGTGGATCGCAAGCTCGCATCGTCTCCGAGAGGTACCCGCGGAAGCACACAAGACGGTAAACACTGGAAAGCAATCAACGAGCAAGCATCTATTACTACGAGGCAAACACGAGCAAGCATCAACAAGAAGGCAACACGAGACATCGCACCTACCGTCGAGAGCGGTTACTAACAGGTTAAGTGGAGTACTCGTCAGACACGACGATACCGCACATTTAGAAAGGTTCAAGTTGGTTAGCGACAGGTGATCAACAAAGGTTGTTAACATGGCATCTTACTCAAGCACGGAAAATCACACAAACATGTCAAGAGGTGAAGCACAAAGTAAACTATTTATGCTAGTCAATTTAAGTGAGGCACAACCTAAACATGGCATAACACTAAGTGTCGCACGATGATTAAAAGATTTGGTACTGTTCTGTACTAAACCATATTTTAGGTTGGTTAACAACATAAAACAATATCATAAACAAAAAGTACACGAAAAACTAATCAAGTTACATATAAGGCACACTCCAAACGGAGTTACGGTTAAAAAGATATAAGCAAAACAAGTTACGGGCACAATCTGCTAACATCAGGAAGCACACTTTAGAGCAATGCATAAACAGGATAATCAATGCAAACATGCTCAAAAATGATATGGAACTAAAGTAGACATGACAGGGAAGGCATGGCAAAAATAATCATGCAAATAGGCATCATAGATCAAAAGATATTAAGCATGCAACATAGCATCGGAACGTTACAGACTTAGAGAAAAATAGAGGTGGCTGTCAAAAACAGCTGGATAGCAACTTTGGAGCTAAAAATATATATGACCAGAAAGCATATCATGACAATGCAATACATATAATGGAAGTAGACATGATGCTTAACAATATGCAATTGGAATCACTCAATTCCGATAAACGGTTGCGACGCAACCGTCACCGAAGTTGCAACAAATTAACAGTTTTCAGCACAGCAACACATTAACATCAGGATCACCACTTTGTAGCAAGATTTAATATAGCTAAAGCACCCAAACATGACAAGTTAAAGCATGGAAATGAAGTACACATGAGGCTTAACACATAGGAAAAAGAATCAATGCAATAGGCCTCATGGATGTGTCACACTCATCAACCAAAGTTGCAACAAAGTAACATCAGCAGCACTTGACAGAAATTAGTAACAGTTAACAGCCTGATGCCCACTTCAACACAGATTATCAACATCAAGATGGCCTCAAATCAAAAATCTCACAAAATATCGATTGAAGTACACACAATTCTAAGCAATTTTCATTTTGGGCGCATCGCGATCCGAGCTACAGATTTATCGCAAAACTACTCGCAAAATTGAATCAGCAGCACAAATCTCTAGACTTAGCAAAATTAACAGATAAAAAGAAAAGAAAAAAAAACATAACAGAAAAAAAAAGAGGGCCTTACCCAAACGGGCTCGGCCCATGAAGCAGAGGAGGCGGCCTGGGCTAGCTGGTTCGGAGCTGGGCTCGCCGGCTGGGTCCTGGGCCTTGGAGGCTGGCGGGCCTTGGAGGAGGAGGCCGGCCCATGGCGGCTGGGTTCGGCCGATCCGATCGGGGCGCCTCCCGATCCCGAACTGGGTGGGGCCGGAGGCGGCCTTGCCGGCGAGCAGGCAGGCTCCGGCGAGGGGTCGTGGGCAGCGCAAGGAGGCGGCGAGGAGGCGGATCAAGGCACGGCGGCTCCGGTTGCGTCGAAGGGGAGGACGCAGCGGCCGGTCGTGGCGAGCTCTGGCTCGAGCTCGGCCATGGCGCGCGCCGGCGCGGTCTCCTCTGTCCAGCGGGATCCTGCGAGAGGGAGGGGAGGAGAGAGGTGAGAGGGGAACCGAGGGTGGAGAGGGAGAGGAGGATGGCCGGCGGCCTGCTGCCAGCGGCGGCGCGCGGCCGTGGACGGCTCGGGTGCGGGGTGGAGGAGAGAGAGCAGGCTGGAGGTTGGTGGAGCTCCCGGGCGCATCTGGGCCGTTGGATCGGCCGATCCGACGGTCCAGATCGCGGGGAGCGAGGGTTTGGGCGAAAATGGGGCTAAAATGCGAAAATTAGGGCCATTATGAGGGGGGTGGCTGCAATTTTGTGCTAGGGAAACCCTAGAAAGGGGTGGGAGTGTGGTGGTCTTTTTATAGCCCAGGTGGCTGGCAGTTTGCAAAAACATCCCCGGTTTCTCTCTCGCGCGCGCGGTTTTTATGTTTCTGACCGCCGGGGGTCCGCAGTACCTCCGATTCGCGTAAAACTTCAAACTGCGCGATCAGCGCGTCGAGCCGGAGGCGTTCACCTCGCGCTGGAACCGTTCCGAGAACACTTTCTGATGCGCTATAAAAATATCCCGTTTAATTATTAAACGGGGTTTTTGTTCCGTTGGCTGCGGCTGGTCTCGTGCGGTTTTGCGACGGAGATCGGGTGAAACCCGGTGTCGCAAAGGTCGAGTGTCAGGGTGGCAAGGGTCGGTCTCCGTCCGGTACGAGATAAGAGGGGGAAAAATAATCGCCGATCCATAAATCAAGGATGCAAACACCGCAAACAAATCAGACAATCAAACAGTTCACGCCGAAAACAAAAAATTTATTTTTTTGCAAAATCTGGGCTGTTACACGGTCGGAGGTGGCCGGGGCCATGGCGCTCGGCGAGGCGAGCTCCCGGCGGCGGCTGGCCATGGACCTTGTGGCGGCTTCGGCTGTGGGCTCCTGGGAAGAGAAGGGGAAGGAGGGGTGAGAGCTAGCAGGGAGGCGCGGAAGAGAGGAGGCCGTTGCGGGCTGACCTGCGGCCTCGCCGTGGTCGCTGGGTGGTGGCCGGCCGGAGCGGCGGCGGCTTCCACGGGCAGGCGGCGGGGAACGGGTCGGATCCGGATGTCCCTTGCCTGATCTGGCCGGTGCTGCTCACGGGTGGAGTCTAGGGGTGGCGGACGAGCTCCTCGAGCTCCATGGCCATGGCAGCGGCTGCGGCGTCTGTTCTGGCGCCGGCGGCGTGCGTTCTCTGCGAGGGGAGAGGAGAAGGGTGAGAGGGAGGAGAGGGAAGGAGAGAAGGAAGGAGGGGCGAGGGGAAGAAGGGAGCCGGCGGCTGTGGTACGGTGTGGCTGCGTGATACGTCCCAAACGTATCTATAATTTCTGCTTGCTCCATGCATGTTTTGTGTGACTTTGCCATGTTTTGCTTGAACTTTCATACACTTTTGAACCTATTTGTACTAACCTATTAACTCAGTGCACGCAGTTGCCAGTTTCTGTTTTCTGCTGTTTTTGTATTTCAGGTTTTCCGGCCATTAAAAGTGCTCCAAAAATTCCGGGAAAATATATAAAAAATCAGCGCAACAGAAGCTTCCGGAATCACCAAGAGAGGGAAGGGGGGCCACCACCGGGCAGCCAGGAGGGCAGGTGGCGCGGCCCCACCCTGGGCCGCGCCAGGGACCCTCCGGACTGCCTCGTGGGTCCACTCGACGCCCCCCCTTCGCCTATATTTACCCCTCGGGGTAGAAACCCCTAATACGGACTCCTCTTTCGCGATCTCGCCTCTGTTCCGCCGCCGCCGTTTCAAGACCGGGGCTGCCTGGAGAAGCTGCTCCTGCACCCTGCCGGGAGAAGCTACCCCCTCCGGGAGACCCTCCATAGCCATGGACGCCTCCCATATGTACCGTGAGTAGTTTCCCTTGGACCATGGGTCCGTGACTAGTAGCTATGTATCTATCTCTCCCTCCTTTGTGCTTCCACTTTCGAGTCCTCGTGAGCTGCCTCACATGATCGAGGCATCTATGTAATTTTTGTTGTTGCTATGCTGAGTTTGTTGGGATCTGATGGATTATGAGATTATGTTCAGATTGTGATGAGTAATATATTTGGTTCTTCTCTTTTATATTTTGTTCTTTAGTAAATTCTTTCATGTTCTCCGTTGCGGTATTTGCTTTGGCCAAGTATTTTATTTGCAACTCCAGGAGAGAGCGTTATGCTCGATTGTGGGTTCAGCCCCTTGATGTCTAGCTTGAGTGACAGAAACATGAGACTAGGGGATGTGCTGTTGCCACCAGGGATAAAACAACGGTTCTTGTACTTGCGGGTGCAAGGATTGTTTACTTTACGCAAAGTTCTTTTAATGCAGTTGTCTGTTGCTTTGAGTTTACACTTTGGGTGGGATTCGCAACTTAATACCAGCGAGATGTTCTGGATAGATATCTCAAGGTGGATGATTCGAAGTAGATGCATATGGATTTCGGTCTACTTACCTTGGCGTACTGCCCATTGCTTTTGAGCCCTTCCTTTCTTTGCAGCATAGTTAGCATTGGGGTGCCTTCATAATCCTGTCAATTGCCCAACTGTGATTTGTTTACCTCGCTAGCACTTTTATCGTCTTTTAGGAGAGAGACATCACTAGTGAAAACGACAACCCCGGTCCATCTTCACATTATTGTTCACACCCTCAATTTACTTTCAGCTTTTACTTTCCTTTGCACCTTTTATCTCTTGCGTTGATCCTTTGTAAACGACAAGGTCGGAGGAATTGACAACTCCTCTGTACTCGTCTGGAGCAGAGTTATTTGTTGTTGTGTGCAGGTCCACGACAACACCCTAGTCAGGAAGCAATTTCTGGCGACGTTGCCACCTACTTGTATCTCCTGAGTCCTACTGGTTCGATAAACTTGGTATCTTCACCGAGGGAAACTTGTTGCTGCACTGCATCTCAAACCTTCCACTTGGGGTAACCAACGAGGGGCAAGAAGCCATCAAGCAAATATCTGGCGCCGTTGCCGGGGACTCAAGTCTACAAGATAGGGGAGTTGCACACTATCTTTTACCTTTGCTTTTTAGTATTGTTAGTTTACCTTGCAATTTTTACTTTTGTGTCCTTTATCAAAAATCCAAAAACAAAATAGTATGTCTAGTTCCTTACTTGCCAATCAATGTCTGACTTCTGTGAAACCAGATCTTATTGGCATGGAGGATTTACTGAGGATCAACAAAAGTGGTACAAGGAACACTGCTTGTCTCAAAAGGGGATACACTTATGGAAACAAATACTTCAATTGTATGAGTATGCTAGAAACTTGTGCTCAATATATAATATATCTTTCTGCAGGGATGAATCTTGTTGCTTTATGAGGCACAAACACCTTGCTTTCCAATGTGAGTACAATGATGATGAAACCTTAGCTTCTTATGCTAAGAGAAACTATGATTTTTATGATGTTGAGGAAATAGAAGAATTTGTTGCTGCCTATGAAATTACTTCTCTTCTTAAAAATATTGATGAAGCCCCTTACAAATCTGAGAGTCTTGCTATACTTAACTATTGTCTGGAAAATTACGATGCAAATTATTATATTACTGATCATCTTGAGAGAATCTCTCCCCCAAAGGAAGAGACTAATGATTTTTCAGGACTCTATGGAAGAAGAAATTTCTGAACCTGAAAGCTCTTTGGATGAAAAAGAGGAGGAAGAATGGAGCCATCCATGTCTACCTTCTAATGAGAGTAACTCTTTGACTCCTACCTTATATGATTGTTATGATCCCATGGATTATTTTGAAATATCTCTTTTTGATGAAGTTGATGCCTTCTATGCTTATGGCCGTGATGCCACTATGGATGATACTTACGGAGATGAACTTGCTATAGTTCCTCATGTTAAGAATGAAATTTTTGCTATTGCACCCACACTTGATTGTCCTATTATCCTTTTGAAATCTCCAACTCCGGAGAATTTTCCTCTTATCAAAGCTCAATGTGATGGGTTGCATTTATCTTATAATCCTAAAGACCGTGTTGAAAACTATACACGTGTGCTTGCAGTTCATGAACAACATGATTTATGTGATAGTTATATTCTTGATGTTGTTCATGATACTACTGAAAATTATTTTGAGAGAGGGAAGTTTGGTTGTAGAAACTTCCATATTACTAAAACACCTCTCTTCATGTTGAACGTTTTGAAGTCGTTCTTTATCGACCTTCCTATGCATGTCACTTTGTGCTTCTTTCATTTATTTTCTTACAAGATGCCTATGCATAGGAAGTGGGTTAGGCTTAAATGTGTTTCATATTTTCTTCTTGATGCTCTCTTTTGCTTCAAAATTCTTATTCTTGTGAGAGCATCTTCTATAATCTTTAAGCCTAGCTAATGGCTTTAAAGAAGCGCTTTCGGGAGGCAGCCCGCAACGAATTTAGGTTTTTCTTTTTTCTTTTGTTCTGTTCTTAGTGGTCTTGATGACTGTTACTACTGTAGCAACATCATTGTATCTTTACTTTTCAAGCTTTGTGCCAAGTTGAGCCTCATACGACAAGGGAAGCGAAAGTTGTGACATGCTGTCCAGAAAACAGATTCTGTCCTCGTGACTAGAAAAATCCCAGTTCATCTTTTTGAGCTGAATTTTTTACACAGCGTGCTCTATACAATTACGAAACCTAAGTATGTTCTGAATTTTTGATTTGAGTTGCAGAAGTACCTCGAAAAAATTGTCCTTTCTCTGCTGTTCTGTTTTTCTCAGCTTCTGCCCCGGTTTTTCTTTTCGCAGTTTTGCAATCCTTAAGCTTGCTTTTTCTTTGCAAACTTTTTTTGGGAAGGCAAGAGAAACAGTAGATCTTCCTGGAAATCTTTATTTGCAGTAGAGGAAAATTATTTTATTAGGGTACTAACCTCTCTAATCATCCTACAATGAGTTATGTATGAAGGGAGTTTTCAAGTGCGCGATGGAAGGTGATGAAAGAAGATTCAGGAGTGTCAAACGCTCAAGCTTGGGGATGCCCATCTGCACCCCCAATAAATATTCAAGGAGACTCAAGCGTCTAAGATTGGGGATGCCCCCGATGCATCCCCTTCTTCATCAACAATCATCAGTTTGTCCCTCGTTGCGCCATATTTTTATCACTTCATGCGTTATGTGCTTTTCTTGGAGCGTCTCGCTCTTAGGTTTTGTTTTGTTTTTAGTTTTCTTTGCTGTAGTAAAAAACTTACTCTTTTGTGTGGGAGAGATTCACGCTCCGCTTGAACTAGAACTCCTCATAGGATTTGCATGCTTATTTCTTTTAGTTGTGAGCTGTTCTTTTTCTTTTCTTAGCTATTGTTCTGTTTAGTTGTAGTGCTTTAGTTGTTCTAGAGCTTTTCTTTTGTCTTAGGTTGAACTTTCTATAGGTTGCATGTTTTATCTTGTTAGAGAGTTTGCCTGTTGCACTGAGTTATGTGTCTTGACTTAAAGTAGGTAGTTAAAGTTGATGTTCTCTTTTTAGTAGTACCTTGCAATAGTTTTGAGGTATTGACTAGAGTAATTTTTGAACTTATGGTGTCAAGAGCTCTTGCCTATTAGTGATAAATGTCGTATTTTGGGCAATCCGTGTGTTTTTCGAAAACCAAAAAAACCCTGTTGAGAACTCTAGCTACTAGATGGATCACTAACCTCTGGAGGGTTCGAATATTAGAGTACACTCACGTACCATGAGTCGAGGATGCGCAAGGATAACCAAACCCCCATACACTCCTCCTCGGGGTACCTGTCTCTTTGTGAACCTCCTGATTAGATTGAGAGTTACCAATAATAAGTGCATGAGTTCTTCGGACTAATGTGAGTATTCGAAAGTTCACACTTCCACCCACCTATACTTTTTCTATCCTCTTCGGTACCATGCATTGCCCTTTCTCACCTCGAGAGTTGGCGTATACTTCGTCGGTGCATCCAAACCCTTGGCACGATACGCTCTGTCATCATAAACCTCCTTATATCTTTCCTCAAAACAGCCACCATACCTACCTACAAGGCATTTCCATAGCCTTTCCGAGATACATTGTCATGCAACATCCATCTTCTCATGACTTGATCTTCATGTCATACATGCTACTTGCTTGATCGATGAGCCGCATGCTAGTTGGGACTTGCCATAATCATTGCTACATGACGCGCTAGTATCATTGCATATCCTGCTACCCTGGCAGAGGCATACATTTGCATCATGATAGTTACATTTTCTTTATGTGAGTACCTTTGTAAAGTGTGAAAGATCTCCTATATTCTTTTAAAATATAGATTATTGCCCCTAAAGTGAGGAAAAGATCCCAAAGAGGACAAAATCAAAAGATCCCAAAGAGGACAAATGAGAGTTAAACAGAAAGAGCCATTGAGGACACCAAAAAAATAAAAATAAAAGAGAAAAAGAAAAAAAAAGAGAAGGGGGCATACTACAATTCCTTTTGAGAGATCCACACTAGTACTTCATCTTCTATCCCTTGTACTCCATAGAGATCATCATCATGCATATAGCTATGTGGGGACCCTTCACACTATAGAACTTGGCTTGTATATTCCAATGATGAGCTTCCTCAAACGAGCTCTAGGTCTTCTTGAGCAAGCAAGTTAGATGCATCCCCACTAGTTCCCTTGGAGAGCTTTTAGCTCACATGTGCCTCCGTTGTATGGCAATCCCTACTCCTCACATCATATCTATCATATGGCCTTCTCTCGCCTATGATTGTCCTCATTGATGTGAGCCTTTCACACATTTTTGTCTTCCTCCTCCACCTTCTTTCTGTTTCGCCTTTTAGGTGTCAACTTTCTTTCTCACGCTCATCCATTGCATGAGTGCTCAAAATATCTAAAGGGAGTGGATCAGTTTGACTTGTACCTGGCTAGTGGTCTGGGGACGAGTCAAGATAAGAATCCAAAGGAGACTAAGTGTGAAACTTTAGTAGATAGTTGTTCTCAACAACCTTATTTTTTCTCTCGTATTTCCCTATCCCTTGCTTGCACGCAAACACCATCTGGAGACATTCGAGTCACGGACAGCGAGAGCTCTTGCACCTTTTGTTCTTTTGTTACTTGTGTCAGTACTAATATAGACTCTTTCTTGTTAAGACTTGAATTGAATTTCATGCTTTGATTGCTTTACTTAAAAGTCCTTATTTGGTTGTGTGGCATGTCACCACAGAAATTATGCTTGTTATCATTTACCTACTCGAGGACGAGCAGGAATGAAGCTTGGGGATGCTGATACGTCCCAAACGTATCTATAATTTCTGCTTGCTCCATGCATGTTTTGTGTGACTTTGTCATGTTTTGCTTGAACTTTCATACACTTTTGAACCTATTTGGACTAACCTATTAACTCAGTGCACCCAGTTGCCAGTTTCTGTTTTCTGCTGTTTTTGTATTTCAGGTTTTCCGGCCATTAAAAGTGCTCCAAAAATTCCAGGAAAAAATATATAAAAAATCAGCGCAACAGAAGCTTCCGGAATAACCAAGAGAGAGAAGGGGGGGCCACCACCAGGCAGCCAGGAGGGCAGGTGGCGCGGCCCCACCCTCGGCCGCGCCAGGGACCCTCCTGACTGCCTCATGGGTCCCCTCGACGCCCCCCTTCGCCTATATTTACCCCTCGGGGTAGAAACCCCTAATACGGCCTCCTCTTTCGCGATCTCGCCTCTGTTCCGCCGTCGCCGCCGTTTCAAGATCGGGGCTGCCTGGAGAAGCTGCTCCGGCACCCTGCCGGGAGAAGCTACCCCCTCCGGGAGACCCTCCATAGCCATGGACGCCTCCCGTATGTACCGTGAGTAGCTTCCCTTGGACCATGGGTCCGTGACCAGTAGCTATGTGATCTATCTCTCCATCCTTTGTGCTTCCACTTTCGAGTCCTCGTGAGCTGCCTCACATGATCGAGGCATCTATGTAATTTCTGTTGTTGCTATGTTGAGTTTGTTGGGATCTGATGGATTATGAGATTATGTTCAGATTGTGATGAGTAATATATTTGGTTCTTCTCTTTTATATTTTGTTCTTGAGTAAATTCTTGCATGTTCTCCGTTGCGGTATTTGCTTTGGCCAAGTATTTTATTTGCAACTCCAAGAGAGAGCGTTATGCTCGATTGTGGGTTCAGCCCCTTGATGTCTAGCTTGAGTGACAGAAACATGAGACTAGGGGATGTGTTGTTGCCACCAGGGATAAAACAACGGTGATTGTACTTGTGGGTGCAAGGATTGTTTACTTTACACAAAGTTCTTTTAATGCAGTTGTCTGTTGCTTTGAGTTTACACTTTGGGTGGGATTCGCAACTTAATACCAGCGAGATCTTCTGGATAGATATCTCAAGGTGGATGATTCGTAGTAGATGCATATGGATTTCGGTCTACTTACCTTGGCGTACTGCCCATTGCTTTTGAGCCCTTCCTTTCTTTGCAGCATAGTTAGCATTGGGGTGCCTTCATAATCCTGTCAATTGCCCAACTGTGATTTGTTTACCTCGCTAGCACTTTTATCGTCTTTTAGGAGAGAGACATCACTAGTGAAAACGACAACCCCGGTCCATCTTCACATTATTGTTCACACCCTCAATTTACTTTCAGCTTTTACTTTCCTTTGCACCTTTTATCTCTTGCGTTGATCCTTTGTAAACGACAAGGCCGAAGGAATTGAAAACTCCTCTGTACTCGTTGGGAGCAGAGTTATTTGTTGATGTGTGCAGGTCCACGACAACACCATAGTCAGGAAGCAATTTCTGGCGACGTTGCCACCTACTTGTATCTCCTGAGTCCTACTGGTTCGATAACCTTGGTATCTTCACCGAGGAAAACTTGCTGCTGCACTGCATCTCAAACCTTCCACTTGGGGTAACCAACGAGGGGCGAGAAGCCATCACTGCGCGGCGGCCTCGGCCGGATCGGGCTGCGCGGTGGAGAGGCTGCCCACGGGAGGAGAGAGGAAGGTGATGTGGCGCTCTCCTGGCCGTCAGATCGGGCGACCTGATGGGCTAGCAAAGGACGAAAATGGGGTATTTTTGGGGCAAAGTGGAGGGGGTGGCTGCAATTTTGTGGCTAGGGAAACCCTAGAAAGGGTTGGGAGTGTGGTGGTCTTTATATAGCCCAGGTGGCCAACAGTTTGCAAAAACATCCCCGTTTTTTCTCTCGCGCGCGCAGTGCTTACGTTTCTGACCGCCGGGGGTCCGCAGGACCTCCGATTCGAGTAAAACTTCGAACTGCGCGATCAGCGCGTCAAGCCGGCGGCGTTCACCTCACGCTCGAACCGTTCCGAGAACATTTTCAGGAGCGCTATAAAAATAACCCGTTTAATTATTAAACGGGGTTTTCGTTCCGTTGGCTAGGGCTGGTCTCGTGCGGTTTTCGCGACGGTGATCGGGCGAAACCCGGTGTCGCAAATGTCGAGTGTCAGGGTGGAAAGGGTCGGTCTCCGTCCGGTACGAGATAATAGGGGGGCATAATCGCCGATTCATAAATCGTGGATGCAAACACCGCAAATAAATCAGACAATCAAACAATTCACACCGAAAACAATTTTTTTATTTTTTGTTAAATATGGGTTGTTACAATACAACACCACCAACAAGGGATCTCGTCCCGAGATCCAGGACGATCCGGGGGAGAGGGCAAGGGGAGAGAAAAGAGAGTCGACGATTCTTCAACACCACCAACAAGGGACTCTGCTCTATGTCGATGTCGAGCTTCCGTCGAGAAACTTTCCGCGGAGAGACGACATCATCGAAAAAACGAAACCGTCAGTGACAAGAGGAAGAACGACAATTAAAAGAGATGATCAAGGGAAGCATTTTCACTGGAATTGTGAAGGTACTGGGCAAGAGGACTGAAGTCAACAGATGACCAAGATGTAAACCAGAGTCGGAAGAACTAAAGGTACTACAGGATTTCCCAACCTGAGATTGGAATCGAGACAATACGCTGCAAGCAAGGCAATCTAACGATTCCGATACTCCACACACTCGAGATCCTAGAGTTTTGAAGGGGATAAGGCGAGAATAAAACACTTACGGCACTTGTCCTGACCAGAGCAAGGGTAAGAAGTAAAAAGATTCCTAATCTCCGAAAACTATCTTAGCAACTACGAAATAGTTTTTGTCTAGACTCGACTTCGGCCAGAGAAGGGATCCTATGGTCGGTAAGGCTCTGATACCAAGTTGTAAGGCCCGATATGCGGTACTGTTCCAGATCTAGATGTTTCTATCCAGATCCGGGGACAAAGCACATATCGGTCCCACCGCGACATATGACGAAGTCATATGCCCCGGATTTCCAACATGATATCACAACATTACAGATACAAGGATACAACATCTCATACAGTCGGCATACAATTTCCTTAATACAATACATCAGCGGAAGATACATGTCTGAGTACAGACTACAATCGAATGCCTAATGGCAAAGAGAAAAACATTGATTCCCATAACCACACGGGTCCAAGCCCTCCGTTGGGATCCGCCTAACTAGTCATCGTCGAGTCTCCACGTGAAACGCCAATCACCATACCTGTTGTCGATCAAGAACCCTGAAAATAGTTTGGGGTAGTATCATGAATACAGAGGTACTCAGCATCCAACTGTAGTGGTCCACTGACCCAGAAAGGACTTCATCACTCATCATTCTAGGACAACTAGTAGTTTACGGTAAGGATGGGATAAGTGGTGAGGTTGCTGCCACACTAGCATTATGAAGTGGCTAACGATCTAGAGAGTAAGGTAAGAAGCCAAGCATTCGATGAGGAATCGCCTCCAACAAGTCTTGCTATCAACTACTTACGCAAGCATAACACCTACACTACTAGGGAATGCCCTTTTAGTGGCGTTCTTTTTAATAAGGGCTTATAGGTGGCGCATTCTGGATGCGCCACCCCTAAGACCCTTAGGCGTGGCGCATCTCAGAATGCGCCACCTATAAGCTCTTAGGGGTGGCGCATTCTGAAAATGCGCCACTATTAATTTTTTAAAATTTTGAATTTTGAATCTGGATCTCGAAAACATTTTTTTTATTTTTTTCTCTTAATCTCAGGATAGTATGCTTAATGCCCGGTCACTATGCTTAATCTCAGGTCAAACTAACCTCCGTGGTCAAACTTCCCCGAGGGTCACCCATCCTAGCACTACTCCAGCCCCAGCACGCTTAACTTCTCGGTTCTATCCAACTCTCACTCCAGCTCACCTAGCCGTCCAAGGAGTAGGTCTCAAGTCGTCCATAACCGTGGACACGGCTTCTCAAAAAGATTTAACCCTGCAGGGGTGTACCAACTGCCCATTACAAGGCTCCGCACGCACGCCCATCTCTCTCAGTTGCTACCCATCACAGGCAACCATTTTAGATTTAGTTCCAAGAGATCCGAAACGATAGGTCCCTCTAACTAACAACGAACAAATCCGGGTGGAACCCGGTGAGTCGACATCCAGCTCAGGAGCCGTCCGCGCTCTCGATCTGGTCTCTACCGTCTGCCGCAGGTTTGGATAGCCGGTTAATCACACATTGGAAACCGGGTCCTCAGCCGGACAAGGTGGGCCAGTAAGGGAACTATGTCCTCACTGGTCCGGGTTGGTTGGAAAACTACTGGCGACGACCAGCACACACACGGTTTCAAATGGTAAATCAGCTTGGGCCACCACTAGAAATGTTTGAAACTAGGTAGGTAAGAAAAGGGGACCCCATAAAATCCCACACGCGGTTAGGCACGCTCGTCGAGAGATACAATACCCGGAACTCGGGTCCTAGGTGACTCGAATGGAACAAAGCGTCGGGGCGGGATAGCCTAGACCTTCCATCCTTCGTCGAATATAGTCAATATTATAATAATCATATCATCAACAACAATATAATAATGTGATATCCCAAACCAAGGAGTAACAGGGTAACATCGTAGCATCCTAAGCATGCATACTAAGCAGGGCTTAGCAACGAGCAATAGTAACATAGCAGTACAAGGTTTGCTGGGAGGGGACATGGCTGTATCGGTTTGAAAGAGATTGTAAACATGTGGTAGGATCAAACATCGAACCTAACCTAGACTAGCATGCAAACCGCTGGTTGAAATAGAATGGATCATAAGTAACGCATAGTCCTTGCCTGTTGATAAGTCGGGTTCCGAAGGTGTAGTTGATCGCAAGCTCGCATCGTCTCCGAAGGGTACCCGCGGAAGCACACAAGACGGTAAACACTGGAAAGGAATCGACGAGCAATCATCTATTACCACGAAGCAAACACAAGCAAGCATCTACAAGAAGGCAACACGAGACATCGCACCTACCGTCGAGAGCGGTTACTAACAGGTTAAGTGGAGTACTCGTCACACATGATGATACCGCACGTTTACAAGGGTTCATGTTGTTTAGCTACAGGTGATCAACAAAGGTTGTTAACATGGCATATCACTCAAGCATGGCATATCACACAAATATTACAAGAGGTGAAGCATAAATAAACTATCTAATCTAGTCACTTTAAGTGGGGGGTAAAACCTATACATGGGAAACTATTGCGGACCCCACGATAATTATTGCATTTGGTACTGTTCTGCCCTAAACATAATTTTATTATTTTTATTAGCAAGCAAGAGCAGCATAAACACAATCTACATGCAATTCTAGTCAAGTTACATATAAAGAACATTTTTATCGGAGCAACGGTTACAAAGTTGTGGGAATTACAATTTACAGTGACAAGGTTGTAATTAGCAGTTAAACAACATGTAAACAAGGTCAAACATGGCAACAAAGCACAATTTATTCAACTACACAAACAACTAAGCAAGTTTCATGTTTAAAGCGTCGCGATCCGAGCTACCGTTAAAAAGATATAGCTACCGCAAGAAAATAATACAATCTACCAAATAATCTGCTCAGGAAAAAAAAACAGAGCAACAGGCTGAAATTGCACTAAACGGGCCTAGCTGGGTGAGCGCAAGATAACTAATTAGCGCACAGGGCGCACTATAGTGGTTACAGATCTGGACCAGGCCCAACAACACAAACAGGAAAAAAAATAAACAAAAATAAACAAAAGGAGGAGGGCTTCCTCACCTAGCGGGCCTTGGCCCATGGAGGCGGCCTGGACTAGGAGGCCGGTTCGGGCTGGAGGGGCTGGCCAGGCCGGCCGAGCTGGAGGGGCTGGCCAGGCTGGCCTAGCTGGACATGGCGGCGCCTGGATCGGGGGCCGGCTTGCCTCGTGCTCGTCCCGAGTGGCTGCAGCTGGGCTCCCCAGCGAGGCAGGTGGCGCAGGCGGAGGGGCGTCGAGGAAGGAGCCGGATCTGGCCTCCCCTTGCCGGATCCGGGCGGTGGCGGTCGGAGGTGGCCGGAGCCATGGCGCTCGGCAAGGCGAGCTCCCGGCGGCGGCTGGCCATGGACCTTGTGGCGGCTTTGGCTGTGGGCTCCTGCGAAGAGAAGGGGAAGGAGGGTGAGATCTAGCAGGGAGGCGCGGAGGAGAGGAGGCTGCTGCGGGCTGACCTGTGGCCTCGCCGTGGTCGCCGGGTGGCGGCCGGCCGGAGCGGCGGCGGCTTCCACGGGCAGGCGGCGGGGAACGGGTCGGATCCGGCTGGCCCTTGCCTGATCTGGCCGGTGCTGCTCACGGGTGGAGTCTAGGGGTGGCGGCCGAGCTCCTCGAGCTCCATGGCCATGGCAGCGGCTGCGGCGTCTTTTCTGGCGCCGGCGGCGTGCGTTCTCTGCGAGGGGAGAGGAGAAGGGTGAGAGGGAGGAGAGGGAAGGAGAGAAGGAAGGAGGGCGTGGGAAGAAGGGAGTCGGCGGCTGCGGCACGGCGTGGCTGCGCGGCGGCCTCGGCCGGATCGGGCAGCACGGTGGAGAGGCTTCCCACGGGAGGAGAGAGGAGGGTGACGTGGCGCTCTCCTGGCCGTCAGATCGGGCGATCTGACGGTCCAGATCTGATGGGCTAGCAAAGGAAGAAAATGGGGTATTTTTGGGGCAAAGTGGAGGGGTGGCTGCAATTTTGTGGCTAGGGAAACCCTAGAAAGGGGTGGGAGTGTGGTGGTCTTTATATAGCCCAGGTGGCCGACAGTTTGCAAAAACATCCCCGGTTTTTCTCTCGCACGCGCGGTGCTTATGTTTCTGACCGCCGGGAGTCCGCAGGACCTCCGATTCGGGTAAAACTTCGAACTGCGCGATCAGCGCGTCAAGCCGGCGGCGTTCACCTCGCGCTCGAACCGTTCCGAGAACATTTTCCGGCGCGCTATAAAAATAACTCGTTTAATTATTAAACGGGGTTTTCGTTCCGTTGGCTGCGGCTGGTCTCGTGCGGTTTTCGCCACGGTGATCGGGTGAAACCTGGTGTCGCAAATGTCGAGTGTCAGGGTGGCAAGGGTCGGTCTCCGTCCGATACGAGATAAGAGGGGGGAAATAATCGTCGGTCGATAAATCGGGGATGCAAACACCGCAAACAAATCAGACAATCAAACTATTCGCACCAAAAACATAATTTCTAATTTTTGTGAAATCTGGGTTGTTACACTCGCCGACGTTCGATTTTTGCTACCTCATCCCTACCAGCGTCGAATCAACGACCCCCATCCCCCGATCTATCATTTGAGACGTGTGGAACGCTGATAGCCAGCCGCTGCCAATGACCAAGTCATCCGAGGCGTGGAGGGGGAGGCCCTCCAGGAAGAGCCTGGTGTGGGGAGAGTGAGGCACGTCGACATGCTCGGAATGCCCATCGAGCTGCCATGCATGCAACCTGGAGTGGTCATCGGGATATCACCACGGCCGACAACAAGAGATCAGTGATGTGGGTGCACGAAGCGCAGCAGAAACGCCTTAGAACAAACCCGATGACCTTGATGTTTACTTACCTTCATACAGGAACACCAAAATGGATGGTATTAGTACAAAAAAGGGTTAGACCGGGTTAAATTCTCTGAGATCAATTCTAGTGCCATCCCGCTGTCGACGAATTTTTTTGTCGTACGAATGCGTTTTTCTATACATATTCGTCAAATCCCGGATGGGGGCATTTAGATTTCCTGTCTCGCATTTCATTCCCTCCCCGCTGTCGCATTTCATTACACCCTCGTCGCTTTGTAGCCCAACTTCGACGAGCAATCGACATGGCACTCGATGGATCCAGCTATTGTGGATGTTGTCGAGGGGGTGGCGGCGAACCGCAGCATCTCCCGCCGCCCCGCTCCACCGGTCGACCCCCACCGCTCCGCCTCCGCCCGCACCCACAACCCACTGTCCCGCCCCGAGCTGTGCGAGTGGGCGCAGTTCCATGCGATGGACCAGCTCCTCTAACCGTCGACGCATCGTCACCGCATTGCTCAGGGTGAGCTCGCGACCGCCAACAAGGAGGTGGACGCCGGGGGCGAGGGTGCGGGCGAGGGCCTTGCGGCGGCCAAGGACGATTTGGAGCTAGCGGAGGTCTTGATGGTCTCCGCCTCCTTGGACTACTACCTCTACCGACCGGCCAAGAAGAGAGGCGGCACGTACCGGGCGACCCTCCCCCCCCCCCCCTCCCTCTACCGACCAAAAACATAATTTTTATTTTTTGTGAAATCTGGGTTGTTACACTCGCCGACGTTCGATTTTTTCTGCCTCATCCCTACCAGCGTAGGATCAACGACCCCCATCCCCCGATCTATCATTTGAGACGTGTGGAACGCTGATAGCCAGCGGCTGCCAATGACCAAGTCATCCGAGGCGTGGAGGGGGAGGCCCTCCAGGAAGAGCCTGGTGTGGGGAGAGTGAGGCACGTCGACATGCTCGGAATGCCCATCGAGATGCCATGCATGCAACCTGGAGTGGTCATCGGGATATCACCACGGCCGGCAACAAGAGATCAGTGATGTGGGTGCACGAAGCGCAGCAGAAACGCCTTAGAACAAACCCGATGACCTTGATGTTTACTTACCTTCATACAGGAACACCAAAATGGATGGTATTAGTACAAAAAAGGGTTAGACCGGGTTAAATTCTCTGAGATCAATTCTACTGCCATCCCGCTGTCGACGAATTTTTTTGTCGTACGAATGCGTTTTTATATACATATCCGTCAAATCCCGGATGGGGGCATTTAGATTTCCTGCCTCGCATTTCATTCCCTCCCCGCTGTCGCATTTCATTACACCCTCGTCGCTTTGTAGCCCAACTTCGACGAGCAATCGACATGGCACTCGATGGATCCAGTTATTGTGGATGTTGTCGAGGGGGTGGCGGCGAACCGCAGCATCTCCCGCCGCCCCGCTCCACCGGTCGACCCCCACCGCTCCGCCTCCGCCCGCACCCACAACCCACTGTTCCGCCCCGAGCTGTGCGAGTGGGCGCAGTTCCATGCGATGGACCAGCTCCTCTAACCGTCGACGCATCGTCACCGCATTGCTCAGGGTGAGCTCGCGACCGCCAACAAGGAGGTGGACGCCGGGGGCGAGGGTGCGGGCGAGGGCCTTGCGGCGGCCAGGGACGATTTGGAGCTAGCGGAGGTCTTGATGGTCTCCGCCTCCTTGGACTACTACCTCTACCGACCGGCCAAGAAGAGAGGCGGCACGTACCGGGCGACCCTCCCCCCCCCCCCCTCTACTACGTTGACTTTTTTCGTATTTGTAGTTCGGGTGTTCTTTAGGTGTATATTTTGTAGCGCCAACCGCCAAGTCAAAATATTCGAACATGTAAATTATATCGTTCGAAAATGGCACATCTGATTTGCCTCGCTCATTTTCGTGCTTCATTTCAATTTTGCGATGATCCACATCTAGTTTATGCGGATCAGAAAAATGACGCATCTTCTAGAGTTGCTTTGAGAAATGCCATTTATGTTGAACTAACTTGAAAAATCCAGTCATGTGTTTTTGCCGATTTAAATGGAATCGATTAATGAACTGCGAAGAAGAATTACATCAAGTACAAATGGCAAGATGTACTACACAGAAATGCTATGTACGTACTACGACCTAGTAGTATACAACAGCCCCTAAAAAATATTAGTGTACTATACAACAAACTTTCAAATACTAGTGATGTGGCACCATTGATTGAAATTTGAAACTAACACCCCAGACGCCATTGTTGCATTGGTAGCTAGCTTAATTAGATCTCGTAAGACATGCCGACCTTGAGCAGCTGGCTTCTTGGGATGGCCAGCATCTTATCCCCTTGCCTGCAGTTGGTCCTGAGGAAGGCGTACATGTAATTGACGACCACTCTCTTGAGCAGCGACGAGTGCGGGCGCGCCACCACCTCGTTCTCCCCCATGATGTACACCACCCCCTTCTCCATCTCCCTCTCCACGTACCTCTGCTCCTCCTCGATCTTGGCCATCTCCTCCAGGCTCATCTTGGCCGCCTGGAACAGCTGCTGGCTGCTCGCCGCGTACCTCCCCGACGGCACCACCTGCATCGCCAGCTCCGAGAAGGACTCCGCCGGCGTCATCATCTCCTCCGCGTAGATGGACCGCCCCTGCTGTTGCCTCTCCGTGTAGGACGCCGACGACATCACGCCGCCGTGCATCATGTTCATCCGCCCCGTGGCCCCCGACGACGTCGACCTCGCCCTCGCCAGCGCCAGGCTCTCCGTGTAGGACGCCGACGAGTAGTGCATCCCCATCGTCATGCTGCTCCGGCGGGTGGACCTGGCCATGCTATCGCAGCGCGAGCTCGGGTAGCTCACCTTGCCGGCCTTGGCGTCCACGTCCACGCCGTACAGGTTCACGTCCCGGATGTAGTACTGCAGCCGCTCCACCAGGTTGGCGGCGAAGTCCTTGGCCTCCTCCATGGGGTCCCGGTACCCGTACCTCGCCACACACCGGTACAGCTTGTGCTCCCTCGGCTCCACCTGCCGGAACAGGAACCGCTCCGACATGTCGACGTGCGGGACAGGGAGGTGCTTGATGGACACGAAGAGCAGCACGGCGTGGATGGACGGGATCTTCTCGATGAGGTGCGGGAACACCGGCGGGATCCCCTGCACCAGGTCCGTGTAGAAGAGCGCCATGCCGGGCACCTTGCGGAGCTCCCGCCCGTCCAGCAGCTCCCGGACCTTGTCCGTCGACACCGTGCGCTCCAGCTCGTACTTGTACCGCTTCACGTGCACGTAGTGCCACACGACCATCACCACCATGAGCGCCGCCGAGATGACCACGGGGATGTACCCTCCGTGCAAAAACTTGTAGAGCACCGAGGAGAGGTAGACGGACTCGGACGCCATGAACACCGCGAAGAAGAGCGCGACGCACCACACGTTGACCCGCCACACCAGCAGCATCACCACCGTGAGGAGCAGTGTGGTGATGAGCATGACGAGGACGACGCAGATGCCGTGCGCCTCGCCGATGACCACCGTGGTCTTGAACGCCACGGTGACCACGCACGCGGCGAAGCCCAGTAAAAAGTTCACCTCCGGGATGTAGAGCTGACCCTGGTACTGCTTGGAGGTGTGCAGGATCTTGACGCGCGGGAAGCATCCCAGCGCCTGCGAGTGGGAGATGGTGGCGAAGGCGCATGAAATCATGGCCTGGCTGCCGATGATGGAGGCGGCGATGGCGAGGACGAAGGTCGGCCAGAAGAGGACCGCCGGGGTGGACCTGTAGAAGGTGTTGGCCACCTCCTCCGGGTACCGGCGGAGGAAGGCGGCCTGGCCGGCGTAGGCGAGGAGCACGGAGGGGACGAGGCCGAAGCCGAAGCTGAGCTGGATGGAGCGGATGCTGAAGTAGCCGAGGTCGGCGAAGAGGGCCTCGGTGCCGGTGAAGCAGAGGAGGATGCCGCCGAGGGAGATCCACGCGTCCTTCTTGTTGCGCCAGAAGTAGTCGGCGATGTACTTGGGGTTGAAGGCCCGGAGGACGCCAATGTCGTGCTTGACGAGGTTGTACACGCCGACGCCGCCGATTAGGAGCAGCCACACGAGGATCACCGGCGCGAAGAAGTAGCCCACCTTGTCCGTGCCGAAGCGCTGCACCCAGAACAGCGCCACCAGGATGGCCACCGTGATCCACACGATCTGGTCTGCATGCATGCAACGGTTCGTCTTTAAGAAGGAAAGTCTCAATGCTACAGTGTTATGCTAGTGTAAAATCTAAGAAGGAAAGTTAGGGATTGTTAGCATGTTGTTTAGTATTGTTATTTACTTGTAGATAGAATAATTCAAAATTAATTTTATTTCACCATTAGTTTACTTTAATTACTATAAAGAACCACAATAAATTTGTAATTTGAAAATTAATTTAAATCATTTTAACCTTAATCATATGGATTCAAAGGAGGAAAGTTATGGTACTATAGCTTCTCTAACTTTTCTTCTCAAAGTTAGAGGATCCGGTTCCACATGCAACAACCATCCATCAATTCAGTGCAATTGTGCTGGTTAATTTAATTAAAAGTATTCTTTCAAGTTGAATGATGGTAAAATATCATATGCATGGTCGTGGCCTTCGCCAAGAAGATCATGTATCCCCGTTGTTGTTTAATTTTGTGGCTGACGCCTTGTCGCGGATTCTTGATCGTGCTGCTGCTGCTGGACACATTACCCCTGTGATCTCTCACCTCATTCCAAATGGCGTGTCCCACTTGCAATATGCTGACGATACTATCATTTTGGTGGAAAACAATATCTTATGCCTTGCCAATCTGAAATTTTTACGTCTCTGCTTCGAAGCCTTGTCGGGGCTGAAGATTAACTTTGCGAAAAGCGAGCTCATCGCGATCGGATGTTCCTCTGAGGATGCTAGGCGTACTGCGGATCTCATGAACTGCTCGCTGGGCCCCTTTCCCCTGAAGTACCTGGGCATTGCTATGTCCTCTGATATGGTTTCATCCAAGCATTTTCGACTGGTGGTCTCCAAGGTTGGGAATAGGGTGCTCCCGTGGCGTGGTAGGCACCACTCCTCGGCCGCCAAAGTCTGTCTCATTAATGCTTGTCTGTCCTCCCTCCCGACTTATACCATGGGTTTCTATCTTCTTCCTGACATCTCCCATGAGGCTATGGATACTCATCGCCGGAGTTTCTTTTGGAATTCGGCCGCTAACAAGCAGAAATATAGGCTTGTGAAATGGAAGACGATCTGTAAACCCAAGAAGGTTGGAGGCCTGGGCATCATTGACACGAAAACTATGAATACCTGCCTCATGGTTAAGTGGTGGTGGAAGATCTGCACTTGTCCGGGTTCCTCCCTCTGGTTGTCTATCCTTAAAGCTAAGTACTTTCCCTCCTCCTCTCTTATGTTTGCGAATGCCTCGAGGGGATCGCAGTTTTGGCGCACCTTAGTCAAGTTGAGAGATACTTTTCGCTCTTATGTTCGTTTTGTCGTTCGTGACGGTACCTCGGTTTGGTTTTGGTTGGACCCCTGGTCCCCTGCTGGACGTTTGGCGGATATATTCCCGGCCTTGTTTGCTTTCTGTGGAGACAAGACCATCTCCATCTCGGAGTTGGCCAGGTCTGGGTGGAACCTGGGTTTCCGTCGTCTTCTCTCTCCTGAAGATTTGGCTGATTGGCACTGCCTTGTTTCCCTTCTCCCCACGCTCTCAGATGGAAAAGACGAGGTGACCTGGCAACTCACCGCTTCTGGGAAGTTCACGGTCAAGTCTCTGTAAGCTGCCCTTCGTGGAGGTTATGTCTCTTCTCGGTTCTCGCCGATTTGGAAGGCTAAAATTCCTCCTAAAATCAAAATCTTGATGTGGCAGGCCTTTCGGGACAAACTTCCTTCGGCTGCGCAGATCCGTAAGCGGAACTGCGCACGCTCCGACCTCTGTTCCGTTTGTGGTTCTAGGGAGAATGCACCTCACATTTTCTTTCACTGTCACCTCGCGCTCTTCTTTTGGAGTTGTATTCGCTCCTGGTTGGGTGTCTCCTGGACTCCGAGGTCGTTTGGTGATGTGCGGGTTCTGGCGAGACCGCTCGATCCTAAGAACAAACGCCTCTTTTGGATTTGTTTTTCTGTGGCTTGTTGGGTGCTCTGGACTACTCGAAATAAAATTACTATTGAGCGGATTTTTCCTAACTCTCCTGCAGCTTGTGTTTACAAACTTATTGGCCTTTTACAGATGTGGAAATTCTTGAGTAAGGCACCGGATCGGGAGGACTTTGAGCCAATCCTTGCCAACATGAAGAACACTGCGGCTTCCTGCCTCCCCCGAAGGTCGACGGATGGCACTTGACCCTTTCCTGCTCCGCTTTGGATCATAGATTGTCGGCCCGCGTGCTGCTGTTGGCTTCGGCCCTGTACTGAACCCCTTTCGTGTTTGGTTGTGGCCGTTGGCCGGTTGGTTGACTGTTGGTTGTTATGTGTAACTCTGTCGTGGTGGCTTTATTTATAAAGTCGGGCATATAAGCCTTTTATCTCTAATAGCATGTATGCATGCATGAGCATTGAGACCTTGAGAGTTAGGTACAGAGCATCTCTAATAGCATCCCTATTCTTAACACAAAAACAAGATGAACACGATCTGGTCTGCATGCATGAAACAACCGTGATCAATTCAGTGCAGTGTGCTTGTTAATTTAATGGTATTCTTCCAAGTTGAATGACGGTAAAATATCATATGCATGCATATATGCATGCAATGTGGCGAATCCATGTGTTGGTTGTGGGGTCAGTTGACCCCACAGCTTTTGATGAAAACTGTTTAAAAATATTATTCATTCACTGTATATTGTGAAGAACAAAATTCAAAAAATTATAATGACCCCACATATTGTTGTGGCTGGCTTCGCATCATGCATGCATGACCATTGAGACCTTGAGAGTTAGGTACTAGAGCATCTTCAATAGCAGCCTAATTTTTGGCATGAAAACAAGATGGAGTAAACATGTTTGGGCACGAAAATTTGTTTTTTTTTTGTATGAGCAAGTGTCGTCTTCAACAACCGCTATGAAAATTAATTTAACTGACATTTGAACCACTTCAATCATATTCCAAACACGATTCGAACAAAGTAAACAAGCAAACTACAAACATAGTTTAAATACAACATGCCACTTAAGCTACTAATTTAAACTACGACAAGCAAACTAAAAACACCGCAATCATGTTCACCACTGTGACGACGACACCGCGGTCCGCATGGACTCCCTAGCTTTTTTTTGAGCTAGATCACCTTCAACAACAACGTCAACATAAAGGTGAGTGGCCAGATCGTGGTCTGCTCCTAGGCCCAGGATATTTTGCGGTGATGAATGGGAATTGCGGACCAGCCCCTTTTTACCTTATAATTAAGTGAACTAAACTACCGTTTCAACTTATAAGGGGTAATTCTTAATCTCTATCAAAGATTTGCATTGTAGATTGTAAACTTTCCAAATGGTATTTATCGAAGGATGGCTCTAAAACAATATCAACATCCACAATAATAAAATTAGATAATATGAAAGTTAAATTTAAGATGCATCTAATGATACTGATTTCACATTATAAATGTTGATATTCCTTTCTATATAATTGATTTGAGTTGAGAATATGAAGGTGTGCTATGCTGATTGCAGCAAGTTGGAGTACGATGCATGGGTGTCACATCCGTTATAACAGCAAACATTAATTGAGGTTGCAATGTTTTTTCTGACTGCGTGTCCCAGAGGTTTCACACGGCGATAGATATACAGGCTACTGTTGCTCTTTGATGAGTGTGGAGAGTGACAGGTTATCTATCTTGAAAACTACAGAGGGAGAAATATGGGCTAGTCGATTAATTGATCCATGGATGGATCGGTTCTGGGATACACATCCCCGAGTCATAAACGAATTGAAATGCAGGAGGATTTATTGATGCTTGCGACAAGTTAACACGCACCATTAATTCATCGCATCATTGCCATGCCTGGAGAAGATGATGTGGACCGCTAATGACTTATGAACAAAACGTACGTACCTACATCGTCGTCTACAGGTGAGGTTAGCAGTACTTGAACATTATGTTCAGGTGTGTACACATACGTCTCGAGTCTGAACACATAAGGTAGAGCACAGTACTAAGAGGATCTAGGAACTACTCCCTTCGATTAATGATACATCTATTTAAACGACAAGTATTTTCGATCCAAGTGGTGCGTACTTCGTGTTATTGGAGTTAAAGGAGTTCATACGAGCGGCAACAGAGATCATGGCTTGATGGATGTACGTGTGGATACCAGTGAGGCTGCGTGAGCACCACTATATATATACAGTACCTCTTTTTATATGTATAAAACTATTGACCTAAAACTGTTTTTCTTTTCTTTAAACGTGGACCGAAAACTGCTTGACGGCGATGGCGCCGTTCAAAAAGTCCCCTCACTTAATTGCAGTACCTGGACGTCTAGCTATGAACCCGTCGTTGGAAAAAGAAATGGCGGAAATGGACTGATCGATGCTGTTTTCTCGCATCAATTAATATATTTGCGTACTTACCTTAATTGTTTTTTTGTTGTTTTTTGCTGCTGCGTTGCATCTAATAATATTTGCGCCACATCCATTTCGAAGAAAATTTTATAAAAATTGGGCCACGCTACACTAGTTGGCTGTCCTAGAGACTGAAAATTCTTGCCAAAACAAAACTAGAGACTGGAAAATCAAGGTAGTAGTAGTACGTACCTGTGGTGAGGTGCGGCGCCTTCTCCTTGAGCCCTCCGACGGCGGAGAGCACGGAGATGGCCGGCGTGAGGCAGGCGTCGCTGATCACCATTGCCGCGGCCAGGATGGTGAGCAGGAAGAGCGAGACGCGCACGGGCCTGCTCGTCTCCAGGAGCTCCTTGACCCGCTGCGCGCGG